>OZ014506.1:13318080-18118080 GCA_963966075.1 Aphodius sticticus
GGTAAAGGGAGATCGTGACGTCACTAGAGTCGTGCGCTGCCACCAATTTGAATGCTTATTTCGTTGTATGATTTAGGTTAAGTAGGTGCATAATTATATTGAAAAAATAAATGCATCTTTATTGTGATCATTTTTAAATGATTAGGATGGAAAAAAAATGATGAATGTGATTATCACAACATGCTATTTCAATAATTTGTTAATAATGCTGAATAAGTACATTAGTATGTAATGTATGTCCGATTAAAGAAATGTGTTGTGCTAAACCAGGTCTCTGCAGTTGGAATCAAAATTTAGCAGAAATTCAGTGAGTGGAGTCAACCTACAAACAAAGTCAAGAGACGGAGTCGAAGGTGGTATAACGGCAACCACATATTTTTGCAACCATGCAAATTGGGGGTTGAAACACTAAAATTATCAGGAATTGAAGTCGAATGTTTGGTTTACCGACTCTACAGATAAATAAATAGAAAAACTATAACTAAATCAGTATTGGTACAACTTGCTTATTAAACCACTCATTGGCTTGTCCTGATTACAATATTTGGTTAAAACATACGTACAAAGAAAAAATAAAAATTCAGTAAGAAGCTTTATTGTACAAATTTTCTCATCTTTGTTGTAATTTTATTTTTAATATCAGCTACTCTTCGTTAAATATTTAGATTTTTTTGCTGTTGAAAAGTAAAATTTAAAAAAATTTATCCGTACATATATTCTTTGCTCGACAAAAGCTTTCAAAACTATGGTATCAATAATTGGATCTTGTTTTAAAAGTTCTCTTCTTAATTTACTGCTAATCCTTTTCGAATTATTAATCCCATCCCCCGTAAGTCTTTCGAACTTGCTAATTCATTTTATTAAACAACCGTTTAAATTCTTCCGACGGATTTCTTAGGCCGTCAAAAGATAAATGACGTATCCAGGATGGAAGGGAGTATGGGTGCTCTTGCTGGTCTTCGTTTGAGTAATGTCCCAATTGTGGATGAGTTCTGCTTTAAACTTTGATCACGTGGAAAAGTAAAATATGATATTGTTAATCCAATGTTGAAATGTTATACCTCATACCGCAACCCGGTACGGAGCAAACCATAGGCATCTAAAATTGATACATGATTTAGAATAATGTAATTTCCAATATAAATTAATATCTTACCTTTACTAACTTAATTACATAAAATACTACACTAATAAAACAACCAATAATTGAATATAACAATATAAACGCAGAATAACGATTAAACACGAACAAAAGCAACCTTTCTAATTCACTAAAAAACCTATAACGAGCTGAGCTGGCAATAATTAAACATATCTTTGAACAAACTTAACGGGCGATGCAAGCGACGTGATGCGAACTGCTAAGTGGCCTGGACTCTAGTGACGTCACGAATATAGAGCATATAGGGATCTGAGGGGGGTATATAAAGTGGACTATAGGAAACATAGCAAGCTGGATAACCTCTCTCTTTATAGACCTTGCTTACTAGATATATGTATTCGTACGGACATACCGTACCCTTCCGGACATCCAGCCTGGATATCACCATTTACTTTACACTATTTTCTTGTTCACCACCCCCCGCCCTCTCCATAGTACCCTAAATATGAGACAAAAGATTCCCAAAATTTACAATTTTACAATGTTGTGTTTTATTACTTTTTTGGGAGAAGTGATTATTATTGTATTATTGACATATTTTTTATTAACTAATTTGAAATTGTTTAAACAAAAGTATACGATGTTACGAACATATTTCTCCATTTTCTTGCAAAACTTAAATTATTGGCTTTTTCCTCATTTATTAACTAATTAGCAATTGTTTAAACAAATACCATTTGTTTAAACAAATATATACAATGTTGCGGACATATTTTCTACATTTTATAGGAAATTATTATTAGTATATTGGCATTTTTTTGGTCATTTACTAACTAATTTGCAATTTTTTAAACAAATACCATTTGTTTTGCAAAAATATACAATGTTACGGACATATTTTTCTCTTTTTTTTCAGAAACTATTATTAGATTGTTGGCATTCTTTGTTATTAATTAACTAATTTGCAATTATTTAAACAAATATGATTTGTTTATTCAAACATATACATTGGTACTGACGTATATTTTTGGAAAAAAATATTATTGTATTTCTTGCCTTTTTTTTACCAAATTTGTTAACTAATTTTCAATTATAACCTATTATAATAATTAGTGTTGCAACCACATTACAGGTTTGACCGATATCGTAAATTGCTTAAACAAATTTATTTGTTCAAACAATTGCACATTAAGTAACAAATTATAAAAAAACATGTCAACAATGTAACAATAATAATTTCTACAAAAAGGAAAAACAGAAAAACAGTAAATTTTTGTTTAAAAAATGGTTTAAAGAATTGCAAATTCGTTAATAAATAACAAAAGGGATGTCAATAATTTAATAATAGTTTCTGCCATAAATATAAAATTTGTCCGTAACAATGTTTGTTTAAACAAATAGTATTTGTTTAAATAATTACAAATTAGTTAATAAATGTGAAAAACTGCCACCAGTCTAATAATAATTTAAGGAAAAAATATAGAAAATTATGTCCATTACAACCTATATATTTGTTTAAGCAAATAGTATTTGTTTAAGCAATTGCAAATTAGATAATAAATGACAAAAAATACCAATAATCTAATAATTTCTGCAAAATTAGAAAAATATGTGCGTAATAACATATATTTTTGATTAAAAAATGGTAATTGTTAAACAATTGCTAATTAGTTAATAAACAACAAAAAAAACAATAATTTAACAATTTTTGCAAAAAATGGAAAAATATGTTCGTAACATCGTATATTTTTATTTAAACAAATGGTAATTGTTAAAACAAGTTTAAATTAGTTAATAAAAATGACAATAATCGAATAATAGTAATTTCTGTCAAAAATATAATAAATCACGTAACTTTGGAAAATTGTAAATTTGGGGAAAATTTTGCCTCATTTTTAAGGTACTGCAGGAGAGGGTGGGGGCGGTGAAAAGAAAATAGTGATTGTGGATTTGATCCTTGGGAAGCTCTGAACTATTTCTGATAATCTCCCGCAACTTTTTTCTAAATCCGAAACGTGAAAAAAAAGAAAAAAAAGATGCATTTTTCCAATGTATTTTAAATGGGAAATTTGAAGTGCTCGGTGGCACGTGTTAACGCTCTGATTTTTTTCAAATTTGGTGGGATTTTTTTCCGGGCAAAGGACCAGATTAGGGGGATCGTTGCCCTCCTGCAAAAAAAAGATATTGCAAGGTATAAATTTGGACAACCCTACTGTACACACAAGTCCTGCAAATCATGTTACTGTGCAATTAGGACAGTTTATTTGATAAATACCACCAGTGGTGCATTCTGTTTAAAAAAAAACGGCTACGTAGATACATTCATGGAATATTTTAGCATGGCTAACAGACGGCATGTTGCAACTGCCTTGATGTTTAGAAAATCAATTAGTAGGTAAATCTGCATGCAGATCATTAACCCGAAAGCCTTGCTCTCTGCACTGTCTGCTATCCACACAGGCCCGACACTAATGCATACACATTACGTACACGCGCGTGTGTGTACGAATTCTCAAGTATAATATTTACACAATCGTCGTCGAACGCCGCTGGTTAATTACCGCCGAATTACATAATTCTGACACGACAGCCGTGGAGCGGTCGGTCCCTCAAAACCAGCTCACCGCATCAACATTTCCGTTTTATCGAAAACTCGCCCGCAAATATTTCGTAACAATCGTAGCGCCGACATGTTCGACTCGTAAATGTATGCAAACTGATCGACGTCACAGGCAGAACCACTACACACTACACACTACTCGTACACCACCGGAAATAGAACACTGTTTCACCGATACCGAACGTAACGTAACACGATTTCGATTTCAAGTTGAAAACGAAATGTTTTCCAGGTCCCGTGCTGGACATGGTAAATAAAAAATTGGTCAAACGCGTCGAGAATTGGTCTTCAGAGGCTGGTTCAACCTAACTTCAGGACTGTTCTGGTGTATTGGTCCAATTATTCAAACTGTGTAGAGGTTTTGTGGGTTAATTATTGAATAATGATAGCATCTTATAAGATGACAACAATCTGAAATAACTATTCTAGTGCGCCGAAGCTCCATATTTATTATAACCATGCCCAATTTTAAACAATTACTGCTCAAAGATAGATTGGAGGACGGGTAATATCCTGATTTCAGGAATAACATTTCAGTAGTTCCACTTTACGTCAATGTACAATTTGAAAAAATTCCAGTAAATGAAAAGTAATAAAGCCACACCTTTGAAGAATCGGCGTCGTATTTTCCGAATTTTTCCATCCATGTTCGAGTCTAGACAGTGTGGCCATCTACGATGTTCTCGAGAACTAGACGCCGTTAGACGAAGATAGTAATGTATCTCTATCTACCATATACCACAAAAAAGTCTGTAACGCGCTAAAATTCACATTTATATTTACTGGACAGATTTCGAGAGCTCTAACCTGCAAATCAGATACAATCTGAAAATATAGAAAACTTGGGAACACAGCACAAAGACGTTTTCCAATCGAAATTAGGAGATTACACAAAAATTCTACTATTATATCAGACATCAATCAGGTTTGTGCCTAAAGAACTATACTATTCTTTTATTAAAAACTCCAATTGTTAGGTTAGCTAGCAGAATATACATATAAACAGTGCTGTTTTATCCATTCTACTACCAGAGAATTCAACCTCCAAGTATGGTATGATGCAGAAGCTCATTATGGGTTTTGTAATTGGATACCAAATTACATTACGGAGAATTAAAATCCTTACGTACTATTTTGTTGATCGAAGAGGATTTCTAGACAAGAGATGTGATTACTAATTTTCATAATTTCCCTGAACTGACAATAAAATCACCGAGGTATGCTGAAGATTACCGATTTTTTATCAAATTTCTTGGTAATATTATTGGAAGACATAGTCGACTTGTCAACCACTGACTCCAGATGTTTTTCTTCTCAAGTGCAAAGTGTGTATGGAGTATTTACGAATTTATGTTTAAGGCAACAAACCGCAGATTCTATTGAAATTAGCCCCGAAGAACCGTACAAGCATTACGACCCATATGATAATAGCGAGGATCAACATTTTTGTGATTTTATGTTATTATAATATAATATTATAAAGCTTCTGTTGTCTAATTGTCTTTTATAAATAATATATGAATTACAAATTGGTAAATAAAGAATAACTTATTAAGTGTTTTGTTTTTCTTATACGTTATCAAATCCCTGGGCTGTTGATGTACATACGTATGTAATATGTATACTCGTGTGTTTTTCATTAGCTAGGCATAAGTGTATTATTATCGGCTGAGAAATGAGTGCATAATCTATCGTACCAAGAGAAAGTAATCTGTGACCAAAGGTATTGGTACGGGTTTTGTGATAGATCACTCGTATTTCTTCACACACACAATGCTACGTATTTTAGGACGTATAAATGTATATAGGCACATAACCTCAATACACTTTCAAATATTCCACATATTCATAGTACGTTTGTTTTTGCAGATATCACTTCATAAACCGTAGACAAATGTTGAAGTTATATAAATATAACATAAATATCTCAAATTCTCAACATAGGTTATGTCAACAATTTATACAGTAATTTTTGGAGTTACCAAGTTATGTTGGTTAGCATTGTAAAGAATCACTATACAGCTTACGTGTGCAAAAATAAATTGAAACAGCGTTAAAGACGTTAGATCGTATAATGTTGACCGCACGTCGGCGAAGTCTATCTTGTTCCAAAGTAACTAAACTTCCAAAGTAAGCGAAAACGTCGACATCCCCACTCAAAGACCAATTCTCAACTGATTTTTCCAAACTTAAAAACAGCCAAGTTGCTGTCGATCAGCTGTTGGACTCCCCTCTTAAGCTATGTTTCTGGCATTAGGCAAATGTAGTATGTGATCACGTTTTTATAATTAGATCATTAATATCTTACCTTAGGACTCAGTTCTATCCAGCTGAAAACTTTTAAATACGTAATATGTAATAACATTTTCAAAAATGATGCAATTTTTTTATTATAGGTATTATATTTATATTATAACTGACTGCCAACTGTAGCTAAGAGTGTGGTTTTAGACATCTTTGTATTCATAGATTCTATTCATAAGCACAATTGGTGTCAAGATGACAGATTTATTATGAGCGAAAACTGTTAATTTAAACTAAGGTAAATCATACTTTTGTGAATGGTGCGAGGCGTGTGGCCAAACAATCTACAAATCACTGAGAACATGGGCGATTATAAATGGCTCAGTTAATATGTTTACACCATGGAGTACAAGACTGTTTTCAACTTAGCACCTATCCTAACCATTTAAAAATCCCAAGAATAGTTTATATCCAGACAGTGATCCTAAATCAGACACTTGTGGTACATTAGTCCGACAAATATAAACATTCAAGTAAATACTAAAGTGTTTTAAATATTGTTAGATAAGATTTATTATTAAGAAATGTTAAACATTTATGTTTTACCATTTTTAATGAAACACAGTATAAAATAAGTCCTTAGTCATCTTCAGTCTGCCCTTTCTACCTCATCTTTATTTTAATGTTGCATCTGGAATTGTTAGTGTTCTCTTTTTCTTGGCGCAGCTTTTTGTTCTGTTCCTTTTTCGCTACCTTTCTTATTTCTCTAGAATGATTTTCGTTTGTGCTTCCTTCTTTTTTATTAACAAATATTCTCTCCAAGCATTAGGGATAGTGTTCCAGAAGAACAGTTTCTTTTTAGTTTATTTGGGTGTTTCAGACCAGCATAGTGATTTTTTAATGGAGATGCCATGGGTTCAACTGTTATCTCCAATGGTGGTGTATTAATGTCAAAATAGCTACTCTCTGCTGCTAGTATGTATACGACGCCTGTCGATATTTATGACGAAATTAGGGACTATTGACACCCTGTAATAATTAGGAATAATTGATGTCCGTAATTCTGCCACTCATGTCGGAATTTGGACAATATACGTACAATTAATTGTAATATAGCAAACAATGTAAAATATGTTATTTTCTTGTGTAAAGACAGCAATGGAGCCATATGTATTACTTCTAACCATGTCGACAATTCCGACAAACATGTCTGATTTACGGACGTGTTATATTTACATGTACCTAATTCCGGCACCCCTAAATTTGTTAATAATAGTGGTTAATAGAGTAGTGCACCGTATTATTATGAAAATATAAACCATTTTTAGTCAGCCTACATAGATATTATTAGAATTTTCTTAATTACTCTTGTCCTGTAGCCATTTAAAAAGAAGTCGAATTGAAGTTACATTATAAGGAAAAATCAACTTTTAGCATAACATTCAATTATCAAGATCAGTCAAACTTCTAGGTTATATTCTGACCGTTTGAACATTGGTAGAATAAGAAACTATTGTGAGTTGATAAGTGTAATGTCAAATCAACAAACCGGATGTCCTAAAATAATGTTGTAGATTTCTTATTTTATCCAACTAAGCAGAGATGTGTCGGAATTTATGACAGTGTCTGAATTTGGGACGTTAACCTTACTAATCAAGAAATGTGGCGCAGATTTACAAAAATAGTGATTGCAATGTGATTCGTGTCACTAGACAAACATGTTTATTACGTCCTTAGGTATATGCTTCAAAGTTAGCGGTTATTTCTGAAGCATCCTGTATAATATTATTGGAGGAATTTTGTTGCTAATATTGAGTATTTTGGAACAAAACCACAACTCTGTTTGGCAGAGGTTTTTTTGGCAAACGATTTCATTTTAGGTAAAGATGGTTTTAAAAGTCCAACTTTTGTTAGATAAACTGTTTATTTTTCGACCGTAGCAAATGGGAAATTGAGAGAAATTGTCCTTTGAAACTTAATTGGGTTTAAAATTGTTGGTTCTAGTGACTAGGGTTTGTCGGTTTTAAAACCGTTTTTTTGTCCACTTCGAAAACAGGGTTTTAAATCAAAACTGATAATGAAATTAATATGAGAAAATAACGAACTAGTTGATTAAAAACATACTAGGTTAATTGACATTGCTTGAGAAATTGCTCGTTGCTGAGCGAGCATCTGCTCTAGCTATAACTTCTGTACGATTATTGTTTGTATCTTTAATGTACTATATTTGATATATTCGACACATGTAAAGGTATAAGCGAATACATTCTATTCTTCTATCTGTATTGGAGCAGTTACATCAATATATTGAGCATAAAGTATACTCTTGATCATAAAGTGTATTTTAGAAGTATGGGTCCAGATATTAGAATAGACTCTAGAATAGACTATACATATTATTCAATTTTTGGTATGCAAACGTTTTCTAATAAGTACAATATTATGTCATATATGGTCAATTTTGTACAAGTGCTGAAGATATTTTTCATGTGTCTCCAGTAAAATTTACCCTAAGGTAGGTTATTGGATTTTCTAAACACCTGAAGAAATAATATCCTCAATATATCGCTCAAAATGTCATTATTCGTAACAATTAATAAAAGACCAAACAAAAAAGTACGACTTGTTGAATTTAATTTTTTTTATCTATAATAAGAACAATATTTAGTAATCGTCTACATTTTGTGTTGTGTTTCAAATTAAATTTCTGTTTAGATTTTTTTAATTTAATTACATACTTTGATGTGTATGAAGTAGGTATAATCATATTTTATATTTTTTTTATGTAGTTCCAGAAATATTAAGTATTAAAGTATGAATACATATTTGACTGCATAGTTATAGTGATTTTGTCTGAAACAATTCAAACACCGTTTTTTTTTAATTTGGAATTCGATGATTTTTTTCTAAATTTATTGATGATCAAAATAATATGTCCCTTTACATAAATTGCCAAATATTGATAACTGGAAAGTGTACGTTTTTGATAGATTTCTTTACGCTGAACATGAATCAGTACTCAAAAGTTTTTTGTCACGTGAGGTTTTTAGAAAAAGTTATGGTAATGTAAAAAAAAATAGTTTTGACATATTTTGTGAATTTATAGCACCTGAACTCAGTGCTATACAAGCTTCAAACGGATCTGAAAGTAAACGCAAAGCTTACCTTACATGATAGAAAGCTTTTGAATTCGGAATCGTCTTCAGCACAAGAACATATACCGAAAGCGCCTATGCACTTTCCAGTCACAAAATGAGTTTTCCGCATAGTTATCAATATTTTACATATTTTCAATTCTCATCTGTTCTTTTGTCATATGCTTCAATTGTCATTTCAATCATTGAATTCAGAAAATGGAACCACCACCAAAGTTTGAAAAAAAGTATACCGTTCAATACAAAAAACAAAATTTTTACCTATGTTATTGATTTATTTATTTATAATTGTGATTGAATCTCTTATTTGTGAATAGAAATAGTTAAACAGGTTAAAGTAAGTAACCGTATGGGTAAAGTAAGTAGTTATACAGTTACAATAAAACAAATATTGTGTTGGTCACGATCCTATGAATCATCAAATTTGGGTAATCAAACAAAAGACGCACATATAGAAACTGTAAGCTGAATATTTATCTTATGTTTCAAGTTCTGGTTATAATTTCTAACAGCCGTAATCTCCTTCACGGCCAATAATATTTTGACCAATAAGCGTCCAGCGTGATTCATCGTGGCCATTTGGCACATAGCACTAGACGCGAGCCTCTTGTTATTTTAAATTATGTACTACATCGACGTGTTACCGATACAGAATTTTTACACATCGGCCGTTGCCAATGTTTTTCTAATGAGTCGGAACACGGAAACTAAAACACATCTGTCTGGTAATGTAATATGTAATTCGTTTAGGTAGGTCAGTGCCAAAAATAGATTCATCTGGCGTACGTTTTTCGTACGTTCGATATGTTAGTTAAATATATCATTTGCGCAAGTACCGGCGCGGTTTACGGCATATCTGACGTTGATAAGAAGCGAAAGTGCGAAGGTGGTATGGAGAACGCAAATAAGAAAACTAAACATGTACATTTCTTTTGAGTAAATGTTTGGTTAGTTCAGTATTTGGTTTCAAATAATAGTGATTATTATGGTCAGTATTTGTCTTACATACAATATAAAAGGTATCTACTGATATCTACTTCGCTTCTTGTTTGACGTTACTGGTTATAATGCCTATTGGTTCCAATATTGAAAGAAAAAACTAAATAATTGTTAAGCCTGATAATCGTTTGATACAAAAAGAATCCCACAGTTACATTGCATAATTTGTATCATTTGTACGTTTCTATGGAAAAGTTCTTAATTTAGTCTGTATTTGCCATTATTTCAGATCCAACATCATAGGAACTTTTTTGCTAGATTCTCGATTTGTTGTACCCTACGCTGAAGGTGTGTTAGGAGCGCGGCTGCACACAGAAAAGTGATTACTCGAAACAAGGAAACGTAATTTCTTGAACTTATTTACTTGAGTCAAATGCATAATTACTTGGATGTAGAAAGTTAGGTATATACAAGAAATACCATCCTAAGTAATTGAATTTCTCAGATAAGTGCTTTCGACAAATAAATACTTTCTTCATAATAACCAATATTGTCTTGAAAGAAATACTATAATTTATTGATCGAAAAATGTCAAATTTCTTCAACGAAGTACTTGTATATCCATTCCAGTGCGTAGGTACTTGATCCAAGAAAATATATGATATTTAACATAAGTAAGTATTGTTTTCTTGAAAATGGTATATAAGGCGCCAATAGATGTCGCTTTACTGCTCTGCTCATAAAATGTCTTTGGGTATATAAGCGCTGGATAAATGGTCCTACTAGTGATCTGTGGATCTGGTGTCACAGTATGTCAGCTATGATATTATAATCCTCGCTGCGCGGGATCATATGTTATTTGAGCTGATTTTTCTCGTTTAGGGGAAATAATCATGCTCGATTTAAAAATATTTAAAAATATTTAAAAATATGAAAAATAAATAAAAATATTTGCTGCAAATAAAAATATGCACTTCACTGAAGACTCTTTACTTACTTCAATGGAGTAAGAAATTTAGTAATTATTCCAAGAAACAAAATTCTTGGTTGAAGTCAATAATCTCTCGCGTATATACTAACCTACCAAACACTTCATCCAAGTAATTCTCTCTTCGTTCGAGAAATCACTTTTCTGTGTGTGTCTTTTACTTCGAAGTAAAATTAACACATCGCACATTTTTTCAAAACTCCAACTCTACTAATATCGTGAGCACGGAAGTCACTTTTTTAACATGGATGAAAAAGTGTAAAGCAGTCATGACTTTTCACTTAAGCAATTAAAATGAAGTAGGTTTATTATTACTATATTATAAAAAATCTGATGTGGCCAGCCACATGACTTTATCATACTATACAGCAGTGCCTCGTCATGGCTATCTCGATGCGTATGCGTCTTGAATACGCGTCCAACGCTGTTGTTCCAACAATACTGTCGAGGAAATCAAAATATCTATCAAATTCTGGCTAACTAGTTTTTTTTTATTTATTTATTTATTTATTTAATACACAATATGGGCACAGTACAGGACGAACCTAGATACACTGTGCCACGTTTACACAATATAAATTGCAGTACAGTATAAAAAGAATTAACTATAGGAAATAATCAAATAAGTAGCTGAAGTTGCTGTATGTTATGTAATAACAACCAAATTAAAGAGAAAAAGAAATACAATAATAAAAAAGCAAAAACAACAACAACCGGGTACTTACAAAGTTTGATGTTGCAAATTGATAGTCGCGACAATAACCATTCGTCTGAATTTACAATAGTCAAATCTAAAGGAGTCGATACCGATTCGGTTGGAGGCACGAGCCATCCTTAACACAGGCGAATTAAAGAATGCGTTTGTGCGAGGAGTCGGCGTATGAAAGAGAAAATCAAAACGCAAGTTTTAATGCAGAGACGACCGATCTCGATCAAATAGAATTTGCTCATGCAGCTAAACTATTAACTTTACCAAAAAATGTCATACACATGAATTATACAAAATTTCCATTACATTAATTTATTATTTAACTATTTGGACAAAATTACAGAAATAAAGGTTCATTTGCAAAATCGTTGAAAAATGCTAAGAGTAAACCCCCAGTTCCTTTGGCCCCTTTTGAACAGAACTTCTTTCAGCTCTAAGTTTAGTCAAGAAACTTTACAACAAATTTTATGGTTTGGTTTGTTGCAAGATATTTACAACAATGAATAATCTTTATAGGTAAGTATGAACCGAGAGTTGCCAGATTTGCAACCATAGAAACAAATACTTAAAAATCGTTGTTTAGAAATACACAGTAATATTAGTTGTACCCCAGTATTTTACATTTTGTGCAAGTGCTAAGGCATACTCATACCTTGCTATACGAATTATTCTCACAAAAACGTTATCCTTAAGAAGAGTTGCAAAAACTACAGAAAACGTAGTAGAGAGGGCAACTTTATGAAATTGAGTGATATAAGGAGCTATTTTTAACACTAGTTTTAGAAGTGACTCTTCTACCTATTGACATGCATAATAAACAGCGAGCAGTCAAACACGATTGAGCGAGCTGTACAGTGGAATAAAGATCACTTCTACATATTTGTGGCGATATAACTCAAAAACTATCCAATAAATTTTAACCTGTTTTTGTCTTGAATACAAAATACAAAGAATATCTGTGTAAAAATGTAAAATGTTAAATTTGAGATTCTATCACCATTGATGATAAACCGCGATCTATTTATTTTTTTAAAACTTTCTAAAGCCTTGATATACATTTTCGGTATTGGTATGACCATGTCTTTTATTTATATGTGATGAAAACTCGAACTAAAATGGTTAAGCTTAAGCTCCTTTAGTTCTGGTTAAAAAAATCCTGTGTAGTAATTTTTCTTCGTTTTGCAGTTTTTTAATCCTATAAAAATTGACCAACATCACGTCCAGGACATTCTAAAACCCATTCGATAGAATTCCAAAATTAGCCTACAAATTGTTATACACCTTATTTGTGAATATCCTTTCAAAATTGGTTGCGTAGTTTGTAAGTTATATAGCTACAAAAATGTAGGAATAATACTTTATTGTTCCTTCATCTGTAATATTATTATCTATATTTATTTAGATTATCAAAATTAATAAACAATAAGTACATTTTCATGGCAAAGTATGAAGGAATATTTTTAATCTAAATAATTATAGGTATTGCAGTTTTCCACGTAGATTTGACGTTTAACCTAACCTATGATACCACGTGTTCGTTTCTGGAGCTGGTTGTATTGACTGTTCTGATAGTTAATAATTAACAGTTACTATTTTCTGCCGTTGTGTCTGCCGGTCGTTACCTTTGGCAAAGGACTGTATGGTAGATTAGTTCTATTGTTCTGAGTAGTATGCTTTTTTTTACATTTATTTTTAGGAAGTTTAATCGCTTCGGAATGTGCCAGTATCTGTCTCCGTTGTTTACTCTGAAGTTTCTACCGACAGTCTAGAGGTCGATCAAAGGAAGTGTGTTTTATTTATCCTCTATATCTGGCTGCTCTCCCCGATAACATATCTTATTTATTTCATCGTTACAGCCCAGAGGTGCTGATTTGGAAATACTGAACGTTACAATCAACATTTTGGACACTTTTCGGGGCGGGGTAAGTTGTCAAAATTTAGTAAATTCGTTCCATAGTTTTACAAATATCGTATCGTTTCCATCTGCCTTCAAAATTTACAGTTCGTCGTAGAAGTGCACCATAACTCTTTGTCAATTTAAAATGATATAAAATCAATTTTGTTGGAAATTGTCTCGTGATAGAATATTCCGTCGCGCAGAGAGTGGTATCCACTTCCTTATTAACACTTAATTTATTTGTTGGTGCGACAGTGCGGTTTGATATTGAAAGTCAGCAAGACAATTTCCTTATTTAAGATGACGCGATTTTCCCGTTCCATGTCTTGTTGGTTGTGATGGTTTCAGAAATATCAATATCCAGGGTTTTCAAGAGGGAGAGCTAAACTCGCTTCTTAACCTTAACTAGTTATTAAATCTCAATGAGAACTGTCTATGATTTATACATGTTTTCTATTAATGGTTACAAATACACAAATACAAATAAAAACTCATACAAATGTAAATGATGATTAAGTTACAATAAACCCATACATCTAACAAAACATATGAACAAACAGTTAGCAATATCGCAACCATGGATGCTTCTTTTTTTATCAGAGGACGTCGATTTTAGAAGCTTGTTTTGCGTCACAATCTTTTAGATGATTTCTTTTGTAATTCCGACAAAAATATATGAGTGGTAAACTATTTACAGCCCGTATACCGTGTTCGGAATGTCTAAATGCAACTGAAATAGCGGTCGTAACTCCACTAAACGTTTTCCATTACAGTCACGCAACATCCAGACTGACCAGCGGCGTAGATTACTTTATTTTTATAAAGACGTGCAACGTGATTGCTGTTGGCCTAGGTCGTGGATCTAATTTCGCTGAATGCCGTGTGTCGAGTTTATCGTGCTATTTTTATTTGCAATTTGTGAAGAAATTTTATTCTAGTGGTCGTATAAACAATGGCATTGTTATGTGCCAAAAAAGAATACTAAAGCAATGCGCATAAAGTGGAAGTTGTTGTACGAATGATCGATAATGGCTTTTTAAAACTGTAATTTACGAGGAATCAACTTTTTTGCTACTGCTGTTTGGAAAATTATTTAAGTGCTGTTTGATTGCTTCTATTAGCGTATGCAAATGAGTTTTAGAGTGATTACAGATTAAACAGTTTTAACAGTTTTAAAATACCCACCACATTACTTGATTAGGTTCTGGGACATTCGGCTTAACGTGCCTTCCAAAGCACGGCTGCAAAAAAATCCGGGGTTTAGGTCCGAGATTTACACCCAGAACCTGTGGAGTAGACGGCAAGCGCCCTACTACAAAATCAGTGAAAATGAGTTTAGGTATCTTAAAAATTGGTGATATACATCATTTCGAGTTAATTTAATTTAACTAAATAGCCGGTAGTTGACAAGAGTTGACATCCCAACCGGCGAAAATGTTCACAGGCGGTATGATATAAAACACCATGTTGAAATAACTGACAAAAGGAGAGCAAATGCATTTTTTAGAGTTGATACGAACTCCGTGTTGGAGTGAATAATGATAGAGAAATGGTACGATTTATTTTAAAAGTTTATATTATATACAAATATTAAATAAATACTTTTATAAAAACACATTACCAGGACAGTATTCATTACTGTCGTCACTGTAATTTTTGACTGTAATCGTCTGCGCAGTGGTCAACTGCAAATTTTATTAGAGCCTGGCACCCTAAAAGCCACCTCTAATGTACGTGTGCGTTATTTTCGCATTTTAGTAGTCGCTTCAGCAGTTTTAGCGCAATGGGCTACAATTTGAAAAATGTTTGACACAAATGAAAATCAAGCAGTTACTTAATCGCCGGGGAAATGTAGAAATCGTGAAAATATGCTCAGTTTCTTATTTTTTACGTAGAGTTTGCCATTTTACGAAGAGAACAAGGTACTGATGATGAAAATCTATGCAAAAATAACGAAGTTATGATCAATTATGATTGATGGGTACGAAACTACCAAAATTCAGCTTTTCCTCTATTTTGTATTTTGCTTTATTTAGAGCAGTTTAATGTATGGTAGAGACCCGTTACCTTCGGATGACGAGTACGTCACGTGATTTGTGCCAAGATGCGCATGTTTCTACAGAACAACTTTTTGTATTGCAAATCGTTGTATTTCCCTGTACTGTTTACATCAGTGTTTAACAGTTGTGTAAATTTTGTTGTGTCGCATCATTTAACATCATCTGATATTTATAAAATGAGCAAAAGACAACGAGCCTTTGACTGCAAAAACAACCGAGATGATTTCTGTTATGTGTGTGGTGATCATGTCATCAAGAAAAGTCAGCAACTATTCCAATATTTTGGAATAGCAGCTGAAAATCTTCACGAACCATGGACTAGGTGTCTTCTCTACCTTACTTGTCATGTAAATCTTAGTGGATAGGCTTCTCCACAAATAAAGAAGCTGTTGAAAGATGAAAAATTCTAAACATATTTGTCTTCGTATGAGGCAGCAGCTTGGAATTCTTTTAAGCTAATTATTTCTGATTTCCTTGGAAACAATGAAAGCCCGAACTTCCAGACAATTCGATTTATATTATAGGATTTCTTGACATTGCAAATGAAGGATAGACGACGAAATTCGCACTTTGTAAGCTAAAACATAAATTTTACTATTTCTTTTTCTGATTTGTTATATCGTAGGTCACGCACGACTTTTAATTATTACATAAACATCACGGAAACTGGAAAGCATCATTTACAACCGTTTTTGGTAAATATTTCTCTACTTATGTAAGAGAAGTCACCAACAATTTGCCACTCGGTTAGTACACGGATAGATTATAAGTAATGTAAGTAATAATTTGCAACTAATAGTTACTGATATTGCAGCTTGAGACACTGTGGTGTGTGCCAGGGGGATGGAGTGACAGTAAAACTGATACATTTGTATTACAGGTTTTCTTACTATTAGAACTTAAGAAACGAAATGCAGCATTGCCGTTTGCGGTGGACAGACAAGACGACTATTTCTGATTACTACATTATTATTCATTGTTTATTTATATATGTACCTATGTAACTGAACAAAATAATGGATTGATATTTAAGTTATATGTGCGATGTATACAGTGCTTCCCAAAAGTAACGGATAAATTCAATAAAACCTTAAATAGAAATATTTCAGAAAAATGCTCTGACACGTCGATTTTTATTTTTAAATTACTATCCTGACATACACTTTTCAGCCCCCCACCCCTTCGCCCCTAAGGGGTGGCAACCCCAACTTTAAAAATTAAAATAGCAAAGTACCCCTTGCGATACCTCAATTGATAGATTTTTTTATTCTGAATACAACGAAAAAAGATTATCAAAATCAGTTGATAAATAACCGCGATATTTACCAAAATGTATTCAAAGAAGAACGTCAATATTCGAGTAAGCGCTGTTGACGCGGGCATAGCAATATCGTTCAAACAATTGCAACTTGTTTTTACTTATGTCAAACACAATTCAGATTTTTCGTCATTGAAGAAATAGTTGCAAAATGAGATTTACAGAAACCGAAAGAATCGAAGTTTTAATGAGTGGGTTTGGAGATAGAAGCCGGACGCATGAAGAAGTTCGTGTTTTGTTCAATGAAACGCACCCGGACCGTCCGCCAATATCGGAATCTACAGTAAGTCGAATCGAAA
This sequence comes from Aphodius sticticus, assembly GCA_963966075.1. Classification (NCBI taxonomy): domain Eukaryota; kingdom Metazoa; phylum Arthropoda; class Insecta; order Coleoptera; family Scarabaeidae; genus Aphodius; species Aphodius sticticus. The sequence goes on from OZ014506.1 coordinate 13,335,412, forward strand.
ACAAATTTCGCGATCTCGGTCATGTACGGGATAAGCCTAAGGCAGGACGTCCATTGGCCTTAATTGAAAACCGACAATTGGATGCTATTTTAATGGTGCAAGAAAATCATTCAACCCTTGCGGAGGTCGCTTCACAAGTTAGTGCGTCAAAAAGTACAGTGTCCAGATTATTTCGAAAACACAAATTTCACCCGTATGAAGTGAGTATGAGTGTGTATGAGTATGATTGTGTGAGACAATGATGGAACTCTCTAATGAAAATCCTTGCTTAATTAGAAACATCGTTTTTTTCTTATGAGGCAACATTTTGTCTGAATGGCACCGCCAATAAGCAAAATTGCCGTTACTGGGCACGTCAAAATCCGCATTGGATGGTGGAAGCGAACACACAATATCCTCAACACCTTTATGTGTGGGCTGGTGTGGTGGGTTCTAGAATTATTGGACCATATTTTTCGACGGAACACTGAATGGTGAACGTTATCTGAACTTACTACGAAATGAACTACTACCTACTTTAGCGGTATTGTAGGACAGAATTTGGTTACAGCAAGACGGTGCGCCTCCACACTATGCGCGACAAGTTCGAGAATACCTCGATCAAGTATTTCCTAATCCAAATATTTTCAAATTTCCTAATGGATTGGTAGATGAAGGCATATTGAATGGCCAGCAAGATCGCCAGATTTAACCCCACTAGATTATTTTCTTTGGGGCTATTTAAAAAGTAAAGTTTATTTTAATAGACCTGTAAATATTGAGGCGTTAAAGGAAAGAATTCCTGCAGTAATTCACTTAATGACTCCAGGAATGTTCGAAAACTCAAAATAAAATGTTAGAAAATGTTCAACAAGCGTTTGGGGATAGATTAGGGCATTGTCTCGTCGTTAACGCGCAGCACTTTGAACAATTAATTAAGGATTAGTTAATTAAATTTTGTTATTCCTCAATTTCGTGTATAAATAAATTTTGATAAATATCGCCGTTATTTATCAACCGATTTCGATAATTTTTTTTTCTTTGTATTCAGATTTAAAAAGTCTATCAATTGAGGTATCGCAAGGGGTACTTTGCTATTTGAATTTTTAAAGTTGTGGTTACCACCCCATAGGGGTGAAGGGGTGGGGGGCTGAAAAGTGTATGTTAGGATAGTAATTTAAAAGTAAAAATCGACGTGTCGGAGCATTTTTCTCAAATATTTTTATTTAAGATTTTATAGAATTTATCCGTTACCTTTGGGAAGCACTGTATAATCAAATCTATTATGTAATTTAGTAGTTTTTTGCACAGAAATTTTGTAGTTTTCTGTGTTCTAGTCACTGTCAGTAAAAACAACTAATCAAACTGTTGTTACTTACCAACTAATGACCATAACACATAAAACCTATTAATTGACATAACACTTTTGATTTTTGCTGTCCCCATAATATTTTACCGTTTAGTATACATTTAAATCCATATCGGATAATTTTAACATCCGCGCAGTGAAATTTTATATAGCATAGCGGAGCTTAATCCTCGTTAAATCCAACTCCGAATTTTATGTATGTAATGTAAGGATAGAAATCTTCAAACACAAACTTTCTTTAACCAACTTTAAACACAATCTACCTTTAAATAATACTGACTGTTGCATGGCGTAGTATCAGATAGTCATAGTACGCTGCGCCACTATATAATTAAAATTTATAAATACCGGCAATTTATCTGTGCAACACTAATAAATATTTATAAATGTAAGCGGCCATGCAGTACCGCTGCATAGGTTGTTTTTTACGTAAAATCGATAAACCCGTTGCCTGAATAAATATTGTCCTCTGGGAGAATGCAACTTATATAACGTTCGGAAGTCGTGAATGGCATCATGGTAGGCAAATAACGGCGAATAGGAGGATATAAATTGTACAATTTTGTTGCATCCGTACCGCACGTCAGAGGTTTCGTAAACTACCGTTAATGAATGGCCTGAATGCCGTAATTCCATTTAAGCATGTTTTGCATTTAGGATATTTACAGATACAAATAAACCGTACAGTACCAGCAGAAATCTAAGTAATGTAACTGATGTCAGGCCACGTATTTTTATCCGTCCACTGGGTGTGAACAAAAAATAACCATACAATATTGATAACGTATACAGGGTGTCCCTGCGAAGCGGCAAAGTACGTTAATGGCCTTAAGGATTTGAAGTACACATTTCTTTCATATAGGAAAGTTGTAGATAATCACTCGGTCTATAACCAGAAAATATTGGCATGTCCCATAACGGACTGCCATTACAAACTTATGCTTTTATAAATGGAACGCTAGGTATATTGTTGCCGACTTTGATTCACATGTTTGAACTGACTATTTTGATATCAACTTGTACTAGGCTATTATCAACTGTTTCCGAGATATTGTCAAATAAATGTCAAAAACATGCATTTTTCAAAAAATTATTCTGAGGTAACTAATTAAGATGGAGAAACGAGACAAGTCTTTCCAGACAGTAAAAATAATGCTCTTTTTGATAGCTATGATAAATTTGAGTTTTTGTTATGATTTATCAGAGATAAATTGAGGTTTGCTAAATGTCAAATAACTTAAGAATTTTAAATGGAACACCCTGTTAGTCGGTCTTTTATCACCAGATTTAAAAGTTATTTAGCATCAAAGTTGAAATTTTTATCTAGTCTTACATTATGTGATACGACGATAAAACTAGTTAGCCAAGACTTGACATATAGTTTCATTCTAATGACAGTAGGTAATGTCAAACGCTGATGTTTTGACAATACCTACAGTCAATAGTACCAAAATGTTTATAAAAAAAAAAAGATCTGTCAGATCAGACCAAATGTAAGTTTTTACAATTGTTTTTTGGAGTTTGATTTGTTTGTCAATTGTATAATTTATATCTCATTTCCTATAGCACAAAAAAAAACTGCCCAGTAGGACGCGAAACATGTAGCGATTGCTAAAGAAAAACAAAAATAAGGAATCCGATCACTTTTTATTCTATTAAAATACCTGTCAAATCCTGCCTAACCCGTTTTATTTTAATGCAGATACGACCGATCTCGATCAAATAAAATCTCATTTACTATTAATTTTATATACAGGGTGTGTATAAATTGGCGGAAAAGCTACACGTGGCGGTGTTCTTCGCAAAATTCTGAGTAGACAATCTATAATCTAAAATGTTGTACCGTGCTTCTTGAATCTTCACGACGTCTCCAAAGTCATGATATCCGATCTCTTGAATGGTGTTATTATTTGAAATCTATTGATGGAGAAGCTGCAGTTTAGATTAAAGAACAATATTAAAAATTTTTCTTTTCCTAAATGTTATCTTTCTGCCTAAAAAGTTTGTTTTTAATTTCGGTATTTCGTTTTGTCATAAAAATACATTCGGCAACACTGTAGAACATGGGTAACTTAATTTTGGCATTTGTCACTTTTGACAGTTGTATAATCAAATTAAGTAATTTGACTTGTCGTGCTAATTTCGTCAGTTCTACCGTTCTACCGTGATTATTCCTACAGTTCATTAGTTAATTAGTTTATTAGTTATTGTATTTTACGTTATCTTTTCATTCGTTCAACATGGAATATACGTTTAATGAGTATGGCGATCTGTATATGGTATACGCACCCATTGTTTACAGTGCATAGTAACACGAACACCTGTTGGATTCAGCGTTGCCAAATCTATGTTTCTTTCAAATGGCTCCTGAGGGCACAATAATGACGCTACAACATTTTAGTATAAAGATTGTCTACTCAGAATTTTACGAAGAACATCGCCACGTATAGCTTTTCCGCCAATTTATACACACCCTGTATAGTATCATAAAGTCATGTGCCTGGCCACATCAGATTTGTTTGTAATAAACTCACTATTTTTCAACCAAAAATAATATCTTAAAAATAATTACAAATAAAATAAAACACACCATGCCTTGTTGCGTAAAATATGAATCATGTATACCGGGTGACCCACGGCATAGATACTTCCGCTTATATTTTTTATTTATAAAGCTGGACGAATGAAATTTGGGGAAGTGATAATGGACAAAAAATGCGATTCTTTGGGATACTCTTGAGGTTAATATGACTTCTAGGTCAATATTTTTTCGATTTCCTTGCTTCTAACAACATTTGTACGCTACGAATTTCAACAAAATTTCAAGTATTTGGTATCATTGTAATCCGAAAGATGTTTTCTATTGAATAATCACAGTGTGGCCATTGGGTAACCATGAAAAAATGACTCACTGGCCAAAAACCAATTAAATCACGCTAGAGGGCGCCAGTAATGCAATGTCGGCCAAAATCGATTTAGTTAGTGTTTATTTGACAATTTTCGACTATTTTCACCAATTCATAGCCACCTAGATTAATACACAAAAAAGTTATTTTTGCGTTGCCTTGGTGATAAAAATTGACGATCGATATGTTTTTGTATTCAGAATGTCATCCTGATTGAAAATATCACACAAAGAATATAGGGTGCCATTTAAAATTTCAATTATGACGTCATTTCCGGAAAAACCGGAAGTCATATTAACGTCAAGAGTATCCCCAAGAATGACATTTTTTGTCTACTAACACTGTCCCAAATTTCATTCGTCCAGCTGTATAAACGAAAAAAATAAACGTGGGTACCTATGCCGAGCGTCACCCGGTATAGACAATAAATAAAGTTGCTGTTAAATTATCAATACCAATCAAATAATTATACATTGTGGGTGCATAGATTCCCTCCATAATTTAACCTGATTGGTCAGAAGCGGGACAATTTGTCGTTCATTGCAAATTTAATGAATCATCAATTAATCAATACGAGCGCACAACTGTAATTTCGTGAATAATTAAACATCGCGTGTTGCAAAAAATCCGAGCAAATACTCTCTCGTACAGTCTGCGGCATAAATAACCAAAAGCTTTTAGTATAGTATTTCAAATATTTGAAAGCACCGAGGGCGCCATTAAAATGTATGCGGCCACTTTCATCTCCAGAGCTGTTAAAAAGCAGAAAACGTATAATGCGAGCATTGTTTCCGAAAGTACGTGTAAAACATGCTAAGGCTAGATGCAGTTTTAGCCCGCAGTGCCTTTACGCCGACCTACTACGATATTAAAATATGTAAGTGCCTCATTTAGAGACTGAACCGAGATGCGGCCTTCAAAATGGATACATAAGCTGGTAAGTCGTTTTCTTAGGGTTAATTTATTTACCCCTTGCGATCTTACGAGGGAGTTTATCCGGCTGCGTGTCTTCCCACTGTACTTCCTCGGCAGCGTGCTGGTTTTACAACTTTAAATTCACAAAACCAGAATGAGACCATATCGACAAGAATAAAGTTTTAGGATGTACTAAAAGAGGGTGAATTCGTAGTGTTTTCATGGTTTTAATCTTAAACAAGTTGGTGAGATTATTTTGGATCAAAAATAGAGCTAACTTTTTTGTTTTAAAAATTAGGGGAAAAAGCAGTACCAGTGTGGCTCGCGTATAGGCACTGTAATGAGTCCTTTTTTCTTCAATTCTTTCTTTATGCTTGTACAATAAATAATCCTTGCCGTGCTAGTGGAATGTAATTTTTCAAACTACGGATGGCATATCAAAACGTATTTTAGACAGTCTCAAAAGTATTCGTACACCACACAAAAATGCGATATCCAAGAAACTTCAAATTAAATTACAGCCAAATATATTTATTCTATCTTTGTGTTGCACATGATATGTATCGAAAGAAATAGTTTTTTTTCACGAATTTTAACGAAAATAAATGTTCCACAACTACTAAAGAATGAACATCTCATAGAAAAGATAGTGCTGACCAGTGACAACTGAAGCATATCCCATGATGACAAAGCTGGAGAAAGCTTGAAAATGAACTAAAAGTATCTATTGTTAGTACGAGATCCGATGTCAGTGTTGCTACGTCCATCAGTTTTCAATAAAAATACATTTTTATAGACAATTATGAATAGACAAATATGTTTTTCATTTTTTCCAAAAATTTCGTTCACTTGTTTTTAAAATACGCCCCCATGTCTGGAAAGTAGCAGAAGTTATCATTATACCAAAACTAGGCAAGTCACCGAATGAGGCCAAATCATATCGCCCAATACCACTGTTACCAATGATATCGAAGCTCTTTGAAAAGCTGCTTCTAAAGAGAATGAAACCTGTCATTGAGAGAAAGGAACTAATTCCTAATCACCAATTTGGTTTTAGAGAGAAGTATTCCACTATAAATCAAGTCCATAGAATAACAGATATCATAGAGAAAGCATCAGAAGAAAAGCTTATTTGCTCAACAATCTTTCTTGATGTCACACAAGTTTTTGCTAAAGTTTGGCACGAAGGATGATACACAAACTAAAGGGTATGCTACCTTCCCTCGAGCTGCTAACATCCTGTATATCTGATAGACTATTCAGAATAAATCAGATCGATGAATACTCTGAACTAAAAGAAGTAAAAGCTGGGGTACCCCAGGGTAGTGTATTGGGATCAATTCTCTATCTACTATATACAAGTGACATACCACAGCTGGAAAATGTAATAGTCGCCACATTCGCAGATGATACGGCTCTAATTGCAGTGGGATCAACTATTGGAGAATCTACTAGGAATCTTCAACAAGCTAGTAATAACATATATAAATGGCCCAAAAATTGGAAGACCAAGCTCAACGACCTGAAATCTGTCCACATTACCTTTGCAAACAAAAGAATCGTGGACATACCTCATGTCAAGATTAATGACGCCATATTTCCATATGCGAACACTGCAAAGTATTTGGGTATGACTCTGGATACAAAACTAAGGTGGAAAGAACACGTTAAGAAGAAAAGAGTAGAGCTTGGCCTTAAATACAGAGAACTGTGCTGGCTTCTGGGAAGATAGGTACTCTAAGTTGTCAGTACAGAACAAACTACAAGTTTACAACCAAGTACTAAAACCGATTTGGTTATACGGCATCCAGCTTTGGGGTTGCGCAAATAACGCCAATATACCAGGAATCCAGGCTTTCCAAGATAAAGTACTAAGGAATATGGTTAGCGCTCCTTGGTACATACGGAACAGTGACCTGCACCGTGATCTTGGTGTCCCACAAGTCATCCAAGAAATAAAAAGATTCGCCACTAAGCATGAATCTCGCCTAAGCCTCACGTCAACGTAGAGGCCCTGCAGCTACTGGACAACCAGAATCTAGTGAGAAGACTAAAAAGAAATAAACCCTTCAAACTAGTGAATCAGTGAAATGTGTAAAAAGCAGAGCACAATGAGTGAAGTGTTAGTGCTTCTTGTTTAGGACAAAGTAAAGATAGGACATCAGTGGATAGCCTATTAGAGACAAGTACCTAGTTTTAAGAATTCAGATTTAAATTGATGGTTAATCTTTTAGATTAGTTTCAATAAGTTAAGCATCTTATGCTTAAAGATAAATTATAATTCATTGCAAAGAAGGTTACGTAAAGAACTTGAAAAGTTCGGTTTGCTTTGCTCATTTAGCCGCAACATCTGGCAGCCAGGTGTAAACAGGTATTACATTGTGTGCAAAACAAACTAGGACTACAAATGGGTATACCTAAAGTGTTTCGCTTTGTAGTTAATGATAATAATCCACTAAAGGTAGTTAACAAATCACAAAAATTGTGAAAATCACCATTTTTGAAATATTGACTACAAATTTTTCGAAAACGTTACGTGGTAAGAAAGATTTGGGTTAAAAATCTTTTACAATTTTCAAGTTTGTAATTCTTTAAAAACCTCTACCAAAAAAGAGAAAAATTTCGCATTTGAAAAACAACATTCTGCCAGCCGGACAACATACATACACACACACACACACACACACACACACACACACACACACACACACACACACACACACACACACACACACACACACACACACACAGACATTTTTTTGTAGCTTGGTCAAATATGTTCAGGGGACCCAAAAAACATATTTCCGCTAAAATCTCAAAAACTTTTTCGGCACGATTACAATACTTTATCATACTGCGTATGATAAAGTAATAAATTGACATTGGGTGGTATATTTTGAAGTAAGTACGCCAAATCATAAAAATAAAAGTTTGGAGTAGATGCTCACTGTGAGCAAGTACTTCTAAATATATTCTTTATGAGTAAATACCCACATTTCGTATGAACAAAATGAAGTTCATGCCCCAATCACCGGAGTTTCTGCTTGATATATTTGAAGTCTGACATGGTGTCATGGAAGAGTTTATTATGTTCAATTTGTGTACCGTAAAATATTGTAAATAGAGAACGACTACCACTTGGGCACTGGTGCCCAAGACAATAAAGTTGTATGTATACGACATTTCTAAGGTGAATGTAGAGTGACGTACAACCACTGCTTTTGGAAAGAGTTTTGAGAAAGAAGAGGGGGTGCGTAATCAAATTGATAAAATAAGAGTGTTTTTAAGATATGTGAACAGATATTAATCTTTAAAACTAGAAAATTATGACATAATTGGAATTGAAAGGGACTAATCGTTTTCGAGAGAGTTTCTGTGCTGAGTCCGTTTCTGTGTAAAAATAGCCATTTATAGAAGCAAACTGTTAGCTTTGTGGTTATCAGTGGCCATTGACCAATAGAATTATATCATTATAAGTAAAAAAATAAATAGCAAATTAAAATTTATTGCACAGCGTAATTTAGAACAAAACAAATTACATCAGTTTTTACAGCCTGGAAAAACTTTAATGATAAGGATTCTAATTTGTTTGTGCATATTTACTGTACCGAAAACAGAGTGAGTTCTGTGAGCGTTTACCAATTTGTGATTGTCACAAACTAACTTTACGCTATCTTTACATTCAGTTATCTAATTTGAAACTCTCGCAGAGAAGTTGTGAGAACAAACTATGCAAGCGCGCATCAGTGTAAATTTTCGCTTGTCGTACTGGCAGAGAACAATAACTTTCTAATCTAAACGTGAAATTGCATTTGCCGTGTAACATTGTATTTAACTAACATTCCATTGTGGCTGAGTAACTTTAGACTACACCTGGACAAACTATGCATACAGCTAGAAGTTTGTTCAAACTGGAAATTTAATCAAGTAGGATAGAGGTATCAGGAACAGAGGTGCACGTTTGAAGGTCAGATCTCGCAGCCTCCCGCCTGGTATTCTAAAGGGAAGTTTTACCAACTTTATATGTTTGGTGAGGTGACAGAATAGAAACAACATACACGCTGCAGTGATTGAGTTAGTAAATTTTGCTATGATATATTACTTATACAATAGAATTCAGCAATTATGAAAAGAAATACATTGCTATATCTTTAGCATAATATAGAGGGCAGTACATTTAAAAATCTGCATAGTTTATGTTACACGACTGTATGCAACATCCAGTATAAATAAAAATAATTGTATAATATAGAAAATGATGGGACAAACACTCACCCTGTATATATAAGTGTAAGAATTCGCTAGTCTTTTCTTATTTACTATACAAAATATTCCTTAAACCAAAACCCTTAAAAACAATCTAAAAATTGTGCCACTATGGGTGATGTACTTTTTCAATTTGTATGCATTTTTCATGCTATAACTGTGGATAAGGAAGAAGCATCTTTAATAAAAAATCAAACCACTTAACGGTGGCCCAAATGGAGCGAACATTAAATACGTGACGGAAATTTTTAAAGCAGCTTTAAAGATGCCGACAAAATCGACGTTCTGCGATGATGTTCGCCTGAAAAACCAGCTCCGAATCCCATAAATTTTCCACCGGGGAAAATAAAATTCTACGTGATGTTGTCGACAAATTTGCCAGACGAGATAGCTTTCCGCATTTCTAATTTCGCCAAAACTGTTTGCAGTTCTATATATAGAGCGTTATTAATATTACTACTTGTGCACTAACCTTGTCCTACATTTCGCCCCATCCCGTTTTACTCATCAGTGAATTCAAACCAACTAAACTGCTTGTTTATTATCGTGCTTGTTATGTGCTATTAGCGATGTAATCTCGTGCGTTGAACAAAGAAATTTATAACAGCCGGTTAATTTGCATAATTGTGATATGATCAATACGTAGTAAATAACAGGTAAACACAGTAGTGTTATAATTTATGCTTGAGGTAGCGCGCAGTTCTAACTCGCCTAAATTAGATCAAATATAATGAGAAATAAAGCAGTAATGTACATACCTTTCTTGGCATGAATTAATAATAAAATCACCGCATACCCATGGGCGGCGATTGAATACTTTTTCAAAGGGGAACATGAAATTGTGTATTCTATTAGTGACTGTTTAAATTAAATAAGATATAAATCGACTCTTGTTGTATAAATGCCATAAGAATAAGAAGAATAGAATGACTAGAAACTACGATCAGCGTAACAAAACTGATTGCAAATATAATGTCATCAACATGAAATCTGAATAAACTTGGACTTACCGGTTAAAATAGTAGTAGCCATTTGTCAGGAAACTTTGATACGATATGGATATCCATCATTTCCACGTTTGACAGAAACAGAGACGGCGTGACATCTTGCATCTCTCTTAATTTCATTGGGGGGAAAACAAAGCAAAAGCGCCATACGAGATCATGTATTTCTGGCTTTCTAAATCAGCTTAAAATAAACCAATTGATACGATAGTGATTCTTGGATTTGGATTGGTGATTCTTGGATTTTTTTCTAGGTGTGTGGACCTTATTGAATATGTTTTGAAGCTAATTTTGCAATTCTTCACGGTGAGTATTATGCAAAACGATGTTAAAAAGTGGCTTCAGAAAGTGAGGTTATGTTTGAAACGCGTGTTTTTTGCAGGTTTATTATGGAAAATATTCAATTCAGTGAGGATTTTAACCAACTAGGACATGGTTACTGTTATCAAATTCAAATTACACATCGCCAATATTGACTTTGTTGTATGGTCCAAAAACGAACTTTTTCTGCATCGATTTTTTAGACGATCCATTCTGGGATTTTACATTTGTTTGCAGTATCACAAAACAATTGTCTTACCTGAAATTTTATGTAAAGAAGCCTGAAGGCAAGGGAGTAGCCGAGGTAGAAAAAATCAATAAAACAATGATTGTAAATTAATAGATTTATTATTTAAAAAATCTGAAATGTATGTAGAATATGAGTAGAATAATGTGATAAGTACAATATTACACTTTGTTTCCTGATTATATTTGACAGTTTTTGCACGAACGTCATGCAGGGCGCTAGGGCTGTTCGAGCGCTCGCTCTTTTCGTACCGAACACAAGTTGGTCTGATTAACTGTTATTTTGTCACACTAAAATTTTGTTCTATCATACCACTGCTTGGATACAACCAATACTTTGACGTTTATTGAAGTCAATATGCTTGATTACAAGTAATCGTTCGCTTTTGGTATTGAGACTCGAATTTTAACCGAACAAATGCGAGCCAATTCGAAAAACCGACTGTTCGGTTCGGAAAGAAACCAGATTTACTTAGCTCGAAATTCGAGACTTGAAGTTTTAGATAACTCGAACAGCCCTACGTGGCACCCAATCGGGCTGGTCATCATTTCGAGCACTCTTCAAGCTGGTTTAAAATGACACATTATAAACAAATATTTCATATCTATATTTCATATAACTCTTACCTGCAATAAAATGCATACTGAAAACCCTCCAATTTTGTAGTTGGCCTTCAGAGAAGTTTGAATCTCTCTTATTAACCTACAGCTATTCCCTTCTAAAATGCGACAACAAACTGTTGGGATAATTTGGCTTGAGGACTTTTGGTAATAATATGAAAGGAAATTTCCTTATCTCGATGGCTTTTCGACCTGCAGTTAGCCACGCTACAAATTTTGCCCGTTTTAAAACTAACACTAAAGCAAAAACACGCGTTTGAAACATAACCTCATTTTAGAAGTAACTTTTAAACATCATTTTGAATAATATCCGCTGTGAAATATTCCAAAATCAGCTTCAAAACTTATTCAATAAGGTCCACACACCCAGAAAAAAATCCTAGTTGGCCTTCAGAGAAGTTTGAATCTCTCTTATTAACCTACAGCTATTCCCTTCTAAAATGCGACAACAAACTGTTGGGATAATTTGGCTTGAGGACTTTTGGTAATAATATGAAAGGAAATTTCCTTATCTCGATGGCTTTTCGACCTGCAGTTAGCCACGCTACAAATTTTGCCCGTTTTAAAACTAACACTAAAGCAAAAACACGCGTTTGAAACATAACCTCATTTTAGAAGTAACTTTTAAACATCATTTTGAATAATATCCGCTGTGAAATATTCCAAAATCAGCTTCAAAACTTATTCAATAAGGTCCACACACCCAGAAAAAAATCCAAGCTGAACCACTTTCGCACCAAATGGTTTATTTTAAGCTGATTTAGAAAGCCAAAAATACATGATCTCTTATGGCGCTTTTGCTTTGTTTTCTCCCCAATGACATTGAGGAGAGATGAAGGATGTCACGCCGTCTCTGTTTCTGTCAAACGTGGAAATAATGGATTATTGATGGCTACGTTGTTGCCACATGTCTGCAGAAACACTAACTTAAGTTATTTATAACTAATGTTAAAAGTTGAAACACCACATGCCCACACCACATATTTAACTTAGTTTTAAAACAAATATAGAGTAGTTTTTATTTAAATTTGATTTGCTTACTAAATGTTTATCTGAACTAAATGTTAAATAACCAGAAAACTATTACTTTATCATACGTAGTATGACAAAGTATTGTAATCGTGCCGAAAAAAAAATTGAGATTTTAGCGGAAATATGTCCTTTTGGGCCCTCTGATATGTCAAAGGCTGATGCTTTCCAATACCAACTGTCAATAGTATTAAAAATCTGTCAAATCCTGGCTAACTAGTTTTATTTTAATGCAGACACGACCGATCTCGATTAAATAGAATCTCATGCAGCTAAACTATTACTTTTATATGTAGTATGATAAAGTCATGTGCCTGGCCACATCAGAATTTTTTATTTTAAAAAGTAAACAAACAGTGCAAGGTGTAAGAAGGTGCACCCATCGCTTTTGCAATAAATGAAGGAAGGCTAACAATGAAAAAATTATAACTACAGTTAAAAATGAAACAGTACAGAATATAACTTAAACTTACAAATAAAGTAAACTACAAAAATATATATCTCTAATACTCGAATACAATAATAAAGTATTTAATAATTAAAACTAAAGTTCCTGTCAACATGTTTGTTATTGAAACAGTAAACTGGATGTCATTTGTCCTGTTTTTACGTACCTATGCGAGATTAACAAAACTAAAAATACTCGGTGGCAATCTTTTATAATTGCATACAATGGTGCATGAGGTGGTACTGTAACCCATGATAATTAGTAATCAAATTAAATTCCTACATATAAAATAATATTTGATGTAAAAATAGCTCAGTATTTATTGGCTTAATTTCCGTATTACATTTATTATTTAACTTTTTGACAGTAGCTGTTGTTTTGCGAAGGTTAGTAGTAATGTTAATGTAACAGCAGATCTACTCATCACTGTTTGTTGTCATCTAGGTACTGGACCATTGTTTTAGTATAACAATATTTATGTTTATTTATATTATTAAGAATGTTTCTAGAAACTATTTTGCTTATTTTCATGAGATATACACGGTGCTGAAATAACTGGACATAACTTTTTAACATCCTGAACAAGGGTCCTTCATAATTTTTTTTTCACGCAGCTACTTTTCAAAATTTTATATTATAATCACGATTTATTTCAGATTTTCAATTAGTTTAATTCGTCCAAAATACAATAATCGAAAATAAATTATCACCCTGGCCAACAAAGAAAACAGTTTGTTTTGTTTTACTACAGATTATTTTTTGTTTATATATAAACCTTGATTTCCAGTTTCTTTTTCATCTTTCTCATATTCAAATATCTTAAAACAAAACATGAAAGTTCTTTTTTCAGATTATTGATTAGAATTAGAATTTTAGATCTTCAGTCTGTTTAAGTAAGTCTAAGCTCTAAATATCTAAACCTGTTCTGACAGCAATTTAAAGTGAGCCAACCCATATCAAAGAGCTGTACTAGAAAACTTATTATCCCGTAAACCTAAACTCAAATCTTAATTGAACTGAGCTCACGTAACGAAATAAATCAATCATCAAACCCTAGCCGAGATTTCCCGTATTTATTAAAACTTTATAACTAGTTAACAAAATTTATAGCCGACGCTATATCATCATTTATTAGCATGGGCGTTACAGTCAGTGTTGGAGGGAGGTTGAGGCTCTTGCCGTCATCGCGGATGAACGTCATGTTAACAGCCACCACTCATTCATTCATTTATAGAGAGACGAGAGATATTTAATTAGGAAATTCGCTATGGCAACCAGCTCCTTTCGTGTATTTTGCCTGAGCTCCGAGCAAGCAACATCCGTTTCCATGGGCGTCGATTCATGTGGGTAAAGGGGATGGTTGAATATTTGAAACAATAAGACGACTATAAAAATTGCAGAATTAATAAGATTTCGATTACCTAATACTTTGTAGGTCTGCCATAATACACAGATTTTTTTGGTGAGAATATAAGTCTTTTTTCCTGACTTGCAATATTTGTATTTCGCTGTTCACACACTCCATTTTGTGGTCCTTATGGACGTCATCACTCCTTATGTGCCAAGGTCCAAGGTATATTGACAACTATATCACTTTTTTTGGTGCAACCCCAGTGTTGAGCACCGTACATCCACACGACTTTTAGTATTTGTTTTTAGAAGAGAAGCTTATTATGTGCTGACCGCGTAGAGTTTCTTCCAATCAGCCAATACACCTATCTGCATTGAATTCATAGTTCTTCTCTTTTCTTTTTGACATGGGCTTTGCAGCGGAGCCTGGCGTCTAATGTCATGCTGAGATATTTGGCTGTGTTTGCTACGCTACTATTTGGTTAGTAGTAGTATCCTGGATGTGTTGTATTCTTTTGTTGGTGAAGTCAACGAATACTGACTTGAGCTCGTTCAGTTTAATCCTTTTCTCTTTGTCCAGATCTAAGAATGACCAAGAGCGGTTTGGAACTTCCCTGTTGTTCGCTATTCCTGGACCAGCTTCCATCAGTTTTTCTGATTAGTGAAATCTGAATTCTTTAACATGTCTTCTGAGTTGTAGAGTGAGGTTATTGAATGTATTATTGCCACGTCGTGCTCTGGTTTGGAACCATTTTCTTCTTGCCTTTCTTTTCTCACACATCAATTTTTTTATGTGTTTGGGGCAATTGTAATTGTTTCCTTTGTTTATCAAGCGTGTTTGTAGTTGATATATTGATTTCCTAGTGGAAACCGCGTTGAGGACTTTAAAACAGTCGACGTGTCGCGCTCTGTTGCAAGAGGCATCTTCAGGACTCATCTTCTTAGCAGTTGGTTTGATAACTTAGTCCTGAAGATGCTTCTTGCAACAGAGCGCGAAACGTCGACTGCTTCAAAGTTCTCAACGCGATTTTCACCCGGAAATCAATATATCATTGACTCAGACCGCGGAAGTCTACAATATAGCTATACGTGTTTGTAGTTTGTTGTATATCATAGACCAGTTTCTCAGTTCTGGTTCTAGTTCGAGTTTTGCATTGCTTAGCGGTGTGTTCAGATTTATTATTATTTTCTTGTCTATCAAGAAGTTACCCAAGCAATCTTATATTTATAATCTGCCGTGCTAAGACGAAAGGTCGTATCTACAATAATTGTGAAATATCGTAAAATGTTGTAAAATGTTCTGATTGAAAATTTGTCTTTTCCTTACATAGAATAAAGGCTTTACAATACGTCGGAATAAAAGATCGATGAATACACGGAACTAAGAGTAAAAGCCGTGATACCCCAGGGTAGAGTCTTGGGACCAATTCTCTATCTACGACTGTAATGGCAGTGGAATCAAATGTTGGAGAATCTACTAGGAATCTTCAATAAGCTAGTAACGAAATATTTTAATGGACCAAAAAAATTAAAACCGAACGCAATGAACTGAAATTTGAACATATTAACATTACAAACAAAATAATCGAGGCCATACCTCATGTGAATATTAACGAAGCTATAGTTCTATATGCGACCACGGCAAAGGGTTTGGGTATGACTCTGGATACAAACCTAAGGAGAAAAGACCACCAAATCATGAACCACGCCTAAGTGCACGGACAAACAGTTAGCGACGCTGATAGCAGTACTTCGAGCGGTGCTGATAGCGGCGCTGGTAGCGGAGCGTTTGAATACACAGGTGCTTATGGCCATGAACACACAGTCAGCGGCAGTAGTACCGCTAGCAGCACCGATCGAAGCGCCGCTGAGTGTGTGTTCATGGCCGTAAGCACCTGCGTATTCAAACGCTCCGCCACCAGGGCCGCTATCAGCACCGCTCGAGCACTGCTATAAGCGTCGCTAACTGTTTGTCCATGCACTAAGCCAGTACGTCAACGTTGAGGCACTACAGGTGCTGGGCAACCAGAATCTAGTGAGAAGACCAAAAAGAACTAAACTCTTCGAACTAGTGAATCAGTGAAATGTGTGAAAAGCAGAGCACAGTGGGTGAAGCTGTAGCCTATTGGATGCAAGTCCGTAGTTTAAGAATTCAGATTCAAATTGCTGGTTAGTCTTTTAGATTAGTTTCAATATGTTAAACATCTGATGCTTAAGAATAAAAAACAGTTCTTACATATTTTAGTTATAGTTGAGTAATAACAAATCATTCCATCGTATGGCTTAGTATAATGTTAACAAATTTGCAAATATGACCTTTTTGCTTAGAACGGCCGTATTTGTCAATGTTGGATTACTTTCTTCTGAAATGATATAGTCACCCCGGGCCAAAGGTTTTGGACGGTAAATTAGATCCAGTTTTGCTAGATGAGTTCGCCAGTATGTTGGACCAGTTGACACTGTTTGACAGCAAAGTTGAATGGTTGCATTCAGCAATTTTCTACTTTTAGTTGCAGTAAACTTAGACCCCCATGAAATTCCTAATTGCTATGGGTCCACAGCTATAGGTATAGTTACTGAGGAATCATCTTACCGTCAAGCAAAAAAATCATCAAAATCGCTTGAGACGTTTGACAGAAAATCAACAATCGTTAAAATTAGAAACAATACATCGATTACCATAACTATCATCAATAGATCTTTGGAAAGCTAATGAGATGGAGCATATTATATCTATATAGAAAATTTCATTCAAAATGGGCTGAAATTATGAAAATTTCAAGTCTTTCCGTTCTCTAATTATATGTAATTAAAAAACCCAGAGATTTTTCTGTATACCCCCTGGAAAATTCTCTGAAACGGCGCCCATGTCTTCCGCTATACCACCACGCGGGTCTCCTGTCCTGGTCTCGTCGTAGGTCGTTCCCGGTTCCCGTACACAGGTACAGGATCACTCCGCTGCTGCCTGGTAAATCCAGTCTGGCAACGTCTACCTAGGGAGGCTCCGGAGTCGGGATAGTACTCCAGCTAAAAGCTCTTTAGGACGGCTGTGTGCCCGATCAATACAGGTTGTCCCGTGCCCCGTCCGTACCCGACTTTACCCTAATAACTAATGCCACTACTAATAATGCGGCCAGTCGTGATTATTATAGTGTAAGAGGGCTCTCTTGGACCCCAAGGGCTTGGATTAGGTAGCTTATGCGTTGGAGGGCACCATGTAATCTAGTGGAAGCCTATTCTGGCTAAATAAGGCCATATGTGTCGATATTATTGCCGATTATTTCGAGTCTTTATCTGATTGGACTTGTTGATAAGCCTGTCCTAGATTTTGCTTGGTAAACTTCAGTCTTTGATTTTTGTGTTGGATTCTGGTCCATATCTATGAAAGGAAATGGGGATTTTGTAATTGGTACCTTGAGAGCTCATCTAACGAAGTAATCCTTCTGTTTTAACCACGCCTGTGGAATCGGAGTCGGAGTCGTGGATTCGTGGAGTCCGAGTTGGAGTTGACACAAATTTCAGAGGAACAACATTCGGGGTAGGAGTCGGACAAAATCTACCGACTCCGACTCCGGTTAGGGCTGCCAACAGGGTCATTCTGGCCCGCAGAATTCGGGCTTGGGAACCTATCTCCGGGTTTTCAATACAGTTTTTCGGGTTGACTAAAGGTTTTTTGCATTTTTATTGCTTGCGGCGAATTTTATCTGATATACACGGTGCTTGGTTGTTGATTTCCATTCATTTCCATTGCTAATTAAATTCTTCGTAGAGAAAGATTACTGAGAAAACAGACCAGGGAGTCTACTCTTGTCATCTTTTTGAAGCGAATACGAGACTTCTCGAATGGTTAGGTGAGACGGAGTGGGGATATCAGCGGTTGCCCTCTGTTTGGAACGTACCTATGAGCAAGTTTGCTTGTCGCTAAAAACAATACCGCAGGCGCCACTCCGTCTCACCTAACCATTCGAGAAGTGTCGTATTTGCTTCAAAAAGATGACAAGAGTAAAGATGACTCCCTGATTTCCGAATTAGCTTTTGTTTATCCCACAGTAAATAACAGTCAGGCTGGTACTTTCACCTACCTACAAAGTCTTCAATGCTGTCTCAATTATGTTGCCCGTTAAAAGAGATTATGAAAAGTATGAAAAATGAGAATATACCGGCATATCTACCCTTAACGTGCGAAAATAGCAAAACAAATCTGACAGATCTGTGACATAGCTATTGAGCACTTAAATAACCAGCCCTAAATTTGATAGTCAGGAAGATGTATGAGGAGACCTAAAAATAAGTCCTAAAAACGTCAAGTTTTTAGACATGCCCAGTACGCACATACCATGCTGCGCGCACTTTGCCTATGCATGTCTTTAGTAGCCAAATTTAGTTCGACTAACCCTGTAAAAGCGCTGAAGGCAAAATCACGCGTGGTACTATACCGACAACGAGATAAGTCATATTGACGTTTAATATGACATCATATACTTCACATAGCTCTTGCGCTGGCGCTGACTTGCGCACTTATTTATTTCCTTTTCTGCCAGCCGCGTAGCCTTCGAAGAGCAGTTTTTATTAGTTTTTGCGTATACGAGTTTGTTAGTTTTGTAGTGCTTACATCAATATGGTATACACATGTTCCGTACCAAATTGTCCACCAGTGGGGTACAGTATTTAAGATATGGATAACATAACCATTAACAGAACCGATTTGTTCGAAATTCCGATGCCAAAAGTACGAAAAAATCGCAGAGCATGCAAAATTAATTTTCCAGAAGACCTGCGGTTTAAGAACAATGAAAAAACACCACAAATTTAAAGAGAACGTCGGTTTCCAATTAAACTGCAAGTGGAAACACTTTTTTGAAGTATTTTTTATAGGTAGCCGTTGTTACAATTTAGTAGTAGGTAGTAGTTCTTAGCAGTTATTTGCTAGTAGATGATAAAAACACAACAACAAAATAATTATTCAGTGCCAAAGAGACTTTTTTAATACAGCGAGGAAGATTTTGTACATACTCGTTAATAAAGAACAAAACCAATGCCTGAAACTCAACTTTCCCTGCCTGGGTCCGCAGATGAGTCTGCAGATGTACCAAACAATGGCCACAAAAGTATACATTCATTTACCAGGAGTCTCCCGGACTGGTCAAATGAATTATGGTACTTCTCAAATAGAGAGAGGTGAATATATGAAAACAATTATTATGATTTACGCCAGATTTTTCTCACAATATTGACCCGGTTTATTATTTGAGTATTCTTCATTTAACGAATAATGGTATTTAATTGCTACATGTTCACTACTTAAGTTCAAAGAAAGAAATAGTTGGTACTCTAGTAGTTCTGGCTTAATGGTAATCAATGAAACATTATTACTAAGTTGTAGTAAGAAATATTTTTTTCAGTTTAATAAAATTACATTAACTATTACAAAATATGTTGAATTTAACATCAAATTTATATTTATGGACAGCAATAATAAGTAACCGACCTCTCCTGTTAACCCCTTAAGTCTCAAAGGCCTTCTCTGGTTTCCTCCGGATCCTATTATTATTTTTATACCATAATATGAGATAAATCATTGATATTGAAATATGCATAACATAAATATACAAATTCAAAATAAGTTTTACACTAGGGTGTCGGACACGTGTATTTTCTCCTCTGTTCCACATTAATATTAACCAGCATCTTTTAATCTTATTAGAGGTGAACAAAGATAAAGAAGTAGCGAGTTCTCTCTTCTAGAAATTTTCCATAATCAACGCTGTACGAAACGTTTCACCCAGCACGGCAGCGCCCTCAAGAAACCAGAGCTTGAAGAGTTTGCCCCTTAATTTAATAATTTCCCATCAAATATTTGAAATACTTTCCAGCCCATATACTAACTTGCCCCGAACTCTCGTATGCCGAGATCAAATTCTGCGCAGCAAAACGGGCTGCGGTAAAAGAGGGAAAACGATAAGAAAAGGGATGGAAGGGATGGAAGGGACTACCCCTGCCTCTAATCCCGGCTTTTGATTATGAATTTTGGGCGCATTTTTGTTACACGGGGAAAACACGAAGATGAATTAAGTTTATGTAAATACTTTAGAGACGATATCCCGCTCCGCAGCGACAGAGACGAAAGACGAATTTGGAATACCGTCAAAATATTTAATCAGATGCGAAGGGTACGGAATTTGACTATTTATTACCTTAGGTTGTTTATTTTAAAAGTATTGATTTTATGTTAATAACTTTGTACCCAGTTTGTAGGTACATTTCCCATGAAACTTTAGGGGCGTGGCTTATTTACATGAGATCACTCGTCACACTACCTAAATGGGCGACCTCCCTTAAAGGACAATATTGAGTCACCAACAAAAGATACAATACTATTGCGGGGAAAATTGATATACAATAACTGTACTAGTGGACCCAAAACTGATCCTTGCGGAACAGCAATACTGTCACTGGCAATCCCTTGATATATCACATCATTGCACTTGTCCAGCACAATGAAGTACGTACCTTCGGTTGGGGTTTTGGTCACATACAGCTGTAGATTAGCGATGTTCATTATACTGACAGATACACGTCACAGAAAAGTTACGTCTGCCCAGGCAGCTTGATGAATTCTCAATATATGGCAACCGCATGTTTCGTATTAATATCACGTTGTGTTCGTTCACCACGTATTGTGAATTTGTGGGAGCACATTTGCCACGTCCAACTGTCCAGCAAGACAAGTAATGCACAGTCATAACAACGTATTGATTCTGTAAATACAACAGTAGCATAAATGTGTATGATACATAGTATAGGGTTACCAAAAGCATATAGTCCAGTGAAATTTAGTATTAAAGAGGCAAACTTAAAAAGCAGCTGATTATGTCACCATTTTCTTAAAATGTTAAGCGCGCCCCTATAGAAATTCAAATGGTGCACGATTTTTGGGGAAGATTGTGCATTTATAGACTATACTATTTTATAAAATAAATACATAACACGACAATTTGTAACATACCTACATTGATTGAAAGAATGTTGATTTCAGTGAATAGTTTTATTAGTGATCTTATGGTACCTGGTTTCGAAGCTTCGCTTCGTCTTCAGCCATGCTACAAATACATTAAAAACGTCAGTATATACATTTAACAGAACAATAAAACTTGAATTACCGTCTAATTACAACATACTCCGGCAAAAATTGAGGTTATGAGTCGCAGAATGGATTTCATGAAGGAAAAGTCGGTGAAATCTGCAATATGAACGAAAAAACTTACACAAAACACTAGTAACTATCAAGACTCTACAATTACATTATACAATCATTAAAATTAGAGTTACGAACGAGTAACATAAAGGCATTTTACCTAGAGACGAACAACGTGTATGACATGAGAAGTCAGCGAGGAGACTGTGACTTAGAGGTTATAAGGTTATGGCGTTTTTCTGTTTATGTGAGCGGCGGCGCGCTTTTCAAAAAAGACCGGTGAACAGGTGAGCGCATTCCATGTTGTGATTCTCATTAAGAAGCAGGCGGCCGGGTGTTTGTAAGTTGTGAAGCCCTGAAACACAACATAACACCGAAAGCCTTCTCCGTGAAACTACCCAAATCATTTACACACCACACAAAACTAGTCGAACGACTGCTGATTAGAAAACGTATAAGGGAACACCACAAAGATAGAGACACCATTGACATGAAACTTAAATACATGCACAGAATATTAACACAGATGCTCCACCCCCTTGAATATGATAACATCATGGAGAAGATCGAACACTTAGTCGAGCAGAATCTACGAGAGGAGACTGACAGGAGAAGAAAAAAGCTGAGGCGACTCATCGAAGAGGAGAGGAGGACCAAACCGGAAGCAGGAGACCGAGAGATATTCTACGCTAAACAAATGACATCCCAAGATGACACAATCCATATTGTACACAACGCGGGAGACGCACACCGGTTTGCACCCCGATTCACCAATATGTCTAACACCTCCTTTACCACACCAGAAAGAAACTTTCTAAATAAGGGTCACAAATACAGCACCACCATTCGTAAGGTCAACAAAGAAGAGATAGCAGTGGACATCGAGTCCCAGCTATCTAAACATCCACAGTACCCCACGATAGGAAGAAGAACCATCTCCACCCTCAACCAGGAAAGAACTACCAGCGTCCCCACAAAGAAGGTAACACAGCACACCCAAGAAAAGGATACCCTGCACCAAATCAAATCAAAAATCAAGAATGACAACATCACCGTGACATTCGGGGACAAGAATGCAGGCCTGGTATTTATTCCATCCAATACATATATAGAAAAAACTTTTAGGTTCTTCAAGGACAACAATATTCTCATTAGTAGCAAAAACCCCATGAACTCGTTCATTAAAGTTGTTAGACAAACTGTCAGGGAAAACCAAGAGACTCTCAAGAAGTGCAACTACAGAGCCTTTGATATTTTACAGATGAATCCCAGACCACCTCTCCTATATAGCCTTGTAAAACTCCACAAACCTGAAAAAAGCATTCGACCCATAGTCACTAACGTTAACACCCCCACCGAAAAACTTTCCAGGTCACTCCAACAAATTATCCAACACAAATTTAAATTCAGCCCCAAATTTTCAATTCCTAACTCCATGACTCTTATAGAAAAGATTAAAGATTTGGAGATAGATAAAAAGTGTAAATTTGTATCCTTTGACATTAAAAACTTATATACTAATATCCCCATCAGGGACACCATCCATATTATCCACGATTTTCTAATAGACCACCTCCATCTACACAGTGAACTTGACTTCTTTGATATAAATAACATAGTTGCTCTTCTTGAGTTGGTTACTCAACAAAATTTTTTCCTCTTTGAAGACAAATTTTATAAAATGACCGACGGTCTTCCGATGGGGTCCAGTTTATCGGGATTGATGGCTGAGTTTTATGTAAATGAACTTGAAAAATTGCTGTTTTCGTCTAAATATGAGTTTATTACAAAAAACATCATAAGTTACAACAGATATGTAGATGACATTTTTATTATATACAACGGTAGCCAAGCACAACTTCTGGCCCTACATAATATTCTTAACAGTCTTGGTAGGCTGGAGTTCACCATGGAAAAGGAGGATAATAACTCCATACAATTCCTTGACCTTACCATGAGCAAAGACACAGTCAACGGGAGAATTATCTTCGATATCTATAGGAAACCCACACAAACAGATATTGTCATCCCCCATAGTTCTTTTAACTCTAGCAACAACAAAATGTCATCCTTCAGATACCTTTTTCATAGAGCCCTCAGCACCCCCCTTCACATTGACCATTTTAAAAATAAAATTAATAATATTCTCACCATCGGTATTAATAACGGATACTCTATTCAAGATTTACAACAGATTTTTAACAAAGTTCATAACAACTTAATTAATAATGAAATATTCCCCCACTCCAAACCTGTAAACAACTATGTTTCACTATCTTTTCAAGGTAATATCTCATACAAGATTAAGTCTATTTTAAATAAATATGACATCAGTACATCATTCAAAACCACCTCTAAGTTAGGCAACCAACTAACCAACACCAAACCGAAATTTAATATATTTGATAAATCAGGAATTTACATGATTAATTGTGGATCATGTAATAAGTTTTATATAGGTCAAAGTGGGAGAAATCTTGAAAGGAGATATAGGGAGCATAAATCTAATAATAATTCCAGTGTATTTAAACATCTTGTAGAGGAAACACACTACATTGATAAAAATAATGTTAAACTGCTACATGAGATCACCAAAAGCAAAAAGATGTTCGTCCTTGAAGAGCTTGAAATATATCGACACAACTTACAAACACCCGGCCTGCTTCTTAATGAGAATCACAACATGGAATGCGCTCACCTGTTCACCGGTCTTTTTTGAAAAGCGCGCCGCCGCTCACATAAACAGAAAAACGCCATAACCTTATAACCTCTAAGTCACAGTCTCCTCGCTGACTTCTCATGTCATACACGTTGTTCGTCTCTAGGTAAAATGCCTTTATGTTACTCGTTCGTAACTCTAATTTTAATGATTGTATAATGTAATTGTAGAGTCTTGATAGTTACTAGTGTTTTGTGTAAGTTTTTTCGTTCATATTGCAGATTTCACCGACTTTTCCTTCATGAAATCCATTCTGCGACTCATAACCTCAATTTTTGCCGGAGTATGTTGTAATTAGACGGTAATTCAAGTTTTATTGTTCTGTTAAATGTATATACTGACGTTTTTAATGTATTTGTAGCATGGCTGAAGACGAAGCGAAGCTTCGAAACCAGGTACTATAAGATCACTAATAAAACTATTCACTGAAATCAACATTCTTTCAATCATACCATCACCAGTGAACATGGAGAAATTTATAGTCAAAATACATACATTGGTCTACATCTTTTTACATAATAATACCATTAATACCTAAAAGCGATAAGTAAATGTCAAAGTATCAAAAGGCATAAGATACGCTGTACATGTGTTTCGGCTTATCCTTGAGTATTTTACTTTTAATGGCACAGCCTGTATATTATTTGATGTAATTTATATTTGTGTATTGAATTTTTAGCTATTGTCACAATATCAGCGTTTGGCACTACCTAGTGTCAATAGAATGAAAATATCTGTCAAATCCTGGGTAACTAGCTTTATGTCAGTGGTTCTTAACCTGTGGGTATTTACCCCCTTGGGGGTAAAATTGCAATCTGGGATGGGTAACCGAGCTCTTGTTTTTTTTAGGTAAATGGACTCGTGTATTCGTCGGCCCTATATAATAGTTTAAATTCTAGAATTATTGAACTGTTGTCAAGGGAAAAAGTTTTGAATAGAGTACTTAAGCACCGTGAAGAAACAACCTTTGTTTTTTGAAAATCCCAAAACAGAAAAGGAGAAGAATCTTCACACAAAAATTAAAGACAAAACATTTATCCATATGCTAGCGTATTTCGCTGATTTTTTCAGTTAAATTATCAGTTTAAAAGTTTAATTGCAAGGAAATATGAGCAATATATTGATAACGCAAGATAAACTTGCCGGTTTTCTACGAAAGCTAGAACTGTACGAATGAAAAGTTCACACAACGAAGAAAAAAAAATCACCAATTTCATCATTCAACTACTACATTTTTTCATAGATTCGTTAAATTGCTATTTCCCGGGCATAAATAATCACCCAGGAATAAGCTATTCCTGGGTGTTAAGGCAATTTTCTACAGACGCCTAAATTTTTGAGACGAAGCTTAAGTTCACGTTCTGGAATTACGCGAAGGCACCTCATTAAATGTGGAATTACAAGATCATGATATAGCTACATTTCGGACAAAAATGTGGAGTTAATATTCCATTTTAACCGACAAGGCTTTAAGAATTTTTATTCCATTTAGTACCAAATGGATATATAAATGTGAAAGCGGGTTTATAACTTTAGTGTCTATAAAAACAAAATCTAGGAATCGGCTCAATGTAAAGCATAACTTTCGATGTGCATTATCAGAATCTAAAGTAAACATTAACAATCTTAGAAAATTTTCATCTACATTATTCATTAAAAATCTTGTTAAGAAAAAGCAACTCCAACCTTCACATTAATTATGTAAACTTTATAGGAATTATGTTAAACATTTAAGACGTTATTATCGTACTGGATAGTATTTTTTTGAAGGGGTAAAACCCTAATCTCAAGAAGGTCATATGGGTAAAAGTACTGAATAGGTTAAGAACCACTGCTTTATGTTAATACGACCGATCTCGATCAAATGGAATTTGCAGCTAAACTATTAATTTTACCAAATAATGTCATAGACATAAATTAATACAAAATTTCCTCTACTTTAATTTATTATTTAACTATTTTGACGACATTAGAGAAATGGCGGCTCATTTGCAAAATCACTGAAAAATTTTTAGACAAGCCATTCAGTTCTATTGGACCCTTTCGAACAACAATTTTGCAGCTCTACGACAGAAATTTTTTTGTACCTTTGTCAAAAATGTTCAGGGGACCCAAAAGGACATATTTCCGCTAAAATCTCAATTTTTTTCGGCAGGATTACAATACTTTTTCATATTCTATGTATGATAAAGTAAAAATTATAATTTGAAAATACAAGCCTGTAAAAAATAACCTTAAGATGAACAATTGAATATAATGAATTGCGAAAATAGAAAATTAATTTTTAAGGTTTTTGTCACTTTGAGAGTAATCTTAATCATTTTGCTTAAAATAGGAGAAAAATTAATTTTTAAGTTTTTTGTCAGTTTGCGAGTAATTTTAATCATTTTGCTCAATCATATTCTTTGTAGAACCTTGTTATAAGGTGACTTTTAAATCAGAAATTCAGTCATAATTTTCAGCTTTTACATGTGCATGTTCAAGTTTGTGCATTAAAAATATACGTTTGAGTGAACTATGTACCTTTGTTAATAATACAAAAAAAATACCTGGCTCAATTCAAATATAAGTGACGATTTCCATGAATATTTACTTGATCGCAAGAAGACACAAATACAATTTAGCCACAAAAATTCTTAAAATCCATCACCTAGACTCGTTAGGATTGAGCCTAACATTTTTTGTATCATCATCAAAGGTTCACTTTAACTTATAATTTGAATGGAAATGCCTGAACATTCTTATTACCAAATCATGAAGTATATTTGATTGCCTACTGTATTGTTGCACATCCTAAGAATATTTAAGTAGTTTAGAAATGTTTAATTCCATTATGTATTCAGTTAAGAGTGCGAAGCGCAAATTGATAATGTCAGTTTTGCATTGATTTTTAAAAGTTCATTTTCGATGTGTTATTTTTAACATATATTTTCTTGGTTTATTTGAAAATATGTGTTACATACATGCTCTCAAAAAACGGGACACATGTATAGTAAAACACACGAATCTTGAAAAAAAAAATATAAATGATTGGTAGGTTTTTCTATAGATAAGAAAATATATAAGGTGCATTTTAAAATTTAGCAAACGATGTAACTGCCGAAACCATGAAGACACTATAAATCTAAGAACATTTATTAACATTGTTGTGGATCAATCCTCCAATTTGATCCGCATGGCTTTATAAATAAGACAAAAACCAGCCACACCTATAACATAGATCATCCAGTATATAATTTTCAGCAGTGACATTAAAAAATAAAGATTAAAAACATTCAAGAAATTTTATTTTCAGATACAGAACATCGCATTTATAACAAAGTATATTATTTTGTCACCCTTAAATGCAACATCCTGTTTAAAAACAACTTTTGTCCAAAACATTTATTTTATTCGTCTAAAAATAACGAAAATATTGATACTGCTACGATTATGACTTACTCTGTATGTGATAAAACAAAAATAATTACAGGTTTATTGATGTCAGTTGTTGATGTCAGACGTGTGTCTTGTTAATTCTGTAATAAACAATAGAAAGTCGACTCTATATTATAGACAGCGCATAGATAAAATGTTATCTCAGCAAATATGTTACCGTTTCTGTTTTTACCTTTTACTTTTGGAACTGATGATACGGTTAAAATATGCCAGCTTAACGAAAATGTATTGTTGGGTGCGATCGTCATAAATATCCATAAGAACACACTAAAAAATGCAGCATTTTGCAAGTGAGGCCTGTGCCTCCTACTTATTTATTTACGGATCTCGGCGGCTTTGGCCGTGACCATCTGGGGATAGTAATGCCCTAGCGTACGTCGTTTAAGACTTTCAAAGTCCCTTTTTGCTTGTTAGCAGAATCCCCTTTAAAGTTTCATCCCCATTAAGTTTTAGTTAATGTTGCAGGTTTAGCTACCAGCTTAAGGTTCAATATTGTAGGTGGTAAATTCTAGAAACTATTAATGAAACTAAATAATGTAAAAAACACTATATAATAAACATTTATTTCGATTTAAATTTTAAAATTTTTAAAAATATATGTTAGTTTTTAAATCTTTTAAGTTTTTATTATTTTTGATACAACTATTGGTGTTTATTAATAAATAAATAAAATTTATAAATCTTTCCAAATAGCTAAAACATAATATTTTACAATATTAGATAGTGTCCACATCGCGCAGATACGACAAAATAAAAGGTTGCTGTCACAACGTTTCCGTTCAAATTTTTGGCAATAACACGTCCATAAACCATGAGGTCCCATCCGTGCGGTGTCATTTGTTTTCCGAGAGTGTCGTCATGGCCTGCTCCGACCCTTGCCCAAAATTTATTTCTGCAACATTTGCTAATGGCACTACATTTTCTAAATTTATTATTGTTGCGTCGCAGTAGTACCTCTAGTAAACTACTTCACTTTTAAATTTACAATTTACGTAACATTGGTTTAAACCAAACATACTTTCATTTATTTAAAAAAAATCTCTACACGCAATATTTTAAATTAAGGCATGCAGTTTATTTCTAGAAAGCATCACATGAATTTTGTTGAGTTCGATATACTGGTCAAGTAAATTCTCTAAATTTGAGTCACGTCAAATTATGTGTAACCAAATGTCGGGAGCGCTAACAGATTTATGTTTTAGCCGCCGTTATGTCACTAGAAAATATGGCACAATGTTATTTCGAGCAACCGATAATATTTTTTACTCTAAAAATATCATATATTCACCTCATAACGTCACTGGTTCTGTGACATTATTTGTAATGATACGAACGTCATTCCCGGAAAAAAATGCAGGCAAATTTAATATTATAACATTCAGTTGAAATGGCAATATATTATTAGCAAAGATCTAAAATATCAGGGAGTGTTGATTAATCTATTTTTTGCGAGAATTACCATCCGTTTTGGAAGAAAATGAAGAAAACAGAAAACGCTACCCCCTCCCTCACCCTCCCCAACCTTCTCTAGAGAAGAAGGTTGATCGCAGCCCCGGGACTCCTATATAAAAATAATACAATACCTCTAGAGACATTCTAGGTGAAAAAGTAATGTTGGCCAGCTTTGTGCACCAAATACCCCACTGTGCAAGGGGCATATTTATATAACTTCAACATTTGTCTACGATTTATGAAGTAATATCTGCAGAAACAAAACCGGTGGCACACGTACTATGAATATGTTCGTAATATTTGAAACAGCAGTGAGGTTATGTGCCCATATACATTTATGGGTAATTTTGCCAACAAATTTGATAAAAAATCGGTAATCTTCAGAATACCTCGATAATTTTATTGTCGGTTGATGGAAATTATAAAAATTAGTAATCACATCTCTTCTCTAGAAATCCTCTTCGATCAACAAAATAGTACGTAAGGTATTTTAATTCTCCGTAATGTAATTTGAACCCAATTACAAAACCCGTAATGAGCTTCTGTATCATACCATACTGGGAGCTTGAATTCTCTGGCAGTAGAATGGATAAAACAGCACTGTTTGTATGTATATTCTGCTAACCTAACAATTGACATGAGGTTTTTAATAAAATAATGTACTTCTTTAGACACAAACCTGATTGATGTCTGATATAATACTAGAATTTTCATGTAATCTCTTAAATTCGATTGGAATTCTTCTTCATGCCGTGTTCCCAAGTTTTCCATATTTTTAGATTTGTAGGTTAGAGCTCTCGAATTCTATTCAGTAAAAAAAATGTGAGTTTTAGTGAGTATAGATGTTTTTTTTTGTGGAATATGCTAGTTAGAGATATTACTATCTTCGTCTAATCACGTCTAGTTCTCGAGAACATCGTAGATGGCCACACTGTCTAGACTCGAACATGGATGGAAAAAAACGACGCCGATTCTTCGAAGGGGTGTGGCTTTATTTCTTTTCATTTATTGGAATTTTCTCAAATATTACATTGACGTAAAGTGAAACTACGGCGGACTGACACAAAAAATATAATTGAAATGATATTGCTGAAATCACGACATTCATAATTATACCTCTATATTTGAGCAGCAATTGTTTAAAATTGGGCATGGGCATAATACATTTTCGAGCCAGTCCGACCAAGAGTAGTTAATTTAGATTGTCGTAATCCTATAAGATGATATCATTATTCAATAATAAACCCACACGAGCACTGTATAGCTTGAATAATTGGACTAATAGGGGACCACCAGAACAGTCCTGAAGTTAGGTTTAACCGGCCTCTTAAATTATTTAAACAATATCGAATATAAACTATAAAACAACGCTGGTAGATTGAGAAGAATTGAATAATTAAATTTAGGACCTAAGGTACATAGTTAAAGTTCTAGAAACTAAAAATATGATTATTTGCCAACCAAATTGACCACATACTTTCAATTATTGCAGCAGTACAAAATATTAACTTAAAAAATCAGTAGAATCTTTAAGTTTTACTTCTTTAAAGGTGCAGTTACATATTTATTTTTAGAAGATCTCGGCGTTGTTTTTTTTTTTAAACTTCATTTGCCTTTCAGTTTTTGATAGATATCCTTACGCCGAATAAAAATCCTGACTCGAAAGGTTATTAAGTAAGATTTTCTAACAACTTGAGGCCATAACCTAAAAAATTGTGATTCTGGTAGTTTTTGTAAATAAAATCTTCAAAGCGGTCTCAAAGCCGACATAGTTTTTATTTACTTTTATTGTATATCCTGAAAATAGTTTAATTCCGTTAAATTGAAATCACAATCTTTTATCTCAACTTTTTGGAGTGTTACCAAGTTTTGAGTCAGACCACTTGTCGCAGGCTGTTTTTTATTATATGACGTCATTGACGTGTAGGTGAAAAAAGTAGCATACAATAAAGCATTCCTACCTCAAAAATATAATTCCTTAATTAATTTTGTTATCCTGAATATAACAGAAGTAGTCGTACTTGGAAAGGCATTTTAAAAAGATGCAACTTTTGTTTGAAAAAATGGCCCCACCAATTGTTTTCAAAATAAACTATATTTTATGATTATTTACAAATTTAGTAAGGAAAGATTAAGGTAAACGTCCTAAATCCCGACATCTTTCTATTTAGTTGGATAAAATAAGAAATCTACAACATTGAACTTTATTTTAGGATATACGGTTTGTTGATATGACATAACACTTATCAACCCACAATCGTTTTTTATTCCACCAATGTTCTAACGGTCAGATTATAACCTAGAAGTTTAACTGATCTTGATAATTGAGTATTATGCTAAAAGTTGATTTTTTCCTTATAATGTAACTGCAATAGGGTATTCCGGTGTTTTTGAAATTGTCATTTTTTACAAAGTATGGGTGCTACTGTTTGCCACTTCACAACTAAAATATCAAACATTGTTTTAAATTAAGAGAAATCATTGTTTGAAGTTTGAATTAGGATTGGTCTTTGTGACGTCACAAAGACCGCTCAAAGTGAGCGACTTGACAACGTTGCTATATCTAGGGTGCACGTAGTAAATTTTTGTCTTCTGTTGTGTCAACGTTTAGAATCTGTCGTTTGTTGACACCTGCTTTGGTTATTGAGGTTATATCAAACACTTGTTTACAATGTATAAACTCCAACGCCGACATTGTTCTGTTCCGGGCTGTAACAGCAGTAGAACAGTAACATTTTCTTTGCATTGCCGACTAGCGAGATGAGAGATGTTTGGCTTCAAGTTTCAATGATAAAATCATCTCTCAAAAAAGTTACCTTTATTCGTTGTCAAACAACAGGGTCGCCAACCGTCAACTTGGCCGAACAGCTGTTCGAGAGCTGTCCGCTGTTGCCACCGCTACTAGGGATCGGTAATCATCGTGTATTTCCGAGGGTGGTCGGTGAATTCAAACGAAATGCACTTTTAATTGCAATTATCTCATCGAAAAACTAAATCAAAAAGCTCATAGCTTAACTTTATGAATCCTCATAAATTGTACAATAGGTTAAACCGAATATCTGCTTAAATTTTGACATGACCGGAATACCCTATTCGACTTCTTTTTAGATCGCTACAGGATAATAGTAATTAAGAAAATTCTAATAATATCTATTTAGGCTGACTAAGAATGCTTTATATTTTCATAATAATACGGTGTACTACTCTTTTAACCACTATTATTTACAAATTTAGGGGTGTCGGAATTAGGTACATGTAAATTTAGCACGTCCGTAAATCAGACATGTGTGTCGGAATTGTGTACATGGCTAGAAGTAATACATATGGCTCTATTGTTGTCTTTACACAAGAAAATAACATATTATATATCGTTTGCTATATTACAATTAATTGTTCGCATTTTGTTAAAATTCCGACAGGAGTATCGGAATTAGGGACATCAATAATCCCTAATTATTACAGGGTGTCGGAATTACGATCATCAATAGTCCCTGATACCGTCACAAATATCGATAGGCATCATAGGAGATGATGAAATATGACAGACTGATGCAACTATCTGATTTAGAATCACTGTCTGAATTAGGTTCACTGACGTGTCGGATTTCGGACCAAAATATGCGCTTAGTGTCGAAATTAGGGGCAATTGTTAAACTTATAAAATATAATATAAATTACATAACTATTATCAATTTTCTTTTAAAATGATAGCAAGATATCTTTAGAAGGAAATATTAGTTTATATAAAGTTGTCATAGTCATTAGCACCACATAAATATAAATTCTACATTAACAAATGTAACAAAAATTCCGTCCAAAAACATGTCTGAATTTGGGACGCTTACCTTACTTGTTATCTGTTACCTATTTCCGTAATTATTTAGGAAAAACAAAGTTGAAATAATGACAGTGAAAGTCTGAAAAATGAGTTAAATGGAAGACAAAACAAGAATGAAAAAGTATTAAAAGCTTTTTATCATGCCTGTCAAGTCATTCCAGACGTAGGGTTTAATTTGAAATTCTACAAGTATATGCAGATATGAGTACTTCCGGTATATGCCAAAATCGAAACTGATATTAATAATTCCTTCGGGGAGGCTTATTTTATATTAGTCATCTCCTTTATGCTAGTCTATATGACAGCATATAACGATAAAAAATGTGATTTTTGATATCCAGAAAATACATTGAGACCTAAACTTGGTTTAGTCCTAACCGTGATTTAAACTGACATTGAAAATCCCAGCCTTACACGTGAAGAATATTTCTCTCACGACACATCCAGCTCATCCTCGTATATTATTTTTTTCATATCTATAAAATTCGGCGCGTTATATAACATTGAAAGCACTCTTATTCGATACTTTGTGACGTACCGGCTTAAGGGCGTGGAAAGCTAGGGCCGCCTCGTCATCAATCTTAAGACGGCTCTCTTGTCCGATTAAAGTCCCTCCCACTGTCTCCGCGGCTGGGGGAATGTTTGTTTGTTCAAGTATTTCCTAATTTGTTTTAACTGTTCGAGCATTCATGAGAGAATTCAATTTGTCTTCTGCGTCCGTCCGATAAGTAATTTCATGGTCTGCTACGTCGTTCTTCCACCCTTACAGCGAGCGCGCAAAATTCGAAAATTCTGTTTGACAAATGAATCAAAATACCGACGGAAATAAGACGAACACCTCATTCCACAAAATGTCATTTTGCTTTTCAATTGACAGAAACCCCAGGATAGTGTATTGGGACCAATTCTCTATCTACTATATACAAGTGAACTACCACAGCTGGAAAATGTAACAGTCGCCACATTTGCAGATGACACGGCTCTAATGGCAGTCGGATCAACTATTGGAGAATCTACTAGGAATCTTCAACAAGCTAGTAATAAAATATATAAATGGACCAAAAAATGGAAGACCAAGCTCAAGGAGCTGAAATCTGTCCACATTAACTTTACAAACAAAAGAATCGAGGACATACCTCATGTCAAGATTAACGACGCCATAGTTCCATATGCAAACACTGCAAAGTATTTGGGTATGACTCTGGATACAAAACTAAGGTGGAAAGAACATGTTAGGAAGAAAAGAGTAGAGCTTGGCCTCAAATACAGAGAACTGTACTGGCTTTTGGGAAGAAACTCTTAGTTGTCAGTACAGAACAAACTACAAGTTTACAACCAAGTACTAAAACCGATTTGGTTATACGGCATCCAGCTTTGGGGTTGCGCGAAAAACACCAATATACAAGGAATCCAGACCTTCCAAAATAAAGTACTAAGGAATATGGTCAACGCTCCTTGGTACATACGGAATAGTGACCTGCACCGTGATCTTGGTGTCCCACAAGTCATCCAAGAGATAAAAAGATTCGGCACTAAGCATGAATCTCGCCTAAGCCATCAGGTCAACGTAGAGGCCCTTCAGCTACTACATCTAGTGAGAAGACTAAAAAGAACTAAACTCTTCGAACTAGTGAATCAGTGACATGTGTAAAAAAGCAGAGCACAGTGAGTGAAGTGTTAGTGCTTTTTGTTTCAGACAAAGTAAATATAGGACATCAGTGGATAGCCTATTAGAGACAAGTACCTAGTTTTAAGAATTCAGATTTAAATTGATGGTTAATCTTTGAGATTAGTTTCAATATGTTAAGCATCTTATGCTTATTAATAAAAAAATTGACAGGAAGATATTCTTATTCAACCATTCATTCCTTCTTAATACCTTTTGTTACATCCAGTATTTGCAGTTTTCCTCATTTTAAAAGTTAGCGCGGAAGTTATTTTGTATTTTCATGAATAGAAATCTATTAAAAGATAAACAATAAGAATTGTATGATAATATATTATTATCACCTACATTATACTATAATAATTTTAGATTTATTAAGATATTAATGGACCACATATGTCTAGCGTTATTTTGCTGGTGTCAACACAATTTTCCTTTATGGCTAGCGTAACGTGGCGTTATCCTGTGCTTTATAAACCGGAAATGCTGCTATATGTTACCCTTGTCGTATTAATACCCGACACAATCTCTTTCGTGATGTTTTTTCTCTGTCATAAAACGCTATTCTTTTTCACTCGACATGTGTTCTATAGAAAATCTATGGTTATTCTTAAGGTCCACAAACTGTTTGATAAAAAAAGATATATTGCATAAATGCTTTAGTGCAGTTGGTGGAAAAAAGTTTTTCAGTTTGAGTAAATGATGCCAATAAAAATAAGCTTTGGTTACTATGATTTAAAAACTATAGGTATGGTCAAATCACTATTAGTGGAGCTCTAAGAGAGATAGACGACATTCTGTATTTCTTAATATCTGAGTTAATATCTTAATATCTACAATATTAAATATTCTGCATTTCGTTATTTATTTAATGGATTTATTTCCTTACCATTATCAAATGAAACTTATAACAATGAATATAATATAATACAAATTGCTAAAAATAATGGCTATAAAAAGGAAACTATCAATAAAATATATATATAGTTCAATAATTAAACATAAACAATTATTAACAAAAGTTCATCCACATATAGTGGCCAAATCAACCTATATTTCAAGTCGTTTTCACCCGACAATTCACACGAATATTAAAAAAATTCTTCATAAATGCAACGTTATGACTTATATGATCACACAAAAATAGAATTGCAATATTTACCAATTAATAGTAACGACAAAGTTATATTTTTAGAAGAAATTGGCATTAATAAACTAAAACGCGCTGCTTGGAATGCGGAATATTGGACAGACAGGACGAAATTAAATAATAAGATCTAATGAACATAGTAATAGAAAAACTTCCACTTTAAATAAATATTTACTCGAAAATAAACACAAAACTACAATTGAATCAATTTTACATCAATTAATAAATCTATTAAAATGGACTATTTCGAACTTTTAAAAATTAAAAACATAATAATGAAAATTTGAACACAATAATGAAATAATCGAATTTAACGATGAATACTCTTCGATTGTTTCTTATCACAAATTATTGAAATCACCATGTCAATAAATAAAAAAATAATAATAAATAAATATATGTCAATCAAATATATTTTTGTCTATTTGTCGTATTATTATAGGTATCTGACGTATTTTATTTGACATTATTTAATTTATATTTATCTCTCTTATTTTTTAGAAGAGCTCCAAAAAATAAAAACTAAAACCTTGCAAAACACATTATTGAACATTATTGAAACAACAAGACTTGTTGTTGTATGAACTAACTACAACAAGTATGAACTAATTACAACAAACATGGAATTTAAAGAATTTCGTTGAGTGTATACTATATTTGTTCATAGGCCAAGCAATAGAGTTACAAATGATTGCTTTTTTGACATAAAGACTAGCAGGCAGCCGCCTGTGCCATCCTGTGCATGACAGTCCGTAGTATATTACCACTATGTTTCCTACTCGAAAATGCCATTTTTTAATTTTTTATAAACAATTATCAACAAAAAATCGCCTTTTTTTTTACTTTTTTTATTGTAAAAGGAAAACTATTGAAGGAAAAGTTGAAGGAAAAGACTAAGTTATCAAACCAAGTGCTAAGAAGATCTCATCTTCTTAGCACTTGGTTTGATAACTTAGTCCTAAAGATGCCTCTTGCAACAGAGCGCGATGCGTTGACTGCTTCAAAGTCCTCAACGCGGTTTCCACCCGGAAATCAATATATCATTGACTCAGACCGCGGAAGTCTACAATCTAGATAATCAAATATTTTCATAATATTTTCAAAATCGTTTCTAGACAAACAAACTTATAGCCCAGCCAAATTAGGATTTCATTTCGGAAAAAATCAAATGGGCATTACAAATAACATACAGAGTCCCTATTGATAGCGTGCCTGCGTCACGAGTTATTCACGATCAAAAGTGGGATTTATTAGGAAATTTCTAGATCTTTTAATTCTTTACAAAAAATATTTATACATTGTTTCAGTATGAGTAATCATTTTCGAGTTATCCGTCTAGAAACACGTCAAAAACACGTAATAGAAGCAACAAGTCATTGGAAACATGATAGAGCATCATATTTTAAGTTAAGAAAAACAGTTGCATGCATTTAAAACTTCACCATGTCCATCAAAATCTTAAAAAGTCGTATGTAATACCCACATCGTTTTTTTTTTGCGGAAATGCAAAACAATAACTGTAACTACGTATTCCATGGACGCTAGTAAAGAATTCTATTTTTTTAAAAATCCCATAAAACACAAGGAAACTAATTACATAAAACAATCTTCTCTTTTGATGGACAAACGTTTATCATAAAATACGATGCTTCTTTAAATTCCCTTGGAAATTTTTAGCACTCGAAAGTTGACACCCCGTATACAATGAGCGCCGTATACTGCTATTTTCAAAAATACTTTTTAAAGGCTCAAATCTGTGTATTAACAAATTATTAATAATTGTAACTATCATTTTGAGTAGGTACATTCAATTTAATTCCGTTTATAGGCGTTTATCCATATACCAGTGTCGAATTACTACGAACTGTCAGCGCGGAGCTCTGTAAAGAAGGTTTCTGTAATAAAGTCCACAGTCCGAGACATAGGAGAAGAAGTACTAACAGCTCAGATTAAAAATAACGACCAGTTGACAACTACTACAGTAGCAAAGGACAGAAATCGGCTGAATAAATTTAGTAAGTATGTTTGTTTACACACAAAGACTTGAGTACCATGGTTCACCGATAGATGGAACCACATCCTGGGCGTACTACAGACTCAAGGCCGACGTCGATCTCATAAGTATAAACGCCCCTCTTAAAGAACCGTTTGAAATATTAACAATATAAAGTAAATAAAAAAATATATTTTAAACAAGATTTATTGCCTACTAAAACTGGCAGAAAAATATAATTCTTAAGAAATAGTATTAATAAATAATACAGAAGAATGTGTAATTATGTGATTATGGTATTTTAATTTCTGTGAATACATTATTTCTCCGTGTAGTGCATTCAATTCTCAATTCATCGCAATTAAATAATTTTAACAACCCACCGTCATTCATGCATTCTCGATTCAACTTCATAGCAAAAATAGAAAAATCAGTTCTGATCCTACAACCGACATGTTGTCTCAACTTTTCTTTTTATATCGTACCACCTTTTCACCGATATATAATATCAGGACAACTACTTGAAGTCGTAAAGTGCACCAGAATTTTGTCCTCGAGGAGAGCAACGTTTTCCCTACACGCTCGCATTTTTCGAGCTATTTTTGTTCAGACAGAAACTGCAGACAGCAGAGGTCGGTTTATTTTGACGCTGAACTCAGCGCCAACATTCATATCCCGCTGTGGAACTATTTCCAAGGATTATCTAAATAAACTCCGACATGTGACATATACCCCTCTGTGCAATAACCTCGCAAATTCTACGCAAACTGTTGTATATTTCCTTAAGCGAAATATCGTGTACGGTAAATGTTGGTGGCGCATATGCAGTTTCAGTAATGCTTGAGGCTAGTATAGTTTATGAAATATTATCAGCGTAGTATTATCATTCCATACTCAAGATCCATGTCATCAATATTTTAAAATTTCCTAGTATTTATCTGAAGATTTTTATGAACTATGTTTACTATAGAAAATGTTAAAGACATGAAGGTTGCCAATAACAAAAGCACTGTCGCTAACGTAATAAATAAAATTAGCATTGATTTAGAAATAGGGTTAATAAATGTATCTGATATTGAAGAATTGTGTTTTGAAGTTTTTATTATGAAGAATAATAAAGACTCTTTTTAGACTTTCCTAGTTTAAACGTAGCTTTTTGGCGTGACTGGGATTAATGAAACCAAATAACACAAGCAAAATATGATTCATAAAGAATATACAGGACGTCAAACAAATTGATATCAGTATGTTTTGTTTTGGGCATATTTAAGAAACCATACGACACATTAATATGAATACTTAAATTTCAGTTATTCTTACTAAAAATTGAAATCTTGTTGTCAAACTGTCATTTTCCTTAGCCGTTATTAACACTGTTGTCATGACCAAAATATTGCCTTATACGAAATATTTTGGAAACCGTTGTAAAAAATGTGTCACACATGCTAACCAATTAAAAATTTTACTTTTAAAAATGAATATGAAACAAAGTGTACGAATTTTCAGCTTCAGAAATAACTTTTATACCGTCATTTATTTAATTTTATTTTTATTTATGAAACACATAGTGTTTCGAGAAAAAGCCATTGTTGTTAAAGAGTTTTTGATGTCCTAAAATGCCATAGCGAAAGTCATAATTTTAATTTAACATAGTGGTGTTTTGATTTACAGATCCGTCAAAAAATATAGGCCAATTATTATGTTATAATAAACCAAACAACAAAACACCAAACATTTTCGTTTTTGTGTTGTTGAGAATAGTTTTTATTCGGAAATTTTGGAAATTTGGACCTACAATTCTGGAAGCTGACGTTTGTGGAGAAGGTCACGTCGGAAGAAAAGAATTTTTCTGTAATAAAATCTATCTGCCATAATTCGTTCTCCCATTATGAAACTGATTTCCAGACGAATTCCTCGCATATTTATACACTCGCCTACGCCTCGTTTATAAACTTTATGTTCGGGGATTTAAATTCTTAATTATGTGTTCGTTAAATATTCTATTGCAGGGGTAATGTTTAGACTGGAAAAGATCCATTGTAAGTGACTTTTACTTATGTTCAAATCTTTATTGTTTCACTTTTTATCCTTGGCAATCTTTACATCTCCTATCTACAAATGTCTTACAGTCAGGCGGCAAATTAAAGAGTTTATTATTATTATTATTATTATAACTATTAATAAAAATATAGTACGCCAAAGACAAAACTTTGCTTTTCTCTATATCCAAACCTAAGGCAGATTATTCATTTATAGAAAATAATTAGTAACAATAAAATGTTGAAGAACGAATATGCTATTACTACTGTCACCTGAGTTAGACATTGGATCAATAATAATTGCGGCCTATTCATTTAAGCAATTCCTTTTTATAATAACTGCGGCCTATTCATTCAAGCAATTGTTTTTTTCTTAGATATCCTGAAACTGAAAATTGAATTAAAATATTCAAATTTAATATAAGCACAAATCTAAATTTAGAACATATTTTCCTATGACACTTTAAATTTAACTGATAGTTTACTCTTCGGTAAATTCAACACTGAACTTGTACTTTTTCTAATAATAAAAAAAAAGATACCTGACTCAATTCTGTCAAGTTTAGGTGACAAATTCTGTGAATATCGGTATTTTTAGTTGACCGCAAGAACTGCGACATACACCAGTAATCTTAAAATCCGTCACCTAGACTCGACAGAATTGAGCCGGATATGCTTTGTGCTATCGGCAAAGGTTCGAAGTTCACTTTAAATTATAATTTAAATGGAAATAATCATTTCGGTGTAAATCTGACTAAAAACCAAGTACGTATTTGCAAAATTCTGTGGCACATATTTTTCATATTTTTCTTTGACCATTAAGGCTCCGTTGTAAAAAAACATCGCAACTACGAAACAAAATGTTTAGATTCGATGTTTTTCTGTCGGGGTCCGTGTCTATGCCGTGGTTTCCGTATCGATTAAAGCTTATGGTGTCTGCGATGAGCTGGCCATACGTAACAGCCGAAATATGGCCATTGTTTACATATCTGACAATTATCGCATTTTTCGGTTAGCGGAAAAGTTATAATGTTTGGGCTGAAATTGTACCTAGATAAAAAATCTATTGTTGTATTGTGACTTTGGCTAGGGGTATTATATTTGAAAAAAGAGAAAGATGTAGAAGTAAAATTCATTTTTATCTTACCAAGAAATTATTTTTGGCCTAGCCAAACTCCTTATGTATCTAAGAATTGACACTGAGAATTTTATCAATTTTGAACCATAAATAACGCCGTTAATAGAAAACGCGTTTTAGCACAGGTAGAACTGGGTCTTAACGTTCTTCTTTGTATGTATGCATATTGCATAGTCATATCATGGCATGTCAAAGAGGTGGAGGAGCCGGATTAGATATTGATTTAGAATAAATTCGTTGAAATAATTACTATGATAATTGATAAATACAAATTCAGGTAGTGAAGCAATTAAAAAGAGACATGGGAAATAAGACAGGTTAAGGTAGAAGGTGAGGTACAGGAATTGCAGATCTTAACCACAGATATTTTTTCTTGTCATAACAATCTGTGCTTTATTTGAATTTTATGCTATCAGAAATGCTACTTTGGTGGAACATGTGACCAAAATTATATAGAGTGTTTGGCTAGTGAAAGTTTGGCTTATCTTAGAGTCCTTGATCAATAACACGACTTTTTGATAATTTGACGTCATTTCCTTTAAAAACTTGACATGATAGGTAACTAAGCCCGGAGTGGTATTCATCACAAAAAAATCTGTAGTCAACAACTGTAGTCACATCCCAGTCAAATAGAATAATGTGTAAGCATGTTGCCAAGTGTGATTTTATTATTATTGAAATTAAACAACTATGTAGCACTTAAGAAAACTCTTCAGCGTTTGTTTTTGCTGAAAATCCCGCCGCATCTCAACATTTATATTGCAATATATTCCAGACTTTATCGGTGTTCCTGCGCGTCTCACTGAAGGTAGTTAAACTTTTGAATAATTAGTTCGAAAATTTGCAAAATCCTCAGACAGCGACGCGGCGAGTGAAGGCTTCGTGGATGTGTTAAACCATGAAATTGAAAACAAGTTTCTGTTGTACAAGAACATAAAGCGTGAAATTGCCACTTTGTGCGAGATAAGCGTTAGCACTTAAGCTCGCGCCCCGAAAGCTTTGAGATAAAGTTTTGTCACCCAACTGGCTCCGGGAAAGTAGCGCAGTAATTAGAACGGGCCACGATTAAGGACTTGAAACGTTCCAGAAGTGTCGCAAGTTGTTTTATGAAATTTCCAGGTAAATGTTTCTCTATCGAGATAGTTCCAAAACTTTGTCCATAAAATCTTATTTTCCTTTATTGTCTTTAAGTTTTAGTGGGTTTATTTCCATTAATGTTTTGTGGATGTCCAAATTACATTTCGAGAGTTAAATTTAAAAATAGCGTCGAGTTTCACAATCGTCGAAACGCAGTAAATACAGAAGTAACCGTAAAACAAATCGTTAAAGGATAGATAACGGTCCAAATTAACGATCCATCACCGCAGAGTTCCTATAAAATCTATACATTAAACTCTCAACAAGTAATAAACTTAGCGAAGTGTTTTCAAACAAACAGTGCCGTTGTAGGTATTATAAATTTTGATTGCATGTAGACGACTTGCACTTTGATATGTGCGTATGTGTGCTTAGCTGTGTGAGTAATTTGAATGCAAATATTTTCGACCGTACGACGCGACGTCTAGCATAAAATATATGTAGAAGTGTTGACATGATGATATTTTATTACACTGCTTACTATTTATAAATTATAAGAATCCCTAGTATTTTCAGAACAAGCAACACAGTGGCGAAAATAATAAACTAGCGGTAGACACAAAAAGCGATGTTTACTGTAACATTAATTTGAAGTTATCATCGTTGGATATTAACAGATGTTGTTCTTTAAGAATTAAAATGCTTTTTTAACTCATGTATTTCAGTGTCTTAAGGCATTTATTACCATGTCAAATCAACACCTTAGATTTTGAAGAAATTTGGTACAGTTCTGTTCTTGGTGTGGCAAAAAGAAGAAAGGACAAAACTGATGTTGATGTCCCATCGCGTTTAAGAATTCTGGGAAAGCTAAATTAAAATCTAAACATCGCTCAAACGTTATAAATTTTTAAACTGCGATAAAATGTTCATGTCAAATATTTAAAAACGCGTATTTTTAATTATTTTGGCTGGATAAATAAAATTATTATATAAACTTTAGACTGAGTAACAAATTTCATAAGAACATATTGTTTTTTTATTTCTTAAAAAGAGTAAATAAATAAGAAATAGAAATACGGAAGTTAGAAATATTACAGCTAAAATGCGTGAGCTATACTATACAAGTTTTGACAATTATTTCCATCAAAGTTTCCATCAGTTTTGCGAAGTGCCAATCATGTGCCAGAACTAGACGAGGTGATAGCTGGGACTAAAATGACCTTACTAGCTTGACACTGATTACAGACTAAAACTCAACGATTATGTAGCAATGACACTTTCGGCATTGAACAATGCCAAAAGGACCCAAAAGGACATATTTCCACGAAAACCTCAAAACGTTTTTTCGACACGATTACAATACTTTATCATACTATGTATGCGAAAATTATGATAAAATAAAAATCAATGCAATTCAACTTATTTTTACTATAATTTATTTACTTAGTTATTATTGTTTTCATTTATATACTTTCCTTGCTTTCGCATTGTTATATTCAATTTTTTTCTTTATGTTTCTATATATTATGAGGCGTTTTACTGAGAGTAACATTAAATTATTTAAAACAGTCATTTAAAAGATTCATACAGAATTTGTTTTTTCATTTTTTTAGCTTTTTTACTATTTGTAACTTTTTATTATGTAGGTATTGATTTATTTTTATTTATAGCTATCGGAACGTAGTCATAAAAAAACAAATTATATCAGCTTTATAACGTTAGTGACAAGATTTGTTACTTCAGTTTATTTTTAATTTGTTCTCCATTATTTATGTACTTTTTGTTATTATAGTTTGTATGTCTGTGTTCTCTTTGTGCAAACATTTTTGTGTTTTCTTTTTTTATTCATTGTTTTGTTTAATTGAAACGTTAAGATTAGAAATCTTCCAGACCCACAACATCGAATCAGAGCCAATCACGAATGATCATGAAATATATAACCTATGAAAAAGAAGAAGCCATACAGCTAGTTACTTCAAAGGAAGTTGCCAGAGAAATTAAGACAAACTTGATTCCAAAGAAGGCACACCTGCATATGATCTTATTACAGGCGAAGTTCTTAAGCAATTACCTAAGAAAGGTATTGTGATGCTGACGTATCTAATAAGTGCGTCGTTCAGATTAAAATACGCCCCACATGTCTGGAAAGTAGCCGAAGTTAGCATGATACCAAAACTAGGCAAACCACCGAACGAGGCCAAATCATATCGCCCAATATCACTGTCACCAATGATATCGAAGTTCTTTGAAAAGTTGCTTCTAAAGAGAATGAAACCAATCATTGAGAGAAAGGAACTAATTCCTAATCACCAATTTGGTTTTAGAA
Organism: Aphodius sticticus; assembly: GCA_963966075.1. Lineage (NCBI taxonomy): Eukaryota > Metazoa > Arthropoda > Insecta > Coleoptera > Scarabaeidae > Aphodius > Aphodius sticticus. Next base: position 13,379,897 of record OZ014506.1, read on the forward strand.
AAAAGCATTCCACCATAGATCAAGTCCGTAGAATTACAGATATCATAGAGAAAGCATTAGAAGAAAAGCTTATTTGCTCAACAATCTTTCTTGATGAAGCTTGTGGACAGCTTTCGATAAGGTTTGGCACGAAGGATTGGTACACAAACTGAAGAGTAGGCTACCTTTACAATACGTCGAGCTGCTAACATCCTATATATCTGATAGACTATTCAGAATAAAACAGATCGATGAATACTCGGAACTAAAAGCAGTAATAGCTGGGGCACCCCAGGGTAGTGTATTGGGACCAATTCTCTATCTACTATATACAAGTAACCTACCACAGCTGGAAAATGTAACACCCGCCACATTCGCAGATGACACGGCTCTAATGGCAGTCGGATCAACTATTGGAGAATCTACTAGGAATCTTCAACAAGCTAGTAATAAAATATAAAAATGGACCAAAAAATGGAAGACCAAGCTCAACGAACTGAAATCTGTCCACATTACCTTTACAAACAAAAGAATCGAGGGCATACCTCATGTCAAGGTTAACGACGCCATAGTTCCATATGCAAACACTGCAAAGTATTTGGGTATGACTCTGGATACAAAACTAAGGTGGAAAGAACATGTTAAGAAGAAAAGAGTAGTGTTTGGCCTCAAAGACAGAGAACTGTACTGGCTTATGGGAAGAAACTCTCAGTTGTCAGTACAGAACAAACTACAAGTTTACAACCAAGTACTAAAACCGATTTGGTTACACGGCATCCAGCTATGGGGTTGCGCGAAAAACTCCAATATACAAGGAATCCAGACCTTCCAAAATAAAGTACTAAGGAAAATGGTCAACGCTACTTGGTACATACGGAATAATGACCTGCACCGTGATCTTGGTATCCCACAAGTCATCCAAGAGATAAAAAGATTCGCTACTAAGCATGAATCTCGCCTAAGCCATCACGTCAACGTAGAGGCCCTGCAGCTACTGGACAACCAGAATCTAGTGAGAAGACTAAAAATAACTAAACCCTTCGAACTAGTGAATTAGTGAAATGTGTAAAAAGCAGAGCACAGTGAGTGACGTGTTAGCGCTTTTTGTTTAGGGCAAAAAAAATATAGGACATCAGTGGATAGCCTATTAGAGACAAGTACCTTGTTTGAAGAATTCAGATTTAAATTGAAGGTTAATCTTTGAGATTAGTTTCAATATGTTTATTATTAAAATTTTTTTTTTTTAAGATTCATGCAGAATTTGGTTCTTTATTTGTTTAGCTTTTTTACTATTTGTAACTTTTTATTATGTATTGATTTATATTTATTTATAGCTATCGGAACGTAGTCACAAAAAAAACAAATAATATCAGTTAGTGATAAGATTTGTTTCTTCAGTTTATTTTGAATTTGTTCTCCATTATTTATGTACTTTTTGTATTGTAGTTTAAATGTCTGTGTTCTCTTTGTTCAAAAATATTTGTGTTTTCTTTTTTATTCATTGTTTTGTTACTAATTGAAACGTTATGTAACTTTTGAAGGAATTGAAAAACCCACATGAAACTTTTTATACAGTCTTTAGAACTGTATATTGTTGAAAAATTAAAAACATACACAATGCCATAAAATAACACCAATTCCATTTCCCTAGCATTATTTGTTGAGTTATAATCACAATTTACGAATATAATCAGGTATTATAATTTATTATATTATTTAATTTAATTAATTATTTAATATTTCAAAGTTTTGTGCAAACCTTTGAACGGTACAGACGTATGTTGATCGCTCGCGAATTACCAAACGTGTTGCCCATTCAATTGCTTAATAAACAAAAATAGTGTCGCGCGCGTATTATAGTGCTGACTATGAGTGAGTGCACGAGTACTAGCAATAAGTAGGACACTATGTCAACACAAGAAATTGTGATTACATCAGAAAATGAACATCTTCTGTACAAGGAATTGCAAAAGGAAATATCCGCAAGAAAGCAGATAGAAGTCAAATTTAAGGACTTAGAGGAACAACTCAAAGCCCTGCAAGAGAAATTTCTGGAGCAATCTAGTAAAACAGAACCGAGTACTCCGAATAATAAAGAGTATTATACAGATGAGGAAGAATTGGCCAGAGAAACAGAATGGGTAGTGAGAAAGGCAAGGAAAAGCAAAAAGCGCAAAATGCATGAATCACTAGTAGTCTCACCCCAGCCCACAAAAAGAGACAAAACGTTCTTGCCACCACCTGTCATTGTGAGCCAAGTAACAAACTACGAGTCAATGCGAAATTGTTTAAACAATAAAGAATTCAAGTACAAAGCTACGCTAATGAATTCTAAAAAAAAAATGTAATATTTCACCTGGCTATATTTTTAAAATAATCTTGCGATTTTAAATTTTGCCTTCCCATAATTCCAAAACTGGATAATTTGTTAATATACAATTTTGTATTATTATTTATTAACACATTTACTATTCCGTTTTGCTTTTATTTTGCGAAATTGTCTTGATTTGACATGGAATTACATATTAGACATATTTTATTGTATTAATATTCTATATAATCCATGTAGGTACCCATTTTTTAATTCTACATTTCTGCAAAACCTTTGAACAGTCTAATGCAATAAGCAGGCTTTGCATATGAATCGTCAGCTTTAATGTAAATATCGACATCAGCTCATTCGACATATTATCGATATTTTAGTCGACTCTTTAAACTGCATATTCTTACCTCCAATGCCTACGGTTGACAACAAATATTGACTGACCTGAAACAAAAGAAAGAGTCATATTTCAATATCGATTAATTTATTAGAAAATCAATAGTACTTTTAGTTATGTATTTAATTTGATAATAATTTCCATAATTCATAATATTTATTCGATTAAGTCTATCAATAAAACGATTAGTTAATTAAGAAAAATACAATTACAGGATTGTTTATATTTCTATGGTTCGTTTTATAATTTTTAGTTTTGCTTTATTTCTGCCTTACGAATCGACCAATACTGTAATATCATTTGGATTTAAATTAATATGCCAGGTACATATTCACGTATGATATCTAATTATACTCACACAGAACCTTTGTTATTGTGTTTTTGACACAATATTAACCGTGTTTTAATTAAAATGTCCCGTCAGCTACTGACATATAACTCTCATACCTGACTTCCTGGAAAATACTACTATTATCAAGAATTGTTTCAAATTGTTATTTTGTTAATAATGGCTCAAATTTGTACTATATTTAAAACTAGTGTCCGTGGCGATGGTACTTCATTATCAAATAATAATTATCCTAAATACACCAGAATGCAGAAATTTACATTGGAAACACGTACAATACGAAATTGGAATTACTCCGAATAATTGCACACGTAATTACGTAATAGTAATTAATTCGCATAATTATTCATTGTTGCACGGAGCAGGCTAAAAATATTTAATTACACAAATTGTTTTGTCTGATTTAATAATGTGTATGCATTCGCACCCCATACCCCACCTTGTTCATGCATGTTAATATATGCGGTATGATGAAGTGATTATTGTGTACTGTTTTATAATAATTAGAACAAATGTACCTACCATGTTCTTGAGTTAATGGGCTATTGAAAATTACCTACTACGAATGTAAAAAGAAAGTGCAATAGACTACAAGAAGAATATTTTTGTGGATATAATACAAACGAATCGCAAAAACAGGAGAAAATATTTGTTAATTGGATACATAGGGGTATAAATGTTACTCGAGTAACGTTCACAGAGAGCGCTGCAAGCTTTTTTTAGGTCGAGTGAATTTGTGAAACCTGGCAATTAAAATTTTTTCGGGTCGATTCCACAGTCTCTTTCCATTATGCCCGGGTCAAGATCCTTGACGTGCTCTCGCTGGAAAATTGAATTTTACAACAAATTTTTAATTAAGGACACTAAAAAAATGCTGAACAAACAGAAACATCAATTGCAAAATTAATACTTTGCTGTGCCTAAAATTTATACTTTTATTAAATTAAATATTCACACAGGACAAACGATATGTGTAGAATATGGTTACATTTCTTTATTTGTAAAACATCATCGTTCGACTTCAGCAACACTGCAGTTGAGACAGTCGAACAATGTCATTTCGTAAAAAAGATGAGCCTTGTGCTTATAAAGGATGTTTGGAATTCCTGATTCCGCATCACATGTTACTTTGTAAAAATTTAAATGGCAATACGAAATCGTTTGCAAGCTGTGAATATGATCTTGGAAAATGCTAATTTCAAAATGATAAATCTAATAATAGATTTGATTGAATGATAACCAAGTAGCTTAATTTATTCACAGGGATTTTTTAACATTGACTACCCTTATGTTGATTCACCCGGTATAGCAACTGTAACAAGTTATATTGTCAAAACTGCAAAGACTCATTAAGAATCATTAAAAATTTTAATGAAATAATCATTAAAATCAGTCAATATTATTTAACATCAAACTTTATCAAAACATTAAAGGGTAGTAATGCTTACTTGGGTGATCCCTATTTCTGAACTTTAATTTTTTTGCAGGACATTCTCAATTTGTTCTTTAATTCATGTGAAATTTGAGATGAATACATATTAACACGTGCCCCCAATGGCTCAAAATCGAGAATAATTATAATTTAATTATATAAAAAGAATAATAAAAACAGACCACAGTTATTAACTAAATAGAAAAATAAAATTAATATAGCTTTTTGGAGCTGTTTGTTTATTTGTCTAATAACATAAGGTTAAGGTTTACTATGAGACCATTTTGAGGTTTCTAGGACAATGGGTTTAGCTGATATAAATTTGTAAAAATTGCCAAAATAACGCTTTTTGACACTTTCACCCCACTTTTTCGAAAACCTGGCGATAGATAATTTTGGAGTCCAGATTCGTTTTCACGGCAATTAATTCTACACAAAACGCTATTTTCCCTATTTAATATCAATATTTTACAATTTTCAATTTTTACTTTATCATACGCAGTATGTAAAGTATTGTAATCCTACCAAAATATATGTCTTTTTGGGTCCCCTGAACATTTTTGACCAAGGTACAAAAAAATGTCTGTGTGTGGTATGTGTGTGTGTATGTGTGTGTGTATGTGTGTGTGTATGTGTGTGTGTATGTGTGTGTACCCGTTTTTTGTGGCGACGATTCCGAAGAAACTACTAGAGGTATCGAGACGAAACTTCATATTTGGAAGTTTCATAACCAAACTTAGAGCTGAAAAGCTTTCTGTTGAAGAGGGTCCAATGGAACTGGAGGTTTAGTTTTAGCATTTTTGAAAGATTTTGCAAATAAGCCGCCATTTCTGGAATTTCGTCGAAATAGTTAATAATAAATTAAAGATGAGGAAATTCTGAATAATTTATCACTATGACATTTCTTGGTACAATCAATAGTTTACCTGCATGAGCAAATTCTATTTCTACGAGATCGGTCGTACTGCATGAAAACTAGTAGCCAGGATTTGTCAGATTTTTTTATTCTAATAACAGTAGGTAGTCTTGGTGTCAAACGCTAATGTTTTGACAATAACTTCTGTCAATATAAGCTGCGTTCGCATATTGCATTGCACTCTTTACACCCAATAATACGTCTCATTTGGACGGTGTACCCGGTGTCAACGGAGTACATAATCCGAACGCAGCTTTAATCGACATATTTGCCTAGTTCTAGTAGTATTACTTTAATGCAGACATGGCCGATCTCGATTAAATAGAGTCTCATGCAGCTAAACTATTAATTTTATATATAGTTTGATAAAGTCATGTGCCTGGCCACATCAGATTTTTTTCTTATGTAAGGCCATAACATATTTCTGATGCCACTTAAAAAAAATTACTGTACTCTCTAAAAATAGGACTGTCGATTACGTCATAACTCAGTAACAATTGATTGACGGAAATTGAATTTCTCACAGAAATGTATATTTTAATCGACGTGTTCGAGATTTTTTAGAAATAACAAATCATCTCAGAATTTTTTTCATGTTTCCATACTTTACATAGCTCTCTGTATACATTTTTTCAGTTAGTTATTTTAGAACCTACTATTAGAATCTGAATCCGTCAGCGCAGAAAAAAAATCAGTAAAACTGAGCATGAATATTCAAGTAATCCATTGCATTAGTCCATAAACTAAAAAAATCTGATGTGGCCTGGCACATGAGTTTATCATACTATATATAAAATTAATAGTTTAGCTGCATGAGATTCTATTTGATCGAGATAGGTCGTGTCTGCATTAAAATAAAACTAGTTAGCCAGGATTTGACAGATGTTTTGATTCTATTCACAGTAGGTATTGTCAAAACATCAGCTTTTGTCACTACCTACTGTCATTATAATGAAAATTTGCTCATACACCTAAACTATTAATTTTACCACAAAGTTTTATAGACATAAATTACACAAAATTTCCTCTACTTTACTTTATTATTTAACTTTTTTGACGAAATTACAGAAATGGCGGCAAAATCCTTGAAAAATTCTTAGAGTAAACAACCAGTTCCTTTGGACCCTGTTTGAGCGCGAATAGAGGATTGTTTACGTAAAGTTTAGTTTTATAGTTTCTCCGTTAGCCGTTGGCGTGGTGTCCGTCACTGGAACCAAGCGGGTGTTTTTTGTTCTCGGCTCACAGCTGGTGCGTTTCGACAGACTCGTTGCCTGGCCAGAATTTGGTTAGACCTGGTGTCGATTAGACGTATTTGCCTTGCATACGTGATATTAGTTAGTATTTCGTTATTAGTGGTTAATTATTGTTGGTATAGTGTCTAAATAAGTAAAGGGTTCTGACGATCTAGAGCATAAGGTCTCTGGTTCGCCATTCATTCACCAGAAGAAGGGAATTTACAGTCCACGTGTTTTACATATTAGTGATAGGCATTTTTTTGGCCGAAACAGACCCTGTTGAACAAAAACCTTTTCAGCTCTAAGTTTGGTCATGGAACTTCTACGTATAAGTTTCGTCCCGATACCTTTAATAGTTTCTCCGGAATCGTCTCCACAAAGACGGGTACATACACACACACACACACACAGACATTTTTTTGTACCTTGGTCAAATATGTCCAGGGGGCCCAATAGGACATATTTCTGCTAAAATCTCAATTTTCTTTTCGGCACGATTATAATACTTAATCCTACTGCGCATGATAAAGTAAAAAATCCTTAAACAAACATTTTGCAAGTTTAATCTTTAACTATAATTATTATTATTTCACCAATTGAAAAGAATTATTACTTTAAAAATAAGAACCGCCCTAGTAAGCGAGCATTGAAAGGACTAAAATTGATATTTCTTAATTGGTGAATTATAAACATGTAATTCTAAAACAGATTTGGAATATATATATATATACATATATATATATATATATATATATATATATATATATATAAATTTGAAATAGTTAATACAAGATGGCGGTAATTTTTTAAGTTAAAAAACTACAGCCACGCCTGGGATTCGAACCCAGATGTACGGATTGCCGGTCCGACGTTTTACCAATTAGACTAACGTGACCTATGACATACAGTCTAATTGGTAAAACGTCGGACCGGCAATCCGTACATCTGGGTTCGAATCCCAGGCGTGGCTGTAGTTTTTTAACTTAAAAAATTACCGCCATCTTGTATTAACTATTTCAAATTTTCATATCAATATATGCAGGTTTCTGCAAGAATTAACATCCATTATATATATATATATATATATATATATATATATATATATATATATAAGTACTATTTATAAAGAATTATTTCTATTAATGATATATTGCAAGGGTCTAACATCAACATTTCTTCATCTCAGACTTTATCCCGGATCAGACCGATTCTGTGACAAGGTTAGTACCTACTATTAGAATCTGATTTATCACGGCAGAAATGATAAACATCAGTAAAACTGAGCATATTCAAGTAATCCATTGCATTAGTCCATAAAGTAAAGAAATCCTTAAATAAACATTTTGCAATTTTAATCTATAACTATAATTTTTATTATTTTCATTTTTGTTTGATAATCGGACAGCATTTTATTTGTATAATCGTGTCCCGATTTGGAAACGGCAGTGCCTGCCGGTCCCATGTTCGTACCCTCCTTTATTGGTTCAATACGGGACAAGGGGGCCAGCCGTTCGTTCGTTCGGCAGCGCCGTTTTGGATCAATATCCTAGCGTAGCGTAGGTCTCGTTTCCCGATTCCGGATAACTCCTGTTCACCTCTGCTGCCCTGTTCAGAAATGATTGGTAATCATCAATATGCGATTGGTTATCGCCAATCGCCAATATTACCATGCACCCCGATGATGCTCTCCTGATACCTCTCATCGATGTTCCGAGGTGGGAAAATTGGAAAAGTTTATAGGAAAGTGATTTGTCGATAAACGACTGAAAACGTGATTGAATCCACCGTATTACTTGTTTTCTTTTTGTATAGATTGAACAGGGCTTTTGTCTAGCTTTTTAATTGGTTTACTGGTGATCATATCCGCGCTAAGAGATTTATTTACTTAAAAATTTAGCTTAAAGTTTCATCTTAGTAACGAAGTATGGATGAAACAATTTTTACAAGTTGCGTCACGTTTTAAATGAATATTTACATAATTAGTTTATAGAAATATATAAAATTTTCATTCATTCTGAAAGAAGTTTGGACGTGTGTTAGACTCGTTCGATGACGGTTCAACATTTGCCTATGAATAGTTCTCACCACTAATCGTTATAGATATAGCGTTTTTACTTGCTTTTTTTTAATATAAAGGTATCCTTAATAGCTTTTGTGTAGGTATCCATTATTCTTGAAATTAATTTGTATAATTTGTATCAATATCTCCGAAAGTATAAGCTTGGCAGAACAAATTATACACCATATTAACGACGAAATTTGTAGGGTTTACGATAAACAAGGAATTACTTAAAATTATGGAAAGGTGTGGGTTTAAGAGAAGGTTAAAAAACGGGTTTTCACAACCGAGATATTATGGCAATATCTATTCTGTCAAATCATCTGTCATCAGAAAACTTCTGTATTTCTTTGACAGAATATTAGTTAATAATTATTATAATGAATCGGGTTTGAAAACCAGTTCGTTTCCCATCTCCCAAACTTACATATCTTTCAATATTTTAATTTAATTCTTTATCATGTACCCACATACTTCGTCTTTAATATGTGTTTTTACTTTATCATACGCAGTTTTGTAATCGTGCCTAAAGAAAATTGAGATTTTAGCGGAAATATGTCCTTTTGAGCCCCCTGAACATATTTGACCAAGGTACAAAAAAATGTCTGTATGTACCCGTTTTTGTGGCGACGATTCCGGAGTAACTACAAAAGGTATCGGTGCGAAACTTCATATTTAGGATGATATATTGATTTCCGGGTGGAAACCGCGTTGAGGACTTGGAAGCAGTCGACGTTTCGCGCTCTGTTGGAAGCAGCATCTTCAGGACTAAGTTATCAAACGAAGTGCTAAGAAGATACTGTAGTCTGTAGGGACCGGTCTTTATATATGAGGGGAGTGGTGTCACCAGATGGTGTTTGGAGTGGGCAAATGAGCCGCTATTTCTGTAATTTCGCCAAAATAGTTAAATAATAAATTAAAGTAGAGGAAATTTTGTATAATTTACGTCTATGAAACTTTTTGGTAAAATCAATAGTTTAACTGCAAGGGCAAATTCTATTTGATCGTGATCGGTCGTGTCTGCATTCATATAAAACTAGTTAGCCAGGATTTGACAGATATTTTCATTCTATGATAGTAGTAGTACTAGTAGTAGTAGGTAGTGTCAAATGCTGATGGTTTTGACAATACTACTGTCAATAGAATCAAAATATCATACAGCTAAACTATTAATTTTATATATAGTATGATAAAGTCATGTGCCTGACCACATCAGATTTCTTAATTCTTTGTCATATTCTTGTATCTTAGCTATACAAGTATTAAAAAAATCATTCCTTCATATGCTTTTTTTGCGAAAAAGGAAAAACCTTTATGTTTAACATAAAACTAATAGGTTAAGTTTTATCAATATAAATATTTTAAAAAATATCTGTAATTTTAAATAGTAGTTTTTACATTAATTGTTATATTAGTTATTATAATGCAGGGATTTCTTAGCGAAATAAACGTAGAAAATTTAAAAAAAAATAATAATTAATAAAATTAATAATTATAAAAATAACGTTTTTATTTTATTGTTTTATTAGTTGACCTACGCCATATGATGATTTTTTAAAATTTATATTTTAAATCTCTACATTTTGTTTGGACATTTTCAGAACATATAAACGTATCGGTCATCACTAAACAACCAAAAATTGTTATTTCTGTGGAATTTGTGTGAATCCCTTACATCAATGTTGGCAATATATGGAGTATTGTTATTTTATTCTCTGTTTCATTTTATAATACATTATAGAAGGAACACTCCTAAAAACAAATTACTCGAACTAATTAATTCTTTCGATTCTTTGTGTACTGATATTCTTTCTTCTACGTTTTCACAGTCGATATTCTCAAGATTTCTTCTTCAAATATACTCCAGAATCAATCTTGTGCATAACATCCCATGTCAGAGGTCTTAATTAGCAGTAGTTCTTCCATCCTATGATGATATCTCTTTTTCTATCTCAAGACTGATTGATCACTTCTAAATCTGTCGGATATCCTCCAGATTTTGGCCACATTTTTGGGAAAGAGCCATTAGATTACATTAGATTGTATATTATAACGTCTTTTGATAGATAAACTGAAAAAAAATTCAAATTATGACGCCAACTGCATTGAGTTTTAAAAAATATGAAAAATGTGCAATGGATGATCGTAAAAAATTTGCAGGTAGAAAGATGGTAATACTGGGCAACTTCTGCATTGCCAGGAATTTTATTCGAAGAAAAATAATCCACCATAGTGGTGAAAACCCTGTCAGGAAATCCTTTACAACTCCAATAAGTTTAATTCAAAATAAAATAATCTCTCCACGAGGATTAAATAAGAATCCATCAAGTTTCGGACAAAATCCAATCGAAAAGGGACGATGGGAAAAGAGGAAAGATAGACGGCATTAAACAAATTAGATCCCGGTACTTATCTTTGATACGCAAATCGACTGAGGGCATCGTAGGAAACCCATCGAGTTTCGAGAGTTGTCCTCGGACAAAACACAAAATAAAAAAGCCGAAATAACGAGCTTACCTTACCCACTGCCGAGTAACTTTCCTCGTCTTCTTTGATAAAACCCATGCGACATAATTGGATGAGTGGTGCAGAGCATACAGCCAACTGTAGCAGCACGACCGTTGCTTGGTTTCTCTTGACAAAATTACATAACAAGGAAATTTCGGGAATTAAAACAAATACAGGTAAAATAAAAAGGCCAGGAAAGAAAGCAAAAATAGGGGAAGATGACATCCTAAAAATTTTAAAACTTGGTGAACGTTTGTTTGTTTGACATTACTACTGACTATTGAAAACATCCTGGGAAATTCAGGATGTCAAAACAGGTCAAAACACGCCACCATCTTGGAAAAGTGGTTTGACCAATTTAATTTTTATTTGCGTTTATACTACTAAAACGCGCTTGGGATATCGAGAAATTGATTAGACAGTCTTTTCCAGAAAGCTACTCATAGAAAAAAAAAACAAAATTAGCCATCTATTTTTCTTGTTTTCGAGTAATAATTATCAACTGTTGATCTTTCATACCATGTGTATGGTAGGAAATACAGTTGTGATTGCAAAGTGATTCCCGTCGGATAAAGCCGCAACTGCCCATCGTGGTCGGTGATTATTATTTCTCATACGAGTCATCAGGAGCATACAATTGGCATCATCCGTCTCTCGTACTACACAAATCACTACACAGTCACACCCACATTACTATTCCACAATCCAAAAGATTCTTATAGTAGATAAACCAACGAACAGATGACTGCGAATATATGAACAAACTACACACATAAAAATTTTACGGAGAGCATTCGCACGTAGTTCATCGTACACAAAAAAGAGTGAATTTTTCTCCGAAAATCAGTTGATCGTATCTTAAAAATTGTCTAATCTAGAGAGAAACTAGGGAGTTTGTATGTACTATCAAATTCGCTCCGTCCCGACCGATCCTAATGGCAACTTGCCGGCGGACGTAAACGTTCGGGATTATGTAGCGACAGACATCCTAGACGCTAGTTGTGTTGTATAGGAGTGAGGTTAGTTTTTGATTACTTTTAACGTTGACTTTTGTAACGACAGGTAGGTACTTATACATTGTAAATTACTCATTGGTTGTGCTCACACGCTTGATTATTTTTGAACATTTCAGCTACATTATAACCATAGTGACTGTCATTGAAGATCGAGACGTATTGACCGCACCCTGTGCCAGGAAATAAGGTTTACTTACCAATTAATCAAATATATAATCGTAAGTTTTAGTTACTACGAATGTATCTGATAAGTATTGATTTCCATTTATATTACAGGTTTACCAACACTGAAAATTAAGTATAGAAGAAGAAATCCGCACTGTAAGTTAAAAAAGAAATTTTAGTTTTTCCTTTTTTATTTCTTATATCGTAGATCACGCACGACATTTAACTATTCCATAAGCATCACAGAAACTGGAAAGCAAAATTTAGGTACAGCCGTTTTTGACCAAGAATTGCATACGTATGTAAGAGAAGTCACCAACAACTTGCCAGACTGGTACAGTGATATATTATAAGCAATGTAAGATAATTTTCAAACTAAATAGTTACTGATATTGCAGCGGGATGGAGTGAGAGTAAAACTGATACCTACATATTTCGTCACATAAGTATAATTTACTACGTATACATATAACTGATATGCATTAATTTAGATTTGTATTACAGGTTTCCTTATCATTAGAACTTAAGTAAGGAAGAAGTGGAGCAGTGCCTTTTGTTGTGGACAGACAAGACGGTTATTTCTGACTACTAATTTTTAATATTGTATATTGATATCAATGTCTTGTGGAAGAGAAGTATACTGAACAAAATAAAGGATTGATATCTAAATTACATTATCTAAATTAATAAGTTTTCTGTGTTACACTGTCACTAAAAAAACAACTAATTAAACTGTTGTTTCTTATTGACTAGTGACCACAACACAGAAAACTGGTTAATTGACACAATATTTTTGATTTTTTCTGGCCCCACAATAATTTCCAACATCCAACTCCCTAAAGATTTATTTTCAACTCCTTGTCAAATAATAATAACTACAAAGGGAGTGAATATACTCTGTAAAAATTAAACTCCGTCCGATTTAACTTATTAATTTTCTCAAGAATGCGTTTCTTTTTGGTGAGCCATAAAACAAAATCCTTTTTGCTACAGATAGGGCCCCTAATACATTATTAACCTCATACCTAATACCACTTACTAGAAAACCTAAGCAACCGTTTTCGAACTCGGTTATAGTACGATTTTCTACACGGTTCGCTAACAATTTATCGTTGTTAAAGTTATTATACGAATCAGTAAATACTTCATCAAAGGAGAAGTCGATGAGATGAAATGTAAATATCGTGGTAAACATAACCCACAGATTCATAACCTAATTAATTATAGTACTTCATAACCTAATTAATTATAGTCTCTGGTTATAATCAGAGAGCGAAATTTAATCTACCTGCATAGTCCATTTGTAAGAGCGGTATTGTTTGTTTCTAGTATGGTTTCTAAATGAATGATGCGTGCTTTACAGTAGAGGTGAATATAATTAAGCAATCTTACCTATTTAACTAGTTAATCATTTTTTATTATCGAATATTTTCAAATAGCAGTGATCCGACCTTGAAACCGGGTTTCTAAAACTCTTACCAAGAGAAGTTAGCGACGAAAGTTGGTAACCTAATAAAATTAAAAGCGCCCTAAGCACCACCGAATTCCCTGTTTTTAAAGAAGAAGAAATCGATGACATGAAATGTAAGTATCGTGGTAAACATAACCCACAGATAAATAACCTAATTATTTGAATGGAGTTTGAAAACAGTACAAGTCCACAGTAAATCCTGTGGACATGCACTTTTCGAACTCGGTGATTCAATTATAGTACGATTTTCTACACGGTTCGCTAACAATTCATCGTTGTTAACGTCATATTATACGAATCAGCAAATACTTCATCAAAGAAGACGTCGATGAGATGAAATATAAATACCGTGGTAAACATAACCCACAGATTCATAACCTAATTAATTATCGTACGATTTCCTGCACAGTTTGCTATTTAATTAATCGTTAAAGTTAGGATTTTATGCATTATTTTCTTTATCTTATTGCTTATACGCATATCAATCGGCATAGTGGTCTAATGTAACTCCATAAACACACTTGACGTGCAGTTATTTGTTACCTTGCTCCACATAAACGTACAAACAATCCAATCGGTAAATATTTCCAAGAAGAGTGACGTAGGAGTGATTTTGAGCAATCTCGATGTCCTCGACTTTGTTTATACAAGTTGGCGTAAAAGTCATCACCATATCTTCTTAGCTAATAATTCTGGTTATAATCAGAGAGCGGAATTTAATCTACCTGCGTCCTCCATGTGTAAGAGCGGTGTTGTTTGTTTCTAGTATGGTTTCTAAATGAATGATGCGTACTTCACAGTAGAGGGGAATATAAAAGGTTTTTTACAAACATACCTAAAGGCTGGTCCAACCATAATGCACGATGTTAATTGTAAATAAAACAAAAAGTTTTCAGAGAATTATCTTCGTATTTTTTTGATAGAAGGATCTATGACAATTAAGTGTGAAACAAAATATCGGCCAAATGCTCGCCACGGCTTCGGTGGCATACCTCTATCCGATGGTCGATATTTTCAATGACTTTTCAATGTCGTTAATGTGCCGAATTATCTCACCTTTAGCTCTTGAATTGTTTTTGGCTTATTGACGTACACTTTTTCTTGTAAATATCCCTAAAGAAAGAAATCCAACGGTGTCAAATCACATGATCGTGACGAATTAACATCGCCACGACGTGAGATAACACGGCCATTGAATTTCTCGCGCCATTGTTTCGTTGGCTGTGTGGCAAGTGGAACCATCCTGTTGGAACCACATATTGTCCAGGTCCATATCCTCAATTTCTGGCCACAAGAAGTCCCTTTCTTTGGGGATAATTAAAAGAAAAAGTGTACGTCAATAAGCCAAGAACAATTCAAGAGCTAAACGATGAGATAATTCGGCACATTAACGACATTGAACCTCAATTATGTCTCATTGAAAATATCGACCATCGGATAGAGGTATGCCACCGACTGTTTCACACTTAATTGTCATAGATCCTCCTATCATAATAAAAAAATATTATGATAATTCTCTGAAAACTTTCTGTTTTATTTACAATTAACATCGTGCATTATGGTTGGACCATCCTTTACAAACAAAAACTAGTTATCACGAACAAAGAACATAATATAAACCTGATTAACCTGATAAACTTGATTATGTATACATATAATACATATACAAAGTATAAACTAAAAAAATAAATAATAAAAACTAACAGCCGTTTGAAGAATACATAAATAAATAACACTGTTCTTACATATGGACGATTGTAGGTAGATTAAATTCCGCTCTCTGATTATAACCAACATTATTAGGTAAGAAAATAGGGCCATGACCTAACCAGTTAAAAATACATGAAATAGCAGCCCGTGCAGGAAATCGTACTATAATTAATTAGTATATAGTAAATGGTGATATCCAGGCGGGATGCAAAATTTAAATAAATCAAAAATTACAGCCACAACCTGGATTCGAACCAGGGACCTTTGCGTTTCTAGCACAATGCTCTCCCATCTGAGCTACTGAGGCCTAGATATGTTAATTTTCCCTAATACATGTCAACGGAACAACGTGGCACCGGTGTTTATTACGGTAACTATCGTATCTCCACAGGCAAGTCTGAAAGATTTAAACTATTGCACCTGCTAATTGAATACATCGAAAATAACGCTTTTTTTCTGGTTCTCCATACATTTTCTTAAAATGTACTTCAAAACGAAAATAAATTTAAAAAAAAATAATAATAATTGAAGTCTAATTAGGCATATCTGGTAATCAATATTGATTTATAATAATGAATTTGCTGTTTTGACTCGCCAATTTCTAACTAGTAAAGTACGTCTATCCCCTGGGAAAAGCATTTTCACTGATTTTCTTATCAAAATATAAAACAATTGGATAAATATAATAAAATGATTTACTTGTTTTCTTGCAGATATATTCGTAGTAACAGTAACAGTAAATTGATAACAAATTAAAATATTGCTGAAATTAACAATTTATTTATCTTAAAACCTTTTCCGTGCCTTTCTACTTTATTTATTTAACTTTTTACGTTCAACAGTATCCCAGCCCCAACGAACATCTTCACCAATTTAAATCTTTCCCAATTATTTTATTTATTTAGTGAAAATAACGCTTCAATGACGAAAGAAAAATAAACCAGCCTCGTTTTTATTTCATCTGTTTTTCAACAACGACATTAATTAGATGATGGAAACGAGTAGGAGTGGAATTGAAAAACAAATTGTGCGCAGTAAAGGTCGAAGCTTTCTGCTCTTCCGCTCTGAAATTTCAGTCATTATTGGCCATACGAAACGAGAGTTGAGCCTTGGAGGGCAGAGCAAATAAAATTGAGAGGTACGCTTCGAAATTAGTTGATTAAAAGTATGACGAAAACAAACTTGATGCTTATACCTACTAACGTAAAACTTTCGAGGTTTGAATACGACTTTGACTTAGCTCTGCTTTGAATGGTAAAAGCACTACCTAATTGAGGTACCTACTTATTAATTAGGTAATTAAAATTCTAGGAAAAAATATGTTTAGACCGTTAAAAGCATCCAGCATTTTTAAAGCGTATTCCCAGAAAACGTTGTATAATTCAGGCAAATTAAAAACTATCTAAAGAGCAAGAGGTTGGGTGACTTTAAACGAAAGGACGAGGGAAACTTGGAACTACATAGGGAAATAATCTAAAACATTATAGTAAATTTTTTGTACAACATTAGACCATGCAGTTTTATATGGAAAATAAAGAGGAAAAAGAAAAAGTAAAGATTGTAAAGATTGAAGTCGTAGTATATTCGCAATAGCAGAATGCTTCAATCCAAAGTTATGTTTTCAATTTAATGTGAAATGAAAGGTGTGAAAATCAATAGGTAATGACATTTGTCTTATTTTGGTCAAAAAGGACGGTAGAGATTTTATAGCATCGTATACAGGTCATCTTTTTATACAGGGTGAGATTTTTAACCAATGTTGTTGTATTGTTTTTACTAAAAAAATAGTTGAATTGGATGTTTGTAACAAAAACATTGCAACGGCACGAGATATCTAATAGGGTATTTGGCTATTATTGGAAAACCATCTTAGTGTGTTTAATCCTTCACTCTACATTGTAAATGCATTATTTTTCGTAATTATTTCCTCAATATTTAATAAAAATCAGCGTTAAAAATTGAATCACAAAACGATACTTTCTGTTGTGTGACGTCACACGATACTAGATGTCAAATAGGCCCATATGGTCTGTCAGCATCGGCAGCGTCGCCGTTTGGTAGTTGTGTTGTATGATGTGTTGTTTTCACAATTTCTACATAAAAATGGGTTATAAATAGTGTATAAATCCACAATGCAGAAATACGTCAATAAAATCTCCGGATAAACTATTTGTAGCTGTTCCGCAAGATTTGAAACTGCGAAGAAATTGGTTGGCTCGTAGAAATCCAAATGAAATAAATAGCGGCCAATACAAGTGTCTTTTGTTGTGAAGATTACTTCGACATAAGTAAAACTGACTAGAATAAGTTATCTATCGTATTTTCGAACCAGGTATTATCTGACAGCATAAGGTTAGGGCTTGGGGCTAACCTAACCTACAAAGTTATGCTTACATGGTACTTTAGTGCTATTAAATTCAAACGTCATACGGCGTTTATCTGCATATAAGAGAGAGACAGCCGACCCAGGTTATCTGAGCATTGCTCTCCCCATACCCTACCCTGACAAACCGAACGCGCTCTAAGCGTACTAACGAATGACGTCACTGGAGACTGAGCCAATTACAGAGCGTTTTCAATCACGTGATAGGACGTGAATAAAATTCAATTATAATTTTGGTTGTTAATAGAAATAAAGCATATTTTTTCTGAAAAGTAATAACAAATAGCTTTGTTAAACTGTAATCTATTAGGATGACTATAATACAAGCCATATTTTGAATACAGTCAAATATCCTATTGTGAGTTATCTTTCAATATCGTGGAGAAAAACCACATTGGTGCTGTTATAGGCGGCATGTTTGATTTTATCATTTTAGGTGGTCTTTTCGATTCTTCTTCTTTCGATTCAACTTTGATTTATCACACTTGTTGTTTAGCCTTTTCTTGTTCTTTTGCTTGTTTTGCAAAAATTGAATCGGAGCTGGAGTCAACGTTTTTTGAGTACGTTACATCACCTCAAACCAAGTCATCTTTCTTATGTCATGTTTGAATGAGGAGCAGTTCCAACATCAGCCTGAACCGTGAATACATTGTGTTGCTCCCTTTCTTCGATATTTGTCATTTGAAGATCCAATTTTTACGTGAAAAACGAACAGCAACGATCTAACCGTCAGACAAGTGATAGCAAACTGCCAAAAAGCAGCAAAAACAGAAACATACAAATTTGCAAAAGAATCTACAGTGCAATAAGTGTTGTACAATATGTAAAATAGGTAAGAAAATTAGTAATTTTTTTTTGTTGCCTCTATATTATTATATAAATTAATTGTTATCAAGAATATTATATTATGCTATCGTAATAGAAAATTATATTTGTTTGTATGTATTTAACTTTGAATATAGATTCAGGTTGTCCTTATGTTTATATAATCCTTTTCAAGCATGTTCTGCCCATCCTTTCATGATTTTGTTGTATGCATAATTATGTTGACACATCGATATCTGGACTGTAACCATATGTGGATAATATGGTATTTGAAATGGATATCTTGGTATACACACAAAATGAAAGAAAATCGTTTTTTAATTTAGCCTTCTTTTTGGGAAAATAGGTCTGTCGGGTTCGTTTGACGGGAAATATAATTTTGAACATTTTCAATAATTCTACCGGGGGTAAGGTTACTTTCGTCAGTATAGCTGGTTGCGAAAGGGTTAAATATATAGAAATAAGAATAATAAGAAGAATACCAGCAATTAGAAACCTTATTTCAGGCTATTTTTGCGAAAATTTTAGATTGAAAACAGAACGCACGAATTTACACACCCCTTTAGGTAAATCCCCCAGGGTTTGCTTCAACAACTGCAGAATGAATTATAGTCCTAACTTTTACTGTTCCGAAACAGCAAGGGTTTTTGAAAAAGACATTTTCAAGTAGTTTTACGACAACAAACATTTAAAGCAAAGACTTAATTTTCTTAGTAAGGGAACACAGAACCACGTCATACTTTTTTTATTGAGAATTGGACAAGAATTATATATACAGGGCCACGGAACTGGTACATTAGAAGTTTCTCATTTTGTATTATTTCTGGAAAAATAAAATTTTGGAATTACAATTTACTAGATCTGAGCTCTTCAGCTAAAATATTCTCAAGTTAACTGTCACGATCGGTCACCGGAAGTCGGTATCAACTTATCAATTTTTGATAAGGTTTCCGTATACCTAAATATCAGTATTTTAGAGCTTTTTGATTTTACTAATTTCTTGGTGATTTTTGCGGTTAAGTTTAAACTTGAATATCTTGGTTATCATTGAAACTAGAAGATCATGAATGGTGGCCCAAAACTAGAAACATAACCAAATAAGACGCGATGTTTAGTTCATAATGATATCTTATACAGGGTGTTCAAAATTTACAACACAATAATTGAATTTTCAAACGTAAGAAAAGATTTCCTAACGAATGGCGTATCGGTATATAGGGTGTTCCATTTGAAAAAAATGAGTTACTTTTCTTTCAAAAAGCTCTAAAATACTGATATTTAGGTATACGGAAACCTTATCAAAAATGATGTATTTTGATACGTAGAAACCAAAAATAAAATTAAAATTATATCATTCCATTGAAAATAACAAAGTTGATACCGACTTCCGGTGACCGAACGTGAGAGTTAACTTGGGAATATTTTAGCTGAAGACCACAGATCGAGTAAATTCTAATTCCAAAATTTTAAGTTTCTCGAAATATGAGAAACTTCTAATGTACCAGTTCCGTGAGACACCCTGTATATTTCATGAAATGAACTCCTACCTAGTTACTGTGAATTAACTCTAAAACTATTGTCGTTCGAAAAAATGATTTGATGGAAAAGAATTTAATCTACTACAACTTTTCTGATAAATATTTTTGATGTTGAAACTACTGGATACCACAGGATACTTGTACAAAAATTTAATTTTTTTTTTACTTCAGCTGTCAATTTTCCACTTTAGACACTTTTAAAAACTCTATTGTGTCTATAATTTTATTTGTTTATAATTTTTCTATATTTTTTCTGGAAACATTGCTCCATTTCTGGCAATACAGTACAAGAACAATCCAGGTTTAAAAATAACCAGTATGCAATTGGATGTGTGTTTAAAAATGAACCGTGAATGCCGCAGTTCGTGGTACAGGGTGGCACAAATTAGACTAAGAATTGCACATTTCGTACCTACTTGTAAGCGGGCGACATGCATTTCCTGCTTATAATGGCCAAAGGTCAGGTCATGTGCACCGTCAGCAAAGTTTGCCAAAAGCGTGACGCAAATACACTGTTATAAAATGAATTAAGATCGCGTGAATCCACGAAATGCCAATTTAAACTCCTGTAGAGGCTAAGAATACGTGCACAATTCACATAATATCCTAATGATTCCCAATATTAAATTGATAGAATCTACACACGGAAATATTGAAGGTGATTGACCCAATATTAAGACACAAAACAAAACTAATTAGGTATAAGAATAACAAGAAATTAATATGGCTATATAGATTTAATATGATATCTTTATGCATTCGAACACTAAATCATTTCAAATTGCCTATTACAAATTTAGTTAGGAGTTTGAATATTCAAATTTATCTAACGTAAATAATCCATTAATCCTGAAACCGCGTCAAAGTTTGCAACTCGGAACGGTGGCGGTGGAAGCTTAATTTAGTTGATCTGCAAGTACCATGATAAATTTTACTACATCAAATTCTGAAAGATTTTACATTAAATTTACGTAGTTACACTAAGAATTACCTTGAAACAATTTACATTTAGTCGTAAGGAATCTAGTATACAATAAATACCGCAAAAAGTAATTGTTTCAATTTTGGTGGAGGATCCGGACAAAAAAAGAGGTGAATTGAGTCAACGCTGCAGCAGAATGTTTATCTTCTGTTTTCCATTCTATGAATTATTCAGCGAGTTATTACTGCTATGTGGGTATACCTTGAGTTCGAAATAAAGCTTGTGTATGCCGTAAAATTTAGAACTTGAACTTTACACGGCAAATTTAGATTACAGCGATTGCAGGTTTATTGCGACGGTTATTTTTCCTTGCAGGTAAAGTTCATGGCAATAACTTGTTGTCTGCCAGAGGTCAATTTGCAAAATGCATTATTGAGTTTCTTCAGTATAATTGAAACTTAAAATCCCATCTAATATCAACTCATTTATGAAATTTGTATTTGCCGTATTATTATAATAGTTTTTAATAAAATTTCATGGAAATAACTCGTTGTCTGCCAGAGGTCAATTGTTAAAATACATTATGTATTTTGTTTCTTCGGTATAATTGAAACTTAAAATCCCATGTAATATCAACTCATTTATGAAATTTGTATTTGCCGTGTTATTATAATAGTTTTTAATAAAATTATTAAGAATTTTTAGTTTTTTTTTAATTTTCGATATTTCGCCTTTATCAAAGGCTTCCTCAGGAAATCTACAATAAGTAATGTTTGCTTTGAAATCTACAATAAGTAATCTTTGTTTTATAACATCACAATATCCGCGAAAAATAAATTAATCGAAAATTATGCCGACCCTTACAAGATTACAGGAACATTAATAAGTCTTTAATTCGTTAATAAACAGTATTTCCACAAAGTTTCTATTTCGTTGATTTTTACAAACTTTTGCATTATTTTTTAAAATTTTTACTTTATTAAAATCAAATCTATTGCTTTCTTAAAAACCATGTTAAGCTAATGCACTCCTTAGTTGCTTTTATTTCTGACATATGTAACGACATTCTAGTTTTTTTAAATAATTACCAATCCGCCCAGCATACAATAAATTACAACGAGAACACGAAATAGAATAGGTACACAACCCCAGAATATAAAACCAAAGCCATTTTATATTTCACAACAGAAAAACAATTAATTTTTTACAAATTATATTTTGCAAATCTAATGTACCTACTTACATTTTAAAATGTTGGTTAAACTAGATGTTAAACCCATTATAAAAGGAATTTTCAAAAACAAAGGAGGTTGTTCAATAGAAATTTGTTCTATTCTATATTTTAGTGCCGAAACTGTGTTAATTTTGACAGTAATATTGACAGTAGGTATTGTCAAAGCATCCCCGTTTGACACTACCTACTGTCATTAGAATCAAAATCCTGGCTACCTAGTTTTAACGCCGACACGACCGATCGCAATTTGAATCTGCTCCTGCAGCCAAACTATTAATTTTACCAAAAAATGTCATAGACATAAATTATACAAAATTTCCTCCACTTTAATTTATTATTTAACTGTTTTGACGAAGTTACAGAAATGGCGGCTCATTTGCAATATCCTTGAAAAATGCTTGGAGGAAACATCCCGTTCCTTTGGACCCTTTTGAGCCAAAAGCTTTTAAGCTCTAAGTTTGGTTATGAAACTTCTAAATATGATTGTCACGTAAATATAGTTTCTAAATAAAGAGACTTTCCTCCATGCTCTACGTCTTTTATTATTTTACTAATCCAAAGCATGGAAACGGTGGACCAATTCGTGAATACCATTCTAAATATGAAGTTTCGTCCCGATACCCTTTGTAGTTTCTCCGGAATCGTCGCCACAAAAATCGGGTACACACACACGGATATTTCCGCTAAAATCTGAATTTTTTTTCGGCTCGATTACAGTACTTTATCATACTGCGCATGATAAAGTAAAAAATCCTTCAACATTTTGCAATTTTAATCTCTAACTATAATTATTATTGTTTCACCAATTGAAAAGAATTATTACTTTAAAAATAAGAACCGCCCTAGTAAGCCAGCATTGAAAAAAATCTCAAAATTTCTTTTCGGCACGATTACAATACTTTATAATACTATGTATGAAAAGTAAAAAGAAACACTAAAATTATTTTCCTTTTCGACAGGAAACTGAAGATTTGGTTAAACATATTAAAACAATCTAATGTATCTTCAATTTGTTCCTCGAGAAACGCACAAATAATATCATCCACGTATTTAAAAATTAATGAAAACCTAAACGGTAATTATGGGATAATATCAAATAAAAGTTTATCTATAATAATTTTGGCCAAAATGGGAGAAATCACATAAAAAGACCAATAAATTTTTTTGTTATATTTACCTGAAGGACATCTTTTGTGATATTATATTATTTTACGTTGTTATAAAATATTTTGTTTGACATTTACAAAAGTTTGAAAAGTTCATTTGATCATGTAGTTTATAGTTTATTTAGTAAGTATTTATTGATTTATTTTATTCTTTAAATAAAACATTACTTATTGTAGATTTCCTTAGAAAGCCTTGATGACAAAATATCGAAAATTAAAAAAAACTAAAAAACTTTAATAAATTTTATTTTTTGTCGGATCCCAAATATGTGAGTAAAAACTTTAATATATAAGAATAATACGGTTTACATATCCGTTGCCCATCCCTATAAATTCCTATAGAGTAGCAATAGCTGTGTAAAATTGGCGAGTGTGCACATGACTACAAAGAAAAGGTGTCAGTGCTGCATGGGAAAGTGATCCGGTCTTCGAAGGTCACAAAAAAAACTCAAAAACCGATATATTTGACTATTATTGTTTCGAAATTATTGCTTCGGTTCTGGTGGAGGAGCCAGGATAGTAAAACAGTTCTATTTTCCATTCTATGAATTATTCAACGAACTATTGCGTTGCCTAGATATACCTTTGAGCACAAAATAAAGCTTGTGTATGCCGCAGAACTTGAACTTTAACCGGGAAGTTTAGATTACAGCGATTGCAGCTTTACTGCGACTGTTATTTTTCCTTCCAGGTAAAGTTCAGGGCAATAATAACTTGTTGTCTGCTAGAGGTCAATTTACAACATGAATTCATTTATTTGCGCTACCATTTCGTAACTGAAATACTTAATTAAGAACGTAATTGCTGCTGTGCAATGTTACTAATGCATCCGAGTCAAATTGTTAAACGTAAATTTTACAGAAGTGACTGAGCATTGCAGCGACAGCGTGTGATGAATGAATGCTAATTTTCCTGTTCATTCTGAAGCCCGAGGGAACCTAATATGCAAAATTTCAGACGGGGACAAAATTTACAATGGGCCAAATTACGAATTCATACTGGGTACAATGGTAGGTAGGAGTACACTACAAAAATCATTTTCATTTTCTCCAATTTAACAATGGCCTCTCGTGACTATTACAATGGCGGTGTATGCACTGCAGAAAGCGGGCACAATAGTAGATACTACGTATTCTCGCTGTATTGTCTCTGTTGCACGCACTGAGCTATAATTTGTGTGAAAAAACCTGGTAGGTACAACGGAAACATGATATAGCGTTATGCTTTTAGGTATGCTGTTCATCAAAATCGATAAAAAAATGAGTAAATATGTTGAAGCTAAAATTGCAAAGCAGTTCCATCTGTATATCTTTTACGAACATTCAGATATTGGGATAAATCAAAAATCAAATTGTTGGCATTTACAGTGTGTCCCCCGATGGACCTAACTATACCTATAATGGACGTAATTTTTAATTTCTCGAGAAAAGGTCATTCTTTATAAAGCGTTTTGGATGTCCTAAAAAGTCGAAATGCATTGTTAATATTTTGATTTAACATACAGGATGGTTAGATAACACGAAAATGTTAAATTCTCCGAAGTGTAAACTATCGGTTTTTCGGTATTAGAACAAAAATGACATAGGTAAAAGTTGTTTTATATTTAAATTTATGCCCAGATATCAAATTTCAATGTTGTATTCTAAGTTTTATATTTTATTTATTTCTAACAAATTTAACAAAACATTACGCCACATGTTCCCCTCCTACAACTACACATTTTTCCAATCTTCTTCTAAACTCCCGATATACCAGATCAATTGTTTCATCATTTATTTCGTCTCCTGCTTCCCTAACCTTTAATTTAAAAGAATTAACATTATCATGAAAATTATTCACATACACATTCTGTTTTAAATAACCCCACGAAAAAAAAATCAAGCGGCGTTAAATCAGGTGAACGTGGTGGCCATCCTATGGGGCCAAATCGTTCAATCCACTTATTTGGAAAATGTCTGTTCAACCAATCCCTGGGTTGATATGGAAAAAATTTTCCAACATACCACAATAAGTGTTTTGGTTTACAGTACCGTCAAAAAAGTATGGTCCAATTATTTTCTTGTAATAAATCTCATACCAAACATTCACTTTTTTATATTTTTGAGAATTGGTTGTAATACGGAAATTTGGATTTTCTTGAGACCAATATATGCAATTCTGTGAACTGACAACTCCATTTCTAGTAAACGTCGCTTCGTCAGTGAAAATAATTTTTCCGTAGAAAAATCTATCGACCATAATTCGTTCTCCCATTAATAGGCAAAATTCTAATCGTCGAGCATCATCTCCTTCTACTAAAGTGTGTATAGTACTGGTTTATAAGGATGAAATTTTTGATTTGAAAAGATACTTTGCAGGTGGCTTTTACTGATGTGCAAGTCTCGAGATCTCTGCCTCAACGATTTTTTTGGGCACGTGTTCACGGAATCAATAGCTAATATAGCTCCTGCATCATCTCCATTTCGCTTTTTTTTCTTGATATTTTTTACTTCTCCTGTTGCATGAAATTTGTAACCAATTCACGAACATAATTTACAGAAACGTATACCTCAGAGTATTTTCTGTTAAAAACTTCAATAGCACCCTTTGCTCTAAAGTCAACATACTTTCAATCAGCTTCTATCAACAAATTGCTTGGGTACGCTGTTACTACTTTCAACTGATCAATCATAATTCTGGTCTCTAAATTTTTGGTTTATGTAATGTCTTTTCTCTGGTCCGAGATGTAAAATTTCAAATAGAACATTCAAGTTTGATATTTGAGCATAAAATTAATCATCTAATTCCGAAAAACCGATAGTTTACTCTTCGGCCAATTTAACATTTTCGTATATATATATACATATATAGAGAGGAGGTTAGTTGGGTTTTCGATCAGTTAATAATTGAGAAACTCGCTTTCTTTGTTGATTGCTATATTTCGAACCTGTATTGGGTTCTTCTTCAGGCAATAAAAAATCTACAATGATAGCACAGGCACAAAATGAGCCATCGAAACAACAATAATTAAACAAAAAACACTTACGTGGAGTTACATGAGGCGGCAAGAACTTTATGATGTTACCAACGCCAACGTTGTGTGGAGCGACAATTGTCAAGTCACATCAAACACTCAGAAAAGAAAATTCTCTAGAGTCGAGGGGTTAGAAAGCTAAGCTTGAATTACTTCTAATTGAATTGGTTTTTGTGTTGTGACGGTTTTTGTCAAATTGTAAAATGTTGGAATAAATAATGCTTAAAGAGTCAGTATCTTTTTTAAAATTTACGGTGTTATCAGTGCAATTTATATTATACATTTCTAAAAACATTCTATTGTGGTAATTGCATTCCGTATCTAATATTCAACTTCCTATATATATATATATATATATATATATATATATATATATATATATATATATATATATATATATATATATATATATACAGGGCCGGCGGGAGGCGTGTGCGAAGTGTGCAGGGCACACAGGCGCCGTAATAGAAGGACGCTAAAGGCTAGATTTTTCAATGCCTGTTTAAAATATAAACTGATTTCAAATTTACAAAATCGGCATTAAAAACCCTAGTCTACGAGATCTTAAAAATAAGTGAGAAATGTATTTATATTCAAAATTAATGATGATGATTAAACAATAATGATTTTCCCAAATTCAGACTTGTACGGACCTTGCCTGTTTTAGTTGCTACACGTAGGGGTCCAGTAAGGACTTTTTATCGCCGAGGATAAAAATTTGCACCACGTATATGGGCGCAGTTCTTTACAAACCTTGTGTTTCATAACGGCGGATAAAAATTGCTCTAGGGAAAACGACAAGTGGCGCCTGGGCTAAGAGCAATAGAAACTATTCCAAATTTTAAAATGACGTAAATGTACCAGGAAAAATAGAATAGTTAGGGCAATTACTTCAGTTAAAAAGGCGATTGCACAGTCAAATAAAAATGACAAACTACCTAAGAAATTTTAAAAATTAAAGCTTATTGTGTTCCTTACAAATAAATATACAGTATATCTCCACGGATTGAGGTACACAGAGGAAACAATTTTTTATTGTGATTTTTCAAAAATGCCAAACTCCTAGTTGTGGGTTATTCCGCAGTAACGCGTCACACCCGTCACGCCCGTTTAACGACTATACATAAGCAATGGGAGCTTTTATCAATATTTTGATGCAACATTATAACAAAAAGATGACACATTTTAGAACTGTTGTAGATAGATGTTCATACTGATAAGTTTTATGAAAACCCTTTTTAAATAACCGTGACGGTCGTTAAAGTTTTGTGTAAAGTTTCTATTCTAATAAAGTTAATAAATAATTCTAGTTTCTATATGAAATTTAGGCTAGCTACTATTATAGAATAAGCATATGAATAAGCCAATAATCTTGTCAAAGATATTAATAACAGTAATGGGAGTTAATATCAAAGTACTACCTGACAATGTCACACAAACATTTTCCTTATTATATGTAGATATTGTGACATCACAAGATGCCAACTTGGTATTTGTAATTTTAGAAAAATATTAAAATCTATGAAAAAGAATTTCTAAATAACTTTTTTTGCCATAAATTTGATGGCAGTTTTGCTAGCATAGCCCTTGCTCTTTTAAACAACAAAACTCCGAAGTTAAAACTACGCCTTGGAATAAAAACTCATACAAACTTACTGTAGTTTTTAAGGGGCTTTTACGTTATTTTGTGACATCTCATGTTGATTAAAAAAATATATTTTATATTTTTTTATTTGTTTATATATGGATTTTCAATAGTGCTCTGTGTTGAAATAATCATCAAAATCGGGCATGTAATCGTATAACTGGCAATAACATTGTTGAAAAGTTCAATAGTAGATACATAATACCACTGTTGTATACAATATATTTTTTTATTTCAATTTCAGCTAGAATTACAAAACATCATGAAATCCAATATTTCATTTTGTTTTGTTCGAATAAACATGCACTCACTCAAACAAATAATTGCTACACCAGAGGAAAAAAATATTATTTGCTCGCAGATTAAAATAAATTGGAATATTTATTTCCAACAAATAATTTTTTAATCTATTGCGTTAAAATTCACCGTTTGTATATAAGAAGCGTTATTAAAAGCAAAGAACTTTGTTCTTGTAAAAAAAGCAGTTCACAACTAATAATAAATATTTTAAGCACTATTTTGATCCCAAAAAAATTACCATAAATAAAACATGCGCTTGTTATCTTTACCAACAGAGTACCAACGAATTTTATTTTTGATCTTTTAAGCTAGTGAACGGTTTCTACGTCGTCGAAACGGCGCCAATCAAGGTCCGAGTTTTAATTAAAAATTGCAGCACAGGCTGCCGGATTAAGTTGTACGGATAGACTGGAGTAATTAAAACACGTCGCTTTATTTAACAGGACGGAATCGAATTTTAGTGAAAAAAGAATGCCTGGAAGTTGAATAAGCGCCTACACTAAGTGCAACGCTGAAGTTAACGGAAATTCAACAAAAGTACTTTTAAATAACTGCTAAGCTAGAAGGGGCATATTTTTCAGGGTTAGAGAGCAATTTTTGCCAAATACCTGCATACAGAAGAGTGATTAGGTACTCGAAACAAGTAAACGTAATTTTCTAAACCTATTTACTTGATTCAAACGCATATTATTTTCTTGAATGTAGAAAGTTAGGTATATACAAGTATTGCCACCTACACAATCTAAGTCATAGCATTTTACAAGTAAATTCTCTCGACAAATAAATTCTTTCTTTATAATTACCAATATTGTATTGAAAGTATCCGA
Source organism: Aphodius sticticus (assembly GCA_963966075.1). Classification (NCBI taxonomy): domain Eukaryota; kingdom Metazoa; phylum Arthropoda; class Insecta; order Coleoptera; family Scarabaeidae; genus Aphodius; species Aphodius sticticus. Next base: position 13,409,310 of record OZ014506.1, read on the forward strand.
TTTATTGTTGAAAAATTTCATAGTTCTATGGCCAATTACTTGTAGATCCATCCTAGTGTGTAGTTACTTCACCCAAGAAAATATAAGCTATTTAACAAAAGTATTGTTTGCCGAATAAAGAAGAATAAATCTAGTAATTATTCCAAAGAAATACATTTCTTGGATGAAGTAATAACAGCTCACAACAATGTATCTTCTTTTGGTATATAAACGCTGTATAACACGCCTAGCGTATCCTTTGTTGTCGTGTTACCTTAAATGTATCTGACTGAGAAACGATCAACAGCTTAACATTAATAAAAATAATATATATAGCGGTAATTAAACCAAAAACTTACATTGTTCGTGCGACACGTTTAGTTAGTGTCGCTTGGTGCTTTTAGTAGACTACTTATTTGTTTCAAATCTATAAAACACCTGTATCAAGTTAGATAACTAGATAATGCAAATAATGAATGAATACTATTCACGTACTTCAATGGAGTAAGAAGTTCCTTAAATCTACTAATCATTCCAAGAAATACAAAATTTTATTTGACGTCAATAATTTCGCGCATATACACTGTGTCCTCCGATGGACGTAACTATACCTATAATGGACGTAATTTTTCATTTCTCGAGAAAAGGTCATTCTTTATAAAGAGTTTTTGATGTCCTAAAAAGTCGACAGCAATTGTTAATATTTTGATTTTACATACAGGATGGTAAGAAAACACGAAAATGTTAAATTGGCCGAAGAGTTTACCTATCGGTTTAACTATCGGTTTTTCGGAATTAGATTAATTTTATGCTCAAATATCAAACTTGAATGTTCTATTTCAAATTTTATATCTCGGACCAGTGAAAAGACATTACATAAAGGTGAACCAAAAATTTAGAGACCACAATTATGATTGATCAGTTGACAGTAGTAACAGCGTATCCAAGCAATTTGTTGATAGAAGCTGAAGCGGCATAGGTGAGGTATCGTACCGCCGTGCTATTGAAGTTTATAACCGAAAATACCCTGAGGTATACGTTTCTGTCAATTGTGTTCGTGAATTGGTTAAAAAATTTTATGCAACAGCAGACATGAAAAATATCAAGAAAAAAAAACGAAATGGCGAAGATGATGCAGGAGCTATGTTAGCTATTGATTTGATGAAAAGCTATGTTAGCTATTGCCCAAAAAAATCGTTGAGGCAAAGATCTCGAGACTTGAACATCAGTAAAAGCTACCTGAAAACGATCTTTTCAAATCAAAGATTTCATCCTTATAAACCAGTACTAATAATAATAATAATAATAATAATAATAATAATAATACTTTATTTGTCATTTGATCCTGTATAGATATTGACAATTGTCATTTACAGTCAGTTCACCAGTGGCTAAAAAATACATCTCAAAGTAAGAACCAAAAAAGATTAACAAAAATGAAGCGAACACCAAGGTTTTACATAATACAAATATAATACACAACAGTACACAACCAAGTCAATAAATAAAATAAACACATCACATTTTGTCACAATAGTTATTGGCGCGATGTGCAATCCATATACTCGCACACCGAATAAAATGATTTTAAAATCAGATATTCTCTGTCTTTTTTTAAACAAACACAGACTGGCGGAACACAAAATCTGGTCGGGCAGAGCATTATAAGTTCGAATCATCATAAAATGCACACTTTAGTAGGAGATATGCTCGTAGATTAGAATTTTGCCTATTAATGGGAGAACGAATTATGGTCGATAGATTTTTCTACAGAAAAATTATTATCTCTGACAAAGCGACGTTTACCACAAATGGAGTTGTTAGTTCACAGAATTGCAGGTATTGGTTTCAAGAAAATCCAAATTTCCGTATTACAACCAATTCTTAAAAATATAATAAAGTGAATGTATGGTGTGCGATTTATGACAAGAAAATAATTGGACCATCCTTTTTTGACGGTATTGTAAACCAAAACACATTTTTTGCTACCTACTCTGGACGAAATCAACTTACAGCTCAGGTGTTCACTACACTATTAGTATACGTACCTAACAAATATTTATATATGTAGTCTATTTCGAAGTTATGTTATGTTCTGAAAATTACATAAGAAATGAAACATGATTTCTCCTAACTATTTTGTTTTTATTCCTTGGTGATTTATTTCAGGTTTTTACATCCATCATTTTTCATCTAACTTATGTTAAGTGTTATGTTCGAAATCGTCTCCAACACACCTGTAGCTCTCGGGAAATCTTAGCTTTTTTTTTAATTTAATCTTCAATTATAATGCATATTATTCATTTAAATTAAGTATCTCAACATAATGTTTTAACATATTTTAATATTTCTTTAATTGTCATTTAACGCAGTTAAGAAGATAAAGAATTATGGAGATGACCCCGAAATTGGTTACCAAAGAATAAAAGTCACTATAAAATTGGTAGGTACTCATCTAACCAAGTAACGGGATGCGGATATACAAAAATTGTGTGCTTGGCAATCAAAAAAACAAATCTGAGAAGGTAAAGTTAGTACTATAGACATTAAAAACTCCATATAATAAATAAGTTATCAATTATATTAATTTTACTAATTAATATATCTAATTAATATATCAAAATAAAACACAATTCTTAGGTTACACTATGAAGTGTCCAGGCCTCCTGAATTTCTTGCCAGGTTTCTCTATCTTGTGCTAAGTACATTCGTAAGTTATGATCTTTTACAGTTTGTGTTCAATACAGTGTTAAATCTTCTCCATAATTTTAAATCATCCTGTAGTTATTATATTATATGATTCGTAATTACAGTCAACAACAATTTCATTTACCTATTCTCTTACCAGTAACAAAATCATGTTCCCCAAAAGTTATCAATAACTTCCTATTTTTCAATTGTCTCTTTCTCGAAAATGTTGTGATGTTGGGCCATAAAATTGTTGTGTATCCATTAAAATAATTAAAGTATCTATAGGAATCACTAAGAATAATAGGGGGTTGCAATTAAATTAATATTAAATATTTCTGAATTTTAAGTAATTTACTTCATTCTTTTGGCACATACTAGATCCAATCTGTGGGTTCACTAAAGTTAATCAAACCAAAAAGTTCATCAACAACTGCAGACAATATAGCAAGAACTATGAAAAAATACGTCAATAAAAGACATAATAATAAACAAGACCTCAATTTTTAATGACAATATTTTTCAACTTGTGGCAGTAATGCCACTGTTACAAGGCGTAGGTGAAATCCTCTTAGGACAGTCAATATTTGTCGATAAATTACTTACAGATCTCATAAGCCAACAAACAATACACCGTAGGTACTATAGATGATACAATGTCTAATCCAATAAGCCGATTTAATAACGAACTGTATAATACGAAGGTATAACGACACCGTAGTCAAGTACGTACTCCTATTGTGTAACATTATAATATCGTAACTCTGTTTCGAATGTCACAATGTAGGCCAGAAAGGAATATTTCGCTGTGTGGGTGCGTTGAAAATGGGAGGGTTTAAGCAAAAGGTATAGGCTAAAATCGTATTCAGTGGAATTTTGTTCAATGTATTAGACGTAGTGCGTGCGTCTGCCGCAGAAATCCTCTTTTCGTCATGCCCTTTGATGTTCTAAATCTTTGATGCCATGATCCGAAGGTACAGAAAAATCCATTTCACGTGTGTTGAGAAACGACAGATTCCTCTATAAGAAATATATAATACGATCGGCCCTACAGGCAGGATTTTGTACTTTTGTTATTATCGCTTGCGAAAAATATTTCGTGGAAATTGGCAGAAGAAATTATTTTATCTACTTGTTAAAGTGGACGAGTAACTTCATGAAGGGAAGAAAATAATTTTAATGGGTATGTTTACTGAATAGAAAATCATTTATTACACAGATCTATAAATGCACGAGCCAATCAAACGAGTTCATTATCGCCAATCGAACATACATAAAATCCAATGAAAACATTGCGTTATCCAGGCACACAGTCCAGAACTGTCAGTGTCAAATTACATACATCGTCATATAACATCAAACGACATCGACGAATAAAATATATGTAGACGTCACCAGAAGAACACGATCGACGAAACAAATTTGGAACCAAGTCGAATATTAAACGGCGATTAATGATCTCGACAATTAACGCAGTCTTCATCGCTCTTTTTAATATACTTGTTGGTTAAATAACTATTAACGTACAGTAGTTATTGCGAATTTCAATTTTCTTTTGTAATTAAGCAAACATTTAGACAGAACGGGGCATTATAAAACTTACCCTGTATATGTTGGAAATATACGGTATACGGATCAGTAATGATTTTGTATGCAAAATTATGTATGGTGCTGAGACTTGCATATCGATCTGTGCATTTGGAAGTCACTACAATCCATTGAAACTTTGCTAAACTTCGGGGAATTGGACAAGAACAAGAAATGTTCAAATCGGTTTCAAGTACGAAACTTGAAATGATTTAATAATTCAATAGAGTAAACCTACTTTATCTAAATAAATATGTAAGTAACTTAATTTTACCAAACTATGGCCCACTTTTGATACATTTTGTTTACTGTATTTTACGCATACGACGCAATTTGAATCTTCATGAAAACGTAAAGTGGGGTGAGATTTATCAGGTTAAACTTATTACTTAGTATGAATAACTTTATTGCCTTATTTATTTTATCATACATAGTATCCTGCTTATTACAACTCTTAACTGCTTACCGTATGTATTGTTTTGTCAGTGTTGTAACTGTAACTATGCTTTTCAGCGTGTAAAGCGCCATTTTCATTTGATTTCGACCATAGCCTATAATAACCTAACTTTTCACCATATGAGCCCCCGAATGTACAGTTATGTAAGTAATTGATAACTGACTACTGTAGATAGAATTCTGAGATTGTTTAACTTATACTTTGGTTTTCTGTGTAGCGAGACTTGAGAATGACACTCGACGTGTCGAAATCGATCGTCTCATACTAACGTCTTGAATAACCACTACATCTCCAGGCTTTCCTTTCATTGAAACCTATGACCATTGACCACAAGCATGGAACGGGTGGAAGATTCTATCAACCTTAATACATAGTATGATAATTACTTTAGCATGATAAAGTATTGTAATCGTGCCAAAAAAGGCTGAGGTGGCCAGGCACATAACTTTATCATACTATAAATCAGTGTCAAATGGTGTCAAACTGTGACAAACTCTGATGCTTTACAGTACTGTCAATAGAATCAAAATATCTGTCAAATCCTGGCTAACTAGTTTTAATGCAGTACGAGCGATCTCGATGAAATACAATTTGCTCATGCAGCTAAACTAATAATTTTACCAAAAAATATCAGACAAAAATTATTCAGAAAATCCTCTACTTTAATTTATTATGTAACTATTTTGACAAAATTTAAGAAATGGCGGATCATTTGCAAAATCGTTTAAAAATGCTAAGAGTAAACATCCAGTTCGTTTGGACCCTTTTCGTCCCGATATCTTTAGTAGTTTCTTCGGACATTTTTTGTACCTTAGTCAAAAATGGTCAGGGGACCCAAAAGGACATATAACTTGTCGTACTACGTATTAGAAAGCAAAAAACAATTAACACTGTTTAAAATGTGGTGGGTTTTGAAATATAAATCCGCCGCAAAATCTTAAGAGTGACCTGGCTTTCTGTTATAACATTGCATAGAACAAACTAAACTAACTAAAACTATTAAATACAGTGTGATCTAAGCAGCGTCATATAGTAGTAACCATATTTAACTTAGGTGGAGCACACAACAAAATAATTAGAACGTATTAATTGATGTGCCAATGCAATAACCGACTAAATATATAAATAACAAAACAGGTCCAACAAACAAACAAGCTCAAACACACGTTATAGCGAATAGTATGTCCAGAATGTCCAGTAACGTGCATGTTTTCCAATACTGCATAATTTAAGCTCATCGTGAAGGAACGCTCTAATTTATTTAACAGTCACGAACAATAACAACGAATCCGACATACCGTTATTTATTTAATGACAGAGAAGGAAACTTTGTTAAAGATCCAAATCTCTCAATTTGTGTCTATATCCAGTAAACAGTGTTTACAAATTATTTATTTATAAACTTTTGTGTATAGAACTGATAGAACTTAATTAAATACTGAATTTCCATGGCATTGTCGAGCGTACTGTGTTGTTGTGTAGTATTGTTGCTTCGATATCCAGCGTTCCGGTAATCTGCACAAATACGATTTTCCCGCTTGATTTCCCAATTAATCCCAGCTTTCCTAATTGTTAAAGTTTCCTTACTCGGCCGTTGGTTACGCACTCCTTCACCCACCAATTATCGTTCTATCCAGTTACACACACAGAAATGATCTCTTTAACGAAGAGGGAATCACGAAGAAAATGAAATATTTGGTAGGTTCGTATATACGCGAGAGATTATTGACTTCAAATTAGGTCTTCTCTGAGACCTAATTTGTACATAACTTTTAAAACTTGTACCTCCGTCAATTTTTATCAAATCGAGATGTCTCTTTTCTTTAATCTTTCACAAACTAAAATGGCAAAATATTTCCGAAAAACGTATAATAATACGATAAGAAACTATCAAATACGAGCGTCACGGTGGTTGGCAGTCAATGAGACAGTTTAATAATTAATTGATTTTAAATTTTTAACACACACAATAGACCAATTTAATTGATATAAAATATTCGAGTCCCAATAACATGTTCTCCTGAAGCCTCGAAATTCGCAAAGCAGCCAGACCCCCAAAGAACCAAAACAAGAATTTCAATGGAAAATAAAAACAAGTTTCTACTCACCATGATTCAGTCGGTCTCAAAATCAACTCCAAATCAGTACACAAGTCAAGAAAAGAAGTCTTCAAATTCAAGAGAACATCGTTTTTAGCTTAGCAATAAACTGTCAAACCATCGAGATCGTCCGCGAGAGAATCTGTATTACCGACCACGGGTAACCCCGATTAACCCCGATCGCCACCGACCATTTCGTACACAGAGCGGAGGTACTCAGAAATGTCAAATTTAAATTAGCGAAGCTACGACTTACCCGCTGTCGATGCGGTTCCAAATTCGCGACCGAATCGTTCAACGTACTTTATTTCACAACATAAACGCAACCGACGGAGCTGATCAATATTTTTTCGCGAGAAATTAGTCAAAAACGATTCAACATTGTCAAAGTATGTGTACCGAATTGCAATGCTGAGAGAACTGATGTAAGCGTCACCCCTACCACGGGTTTCCAGATAATGTTTGGCCGGTTGCGTACAGTTGATGAAACGGAGCTGGGTTGCTTTATAGAGCCTTCTCGCTAAAAGGCTGACCATAGTGACCATCAGAAAGAGGTGAACAAAATGTAAACATTTGGAAACATTGCATGTTTCTTTTTGCAAACTTATGTAGGATGAACCTAATGTGCTAGAATGTAGAATATAATGAATAAAATAAAGACAAACGTTAATGGTAATAACTTCTGGGTTTCTGCAGTCGAAACAACCGACCTATATTCTTAAGACGTTGTGTCACTCTATTCAAATTACTTATTTATTTAATATGAAATTAATTATTATATTTTATTATATCAAACATTCTATTATCATCTCTTTGAAATTTTGAAGCGCACACCTTTGTCTGACCGAGTTCAAACTCATCTGAGCCCTGGGTAGTCCAGTCATTCTAGATTGTGCATAAGATCAAATTTAATGTAGTCAATGAAACTGATATCAATCGATAGCTTATGGTTCCCATATAGTGCAGACAAATTAAGTGATTAGAAACTAAAACCGGTATTAATAAAATTGTAGACAGGGCTTTTCCCACTGGAAATGGTAAAGGTAAATATTGAACGTAAACAAATTAAATGCAGGTCATGGGGTGGTATAGTGTTTATTTGGGGAAGTTGAAAGCACAATATATTATTGTGCTTTCCTGCGAAACTTGACGATTTATTAAAAACTGTCCTATACTAAATTGTAGATCATAAAAAAATCTGTAACATTCATAAGGGTCACATTTTACTATAACCTCAAAATTTCTAGTTTTAATGCAGTACGAGCGATCTCGACCAAATATAATTCGCTTATGCAGCTAAACTATTAATTTTGCCAAAAAATGTCAATGACATAAATTATAAAAAATTTCCTCTACTATAATTTATTATTTAACTATGTTGACGAAATTACAAAAATGGCGGCAATGGAGTAAACCTCCAGTTTCTTTGGACCCTTTTGAACAAAAAGCTTTTCAGGTGTAAGTCTGTCATGAAACTTCTAAATATGAAGTTTCGTCACGATACCTTTAATAGTTTCTCCGGAATTGTCGCCACAAAAAACGGGTACACACACACACACATACACACATACACACACACACAGACATCTTTTTTGTACCTTGGTAAAAGATTTTCAAGGGACCCAAAAGAGCATATTTCCGCTAAAATCTCAATTTTTTTTTCGGCACGATTAGAATACTTTATCATACCATGTATGATAAAGTAATAATTAAAGTAGAGGAAATTTTGTATTATTTATGTATATGACCTTTTTTGGTAAAATTAATAGTTTAGCTGTATGAGCAAATTTTATTTGAGTGAGATCGGTCGTGTCTGCATTAATATAAAGGATTTGACAGACATTTTCATTCTAATGACAGTCGGTAGTGTCAAACGCTGATGTTTTGACAATAGTTACTGTCAATTCAATCAAAATATCTGTCAAATCCTGAGTTTTATTTTAATGCAGACACTACCAATCTTGATCAAATAGATTAATAGAATCTCATGCAGCTAAACTATTAATAATACATATAGTATGATAAAGTCATGTGCTTGGCTACATCAGAGCTTTTTTTGTTTAAACACAATAAAGTCATTCAGGGGTTGTTCACCAAGTAGCAAAACTTTTCGCATTTAAAGCTGACTCCCTCGAGTAATTACCTACAATTTGACATATAAAGGAACATATAGAGGACATACTTTTGGAGTAAGATTAGCGGAAGTTATAGGCATTTACAACATAGTGTGCGATTTGCTTGCTAAGTGACATCAAGGATTTTAATGTTTACCACAGTTGTTGCATAACTTGTTGCATACTTTCGTTCTTCAAATTATATGTAGTTAATCAGTGAAAAACAATCTCTAAATGACGATAACTTTTATAGACTCCCAGACTCCCAAAGCAGTCCCAAAATTACTAATTATGTATTGACGGCCGGAAATGCACATTACGATGACTTGCGTCTGAAAATGGTTTGTAATTTTTGCAATCAATGATGTCTGTGTGCCTTTCCAAAATTGAGATAATTAACCAGGTTAGTCACCTTTTCACGCTCCGCAGCAAACAACCCCTGAATCACAATTATTTGTATCGACTATCAACTGTAGGTTTTGAAATACATTTTCGGGAATAGCTGGACAAATATTTAAATCCTCAAACGAAACAGTTTGTGGCCAATCTTATAGACTATTTAACAGCGGAAAAGGAAAGAATGGATCCCCTAATTTCCCTTAATGAAATTCAGCAGGTATTAATTATTGTCCATTCGTCCTATTGCGAACATTGTTACATTATTTCTTAGAGAGTTGCGGATGCAGTAAAAATAAGTCTAAGGACAGTATTTAATATTAAAAATGCCAGGGAGGCAAACGAGTCATTTTGTACCAGAAGAAGATCTCAAACTCTGAGAAAACCAAAAACTGAAGACCTTGATGAGTGTGCAAAAATGCAACTTCGCAACACATTTTATAACCTGCTGCAAGTACGCTATTGCATTACCATATTCTTCCTGTAGACAACATTTAGCAATATTTAATTCTAGAAAAGCATGTTACCATTACATCCTCAAAGGAAGAGCTGCGTGAAAAGTCGCTTTTGAATTTTAGTTATAGCTCCCGGCGATGACCTGTATGCATTTCGTTTGGCAAAATTTATTCGACTACGCCACTGGCCGAATGACAACAGTCGATTGCACCAGACGATTGTCACTTTTGACAACACGCAAAGTTAAATTGATTCACTTTATATTGACGGTATGGCCGAAGTACGAGGAGAGAGTTTACACCGCCATCTAACAATACAGTTGGATGAGATATTCACACTAAAAATATATTTATTTGAATCAAACTATGATTTCTTTGGCGGAAGTAAACCTATTTTTAAGTCAAAGAAAAAATATTACTTTAAACGAAATAAATCTCTCCTTATATATAAATTTATATGTTCATTAGTTTCAGTATTTATATGTTTGGTGTAAAAGGTTACTTTAAAGGAAAATAATTTTTGTTTGTATCCAAATACATGTATTTCACTTAAATAAATATTTCAAATAAATTAATCTCTACAAGCAAATTAACTAGAGTATTAAATGAAGTAAATATTGTTGGCGTCAACGAAATATGTTTGGACCCAAATGAATAAATTCAAACGAATATATTTCTTAAAAACAAGAAATCTTTTCTATCTATGTATGCAGAAGAACAATGTTTAACCAGCTTTCCTTTAATGTTTATAACTTCCACAAAAATTGTTTTTTATCTTTATCTCATTGCTTCCCTCTTTGTTTTAAATATGCAACATGTAAGAAAAAGAATCAGTCCTGTAGTTACTAGTGACTTTCACGATCAAGTGGAGAATTGCAACTACATACTTCGTTATTGTGTGGTTATGCATGTCTACAGCAATCACAAAATCGCTCCATTGGAGCAAGCATAGTAACCTTATTGATGCCATTTCCAAAACAAACAGTCACATGCGAATTCCAGTCGCCACATTGCTTTCAAAGTCCCACCAGCACAATAGACAGATAGATGACTACGACCATCCCAATCAACCGGAAATCGGTTTGCAATTAACTATCTTTACAGATATATGGGTCTAGCGCGGACATTCGTGTAAGCTCAAATGGGCCGTCGATATTTCAGGAATCGGTCGCGTGCAAACACCGAGCGAACTACCAACATGGTATCCAATTTAAGTGGCAGGTTTGTTATAATACGAGACCTTTGAACGGCCTTTGTTATTAGATTGTCGTTTACCTTCCTTCTGATTCAGTCTGCGCCGCCATGAATATATAAGTTCTGTCCGTATGCGATAGATTTGATTTTAGATTAGCTTTTTGGTCTATCTTTAGTTTGGAGGATAGACGTGAAAGGTTTCTGCTGAAAATATTCGATGGTAATTTGTAAGTTATACTTTTCTCGGCTTTATACACATATTTAAAAGCTTAAAAGAATAGATTTATCCTTGATTCTAAAGATTACCGACGATATGAAATTTTAAGTAAAAACACAAGTAGATGATTTTACACCATATAAGTTGCCATTTCGTTGTAATTTAGATTGGGCAAAAGTCAACAAAAAGCAAATTGAGCGATAGAGAGGTTAGTATAGTTTCTTTCACGACAAGTGGCAGTAAGCCGCTGACATAACGCGCAAACGTTCCTATACGCATTGACTTGTGTTAGAATGAAATAGCAATCTTCTTTATTTCATTCTAACACATGGCAATGAGTAGGAAATCCATCAATGTTGTGTGATTTTTTTAGCAAATACATTGTTTGTCTTGCGCACACTATATTGCACACAGAGAATTATTTTACAGCAACGCTGCTGGTTATTTGTTACCATCGCCGTTACAAGCAGATAAATATTTGATGCATGATGAAATGGCCCTAAATGCAGTAAATCTGTGTAATAATATTATAGTGGAATATTTTACAGCGAAATGCTGGCGAAAATGTAGCTAGATATAGCATAAAATGCAGATAGGTGTAAATCAGGAGTCTGATACCACCAACACTCTTTTTCTGGATAATGGCGGAAAAGATTACAAAGTTATTACATCTAGCTTTTTTACAGGCTGTTAAGAGGGGCGTTTATCCATATACCAGTTACATGCAAAACACGGGCGCATAAAAAGTAGATCCGAGTCGAAACTATTGCACTCATATGTAAAAGTAAGATACTGTTTGAATGTGTAAGCATAGGGCATTGTTCTGGGATAAATATAAAAATTCAACCGTGCTTACTTTGATCACGAACTTATTTAGAGAAATGAAGCTAATTTTTGACACAATATACTGGTCGATTTAATATGCTTTCATGGTGATTAAGCCAATAGCATTAATCCCGGAACAGGAGCTAACTTATGGGTGACGTTTTAAGACATAGCTGTTTAAAATTGACCCAGCAGTTGTCAAGTTGATCTGCTTTTTATGCAATTGTGTCGAATTACTACGAACTGTCACCGCGGAGTTCTTTAAAGAAGGTTTATGTAATAAAGTCCACAAACTGAGACAAGGGTAGAGTACGAACAGCTCAGCTCAATAATAACTAACAGTTGACAACAACTACAGTAGCTGCCCATTAGCAAAGGGCAGAAATCGGCTGAACAAATTAAGTAAGTATGTTTGTTTATATACAAAGAGTTGAGTACAACGGTTCACCGTTAGACGGAACCACATCCTGGGCGTACTACAGACTCAAGGCCCCTCTTAAACTAAAATAAGTAATTTGGAAAAAGCCCAATTTTTTATTACTTACGTTGAATCTCGTTTATGTTAAGCGATACAAACATCTTTAAAACCATTTTTTTTCCGAAATTTTGTAAAAATTATTGAAAATTATTATTCATTTTGAATTCTTTCAAAAAATACAATGAATTTTTCCATTATTTTCCTAATTTATGGACTTTAAACTAGACCTTATCAAATTTTATTAAAAGTACTCCAATAGATTAACCATCAATAAAATTTATATCTGAATTCTTGAAACTAGGTGCTGCTTTTTACTTCTCTTTATCTCTTGAATGACCTTAGTACCCCAGTACTTTATTGTGGAAAGTCTGGATGTCTTGGATATTTGCTTGTTTAGCACAATCGAAAAGTTGAATGACGTACAACCAAATCAGTATTTGTTGTTATAACCAAACTAGTAGTTGGTTGTAAACTTGAATTCTTCTTACCGAAATATTTTGCCGTTTTTGTCCTCGATTATTTTATAACATTCAGTGTATGACATACTACATGTAAATTGGATCTAATATCTTTAGATACTATCATCTACCTACAGGCTTTGACTATTGTCTCACATAGTTTAAAGGGAAAATCGGCAAAAAAGTCGTCTTTACATAGTTTTAAAAAGATCCTGCAACGGGCATATTTTTGAAAAACAGTTGAATATCTCTGGAACTTTTAACGCTGTGACTTAGCAACGTACACGGTTGGATAAACAAATTTAGAAGTGTCCATAATATAATAAAATATACAGGGCGTTCCATTTAAAAAATGTACATACTTTCCCTCACACCTAAATACACCCTGTATAAATGAAAATAATTTTGGGTTATAGAAACTGAAGAGTTAAACAACTTTTGTATAAAACATTTTTTTCTTTCTCAAACGATTTATTAATTATCGACCGCCGGGATACTAATAACTCACCCTGTATACAACAATTAGGTACTATCTTAAAATTAGTCACAACTCATTAGTCCGATTTTCATTATTGTTTCATTCGTCCGTGGTAGACTTTTTATTGGCGGTATCAGTTTTGAACATATACATACATGGTGCCAGATCGCCAGAACAAGAATATCAAATAGCAATAGGGTATTCCGGTGTTTTTGAAATTGTCATTTTTTACAAAGTATGGGTGCTACTGTTTGCTACTTCACAAGTAAAATATCAAACATTGTTTTAAATTAAGAGAAATCGTTGTTTGAAGTTTGAATTAGGATTGGTCTTTGTGACGTCACAAAGACCGCTCAAAGTGAGCGACTTGACAACGTTGCTATATCTAGGGTGCACGTAGTAAATTTTTGTCTTCTGTTGTGTCAACGTTTAGAATCGCTCGTTTGTTGACACCTGCTTTGGTTATTGAGGTTATATCAAACACTTGTTCAAAATGTATAAACTCCAACGCCGACATTGTTCTGTGCCGGGCTGTAACAGCAGTCGAACAGTAACTCCTGATAAGATTTTCTTTACATTGCCGACTAGCGAGATGAAAGATGTTTGGCTTCAAGTTTCAATGATCAAATCATCTCTCAAAAAAAGTTTCCTTTATTCGTTGTTAAACAACAGGGTCGCCAACCGTCAACTTGGCCGATCAGCTGTTCGAGAGCTGTCCGCTGTTGCCACCGCTACTAGGGATCGGTAATCATCGTGTATTTCCGAGGGTGGTCGGTGAATTCAAACGAAATGCACTTTTAATTGCAATTATCTCATAGAAAACCTAAATAAAAAAGCTCATAGCTTAACTTTATGAATCCTCATAAATTGTACAATAGGTTAAACCGAATATCTGCTTAAATTTTGACATGACCGGAATACCCTATTATCAACTAGAGACACACGGCAATGTAGTCCACACGCCACACATATTAACTTTCAGTTTTGGATTGCTTATTCAATATTCACGTAGCAAAAAGAACAGACAGTAACTTTTGTTAATATACAAGGTAATATACACCGGATGAGTTATCGAACGAAAACCGACGCACGTCAACGGATGCAACATCGTGACGACGACGTCGCGATGTTTTTATAGATTCTATCGAACAAATAAACAACAACCATTTATTGTGCGTCAATAGCGTGATCAACTACCGTGAAAAAGTGTTCTGTTATTCTACTGTTAGGCCGTGCAAATATTATCGACGACGAAAACATTCAAATAAGCGTACCGCCACTCAAATTTGATAAGCTTCCGAAAAAGAAATATGTACATAATACATATTTTAATACATGTATACATATATACATACATGATCTATAGTTTATTTAAAAACCAGGAGGGATTTTTCAAATTGTCGGGATACCAGGCTATTTTACACCGGACAAATTTACTTTAATGCGCTGAATAGGTAGATCGCATGTAAAGCAACGCCGAAAACGATTGAATTGATTTGTTCGTTGCTATTCTTGACTTCACTTCAGTGAAATCAGCAGAATCTTTTGGAACTAAATCTGCACGGATTGGGTAAGTCAAATGTCTTTAAATCAACCCAAATACCAGCGCTTTATTTCGTTTTATTTAAAGGGTTGGCAAAATTCGCAATGAATAAACTATAAAAAATACTGAGTGATAAAAGAATACGAGGACACCGGACACACAAAATTTTAAATATATAATATGAAGAGTTGTGCAGAGTTTCCGAAGATGTCAACGTTCATCACTTTATAAACTGATGGAGCAATTATTAAGGATTTTATTAATTTCAAGTGAATACGGTTATACTACAAAGCCGGAGCTGTTGTGCAACTACATAAAGGACCGTGGCTTCATACAAATATCAGCTCCAGCAATTATGTTACACAAATTAAAAACGACGGTGCAGCTAAGAATACCACATATAAATTGTGCAACCCATTTTGTTACAAGCCATTAAAATGTAACGAGCAGTACAAATTGAAAAAATTGTGAAAGACATCATAAAGGAAGAAGAAAAAATGATGACGTTACGACATCGCGCCCAAAATTTTAGAACCACTAATGATATTAGTAACGATAGCGATAGTGATTTATTTTCTTGTACGGTTGACGATAATGGTTGATGAATTGTTGTCATTAAATATTATTTTATTTTTATTAATGATATACAGGACTAGTGAAAATTACCGGAACACCTATATAATTCGGTAACCGAAAAATTTTCAAAATACGTCTAAATATATTTTCTATATACCGGCTGTTCATTTTATTCTGAAAGAATTTTCAAACAGAACACCATATTTTTACATTTTTTAATTCTGAGACTAACTCTTTGAATTTTTGTAGAAATCTGCTATAAACTGCATTATTTTTTAGTTATAAACAATTCATCAAAATTAGAGAAACAACATAATTCTCCAATAGTAAAAAATCTTCGAACGAAAGTTTTTTGATTTAAACTAGCTATCGTCTAAATATATTTTTAATATATTTTTTATATTCATTTTATTATGGAAACTTGCTGATAGAACACCCGTATATTTAAAATTTTTTAATTCTGAGACATTTTTTTGTAGGAATCATTTTTTATAAAATGCCATCATCTTTGAGTTATAAGCAATTAATCGATAATTAACGGGAAATAAAAATAAAACAAGAGAAAATAACAAAACAATGACTTGAAATAAATTAAATGTTCTAGCTGCCAAATTACAGAAATGTGTATGTATGTGGGAAAATATTCTTAGTTTGAAGTTCAGGAGTTTAAGTAATCGCTTAAACTAAAAAAAAAATTTATTAAAAAATGATTTCTACAAAGAATTCTAAGAATGACCCCTAGGATTAGAAAATGTAGAAATATACAGGGTGCTCTATCAGAAAAAGAAAAGTTACTACGTCTCCAGAATAAAATTGACATTATTTAGGTAATCTTGTCTAATATTGATTAATTGCTTATAACTCAAAAATGATGAATTGTATAAAAAAATGATTGCTACAAAAGATTCTTAGTTATTAATCTTAGAATTAAATACTTTAAAAATATATATGGTGTTCTACTTGCAAAATGAAAGGTTACCATATTTCCAGTATAAAATGAACACCCTGCTTATTAATAATATATTTAAAGGATAGCTTGTTTAAAGCAATCAAGCTTTTATTTGAAAAATTTGTTGAAATTGTCTACGGTTGGAGAATTATTTAGGTGTTCCGGTAATTTTGGCTAACCCTGTATATATTACTTAATATATTTTTATTATTAATAATCTATTACATATATAATCGTTTCCTTTTATGACCCTAGTATGATGTCAAAGGGACTACGCCCCAATTCGCAGTATGGATATTTCATTTGTTTTATGTAAGTATACTAATTTATGTTCTACAAGCTGAATTTTAAGAAATTTAGACACTTTTTAAGGGTCTACAGTCTTACGAAGAGAAAAAATTGTTATAATTTTAACCATAAGAGATTTATTGGGTTTATCAAATATGTAACATAACCTCAAAATAATTTAAATTTAACCGCTAATCCGGCTTCTGGATTTTGTCCTTCTGGTTTTTCAAATGACTATACTATACAGTAATTAAAACACAAATTCTGGTAAAAGTGAAAATAAATTAAGCTGGTATTGCTATGTAGTGCGAATGGTGGCATAGAGATGGCGCTGATTCGCTCTACTCCTCTAATGTGATCAAGAGGGGTATAAGTACTTCACCAATAATTGAAATTTGTCACTTTTCAGGTAAAATGACACTAAAGTAGTTTCTTCCAGCTAATATGTGTAAATTGACCACTGTGTGGCGTCGTGCCGCTTGAGGATGCGGAAGGGCGCTGTCGTCGGAGGCCGACATCGTTGAGAGTTGTCGAGTGAACGGTCGAGAGTGCGGCGGTTAGTACGTCGACGGCGTAGTTAGAATGAGGCGTACTCGGTCGAGTATTGACGTCACACGGTGGTGGAAACCTCATAGACGTCGACCTAGTACCAGCCCGCCAATCACTGGTGCGGTTATATTTCGTTTTGCACCCTGTGCGTATAGTGGACTGAATGAACATAGCTGGGGAATGTAGGTTAAATGCCAATTTTAAAATTATTGCTTTTTACGGTTTGAGAGATTTATATCAGGGATTTTATGGAAGGTTTATCTATATATGTGTTTAATCAAATGCGGAGAAAAACCGTTGGCCTAGTTTCGATTAACATGGTCTATTTAAGATTAGAAATGTATGATTATCCAGGAATCATAAATAATACATGTATTAAATACGTTTTTATGGGTACATAATGTCCAACATACCAGCGAAGTTCTGATGATTTTGGTGATTTAACAGTACAGGAAACGGGGATACGTGATCATCAATATTGGTACCACTTACCACTTAGTGGATGCTGATCAATCCCGGGACTTGGGAATCAATTCGTGAAATCCAGGGGTTTTCTGTCACATGTTTTAGAAAAAGTCCGGCAGATTTCTAGAGACTCTAAGAAACCTATTATCGCAGAATCTTGAGTCCCAAAGTAAACCCAAAACTTTCTACTCTTACTTGAAATTTGGTGAGCTTTTTCTGCAAGTATCCTTGAAGCAATGACAACGTTTGAACCACCACAGCATTTCGACAGCGTTGTTTACGTTAACATCCGGATATTTGTTTATATTGCTTCGCTTTCACTCCCCCGGTAAAAAGTTTTCTTCAGAAAGAAAAACGCGACAGAAATCATCTGGGTGCTGATTCCTATTTAGTGTAAACACATATAAATTAGTTTAGAGAGAACCGCGGTTTACTTCATTGGCAAAGTCTATGTTCCCAGTGTCATCAAAATTTTACAGTTTTCAATGCCGTTTTTCTCAGAACACTTCAGAAAACGTGTTTTAAAACGTCAATCCCAGGAGTCGGGTTTATAAAAAGTTCCCAATTTCTAGATTTTCTGTATATAAAGTCACTTAAGGCTATTTCACACTACACACTACACTACTTTCATCTTTCCTAAACTTCTTTTTAGTAACTAGAGAACTTGTTTGTTTACTTAAAGACAGTGAACTGTATATACTACGTATAACTGGAAAGGACCCGTAATGGTCAATAAGTGAGGCAAATGCATTTGGTATGTAACCCGCAGTGAAGTGGGCAAGCTATCTCTTTCTATCTCATACGGTACTATGACAGTATGCGCAATGAAGTTAACTTTTTTATTTGTAATATCTTTTTCAATTTAATTGGAACAAATCAATCAACCCTTAACTCTTGCTGAGTCTTAATACATGAGATAATAATCGCAGATTTAATAAAAGTTATATTTTATTCATATATTCCGCCTAATTAAAAATCACAGACTAGGTACTATCGCTAGCATAAAAAATCTGATGTGGCCAGGCACATGACTTTATCATACTATATATAAAATTAATAATTTAGCTGCATGAGATTCTATTTGATCGAGATCGCCTATGTCTGCATTAAAATAAAACTAGTAGAACTAGACAGATATTATGTCGATTAAGCTGCGTTCGGATATTGTACACCGTTGACACCGGGTACACCGTTCAAATGACACGTGTTTTTGGGTGTAGAAAGTGTGAAGGTGCGTTCCGATTGGTGGTAATAGTTGGTAATGGCTGTGATAGCAGACGAAATTGTAGTGTTTCTCACATATCGTGATGGTGACACATATTAGTTTGCATGTACATAACCTCGAGTCACTAGCAAAATCTATTAGAAATACTATAATGGCGTCTACTACCACTGCCATTAGCACTAATGAAAACGCACCTTAACGGTGTACAATATCCGAACGCAGCTTGTATTGACAGTAGTATTGTCAAAGCATTAGCGTTTGACATTATCTACACCGTCATTAAAATCACATCTGACATTTAATCTGACATATCCTGGCAACTAGTTTTAATGCAGTAAGACCGATCTCGATGAAATAGAATTTGCTCATGCAGCTAAACTATTGATTGTACCAAAAAATTTCATATTCATAAATTATTCAGAATTTCGTCTAGTTTAATTTATTATTTAACTATTTCGACGAAATTCCAGAAATGCCGGCTTATTTACAAAATCTTTCAAAAACGCTAACACTAAACCTCCAGTTCTTTTGGACCCTTTTTAACAGAAAGCTTTTAAGCTCTAAGTTTGGTTATGAAACTTCTAAATATGAAGTTTCGTCCCGATACCTTTAGTAGTTTCTCCGGAATCGTCGCCACAAAAAACGGGTACACACACACCCACATCCACACACACACACACACACACACAGACATTTTTTTGTACCTTGGTCAAAAATGTTCAGGGGATCCAAAAAGACATATTTCCGCTAAAATCTCAAAAAATTTTTTTGGCACGACTACAATACTTTACATACTGCGTATGATAAAGTAAAAAGCGAAACACTACTGCCTTCCGCTATCTACCACGGTAGTCAGACAGTGACACATAGCCCACGCCATCGCTCTGTCTCTTTTGCTTGCGCCTGCCTCAAATGTCGCCAGCCAATATAAAGCGCGGGTCCCTTCCAGTTAAAACTTAGCGTATATATATATAGTTCACTGCTTAAAGACGGTTTATTTCTGCAATATTTTGCTGAAAACACGTAATTGCAAATTGATTTACATACATTAAACCAATTGTAAATTGTAAAAAGCTTAGCGCGTCATTGTTAGGTTAAACATATACGTTACTGCGGTGTGTCAAAACAAAACAAAATGTCTCACTTTGGCACTGTTGGCAGACCCTACAAATGTCTGCACTGCGCATGCGTCTATACTAAGAAAAAGTTAACAAATATAATAACAAAGAATTTCTAACTATACTATTATTTAGAACTTTTTTCTAGTTATTAAAAATAATTTAAGACAAAGACGAAAGTAATGTATGTAGTGTCAAATAGCCATTAAAGAATTGTTGGTACCATTTTTGTCTTTAAATAACTTTCTTCAATGACATTAATTTAAATCATGTTTCATTCGAAACCTTTCGCATGAATGAATCATGAATCATGCCATAGTTTTAATGATCTTCGACATGCATAATTTTAAAATTTGCAACAACAACAACAACAAAATGCAATTCCATCATTCTGTATTTCTTTTAATTATGTTAAGTGTTGTTCACCTGTAAAAGCAGGTTTGTATATCATCTACTAATTGTCTATCAGATGTAATGTTCAATAACATTCAGAATAAAATGATAATATTTGCTTTTTTGTATCGTTTTGGTTCGTTACTGCCACTGTGCGCTTTCCGCGGCAACTCAACCGCAGGATCATAGAGGGCATGGGCAGCATCGGACGAGAGGCGAGAGCAACGTTCCGTGAATCTTGAGATGACATGGGCCACTTCTGAGAGGCTTTGCACAGCCAAGCCAACCGCTGACACATGGAAAAAGTGTAGCGTCGACTGGCAGAATAGTTGCTCTTTAGCTAGATCAAAGGTAAATCGAATAGGCCGTGTCACTCTACCGCCCTGCCCTCTCTCGCCGTACACTGTTACTAACCGCTTCGTTATACAGTGGACAAAAAGGAAACAATGTTGCTAAAAAATGTACGAATCTGTTATAGCAATACAATGCAATACGTAAATTATTCTAATAATAAAATATAATTAACCACAGATACTATAGCATCAATATTGATCTAGAATTACGTGAAAAGTAAGTTTTTACACTGTAAATAAGTAATTGTGGCGTTTAAATGTTTCATTTTTGGTGGAGGAGCCGGAATTGATTTTATATAAACATTAGATACCACAATTATAAAAACAAAAATTCGTTAAATGTAGACCTATTTTATATCAGAATATGTATTCTATGTCAATTATTAATAATTCAGTGATTTGGAAAATCAAACTTTGCAGAAATAAATAATTTGGTCCTATATTTTATTGTAGTAGCGTGTCGAGTGATAATTTCCACTGGCTACAATTGCGTGTTTAATTATTACAATAAATATTTAACTGTACTCATCAATCATAAATATGTTTTCCAGAACAACTCTCTCGCTCGCCAGCTTAGCGATTTCACAATTATTTAAATAGCCATGATTTATTTAATCAATGCATTGTTAAAATTGATAATTGTGAGGACAATAACGTTGAGGAACAATGATTTGGCGATAAGCGGATTTAAAAGTCGATTTTAAGGGAAGTTTATGTTATTGAATTTAAATGTAATATCAGATATGCTTACTTGCCTCTAGTGTATGAAATGGTGGCCTAACAATTTTACGGCCTTATATAACATTTTCGAGAAATAGACACTTGAAAATAGTGGTAATCTGAGAACACCCTTTATAGACTTATTTGAGCTAAATACAAGTCCGGGTTTAAAAG
The DNA here is from genome assembly GCA_963966075.1 of Aphodius sticticus. NCBI lineage: Eukaryota > Metazoa > Arthropoda > Insecta > Coleoptera > Scarabaeidae > Aphodius > Aphodius sticticus. Next base: position 13,431,088 of record OZ014506.1, read on the forward strand.
TTGTCGATTACGTTGTCATCACTCATCACAGTAAGATAGTGAAAAGAATATAAGTTAACAGAAGACACTTTATTCTGACAAAAGTTGTGAGTTTACTTTGAACTTTTACATAATACCCTGAAATTCCAAAAGAGCTCCGACGAGCAGTTCAAGAATAGACTAGTAAATTGTCAAAAGTTTTATTAATTCTTTTGTTTTGGAAAAGTTTGTTTTATATAAAACAATAAAGAAGTAAATTTAAAAACATTATGGTATTAATTAATAATTAAGAAATATCGAGGTCAGACAATCAATTTCATATAAAAATATGTATTTTGATCAGATTAAATTGACGTGTTTGAAATAGAATCTCATGCAGCTAAACTATTAATTTTATGTATATTGTATGATAAAGTCATGTGCCTGGCCACATCAGATTTTCTACATGAAAAAGATCTCTGTATGACGGTAAACTTTTTGACGCTAGTAGTTTTACGTAAAATGTGCCTGGCCACATCAGATTTTCTACATGAAAAAGATCTCTGTATGACGGTAAACTTTTTGACGCTAGTAGTTTTACGTAAAATCAAGTAAAACTTAATCTGTGTTAGCACTTAAATCAAAGACATTTGTGCTAGAAAAATATTTTGGCAAAGGTTTATACTTTCATAGACTGCTTTTAATTTTGTGGTGTTCTTCAAATACATGGTTAATTTTTAATTCCATAGAAAATGGGAACCTGCCATTTGAAAATAATTGTGATTTTTAGTTCACAAGAAAGCAGTACGAGTCTGACAACAGTTCATTGCAAAGTGTTACCAAGTGTTACTTTTCGACTTCACTTGTTACTTTACTCCGGGCTTTTCAAAGGAGCCGTAAAATATCACGCAGAGTAGCCGAAAATTTACAGATTAGAGTCATGTCAAACTGCTGCCAAGCACAATAACGCAGCCTCTGTCTGTAGCTCATGAAACCCACAGAATACGTTTTCAACACAGTGTTAACGCATTTACCTCCTGATATTTCAAAATCGTGACAGCTTTGCGGTAAAATGCAAAGATCCAAGAACGTTCACGTTAGGGGTACTTTTAGATAGTTTATGATCGGCGTAACCCCTGCGAGGTTGTTGGTATGTTGTTTGCACAGATACAAGGCAAAGTTTTAAGCGGTATAAAATCGGTGGGGAATCGTTCAGTAGCTTTAGTCTAAAATGAAGATAGCGTGTATATATATACAGGGTCCTGCAGCTCAGCTCCCGTCTTCTGTAGCTCAGTTACTAATTAAGCTAAGAGTTTGACATTTTGCAAGCTTACGCTGTACGTCAAGGTACATTTCAAAAAATTATTTTTGATTATACAGAGTGTCCCAAAAATGTGCATCGCCAACGTGATATATTTTTTTAAATTGCTGGCTATATACTTTTTTACACATTTCGAAGCCTGTTATGGTTGCCTACATATCACAAAAATTTTATTGAAATCGGTTGAGTGACTGCAGCGCAAAAAAATAAAAACAGAAAAAAATTGATTTTGCATCGTTGAACTTAAAAATCAATAAAAACCACAAATTGCACTTCGTTAATAAAATATTGCGACGTCCTTATTAAGTTAGATCTAGTAGTCTCGTTAACCAAGTGTCATTGATCCAAATTATACAGGATGACCAAAATCTAGTGTCAAACTTGTCAAACTTCAAAGCGTGTTATTGTTCTTATTTTAAATTGGAACCCATACATTTTTTTAGGTGAAACGATGCAGAATTAAAAAATAAACATTGTTTCTAAATACAACCCCATCACAATTCCCAATATTTTAAAAGTTATTCGCCAAAAGCTCATTTTTCAACGTTTCCAACGGCAATTGTAGGCAATAAATATCGTACGTGGCGTTGAAAAACAATTTATTTCATAAAATATAACGCAGAGAAATATTTTAGATTTGAGTGTACATAATTAAGTAGTTGTTCAATTGCCAAATTTACTTCAAAATTTAACTATAGCGGTAAGGGTGGAAATGTGGCTGCAACATGATGGAGCTCCAGCACATTACTCGCTACATGTCAGGCACCAGCTAACCGAAATCTTCCCAAATCGGTGGATTGGAAGAGGAGGACCAGTTGCGTGGCCTCCTCGATCACCGGACTTAACGAAACTGGATTTCTTATTGTGGGGCTACGTTAAGGACATCGTTTATGCTGAACCTCCAACAACACCAGAAAACATGCAAGAAAGATGCATTTCTAACTATTACGCCCGACCTATTAAGAGCAGTGGCGAGGTCATTTCAGACTCGTCTTCGTTTGTGCCTCGAAGAGCACGGAAGACATTTCGAACAACTACTTAATTAAGTACACTCAAATCTAAAATACTTCTCTGTGTTATATTTGATGAAATAAATTGTTTTTCAACGCCACGTACGATATTTATTACCTACAATTTCGTTGGAAACGTAGTTTTTGGCGAATAACTTTTAAAATATTGGGAATTGTGATGGGGTTGTATTTAGAAACAATGTTTATTATTTAATTCTGCATCGTTTCACCTAAAAAAATGTATGGGTTCCAATTTAAAATAAGAACAAGAACTTGCTTTGAAGTTTGACAAATTTGACACTAGATTTTGGTAATCCTGTATAATTTAGATCAATGACACTAGGTTAACGAGACTACTAGATCTAACCTAATAAGCACGTCGCAAAATTTTATTAACGAGGTGCAACTTGTGGCTTTTATTGATTTTTAAAGCCAACGATGCAAAATCAATTTTCTTTGGCTTTTATTTTTTTGCGCTGCAGTCACTGAACCGATTTCAATAAAATTTTGGTGGTATGTAGGCAACCATAACAGGCTTCCAAATGTGTAGAAAAATATATAGCATGCAATTTAAGAAAATATATTGCCATGGCGTTGCACATTTTTGGGACACGCTGTATAATCAAAAACAATTTCTTGAAATGTACCTTGAAGTACAGGGTAAGCCTGCAAAATGTCAAACTCTTGGCTTAATTAGTAACTGAGCTACAGTAGACGGGAGCTGAGCTGCAGGACCCTGTATATCAAGTCAAAATTGTAATGTCTTAAATTCTATCATCTAAAACCAGATTTTTTAATTTACAGACCGGTTTTCAAATTTACACACACACAAAAAAAGTTGTTAGAAAACGTTAGTTCATATTTATAAAATATTAAGATAGGGATAACACTAAGTGACTGAAAACCACTTTTCCAATTTATATTAACTGAACCAAATATCTGTGAAAATTCAAAACGATCTTATAGTAACCCTTAAAATTTAAACTGTTGCGGTATAAACCTTAATATTTAAACTTTTCCTGGAACTCTGAAAGTTTGCTAAAATATCATAAGCAGAAAAACAGGATTTGAAAAAGTGTCTATGACGTGAATAAAAACATTTGACGTCAGAAATTTACTTTGATATGTATAAATTATTATTATTATAAGTTCGTTCTTTTTAATATAACAAACCTTTTAAATATTAATGAATTATACTTTTGCCCCTCACTGTATATTAGGTTTATGCTAGTAAATACTTACCGTCCTATAAAATTAAAAAAGTGCATTTCCATATAACATTATATTGGTCGTAACATTTACACCAATCGGTAAACACTTCTATTGTGCTAATAAAAACATTACGAACCAATACATATAACAAGAAATAACCTATCAACACCTTATGATTAGGCATTAAATATGACAGCAAAAACACCAACAGGGTAAAAACAACAGCTACGACAAAAAATATAAGAGCCAGACTGTGCGGGTGAGTGAGTATGTGCGCTGTGAATATCAATAATGCACGTGGCCATGAGACGGTAACCTCTAATCGAGCTTTTTCATCTATATTTCTAATGACACATTTACTATGTCATCAACAGGTGACGGACGTAGTAGAATTCATCAAACCGGCATTCACCAGACGTACAAAAAACGCCGACAAACGATCAAATCAACTTATAACAATTGCTCCACATAAAAATTCCGTCAAACAGGTACAACACGAATGCAACAGACACACACAATTCCGTGCAGAAAATGTGCATTACCTGTATTGCTTCGGCAAACTGTACGTTTTGCTGAACGACAACCCACTTGGATTCCCTGAAACACATGCACGTAGCGAATGGGAACATTGCGTTTGTCGCGCGGACGTCTAGATGGATCGCACGCACGTGTTCTAAGGCGAATTAAACGAGACGTTTCATAGAAAAATCACCCGTAATTGACGAGGAATACAACCTAACTCTTTGTATACAAAGGGTAGCACGTTTTCAGTGGGGCGCCACCGTCGCAGCAACAGCATGCACTGCCCCCACCCAAAAGCTCGCTGAAGCACGGGCTCGCAGCGATCGATAGTAAGCGAACCTCATTTTAGTTTCGCCAAAGAGCAGCGCTGTTTATTAGTTTTCTTTGCTTTATATTTGGCTCGATTTTCTTGATACAGTGGAGTCCATAAACCAAAAGAACTTCGGGACCTACTTACAGTAATAGAGCCGATTTTACAATTTTTTTATGATTATTGTAACTTACATTATTGAAAATCTTGTTTACCTATTTAAACAATATTTACTGAAAGTTGTTATAAAATAAAAAAGTGGCGATGTTTTCATAAACAAAAATGTTTGCATATCTTTGTTTCATAACAAAGATATGCAAACATATTTTTAAAAGTCGCAGCATTTCAATATTATTTATTGCAAACAAATATAACACATAATATGATTCAAAATATAACCATTTCTCTGCATACTACATTTAGATAAATTTAAAAAGAGTTTTAAACAATAAATTTTGATAATTAGTAGAGATTCCAATTAAGTTCCCCGCTTGCTTTATGAATTTAGAGACAGTATTCTTGCTTTTAAAACGATCTAGTACGCGTTTCATTGAGATTCATTGTGAAAGTCGAGCCCAGACGCGTATAACTGAAATTTTAATATACAGGTGTTTCTTAATAACAGCTAATATTTACGGAGGTTATTCTTGGGTCTATTTTAAGAAAAAAAACTTATATGAACATATATCCCAAAGGTCTTAACTTTTGAACTACAAGGTGCTAAAGTTTTAAGAAAAAAATCCTTTTTTTATGATAAGTTTGGTATGACCCTAGATATTCTTGTGAAACGAAGCACGCAACTTCTATGCATAAAAAGGCATTTTCTGCTGTGCAACCATGTGTACAACCAATTTTTTATTCTTGCCAGTGGCGTTCGTGCGAGATATGCACTGAATCATTTTAAAGAGAAAAGTGATACACCCCTGCCTTTTCTCAAAGTAGAATTATTTTTGAAATCCTTTTCCTGTCTGAGCAAATCTGGTCTCTCAATTTTCTTTCGTTTGACGGTTTCGCATAAACAAATAAAATTCATTCATTTGCATGTTGTTATGAAATTGTTATTATCAAGGATTAAAAACGCATCTAGTGGATAAGAAGCAGGTTTACTTTTGTAAACAAAAACAGTTTTGACAGTTGTCTACCTAGTCTAGTTGTCACGTATGTAAGTCATCAAAATTAACAATACAGATTTTTTTTTCTTGAAACTTTACCACCCTGTAGTTGACAAGTTAAGACCTTTAGGACATATATTTATTCTTTCGAAACCTTTGAAATTGCGTTGGAAGCCGGAATAACAACAACAAAAGAATATTAACAGTCCTGACCAATGTAATTTTGAGTAAAAATGTGCATATACAGAGGATTGTTTATAAATCAATTTGGTTGTATCCACAACAGATCGGTAATGAAACGCAGTTCAATTGTTAAAAATCACTTCTACTGTAAAATTACAATGAATTTCCTGTAAAATCACTGTAATACTGCTGTAATTTTACATAAATATGACGTGAAACTGTGAATATTGTATCTATATAACTGGTATCAAATAACCAGCGATATCGCAGTAGAAAAAAAACGCGATTAACTGCATCTTCTTCTTTTATAGAATTTTTACTATTGTTTATTACATTAATTTTTTTGTATCATAGCACACTTTTCTGTATGCATAAACTTACTTCTTCAAAAGTTACAGTCGTTTCAAACATTAACAAAAAAAGGAAAATAAATACATATCAAACAATGAAAACGAAGATCACAAACAGTATCCTTTACAAACATAAAATGTAAATAAATTAGTTATATTTTAAAAAATATCAGTAATAAATATAGAGTGAATACAAAACTTCGAAAACATTCACTCCGAGTAAAAAGTTTCATATGGACTAATTGATTTCTTTAGGAAGTTAATATTCTTTTAAGAAATTCCAACTTATTAACGTATGGTTTTGTACAGTTCAAAGAAGTACAGTTCAGACGACTGCATTTTTTGTTGTCATTAAAAAATAAATAAGTCCATACACTGGTAGAAATATAGTTTAAATAAGTCGTTGTTTGAATAGAGGCAAATATTTATTTATTTGTAAGAAAGAATGTATATGGAGTAAAAAAATATTACTTTACTATAAACAAAGACAAAGTTCTTTGACTCAAATAAACATTCTTTCTATGAAATAAATACATTTTTGCCTCTAGTCAACTAATGATGTATTGGAGCTAAACAGAATTTTCTATTCTATTTTCTATGTGAATTAAACATTTTATCCAGGACGTTTACATTCTGAACTTAAAAAAAAGCAGAAGAAATAACCCGTAGAAGATATTTTACAACTTTATTTCATCTATAACAGATTAATTCTATAATTTCTCTTAAAGTTGAGAGTTGAATACTGCGCTAACGTGGTAATTAATTAATTACACGCTAATTTATGATTCAGGCAAAACTTAAAACCTGAGATTCTCTTTTAACAGGTTTTGTGACTTGTTATTACTGTTCTGTAATAAAACAGTTTAAACTTAGCGTGTCCCAGAATGATAAAGAAGTTTTTCATTTATTACATACTCTTTGGTACGCGTTATGTACCTATATCATATTTGCTGACACTGTCAAGGCCAATTAGTTAAACATGTTTGACAGATTATTTTTTAATTAAAAATTGACATGAAACCTCTGTTCCAAACAAAGTATATTCAATTGAATATTTGGACATCCATAATGTTTCTGATATCTAATAATGTAATAACAACACTTAACAAACATTTTATCAAAATAGAAAGAAACTGTTTTGTGTTTTGTGCCAAAGTAAAAACCTTCATTGAGTCCACTATAACTTATTTCTCTCCATCGAATCTACGGTCTGTGAATAAACTTTCTGGTTTTCCGTCAGTTAAGTTCAGATTATTAATGTGTCACCCACTCACTACCTTTTGAAATTTCGCTGATGATTTGTGATCCAAAGTCGGAAAGGGATGTTTTGTGCTAGAGACGTAGAACCGGAAAAGGTGGTTTCCTCTTCCCCCCTATTTGCAAAGATTGTACGAGCGCGTGCTGTTCGGGGGGGAGAGGCCGTTGACCTTAAGGGCGGCAGTCGTGGGTAGGTGTAACCTCACAAATCAATTTCACAGGGAAATTTTGATTGAGTTTAGGACGTGAAAGTTTAATGGACTGAAGTTTCGGGTACTGCCAACTGATTCCATATTCAGACGGCGAATTGCTAATTTGATTTCGTGTGATCTTCTTGTTTATACAAGGTTTGCCAATTTTGAGGTTTAAAACTAGGGAAATATGTTTCAGAAGTGAGTTTAACCGTATTGAATAAGGAAGCAGCGATATTAAAATAAAAGTTAAAAATGGAACCATTATTTGAGAGGAGAGAATTAAAACGCTTGTTCAGTCTTGAGATTGTTGTATTTTAATTTCTTACATCAGCCTGACCAATGTGGTACACTGACTAACCATCTTTCAGGACTGAAAGGTTTTGTGTTCCATACGAAGATTCATATGTTATCAAGTTTCTATGTTTGTTATGACTGTAATGTGCTGGTGAAAGCCCATAACTAACTGCTAGTGAATAAAATCCTTCTCAAAGTGTTTAAATTAACTGTTAATGTTTAAATTAACTTTTTATCAAAGGAATCTATTTACATCGATTATCTAATAAAACAGAACTTAAAGTTGCCTTCCTGCAATTTAATATATTAAATAATACCTACCGGTGAAGGATATTGATCCATGATTGTGATGTACCTTTGACTTTTACATGACCTTTAATTCCAAATTATTTTTAAATGAATTTCTGTCAGTATGCCCTGTACTATACTGAAATTTATTATGCCATAAAATGCTGCCTCATAAAACTTTTGCATTAAACCGTTACTTTTGCTATAAGTAAGAGTTGATGAACCTGTCTTTCTGCAAACTGCTTACGTATGTTGTTTCCAGTTTTATGAAAGTAATGGACATCCACTCCAAATAGATAAATTACATACACGTTTCAGACTCCCATGAATCATTCACATTTAAAATTCTGATTCTAAAAGAGCATTGCAGAATTTTCTTTTGTAAGATTATTTGTTGTTACATCATAGTAATGAGAAATTAAGCTATTTGAAATTGTGGAATGTTCTACAGTCAAATGTTTTTTACCAAGTTTGGAAGAAGTGTTAGGCTTCCAATAAGAAATAATTGATAAACGACTGTTGTAACCGTTCAGCCTGTATAAATTCGAGAAAAACTGCAAAATCACTTTTTTATTACATTTTGATCTCACTTATTTCAAAAACCATACGTAATAGGAAAAGTTTGACTGTCAATTAAAGGAATCTATATAAAAAAAGATATATCAGTTATCCACTAACAAACAAGGTGTTACATCGGAAATTTAGAAAAAAGAAAAATTACTGAGACTATTAAAAGAAATTTTCATCAGGTAGTTGTTTTCAGTAAAATCCCTTTATGTAAAATGTAAATAACAAAAGATACAAATATATTTTGTATATAAAGTTGAGTGCTTGTATAGACCAGAAACAAGGTACTTTATAAAATTACTCCTCAGACTTTTTATGATAAGGCATGAAAATACCAAGATTGAGCTTCTTTCATTGATTCATCTTGCTTGAGATTCATTGATTCATCTTGATTGAGATTCACGGCCATAATCTCGCAATGAACCCGAAAATTTTAAACCGTTTCACGGCACAATTGTTTAAACCGAAAAACATTTGCGAATACCTAAGCTTATTACAATATGAGGAATCGCACTATGGACACACACTACTAAACTTTCAAAATTTTGGAAAGCTTGTCCAATCGATTTGAAATTTTGCATGTGGACGGATTCCCGGTGACAATAAATTAATTAATAAATAATTGAATAATTTTTAAAAATGCGGAAAAATTACAAAAAAATAAAAAATTTCGAAAATGAAAATGGTGCATTTTTTTATAAACCGTAGTTTTTAAAAAGTGTAGTTTTTACATACATGTGCTATTCATAGCTTTTGTAGTGTACAGTATGGTGACAAGCAGACAAAATATTATATTACATAATACTTTCTGACAGTATGTCGTTCAAACATTTTCAGTTAAAATTACAACATTTCAGCTTCTATACAGGTAATTTCACAAGTTTCGGTATTTTTGTCCCGATTTATTTCAACAGATTTGCATGTTTTCTAGTAGTTTTCAGGCCAATCTATTTTTAAAACAATCGATAGTATTTATATTACACTGTTTTAGCATTAAATGTGCTTTCTTTCGCCCTGATCGTATGATTCATTAAGCCAGCTACACACGTAACGATAAGTCGTAACGATTTAAGTGGGCAGGGCGAACTGCACAGGTTTATCTTACGTCTGTATGGCAAATAGTAACGATTTATCTGTACTCGATTATTTGTGAGGAACTTATGCAGTTTATCGTTGCGTTTGTAGCTGGCGTTAGTTGATTCCACTCGATATTTGCAACATATCGATCAGCCGACTTTTCTAATGAGATATGCAGATCCAAGTACATTTAAGCTACACTGAAATTGTTGTTTATTAAAACTCACACAGGCAGTGCACTGAGATTTTACAATTTATTCAAGATTGTAAAGAAAGTCAATGATCTGGATGAATGCTTACCCTGCAGTGCCCATTCTCTGAAACGTCTGGGACAAACCGCCAGGTGTCTGTGTGATGTTTGGACTTATTCAGAAACTATATAATTTTGCGTCCGGATCTACTTACAGATCCTTAAAATCATATTATATTATTATAGCATTAAATTTTTAGAAATGTCGATGCGAACTAGAAACATAGTTAATAACATAATCCAAAAAGATGCAGTAATATTGGAAGATGTTACATACAATTTAAGAAGCTTATTAGAATACCTAAATCAAATTCGAAAATAGTTTTAATGAATATGAATTAAACTGAAAAAAACATATTTTTTGAGGGCATCATGATTTGAATGAATTTGACCGAATAGTTCGACAATTACAAGAAATGTAAAGTAAAATTGCCGCTTTTCCCAGATGAATCTTCTTTAATATAACAGAATATATTTCCCCAAATCATCGGTTTAAAATCATCGGTTTTCATTTGAAAACGTGCGATTATAAGTTTGCAAAAAATAATTTTGAAGACATAATTAAATTATGTTTTAAATTCAAAAATTTACAAAATTAATTTGTTTTTTTAAATTAAATTATCTACAAATTTTTTATTATTTATAAACCGTCATAATCTGTTGTTTCATATGAAAGAATTTTTATTATTACAAAGCTACATATGTATTCCCTTTTTACTCTTTGATTTTACTTTATGGCTGGGGGTGGGGCCCCCAAAGATAATTTGCCTATTTGATATTTGCCCCGACTATCCTTAACCCGCCTTTTGGGCCTATGGGCAACTGCCCGAAATTCATACACAAGAAATGCACCTCATTTGGTTCTTGACGTATGACTGGTTGCCTAACAGCATTGGCTATTGTCGCGCTCCATGTAATACGTTCTGACATCTAATATTGTTCCACTCATTGCTTGCACGTTGCTTCCACAGCAATACTGGCAATAGATAGAAATATTATTTTAATATATTCGAAAAGATCAAGAAATTTTATACAAAGTGGCTATCTTAGTTTAAAATGTCAAAACTTTGGTAGTGGTTTTTACTTTTATTTATTGATATTTTATTCAAACGAATACTAATCTCTGTTAATATTTCAACAACTTTTTAAAAATCTGATTATTTGCTACCCTAGAGTTGTTTATGTGTGTGATAACTGATAATTGATAATTTTCAACCCAGCATAAGCATCAAGGTGACAGTAAAGATTCTTAGGTAATTAGCGAAGTTAGGTAAAATGAAATAAAATACAGTACTTTAATTTTTTTATAGATTTAATGCTCACAACAGCAATTATACAATTGAACTATGTAACTAAAAGTTCAATGCAAAATGTAACACATCGAAAAGGTAATTTTCACAAAATTACTCGATTTTGTAGACGCGAAGTACGAACAAATAAGACTTCGCGTCCCGAAATTATTAAATAAATTCAGATGGAATCATAATGTATATATATATAATAATAATTAATAGAAAACAAAAAACAGTTAATGGTAGTAACATTTGCGTGGCGCAGTAAACACGTGTACACTTAAAAATTTGTCGAAATTCTTTATTATTTTACAGTCATACATTTATATAACAATACGATAACGGTTCTTGTATAAATACATTTATATAAAAATGCCGAGGAGGCATTTCTTCAGCGCGAATTTGTAATAATTATTTGTTTTGTTACGATCAACATTTAGAATAAAAAATTCTTTCCACGCGCGCAGTGTGGAAACATTTTCAATAAATACATATAAAAGATACAATTTTCCACATGTAAGGCAATGCCTAAAAGGCAGTTCGTAACTGTATGGTAAAAATTAACAGTCACGTGTTTCGTTTTCGTTTGTTTATTTTTGTTTTATAACATCCATGTTCCATCATCGACTTATTCAAAATATCATTCGGTATCCGGACCTCAACGCAATATCGCAATTAGGTAGTTAATTATAAAATGAAAGCTCAAAACAGTTGAATGAACACTTCATAAATACGTGGTTCTTTAAATGTATGTATAATACGTTGTAAATGCATTTAGACACTTTTGAGCGATCAGTTTTTTCTTTTTAATCTCCTTCTTCGACGTTGTTAAATTAAAATTAATATGGGTGGTAACTTTAAACGTTTTTTCCCGTTAATCACAAACCTTTAAACATTTTGGGAGGGGGAAACGTAAACCTTAAGAACAAGAGAAACCTTTATTTTCTACTATTTTCTCATACCTATCAATCTTTATTTTTTTAAGCATATCACTAAGAAGTTCGTCTATCCCAAGTTTCATTAAGTGTGAGCATTCCTACTACTATTATCTTCACTTAAACTGTAAATTTAAAGTACCACTATATTTAACTTCAACCAAAAAATAGACTATATAAACATAAAAACAATCAACAATTAGTCTACAGAAATAACAGAGCGCTGCTGCTTAGACAGGAGGCCATTTTGTTTCACTTCATTTTTTTGTTTTGCAAAAAACACTAAAGCTCAGTCGGTCGTTGTCGATCATTCTCGGAGCGTCGAGAATATGCGAATGGTTTTTCAAATAAGAAACGTTTTGGAGGGATGAACATGCAACACTGATACAGTGAGCCTTTGTATATATTTATATAATAACGTGGATTCCAAAGCTCCGAAAACAATTGAGAACCGCGACAAACGGGGTACTTGTATTATATTGTATATTTTTTAATTATTTTTCTCATTCTAATCATAATCTTAACAACTACATGATGACTACATTATGTGTATGTTTATATACAAATGTTTGGTTGTTTCTCCGATTTTATTCATTATTATTATGCATTATTAGACGCTAAAGATGTGTTTTTGTGTGGTTGCGTGTTTCTTCATTTTTTCGTTTTTAGTTCTTCTGGTTTTCCTATGAGTGACAGAGACGGCTGTAGTGGTGTTATCGGTGTTGTTGGATGAGATGTACTTTAGAGACCATTGTTTTAAATAATTAGTTACACATCTTCGTACTTCGCCAATTTGTTCTGTAGCATCAGGTTTTCTTTTTTCAGTCGTTCTAACTCTTGACGAAGGCCCAAATTCTGAAATATAGAAGCACATATTAATAACGAATTCCACAAAAACACTCTAGGTTCGAATCCAGGTACAGGCATTTATATTTTTTTATAATTTTAACTTTGGTAACCATAGATTACTGTTTTAGAAGTCGATCCCATACTGATAACCGACGTAGAAAATATCCTTGTTGTCCTTAGATTTATCATGATGTCAATTGCATTATTTTCATATTGATCACGTTTATTAACATAGCCTTCATCTGTTTATATCGAATGTGAAAAAATGTGATGAGCTTCAGGTTGACTAGAAGGTAAATCGACAATACATAACGAAAATCTAATTTCCTTTCAGTTCTGTCGAGTTTCCCGGAACTGGACATTTATCACGTGACTGAAGTGACGTCCACGGAATGATGCACGGATTGGAAAGGCACGTGCAGAGCACTCATTTACGAATACAATCACGTGAATTGAGTTCTAAATGTGACAAATGTATGTAATAGAGAGAGAGAGAGAGAGGAAAGCGACCGACCTTGCAGGTGCAATTTTTCGCTGTCCTTGAGAATTTGCATGTTGTAAGTTTTTTTGGTCCGAATGAATGGATACTTTGTTACAAAAATTAAGTACAATTAGGTCGTTTGTTCAAAGTCGGGTTACAGAAAACGTGACAATTACGGTTCGAGATTATCAAACGCTTTTGTAGTATTTAAATTCTTACAGGTTAATATTTCAGTTGTGTATCAACATGATTCTTTGATGATATAAGTTTGAGACACTGTGGAGTAATTTAGGAACATAGTCAGGTAGTCAAGTATTCTGTAAAGCCTCATCTATTTAAATCCCTAAATTACTATTCGGGACGTCTCGAAACTAGCAAAATATCATGTTGGTTCTCTTTTTAATTTAAAAAACATGCGGTAATCCTAAAAACATCATAATTGGTCAAGGCTTAAAAAAGTCAATGAACATGAAAGATAAAATTGCAATGACTTGTAACGCCATATCTTACAAAACAAATGTCTTACTTATCTATGTAGGTATTCCCTTTTTGCTCTTTGATTTTACTTTATGGCTGGGGGTGGGCCCCCCAAAGATAATTTGCCTATTTGATATTTGCCCCGACTATTCTTAATCCGCCACTGAGCCTGGGCAACTGTCCGAAAATCATACACAATAAATGCAACTCATTTGGTTCTTGACGTATGACTGGTTGCCTAAGAGCATTGCCTATTGTCGTGCTCCATGTAATACGTTCTGACATATAATGTCCACTCATTGCTTGGACTTGGAGCATGTTGCTTTGACAGCAATACTGGAGACACTGTGGAGTAGGAACATGGTCAGGTAGTCAAGTATTCTGTAAAGACTCATCTATGTCAATCCCTAAATTACTATTCGGGACGTCTCCAAACTAGCAAAATATCATGTTGGTTCCTTTTTAATTTAAAAACATGCGGTAAAAAATATTTGGAATGGGTATGGCTTTGTAGGACCTTGAATCGGAACAGGATGCTTATTTACTCCACAGACTGTCTGGAACTAAAACCACCAAATCATCATAATCTTCAAATTTCAAAGGCTACTGATCTAGATGATTTTTTTGCGTTTTTTTGGCGTGTTATTACATATATTTGGAGAATATTTGATCCTCCGCAAAACAAAATGCTGTTTAGACATTTAGGCATAGCTTTGATATGCTATTTAGTCCTAATGTTCATGTTTTCTGAGTTAATACGTCTGGAAAACAAATTCGAAATGGTCGTTCTATGCAAAATTGAGAGCAGGGTGGGGAAAATTTGGACATGGGGCACATTTGGTCCATTAAAATGTCCCTCTCCATTTACGATGTGAAGCATAATACTAATATTGCATAATAGTGAAGCTATTTATATTACGGGTTGAAGTGCAAATAGCATTTTTTTAGAAATTCTAGCACACATTTTTCAAAAATAATCAAATGTGAATAAATAACTTTTTAAATCCAATGTGAAACTTTTTTTTGTCCCTGATTGTACACTAATAAAGTTGTATTTTTTGGGATGATAGGGCTAAAAAAAGGGTGTTCTTTGTTGAGCAACATCTACAGCTTTTTATTGAATTTGGCTTACAATGACTCAAGGGTTTTTAATGATACAGCTGTCGGTGTGAGCGATTTAAGCGAGCTGGTTTTTTAAAGTGTTGTTTGTTTTTGACTAATTTATTGATTTCTGTTAATAATTCGTTTTTGCACTAGTTTGCTTTGTAATGTACCTTATGATTTTTAATTTTTATTGTGCGGGTTTTCTATAAGTATTTTGTTGCCGTTGTATGGAACTTTTGCGATATTCTATTGGGTCAGGTTAGAGGTATTCCGTTTTTTGAGCGAAAAAGTTGTTCCGATATCGACAGCCTTCAGTTTACTTTGAGTGTCCGTAACCTGTGTGTGCGCTCTGTTTAGTTCGTTGCAATGTTATTAACATCCATGCTTATCGCTGTGTTTTAAGGCCATTTATTAGGTATGTACAATCCGCTTTTAACATGTTTTGTTGTTTGTCAATTGTGTGTTAAATTTTTAGTTCTTGAAGAAGCCAACAAGTATTGGCAAAATATTGAACATTAAAAAAGGTCTAACAAAGAACACCCTTTTTTTGAGCCCTATCATCCCAAAAAATACAAATTTATAAATAACTTTTGTTCAGAAGATTGTAGTTATTTTGCTTAACGGCGCATAAAAAGCAGATCGGAATCGAAACTATTGCAGTGATGTGTAAAAGAAAGGTACTGTTGGAATGTGTAAGCATAGGGCTTTGTTCCGGGATAATTATTAAATTCAACCGCTCTTGCTTTAATCATGAACTTAATTAGAGAAAGGAAGCTAATTTTTGACACAATATAATATTGATTTAATATTCTTTCATGGTGATTAAGCCAATAGCATTAATCCCGGAACAGGAGCTAATTTATGGGTGACATTTTAACACATAGCTCTTTACAATTGACCCAGCCGTTGTCAAGTTGATCTGCTTTTTAACAGTTGACAACACTGTAGCTGCCCATTGTCAAAGGGCAGAAAACAGCGGAACAAATTAAGTAATTATGTTTGTTTATACAAGGACTTGAGTACAACGGTTCACGTTAGATGGACCCACATCCTGGGCGTACTACAGACTCAAGGCTGACGTCCATCCCACAAGCATAAACGCCCGTCTTAAAAATATCGGCGTGTTAATGGTAAAAAGCTCTAGCTAGCATTATGATACATTTGATTGAAAGAACATTAGAGTTAATTGTAGCGAGGATACAATCCAGTAAGTTCTCAAAAAAATAATTATCTGGGAAATGTCATTGTGTAAATTAGTTAACAACAATAATGGTCTGTATAACGATTATTAGAAAAATATTTCCATTATACCTACATGCCAACAGAGAGAAAAGGCATTTTGAAACGGAATAAAGTGACACTTGACAAAATCGTCGGCTATTATTGAATGGAGGGTACTGCATCAGTAGATTAGTTACCGGAAAATAGAACATTGTCTCGATAACTGAGCCTATTCCAATTAGTATTATCGTCTTTCTATTGTTAGGTTTCTTACTTTGCTTTTGAGATATTGAATGCATACACAATTCTAGAATTTAATTTTTGTTCCGTTCTTCTCTGAATTTTTGCTTTTAAAAATTCCCTCTTTCTCTCTTCATTAATAACAAAGACAAAACGTATCCTCCTTATTGAATGTGTCAAAAATTCGTTTATTCGAACGTTTCTTCTAACGTGAACACTTCTAACGTGTTCTCCTTAATTATATCCTTTATTGCAATTTCGTTGAGACGAATGTAATAACAATGATTGCTTTAAAGTTTTTTGATCGGCATTCATTCAAAAATTAGAAAATAATGATAGATTGGTATCTGTAAACAGTTCGCCATCCAGTACAACAACTTTTTGCTCTTCGACAACTTGTACCATTACCATCCACCGAACTCTTCATACTTCTTCAAGCAACGCTCAACAAAAACGTGCGTGTTGATTCTGTTCACAGTTTATGTCTGCTGATTACTGCGCGGCATGCGAATACGTACCCTAATGATTACACAGTAACTAATGACAATAACATACCTCTTTTTCCAAATATCCCGCCCGGAGCGCTATCTGGTTCTCCTTCATTCGGCGGGCGTCTCTCGAACGTTTCGCCGCCAGGTTGTTCTTCCTGCGCCGCGCCCAGTATTTGTCGTCTTTGAGGTCATCGGGAACGAACTGCTTGCGGGACTTCTTGATCAGAGGTTGCGGCTTGAGCTCTTCGTCTGAAAATGCCCTTGTCCGTGGATCAAAGTCACGACTACTTGAAGCCATCGACAAAGCTTCAGAAAAAACTGCACTTTAGATGATTAGAATGGTGTTAACAGCCAATTTGAAGAACTGCTATACACCTTAATAAATTTTAACGCATGCTTTTTTCTGAAGAAAAAAACTAATGCCTGACTGACTAATAGCCCAGTCATTTTAGACTAAATACAACCAAAACCTTGAATGAAATAAAGTAAAACTGAAAATTGGTATCCAGGTGTTTCAGGGAAAATGATGTACATCGGGATTTCGGAAACTGTAAGAGCTACAATGTCGGTTAAATGGAACAAAAGTTGCGTAAATGCGGACAGTTTTCAGAACAGTTCTTACTTTTCTAAAATTTTGCATGGATCACTAGATATTACGGAAAAATTAAAACCTGTTCATTTCTTCATTTCTTCATCAGGTTTGGCTGGGAGATATTCAACCTTTTTATTTTTTATGGACGCCATATTGAATTTTACCAGACTTAAATGATATTGAAAAAGCATTACAAACATAACGTATAAAATTATCACAAAATATATTGAAGGTCCCATTAGGTGGCCCTCCAGATCGCCCGAAACTAGCGTCCATGCACTGTGATACTGTACAGGGGCATCAGACGGTAGTGGAGAAGACTCTCCAGTAATTGTTAATTCTTGTTTAGAACAAATAATAGTCAACTATGTGAGGTTCCATTTGATATTTACAGATTAAATAGAATATCAAGGTTGCTTTACAACTTCAACCCAACATTTATGATACAATAGAATTTTCACAAAATTGTACGTAGAAATTAACAACCTAATATTTTCACATACTTACTTAACTTTACAAAAATAACATTATTATTTAGGCCTTGTAACGGCAATACTTAACACAAAAAAATCATTAACAGAAAGTATTTGATACAGATTTTAAAAATTGGTCGTTATTTTAGTTCTAAACTTAATTATTATTAGTTCTATTAAAAGTCCTCTCCACTATTTCCTGAAGGTCCTGCACTGTATCATAGATCCTTAGATACACGTTGGCTTTCATAAAGCCCCATTTTAAAACAATATCTATGGGCTTAAGTCGGAGGATCTGGCGGGCCACCTAATGGCATTTTTTGTGATATCTTCCTAAATGTGTTATCATAAATGGTTTTAAACCATTTTTTTCAATATTCTATTTAAATCTGTAAAAATTCATTAAGGCATCCATAAGAAATAAAATAGTTGAATATCGCCCAGCCAAAGCTGATGGACAAAACCATTTTTTGATAACAAAAATGGCTTCAGAGTATGCTCTTATGTCAGAATACAAATTTCCGAGTTTCTATTTATCGTAATAACAAAGTTATTCAAGAAAACATAAATTGACGGTTTTTACTTTTTCCGTAATATCTAGTAATCCATGCAAAATGTTTGCAAAATAAAAACTGTTCTGATAAGGGTCCACATTTACGTAACTTTGGTCCCATTTAACCATCGAAGCTCTTACAGTTTCTGAGATCTCCATGTACACATCGTGTTTCTTGAGACACCCTGTATACCTTCCATTTAGTGCCCTGAACAACATAGTAAAAGTCCTAAAAAGTCCTATGTCTGAGTCATGCTTTTTTGGAGTATTTTACCTCAAACTACCTTGTCTGAAATCACTAATAACTCTTTCAAACTTGGCATTTACGTATTTTGAATGACGCTTAATCCTAATTCTGACAAGAACATTGCAAAATTCAAAATAGCGGACTAGAAAATGTAAATTAGGTGTATTTTTGGCAAAAACTACTTTATTCGCGTTTTTATTTTATTTTTGAGAACGCTGAATCCAAAAGTGGCATAAACATTGCAAAACTCAAAATGGCCGACCAGAAAATGAAAATTAAGGGTATTTTCGGCAAAATATAGTGTGTTTAAGAAAAACTAAATTCTAGAGAGGTTTGCGGGCCTCGTTTTTAATGATTTTTTTTCTATTTTTACGAAATACCAGAAATGTTAGTTAATTTGTGTACCAAATTTGGAACAAATTGATAGCATAGTGTCGTCAATAAAAAGATCAAATAAATGCCGTAATTTCTTAATACAAAATCGGAATTCTCCCTTAATTCTAATTTTCTGGTCTGCCATTCTGAATCTGCCATTTTAAATTTTGCCATATTTATGCCATGTTTTGATTCAGAGTCCTTCCGCCATTTTGGCTCGGACCACGGTCAACTACACGTCACTTCGTGTCTCAAATTTGGTCCTTTTTGCGCATGACGTCACTGCGAGAAGGATGTTGACACGAACACCTAGGCAACCAATTACATCCTTGGTTTTTGACTTTTGTAGGCGATTTAGGTTAACAAGTTGACAACCATGCCAACGCTTTAATTGTCAAAAAGGCTTGAATGTCACAACAACATATTGGACCATGGCAACGAACGCTACTTCTCGCAATGACGTCAGCGCATAAATGTCATTACTTCTTTCTTGCACTGACGTCACTTGTAGGCGTGGTCGATGCGCGTAAGCAGACAGTGGTGGACTGTGGCTCTCACATACTTATTTTGCAATTTAATACCATATTCAGATTCAGCGTCATTCTAAACACCTAAATACCAAGTTTGAAAGAGTTGAGCGATTTCAGACAAGTGAAGGTAGTTTAGGGTAGATACCCCAAAAAAGCATGACGCAGACACAGGACTTGTCAGGACTTTTAGTATGTTGTTCAGGGCAGTAAATAGAAGGTATTTACCAATTTGCAGACTTACTTTATGTTTTTCAGGGTTAATAGGTACCTAATATGCCTGGGCTATGACATTTAATCATTGGAACGACCTGAACAATGATTAGAAAACACTTATTAAATTTTGCTTGTCGAGATGCTAAAATTTATTAAGGATTCACGATGTAACCTCCAAGCAACCACACATCGATATTTTTTCAAAAACTCTTGATTTTACTTGATCATGACCATGATCAACTTAAAGAATGAAATCAGTGTGGTTATTGCAGTAAGTTACATCTTTGGGTTCGTTCCAATTCAATCAAAAAATAATAATAAGAAGAAGAGAGAAAATGAAAGTAGAAAAGAATATTTGAAAAGTTGAGAGGCGACACTGAGAGATGTTTGATGAAGAAGTTCTACTCACTAGAATCTGCGGGTGATGGTGGGTTCATGGTGTCGGGACTCATGCAGTCGTCTGGACTCGGGGAACGTTCCCGTTTGGGAACACCGTGTGAACTCCCCAGTGGGCCCATCGAGCCGTGAGAACCCAGGCCGTCCATGGATACGCCATTTTCGGACAGGAATTCGTCCAGGTCGACGTACTGAAAACATAAAAGTAGTTGATAAAGTCAACATAGGCATTGTCAATTTGGCATTGACCAAATGAAATCAGTGGATTTTAATCGTTTAGTCAACGATTATAATATTCTAATAAAATAATCCACCACTAAATATTAATACCTTGATGACCTCAAAACTCTGAAATAGATGTGTCTAAAATCACGCTTAAAATCGCCTAAATGACAAAATTTTAAATTCCTAAAAAATTACACTATCGTATTCCGAGTAAAAACATGTTTCCGGAAGTGCACTGTTTGGAATCTGCAGTGTGTTAAAGAGGTCAGAAAGATTGTAACTTTAGAAACAGTATAAGGAAAGTAGGTAGAGGAGGTACAGTATCATAGTATCAATATTTGTCTGATACATTTTACAACATTTCACAAGAGAGTTGAAGAAAATCTTTCTTAATTGCCGTGAAATAAAAATGTTTCAAACCAAACTTTTGTTTCATTTTAAAAGACCTATCATATGACATAGTTTCCCTATGATCCTTCTAAAGTTGGAACCATCTTACAGTTCTGTTTAATGTACCGCAGATTCCCAATGCTGCGTTTTTGAAAATTGTGTTTCTTCTAAAAGTTGTTCAACTATAAACTATTAATAATCTATACAATATATACAGGTTAGTGGTATACACGTTGTTTACACCATGTTTGTCAGACAATATTCAGTTAGCATACATTTCACACACGCAAATTATTATAGGAAATTCCTTGAACCCACAAGGAGCTCTTGCACCAAAAACAGCAAAATGCCAAAGAGTAAATAGTAAGAATCGAAAGTAAAATCAACCAAGTGGCCAAGTATGGATGTGAATGGCCCACCAGATATCGACAATGTTTTCAGACTTCAAGGAACGTGATGTGATGTTCTTCTAATAGATGTTTCAGTGTGTCTCTTCTTAATAAAGTATTTTAAACAGATGTCCGCTCAGTTCTTCAGAGGGCAGCTTTTTTTATTTATTTTGAGTGCTCACTTTGTTGAAACTGTTTGAAACATTGTTAGTAAAACGAATGAGTAATCAGTTTGAATTCAGAAATAAACATTCGACAAACTGGTGGATTGTTCACAGAGTGACAACGATAATAAAAAAAAGGATATCAATATGGAAGTGTCTGTTGACACTTCCATATTGATATCCTTTTATTTTATCTTTAACAAACCTAAATATGGAGGAGGTTGCAAATTTCATCCATCAAACCAAAGATAATAAAAAGTACTTTGTGGTATATGCCTGTAGATCTTGTTTACTACATTTTGGTTAGACAATGTCTCCAAATAATTGACAATTTTTCTATTTTAAATTTCCAGTTTTTGTTAGCTTTTTTGCGTTTTTTAGACTTTTTCTCGCGAGAATACACTGGTCACGTAAAGAACAACGTCTACTACCAACAGTATAGAACAGGGGGTATCCACCCTGTGCCTCTGATTTCCGGATAGGTACCAACCGATTTTATTTAAACTTTCAATAATTAAATACCAATTTAATACTTATATTGCTAACGAAAAAATACTTATTTTGCTAAGTAGTTCTTCTTATTTTGTAACAAATTATTTTTTCAAAGGCCACCCCTTTAAAATCTGATAACGTGAAAACCATTACAGCATCATTTTCATAATTTAAAAACTGTCGCTTTTGTTTTGTTTACGTTGGCGCAGCAAAGTATATTCATAAGATTTGTACATTTTATTGAACCAGTAAAAGCTTAATAAAAGAAAAAACTAACCGAATTCCTGGCTGACGGAATTGGGTTTTCTGACTGTAAAATATAATGTAAAATTTAAAAAACTTTGAAGTTCTTGCCCGGTAGTAATTAACCAAAATTCATGAGTGTTGGATAGTAACGGGTCTAAACCCATTACTACCCAATACTCTTGTAATTTGACTTTATTTGTCATCATCCTGGAAGTGCTTCAAGAACAATTTGGAAAGACATTTCAGCAGTCTGTTAAATTCAAGCCAATGGTTGCTTATTTTATCAATCCCACTTGCCAAATAAATACGTTAGCAATAGATGTATTGAAGAGCTTGTAAAACTAATAATAATAATAATATAATAACAATAACCACGATAATAAAATAACTTTCGGTGAAAAAAAGATATGCTCCCCCATATTCCTGGATGTGATAAAAGCCTTAAAAACAACGATATCAATTGCATTGAACAATTTTACCAACAAACAAGTACAATACGTTCTAGTGTAAATAAATAACACCAGATAAATATAGCTCGATAGTCTTCAGACCAGGTGTTATGCCATAGTGCCACACGGCTGTCAGGTTCTATTTATTAATAAAAAAAATTTTACTAATAGACTTCTTACAACACATAAGATGTAAAACTTAATCAAAGAAGTGGCCTAATTCTTGGACACAATAGTGTAAAAATTAGAAACCCACATTCAGAGTATAATTTTAAGTGAAGAGATTTCTTTTAAATTTTAGTTTATCTGAATCTAATAAAAAACCATTTATGGTTTACCATAAAATAATAAAGTGATTTGATGAAAAAAGCATTTACTTCCAGAAAATTTCATTAAGAACCGTTGTATCTACTTTTCAGCTTATTATTCTATCTTACCTAAAGAACATACCTAATAGTTAAAGTACCCATCTTTAGATGTATCCACAATCTGTCCTCTAATAACGTACAATACGTATCTCAACACACAATATATGATACAAATAATGATAATAATGATAATGATAATTACTCTGGAAACCTTGTATAATAATCTGATCAAAAGTTTGCTCTTACCTTAAGGTCAGACTCGTAGGTCTTGTCCCATAGATTGGGTCCGAGGAAGGCAGTTTGGGCTTCGACGTTATTCCAGAGCTCGCCATCGTCTTTCTTATCGTCATTACAGCCCAACAGCGAACCGGCGAGTTCCTTAATTGCTGAGTGACCGTGACCGTGAGGATGAGAAGGTTTGCTATTTCCTAGAAAATCAATACAAACATTAGACCATCTATGGAATAATCTATAATATAGGAGAATATTTAAGTTTTAAACTTTTTAGCATCACATTTTGCATCGTCTACATAATCCAAATTTGAAAATATTATGGCGGTTTTACATTTATTATCCAAATATAATCCTGTCATAAAAAAATCTTATTTTAAAGCTAAATTCGTCAAGTCTTCGGCATCTCCAACTCTTCAATCATAAAAACTACTTCGTACGTCTCATAAATTATAATATTGTGAATAAAATGACATTCAACTTGGCCGTAACTATCGCCAGGTAATAACATAACCTAATAGAACTTGTTTCCAGGCGGCGAGAGCATTTTTCTTACATCTTAACTCCCATGGCGCTTGTCGCGCGTTTATACACACACATCTAATTAAAATGATTTGTTCGCATGTTTATTATGATTAGATAGAGAAACTTGGTGCGAGACGTAGCATATGGGTGGTTATTTATCTATGGTCGCTGGTTGTCACCTTGCAATTTACTTCGGCTGTACCAGATCGACTTCTTTCTCTCCTTGGACACCAATGGGCGACACCAACTGAACTTGCTTTGTAGATACAATTATTTCCATGAATAATTTATATACTGTCCCCGCGCGATTGATAGAATAGATATACTAAGTTTGCTTCTGTGCAGAAATCCGACATAAAAGCGTGCTTTTGCGACAATTTACATACGTACATATGTTGTCCACCTTTGCGGCAAATCATGGTCGTCTCGACTTAAAGACTTCAGATTAGTTTGATAGCGAACTATATTCTTACACAACTTTTCTCGGATGTTAAATTTGACTGACTTGGTCACAAAACCAGAGTCGGTTGTGAATGCGCCACAATCTGACTTAATGCATTGCCTAGCGACGACAGTGTTGGTAATGTCAAATTGTCAATATTCCCTGCAGATTGTACTCCGTGGACGTCGCTGAGTTATGTTTAGTCACAGCGCCAGCGTTAAGATTTGATCGAAAAAATTGGCCATGTAATGCATAATACCCAAAAATTAGTGTAACTTCTTGCCACCCTTACTATAGTTCACAATCGCCGATACGAAGTTTGGTACCACTAGAATGAGATCTCCCGCGTAAACATGGTGAATGCAAATAATAACCTATAAAATGAAACGTCAAAATATCGCTCATAACCTATACGATACAGAAAACAGTAACTTCAATTAATTAGTTGTTCGTTTAGCCTTGAGCGCTTGCTTTCAGGATAATATGTGATTGATTCACAAATGATAATATTAAAAATATAGACAGAAAATTGGAATTTAAAATAACAAAATCTCATATATTTTAACAACACCTTTTTGAGCTGCTTGGGATATGTACAGAAAAGGCTTTTCACCCTATGTTGTATGTTGCAAAATTTGAAACCAATTTGTTACTTTTAAATGCTAGTGAACACTTTTTGATTAACTAATAAATAACTATTGAACTATTATTATCAATCAACAAAGTCATTAATTCATTATTATATTTTGCAACACACACTACATACCCAGATATTCTTTTCTCTCGAAACTGAAACGTATTATTCGTACTAACCAGAAAACAATTTCTTGCACCTAGAAAAAAGTATTTTTCTGCAGAGCATTGACGGCATATATTTTTCTCAAATATTCTAACAAAATTCGGTGTAGAAGTTATTTTACTGCCATGAAATAACAAGTTTTTTGTCCAGCAGCAATTCGAGAACTTGAAACTTGATTTCTTAAATAAAAATATCATTATTTTCAATAATTTTTTTTGCATGTTGAATAAGTTATTACAAAACTAAAATAAATTAAAAGATACCTATCTTATGTAATTAACTACCGTATAAATAACCTACCGTATTTTTTTAGATAATCACAAAAGAATCAATAACCACGAACATGTATCTCAATATACCAATATCTCAATATTTCAATGGTTCAAACACGAAATGGCTACAAAATAACTTGACAAAACTTGACAAAACCTTCAGAGTTCACGTTCTATTAAACAAAAATACCACAGTAGGATCTAAAACCCATTAAAATGATAGTTACATCCATTTAATTATCTTTTTATTATGTTTTACTTTTCATAAAACATTGGATTTATGGATGTTAATTCTGAACAAGTATTACTAGCAAATTTTTCCTACAAAAAGTAGTTATTAGGTGTACTTATTATTAGCAGATATTTTTATTGATTTTGGTATAATGGTTTCCTGGTAATAAGCAGTTGTTTTCCATAAAGAAATATATAAAAATGAAAAAAAAGAAATAATGTTACAATGTTAAATAGATTAGGCTGGTTCATACTTGGTTCACATTTTTTTTTATTTAAGAAGGGAATTTTGAAAAAGTTGTATGATTTACATAACAACAATATTACAGTATTTTATTAAGAATTTGCTACAGGCTGTGAGACAAAAAAAAAATTAAAATAAATTACACCTTTCATTTAACAATAAAATTTTGTATTTGAAGAAATTGTAGCTGTTTTCATTTTAATAAATTTGCATACTACAATAGGGTATTTGACTGTATTAAAAATATGGCTTGTATTAAAGTCATCCTAATAGATTACAGCTTAAGAAAAACTATTGGTTATTACTTTTCAAAAAAAATATGCTTTAGTTCTATTAAAAACCAAAATTAAAATTGAATTTTATTCACGTCCTATCACGTGATTGAAAACGCTCTGTAATTGGCTCAGTCTCCAGTGACGTCATTCGTTAGTGCGCTTAGAGCGCGTTCGGTTTGTCAAGGTAGGGTATGGGGAGAGCAATGCTCAGATAACCTGGGTCGGCTGTCTCTCTCTTATATGCAGATAAACGCCGTATGACGTTAGTCCGCCTATTATGCAGCGCGTCACTCTCACCGTACAATACCGGGTTATCCGAACGCGCACTTATGCTTCTCCCGTTTGAATTTAATAGCACTAATGTGCCATGTAGGCATAACTTTGTAGGTTAGGATAGCCCTAACCTCAAGCTGTCAGATCAGATAATACTTGGGTTCGAAAATACGACAGATAACTTATTCTAGTCAGTTTTACTTATGTCAAACTAATCTTCACAACAAAAAACACTTGTATTGGCCGCTATTTATTTCATTTGGATTTCTACGAGCCAACCACTTTCTTCGCAGTTCAAATCTTGCGGAACAGCTACAAATAGTTTATCCGGAGTTTTTCTTTATACACCATTTATAACCCATTTTTATGTAGAAATTGTGAAAACAACACATCATACAACACAATTACCAAACGGCGACGATGCCGATGCCAACAGACCATATGGGCCGATTTGACATCTACTATCGGGTGACGTCACACAACAGAAAGTATCGTTTTGGCGGGACCTTTTGTGATTCAATTTTTAACGCTGATTTTTATAAAATATTGAGGAAATAATTACGAAAAATAATGCATTTACAATGTAGAGTGAAGGAATAAACACACTAAGATGGTTTTCCAATAGTAGTCAAATACCCTATTATCAACTATATCACAAAAAATAGTAATAATCTGTAGTTTTGTGTGTACATATCGAAACAATGGCAGATTTCCATTTCATAATTTGTAAAAAAATACAAGAATCGAGAACAAAACTCTGCCCAATACCAAAAGTATCGAAGAAATGTTAACCGATTCTGGTATGCTATTGCTTCCGTAGAATCTGACTAAATTGACAATAGTTAAAAAAAAATACATGCTTAAAAACACGTTTTGTACATTTTTGCATTGATTTTCTCAAAAAGTAGACTGTCCAGCATGATTCTAATAGAATGCCCTCAGATTCAGATTATAAGGATAGACAGAAAAACGAAGATGGGTATAATAGGTAAAATGATAGGTTTTCTATATAAATAAAAGAATCATTTACAATGATTAAAGTAATATAATGGACAAAAGATCAAAATGAGGAAAAGAAAACTATGATAAGACCAATCATGGTCCATAGCGACCAAAGAAAGACAACCAAGAAAAACGAGGTACTGAAGAATTTTGGAAGGAAAGATTTTGAAAGCAATACTATAAATAATAAAAATAGATAAGAGTAGAAGGACAAAGAACAAACTAATGCAAATAATAGAAGAAGGTATAGTAAACAATAAAATACAGAAAGGACAAGATTCCTTTGTGAATTCATTTTTGAAGGGTTTAAAATCTCTCTGGCTCTTGTTATCTCTCTTCTGGTCAACAATATCTAGTTTTGAAAAGAATTGAAAGAAACTTCCAATTACAGTTTTCAGCCACAACATTTATTACAACTTGATGCAATGACATGATTCTTCTCCTCCATTATTTCCGCCTATTACAACTTGTCCGCGACAAACATAACCTCCAAATTTCGAAACTCTCAGCCTACCCACCACCATCAGCCTATAATTGCAAACGTCATTGGCAATGGCTAAGGCTTGTCCAGTATTTCATTCATACTCGACGTACCTACTAATGAATGGAGGAGGTTCGACATATCCGATGTCGAAAATAATTGCACGCCTCTCTCGATCTCCTCGTCTATGTAAAAATAGTAAAACGCGAGCGTGTGTGTGTGTGATAACAAAGCATTTGGTTCAAGGGCGACGCGCGGAATAGTCAGTAGCCAACAGAGTCGATGGGAACACAAACATACTTGGACCGTGACTGAGTGACACGACAATTTTACAAATTGGACACCGCTCAGTATATCTGCAATGCGCAGAACAAACGCGAATCGCGTCTCGTCTGTATGTGTAGTTTAGGCAACGAATTAGTGTGTCATTAGGACACAAACTAGCTGGCTAATACTCGTTAGCCATGTTTGTCCAATAAGAAGAGATTAGTGGTGTAACAGAGGAAATTGTAATTAATACCTTGGATTTCGCCTTTCCGGAAACAACACAGCCAAGATAGCGAAATAAACATATTAATTTACTTATTAAATTATAATGATCCTGTCATTAGACGATAATTCATTTCTTATGATTTATAATGGTCCCACTCCTAAGGTTTGCCGTATTTTATGGTATATTAATAGATTAATTATACTCGTTTTATTGAGTTTAAGAATAGTTAAGTTTATCTAATATCTACCAATCGTTAACGACCCATTCGACAGTTAAAGCTAACGCAAGCAGGTTGTAGATACAATAAGCTATTCTGAGCATCCTATAAGTACCCAAGAATACTAAATCTACAAGGATTGCTCAATGGCCATTTTTAGGGATTTGACAATGAACGCATTTAACGTCATCACCCCTGGGTTACCGCAATACAAACATTTCAAACTTCAAACGTCAAATGTGACAATTACAACGTGTATTATTGGGCTATGATTGGTCTGTTTGAAATCCCCGCGTTTTTACGTGTCAAGTGTGTATGCGTTTGACATTTCAAACAAACATAACCACAACATTGATTATTGCGCTACTGTTGGTCTGTTTGAAATCCCCGCGTTTTTACGTGTGAAGTGTAACAGTTTAAACAAATCTGGGTAGGCAACCCGATACGCCGACTCGGCGGAATCGTCCGAACATTGTTTCGCGTGTCCCGACAATTTGACAATGAACGCGCGTGACGTCATGGCGCTGGTAACATTGGAAGATAGGGAGTAAGCAATCCTTGTAAGTATCTAATAGACTTGATAAGTATCATCGAGCTTATATGACTAGAGGGAGCGTGACGGGCTTTGTTTGTGGCCAAAGATAATAAGGTCGAAAGTCGTATATTTTCTCGTTCCCAATGTAACGCACCAATGAGCGGTCAGATTAAACTGGCGGCTATATGTCAAATTTGAATTAGGTAGTCGCGTATGGCGTGAAAGGTAACCTCACAAAATAAAAATCCTTTTCTGTTTTTGAATGTACATACATTTGTAGTACCTGTTATAATTGTGACATTTGTTAAAAAAGCAATTAAACCATCCAAGAGCAATTAATTCGCTATTCCAGTTCTCTGCAAAAATCTTTTTGAGTGACGTTTGTTCAACTTTTATATAGTAACAACAGAATCCATTTTTTTATAGGTTTGGACAAAATGTATTCTCGCGTGTAAGATTTTATTTGTTTCTGTATACCTTGACCAGCGAGTAGTTGCATCGAGAGCATTGCGCAGTACTCACGTCACGTACTCATTATATTTACGCTCTGCGCACCGCTGTCGAGTCAAGTTTAAGTTGGTTGTACTATACATGGTTTGTTTATTTTCTTTAATAGGAATATGGGTAATAAACTACAAGCAAAATACAACTTATAATAGGAAAATATTTTATTTGAACATAATTTAACTACTGGTTTTTAAACAAAATGGTCTTGGTGTAAGAACTTCGAACTTTTTTTCTGATTCTAATAACATGGTTTTACACAAATAATGCTCCATTAATGTTGATAAATTGCACACTTTTTATCTTAATCGCATGTTGTAACGAGACAATTGGCGAATTCGAGCAATTTTCTTGCTTATGGTAGTTCTTGCTAATGCTAAAACTGCCCGTGCTTGAGGAGACGAAGATAAGTCTGAAGTATGTACGTCACCCATATATCGAGGATTGTACCTACAATAAAATAACGTTAAAATATACCTAGAACAAAGTTACATTCTACATAAATTTTCTCCTTTTTCTTGGCAGTGCTGAAGGATGTTCCGTTGGTGTTGCGCTGTGTGGCACTTTCAAAGCTCGTAGCCGTGGCAGTGATTGTTGACTCTGTGTGTCCACTAGTGTCTGCTACAACTGCATCGCTCATACTATCTGTGTCCGTATTTTCATTTGGTAGATCACTCGTAACAAAAATACTTGGCACCGCACTACGGGAGAGTTATGGTCTTCCGTCTTTTCCCAGTTTATAATCGCTATTAGAAAAGTGTCTTGAACACAACACAGTTGTTTTAAAAACCCGACTTTTTATAGGTATAGCTTCCATCCGAGCTTGTTTTGAGTCCTGAACTGTTGGAAATCTACGAGAAGGTATATATTATAATTTAATATTACTGTATTGCGGTAATAAAGGTCATACCTGTGACACGTTATATTTTTTGATGCTGCCTTTTTACAAAAGCAGCAGTTTCGCCCCATTGTTACCTCTTAACCATCCAAGGTACCATCTACATGCAGTCATGCATCTACATAGGTAAACAAACTCATAACCTCGATGTAAACATATGTTCAAAATAATGGCGGTATCTAGCATCTGTGCGCATGCGCGAACAATGTGCACGAGAATCTTCACGAAATTCGACCTTATTGACAAGGTATGTTGGGCCAAAACAAGCCAATGCATTGGGATAGGCCGTACTCCGTCTAGTTATAGATGGTCTAAGATAAGTATGGTCTCATAGTTTTACTATTTACTGTGATCTTATTGGCTGGATACAGGACGCTAGCGCTCTGTACTCTGTAATTGAATACTGAGTATTCAATTAGCTTTGAAGAAGCGAGCAACATGGCTCGCGAAACGTCAGCATTAACAAATCTTGACACACGGCATAACCCGGAAGCAGTTTATTTTCTAAATGATTCTGGCCGTGAAAGCCTACGTACTTAATTATCAACTATTTTTCACGTAAGTTTGTATATGTTAATTTCTAAAACACTACAATATCTCTTCAAATGGCTTCGTACGGAAGCGTTTTGAACTACATACCATGTTTTTTTTATTGTCACATTTGACATCACGAATATACATTTAAGATCGATCCCATCACTTTCAAAACACTCAAAACTTCTTTTTAAACAATGAAATAAACAAAATCTAACTTACTTTATATTTAATTAGATCTACGTGTTTCTAAAAAAGTACTTAAAATTAAAACATTAATGTTTGGCCATACTCCATAAACTCCCATTGTTTATGGCTGAGCGACCATAAATTCTGCCGCATAATATCAGAGTCGTGCAAGCACACACAAATGGTAATTAGCAATTAGATAGGTTCAAGTGCTGTCCACCAGGAGGCAGGTCATAAAGCAGCGATGTCGGTAAACGCTCAGTTGGTCTCTTTGTCAATCATAGAGGCACGGTTCAAGGCCGCGGCTAGATGAAACGTATACCTAATATTCGCGTAGGTGTCTTTCTGCATATTACATTGTAATAATTTATCTTTAAGGAGTATTTATTGTAAACAATGTCGACCGCTTGTTACATTGTCTAGATTTATTAGGAAGTGTACCGACTTGATTTTGTAACTCTACACTCTACTGTATCTAGAAGTTGGTATTCTTGTTCGAAATCGTTTGGGAAAGCATTGTGGATTTGCGTGAAATAAATGGAACACCTTTTATGGGACAAGATTGATATATGTATAATAACTTGAATGTTATGGATATAAATTAGACTTTAAGTGCAGATGCATAAATCGTGTAAATTTATGACTGTAAGTGGAAATGCGCGAGTTACTAATGGTATTGGTAACTTTCATTGCAAATTTGAAAATATTGCATTGGTGCTTAAAATATAGTTGTATTGATTGATTGTATTGATGTTAAAATTGTTTTAGTTCTTTATTGCATGATTTAGTTAATGTAAAAAAAATTATAGGTACCAATATTTTTTTCCCAGAAACTAAACCGTCGGGTTAAAGGAAAAACACACTAAGTAACATTTGGTAGAAAAACAAGCTAATAGCAGAAACTTTCGGCCAGAAAGTGGTCAAATGCGTTCATACCCCAATAATTTTCTGGTATAATCATTAAGTATGGTGTTACATGTACGTATACTGTATAGGTATAATGCAAAAACTCACTAAGTGACTAGTGATTTATACCACCTTTACAGTAAATGCATCTCGTACTTCGTTAATTGATTTTTAATCTAGTTACATAGTTAACAACTTGAGCTTGCAAAAAGTCAAAAAAGTAGCATTTTGGAAATTAGGGCAGTTTTGGTACCCTAATAAAAATCCAACATATCCCTGTCAAGGAGTTTACAATGGAAGCCAGTTAGTTCTTTTTAGAACCAACTTCTTGGAATAAAAGCTTTGCTAAAACAATGTTTTCTTATATCTCGTTTCCATCTCATTATGGACCAAACGTACAAATTTGTAGGACATATTAAAAAAAATTGAGATTTTAGCAGAAATATGTCCTATTGGGCCCCCTGAACATTTTTGACTAAGGTACAAACAAATGTGTGTGCATGTATGTGTGTTTGTAAACGCTTTTTGTGGCGACGATTCCGGAGAAACTACTAATGGTATCGGGACGAACCTTCATATTTAGAAGTTTCATGATCAAACTTAGAGCTTTTTATTCAAAAGGGTCAAAAGGAACTGGATATTTACGCATTTTTTCAACGATTTCGCAAATTGGCCGCTATTTCTGTAATTTCGTGAAAATAGTTAAATAATAAATGAAAGTAGAGGAAATTTTGTATAATTTATGTATATGACATTTTTTGGTAAAATTAATAGTTTAGCTGCATGAGCAAATTCTATTTGATCGAGATCGGTCGTGTCTGCATTAATATAAAACTAGTTAGCCTGGATTTGATAGATATTTTCATTCTAATGACAGTAGGTAGTGTCGAACGCTGATGTTTTGACAATAGCTACTGTCAATAGTAGTAAAATATCTGGCAAATCATTGCTAACTAGTTTTATTTTAATGCGGAAGCGACCGATCTCGATCGAATATAATCTCATACAGCTAAACTATTAATTTTATATATAGTATGATTAAGTCATGTGCCTGGCCACGTCAGATTATTTTTTCGTAAACTTCCTATTTAAATTTATAGTTTACGAGCTATGGCACAGGAAGGTGGAGCATAACAGCTATTAAGTTAGGAGTCTTTAACAATCATGGCAATTCAAATTTTAAGGAAAACAACAATTTTGCAAATGTCAGAAAAACGCATCGTTTTTCTCTGCCATAATGAGATGGTAAGAAATTTTATTTTCAACATAATGCAGTAATATTCACTAACAATGCCGTAATGGTCGTAAAGATTTGAAACAAAAAGAAAAGGTGTTATGGCATTCTGGAACCTATCAAGCAGGCAAATTTCAGGCTTTTGATTAGGTTGAAGCCCTTACAACTTACTGGGTCATTAGAATAAAGATACGACTACAATCTTGACAAAAAAAAGTACTAAAGAGTAAAAGGCAGAGGATCTACCTCTAAAAAAGAACCATTTAACTTACATTGGCTTATTTACCATAAGACAAAACATTATTGAATAAACAAAAGAGTAGGCAAGTCTGGTGTTCAAATTGCCGGACAGAAGATGTAGACAAACTATGCAATTCGAAAACGAGCAGTGTATGAGTGATCATGAAGAAACTTAAAATTTCTTAAATTCATTTTCCGTAAGCTCTTTTTTTAGTTTCTGTAACAATTTTACAAATAAAAATACCTATATAAAAAATAACATTTTTTTAATGACATCGATGTGCAATAATTTATAAAGGTAAAACTCACTAAGTACAAAATCTAGTCTCTCCGTGATGTAAAATACAATAGTTGCTCACATAATACATGGTGTTAGTATTACATCAACTAGAATCTACAAGTGCAGTAGAATATATATATTTTTTAATTCCAATTTCTTTATCGAATATCCCTAATTTCTGTGATAGCACAAATTGTACATTTAACAACGTCTATCGCATAATATTTTACCACCTAAAAGCATCGTAACTGTTTCAAAAATTCTTCTGCACAAAGTAGAATCGAGAGATATATAACTATAATTTTCAGTATGAATGCCCCAAATTGTGTAAATAAGGTTTTATAAGACCTACTGAATACCTACATTTAAAATAAACGCATAGCCAGGTTTCAATAATATCATAGCAAACCGTATCAGGCATCATATAGACATCTACCAAATCTAGATGTCTATATGATGCCTATCGCGCATTCTGGTCAATCCTTAGTATAGTTTTCAATACCGGCTAAGAGGGTACTTGGTAATGACCGGCCGATAACGGTTAAGCAGTACGCCGGTATGCAGGACTGTCAAATTCAGTTGTTTTTCCTATATCGTGTGACGCGTTGTGTTACTCGTATTTCGTTATTTTTTATGCGATTTTCACGAGATAAACGGCAAAATAACTCCCGGTATTTGATTCAAAGTGCACACGGCGTGATTTTCAGTGATTTACGGCATGCTTTGAGAGAATTCCAGTGGTTTTTGAAGAATTGTGGAGAGCGCTGTCTTTAGAGGTTAGGATTTTTTTGTTTTCTTATTAGTTCTAACTCAATATTAATTTGTTGTATGGTGCGATGAAGGGTTAGTTATTGTGAATCCAAATTTGTTTTATTGAATCGTTCTATGGTCGGAACTGTCTCTTTTTTTGAATTTATCACTGTATGAGATAAGTGTAAGTTGTAAAACAATAATTTTGTTTAATTGGCAGTCATACCTTATACATAGTTTCCGTATAATATGCAGTAAAAGTGTATAAGTTTGCTCTGGAGGCGTTAGTTTCGCTGAACAGGAAGTAAAAGCATCTTCGGATTATAATTTACCACCCACGTTCACTGTGTGGTAAGGTCAAGGAGCAACTTTAGAGCGTTACGCCTCTGAGTGATGTTCGTTGATAATATAAATTGATTTATTGTCCTTTAACATTACTCGTGATCAAACTTTATGACAAGATTCTATTTGTTATCGTGTAATAACTGAAAATAAACTTTTATTAGCTCTTCGTCGCCGCAGGCACTGAAAAGTAAACGATTACCTCAGATATTGGCTCGCTGAAGTCAGGCGTGGAAATTGGAATTTTATTAAGAAATTTTGTGCTGTTATGGCGTAAATAGTAATAAAGCGCATCTGTTATTTATTTGTTCTCGGAAACGATATTAAAGCGGTTGAAATAGATATTATTGAATATAGGCTTTTATAACTTGATGATGAGTTGTGAAGTTCAAATGGTTGGAATCACATAACAATGTCCATGGAGTTTGGTTGTGGTATTTCAATAAAACAACTTTTACCAAAAAGTATGACCAACTGGTATGATTCCAATGGCGTCCTGTTTTGTAGATTATAAATCTAAAAACAAGAATGCTCCGTCACAAAATGACTCAAAATGTCAAGAGATTTGGAAATCTGGAAAATTTTCTACATCAAATCCAAAAAGTTTTTTGTCATCATTCCAATTATGTCTTTGACCGACCTTAGACCGTTAAATTAGGTACCACTGTTTTAAAGCATTTTAGTATTTATATTCTTATTTCTTAGTTACCATTCTAAAATAAAACCCAACGACCATACAAATGAAAGATTATAAATTTATCAAATAATGTCAAAGTGATTTTGTCACCTTTCTATCGTTTATTCATGTGTTATCAATAATTAGTATTGGTAATTATAATTTATTTCGGTATCACTGAATTCTTATCCTAGAATTTAACATTTTGTCTGAATTGAAACCAATAACGTTGTCTTTTTATTGTTTATCAACAAGCTACGAATAATTCCTGTTAATTTGCTGTAAGACATTCTCTTGTTCATCGAGCAATTGTCAAATTGTTAAAAGATTTTAGATCGGATATCCAATGGACACGATTATTGACTTTTAAATTTTATGCATCTTGTCAATTTTCTTTTCAATTTTTGGTTTTAGATATTATCTATCAATAACTCTAGTAATTTCCAACTAATATTGTCGCCTTCCAACTATTTCTACTGCCAACAATTCTTATGTCTAATTAATATCCATTCGAAATAAACAACGATAAGAATTAGTTGGAATTCACTTAGTTGTCGAGAGAGAATCTTGAAAATGGCCCAGTGATATAAATCTTAATACAGAACTATTCCATAACAGAAAAGCAACAAGATTATAAGTTCACCAAATTAACGAGAGAACATATTTAAAACCGAAATTACAGAGACAAAATGGACACAGGAGAAAATGCTATAATCGTGTCCTTCAATCTGATAACATCTTAAAAACAAATTTATAAACAGTAGAAAGGCGACAATTTTTTAAATTTACCGTGTTAAAGAATACCAATGATAGAGAAAAAGAAACCACAAAAAATTTCCATTTGTTCAAATAATTACTAATTGTTGCTATAGGGTGTTAAAATTAGGGTAAAGTATAAAGGGTATAAAGATGGCTATTGGGTATAGTAGGCCAAATATTGATAAGGAAATAACGTCCGAAAATGCATCGTTTGCAGGCTTCAACTTTAGAAACAGCATAGGGAAAGTGTCGTGCCAGGTATCATAGGATGACCATTTTGAAACCAAACATAATTTGTCTGAAACTTTTTTCTTTAACATCTTTGAAAGGAGAAAAGATTGTAATTGTAGTTTTAGTCAACATTAGGTTATCTGTGAAAATTCTATTCTATTCAATTCTCGGAAAAAGTTTCACATATAAATTATCTGGTTACAAAACAGCTCCTTGATACTTCACACATTTTCGACACTCTTTTGGTTATATGGTGTTTAATATAAGCAAGATACTAACAAAAATATATGTATAATTTGATGACTAAAGAAGTGTGCACAATATGGCAA
The DNA here is from genome assembly GCA_963966075.1 of Aphodius sticticus. NCBI lineage: Eukaryota > Metazoa > Arthropoda > Insecta > Coleoptera > Scarabaeidae > Aphodius > Aphodius sticticus. The sequence continues at coordinate 13,468,077 of OZ014506.1, forward strand.
CCGAAAACTACGACATTTCGTAGTCAAGTTCAAGTCGAAACTACGACTTATTATTTATTGGAATTCTCTGATACATCTCATTAAATACATTAAACCTAGATAATATAATTTAGATACAACATATAAATACAAAAATTACATTAATAAATTTTGAAAAGTAATGAAGATCATCAGGGCAAATTGGTAGTACCGAGCTTCGCTGAAGCCTAGGGTACTCCCTTTGCAGGTATCACTGCAGCTCAACCCAATTTTGAAAAGCAACGCCCTTTATGCTTCGCAACATTAGGTTGCAAAGCAAAGGAAAACTGCACAAACCCCGTACAGCGTTGCGTACAGGTCAGTAAAAACACATGCAGATATTTATTAATAGATATATACAAAGGAAGGTAAAGATGAAAAGTAGTACGATAGCAGTAAATTTAGGATGCTTTATGATAAAACTCTCCTCAAAATATTCGCGCTTCCCAAAACCGCAATTTCTTGAATTTCCCAGGGCGAAATTTGATTTTCCTTGATGTTATTGACTCCTTGTTATTATTATTATTATTATTATTATTAGTATGTATATGCTACGTTAAAATTCAGTCAAACTAACACTATAAAAAATTAGCTCTTTTAATCTGATTTACCTAAATAGTGCTGTTATACTTTCTTGTAATGATTAACTCATAAATTATTGCCATATTATTGTTATATGAAACTGAAAACAAACCTGAGAAACTAAATATTACACTTTATCAATATTAATTTTGATTTCGGTGGATGTATAAACGTCATTATATTTTAACTTGCCTCTCTAAATGTTAAATGTTTATAAATAAATACTATGTACAATAAACCTCATAAAATAACCTGCTTATAGAAAAAAGGTGATTGGTAGTTTCTATTAAAAAAACTTAGATAATTATTCTTGAAACATACTACACAGTAAGCATTGCTAGGAATGTATGATTGTAAATTAGTTTGTTCACTGGTGTGTTCACTGTTAGCATGGAAGGCCCTACACACTTCTTCGTTAATGCAGTGTCTACACATTGATACAATATTCAGGTGCTCTGCAGTTCCTAAACGTGGGTTTTCCGGACATGAGTTATTACCAAAACTTGGTCATAACCATTCTCTAATTCTGTATGTACACTGATAGTATTCTTTAATCTTTAACTTCATAATTAGGAAGAGAGAAGGCATAGGTCAATTCTGTGAAGAGGTGTAGGCCCTTTTTAAGATTTTTTAAACAGGCGTGGACCAGTTTTGGTTCCTGCTATGACAGAATTCATTTCACAGGAGATATCTCGTGGATTTTCGCTTCATAGCTCTAATGTTGAAGGTTCAAGCGTAGTTGAAGAATCAGATCACAATTTTGAAAGAAAAAATATTGTGCCATTTTTATGTGTGTATGGATTTTTTTTTGTTTTACTCGTTTTACTCTAAAAAGTAATCTAACACTAAAACCCGCCAACATTTTTGTCGTTTAAGGTCGACTACTGGCTCCATCTCTGCACCTCCCTGTCTTCCTGTTCCGACATATCACAATGTTTCCCAATATATCCACAATCGTGGCTATATTGGGAAACAAAATAGATTGACAATTTTCTTTGATTTGCTTCTTTACCATGGGTATCAGAACACTAGCAGATGATGACATAATTCAAACTGGTGATGATGTTTAACAGTGCATACCGCATACTCACTTGTTGTAGTCAAAGAATATAAATATGCAGAAGATTGCATAATACTCACACTTAACTAAACGTGCCCAACCTCCAGTTTTGTATTAAAAATAGTTGGTGCTTTAGCACATCTTCAGTTCTGTTTGGTGGGAAAGGCGCAATTATATAAATTACATGTGCGCGGAACTATTTTCGACCATTGAAGCCAGGCAGGCAGTAAACAACGTTTCAATGCCATCCATCAGACTAGCAAGCTACCGGTTGCTGCATTTTGATATGCAATTTTGTGGCAGCACCGTACTCGCTTGGTAGCACATTGTGAATACCAGTAGCCAAGCCACAAAGTCGATATATGTCTACATAATTTAGATCGCCTGATTTGACATAATTTCATTTTGATGGAATGAGCGACGTTTTAGAATTATGTCGTTTATATATTCAGATCGATAATGGTTATGCATGGTGTTGGTTTATTATCGAGGTAGGCTAAACAATGACCCATATAAAGATTATGAAGACAAAATGTGTCATTAGACAACGACGCACTGAAATAGTCATTTTGAACGCGCAAAACTTTTTTTGCTCCAAAATAGAAAGTAGAACACATGGCAAACACTTTTGTTATCAATTTCTCAGAAAATTTTATTCTTCATAAAAATGTCTGGGTTATCTTAAACCTAAAATGTAAATATTAAAATGTCAGCTGCTTGCATATACCGGGTGTTACTAAAACTGTGAACAACACCTGTGAAGTATCTTTATATTCAAAGCTATGCAAAAATGTTATTTGAAACAGTACATATTTAGAAATATTGTAGTTCATTAAATACAAAATTATATGTAATATCTTCCTCTGTTTCATATACCGGGTGTTGCCAAAAAGATGAATTTGTGTTAAGAGTAAGTACCTACCTTCATTTTCAAATCTATACAACAATGTTATTTGAAAAAGGTAATTCGATGGGTCAGTAGGAATTAAATATGAAATTATAGTCACTTTCGACGTAGCATATACCGGGTGTTGCAAAAAAGATGCACTAAATTACCTTTATGTTGAAAGATACGCAAAGTTTTTTTTGAAAATGATGTTTAGAAATAGTATGAAGACACCATAAATGAGAGTTTGACTTAAGTCAACGCGCAATACATTGTTATTGTAATGTTTCTGAATACACTAGAAATGCTTTGAAATGTTTTAATACATGACGAAAAGCTGGCCTTGACTTCCTTCATTTCCTTCACAAAATTGTAGATGATTAGCGCAAAAATACCCACAGTTTACAAGTCAAAGTCGAGACCAGTATTCTTCTAAAAGCAATATTTGTTGCGGAATGTTAGATGACCATATACTGTTAGATGATATATTTGCAAAATAATTATGTTTATTAGTGGAATATTAATTGAACAATCACCATAAACGGTCGAGGAAACATGTTTCTCCTCTTATCTATTTCTGTATTTAATACCTTCCACCTCTACTTCAGATGAACACTGCCTATTTTTCAAAATAAAGGTATTATAATATGAAGTCATTTTCATAATTTTGATTACTCCCGGTATAACGACAAAGGTGATTATAATTTCGTATTAGTACATTCTTAAATTTCTAAATAGCTTTTTCACATGACATATTTGCTTATCTTTCAAAATCATGGTAGTTTACGCTTGTCATCTAATATTTCTAACCACTTTTTGAAATAACATGTTTGCAAAGCTTTTAAAATAAAGGTACTTTACTCTTAAGTATCTTTCATAGTTTTGGTAATACACGGTACATGCTAGCAGATAATTACATTCTAATATTTGTATTTTATGTTCAAGACAATACAGAAACTTTTATCAAAAATTAACATTTCTGAAAAATTGTTAATACAAAATTTTCCTTATGTGTCCAACTTTCTACCGGAGACTAAATTTATTAGATTATTTTAGTAAGGATACGCCATTATGAAAGTGTCTCATTAAACAGTCAACAAAATTATTACCGCTACCTAGTACTTTTTTAAATACGCGTAAACGGAACAAGAAATAATTAATGACCAAGTACGGCCAAGTACAGTCAAATAGATCCAAACGGACAAACTCGTTCGACAAAACAGAAAAACAAATTAAAAAAGATGGGGCACATTCGGGCAGCTAATTCATTCTGTGCTTGATAAAATATACTATTGGCTACAACATTATAGTAAACAGGTGTGTAAACAGTGATAAACTTTTGAGTTTGTGTCCAAAACATTAAGTAATGCTGTATAATCTGCGAGATTGATTGACCATAAAATAAATATTCATAATTGATAAACGCGATTAGTTATATAGAATTTTGAACATTCTCAATAAACTACGTAAGCACCTTGCTGAATTTTATCTATTTCACATAACCTCAACCACTTCTGACAGAACGTGATAAAATAGACATTAACAAAGACAAATAATTGCCTGTTCTGCCTTGCTTTGATAAAACATTGACATGGTAGTTTTCTTCATGATATACAGATCGTATTAGTTCTTTAATACCCTTCATTATTCGAATTGTGGTTTGAAAAGTATTAAGGCATTTATTCCAGTTAGAACAATAAATAATTATGTGATATCAAAATGCATAGTTTTGAGCGTCTAGATTGAGTATATCCATGTATATATCCATCTATCCATGAATCATTGAGCAAACCAATTATAGGTAGACATGGATGTAAATTCATTAATTCAAAAACATTCTCTCTGCTCAGTGATGCATCACAATGTACCAATGTACGAATTATAGAAATACATGCAATTACACCAAACGAGAATAGGATGCGATTGTTAATTACACATTGAAATTTATTAAGCTCTCATGGTACGCCCGTATAAAACAATATTATCAACGGAAATCGCAGTTTTACATATGCACCGGCCATTATGTATTTCACAGTTCGAACAATAACAAACTAATTAGACCTGCAGCGGCTGCAGGCGGTCCTTAAGCCAGCAGGGTGTCGCACACCTTCAATTGTTTGTTCTTTAATCTTCCAAATTGAACATGTTTCCGTGGGGGAACATTGTGCGGAGTCGCATAGCCAAAATTTAATGTTAAACGGACATGGAAATTATAATTGCAAAATACGAATTTGTTCGTTGTGAATTGAAAGGTATGTGTTAAACTCTTGCAGTGTGAAGGACTGGGAGACAATAAACGTTAAATAGAAACACAAGGTAATATTTTTTATTGTTGTTTGTACATTTGTTGCTCCACGAATTCTGTTAATGGTTCGTCAAAAAACTTTTTAGGCAATTTTAGGAAATAAAGGTAACAATGTATTAATGTAAAGTGGAAGTCATTGTAAAAATATAATTTATCAGTTCTGTCAAGTTTGTGTATTACTTTTAGAGCATTTATTGTTAAACTTTTCGTTGTAGTTCTTTGTTATATTTGAGTACTCTTGATATTGGCCAAGAACATTTTATTGTAATCTATTTACTTCTTTGGATATTTAGTTTCTAATTGATCAATAAACAAGTAAAACATGTTAAAAATAATACAAATCGGGGCTAAAATTTCCGAAAAATGAACAATAACCCACAATTTTTTGTTTTAAAGATAACACAAGCTTAAAATTTTAAAGGTGTGAATTAACGGTACATATTTTGTTGTAGAATGCTGCTAAAATGTGTTTGTCCTCTAATGAAACACTAAGCTAGCAAACAAGTACATAATTCATCATACATCAAACCGCATTTTTTGTCTGTTTAAATAATTCAAATTAATAATATGCCAACAAATTATGATAACATGAGAAAATCTCTGAGGTTTGTTATTTTAACAAAATCATTGAATATGTTGATTTTTAATTATTATGATACAGATTTTTTTTTATATTCAAATTCCGGTCGTCATGTGTGACTGAAGTATCACGTCATCGACACATGTACACAAGTGGCAACCTCATTTTTTTTCTTACTGGTTTTGGTAGATCAATTAATTGTCTAAATAGTATCAGAAAAGTTTTTAATCAATTATTGATAACTTTAGGAAAACCGGATTTTGTGAATTGAATATTAAGTTGCGTTTTGGGTAGATTTAATTGCCATGAAAGCAAATCCGGGCTCAAAAAGTTTCCAAAGAAAGCTGTTCGAAAAAGTGAGGTTAAAATATAAACGCGATTTTGGTAATTTTACAAATTTATACACACAGAAAAGTGATTATTTGGAACGAGAAAACATAATTTCTTGAATTTATTTACTAGATTCAAATGCATATTTACTTGGATGTAGAAAGTTAGGCATATACAAGAAATGCCACATACTCAATATAAGTAAAATAATTTCTCAGATAAATGCTGTCAACAAATAAATTCTTTCTTTATAAGAACCAATATTGTATTGAAAGAAGTAATTGAATTTTTCGTCCCAAAAATGTCAATTTCTCCAACGAAGTAATAGTAAATCCATCCAAGTGCGTAGTTACTTGATCCAAGAAAATATAAGACATTTAATATAAGCTAGTATTGTTTACTGAATAAAAACCAACCAATTATTTAACTGAAGTGATTCTCACTTTTTCAAGTAATCCCTTTGTCTGGAATAAATATGCGCATCGTTATTTTGTCAAGGCTCGCGCGCCCGCGCGTGGTGCTGGCGCCGTACAGCTGGAGCCTAACATAGTACGAAAACAACAACGGAATACCCGTAGGGGATGTGCCTTGTGATTTATTGGGGATGTGTATTGTGATTTATAGTGTACAATAAACGTTTCAACACGGAATAGTTTGATGTAACGCAGGCAACAGTTTAGAACGAGTAAGTAAATATAACATACCTATCTTGTTAATTAGCAATAGAAAACGTATTTGTGCCAAATCCTTAAAATTCTTACATTAAGTAGCTAAAAATATTTACCGGGAATAAAAATATACACTTTATTGAAGACTGTTTACTTACTTCACCAGAGTAACCACTTTCTTAAATCTAGTAATTATTCCAAGAAATAAAATTTCTTGGTTGAAGTCAATAATTTCTCGCGTATATACGAACCTACCAACTACTTCAGCCAAGTAATTCTCTCTTCGTTCGAGAGATCACTTTTCTGTGTGTACGTATATTAAGCGAATATATTTGTTTGTCTTTTAAGTAAAACATATAGCGTTTACTTATAGTGTATAGTTTATTTCTATGTTTACGGTTTTGCATGGTGTGTGTATGTGCTAGTAAATTTATACAAACATAATACATGGTATACAGCGTTTTCTTATAACGCTTTTTTTCTCATTTTTCGTGCTTATTTTCAGCGTTTATTTTCCAAAAATAAATGCTTATAATTCCGCAGTCTATTGATAACACATTATTCGTGTACCACATACACTCTTTCCATTTAGTCAATCAACAAATTTCAAAATCAATCAAGAAAAGTGTTTCCAATTCGGATTAACAACATGTTATCTGCAATATCTGGTTGATCATTGGATTCAGTTTTGTCCATATAAAGTGAAGTAAATTCAACGATTCCGAAAATCATTGTTTTACAACGAAAAACGCCAAACTTTGCCTTTTTTTCTAGATCCACTTAAAACGGGTTCTTAAATGTTTTTGCTTTAATAATTTGCCAAAGCTGGCCTCTGATCCAGGTGATGTTGATGTTTCTGTGGTCCAGAAAAGTGGAAAATTAATGTAGCAAAGTAGAAAAAATAGTATATAACACTCGTTTTATAAGACGTATTGGCGTACTCGTTCCATTTGGGCACTCCTCGCTACGCTCATCGTGGCCAAACGACCTCGAGCGTCAATTTTTGTCTCATAAAACTTGTATTATAATATACTATTAAAAAGGTAGATTTTGGATCGTTCTTCAAACTGCTTTTGTCGTCGGCATTAGTAAACCTTTTGGTATCTGGATGGGCTAGTCAGTTTATGGCCTCTGGTGTTATGCGCGAATAGTCCTCGCCAGCCAGTCAGATGGCCGGCGACCTTGGAACCATCGGGTTCTATGCTGTAACACAACTGCGTGCCGTGTGTACGGAAATGGAGTTTTGTTGCTTATTTTGCCGAAACGTCATACCCTCCGGTACTTCTCTCCGCTGATATAACGATCCAGTTCGTCCAGTCTCCCAGTCTGAAATCCGACACACCGCCAGTCCTCGTTCAAAATCATGCTCCCGCATAGCTATTATTATTTCCCTCACCGCTCAAACAGACAGACACAAGGAACACAATGTTGCCGAGATAGTTCAAGGTTACAGCGTTTTACGATAAATAATTTTCCTTTAATTATTTTTCTCCGACAATGCTCTCGGCTCAGCCTGATATGACACATTTTTCCTCCTCATGAATATGGATTTGTATCACCTGTCGGTCGACGACAGCATTAAATATTGCTATCGCCACGTAAATCAAGATACAGATATGTACATATGAATGTCTCCGAGTACGTACACATCTATTTATAAAGTAAAAGTAACAAATTACTTAGTATTCAGCCGGAACAACGTTTAATGCATAAATATCCGATGTTACGTAAAAATTATTTTGATTAGGTCTAATTAGCTGCGTATAATCGATGTTTGTTGCTAAATATGGGTGAATGCATTGCAAATCACACAATCAAGCACTTGTTATATTTAAAAATTGGACAATGTCTTTATTTTTTACGTGAAATTTCTTACTGGTGTGTAAAAGCAGTTGCTAGGGAAACAAAATCAACAAAACGGTCGGTTGCTAAGGTAAATAAAACTACATAAAACTACCTGAGAAAAACCCTCGGAATATTTAAAATAGCTATTCCCTAAGACATTCTTAATTTAAATGTATAAAATAATAGAAAAAAACAATATTAGCGACAATTTTGTTTTTTCTAAGCCGTTGTATAAGCTTTGTTAATAAATAATACTAATTTTCAATTATAATGAATGTCTCTCAACAACAATGATACAATTTTATGGTTTTATACCCTAAAATAGAGTTAATATCTAGTTTTTTAGCTGTTTAGCTGTATCAGTTTAAAGAAAACGCTTAAAATCGAACATTTTCTCATGCAATGGATCGAGGCATTTGAACATGTTTTCAGAGGCAACAAAATTGTTCAAAATTGTAGTGTTTAGATGAAGTATAATACAAGATACGAAAGAAAGTTCTTACTAAAGAGTAAAAGGAGTTGCTAGTGAAACAAAATCAACAAACGGTCGGTTGCTAAGGTAAATAAACCTAATACCTTACAGTATTTTTGTTATAAACAAAAACTGCTTGACCTAATCAAAATGCCTTAGTAAAAAAATACTTCTCTAAAAATGTTTAAGAATATATTTCTTGTTTTGAGCAGAATAAAAAGGCCATATCAAGCTGTAAGCTTCATATTGCCTGATTGCCTGATATCAATTTTAGATATCGTTTTTTTGTCATTTGTTTGGTATACCTAATGTGTGTTTTCAGATTCCTTTATTATTTTTATAAAAACTATACAATTGTCAAAAGTGTGCTATTTTTTTTTAGAAAAACGTGGTGCTTCCAAGTAAGAACTAGTAAAAAAATTATCTTCAGCCGTGCTGAAGTTAAAATACCCCCACCGTAAAATGTTAAAAAAAAAGAGTTAACCGATTTTGCCCATTCACGAACTTGTCCTTACTTTTTAAGAGAGAAGCTTGTATTCCAAATTTCAGATCAATTACTTCAAAATTACCGCAGTTATCGTGTTCATAGACGGACAGACGGACATTGTGGCAAACTCAATATATCCTCACCACAGTAAATGTGGGGAGTATAAAATCTACTTTAGGGTACCATCTTTCTTATAATATAGATTCTGTACGCTACTCTAGTTGTTATTTAGTAAGATTTTTTTAAAAATAAGGCTTACATCCCGATGTCTGTAATTGAGTAAAATATGACATTTAAAAAAAGCTATTCTCTATGATATTTTTAATTTAATTGTATAAAATTGATATTTGTAGGCCATTGTATAAGGTTAGTTATTAATATAATATAATTTTCAATTATAACAGATGCCTCTCAACAACAATGATAACGTCTTATGGTTGTATACCCTAAAGTAGAGTGAAAAACATTAGGTTTTCATATTGCAAGGATGTTTGAATGTGTTTGGCATATGGCATATGGAATAATTCAAGAAACTTTAAGTAAAACATTTCTATTTTTTTTTTGTTTTACATTGTTATTATGAAGTCTGAATTAAGCAAACACGTAAGTTTAACTACATTAATAGAAAAAGGTGAAAAAAGTACCAATGATATTTATATTAAAGTTACTTGTTATACTGAACAGAAAAAAATATTTTATTCGTCATTGTTTTAGATTTTAAATCTATAAATACATGTTTTATTATTGCGTTGTGAGGTTAGTCTACACATTTCTATTAACAACTCTTCAGTATTTTCGAATAACACCTTCCAGGCTTTAGTCATCGTATTGTTGACGATTATTGATCAAATTTCTTCGGAAAACTACTGGGCTTTTATTTATTTTCTAATATGCTAAACTTAGCCAGTTTTCTTAGAAGAACTAATAAACAATAACCATCACAGACGGCACGTCCTCAAAAGCATCTTGAATCATTGCAGAAACAAAACAAATATGATGTGTTTTTCTTTTACTGGTAATACAATCCAAAAAGCAAATGTTGCTCTGGATTTTTTTGCATTAAACCTTCAGTCCTTGATAAATCCCTACAATAGCCAAGTCTGGCAATCGGGACAAACTCTTTATTTCACATACACCTGCTATATACCTACATATGTACCTACGTACGTATGTTTTAAAGATTTGTTTGTACCGCGGATTCGTTACGGGATGGCAATAAATAGTGTTATGGCTTTCAGGAATTGCATCGTCGTACAATAGAACCATTTACGTCACATTAATATTATACGATCTTTACGCCGACCGGCACCATTGTGCACATGACAACTGACGTCTATTATTAATACCGCACCGCGCAAATCTGCAATTAATCAGATCTGTTTTCGTACCGTCCGTGTTTACAAATAGAACCCCACGAGCAGCAGATGGTTCGTACAATTTAGAAAACAATATATTACAGAGTATGATTGATTTTAGATTACAAACTTTTTTGTAAATAACCTGACATTATGGAATGGGATTATTCTAACCTTAAAATTGTTCGAGCCACTTTAATAATTACGAATGTTTCATTAATTGATAGTATAAAATAAAATGTTTCCGTCTTAGAAATAATAACTAATTGTTATTGCTTTCTAATATTCAATTAACGTCTATTTTATCTAGATTGAAAATGACACAAAATAATTTTTCATTTATCCAGTCTTTCCTACTGGCGCAACGGATGTAGGAAATGATAAGTTTGCCCGGATGCCATTAGAAAAATGTTGAACACTTTCGATTAATGCTCAGTGTAAATTACTTCCCATGTAACCTTTTTTTTTGTAGAAATAACGTTCGCTTTGCTTTACAACAGATTACATCGATGTTACTGATATATTAAATACATGGGATGTGTCTTTTATTATCTACGCTTTGAGACGCTAAATAAGAAGGGAGAAATATACTAATACTAGATCATTGGAAAGTTAAACTGCAAATATTGTTTGCTTTTTGTTCATATTTATTACTACAGCAAATATACTTGAAAAACTGGTCAAAGTCTAAAATAATGTTAATGCTGCAATCGTCAAAAGTAGAAACTTGCTACTCGAGTTTGGATAACTACAATATACAGAGGGATTCATAACTCGAGGCGAATCAAGACGATGTAGATTCACCATCAAATTGTACGCAAATAGTACGATTTTTTTTTGTATGACGTAATAGTATTTAAAATTGAGCTTCAATCCAGCGTTTGCTTATAGTGCTAAATTAAAATTTTTTCTTATTTATGTTTCCACTTGGAAGCATTATTTGTTTATGTCAAATTGTTTATTATGGTCATTACCATGGTTGGATTATTATTACATTATCTACATTAAGTATATTATAAAATCGCATTTTATTACTATAAAACATAGAGCTGAAGTTGCCACCTACCATGAAATAAAGTCTGCAGCACTTGTTGTAATTATTGTTATTATTTAAAGGTGTTAAAGGTCGTGAATTGCGCGAGTACATTGGAGTAAATATCATTTAAATTATCAGTGTCGGTCCTTAAGTTTACTGTATTAGCTGTTCTTTTTATAAAAATCATTTCCATAATACGTCTCTTACTTTAATGTGGTTCAATTTTCAGAATCTTTGCCGTGTCAATGAGTGTCCGCTGGAGAAAGCGTGGAGTGCAAGGGCGGTTTTATCTTTTTTGTCGGTATTTTTAACATCACAATCATATTTATGTTGTTTTAGTCTGTTCTTCAAATATTGATGGGTTTGTCCCACATGTGCCATGTTGCACCCCCGCAATCCACCCTATAAATTAATCCGCTCATAAAACCCTTTACTACTTTATCTTTCAAATTCGTGTAAATTTTACCAATATTTTTATTATTGTAAGTGACAATCTTTGAATTATTCTGTATTATTACAGGGATTAATTTATTAGTTAGACCTGGGACCCTATTCTCGTCACCTTTTTGAAGCGAAAGTGAGTCTTTTCGAATGGTTAGGTGGGAGGAGTGGGGATATCAGCGGCTTCCCTCTGGAACGTATCTATGAGTAAATTTGCTTGTCGCTAACAACAATAACTCACGCGCCACGCCCATACGAACGTATCTATGGCAAGTTTGTTTGTTGCTAAGAACAATAACGCACGCGCCACGCCCATACGTTCCAAACACATGGCAACCGCCGATATCCCCACTCTCACCTAACCATTCGAAAAGACTCACTTTCGCTTCAAAAAGATGACGAGAATAGGGTCCCTGGTATGTTAGGTAATTTATAATATTTTGATTCCGACTTTATACGGCTATTATTATTATGACTCTGACTATTATTTACCCGTTGTTCACTAAACAAAACTTTACGGACCAATCCCTTAGGATAATTACATTTAGTAAGGTATTATATTAAGGTTCTAAAATTTTCTTTGTGAAACTCCCTCTCTGATATTTACAGCTCTATGTTTTAAATTTTTCATTATTCCTGTTTTCTGTGTTCCAATTTGTTTTTAAAATATTATTATCTCTTCTTAGAACAGATATGTCATGAAAGTCCAACTCACTAATAGTTTCCAATTCAATTGTGAACTTTATGGGAGGGTGAATTGAGTTAAAAATTTCAGCGGTGGGGTAGATCAGGTCGCTGAATTTCGTAAACCGTAACGTCAGCAAAAAAGTAAAGTTGTTTTATTGAGGCAGCTCCCGATAGCCATTAAAACATTCTAAATTCATTGACTGCTTGGAGCGATAAAGGAAGGAAATAAATTATCGTGCAAGGTTTAAGATTTAATTTCAACCTTCTTGAAGAATTTTATTACAACGCATTATTTTTTCAGTACATCAAAACGTGAAAAAAAAAATAATTGATTGACGTTTTGACTAATTTATCTATATAATTTTACATACTGGTAACTTTGATGGCAAGATTCGTCATCTCTAAGAAGCTGTCGAAATCATCTGTCATACCTTCACAGTAAAAAATAATTACATGAATATTACATAATAGAAGTGTAAAATTTTAAAAGTTTAGATTACGATTTTATATGTTAGTTATATTTTTGCATTCGCTGTTTGTTATAATGCAGACACATTGTAAAAGTACGGTAGATAATTGCAGGATTATATCAGATTTGTATTTTATCATTATATGTAGTGTAATTCATCATTTACATGAATAATCGTGTATTTTTTCATGTATAGTAATGTAAAATTACATTTTTTACTTTTTACCTATGTTCTTTTATATTCAATAAGAAATTATACAGTCACAAATCACTAGTTTTTCGTTCTAAGCATGTAACAGAGCTCGTGGAGGTTATTTTTAACGTTTATTATAAGGTAATTAAATTAATTAAATTATTATAAAGTATTCTAGTAAATAACTTGACTTTTTTACATACATAGTCGGCACACATTGATGTGAGATATCACAGAAACAAAACCAGATCGGAAGATGCTGAAACTAAAACTTTATTTTTCGCCTCAAGTTATGAATCACTCTGAATATCATTTACGAATACCCATTTGGCTGATTTATTTACCTCTCTCCTCCTGTTAGCTAGGAATAAGTTTTCTCATTTTGAATTTCGAACATCATACCATCATATTTCCAGGAATGCAAATCGCCGTATTTTTCATTTTTCTGGCCATAGTGGATTCGTCATTTTGAATGTCTTTAAACATCGCAATTAGAACCAAAAATCTTTATTTATTGCAAGAAATAAGTTTCAAACGAATCGTATATGTTCTACAGTTTTGTTGTCATATTGGTTACACCAGTTTGAATTTTTATTAACAGTACTCGCATATCTTCATATAGTACACGAAATATGTTTCATAGCAATCGAATATATTTTTTTCAATTTAGTAGCCGGCGATTTCAAAATATTAATGTCAGATGTGGAATTAGAAATCTTCGAATATTACAGGAAATGAGTTTCTTCATTTATAAAAATTAAATTGTTTGAAGATGAAGCCATTTGTGTGCCCAGTGCTCAGGCAAGTGCCTGTAAACCCAACCATTGGATTAGATATGGCTATTTATACCATTGTGGCGCGATCCCATGGTTCACACAAACTTACCAGAGGTTCTGACACAATTTGACTGAATAATATAGGCATAATATTAATTATGACTGAATGAAGACATCAAATTCACAATAGAATTACAAGAGAACAACCAACCGCTTTTGTTGGATGTGTTTGGCATATGGGACGTGAAATGAGAGGCTGGAGTACTCAAAGTCTACTGAAGGCAGTCACATGCCAATGCAGGTATTTAAACACAAAAGATCACCATCAACCACAAGTACCACACATGTGAAGTGACGTGAAAATGATGTATAGAACATGCAGTTTGTAACATACTTTAAGAAACGTCAGAAATTTGGACGCACTGTACAACACGGAAACAATTTTGTTTCGTAAATAATTTATTGGTTTTGAGCAGTTTGAACTTTGCGGACACGTGTGTGTCTTAGATTTATTCACACGGTACGTACAGTACGTACGTCCATAGACCAAACAATCATTCAGAAACTCGTCACGTCCAAAGCCGTTGCAAATTCTTCTAAGACGCGCCTTGCGTTTTCAATTTAAGCATCCGCAAATACATAATGTTCGCCGACTGCCGCATATCAACACAATTATTCATTTAACATATTTTTCATCGTCTCTCACCAGACTTATTTCACATACTATATTTCCTTCCTTTAAATGAAAGTTATACACATCATTTCAGGACGTGTTAAACGGTGTGTTCCTTCTTCCTATACATAGGAAACCATTTCAAACAAACCTAACTAAAGAAACGCAATTCAATTTGCAAAGAATAAAGTAGAAATAAAAATTAAATTGCTTAATCATGCGTAAAATCGCAACGATTTTCTTGGTTATAATTAAATCGTTCGTACACACCTATATTTAAACATAGGCGAAGCTTGAGTTGTATAGTTGAATATGAATAGAATATATTCCGGACTGTTTTTCCGTAAAGATATAAATGATAGATTATTAATGATTACGGTTAGGTAAATATGCGATGAACGATTGCGTTGGTAGTATGTAATTTATCATTACTATCCGACGTACGTTTAATTTGATTTGTCAGACGATTGTCTGAAGCACTCAACTTCTTTGGCCTGTCTTTATTTAGCGGGGAGTTATTAAGGAATAATATTTATATAACTGTTATAAAAGGTGTGTTGATAATTGGTAATAAACATGCGTGAAGAACCTTGCACTTACCTAACGCATTGCGTAATGTGCAGAATGTGCACTTAAATTGCTAAAAATGGACGGTAGGTTAAAGTTAAACTCTACAATATACATAAATTATATTACCCTTCCTTCCTCAATTGATAATCTAGTAGTGTCTTTATTTCCACTAGAAGCCACGTGTATTGAAAGCCATGGGTAAGCCGGCTTTGGTATATATCTGACATTCTTTTTCTTTCACGTGATATATTAAGGTATTTGTACTGTTTAGTACATTGGGAATTGTTAAGGTTGATTCATATGTCTTTCATGCACTTTTTCACAAGTCATGCAAGCATTGGCATCTAGTCGTGTTGATAGATTGAATTGGTTAAATTGGTTAAAATACACACAATTTCACAATTGTTCTTCAATCTTACACCTGCATGAAAAAAAAGTTTTTTACATTTGACTTTAACTTATGATGTTGTTACAACATGATAAAGATATATTGTTACAATAACATTTTAACAAAATGTTAATATGTTCTTGCTAGTGCAGTTTGTTTAGACTTTCCTCAACCCTGAACAATTTAGAGACCCTGTGCTTTCAAGAGAAGGTCAGATATATACCAAAGCCCACCCAAAGCCGGCTTACCCATACTGTCATACTGGACATTTATTTGATACTATGGCTTTCAATACACGTGGCTTCTAGTGAAAATAAATAGACTACTAGATTATCATATTCGGAAGGAAGGTCATATAGTTATGATAGAGCTTCACTAAGGTAAGTTCGTTTAATCATATAATTATTTGGCAGAGGTACAGAGACAACCTAACTTTTTAGCTGTGTCCGATGTATTTGTATAGAGATATATTTGTTCACATTCGAAAACATCAATAATTCAATATATTGAAATCAATAACAAATTCAAAAGCTGGCCAACAGCTGGAAAAACCTTGCTTAAAGTTATCCGTTTCAAAAATAATTTTACTTTGAGAAAAAGCAGTGGTGTATTTTCTCTTTAAAATGATTCAGTGCAAATCCCACACGAACGCCACTGGCAAGAATAAAAAAATAGGTTGTACAGCAGAAAGTGCCTTTTGATGCATAGAAGATACGTAGTTCGTTTCACAAGAATATCTAGGGTCATACCAAAGTTATTATAAAAAAAGATTTTTTTTAAAATTTGAGCACCCTGTAGTTCAAAAGTTAAGACCTTTAGGATATATTTTCATATGAGTTTTTTTCTCAAAATAGAGCCAAAATAACTCCTTAAATATTAGCATGTTATTAAGAAACACCATATATCGGTTAACTAGATATGTGCAGTTCCCAAAATTTCAGTTTTAGTTTCAGGAGTAAATTAGTTTTGTAACTTTCTTAATTGTTGTTTTACAACAATATTGTAGAAGTAAAGATATTTGAGATAAGTTTTGATATTGTTATTTTGCTTATAACATTGTTGGTTTTGTTGCTATGACAGTTTTCAAATGTTTTTCAAATGGAATCGAATATTTTAATCTCTGAAATTACCCAAAGGCTTTTTTTGCTTTCATATTGTATGACCTGAGAATTTATTTTTATAAGGAACAGTTTAAAATTCTTAGGTATTCATAAACTCTGGGGAACAATGATTTTATGAATTAAAAGTAACTAGTCGTTTTCAGTAGATTTCTTTATGCTGAATAGGAATCCCGGTTAAAAAGCTCTCTGAAAAACGTAATGTGATGAAGTTTTCGCTATTTTTAGCATTTTTGTCTACTAATCTTGTAGCATAGTCCGCTTTAGCGTTATCTTTAGATGACATAAGAAGCAAGTATCCAAATTTGGCATTCCAAATACCTTTGGGATGCTCTGATGCACTGCTAAAAACCTGACAATGTGACTTACAATTTTGACAAAAGATAATAATCCAAAAAAAAATGGAAAACTGTCAGTATCTAAATAATTTATCTGATGTCTAGATGTCTCAGACTAATTTCCATCAAAATTATTACAAAGAAAAACATGAACAACTCAAGCCTTTAGTAATCAGTTTTTGAAATCTAAGAGTTTCTAATTACATAGAAGCTTCAAAAGTTAAAAGTTCAAAAGTTAACCTTAAACTTCGTATCTTTCCCTGAAATCTCGAAAGTTTGTTCGACTATGTATTTGAAGCACTAAAAATATTTCCTCATGGCGTAAAAAAAAACAAAAGCCGCAAAAATTTGATACGAGCCAGGATTCGTATTCAGCACCAGAAAATCTGTCGAAAATGCCTATCCAAAATTTAATTTACAAAATCCTCTTTCCCAGAATTATCAATATTTAGGATCTGTGTTTAGAAGAAAGAGAAAGAAAACTTCAAAAACAAAGTTGGAAACAAGGTTGTCATACAATAATTGAAACAAATGATTAGCCTGGCTAACAAATAAATAAATTGAAGACGTCACAACTGATCCTATAGTGTGCTTTTTTCGTAGACTCTTAATGTAACAATAGAAATTGTG
The DNA here is from genome assembly GCA_963966075.1 of Aphodius sticticus. Lineage (NCBI taxonomy): Eukaryota > Metazoa > Arthropoda > Insecta > Coleoptera > Scarabaeidae > Aphodius > Aphodius sticticus. The sequence goes on from OZ014506.1 coordinate 13,485,984, forward strand.
GATTCAGTCTACTTTTTGAGTAAACTTGAGTGCCAAAAAATCGCACAGAAAGCAAAAACACGCGTTTCTTTTCTCCAAACCTAGCCATGATTCAAAATTTCTGACTTCAGATTCTGAATTCATGGACAAAGGCCTTCTAGAATCGGCCTGCGGCTTCGCTCGCGTAGATTTTAGAATTTGATAGTGTCGGTTTTCAAGCAACAATTTGTACTGTCGTATTACATATAAATAATGTAAGTGTATGAGCATAGAAAACTTACTATTGTGCTCGAAACTGAACTGCAATTGTCGAAGTTTGTAAGAGAAGTCCTGTGCTTACCTGTAATTGAAAGAAAAAGAAAATTAATATAAGCGACACAATCAAAACTTTCAAATTACAGTTTTCAAGCAGATTCTATTATGTCAAGATAAATAATACGTTTAAAGTCATAGTAAATAAGTAGATGTTATTATCTTAATTAATTCCTCCAACTAAGGTAACACATTCGACGAATTAAAGGTAGTTTTGCCAAGAAAAAAGGGCTTAGCAGTACATATCCAACAACTTTGTTTTTATCCCGATTATACCATGTCAGAACCAAACAAGAATTGTTCCTAACAGAGAAGAAGATACAATTCGCGGATGGGCAAACTATAACGCGAAGTCTAGGCGAATTCTTATAGCAAAACCTGTAGAACGACTTCGTCTGATCTATCGCCCATAGCAACCGCAGGTAACTATTAATCTAACCGTAGAATAACAGCGATAGAAGACTGGCTTCGCTGGAAAACTATTCACATACGAACGAACACAGACGCACGCGTACACACACAGATAGTTTCTTCGAACTCTTCTGGGTACCAGGAATAGAAATAGGTTCAGCTCTCATGCTGAGATACCCATACCTTTGTCTGGTTGGTTAATGGTGTTTGCGTTTACAGACTAACATATTACAAGAAATCGAAGCGTCTATTTTTTTTTCGGTTGTTCAAGCACACGCTAACATGGCGCTGATGAGGTTATAATTACGCAGAAACTCGATAGCGAGATATTTATCATTTTTTCTTTGCAGTTTCAATGTGTGTATTTATAAAATTGTTTAGATCCTTGGGAAAGTTTAGAGCAGCGTTTTGAAACCTTTTTACTCTTGCGAAACACTTGAAATTGGCTTAGAATCCGGCGGAATCAAAAAATAGCGTCCTTCACACCTTTCCAATGTTATTTCAAGGAAAAAATACACAGGGAAAAATGTGATTCTTCAATAGTTGAAAATTACTTCTACGGTGAAATTACAGCACTTTTCCTGTGAAATTTCAAAAATAATCTGTAAACTTACGGCGACAATGCTCTATTTTCACAGGAATATGTATGTGGAATATGTGAATTCTGTAAAAGAAAATACAGCATTTTAACTGGTAGCAAATAATGAGCGATGTTTATTCTTCTTTTACAGCATTTTTAGTTGTATATATTCTGTAACTTTGCAGATATTTGTCCCGTTGCGTAAACCTATTTGTTCCTTTCAATGCCTTCAAAAGTTACAGCCCTTTCAAGTATCACCAAAGAAAGGAAAAGAAAAGTGCAAAAAATGCGAACACGAAGGATACAAACAGTACTTTTTAGAATAATTGAATAATAGTATATTATTATACAAGTTTTATAAGACGTCAAACTGGCGCATGAGTTGTTTGAGTCAAATTGGCGCATGACAACCAGTGAATAAAGGATATAGATATAGAAACATAACCTAAAAAGTTAACTTAAAATAGTGTATAATAACTATAATAGTCATAATAGAAGTGTTTGGTTGATTAGTTACTTCGAAGAACAAGATCAAATTCTCTTCGGTGAAGTAGGTCATAAAGTAGTTCATATACTTAGTAAAATTACATGCGATGGAGGTAACACAAATAGTTGCACACAACTAGAACTAAGACGAACTTGGAAGCGACGTACAAAAAAGAATACGGTATTGACACGACCAGAATTCTGTCCAAAATGCTACCGAAAACATATACGTTACATAAACTAGGAATTCTCAACACTTTAGATGTACTATAGCTTACTACGTGCATGCTGATATTCAATAAACTATTTATTGCGCATATGCAATCCCGAGGCAGTATTTGAACCCGATCATATCATATATAATATAGATATTTCGCAGTTTATGCGATTGCAGGAGATTCTAAAAAGGAAGTTTGTGGTTATGTGTATTTATGTTTGACATATGGCATTTGATATAAATGTGACTAATCTTGTACCAAAAAAAGTTACCAAAAACGGTGTTATAATTTGTTAATTGTAACTTCGAAAACAGTGTTACAATGAGTCCCTTATGAATGCAAAGTAGAAAAGTTCCTTTATAAGTTCAAAAAATATCAGAAGAAAAATAAAATGGATACAAAAATTACGACACATTTATTGTCAGTAAAAAGTTTCATATGGACCAATTGATAAGAAGACAATATTAGAAATCAGCGCTATTTAAAATACGGTTTTGTTAATATTCCGTAGTTTTTTTTATTACACTGGAACATTAAATAAGTGCACATGAAACATTTTACACAGAACGACATTTACGTTCTAAACATAACGTTTATGAATAAACGCACAAGTAGAAGAAGTGAAGAGAATTTAATGTTAAAAAGACGAATTTGAAGTAAAAAAATATGAAATAAGTTAATTTTTTGCGTTGACGAACTTAATGTAATTATAGTTTTAATTAAATTCCGTCACAAAATTTTGAATTTCACTTCGCTCTCCAGTCCACTTTTTCGGAAACAAAGATTTGTTTTATTATTATAGCTTTATTATGATTAGCTACATAAATTTTCGCCTAGAATTGCAAATCACTCTGTATATTTATTGATTTTCCATGAATGGTAGCTACACAATTTCTGTCATAGATGCTCTGTTTAGTAATCTTATCTGAAATGTACGATCATATTTAAATCTACCACCCACAATTCTAAAGTCAAGTGTCCATTATTAACAGCAAACTTTAAATTTAAGGTTCATTTTGTCACACATTTGGATAGGGAAAAAACAAATAATATTAGATTTTGACCAATAATTCTGCCAGAAGTTGCTTTCTATTATTTTGTTTTTATGTAGAATAAAATTATAAGTAATTTTGTCGGTTGTATATGTATTAGTTACTCCATATTATTCTTGGAACGAAGGCGAGTGTACTAAAATCGTAGTTCAAAAGGTATTCCCCGATAAACCCCATTATTTTGGGTAATATTTAGGAACATCTCGTGCAGAATTCGTGTAAAACTGTCTAAAATTATCCGTCCAGAATGCTCCGTTCGGAAAACGACTTATTCTCATTCGGTCCACAAATACATGCGCGATTTCGACAGTCGGGCTTTATTTTGAGAATCCATCGGCGTTATTTCGGGTGTCGTCCTAGACAGATCCTCTGCATCCTTAAAGTGTTCATTAGTCAAAAGCTAATATTTCTGGAGTAAGGAAAATAGAATAAATTGTTGCAGCTCTAAGACATTTACTGTCGCATTCGGTCGAACAATTTAGTTGTATGGCAGAAATGTCTTCATTGAGGCGATAACATGTACAATTTATGAATCGTTGATGCACATTTGGCTGACCACGTCTAGTGGAATTGAACAAATATTTTGGCGAATACAGACTTTGTTTCGCATTTATGAAATAGTAAGGTACCTACTTTAGACGTTACACTTAGAACGAATGGCTCATAAAAACTCAAAATGTATAATTAAATTTTATGTTTATAAACTGTTAATACTAATACAAATAACAACTTCTATGATTTTGGCCTCAGATGATGCTGGCATCACTCTATCTAAAGTGGCATCCATAATGTCTGTTATTAAACGTGCTTAAAAATACTTTACAAGTATTTGACGACCTCAGTTAAACTTTGACCAATACGGTTCTTTGTATTTTCAACTATTTTCAACTAATTTCTGATTATTCTGCAGCTAATGGTACGATTGTGCTACCCGATTCCTTACAGTTTTTGAGTTTTGCTTTATTTATAATTTAAAAACAATATCTTAAGTACTAATATTTTTCTGATTTACTAGAAATTTGATTGAAGTGATTTGTGGTTAAATTCTGTTAAACTCTGGATGGTTCTAAAAAGTTCAAAATATGGGACAACTGGTTTGTATACAGCGTATTCAAAATATTGGACTACATCTATCAAATAATGTCATTCCAAGAATATCAAATTTCTTATTAAAATAACCTTACATAGTTCCATTTTTTAAAATCTACGAATTTTCCACATAAAAAGTACAGAAATATAGGCCTAATATGTTTTTTTATTTAGCATTATTACTAATGTAAAAATTAAATTAAAATTTACCATAAACTTATTTTCAATTATTTCCTATTTCTAGCCTATTTTTATATCTTGATCGATCCCAAATTTCACAACTAATTATTTTCATAAAGGAACAATTTAAGAGGGATCAGCATACAAATTTGAAAATACTAAAACTTGTATTCCTGCCGATATTAGCCGATTCACGTCCCAGTTTCAGAATGATTGACCGAACAATATTGAACTTTTTTGTTGTTTATCAGAAATATAATAAATAATAAAAAAAAACTGTTTTCGGTAATTCTCCTGCAAATACTGGAATTTTTGTTTTGTTTATAACTTTATCGGTTTAGTACATATAGATACCTTTTTATACAATGGTATATTTTTCTAAAATTTAGAACTCCTATTTCTGAATTGAAAGCTGTTCATATGATTTGAAAAGACTTACTCGATAGGAATAAAAATTAAAAAAAAAGAAACCTACAAACGAACCCGGGTCCGAAAGTTTTATGTCATATTTCAATAAAAAAAATCTGATGTGGCCAGGCACATGACTTTATCATACTATATATAAAATTATAAAATATAATAGCTGCATGAGATTCTATAGATCGAGATTGGTCGTGTCTGCATTAAAATAAACTTGTTAGCCAGGATTTGACAGATATTCTGATTCTATTGCCAGTAGGTCAATTACAGTAGGACTGATTCTATTGTCAAAACATCAGCGTTTGTCATTAGAATGAAAATATGTGTCAAATCCTGGCTAACTAGTTTTTTATTAATGCAAACACGACCGATCTCGATCAAATAACAGCTAAACCAACAATTTTACCAAAAAATGTCATAGTGATAAATTATACAAAATTTCCTCTACTAAAATTTATTATTTAACTATTTTGAAGAAATTACAGAAATGGCGGCTTATTTGCAAAATCGTTGAAAATTGCTAAGAGTAAACATCCAGTTCCTTTGGACCCTTTTGACCAAAAAGCTTTTCAGCTCTCATTATACTACGTATGATACAGTAAAAATTTGTTTAATTGTTTTTGTTTAGTTTCTGGAAACGCAAAGCGGGTGCTGTAACAACAAAACATAATATACATACATATGACTCACTTTTTCCCCACAAAAAAAGAAAGTAAATGTCATTCGGAGTAAAATGAACCTTATAGTTTTCTCAAAACGTAAAACATTTACAGCTGTTTGAAATATTAACAAAACAAAGCAAAATAAAAAATAAAATATATACAAAACAGTGCAAACACGAAGAAACAACCCAATAAATATCCATAACAACAATGAAATTTAAATTAAAAAAGTCAATTAATCAATTGATTAAACAAAAGAAGGAACAAAAAAAAATTCATATAAACCTTTTTTAAAATGGCATTCTGAATAAAAAGTTTCATCTACATATACTTATTGTGTTTTTAATACCTAAAGAAATTAGAGTCGTTTAAAATTAAGTTTTGTTAATATTTCAAACGGAAGTAACTTTTGTCCATATGAAAGTTTTTACTCGGTATGATATTTGCTAACTGGAAAAGAATTTTGCAGGAAAAAGTGGGAAAAAGTGTATATATATATATATATATATAAAACTAAAACCAGCATATTTGTCCAAAACACTTTTATTTAATTTAGTTTGATTTAATTTGATGTAGAATAACACTGATAAGTTTTTATTCATACGGTTATTATTCATGTCAGTATTACTATTATTGGAAATACATCTTCTAAATCACTTTATATGAATCTCTTTCTTAGCAACTTACCAGTCGCAGAAATCGAGATTTTGGAGTTATTGAGAAAGAATTGAAAAAATATGATAAATTCATTTTCCACAATTAAATACATAAATAAGTACGTAGGCTTTCACGGCCAGAATCAATTAAAAAATATATTGCTTCCGGGTTATACCGTGTGTGAAAATTTGGAAATGCTGACGTTTCGCGAACCATGTTGCTCTCTGCTTCAGAGCTAACTGACTACTGATACTATTATATCTAATTCAGTTAGCTCTGATGAAGCGAGCAACATGGTTCGCGAAACGTAAGCATTTACCAATTTTTATTCTCAATACTGGTAATAAGTTCAATATGTCATTGAGGCGAATGTACTTATCGCTAATTTTAGACTACAAAAAAAATGGAAAATTACACTAAAATTAATTTATAGCACTCTATAAATACTTCAGGGAAATACAGGTGTGCATACAATAACTACACGATCATAACACCTTATGCAATGACCGGAATTTCCTAAAATCATCTTTACAAACAACGATTATTATTTTTAACACTTATATTAAACAGCCTCTCTGGAATAACCAAATCCAGTAGTCGAACAATGCAAACATATTTTTTATTACTGATTGCGGTGAATATTAACATACATCGTTACATAATTAGATTAACCAAAACCCAGCAAATAAAGAAAGAAGTAGCATCATCTCTGTATGTATTAGTCACAGCTCCAGCATCTCGCGTGTTTGCAGAAGATCTCGAAGACCGACCGGCCGGCCAATTAAAGCCGATTCCACGAAGGCAACTTTTCTTATGCAGTGGAAATTCCAATCGTACGATACGATATCCGCGTTTGCTCACGCAGATGCACGCGACCGCAACGGACCAAGCGAGCAAATAAAAGGAAAAGTCATGTATTCGCGCTTGGTGATGGTAGACCAACAACAAACCGGTGGTCTACTCCAGTGAACCAGTCTGGTGTCTTCCTTTTCCTCGTTTGAATTGCGTAATTCCATGTCAAATGAACACAGTTTTATTCCTCACCACCTTGGATTTTGATGAAATTTTGTACCATAATTGTAGTCGTCATGTAGTTGTAGAAATATACCAAATTTTATGATAATATGTTATCTTCTTTTGGAATTATGGGTATGCAAAATTTTAAAAATTGTTCGGACATGATATATTTAAATGCCGATTGTCGCTCACGTGTGATATAGGTAAGGTGACGTCGCGTTTTTGGCGGGATAGTCCCGATTTTCCACATTTTGTCCCGCGTCTCGCGGAGGTTTAAAAATGTCCCGCTTTTTGAGAAAATCCTTAAATTTGCATATTACATCATAGGCTTGTTTTTACTTGATCCAAACATTCATTTTCAAATTTTATGATAAAAAGCAGAACAGTATTTCTATTGTTGTATTTTAAACCAGACTTTTGAGATCGCCATTGTCTTTTGTCTTAGTTATTTTGGTGATTTGAGAACAGGTGAAATTGGTGATAAGATGATTTGGTTAAAAAGGCAGGCGCAGATACAATGAGAAGTCGTATGTAGACTGGAGTTTATGTGCATCTTCAAATCATGACAGAAATTGTTGCAAATTTACTACAGTACATATATTTTATAAAAAAAAATCTGATGTGGCCAGGCACATGACTTTATCATACTATATATAAAATTAATAGTTTAGCTGCATGAGATTCTATTTGATCGAGATCGGCCATGTCTGCATTAAAATAAAACTAGTAGAACTAGACAGATATCTCGATTAAAGCTGCGTTCGGATATTGTACTCCGTTGACACCGGGTACACCGTACAAATGACACTTACGTGTTAGTGGGTGTAAAAAGTGTAACGGTGTTCAATATCCGAACGCAACCTATATTGACAGTAGTATTTTCAAAACATTAGCGTTTGATACTAGCTACTGTCATTAGAATCGAAAAATCTGACATATCCTGGCTACTAGTTTTAAAGCAGTACGACCGATCTCGATGAAATAGAGTTTGTTCATGCAGCTAAACTATAAATTCTACCAAAAAATGTCATATACATAAATTATAGAAAATTTCCTCTCCTTTAATTTATTATTTAACTATTTTGACGACATTACACAAATAGCGGCTCATTTACATAATCTTCGAAAAATGCTAAGAGTAAACCACCAGTTCCTTTGGACCCTTTTCAACAGAAAGCTTTTCAGCTCTAAGTTTGGTTATGAAATTTCTAAATATAAAGTTTTGTCCCGATACCTTTAGTAGTTTCTCCGGAATCGTCGCCACAAAAACGGGTACACACAGACACACACACATACACACACACACACAGACATTTTTTTGTACCTTGGTCAAAAATGTTCAGGGGATCCAAAAAGACATATTTCCGCTAAAATCTCAAAAAATTTTTTTGGCATGATTACAATACTTTACATACTGCGTATGATAAAGTAAAAAGAGCGCACAAATATCTTTAGATTTATTTATTTCATGTCATAAATTTTCCACCTTAAAATTCAGTTAATACTACTGTGATATGAAGAGAAATTTTGACGTTTTTGTTGATATTTAAAAAATCTCTACCGGAATCTGACAAAAGGATTAAGTTTATTTTTTTAGTTTTCAAAACCGTCCCCGGCATATTTTGTTCTTGATTTGTAGCCATTGAATCGGAACATTTATTTACTATGTTCGTTGGCTTTAAAATTTGTCCGAATAAGTAAATAATTAATCTTTCTCCATGCTTTCACCACCATTTTAGCGTTAAAGTGAACCCTTGATAGTAAATCTTACACAGAGGCAAAATGTTGTGTAAATTAAGTAAACATGTTGTTTCAATAGAGGCAAGAAAACAGTTATTTCTGGATAAAAGCGTATTTACATATTTACAATATCTATTTGGTATACAAAGGACGTATAGTTCTTAGAACTTGTAATTTTTGTTAAAGAAAAGCTTAAAAATTTACAATTTACCCTCCAAAAGTAAAACGCCCTATCTACGTAGAAATATCCTTATAATTTTTCTGTTTCAATGCAAAAACCACTCATTTTTTTACACTATATCATCTATATTATTTACCCTATATCTAGATTGTAGACTTCCGCGGTCTGAGTCAATGATATATTGATTTCCGGGTGGAAACCGCGTTGATGACTTTAAAGCAGTCGACAGTATATTCTTGCCACTTGGTTTCATACTTAGTCCTGAAGATGCATCTTGCAACAAAATGCGAAACGTCGACTGCTACAAAGTCATCAACGCGGTTTCCACCCAGAAATCAATATATTATTTCCCCAGTCTAGCGTGTTAACTAACCATTTTTACGTAAATCACGCTAACTTGGTTTTACCATTAAAGTTATATTTTAAAGAAAAAGAGCAATTATTTTTGTCAATGTAATGTTTGTAGAGACAGCAACTATTTATTCTAGCAAGTAATATTTATTCAAAAGATTGAATAAAAATCTGTCAACATTGCATCAACCTTTCCCAACATGGACACCTTCCAGAGACAATTGTATTTAGTCAATTGAAATAAATATAGCAAAACAATTAAGCTCTTCAAGAAAGCAATGTGTTCAATGATGTGTGATATTTTATGTAGATGTTGAACAGTTATGTTTTGTTAACCATCACAGAAACGTAAAAGATATCTGTGGATCCAACCCAAATCTAAATCATATTGACAATTATTCCTTTTTATATTTGCCCAAAAGTTTGAGTTGGTGGATTTTACGACAACGTCAGTATTTGGTTAACCACCCCCCCCCCCACGCATATGTCTCGCTTTGCCTCAAGAAAATATTGGTCACCTTACGTATACTAGGTGCCATTTTATTGCTTTTTCCATGAGCTTTCTCCTGATATACAACTCAATAGGGCTTGTGGGGAATTTTGTTTTCTTAATTAAAATTTAATTAAATTTTGATTATTTCAAAATGCTCCTTTAAAAATTTTGAAAAAAGGCTGATAATAGTTTACAAAGTTTTTAGTTAATTTCCAAAGTTTGAAAGTAGGAACGAAATGGTTTAAAGACTTAAAAAAATTAATGTCTATAAACATAATATTTCCTGAAAATGGTATACCAACCAAGTGAAGCCAATTCACTATTATTTGTTTTAATACTGTTATTAATTTTAAATCATATAAGTGGTACAATTAGTCTAGAAATAACTTTTCAATTTTAATACATTTTGATGTTATACTTGACATCGTTGACATCTTCATCAGTCGTTGTTCGTTGCCGAACGTCGGTAAATTATCATGAAGATTCCGAAGTTGGCGCCACACTCTAGTTCCTCTGCATGTTTCATATTTTTCCTGAATTATTGCGAATATTGTAAAATTAATGGTAAATTTAGTTTACCTATCTTGAAATTACCCCGAATTTGCGAGGCATCAACACGCACAGCGTGGTAGAAATTTGAATGTTTTAAACTCGCAACATACTGTAGTTTGCTGCTTTATTGGATTATGATACTTTAGGATCTAGTAGTGCCACTTTACCATGAAATAGCTGTAGTAGCTTAAAATAAATAACAGGGTACTGCAGCTCTAAGGTTTATATACCATTTTCAGTTCCAATTCCCCCACAAGCCATATTGTGTTGTATATGAGGAGAAAGCTCATGGAAAAAGCTATAAAATGGCATCTATACCACCTCTCTAGATTAATTAGCTTGGACGATAATCGGCCTTTAAATATATCATGTCCGAATGAGTTTTAGAATTTTGCATATCCAAAGTTCCAAATCGGGATAACATAATTATCATAAAAGTTTGTACTTTTCTATAACTACATGAAGACAACCATCGTACAATTCGTCAAAATTCTAGGTGGTGAGGAATAAAACTGTGTTGATCTAACATGGAATTACCGTAACTAATGCGTTGGATATGGCCGTTTTCGCGAATCGGTATTAATTGCTTTTTAATTGACATCGATGAAAGATGCAAATTACCGAAAAATATAGAAAGTATTTATTGTTAATCCACTCACCGACAAAACAGTTATCACTGCTAAAGAAACTGGAAGAAATTTTTACCGTTAACAAAACAAAAATTTCGTCAACCGTGTTTTTTGTGGTTTACTTAAAACTTTCTCTTCCACAATTCCTGTCTGGTTTATTTATATGCGGGCGTACGAGCGGTTGATTGTATTTTAATTCTCAATATGGAGCCAATTGTCTCCGTGCGGCCATAAATTAAGCGGCTAAACAATCGCCGATCGTTTCACGTATAAGCAAAGGGTATCAGAGATAAGCGCGCCGACTCTCGCCGAAGATAAATAGGAAATGCTTTGTGGAACGCTTTAAGGTTAATATGGTTAAGGTTTTCTGCATTATCGACGCCAATTATCATAACATTAACATATGTTATAAGCACTACTCCTTGCTGGTAAGGTAAGTTATAAAGTCACACGCCGCTGGAAGTGTGCTTCCTATCTAAAGTTGATAACATACCTATCCTTAGAAAGATACTGAAGTCTGATATATATTTCTGTTATAACTGGTATGAGATTTCTAAATAATTTCAAACGTAGGAATTCTAAAGAAACCAATACAAGTTGATTAGTTTATGCAAGTATCTTTATACAGCATAAGGAAAACGTCACAGAGCAATAGGCTGGGCGATATTTTTGTTCAGATGAGACTCCTACAGGAGGAAGTACAAAGGACCTACGGGTCTAAGGGTCCAAGTGCAGTGATATGACCACCCTCATTCAATTGCAAATTACAAAAATAACACGTTTTACAAAAAAAATCAACCAAATAGTAGACAATAATAATAATAATATAAAGTAGTTGAACTAGAAGGTCCCAATAACCCCCACAGCTGGTGATCTATTTTTTGAATGGAGTATTTTTTCTCCAACAGTTAGTATACTTATATTTTTTGGATTCTATGATGTTCAAATTGTGCTGATAAGAAAAAGCCAATTAGAACATAATAAGTTTCCAAAAAAGGTACGATCGAAGTGTAAAAATATTGTGATTTTTGTATTCTTTTGTGGATAAACACGTTTGTCCAATACGAAGAAAAATCGCTTATTTTTTTTTGTAGTTTTTTCAGTAATTCTGTAACTATTTTCGTTTTCCCTAAGGGTATGTTCTTTTTCAGAAATGCAGACCACAGCTAAATGATTACTTCAATAAAATGATAATAAAATGTTATCACTTCTTTAGCTCACAATATTTCGGAATTTGTTCGCTTAAAATCAATGTTTTATCAAGAAAAAAAGTCGTACAACATTTTTACATAATTTAAAAATAGTACAACATTTTTACATAATTTAATTCATGCTTACGGCTTTATCTAGTTTAGTATCTAGAAAATAGTTTATTTTTGGCAGGAAGAAAATACTAAGTCAATAAATACTAAGTAAATATTGCTTGTTGCTAAATTTATAATAAAATCACTGCTTACTCTAATTGAGAATTTTTATAGGCACTTTTTAAAAATAGAAACTTAATGCTATTGATTGGCTTTTTAAATCGGTATGACTCAACTGGGTTTCTATATTTTCTTTTACAGGGTGTCCCACTTTTTTCACCGCAAAAGTTATTTTTAGAAAGTAAAAGTCATTCTGACTAAAGCTTTTCATATGGACCTAACTGTTTATTCAAATCCTTAAAAAGTTACAGCCGCTTGAAATATTATTATAAAAATAAACAATAAAATAAATACATATGAAACAATGCGAAAATGAAGAAAGAAGATATTCAATACCCATAACAATGATACTATATAAAATAAGAATTCAAAATAAATCATATAAACAAATAAACGAAGAAAAAAAATACGTGTGAAACTGTTTACACATTTGTTTCTAGTAAATGTCATTCAGAGTAAAAAGTGTGATGCCCACTTATTGGGGTATCTAATTAAGTTAGAGCCTTTTCAAATACAGTTTTACTATAATTTCAAACGGCTGTAACTTTTTAAACAACAAAGGAAACACATAATCCATATGGAACTTTTTCCTCAGTGTGTCATTTACTATCTGGCAAATAGTCTACGGTAATACCTTGGAAAATAGGGAAAAAAAGTGGGATAGCCTGTATATACAAACAATTTTCGTTCAAATATAGAACTAAAACACAAGCTACTACTACACCCATCTAGGAGTGAAACAAGAAACCCTGCATATTTGAATGCTATACCACACACTATCTGATGTAAATGCGCTTATATAGGTAAAACTACGAGAGCTGAAGGTGAGTCATCGATTCCAGCTGTTATTTTGCTGATACGTTACAGATCATTCCCGTGCGTTAGAAAGAAACAGAGTGCTTTTTCATGCGTCTGTTCTTACGTTTTGAGGCGATGACTCACCTTCAGCTCTCGTAGTTTTACCTATAGCACTTATTGCACCTAAAACAATTGAAAATTGTCCACTATTGCCATTTTTATTTGACAACTATTATTTTTCCAATGAAACTGGTTTTTATGTAAGTAATGCACCACAATAAATATAAATAATGCACCTACGTGGACCCAGTTCTTCTTATTTCATTTTTGAAAGGGTTAATATAAATTCTGCAAACGCCGAAACGTTCCCGGTCATTTATTACTGGTATTTTTGGACTATAACGTCTTAAGTTGCGATAACAATGTCATCTAAGTACGTAGCATCAACATTCCTGTTTAAAATTACTATTATTTAAATGGCGCAATTGGCGTACCTACAAAAGTAATTTGGCGTTTCAAAGACTACAATCACAATTCTTGCTCGTTATCGCATTATCGCATACTAATTCATCAGCAAACTAAAGCACATTGCGAATCCATCTTAGATAAATTTCACAATAATTATTTACCGGGACATACTACAAATTATTAAGCGCGACCAATTCCAACTTCACAATAATTTATAGCGTAGTAAAACTAGAGCGCTTTTAACACCCAGCAGTTAACAAGAAACGACCGTGCAATCATACATTACCAACTCATTTTTTTGGCCAACACTTTCGTCTGCTGGCACAGGATCACATCAAATACGATGCTGCAAAAACAACAGACAATACCCACCAGGAAATAATGTCCAAATAAAATACGAAAAGTAACCTTAACTGTAGTTTATATTCAATAGAAAACTAAATAATCTTTGATCTGTCCACACCTCCATGGTTGCGTTCGGTTAATCTCCCCTGTAGTCACTGGATAACGCGCTGGAAAAAGTTTGCCCAAACTGTGAATATTATTGGTATTTACCAAAAGCCTTGTACTATTATCTATACTATTGTGTCTGCATTCGTAAAGAGTCACAATTCTGTGTGTATTTTGTGCTGTTTGCTGTCTGGCTTCGTCTGACTTTTACTTTTTTGTGCAACAGTTCACTTCCTAGTACGGAGCAAGAGATGAGCTTTCGCTATTCGCTGTATCTGTGCGGCGACACGTTTTCCTGCCTGGTGCCGACATTATGCACGCTTCCGTTTGCAGAAGGAACAACACTCATCGACACAATTCCCTGTCGCATTCCTGAACCGCGCACGAAGACCTAAGTGCTTTATTTATAGCTTAAACACTCCTCTAATTGCTGCCTGATTGCTCTGTAAACGGCCACCGTAAATCTAATAAAAGACATGGTAGTCGTTTTTGGAGAGAAGATGAATTGGTGATTGTGGAGATGTGGATGGATAACTGTATAATGTATGTACAGTTATATGGTGCTGCTTTATTAGTTTTAAGGCTGGTATTTTTATCTACGGATAAAGTCCTGGATAGCAGTCTGATAGATTTGTTACATTTGTTTATTTAATATGCTTTAAACTTCAACTTTTTACGGATGTTTTGTCAACTTTGTTGTCTTGATGTACCTATTGTCAAAGTGTTAGATTGTACATGTTACCGTAAAAGAAAAACAACAATAACAAAATACATACACAAACTAAAACGTGTATTACAAAAATATTGGCAAACTAATCTAGCCGAAAATGTTTATCAAAAACCAAAAGAACTGAATATTTGTAACTAAACCGGAGGCAGTAGCACAAAAAAGCATCTCATCGAGTTTCGAAAAGCTGTGGTTTTGTAGCACATGTATGATCGGTACATAAAGGAAACGTTGTGGGATAATTGTTTTGTGGCGTTGTCATATCTCTTCTGTCTTTGGAGGACAATATTATGATGCAAAGAAACATGTCGGTAAAAAATAACCAAAAAATAAACGAAAAAAAAAACGGCAAAGTTGACAGAGGTAAAAAGAAAAAGTATCCCTGGTGTGGACACGACATTAACAGCCGAAACGTCTATGTAGTTGGAAATGCTTTGGTATTTGAAGATTTACTAATTGTTTTCTTTACTTTGCTTTTTTCTTAGCTTTATAATATCGTTATAATTCTCTGCTGCCTTTAAACACAGAAGAATAATAACTGAAAGGCATAATAATACCAGGAAATTTTATTTAAAGTAAAATGGAAAGGTTGATGCCAATGGCAAAGCACTTTCCGTAAAGCAAAGAAAAATCATAAATTTTATTATGTCCTACAGTCAATCTACAGAAAAATAACACACAAGTGTATTTTAAATCATTCGAATCAGAAAAGGGTCAACATACAAATTGTCAAGAAAAAATTATCAAGTTCTTAATTATGTGTTTAGATAGTACTCTGCTTAACGAATGTTCCCTAAAAATTTTATTAATATATTCGTTAAACTGCCAGATCGTTGGAAGTTGTAGGCCAATGCTTCTTAGAAAATCACTTGTCTTAGGAAATTGCTTGTATCTCCGCAATTTTTTTATATTTGTTATTGAAATTTTCAGGAAATATACTTCATTAGTTGGACAAATTGGGATGTATATTCATATTTTTAATAAACAATTATCTTTTGTTAAATATGAATCTTTGAATGTTAGCCTAAAAAAAGGTATAAGGTGTACGAAGCCACTTAAAGGCGCATTTCATGAATTCATGTCCTCCAAGTAGGTAACAGAAATATCTTGGAGACTTCTGGACCGATCTTGTTGAATTTGTTCATAGTTTTTGAGTTCAAACCGCTGCAATTTTTCGTGTTTATTTTTTAATCGGCAATTTTAATATATTTTTCCGTCTAATGTTTATTTATGGGTATATTTACTGAATTGAAAATCATTTATTAAAAAGCTCTATAAATGCACGATTTCTATTAATGCATGATTTGTGATAGTCAATCAAACGACTTCATTCTAGCCAATCGAATATACGCAAACCAAAACCATCCAATCAAAACATTCTTTTATCCAGGCACACAGTCCAGAACTGTCAGTTTTAAATTACATAAATAGTCATATACCTCGAACGACATCGACGAATAAAATCTATGTTGACGCCACCAGAAGAATACGATCGACAAAAGAATTTGGTAGCCAAGTAGAATATTAAACGGCAATTAATGATCTCGACAATTAACGCACTTGCTAATCGCTCGTGCGTTAAACAGTCTCGATCATTAATCGCTCTTTTTAATATGCATGATTTGTGATAGTCAATCAAACGACTTCATTCTAGCCAATCGAATATACGCAAACCAAAACCATCCAATCAAAACATTCTTTTATCCAGGCACACAGTCCAGAACTGTCAGTATCAAATTACATAAATAGTCATATACCTCGAACGACATCGACGAATAAAATCTATGTTGACGCCACCAGAAGAATACGATCGACAAAAGAATTTGGTAGCCAAGTAGAATATTAAACGGCAATTAATGATCTCGACAATTAACGCACTTGCTAATCGCTCGTGCGTTAAACAGTCTCGATCATTAATCGCTCTTTTTAATATACTTGTTGGTTAAATAACTATTAATTTATTCTTTGGTTCTCATGAAAGGGGTCGGAGATATTTCTGACACGAAAAACGAATGTTTCGTCGCTTGCCATGTTTACACGCTCGCCTACGACTCGCGTATAAACTTCATGCTCGCGATTTATAATATCCTTAGTTATGTGCTCGTCAAATAATATACTATTATTAGGTGGGCATTGATAGTTTAATAACAGTATTTTTTTCCAATGAACGTTACCATTCACATTGCATTAAATGTTGCCCTTTAAGAAAACAAATGTTATCTTAAATTTAACTACACTATTAGATTCGTCAAAGAGAAACTGTAAGAAGTGTCTTAAAACGCTTGGCTTAGAGCCGTTTTACACGACCGAGAATACTAACGAAAATAATAGCGAAATTAATAGCCAAAACTATAGACAATAAAATCGGACTTGTACGAGCCGTTTACTACCGACAATTCTAACGAAAATAATAGCGAAATTATTAGCTATATTTCAGATCTTCTGATCTGAGAAAATCGTGATAGTACGCACGCACATGACTATATTGTAGCGAAATTGTCAAATGTGTCAAATGTCAATAATTCTCACCAAAACTATAGTGGTAATCTTCGCTATTATTTTCGTTAGAATTCTCGGTTGTGTACAACGGCTCTTACATAATTAAATCTAATCAAATGTCTACTAATTTTTTCGAAAAAAAAATAATAAAATGAAATTTTATACTCATACGCATAAAACTTCAAACAAAACCACCAAACAGCAGAAATATTGTTATTAAACCTACTTAATTAATTCCTTATTATATACATCTTCAAAACTGTACCAAATCGCAGCTACGAAAAACTAATTAATGACAAATGAAATCATAATAAAAGTCTCTGTAACAGTAACTAAGTATTAAAGAACAATTTTTATCAATATGTGGGTAGTATGTAGTTATAAGTTATTTTATTTAAGTGTCACATGATTTCTTGCATATTCTGATAATAATGCAACACACATTTACATTACATTTTCGAATAGAGTGCACTCAAAACGTCAAAGAAACTTTCCGAAAAATCGTTGAAACAAAATCTGTTTTTAGATTATTGGCCAGTACAAAAATGTACAACTTTTTCTAACCGACAATATTGCAAGTTCGCGCGTTCAGACTACAGAACTGTTACCTTGAGACTACCATCTCTCTGAATTAAACAAATACCTTCAATTCCAATAAATTCTATAGTCGATCGGCGCCTATCACAATAACGATAAGTAACGATCAATTCTAAATCAAGTGGAAATTGAACATATTAACATACATCGCTCGTCTCTCCAACCAGATAATTCCGAATACTTCAAGCCATACTCATACCCATACAAACCTATGCAATTAATTTCATATATAAGGTGGAGCCGGGTATCATTACACCGCGTGAATTAATTGCAACGTTAATAGCATATTTTGATATTTAATGTAAATTACAAATACTTTTAAATAAGTAATCGCCGTTTATAAGTAACGGCGCACTAATAGCATTGCTTTTGAAAGCACCCTGCTTGCGAATACAATACCGATAATTCAGACTCGCTCATAATACACTTGTTTATGTCTTTCTTTGACGGTAATTCTTGTTGCTTGGCCTTTAGAACTACTTCCCAACATAGTTTTGCATGCGTTTATGAGGAATTTATTTCACATAATTATATTAAATACTCATATAGAATAACAAATAATATACGGTCATAATGTCATAAAATGTGAAATATTTCCACTAGCTATTATAGCAGATCGTAAATAATATTAAAATAAACATAAGAAATGTCACGCCAAATTGTGGAGATGCTTGTTCAAATAGTTCTGAGAAATACTGTGCAAATTGTTGTTACTTTGTGACGATGTATAGCCGAAAATAAAAATGTAATTATGTATATTTTTTCGTAGAATCGCGGTAAGATATATAAAAACTTAAAAAAATATTTGTTGAATGAGGGAGCTTGGATTTATTGTTCATTTTCAGTGTATGTACATTTGGGTGGTCAAAATTTATACCTTGCAATATCTTTTTTTTGCTGGAGGGCAACGATCCCCCCAATCTGTTCCTTTTCCGGAAAAAGAAATTTCCCCAAAATTTGAAAAGATCAGTTAACGTTAACACGTGCCACCGAGTACCTCAAATTTCCAATTTAAAATACATTTTCCCCGAATTTACAATTTTACAATGTTACGTGATTTATTATTTTTTTTTACAGAAATTACTAATATTGGATTATTGACATGTTTTTGTCATTTATTAACTAATTTAAAATTGTTTAAACAATTACCATTTGGTTAAACAAAAATATACGTTGTTACAAACATATTTTACCATTTTTTGCAAAAATTATTAAATTTTTTTTTGTCATGTATTAACTAATTAGCAATTGTTTAAACAATTACCATTTATTAAACAAAACATATGTTGTTACGCACATCTTTTTCTAATTTTGCAAAAATTATTAGATTATTGGCATTTTTTTGTCATTTATGAATGAATTTGCAATTCTTTAAACAAGTACAATTTTTTAAACAAAAATTTAGTGTCATACGGCGATGTTTTGACAATACCTACTGTCAATAGAATAAAAACATCTGTCAAATCCTGGCTAACTTATTTTATTTTAATGCAGACCCGACCGATCTCGCCCAAATAGAATCTCATGCAGCTGAACTATTAATTTTATATATATATATATATATATAGTATGATAAAGTAATGTGCCTGGCCACATCAGATTTTTGTTTAAACAAATGCTAATTGTTTAAACAATTTCAAATTAGTTGATAAATGACAAAAAAATGTCAATAATCCAAAAAAATGTCAATAATCCCATATTTATGGTTATATGGGGATGGTGGGGGGTGGTGAACAAAAAACTAGCAGTTGTGGATTTGTTCCTTGGGGCGTTCTGAACAATTTCTGTTAATCTCCCGCAACATTTTTTTTAAATCCGAATCGTGAAAATACAGGAAAAAAAAGATTCATTTTTGCAATGTATTTTAAATGGGAAATTTGAGTGCTGGTGCCACGTGTTAACGTTAACCGCTTATTCTCAAATTTGGGGGGATTTTCTTTTCTGGAAAAGGAACAGATTGGTGTGGATCGTTGCCCTCTAGCGAAAAGTCCGTTTTTTGGACCACCCTAATATACATGTTTGAACCAAATATGTCAACATCTTTTATAATTGAAACATTTCTTTTAAACACTAATGCGGTTAAGTTCTGAAGTACATAATATTTATTACACCCTTAGCACCCTTCAAATTCGACTAATTTGTCCCTGTTTATTTCGTTTTAAGAATGTTGACAGTTTCAAGTTTCAGTGTCAAGTTTCAAATAAAAATCAGGTTTGCTTGCACCTTGCACTATACTGGTCAATTTCATAGGATTCAAAATGTAGAAAATAAATATGATCCACAAATATTAAACATTAAAATTTCGAAAAAAGAAAAGTCAATCAATTTTTGAAAAGCTGTCACCGGTAGGAAGAAGTGTTAAAACTTTTTGAGAAGTTTGAGTGAAAAACAATCATGTAAGAGCATATAAGATTTTGATATGTTTACGTGAATTTTGTACACTTACAGAGGAAGCTGCAACTTAGATGGTACTTTTTCAGTTTTAACCTGTGTTCTTTGTAAAAAATTGCAAAATCCGTCAATATTATGTCAGGTTCACTAACAGTTTGTCAAAAACAAACAAAAATAATCTACCACTAAACGGAAAGTTATATACCTTTTCTTATTAATTTGGTCAGAACTTTGAAGCTAAGTGATTATCTCGACAAATAATGAACAAAATCTAACAAGTAAAACCTGTTTCTCATATGATTTTTTCGTAGAATGTGAAACTGAAATCAGAAATTCTGAATTGTGTCTACTTTTTCAGAAAAAAAAGTCTTTCTGCAATTTTTTATCGCTGATTTACTCGAAAAATAGACACAATGCAGAATTTCTGCTTTCAGATTCAGATTCTATGGAAAAAAGGCATACGGGACAACAGTTTTCCCTTGTTTGATTTTGTTCATTGTTGGCCGGGATAGTCAAACTTAGCTTAGATTATTGTATTATTGACAAATTAAATATGTACTTGGAAAAATGTAAAATGCTCAAATTTCTAAACTCAAAAGTTAATTGATTTTCTTTATTCATGTAATAAAACTGAAGTTGCAACTAATTTATCTATCTAAGAAAGAAAGACAACCAAAATCTATCTCTCAAGAGTCATGCGGTTCCTATTAATAAAAAAAACCTATTAATAAAGTATACTTCGTTTAAGTCCTTGTCCCTCAGGCACCATCAAGGACCAATGGCAAGGCCGTTAATTAAAAAAAACTGTTCTAAAGTGAAATCACTGTTACAAGAGCTATTAAAAAGCGTGCAATACAAGATACACAAACTGGCGAACTAAAAAAGAAAGTTTATCAAAAACACGTAACAAATTCGAGCACATATATCATATCTTGGAGCCCCGGTCACCTGTTAGACACTAAATTACAGTCTAAATGGGCCATAATAACTCGGTCAGTATCAGAATGCAACAACACACACAGGTTGTTCCACCACTACCGTTTTTTTTTCACCTTTTATCTAAAGCCATGTCATAAACTATAAAGCCTAGCATAATGCAGTCCACCATAACCAGCATAACGTTGCGCAATCTTTCACTTTCTCTCTCGGGGAGAGTGTTAAAACGGACAGTTTTCGTCATCTATTCAAAAAGAACACGCACCGACCACAATTTAGCAATTAGCATACCGAATGCGTTCCGAAAGAGCAAAAATTTCTGACCAAAAGTGATTGACGCTGGTCGGAGAGAACGAAAAAAAAAAGAATGCCGGAGTTTCATTGGATAATATCGGCTGTATCTAGCGGTAATTGTGGCGTGTTAAGACATCGGAACGCGCGTTACGAGCATCTAGTGTAAGTAGGAAGTGTGGATAGATTTCACTTTCTTCGGAGTAATGCTAAAACGCCCGCAGCGCCTCGTTGACCCAGTGGCGAACACCGCAGAGTCGGGTCTCCTACTTTCAACCGCATGGAACTACGTCACCGTACAGTGGCACCGATGTTCAATTTAGGTTGAGGAAACTATCTGTGTGCTTTAAGAAGAAGTACAAGCATGGGACCTGGTGTTTGCTTTGTTGGTAGAGAAAAGGCCTTTGAATTTGCTTTTCGAAGAATGTAGATGCATAGATAACGAGTGTTCAGATAAAATGGTCCTCGAAGTAGGCCTTGAAAAAAACACATTTATTGCAAACTGTAAAGTTAACTGACAGGCAAATTTTTGTTTATTTTAGTGAGGTGGGATTCAAATCAAGCCAAAGCAAAGCCAACCTTACCTCACTAGTTAATGATTTTGTCCAAATTATGAAATTTTCAGAAATAAAGAAAAATTTTTACAGTTTTATGGATATTTTATTCGAGAAAGTAATATTGACCAATATTGTGACAAAAATTACATCGTCGTGTCTAAATGCCAAAAATCTATGCGTGATATTTTCCGAATAATCTCAAATGCGACCTGACAGAATTATCTATGTAGGCTGAAAACAAGCTATAACCTTTAAATTATAAACCATAAGAATAAAAATTTTGGCACCGTGGAGAAGTACAGCGCATGTTAAAAAAATTTAAACTTCAAAGTTTTTCTTTCTCCAACAATTTTAAGAGATAAGCCTTATTGTTAATTTTTTTTAGCAGAATAAGTATACAAGCATCCATTTATTATTTATAGACCCAATAGCGTACCTATTATGTTTTGCAGAGCATCCAACAATACAGAAGAACGAGATTTTTTGTTTAATTTTGGGCCCATTTTTCTAAAGAACGTGATAAAGGTTTTTAGGTTCGTTATTTACGAAACAATCCATCCAAATCATGTCATACCTCTTCTTGGTCTCAATAATTATAATAATAATCATATTAATAACACAAACATCTAGTTTTGACCATGGTGACGCCAAACGAATGGCAGTTTGTCCTCATTCTTGAGAAAAATAGTTTTAATTTGTCTTTCAGTCTGCACATAGAATATTACCAACCACTATTTACAGATTATCGCCACCTTTTGGTTGAACTTTCTGATAACCTAAATTATAAAGCGAATAATTGTTACTTAATCCAGCTAAGGGATTACCTGAAAAAAAAAATACCTCAGCTTGCATTTGAACCAGAAACCTCCCAATTTCCGGTCGGGAGCTCTCCCAGTTGAACTACCGAGGTAGTTGAAATTTATTGTCGAATTAGTCACTTCAAGGAAAGGCTTTGATCATAAACAGTAGTTTTCTATATACTGACGAGTTTTCACGTAAGAACCATTTCCTTTAAATTTACTTTGAATGAAATGCATATCGAAAATCCATACGGAGAATTCTGGATTCTTAACATAAAAGTTCGAAAAGTAAGAGCTATCACTAAATCATTGATGAACAAATTGAATAGTACTGCCCAAAAACTGATCCCTGCGGAACAGCTGATGACATCACAAAACTGACAGCTCTGAAACCACGAAAAAAGAACGAAAAAAACAACGTTGAAGTCTAAAGATTCCTAGTTCTTTAATTCTAGAAAAGAACTGAATAACTGCTGATATTTGGCTTAAAGGACTATGGGAGACTATAGACAAAATATTACGACAACAAACGGATAGATAATAAATATTGGGCTACAATTGATGATAACTTCGAAACAGGCAAACGCGGACGT
Organism: Aphodius sticticus; assembly: GCA_963966075.1. Classification (NCBI taxonomy): domain Eukaryota; kingdom Metazoa; phylum Arthropoda; class Insecta; order Coleoptera; family Scarabaeidae; genus Aphodius; species Aphodius sticticus. Next base: position 13,509,524 of record OZ014506.1, read on the forward strand.
AAAGTTTTTCTCTCATTAAATATCATACTTGTTCCACTGTGTGTTTGTTAGGAATTGCTAGTTCTATGTATATCCAGCCACCGCACATTTCAGAACATGTGATTCTCACACTCTTAAAAATCATATTTCACACTTTTACGATGCCATCGTCTATAAATGTTAATATTACCATACGCGTACGGTAAATAGACGCGAAGGCAGAATTGATTCCCTGTTTACTTTCGCCGTGATTTATTACATCTTAGGAAAGTATGTGCGAAAATTAAGATAAATATAGGTAGGCGCGTTAGTAGAACTGTAATTAGTATTATGGGTGTTACTTATATCCCTTAAGAGAGCTATTTTAAAATTCCGATACGTGATGAGTCCGTCCAAGTTTCAAGTAGGATATGCAAATCAGATTGAGGAATTATTCATACTGCTGCATGATTTACTTTCTATGAATATTAAAACATCGAACATGTGTTTGGTCACCTTACAGTGTGCACAGTCCAACATGTAAGAAAGTGAAATATAACATTACTGTCATATGTAACTTCTGTGGCACGTTTTTGAACTAATCTCTCACGTTATAATATAAAAATACGATATTTTAGAGCATTTGTTTCGATAGTGAAGGTCATATGTATTTACATAATATTCAGAAATGTTTTATGATTTATTTTTGTTCGCGAATGCAATTTGTTATAACAATAAAATGTTTTATATGCACTGCTCTAGAAGCAGTTTTGTTATTTCGTATACAACTAGTAGGTAATAATTTTTTTATCTAAAACTGTGCCTGCCATGGCGATTTATCGATTGACCTGAGACCTTCACCTTTCAGTTGTTTCAGCTTTACCGCCAAAATTATCAATTGAGATTCAGGTACCGCTGAAAATTTCCTATAATATTCCAATTCATTGTTTGATCATTCCGTTAAAGTGGGATATTGATAGTTTGCTGTGTGTGTGTGTGATTGAATTAACTGTTACAGTACTGTTTAATGTGGATGATTCGTTTTTAGATTCGTATTTGCACACTTTCTCAATGCCAGTTAAAACCACGTTTAGGTCTAAACTCTGTCTATAGTGGGCTTTTCCGGTTTTAAAAAATTGTTTTTAATTAGCAGGCACACATTTTTTGAAAAATACAATTTCCTACCGTCAATTGTCACTACATATAATATCATCGACACTTCTTCTAAATGGAAACCCCATTACGTACTGATTTTGGTAGATTTTGGTAGATAGTAGTGAAAACATTGTATGGCCTACATAACAAAAATGTCGAGTAAAAGCCGACTCAAAATTGAAAAATAATTGTACATCGGCTGAACCGATTGTCCTAGAAACCTCTAAAGGCTTACAATGATAACATACTAAATTTAAATCGTTTTACTTTTACTTGAAACACATGATGTGATATGCAACCACCAAGCCCGAATTTGTATTCAGCGCAAAGAAATCTATCGACGACGCAAAAATGTTCTTATATAAGGTCTGAAAATATGTATGTTAGCATTAAGACTATTATAAACCAATCAAAATTAGTAAAAAAATTATGAAAAAATGGTGACGTCATGGTGACGTCAAGTCCAAAAACAATTATTGTATTTGGATGATTTAAAATCGAACCCTAAATTGTTTTTTAAATGTCATACTGTTTCAGAGAATCATCATGTTTCCACACTTCACGCTTACTGTATACAAGTGTCTCACGGAACTGGTACATTAGAAGTTTCTCATGTTCTACTATTTCTGTAAACATGAAATTTCGGAATTAGAATTTACTCGATCTGAGCTCTTTGGCTAAAATATTCTCAAGTTAACTGTCACGTCCGGTCACCGGAGGCCGGTATCAACTTTGTTATTTTAAATGGAATGATATAATTTTAATTTTATTTTTGGTTTCTACGTATCAAAATACATCATTTTTAATAATCACCATTTTTCAGATTTTTTGATTTTACTAATTTTTTGGTGATTTTCGCGGTGACGTTTAAAACTGAATATCTCGGTTATTATTGAAACTAGAAGTTTGATGGTCCAAAACTAGAAACATAACCAAATACGACGATGTTTAGTTCATCATGATATCTTATACAGGGTATTCAAAATTTACGACACAATATTTGAATTTCCAAACGTAAAAAACCTATTTTTTTCAAATGGAACAACCTGTATACCGATACGCCATTCGATAGGAAATTTTATTCCCTATCAATCAATATTACGGTTCCCTATATCTATCTTTAATAGTTTTTGAGATATTGTTACTTTTTCTTTAAATCCATTTTAAATACTCCCATTTAATAATGGAGACGAAATTAGATACGAAATTTACAACAAAAATTTAAATAGTGATAGATATTTAGAAATTTTGCGTGGATGTGTGAACAATTTTTGCGATACTCTTTCCCCCAATATTTTACGCGACTGCTTTTATCAAATGGACGGTGCACCGGCAAGTCCTTCGCATGTGGTACCCATTCAACTTAATCAGATGTTAGGTGACAGTAGGTGGTTCGGAAATAGGGGACACCGGCGGTGGCCACCAAGCTCACCAGATTTAACACCATTAGACTTTTATTTCTGGGGTCATGTGAAAAGTCAGGTCTATTCCACACCAGTTAATACTCGAGAAGAGTTGACTAACAGAGTAGTAGCCGCCATTAATGGACTTCAGCGACAAGAAATCCGAAGAGCGACGATGACAGTAGTACAGCGAAGTGTTTTAAAATGTTTGGAGCAGAACGGGCAGCATTGCGAACAACATAATTAAGTTTTAATTTAAGTTAGATCTCCCAAATCTATTATTTTAGTTTTATGAAACCTTTTCAATATTTTTCTGTCTTCCTGCTGTTCCACAGTTGTTACATTCCTATAAAATAAAGAATAAATCGTTTTGTATTTAGTTTGCATTCTTTTATACTGACAATATCTCAAAAAGTATTAAAGATAGATATAGGGAATCCTATAACTTCTACTGCCCCAACGTAAAAAAAAATACAAAACTTTGATAGAATACTGTCTGCAAGTATTGGTGTCATTTTTATGTCACCCAGAACACAATCAAATATGGTACACTCAAAAGTGGCTAACCACAGGAGATATAATTCTGCGGTTGTATATGGCTTCTCATTAACCTTAAAATCTAGTAAATTTAACAACTTATATTTTAAAAGTGTATGAGCCGATGTGAATTTTTTATAAAAACAAAACCCTCATGTATCTGTGGATCGAAACATTTCTATAATTTTATAGTTCAATCTCCATATTTATCAGAAGAGTTAAAACATAATCGATCAAGTGATTCAGCGGAAAGAATACTTCGGCATTCCAAAAATGTTTTAAAAGAACATTTATTAAAAATATCTCTAGCTGTATGTGGTTCATCTAATAGCCGGTCTAATACCAATCTAAGGTCACTAATTAAGTAACTGTATTATACCTACCTAGTTCATACAATTAATTTTAGTTTTCTTGACTGTTCACATAGTTTTTTAATGTTTTTTATCAAAAAATAATTTAAAATAAAAAAATTATTTTGGAAATTTTTTCTCTATTGTTTTTTTACCCCCTTTGGGGCAGTACAAACCATTAAGATAAAAATCAGATATTGTTCTTTCTAATCATAGAGCATCAATTCCACCCTAATGCAGAGCGCTCATATACGGTATAATTTTACCCTATAATTTTCTATTTTCTTTGTCGAATAAACCGTTGCGTAAAAAAAGTTACATTTGATGTAAAACAAATAATTTATAAATATGTAGTTTCATTGATTATACGACTACTATGATACATCAATCTAATTCTATATTTCCGTCCCAACACGTGCCAGTCTCATGGCAGCGCTGCTTTGCGCACTTATGGTACAATGACAAGACTCGACATCATTCAAAAAGATGTGATATAACTGCCTAATTTATTGTTCCAAATATGAGCAAAATTGGTTCAGGAGTGCCATAGTTACAACAAAAAAATAGCTTTTGAAAAGTGAACTTTGAAGCATGATAAGGAGTAAGGACGAAATGAAAAGTAAATGCATATTGATCAGTTGGCTTTCATCATCTTGAATTTGCCCAAGAGTTTGTGGATAAGCGATGTCCATCGAATTATGAGACAGCTGTAGAGATATCACATAGAAACTTTTTCTATATCATAGGACCTCTTTTGTAACAAAATAAAGAGCGCCTAAAATTAGTTAAAAATGATCCCTTTCACAACAACTACCTGTGCTCCTTCTAGTATTTCTACCAGTAAATATTGACTATAAATCTGCATTTTAAAACTTGAAATATACTATACGTTATTACTTATTTAACAAAACAAATTTCTATGAGTCTCGACAAGAATGCTGCTTTAGGTTTTGCTGGTTTTTCAGAGACACCTGTGTACCATAACAGCTTGAAATATCCCCAATACTACAAATAAGGATAAATATTGTAGGAGTGTTTCCCTTGTTCGAACCCGGAAACCTAAATACTTCCCAGCTCGCTAGATAACCGTCTGATTTTCTTTATATCTATCACCCCACACCCGCGATAGCATAGAAGGCATATGCAAATAGGCGCTAATGGTACCAGTTTCCGCGCGGAGTGCTGTTTCTAAATCACGAACCAGTTCTGGCGACAATATTTATGGCAATTTCACTCTTATCGTTACGCTCTTAATTGCCCCCTGTATGTTAAATACGGCAACTACTGCCGCGCTCTCTTGGTCCACAGTATCCATAAACATTTGTTTGCAGCGCCGCTGTGCAACGCTTAATTGAAAAGAGAGCATTTCCTCCTCTGCGAACTGCCGATGAAAGTAAGGATACGGACCAGTTTTGTTTTCGCCAAGTGACACACGGTATCATACACAACGTTCTATATAATATATTGTAATGCCAATGCGGTAAAGTTGCGTTCACATTGGTACCGGAGAGAATTGTTGGGCGTGTTTAGTTCCGTTTATGCCTGTAGACTATTGGAAGCCATCAGCATTACCTGATCGTTTTCAGCATGTTGGATGAAGGGTTTTGGGTATCTGAAACTTGTAGAGAAATGCTTTCCTTTTATTGCCATCTTCAGTTTTGGTTTGAGCCTTTTTTCGGGGACTTAAAACTTGATAAAGGATCCGATTGAAGGATCTTACATCGAGTGGGTTTTCGAAATCGACCCAAAGGGCATTTTAAGCCTTTTTATTACTCACTCTGAACAAAACACACGAAGGATTGTTTGTTTTTTTGCAGTAAAATTTCAGTTCTTCAAACTATATCGTCGGTCTATTTGAGAGTTGCATTTTGGAATCTTTTTCTGGCGTCAATTCTAAGATTTCTTTGCTCCAAAACTCGGTTCCCTGACAAGGTGAGCTGTCTAAATCCATTTCAATGATTTCGTTGTTTTGATTATTCCCCCCCCCCCAGGCCCGGCGCGTGATATTTTTCTTGTGTGTGCGAAAAAAATTCTGGTCCTTTCGGAAAAAATTCAGTTGCCAATCTACCGGTTTTGTGGCACGATTAAAATACTCACCTTGGTATCAATCGGCTCTAAAACGTAACCTAAAATTTTATAATTTGCATGAAAAAAAAAAAAAAATACAACAAAGGCAATAATTAAAAAGCAAGGCTGTGTTAGAAAAACTATTATAAAAAATTTGGCAAAAAATGTTATTTAGAACTTCTTGTTAATAATTGTTTGTGGTTACCAGAGCACTTGCAAATCAAAAAAGGTGCTTCTCTTAGGACGGTTAGTGTAGCTCTGAGGTTTTTCCAATAATAAAGTAGTTGTCGTTGTTCATATAGTTGTTTATTTATCGAAAAAGACCGAATTTTCGACTTGAGTCCAAGTCATCTTCAAAGGCTATAAGAAAACCAGATGTGAGGGTAGCGCAACATTCTGAACTTGCTTCCAGGACTCACCATCGAAATTAAACATAAAACCTCCGTAATACCCTCAGAGCTACACTAACCGTCCTAAGAGAATCACCTTTCTTGTTAATAGATTTTGATATTTTTCTAACATTAAAAATACCAAGTTGGCATCTTGTGATGTCACCAGGGCTGTGGAGTCGGAGTCGTGGAGTTGGAGTCGGAGTTCAGACAAATTTCAGAGGAGTCGGAGTCGGAAAAACTGTACCGACTCCGACCTAACAAAATTAATCCGGCAGAAATTTAAAAAAGGTAATTTGAACAAAAGATTTTAAATGAGATTGAGAAAGTAGTTCAATGTAATAATAATCATTTATCCAGATTACCTGTTGCAGCCATAATTATGCTGCATTGACGTCAGTATTGAAAATAATTAAAAATTATGTCAGGGCATCCTTGCAGGATGGTTGGAGCTATTCTGTTCCTCACAACAATTTTATAAACGTATTTTGCATCTAATTCTATTTTTATTCAAATGAATTTTATTTTGTATTATACACTATCTCTTATGGGTGATTTTGTTATTATTAGAGATAGAAAGTCGGTTAAATGGACAAAGTGGTGCCGATTTGTATGATCTCTGGAAAAAACAGTTAAATACTTAATGATGTCAGAGATATTTTGAGTAAACATATTACAGAAAGAAATTACATATTATAATTATGTGGTCATAACTTTTTTATTTGTGGTCCGATCAGTAGGCCTGTTTGCATCTTATAGGCCGTTTTTTATTTACAATTAGATTGTCAGTTTAAACGTGTTTGCCAACAAATTCGCTGGACAGTGGACACAAATAAAACTTCTGTTTTGCTTGTGGTTTCAGCATTTGTTTCTGAGTAATTGGATATGCACAAGCGATATGTTTAATACAATCAGATACAATACTACACTATAAATTTAATTTATTAAATTTGTTTCTTTTTTCCTGGTAGTGCTTTTGTTTTCATCAAATTTAATGTTGCTCGGTTGTATTACTCTTCGTCAAAGTTATGATTATTTACTACATATGTAAGATTTTTATTACAATAATTATTTGTACATATTTTTGTATGCAATTTTTCTGGAGTTGGAGTCGGAGTCGGTCCACGAAAAATATCTGGAGTCGGAGTCGAGAATTTTTTACTGACTCCGCAGCCCTGGATGTCACGATATCTGCATATAATTAAGAAAATGTTTGTGTGACGTCAGGTAGCACTTTGATTTTAACTGCCATTATTGTTATTAATGTCTTTGAATTTATTATTGGCTTATTTATATGCTTATTCTAGTTACTACACATGATGCAATCAATATAATAGTAGCTAGCCTAAATTTCACATAAAAACTAGAATTATTTATTAACTTTATTAGAATAGAAACTTTACACTAGGGTCATTCCGCGAATTTTTAATTTTAGGTTACCAAAACCAAGAGATCGCTGTGCTGGTAACGACCGTCACAGCTATTTAAAAAGGTTTTTCATAAAACTTATCAGTTTGAACATCTGTCTACAACAATTCTAAAAGATGAGTCGTCTTTTTGTTATAATGTTGCATCAAATTAATAATAAAAGTTCCCATTGCTTATGTATAGTCGTTAAACGGGCGTGACGGGTGTGACACGTTACTGCGGAATAACCCACAACTAGGAGTTTGGCATTATTGAAAAGTCACAATAAAAATTTGTTTCTTTTATGTACCTCAATCCGTGGAGATGATATACTGTATATTTACTTGTAAGGAACACATCGAGGTTTAATTTTTAAAATTTCTCTGGTAGTCTGAATTTGGGAAAATTATTATTGTTTCATCATCATTGATTTTTGATATAAATACATTTCTCACTTATTTTTAAGATGACTAGGGATTTTAATGCCGATTTTGTATTAATGGTCTTTTTCTACCCTTTTGTCACATAGATTGACATCCATCGTCTTTTATTTTGATTTTAATCGCCAATATTCAATGCTTTAATCACCTATATTTGTCCTATGTATCTTAAATTACTATTTATTCTATGTTGTCAAAGGTACGTTCTAGTATATTTTAAGTTGGTATTAATCTTCACAGTTTGTCAATTTGTGGTACTGTGCTCGCTGTCTCCGCATTCAATAACTTAAATTGAAATTTTCTCTATCATGTTTAGTGAAGATACACAATAAACAGTTTCTTTTTTATTTTTGTTACTAATTTCTTATTAAAAAGGCAATAGAACTAGATTTTGAATCCCAGATCATTATTAGACAATATTTACGAGAACATTTTGCTTCAGCATCAAGTCAGTATGCTAAATCATCTTGATATAAAACACAGTAAACATACAAGATAATATCTAAATTAATTAATATCTAAACCCTGATGATGTTCATAATCCAAACAAACGTTGATGGTAAAAATACACTAACCACCCGTCAACTGTGACGTAAATACTAAAAAGAAATAACAGTCACATTCGAGAAATATTTTAAGCTATTCTAAAACGAATTATACTATATAATTTTGCGTAAAACGTACATAACAATAATTAGATTAAAAACCTAATCCATTTATTACGATAATTGTATGGACTTAAATGCATATTTGCAAAAATTTGTAGTTTAATGTACAGGCTGTTGCAAAAATATGTACTTAATTACAAGAAAACGTGATAGAAAGTGCAAAGGAATTTTGTTAATTTCACAATTTTGGAAAATTGGAAAACTAAATGGAAAGTCACATGGTATAGAAGCGTAATTTTAAGGGCATCCATGAGCAAGCATTTTTTTAAAATATGTCACTTTATGCCCCTATTCCCAGTCCGACCCTTTTCAACACAAGAATATCGTCAACAACCTACCCGAGTTGGCCTCCCTCCACTCCGGCGTTTCTCGCTTACAGTGACCTTGACATTTTGTATGTGATGGATGACTCGTATGCGCAATAACTTTGATCGACCACGACACGCAGTTGCGGCGTTAAGCTGCATGATTCCATGAGATGTAACCTATATGTGAACGCGGCTTAAGACATTTTCTAGTGCGACTCGCTACACTTTTTCATCCGTCTATTCTCACATGATTATACTTGAGCGATAAATAATACTTCAAGGCGTGTTTATTAAATCTCAACAAGATAATATATTAGGCGATTGTCTAGCTTATTATAATAAAACTGACATTAATAATGATGGAAAGTGCTGAACTTGTACTCCGGATACAATAAATTTTGCGCAAGAGAAAACTTTTCATTCATAATTTGGTACATATACCTATACACAAAAAAGACTAATTCAAATATTTATTCTCATTGGTAAATAAATATAACAAGGGAAAATTGTAATTATGAATATTCATTGAATTAATTGTTTTAGTCTTGGTAAAAATGTTTCTTTCTGCATATATATTCATGAATTTCAACTTAGTTTATGCGAAACGCGTTGAGACATTCCATTTATGATAGGAGATAATTCATTTTGCTGACGACCGCTTTTGTAAAACTACGGTTGTAGTACTGGAGCTGGGAGTTAAAAGTAGGTTAATTAAGATAGACTGTACACGTAGCTTTAAGGACGAAGTAATAAGAATCCGCCACGTTAAGTTGTAAGCATGTGTAAACAATATTAATTACAATGTGTGTGTACGTTGAAACTAAACGCAAAGCTAAAACAAACCGCGACAAATCGAAAGGCGTATTCGTAGTCAGGCGAAAAGAACATGCTAAATAATTGTAGGTAATTAGAATAAGTAAGTAATAATTACCCATTTGACTATTTTATTAGTTACTTTTTGTTACTAGTTCATATTATAATGACTAACTATTCAATTTAGTGTAATTGTATAATAAATTTGTAGGGAATTTCGTGTTTGAAATCGTAAATTAATTAGTGTTTGATCCTGATTTGAAAGATAATATTATTTATGTACTGCTTTATGATGCTCCATAATTCATTTTGTATATTTCATAAATTATTAATTAAACGCTGAAAAAGAGTAACTGTCTAGTCAATCAATTTTACTTTATGTGAAGTTTCTCCGTTCCTTTTAAGGGTGTTAAGACATATATACAGCATTCCATGCGAGAGAAGAGGAACAAAATTTGAAAACAACTGCAGAAAAGGGACTTACCTAAGATGTACCTACTAAAACAACTGTATCTAACGTGTTTTTTCTGTTAATTTCTAGTGATATGTAAGTATTTAAAAAAACAATGAAAAACGCAAAATAATGCTTTGAAGTATACTTTACGATTGTATGAAACCTGGTCGCTTTGTTGTGTTACAAGCTTCTTATTGATTATTATAATTCTACATAAAAATATAAAAACACTTTTATTGGAAACATATTTCCGCGTAGTGTTTGCATCGAGGCACACTGTAATATTTTGTAATAATAGCGGTACTTACATCGCATTTGTTTTGCGATAAACTAACAACACGATCCCCAACACATTAGGAAATCACATTTCAATATAAATTTTCTTACCTGATAAGATAGTTTTTGGTATAAAAATTGGAAAAGTGATGGATTGTATCATAACTTTGGAACAGATTTGTTCTGTGATTGTCAGATCATCCCAAATATAAGAGTGACCTACAAAAAAGGTTTAAAATCTACAAAAATATTACTTTCGTCTCTTGTTCTTCGTGCTATACTACAAGACAAGGCAATATAATTGTACATTTCTTGTTTTTTACTAGCAAATTTCGACATATAGAAATGTCTGAATATTTCTAACATTGCTTTAGATTATATATGTTTGTCACGTGAAAATCTCTTAATTATTTTCTTAAACTTTTGCGTTTCTAGATTTGATTTAAATTCGTTGCTCACACTTGCCCAAATCATAATAATTTTATTTTTCATCTTAAAGTCTTTTGACAAAGATGGAGATTATAATTTGTTACCATTACCTAAACACTTCCTTATAACACTTGTTTTTAACAAGACATTTACTGTAAGAAATATGGAAACGTTTCTTTTTGTGAGGAACTTATTTTTAACAACATTTTACTGTAAGAAATAAGGAAACGTTTATTTTTGTGAGGAACTCAGCTGTGAAACCGACAATTATCTATCAACTTTTGTTTTTGGCGTAAAGGAAAGTTCAACTTTTTGGTTTTTTTCCGTACGTCAGTATTTTGGTTGTTTATTAAATTAAAGACAAGTTTCTTATATGATCTCTACACACCTTTTGGAGGAGAAATAAAAGCCATTGACAGTTTTTAATGAATTTCTTCCATAATTTCCTGGTTATAACTTGAAAGTTATATGTAGGTAACCCATAACTGCATTAAATGAATTTATTATTAAATTGCAAATCGATCACATTCAATATTTGATAAAAATGTTTATGCTTTTGTTAGCCTAGTTAGAGAATTCGATCATATGAATTTTTTTTTGGGTAACACCAGGATACACAATTTTGACCAAAGAAGCTATTTCTCCAAAATAATCGACTCTCGCATATGTGTGTAAAGTATGGAAACATGACAAAATCTCTAGAACGGTGTGCTATTTTTACAAATCCTCGAACACGTCGATTTATAATTATCAAAATACACCTTATGATACCAAATTATTTTTTTTTACCTTCACTTGTTTTTAACAGATGACGTATTCGACATTTATTTTAAATGACAACCCCATATTTTTTTAATGAACATGGTAACATAATATTTTTATGGCCTTACGTAAGAAAATTTTCGACAAAAAGACAATTGAAGGTTATGAAATGAAAGTGATAAAATCTCCGGAACGTGTAGACCGAATTTAACGAAATTTTGGAATTCAGTGTTTTGCAACCAACGTTTACAGTTTCTGAGATATAACCTCAAACTTTTCCTAAAAATTAACAAAGAAAAAATTGATAACAAAACATTATTACATTGTTATTTTTTGTTATCAATTTTTTCTTTGTTAATTTTTAGACCTAATTAATAAAGGTTTCTGTTAATTTCTAGATATTTTTGATATAATAATCAAGACTGTAATAGAAAATGTCAAAATATTCAGGGTGTTCTATTTCAGATTCAAAAGTTTGAGGTTATATCTCAGGAACTGTAAACATTGCATCAACGATAATAACGCCAGTGACTTCATAAGGTTGCAAAATCCATAATTCCAAAATTTCGTTAAATTCGGTCGAGCCGTTCCGGAGATTTTGTCATTTTTATTTCATTACCTTCAATTGCCTTTTTCTCGAAAATTTTCTTATATAAGGCCCTAAGAATATTATGCTACCATTAAGAGAATTAAAAGGTCTGTCCGATTAATTAAACAAATATATAGGGTTGTCATGTAAAAAAATGTCGATGACGTCATCTGTTAAAAACAATTGAAGGTGAAAAAATTAATTTCATATATGTAGAAACACATCAAAAATACATAGATGCATTTCAGTATCTCTGGAGAAATGTACATTTTTCTAAGAATTTTCGAACTAGGCTGAAATAAAACCTTAAACCTTGAAACCCAATGAACTCAATGAACCGACAGTTTTCAAATGATATATTTCACGCGACAGTTTTAATGTTCAAGGTTCTTTTGATGTATTTTATTTTCAACTGAGTATTTGGTTCAGTTCGGAGATACCAGATTCTCCATTCCATTGAAGACAAAGCAAAAAGTTTGAAGACTAATGGCAAATCAACAAGTCAAATTATGATGCTCTAAATATTCGATCAGATAATGCAGATTATCAAATTTATTTCTTGTCTTAAATAATTCAATTTCTCAATGACAGTTTCGATATTTCTTCCCATAAAACACTTTCACATTCACTCTGTATTTGTCACACGTGATATTTATAGATGTCCTCGATAAAAATAAATATCTATTTATAAGTTAATCTGCAATATATTTTTTACATCGAAATAAAGAGTCCATAGACACTATACGCTGAGTAGGCTTTTTTTTTTAATTTCATTGATTAAAAAAACAAAGGGTATTAAAATAGTGTGTTGAACACCCTAAAAACCATCCTTAGGTAACCCAATTATTCATTGAATTAGCGATGGCTGATCTTGTTTTGTCTTTGACGTCATGAATCATGAATATTATCTCTAATTTAAAACCGTTACGCCATCGAAAATAATGAAACAGAATCTCATTTGCTGTCATATTCGTATTCATTTTAATGAGATCTCTTTGTGAAGCTGGTCTTCTTCCGCGTGCAGTTAGCATAAGGGTGAAGCTGGAAAAATGGAACTGTCACATGTACAGAAACGCGACGCAGCAGCGTCATAAAGGATAACGCGAAACAAAGAATTTTCTCTACGTACAGCAGGACATACATATTTGCAGAGAGCGCTGCGCGGAATGCAAACTTTTTATTGGAACCGGGAACTAATTATAGTGCGTTGCACTGCGAAAAAATTGGCACATGTTTGCAATTTTATAATCCCATATTACACTTGACCCTGATGTCGGAAATCTGTCTAACACATGTATATGTAATAGCGCACATACGTTAAGGATTAGACGAAATATTATTCGAAGAGAATTACCGCAGCCAAAAACAGTTGAATATGTGACTGGAGTCAACTATTTCGAAAGCTTTCGTCCTATATTTCTATAGGTTAAAGATTGATTCTTCAGTTATAAAGATGGTATTGGCACTAAGAAGACTGGTAATTTAAAATGCTAAAACGACTCTTAAAATAGTTGTCGTTTAAAACTATTACCATTTAGCAATTGTGCTATCATTTCTGTTTTCTCTTGCAATACCACTTGTTTATGTCATATCACCGCTAAATATACAAAAAATGTTATATAAAAACTATCCGTTATCAATATCTGTCAATATCGTTAAAATAATTCACAACAGATCCCTCCTCTTAAAACTTTTCTTGCAAATATGATGTATTTTGCTGTGTTTCCATTTTTCATTTTGTATGTTGTAGTATCTTTCCTTGTTGAGCATGTCGTGTGAAACTTCTTGTTGAGCTTTCGTATAATCCTCGAGCTTGGACAAAATTGCAAAATACATTGTCATTTTGTGCGTTTTAATTAAAAACTAAGTGCAACTTTAAATTATATACAGAGGGTCATAGTTGACTAACTTTTTATAGATATTTATATGCGGAAACGCATCGTTTTGGAAGATGTTGAGAGTTAAAGAACACCGGAAAATGGTACCAACTTTAGCAACAGCGCAAGGAAGACAAGGTCATGTGAAGTATCATACGTCGATCCATTAAAATCAAAAGTTTTGTATGCTTTTTAGAGTTGTAGAGAACTGTTGTTCTCATAGTGTAATTTTGGTTCCAATTTTAGCTAATTTTAAGTTAACTTTAATTATTCCCTTCGACGTTTCAATAAAAAAAGATCTATCCAATAATACCTCATACAACCTACTTTTCTTGTACAGTTTCTAAACATGGTACCATCTTCTTTTATTCACCGCCGTTTTCGGAAATGAGTTCTTTATAAAGTTTTTTTACTTTGACCTCCAGTAAAAAGTATCATTACAGAATGTGCAATATATTCAGCGACAAACTAGAAGGGGTTGTAGATTGTACCATAAAACGCAATTTTCACCCAAACGTTTGGGCACGTTTGTTATAGTTATTGAACCAACAAGTATATTAAAAAGATATTAAATTAAAAAGTCTCGATCAGTAGTTTCAGTTTAATATCCGAGTTGGTTACAAATTTTATTGTCCATAGTATTTTTCTGGCGGCGTAAGAACATAGTAAGAACATGTAAGAACATGTTCTTCGACGATGTCATTTGAGGTTGTGTCAATTTTTGTAATTTGACACTGACAGTCGTGCAGCACAGAAGGCTTTGATTGGACAGATTCATTTTACGTATGTTCGATTGGCTATAATAAAGTGGTTTGGTTGGCTATACTAAATCGTGCATTAATAGAAAACGTGCATTTATAGAGCTGTTTAATAAATGATTTTACCTACGACCGTATGTGTAAATGTCCCTTACGTCACGGACTGCTTAGTTCGTATATCGCTTATAACATACGTGTGCCTTTGGCTGTGCGTTTGTGTTTTTTACGCACGACATAATGTCATAATGACAGATGTCGCGCGAATATTTTGATTATTTATTTGTTATTTTTAATACAATTTATATTTATTGAAATTTTCGGTCGTAAGTAAGTGCAATACTCGAGCTGTAACATATTATTACTTGCACGTGATAATTTATGTTGAATTTGTACTGGAATTTTCGATGGACACTTCAGACAAAGTTCTCCGTAGTTGCAGTAGATGTCGCGCGAATACATTGATTGGTTAACCGTCAAATATTCTTACCTGTATTTGTTTGACATTTTTGATACTATTTATTGAATTTGTCGGTCGTAGGTAAAGTTATGTACAATACTCGAGCTGTAACGCATATTACATACTCGTGGAAAATAACAAAACTCGCCGCTTCGCGGCTCGTATGTTAAATTTCCACTCGTACGTAATACGCTATTTACAGCTCTTGTAATGTAATATACTATTACCTACGACCGTATGTGTAAATGTCCCTTACGTCACGGACTACATAGCTCGTATATCGCTTATAACATACGTGTGCCTTTGGGTGTGCGTTTGTGTTTTTAACGCACGACCTAATGTCATAATGACAGATGTCGCGCGAATATTTTGATTATTTATTTGTCATTTCTGATACAATTTATATTTATTGAAATTTTCGGTCGTAAGTAAGTGCAATACTCGAGCTGTAACATATTATTACTAGCACGTGATAATTTATGTTGAATTTGTACTGGAATCTTTGATCGACACTCAGACAAAGTTCTCCGTAGTTGCAATAGATGTCGCGCGAATACATTGATTGGTTAACCGTCAAATATTCTTACCTGTATTTGTTTGTCATTTTTGATACAATTTATTGAAATTGTCCGTCGTAGGTAAAATTATGTACAATACTCGAGCTGTCACGCATATTACATACTCGTGGAAAATAACAAAACTCGCCGCTTCGCGGCTCGTATGTTAAATTTCCACTCGTACGTAATATGCTAGTTACAGCTCTTGTAATGTAATATACTATTACCTACGACCGTGTGTATACATGTCGCTTACGTCACGGACTGCTACAGTCGTATATCGCTTATAACCAACATGTGCTTTTGTGTTTTTAACTCACGACATAATGTCATCACAACGCAAATGTAGATCTATATTTTTCTATTTGATTATAATTTCCCTCTTGTCACAACAGTTCAATTGAAGTTCCCCACAGTTGAACTAGATGTCGCGCGAATAACTAGCAATAGATAAAATACAATTCTGTTGAACTGTAAAATATACTAACCTAACCTAATATATCTACTTCTGTCGCAATTATTCTCCTTTATTTAAAGTGGGTGATTGGATCTGTAATTGTCGGTCGTAGGTAAAATTATGTACAATATTTGAGCTGTAACGGATATTACGTGCTCGTGAAAAATAACAAAACTCGACGCTTCGCGGCTCGTATGTTAACTTTCCACTCGTACGTAATATGCTAGTTACAGCTCTTGTAATGTAATATACTATTCTATTCACTAAACATATTCATAGAGAAACTATCGACGAAAACTATTTATTTGTTTCGTTGTGTTGAAATAGCAAAAAAAAAATACACTTGACTGAAAATTATAACATAAAATGTGGTCTAGTTTGCTAAATACATTGATTGGACTGGTGGTTCAAAGATGGTGTAGTATCCAACATGTCTTGATGGTGTATGATAGTAATTTGTTGTGGAAAATGACCAGTCAGCAATAAAAAATTATTTAAAATATGATAGATTTAAAGTCCTTCCGCCCATTTAATTTAACTGGAAATGTTCATAAAATCTAACGTTATCTACAAAATATTTTTTTATTTAACTTGCTTTTGTAAGTGTTATGAATAAAAATACTGAAATTTTTGCTTTAATATTTTCATTATTACAAAAATGTTTATTTCCAATAACCCCCGGTTTTTTGGCCAACCGTCTTTGAGTCCTAATGGAAGACACAATAATTGTCCGAAATAATGGTCCAATATAAATTCAGTCATTACAATTTTATATTTATTAGTTCGTACTATAATTTTGCAAGTGCATTTTAGAATTTACAAAAACACATTTTTCTACAGCTATATTTCAAAAGTCATGACAAACCTAATTCATGATTTTAAACGTTGACCTATCTATCATATGATACATCACACAACCTACCTGTTGTTTCTAGAGTTCTTTTTAACACTTTGCAGCTTTCAAACGATGCTTTTCCGATGTTTATGATAAACGTTTCTGTTTTAATTTGATTCTTATTAAAATGTTGTCCACTGTATATTAGTAAAATATAGGCAGTGAAATCCAGAATACAAATCAAAATTTGACATACTAATAACCGTACAGTGGCTACTACAATACCTACAATACATAGACGAATATGTATCCTGAAACATTTAAAACAGTTGTAATTTCGATATGTTAAACGTGCCCATGACAGGTCGATTTTATTTTAATTGATGTGAGTCGTACTTTCATATCTCTGAGAATGCGTATATGCCATCAGTACCTTTCAATCTCGACTGGCCAAAGCGCTTAAAACTGCTCGACTTTTTCCTCTTAATCAAGATAAAGAACTCTTAAGTTGGTAGCACGGCTCGAATGAAGACATTATCTGTCAGAATTTCACTACCTGCCTCCTTAAATTTTTATCGCACGTGAAAGTTCACTTCTTATCGATAATTCAGTTTAAATCATTTATCGAATATCTGTATGAAAGTATAAGTTAGAAGTCGTGAACATGACGTTGCATTCTTTGTTGTCTGTCGAGACAATTATGTCATTCTTTCTTGATATTATGCATTTTCTTTCAATCACTGTGTACCTTAGTACATAAAGAATTTTAATAACCGGTTATTATCATTATTTATGATATTGAATTGACAATCTAGTGAAAGTACACAAACATATCAGTCAGTGTTTCTGTGTGATTTCTTATTCTGTATCTACAGTTTTTCTTTTTAACTAAAGATCGCCAATAAAACAGTTGTTGCGTTTTCGTATTATTTAGTTTGACTATTAGCCTTGACAGAGGTGGTTTTATAAATTGCAAACAATAAATTCCCAGCGGTCTATTAAGTATGCACGATTGACCACATAAATTCGATATTAATTATTGTTTATCGATTGATATTGCACATTATCCGACCTGTATTGTAATCTATACGGCTAGACAACACAAAATACTTATAATCCTTCTTTATGGCTTCAAACAATTGACGAATATCTACCTACATAACATAAAATAAACACACCACTGATTTATTTATATCCCTCGCTTTCAGTTCACACCTGGTCAATTATACCTTTCTGAAAAAGCATCACTCTTAATAATAAAGCGTTTCAAACCTTTCCCTTCACCAAGGACGTGAAGTTTGGTGCTTTCAGCGAGTTTCAGGTTTTTAAAAGGGGGCTCAGATGGTGAGCGTACCGAGCAAGAAGTAAAAATCGAGTATGGTCTGCTTTTAAAGTAGTTTTTAAGTACCGGAAAATTATAAACAGACCGTTTCGATACAACTTTCACTATCTGCGGCCAGTGCCGAATTTCACGAGCCGCTCGAAACGAAACGACGAAAAAAATTGTGGTGGTATGATGGCGCCGAAAATTTCGTTACGTAAACTTGATGTGTTTGTAGTTCGTAATGAACGTTGCTTTCTATAGAAAAGTTTGGTGTGTGTGTATGTGTGTGTGATATTTTTGTGGTTAATGTTCGGTGACAATTATTATTGTAACATTTTAATGTTATTTGGTGATATTTAATGACAAAAGTTTGAATTTCATTGTTTTAGGATAGATTGGGATCAGTTGGATGCAATCTACTGTAACAAATGGAGCCACGAAAAGTATCTATTGGCGATACTGTTCTAGTTAAAACAGAGGACATAATGATGAGACGTAATGCTTCAATTTTTAACAAAAAAAAAAGAAAATGTTATTATCTTTGCTTAACTATGTTATACATTCGATAGCATGGTACTTCGCAAGGAACAGATTTTAGTCCGCTGTTATTACTACTCTGTCTTTATGTTAATTGTGTAGAAAAGGTCAGATCAAATGAAGTAGACTCGCCGGCTAAGGGTTTATATTTGCATATCATTGCTTAAACACAACGTTGTCAAAAATACGATTGAATATTAGCTGTGTAGCTGTTCATTTTTCAACATTTTTGCTGTAGTTTCAGAAATAAAAGATTGTTTTAAAGCGTTTTCAGTGCGATCGTAAAAAAACTGCAACACATATAAATTCCAAAAAAAAATTATTTAATATCCTTTTAAAATTTAAGCTTAATATTTTGATTTATTGACAAGAGATTACAAGAAGTTTTTTAATAATATTTACACTTTTTCACGGATATAATAGGGATAAATGTAAAATATGTTAGTTTGTTGTAGTAACAGTAGTAACAGAGAAGATATGCAAAATATAACAAGCATCTGGCTGTACTTCTGGCTTAGTGTTAACAGTTGTTGTTTGGATGTTTTAAGTCTAATATGTATATGTGGTAGGTTAAGTATGTAAAAGATAGGTACCCAAAAACGTCGATAGTAATAATCAAGTAAAATTTTTGTAAAATCTTAAAAATTAAAAGATACGTTGAATATCTTTAAAAAAACAATTCTGAGAAAAGAAAAATAGCAAGAACAGTAAGCAGTTTTATAATTTTTTATATATAAGTAATTTGTTTTTATTGATTTTAAATTTTCTTGGGTTTTCTAGGATTTAGACTAATATTGTAAACAGTTGAAACATTTTAAAGTATTGACTTCTTACTCAAAATTTACTTTACAGTGAACATTTACTTTATAAAAAATGCACGAAAAACAGCAGTAAAAATTTCCAACGGCTGTAACTTTTTAAGGAATTGAATACAGAAAACCAAATAAAACTTTATACTCAGCAAGACATCTATTTTCTGAGAAACATCTTATATATCAGTAGATTAAAATTTAATTTTATACCGGAAGAAATTTATTGAAAAGAATGATTGCCAACCTCAAAGTCTTTTGGTAAAATTGTTAATTTAAAATAAAAGCGCCTTCTAAAAAACCAACCGCCAGTTTTTGATATTTGGTAAACAAAAAATGGCATATTTATCAGGTATGCTAAAATGAAAAATAAATTTATGTCCTAAATGATCATAAAGTGACATCTTAGATACCGGGACGAAAACAGCTTCTTTTTGCGCCCTAGGGCAATAAAGGTTCTTATTTCGCCCTAGTGCATAAAGGATTGCCATGGTTATATGTCAAATATATCAAATATTTGTCATTCAAATTGTAAATTTTAAATCGTCAATGTTAATTATTGGCGATTAAGTTTGACAATTAATTGTCTGTATTGTCACTCATCAATGTCAATTATTGGCGATTAAGGTTATAAGTTTGTCATTTAATTGTGTCTATTGTCACTCAACTCCGAATTGTTTGTATTGTTATTCAACTCCGTAGATACGCATGTCAGTTGATAACGTCAAAATATTTATTAATATTATTCAAACGGAGGAACAAAACAAAATTTTGCATGTACTATGCGCGCAAAAAAGAATAGTAGTACAGCTAATTTTTACATAATGTAATACTGGCTAGTTTTTATTTGTCAACATGACAATTGATGCATGTTTCGTACTTAATACTGAGGTCAGAATGACAGTGTAAGTTATAACAGAACCATTTACAAAGCTAACAAAAATATGTTTAGTATATTTGGTGGCACATGTGGTGTACGACTTTTTTTGGCGCACATAGTACCTCGGGCATTATTACTTGATGTTTATACCCTGGGGTGACTATTAACTATTATAGCTATTTTCAAAATAAAAGCGTTTTTTCTACAAAAACAACCGCAAACTTTTCATATTGGGGTACAAATAAAAACTTATTTAAAAGCTAAACTGAAAAATAAATTTGTGACAACGCAATAAACTTCGTATACTTGAACTATTGAGAGATCCATCCACTAGTAATTAATTTCATTAGCATTAACATTTAAACATTGATCTTTAACAATTTAAATATACACAGATAGAAAACTTTATTTAATTTTATTAATCGACTCAAACACATCAGTCATTTCAATACAGGCAAAGAAATATTTCTTTCAGGATAAAAATGCATTTGTCTGGAATGTTTGTTTGATAGAAAGAGCGTTTATTATTGACAAAAATTTATGTTTTTAGCTAAAATTTACAATTTGTATATTATAAACGATTTATTCAGTTCAAATATGTACTATTTGTTGAGTGAAAGAATTATGACTTTAAATTAACGAAATTGTTGTTTGAGGAGCTTGTTTGGCGCTTTCATAAGTAAATATTGAGGATCAGGTCGATTTGTGAGCAGAATACTTACAGCGCCATCTGCAATATGGATGAGTTGGATGAGTTTTCACACTCGCAATATATTTATTTGAATCAAAAATGATTTCTTTGACGAAAGTAAACGTATTTTTAAACCAAAGCAAAAATATTAGTTTAAAGGTAAGAAATCTTCTCGTACGGTACACCAAACTCAATTGTATCCTACAAAAATTAAATAAAATACATAACTGTAATTAAGCACAAATACCGTTCACATAATAATAAAAACAACCTGACTATTTCGATTTCAGAAGGTCGTTTATTGTACCCACGATAGCGGTATACAATCAATTAGGCAGTAATTACCAGACCACTGACCAGACTACCAAATATCCTCAATCTCCGCACCTAGTAATATTAAAATTTAATATCTCGTCTCCTACCATATTAAATTATCGGCATTTTCTTTACGTTACCATATAGGCATAGGATATCCACAGTTCGTACTGTCTCTCATTCTTTGCCACGTGCCACGTACGCATCGTAAGGATGTCGTACGCATACAATATTAATCGTCCTTTAATAATACTTTTGGCAATTGTTAACGTGAGCCGTGAAAGCGAGAAAAGTGTGTTTACCCACCGTGCCAGCTAATTAAATTACAAGAGAACTCGGCCCGGCCCAGAGTGCCAAATCTCACTTTCGTACATTGTGTGATGTGTGTATAAGAGTTTTGAAATGGCTCGGCGTGGAATGAATTTAATTACTGTGCGGGGCTCGTGTTATTTTGCGCTTAATTAACGAGAAGCTTTATATGGTTAACTTCCAGGTTGTTAAGAATTTCACAGCTTTGTATTTGCATGGAAATCATTCTGTAAAACGTAATATTTTGTATTGTGTGGGTGTATTGTTTTCGGGTGGGTGATTTTTTATTAGGTTTTATGATTAATTGGTTATAGTTGTATGGGTGTGAATTTATACTAGCATTTACGAATTTGTGTTTTTATTTGTGTAGATAATATTTAGGTAATAACTTCGATTATACAGGCAAATTTTAATGTCTATAAACAAAGACAATATCTTAATCTAACAGGTGGATAGGAGTACGAGGCTGTTTTTTAAATATCTGCCAAGATTTCCAGATTTATCACCATCTTTCGACTTATTACTATTATTATTAGAAAAACAATTACAAAACGATTACCTCACAGTTTGACAGACAATAGGATTAATTTATTTTATTGGTTGTTGTTACTTGGTTAATTGGTTTTAAGCCTAAGGCATGGCTTAATCAGTTTAGTGTAGGCCTCATATTCAATCAATTTTAAATTGGCTTTTATTAAAACATCAGTTAACTACTATACAGGAGAAACTTTGCTCGTGCGTAGTATAATTGGATAGGTCAAAGCAAGAAAGAAAGAAAAAGAAAGAAAGAAAGAAAGAAAGAAAGAAAGAAAGAAAGAAAGAAAGAAAGAAAGAAAGAAAGAAAGAAAGAAAGAAAGAAAGAAAGAAAGAAAGAAATAGTGACAGAAAGAATGAAGGAAAGTAAGAAAGAAAGAAAGAAAGAAAGACAGAAAGAAAGAAAGAAAGAAAGAAAGAAAGAAAGTAAGAAAGAAAGAGAGAAAGATACAAAGACAGAAAGGAAGAAAGATAGAAAGAAAGAAAGAAAGATAGAAAGAAACAAATATAGTGTATAAGTTCATATTTTTTCAGTAAAATTCTTCGTATTAATTAATAAGAACAAAAAGAAAGAACGATATTTAAATAATCTAGATGTACCTACTAATATTTAAAAAATTTAAAATTGCATTGATTTTTTAAGATCCTCCATTTTGTTAGATAAGAATTCACATTTTTATATCTAATGCAATTGGTTTTATCATTATGGTTTTATGATTCAAGATTTGCGGTTTAATTAATAACAATACTGATGCCCCTACTATGCTCCTACGTTCGGCGCGAAAAGAAAAAAAAGATATCGACAGCAGGGCTGAAAACCGACGAAATGGAAAGGGGAGCAGATCCTTACATGTTTCCCCGATTAGACTTTGCTTGAAAACGTTCGTATAAACCTTATTTTATCAAAAATATGTAGTATACAATAATTTAATGTAGTTGTATAATAATGAAAGTTAAGAAAAATTAATTATTTATTATTATTTATGAATGTGAAGTATTAAGTATTAAAAAATCAAAAACATTTCTTTTTTTTTATTTTGACTATAATATACCGTACGTTTCCCCGAACGCTACGCATAGCATTTACGGAAGAACGGCAACATCGCTCTCCCCACCCGGCGTATTTGTCAGCGGCTAAGCGGTTCCCCGGTGCGCGCTTCGTGTGCTAGTAGCTAGTAGTTTGTTGTTTGCAGGACTGTGTGCGCTCGCTTTTGTGCTTCTTTTAAAAATGCACGTACATGGTGCATACATAATTTCTAAATTCTCTTTTATTGTCAGAAAATAATACGCAAAAATATAAACGCTATTCTCAAAAAAATATATAAATTAACTAATATTCTACTACGAATAAACAATTAAATAAACATTATTTTATGTCGGGCTCAAAGATTCCCCCTTGCGCTGTATGTGTATATATTTGCATTTACAATATTTGCATACCACGAATAATAATCAAACCTTTGAGTTTTAGAATGCTTGGAATAAAAATACTACTCGGCCCATCGGCAAAAAAAAAAAAACGAAAAAGTTTCCACAAATTTTCCCGTAGATCCTGAATTTGAAGTCTAATTATACCCCCCACATTTAATGTGGTGAGGGTATATTGAGTTTGATTCAACATTTGTAACACCCTTAAGAACTCGTGGCAGATATAGACTTATATATATGGATTTGATCAGAATTGAAAACTGAATCGATTTAGCTATGTCCGTCTGTCCGTCTGTGTACACGATAACTGCCGTAATGTCGAAGTAGTTGATCTGAAATTTGGTATACAGGCTTATCTCTTAAAAAGTAAGGACAAGTTCGTGAATGGGCAAAATCGGTTCACATGTTTTCTTTTTGTAATATTTTACTGTGGGGTGCATTTTAACTTCAGCACGGCTGAAAATAATTTTCTTACTAGTTTTTGAATTGTTTTTTTTTGAGAAAAAAATGCCTACTTTTACTTTTTTTGTTTTTTCCAAAAGTTAGACAATCCACAACTTCCGTTTTCATATCCAGATTCTACGAAAATCACCAAAATCAGTTTTGAGTTGTTAGATGTCTTTAATTGGTAACCAGGCTAATCATTTAGTTTCAATTATTGTATGTTTGACAAACAGTAATTGAAAATCTGTGAAACGTCCTACACTTAAAAGTTTGTTAAGTGTTTCTTTTTGTAAACAAATTTATGACAGAAACAAATGTTTTTTTTATATAATGTATTTTTTAAAATTATGTGTAAAAAAACTAACTTCCAAAAATTTTAAATCATTTCGTTTTCAGGTAATTGGCTTTGCAAATTGACAGGGTATCAACCAGTCGACCCGTTTCCACAAATATCATCAAGACGTGTTCGTTAAATAATTTTTTACATAAATATACTTCGAACTTACTCAAACATAGCTAAACCATATTTGTTTTGCACGTTTGACCTTGCATTTCTCAATAACTAGAGCTATGATTTTGATCTTTAAATTGATACCAAAAACATAAAAAAAAACTACCAAAATCAATATCTTTTGTTCGCTAAAAAAAATCTTATTGACCCAGAGCGGAATACTGATACTTTTCTTAGGACAGCGCTGAATATTCATATACAAATATTGATAACTTATGCCAACTTATCGTCAACTTTTGTCGCGCGTGCATATTAATTATCGCTAATTAGCTGCATACATAATTATGTCCCGCACATTGAATCGAGACTGCATCACATAACACGCTTACATTGTTCCGTCCGATATGAATCTAATTAATATGGAAATGGATATGAATGCGTATTATAAAATAAAATTGTCCGTTTCCTATTGATGTAAATGCACTTGGCATTGTACTTAACTGCCACGACGAGATATATACAATTGGATAATTAGTCCAAACAAAAAAAAGTATAATCTTTATTATGCACTGTAAGAAAAAAAGTAAGATTTTTCATGTTTCTTTTTTGTGTTAAGCCTTGACGTATTGCAGTACGTTGTATAGATTTTGTAATAGATCTATGAATAAGGCATGCTATTGGTACAGACTAAATTTATCACCCTCTGTACTCAGGGATAACTGCACTATTCAACAGTATAATTGAGTGTGATTTTTGCTGCGGTTCGAATCGGCTATATAATCGATTTATTGCTTCTTTTGATTCGATTTGTGCCATCGATCAACATAAATTTTCGATTGAAATCGATCTATCGGACTGACGACCTTTAAACGAAAATGAGTTGTATTGGTGTTGACGGATTCAACAACTTTCTCGTCAGTTGCTTTGTGTGAAAATTTACTGGGTTTATTCAAATTTTTGATGATATAATGCTATGTGGTGATGCTAATTCGCCATTTTTAATACTTTCCTTTGAATAAAATAAATATATTACGGGGTATTATCATTAAAGAGAGTTTCTTCAGATCAAAAATTGATAAACTGTAATCGTTAAGATAAATATAAGATATGTGCTTTCACTCATTTTTTCACAACAAAAGATGGTATTTGAGAATTTTTTATTTTTTTTTTACTTTGGTTTTTATTTTGTTTTAATATCTTTCAATTCAACATACAGATTTCAGTGTAATTCTTTTTCAAATAAACATTTGTCAGGTCATGTTTTAGGTCAAGTTTAATGGCGAAGTTAAAAAACAACACAACTGAACTGGAGATCAGAACTGGAAGATGGTATCAAGTTCAGAAACAGCATATAAAACGTAAGCCATGTGAGATATCATAGTGTAAGTCATTCAAACCCAAATAGATTTTCTCTAAAATTTCCTTTATTAAATATCACTGAAAAGAGTTATAGAAATTTTAGTTATATTGGTACAAATTTTAGATAAAGACTGATGTTTCAGACTACGATATCTCATACCTACATTCCTTATTAGGGTGTATCAAAAAAAGTTTTTTTCGAAATTCAAAATTTCAGGTTGATAAAAAGCTGTCCCTGTGGAGCCTCATATACCACAAAACAATTGGTCCAGTTGAATAATATTTAGGTCTCCCGCAAGAGGCCTAAGTTAATGACAAATAAACTTTTATCAACATTTAAGCACATTTTTTTAAATTATACGAAAATGGTGATTTTTCTAAAAATTGTATCGAATCCAAATAAACTGTAGGCGATCTAATTGTTGCATTAGAGTAATATATTTTTGTATACGGTAATTTTACACCTTATTGTTAAATTTTGTGTATTTGAAAAAGAAAAATCACTTATCTTTCATTGAAAAACAAATTCCAATTCTTATAGAAAATTATAAACTTTAGGCCTTCTGCGGGAGACCTAAATATTTTTCAATTGCGCCAATTTTTTTTGTATTAGGTATATGTATACCAAAGGTACAACTTTTTATCAACTTGAAATTTTGAATTTCGAAAAAAACGTTTTTTCGATACACCCTATTCCTTATGCTATTTCAAAAGTCCCTAAAATGTTTGTGTACTACGTGTACTTTTTTGTATACCCCAACAGAAATCTTGTTATGATGATTGATATTTGTGTCAATGAGGAATGTGTTGAGACCCAATAATTATATTTATAAATAATGTTTGTAAATATAGTGTTTTCTGTCTGAAGATATTGAGCCAATTTGTTTACAATAAAATTAGTATTGCATATAATTTCATTCAAATCTATCTCTCGAACCAAATCTAACGTTTCATGAAGAAATTAAACATATGGGAAACTTACCATGACATTTTACATATTTTAATAGATGATAGTATTGTCTGCTGATAATACTTTCTGTCTATTTTTGATTTGAATAAAGCACAAACATGCTTGGCAAATAAAGTCAGAAATATTTTCCAATTGAATTATACTATAATATCTTAGTAATTTTGTACATTTTATTTTCAATAATATATTTCTCACTCTTAAATTTTCAAAGAAGTACGGTTTTGATTTGAGAAGAGTTTCCAATAATGTCCGAATAAGCAAAAACATGTTTCCCGGATTATTTCCAGTTATTTCTGGGAATCGAGTTTTTAACGTTGACATTAAGCCACGATTTACTCTCACATAATAAGGAATCACATCCATCCAAGTATATATAAATGTATTACTTACTTTATTGTATTGTATTATTATTATTAGGCTGCTTCTCATGCTGTAAAAAAATGCTATTTCACAAACGGCACTTTTCAAAAGGTCATATTTATGTAAGTAAGCATTCAGCAAAAAAAAATATCAGTTTATAGATGGCACTAGTACCGTAAAAACGTAGTCAACTTCAGTTATTTTTTAAACTAAAAAGGGCCTATTTCTGCATATTTTTACAGGTTGCTACCCTATTTTTACTTTATCATACGCAGTATGTAAAGTATTGTAACCGTGCCAAAAAAGAATTTTGAGATTTTAGCGGAAATATGTCTTTTTGGGTCCACTGAACATTTTTGACCAAGGTACAAAAAAATGTCTGTGTGTGTGTGTGTGTGATGTGTATGTGTGTGTGTGTGTGTGTGTGTGTACCCGTTTTTTGTGGCGACGTTTCCGGAGAAACTACAAAAGGTATCGGGACGAAACTTCATATTTAGAAGTTTCATAACCAAACTTAGAGCTGAAAAGCTTTCTGTTGAAAGGGGTCCAAAGGAACTGGTGGATTAGTCTTAGCATTTTTGAAAGATTTTGCAAATAAGTCGCCATTTCTGGAATTTCGTCGAAATGGTTAAATAATAAATTAAAGATGAGGAAAATCTGAATAATTTATGACTATGACATTTTTTGGTACAATCAATAGTTTAGCTGCATGAGCAAATTCTATTTCATCGAGATCGGTCGTACTGCATTAAAACTAGTAGCCAGGATTTTTGTCAGATTTTGTGATTCCAATGACAGTAGGTAGTGTCAAACGCTAATGTTTTGACAATAACTTCTGTCAATATAAGCTGCGTTCGGATATTGTACACCGTTACACTTTTTACACCCAATAACACGTAAGTGTCATTTGGACGGTTTAGCCGGTGTCAACGGAGTACAATATCCGAACGCAGCTTTAATCGACATATCTGTCTTGTTCTACTAGTTTTATTTTAATGCAGACATGGCCGATCTCGATCAAATAGAATCTCATGCAGCTAAACTATTAATTTTATATATACTATGATAAAGTCATGTGCCTGGCCACATCAGATTTTTTACAGTTGTTGAGTGTTTGCTATATTTACTTACTAACAGTACCTTAAAACCAAATTATTTCTGAACTACTACCTACATAATATTGGACTAAAATTTGTAGTGAAATTTCCAATGATAAAGACATAACCCAATTTTTTCTTTTAAATTATGTTTTTTTTTAGACAAATAAGGGAATAATTAAAAAATACCTATAGGAATTCGGTTAGGAGAATCTTTAGTACTTACTTTTTGCATTAAAATATTGCAAGGAATTCAAAATAACACAGACATATTGGCCATTCTATAAATGAGTAAACAAATAAAGAATATAGGTATAGTGTTATATTTAGAAAGTTTAAAGAAAAAACTTATCAATCATTTTGTTACAACAAATCCATTAAATCATTAGCAATCAAAATATTGACCGCAATCGTTTTGGATTTCACCGATTTAATATCAATTTTAATTCTCATATCGAAGACAAAGCCGTTAAAAATAAAAGACACAGCGATATCGCCGAATTTTACGTACCGTTCCCCTTTTTTATAACCGCGCGACACAAAGAACCATAAACTCTAAAAACCCCAATAACTCCACTGCGCGGCAATGCAAAGAGAAAGTTACCGAAAAGACCCGGCAAACCATAAAAATGCGATTTTGCTCAATCTCGACGATAGCATATTTCCAGCAGAAATACCAACGTCGACGTTGTCATTGTTAAACCGTATCCATACCGTGCTATGGATAAAATCGAGAAAGTTTTCCTGAACCTCGAGCAGAGTGATTTTCAATCGCAAAATGACAAAATCTGATCCTTCTATCTGTTTATAGATGAGGCATGAACAAATAGAGGCATCGGGTTTGTTAGTTGTGAGAAGGAATAAAATTTGTTGAAAAGTTTGCTCGGAGCGGGTTCGTCTCACGACCGCTGATCGAAATCACCACGAAGCGTGAAACTGAAAACATTATAATTATTACCAGGAAGACTAGATTATGCTGAATTTATTACTGGAAGATTAATAATTTTAGATACGTAGGTAAGCTGTGGTTGTAGTGAACCCGCATGTCGAATTTGTAAATTATTTGCGATTTTATCAACAACAACAAAAATAGAAAATTTTATTTTTGCAACACTGTAGGCTCTAGCAGTTATTTTGATTCTATAGTTAGGGATTTTGAATAGGTCTGATGTTTATTAAACTTATAAGACAAGTTAAGTATGATTAAAATTATGAGTATGAAATAGACCAGGAATGACAGATATATAAACCAACCTATAGAAAAACTGGAAAGCACTGTTTCAAATAAAGTCATATATTATAAGGAAATTAGGTAGAAACAAAAAGTAATTGAAAAGGTTGTTGAAAATTGTAATAAAAACACATTTCATATTAAATTAATGAAAATAGGACTTGGTCGCGCACACATTTCCTGGGATGACTTTATTTAAAACAGTACTTTTTATGTAATCATAGTTTGACAGACTTTAAAAAGATTCTACTTCCATAAAAGAACGCATCTTTGTGCCCTACATATTTTGTTAAAATTTTTAATTGATTGCTTGCTATTACTTAAAAGAAATACTAGTGGTCTGTATTTTAAAATCTGTTCTCTGAAATGAAAACTGAAGACAGGAGAAGTCAAAGAAGAAATAATTAAGCGAAAGTTTGAAACTAGCTTTGTACCTACTCGCTTTAGGTAGACCCAGAAGCAAAGTGAAGTGTATATTCGAGAATATTCGGAAAGAAGCATAAAATAGTTTGAGGAAGACAGCAAGATTATAGACGTTAATTACAGGTATGTTAGATGTCAAAATTTTAAGACGCTTGCCTGGAGAGATTCATTATTCATCCAAAACACAAGGGTGCTTCTTATTTTGTAAATATTTTTTAAGGGTAATCGGATCTGAAAAAATATATTTAAAGGTTGCTACTGCCTGTGAAAGTAAATAAAAATATATTTGCATTTAAATAAAACATGAAATCATTGGTATTTTGTCGGACAAGGTACTACTAATGATGGTAAGTTTTTTTTTCGTATATGATCTGGATCTGAAAACAGAAATTGTGAATAAAATACACATTGAAACATCAGTGCCCAAAAAGTAAACGCAAAAAATGCAAAAATTCTCGTCTCAAAAAAACAAGACACTATTCAGAATGTCTGCTTTCGGTTTCAAATTCTACTAAAAACATACCGAAATCAATTGTAACTTGATTGATTTCTTTTTTTTTGCTGTTGGCCAGCTTAGTTACAATAATTGGAATTTTTATAAATTAAGATTTTTGAAATATCTGAAATGCTCTAATATGTAAACTCAAAAGTCTATCCATTATATTAAAAATAATATTAAAAATAAATAATGTGTTTTTTACTTTATCATATGCAGTATGATACCAAACTTGGGTCAAAAGGGTCCAAAGGAACTGGATGGTTAGGTACTCTTAGCATTTTTTAACGATTTTGCAAATGAGCCGCCATTTGGGTAATTTCCTCAAAATAAATAAATAGTAAATTAAAGTAGAGCAAATTTTATACAATTTATTTCTATGACATTTTTTGGTAAAATTAATGATTCAACTGCATGAGCAAATTATATTTGGTCGTGTCTGCATTAATATAAAACTAGTCAGCCAGGATTTGACAGATATTTTCATTCTAATGACAGTAGGTAGTGTCAAACGCTGACTTTTTGACATTACCTACTGTCATTAGAATGAAAATATCTGTCAATCCTGGCTTAATAGTTTTATTTTAATGCAGACACGAAAGACCTCGACCAAATAGAATCTCATGCAGGTAAACTATTAATTTTATATATAAATATATTATATAAATAATAAATAATAATAAATAAATGATTTGCCTGGCCACTATAATTTTTTTTAAATTATCATAGAAATACTAAAATTGTTTGTCTTTTAAGCGGTAGCCCTTGAAAACAATAATGTTTGACAAAATAAGAAGGAGGTTGCCACATCTGCTTGTTTGCAAACAAAACACAAAATGAAATCTGAAATCTTTATGATTTTTTGTTGTCAACAGAACTTTAAGATAAGTTTGTTAAAAGAAGAATACTTATATCCATTCCCAGAAAATTGAAATTTTCTTGAAATCTCTATTAGATTATATACAACTAGTGTTCAAACTTGGTAGATTTACAAAATACTGAGTTACAAAAACTGTTAACAAGAAAAAATAAAGATATTTTTATGTGAGAGCAATATTGCTCGTTTTATCACCATGTACTATACATTATAATTATTGAAAAGTGAATGATATCAATATCAATCAAACAAAGTCGTTCGTAGTGCAACCTTGAACAGATCATTATGTTACACACTGAAAAAACCTTTAACGAATTCTAATTAATTGCGCACCACCTACAATGTTCATAAATGATCCTGGGTAACATAGTAACTAGCTCTCCAACATATATAATTAAGATTGACAGAGGACTAAAAACGCGATCATTAATCATCTTAATCACTTCTACCATCCAATAAATAAACCAACCATGAACAAAAATAGTCCACAACACAAGTCCACACCATATTGTAGTGCAAACTATTTATTGAAGCTATACACCTACTACGTGTACAACAATAAAATTCTAAATTACCAATGCAACAATTGAAATAGTACCTAAACGTAAAATTTATAACAATTGCTAGTCAATTCCTACACACAACGCCGCCATAGGGCAATTATTTGTAATTGCAGCTTTTGTGCACCAGATCAGTCGATATGAAAGTATTATGCAGGCTGCAGTGCAAGCATAATTAGATAAATTACGATCGGTCGGTTCAAAAACGTTGCATTTAGCGCAGGTGATTTACCAGCCGTTTAATTATTCATGTAGCCTTTCTGATGTTCAAGGTTAAGCTAAAACTTCCATTTCAAATAAAATAAATCTGCATACTCACTCGGAAATCAGAGAACTGATAGAAACCGATAGAAACTCTCTGAAACTCACCTGAAATAGAAAACAAAATATTATTAGAACAGTAAATCTATTAATAAACATAAAAATAATTGCACGAAAAACAATAAACGCACTGGGAACAAGACGTGCGTAGTTTTCTGCAATAAAATATAACTGGAGAAGAATTAATAATAAATGATTTATGATAATTTTGTGGTATTGGAAAACCTGTGCCGTGTGGATTCCCTGTTAGTTAATTATAGTGGGTAATCTGCAAATACCAATGTCAAAGAAAGAACATTTCTTTACAGGTATAATAATATATTAGGTCGTGCTATAAATAGCGGATAGCGCTTGTTTTGTATTGTTGAGAAACAAACGTGTTTGGTCTGCATAAATTTGCACCGCTTTCTGCGAATGGTTAGAGCTAAATACGACAATAGTTTCTTCTATTCGATCATTTGACGCAATATACGCCGTAATAAAAGGATATTTTTAACTCTTCTGGCGTATAAATACAGAGTTATCCGTCATTACTACATACATACATAATATTTCTCTCTTGGAAGTGATTATCTAGTGAATTGTGCATGCAAATTCAGACAATGCTTGCAATACAAAATCCACAAATGACTAACTTGCTACTGGAGTAATTTATCGGTTACCATCGGGCAGATTTTTATGATTTTTGTTTCTTATAAGTTATATATCGTAGTTCAATATCAGTTTCATATTGAACTATAATTACTATAGTTACAATATCCAAAATAGAATAACTTATAGATTAAATAGAATTAGCTTTGACAAAAGCAAATTAAAAAAAAAAGTAAAAGTGTGTGCTTTATTTTATTGCTTGTTTTGACATTTTTGTTTTTGATTATAGACTGTGTTGTATCGCAATGAACTATTAGTTTAGTATTTCTAAATGATAGGTACCTTCCTTTTTCAATTTTTGACAACAGCATCTTTTATCATATAATGTTTTGAAAGTTTCGTACTTCAAACGTTAAAAAGACGAAACCCTTATGGAATCACTCATTTGTTCATCTGTCTGATACCTGTCACAGTCAAATTTCTCTGCAATGAATAAAGATAAGATAAGATAAAAATATCAAACTGAAATTGATCTTTGAAATCTTTGATATATACCGTGTCCGGCACTAACTTGGACACAAATAGGAAAAAAGTTTATTATCAATTTTTCAGAAAATTTTATTCCTCATAAAAGTTTCTAGATTGCCCTAAACCTAAAATACTAATATTAGAATGTAATTATCTGCATGCATATACCGGGTGTTACCAAAACTATTAAAAACTCTTAAGAGTAAAGTAAGTTTATTTTAAATGCTCTGCAAAAAGTTATTTGAAAAAAGTGTTTGGAAACATTAGAGAGCATTAAATATGAAATTATAATCTTCTTCGTCGTTGTATGAACACACGGTATATGGAAAGTCGAAGGTGACTATAATTTCATATTTAATGCCGTCTAATATTTTGAAATACATTTTTAAACAATATTTTTGCATAGCTTTGAAATGAAGCTACTTTACTCTGATGTCATTTTCATCTTTTTGGCAACACGCGGCATATGCAAAGGAGAAGGTGATTATAATTTCGTATTTAAAGAGCTCTAATGTTCCCAAATACTTTTTTCAAATATCATTTTTGCATAGTTTTGAACATAAAGGTACTTTATTACTCTTCAGTGTTTTTCATAGTTTTAGTAACACCCGGTATATGGAAGCAGAGAACGAAATTCTAATATTTGCATTTTAGGTTTAAGACAATCCACACACTTTTGTAAAGAATAAAATTTTCTGAGAACTTGATAATAAAAATGTTAATTATGAATAAAAACACCCGGTATATGCAATGGAGAAGGTGATTATAATTTCGTATTTGATGGACTGTCATATTTCCAAATACTTTTTTCAAATAACATTTTTGCGTAGCTTTTAAAATAAAGGTACTTTCCTCTTTAGTGTTTTTCATAGTTTTGGCAACACCCGGTACATGCAAGCAATTAATTCCATTTTAGGTTTAAGACAATAATATCGAAATAAAATTATCTGAAAATCGGTAATAAAAATTTTCCCCATTTGTGTCCAACTTAGTGCCGGACACTGTATATTCGGGCAGTGAAAATACATTAAACCTTTGATAATAAAGATAAACCTTATTATTTTTATTGAAAAACAGATTCTCAAAGAAACTTGGTAGAAAACAAAAACATATTACAAACAAAATGTTAAAAATACATTAAAATGCAAATATCAGGATACCAAGATTTTATTGATTTTCTTAATAATTCCAGTTTTTATGTAAAAATTAGAAACATTTTTAGAAGCTTAGATTAATATATATGTTTTGACATTTCAGTATCAAATTGATATGTACAAATCAAATTAAAATAGAACGAAATAAGTGATTTAAATATTTAAAACGTAAATTAATAGTAATTTCTTTGGTACATTCTTTATAAAAATTTCGAATATCCGCCAGTGGTGGAGGTTCTATCGCATTCCATTATACTTAGATTTAATAATTCTGAATCGTGTTATAATGGATTGCTTTGAACAACTTGTTTCAATCGTCATAAGATGTGACTTATACTAGTACATAATCCATGAAAGAAATTTGGTATCTATGGTTACATATCTTAAGTTGAACTTAATTATTGAACAAAAATAATGAAATAAAAAATTTTCCCGTAATTCAAACAAGTTTGTTTAGTTTATAACTTATTTGGTCGTCACAGCAACCTAAATTAAGGGGCAATTTTTTTCCTGACTTCAACGATGTGGACTGAAAAGTTTCCTGTGACGTACGGTTTTCGAAACAGTTTTCGAAACAGTGCAAAAAAGATGTGTTTTAACACTTTCGTCAAACTTCTAGCGGCGCAATTAGATGTCCCAGTATCAAGCATATTTCAAAATCAAGTCAAAATCCTAAGCGAATATCCCAGAAATCGGGTTTCCGGGAAGTACCGAAAAGGACCCACTTAAGATTAGTTTTCGAAAAATTAATTATCATATTTTATATTAAATCACGTTCTGAATGTATTTTTAAAAACAAACCATCAAGCATTGCTTCAAATTAACAATAAACTGTAACAAAGTCGTAAAAAGTAAAAAGGGTAAATGCAACATGAAACTATTTAACACAGATAACTAAACCGATATAATTTAAATTAGTTATTCAAACTTGAGCCCCAGTGTCCATAGAAATATGAGTTATTCATGTTTTGTTACTTATCCTGTTTTATAAAACAGTTTCCGAAATGCGTATCACATCAAGAATTTTTAATTTTATTGTTCTTATTAACAAAACATGATTAATAATTTTTTTAATTCTTTTTCCACCTATGATTAATAATGCCTGTCTTTTACTCGAAAATCCTGGGTTCGGTTCCCAGATTAAGCATTAGGACCTTTTAAGTAGACTGCTCAAAAAAATTAGGGGAACACTTTTTTTGGAAACCTGTAACTTTCTAAATAATAGTTCTAGGCAAATCAAATTTGGTATACTTCAACAGCACATACTTAACTAAACAAAATTGCAAAAACAATGTTACAACTCGTAGTTACTTCTAAGTTACACTTAAAAATGTAAATTACTAACGCAAAACAAAATGGAAATGATTGTCATAGTATCTATGGCAGTCGGGTTTTCTTCGCTTGCGAATACGTCGGTCAAGCTGATCCCACACGTGTTCAATAGGATTCAGGTCAGGACTTAACGCCGGCCATTCCATGACCTGAATTCCACGTTCTTATAAAAAGTTTCTGGTGATGCCAGCGGTATGTGGCATTGCATTGCCCTGCATTATGATGAAATTTTAACAGACGACATATTCAGCAGGCATCACATGGTCTTCCAAGAGTCTACCAGGAACCACAACAAGATCAGCTCTGTTGTCTATACTGATTCTAGCCCAAACCATCACAGATCCACGACCAAATCTATCCACTTCCTGTATAGTAGCGGCTGCGTAGCGTTCACCAGGACGTCTATATACACGTACTCGACTGTCGCAACAAGTTAAACGAAATCTGGACTGGTCTGTAAATAGTACAGGCGTCCAGTGACGATGTTGCCAACCTCTGTGATCCAGAGCAAACCTCATTCGCGCTGCTTTGTGATACTGCGTAAGGCGGGGTGCGCGGACAGGTCTGCTTGGTTTCAAATTCGCTTCTTTTAATCTGTTTCTAACAGTTTGATCAGAAATTTCTAATCCATGTGCTCGTCTTAGGTCGTTTAGGAGGTCTCGTGCTGTGGCAGTACGCTGACGTAGAGAGGAAAGGACAATAAATCGGTCTTGATTTTGAAGAGTTTTTCGATTTCGACCATGTCCAGCTCTTCTAACATATTGGCCAGTCTCCCGAAACCGATTCCATAAACGCTGAATAAGAGAAGGGGAAACTCAAAGGTCCCTGCTAAGATGTCGAATAGAAAAGCGAGCAACTTGCGTTTTCTAATCAACGAAAATTGACAACTGAATTCATTTGTCATCTTTAGTAGGGTTTCATACGTGAATTCAAGCATACTTGACATTTTTTTCCATTTTGTTTTGCGTTACTAACTAATTTGATTTGCCTAGAACAATTATTTAAAATGTCAGGTTTCGAAAAACGTGTTGAAAAAAGTGCTACGTTGTTGACGTATACGTAGCTCCAGAGTACCAGCTTAGCGTAGAGTACCAGCGTAGCTTATTATGTAAATGCATCCTCAACGTATTGAAAATCTACATTTCTGGTTTTACAGAAAAGCTCTGTTGTTCCAATTCTCAAGCCGCACTCACGAGGAAACTTACAAAAAAAATAATACAAACGTCAGGAAGCTAAAGAAGAAAGACTGT
The DNA here is from genome assembly GCA_963966075.1 of Aphodius sticticus. NCBI lineage: Eukaryota > Metazoa > Arthropoda > Insecta > Coleoptera > Scarabaeidae > Aphodius > Aphodius sticticus. The sequence goes on from OZ014506.1 coordinate 13,546,741, forward strand.
TATCTAACACCTCGAGTAAGGATTGTCTCATTATTCACGAGAGTCATGCAATTAAAACGTGCGAGATCACTTTCGTTGCACATCAACTGGAGCTAACCCATGCTTCGTACTTCTACAAACATAAAACGTTGCCGTACGCGCCGTACGGTGACTGCATGGCACAGAAAAGCTCCTCGACGCTGTCCCACTGAACCAGTCCGTTCGGTGAAAATGAAAGTCGTTGATTACATAGACGGTTCGCACAAAGACAGTCGACAGCGTCGATTTGCTCTTCCTACATTGTAATGACGTGAGCATGGAAGAAAACGTTCGTTGTTGTCGGCGCGATTACCCTCAGTGGGAAATTGGCACGGAGCCGATTAAAGAGCGTTAAATAATTCAGACTACACTTGGTAATGGTTATATGATGTGCGGTTGAATTCTCGTTTATGGAAGTATGGAGTTTGTTACTTCATCCGGGAAACATGCTTGAAATCTAGAATAAATGGTGGAAGAACTCTGTGTGTCTAAAATGTAATATGTTGGTTGTCTGGAAAGTGTGTTGAGAATAATCTACAACTATTTTAGTGTTGAGTAGATTCTAAGAGATAACCAGGTTTTTATGTTGTAGATTTCAAGAATATTTCTTTTTTTTTGTTGTGGCTGCTTTCTGATTTTTAGTTAAATTTGTGATTTTGTATAGGAACAAATGTCGTTTCGCCTGACACCTGAGTCGAGACGCGCAAAATGCACACAATTTTATAGAAACTTGACAGAATATATTATTGTCTAATATGGAAATACATTGTATAATACAATTTTATTTGACTGAAATGAATCGTTGTTTGAATGACGCAAAAATATATTTAGTTGCTACAAAGAATTTATTTGAGTCAAAGAATATTTGTTTGGAGAAAGATAATATTATTTTGCGAATTATATTTATTATTATTATTAAATTATATTCTTTTGTGACCTGACGTTGATTTACTATTAATTTTATAACTGGGCCCTGCGTAACAACAATACAGTTGAAATAGTTATTTATGTACCAAGGGCATTAAACGGATGTTTATACCCCAAGGGTGACAGTTTAAAAAGCTCAAGGGCCTATCGGCCCTCGAGCTTTTTAAGTCGCCCGACGGTATAAACATCAATTAATTTTGATCCTCCGTTTGAATAATATTAATAAATATCTTGAAGTTATCAAGTGACATGCGTATCTACGGAGTTGAATAACAATACAAACATATCGGAGTTGAGTGACAATACAGACAATTAATTGTCAAACTTATAACCTTAATGGCCAATAATTGACATTGACGACTTAAGATTTACAATTTGAATGACAAATATTTGATATATTTGACATATAACCATGGCAACACTTAATGCCCGCGCTGGCGTTTAAAATCCTTTTATCTACGACTCACATATAATAAGTTCATTGCATACGAATCTATGACTATATAATCCCCATCATTATTACACGCCAATGATTATTAGATTATTAGACAGTTCGTTCAAATAATGACTTCATTATTTGAACAACCTGTCATCATTATACAACGCTAGTGTCAAAGTCTGTCAAAACCTACGTGGATGACAGTGATGTGGCAGTTCGCCTCGCCATCATTGACAAATACATATAAAATATTTGATATAAAATTGAATTTATGAGTCGTAGATAAAACGTCGTATTCGACTCGCACACAACGGATATAAATCGCTCGCATGTTTACACGCTCGCCTACGCCTCGCGTGTAAACTTCATGCTCACTATTTATATCCTTAGTTATGTGCTCGTCAAATAATATACTATAAACCCTTTTACAAGTTTTTGCCCGGGTATATAAGATGTAAAATGTCACCTTAAGATCATGTAGGACATAAACAATATTTATGCATACATGTTATCAAACTAACTAGGTAGTTATTATCTATTTTTTATTGATTCATTATACCTAAAACGTTAGAAAATGAGAAAAAAATCATTCAGCAAAATTTAGAATTTGACACCTTTATTTTTTAGTAATCTTTAACAGACACTACCTACTCTTTATTTTAATCATCGTTTGCTAGATTGTAATTTAAAAAAATGTTTCTTATGCCCGATTGTACCACTCAAATTGAAAGTTACACTTAAATTTAAGTGTCGCTTATAATTAATGTTATCTGCAGTAATATGACATATCTGCCACTTAAGAGGAATCAATTGGGCTAGTACGTCATATAAAACAGGCATCCATAGTGAGCTTAATTTTTAATCAATTCTCACATGTTATACATCATAACTATAGATAAAAGTATATTACTTGTTGTGGTAATGTTTATGTATTAATTGTTATGGTTGTATCCACGCTACGTGACAAAATATGTCTGATTCATGTATTCAAAGAAGTAAAGCATGTAAGATATTGACATGTTTACATGAAACTAACTTATGTACACTTATAGAGGAAGGTGTAACTTAGATCTATTATGTGGTACTTTTTTTCAATTTTAACCTGTATTCTCCGTAAAAGCATCGCAAAATCCGTCAATTTTATGTCAGATTCAGTAACAGACTAATCAAAAACAAACAAAAATTTAAAAAAATTACCACTAGACGAAAAATTATATACCTTTCATCTTTAATTTTGTGTATTGCTTTTACGATTCTGTGAACTAACAGCTGAGAAAAACCGTTAGAACTTTTACGTGTTTTGTGAGTAGAACGTAGGGGGTACGGATTCGCCTTAAGAACCTTCGCTACGTTTGTTTTTCTGGAGCTTTTCCAGCAATTTTAGTGCATTTTGCAGTTTGATGTTATCTGCACTTGGCGTCATTTAAATTTCTGTAAGTGTCAAAATTTGTAATGCTATAAATTCTATTTAAATGAGCGTCTGTGATTGCCCGAAGTTTCGGAAATAGGCCGACTTAAAATAAACAAGTTAAAAAATACTACATATTATTATAATTTGGTAGCTACTACACATTATACTGAAAGGTAGTTGCTTATTTTTTAGAGTATATTTGTTATATTATTATAATATTGGGGCGTTGGAAAATTAGAGCATTTGTGGGCACAAATATACCTACGATAAAAAAAAGTTTTGCTAAACATTTACCAAGTAAAGATTCAATCCGTTTTAATGTGTGTCGTTTTTTTTTAGAATTACATAAAAATTGATGTAAATGCAAATGTAATAAATGTTCCAAAGCGTCCAGAACAAGATATTTGATAGTCCTATTGTCTTTTCTCTGGGATCTCCGTCCCTTAGCTGAATGGTTTAGGTTAATGTTGAGATAAATTGGTTAATTTTAATAATAACGTATTTTAATAATTCGAACCTTATACTCCGTTATCTTTTCTCATATTTTTCTAGAAATCAGACTACCGTCACTAGAAACCGTCACTTGAAAGCTGGCTACCGTCACCCACATAATAAATTACAATTTAACTTACGATGATTTTTAGTGGTCAAAATAAACATACTTGAGAGATTTTGTATTTGGATTTCTATGAGAAATCCATCCAAAAAGATAGACCGGAATAGTCCATAGCGATAAAGACTAAACTAAGCTGAAAACCCCAATGAAGGTAATCGTTTTTCAATCAAATAAATTACCATGTAATTATATGACAAATGAATGTTTTGTGAGTATATATAAAACCAATAATCATCAAATTTAACGCTTTAAACGCGATAAATTTTTACTAATCTAAACATTTACAAAGCGATACTTTCGATTCTATTCCACATCAGGGCATTACTATACCACCAAACAAATTATGTACTGAAAACGTATAGAAAAGTTGTCAGCGTCACACCTCAGTAAACACCACAAAACTTCCTGCGTGAAAGTTTTATTTATAGGTTCTTACCGTTTGCTTACTCTTTTGTTTTTCGGCTATACAACTCAGCGTTCCGTTAAACCAACACCCCCTCCACCACACTGATCCCGAAAGGCAAATAAAAACCTTTATTTACGATTATTTACTTTTTGTCAAGCGACAGTTACGCTTTAAACCGTTGCATTGTTGACATATTTTGTTTAATTAGTTTCGTATTCAAACCAAATTCTATAAAATTCAATGACAAATCGCCCACAGAGAAAAAAACGCTTAATCAATATCGTTAACGGATTCAAAAAGTATGTCAATTTCATACTGGTTTAAAAATCCGGTACGCGCATGTGGAATTAATTTACGAAGGGAGATGATTGAAAACGTCGATACGATCTTCGAAACTGCGGAGATAAAAGGATCAGCGGGATAAATGACAAGCAGGATTCACGATATTCGCGACTATACAATGCGAGGCACTTCTTCTGACAATAATCTCCACACGATGCGATGGCGCGCACTTTCACCGAGCCTGTTCGGTCTTTCCTGCTGTGCCAACGGAATAAATGAGATAGGTAGAGGTATGTGAAAGAAGACAATACGCAAGAGCCGAGTACGAGGTATAACCATTACCAAAATGCACACAAGTTGCTATTTTAATCCTAATTAGATATATAGTAGACAATAAACTCATTAGCGTTTCGAGCAAGGCAGCTGGAAGACAGAAAGTTACCGGATTGTGCAAGGATTACCTCATTGATGCGTTTAAATCGTTAGTGTGTCAGGAAAATTATAAGTTTTACTTTCACTTTGTTATTAACACTGTTCGGCGCCGAGAACACCGTTATTAAGCACCATTTTTGTTATAATTTCCCTTTTTTTTCAGGTGGGATGCCGGGCAGTTTCTTCGTTCTGCAATTATTTCGAAGGTAACACCTTGCTCAGCTGAACTGAAGTTATTATCTCCCTATAATACAAGATGTTACCACATAATAACCACAATCAAATCATCAGTGAATCGCCCAGTTTTTCTACTAATGGTAAGGATTTGATCAAGTCTTTTTTAGAGATAAGAGATTATATAAGTACGTAGGCTTTCACGGTCAGAATCATTTGGAAAATAAACTGCTTCCGGGTTATGCCGTGTCTCAAGATTTATAAATACTGACGTTTCGCGAACCATGTTGCTCACTTCTTCAGAGCTAACTGAATAGTGAAAAACTACCAAAGAAATCTCCTTTATATACCAAAATTTACACCTCACTGCGCACATCCAGACCCTACTAATATCAGTGACGTCCTCGCGATTGATGTTGTCAGGATGTTTGTAAATTTCGATGGCTTCTCTAATAAGCCTTCGATGATAATTACCCACCCTTGCCAACATCTTCACGTCATCGAAATCCATTGTGGGTCCCGACTCGTGGCAGTGTTGAGCAACTGCGTACTGTTGAATCTTGCCTGGCCGGGTGTCTCTACTGTGCTCCTTGACCCGACATTCGATGCTTCGTCCTGTCTGTCCTACATAGCATGTTCCACACTCACATGTTATCGTGTATACCCGTTCGTTCTTCAGGAGTGGTGTGATATCCTTTCGGTTGGGCAAAAGATCCTTTACCTTAGCTGGTGCTCTGTACCTTACCGTGATACCCGATTGCTTCAGAAAGCTACCGATTCTTCCTGATACCTCTCGTGCGTATGGTAAGCAAGCGAACCCCTTTGACTCTTGCCGTATGTCAGCCTTGGTGAATCCATTGTGACGTAGGGCCCACTCCAAGTGTTTCCGTTCGTCGTCCAAGGTGCTGGAGTCGCATACCTTCTCGGCTCTGTTGAACAGAGTGTTAATTCGAAATTTACAAACTTCCTGACAACATCAATCTCGAGGATGGTACTGCCATTAGTAGGGTCTGGAAATCGATCCTAACGCGGTCAGGTGGAAAAACACACGGGAGTGGCAGCTCCAGATGTGCGCAGTGAGCTGTAAATTTAGGTATATAAGGGAGATATCTTTGGTAGGTGTTCAGTATTCAATTAGCTCTGAAGAAGCGAGCAACATGGTTCGCGAAACGTCAGCATTGACAAATCTTGACACACGGCATAACGCGGAAGCAGTTTATTTTCTAAGAGATTAAATTGAAGTGAAATTGTCAACCATGACAAGCAGCCATATTTGATAATGAAGTGTCAAAGTTGCATGCAAATGGACTTATTAAATATTAGCTTAGAAGCTTAGAGCTTTGAAATGTCACACCCTTCACAGAAATTGACGCAATGCAAAACTGCGTCGGCTCATTTGTAAGTCGAGATCTATACTTCAACTTTATGATATTCAAGGTTAAAAACAATTCGCACAAGTATATGGAACAGACCAATTTCTTTCTTTACAATCTTCTATGTTGATCTTTCTAAGAATGGAGAGATTGTTTTTTCATCTGATATACCTAGGACTTTAGATAGATATACATAGGACATTGTCATTCTGAAGATAAAAAATTTCTAGTACAATTTCTAGTATTAGTTCTTGCAAATCTTCATCACTTCAGGTAAAAGTACAAAGTTGAACGTTTGCGACGAGATATCTCTCTATATCTCTCTATATAATAAATCTATATTTATTGAACTTTAAAAATAATATTACAGAGGGCAATAATAAGAGCATAGTCTATAAAATTCAAACACTGGTTATTTAGTAATATACTAATAAACATGTAAATGAGGAAATTGTTTAATATTATATTATTGTTTTTCTACAAATCTATTTATTCTAATTCTAATTCTATTTATTAGATTAAAATTTTGCTCTAATTTGCACTCATTACAAAATGATGTCACACCCGTCACATTATTCATTAAGCTTCTAGCATGCAAAGTTGTCAATGGCATTAATGATTGTATACGAATATTTCTACAACCTAACCTAGTTTCGTATATCGTGACGTCTACCATTTTTTTAAATGTAAAGTGTCTTTCATTTCCGTTGACAAAAACTAAAGCAACAACTACCTGGAGTGCAGCAACTTGTTACTAAAAAAAGATTGGATCAATATTTTTCTTAAGATACCATGTTTACTTTCTTAGTTAACAATATTCAACACTTATTTATGGACAAACCGTAACATTGTTGTTTTCACCAAGATATAGAGACTATACGATTGTGTGATTTATGTCCCTATGATTAAGTTTAGTGATCAGTCCTGTAGAAATGTATAACTATTAACAACAACTGAATAAAAACAATCACGTTTCAATAAACGTGAATAAACAATTCATAAAATAACCGATAAACAACCAGAAACATATGAGCTTAACCAGAAAATAAAAATTGAAATAAAATAATGTAATTGCAATTATTTTTAATAGGTGACGAAACCTATCTGTGGGGCAGACTGGAGTATATCAAATTGATATTATTCCTATTACGTGAGCAGAATGGAAATTCGAAATTTCGAATGCATCGCGAACACGAATCGAAATTAACACATAAGCAGAATCGTATAAGAACGCGACCGCAAACGGCTTCCTGCGGTTTGCAATTATAATACATAATATGGACGCATCTTGAACAAAAAATTACCGCCTTATGTATATGTATACATATGCACACATATACAAATGTACTATCTACATACACTCCTTTACATAATATAAACAATACTATTAATTAATGTGGGTAAAGATGGTTTAACTTGATAAATTTGTTGCAAAAATCCCCGGGCATTTAGTAATAACAACATCTCATTCTTAAACAACCGCAAAATGTTATTATTTTTTGAACGATTGTAATGATGTTTAATATAAAAATGCAGTAAACGATCTCGCATTAGTTTTAAAATCATCGATATAAAAATTGGCAGCACTGTAAATAAAATAACATAACAGCAACGTCGCGAATCAAATGTCAAAATATCGCTTTGTATCGTTCAAAGCTTGGGACTTTACGATGGCACCGCTATAGATTTATTCTATTAACAGAGAACCATAGCGGCGGCTGAGTTACTTAGCAAAATGCCACCTCACAACATAACCTTTATTTATTAGTACATAACATTTAGCATTATAAAATGTGAAATAGATAGATGTAGAAATAAATTAAAAGTCGGACAATGAGGCCCCGTATGTAGGTATCGAAATGTACTGGTCCAGTAGTTGAGGTTATGTATTCTTGTCAACTTGAATTTGAGCGTTGAAAATTTATTAATATGTGTATGGTTTTTGCTGAACAAAAATCGCATGTCTGTGAAAGTAAATGTCATCAGGGTTCATAAAAAAGTTATTGGTGTCTTTGGCATGAGTCATTAACAATGGTTTTGCGGATGGTGATTTCCCACAGGAATTAACATTGGCCAAGGTCGTACCCATTCACAAAATAGCAACAAGTAGGAATGACGTTGCGAATTATACAAGGATTAGAAATAAGAGGTTTGCATCTTGTAGCATTTAGAGTTTGTTCTTATTGCTGTTATTATACCATCAAAAGATATTTTTATTTAGGAAATTAATGTTTTTTTTGTACATTAAGATATTAAACATCTTCAGAAAATGTTAAGTAAATCATTTGCTATAGAATTCATTCTGTATTGATAGTCTCAAAAGTTCTAAAGTAGTAATAGTTCTCCACGTGCAGGGACATATAATACAGATTAAGACATAATTAATCCATCGTAAAGCACTATTAAAAAATCGTTAAGTAGGTTTTACGATCAACTATACACAGAATCGAACCTTATTGACACACATATTTCGTATAATAAAATCAACGACCTGCGCGACTTTGTGCTTTAATTAATCAATAAAAAAAAGTACATACACTATAATACCACAGTTTTTTTTCTTGCTACACATTCTTAATTAGCTCTTATTGAAATGTCAATAAATTCTTACTTGCTTTACGTAATTTTACTCATATTTATGTATGAATTTTCTTGATTGTGTGTGGCAAAGAAAGTGATTTAATCATCTAGCCGGCTTGTTGCCAACGTCGTGAACTTGAAAATATGTAGAGGACGGGTCTTTTAAAAGTAGTAGTGGAGTTTAATCGTACTGTGAGATGTGTTAAAGTTTTCGCCTAGCGAAAAACTGGTTATGAACAACAAATATCTCGTCTATTGTGTTCAGGGATAACAACTTTTTTCGATTGGCTCTTTCCCGCGCAGACTATATGCATACAGGTAGGTGGGATTCACTTCCCAAACGATAATTTATCGTTTTCTCTAATTGTAGCGTTCAACACCGGTAAAAGAGCAATAAAAGTCAATAAAAGATGGTATTATGCCAATAGATTCTTCTACACCACTATTTCAGGTGTAAGTTCTGGTGATATGTGCGTAAGAATATAATAATATAATCTACCTGTCGGTCCTGCCACCTGTGAGAGTCTGTGATAAATATATAATCTCTTGGTAAACAGTATTTGAGCTAAACTGTAACCGGAATTGATTAAATGTTAAATAATTTGTTGATCGCTTCAACGCCACAATTATTCCACAATTAAAAAATTATCTAATTAGTAAATTGAAAATTTAAACGCAACCTGAATAGTTTTGTACCAGTACTGTACCTGTCTTCTATTGAGGGAAGGTTGGAAAGCCTGCTTTGCGTTTCAAGGAGGGTTTATTGCACCCCCGACTTGATATAACCGGTTTTCGATTTTTTTTTGTCGGCAAAATCATACAATTAAAAAGTAAAACAGGTTTCGATGCTTTAGTATTTATGAAACGAGATATGACAAATATGATCATATACCTATCATATACCTAGTTCTTACAAATCAAAATACTTTAATATAAAAGACTAAAATTCATATTCCAAATCAGAAAATAGATAAATAGCAGATATCTGAATTGATTTTATCTTTTGACTGCACACTTAATTGAAATTTATAAGAGAAGTGACTATCCTGGCCAACAATGATCAAAATATAACAAGTGAATACTATATTGAATCTGAAGGCAGAAATTCTGACTTGAGACTACTTTTTGAGATTTTTTTGTTTCTTTTTGCCGTTTTGTATCACTGATTTTCTCATATACAAAACTCAGAGCTTCTGCCTTCTCATTCAGATTCTACGGAAAAAACATACTATATAGAAACTTATTTGATGTACTTTTGATAAATTAAGTAGGTACCTACTTGGAAAAATGTGAAATGCTTTAATATCCACACTTGATATCAACAGTTAATCCATTAATTTTGTCCTAAATGATCATAAAGTGACATTTTACATCTTAGATACCGGGACGAAAACAGCTTCTTTTTGCACCCTAGGGCAATAAAGATTCTTATTGCCCGCGCGGGCAATAAGGGTTGCCATGGTTACATATCAAATATTGTCATACAAATTGTAAATTATAAATCGTCAATGTCAATTATTGGCGATTAAGGTTATAAGTTTGCCAATTAATTGTCTGTTTTATCACTGACCTCCGAATTGTTTGTATTGTTATTCAACTCCGTAGATACGCATGTCACTTGATAACGTCAAAATATTATTAATATTATTCAAACGGAGGAACAAAACCATTGTAGGACATAAAATTTTGTATGTACCTCAGGCATTACTTGATGTTTATACCCTCGGGGCATAAACATCCAATTTTTTTTCCAATTTTTGTCCCGCAAAATTTTTTTAAGCATCCTACACGATGCGAAACGTCATTTTCGCGTCTCTATGGAGACACGAATGATGCTATTTTCTCGCCAGGCCTGTAATAAAGACTTTTCAGCGCTAGCCGCGAAAATAATTGTACCTATACGTGGCGACCGAATGGTCTGTCAAATCAAAACACAGCTTTCGAATCGGTTTGATGTTTGCGACTAAAACGTCAACTTTTTTTATTTGTCAAAAGCCAATATGTCAGTGATTGGTCTTTACAAACGGGTGATTTTTTCACGATATTGTTGGGTAGGATAAAAAATTATGTGTGCACCACGCCCGGAAAAAGATTTTCCGGGCCTCAAGAACTGCCCAGACTCGGTATGCTCGCCTTGGCAACTCTTCTCTCGACCCGGAAAGGAACCACTTTCTCGGCTTGGTGCACAATATACTATTTTCAGTTGGTAAATGTCATACTGAGTAAACAGCTTCATATGGACTTTATTATTATTATCTTTTTCAATTCATTAGAAGGTTACAGCCGTTTGAATTATTAACAACTCCGTATTTTTACTTTACTAACTTTACTAAGCAAGGAGAAAACTAATAAATCCTTATGAAACTTTTTACAAGGAATGGTATTTACATTCTAGAAAAATCTGATATGGCATCAGGCACATGACTTTATCATACTATACAGCAGTAACAAACTGATGTGCTGACCATAGTGTCATTAGAATCAAAATATCTGTCAAATCCTGGCTAACTAGTTTTAATGCAGAACGAGCGATCTCAATGAAATAGAATTTGCTCATGCAGCTAAAATATTAATTTTACCAAAAAATTCCATAAATCAGAATTTCCTCTACTTTAATTTATTATTTAACTATTCTGACGAAATTACAAAAATTGCGTCTCATTTCTAAAATCGTTGAAAAATGTTAAGAGTAAACATCCAGTTCAATTGGACCCGTTTGAAGAAAACAGCTTTTCGCCTTTAAGTTTGGTCATAAAAGTTCTAAATATGAAGGAACCATTAGTAGTTTCTCCGGAATCGTCGCCACAAAAAGGAAACGGGTACACAGAGACTTTCTTTGTACCTTGCTCAAAATGTTCAGGGGACCCGAAAGGACGTATGATAAAGTAAAAACAGTTTCATAAAGGTTTTTTTTCTGCATTTGTTTGTTTTTTCTAATATTTTTGATTGATTTTCTTTTTATTGTTGTAATGGGTATTGATTGTGTTATTTTTTCGGTTTCGTATTGTTTAATTAACGTATTATACTTTTGATTTTTCTTTGCTTTGTTAATATTTCAAACGGCTGTAACTTCTTAAGGCATTAAAAACAAATAAATCCATATGAAAGATATTAGTCAGAATGACATTTGCTTTCTATTCTATATTAATCGCTCTCAAAATTCACAGGAACTAAGTATTGATATTACGGAACAGAGAGGGTCCTGTACAAAAAAAAGATAAAAAATTTCAAATAAAGTTCACCGTAATGACTTAATGAGCATTGCCCTGATAATTATAGAAGGATAGGTGGATAGATAGATTATATTGATGAAACGTCAATTACAAACGCTACTTCATAAGTCACATACTACAATTTCAATATAACACTATAGTATAAATACTACATACAGCAAGATGCGTTTATTCACAAGCATAAACAATTTATCATCTATGACATCGCAACAAAATTACTGGAGTAACATATAGGACCCGGTTTTTGAATGTCACAAAAATAGATCTTGAGCAACCTAAAAACACTACTTTCAAGGCCTGGAATCCGCAATGAGTTGGCAGAACTCATAGTGTTCATTTGTCTTGCTAAAATGGTGAAATGTGAAACGATAATATTCAACGTAACCTCAAAAATTCAGCAGAATCTCCAGTTCACTATGAAAAGTTTTATTCATGGCGTCTGATGACAAACTTGGTCACTAAAAATAAAATAATAACTGATCAGTGCATCAGAACGTCTTTCTCTTGTATTCTAGCAATAACCTTCTGAAACTAGTCTATTTAGAATTCGTTTATAATAGCCTTTATTTCAAATATTGGTTTAGTAGTCCAATGAGGCACTGAAACAAGTTTATCTGCAATTTTCATAAGAAGCTGGTTTGTACAAAATCTATTTCCTTCAATATGCTGAAAACGCACTACTGGCATCGTGTATCAAATCGGTGAATAACAATAATGCAATAGACCATATCACAACTCGGTAATAAATTACACGCGATACGCGGAATTTATAACAGGAAGTGCACTATTACCAACATCCTTACACGAGTCACATCATGCACCGAGGATTTTGCATTTTACCTTTGACATTCAACACAGAAAATCGACAAAGATCGACAAGATCGAGCTCTCTACAGCCAATAAAAGCACACAACGTATAAGTCAACGCTCAAGACGAAAATCTACTTTTACCTACCGTACGACAGTAAAGAAAAAAGACACAAGTCGGTACTAAAACATGTAATCAGCGGTGCATGTACAAGCTGGTAGGTACATTAAAATCGTTGGAAGAAATCAACGGACGCACATGCAATGGACGAACGGAGAAGGGAAAGTTCCAAATTGACACGATATTCGGACCAGTTTTCGTGTACTGCCGAAATGTCTTGTTGGTGTTGGCTGTGGAAGTCGCGTTCTCTTCGCTTCGGACCAACTTTTACTTTTTATGGAGCACCGTTGTGTGGTGAACATTACTCGATGAGTCGAGGAACTTTTCATGCTTTATGGTTTAGTTGAGTTTTTTTGGTGAGAAGATATTGTTTCCTTATCGTGTCCCATATATTTTTTAATAATGAAATTGTAATGTTGCTATAGGCATTTGGTGAAATTGCAGAGAGAAATGTTTTTGAAATGAAATCTGAAAAGCTACTGTTAACATGGCTATTTAACATCTGTTTTAAAAATTCTCTTCATTGACGTCATAGTCTAATCAATAACGTCGAAAACCAATTAAAACCTGGAAACAGATTCTGATCAAACCTATTTTAGAATGTTTATTTTACTGCATTCTTTAAAGTCAAAAGCATGTCAAAATTGTCGCATTTTTTTAATCAGTATCGGTCAAAAATGAACAGAGTCTACAGGGTACAAGTAAAACCAACTTATTTGAAATGCAAAGGGATCAAGACTTGAATCTGAATTACTATTAAATTAAAAACGTGTCTGCTGTTGGGGATATATTTTCATTAGAAAAGGTTGGTTTACTACACAGTATGTTCCCAGATAAACTATACATACATTGCCATACATACATAGCATAGATATCAAATCTCAGTTTGTAAAATGTTGTAATATTTTGAGTTTAAGGCTATGTTGTGCTGTTATTTTCCAGATAGAAGTGTTTTAGATAAATACAGTTTTTTAAATACTTTGTCATGCTATATGTGCTTTAGCTTTAAAAGAGCAACAAAAATAATTCCATCTTATGTTTTTTTTTCTGAGAAACTAAAATCTGAACTAATTTGCAGATATGCTTAAGGCTCCATACTGACAACAACTCCGAAACGAGATAGTTCCTTGTGATGTTTTTTTTTTGGTGCGCGTGGTCAGCCTGTCCCCCACCAACGTCAATACGTAGTCACCAGTTATTGGCGGTGTTTAAAGCTCCTGACGTCTGCTGTCTACACCGGGCAGCAGTAATATGGGCAAATAAATACATTTCTGGCAATTACGGGTTAAAATTGTACTTGTAAAAGTAAAAATTGTACTTGTAAATGTAAAAGTAAAATTAATTTTTATCTTTCCATAAAATTATTTTTCATCCAGCCCAACTCGTTATTTATCTAAGAATTTACATTTAAAACTTCATAAACTTTGAACAATAAATAACCTTTTTATTAGAAAACGCGTTTTAGTAGAGTTAGAACTTAGTCTTAACATGGCAGTATAATATAACAGTATGTAATTCTCGAGAAAAAGTAATTTTTATACCCCTCACATTTACTGTGGTAGGGTATATTTACTGTGTCACAACATTTGTAACACCCTTAAGGAACCGTGGCAGGTATAGACCAGTATATACCGGGTGGTCTTTTTAACTTGAGACTCCTACATATGTCGAGAAATATGCATGGTACGACAAAAGTGTCTTAAATAAACTTGTAGGAGTCAAAGGGGGAAATGAGATGACGATATCAGTTTCATTGCAGATGGCGCTGCAATCGGTGAAAGAGAGGCTAATTTTTTTGGCCATTTTTTTAAATGGGAATACCCAATTTTTTTATCAAATTATGATTTTACGCTAAATAAGAAAAATCATTTGTCTGAATATTTTTTTCGTACGATGCATTTTTTTCGTGCATCCCATGCAGTGGCAGCGGTCGTAACTACCGCAGACGCCACAAACTTCTATCGTCCAATAACTTTTGATAGATGCATCGTACGAAAAAACGTTCAGACAAAAGACTGTTCTTATTTAACGTAAAATCATAATTTTATAAAAAAAGTTTCCCATTTCAAAAAAAATGAAGTTAACCTCATTTTCACCGATTGCAGCGCCATCTGCAATGAAACTGATATCGCCATCTTATTTCCCCCTTTGCGTCCTACAAGTTTATTTAAGACGCTTTTGTCTTGTATATTACCATGTATATTTCTCGAGATATTTAGGAGTTTCAAGTTAAAAAGACCAGCCGGTATATACTAGTTCAAGCTCACGACAAGTTCGTGAATGGGCAAAATCTGTTGACACCATTTTTTTTTAAATATTTTACCTTTGGCCCGGCTGAAGATAATTTTCTTACTAGTTATGAAAAGTTTGGATGTCCAAAAATTGCCATAGCCATATTTTGTTTTAACATTGGCACAGTCAGTAATTGTTAAATTTGCCCAGAGTTAAATGGAGAAAAGCTGATTTAAATTTAATTTAAAGCTCAAACTTGAATATTTGATATCAATTTTAATTCTTCTTTTGCTTTTAACGTTCTGTTTTTACCATTTGATCAGACGGCAACAATATTATTGACCACTTAAAATTAACAACTTTTGATCAGTACATTTGATAATGTACTATTGCTAGTGTTAACTGAGTCGCAATAATAACAATAATAAGCAAAGAATTTATAAAATCACCGATACCTTTACCAAATATACAAAAACCAAAAAAAAAATAAAAAATCCGTTATAACACGGAAATTGTCTTCCTTTTACAATTTATTCTTTTCGTTCACTTTATATATTGTTTTTATGATTCTGTGAACAAATACGTATTTACGTGTTTTGAGACACTTATAATAATTTTGTACAAAAAAAAATACTTATCATACAATAAGAACTATTTTAGAGTATTCTTTTACGAAATAAGTCCTGAGCACTACTCTAGAAGATATTTCAAAATATGTTCCTTTTTTTCTAATTTTTCGAATCCTGATTCCAAAATTTCAACTTGTTGTTACCAAAACTCTTTACGAAGAACTGTAGACACGCTGTATACAACCCGCTCTCTAAATACATGCCTAATGTCGACAAAAATCTGGACACCTTGTACATTCTTTTATTAATTTTGATGTTAAATAACTTTTGAGATAGTTTACCGATTTTCATTATTGTTTCAAAGAGTTATCGAAAAAAGAAATTATCCATATTTTCACTGGTAGTCTCGTTTGGTAGTTTGAATCATTTTGTTTTCAAATTCATACGCATATCTGAATTTACATACACCCACATATTTTTATTATCTTATATTATATCTTATATTATCATCTGAGTACGCTCTTGCCATAAGCAAAACCGCCGCAGGTTGCCAGCAACTTCTTCGTTACATTAACTTCATCGATTAGTTACGGTATTAACTATTTACGACCCACAGTTAATACCTTTTCAGTTCTACATTTGAAATTAATTACCAATAAAATTCGACACACATCTCCCACAATAGATTGTCGAACCGTAAACTCACCAGGAGACACTTTTCCCAACCAAATAGCTGATATAACTATGCACCGTCATGATATCTATTAGTTTCTTGAAAATAATCATTGTTTATACTTTCAATCATCAGATTAATACTTATCCGTGCTTTAAACACCTCCATACAAACACGCATGATTGAAACATAACCTAAAGTAGGCAATAGAAAGTTGTGATGTAATATTTCATATCGAGTTGTTTGTTATAAATAATACACAAAAAAGGTAATGATAATAATAATACAAAAGTGATTTCTTTTGTATTTTGTGGACAATCAATGCGAAATAAATACCGGTAAACAGGGCAGTGGAAAGTCTGTCAGGAAGTACAACATCGTTGAAGTAAAAAAGAAAACAATGCGCAAAGTCAATAAGAATTTTGTTAATTTTTTTGCGGGTGCCGGTATGGTCCGCTGGCTTGGTTGTGATTTTTACTGACGCGGAGGACTTTCACTATCTGAAAATTAGTTAATGAAGTGCAAATTGTAGCAGGCAGGCTCGCTGTCGTGGTAGAGCGAGATGGAGGCTATGTCCCAATCCCGGAAGACAGAGGAGAGAAAGTCTATAAGGTTGTGCGAGTATCTTTCGAAGAGGAACCGGTCTGAACGCCGAGCGCGCGGCTCAGCTCGGCCTAAACGCTGCGGGTATGCCTTTCAGTGCGTTTTTCCAGCAAATCGCTCGCTACGCTGTGGGTTCGCCAATCCGGGCTATTTCGAAACACCTACTAAATGTCACATATCCGATTCGGACCATAAATTTTAGTTTGAAGCATGCCCCATGGGCGTTCTTTAATAGTTCGTACATTTTTTGTTTATAATTACATGCTTACTGGAGAAGAAGGAGAAGCTAGGAGAATGTTAACGATAGCTCTTGTAGGAGATAAGAAGGCAGAAGACAAAAGGAAGATTTTAGAAGGCCAAGAAAAAGTTAAGCTCGAAAACATGAACATCAGGGATGGGAAAAAAGGCAACCACTAGGAGGGAATGGGAAATAGTTGAGAATGGTGAGAAATAGCTATTGATTTGCATTTCAAATAAGTGGAATATCGAAGAAAAAGTCGTTGGCTTTGGATTTGATACTTAATATCTTTTATAAAAACAGTAAACAGGGCTTCAAGCCTGCGTATGTTTAGTGGAAGATTTAAATGTAAACCTAGGTATGCTCCCAGATTCGATTACGTGAAATGAAAGTAAATTGATGCCATGGTATCCCAGGTAAAAGTGTTTGTTGTTTGATTTGTGATTTGATTTGATAAAGATTTGAAGCAGATTTGATGGAGGTTTGTTACGGTTGAAAGATAGGAGAGGATCACTTGACAGTAGTAAGTTGTCTTCGCAACTGAACAGAAAGCTATATTTGGCAACAACCATTAGAAGAATATGTTGAAAATAGAGGCTAGGTGGAGAAGAAATTTGCAGAAACGGGAGAAGCTGAATATGCAATAATTGAAGTAGAATTACACATAGGCGAACATGTAGAAGTCTAGATAGAGGTTGAGGTAGAACTAGAAGTAACAGTATACGCTGATGAAATGGTACATGAAGTACACTTGCTAATAAAAAGGAGGAAGTGCACGATGTAGAGGAAGAGAAAAGTCCTAGAAGAAATAAGAGAAGATGAGGAATGAAAACGAGCATTATGCACCTATGAAGACGTAACACGAAGACAAGTGATGATGATAACAAAACAATTAAGATACGATAACAGAAGATGAAGTTAAAGAGAACACAGCAAAAGAAGACGAAGACGGTAAAACCTGTAAGTAGATTTTCATGATTACTTCCCAAAAATGAAAGTATTGGCAAAGAAATAGACCCAGAGGTAGAAAAGTACAAGAGCAGAAGACTTGTGGAAGAGTAGAATAGAAGAAGAGTAGAAGACTTGTAGAAGAGTAGACGACTAGAACAGTAGTAGACTTGTAGAAGAGTAGAAAAGTAGACGAGTAGAAGAGTAGAACACTAGAAGAGGAGAAGACTAAAAGAGTAGAAGAATAGAAGAGTAGAAGAGTATAAGACTTGTGGAAGAGTCGAAGACTTGTGGCAGAGTAGAAGACTTGTGGAAGAGTAGAAGACTCGTGGAAGAGTAGAAGACTTGTGGAACAGTAGAAGAGGAGATGAGTAGAAGACCTGTAGAAGAGTAGAAGAATAGAACAGTAGAAGAGTAGAAGAGTGGAAAAGTAGCAGAGTAGAAGAGTAGAAGAGTTAAAGAGTAGAAGAGTAGAAGAGTAGAAGCGTAGAAGAGTAGAAGAGTAGAAGAGGAGAAAAGTGGAAGAGTAGAAGAGTAGAAGAGTAGAAGAGTAGAAGAGTAGAAGAGTAGAAGAGTAGAAGAGTAGAAGAGTAGAAGAGTAGAAGAGTAGAAGAGTAGACGCGTAGAAGAGTAGAAGAGTAGAATAGTACAAGAGTAGAAGACTTGTAGAAGAGTAGAAGAGTATAAAAGTAGAGGAATAGAAGAGTAGAAGAATAGAAGAGTAGAAGAACAGAAGAAGAGAAGAGTAGAATAGTAGAAGACTTGTGAAAGAGTAGAAAATGAGATGAGTAGAGGAGTAGAAGAATAGAGGAATAGACGAGTAGAATACTTGTAGAAAAGTAGAAGAGTAGACGAGTAGAAGACTGGAAGAATAGAATAGTAGAAGAGTAGAGAAGTTGACGACTAAAAGAGTAGAACAGTAGAAGAGTAGAAGAGTAGAAGAGTAGAGGAATAGAAGAGTAGAAGAATAGAAGAGTAGAAGAACAGAAGAAGAGAAGAGTAGAATAGTAGAAGACTTGTGAAAGAGTAGAAAATGAGATGAGTAGAGGAGTAGAAGAATAGAGGAATAGACGAGTAGAATACTTGTAGAAAAGTAGAAGAGTAGACGAGTAGAAGACTAGAAGAATAGAATAGTAGAAGAGTAGAGAAGTTGACGACTAAAAGAGTAGAACAGTAGAAGAGTAGAAGAGTAGAAGAGTAGAAGAGTAGAAGAGTATAAAAGTAGACGAATAGAAGAGTAGAAGAATAGAAGAAGAGTAGAAGAGTAGTAGAAGTAGAAGTAGAAGTAGAAGTAGAAGTAGAAGTAGAAGTAGAAGTAGAACTTCTACTTCTACTTCTACTTCTACTTCTACTTCTACTTCTACTTCTACTTCTACTTCTACTTCTACTTCTACTTCTACTTCTACTTAGAAGTAGAAGTAGAAGTAGAAGTAGAAGTAGAAGTAGAAGTAGAAGTAGAAGTAGAAGTAGAAGTAGAAGTAGAAGTAGAAGTAGAAGTAGAAGTAGAAGTAGATGTAGAAGTAGAAGTAGAAGTAGAAGTAGAAGTAGAAGTAGAAGTAGAAGTAGAAGTAGCAGTAGAAGTAGAAGTACGAGATGAAATGGAACACAGAATAGTAGAAGAGTCGAGAAGTTGACGAGTAAAAGAGTAGATCAGTAGAAGAGTAGAAGAGTATAAAAGTAGACGAATAGAAGAGTAGAAGAGTAGAAAAGTAGAAGAGTAGAAGAGTAGAAGAGTAGTAGAAGTAGAAGTAGAAGTAGAAGTAGAAGTAGAAGTAGAAGTAGAAGTAGAAGTAGAAGTAGAAGTAGAAGTAGAAGTAGAAGGAGAAGTAGAAGCCGAAGTAGAAGTAGAAGTAGAAGTAGAAGTAGAAGTAGAAGTAGAAGTAGAAGTAGAAGTAGAAGTAGAAGTAGAAGTAGAAGTAGAAGTAGAAGTAGAAGTAGAAGTAGAAGTAGAAGTAGAAGTAGAAGTAGAAGTAGAAGTAGAAGTAGAAGTAGAAGTAGAAGTAGATGTAGAAGTAGAAGTAGAAGTAGAAGTAGAAGTAGAAGTAGAAGTAGAAGTAGAAGTAGAAGTAGAAGTAGAAGTAGAAGTAGAAGTAGCAGTCGAAGTAGAAGTACGAGATGAAATGGAACACAGAATAGTAGAAGAGTAGAGAAGTTGACGAGTAAAAGAGTAGATCAGTAGAAGAGTAGAAGAGTATAAAAGTAGACGAATAGAAGAGTAGAAGAGTAAAAAAGTAGAAGAGTAGAAGAGTAGTAGAAGTAGAAGTAGAAGTAGAAGTAGAAGTAGAAGTAGAAGTAGAAGTAGAAGTAGAAGTAGAAGTAGAAGTAGAAGTAGAAGTAGAAGTAGAAGTAGAAGTAGAAGTAGAAGTAGATGTAGAAGTAGAAGTAGAAGGAGAAGTAGAAGCCGAAGTAGAAGTAGAAGTAGAAGTAGAAGTAGAAGTATAAGTATAAGTAGAAGTAAATGTAGAAGTAGAAGTAGAAGTAGAAGCCAAAGCAGAAGCAGAAGTAGAAGTAAGTGTAGAAGCAGAAGCAGAAGTAGAAGTAGAAGTAGCAGTAGAAGTAGAAGTAGAAGTAGAAGTAGCAGTAGAAGTAGAAGTACGAGATGAAATGGAACACAAAGAACACTATTTGAAGATGAGGAAAACCATATAGTAGATGAACAGGAAGTCCTAAAAGATATAACAGAAGATGAAAGCGACAAAGGACGATAATGCACTGATGGAAACGTAACAAAACAAAAAGAGATGACTATGACGAATCAAAAAGACGATAAAAGAAGACGAAGATGATAAAAACAGGTAGATTCTCATCACTGTAGCGAAAGAATTTGCTGGAAAATGTTCAGCAATTGCAGCAATATGGAGGTCTCATTATATTGGCATCATTTGTATCTAGCTGTATACGTGTGTATTCGCAAGAAACATACAACTACCTCCAAATGATACCGAAAAAACGCTACCTCCTCATTGCTGAAAGGTAATTGAACAATAATTAATACTACTAATAATTACGTGACAAAACATGATGATGATGTGACGCTTAAAATTGTTTTTAGGGTATGTTTGAAGAAAGGGGATAAATAGAAGTTGTGAACAAGTTGTAGAACATAAACAGAATATTAGAAACCGGATGCTAGGCCAGGTGTGTCAAAATTCGGTAAATTTGTTAGTTGTTTATGGTGATTTATCTTATGACAGAATGAGAGGTTTATGTCGACAAATATAGAAGCTTTTGTTTACACCGTCCTCCAGTGTTTAATCCCACCTAGCCACTAAAAATAGCCTCATTATTACATTCATATGCGCCCAAGATTTAGTTTGTTTTTTTCTTAATTACTTACCATACAAAATGAGACATTGAAATGATGTGAATAAATAAGATGCAATATAATGAATATTATGACATCAGTCAATATGAATTCAATTAGAAATTTTGAGTTCGTAATGTTGATGAGCCTGGCCTGATAAAATGACGCCTTGGTTTTAACGACTCGAGACTATACATCAACCAGTTTTTAGTTACAGTTTTGTGCTTCGAAACATTTTATTGCAGTCTTGCTGAAATTATAATGAATAAAATAGTACACAAAATATCTACTGCCAGCAGTCTTTGGCACCTAGAAGTGGTTATATCTTGAGTAATTACTTAGTTTTTTATCCTCATCCAAGGAAACATTTGTTGGACGACAGTAAGCATAAATCATTTTGGACGAACTGTAAAAAATAAACATTAAATGAACTGAAAATAGAAACTTCTGCCAAGGGCACCAAGATCTCCGAATTTTTTCTCATTGCACACTATGCATTTTCTGTTGGAGACTGGTTCTAAGAAGATTTAACAGTATACAAAAATGATGTGACTGTGTGTACAAAGTGTACATCTTCTCTACGTCACTCATTTGTAGTCTACCAGGAACTACTAACAGTACTCTAACTATAAGGATTTCTACAGTCCTCGAATAAGCGTTCTTTCATGTCATCCATTTCCTAACGACCTCCGACATGTAGTGACCTTTGCGCTGAGACGTTGAGAGGAAGATACACACGGTTCACTTTCTCCGTGGATGGTGAACAAACACTGAAGACAGGCATACATAATTCCGCAAAGATAACTCCAATCGAACTCCAAATCGCAGTTAGTTTTCAACCCGATACTTCGCCATGCCACTATTGTGGTCTGCGATCTGTGAAATTCTATAGATTGAAATGTAGAAGGTAACTCGAAGTTTCAGGGTTAGCGTTTGCAAACTGCGTAACCTTGAACAGTCCCAAGGCGGCTAGATTCGTTTGCCTATAAAGCAAGAGCGGCAAATTTCTATCGGTGAACCGGGCCCGGCCTGGTGACATTTCGGTTATTCAATATTTATACAGTTCTGGTTTCTAAAACCGAAACGGAAGATAAAGAAAAACGAATACTTTCACTACGGGACACGTGGTGGCGCACGCATAGGTTTATTTCGTGAGCCGAACTTTGCGTTACACCTTCTCCTATAGTCTGTCGCTAATTACTTTTTCGTCATAGATACTCGTGCGTATGCGTCCGAAATAAAGCAAACTTTCACTAGGTAGTTCTCCTCAATATAATTCGTACCGCCAATTTGTTAGGTTGTATACGGGAAGGCGTATGTAATTTTTCAATTTAGAGCTCTCACGATTCAGTTTTTTTATTGCTTGTTTATTATTATCGATTTTGACAGTACTAATACTAAAGATGAAATAACCACGTCTAAATTTATAGGTACACATAAATACTTTCACTGTCAGATCTTCAAAATTAGCGTCAATTAAACACCTAATTGATCTACCTATCTAAAGCTTTTACATCCGCTAATATTTTCTGTTGATTATACCTACAAAGAAAATGTAGTATTTTTAGATTGGCACGAGATTTATAATAATAAACACATAAATAAACATTCCAATGTGAAAAGTATGCGTTTCAAATTGTGCACATACATAGTTTGTAATTTATTCAAGCTTGTTTGCAAAGATCACTGGGTTTATGTGCCTGTTTCGCATTTGGAGAGAGATAGTGGTTATTGAGCAATACGGAAATGAAACAAATTGTTTGCCGATACTTTCTATTTCGAAGAAACATAAAATGACGAAAGGCTTACTCTTGATTTGGTGTCCCTAAACGAACTATTAATATCACTTAAACTCTGTTAAAAAAACCTTTTTGGGTCTGGAAAGGGTTTAAGAGTCAAACAATCATTCAAATTTACATTACGAATGAATCTTATACCCAAAAGATGCAAGTTCAGGTCACTAATCCACCAAGCCAAGACGTAATCTGAGACATCTTTGACCTCGATCTTGACATTTGACTGAAAACTGCTTATTTCGTTGCTATTTTTTTAATTTTACCCCAACCATTATATCAACATTTTCTGGCCCAAGGTTTCAACATGAGCGCGAGAGAAGTGAACAAAGATTTCTGCAAAATTGTGAACACACTGTATGCAAACTAGTTGTCCCTGAAATTGATAGAACTTTCCAAAATTAATAATAAGAATTAATTAGAATTTGGTTATGAATCAGTTCAACAAATTTCTATTGGATTACATTTGTTCTTTGAAGTGATGTTTTTTTAGAAAACCAAAGCCCACACAACAAATCGTTGTCAACAAAACTACGTTTGTTTTATATACAGGATGTTTCAGAAATAACGGCTAACCTTGAAGGAGCATATCCACCAAGAACAGAGAAGCAATTTTGGTCACATAACGTATAGTCTATTTCAAACTTTTAAGTACCAACAAAATTGTATTGAAGAAATCGTGTAAGGCCTGCCGTGGTGCATATCAGATTGCACTGAAATACGGTTGCAAACGTACGTACGAACATTTATCAATTGAAAATTAGAGAGATTGGTAGGTACCTAATCCAGAAATGTGATGCGGACTTACAAACATTGTGATTGCAAAGTGATGTCTGTCGACCACACAAACCGACTTAACACAGCAATTGCGTTTCGCGGCCGATCAAAATTATGTCGCATTCTAGCCATACAATTGTCATCCATCGGTGTCAGGTACTATACAAATCACTACACAAACACCACATTGTGATTCCAGAATAAAAAAGAAATCTTATTATTGATAAACCAACAAACAGCTGATCACTATCGTACGTACGAACCTGGCGAATGTAGGTCATTGTCGCTCTGAGCGAGAAAGGCCGGAGTGGAGGGAGGCCGATATGTGGCCGGTGGCGTTGATTTGTCACCAGTTGCAACACAACTGCGGCGGAGTGTTGTCGATGTTCTTGCACTGAACAGGGACGGACTCCGTGTTACTTTATTAATTTTCTCACGAATGCGTTAAGTTAGACCATACGTTATTTGACAAAAAATGCTTATTGCGTCCTTGGGCATATGCTCCTTCAAGGTTAGCCGTTATTTTGAAACAGCCTGTATATGCAAGAATATATATAGTTCATTGCAGAAAACCGTTGTTTTGGCCGGTTGTCTTACTTTAAGATTGTACAATTTTAAATGGATACTATACTTATTAGACTTAAGAATTTGTGCTTTTAAATCAAAAGGTTAGGTAGTTAAATTTAGTTAGATACTTCTTTTAAATATGAATATGTTATTATGAAAGCAATAATATTTTACATGGAATGCTAATTATCGTAAGTAGTAAATATTTAGGTTGTTTTATATTATTAAAGAAATATTGTTATTACAAGTAGGTATGTTAAGATTTACAAATTATGTTAAGAATGTCATTTTCTTAACATTACACAACCATTTCTGTGTGTGCGATAACTCAAAAACTGTAAGGATTGGAAGGATGTACTAAAATTTAGCACAGAACTGAAAAATATTCAGATCTTTTTGTGACGTTAGGTTTCGAAAATCAGTTAAATTATCATCATAAACCCTAATAACATTCACATACCGAGTAAAACCCGTTAAATCCAAATAAGAAATTGTTAATAACAAATCAGTTACTTGCAAATTTAGGGGTTATCATCTACGAGATATAAAGCAACTTTTCACGAAATATAATTTTGAGAAACTTTTGCTGTGTGGGGATTTGCTGCAGAAGTTTTTAGGGGTTCTACACGAAATGTGAAAAGTGGATATAACGGGTTTCGCAAGTTTGCTCCTCAATAAAGGAAGTTTTTTTAAAAGCTTTTTAAAAAAATTTAAGAAGAAATAAAAATTGGTCATTATTGATTGGTTTCACTGGCTTGATCGAAGTCAAAAGCAAAAAATAAAAAATTGGAACTTAAATCTGGTATGGATAAAGACGAAGAGCAGAAAGACGGATTTAAAGAATACCAAAAATTACCAAATGTCAGCCGTATCGCAAAAATTATGTCTTACCGCCAGAACATTGAAATTATTATTGAATCAATAAATCTGACAAAAAAATGAGTTCCAAACCATCAGAAACAAGATTTACAATTAATGGCAAACGAACCAAAACTTGTAGAAATTCATCTACAGCATCACAGTAACAAAAAACGCCGAAAACCACTTTTTTGCTCGATGAATCTGTGTCGATCGATATGATGAATAAATTGCAACGGTTTTTGTACAGTAGAAAGCGAACTTAGCCAACATTACGCAATACCGAGTGGCCGACCGCCATCAGCACAGTTTTTATTTTCCTATAAAGCTTTCACCAGGTTTAAGTGTTGACAAACATTTGTCAATAATCGCGAACCACTCTTACTCATTTGATTTCAACTTATTCTTATGAGTTGCACCATATATTACGACGTATTCTATTAGAAAAAAAGATCTATGAACGCAAAATGTGTTTTTGATCACGTATGTCTTTGTGTTTATCCCATAAAAAGAAACTTAAATACATCAACGGTATAAAAAAATAACAATACAAATTTAATCTAAGTTTCGCCGAGTAGGAAAACGTGGTGTGCTTACGAATAACTATAGTAGTGCGGTTTAAAAATTCAGCGGCAAGTTCAAGGTTTTGGACGCATTGACATCATCAAAGATTTAGAAATAGCAGATGTGGAGAAAAAATCTCTACATATTTAATGAGCAACCTCGCAAATTTCCAGAAGCTGACGTTAGTACATTTGTTTAAGTACGAAGATAAATATCA
Organism: Aphodius sticticus; assembly: GCA_963966075.1. NCBI lineage: Eukaryota > Metazoa > Arthropoda > Insecta > Coleoptera > Scarabaeidae > Aphodius > Aphodius sticticus. The sequence goes on from OZ014506.1 coordinate 13,572,903, forward strand.
ATACATTTTTTTTAATATTAAATATACTCGGCAAACAAATTTTTCAATCTAATTTATTAATAGCACCTATACTCAGTTACTGATAGATTACGATTAGAATGAGTTAGATAAGCAAGGCAAAAATGCTACAACAACGCGATTGTTACAAGGACTAAGAAAGATTTCCAGTGGACAATAATAACATTACCGGTATAGTGACCTATTTACTCTCAGCTTTCAAGTACATACACGCATTATTGTGCATATAAATTATGGTTTGTGTGCGACAAACCTGATTACATTACGAGAGGTATTTACAAATATACAAATTTAGCTGCACATATGTGTGTAGGTACCTAGTCGTATCTCAAGTTTAAATTTAGCTTTTAATTAATACACTCTTAATTAACGATAAATCGAATGTAACAGGTGGAGGTATGTATATAGTGAGAATAATAAAACCAATTAATGCTATTTGTTATGTGAACAATACAATGGAAGTGTTAATATGAGGAATAATTTGTTAGGTAGAAAAGCTGATTTCTATTTTAGATTGTTTAGATTTAATGTTAAGAGTATAAATATAATAGAACTAAAAATTTGTTCTATCTACGACTAATCCCCATCATGATACACGCCAATGATTATAATGACACTAGCGTTGTATTATAATGACAGTTCGTTCAAATAAATGATTAAATAAATAAGTGACTATAAGGTCTATTAGGTCTTTTAATTACTTACAATTTAAGGTATGATAGGCATTTATGCAACAATTTTTGCAAAAGTTATAAACATTTTTCTACAGCAACTGAATGAAATACGTTTGCTATTCGTACGGACATTATCGCGATTTAGGGGTTCTTGTCGATGGGGCAAAACTCTGAGGTTCTGACAGCTACTAGAACTTTTAATTACCTACAATTTGAGGTATGATAGTAATTTATGCAAAAATTTTTGCAAAAGTTATAGACATTTTGCTGCAGCAACTGAATGAGATACGTTTGCTATTCGAACGGACATTATCGCAATTTAGGGGTTCTTGTCGATCGGGCAAAACTCTGAGGGTCTGACGGCTACTCGAACTTTTAATTACCTACAATTTGAGGTATGATAGTAATTTATGCAAAAATTTTTGCAAGAGTTATAGACATTTTGCTACATCCACTGAATGAAACATGTTGGCTATTCTAACGGACATTATCGCGATTTAGGGGTTCTTGTCGATGGGGCAAAACTCTGAGGGTCTGACGGCTACGAGAACTTTTAATTACCTACAATTTGAGGTATGATAGAAATTTATGCAAGAATTTTTGCAAAAGTTATAGACATTTTGCTGCAGCAACTGAATGAAATACGTTTGCCATTCCAACGGACATTATCGCGATTTATGGGTTCTTGCCGATAGGGCAAAACTCTGAAGGTGTGACGGCTACTAGAACTTTTAATTACCTACAATTTGAGATATGATAGAAATTTATGCAAGAATTTTTGCAAAAGTTATAGACATTTCGCTGCAGCAACTGAATGAAATACGTTTGCTATTCGAACGGACATTATTTCGATTTAGGGGTTCTTGTCGATGGGCCAAAACTCTGAGGGCCTGGCAGCTACTAGAACTTTTAATTACCTACAATTTGAGGTATGATAGAAATTTATGCAAGAACTTTTGCAAAAGTTATAGACATTTTGCTGCAGCAACTGAATGAAATACGTTTGCTATTCGAACGCACATTATGGCGATTTAGGGGTTCTTGTCGATGGGGCAAAACCCTGAGGGTCTGACGGCTACTAGAACTTTTAATTACCTACAATTTGAGGTATGATAGAAATTTATGCAAGAATTTTTGCAAAAGTTATAGACATTTCGCTGCAGCAACTGAATGAAATACGTTTGCTATTCGAACGGACATTATCGCGATTTAGGGGTTCTTGTCGATGGGGCAAAACTCTGAGGGTCTGACGGCTACTAGTAGTTTTAATTACCTACAATTTTAGGTATGATAAAAATTTATGCAAGAATTTTTGCAAAAGTTATAGACATTTTGCTGCAGCAACTGAATGAAATACGTTTGCTATTCGAACGGACATTCTCGCGATTTAGGGGTTCTTGTCGATGGGGCAAAACTGTTAGGGTCTGACAGCTAGTAGAACTTTTAATTACCTACAATTTGAGGTATGATAGAAATTTATGCAAGAATTTTTGCAAAAGTTATAGACATTTCGCTGCAGCAACTGAATGAAATACGTTTGCTATTCGAACGGACATTATCGCGATTTATGGGTTCTTGTCGATGAGGCAAAACTCTGAGGGTCTGACGGCTACTAGAACTTTTAATTACCTACAATTTGAGGTATGATAGAAATTTATGCAAGCAATTTTTCAAAAGTTATAATCATTTTTCTACAGCAAATGATTGAAATACGTTTGCTATTCGAACGGACATTGTCGCTATTTAGGGGATTTTGCCGATGTGGCAACACTCCGAGCGTTGAAGCGCTTCTAGGTCTTTTAATTACCTACAATTGGACGTATGATAGAAATTTATGCAACGAGTTTTCCAAAAGTTATAATATTTTTCTGTAGCAACTGAATTAAAAACCTTTGATATTCGAGCGGACATTATCGCCATTAAGGAACGTGTGAAATTGCAGATATTGTTTCAGAATGTTTCAGAAATAACGGATAACCTAATAAGGACGTAATAAATATGTTTTTGTCAAATACCGGTCCGGCTCTGTTCAACGCAAGAGAATCGTCAACACCCTACCGCAGTTGTGCTGCAACCGGTGACAAAACAACGCGCCCCGGCAACATATCCATCTCCATCCACTCTGGCGATTCTCGCTTACAGTGACATTGACCAACATTAGTCTGTTCATATCATTGTAGTCGGCTGTTCGTTGATCTACAATAAGAATCGTTTTTAATACAATTTTGTTAGTATTGCTTCTCAGTCATTAATGTTTGCATTACTTAGTTATTCTAGGAAATTTATTTTTCATCAGACTAAGTTTAGTATGCAGTGGCAGTAAAAATATATCTTCAGGTTTCGCCTAAGGGATATTTAAAATATTATTGTTCCTCGAGTAAGAGATAAAGATGACAGAGTTATTTTCTGTATGCACAGAGACATCAGCAGTATTTTAAGCATCCAAGCAATCCAAGCAACGCAACGACGACTTTTAAATCACCACAAATATTCCATGCATGTAATCTGTCATATTGGATATTCTCCAGGAGTAATTTCATGTCATCAACCGAGCCCTTTATGTTGACAGCATGAGCTATATTCTTTTAAACTAGCATTTGAAGAATCAATGAATAAAATAAACGTTCATTCATAGCTTTGCATACTTCTAGATAGAAACAATAAGAAATTGATTATCCAGGGGTTATACAAGAGATATTATTAACCTCTTGTTAGTGGGTGTATTTTCATCTCGTGTTAAGTAATAATAACTTTAGCAATAGACAACTGATATGTAATCTGTACTTCCACCACACAATCGCAAATATAAACACAACACGAGACCACAAAGAATAACTGATGATGATGATGATGATGTTGAAGCCAATCCCAAATTTTCGTGTGTAAGTGGACTTGAATCGAAAAACAGGTTCCCATACATAACAAAGCTCGGTCGCAAATATAATACACACATACAACTGAAGTACTCTACAGTCCATAGGCTGGTATAGAACAGATTGCGAGAACCACACATCATATGTTAAACTTTTAGACAAACAAAAAAATCAAGGCCGTCGGTGTTGACACATTTGCATTGCCGCGGCAATGTCACTTTTTTTCAACTTCCACATACAACGTCCCTATTCATTAAGTAACTTCATTCCTGTTGTTTCTCTCTCATGTCCTTTTTTTCTGTTCTATCGTTCCCGCGATATTATTCTCACAAAACTTTGCGCGCACGCTTCAATGCCATTGCGTTTACATATCCATACGTATGTAGTAAGATGTAATTAGGTATGTTGATACGTTTGTAAATGTACGATTTTTTTTGTGGCCACAATCGTGAGAAAGGAGACAAATTACTTCGTTGGTAAAAAAAGTGTTTCGTCGTTCTAATTGAGTATTAGAAAGGAACGTGATAAAAATCTATTCATCGATTATATACTAATTTTCTTAATGTTGTTTTAACTATTTAACCCATTCGGTAAAAACCAACATCTTCGAAATATTTTTAATGCATAATGGATCTAAACCAATATCCGTATTTAAGAGATGGGTAATAATGTTCGTAATTAAAAATATAATCACCAAAAAATCGTTTGAGAAGGCCCATTATTACAGTGCAGAAAATACAAATTACATACCGTAGGAATCATGAAAAGGCCAACTCGAAATCAGAGAGTAAGGTTACCGTGGCAGGAATTACTGTGTACACGAGAGACATTAACATTGGCATGATTAGGTAACCTTGCTCGTGGTATTAGAGATTAGCAGATCGAAATTATAATAATACACGAACGTTGCCGTACATGCTCGTTTGAAAATTGAAAGGTAAACATTAAGTGGAACTGAAATAGACAGATTTAGCTTCCGGTATTCACAGAATATTGTTAGTAGAAGAGACAAAGCTACGAAAAGCAGATAGACCTTCTATGCTAAAGAAATGAGTATTTATTTTCCATTATAATGAGTTGTATGAAGTATTTTGTATAAGAACTACTAAGTGAAAATAAACTAGGCAAATATATTAAACATTCTATTAAGCATAAGAACCAAAGAAACTGTCTATATTAACGTATAATACAATTACTGCTCCCAAAACAAAATGTTGCAAAATGAAAAGGTTTTGATGAGTACCAATGATGATTTATTATCAATTTCCACTTTGAACTGAACGTTGGTGTCATAGGTGACTTTTTAAAAACAGAATAAATTTTGTGAGAATCAGCATTTTTACACAAATGAATTTTGGTAAATTATTGTGCTTAATGCATAGGTTGGCATGGTGATTCAAGGATATATCATCTTTTGTTACAAACTTATAACTAACAGTTGAATTTTTTTTTATTCTTAAATTTATGTGCACACTATGGTATACAGATAGAAATTTTATGATGTTTTGAAAACCGTTTATCCATGTTTTGAAATCCCAAATTTGGAAAATTGATTCTCCGACGCTTGGGAATCTTCAATTACAATATTTTTTTTCAAAAATCCAAATTTTATTTCAATTAAAGGTAATACTTCTCAAGTTATTTTCAAGTGAGTATTTCAGAAAGAAAATTATCGAATTTTAATACATTCTAAAATTCGATAATTTTCTTTCTGCTAATCTTTTGTCTCAATTAATATTATAATTTAAATCTTACTATATTTTATTTACACTTCTAGTATTGGTACATGTTTATATATAGGATGTTCCACTTTTGTACTTGCAAAAATATTTTTTTAGAAAGCAAGTGTCATTCTGTAAATACGAAGAAATCCACATGACAACTTTTTAGACAAAATACCAGTTGCTTTGATATGGAATAAAGAAAACACCATACAGAGAATAGCGAACACAAAAGTACATTTTGACAATGTACAATAAAAAATCAAACAAATGTATCAAAAAGTAAATACATTATCCAAGAAAAGACACTGCTTGCAAAAATACCACCAGCTTATGAACCAACTTTTAGTTCTAAAAACTAAAACTGGTTCATAACCTATTATCTTATTCTTTTCATGTCTTGAAAACCCAAAAATTGGGAAACTTGATGCTTTTGAATTACCACTCGTCAATTATAAGATTTTTTCAGAAATCCAAATTATATTTCATATAAAAGGAACACTTCTCAAGTTCTTTTTAAGTGATTATTTCAAAAATAAAATAATAAAATTTTAGAATGTATGTTGCTAATCTTTCACAATTAATATTGTGATTAAACCAGTCCATGCTTTTTTACACAAAATGAAAGTTATTCTATAATTCAATTATTTTTAATATTTGATTACTCATTATTCAATTTATTTACTTTTTTATTATTGCAATGTATTGTTATATTGAAAAAAGAAGTAAGTAAAACGCCTCTCAACTTTGCAGATTTATTTATTAATTTACTTGAGGGACCTACTAGCTTCGGCAATGGTGCCTTCTTCATCTAAAAATCCACAGAAAAATTAAAAACGGGCATAAGCGAACAATCACGTGTATGTATAGGGAAAAAACAAAACTTACAGTCAAAAATATTGTTACCTATAAGTATTTTTATATTTCTTTGTTTTGTTTTATGCGGCTGTAACCTATGGAATTGTAAAACAATTAAGTTCATATGAAACGTTTTGCTAAGAACGACATTTGCTTTCTAAAATTGCCACAAACTACAAATAGTTAAACTAAACCAATGATTTATTGCAGTTTAGGAAAATACTCCATACTTCCATACTCTTATCTCTAAGATTCATAAACAAATTATGTTGTAATCTACAGCTGTTAAATATAGAGTACTTTTTGATATGAAATTAAGAACACACCACATAGAGTATAGCCATTTTGATGAACATTTTTTAAAGCTATCTTTTGACACCTATGTTGACGTGTAATAAAAAAAAATCAAACAAATGTATAAAAATTAAATACATCTTACCGGTTTATGAACCAAGAATTCAGAGTTGCAAAAAAAGCACAGATATAAACATCCATTAGACGCCAAATGCGTCACCGAACTGGTATTATAGGTTAGAAATAATTCGCCAAAAGATCTTCATTCAATTTCAAGGTTACCAAGTTTAATAAATACCTGAATTACAGTTCCAAATCTGTCTTCAACCTAACACTATTTTATTTAGTTTCTAGAATAGGTACACGTTTTATTTTATAAACAGCAAACATTTTCAGTATTTGCTATTTTAAAGTTTTTAATATAGGTAGTTAACTTACAGTCAAATTTGTCACGTTAAGATGGAAGTAAACTCTACTTTTCTTAATTGCAAATAAAATTATTATTATTTAATCGTACCGTTCATATAAACATGCTGCCTCCATAACTGATACTGGCTCCACCTGTTCGGCTCCTCCTGACCAGGCTGCGGAACATGGGGCGGTTGCAGCGTACCCTGCATAACCCCGACCGGCACCTGATGGGGGCCCACGTTGACATTAGGGGTGGCTGTTACGGGCGGCGGGGCAGGTAACTGATATTCCATCTTCTGAGGTTCTCGCACCGGTACCACAAAACTCATGTTCATAACATGCTAACTTGCAGTTCCAACAAAAAACACTACCGAGATGGCTTATCTTTATCAAGAGCGACAACAACCAACAAACCAAAAAAACAAATGTCCTTGGGATTTTCGGGGGTTCACGTGCGCTCCTCGAGCGCTCCTGAACGAGCCGGAAGAGCAACTGGACTTGGACGCCGGAGAGACTTCAACGAGTGAATGGACAACAAACCACCTCCGAGGTGGGGGATCCCGCGTGTTTCGCAAGTGCCGGAAGCATGGCAGCGGCCGCAGACCGCGGATCTGTTCTCCTCTAAGTTCCCCCAAAGCCTCAACTTGGAGCTTATTAGGCGCGCCCGCCGGGTATGTACCTGTGCGTGAGCGAGAGCACTGGTCCTCAGATTGAGCCTTGCGGGACCTGCACTTCTGGCTACGAGGCGCACACGCGTTGCGTAGGCTTCGTGTGTGAGTGCGTGTGTGTGCGTATACTATCACTTTCTTATGGATGTAGGTGAAACTGGAGGATTTATGATTGATTTATGATGGATTGGTAGTTGGTTTCAGGAAAGGAATGTATGTTGTTAAGGGAAAAACTAAAGCTTCAAGTATTCTTTTGCAATTATATTTAAGCCGAGGTATAGATACATAAGTACTAATAATTCAAAAATCTGATTCAGTTTTTTTTGTTGTCTCTGAACAAGTTAACACCGTAGTTAAGTAAACATTCAGGATGCTCAGGTCCTGAAGATTACTAGTTTGTTTTCTATTTCATGTTTTTCTAAATGTTTAGAAAAGACTGATCAACTGTTTGACTCCACTTGAATCCTATGGTTGTAGCGGGTACAAACCCAAAAATGCTATACAAATTTCGACAAAAAAGCTTGTTTTTGCAAGTGTATATGCTCAAAGCAGTTGTAGACCAAAGAATCAGTCAGTTGTAGACCAAAGAATCATAAAAATCGAAAAAGACGGTTCGAGAGAAAATCAACTTTAAAATTGTAACGATTTTCGTGCGATTTTGTTGCGATTGTCGTGCGTTAATTTTGGCGCGCAGTGTATATTCACCAATTTACATGGATGATGATAGTTGTGTGTTTTATGATCATAAAACATAGTGTAATCATAATACAATTATAAGTCATCATAATGAGACAACTCTCATATACACTGACCGGCAGCGCCGGGTTTAGGATTGTGGGGGCCCCTGGGCAGCAAAGCTGTGGGGGGCCCCTTGGCAGAAAAGCGCTGCAGTAGCTCTTAAGACATAAGGCGTAACCACATTACTTGATAACGTGATTTTGCATTGTAAATACGTAAGTTTCAGTGCAGTTTGGTCATTGTTGTGGGCCAAAAAAAGCGGTACACATTTTTAATTACTCGTGTTTCTAATAATATTTAGTCAATTCAAATATCTCTTTAAAAAACGGATTACTTGTATTGTGAAGATTAAAACCATAACAAATGCGCAATAACAGAACATTTCAATCCAATGTAATATTACCTACTTTATGTTCGGCTAGGCGTCATTTCTGACAGGGTTGTTATAAAAACGGTTTTTAAACAATACAAACATGTTTTTTTATAAGTAATGTTTTTTAGGAGTAATGTTTTTTTACGAAACAATGTTATTACACACTTCACAAAAAGCATGTTTTAAATCACACGCAAAAAAAGAACATGTTTTAAACATGGAATAAAATTTGTTTTAATATGTTTTAAATCATGCAATTATTTTATTTGAAAGTATTTTGATCAACGTCTTTTCATTCCTTACTTTACTTGCTACCACTGTTCTTGTATTACTATATTTTATGAAAAACTTTTTCTTTGACTAATAAATATAAAATTTACATTATTTTTGATTTTTTAATTGATGTATGCGTACAAATCTGAAAGACCAGCATACAGCTCTCATTAAATAATTAAATATGCTGTCCAAATTTCAGTAGTTTAAAACACGTTTAAAACACAACATTTAAAACAACATAGTTTAACACAAAATATTTATTTTAAAACATGTTTAAAACACTGTTTTAAAGCACAGTGTTTTAAACTACCCTGATTTCTGATAATATCGGTCAATCTATTGAGAAATTTCAGGTGTATCAAAATCAACAGGCAATTACATTTGTCTTGTTTTGATAAAAATGGACAGTAGAGCTTTTATAGCATTGTATACAGGGTGAGTTTTTATCGTCTACAGGGTAAAATTTTGTATGTTTTTACTAAAAAATAGCTAATATAAAAATAAAATAAATTGGACGTTTGTAACCGGCACGAGAAATTTAATTGTGTCAGTACTTGACTTATCTTTAAAGATTATAGAGATTCCATTACTAACTTTCGGTTTTGTTTAGGACAGCATGTTTGATTATAACATTTTATGTGGTCTTTTTGACAGATTAAATTATGATATATCTCACTTGTTGTTACGTTGTTACGAATGTTACATCTTTTGTTTGTTATTGCAAAGATTGAATCGGAGCAGAAATCAACTTTTTTGAGTATGTCACATCATTTCAAACCAAGTTTTCCTTTTTATTTTTTATGAAATCAGCTTAAACCCTGAATACATAGTGTTGCTCCCGCTTTTTTCGACTTGACCGCCAGACAAGTGAAACCAAACTGTCATAATTTCAATTCAATAAAAGAAGATGTTGTTTTAGTTCTAAAACACTTCAAAAACAATAACATAGCAGTTTGCAATAAATCTACAGCCCGACAAATGTGATATAAACTATAATATGTAAAACAGAAGCAAGAAAAAGGTCAAAATCAAACATGGCTCCGATCTTTAAAGATAACGATTTGTAGTTCCCACTGCTTTTTTGAGTAAAAACAGTAAAAATAATGTTTCAAAATTGCACCCTGTATACGATGCTATAAAATCTCTACTGTTCTATTTGGCCAAAAGCAAAAAAATGTCATGACCCACCTTATTTAATACCACTCACATTTCACATCTAATAGACCCGACATTATCAGAAATGTTGCATAGCCATACGTAAAGTAACATAACTTTAAATTTAAAGTTCATTTATTGCGAATATGGTATAATTTCAATCTTTACAATATAAGCCACTGTTCTTTTAAAGAAATGCTTAAATTAACTGAATATCATTGGAAATATGAGTAGTTGAAAATTACAGTACATTCAATTAGCTATTTTACTTATTTTATGGTTTTATTTGTAGCCACCTGAAAAACATGTACCCTGAGTGCATATTTAATTTTTATTGTAAATGTATAATAACAATTTATACAAAAAATATTATTTCCAAACATTACTCATTTAAACTTTAAAGAAATAGTTAATAATTAAGATGAGAAAAATATTACTTAAATAAACTTACAATAAAGTAAAAAACAAAGAGATACAAAACCACTTAGGAAAATTTTGTTTCATCAAAATGATTGCATCACGGCATTACCACTCCCAAGTGAATAATAAAGTACTAGTTTGCCATTCTGCTGCTGCGCTTATGTTTTAGAAATGCAATATTTCGGTACGACGATCACCATAATTTCATATTTTCATATTAGATGATAGGATATAATATGGTAAGTGGACCCTGAAGGATACGTTTCATATGGAAGGACCATTACCGAGATTGAACGAAAATGACACTGAAAAAGAGTACCAAAATAGCAAAATGAAACCAGCAGTTAGCATACGGAATGTTTTCATATGCAAAACTGCATCTGGGGTAAACAAATTATGAACACAAATGTGATGAAAATTTTTAAATAAATACGTCCTTATGCTGAAAGAGGATACATTCTTCAAAAAAGTACCTAATTTTAATATACAGTAGGTCAAATAAATAACAAAAAGGAGAAACTTTTTACACTTTTGACACTTAAGATTTTTCTGAATCATAGAAATTATACAATTATTACATTTGAAGTTAAGTATTCTTTTGTGGTTATTTTCTTAGAAAGCAAGTAGGTAATAAATACTGAATTAAATAATCGATGATTTCCTTGGTTTTTCCGATTTTTATGATTATCTGCAGATATTCTCTGTTGGAAAATACATCGGTTTTTCAATTTACGTATGTAGCTGTCCTTTGTTCCAAGCAACCCGTTGTCATGAGATCCATAAGCATTTTTTCGGTAAAATATAAATTGCATTTTGCTCGAAAATTTATTTGAAATTTGACAAGTGGTCTGCCAGAAGGGTTTTACTTTCGAATACCTTTCCACAAGTCCACAAATTGATTAAATGTATCAAAATGTTGATACCAAACGGTCAATAAGTAAGCCACAAAAAATGCCACAAAAACTAACGAGCATTAAAAAAATTTGTTTATTAAATGAAAAAATGAGTATTTAAAATAAAACATCACATAACATATGAAAGGATTTATCGTTTCATATTAATAAATATGAATATTCATTTAAGAATAATATATTTAAACTTATACTTAAATAAATGAGCATGCAGTCAAATGGTAACCCCTATGAAAATTAAATGTCTAGCTTAAAAATTTGATCATCAGTGAAAAATTCAGTATGCAAACACGAGAAGATCGGTGAGACGGTTTGTTATTTTATCAAATATCCAAACATGTCAATTTTATTTATTTATTTAATTACTAAGATTTATTATTTTTTATTATTATAATACACATTTTTGTGGGTTTACGTAAGAGCGTTTTCGAGAAAAGGACAAGTAAAAACTGTAAAATATTAATAACTTCAGGGAACATGGTTTTTATGAATTAAACATGGTATATGGCGTTTTGGATAGAATTATTTTTTCTGAACCTGTATTTTTTTTTGAAATCCTAAACGTGTTTTTCTCAGCGATTCATTTAGTGGACGTTTCTATAAAAGAAATAAATATAAATGCAATAACCTGAGAAGATATGCGAACGGTCAAGCTCTGATTCGTATTCAGCCCAAATAAATCAACCAAAAACGCAATATAAGTACAAAACTTATGGAAATCACATCAAATCAAAGTGTATAGTCAAAAACAATTGAAGGCTGGAAATTAAATTTTACATAAGTATGAAACCTTTTCAGAGATTTTGTCATGTTTGTCCTTCAATAGTTTAATTAAATCACAATTTAAAATTATATTCCCTTATTAAATATAGTAAAATAAATATAGTTAAATATAGTCTAGAATAAACCTTGCGAAAATTAAAATGCGAATTTTTATTCATTAATTATTTAATAATTTATAATTTTAATGCTTAAATTAATATTTCAAGGCACAATATGAATAAAATATTACTCAATATAAATTTGTCTATTTCACATTTATTTAATTAATGCATATTATTTCTTTAGTTCATTTATTTATTTAAAAATAATTATTAATTAAAATTATTAGATTAAAGTTATTTATTGACTTTATTAGATTTAATGCTTAACATAATTAAATAGACGCATAATTTTTGAAATAATATTATCTTAAACAGCGCCTAACAAAAAACAACATAAAAACTACCAAATATATCAAATTTAAATCATCCACAATTTAATATCTTCAATCGTAGCACCGAAGATGTAATTAATTAACAAAAAATCAATTGTTAAATTAATCTCGAACCACTCCCCCAACTAACAAATCACCATGAGAACCCAAAACACTCAAAAGTTACATAATTTAACATAAAAACCTCCTTCGTTTTCTATGAAAACACATCAGATCATACCTAAACTCTTCATGCCGATAATTATATAGGGGCTTGCTTAAAGACGTAATCCACCACAAACGACAAACCCCCTCATATAATTACGCGTTTTACGCCGAAAAAAAAACACCTTAAAATTGACATTTACCTGCTGTCACGAGTCGTTTCTGATGGTACTGCTGCATTTGCTCGGTGTAATAGTTCGGAGTCCACTGCCCATCGGGTACCCATTGCTGGGGATGCTGACCGCCCGAAGAAGAAGTACAACACTCGCTGTATTGCTGACTTCTGCCTTGCTGGTAATCTGCTTCGGACGCGCTCATAGATATATAACCATAATTATCCCGAGGCCAAGTGGGGCCCGCAATCGTAAAAACGGTTAAAAGTACTTTTTCTTAGAGACAACGATGGAAAATTATCCGGAATCCGGGTCTCCTCGAACGTGCAGTTGCAGTTGCAAAACAATAAAGCTTGGAATTAGATTAAAATCTAATAAAATCGTAAAATCTATATTCAAACTTTTATAGTAGAGATTTTATCAATCAATCACTTAAGGCTTAGGTTAATAGTGAATAAAAAACCACGAACCCCTCTTCTCAAGAATTAGTATCCCGGTTAGCTAGCTCTTGGATTATTTATAATATTATAAAATACCTAATTTCTTTGGTATATCGATAATGAAAAAACAACCGTTTGACACTATATAGTGGATACGACTTGATAGGGTGGATAGCCACTTAGAACTGGCATCCCCAAAGCTCAGATTGACGGGCGTGCGTTGCTGAAAGCACACCGTCGTGCACGTGGAGCTCTAAGCTCACGCTGAAGGCAACGTGACCGGGCTCGTGCACTACATCATGTCGCCAGATTTCGCGAAAGGAAAACGAGAATCCCCTATACCATAGATTCGCTATTTTAATACGCAGATCTGTACGAAAGCTTCGAATTATCCAATATAATGTTTTGACGTGTTTCGCAAGGGTAATTTGTGTGAGTCTTTTCACGCTCTGTGTGGAGATAGTCAAGGTCCCTTGGGGTTGTTAATTGTAGGCCAACTGTAGGACTACTGGCACGTTATTTAGCACTAGATGTGTCTCTTAGGTAAAACGATGCTTCGAACGCAAACAAGATGAGTGAACTTCCGAGGGGAAATTAGAAACAAGGTTACAGTTGCAGATGTTAGTGGTGATTGATGGTTTATCTTTCAGGATTATGGCATAGCCATTTATTGCTTTCTTTTTTTAAGGAGGCCTTCGGAGGCGTTTAAAGGTTGCTGCTCTTCGTGACCGTTTAATATTAACTTTACCTTGACGTTACCCGGAAAATTTATTTGTGTACTGTTTTAAGAACGGGTAATAGTCTGTAAAAAATCATTTTTAAAAGTAAGTGTCAGGTATTGGGAGCCCCTTGCTATGCTGCGATTAAAAATTGAGGTCTTTTGTGTCAAAACTCAAGGCAAAGTTTAGCCATCACGTTTAGTTCAAGACTTTTATGCCTTTTGACATCAATATCCAACCCTTATCTTGGAATTAAAGCTCCAGAGGGCATGGGAACCAGTTACATGCAAAACACGGGCGCATAAAAAGCAAATCGGAGTCAAAACTATTGCACTGATGTGTAAAAGTAAGGTACTGTTGGAATGTGTAAGTATAGGGCATTGTTCCTGGATAAAAATAATATTCAGCCACGCTTGCTTTAATCATGAACTTAATTACAGAAAAGAAGCTAATTTTTGACACAATATACTGGTTGATTTAATATGCTTTCATGGTGATTAAGCCAATAGCATTAATCCCGGAACATGAGCTAATTTATGGGTGACATTTTAAGACAGCACTTTAAAATTGACCCAGGCGTTGTCAAGTTGATCTGCTTTTTATGGAATTGTGTCGAATTACTACGAACTGTCACCGCGGAGCTCTGTAAAGAAGGGTTCTGTAAGTCCACAGACCGACACACAGGAGAAGAGTACTAACAGCTCAGATCAATAATAACTAACAGTTGACAACAACTACAGTAGCTTACAGTACTTACAAATTAAGTAAGTATGTTTGTTTATACACAAGCACTTTAAAAGGGGCGTTTATGATAGTGAGATCGACGTCGGCCTTGAGTCTGTAGTACGCCCAGGATGTGGTTCCATCTAACGGTGAACCGTTGTACTCAAGTTCTTGTGTATAAACAAACATACTTCATTAATTTGTTCAGCCGACTTCTGCCCTTTGCAGCTACTGTAGTTGTTGTCAACAGTTAGTTATTATTGATCTAAGCTGCTGGTACTCTTCTCCCTTGTCCCGGTCTGTGGACTATATTACAGAAATTTTCTTTACAGAGCCCCGCGGTGACAGTTCGTAGTAATTCGACACAATTGCATAAAAAGCAGATCAACTTGACAGTGGCTGCGTCAATTTTAAAGAGCTATGTCTTTAAATGTCCCCCACAAATCAACTCCTGTTCCGGGATTAATGCTATTGGCTTTTACACATCAGTGCAATAGTTTCGACTCCGATCTGCGTTTTATGCGCCAGTGTTTTGCATGTAACTGTAATGGATAAACGCCCCTCAACATAGGCTATTGAATAAAATACCGTACATTACCGACATAGAAATATAATGCATAATCACAATAAGGAACTTCGTATTTTGTTTTTTTTATTTATTTTTATTTTCACAGACGATGACATAGGTATCATTTGAAGATTTGAGCGAAGTAGAATTTTAGGTTAGAATTGTTTCATCTTAAAAAGGAAATGAACTCATGTTAGTCTGGAAACCAATAAGCTTGTGAAGTCTTACCGGCTGAAGATTTGACGTATCGATTCAATATAACCTAACTCATTTTACATACGGAAAACCATGCAGAACGTTGTAGAGTGTGTTGATAAGACGGTTTGCATGTCTTTCTAATAGTTTGCCCATATTGATTCAAAGGTCATTGTCTGTATTAGTGACAACAGTAATATTGAGAGAAATTAACGATGTCCATGTTATAAATACATTAGCAGAAATATATATCGTAAAATACATCTTGTTATGAAGATGAACAGAGATAAAGATTATACCGCTGTCAGGAATACAGTTATCATTGAAATATTTACATATTAAGGTAAAATTTGTTTTTAATTCTACCAATAAAAAAAGACAATGAATGTGTTTGTTTGCAAATGATGATGCGTGGAGAATAAACTCAACATGGCTCCGGTATAGGAGGTGATAGCTGGAAAATGATTTCTTGAAAAGAGTTTTACTTTTCTATAATTCGAAACGATATATTTTTATACAAAATCTAATAAAAGAAATCCGTTAAAATGCCTCTTCTGTTGCTTTTAATCCAAATATTTTTTCAGTTTTATTATTATTATTAAATATATATTAAAGAATAAATAATAAGTATTTTTTATAATTTTCTGGGCAAATAAATTTTTACTCTCGCGAATTTCCGTCCCACATTGTTTTAGAATACCCAAATACGATTTACTCCTCTAGTAGATGTAATGTAAATATAATAGAATTCTCTCAGTAGACTGAAATAAAAGCTTGAGCCAACTCATCGTCGGTTTATTATTATTATTATCATAAGGCAAAAAGCGTAATTTTTTTATTATGAGAGCTTTTTTTTATGTGAGAGTTTTACGGAGAGTTTTAGATAACTATGATGTTGTGACAAATAAAATAACTTCCTTAAACAATAGAACCCAGTTAAAACAAAATCATTAGAAAGCAAGACAATAAATCATGTAACTACCTATAATATTTACAAAACTACACCTGCAATCGGTGCCATCAAAACATACTTAATAGTTATTGTATTTCATTGAAATTTTTCAATTTAATTTCATTATCAATTAATTTTTATAGACACTTATTTTCTTGAATGCTTAGTTACTCATAGTGAGATTTTTATTATGATTTTATTAGATATTCATTTGTTCGTCTACATCTAGTAGACTCATGATGATTAATATTGTTTTGACATATTGGTGATAATAAAAAGGTTGATTCAGGGGCGGTTCTTATTTGATCAAAAATTGTTTTTCCACCACTTCAATTTTCAACAATTAAAGTAGTTTTTCTATAATTAAAAAAAATATTTAGTGGTGGCTGTCAAATGATAATAGTAATTTGAAATCTGTGAAATGTTCTGATATCCATACTAAAAATTCATTAATATCTTTCATGTTTTTCGGGTCATCAACATTTTAAAGAGGTAGCCCTAGAAAAAATAGGAATGAACATACACTAAACATCCAGGATGAAAATGAATAACTATTACAAACTTCTAAGGCATACAGGAGGTTATAGTAGATAAACTTTTTAGATGGTAAATGTCCAGGAATGCTGTGTTTGACTGTTTGGCTTTTCCAAATCATCAAAATCTGTGAGGCGATATTTTGGCTAATGTCTCAATCGGGTGTGAATTGGTTGAGATATCGACGTCGCCAATTTTGTAACAAGAAACTTGAGAAAAACTCGCCTTTTTTTCAAGCTACTGTTGTGTACAATTTTCATACTATCAAATTTACTTTATGCTAAGAGTATAATTCCATAAAATTTACTTCCTTCAAAATATTTGCCATAGTGTCTTTAATTTTATATCAAACGTCAAAAGATAAGTAAAATCTTATAACTGCCTTAGGGCTCTAATATATATTTAAGAATTGTAAATAAATTTCGTGTTTCGAAATAGTCTGCTTAGTGATACTGACACCTCAATGAAGTAAGATAGTAAGGCGATCGGCCAAGCACTTGTGTCCGAATGGGGTTAGGAACACCAAGTATCTGAGAGCATTTGTATTCTTCTATAATTGAGAGAAAAAATATTTACATGTATTTCCGGTTTGGCAGACCAATTTTATTCATATTTTCTGATAGTACTCTATTGAGACACCTAATAGCTACACCAGCCATTTCTTTGTAACTATAAATTATCAAAGAGGAGGGCCAACATTACAGTTTTTGCTCAAGCTGTTCACAGTATATTTTGGAAAGTTATCTTATCACAAGAACGGCGAAGGGTTTAAAATATTTTACAACAACAGAAATCAAATGTAAAAATAAATATAAACCCACCATAGATTTAGTACTAAATAATTTCTCTTTTCTTGGAATGTTCACTTGTGAATCAATGACAGACAATATTAGTATTAGATATTAGTGAACAAAGCTGGCCCATATGACTTATTTCACACAAAAATCCCAGCATGCACCAATAAATGCACCATACTTAAGAACAAAATTAACATTTTATCTTGATTTGACTTCCAAGCAGCCACCTGAGCGAGCACGTTACTTTTAGGACGGCGTGTACTAATGTGAAGCGATGAAAGTAGTCATAAGTTAACATTTTAACATATGGTTTGGTCCGACAGAACACAAACGCCTACATTCAGTTGTGCAACTTTCACTTTTATATAGACACGCGGTGAAATGGCAACGGCACGGAACGGGCTCTCGGCCGTTCGGTCGTTCGCAGTTCGGTCCTCCGACACCGACATCGTAATTTAAAATTTATACGTACGCCGCACAGTGGTAGATTATGCACTTTTAGGTGATGAAAATTTTTTTTCGTAAATCTTAGAGGGCCGTTTATGCTAGTGAGATCGACGTCGGTCTTGAATCTGTAGTACGCCCAGGATGTGGTTCTATCTAACGGTGAACCGTTGTACTGAAATCCTCGTGCATAAACAAGCATACTTACTTAATTTATTCAGCCGATTTTTGCCCTTTGCCAATAGGCAGCTACTGTAGTTGTTGTCAACTGTTAGTTATTATTGATCTGAGCTGTTGGTACTCTTCTACCTTGTCTTAATCTGTGGCCTTTATTACAGAAACTTTCTTTACAGAGCTCCGCGGTGACAGTTTGTAGTAATTCGACACAATTGCATAAAAAGCAGATCAACTTGACAACGGCTGGGTCAATTTTAAAGAGCTATGTCTTAAAATGTCACCCATAAATTAGCTCCTGTTCCGGGGATACTGCTATTGCCTTAATCAGTGTCAAAAATTAGCTTCTTTTCTAATTAGAGAAAAGAAGCTAATTTTAATTAGAAGTTCATGATTAAAGCAAACGCGGTTGAATTTTATATTTATCCCGAAACAATGCCCTATGCTTACACATTTCAACAATACCTTACTTTTACACATCAGTGCAATAGTTTCGACTCCGGGCTGCTTTTTATGCGTCAGTGTTTTGCATGTAACTGGTTTATGGATAAACGCCCCTATTAAAATAGTTGTTAGATAGGCGGAAAAATAGTGAAAACAATCTCAGTCTTATAAGGGGTGTTTTAAGAGGGTTGAAACATCTTTGGCGTGAAGATTCTGGCATCTTGTGAATATGATAAATAATATTATATCTGCAAATACAGGAAAAATAGTAAAACAAATCTAGCACTTATGGGGTGGGTTTTGACGGTTGGTTAGAAACAAATTTAGTTTTAAAGTTTAGAAACCTAGTGAGTATAATAATATGTAGTGCACCTGTGAGCATACTAAAATAGTAAAAAAACATTTTAAAAATATAGTACCAATGGGATTATTATTATATCTGTCAAAATAACCTGTTCTATCCTACGCTTATTTCCTGGTTATATGACGTCCTAGAGATTCCGGAAGAAACTAACATAAAATAATACATCATGAAGACCTTAATTTTGTAAATTTTCATTTCCGGAATGTACCGGAAGTAGGCATAACTGCACTCTGTTTCAGAATTTCAAAATAAAACCTAAGTCGTGTGTGGTATCTTTGGATAGTAATTTTAAAATAAAACATCTTCCTAGACAAATCATTTTATATTGTTTATTGTTCATTTCTACTATCAGCTAGTTCTATATTTCGACTTTTCTATTCATGCTATGTTTTGCACATGCGCTGTTTATAACTGTCTTGCATAGCTGCAGTTTTGATATTGTCCTTCCACATCTGACCAGCAAGCAAACATGTTTCAATAATTTATTATCTTGCACACACGTAACTTATAAGTCTATTCCGTTAATTGTGAGACGCATTGTGGCGTTTTGTTGTTCGTATTTTTGTCGCTTCTGCTGTTCTCGAACATAAGGTATTTGCTGTTTATTTATTGCGAATTGTAACCGTATATTTTTTTGACACATCTTTACCTCGTGCCAGGCTAATCGTAGTGTTCACGGATATTGTTTTTTACATGAATGTTTTTCATAAGTTCTTAAAGCTTTTCACTTTTTCCACTTACATCCTGATGCTTGATTTCACTGTTTGACGTGAGTTTGTGTACTTATAATAATTTTTTGTTCTCATTTTCTTATCTTTTGTATCTTACTATTGTGCTACTGAAGATGACAGAAATATCGAAACTGCTATAGTAAATTATATTTCGCAAAGAAAAGAGGCCTTTATTTTCCTTTACTTCGTTGCTTGGCATTCGGGACACTTTCCAATTCCAATAAAACATCTTTCGTTGGAAAGAAATCTTACTCAATCATATGGTTTAGGAAATAAACCATATGACATCGGATTATAGAAGAACCTCTTTCTACAGTTGAATGTCAAAAACTGACTTAAAGGTTTGTTTCTAGTTATTGCAAAAAAATGTAAACTTAATTACATTTCCAAATTTTTATTAATGAATATTTAATATAAAATCAAGTCTCATCCTCAGACAATTCGGCGATATTAAAGTTTACACCAACGACCATGCATAATCACTCGGTTACAAATTGTTCAACACAACAATCGAATATTGATGCGGAAATTCAAAATAGGGTATTTGACTATTATAGGAAAACCACCTTAGTGTGTTTATTCCTTCACTCTGCATTGTAAATGCTTTCTTTTTCGTAATTATTTCCTCAATATATCATAAACATCAGCGTTAAAAATTGAATCAGAAAAAATCCCGCCGTAGCGATACTTTCTGTTGTGTGACGTCACCCGATAGTAGATGTCAAATTGGCACATATGGTCTGTCAGCATCGGCATCGTCGCCGTTTGGTAATTGTGTTGTATGATGTGTTGTTTTCACAATTTCTACATAAAAATGGGTTATAAATGGTGTATAAATCCACAATGCAGAAATACGTCAATAAAAACTCCGGATAAACTATTTGTAGCTGTTCCGCAAATTTTTGAAACTGCGAAGAAAGTGGTTGGCTCGTAGAAATCCAAATTAAATAAATAATGGCCAATACAAGTGTTTTTTGTTATGAAGATTACTTCGACATAAGTAAAACTGACTCGAATAAGTTATCTATCGTATTTTCGAACCAGGTATTATCTGATCTGACAGGTTAAGGTTAGGGCTATCCTAACCTACAAAGTTATGCTTACATGGCACTTTAGTGCTATTAAATTCAAACGGGAGAAGCATAACAGCACGTTCGGATAACCCGGTATTGTATGGTGAGAGTGACGCGCTGCATAATAGGCGGACTAACGTCATACGGCGTTTATCTGCATATAGAGTGACAGCCGACCCAGGTTATCTAAGTATTGCTCTCCCCATACCCTACCCTGACAAACCGAACGCGCTCTAAGCGTACTAACGAATGCCGCCACTGGAGACTGAGCCAATTACAGAGCGTTTTCAATCACGTGATAGGACGTGAATAAAATTCACGTCTAAAATTCACGTCTAAAATAATTTTGAACGGTTGGATTCGCGTTATCGACCACTGTGCGTCGGTCGGTCGGTCGGTCGTTCGCCGGCCGCGCTATTTCCCTAACCGCTGACGTTTTCCGTAAATAGTCGTTTATGTCGGGCGGTAGAAATTTTCGAAGCCGGGCGGCCGCTATGCGGTGGGAATGTTGAAAAATGCATGATCGATATATCGGAAGCTTAATATGGTTCAGAATTTATATCAGCCTGTGTGTATGATATTTACACAGTTGACACGAACTTAGAAAGTAGTCGGTATATTCCGAACAGACAGAACTTTAATATTATATACCTTATATACTTCGGAAAATTTATCGCCTTGTAGTTAAATAATCTTAGTTAGAGTAAATGTTCAAATGTATTATGTTCTTCTATTTACAAACGTGTTAAAAGTAAACCATTAATGTTATTCCATAAGTTAGCTAAACAGATTTTTTTTCAATATCCACCAAACTGCACAATTTTCCTTTATTTGGTGGACAGCCATCTTGTTCGGCCAAATAATTGGCACCTTTAAACTAACTGAAAATTTAAACGGGGCAATTGATCGCGATGTTTTCGCAAGTGAAATCCCAAATGTTTTAGAAAATGTGCCATTTCACACACGCAGGTGAATGTGGCGTCAAAATGGGCCTTTTGTACCCCTGCACGTTGTACAAGATTCTAAAAAGACGATATTGCTCAATCAAGTGTAATACACACCGTATCTCAGTTTAGGTAGGCCGCACACTGAACAAGCCAGCAGCAAGCAGGCAGCAAGCAAGCAGCACACAGGCAGCAAGCAGCGTGCATTTTGCTTCCTAGAAACATTTTGCACGACGCATACCGTACACTGAGAGAGCACAGCAAGAGCACAACACTCAAACATGACGTTTGTTTAATGTCACATTTAATTTCTAAAAAATATGCATTAAAAGATGATAATGCCAATAACTTATAAATAAAATTGTAGTAAGCAAGATAATTTGTTAAAAAATAATTACTCAATGAAAATAAACTTATATATTATGTATTTTTAATGTTTCTGCATTTTATACTATATTTATAATATGAAGAATAGGTGGCCTATTCACAATGTCATGTAAAAATTAGTAGCCATGTGGTCGTCATCCGAGGATGGCGATTTTCTTATGTGGCCTTTAATTAGAAAACGTAAGAGAAGGTACTGGGTTCATCTGTATAATGGTAATTTTAATTCGTTTATTGCTATAATCATACAAATTTGGATTGTATAGAACGGGATTGTCCTCAACTTCAGCAATTAATTACATTTTGAATGATTGACTGTTACATCATCCTGACATAATCTGTTGCTATATAGATCCGTATTATAATATATAGTTTATCATCTGCAAATATGAAAATTTTAGATCAAAAGTTTAATGCACAAATACGCATCAAATAATATTTTAATTTTACTATTTTTTTACTGGCGAGGCTGTAGTTCTTTTATTAGAACAATCCTATTTTTGCGCCTAATTCAATATTTATGATAATGGGCTAATTTAAAAAATCGTTACAATAGTTACAAAAATCACAGAAATCAAGATTCCTTGCATGCTGCTTGTGTGCGACGCAGCAAAACGGTTCACAGGAAACATGCATACAGCAAACATACAGCAAGCAGCGTACATTCTACATAGAAATACATCGGACCGTTTTTTGCACCTCAGGATGGTTTTGCTTCCTGCTTGCTGCTTGCTTGCTGCTTGGTTGCTGCCTGCTCATTCAGTGTGCGGCTCGCCTAGTTTGCAAACTTTCTTTTTATTGATATATCACTAAATGTTTCTTTATAAAAGATGGTGAATCATTAAAAACTGCAATCAGCAACTTTTACAGATAAATTATAGATGTCAGAATTACATTCACAGTTAAAATCACAGCCACATATCATGAAAAAAAAAACATATGTTTTAAATCCACCCAACATTCCCAATACCCACGAAATATAAACCACCATTTTTCCTTTTTTTTTGTCAAACGACTCATGACCGAGCTAAATCCTCATTCAACTAAATACCATGATGGGAATATCATGAGAATAAGACATTAGGGTGTACTAAAAAAAGTCAAAATTGTCGAATCGGAATGTCTGGGGTGCCAAAACTTGCTTGATCACATCAATAAGAAAGGCTTCTAAAAAGCTATAATTTATTATTTTAATGAGCCTAAACTTTTAAATGTTTAGTTAAAAATCGCAAACACAAATTGTCGAATAGATAAAACATATCAAAATATTTGTATTGTTATCAATATAATATATGGTAAATCTTTAAATAGGATCGAACAATAACTCATACCCAAAAACTTTGTTGATCGATTTGATCAATGGATGAAATTGTTGAGCTATAATTATTGTCCAATAGAATTCAAATTTGTATCGTTTTTATTGCCAACACAAACAAGAAAAAGTATATACACCAGTCTTCCTGATGTCACTTTGTCTCATTTCACTTTTCGATACAATTGTGGTTTTCCACGTTTTAATCGAAGATTCATTTTGACCAATTTTCGGTCTGTATAAAAATCATTATTTTTCTTTTAATCGCCAAAAATACAATAGAAACTTAAAATCATGACTCTCGAGACGTGGATTTTGCGAATGAAACGTGAATATGCGCTTTTGATAGATTTCTTGCGCTTAATACGAATCCAGATTCAAGAGGTTCCTATCAGGTTTTGGTTTTGTGGTTTTGATACAAGGTTTTGATATAGAAATGTAGAATACTGTTCGATCGAGTTAAGATTTTAACCGTTTATTATTCATATCACTACACAAAAATACTAATCTAAATACTAATCTTGGTTCTACAAATTTTCGCAATTTTGACCCATCTTAGTGGACAGATTTTTGACTCTAAAACCCGTGAAAATGTGGAATTTTGCTTGACAATGTGACAGATGAGTGAATATCTTTTAAAACTAAATACCACTCTGAAGGAAAAATACTGGATCATCCTATCTACAGACAACTTTTTTCAACCACTTTCTTTTGGCAGCCACTTTTTCGAAGATTCCCGGAATCTGTTAGGGATGCAAATATAGGATTACTATTAGATTATCGTTTCATTCACAAGTTTTTCCGTTCTTTTGCAGTTCCAGCATTTTTTCACCTCTATTTACCTGAAACTTTTTTGGGCAAATTTGTTCAGGTTTTATTTCTTCCAATAAAATCATAAGATGGAATGTTGTTGTTGATATATTCGTGCTAAAATATAAAAGAACATGACAAAGAATTTTTAATAAAAAACGTATTATAATGCTTGTATCTGCGAAGCAACAGCACAATATAATCGTAAAATCAACATTTTACTACTTTTCACAATCGTAGGTACGACTTCAATCCTTAACACGGCTGTATACTTCACATAAACGTAAGTTATCTATATTTCGTCACGACCAAACACTTATTCTTATGTAAATGAGTGAATTTTAGTATGCACTAAATAAATCAGGAAATGCCAAAAAGCTGGTCGTATGGCCTGGTTCACATGCGCAACGTCTGAAATTATTGTTAAATTATAATATGTCATTAGATCAATTACTGGCAAAATAGGACAGCTACTTCACGTGTTGTTATGCAATATAAAACAACTCATCAAATATAGGAAGTAACATTTCCAAGAAATTAAGCAAAGGTACCACCATTACATAAACAATAAACATTAAACTACTAGAAAGTTCGAATAGCACATTAAATTTGCACTTCTACTAAATTTTAATAGTTTAATTATTGCAGTATACAATTAATTTAAGGAAAAACTATAAAAAGAAAATTAATTTTATTTATTCAGTAGTTACTCAGGAGGGACAAGAATCTAGGTAGGTATAATAAACAACCAGAGTATGCAAATATGTTTTTACCACGCGTAAATTATGATTATTATTACCCACTGTATATTGGTTATAGATATGCACATTATATCCGCAGTATTATACAGCAAAACAGGTTGTAGTATTCACCGCAAGAAAAAATTGAATGTCTTAAAAATGTAAATATACAATTCAAATTATTTCCTATTATTAATTATTTACCTTACCTACTAATCAATTGGCAGTCGATACTGGCATAAATAACCAACTGCACTTGTAAATGACTTTATATACAGGTTGATTCAATATCACTCATCAATAATCTGCAGAGGAATTTAACTTATATCTTAAAGTTCGGCTCTTAAAGAAATTGAATCTGGGGTTCCGCAGGGTAGTGCGCTGGGACCAGTTCTATACATGATGTAGAATTTAAATGTAGTGTGTTTTATATTTGATACAGACACGGACCGTTTAATAGAAACTGCTGCTCATGCAGCCAAACGGCTACCAAATTAGTCACGAAATAAATGACCCAGTCCACGTATCCAACTATCATTCGCTGAAATCGTACAGCCACCTTTCGAAACAGCTGAAAATGTTGGCAGAGTTTTGAAGCTAGGTACGTTTTAGCATCCAGAGCAAGTTGGTTGACGTAGATATCCGAAAAATGTACGCCAAGGACGCATCGTGTGTCAGCGGCGCTCGTTTAGAGTGGCGTCAAACTTTTCTATTTCGTTTCGCTTCTGTTCGCAGTGATACGCCCACGCATTTTGTCACCAGATGATGATGATTATCAGCTACACTACTTGTCTGACATGCTGTCTTCGGAGACAAATTTTAATATCGACATGTTTGCTTGTTCTATTTTTATCTCTTGAAAACATTATTTGGCAATGGCGATATACGGAACGCGACAGTTCAGGCCAGAATGAAGGTCACTGCCAAGATACTAATATTAATAAGCTAAGCACAGACGCCGCAAAAAACTAATGGACTAGAATCCGAAAAAAGCAAGATATATGTCTAGGTTTTCAGGACTGTTTTCGTTTTATCAGTAAGTTGTTATACCTCCATTAAATAAATTGTTTATACCTTTGTCCCAACTTATAGCATACTTTTCTATAAAAGTGGTCTTTCTTATTAATAGATGGCGACGTGAAGTTTGTTTTATTTGATTTTTTTTGTAAATGGTTTAAAATTTGGCTTTAAATTGTTGGTTTACATCAAAAGTAAACGGATTTTGGCTATTCTGGTGCTAATTTTGCATTTTGCTTTGTTTAAAACTGCCTTGGTTTTGTTGCTATGACTTTTTCGAATAGAATGTGGTACCTACATTTTTTTACTGAAATTAAGTAAATGATTATTTTGTGAATTCAATGTTGTGTTTTATGATCTTACATTTTTATTGTGCATGAAAAATTAAAAAGATGTCTTCTTTGCGCTGAATACAAATGTGGACTAAAAATCTACCGACCACGTAATTGATAAGATATAATGTGTTACCAAAATTACAAAAAAATGTGTAAATAATATCAAGGAACTCAACCTGGAAAAATTGTTTGTCAGAATCGAACGTTAATTTTTCAATATTTCCCTTTTCACGCAAATGTATCAACAATTTGAACCTGCTGGTTTCATTCTCATCAGGGTTACATACTGTTCGTTTCAGTTAAGTTGAGCGGTCTGGGGTGGGGCATACATTCGCGGTGGCGTCAAATCCATAGGCGCGCCGTATAATTTTGTGATGGGTACCGGTAAAATTTAAGTCAATTATAAACAGACAAAATCTATGGTTCTCGAATTATGTCAATACTCTATTGTTAAATAGAAATCTAAAACATTTAAAAACAGTATTTTCAGATTTATAGTACATAAAAAAATATTTAAATGTCAAAGTCAAAATGACAGTTTGATGTTAAATAAATAAAAATACATACTCAACACAACATTTGTTATTAAAAACAAATACGTATGTGACCAGAAACGGATAAACCGCCGTAGTAATGACAAAAAACGATTTTGAGGGAATCAGGTAGCTCTCCCTATTGGCAAAGCGATGCAGACAAAATCAAAAAATCGCTTTTATCACGGGCGGTTTCTCCGATTCAGGTCGCATATTATAACAGTAACAGAAAATATGTTCCAACAATACAAATGCTTAAATGATTAATAAAACTTGTTTTCAATATAACTCTTCACGGGACTTCAAGGTCGGAGTCCTGCAAAGAATCTTGGTAGGAAGAGGATGTCCAAAACGGTTCATCTCAATACTTCGACAACATTATCTTTTTCCCAGTATACATTTTCAATACCAATTACGTTTCACGTACCCCTTCCACTTTTCAGGCGTAATTGTGGCAGTGGCATGCTGAGTTAGATCTTTTTCGGCTGTTATGGATAACTCGCCAGTCGTGTTATGGTCCCGAATATAACGCTTTACGTCCGCCCAGGCAAGTTCATTCGGATTTACTTCACACATGGCGGTAATCGTAGAGGAACGTGCCCTTCATTTCTTATAATCTCATCAATTTTATAGTGTTTTTCTCTATCCTGACTGGTCCGCATGCGAATTTATTTTGGCCATTCATTCAGTCTTCCTTAAGGATAGATCGTGAGGAACATGCATCTTTTGCAACCATGAACTCATGAACCCAAAGTTGCTACATTTGATATAATTTCACGGGCACAG
This sequence comes from Aphodius sticticus, assembly GCA_963966075.1. Lineage (NCBI taxonomy): Eukaryota > Metazoa > Arthropoda > Insecta > Coleoptera > Scarabaeidae > Aphodius > Aphodius sticticus. Next base: position 13,600,845 of record OZ014506.1, read on the forward strand.
CTACGGAGAATTTGACCCCATTTTCTTGGCATTATTACCGCCGTGCCGCTACTGTGGTGAGTGACAGTTCTCGATGACAATTGCCCAATAAAGCTAAGCATATAACATCTCGGCATAGTCATACATTCGAACTTGTATGAATAATTGGACGTTCACTAACAGGAGTGAGCGGAATCGTTTGTACTCTTTCTGTCATTGTTCTAAGATGTATAGAAAAAAAATGCCGCTTCATAGCATAGGTAGACAATGTTACATTCCTTAGACCGCTCAACTTATCTGACACGAACAGTACAGGCGGGGGGATTTTGAACTATTCGGTGAACTGATGGCGCTTGCCCCCCCCCCCCCCGCACTGAATTAAAAGAAAACTCCTACAGACATTTTACATAGTATAGTATATTGTGTAGCAAGAAAATGATTTTTTATCGAGGCTGGGTTCTTTTTGAGGCTAGGAAATCACTTTTATTGCGCGGCGCACACAGCATTTTTATCCTAATAAGGACTATACCGATTACAATCATCACCAATGTCACTTTCATTAGATTGTATATCTGCAGTTTTCGTCGCGAAAGAGTCACAAGATAAATTGTGCCAAGTTTACGGTTTTGTGCTGTAGTCCAAAATGACCATGTTTGGTTTGGGCTTTCATTTAATCATACTTATTAGGTTCCATTACTTCGCACTTATCTTAAATATACTGGGTGTTAAAAATAAGTGTAAAACATAGATAAAGTATACTGAATAAAACAATTAAAGATAACCTAAATTGGCGAAAATTGGCACCCAAATTACAAAACGGTTCTCATTAACTCAAAGACGTTAAATAAGTCAGACAAATGTTATTTGATTTTAAAACTGCCATCCTATGACACAAGACATTATTTTCCTTATGTTGTCTGTAAAATTGGTTCCATCTTCCTACTCTCTCCAGCGTTCAGACAATATATTTCCGGGCATGAGCTCATTCAAAAATTTGTCTACTATGGTCTGTATAGTCTCTATACTGATTTCCTATACAGCTTATACATATATCAAACAAATATTATTAATTAGTTGACTTGTCGCCTTTCAAGTGTTTACGTATGATAGTAATAATAACAATTTGGATTTCGTTGTCACAGAATTTTCAAATTTGTCAACTTTTTCTCTATATTTAGTCATTGTTTCACGTTAATGCAGCTAAAATTAAAAATAATACTTTCGCCTTTTAATTGTTTAGCAATTTGTTATTAAGACTTTTTATCGGATGCTCGATTGACACGATTATAGAATTGAATAATCAATTGTGTTCATTTTATCCCTGTATTTTTGGTTTTAATTATTTTCTATTCTCTACAACTGAGTAAGTTCCAACTAATATTGCCTTCGCATCGTTTATTAATTCTCTATAAGAATTGTTGGCTCATGTTCAACGAAAGCAGTAGAAAGATAGCGAGGTAATGTTCAATACCTAAAATACAGACAAAATGAACAACATTGAAAAGTCTATAATCGTGTTTATTGAAAGGTGATACTTGTTCGTTTGTTAGAATCTAGCCTTGCTCGATGAACACGAGCTGGAAATTCTTATAGGAAATTGACAATACTCCAGCATATTAATAAGTAATAAAAATTCTACAATAACTTTGACAATCAGACCAAATCTGAAATTCTAGAATAAAAGTTCAACGATTTTAAAAAAATATATATAATTACAGACAATTTGTTCTTAATAAAAATTCTTAGTTATTCATTAATAAACGATAGAAACGCAGCAAATTTTCTTCCAATTCACTTAATATCAATATGCTATAGGTAAGTTGTCAAGCATACAAGATTGCATACAACCGCGGCTAATAACATAAAATAACAAGTAAAACAAACATGTAAAAAAATGAGACAACCATAAAAGCAACGGGACTTTATTACAAAAAAGAATTTTACCCCCCTGGATTTTTTTGTACCGGCGCCCATAATTCTGATCGTTCATTCATGATTCAAAACATTTACTTATCCCAATATATGTTCAGAATTTCTGTAAAAAGAATTATGTCCTATATAGTTCTTTGAAATTAGACGAAGAATGAGCTATGAAGGGAAATAAATCTTTTGGGATCCGACGCGAAATATGTTGAGTTTCAATATTCTATGGCGTCGGCAAATTTAACTAGAGTCTGGCACCCTAAAAGCCATCCCTAACGTGCACGTTTGCAGTTTTTCGCATTTTACCGCAAAACTTTCACGATTTTGGAATTTTAACCTCTGTACAAAATTAATTATTGTACAATTATGCACAACAAAAAATATTCCACTTTTTCTTACATACAGTAGTTCTTAAACTGCAAGCTGCCCAATATAGGGGTGGTGCCACAATATATCTACATATAATAATAAAAATTTTAAAATTTTAGTGTTACAAAAAAAGCGGCAATTTCCAGGCTTCAGCACACAGGAGTATTCGAATATACACATTTCCTTTCGTTAATAATTCTATATTTACATTTAATTCCGTAATTAATTATAGTTTTGTATTAAGTATTCAACAAAAACATCTGTCCAACTTTTTCTGAGAACTTATTTCCGCGATACTGGTCTAAAATCAGCAAAAAGGTACCCCTAAGGAGTAAGGCGCGCGTAGTTTGAGATTCGCTGTATACAAAAAAAAGTAGTAAATAACCTTTTTGTGCAGAATTTTATAACATTATTTTTATAGATGACCTAAAATTACAAAATGGTGATCATTTTGCGGTAAAATGAGAAAAGGCTCTAATAAAATTTGCGGACGCCATAGAATATTGAAACCCAACACTTTCCGGGTAGGATCTCAAAATGGGCACCATATTTGATTTATTTCTCCTACTCCTGCTAATTTGAATGTACTAATATCCATTCATTGCAAAGCAGTGGAGATACAGAATGATTTTCTTCCACATTTTTAGAAAATAGATTTAGTGTTATATTCTGAGTAGAATGTATTTTTTAATGACTGTTTAAAAGTTACATTCGTAAGAAATATAAATTCTAACTTCTTAAGGAATTGACAAAACAATTAGTCCTCATGAAACGTAGATTTTCAGGACATTTTACTCGGAATCACATTTACTTTTAAAAAATCCAGAAAAAAGTAGGAAACCCTGTAGAATAGTTTTGCGTGTTTTGTGCTTTACTCAAAAAAGAGAGTTTTCCTGTTTTTGCAAGTAGAAGTTCTTGACTACTTAGTGTGCTGCTTTTCGGAATGTTTTAAAATCACTTTTCTCTCTGTTGGCATGTTTTATAGAAATGAACATTTGGCTGATAAAAAAAAATTTTCAGGACATTCTAAGTTTTTTTAGAAACCAATAAACATAATGATATTTTCCAGAGAATAAATTTTTTTACAGGACGTACTGATCGTACCTTTTTAGTTTTCCTATAAAAAACGAATTTATAAGCATTTACAATGAACTCATTTTTTCCATACAATGTAACAGTATGCTAGTCAGCCATTTTAACCCGTTTTAACCGGTTATTAGAAATTAGGAATTCGAAAATCGGCTAAAAAAGAAATAGGGTGTTTATCTATTTTCCGAAAAATCCAGTTAAAAGTGGTGAATATAGTTGGGTGATAAGTCATCTCGTGAGATTTTTTTCTGAATTTTTCTTACACTAGAATCACTTTTATTAATTATTATTATTTTTTATATAATTTGTATTATAATTAAGAGCGTTTATATTGAAAGCGCAACTAAAGTACCCAAAATCCACGCGAGCGAAACCGCGGGCGATACCTACTTAATCTAAAAAATAATATTCTTCATTTTTTTACAAAAAAATGATCACCTTTTATGCCTTCATCAGCTACTAAAATCGTTGTCCACGTACCAATATGGCTTACCTGCAACAAAAATAGAAACAATCATTAATCAAAGCACAAATAAATCCGTACGAAAGGTGTACGCGCGTAAATACACAAAACACAAACGACGTGGGTACATATGTACGTTTTCAGGTGTTAATGGTCACAACGCTTCGAGAGTTGTTTCAATTTACAAAACACGGCTTCAACATAGAAAACAATAGGCATCCAAGCAAGCGAGATTGCGCCGCTGTACCGCTAGTAGTCACGCGGTGCGAAACGTGGTCGGCTGGCATCACGTGAAACGCAACATGGCGTATGTTTGGTTGCCGGCGTCGCCATGGAAACGAATCTCCAGATGGCGCACGGACCGGGTAGCGAATCCGTAACTGCTGTCGCACTGTTCTCAGTTCTCACCCTCCTATCCGCGCCTATCACGTTTTATTCCGAACGCGAAGTACATTTCCACTTTCGACAAATCAAATCGTTTTGTCATAGGACAGTTTAGTCAGTCGGTGCAGGTCGCGTTCCGATAATATCCGGTTCCGTGGCGCGTCCGACGCGTTTTAGGTGATCGGATTATGCAACCGAAACAACACGGTTGTTACATCAGTAACATATATATGCCGGGATTAAAGGCTAGCTAAAAACATAATACTACGTGTTCTTTAATGAAAACGATATATATAGATCTAGAGATTTTTAAGATTACCAACACAAGAATTGTTACATTCATTGTACCTACGGTTCTTTAGTTCTTATTGAGAATATTTTAAAATTGAACACAATTAATTTGTAATATCCATTTCCCAGAAAATTTTATTCTTTATAAAAGTTGGCGGCTCGTATGAAACCAAAAAGGCAATCGTCAAATATGTAAAGTTCGGTGTTATATACCAAGCGATTCAGAAAATATGAATTCGTGATAAGAGTAAAGTACCTTTATTTTCGTTGTTATCTATAAACTTTATTCGGAAGTGTTGTTTAGAAGTAAAAATTATATTGAAATATGAACTCACAGCCACCTTCCTTGAATTCCAGTGATACTAAAAGGTCTTTTTAATATATTTCTTAGAAATTTGATTACATTTCTTATATTTTTTTGTTATTTTTTTATGATAACTAATGTTTATTTAAAGCTGGCGCAATATTACTCACAGAGATGGCTTTTTACCCGTTTTAATACTCTAGAGAGGATATAGGTAAAACGGTATTCTGGATGCCCATATTTATTAGAAAAAAATAAACATTTTATTTAATTATGTAATTGGACTTCATGTAGCGTCCAATAATCTGTAAAACATTAGTTTTTAGCTGTTGATGTATTATATAAAGAAATTTTGTTGAATCTTAATGCATTTATGACTAAATACCTGAACACTCATAGAAAAGCAAGCTTCAGTACAGTTTGTTTATTATTATACACTGTGGGCTAAAAATGCGGTACAAATTTTCGTAATTCCATTAATTTTAGTCAATTCAAATAATTGTTTAAAAATATATTGCTTGTATTGAGAAGATTGAAACCATACCAAATTCGCAATAACAGAACATTTCAAATAATCAAAGTAATGTTACTTTATGTTCGGCTATGCAGTATTTCTGATAATATCGGGTCAATTTAATGTGAAATAAAAGGTGCATTAAAATCAATAGTCAATCAGATTTGCTTTCTTTTGGTAAAAAACGACAGTAGAGATTTTATAGCATCGGATTTTTTCATCTACATGGTGACATTTTTAAACAATACTTTTTAATAAAGCGGAATGGACGTTTGTAACAAGTTGTTGTTTACCTGTAAATTTTAGAAAAATTTTACATCTTTTGTTTGTTTTTGCATAGATGGAGTCGGAGCTGGAATCAAGGTTTTTTGAGTAAGTATGTCACATTTCAAACCAAGACCTTTTTATTTTTTATGGAATTTTTAAATAAAGAGCATTTCCAACATCAATCTGAACCCTGAATATATTGTTGCTCCTCTTTTTTCGATATTTTTTATTTGAAGAGCTGACAGTCAAAGTAAACTATCATAATTTTTATTCTGTAAAAAAAAGATGTTGATTTTAGTTCCAAAACACTGCAAAAAAGACATAAAAATTTGCATAAAAATATGTAAAACATAAGCAAGAATAATCATTAAACAAATTTCAAATTCTAACATGGCGCCCATAAGAAAACTGAAAGTTCCATTGAAACTCCATTGAACGAAAACAGTAAAAAACAAAATGTGAAAAAATTTCATCCCGTATACGAAAAAAATCACCCTGTATACGATTCTGTAAAGTATCTACTGTTCTTTTTGACCAAAAGCAAACAAAAACTATTAATTTTAATACCCCTTTCATTTCACAATAAACAGACCCGACATTATCAGAAAAATGTAAAGTAAAAGGTTTCTTAACGAAATGCTTGAATTTACTAAATATTGGATTATTGGAAATATGAGTAATTCAAAATTTGTACCGTTTTTTCTCGCAGACAATGTATATCCAGTAGAGTATTCAATTAGCTATTTTAATTATTTTATGGTTCTATTTGGAGCCACCAGCCACCTGAATAGTATTATTTTAAATTAATATTTTATTTTTGTTGTTTTATTCATTTTGGTGGTGGGGCCCTTCTTGGTGGGGGCCCCTGGGCAGCTCTCTCTTAAATCCGGCGCTGTGTACTACTACTGTTAAGTGATCACTGATCCAACTAACCCTGTGCAGGGTAATTATACAGGGTGATTTATAACTAGTGTTAAAAATTTAATTCGCTCATACCCACATACAAAATACTATTTTAAGTAAAAATTAAATACCTCTTGTTTTCGCTTAATTTCCAAGTTATGTGACTTTTTGACTGGTGTTGATGTTAGGTACCCGAAAGTAGGTAGCAATGTTGCCACATGGATTGTTTTAACAGAGATCTCAGATCTACTGGTTGATGTCATCTAGGTACTAGTTTAGTGTTTTTTTTATAATTATATGTCCGAAATTTAAAACGATTGAAATTTAAAAAAGTAGTGCTGCATACCATTCACGTCGTCAATTATTCTCTTCGGTTACATTTTTTTAACACACTGTATTCTGGGCATTTTAATTTTTCAGGCAAATTGTTTAAAAAGAGAAGTGAATTAAGTTTGCATTAAGAAACATAAAATAACACATTTTTTAGTACACTATATTTACACACCAACATTATTAACTTAATTAAAGAAATAATTAACAATCTTCTGAATTTACATTCAAAGAATTTCACAAATATCCAAATTTCTTAATTTGCAAGAAATGCAATATTTAAAAATAAATTTTGTTACTACCCTGGTAAAAAAATCAAAAAGTTATAGTTAAAAGTTCTAGAATAACTTGTCAGTTGACAAATTTTCGAGCATATAACTAGATGGCACGTGAAAACAAAAATGTTTTAAAAATTGCGAATTTCGCCCTTGTGTTATGTAGCCAAAACGTTAATATGTCCGGTTGGCTTTTTCCCAAAGGCAAAAAACATGTCCGGTTACTCTACTTTTTTGAGTTGGCAACCCTAACTAGGTCCCATGTAACATTTTTCATTAAACTTATTGGCAAAATAACCAAAAATATCTACAAGAACGATAAAAAAGAAATAATAAAAATAAAATAACGTAGGAGCTGGAAACAATGAGCTAAAACTTGTTGCACTATGTAGAATTAGAATTAGAGCTAAAAAGTAAAAGCTCTTACGTGGAAGAATTAAATTATGAGTTGTCTCATTTTTCAAGTTATGATTTATAGGTGAAAAAATCAACATTTCGATGCCAAGTGGTAAATAAAAGTATTTTTTTCTTGGCAAAAAATTATCTTGGACCTAGCCCAACATTGAAAAACTTATCTACTAATAAAACTATTGCTATGCTATTTTTATTTATTTGTTGCACTCTAGCCGAGTAAAGGAACTAGGCGAGCAAAATAGTTTTTCAATTTGTAGCCTTACAGTTTAGCGGTATTTTAAGGCAAGTGTCGAACTATATTTACAGCTATCAAATCATATTTGTGTTCTTTTGAAGTTTTTCAAACCTTAAAATCTTTTAGAGAGAAAAATAAGCAAATAATTAAATAAAAACAGTTTCGTTTTGGTTTGAACGAACATTTTAAACAAACTTTTTCCCAATCAATCCAACAGAATCAAACAACCATTTTCGTTATTTTATCAAAATGTCGCTAATTATTTGGATTGCAAAACACGGGCGCATAAAAAGCAGATCGGAGTTGAAACTATTGCACTGATGTGTAAAAATAAGGTACTGTTGGAATGTGTAAGCATAGGGCATTGTTCCGGGATAAATATAAAATTCAACCGCGCTAGCTTTAATCCTGAACTTTGTTAGAGAAAAGAAGCTAATTTTTGACACAATATACTGGCTGATTTAATATGCTTCCATGGTGATTAAGCCAATAACATTAATCCCGGAACAGGAGCTAATTTATGGGAGACATTTTAAGACATAGCTCTTTAAAATTGACGCAGGCGTTGTCAAGTTGATCTGCTTTTTATGCAATTGTGTCGAATTACTACGAACTGTCAGCGCTGAGCTCTGAAAAGAAGGTTTCTGTTATAAAGGCGACATACCCAGACACAGTAGAAGGGTATTAACAGCTCAGATCAATAATAACTAACAGTTGACAACTATAGTAGCTGCCTATTGGTAAAGGGCAGAAATCGGCTGAACAAATTAAGTAAGTAGGTATGTTTGCTTATACACAATGACTTGAGTACAACGGTTCACCGTTAGATGGAACCACATCCTGGACGTACTACAGACTCAGGCCGACGTCCATCTCACTGGCATAAACGCCCCTCTTAAATCATGTGTTTAGTTATGAGTAACTCTTCGAAATATAGACACTAAATTATCGATTTGTGTTGTTTTTGACACTCTATGGAGAATAGGTACTGTGTTATTAAACTGTTGTTGAGACGACAGGCACAGGTATTACACAGCTATCCATTGAAAAGTGGAGTAAAATTTGCTTGAGAAATGGCGAATTACCAAATTTGCTGAAAATTATTCAATTTATATTTTCCACATATGCTTCATATGCTGATTATGTTTTAGCTTTTAGTTTATTTTATCTATTTACTAAGGTATTTTTTATTTTCTTTTTATTTATGGATTATTTATAATTTTTTTATAAAGAAAGTTATATGATAGCTAAACGAGTGTCTTGTTTTTCCAACATGCATCCTGGATTTTTTTAACTCCTGTCCTGCTAACGCGAAATTTATACTTGGCAACCATAGATAAACTTAAATTCATGCTGAAAACGACTTACACCAGTGCACAGTTGTTCATGCTCCTGCATCGCCTATTGATACAATCCAACTGTAAGTTATTACTCCATAACACTCCCGTTGCCAAAAACAATAATAATAAGTTCTATTTAATGAATCTAAAATAAACAAGACGCAAGGTAACGTCTGTAGTGAATCTGGTTTGAGGAGTTTTACAACCTTAGAAAAGGCTGTCAATTTCCTGCTATGCAGTTAACTTGTCAGTTGGAAATATAGACAGCGAATCTGAAGGTCCAAATAATAGAATGTTATGGAAATAAATATTACAACATACCCTAATCAATATCATAATCGATGATTTATTGAACTTTATAATTTTTAACATGTCAACTTCAACATTCTCTCACTATCAATAATAACAAGATAAATGTTTGTGAATCAGTAATAATTGCAAAACCCGGAAATGATAAATTTTGTAAATAAACATCCCAGTATTATAGGACTTTTTTTAGGTACCACTTAGGTATATTGTTTTGTCTTTTGTCTATCTTTTTCCAGTTCCTGTTCTCTCTAAAGCTTTCTGAATAACAGCAAATTCCGATCGAGTATCCACAGCAAAAATGTCAAGACCAATGTCAGCAAACGTGTTTATAACATTTTCCAACACGCTTGCTCCGGTTGCTTTTATTTTGGGGTGAGTTCACGTGACAACTAAACTGCTGTATACCACGGTTGGCTCATTGCCCACCAGTCTGAACTTTGCATCAGCAACGACGGTTTTTGTTAAGAACCCGTGACAAAAATTACACATATTCTTGTGGTGGCGTCATAAGACCGCCTCTGATACACAACTTTTTCGCTATAAATCATCGTGGTCTCGGCACTCGAACCAAAATATAATGAGTAGCTATAAGCAGTACCTATGCATAGCCAGCGTGTCTCTATTTCTATACTTACATCAGGCAGCCGGATTTTCGATCCAAAATAAATGCTTGGAATATGGTGCATGTCTCGTGCTTCAACATACATAGGTATACGTCATGTGCATCTGACAATCAAATTGCTCAGCATCAGTGGGCAGCATCAGTAATGGAGTAAAACGGATTCAGTTTCATTGGCAACAATATCGATAGACAAAAATGGTGTGTCTTTTGTTAATTTCCAGAAATATAAAAGTATAGAAATAACCAGTATTTATATACATGAATATTGTTAATGGGTGACATTAAATTATATATTAACATTGCATCACAAGAGGCAAGTGATCGGTATTAACAATGGGAAATACCATAATAAATATATTAGAACGAACTGATAAAAACACGCATTCCATGTGAAAAACTATTTGCGTTACATAAACCTTCAAGTTGCTTGTGGAGGATACAACACAAAATACGAAGTTAGCCACACAATAGCAACAAGTTTGTTCCCCAACTGACCTCATCTGGTGATTGCTAGTTCTAGAAGTTTCCTTTTTATAGCTGTGTAATTTTTTTGTCTGTTGAGCCATAATTAGTTTCTGAACATCAACTGTTTGTCTTCAAAACAACAAGCAACCTATAATTCCTACCCCGCCAAACAATTACTTATCACTGAATCTTATTATAAACAATGTAAATCCAAACCAAATAACATCCAAATTAGTGTACCTAACACATATCTATAAGATTTTTCAAGCTAGGTGTATAGTGTATACTTATCAGGTGGTAGATTTTTCAGTTTTAACCTGTGTTGTGTTCTCCGTAAAAATATCGCAGAATCTGTCAATTTTATGTTAAATTCAGTATAAGATTTGTTAAAAACGAACAAAACTATCAAAAATCTACCATAGATGGAAAGATATATAATTTTTATAATTTTCCATTGATATAATTTTAACGAAAATCAGGTGCTCCAACTAATTTGTATAACGGAATATATGAATATTATAATAATATAGCATTTATTCTCGTCTCGTATATTTGAAGAGGTCAAAAACGGTTAAATTGATTTTTTTTACAAATTTCCGTATTTTTATTCAATTTATTGATCAATATAAAAATGCATGTAGATAAAATTTAACAAAAGAAAAGTTTGTCCTAAGTCCTAGATGATCATAAAGTGACATTTTACATCTTAGATACCGGGCCGAAAACAGCTTCTTATTGCCCGCGCGGGCAATAAGGGTTGCCAAGGTTATATGTCAAATATATCAAATATTTGTCATTCAAATTGTAAATTTTAAATCGTCAATGTCCATTATTGGCGACTAAGGTTATAAGTTTGACAATTTATTGGCTGTATCGTCACTCAAGTCCGCATTGTTTGTATTGTTATTCAACTCCGTAGATACGCATGTCACTTGATAACGTCAACATATTTATTAATATTATTCAAAAGGAGGAACAAAACCATTGTAGGACATAAAATTTTGGATGTACCTCGGGCATTACTTGATACCCTCGGGCGACTTGAAAAGCGCGAGGGCCGATAGGCCCGAGAGCTGCCACCCTCGGGGCATAAACATCCATTAATGCCTTTGGTACTATTATTTCCTGCAAAAAAACAATCTAAAGTAATCAGTCTAAGGTAACAATACAAATTTTCTATTTTTGTTTATACATATCCACAAAAGCAAGTTAATTAAGTAAAATAGTAAGTACGTAGACTTTCACGGCCAGAATCATTTAGAAAATAAACTGCTTCCGGGTTATGCAGTATGTCAAGATTTGTAAATGCTAACATTTTAAATGCTAACAAATATTTCATTTACAAATCTTGACACACGGCATAACCCGGAAGCAGTTTATTTTCTAAATTAAGTAAAATAGTTTTTGTGCTGTCACACTCGAGAACAGCTGATTTCGTCAGAGGTTGGAGAACCGCTATGGAACTTTGCCGCTCTAGTGCGGCAAAATACAAATTTCAAATAAACTAAAATCACCAATTTGATTGTTTGTTGATAAGGAATGTCAACCCGTTGTTATATCTAATTCTAAAAACGATAAATTGAGAAAATTGTAAATAAAGTATAGCGACGGCCGACGAGTGTAGTTTTATTTTAGTATGTTGGTACGCATGTGACAGAGTAATGAACTTGTGAACTTACGAAATCTGTCAGAATTTGAATTATAGCGTTTTCGACTTAATGCACTTTTTGTGCACTGGCTTGCCCCGGGGCAGTTTTGCGTGTTCGACTTATAATTTTCAGGTGGCACTCGTCGAGTGCGGCGTGTCCGACTTACGACCAAAGTTGCCCTCAGTGCGCACATGGTGCGCACTGAGGGCAATTTTCGATGTCAACAAGCGATGTCAGGTTGCGCCAAAGTGATAGTGTCACGGCTTATGGACTTATTTTAATTGCCATGTAGAAAAGCAGAACAAACTGCCGCGAATAAAAAATTTTGATATCAACTTTTGATATCCCAAACCGACAGACTGGTTATAATAACGTAATTTTTTGATTTTGTTTACCCTTTAAAAATGTATGGGCTCAAAAACCACCCTCGGAAGGTTGCCAGACTTGATATTATCTTATTGTTACGCTAAAAGGGACAGATTCTGAAAGCTCTAGCTCTTGGACCATTATCTATTAAAATTTATATATAATTGATTAAAATATGATTCTAACCGTGATTCTAACCTTAATCACGATCGATCACGATCCGACCATTGACAGTTTGTGACACTCTGAAGCGTTCGGCTTACCAACTGCACGAAAAAAGTGCACATCCCACTGGCACGGTGCCGGGTCGCACTGAGAGCGTGCATAGAGCGGCTAAGTCGAAAACGCTATTAGTTTTTTATTCTTGACGTTTCGTCGAAGTGGTACCAACATAACATTTACTCAAAACGCAACAAAAAAAAAACGTTGTATGTCACCCTGCCGAAAACTATATAGCGCGACTCGCTCACATGCGACGCCGCCTTCGGCGTCGCGCCGCATTACCGCTCGTCGCGCTATTCCGTACTTTCGGCACTTGTAACATAAATAACTATTAGGTTAATACTATTTTAACTAACTATTTAGTGAAGTAATCACCATAAACATGCACAACAATAATTGCAGTTGATACATCCGTTCAAATAAACGAAAGTAAAAAATTGTAGTACATACTTAGTTCTTTTTTCTTTTAGATTGTTGATCTTCAAATAAATACATTATTCACAACACAAATCGCACACATGGTAGAATGCTCATAAAATTTGTAATGATTTAATGTATGTGTTTATTTAACAAATATGGCAAAAAAGGTCTCTTGTTTCCAATATCATTCATTATATACTTTGTAGTACGAAGTTCGTACTATTTTCAAGTGCATAGTAGTTTTTCAAAGTTTTGGCTTAATTTTTTTTTATTTTGGTTTAAAAAGATAAAAGCTTGTGAGGTCTTATGTGAATTAAATTAATTAATTATTATTCTTTGATACAGTTTTATTCATATGTATGTAACATTATCTTTTTCTTAGAAAATAACTTTAAATTAGTAGTTTTTCTCAAAACTACTAATTTCATAATAAAACTTTTAAAACATTAGTAACAAATAAAAATTCTTTACAGCGCCATCTGTACATTTCTTCTATAATTCATCCTTGTCATAATATTTTAGTATTACCAAGAAAATTAGATACTAACCTATTTTTTCATCGTCACAAAAACGCACATTAACATTTACAGTCCCATCGGACATGTTAACTACTGTGCCGTTTCAGAAGCATGCGATAATTAGAGCTCACGGTTACATCAATTTTGTACAGACAGTGCACGCCAGTCTCCATTAACATAATTATGAGGAAACATGAGACATCAAGAGCTGTTCGCTGCTAGCATATCGTGCGAACACAGTAAATGTGTTAATCAATAAACCGCATGAATGAAATTATTCTTTATATCGTCGCCGTGCGCCGATAAAAAGCGATTATGATGACAGCATAATGACAGTTTTTATTTGCCTCCACGTAATTACCAAGATAAATATTGCACAATATGCGATAATATGAGGAAAAAAATGCCACGGCTGTTTACACGATCCGCCTTATCGTTAAGTTTTCGTGCGTTTTTTAAAAATGCGTTCAATCTCCGAGAGTGCATTCGAGAGCAGATGGAGTCAATAGATAGTTTTGGTAAAAGTGCACAATTTTGATTTATCGCTGTATGTATCGTAACTTAATTAAAAATAAGTGATAAGTCCTCGAAGTGCTTCATAAAAGTAAATTTGCTGTTTCTGGTGTGTTTTTGTAGATTTTGAACTGAATGGTTTGCGTGTTTGTGGTTAATATAGTATGTAGTTTACATAATAATTAACTGAGTATGTCACACAATTGTCACACAATTATCATTATTAGTGAAACCATTGTAACAGTTACTTCATAATAAACTGCCTGTGTACTCAGTTTCTACAATTCATCTCTCCACCTTTTTTAAAAATTGTTAAATCGCTCCCGCGACTTTAACTGGCGCAGTCGGTAGGATCGTGCTCACTCACAGGATTCAACAAAGAAGATCCCACGGGTCGAATTCCAATTCCTTAGAGCACTGAAGAAAGAAGAGAGAAGAGCAATCAAGACAAGTAGTATCAGAAGATAAAGGCACGAGTGTCCGGATCAAATTCTCGGGACACAGCAGCCAGTTGGACCAGTACCAAAAGATCAAACTCTCTGGAGGTGCCCCAGCTCGCTATAGTTAAGGAACCATCCCACGCTGTGAGAATCAAAATTTTCAAACAGCACAGCAGAGTACGGGAGACAACGCCAAAACGATCCAAATCTCGTGGAGGACCCTACTTCTACTGGGGAAACAAGAAGAAAATTATTAAAAGAAGAAAAGAAGAACCCAAGTAAACTACTAATAAGAAAATCAAGAGAAGAAACAAGAAAACTACTAACCAGAAAATCAAGAACTCTACTAATACCCAGAAATCATAAAGAAGACGGACTACAGCATACCCCCAAGGACCAGAAAAGGATCAAAGACTACAACTGACGCTGAGGAATCCATCAGAAGAATTTAGATAGGCCTTAGATGTCTAAGTTAGCTGTATTCATATTACGCTTACGAAAAGCTACATCAACCACACCGAGGGACCTACAGGACATTCCTTTACAAGACATTTCGGCGCATTTTTAATTCCCCGATGTCTTCATCTCACGGCGGAGGAGTTATGGATACGGCCCACGCCCTTTCCTTCAAACTGCAGATTCAGCAATTAAAGACTATATAAGCTCGATTCTTGTAAACAAGATAGAATTATCATACTTAGTATTAGTGAAACCATTGTAACAGTTACTTCATAATAAAGTGCCTATCTGTGTACTCAGTTTCTTCAATTCATCTCTCCACCTTTTTTAAAAATTGTTAAATCGCTCCCGCGACTTTAACTTATATTATGTTATCTGTTAGTCCATTTACATTATCGTTATTATAGCATTTCAAAATGACCTAGGTTCTAATTGAAAACTCTGAACCTATATGTTATGCCTACTTTCCGTATATCGAAACTACGACTAAATATCTTTACCAAAGTGGTAACAAAGAAAAAAATAGCAATATTTTGCCATTGAATTATCGACATACAGTTAATATACTATGTCGTTCGCAAATTAGAACCAGGCACCCCAAAAATCCACCTCTTTACGTTTGCGGTTTTTCGCAGTTAACCGCAAAACGGTAAAGATTTCTTCATTTCTGCACCCGTACAAACATAGCCTTTTTAAAATTCTGCACAAGAGAAGGTATTCCCCACTTGTCCCGGTATTAAAGCTGTTATTACGCCTCAATATAGTTGGACAGATTTTGTTGTTGACTATTTAACACAAACCGATCATTATTTATTAAATTACATGTAAATACAGACTTAAATAAGAAAAATATTATATTATTATATGCTATAATATTATCCTCTTTTCCTATACTTGGGTGCTTGCAGTTTGAGCAGCACTGTATTTAAGAAAAAGTGAAATCTACCTTTTTCTGTGGAAAATTTTATAAGGATTAATTTTGTACAGCGTTTAAAATTGCGAAATTGTAACCGTTTTGCGCTAAAATGCGAAAAAACGCAAACGTGTCCGTTAGGGGGAACTTTTAATTTAACTGTTCCAGGCTTTAATAAAATTTACGGACGCCATAGAATATTGAAACCCAAAACTTTCCGCGTCGGATCCCAAAAGGGCAACTGTATTGGTTGTATTTCATTAATAGCCCATTTTTCGCTTAATTTCCACTGTACGATTTATTAATAGAAATTGAAATTTTGACAATCATTTTTCGTAGATTTATTTGTCTTTTCAAGAAAAACATAACTAATTTAAAATTATTAATTGAACAAAGATAGAAAATCCAAAATATACATAGTTATAATATTAACTATCATAATGAATAAGATAACAAAATGATCGATGATGTCAGGGGCAGAGAATATAAAAGTTAACTATTTTTTCGCCATTTGTTAGAGTTATCTAAAATTCTATTAAACTATTGTATAATAGTAATTTCGGGTTTCAAATTAATCGCACCATTAGGTTTTACATTAACAATATAAACATTTTACGAAACGAATTCAAATTTTTTATCCTTTGTTTTAGGCACCGGCATCAAAACTAAAAAAAAACCCTAAAAACTTTACTTTATTATCAGGCCCTTGTTGAATAAGAAATATTTTAGAAGAAATTATTTCATGATTTTTTTACTCAATAGGGTATTTGACTATTATTGGAAAACCATCTGTGTGTTTATTCCTTCACTCTACATTGTAAATGCATTCTTTTTCGTAATTATTTCCTCAATACTTCATAAAAATCAGCGTTAAAAATTGAATCACAAAAAGTCCCGCCAAAACGATACTTTCTGTTGTGTGACGTCACCCGATAGTAGATGTCAAATTGGCCCATATGATCTGTCAGCATCGGCATCGTCGCTGTTTGGTAATTGTGTTGTATGATGTGTTGTTTTCACAATTTCTACATATAAATGGCTTATAAATGGTGTATAAATCCACAATGCAGAAGTACGTCAAGAAAAACTCCGAATAAACTATTTGTGGCTGTTCCGCAAGATTTGAAACAGCGAAGAATGTGGTTGGCTTGTAGAAATCCAAATTAAATAAATAGCGGCCAATACAAGTGGTTTTTTGTTGTGAAGATTACTTCGACATAAGTAGAACTGACTAGAATAAGTTTTCTATCGTATTTTTGAACCAGGTATTATCTGATCTGACGGCTTAAGGTTAGGGCTATCCTAACCGACAAAGTTATGCTTACATGGCACTTTAGTGCTATTAAATTCAAACGGGAGAAGCATTAGAGCGCGTTCGGATAACCCGGTATTGTACGGTGAGAGTGACGCGCTGCATAATAGGTGGACTAACGTCATACGGCGTTTATCTGCATATAAGAGAGAGACAGCCGAGCCAGGTTGTCTGAGCATTGCTCTCCCCATACCCTACCCTGACAAACCGAACGCCCTCTAGCCGTACTAACGAATGACGTCACTGGAGACTGAGCCGATTACAGAAATAACAACTTTAACTGTAATCTATTAGGATGACTATAATACAAGCCATATTTTTAATACAGTCAAATACCCTATTAAGTGTCCATTTTTATCTTGTGACATTAACATCAACAGTTGTTTGTTTCTAAATAAAACTGAAATATTTTCATATGCTTTTAGGGTTTATTTCGTAAACCATATGCTTTAGAAAACATTTTTTTCGTAAAATTTATTTGTTTTTAAAATACCTATCCAAAGAATGATGCAGTACCTAGGTATTTTCCAGAAATCAAAACTATCATTAAATTTTTCGGGTAGGTTTATATTGTTATTTTTCCTGAGTCGCCATGACATCATATAATCAAGAAAAACCCTGGTGCAGTGTGCAGTGGTTTGTTACACCGTGTTGTGTTGTTTTTTAAAATCAAGCCTATATGTGACTGTTAAATAGAAGCAAAAATTGTGGCTGTTTCGACTTTTTTGCAGTCTTAAAAGAAACTGACAAGAAGATGTATCGTACATCAGGGGCTGTTAAAGAAAACAAAAGCTGTCTAGTACAGTTGGTTTTGTTTCCAAAATTAATTTGAAATTCAAATGTTTAGTTCTTTGTTAATAGGCACCTTTAAGATTATAGTTCTTTTGAATTCCAATTTAACCGTTTATTTACTGTTTTACAAGAAATGTCATCTTTTGCCGATTCATTTTGAGGCCCATGTTGCTGAAGAATATTTAACTTTGATGTTTTATATGTGCTTCAAGATTAACATGAAATTAACACTATGTATTTAGATATTTGTTTTTCTTGGTAAATAAAGTTTCAGAAACTGTAATGTTGGTCCGCTTATATTAATTACACAAATTTTACGTTTTTCATTCGTTTGCTCCTTAAATAATGAAAATAAATCGAGAACTTATCTTCACTTATTATTTTTAATTTCGTACTCCTTGAAACAAAAATATAACACATTACTATTGCTTTACTCTAAACGTATCTACAGGTAAATTGTTTTGTTCTAGTACTGATTCATCGTAAACTTTGTAAACTACAAAATACGTAACCTATATAGTAGAAATTCCTTTATCACATTGTAGTAAAACGACCCGAGTACAAACTGCATGAATGAGTTGTAATTTTATAACTACATACTATAAATAGCGTAAGTAGTTATAGCCTTCGCATTTTCGTACGGAGGTTGTAATCGCCCAATTCAAAATTACTTCTGACGTACATTTTTTGACGTACATCTGTAGATAATAATCTAATTTTGCCTTACATCTTACTCGGCAAACAAGTATCTAATTTGAAAAAAAAGATTCCTATCTTACGTAGGCGAGATACGTTTGAATATACGAAATGTAGTTTACAAGTGGATGTTTTAACTTATCTCTAATCTTTTCTTAGCCGTGTGTAATTTACTCTGTTTACAAACGACGGTTGTATAGTTTAATTTGCTAACGTTGTGGAAAATTGCATATTATAATATGTAATAATATGTATGAATAAATTTCTATGAACTAAATTTGTATATGTGAAAGAACAAAAACAAAATGAAAACAAAACTGTCGGTCGAATACAAATATCTGGTTTTTTATCATTCATCGATTCTTGTATACCCTTAGAAAGGGCACAATAACTACTAATGGAAGTGCTTGTTTGAACGACCTTGTGTAAACAAGTTTGTTTGTCGTATGGAGTTTGTTTATATGCATTTTGCAATCGGCTCGCATTAGCGGTGTATGATTTTTACAACAAACATTACATAGTAACAATTTACACTTGACACTTGGACCAGATAGCTCAGTAGACACGGCATGACTGTGTATAGATAAAGTACATATGTACACCGCTCGTCTCCGGACAAGGTATTTCATAATTATTGTTGTCTGACAGCCAAATGTATCAAACGGCTCCATGTGACAAAAATCATAAATCCGATCTTGGGTCACTAATCCGTGTACCTATAAATGTTCAGCTCGGCAGGATTTATTACGGCGATAAGAACTTATGTGTCACAGATTATAGATTTTTAGTGGTTTACTTACAATTTAAAGTTTGCTTATTGTGGAAGTAGTGACTAGATTTGAACACATTTCGTTGACATATCCAGATTTTAGCTGATGTATTTGATTCTCTTTCAATTAATAAATGGAAACTTCCTATTAGTAAGGAATATGGTGAGATTAAGGGTTTATTAGTATTTTTGGTACAACTTTCCGGCTGTAAATACTTTAATTCTAAATCTCAAAACAAATAGTGCTTAATCCTATTCATATGGCTGTGTCTCTGTAAATTTAGCAAAGTTAATTGTTTTCACGTCAAAATGATTTATCTGATAAAGGGAATTGTAGGTATAAAAGTGCATTAGTCAAAGGGAATACATGCTTATAATGGTTTCTTCTTACAGGCAAGTATATGAGCTTAATGGGTATTTTCTAGCACATAAATGAAAAGACTAGAAATAAAACTAAAACTTGCTAGCAACTTGAAACTAATTTTTATTTAATTTATCGTTTAAAATAAAATCCAACCAGCTAGAGATGTCATTACAACAAAAACTGATTTTCATCATATTCGGAGTTCACACTTGTATGAACAAAATGTATGGAATAAGTTCATTAAAATTGGTTAAAATAATCTAAAATGCAATGAAATATGAAATGTTAAATTCAAACCTTCAACCTCAAATTTTTAAACATAATAATAATGAATAATTATACTTTGTAGCGTTGCTGTTTTCTTAAAGGATATGCAGCTTGTAACTCCAAGAAGTTTACAGCTAACATTAAATATTAGAGAGTTCAGTGGTAATCTCATGTCTTGTCTCTCTCTCATCAGGAACCCCCGTTACTCTGGTAACGGGTATAATTTCCTTATAAGACTGCCCCTCTGGTCCTCCAAAACGTCCTCGTTGGTGGAGCAGGATTTACGAAAACTACCATGTGGCCTCTTTTACGCAGTGGGTGAGTTGGTTTAGGCAACTTTTTCGTACTACATATTTTATACGGCGTCAAATCGGATGTATGGTAACAACCAATGGAATTGCTGGGTTCTTCCAGAGTTGTCGGTTCTTCCCTTTTCGGTCCTAATTTAGCACGCAAGTTCGTTGCTTAGAACTACGTCTTTACTATCACCAAGTCTCCGTATTTGAAAGTCGATGCATCACGACGCGTATCTGCGTACTTTTTCTTCTTAACTTACTCGCTTTCAGATAGGCATCGTGAGTCCGTTAACAAGTCGGATAATTTTCGTAGATATGGTTGTAGTTGAGATTTTTCAGCGTCAACCATCGCTCTCATGTCTCTTGTTGTACTGAATACAAATCCGTTCTCAAACGCTCATCAAGTCAGCTTTTAGCGTTTCAGTTGTTTTTGTGTATGAACGCACATACCATTACAATGAAACGTCTCTGCACAATTTTCACAAGTGAACAAATTTTCACGATAGTCCCCCTAAAAGTACACTGTTTCTGGTTTACTTCGGAGCACAACTGAAGTTACTAGGTCTTCGGGTTCGTTCGCTGTACGTTTGCAAAAATGGCGAAACATACTTATAAAATTGTGTAATACCTTAATAACCGTAATACTTTTGATATGTAAATCTGTTAAATAGGTTCTAAATTGGCTTCTTCTATAACCCTTTAAATATTTTACATTAAGCTACCCAACACACTGTATACAGAGCAATATTAAGATACTAAATAGCACTAAATACTCTTTAAATTGCAAATATCACAAAAACTAGTAAAAGTAGATATACGATATAGTGAATATAAATTAAAAAGAACTTAAGGGAAATTTCAATTAGAAAATAATATACAGGATGTTCTATTTAAGAATCTCAAGAAAAAACCATTTAAAAATGTTTAAAAATTACTGCATGTATATGTATATGTAGATCAACCTGTATAGCGCATCTAATTTTTCATGATATCAGCATCTAGCTAGGGGTTTAGTTATTATGTGACAAAATTTTTAAGACAATACCTGAAGAAATGTAGTGTTTACGTAGTTTTTAAAAAGGGCCTGCGATTGCCAATTTTTTGACAAACAATTGCATACCTCAGAACCTATTTACTTCACACAGGTACAATTTACACAATTGGAAAGACTAGTCCCTTAGTATTCATAACTAGGAGAATGTGCAGGCCTAATAGGCCTGCTTCTCGACCTAGGTAGATCGCCGAAGCGTTAAGAGGGAAACAAAAAGCCCGGATGCTCTTACACGGGCGACGTGATTATGCACGTACGTTCGAAGCGGTTACGGGGCGCCATCTATTGCTTCGTAGCGTAATGCCAACAGCGACATGATGATGTGCCGCCGTCTGTTGACCGCGTCGCGAAGCGCGCGGCCGTTGCCTAGCAACCGCGATCGATTGGCATGACGACACGCTGGCGAGGACAGTCCGAAACGATACTCCATAAATTTAGCCTAATCGAGTTAAAAAATAACGAGAACTGGCCGGAAATTGGACGAAATCGAAAGCCTAAGCGCTGTACAATCCAATTTTAGGCGGAAAATCGGCGCCTGCGGCGCCGATTTTCGCTTCTCCGAGGAGCAGACCCTTCCCCCGATTCGCCGATTTTCGTAAACTTCTTGCGCGGACTGTGTTAGACTTTTAGTGTATAGTAGGGATAGGGATAGGGATATGGTATGATATACAGGCCATTCCATTTAAAAAATGTACATACTTTCCGTCACGCCTGAATGCAACACCCTGTATAAATGATAATAATTTTACGTTTTAGAAACTAATGAGTCGAACAACTCTTGTATAAAACTTTTTTTCTCAAACAATTTGATAACTATTGGCCGCCGGGATACTAATAGCTCACCCTGTATATTATAATATTCTGTCTTCTCCTACTAGACAATTACCAGATCTATCAAAATCGGTAAGCAAACCAGAGAGTTGCGATTAAAAAATAAATTGATGGCTAATAAAACAATTGAAGGTCGTAAATTTATTAATTTGATATAAAAACGTGTAACAAACAGTTATAATTTTAATGAATTTATATCATAGTTGTGTTGTTTGCCACTTACTGTAGAAACAATTGGAATATAAAAGTTGCCACTGTAATTTCCCTCAATTGCCTTTGAAAAATTATTCATTTGGATTTTCTAATGTTTTCTGATTTATCTATACATACACAAGCTGCTTTAAAATGTATGGTCATAACTTTTTAGTGATTTATAGTTTTTGTTTCCTTTATCAAAACTGTTAATAATCATAACTATTGTTCAGTTATCACGCTTACAGACTTATTGATCAATTTATTTATTATTGAAAATATTTCTTATTCAAGTTGATATGAAATTATTTAATGACATTAGCATGTCAATAGACATTTCTAGGTCTGTCAGAAAACTTGACAACTTGATCGATCACTTGTTTTATTTCCAAAGCATTACGACTATTTTTAATGAACTATCATTTTTTACTGAAATTCTGAACCCTAAAAATTTTGATATTTATAAAGTGCGCTAAAAATATTTTATTTCTAAAGGTCACAGTCCGTGGATAAAAACATAAAGACGTTAAGAGGTTATGAAACTTATGTATGCACCGAGTTTTGTTTAAAACCAAGCCAAATTATTTTAACATCAAACATTAAAATCCAGCCTCCTGTGCAACATAAATCTCCAAAACACAATTTTGCAGAATGTGCATATTAAAACACACACCTACGTGTTGCTAATATCCCCATGCTTTATGTTCGTTAAACAAGCCTCCGCTATAAATACATCGAATATATTTTTAAACCTTTTAGTTCACTGTTATGATGTACAAAGCGCGGATACGCACATACGCACGGATTGGACGCGGTGGCTAGATCAAATAAATAAACGTGTGTTCCATTCAATAACTTTAAAGCTCCACCAGCTCGGAGCCCGGCTGATATCTTTTTTCTTGAGATCTGGCAACCGGTCAGGAATTTCACGTGACTGCGCGAAACGCCCAACTAAAATAATATTCCTACTAATGCGTACACAGTGGCGGCGGCGTCGGTGCGAGAAAGCCAGGAAAAATTCGAAAATAATCGCGAGTTATTTATGTGTTCTACTGGCAATGTTTACTTGTAAACGGATTGAGGGATGTCAGGATGGTCAGGATGACGTCTGCCTCGTAATTATAAGAAGATTTGCAAGTAGGCTCAGGAAAGAAGGTACACCCACAAAATTTGATGGGTTTGCTAAATTTAGAGGACGGTGAAAATCGGTTTGGGTATTTTTAGAGCTGTTGGTATTATAAGTTTAAGGTTCTTTAGTAACGATGATTTATTAATAAGCGGCTATGTTTGTAAACTCTTCTTGTGTTCTGTGTTTTTTATGACTGTACTGGAATGTTACGTTCAACTTTTACATTGGATAGTTAGTTATAGGTTAAGTCTTCAATAAAACATACACAGTAATAACGTTGCACGTTGGAGCTTTTGCAGACATGAGTACGTTATTAAAAGTTGATCCACTATCAGAACCATGTGTATACCCAAGAGTCTATGGCGTATACATGCTTTTTAAATATTTGGTTAATCCTAATGAAGGTGCATAAAATCGATTAACACCATTTTTTTTTCAATTTCACACGATTGCCGTAATTTTAGAGCAGTTGGCTTGCAATTTTGTATACTAGCTTATCTCTTAAAAAGTACGGACAAGTTCGTGAATGGGCAAAATCGGTTAAACTATATTTTTTTTTCAAATTCCACCAAATATATTTTATTTCGGCCTAGTTGAACAAGTTGATATTGATCGTTTTAATTTGCTCACGATACATGGAACACCCCGATGACCAACATTGGTGACATACATCGCAGCATGTAGGTGCGCCTTAGAGATTTAGAGGCATATTGATTGAACGTCGGAGAGTATTCAGGAAATACAAAGAGTCCTACAAGTTCTGACCAACTTAAAAAAAGGTTTTACATACTTTTACACATGCTAAACACATAAACACATATAATTGACTAATGTGAATTATAATGGACGTTTTCTGAATTACAATTGGTGTTTTTTGACGTACTCTGACGTTTTCTGTGATAATTTGTTAATCTAAATTACTATTGACTTTTTTCTGAAATAAAATTGACCCAATCTGAATGTGACATTTACTGCATTACCATTGAACAAACTGAATTACAAATGACGTGTTCTGAACTACAATTGACGTTTTCTGAATTACAATTTACTGTATAAATTACGATTGCGTTTCGGAAATACTATTGAATATGAATTAGACGTTTTCTGAATTACGATGGACTAATCTAAATTACTATTGAAGCTTTCTGAATTACAATTGATAGTTTCTAAATTACAATTGTCGTTTTCTGACTTACATTTTACCAATATAAATTACGATTGGAGTTTTCGAAAATACAATTGACTAATCTGAATTTGACGTTGTCTCAATTACGACAGGCTAATATAAATTACAATAGACTCTTTCTGAACTACAGTTAACAGATCTGATTTACAATTGACGTTTTCTGAATTACAATTGACGTTTTCTGAATTACAATTGTCGTTTTCTGACTTCTAATTTCTCAATCGAAATTACTATTGACATATTCGAAAATACAGTCAACTAATCTAAATTTTACATTGTCTGAATTACAATGGGCTAATATGAATTATAATTGGCGTTTTCTGAATTACAATTAACTAATCTAAGTTACAATTTAATAACCTAAACTATAATTGACGTTTTCTGAAATACAACTGACTACTCTGAATAGGGTATTCCGGTGTTTTTGAAATTGTCATTTTTTATAAAGTATGGGTGCTACTGTTTGCTACTTCACAAGTAAAATATCAAACATTGTTTTAAATTAAGAGAAATCGTTGTTTGAAGTTTGAATTAGGATTGGTCTTTGTGACGTCACAAAGACCGCTCAAAGTGTGCGACTTGACAACGTTGCTATATCTAGGGTGCACGTAGTAAATTTTTGTCTTCTGTTGTGTCAACGTTTAGAATTGCTCGTTTGTTGACACCTGCTTTGGTTATTGAGGTTATATCAAACACTTGTTCAAAATGTATAAACTCCAACGCCGACATTGTTCTGTGCCGGGCTGTAACAGCAGTAGAACAGTAACTCCTGATAAGATTTTCTTTAGATTGCCGACTAGCGAGATGAGAGATGTTTGGCTTCAAGTTTCAATGATCAAATCATCTCTCAAAAAAGTTACCGTTATTCGTTGTCAAACAACAGGGTCGCCAACCGTCAACTTGGCCGATCAGCTGTTCGAGAGCTGTCCGCTGTTGCCACCGCTACTAGGGATCGGTAATCATCGTGTATTTCCGAGGGTGGTCGGTGAATTCAAACGAAATGCACTTTTAATTGCAATTATCTTATAGAAAAACTAAATCAAAAAGCTCATAGTTTAACTATATGAATCCTCATAAATTATACAATAGGTTAAACCGAATATCTGCTTAAATTTTGACATGACCGGAATACCCTATTGACTAATCTGAATTTGGCGTTGTCTCAATTACGACAGGCTAATATAAATTACAATAGACTCTTTCTGAACTACAGTTAACAGATCTGATTTACAATTGACGTTTTCTGAATTACAATTGACGTTTTCTGACTTCTAATTTCTCAATCGAAATTACTATTGACATATTCGAAAATACAATCAACTAATCTAAATTTGACATTGTCTGAATTACAATGGGCTAATATGACTTATAATTGAATTAATGAATTATAATTGACGTTTTCTGAATTACAATTAACTAATCTAAGTTACAATTTAATAACCTAAACTGCAATTGACGTTTTCTGAAATACAACTGACTACTCTGAATTGTAATTGACGGTTTTCGCTAATCTAAATTTGTCTTTTTTGCTGAAATGCAGTCGTCTAATTTGAATTTGACGTTTTTTAAATACGATTGACTAATCTGAAATTCAATTGACGTTTTCTGAATTATAATTTGTTAATCTAAGTTACGATTAACTTTTTCAGAATAACAATTTAGTTCACTAACCTAATTACAATTGACGTTTTTTGAAGTACAACTGACTAAGAGCTGGTTGTACAAACACCGATCAACTCTTAACGACGACGATTAAATACATAAAACAATCCGTCAAGTTGTGCACAATACCGTTACGTTAAAAACTTTTACTCAACGACGATTAGGCTAATGTGTCGTCAATTGCCAAAGTCGAGCCGTTAAGTGCTGCACAAAGGTCGATTAAAAGTTAATCATTCGTCAAGACAATGATAATCTGTCAATAACTTAATCGGTCACGACGGTCAACAACCATCGATCAATGCAGTTGAGGTTTATCTTATATTATTTTGGCTAGAACAGGAAATTAGTCATTGAACTTTAGGTAAGTAATATTAATAATTAATTAAAATAATTAATTTTAGTTAAGTTATAATGATTGATGCATTTAGAAATAAGTATTTTATTGCCTCTATTGAAATAACTTGTTTATTTAGTATAAACAAAATTTTGTCTCTGTGTACGATTTACTACCTAAACGTTTCTGTCAATTTATTGTGTTCCTGAATTGGTTAAAAAATTTCATGCAACAGGAGACGTGAAAAATATCAGGAAAAAAAGCGAAATGGCGACGATGATGCAGGAGCTATGTTAGCTATTGATTCCGTGAACCCTTGCCCAAAAAAGTTGTTGAGGCAAAGATCTCGAGACTTGAACATAAGTAAAAGCCACCTGCAAAGGAATTTTTCAAATCAAAAATTTCATCCTTATAAACCAGTACTGATACACACTTTAGTAGAAGGAGATGATGCTCGTCGATTAGAATTTTGCCTATTAATGGGAGAACGAGTTATGGTCGATAGATTTTTCTACAGAAAAATTATTTTCTGACGAAGCAACGGTTACCACAAATGGAGTTGTTAGTTCACAGAATTGCAGATATTGGTCTCAAGAAAATCAAAACTTCTGTATTACAACCAATTCTCAAAAATATAAAAAAGTGAATGTTTGGTGTGGGATTTATTACAAAAAAATAATTGGACCGTACTTTTTTGACGGTACTGTAAACCAAAACACTTATTTTGATATGTTGGAAAATTTTTTGCTACCTGCTTTAGACGAAATCAACTTACAGCTCAGGTATTCACTACACTATCAACACGACGGTTGTCCTGCTCATAGCGCATATCAAGTCAGGGATTGGTTGAACAGACATTTTCCAAATAAGTGCATTGGACGAGTCGGCTCTATAGGATGGCACCACTTTCAGCTGATTTAACGCCGCTTGATTTTTTTCTGTGGGGGTATTTAAAACAGAAAGTGTATGCGAATAATTTTCATGATAATGTAGACATTCTAAAATTAACAATTAGGGAAGCAGTGACGAAATAAATGAACGTATGTTAAGTCAAAATATTAACAATAGCTTTCGAATATTTAGGACATCCAAAACTCTTTATAAAGCATTACTTTTGATGGTGAAATTAAAAGTTACGTCCATTATAGGTACAGTTAGGTCCATCGGGGGACACACTGTATAACAGCATATATCTGCCAGAGGCATGGCATTACAAATGTTGTGGCAAACTGAATAAGGTATACCACAGTAAATGTGGGGGTATAATGATATAATCATTTTAAAATCAGTTGTAATTTTTTATTTTAATCGTAATTTTATAAGCAAATTTATATTTTTTCTGTACATTATATCACCCATTAAAAACAAAATAATAAGACCTCAAGCATCCAGTATATTTTAAACATGCTATGATTTTCAAGCTTAAAAAGTCCCAAGAATAAATTTCGAAATACAAAAAAGGCCTACCTCATATTATATTATTTTATTTAAAATGAAATGAAATGAATGAACGAGCGTATAATTTTTATGGCTTGATAAATTCGTCGTCACAAATTCGACATTTTACATCGTAAATCTCGAGTAATAATCCCAATACATCATCACTACCACTTTCAAATGGCTTATCTGTATTCTCGGCATATGTTATGATGATAAGGAGGTACACGTTCACCAGCGGATTGGAGAATTTATCAGCGTGCCAAATCATCTCCTGCCTAATACAAATAAGTATACCGTCCAACTTACTACAAATGTAGGTATGCCAAGTGAAAAACGACAAATGATTCTGCTACGTTGTCTGCTGCCAAAAGTAATCAAAAAGGTACTTTATGAATATACCATTTCGAATGTCGTATTTCTCTTGTGCATGACAGAGAATTATAACAATACAAGATTCAAATAATTTTATTGGTAATAAATCATAAATATTGGGAAAGGCTTAGACGAAGTCAAATATTTTGTGCTTTTTATTGTTTTATAATCAAACTTTACAATCAAATTTTCAAGCTTTTTTTTAAATTTATCCACAAATTTACGTACATACTATATTTTTAACAATATATGTATTTGATGCAACGAATCATCTTAGTTATCAAAGTTCAATGGTTCCATTATTCATACATCTATTTTTGTTTAGCACCAGTCCCACTAAACTACATGATTTAACTAAAACAATAATATTTTGTTTAACTGACCGATAACTTACGATCAAAATAAACAGCATCTGAAACCAATAATTTAAACACATGTTGCACGATTTTGCCTCCGTGCGTGTTATTTTGGTTCGTTTAAAACAAAAACTGCCAGCAAACAGCGTTTATCGCAATTGTTTTCGTCTAATTTGGACACGGTTAAGGAAGCGAGACTAATTTTTCAACTGACGACTGCATTTTGAGCTAATCAGGCAGAACGCGCGTGCCAGTTCGGACTTACTTCAAGTTTCAAGTTTGTTAGGTTAAAATAACGAAGTGCAACGGCTGCTATTGTACTGTAACGAGCTGCTAACCACTTTCTGCTGCCCTGATACTCCGAATCCTGATGCACCGACGGTGCTTACGTCATCTCGATGCAACTGCATGCTGACATGTCGTTTGCGCGGCCAGCGCAGCGCCGGCGGCGCGCAAACTGCACACAAAACTAACTATGTACCTGTAAAAAGTGGTAATTTGTGAACGAACGCTGGGATACTAAAGAAAGGCAGGATTTAAAATAGAATAGATCGTTTGAAAAGGATTTAGTTGGTGTGAAAGGTGCTGAAATGGAAAAATTAATTAAATCGGTAGGAAAACTTGCTTAGCTACGAGCTTATTCCGGCCGTCCAACGTTTAGGACTGACGAAACGTTAATTTCAGTGTTGACTCACTGAAATTAACGTTTTGAGAAATTAACATTGTCGACTGTAGTTAATCTGTTAAATATTAGTTGAACCACTAGCCGCTAGCTTAAGTGGCGTTCTCACTACACAACTTCGTTCAGCACAACACGTCCCCACTTAAAATTGTGAGAACAGTGCAGCACAAAATGTTAAGAGACAAACTTTTTTGACTATAATTTAGTGCAGTCGTGTAGAAAATTGGAGAATTTTGAAAGGATCTACCACTGATATGATATACCACTTTATTAATCTAAGACAAATAAAACATGATAAAGTACATTAATGATAATTGTATCAACTAATAAATTTTGAAAATTAGGAGAAGAGAACCAGGACAAATTTATAGAAGGTATTTGGTTTTGCAATGTTATTTCTGTCGATCTTCAAACTTTTGTAGGTTATACTGTACTGTATCTGTATACTGTATCTTCTATATTGAAATAAAAATTTAAACTACGGTTTTCTATCAATTTGTATCGTTAAAAAAAACTTCATAAAAAAAATGATGGTTTCACCAACATAGTTTCATTTATGATGTTAATATTGTTTAAATTTGTAAGGAACTATAATTCTACTACTATTGTAAAATAGAAATTCATGTTACAGTAGGCAATTCCGAGCAGATCATATTCTAAGTACATACACTATCAGCTATTAACAGTTTCAAATTAAAACTCATCAGCATAAACGTAGTCTTCTAAAATACTGTGTATGCAAAATAATAGCCGTTGTACCATATATTTATAAATATAAACCGAGTGTGTGTTGTGTCTGAAAATCTGTATAACTTATATTACTCTAACTTTTCATTTCAATAATGTTCGCAGATAATATTAACCTTATTTTGTTAATGATAATGATCAGCATGCGATTTGGGCCAGTGTTATTTTTTCCCATCTATTTTCATTAATTAATACAAATATGCCGCGCTACACATGTGACCATTTGCTATCAATTTCAAGTACCTTTTTCCAATAATATATCACCACTCGCAAACTAATTTCTTTCCTGAACACTGTCAAAATCTGGAAATCTTTTTGGAGTTCCAGGATCAGTAATTTTATTATAAATTCGAAGAATAAGAATACTTTACAAAACAAAAACTGCTGCAATAACACATGCGTTGTCCAGTTTCTGTCAATCAGTGTGTTTCAAGCTTAGGGCTCAATACTCAACGTTTATCCATTTACCACAATAATGACTAACTGTATTCAGTTTCATAACTAATCTAAATTCTAAGAGGAAATCAACCATAGCCCTGGTCTAACTCCTTCCAGACATTAGTAGATGCAACTTTAAGTTACGGAAGTCTTGCAAATGATGAACCATTCGTTCTACAAATGCGAGCACAAATATTATAATAACGTAAGTAGTACACAAGTAATCCTTGGATGTTAATTAGCGCTTATTACCGCATGGTCTAACACAGAAATCAATAAGCTAACCTGATGGCGATACAACCGGCAAATAGTATTATTAATCTTCCAATGAAAGCGGAGATCCGCGTGTTTACCTGTGGATGTCGTGAGATCACATTTAGCATGTCGGTTGGTATATTAGGTGCACACTTATCTCAATGCTATTTAAACATAGATAAGAGTGATTCCCTGCTGTATGCGCAGACGCATTGCGTATGGAGGCTGACAGTGATATTGGTGAGGGTAATAAAAATGATTTAGAGGTGAATGCTGGAAGTGACTAAGATTGTGAAATATGTGTTTCCAGAAATACGAGATTTCATGATAACATTTTAGACGAATAAAACTTTATTTAGTTAGTTTTGGTTGACAGTAAGTTTTGATTAGTCCGCCTAGTTCTGAGTGTAGTAAACTACATTGTAGCAAACTCAGTCATTATGACAACAATGTTGACAAATGCGTTGTTTTGATATAGGTGCCACACAGGTTTACTTTGATTCATTTATTACACACCTGGTGTTACCCACTTCCTTTTAAGTTTATTCATCCGATGATAGACAGTGTGGCCTAACAGATAAAGCATGTAATTATAATATATTAGTAGTCAGTTTCTGAACCTTTTGAAGCAGAGTGATCTTATATAGGTACATAAAATTCAAAATTCTTGTAATTGAAAAGATTCATTTCTAAGACAATCATCTAGATCAAAGCTTTTCTGGCAAAGTAATTTAGCTATCATCAAACTAAAAATACTGATGTGGCCAGGCACATGACTTTATCATACTATATATATAAAATTCATAGTTTACCTGCATGAGATTCTATTTGATCGAGATCGATCGTATCTGCATTAAAATAAAATTAGGATTTGGCAGATACATCGATTCTATTGACAGTAGGTATTGTCAAAACATCAGCGTTTGACACTACCTACTGTCATTAGAATGAAAATATCTGTCAAATCCTGGCTAATTAGTTTTATATTAATGCAGACACGACCGATCTCAATCAAATACAATTTGTTCATGCAGACCTTTTCAACAGAAAGCTTTTCAGCTCTAAGTTTGTTCATGAAACTTCTAAATATGAAGTTTTGTCCTGATACCTTTAGTAGTTTCTCCGGAGTCGTCGTCACAAAAAAAAAACTGGTACAGACAGAAATTTTTTGTACCTTGGTCAAAAATATTCAGGGGACCCAAAAGGAGATATTTCCGCTAAAATCTCTAAATGATAAAGTAAAAAAAAACTAAGAAAAGGAAACATATATTGATTTTGGTAATAAGTTGACCACGTGTTCTATTAATTCACTCTTAAGTGAAACACACTGTAGTTTAAGCCGGTTTTCACTTTCTTCATGTTTTCTTCAGTAGGCACTTATCAATAATTATTAACATGATAAAAAATAATCAGTAAACGTTTTAGTTGTCAAAGCAACGATAGATTGTCAATTACTTAATTTGTCATAAAGAATCTAACACAAAAATTACTAGTCTGTAGAATAAGGAATAACATCGAACAAATGATGACCAATTCTGGTATGCTTTTCTTCGTGGAATTTGAATCTGATGACAGAAATTGTAAATTGACTGCTAGTTTTTAAGGAAACGAAATGAATAAGGTTGGGTAGAATAATTAATTTAAAAATAGTATATTAATAGAAAGAAATTATCTTTAAAAAGGAGTGTAATACGGTATTTACGAACATGACGGTTAAGATATGTAGCCACAAATACGGTTATCGACGGTTTTTCATATGAAATACTCACAATGTGATTATTATTAAAACCAGTAGAAAAACTCTATTGTAGCTTTAATTTAGAAATAAATTTGAAGCGTTCTAAACATATTCCAAAAAAATACATAACGATAACACAACTGTTCATGTAAGAAACGTTGATTTCCAATGCGATTATGATTACGATTATGAATTATTGAGTGTATTATTGCTCCTTTAATTTTTCCTCTATTTCTAATCCAGCATGTCTCAATTCTTCCAAATATAACATAACATAACCAAAATATGGCAACCCTAGAATGCTGAAAACTCTCATTATGGTCCAGTCATTCTAGATTTTTGATATACTTTGTTTTAAGAAGAACAACTTATGGTGCCGGTACTAACATATTAAAATGTTTAGGATCATAGTTAATAGGAAAATATGTAATTATCTAAAAACCACTGAAAATTTGTGCCTATCAGAATTTAGTCCTTCATTCCTCGAATCTCACTTTTAATAGGGGTTTATTACTGAGTTCTACCGAACGCCGTTCTGTTATTAATCGCCGTTCACGGTAAATAAGTTTTTAAATACAATTTATGCAGCCGTTCAACGTAACTGACAGTATACGTCCGACTGAGCATGACCCATACGGAATGACATTATTGTTGTGATTGTTATTACGATATATTACAGACACATATGACTCAATTTCCCACGATTAATTAAACAATCCTGAACGTAACATAAACGGTCGACATCGACCGTTCAGACCATTCAGTGGCGGAAAGCGATCAAGCATTGAACTATCATTGAAAAAAAAACCCAAGTTCTTGAACGGAGAATGAATGACGTTCAATAGTTTGACCCATTTATTGGATGTATCTTTACTAATGAAAATCCATCTGTACCCTACACGCAATGGCCCAAATAAATCAATAGTGTTCCATAGTTTAAGCTGATATTGAAAAACCCGCCCTTAAGCGTGATATGCCACATTGTAGCGGACAAAATTTACCAAAATGATTGTGGAACCTATACGAGAAAATGAAGAACTTACTGGAAACTGCTATTCACTCGCCAGTACACGTGCAGAGGTGTCATACGCGCGCGTTCGCCAGAAAACGTAAGACATAACATGCAGGAGATGAAATTCGTTGCGGTCGAGAACGAACTTTACGGTTTACGGAGACTCACTATAATCGCGGAGTGGAAATCATATACTTTGATCTTTTTACGCTGCGTTATTACGGTGCGGTCACGTCACTATGCTTAGTCCTTTAATGCAGGACTCCGTAACCTTCTCTCGCTGTCCTTCTCCCGCTCACGGCAAACTTATAGCTCCGTTCCGCACCCACTGTGCCGCGGCACAGTGCTTGCGGAGCACTGCTTTAATGTATGACAGGCACAATTTTTCAATGGCTTTTCGCTAATTAAAAATTTTCCTATTTAATATGATTCTAAACATTTTAATATGTTACTACTGGAACCATGAACTAGCGATAGGTATCAGTTTCATCGACTGCATTTGAATTTCCGAATCAAAATCTAGAATAACTTGACTATTAAAAAAACAGTTTGTTACGATGTCGTGCATTGACCAAATTAAAATCATTTTTAAGTATCTTTTCTGGAAATAAAAAATAAGTATTCA
This sequence comes from Aphodius sticticus, assembly GCA_963966075.1. Lineage (NCBI taxonomy): Eukaryota > Metazoa > Arthropoda > Insecta > Coleoptera > Scarabaeidae > Aphodius > Aphodius sticticus. Next base: position 13,635,367 of record OZ014506.1, read on the forward strand.
ATTGCATTAATTGAAGAACAAGTTAGCTGATAGCCACAAAACCGTAGAGGTTATAAAGAAAATAAAATCACCATTACCATAATTTCCCAAATAGAAAAATCTGATGTGGCCAGGCACATGACTTTATCATACTATATATAAAATTAATAGTTTAGCTGCATGCGATTCTATTTGATCGAGATTGGCTATGTCTGCATTAAATTAAAACTAGTGGAAGTAGACAGATATGTCGATTAAAGCTGCGTTCGGATATTGTACTCCGTTGACCCCCGAGTACACCGTCCAAATGACACTTAGGTACGTGTTATTGGATGTAAAAAGTGTAAGAGCGGTTTGTCAGGGTAGGGTATGGGGAGAGCAATGCTCAGATTACCTGGGTCGGCTGTATCTCTCTTATATGCAGATAAACGCCGTATGACGTTAGTCACTCTCCCCGTACCCTATCCGATTATCCGAACGCGCTCTTACGGTGTACAATATCCGAACGCAGCTTATATTGACAGTAGGTATTCTCAAAAAAAAAATAGCCTATGACTACCTACTGTCATTAGAATCAAATATCTGACATCCTGGCTACTAGTTTTAATGCAGTACGACCGATCTCGATGAAATAGAATTTGCTCATGCAGCTAAACCATGGATTGTACAAAAAAATGTCATAGTCATAAATTATTCAGAATTTCCTTATCTTTAATTTATTATTTAACTATTTCGACAAAATTCCAGAAATGGTGGCTTATTTGCAAAATCTTTCAAAAATGCTAAGACTAAACCTCCAGTTCCTTTGGACCCTTTCAACAGAAAGCTTTTCAGCTCTAAGTTTGGTTATGAAACTTCTAAATATGAAGTTTCGTCGCGATACCTTTAGTAGTTTCTCCGGAATCGTCGCCACAAAAACGGGTACACACATACACACACACAGACACACACACACACACACACACACACACACACACACACACACACACACACACACACACAGACATTTTTTTGTACCTTGGTCAAAAATGTTCAGGGGACCCAAAAAGACATATCTCCGCTAAAATCTCAAAAAATTTTTTTGGCACGATTACAATACTTTACATACTGCGTATGATAAAGTAAAAAGACACCAGTTGTTACCCTATGTACACTTTGTATAAGTAGGGTAAATATGACTCGAGCAAAATTTGATTATCATATGCCACATTTTAGTAGCTGTAGGACTCTATTTACCTTTCAGCGTAAAATAAAAAGTGGTCTATAATCAAATGTTCATAAAATGCTTTCGATAAAATACGTGGGGTTCCACAGATTTGGTATTTTTGTATCTAATTATTGCACGCCATTATTTGCAACTAAAAGCAAAGCCGGTTCACGACAGTAGTTAACTAGATACAAAAACTAATGTAGACAGTAAGAAAAAAACGACTACACCTGGATTATTTATTCCTTGCCCCTGGATTCTTGATTTTTTCCATGATTTTGATTAGTTTAGGAATCTTTGATGATGTTATGGAAATATTAAATATACCACATAATGTATTCTACCATGTCAAAAACAGTTCACCTTCATATATTCACGTCTTCACTTATTTTGTCTATATAAGATTTGTGTCCAACATATAAAACTTTTAAATTAATACGATTTTATCGGTAAGATCGAGGTTACAATGCAAATACGTAATCGATGTATACGATAAGGTTTAGAGATAATTTGCATTTGTAGGTCACATAGAAAGCTAAATCTCATCTCAGAAATTAATTAGTGATTGCTTAACAGTGTATCTCACAAATTCGATAAGATTAATAATACCATTGTGTGAAAGCTGCACTCACATAGAGCACGAAGTATATTAATTAATAGTATTTTTTTCCATAGATTCTACAAGGAAATTTTGCAAAGATTAACTTCTGTGAATTTGCATGTAAACTTTGTTGGACATATTCGGACAATAAAGGCTAGTGAAAAGTATTTATATGTCATACAGAAGATTTAGAGTATCTGTTGACAAAACTATTTGCAGTTCAGTGACTATAAATATTAATGCCAATGCCACCATAACATAACTCGTTGCTGTAATAAATTAAGCAGACTGTTGCAGTTACTAAAGTTGCCAATACAGCACTAGTCTCCCAGTAGTGTAATCTGATATTTATTTCCACCACAAAGTCTCTACATTGCCATAACGTATGAACCTCTTATCTAAAATAAACTACCACAAACAAATCCTGTTCCTTTTCATTGATATGCATTATGCATCAAACTACTACTTAGGTCGTTTCCTACAAATTGATTCCAAATATAAGTTATTATCATTGCACATCATGGTGTCGGTGAGTGAAATTTCATCATATATATCTGGTGTATCTGGCCCTGCTCTTATGATTTTTGTTTAGACTTTAAACGCACACCATGAACTTTGCAAAAGAAGCATTCACACACACACTGCGATACGGACACACTGATTTATTAATCTTTGTTATCTTTTCACTAACAAACAAACAAGAGCCCGCTCTAAAGTGCATCCATCAGTCCTAGTGAGGAATCAAAAATCGCAGCATGAAGTCAATCTATCAATTTGAAACGTTGCAGCGTTGCACCGTTTTTAGATATTTTATATTTATCGTGCTCCATATTCTATAAATATATTTATAATGCGATAACAAATCATTTATCTCACCTTTGGAATTACTTAACAGGAATTTCTGACACACATAATTTATAATTGCAATCTTTTCTCGCAGGCATCTGATTAAAATATTATTGACGTTTTATTTAGTTAGGTACATTAGGAAATATAGTTAGAACATAAGTTAGCTTAGGCTAAATATATTAAAGATACTATTGAGTCAGGTCATTGCATTAAAGATTAGACACGTGGCACGAAAAAAATTGACAAGGAGCAAGAAATTTTAAAGATCAAAATGAAGTGCGATAATAACAAAATTAGTGAGATTATACATTAAGAAGTGTTTGTTACAATGGACATTTTATATTTGGTATATCTCGAGTACAATTTCGGCTATTGTTGTTTATGTTTGCTTATAATCATTAGACGCGAGACAAATAGATAATATCTTGTCTTTAGAAATTTTATATTTGTGCAGTTAAAACAATGTTTTAATCTCTGGTTGGTAGTTTTTTCTTGCTCAGAATTGCGCTAGTACGATTGCTTTTATTAACAAATACCCCAAAATGTAAATAAAAAGCGCTATTTTTAGAGAATTTATAACGGATAAAGGAAACTTCCTAGCACCGTTGTAAAGATCTCAAAGAAACCTGTGTTCTTTTATCTCTTTATGAATTTGTTTACATAACATATACTAACGGACGGAAACAAAAGATTACAAATAATTCGTATTCGCAATAAAGAAAAATTTATCATAAAAGCCTTCCATCCTAATTTTTTTATTATCACAGCTGTCTATCACAACCAAACAGTAATAAATTTGCTACTTTTAATCATGTTATTGGTACAGATAGTATTAGATGACCCCCATCAACGTATAAGTTATATAGATGAAAAAATATGCTAAATTACTGATTAACTTGTTATTAAAAATATACAGGTGTACGTATTTACTAACCACAGCCTTTCTAGCGTTATACGATGTGATATTAGGTATTTATAATTTATTTCAGAATCAATAAACTGTTATCATAGAATTTAAGATTTTATCTGGTTTTCAACCAACATTCTTGCCCATTTATTGTTTATTAGCATGGAGTCTAGTAGGAGTCCAGTTCATGTTAATTTTCTGTTAACATTTCCGGCTTTAAAAATTTGATTACTGACTTTTAACTTTGGTCTATATTTGTTTTCTTTGGAACATATCAATAATTCGAGTTATTTACAACTATGTATGTCGCCTTTCTACTGTTCTTGTAGAACATAACCCATTCGATTAGTTGGAATTCACTATATCGTCGAAAGATCATGTTTAAAACTGCCTTCTGAATATTAAAGTAACAAACAATAGAAAGACAACAACATTTTATGTTCACTGAGTTATTGAGAGAGAATAAAATATTATTTTGGAATTTAATGACAATAGGGCTCATCGACAACCACGTGAAATGCGACAATATTAATTTAAATAGTTATTTATATATAATTGTTGCCATAGTGTAAAAATCAGGGTAAACTATTAAAAGGGTATACAGATGGGTCACAGTAGACCAACTTTTTATGAGAAACCCATGTGTGGCAACGCACCTATGGTACGCTGCAGAGTGTTAAAGGGATTCGGAAAATGTTAACCATCGTTTTGTAATTTTTGAACCAATTTTAGCCTACAAAACAGAAAATTGACATACAAATTATTAGGTTTAAGAGAGCTATTCCATGATACTTCCTTCACACGACCTACTTTCCCATAGCAGTGTCTAAAGTTGGTACTATATTCCGACCCTCTGCAGCTGCAAAAATAGGCCTACTGTGACCATTTTGTATATTTTTCAATATTTTATTATTATTTTTCACCCTGTATATTTGAGATAAACGAGTTAACAGTCAAATATGTATCTATTGGTATTTTTTTATAGGCGAGCCAAATCTGCAAAAATCTAAATTGACGCTACTTGGTCATTTTGAGCTACAGAGCAAAAATTAGGTAGGTACTGAAACCTTTTATCTACACAAGCGCTCCATGAGTGAGCATTATCGCAAGAAAATAGAGATAGACAATCTAATAAAGCTGACATTGGTGACAATAGCTAATAGTGCGCGGAATAGTCATCATCGGTGTAGCTATACATTTGTGCCAGTACCAATTTTTCAAAAACAGCGCTTCAGGAGAACTTGTGAACAAATTTCAAGAAAGTTTAAACGTAAACGTTTTAACGAAGAATTGCATATTTTAAGGTTGATTTTCAGACATTTCTAAGTTCTACGAGATTGAGTTCTAACGCTATAAATTAACCAAACCAAGCTTATTATATAATTTTAGAAACAGACCTACCAATTTCAAATTTATTGGAATACTCAACTTTTTACGGGATTTTGGAAATATCCATTGTTCTTGTAGACTGATAAGAGTCAATATACCCTAAACCACCATATCGTCCATATCTCAACCTTTTTTGCCCTGCGGTACCACTGAACTTTCTTTTTAAGTAAATGTCATTCTGAGTAAAAAGTTTTTTAAAGCAATTTCGCTTTGTCAAGAAACCAGCAACATGGTTTGTAAAGCCAAATCAATTGTAACAAATCACATCTACTTTGAAATTACCATACATTTTTGTGAAAATGCAAAAACATCCTGTAAAATTAGTGCGATAATGCTATAATATCACAGGAATATCTCAATAGCTGGTATCAAATATCCAAATAGGTTAGTTTACAGGAGTTTGCCGCTACTTTTACAGTATTTTTGCTGCAGTTTATTACATTTATTCTTTGTAACTTTACTTACTTATTTCTTCAATTCCTTCGACAGTGACACCAATTTAAAATATTAACAAAGGAAAGGAAAATGACAATACATCAGATAATACAAAAACGAAGAACACAAATAGTACCTTTACGATAATAAAATTAAATTATTTATAAGATAAAAATCTGATGTGGCCAGGCACATGACTTCATCATACAATATATAAAATTAATAGTTTAGCTCCATGAGATTCTATTTGATCGAGATCGATCGTGTCTGCATTAACATAAAACGAGTTAGGCAGGATTTGACAGATATTTTGATACTATTGACAGTAGGTATTGTCAAAACATCAGCGTTTGACACTACCTACTATCATTAGAATGAAAACATCTGTCAAATCCTGCCTAACTAATTTTATATTAATGCAGACGCGACCGATCTCGATCAAATAGAATTTGTTTATGCAGCTAAACTATTAATTTTACAAATGATTGTCCTAGACATAAATTATTCAGAACTTTAATTTATTATTTAAGTATTTTGACGAAATTACAGAAATTACAGAAACGGTTCCTTTGGACCTTTTTGACCAAAAGTTCTTTCAGCTCTAAGTTTGGTCATGAAACTTCTAAATATGAAGTTTCGTCCCGATACCTTTAGTAGTTTCTCCGGAATCGTCGCCACAAAGAAACGAGTACACACATACACACACACAGACATCATTTTGTACCTTGGTCAAAAATGTAAAAAATGTAATGCAAATTCTATTTCATCGAGATCGGTCGTACTGCATTAAAACTAGTAGCCAGGATATGTCAGATTAGATGTCAGATGTGATTATAATGACGGTAGACAGTGTCAAACGCAAATGCAGCAAATGTAGTATTGACAATACTACTGTCAATACAAGCTGCGTTCGGATATTGAACACCGTTAAGGTGCGCTTTCATTAGTGCTAATGGCAGTGGTAGTAGACGCCATTATAGTATTTCTAATAGAATTTCATCACGACATGTGAGAAACACTATAATTTCGTCTGCTACCACCGCCATTACCTACCATTGCCACCAATCGGAACGCACATTCACACTTTCTACACCCAATAACACGTGTCATTTGGACGGTGTACACGGTGTCAACGGAGTACAATACCCTAACGCAGCTTTAATCGATTTATCTGTCTAGGTCTACTAGTTTTATTTTAATGCAGACATAGCCGATCTCGATCAAATAATATCTCACGCACCTAAACTATTAATTTTATATATAGTATGATAAAGTCATGTGCCTGGCCACATCAGATTTTTTACTTTATCATACGCAGTATGTAAAGTATTGTAATCGAGCCAAAAAAAATTTTTGAGATTTTAGCGGAAATACGTCTTTTTGGGTCCCCTGTACATTTTTGACCAAGGTACAAAAAAATGTCTGTGTGTATGTGTGTGTGTGTGTGTGTGTGTACCCGTTTTTGTGGCGACGATTCCGGAGAAACTACTAAAGGTATCGGGACGAAACTTCATATTTAGAAGTTTCATAACCAAACTTAGAGCTGAAAAGCTTTCTGTTGAAAAGGGTCCAAAGGAACTGGTGGTTTACTCATAGCATTTTTCGAAAATTTTGCAAATGAGCCGCTATTTGTGTAATGTCGTAAAAATAGTTAAATAATAAATTAAAGGAGAGGAAATTTTCTATAATTTATGTATATGACATTTTTTGGTAGAATTTATAGTTTAGCTGCATGAGCAAATTCTATTTCATCGAGATCGGTCGTACTGCTTTAAAACTAGTAGCCAGGATATGTCAGATTTTTTGATTCTAATGACAGTAGCTAATGTCAAACGCTAATGCTTTGAAAATACTACTGTCAATATAGGCTGCGTTCGGATATTGAACACCGTTACACTTTTTACACCAAATAACACGTAAGTGTCATTTGGACGGTGTACCCGGTGTCAACGGAGTACAATATCCGAAGGCAGCTTTAATCGAGATATCTGTCTAGTTCTACTAGTTTTATTTTAATACAGACAGCCGATCTCGATCAAATAGAATCTCATGCAGCTAAACTATTAATTTTATATATAGTATGATAAAGTCATGTGCCTGGCAATCAGATTTTTTGGTTTGTTTTTTTCTGGTTTTTTTTCCGAAAAGCTCAGAACTTGGCGTTGTAAGATGTGAGACCATATTGAACCCCACAATCCGTGCCAAACGACAACAAGTGATTAAGAACGTCATTTTGACTAAAAAACTTTATGTCTACAAATCAGCCTGTGTTGCAACAAAAAAGCAGGTTCGTTCTCCACGTAGCAGTTCCTACACTTCCAGCTACAAGTTACAGTCCAATAATCAGCAAACTTTCTACATACATATCCCTGAAGTCTGCAAACGCCTATTGTCAACAAAGCTATACAAACAAATGGGATATCGATATCGGATACAACCCGAAGCGCTATTTCCTCCAAATACGATTTTATTTCAAGTCTGACATTTCCACCTGCGCACCGAGTTATTCGAATGATAAATCCAGACGGCGGCGAGCATATGAAATCTCGCCTGCTTGATACGGACCGATCCGTCCGTTAAAGTTCAACTGCATTTAGTTGGCACCTGCTACCCACAATTTGACATTTAGTGCCGTACTCCTGGGTCTGGGATGCTTCGACGTCTGGCCGATTGTCAGGGAGGACGGGTCACGTGGTCCCCAAAAATAATTTTTGGATTGTTTGCCGCTAGTTTTTGCGTACCTGTTAGGCAGTATCTACCAACTTTCGTGGTGCATGCGCCGGCTTATCACAGGAATAGAATATGGTTCTCCACGCGGTTTTCCGCTTAGGCCACTGCCTCCACGACACCGAATCGATAGCAGCGTGCTGTGGAAACTTGGGAGGTATTTAATCGATAGCAGGAAACTAACGTGGCTTTTCGATGCTCTGCCGAAAATAAGTATGAGAATTAGGTAGTTTTCTTTAGGAATGAACATAGTATTTCATAAAATAAGTCAATGTTTTCAAGATACAGTGTTTTGTATAAATTAATAAATTACTACAATAGGTATCTTCATTTAATTCGTTTGCTTTTACTGTTTTTTATATCAATATCAATAAAAACTCATCAGTGATGTATCGTAATATGGAATTTTGTGACTAATATAGAAAATAGAAAACAACTCACGAATTCGATTGAAATTTTTTGGTATTAATGAGAGAATTTTGAGATAATTTAGAATGTCATTAGAATTGTAAGAAAATTATTGTGTGATATGACTAAATGTACATGAGCTCAGTTAAAACTTCTTATCTGCTACTGTAAACCTTGTCATACCGTATTGGTTAAGTGGCTCTTGTGGTTTGAACTATTGTGGTCGTGGTCCTCTAATTAGTGGTTAAGTATCACATGTTTTATGTTTTAACTTCTTTTTTATGTTATATATTAAAAGTAGAATAGCTTTAGTGGAGAGATGTTTTTACGTTTTAGACAGTTTTACAGCTTTATTTGAAAAAAAAACTGACGTACGCCTGGCAAAACATGTATACCACTAATTCACTAGCTTCTTCCAAAAAAAAAATTTAACTAAGGTGTTAAAGCCATAAGAACCATAAGGGCAAAAAGGCAAAAAGAAATTACAACCGAAATATGTACACATTTAGAGATATTACATCCCAAAGTTATATTATAATAATTATTTATTTATGGACATAATAATTTTAACAATTAACAACAATAATAATAATCAATTATGTTCATGTGAATAATAATAATACTGAATAATATTTTTTTCTGCATTTTATCAACTATTATTTATGAAGATTGCGCATTCTTTTAAGAATTAGTATTTAGATCACAATGGTAGCCAACAGTCAGTTTTGAAATTTCAAAAAATTAAACATAGTGCATTTATACAGTATACAGGGTGTTCCTAAATATCATGTAAATACCAAAAGGGTAATTCTTTGGCTTATTTAATGACTAAAAATTCATATAAACATAGGTCCGCAAACGCTTCGTTGCCGATCTACAGGGTGTTGAAATTTCAAGATTTTTTTAGTTAATTCTTTATAGCTCTTCTATCCTAGTTATAATTTTTAACAGTTGGTGGCGAATAAAATGTCGAAATAAATACAAACAAGGGGTTATCTAAATCAAGCGAAGGCATACTAGACCAATTATCTAAAAAAATTTAATTTCATCTAGCGGAACACAGAAAAGCTTTTCTTTATTTTCTCGATAACGGTGGTAAATACGAAAAAACTACAAAAGATTAAAATGCTTTAGAACAAAACAAAAAATGCATTTTGTATTTTAGAATCCACCAGCGGCTCACCGAAAAAAAGTTCATGGTGAGAAAAGGGGGCATGACCCCTGAAAAAATATCTCCCTGTAGATTCTTAAAACCATTTGGCATGCCCAAAGATGTAAGTCCTACAGCGTAGCCCATATTCCAAATTAGATCTAAATATCTCAAAAACTACAAGAGCTATAAAGAAAAAACTAAAAAAATCTTGAAATTTAAGTAGATCGGCAACGAAGCGTTTGCGGACCTATGTTTATATGAATTTTTAGTCATTAAATAAGCCAAATAATCCAAGCCAAATGACGTATTTACATGATATTTAGGAACAGCCTGTATACAGGATGTCCAAATTTTTTTCCCGAAAAACTCCTTCGTAGATAGTAAATGCCATACTAAGTAATAAAAAAATATAAGGAGGCTATGTATTTGCTTTTTCAACTGCTTAAAACGTTACAGCCGCCTAACATATTAAGAAACCCGTATTATAAATGGCTCTAACTTATTAAGAAACCGAAAAAAACAATAAGACCATTTGAAGTTTTTTATTCAGAATGACATTTACTTTAAAAGTTATTAAACAGTTTCATATTAATTCATTTGTTTCTTTATTTGTGTTCGCAATTTATTGATGTTTTTAAATTTTTTCACTTAAATTTAATTACTTTTTATTGATGTAATGTGTATTTTGTTTCATTATTTTTTCTTATGTTGATATTTCAAACGGCTCCAACTTTTGAAGGAGTTGAAAGAACAAATAGGCCCATACGAAAAAATTTACTCAGTATGAACATTTACTTTCTAAAAAAAAAGTTTTGTGCGCAAAAAGTAGGACTCCCTGTGTATTATAATCTATATATAAAGAAATTGTCTGTATACCCGAAAATTTGATTTTTCCACAAATACAATAAAAATAAATGTTACTACTTGAGGTATATGTATCAATGTAACAGTCATTAATAGAATAATATATTGCTATTTAGTCTTCGTTTGGTTCATCTTTTCGTGTTTCTTTTTATATATTTATGTATTTTACATATATTCTAAGCTTTTAAGGAAATTTAAAAAATAAAAAAAAAAAATAATGTCAATCAACATTGTCTACAATAAAATTTGTCCCTTTCCGAGACCTGACCTTTAAAAAATTGTGTTTTAAGTGTGTTAAAAAGTGTCTTATATAAATTCCTACGTTGTTTTTGTGTGGAATTTTTCCACACCTAGTAACCCTCTACTAGAACACTGCTTTTTAACCTTTTTAACAATTTCATGGCATATTTGCTTTTCTATCGTTTTTTATAGAGCATGTATGCAATTAAGTTTACTAGAAATAATTAAGGAAGCTCTAAATAGTTTGCGCAAACGAATTTATGATATAAATATCTTTTGCATAAATTAAATACTAGACACGTATCTGTTATCAATAATAATTATCACTCAAAACGCATATTTCGATTTCTGTGGCATTTTCCACTATTCCACTATTTAAAAGTGGTCTATTACTTAAATTGGTCTATTAATCGTAAACTATTAGTTTCAAACACTAAAGGAAATAACGATATTCAATAATACAACAATATTTTATCAAAATATTAGTAATAATCTAACCGATATCCACTACACACGTGACTGGTCAGCTGGATTATTTTCGTATATTTCTACTTCAGTAGCAACTATTTATTCCAATCGAACTATAAACATGAGACTTTCGAAATATCCTCCACTAAATCAAACCGTATTCTTTCAGCCAGATAATTAAAATATCCTGACAGTTGAAATTAATGAGCGCGTCAAACGTTTAAATTTAAAACTCCGAACTGTCTGAACTACAGCGATGAAACAGAACAGCTGTTCTACGATACAATCACTCGATATGTATTCTTTAACGAACAACGCGAAGAAAACACACCGTTGTTTCAGTTTTGTATGTTAATTTAATTGTTTTAAATACGTGCGTCTAGCAGTGTCTATGCGTTCCGTCCGCTACTAGTGCTAGCACTATAGTAGGTAGGCCCGATTGGTAGAATTAAAAATAACGTTTCCTCACATGCTCCAGTCCTTAATTTCCGCGGATTGTAGTTAATTTTGCAGCCGCTAGTAGCGCGCACGCGCGTGCCTAATAAAACCATGTGACTTAAATGCACGATGGTTAATTTCGATTTTTCTTTTGCAATTATTAAAGAGACGGTTTAAGGCTGATTATTAATTAATTGTGTGTGAAGATTGATGTAGTTTAGTGTCTAGGTGGATCTACTAGATGACGTTGAGAGATGGGTTGGTTGGTATTTGATGGTGGAGTTTCCCTTACCATTAATGAGTGGAAAATTGTGTCCTGGATGTCCAAGAAAACTCTTTAGGCCACTCTCGAGCAGGATCGGCGAGCCCCTGTCCTTGTAACTCATCTCACTGTCACTGTCACTGAAACTGTAGATCGTCGAGCGCGGAATTGTGACGGTTTTCGACTGACGACGGTGGCGGATGGTGTTTTCACACCATCAGCCCCACACTTTGGCGATTGTACGCGAAGAATAGTGCCGTTGCCGGCTGCACACTGAGCCGCATAAATTTGAAGCAGCGCCGCGCTAAGGAACGGGACCGCACGCTCCGCAATCAATTTGTACTAAAATAGTTTGCTGCCGGCGACATTACTGCACTCTGGTGCGGCCGGTCGACAACGTCGGGCCGGGTTACAGTCCAAGGCTGATAATAAGTAGACGGCGGGTACGATAAACCATTCAGAAAAACCGTACAACATCGTATAATCTAATACGGAGTCGGTAAAGCGTGCGCCTGTTAGGATGTTAGAACATAACCATGCTCTCGGCGACGCTGTGGACGTCGTGGTGCTCGCGCACGGTACGGATTGGCGCGATTGCGCTTGCGCCTACAGTGGCGACAACCCACCCTACGCGGGCCGCGCGAACCCCTTGATTTATTTATTCGGGCGAAATTGGAACATCCCTTCCTCTTTATACCTACGAGCACAGCCACGAGGTCTATAACTTTACGCTTTCTGCGCTTTCAGCTTAGTAGTAGATGATGAATATTGGAGTGTGAAGACTGTGAAGCTGAATCTCAAACTTGCCCGGTTGAGGTTTTCAAATATGTAGAGGTTATGTTTGCTAGGTATGGAATTATCTCGTGATCCAATGAAAGTTAATGCGATTAGGTGCGAGGCGCATTCCACGCTTCGTTAGAGAGGGTATTGGTAATTGAACTAAAAATGCAAACAAATCTTTTATCATTGAATATTTGATTTTCCTCAAGAAAGTAATTAATTGTCGTTTTATGTATGTACGTAGGTATTTCAAATATATTTTGATGAAGTAAATATATTAATGATTTATTTGATATCTCATTTTATACTTTGGAATTAATTATATCATAACATATCGTCCCATACGTCTCCTCCACCAGATGAGCTTTGAGCGACTGACCAACATTGGTGGAGGCGATGAGAAGGTGAAAATATAGTGAAATGTAACACTCTGTAATATGGAACTGAAGATTATAATATACACTGATCGGTACAACTAAAGGAACGCTTAATCCAATTTTGATGTTCAATAACTTGAATTATAATTATTGACAGGGCTTCATTATTAAAATTTGCCATACAAAAAAAATACCCTCATTCATACAACTAATCGTTTGATTGATATCGGCGTGTGAAATCAAAAGGAATCACCGTCATCTTCAAACAGAAATAGAAACAAAATGATTTCTTGTATACGTTACAGCTTGTTAGTTTTATGTTTCAAATTATATCAAGTCACAATCATTAGAACACCAGAAAAAGAAGTTTAGGGTGAAAACCCGAACAAAATTCAGTGTGATTATCTCTAAAAATAGCTAAAAGTCGCCGTCACATCATATTAACAAAAAAAAATTATTTTTTTACTCTTTTTTATTCGCGCCAGAAAAATAATGCGACATGAAAGAATTATCTACGTAGGATGAAATAAAAGATTGGGTCCTGCAATTTATGAAGCAAACACCAAATATTCTAGTTATTTATTTAACAAGTCTCAGTGACTTAATTGTCTAATCGTTTAATGTAAAGTATGTTACAATTTTCTTGTTGATTGTAATCTTCTATGGACGTAAACATAATTTTAGTAAACGATTTTCTATTCACTAAACACATAAATGAAGGATCGACGGAAGAAAACTACATTGCTCGGAGATTCATAACTTTTGAACGTGATCAAGGGTTTTTACAGTACAGTTTACATGTACTTAAAGCGTAGAGAAATAATTTCTTAATAGTAATGTGTGTGTGTTCTTGTAATCTCTGAAACAAAGGGCGGTAGGAAGCTAAGGTTTTTCGCATTTTTTACTTACAATTTGATGCTCAAGCTATATTTTTGGCATATCAAATGCAGGACCAAAACTCGCACACACTCCATCAAAGTATAAACATCTATTTTATACTCGTTTTTACAGTTCTACACAATAGTTGTCATATGATTTTTCTGTGCATGGCTTTAATATTCAAGGTTTAACCTTTTATTTAAGTCTGTTGCATCAAATTATTGACAAAAATAGTCCTGCAATCTGACAGAATTTAGGCTGAAGTAGGCTGAAATGACAAGCTTTAATTTCAGCCTACTTAGAGGATTAGAAACATCGAACTTCAAAACTATGAAGATCAAAATTGCTACGGGCCGCATTATCAAAAAGGGTAAAAAAGTGATTTTTTTAACAATTTGGTTTTTTTATACTCCCCACATTTACTGTGGTGAGGGTATATTGAGTTTGCCACAACATATGGACACCCTTAAGCAGGCGTGGCAGATATAGATAATTTTGTCGTAATTGATCTGAAATTTGGTATACAAGCTTATCTCTTAAAAAGTTCTTCAAGTTCTTGAATTGGCCAAATCGGTGTACTTGTTCTTTTCTAAATATTTTACGGTGGCAGGGTGAAGATAATTTTCTTACTAGTTTTGAAATATCTTTTAGTTAGATAAAAAATTTATTATGTACCAGGAAAACATTATTAAGAAGGGCGTTTATCCATATATGAGTTACATGCAAAACACGGACGAAAAAAAGCAGATCAGAGTTGAAATTATTGCACTAATGTGTAAAAGTAAGGTACTGATGGAATGTGTAAGCGTAGGGCATTGTTCTGGGATAAATATAAAATTCAACCGCGTTTGCTTTGATCATAAACTTAACTACAGAAAAGAAGCTAATTTTTGACACAATATACGGGTTGATTTAATATGCTTTTATAACGATTAAGCCAATAGCATTAATCCCAGAACAGGAACTAGTTTGTGGATGACATTTTAAGACATAGCTCTTTAAAATTGACCCAGCCGTTCTCAAGTTGATCGGATTTTTATGCAATTGTGTATCAATTACTACGAACTGTCACCGCGGAGCTCTGTAAAGAAGGTTTCTGTAATAAAGTCCACAGACTGAGACAAAGGAGAAGAGTACCAACACCTCAGATAAATAATAACTAACAGTTGACAACTACAGTAGCTGCCAAAGTCAAAGGGCAGAAATCGGCTGAGAAAATTAAGTAAGTATGTTTGTTTTTACACATGGACTTGAGTACAACGGTTCACCGTTAGATGGAACCACATTCTGGGCGTACTATAGACTCAAGGCCGAGGTCGATCTCACTGACATAAATTCCTGTCTTAAAAGGACTATTTTTGAGAAAAGAAAATAGTTCCAAAGAAGGTTTTCCAGGTTGAGATCATACATGGTGGCCAATATCCAGTTTTGCACCGCACAATGCGGTATATCCAGCATATTTCAGGTAGGATTTTGAAAATCGAAAAAAAAGGTACTAATTTAATCGATGCGTTTGTTCGAAATCCTAAAAATAACTATAGATAAAATAAAAAGTTGTCCGTTTTTGTTTTACTTAAACTCAATTAAAATATTTTACCAAAACTTCCTAAAGGTAAATATTATAACAGATACTGCATTTCGGATACAGACCCTTGGAAAATTATATATTTATGTGGTTTTGGCACCAGAGTCCAGAATTATAACAAAATATCTCAGATTAAACACGTTGTTTTAAAATAAATACTAATTTAAGCCTTTTAGCTGTTTCACAATCTTTGTGGCGGATGAAATCAATGTCAATGATATTATTGTTTATTTAATACTCGTTCTTAGATAAAACTCGTTTACAACTAAATTCTGTTTTGAATCGCCTCATAATATTTTTTGTGTTTCTGTTCGACAGGATTCTTTTTTATTAATTGTGATTTAAAAAAAAATGTATGGACTTTTTAATTATTCACAAATTCAAAAACTAGAAATTCCTGTTGTAATCAAAATGTCAGTGATATTCTCAAATGGTCCAAATAAAAAAAAACGTATTCATTTCTGTTCATTAAATATTTTATATTCATGTATCTCTTGCGATGGTAGTTAAAAAAGAATAGTAGGGTAGAGAGTACCTCCTGCAAAGGTCATGAAGTTTTATTGTGGCGGTTTATAGCTCCGCCAATACGCCCCACACAGACAACTGGGCGCCAGGTTACCAGCAAAAACTGTTCACGAAGTTCTACCATCTCAATTCATTACCTTTTTGTTGAGGTTTCCTCCAGCAATGTCCACATAAATTAACTTGAGTTCTAATTTCAGTCAATTGATTTCTATTTATACCTACTATCATAGTAGAGCTTTGTAAATAAGCTTTTTTAGCCGTTCTCTCATTCAGTATTCCCACAATCTATAATTTCCCCAGAGTTTTCCGACAGATGGCACTAACTCCTGGCGATATCTGGCTTACTACGAACCTGAGCGAACGACGAGCTTATTGGACATTGACCTCGTTTAATTCGGACATTTTCTTCCGCTGTAACTATAATTCATAACAATAGTATTCATCACAACAACTTTGAATGTTATAAATACGATTATTATCTTCACCACTTTTACAGAGGAGCAGCAAACAATATGGACAGTATATAGACAACCCAATATACACTGGTGCGCACGCAACGTCATGGTGGAGAAGAAAAAATAAAGTGTTGTTACACGTGACCTCACGTGCTCTCACGTAAACTCACGTCACGGACAAAAAGTCAGTGTCATTTTGCTTTGTATGAGAACCAGAACATAACCTCACGCAAGTTCACGTCTGTTGAAGCGTTTGTAATTAACTTCTGTTTATATTGGACGATATGGACGAAGTTTTAATAGAAAATGTCAGGAAGCACGAAGTGTTATACAATCAGGGCTTGGCTGCGTATCGGGATCGTAAAATTCGTCAAGAAGCTTGGAAGGAAATTGGAAGAGAGTTGAAAATTACTGGTAATTATACAATATTGCTATTATTTTACAGTTGGTGCAATGACAATTCTGTTAGAGCGCACATACCGAAATTTAGCTACTTCAATGGCAGCCTGACAACTCCTCTACAAAAACTTCTAAAATAATTTACCACGAATACCTACATGTATTGAAAATGTTTACAAAACGATTTGAGTTTTGAAAACGGCCATGTATACTAGGGTGACCAACTTTTTAATACGCTAAATCTGGACGCTAACATCCGGGAGGTGGGCCATAAATAACATTGTCAATAACTAAAACATACTTTTATCTTAAGTATTGCAAGGCTTTTTGATTAGCGGTAACAAAATGGAAATAAAGTTAAAGCTGCGGTTTATAAGCTAGAACTTTGTTATTCTTTAATTTTTGGGTTTCTTTTTACATTTCTCTAAGAATGCAGTTGAAAAGATTGTATGGACATCCCGTAATGACTAATTGAAATAAGTAGTGTAAACGCAAAAGGGGTTGACACTCGTATTTTATTAGCATTGAAGTACTTGGGTGCCAATGAAAGTGTACTTTACCCTATAAAGAACAAAAAAGCCCCGATAGCATAGATATTTGTGTATTGTGCTAGATACCAAAAAATCCAAAAAATCCAGGCATCTAATTATTATTAATTCAATATAATTTAATATTTACGTGGAATATACCTGGAATATACATTTTTCTTCCAACAGTTTCACCTCCACAGCCAGAATATTATTAATTTTCAAGAGCTTGTAACTTTAAGGCATTATTTGTACTTATTAGATGCAATATGTTTATTGTATTTCACTGTCTTCGCCGCTAAAAAACTACACCAAAGCACGTGATTTGTTTCCAACTGATTTCCAATAATGGAGTTTCTTTTCTGAAATTGTTATTCAATTTTTGTTTCTTGACTATTTATCCAAATTGTAATATTTGTTTGGATTAATAACAAATATCTGTAAAAATATGTGATTACAAGGTTAATTTAATTTTAAATTTTTAAAGAAATTTTATGAACAATGATGTTTTCCTTGGAACCGAAATTTGATAATAATATTTTTCTTTGTTATTGAATAAGTTAATTATTATTTTGTTAAAAAAGTGTTGCATTTGTATGACGATAAAATGCAATTCCTTCACCCAATCAGGAGCTCAAAGTAGTACGTTGTCCGTCTACAATATTTATTATAGAATTTGGTCAATTCTGACTGACTGAAATTTCTATACAACAGATTTCTTCTTTTACAGAATAAACAGTCTATTCTCTACATACAAGGGGAATCCGTGCCCCCTGCATTCTACTCTCATAATATGTAAAAGTTCTGAGGGGTTTTCTAGCTATTAGTTCACAGAATTGTAAAAGCTATACACCAAAATAAAGATAAAAAAGGTATACAATTTTCCGTCTAGTGCTAGATTTTTGATATTTTTGACAAAACGTTACTGAATCTGACAGAAATTGACTGATTTTGCGATTTTTGTCCGGCGAACAAGAGTCTAGTCATTTTCTAGACATTCAACAGATGTTCCACTGCATTATACTGTCAGTACACGTTTTTCCATTTCAATTATTTATTTAAATTCTCGTGAACTGTTATTTTAACTATTTGCACCTAAAAGAAAATGCTACCTACTGCTACTGAGACTAAATATTCAAGTAATTGAAAATCAATGCAAAAAGTTGATGTTGTTTATTGATGACCGTCTACATATTAAGATGACAGGTTTGTAAGTTAAATAAAATGCAACTAATATAACCAAATTACTAATAGAATTGATGGAACATTGTTATTGCGTATTAATACATATAAAGGTGTCCATTTCATGTCCCTAGGCTCTAAACTTCTATAAATTCCTAAAAGCATGTTTTTTAATCATCCTATAGATGATGGTATATTGATTATAGAAATATATTGATGGTAGATTGAGGGTACTATTTAAGACCCAGTTCTACCTCTCCTAAAACGCATTTTCAAATAAAAACGTTATTGATCGTTCAAAGTTTATGAATTTTTCAGTGTAACTTCTTAGATAAATAACGAGTTGGGCTGGATGAAAAATAATTGTTTGGAAAGATAAAAATTAATTTTACTTCTACATCTTTGGCTTTTTTCCATCAAAAAGCATCTAACCCAACTCATGATACAAAAATATTTTTTATTTAAGTACAATTTTAACCCAGACATTATAACTGCGATAATAAAGCGTAATTGCTAGAAATGTATTTATTTGGCTATATTTCTGCTGCCCGGTGTAAACAACACAGGTCAGGAGCTTTAAACACCGCGTATAACTGGTGACTACGGATTGACGTTGGTGGAGGACAGGCTGACCACTTCCAGCAAAAAAAAAGACATCGCAACGAAATTTTTCGTTTGAGAGTTGCGATGTTTTCAAAACGGAGCCTTAAGCAGTAAATATTTTTTCTTAGATAAAGCCGATAACGTAGTAATGGTCATTTTGGTAACGGTTCCATATTACCGCAATGACATATTGACTTGTTCTCGGATGTTCCGAGTGAGCGGTATAGATAACGCAGCAACATTTACTTCCGTCTTTTAAGAGTGCTCCCAGTTGTTTCTAAATTTCGAATGCCTATCTTGGAATTATAGCTCAAGTGGGCATGGAAAAGGGCCTATGGACTGAATTGGTGGAGCGCTGAAGAGAAACGCCAATCGCTTTGTTTTACAAGGGCATTACTGTACAATCTTTAATAAACTGTTTTAATGACGTTCTGATTATTTAGTTTTTGGTATTAACATAGGCCATTGACTAAAATAGTACATAACAGAAATAGAAGTATGCATTACCGAAATGATTTCTTTAATTTTAGAAATATTACGTTTTTCAATTTTCATTGCTGCTAACAATACAGATACATACAATATGTACATAATAATAAGTAACTTCGTATTTAGGTTTTGTTAAATATTTTTATTTTCGAAATACATTTCACAAATTATCCCAAGTGACGTTTATGTCTACCTTCAGCGCCATATCGGCAGCGTTTTTAAGAACTATTTCCATTCTGATTTGAAAGAATCATGCATACAGAATCGTTCTAAAAACGGTTTCAGTTTTGAAAGCGTTTTCAAAACTACTTGTATACGTGGTAATTGTCTGTGAATTGCAAAAATCTGAATCATAAGGAATGGACATGCCAATGTTTAAAAATGTATTTTTAGCGAGTGCAGCCAAACATCGTTGGGACATGCTAAGAAGATGTTTATGTAATGCCAGAAAAAGGCGCCGTGATGACGCTATGACTGGAACGTTTTCGAAAGAAAAACCTCTTTGGAAATACGAAGACCAAATGTCGTTTCTCCTACCTTTTTCAGAAATAAAGTAAGCATAAACAATGTTCTTTTTTCGGTTCTTCTAATGTTTCTTTATTAAAGACCACAGTCAGTGTCTCAGGCTACTCTCAGTTTGGCAATTGAACCAGAAGATCTGTCAGAAGAATCTGAATCAGAAGAAAATAAATCTTTTCAGTATGAACATACTGATTTAAATATAAAGTGCGAGCAAGATAACCAATATGAAGATGACACCCCAGCTTGTAACGATGCCGAAACCGCTGAAAATCATCAAGAAGAGGAGAAAGGTGTAGCTAACAAAAAGCAAAAAATAATTATTACTCCGGTATACCAAATTGTAAACAACGATCTAAGTAAACGTCAAAAAGCATCTATGACAACCAGCCTTTTGGAAACTCTGGATGACACTGATATGTTCTTTCTAAGCATGTCAAGAATGACGAAGAAGTTGCCAAAAGTTGAACAGGCTCAAGTCAAACTAGCGTTGAGCAATTCGGTGCTATGGGCGGAACTAAGGTGTAATCAACAAGCTTTCCATCAAAATCTCATACAAGAACAATCATTGCTTTCATCTCCATCTCCTGCACCGAGCAATATACAACCGATGACGTTGGCTACAGATAATAAATAAAAATATATGTTATAATGTATTTGGTTATTTATTATTTACCTTAAACCAATTAAAAATATTTCTGGTCTCTGGTCGTCTGATACGGTTGCTAATGAATAAATCAGGGCGATGTCTTGGCCATCAACAAATACGCATTTTATCTTACCTGAAAGCCGGCAGTATAATAAGCTTTGACATGTTACGACAATACTTGATGATGAAGTTGCGTGTGTTGTTGCCAAATGTGCGGAATAGCACCGCAATTTTGTGATGAGTAATGTTGGTTGCCTATAAAAACAATGCGTTGTGGTCAATAAGTCGGGAATGTCAGGATCTGCGTGTGGCTTTCGATTTTAATGAAACTTGGTAAAATTATAGTGTTATATAAAATTCATTTGATGCCCAAACACTTTTGGAACATTTTCAAAATTACGAGAGTTACGCCATGTTCATATTTTGCCATCACCGATTGGAATAAAAAAGAGTACGCTTCAGGTACCTTCCTTTAACCTTTCTTTGTGATCCTAGGGCGGCTAATGAGGTATCAGAATACATAATTAAAAGTGATTGGAATGAATACTATGAAAGGACTGTATCTCTGTGAGCCATCATCTTGGCTTTTGAAAAACAAATTCCTACTAAAACGTTTAATTTAAGGTAACTAGATGTGACGCGAGTTTTTCCAATTAGTTCTCCCTTGGATCGCAAAAAGTTTCCATGGAGGCACAAAATCCCAGCCATTGTAGGTAACGCTTCTTGTTGACTTTATAGTCGTTTTGTTTTGGTAACTGTCGACTCATGTCTGTGTTCTGATATTTTTTTACCTTCACCTAAGACCACAATAACAAAAAACTCAAAGTTTAAGCTGTCGATATGGCAAATTTTAAGCAATCACGGTACCATAAGCTATTTTTCTTTTTACCCCTAAAAGTGACAAAAGTACAGTGGTCATAGGTCACTGAATACACCCCAAAATTTGAGAAACAACGGAAACTCATAGGTGCCCCAATATGTGGGTACTCTGCTGACCACTTATCGCGACACTGAAGGAAGCACAGTAGCGGCGCAGGGTATTAAAAAAAACTAAGAGGTATTTATTTTATAATTTTTGACTGTGTACAAAGCATATTACAATAAAAATATAGTCACAATGTCAAGAGAGGTGAATAACAACAAGAGTTAATAGTTAACGGTAGGTTAATCCATATGCGCCAATGGAATGTAATATTTGACTATTATTGGAAAACTATCTTAGTGTGTTTATTCCTTCACTCTACATTGTAAATGCATTATTTTTCGTAATGTAATTATTTCCTCAATATTTCATAAAAATCAGCGTTAAAAATTGAATCACAAAAAGTCCCGCCAAAACGATACTTTCTGTTGTGTGACGTCACCGGATAGTAGATGTCAAATCGGCCCATATGGTCTGTTAGCATCGGCATCGTCGCCGTTTCGTAATTGTGTTGTATGATGTGTTGTTTTCACAATTTCTACATAAAAATGGGTTATAAATGGTATATAAATCCACAATGCGTCAAGATACGTCAAGAAAAACTCGGGATAAACTATTTGTAGCTGTTCCGCAAGATTTGAAACTGCGAAGAAAGTGGTTGGCTCGTAGAAATCCAAATGAAATAAATAGCGGCCAATACAAGTGTTTTTTGTTGTGAGGATTACTGCGACATAAGTAAAACTGACTAGAATAAGTTATCTATCGTATTTTCGAACCAGGTATTATCTGATCTGACAGCTTAAGGTTAGGGCTATCCTAACCTACAAAGTTATGCTTACATGGCACTTTAGTGCTATTAAATTCAAAGGGGAGAAGCTTAAGAGCGCGTTCGGATAACCCGGTATTGTACGGTGAGAGTGACGCGCTGCATAATAGGCGGACTAATGTCATACGGCATTAGGGGTCACACCTGGGTCATACCGACCCAGGTTATCTGAGCATTGCTCTCCCTATACCCTACCCTGACGAACCGAACGCGCTCTAAGCGTACTAACGAATGACGTCACTGGAGACTGAGCCAATTGCAGAGCGTTTTCAATCATGTGATAGGACGTGAACAAATTTCAATTTTAATTTTGGTTATTAAAAAAAAATTATAAAAAAAATTATATTCTAAAAAAACAATGTATATTCTTACAGATCAATGTGGAATACAAGACATAGTGAGATGGGGATGGAAAGGCCAAGACGGTGGTTAGACCATGTAAAAAAGATGGCAAACAATAGACTACTAGATGCCGCGCTAGGCGGAAAACCAACAGGCACCCATGACCCAGGAAGTCCCAAGAAAGTCCACACCAGCAAATTTATAGCTAACAGGTGTGTAGATCTCAATAAAGTTGAAGAATACGATTTGGAGAAGGGGAGAGAAATCTTGGGGTTGTACTTGCCGGTTTCTTGTCTTTTGCAATAAAAATCATTAAACGCTCTTCATTCAGATTAGGGTGTGCCCTTACGTCACCGATTTTTTTGTCGTCAGGACTTGATGAATACTCCAACCTCATTTGAGAAATTGCGTTTATATATGCTTAAACAAAAGCTTGAACCTTGAAAACCAATGCTATAAAGTGGTGTATTTAGAAGTGGTGCAGGGGAGACCGGGCACATTGGGACGGATTTTGACATCCGCATATAGTTGCCGTATTTTTCACAATAACTGGTTGGTAATGGCAATTCTACTTAATATATATATTTATCCAGGTAAATACACTGGAAATTTTAAGTTGAATAAAGTATTTTTGGAATTATAATAACTTCTTTCCAATTTGCAGTTTGTCCCAATGTTCCCCGGCCCGGGGCAGATTGGGACAGGCATGGGGCAAATTGGGACAGTGTGAATATCTTGGTTATTATTGAAGATAGCAATTTGAGGTTTGGTGGGTACAAACCATCAACACGGACAAACAAAATGCCGTTAAGTTAATTATTATATCTTATACAGGCTGTTCAAAATTTCTAACACAAATATCACATTTTCAAACTAAAAAAAATCATGTTTTTAAACTGAATATCTATCGAAAAAAATCTTGCCCTTTGTCATTCCAGACTATACCTGATAAATTTCCGTAAAATTTAAATAGTTTTTATATTATTATACAGATTGTGTTGTTTCACGTCCCGAATATTGGAGGGGTGATAGAGCGTCTTATTTTATGAACAAAAACATCAATGAACATATAGCCTAACGGCGACTTCATTGTATGGTGTGACCTTGTTAAGGTCAAAGTGTTTTATGAACTACCTACAATGGTTGTTGAGGAATTCCTTCAAAACCAGTATAACAACATTTTAAAATTATTATTCAAATATTCGGCCGACAAGGAAAAGAGACGATTTTAACCTCAAATATGATTCACTGAGGCGCAAATGGCATAAATGAGTAAATTTCGCATAAATAAATAAATTTCCCGTTATTTCCCTGTCCCAAACTGTCCCAGTTGAAATGTCCCAATGTGCCCCAACATGAGTTTTATGAATTGAAAAATTCTAGAAAATTGAAGGTTATGATTTGGTAACCGCCAATAGCGGTAATGTATGAAGGTATAATTGTATGAATATACATAATATTATACAATATAAGATATTATTGTGTAGAGCCTTACGAACAGACGTAGAAAATACTTACTTGGTTAACCAAAAACTGATACATTCATCAACAAACGTAGATTCGACACTAACGTGCTAACTTTTTTGGATATTGTTTACATTCACTGACGCATATTCTGTGTGAATGCGCATTTAATCGCAAGTCATTAAAGCGGTGAATTTAAAGTGTCCCAATGTGCCCCGTGTCCCAATCTGCCCGGTCTCCCCTACCAGACTCTTTCACAAGGCACCCGACATGTAGATACCGCGTTTGGCAGTAGCTAAATAATATTTCATAGTTTTTACTAGTTTTTCTCTTCTACAGTATTGAAGTTAATGTTCAACTTTCACTTCAGCACACCTAGAGAATTCTGTTAGGCCGCGGTTGGTTTTCTTTTTTCTAGTGATTTTTTTTTATATCAACGTTAATGACGTGAATGTATTCTTAGGATGAACTGCAAACTTGAACCCTTAACTTAACTTAACAAGTAGGCTATGTGACAATTCTGTCACACAAGTGGTATAGACCAAGTTTTTGTTGTTGTCACGTGTTTTTTTTGCTTTTTTTGCATTATAGTTTTAATGCTCAACGTTCAAACTTCAATTCATTCACTTCACATTACAAAATTACAATACACGGCAGAAATGTAAAAAAAAAACAAAAATATTCTAACATTTTCTCTTTATACAAAATTTTATACAATTAAATATCAGATACATAAATTAATAAAAACATGCTCATTTACCACATGTTTAATAGCTGGAACCCAGATGACAACCAACCAAAATTCAATAATCAGTTCAATTTTCAGCGTACAGCATGTTGTGGCACTTGGCTCTTGCCCAGGCCTTCGACCATAACAAAATCAATAGAAAATAGACGTTTTAACGGCATTAAATATTAAAATTTAACATTAACATTTCCGATAATAATTCTAAGATCTAGTTCATTTCCTTCCGCATTTAACCGTTATTACAAACTAAACCCAAAGCACTTTCATACTGATATTTTCACTTGAAATGGTATCCACAGGCACGGAATTCGATCTCCTGTGATGGCTCGTTGGCTTTTCCCAGATCTTTCTCTCATCAATTGGCTTCGGCTTCTGATATTTCAAATCGATCATATTACACCTTTCCTTCACTTGATAATCTTGAAAAGAATACGAATTCTGCTCCTGTTCTCCATGCAACATACTCCTCAGCAACCCTTCTTTCGTCAGCGACTCTTCAGTTATAGTTGATGAAATAATCGGCAATCCAACTTCTTGGAAAGAATTCATAGACGAAAACCCACTCTCATCTTCAACTG
Source organism: Aphodius sticticus (assembly GCA_963966075.1). Lineage (NCBI taxonomy): Eukaryota > Metazoa > Arthropoda > Insecta > Coleoptera > Scarabaeidae > Aphodius > Aphodius sticticus. The sequence goes on from OZ014506.1 coordinate 13,661,143, forward strand.
AACTGATGGTACTAACTGGAGGAGATGACGATTTCTCCGGCTCATATTTAAACTTATCTTTACACTGATACTTCAAATCGTTTGTCGTGGTAAAGCTCTTCTCAATGGGGACAATAAAGCTATGTTCTGTTAGAACTTCTCTCTTTTCTGGTGTGGAGCATCGTCGTCTAACCCCATCGTTGGACTGTAGAGATAGTTTCCTTGCGAATCTCGTGCTAAGATTTTCACGTTCTGGCACTAGAAGTTTCGGGCTTAGGGATATAGCTGCCGGCGGTTTTCTATCAGCTGGGAATTCTTTAGCTAGCTGGGATATAAAGCTAACGTCGTCTTCGGGCTCGTTGTTTATGTGGGCCAAATCTGGTTCTCGAGTGTTGAGAATTGACTGGGCTGTCCTCAAGAGACGGAAGGCTTCCAGGGCGAGCTTCTCTGGTGGGACTTCCTCGGGAGCTAATTCTGGTTTCTTATGCTTCTTCCTAAATTGAAGAAATCAAAGAATTATTTTACAGTTTACAGTGTGTTTCTTGCAAGATACTCACCATACGTCCTCGTATGGATTGATGGTGGCTGATTTGCCACAAGGTGTATCCAAAGTGCCGGCGACGTGGTGTTCGCTTTTTGACCTTTGGACAGGTGGACTATTGCTCTTATTCCCTAATATTTCTAGACTTCTGTGTGCCCTCTCCAGAAATGAGACCACCTGTTTCATCACGGCTCGGTACATCTCTCTACTTGCTTCAGTCTGAAACAAAACACAAGAAATTCTTTTATTTTTCAGTAAAATAAAATCAAACGATGTCACAAGACACAATGCTTTGAAGTCGGTGGGACAATCTACCGTTTGCCTCCTAAAGGTGGTTTTACATTTTTGGCAAAACTGGGAAAAGCACAAAAAATATCACTGCTATTACATGCGTCAAAATTCTAAATTGCTATTTTGCTAATACTGTATTGACTGAACTGAATCAATATTCAGTTAGCACTGATGAAGTAAACAATATGGTTAGAAAAACGTCGAAAATTTAGCATATTAATGTCCAGCATCACCCGGAAACGTATTTTCTACAATATGGACGTGTTTGCCAAATTCGATTTAAAAAATATATAAAAGTATGAAAAAACTATTTTTTATCAAATTCATCAACTACATCAACAAAGCAGGAAACTAATATTGTACCATCAGTCGACATACGTTAATTATCAGAACGTATCTCACAACTGTGTCAATTGTTTGCCATGCATGAAAACAGACAAGTGCAGATATAGAATGCACAATAATTTAACAGCGAAAAAATACCTAATAACTTTTCATTCTCGGCAAAACAGCACAAAAATAATGAACAAGCTATAATATTATTATAAAGTGTGTCCACAGTTGGACCTTACCACACATATAATAAATCTAAATTTTAATTTATCGCGAAAAAGTCATTGTTTACAAAGAGTTTTGGGCAATCAAACCTGGTTGACATAATAGGCAGCAAACACAGCAAAGCCAAGCGATACACACCGCGAAATAACATAAAGAGTTTTGAACACCACAGTCATGGTCAGAATATGTATTTAATATACAGGGTGATAGCAAAACTAGAAATTGGTAAATTTGTTTGAAGAAAGTATTAGCTCTTTACAATGAATATAGATTTAATTTATTGCTCAGATATGAAATGTAGGTATTTTATGGAAATTTTAATATATCATCGTTTGTTTTTATAGCTAGTGCTTGTTTCATCGTTTGATCTGAAGTCTAAATTATTATTTTTATGTGGACAAATTATCAACTGCATTTGATAATGTATTATTAGTAGCATTAACTGAGTCACAACCGGAGTTTTCAGTAAAAAGATTACGTTACGGAATCTTTAGGCAGATTCCTTCTTTAATTTTCCAAAAACCGACAAAAAATATGGAAAATCTTCTATGAAATGGACAATTGTACATTCTTTATCTATAATTTACTGTATTGCTTTTAGGCTTCTGTAGCTATATCTAAGAAAACCTTCAGAACTTTTCTTGCCGTTTGAGACTTGATGTGCTAATTTTTTTGGTTTAAGAAAATAGTACTTTTATATAATAAAAGCTTACAAAATAAGTTATGTGCACTATTCCAGATATTATTTAGAAAGATTTTCCGTATTTTCTTTTCTGTTCTAATTACTTTCTAAAATATTTTAGTTTACTCTTCAGCAAACTTAACAATTTTACAATTTTACATTGCTATTTTTGTATGTTAAATCAAAATTATGACTATGGCTATGGACTATTGAGATAAAATTTAATATATACATGTCAAATTTAGAAATGCAAGATAACTGAGACTGAATGCAAGAAGTCGAGCTCCCACTATTATAATCTAAAATAAAATTATTTTAATAATTAAATAGTTCAATTTAAGGGGAATCCGTACACCCCAGGTTCTACTCGCAAAATATGTAAAAGTTCTGAGGGGGGTTTCAGCTATATTAGTTCACCGAATCGTAAAAGCATCCAAATTAAAGATAAAAAGTATATAATTTACCGTCTAGTGGTAAATTTTTTATATTTTTATGCGTTTTTGATAAATTTGTTATTGAATCTGACACAAAATTGATGGATTTTGCGATTTTTTTATGGAGAACACAGATTAAAATTGAAAAAGTACCACATAATAGATTTGTTACCAAGTTTCTTCCTCTATCAGTGTACAAAATTTCACGTAAAAATATCATTATCTGAAATGATTTTTACACTCAAAACTTTACTTCTTTGAGTACATGGATCAGTTATATTCAGGGTTGTTATATTTTAAAACATTTGTTTTAAAACATTGTTTTAAAGCAAATATTTTGTTTTAAACATGTTTAAAACAGTTTGTTTTAAATGTTTAAAATACTTTGTTTTAACACAAATATTTTGTTTTAAACTATTTTATTTTCAACTTGTTTAAAACAGTGTGTTTTAAACTACCGAAATTTGGACAACATATTTAATTATTTAATCATAGTTGTATGCTGGTCTTCAAGAAGATTTTTATGCATGGATCAATTAAAAAATCAAGAAAATATTTAAATGTATTTATTAATAAAAAAAAGTTCTTTATAAAATATAATACTACATATTTAGTGATAGCATGTAACTACAATAAACTAAACTTTTATAATAACATAATAACACACCGGGTGACCCACGCCATAGGTACTGGCGAGTGTTAATAGACAAAAAATTCCATTATTTGGGATACTCTTGAGGTTAATATGACATCCGGTTTTTCCGGAAATGACGTTATCATTGAAATTTTAAATGGCACACCCTGTATTAGGTTCGTTCGAGTAGCAGTCAAAACAATTGGGGATTCTTCTACGCATACGCAATGCAGGTTTTTGCAGGGCAAAACCCCAATTTGGCATGCGTAGGAGAAAGAATAAGTGCTTTATGCATTTGTTTTGGTGCTGCTCGAACAAACCTATTCTTTGTGTGATATATTCTATCAGGATGACATTCTGAACACAAAAATATTCGATCATCAATTTTTATCACGAACGCAACGCCAAAATAACTTTTTTGTGTATTAACCTTGGTGGTTATGAATTGGTGAAAATAGTCGAAAATTGTCAAATAAACACTAACTAAATCGATTTTGGCCGACATTGCATTACTGGCGCCCTCTAGCGTGACAACAAAAAGTCATTCACACAACAGATTTAACTCCACTGACGATTTTAAAAACACCGATGAAAATGTTTACAAATATAACAATTGCGTGATTTAAAACATGTTTAAAACTATTTTTATTCCTTATTTAAAACATGTTTTTTGGGTGATTTTAAACATCTTTCTTGTTTCATGTTTAAAACATGTTTGTTTTGTTCAAAATAAACAATACGTTTTTTTATAACAACCCTGGTTATATTTCAATTTATACATATACATTAGTAATACACATTTATCTATAGTTTTATGTATAACACATGAGGGAATTGATTACAAAAATTAACAAAATTAAGCTCACTATGGATGCTTGTTTTGTAGGACGTACTAGCTCTACTGATTCGTCCTAAATGACCATTAAAAAATGATACATTGATAGGCTTTTGCGCTACTAATCGATTAAAATGTAGAAGTATAACCAAAAAATCTAATTACTCGATAATAATTTTCTGATTTCAAAGATTTATAACACTAATTTATAACGCAATAAAGTACTCCATAACATTGAGGCAACTCTTTAGTGCATTTCCAACATGTCAAAAACGAAAGCTTTTAAAGTTATCCCTCGAAAATCAATTAGAGTATTTTTTACTTACACTATTTTACGCAAAACTATAATAATTGAAGAATTGACTTTTTACCTGTTTAAGTTGCCATTGCAAGGTGTCAATCTGCGACTGGTACATTATATTTTCTATGGGTATGCTCGGCATCAATCTACGGTCGGACGAGGAGCACAGGGATTCTCTTCTACTACTAGAGTTGCTATGGCAAGAGAAGCGACGGGTATCTTCAAAGCACTTGAAGTTATCCTGCAACAAAACGAGAGAAAAACATCAACACCGATGATATACACACGACCATTCGAAGCATATTACATCTAACTGCCTCATTAATTTTGAATCACACCAATATAACTCGCCACCATCACGACAACCACCTGCTTACAATCATCATTCATCATCATCTCACTATCGAGAAACATCAGAGTTATCGTTAAAATTTTATCTAAACCATTTCTTGAGATACTTGATGCAGAGATTTAACAACCGTGGAGGTAATTTGGAATGCTCAGGTGATCAATTATTATAAAGCAAAACGTGGCGACAGATGATTGAAGAAAATCGTACAGTTATTATGGGAGAGATTCTTCAACCGGTTGCATTCTTTCAATTATGTTAAGGTACGATAATAGAATCTCTGTGATACAGGAAGCATAATATAGAGAGTAAGTAGGTGACTGAAAAAAAGGAAATAATTAACTGTGCCGTAATGGTGGGTTCAGTTAGTCGGAATGGAATAATTATTGTTGACAGCGTATGTAATGGAAATGATTGAATAACGACAATAAAAAACATTTTCTTGTACCGTTAGGTTACGCATACAACTTTTATTGTGTGTGTTAAACAATCCCTTTAAGCCATATCAGTTGTCGGAGGTTTACTTCCGTTTGCCACTTTTTAAGTTATTATATTACAATAGAATCTCTTGATTAAACGTTCTCTTTTTTTTATGTACATGTAAAATTTCGATTAAAAGTTTTTGTTTTATTGATTTTGAAATTGGGGCATTTCCGCATACAGGGTTTATAGACAAAATTACCGGAATTGTATATTTTTACATTTTCTTAATTCTAAGATTAATTCTAACAATCTTTTGTAGGAAAATCAGGCAACAATTACTGAAATACCGATACAACCGTAGAAAATTAAAAAAAAAACCAACAAGTTTTTGGTTTTAAACAAACTATGGTTTCAATATATGATTAATAATACAGGCTGTCCATTTTATTCTGAAAATTTACTTTCTCTGATAGAAAAACCTGTATATTTTTACATTTTGAAGGACTAATTCTTAGAATTTTTTGCAGAAAGAATTTTTATTAAAATGCATCATTTTTAGTTACAAGCAATTAATCAAAACTGTCGAACTTAAATTTAAGAATACTTCCCCACACACATACACATTTCTTTATTTCATTATTTGGGTTTTGCCTGGGTTAATTGTTTTTTATTATTATCTGTTAATTATCGATTAATTGAGGCCTAGATGTAAAAGGGTTTAAGCGCACTTTTTGTGGTTTTGAGATAAGCTTTACATTAAAGTTGTATTTCAAAATTTCAGAGATAAGTTTGGAAAATTGTAGTATTATTTTAATTTTATTCATAAAAAGTCATAGAAAGATTATAACGAATCAAGGAGTCTCTAAATTTTGTTGTTTAACTTATTTTTTTGCAAAAATTTACTTAATGTATTAAAATTAACTTATTAAACTTATTAAAAAGAAATACAAATGACGTCAAATAAACCAAAACTACGGTCACACTCCATGTATGTATGTATGTCCAGTAGGGTGTACCGAAAAAACGTTTTTTTTTTCGAAATTCAAAATTTCAAGTTGATAAAAAGTAGTACCTATGAGCCTACATATACTAAAAAAAAATTGGCGCAATTGAAAAATATTTAGGCAGAAGGCCTAAAGTTTATAATTTTCTAAAGGAATTAGATTTTTTTTTCAATGAAAGATTAAGTGATTTTTCTTTTTCAAATACAAATAATTTAACAATAAGGTGAAATTACAGTATACAAAAATATATTAAAATATATATTACTCTAATGCAACATTTAGATCGCCTGCAGCTTATTTGGATTCGATACAATTTTTAGAAAAATGACCATTTTCGAATTATTTAAAAAATGTGCTTAAATGTTGATAAAAGTTTATTTGTCATTAAATTTTTTATTATGTGCGGACATGTGGGCTATGATGAAGAAACCCCACGTAATATTTCATTTAAAAAATATGAAAAAATTCGAATTTTTAGATAAAATCATAAACTTTAGGCCTCCTGCGGGAGACCTAAATATTACTCAATTGGGCCAACTTTTTTTGTGGTATATGAGGATCCACAGGGCCAACTTTTCATCAACTTGAAATTTTGAATTTCGAAAAAAAACGTTTTTTCGATACACCCTAATGCCCAGGTTCAAGGAACTTAACCAATATAACTTACTTATACTTATAACTTACTTATAACTTACTGGTGACTAGAATACTCAAACTGAATAATTTTCAAAAGGTTTTATTATTCGAAAATATTAGAAAAAGAAAAGTTTACCAAGATTCTATATTAAAATAAGCACCTGTATATTGAAAATATATTTAGAAGATAGCGTATTTAAAATCAAGAAACATTTGAGTGAAAAATTGTTTGAATTGTTTTACGGTTGCAGAATTATTTAGGGGCTACAGTAAGTTTGGCTAATTTTGATTAATTGGTTATAACTAAAAAATGATGCAGTTTATATAAAAAGAATATTTCTGCAAAGAATTATAAGAATTAATCTGATATTTGGCAAATGTAAAAATATACAGGATGTTCTATTTGAAAAAGGAAAGCTTACCAAATTTCCAGAATAAAATGAAAATATATTTAAGCGATAGCTTGTTTAACACCAAACAACTTTTGTTAGAAATTTTTTTGGAAATTTCTGACGGTTAAGGAATTATTTAGGTGTTCCGGTAATTTTGACTAACCCTGTATGTATAAATAATGTTCAAAAAATGTATTATTATTTTCCCCAAAAGTCAAAACCAATATTTGAAAATTGACAGAAAAATTTATACAACCATTTGAAGTTCACAGGCCAAGAAAATATGCAGTGGGCAAACAATTTTTAAAATTTCTACATGAATTGATCAAGATTTCATATTTTTGTATTTTGTGTGTGTTTCGTTGATTTTTTTATTGGAAAGCTTTTATAATAACGACAGTTTCCATAGTAATATTAAAAATAACATTGGTTATAGGAAGTCCTTGTCGAAGTCATAAACTTTCAAATTCACTTGTTTCAACTTGAACCTGAATAAATGTTTCTTTCACTTAAAAGTATGATAGCACCAAAATCCCTGAGCAAGTTTGTTATTTAAAAAAAACTTAATTTCAAATCTTCTATTTTATTGTATTGGATGTCATCATCAATTTTTTTTAAATGACAATCCGATATTTTGAAGCAGCCATCTTCATGGTAAAATTCTTTTTCTTTGATTTATTTGTACTGAATACGATTCTGGACTTGAAAGTTGCATATCAATTCAGGTTACTGCGTACCTTTTTTATGTCTTTTTAACACTTCTAAACCACATTCAGGGCATCAGGTAAAACTATAAAATTGACGGTTTATACTTTTGAAGACGTAACAACTGTATTTTAGGCATATTATATTGTGTGGTGAATAAATACAATGCGCTAGTATGAGAAATTTGATGAGAAAATACGTGTAAGATCTATTTATTAAGGCTGTAGCTCAAAACCCAATAAATGTTTCATAGAAATGGGGCGTCATCGTCTTGAAATTTCCAACAGTCAGAAGGCACTAAAAATTTGACCAAATAGCAATTTTATACGAAAGACATCAACGATGCATTAGACGACAAACTGTACTCAAACGTCTAGAATTCGTGCTGAAATGGCTTGGGATATGGTTAGTTAACTGGAATTTGACAGATGTTTCATATATTTTTCCTATATTCTGAAACCTAATGCAAAAGTGTTGCAAATCTGAGAAACTGACGACTGTGCTGATTCCAAATTAATGTGCAACTCGACAATCCATTTATTTTGTAATTTAGAAGGGACTCCATTGTATAACTCTGGCTATCAAAAAAAAACTCACACTGTACTAATTAATTAACGGCAATATACTTTAGCCAACTATGAAACAATTACGCAATGACCTATGTAATAGTGTAGGCGTCTCCGCAAATGTGTTCCGAAAGCATCAATCAGCACTTTATGATGATACTTTCGTCACTCCTAAGAGCATCTTTGCACAACCCGAACATTATCGCAGCAAGATGCGAATCGCGATAAAGGAGGCAACAATGAAGATTGATGAGTAAACGCATTGTCTTTTTTAATTAACGGTCTCTCCTCATATTATGCAAGAAAATTGCAGCGCAAGCTAGCCCTCGGGTCTCTAGAGCTATTGACACCAAAATGTAGGACGCTGATGTTGTAGATGACATTGCATGCACCAAAATTAAATAATCGATTGAAATATCGCATTAAAATGTGTTGTAAATGTAAAATGTGAGGTGGTATTAAATGGTCATAGTTAACGTAAGTTTATCTCGACAATTGCCTTTCACATTTACCGTTCAAAATCGATACGCGTTATATTTTTCGCGGTTTTGCTATTGCCGGCCGTTTATAGAACGCTTATCTTTCCTGGCTTATAGGTCGGCATTTAGCCGGCAATTATGTAACGCTAACAACAATGGTAAACTTTAGTGCTCTTGTATGATAATCGTTCCAAACACGTGTAAGTAACTTATGCAAAGTGCATGTGGTAAGTAAGTGAGTAAGTAACAGGTACTGTTATGTTGTTTTATTGGTTATATTCGTGTGACAACATTATTTATTTTTGTTTGAGATTATTGAGCTTGCGGCTTATGTGAACACAAACAAAATCGACAAGTGTCTTTGCCGCCAAGGGTTCCATTCCATCAAATTGAATATATTCAAGTAAAAAATGTCCAAGCTCTTTGTTCTAACGTTGAAAAAATCTCTTAACATAACATTTAAAAATATAAATTTTGATATGCTTACTAACAGCCCTTTCAAACGGCACCACACATGACCGTACGCAAAGATATATATTTTTGTGTCAAACATTGACCCTTATAAATTTAGTAGCAAACATTTTTTAAGTTAGCCTATTAGACTATGTGCCGTTCGTAAGCTTTATAAATATGCCAAACTTCAATTTGTATCTTTATTCAGTGCCGAGAAATTCTACTGTGACCAGACATCACACAGATGGACAATCCAGTAATTCCATCAAGAAGCGTTTGCTAAACGTTCACTCTTGAACCTTCACCCTTACCACTGTGAAATTAACATACTTTCCTGGTGACAGCAAAATATGCTGTAAAATTACTGTGATAATACTGTAATTTTACAGGAATACCTCAATATCACAGGGACGTATATTAAAATGTACACCAGGAGAGCTGGTGTCAAATAACCAGCAATGTTCTGTCGTGTTGCGGATAAAGGTCGTATCTGCAAATTTGTTCAGTATTTACTATTTCCGATAAAATCATAAGATTGAATTATTTTTTGTTGATCTGTTAAAGCTAAATATAATATATGATATTATAATATAACAAAGAATGCAAACGCAAATAACTGCAAATTCTTCTTTTACACCATTATATCTGCAATTTATTATATATAATAAATTTATTTCTTATCGTACACTATGCGAAGTAATTTTTGCGTCTCTATGGAGACACGAAAGATGGTATTTGCCCGCCAGACGTGTAATGAACACTTTTCACGGCTAGGCGCTCAAATAACTATACACAATATATCCACCAAATGGCGATTCTAGACAGCTTTCGATTGTATTTGACGTTTGCGATTAAAACGACAACGTTTATTTGTCGCAAAGTAATATGTCAGTGATTAGTCTTTGGAAACGGGTAAATTTACGACGATATTGTTGTGTAGGATAAAAAATTATGTGGGCACAACACCCAGCAAGTGATTTTCCGGCCTTCAAGAACTGCATCTCTTCTCTAGGCCCGGGAAAGAATCGCTTTCTCGGCTTGGTAACTTTTCTAACTTTATAAACAGTTTTCTCAGTTACCTATGTATAGATTCCTTAAAGTTCTTTCAAAGATTCAGCAATTAATAATATTAACAAAAGGAAAATGAAAATATATATGGAAACATTCAATGCGAAAACAAAGGAAGAACACTAAATAATGTTTAACGTACAAAACAATACCCTTTACAATAACAGAATGTAAATAAGTTAAATAATGAATAGTAATCATGGAGTAGAAAGTTTCATATGGACTTTTTTTTCGTTTGAAACATTTTACTCAGCATGACATTTAAGTTCTGAAAAAAAAATTAAAATTGTGATTCATATGATAATATATGATAATTTTAAGTACCTTATTTGTTAGATTTACATCTTGATTTCATTGATAACAGATGATTTCAATATTTTCTCTTAATGTTTGTTAACTAAAAAACAAAATAAGTCATACTAAAAGTTGACAACTTCACTTATATACAGTAATCGGCAATTGTCAATTGTCCGCAGCTAAGCGAAGCTATGTTAGAAAAAGATAGTTGCGTTAAAATTCCAAAATTCCATAAAAGCGAGGCGAGTCGAGCTGAGCTGGGTTGTAGACCAGTTATTAAGATTCATATGTGGATTCATACATATTTGATTAGTTACTAGTTATTTTTAAACAGAAAAAACATTGGGGTGCCAAACCGGAAATTACCAGAAATGTCTTGGAGACCACGATCTACTACACCGGTCCACTACACCACGATCCACTCACTTGTGTCTCAAATTCGTTCATTTCTGCGCATGACGTCACAGCAAGAAGGTTGTTGACACGGACACTCAGGCAACCAAATACATCCTTAGTTTTTGACTTCGGTAGGTGATTTAGGTTAACAAGTTGACTACCATGCCAAAGCTTTAATTGTCAAAACGTCACAACAACATATTGGCTACCATGGCAACGAATGCTACTTCTCGCAATGTCGTCAGCGTATAAATGTCATTACAACCGTGACAACAACAATTGGCTACTAATAAAGCCATGGAAATTAACGCCATATTAACGCAACTTCCGCTTCTTTCTCGCACTGACGTCACTTGTAGGCGTGGCCGATGCGCGTGAGCAGACCGTAGTAGTGGATCGTAGTGGAGACCATGTTTTTTATCAAAGAGTAGTTCAGATTGTTATCAAAATGCCGAGAGACGGTTAGTTATATTAAAAAATCCTGGAAGACGTTGATTTTTAATTACGGTTTCATCACGTTATCGACATTTTCTTATGGCAACTGTATATTTTCTCTTGATTATGGTATGTTATTTAATTGTCGTAATTGTGGCGGAACATTTTAAACAGCAATACATACGAAAATGTTATTATATAAGAAATATTGTCAAGATGATCAAGATTGATACACCATATTACAATTACCTATTTATCTATCCATCTTACACCCTGTACATTTTCATACCTCTTCCTGTAACAGACGTCCTACCAGCAGAGCTAAGGACGCATATATAAACAAGCAAATTTAAATACAACAACCGCACATTTACTTGAAAAAACAAATTGTGCATTAGAAACAGCTGAGAAAACATACATGCCTGCACTGAACAAATGCTGCAGCAGAAAACATCAAGAAGCCCCCTGTACAATAATTCTGCAATAGGATGTAGCGGTAAAGAACTCCACTCAAATATTATGTATGCTTATGTAAAGCAATTACAGCAGCACACATTACACAGTCAAGTAATCGAATTGCATGACTGGATATCGAAAACTGCTCGGTCATAAACAAATAACAAGTTCCATGCGACAAAACAGCATGCAAAGAGTCATGCTTGAGGTATTTAAGCTTTTCCCACATAGCATTTTATTAACCAATAGCAACATTAAATTCGGCTAATAAAAGTTTTAAAACCTCCACTACTATATACGGTAAGAGATGTGAATCAGATTTTGGCAAATAACGTTTACCATATACAGAGAAAAAATCGTAAATCCGGGTAAGCACCTCGTAAGACGTTATTTGAAAGAGACACGACCTCCGGAGGAATTCAGGAGGACTTCCTTGACCTCGACCTTGCCTGGCATGCATTACCAGGCCAACGACGACCTCTTTGTTTGGTACTCTCAATTATACACAAATATTTGCGGTCGATCATCGAAAAAAAAAAACAAACAAAAAAGCGGTTGTCCTACTCACCATGGCTGAGGTTTATTCTGGCACAGGACAATCACAAAAGAAGTCTTTCGCGGCCGACATTCGTGAGGATACTAAAACCTGGCGACGAGTTATGGCTACAGCCAAATCCTCCTCACAAAACTAATATTAAACTGTTTATATGAGGAATATGGGACAGCCATTCCAGCGTATGTTGCATCAAAGTTATTCACTCAAAACGGGGAATGTACGAGTACAATATCAAATCACAGATACAGTTTTCTGAAGTGGATCTCTTCTCACACCGTAATTTAATCTGGCAGAGTTCTTTGTTTCTTTTTTTATATGTCATTATTACGAGGCAGGTAGATTCTTTGTAATGATGCGGTTCTCTCTCATAGGTATCGGTTACCTCTCCTCTATAGATTGCACAGTGGACCAAATAGGTATTTTAAATCAAATATATAAACAATTTTTACAAATATATTTCTCGTCATTCGTCAGTCATCTTTTTGACAGAATAACCCAAATTAATTCATAAGACTATTTTTTGGACAAAAGAGCTACAGAAACAGCTATAGAGGATAAAATTACAACAATTTTTGTGTGACTACTTTTTTCATGACCAATAATGTACTAATGTATAGAAAGGTGGTGACCAACAGGAACAATTTTATTATGATTGTTTGATTATGATTATTATATAAAGTTAGTTTTCATTTTAAGTAATAATTTACTAGTTACAGATCTTCAAAGTGGAAAAAATTAATTAATTTTAATAAAATATTTTTTTCTTTCTTCTCATAGAAATAGTTAGGAGGTCTATTAATAGAAACAAATGAGGTGTAACCTAATTTTACATCACACCCTATACATTTTTATGGTACTTTCAACTAAGAAGCCGAAAAAACACCATTATAATAGAATTTTTTTAAATAGTTTAAAGTATTTGTCAATGATGGCGAGGCTAACTGCCAAGCAACTATCAAAGTATCAACCGCGTAAGTGTTGATAGTAGCTTTGTATAATACAGGTCCTTGAAATAAAAACGACATTATTCAAAAGAACTGTCTTTATTATATAACGCAAATGTCATCATTTACCATCGGCGTGTAACATGATAGGGATTATGTATAGTCGTAGACTTGTATACAACTTATTAAATGTGACTCGTAGATAAATAATGTTCATAAGCGAAGATAAATAGCAATAACCTCAAATAATAAAAAAGTATCGATATAATAAGAAAGGTATAGCCATATAGAGAACTGACATTTGTAGATTAGCGAATTCATCCCAAGTTCAATACGCTGACTTTGTATTGCATTTTCCTGCTTTAAACAACATTTCCACGCATCGATTTTCTAGGAGGCATACGTGAAAAAAATGACTTCTAGGCCAAAAACTAATTAAGTGATGCAATATCGGCCAAAATCGATTTAGTTAGTGTTTATTCGGACAAGTTCGAGTTTTTACCAATTCATAAACTGGTAATAAAACTTGACGATCGTTGTTTTTGTGTTAAGAATCACAAAAATTATATAAGGTACCGTTTAAAATTTCAAATATGACGCCATTTCCGGAAAAACTGAAAGCTATTACCTCAAGAGTAATAAAAAATGTCGAATTTTATTCGTCTTGTATTACAAATTAAAAAATCTGATGTGGCCAGGCTCAAGACTTTATCATACCATTTATAAAATTAATAGTTTAGCTGCATGGGATTCTACTTGATCGAGGTCGGTCGAGTCTGCATTAAATAAAACTAGTTAGCCAGGATTGTCAAAAGATCAGCGTTTGACACTACCGGCTGCCATTAGAATGAAAATATCTGTCAAATTCTGGCTAACTAGTTAATGCAGACACGACCAATCTCGATCAAATAGAATTTGCTCATGCAGCTAAACTATTAATTTTACCAAGAAATGTCATACACATATATTATACAAAATTTCCTCTACTTTAATTTATTATTTAACTTTTTGACGAAATTATAGAAATGGCGGATCATTTGCAAAATCTTTGAAAAATGCTAGCAGTAAACATCCAGTTCATTTGAACTCTTTTGAGCAAAAACCTTTTCAGCTCTAAGTTTGGTCATGAAACTTCTAAATACGAAATTTCGTACCAATACCTTTAGTAGTTTCTCCGGAATCGCCGCCACAAAAACGGATACACACACATACACACACACACACACAGACATTTTTTGTACCTTGGTCAAAAATGTTCAGGTGGCCCAAGAGGATATATTTCCGCTAAAATCTCAAAAATGTTTTTCCGCACAATTACTATACTTTATCATCATACTGCGTATAATAAAGTAAAAATAAAGCAGAATATTGCTAATTCTGGGGATCATGGGCTTTGTGAATGGATAATTGCAGTTATTTTTGATCTTACACATACTTTCAGATAATATTATCTAATATGACTTTCATTCGGTGCAAAATTTATAATTTGTCTCGATTTTGTCATTTTGACATGATTGATTTATATTTTTATATCGACTGAGTTACGTAAAATCGAAATTAAAAAAAGGCTACATAACAAAGCATGCATGGCCGCTAATAATATCCATTGCAAGACAAAAAAAAAGCAGGTCACTGTGATTTCGAATTTAAATATATATTTTATATACAATCAAAATATATGCACGTACTTTACGTCCACCGTGCAAAAGTTTTTATGAAGAATAATATTTTCTGAGAAAATACATTTTTCCTATGACGCCAACTTCCTTAGAAACACAGTTTGTATTGCACCAAATTTGGTATGTAATACAAATATTAGAATTAATTAAAACTGATTTATTTCTGAAAGTATTTCTGAAAAATTAAACAACACTGCCGTTTGGCCTTTGTTGAATTCATTTGTATGTACAAGAAAATGAAATTGATATAAATTTTAATGGTTTGTTACTACTGTGCATTGGTCCACCTAGATTTAGCGGATTTTTTAAAGAGTAATTGTTACCATCCGGAAAACTTGATCTGGTATTAATGGAAAGTAATGGAATATAATGATGTATCCTGGACGGCTCGTAAGTGATTGGTAGCGTTGTTTGAGCTCACACCGATTACACGTGTTGGGTAAGTGTTACAAGGCGTAAATGTACAACGCTGTTAACGTAGAAAAATGCGTTTTCTACACACACACACACACACACACACACACACACACACACACACACACACACACACACACACACACGGTCTGTTCACAGTCATTGTCACTTTACGCCAAATATGCACCACATGTCCTCAATAATTTCCGTTTTTATAGAGCTATTATCATAAGACAGATTACCGCGTTTTGCTATTTATATTTCTGATACCGATGCAATAATCATAATAATGATTGTTTATTACCTAATTTTAGATTATGAGGCAACAGATTCGAGAACATTGACCCCACTTGAGATCAAAAGCCGAGAATGAAGGCTGAACTAAATGCATATTGTTTAACGCATTCAAAGATATTACAAGTTTCTTTAATTTTCACAAACAAACACAAACAAAAATACAAATACAACGCCCATGAAAGAAATATGAATTCCCAATAAAATAAAAAATATTATTTTCCGCATATTTTGTAATCGTTTAAACAAAAATTACAGTGCAATTTTGATACTTTGATACAAGAATTTGTTGTACCTAGTAGGTTTATGTTAGGATGTGACCGGTAATAGATTTGTACTAACAAAATAGGTCAATAAATCAGTAAGCCCAAACAACGGAACGAACTGTTTTTTGTGTATTCAGCATTTAATGCACCATTTCGTGTACCGGATGGTTGAGGTTGACGGTGCACTTTCTTTGCACAGTAGCCCGAAAACTCGCCAGACGGAAAAAACGAAACATTTTTGCAAATTTAACCCAGATTTTTGCGGCTTCCATTGTTCTCTGCTTTCATTTCCTTCGAATGCAAATTTTCGGCGTCCTGCTAATTTAGGAAATCTATTTGCGATTTTGTCTAGAAGATTATGAAGCTTATGGACCGCTACTTAAATTATTAAAATTACTTTTAACAACAGGTTAAAGCCAACCTTTAGATTTTATTCAAAGATCAAACACATTTTTACTTATTAATTAATTTGTTTACATATTAGTTATTGTATACCAAATTATTTGTGTTATTCGTTCGTTTGATAGGTACCTAGGTATTTTATTTTTCTTTGTTTGTTAATATTACAAACTGCTGTAACGTTTTGAGGAATTGAAAAAAAGAAATAAGAGTTTACGCAACTTTTTACTCGGAATGATATATATTTTTTGAAAAATCAGTTAAAATATTCATATGGATTTACTTGTTTTACTTGTATTGTTTTTTAATTCACAAGAACGTGTTATTGGGCTTTGATATAGATGGCGCTACTGTTCCGGTTTCTATTTTTTTGCCTTTTTGCTTCATTTGTCTAACAAACAGCATCTTAAGAACGAAATCATTGCTATATTACTAGGATTAATTTTGAAAGTGATTTATAACAATTCTATGTACAGGGAGTTTCAGAAACAACAGCTAACCTTCAAAGAGCATATCCGCCGACAGAGAAGCAATTTTGGTCAATTAACGTATATCTATTTCAAACTTTTGAGTACCAACAAAATTGTATTGAAGAAATCGTATAAGGCCTGCCCTGGTGAATAGCCGATCGCGCATGACTGAAATATGGGTGAAAACATACGTACGAACATTTTTCAATTGAAAATTAGAGGGATTGGTACGTACCTAATCCAGAAATGTGATACGGATTACAAACATTGTGATTGCAAAGCGATATCCGTCGAACAAAGCAAACCGACTTAACACAGCATTTGCGCGTCGCGGCCGATCAAAGTTATGTCGCATTTTAGCCTTTTATTATTTACAATAATTGTCGTCCATCCGTCTCTGGTCCTACACAAATCATTACACAAACACAACCACATTAAGATTCCAAAATCCAAAAGAATCTTTTTGTTGATAAACCAACAAACAGCTGACAACGATTGTACGTACGTAGGTATGAACCTAGCGAATGTAGGTCCTTGTCACTCTGAGCGAGAAAGGCCGGAGTGGAGGGAGACCGGTATGTTCCCGGCGGCGTAGATTTGTCACCAGTTGCAACACAACTGTGGTGGAGTGTTGTTGATTTTTTTGCGCTGAACAAGGACGGAATCCGTATTTCTTTATTAATTTACTCAAGAATGCGTGAAGTTAGACCATACCCTATTTGACAAAACATGTTTATTACGTTCTTGGGCAGATGCTCCTTCAAGGTTAGCCGTTATTTCTGAAACAGCCTGTATAATGGATGGTTCTATCAATTCCAAGTTTGTCAATTAGTTTATATATAGCGTGTTCATAGTATTGGACTACATCAATCAACAAATTTCCGTTCCAACAAAATCGATATTCTTGTTGGGACACCCTGCTATTTTGCATCTATTGTTTTGGAGATAATCGCATTGAAACGTCGATTGTATGAAAAGTGGTCAGGTTTATTTTGTTACAGGCAGAAAAATAAATTCTCTCTTGATTGTTATGATTCTACCTACAAAATAAATATATTTATGCAAAGAAATGCAGTTTGTTCGAAAACAGCAGAGTTTAGCACAATAGTACGCCAGTACTTTTTGTATATGCAAAATATGTATGTACATTCCAAAAATGTAATCATATACATGGTGTTCCAACGAGAAAATCGAGATTTTTGGAACCGAAATTGATTGATAGATGTAGTCTTTGAAATAGATAGAACCTTTCATTCTAAATAGAATTTCTTCTGACTACTTTGAACAATTGAGATATAATTTAATTGAATTTTTAGGTTATTAAAATGATATTTTTATAGACAACTTAAGAGCTGTAAGAGCTGTAAGGATTTGCACCAAGATTTTGCAGGGAATTCATAAATATAGGGAAATATAGAACATTCCATAAAAAAAATTAAGTTAACTTCGTTTTCACGACACTAGCGCCGTCTATACCAAAACCAGTCCACACAAGAAAAGTTTCGTAGTTTCTTCATAGTAGGCGTACTTTTCGAGATAATCAATGTTGATTAACATGGCCTACCCTGTACATTAGATTTGTTAGGTTGGTTTTTTAGTATTCACACCTGATGTTCAACGCACCTGATATACATGGTTACCGCTTCAAATCTAGGTCGTGGCTAATATTTGCAATTTAATCTAAAATGATTCTCATTTGTCACTATCAAACATACTCCTAGTAACTGTTAAAATGATCAAATCTTGAAACAGGTAACCATCAATTTTTTGCCAATATCCATACAATGAAAAACCTCTTTTGAAAACTAACTAGACGTGATGTTTTCGTATGGTTTAGGTAAAAAAAAACTCTAAATAATTTACAACATCTGTCACGAGAGACGAGCACGTGTCATTTTTTAGTACGTTTTGACTCTTTACACAATTTTTAGATCATTGAGCTCTAATTTTCTCTATTGAAAGTTGCTTGGTTTCTGAGCCACAGCCTTAGTAAAAAAAATAATCGAACTTGGTAATACTTAGTAAATAAATTAAAATGGTCTTGAAGTAATATGGAAGGTTTTATTCAAATGAATATTACTTTTTTTTATCTATATACCGATATGGAATCGGTGGAAACCTTCGTCACCAATATTGGTAAATAGTAATCCAGCCCTCTCATAATTCACGTCACAATATTATGGGAAATACAAACATAGGCGCGGTTGTTTACCGATTTGGCCGTTTGATATTTAGCAAAACAAACGATCCCGATTGTAATTTATCGATTTTAAGTAGGCTGACAATATTACAACAATATATAACCGGAGCTACAAGGTATGGGAAAACGGATTCCGCATAAATATTAGGCCTCTCTCGTTAACTTTGCTGAATTTGCCGGGATATAGAATAGAAAGGTGCACAAATCACCCATTCAAGGCGTTCGAACGCGTAGGTCTCGATACCACGGATAGGACGACCGCAAGGTAGTACAAGACTCATTAGATCTCACAATAACTAAACCATCTATTTACGTAATCGTATTATCTCTATCCTTTTGTACGAAGGTGCGGTCCATGCGATGTTACATTCGCGCTGTCTGTGAACTCGACCTGGGAATTTATTAAATAATTTCGAAGCACCGCATCGTGATGTAACGCGAATACGTTCACCAACGCCTTTCTGCACGCTGTTGTTATGATTGTTTTAACAGTAGGCTCACTCTGGTGATGGTTCGACCCATGAGAAAACGTGAATCCGAAAGACAAAACCGTCTTTTTGGTTTTAAAAGGAGGAAAAAGTTCTGAAGAAACTGCAAATTCGTCGTTGCTATTGGTTGCGGTTTGGTGAGTATTTTTCGTGCCTATAGCGCAGGTAATTTGCTATCCTTGGCTCCGCACGATGAGGTCGTATGCGAGCCGGAGTAATTCGTATCATTATTTCCAGCAAATGCGACTTCTTTTGTTTTTGGTAGTCAAAATTGTTCTAGGCCAATTTTCCGTAAGAATTACCAGCGACTATTTTTAGTGAACCCATAATGATGTTCTTAAGAATTTGCTGCTATATTCCCTCTCTTCTAACAGATTTGCTCCAAGAAATGAACACTCCACTAAGAATTAGCTTTTCATGTTTCTTGTCTTCTTTTCTTATCCCCTGTACGTCATGCCCTGAAATTTAACTATCTAACCTATATGTTTATTTTGCTTTGAAAGTATCAATACACACCACAAATTAAAAATTTTTAAAAAAAATTTTTATTTGTACAATTTTACTTACGCTTGATGACTAATATATTAATAATTTTAGTGCACGAAGTACTAACATAGTTCTACTATACTCCTACAGTTTTGGAGATTTAAGTTTTTAAGTTCTTAAAGCTTTATTTGTTTAAAAATTAGCATGTTAAGAATCAAATTGATTTATGATTAAATTCTGTTTAGAATAGTTTGTTCTAATTATTTCAAAACAAAGGACAACTAATTTGTACACAGCGTGTTCACAATTATGAACTACAAAAATTTACATTCGAAGAAAATAAATGTTATTTTTATCTTATTGGAACAACATGGTTTCATTTTTAGAATATAATAAAAAGGTACTAGCATATACTTTCATAATAAGTTCCTCCATACTCACTGGTGTTTAATAATTTACTGTACCCTGACGCGTGGCTGAAGACAAAACGGAGGCTCTAAACCAGGTACCATAAGAACTTAAATAAACATTCACTGGAGATCAAATACCTTTTTATTTTATTAAATTACTAGCATATACTATTGTTAAAAATACTAGATACGTACTATTTTTACGAGTACAATACTAAAATTTTCTTTGACTAATAGAATTCTACATAAAAAATAAGGATTTGAAACATTTTTCGCAGTGTACGAGTCGAGTGATACATATACTTTTGTTTGAAACATTTTTTGGCACTACTTGTAAATATCTGTATCCCCATCATGTAACCATATACAGGTTGGTCCAATAAGAAAATCGGTATTCTTGGAACGGAAATTGTTGGATAGTGGTCCAAAATTTTGACCACGCTGTACGCAACTTGTCCGGCGTCTGGAAATTAATAAAAACTTCTATTCTAAATAGAATTTTGTCATAAACCACATGGAATAAATATCCAGTAGTTGCGATATAATTGTTTTTTGGACAAATAAGGAAATACCTAACTCAAAAATTAATCATTAATTCAAAAAATATCCAGAAATAAAGTCCATCCCATACAAAAAATAATAGATATAGATTGTCCTGTTTTGTAGATACTAGCGCCATCTACAACAAAACTAATAACACTTACTTGAACAAGAAAAGTTTTGTATATTAGTTTTTTGCAGGAGGCCTATTTTTGAGAAAATCAAATGTAAAAATGGCTCAGCGTATATACAAAAAAAGGACACGATTTCTTGCAAAGATTTTTATTTAATGACTCATTTATATTATAATTCTCTCGATTTTAGGCAAAAATACATTATCTTCTGTAATGTTTTATTCTGGAAATAATATTTTAATACTGGAATCAGCGCCTTTTGCTTGAAGAAATATAATGACGGTACACTTTCAATTGTTGACGCACAATTTTGATCACGGCTTCCGGTATCTGGAGTTAAAATTTCAAATGAAGCACATCTAGATATTGTAGAACATCGGAGCTGGGCACAAAAACTGGAGCACAAAAATACCAACCTCCTTCTCTCTATTTTGATAACGATTTCTTTTATTTTTACATTTATAAATCAATGAATTTACCGATGCGAAACCTATCTGAAATTATAAATAAGAACAAAAAAAAGTACTTACTAAAGTTAACATTCTTTTTAAATAATTGATTAGGATAAAAATTTGTCCCAATTTACTCGTTTTGCTTCAGATAAGAAATATCAAAGTGATTCTTACGAAAAGTCATAATGGTGCATAATAGTTTGTTCGAAATTAATTTTATTTCCTATGATATTTGGAGGTGCCTGACTCCATATCTGCACAGATACGGACTCCATATCTCCATAATGCTAAATCAGATCAAGTCAGATTGTCAAAATAAAAAGTAAAAACATTCACTTTTGATCTTGATTGATTGAAAGACAAGCTTTTAATCATGATTCCGAGCAATTGGAAAATCAAAATGATCCAAACTAAAAGCGCAATTTCTGAAGTCATGTTAACGTTTTGACACTTAGGTATCCATAACTTTTGCTCAAAAAGTTATTACTACGTTCTACGCGCAAATTTATCCATGCGTCGTTTATCAACCAGAACTAAAGCGCGTGTATAATGCGAACTCTGCAAAATCCCCATCAATTCATATAATCGACGCGAAACGATTAAACGAGACAGTAGGCAGCCATTGTGATAGTTCAAGGCGACCGCGCACTAATCACAATATAATAAATTTAAATCGGTCCGGCCACTTTTCAGTTTCAAGAATCAAGGTAACCACGCTGTGTCACAATAGCCGGTAAAAATCTTTTACTTTATTGTTACTGGTTCCCCAGACGACAGTGGAATCGGCAACAATAGGAACTCTCCTTCATGCTGATAAACTACGCTAATTAGCTCCATTTCAATTGTTACAGTTATTCGTTATCTTCAGCAGAGCAACCAGCACATGTGGAAGAAGAACAATGCTGTCAGACGCTTTAAATATTATCTACCAAAAGATAAATCTTCTGCAAAAATCATGACAGAATGATAAGAATCCTAGGAGGGTTCCTCAGACATGCTGGAAACGAGTGACCTTCCTTCGTTGGTCATGAAGCACTGGCAACTACAAACCAATGCCGTGGTTGATACTCTGGTTACCGAATTTTTTCTAAATCGACGCAAAAGGGTCTTTTAGACGTAGTCCTAAAATAACCTGAAATTAATTCCCAGGTTTCGTCAAAACGTTGTGAACGACACATATTGCGAACGACACATATTGCGATGACAATTGTTTATTGTCGGTATCTACCATCGCAACGGGACACAATTGCCGCATCAACGTCAAAAGTAAAGCATAACCTACAATTGTGCTGTATTGTATCCCATCTTAGTAGTTTTCAGGCACTCAAAGCAGAAGATTTTTATAAAAATTATGATATGGCAGAAAAACCTCGTGTTACCACCGAGATGGAGGCTATATATACCCCATGAAAATTTTTGCCAACACCGCGGAAAAGATGGAGACCCTTTTCAGAAGTACCCCTTCTTCTTAATACGGCTAATACCTTACCCCCACCCTCTCCAACAAGTTTGGTTCCAATGTCCATGATTCCCTAACGTCTTATTACAGCCATCATGATAAGATTATTGTTGCTGGGTTGTATTTAGCCTTCTGAATGTTTTTAAGGATTTCACTATGTTCTTGCTGTTCCCCATTTCTTGCGTTGCGCACGGCATTCTTTTGACTCTTTTGGTCTTCTTTTGACATAGCCATCATTTGCATTTGAGTCACAACACTGACTCAAATCTCCACTAGCAATGCCTCTATTGCAGTTTTCACTGCGGGGCGAAGTTGTGGGTTTACAGTGAGGGTGTAAAGTATAGAAACAGGAGAAAATGAGAGCTGATCGTTAAAAGAATTATCTTGATTATTAAAATCAACCTTTTTATAGAATATACAATTTCCAACTGTCAATTATTACTGAGTTGTGACGTCATCGACACTTTTTTTTTAATGGCAACTCCATTCTTTTCTTACTGATTTTGATACATCTTTTAATTGACTAAATGGTCGCGAAAACATTTTATGGCCTTACATAACAACATTTCCG
The DNA here is from genome assembly GCA_963966075.1 of Aphodius sticticus. Lineage (NCBI taxonomy): Eukaryota > Metazoa > Arthropoda > Insecta > Coleoptera > Scarabaeidae > Aphodius > Aphodius sticticus. The sequence continues at coordinate 13,684,819 of OZ014506.1, forward strand.
AGAATAGGTCAATTAAAAATTGTAAAATATTAAACTTTAGGGAACATGGATTTTGTGATTTTCCAAACGTATACCAGCGGAACCTATGGGACAAAAAAGCTAAAAAGAGTCTCATAGTAAACCTTAATCTTTGTGATTGTAGCTGAAATTGTGAAAGTTTGTTCACAAATGTTTTTGAAGCATTTACAGCGATTCTTTAAGTGATGTGTGGACGCCTCCATAAACGATACAATAGTAAACGCACCTGACGTAATATGCAGCTTTCAAGCTCGGATTCGTATTCAGCGGAAATAAATTCTCAAAAAATTTCTAATCTAAGGCCATAATCTTTTAAAAAAATATGGAGTTGGCGATGATGTCATATGCCGAAAACAATTGAAGCTTGGAAAAAATGTAGGTGGAAAGATGGTATGAGTGGGCAACTTTTGCGAGGTCAGCCATTTTCATCCCAGAAAAAAGTTGAAAACGAGCCACCAATTTTTACAATTGCGGTATATACTTGGAATAGCTAATACTTGGAATACTTCTCCTGTGATGAGATCATATTCACAAGTTTCTTTTTTTTATTCAAGTTTGTTTTGACTTTTTTCGCAATTTCTTTGACCATCGGAACAACTAGCTTAATAGCTTCTTCTTCATAGTTTATAACTTCCACTGTAATCGACTGTAGGGTTGTAACGGAATTCCGCATTCGCTGCCGCAACTGCGAAACTTTCTTATTATTTTTTTCGCTTCCGCACCCGCGTCCGCACTTTTGTAAACGCATCTATTGCGGAAGTTAGGGATGCCGAGCGTTTATATCGCCGCCACCGGTACCGACAAAGAACATAAGAGATTTCCGACGTTAGCGAACACATTTGAAAGATAACTGGATGCCGTTAAGCTTATTGTTGTTTACTGCCGGGTTTTTATTTTTAGGCATGTTTGTATCGTTTTTAAGTTGGGTGGCGGAATGGCAATAACATTTTGTAGTTTTTAAAAAATAACATACACTTCCATAAGTCTTCGTACACCACCAAAAATGAGTAATTTAATTTTGTAGGTTCTTGAATTTCTCAATTTTGTATTGTTCGTTTTGTTGGAATTTGATATTGTTTTTGTGTTACTATAATAAATATTCTTTTTACTTCCGCTTCCGCTTTCAGTTCCGCTTGCGCGGAAGTTGACCATTTCGCTTCCGCATCCGCATCCGCTTCCGCAAAGGTCACTTCCGTTACAACCCTAATTGACTGATTTTGTCAATTGCTGACTAACCAACAAATGAAAGAACAAATCACTTCAGAACATTTCAACATTATTTTATATTAGATTTGCTGCTTCCAGACCAAAGAAAGAAGGTCTCAAGATCTAGTTCTTTCGATTTCGATGTTGGTGAGTTGCTTCGAACGTTATCTTGGTCATTACCACCAAGAACAGCTGAAAATCATGAGTAACACTCTTCACCAGATCGAACCAGGCTCAAATTGGATCGAATTGTACGGTCCGTCCGTGAGATTACACGCCCTGTTGGTCTCTTGGAGTCGACGTACGGCCACGTCAAAAAGGCAGCGATGCAAATGAGTGCGTGTTTTCTTGAAAAAACAAAGCGAAACGCCGTATTCGTCGTCTCACCGGCAGCAATCACCGTTCCGACCAGAAGAACACGTGAATCACCGGCCGACCGACGTGAGGAGGCACCGTGGCTCGCAGGTGAAGAGACTCATGGCTTGATCCCACGACCGTTTGTTTGTCGTTTTCGCCGTGCGGTTGTTATTATTTTCAGGTGTGCTGCTGCTGCCGTTGTTGTTGTTCCCCCTTTTCATTGTTCTTGGGAAATTGAAAGCGTGTTCAACGTCCTCCACGATATACCGTACACGAGGCACATCCTCCAACCACTCGGAAACGTTCTCTTTGTTTTTATCGGCATGCCTCATTCTTGCTGGTATATGCTTTTATGGGAACGTCAAATGAATACTGATTTGAAATCTCCAGTATTTGGGAAATTATGAGCCATCAACCAAACACAAATTTCTCTAAAAACGTTTACACATGCTTGGAATATCGGTGTTTTGATGGCAAGGAATGAGCAATTGAAAAGATATAATCTATTAGGAACATTCGTGCTTTCAATATTCCCGTTTACACAAAACGAAGCGGTGAAAAAAAGTTTATAACGGGTTATTCGCTGCTTGCACATAGAAATATATTATGTGAAAATTACCACAGTTAGAATTGTATACTCGTTGCAAAATGAATACAAGTCTGAAAATATGAGTTTAGGTAATCGCCAGTTTGTGATTGATTCCTAAACAAGATTAGAACAAGAAAGAAGGTTGGCTGTCGTATGACTGTCATGACATCTCCATGCCCCACAAGCGGTCCTGATTTACCTGAAAACTAACTTTTAATATTACGATTTTAATGTTTTACTCAAAACAATGACATTTGTAACAAAGACAGGCAGTTTTTAAGGAATTCCATACAGCTTACTTGAATTTAAGATGAGGTAACTTTAAAAACGTTGGAAAAATAAATTTGTGTTTTTCCTGTGGGCATATTGGATTTTGTCATTCCGGAATGGTTTTCTCTGATTCCATCCGATCGAAACGTGATCATTAATGCTTATATCGCCACTTTCAATCCGATCTGAATATCAGATAACACTCGATCCGATAGAAACGGTGCGGGATAAACGTACTCAGAGTATATGGCTAGATTTATAGTAGGTACCTATTAGGGTTTATCTACGACATATAATAAGTTCATTGCATACGTATCTATGACTATATAATCCCCATCATGATACGCGCCAATGATTATAATGACATTAGCGTTGGATAATAATGACAGTTCGTTCAAATAATGACTTCATCATTTGAAGGTACTGTCATCATAATATGAATGTACTGTCAAAGTCAGTCTAAACCTACGTGGATGACAGTTACTTGACATTTCGCCTCGCCGCCATTGACAAATACTTTTAAAAGATTTGATATAAAATGGAATTTATGAGTCGTAGATAAAACGTCGTATTTGACTTGCACATAACTGATATAAATCGCTCGCATGTTTATACTCTCGCCTACGGCTCGCGTATAAACTTCATGCTCGCGATTTATATCCTTGTTATGTGCTCGTCAAATAATATACTATTATATATTTTGAAATCTAAATGTCCAAAAAACCCGGTTAAAATCAGTTTTGTAGAGAAAATTATTATTATTAAGCAGTAAAAAGTATCATCGGGCTAAAGGTCATTTTGTTAATTTTATTGAAATAAAAAAGACGGGTTAATTGAAGGTCGGAAGTTCAAGTTTACTAAAAAATCTATATTAGAGTTAAAAAATTGACGTGTTAGAGGATTTTTTAAAATAAAAAACCACACGGAGATATTTCCATACCTTACTCGCTCACTGTAAGTATATGGGAACTCAGTAGGTACCTACTAACAATATTTAAAAATAAAATAAAAATAATAATACAATCATAGACAAAATTAACGCTTTAAATTAACATTAAAAGTAATCGATTGTCTGGCTACAATTTTAACTTTTGAAAGTAGGTTTCCCAAATTTTGATTGTCTTCAGTAATTATCTATTTTCTATCAAAAAAAGTAGCCCAGAGGAAATGAAAACAATCTACAAGCCGATCAACGAGAAAGCATTTATACGACTTAGATTTCCTATTCCACTTGACTACATTAATTTATTTATCTCTCTCGTCTGTATAACTATTCGCAAAAATGTTACACCCATAACAGGCAGCCGGTGCAAAAATTGACATCTCATCGATATGTATTAAGAATGTCGGTTTCTCCTTGCGTTTAGGCTTTCGTTTTCATAAGATAACCACCTCGCATTCATTTAATAGTATTTCCGATATATCTGCACATGCATGTACGTTCGTGTAAACTGCAGAAATATGTCTCGCGCCTTTTATGGATCATTTGTTTATGCAGCACAGGAAGTGAATGCGGCTCTCGGTTTGCATGTATGTATGTGTAGAGAAATGTCAACAGCTCTTTTCAATAAAAATATTAGACGCATTTCACTGGGCTTTGTGCTCGAGACGCTGCATGAAAATTTATGAAAGTCGAAAGAATAACGTATGTATGTACGACAGACGTCGATGATGCAAAATGCATTCGGACGAGAATCAATCTCTGATAAAATAATACCGTTCCACGGTTCCGCTAGTATTTGATGTGCAGAAACGGTGAGTTATTTATATGTTTGCGATTTTGTAGGAAACGACATTCATCTGATAGATTTGTCTGTTTTTGTTTGTTTTTAGTGAACGTGATGACAGAAGACGTGACTTCAAAAGTGAAGCTTTAAAGTTTTTTATCTTGTTTTCATACCATATTTGATTATAACAGTTATATTCCTGCTAGCATTGAAGATACTCAACTAAACGCGAAATGCGCTAAATCACTAACTGGTCGTACTTTTGACAGCCAAAATATACTGAGGATTTAATTTTTTATAAACAATTATCAACAAAAAATCGCGTTTTGTCACTCTTTTTATTGTAAAACGACAACTATAGACGCAATCTTAATGGTGCAATAAGATGAACTGTAGAAAATTAAATTACGAAGAGAATGGCAGCTCAAACGATTCGATGGGATAATTTGAACCGGAGAAAAGCTGAAAAAGCCGGAAAACTTTGCTTTTTTTTTTAAATTCTTCTCCGTCTTTTTCGAAATTTTTCACAAAATTTCATAACTCCGCCAATATTAACAGCCGAAATTTTTCACAGTGGTAGGTATTCACATGTACTTTAAGTGTGAAAAACCTGGATTCGGTCGGATTAATAGTTTTCGCACAATCCTCATTTGAATTTTTTTTGGCAATATTTGCCTACCCCCACTACTCGACCGGTTTGGAGCGTGCGGCAGTTTTCGGTCATGTTTACAAGCATTTTTCACCTATTTCGCAACATTTTAACGCAAAACAGAATAGACGTTTTGTAGCACAATACTACTTTCGAAATACGTAAAAAAATTAAAATCGGACCACCTCCGACGCATCCAGGCTCGCCGAATCATATTGAATACAAATATTCAAATCGCAATTGTGCAAAAACTAATCATTGGACAACGCCTGGGTTATCCACACTCAAAGTACCCATCAATCGCTACTTTCACGTGAAAAGCCTCCGCTACAACTTTGAAAATGGCGGAGTTATGAATTTTTGAAAAAACGCAATTTTCCGGTTTTTCTGAATTTCCTCCGTTAATATCAATTCAATCGAGTCCATGCAGGGTTCATTTTTTTCGTCTTTCCATTCTATACAATTCGTCTGCTGAAAGCATCAAGATTGCTCGGTTCAGTTTTTACAAGCAAAAAACGAAGAAAAACGCGATTTTTTAGGTTGTTTTGTTTATAACAAATTAAGAAATGATATTTGCGAGTAGGAAACATCACAATACATCTACGGACTGTTCCACGTGACCTGGGATCGTCGGCTTCCTGCTAGTATTGTGTCACTCAAAAATCTCTATTGCCTGGTCTAAATATGAGCCAAAATCAATCCCACAATTGTTTCCTAAAAATTTAGAATACACTTTTTTTTGCGTTTCAATTTTAAACCACATGTCAAAACATAAGCACTTCTGTCACACACTAACGTTTTGCAAAAATTCAGACGTTAGCTTCAGTACTCTGAAGCAGGGGGCGTTTCAGATTTGGTGGAAAAGTGGGTTACACCCGTAAAAATCCAATAAGCCCACATGAAACTTTGTCTCACAATGTCATTATTGCTTTCAAAAAATTCAATGTTTTTTACGGATTTATTGTTTCTTCGTTTGTTTATTCAATATATTTTTATTAGTCTTTTTACTTAAATTTATTTATTTTTTAATACTGTTATCAGTATAGATTATGTTCTAGCTTATTTTTATGGCATTGTTTGGTATTCTTTTTTCTTATTATTTTACTTTGTTTGATATTTCAACCGGCTGTAACGATGTAGTAGTCTACCGGAAGTGTTTTGTAGATTCGGAATCCTAGCGCTAATACGCGTTGTATGGATATGACATTTTTACCGTGTTTTTTTATGTGGTATTGCACCCCGGAAAGTGTATAAAAGTATATATTAAAAAGGTAATTAGTGCATCTTAATTTGTTTTATGAAAATGACTTTCCGGGCTAGAACATAAAAAATCTGATGTGGCCAGGCACATGACTTTATCATACCATGTATAAAATTAATAATTTAGCTGCATTCGATTCTATTTGATCGAGATCGCCTATGTCTGCATTAAAATAAAACTAGTAGAACTAGACAGATATTATGTCGATTAAGCTGCGTTCGGATATTGTACACCGTTGACACCGGGTACACCGTTCAAATGACACTTACGTGTTATTGGGTGTAAAAAGTGACGGTGTACAATATCCGAACGCAACTTATATTGACAGTAGGTGTTGTCAAAATCATGTCAAACATTAGCCTGACATTACCTACTGTCATTAAAATCATAATTTCTGACATATCCTGGCTACTAGTTTAATTGCAGTACGACCGATCTCGATGAAATAGAATTTGCTCATGCAACTATACTATTGATTGTACCAAAAAATGTCATAGTCATAAATTATTCAGAATTTCCTCATCTTTAATTTATTATTTAACTATTTCGACGAAATTCCAGAAATGGCGGCTTATTTGCAAAATCTTTCAAAAATGCTACTAAGACTAAACCTCCAGTTCCTTTGGACCCTTTTCAACAGAAAGCTTTTCAGCTCTAAGTTTGGTTATGAAACTTCTAAATATGAAGTTTCGTCCCGATACCTTTAGTAGTTTCTCCGGAATCGTCGTCACAAAAAACGGGTACACACACACACACACACACACACACACACACACACACACACACACACACACACACACACACACACACACACACACACACACACACACACACACACACACACACACACACACACACACACACACACACACACACACACACACACACACACACACACACACACACACACACAGAAATTTTTTTGTACCTTGGTCAAAAATGTTTAGGGGACCCAAAAATACATATTTCCGCTAAAATCCCAAAAATTTTTTTTGGCACGATTACAATACTTTACATACTGCGTATGATAAAGTAAAAATAGAAGTGTGGTATCTATGAGTTTCGTTTTAATTATTTATGGGTTTTACGTGATTTGTAATCTGCGATTTAGAAAAAAAACATTTTTTCCAAAACAACATTCACATTTATTCCATGTGTTTTTTACGTCCTATACTACCCATGTACGTTTCCCTTGAAAATAAATTTCTTCCAAACATTCACAACAATTTTTATGTGGGGTATAGTTGCATCTTAAGGATTTTAAAAACAAAATGATCCATATGAAACGTTTTACTCAGAATGACAGGAAAAATGCAGGAAAAAGGCACATTTGACATTTGACTGTAAATAGTAAAAACACATCACAATAAAAAAGTGTATAGTGTAGAAGAGGGATTTTCAGATTATATAATGGACATTATTTTAAATAATTTCTGTTCATCTATATTTTAGATCTTATTTGATTGGACTATGAATGTCGTTTTGAAAATGGCAAGTGGATATAACAAACGTCCATGAACATGAAAATATTGTCTTTACTGATGAAGGTATCTTTGAGTCACAAAAAAAAATCATAAAACTGTATATTTAAGGTTATTGGACAACTATTACTAGTAAAAATTTCCGATCACAAAAAACTGACACTTTTAAAAACAAAAATTGAAATCGGATTAAAACATTAAAGTTATAAGGGTGTTACATTGTATACAAATCGACAGAAAATCAAAGAACCCAATATACACAAACATTTCAAAGTCTTTTGTATGATTGTATAGAATTTATTAACTTTTTTATTTCTTTGTATTTTAGTTTAAACCTTAAACCGAATTTAGATTCACAAAGTCATTTTCTCGACTTCGTTTGTAGTTTAAACTGCCATTGATAGTTTCTCCAGCATCCTGGCAGTAATCTTACAAACAAGTACACTATTTACAAAATAAGCAATGCGTCAAAAATTATAGTCCTTGACGTTTCAATAATCTCTAAAGAAGTAAAAAAAACATTTTTTCGTTCGCATGTTCGCATGACATCAGCTACTTTCTGATATCTTTCTGCGCATTCTATTAGATTCCTCCTAAAATAGAGTCCAAATAATATTTTAGTTCAATCTTGAAAAAAAAATTAAGATTTTAACCAATTATTGTAATATTTAAAATACCCGCAAAAGAACATCTACTATTACCTACGATGTTCAAGCCAAGGTGATCGCTGTACCACCTCACCCATTACATCACCATTGGTGGCCGGCATCACTCGATCAATGTCAAAGATTACCTTTCCAGTAATTCAAAACAAATAGTATGTACATACGCGTGTAAATTACGGATGCATTTTCATTGTCCATCATGCACATTCAAGAGAGTAGCAACGCATCCGGTGCTTCATACAACAAAAGTACATTTTACATGTATCCTGCTGGGATCCTAGCGTAACGACGTTTATGCAGGATGACTCATATAGGGGTACTTGAAATACCGCACAAAAAGCTAAAATACTTACCATGTTACGCATAGATAAGTGTATTTAGCGCTTCTTTTCGGCGGTATAGTTTGTGTGCAAATTTGAAGACGGAAATGCTTTACGACAATCTGACGGAAATTACCACATTTTTCGGTTAACCTTGTGTGGAATTGACAATGCGTGTGCTTGGGTTACTTAAAAATTGGGCGTTCGAAATCGAGTTTACGCGTAACTGGCTATTATAATGGGGATTCTGCTTTTTGCTACAGGGTATGTTGCAAATTGGATAATTGATATGTATGGTATAATAGGTTAATAGTATTATTATAGATCTCACGGGTGATTAGTACGCATGTACGTGTACAGGTTACTAAATGTATTACTTGTACAGGTGTAATTATTATAATTGATTTAATGATGGTACTTCATATCACGAGGGACGTATAAAAAGTAGAATGACTTTATTAAAACTATAAATCATCATTTTGTATGCTTCCGGTGGTACAAATTATAAGAAAACTGTAATCATTATATAAAATACACATTTGTGTTATTCAGTTAAATATTAGTTCTATAAGTGGATTCTTATGTGAACTATTAGATGAGATATGTGAACTAGAGATATTTGAAAAATTTTTGTTGTTTTTCATAAAATACAGTATCACTGGTAGCACGTAAAATAAGGAATGAAAAGAAGCCGATTAAAATGCTTACAAATAAAATAATTGCCTAATTTAAAACATGTTTAAAACAAGTTTTATTCCTCGTTTAAAACATGTTATTTGTGTGTGATTTAAAACATGTTCTTTTTCTTGTATAAAACATGTTTTTTTGCGAAGAGTTTAGAAACATTGTTTCGTTAAAGAAAACATCATTTTATAAAAAAACATGTTTGTTTTTAAAAATAAAACAACTCGTTTTTTATACCAGCCCTGGTAAGCACTGATCCAATTGGAAAACTCTGCAAACACATATTGCCTAAAATGTCCGGTAGCAATCATAAATTCTGATACATAATTGGAATCGGAAGACTTTATAAAACCTTACATTCGAACATTCAAAAATCCAATATGACACCCATTAGAAATCCATGGTTTTTCCGCTATCTTTTATGTTCTCAAATTTGTCTAACTGTCTAAATGTTTTTCCTAACTCCATATTTATTGCATACTAAATTAAAAACGAGCCTACAAAATATTATTTTCTTGAATATACTTGCGCAACTAAAATTTAAATTTCTTCTCAGATTATTGATCCAAAAGTTATGTTGGCTATTATGAGTTTTTCTGTGGAAGGAAAACATCTTGGAAATCATAATCTGGCAAACTAAAATAAAAAGCAGTGTTTCAAATAAAGTGATAAGGGGAGTAATAAAAGAGCAAATCTAGTCAAAAACGTTTTCCATGTTACAATATATTGATGAACATAATAATAAGTATAAAAATAAAAAAGAAATGTGCCATTTATTTATGTGTCAAAATTTTTATGTGCCAATTATGGTTCTTAAATCAAACACTTGTTATTCTTATTTTATTAATTTATAGAAAAGCAAAATTTGTGATTCGCAACTTTTCCCTTTATTTGAAAAATTACCTTTACTTTAACCATAGCATGTCAGACCTTTAAAATATTTTATCTACGACTCGCATATAATAAGTTCATTGCATACGTATCTATGACTATATAATCCGATACGCGCAAATGATTATAGTGACACTAGCTTTGTATAATAATAACAGTTCGCTCAAATAATGACTTCATTATTTATCATCATTATACGAACGTACTGTCAAAAGCCAGTCTAAACCTACGTGGATGACACTTATTTGACATTTCGCCACGCCACCATTGACAAATACATTTAAAAGATTTGATATAAAATGGAATTTATGAGTCGTAGATAAAACGTCGTATTCGACTCGCACACAACTGATATAAATCGCTCGCACGTTTATACGCTCGCCTACGGCTCGCGTATAAACTTCATGCTCGCGATTTATATCCTTAGTTATGTGCTCGTCAAATAATACACTATTTCCGTCGATAGTTTATTTATGAGTCAGTTTAGTGAATAGGAAAACGTTTATTAAATAACTCTATTAATGCACGATTTCTATTAATGCATGATTTGTTATAGCCGATCACACAACGTAATGACGTCGTTTGATTGGCCAATCGAACATATGTGAAATGAAACCTTCCAATCAAAACATACCGCCCTCTAGAACTGTCAATGTCAAATAACATAAATTGTCATATAACCTAAAAAGACATCGGCGAAGAAAAATCTATGTAGACGACGCTAGAAGAATACGGTCGACGAACAAATTTTGTAACCAACTCGAATATTAAACGGCGATTAATGATCTCGACTATTAACGCGCTCGCTAATCGCTCGCGGGTTGAACAGTCTCGATCATTAATCGCTCTTTTCAATATACTTGTTGGTTAAATAACTATAACTTCCCACCAAATTACCACAAATTTTTGAAATAAAAGAGTTATCATGTTAAGTTTATATTAATTAAATCATATTATATATTCAAATACTTAGAAGACCAGGAATAATAGACCAACATTTAGAAGGGTGCGTAAATGGATGGTTTACCATCAGTTTACCATGGTTTACAAATATCAGAGGTGTCATACTAAAATAACGCAAAAATCTGTATTTTAACACCCTTCATCTTAATTTGCTCTGTGGCTTTTAAGTTTCTATCAATACTAGCTGGAAAACGCAAATTTTAAAAAATTCGCTTCTTGAGTACCTTTAGATAAACTATAGAGGATTTAATTTTGTTTAATAATATTGAACTTTGTTAAACATTTTTGTTTGTTGCATCATATCACTATATTTTCTATAGAATCGGAGAGATAGTACGTACTTATATTTGAGAATTTTAAATAAGGTATTTTAATTTAATGTTTAATAATGTACTGTACGTATGTTCAAATAGTATTTTGTATTGTTGGTCAAATTATCTTAATCTAAAATTAATATCAACATGTAAACATCAAACACTAACACTAATACACACCTAATGACATATTATTTCCGTTTCATACAATCGATTTGTCCTTACATAATTGTTACAAAAGAGACATATTACGCTAATTACCGTTATTGTGTTGCGATTTTTAATTATACAACTCTGCGCTACAGGGGCGTCCAGAATGTGTTCCACCACATAGTAATAAAAAGACAATAGCAAATTAGCAAGAAATATTGCTGCTCGTTATTTTTAACAATAATCCGCACAAAGAACATTGTCCTAGATAATTACATATTAGATACGAAAACAGATGCTGCTGTTCTTGATTTTAAAAGTAAATGTATTACGTAGGAATTCAAACAGTTACGCATGTTATAAGTTATAATTTAACAGAAATACATATGTTTTCAATAAATAATAACATTAAAGGATATGCTTCGATAAATATTTGGTTGAAGCACTTCCACCTGTCACTTGTCATTATCGATTTAATGATGGAATGCTTTCAATTACTGTAATTGCGGGGCGAAAGAAACGCAAATTTCGGCGCGACGATACGTCAAACGGATTTAATTATGTGATTAGTGTTCCAGGATGTTGGCAAACGCGAGCAGCCATTATAAAGAAAGAAGTTTTCCTGTGGCTTCTGTTCATGTTAACTAACACGAAAATACCGATATTTACTGACGGTTACATCGTTTGTCTTTTAAGATAGGTTTTCTTTTTGTTTGCGGTCGATGTTTGTTTTCAGTTGAATTTTGAATTTAAGTGGTGGGTATTTTTGGACTCGTTCAACAAACACTCTCTCTATCATGGCTATCATTTTATATTTTGTCGACTAATGAGGGATTGTAAAAGGAAAAGCTTTAATTTTTAAGGCATGAAAATATTTAGGAATGGAACAGCATATTGGGGTTCCAAATATTTGATTTTTCTTGAGGAATTTGTGCATATTTTCTGTTTTTTTATTCCGAAAATATTCGGGATGCGGAACGACACACCCTTTATTATCAGCATTTTAAACTGCAGCTTTTTTCTATAAATGTCAAGATAAGTAAAGTTGATCACAAAATTTCAGTTTATTTTTTAAACTGTTCTCTAGTTTTTCTATTCACAAATGAATACTCGTTTAGATAAAGATATCCCAGAATTTAATTTATACTTAGCGGTAGAGATTTAAATTTTAGTACAGTATTAGAAGTTTATTAGCTGCATTTCTTAAGGCTCCGTTGTAAAAACATCGCAACTTCGAAATAAAATTTTTAGATTCGATGTTTTTCTGTTGGGGTCCGTGTCTATGCCGTGGTTTACGTATCGATTAAAGCTTATGGTGTCTGCGATGAGCTGGCCATAGTAACAGCCGAAATATGGCCATTGCTTAGATATCTGACAATTATCGCATTTTTCGGTTAGCGGGAATGTTGTAATGTTTGGGCTGAAATTGTACCTAGATAAAAAATCTATTATTGTATTGCGACTTTGGCTAGGGGTATTATATTTGATAAAAGAGAAAGATGTAGAAGTAAAATTCATTTTTACCTTACCAAAAAATTATTTTTGGCCTAGCCAAACTCCTTATTTATCTAAGAATTGACACTGAGATTTCATCAATTTTGAACCATAAATATAACGCCGTTAAAAAGAACGCGTTTTAGCAAAGGTAGAACTGGGTCTTAACATACCTAATATCAAGTATAAACCCGGGCGATTTTATCCATATTTTGTGATGAGTTAGAGATGTCTGAGTTATTGGAAAAAACTTGTTTAGAAATTTATGTTAACCGTACTAATTTTGATTAAAATTCACGGAAAGAAGGAATTTTGAAACTGCAAGATATTGAAATACATAGGTAATTGAGAATTAGAAGAATTTAGAATAAGTACCTTTAAGTTTACCTTTACCCAAGTCTGCAGAATTTCTGGTTTCACTTATTGTCCGAAAATCTCTTGTCTTATTCTGCCATAAATCGTCAAACATATTCCTCAAAAGAAATTAGAACAGCTTAAAAAATTATAAACAATTACAGAATGCGAGTTTTGCTTTGAAAGGTATAACAATTTAAAAAGCTGTTCTAATGATTTTTTTGCGATATCTCTAATCAATGTCAAACCAACAAGAATTTGCCCTAGTTGTTAAAGTAGGCTGTGTTCACTACAATGGAGATGAAAAATACGTCAAATAGTGTTTTATTTATATACAGACATCAGGAAAAAAACGAAACATGCCACAACGTGGTTGTTAATCATCCGATTGATGTGAACCAAAAAGTAAACTATATTTTATAGTATGAAGAGATTTATAGTACCGTGATTATTATTATATCAAAAATTATCTTGGTCAAGGGTTACCATGGAATGTAAAACGGTTGTCTTGGCCTAAATCATCCCGTTGAAATAATTCTGTCATTGTCACGCTACACTGACATCTGAGGACTTCAGCATGCACAATGACTTGACAGATTTTGACACTCAAAAAATTATTGACAGAAATGTACGATGCGACAATCATTTTAAAATCTATGACCTGACCACCCTTGACCAAGGTAATTTTTGATATCACGGGTTAAACTATTGGAAGTAGAAAATAGCTCATAGCCACCTTGTTTTATTAACAAACGTAGGCAACTTTTGCTTTTCAAATGGGACGGTAAATTATTTTCTTCAAAATTTAGTATAGAGGATTTATTTCTGAATGTTAATGATACTCAAATTTGTTGTTGGGGATAATGTCAAAAATTATGATGTCGCAATTTTTGTGAATTTATATCGGCTGAAATCAATGCCCTAAACAAACTGTCCGAGTCCGGGTTTAATTATTGTAGAAGAAGAAAAATTTTAACAAGCGATTTTAAATGAGATTGGGAAGTAGGGCCGTAGTTCAATGTAGTAATAATCATTTATCCAGATTTCCTGTTGCGGCCATAATTATGATTATTTTCAGCTTTGAAAATAATTAAAAATTATGTAGGAGAAAATTATTAGTCATCCATGCAGGAGAATTTGGTTGGAGCTATTCTGTTCCTCACAACAATTTTATAAACGTATTTTGGATTTAATTCTGTTTTTATAAGAATGAATTTTAGAAAGTCGGTTATATGGACAAAGTACTGCCAATTTGTATGTTCTCTGGAGGTACTTAATGATGTCAGAGATATTTTGAATAAACAAAGAAATTACATTTTATAATTATGTGGTCATAACTTTTTTATTTGTGGTCCGGGCAATAGGTCTTTTTGATATTTTATAGGCCCTTTTTTATTTACCATTATATTGTCAGTTTGAATATGTTTTCCAAGAAATTCGCTGGACACAAATAAAACTGTTTTGCTTATGGTTTCAGCATTTGTTTGTGAGTAATTTGATATGCACAATGTTTAATACAATCAGATACTATAATCTTAGAATAGAAATTTAATTTATTACATTTGTTTCTTCGGTTGTATTATTTGCGTCAAATTTGTGACTATTTAAGTACATATGTCAGATTTTCATTTCACAATATTTGTACATATTTTTGTATGCAATCTTTCTGGAGTCGAAGTCGGAGTCGGACAACGAAAAATATCTTAAGTCGGAGCGAGAATTCTTTTACCGGCCCCGCAGCAGTTTTTAGAGATTTATAAGTTGATCCGTTTTCTCTGTTGCAGGGATGTTGGTCTGGCGCAAACTGCACCCAGTGGGAAGCCAAGGTCACCTACAAGAGCAACCCCTAATAGCAATGGACCAAAAGGTAATTATTATTTTTCATTTTTTGTGGTTGTTTTCCTTGCATCTTTTTGGAAATATTAAATAACCTGGTTGAAACCCTTTTGAAAATACTAGGGCATTAAAAACCTTACGTGATAGGAAATACCAAAAATACAAAGGTCGGATTTGTATTCAGCGCAAATAAATCTATCGAAAACGCATTCTATTAACTAAATCCACGTTCCCCTGAGTCATCAAAATTTTACAATTTTCAATGGTCTTTTCTCGAAAATGATCTTATGTAACGCTGCAAAATTTAAACATCATTGCAATCAGATATAAATCCTCTATTAAGGTGGCAGTGGTGAATTCTACTTCTACTTTCACTTCAATTAGATGATTAACAGCCATGACGTATTTCGTTGATTTGGATAAAGCCTATAATATAGTTTTTTTTACGGAAAACAGGCAAAAATTGAGAAAAATATCAAATAAGTGGGCCCAATAATTAACAAAATAAATTATAAAACGATTTTTTGACGAGGTAGGGAAACAGGTCATTTAGAGAGAACATATTAACTATTTTATATGCAATTTTATATAAATAAGCATATTCTAAACTAGCGTACCCAGTCTTTCTTTTTTTTATGGCTGTATCGCGTAGTTAATAATTTCCTAGGTAGAAGATATTTTTCACCTATATCATCACATAACGTAGTAAAATAGCTTTTTTGGTACTAATTTCTGCTCCGCCATGCACCATAAACCTCAGATTTTTGACACTTCAATAACTGTATACCGAATTAATCACAGAAATTGCTAGGCCCAAGCTTTGAGTACACAGGAAGTCCAAGTGCATATCTGCCACGCAGCCATTATAAATCCACCTCTAGGTGCTCTTATTCGTAATCTCGCGTGCTAAATTGCAAGTTATGTTACTCTTATTCAAGGTGTAATCAGAGGGACAAGTATAAATATTCAGAGAAAGTATCATTAGCTGCCCGTAAATCTTGTTCCGTACGATTAGCTTGTAATTTAGACAAATCCAAGATTACAGCAGCATGTGCATCCAAGCTTGGGAAGCAAAATTGCACCCAAATTACGAATTGTACGAAACAACTCTGTGTGTATATTTTTTTTGTATTGGTGAAGTAATAAGCCTTGTTGTTGTTTCTTTGGAGAAAGTGATGGTTACCAAAGCAAAACGCAATTGTTTTGGCAGATACCTAAGAAAGAATCAACAAGAGATATCACTTCCACTGTTTAAAATCTGAATTGTAAATCCTCAGTTAATTAAAGTTATTTCTCCTTTAACGCGTTCACCGAATTTTAAATTTAACGGTCTGCTGGTGATGGATATTTGCCTCTGATGGAACGCGGATGCACCACCGTTCTATGTGACACCTCATAAAGCGTCAATTACCAAAAATAGTTTCAATAGAGGCCTTGTGAAAATACAGTTAGGTACAGTTGGTTGAATGTGTTCCAACTTTTACAACGCCGTAAACAATTCGCATTGTTTCGTGAAAATAACAAGTATCTCGAGTTAATTAGCCTGAATGGGATATGTGAAGGATTCAGAGACGACGCCGGTTTCGCGACGTCGAGTTCAAACGGTCCCATAATTTGGGGCACATCTTCAAAGATGGCTTTAAATAGCACAACCTGCATTTCGAATTCTTCCGAGGTGTTGAAATGTGGAGACTTATAGCAGCTTATTAATCATGACTGTTCAAGATTTAGAGTATGCATTCCACTATTAAATATAATGGCACCGAAGCTACATTTTGGCGACGATGTATTTGATTATTATTTATTTGATATTTGTTGATATGTGTGACGTGATTGGTGACAGTTTATGACATTTTTATGAATAATAACTTAGGAAAAAGTTTTCCTGTGACCGCCACAATTTTTTTTAGGGTAAGTCAGCATTAAAATTGTACGATTTCCTCTCGAAACCTGAGGCTGTGCTCGGTTAGTTTCCCCGGGACTTCCTGGGTAACTCGCTAAATGTACAATCACTTGTCTTTCAGCATCGAGTGCTATGGTTGAGCGCGGCGTATTAACTGAGTAACAATGTTTGACTGTAAAATATCTAGCAGTAAGTTTACAACCAGTCACTCGAGATTGATGCCATATTGACATGCTTGGCAGAAACTGGTCTTGAAAAATTGCTTTACAATTGAAGGTTTTTATACCCACAGAGCTTGAAAGATAATGTTCAAACTATATTCAAAGCAAACTTTGGAGAACAAAACAAAATGTGAAATCTTTTTGTCAGGTTAACCTTATTGGTTGGGCACCTAATATGTGTTCTTGTTCAGGGACGTTTTAAGGCATGGGCCAACTGGGCCCGGGCCAAGAGCCTCGGCCTCACAGGGGCCTTGTATCGTTCTTGACTTGGTTCTTGACTTGATGCGAATAATTTTAATCGGCAAATGTTATTCTCGGACATTTTCTTCAAAAAACTAGGAATTTCCAACTATATGCTAATTGGCAACAGTGACAAGACTGCCCCTACCGCCGGACCTGACACCATCATTACTCATTTAGTCGAAAAGCGGCAGTCAGATTGGGTTTTTTTGAAAATATTTGTACTTAATTTGGATGAGAATTTAAAATAGCATGCGAGAAAATATCGAAATTTTATGATAAAGATGTTCATGGGGAGGAACTGAATTTGGAATGTACAAATTTCAAGTCATATGTAATAATTGATGACGGAAAACTGAAGAAAAAACAAAGAGAAGACATGGAAAAGAGGAAGAACCCCGATGACAACGAAGAACAGTTGTTAGATGAGGAGATTGGGATTGGTATCAACACACTTTATACATACTGACATGTATATTGAAAGACATTCACAGTGTTCTCTAATATTGACATAGTAGTGAGTATTTTCTTGTCGATGATGATTACTAAACGCGAGTGGTGAGCGTTCATGAAAAAATGATATATTATTAACAGTTGATTTTGAAGAGATAATTAACGATTTTGCGAATTTAAAATGTAGAAAACGAATTTTCTAATAAAATTTTTTATTAATATTTTATTATGGATTGCTTTTATTAAACATTACATTTAATGAAATAAAAGGGCAGCAGGTGGGTCCTACTTTTGCATAGAGGCCCAGGGACTCAAGAGGTCTTAAGACGTCCCTGTTCTTGTTCTGTAACACATTAAGATGCGGAATATCCTGAACATACGTATAATGTTTTACATACATTGTCAGAAACAAAGTGTAATGGAGCGTGGTTTCTTTCATGAAGGGGTGATGACAGTATATTTTAAATAAATGTATTTTACAGTTATTTAGATTTAAATTAAATTATATCGATGTATTATTTAATATTACAGCATATTTAATTTATTATCACATTAAAATTGAAGTAAAATAATTCCACATTACCCCTTACTACGATTAAAATTACATTGAAATCAGTGTAATATTCCGGCCAAATTCTTGTAATATCACAGTGTGAATGTACAATGACAATGTAAACACACAATTGGGATGTAAAATTACACTGATCCTGCAGGGCAAAAGAACATCTTCTATTGCTACAGTAAATTCACATCGAAATTTTGCTCAGTAGGTATACCCATCAAATTCTGGAGGATATGTATCTGAATATTAGACAACCATTGAGATAAATTAAATGAAAAATAAAATTAGCGATATATTTATCGAAAATTTGTACTAGTACAAGATACAAAATTTCAGGAAAATTTAATAATATTGAAATGTTTCACCTATTAATTTTTAGAAAACAAAGATACTACAACATAACTAACAAACTTGAAAATTTACTTTTTATTTTAAAAAAATCCCACAGAACGATAAAAACAAGCTCGTCAAAATGATATTTACAGACTACTTTTTCAATTTCAATATTGTTTAATTTTTATAAACTTCTGGTTTTAATTAATGATTTCTTGATTTCATTTATATCGCAGAGTTTTGCATTTGAAGAGTGGTTTAGACTGAATGGTTTTGCTTGCATAACAGTATATTTTCAAAATACATAGTTTTTTGTACACTAATTTTAATAAAGTGGCATATCTACAACAATGGTGAACCAATAAAAAATAATCGGTAACGTTTTTAGTGATGACTTAATTTGTCAGAAAGAATCGAAATAGTTATTTATGTACCAAGGGCATTGGATGGATGTTTATGCCCAGAAGGTGACAGTTTAAAAAGCGCGAGGGCCTATCGGCCCTCGCGCTTTTTAAGTCGCCCGAGGGTATAAACATCAAGTAATGCCCGAGGTACATTCAAAATTTTATGTCCTTCAATGGTTTTGTTCCTCCGTTTGAATAATATTAATAAATATTTTGACGTTATCAAGTGATATGCGTATCTACGGAGTTGAATAACAATACAAACAATTCGGAGTTGAGTGAGAATACAGACAATTAATTGTCAAAGTTATAACCTTAATCAACAATAATTGACATTGATGAGTGACAATTCAGACAATTAATTGTCAAACTTATAACCTTAATCGCCAATAATTGACGACGATTTAAAATTTACAATTTGAATGACAAATATTTGATATATTTGACATATAACCATGGCAACCCTTATTGCCCGCGCGGGTAATGAGAATCTTGTTGCCCTAGGGTGCAATAAGAAGCTGTTTTCGCCCCGGTATCTAAGATGTAAAATGTCACCCTCGGGGCGTAAACATCCGTTTAATGCCCTTGGTACATAGCTAACTATAGAAACTTGTAAATAATGGCTTGGGTTTAATTTTTGGTTATTTTAGTTATTTTGTCTTTTTTTTGATAATCCAACTGAGATTATTTCAAGATAAACTTACTATTATCCAGTATAATATGGAAGAGTATATGCACCCAATCTACCCAAAAATGTGCTTACCTGAAACAAAAGAAAAACGAAACATTTACAAATAAATAACAGACAGAGTGCTGGTGTTATTAAGAAACCTAAAATATAAACAATGTACAAATAAAAAATAATAATAATAGCTTGTTATAGTCAGATTGTCACCGAGAACCCAAAAAATTGTCCTTTTGATTATTTCTTATGAGGATTGGTAGTTCTTTGTAGCTTTTGCTTTATTCATTTCCGGCCATATTTAACACTCTATAGCTTCCAAACGGTGGGTGTTCTAATTGCTTTCTTTGTTATAAGTTAGTCTACAATAACCCTCTGTATAACTTTAAAATTAGGAAACTTATAGCTGGGTATTTCCTTATTTAGCTTGACCTTTATCTGATTTGTCTCGCCAAAATCATTATACCCAAGAAACAAACATTCTGCTATAATTGATGTAATTAATGTAATATCTCATAGTCCATCAACCCGGTGCTCTATAATTAATCGAACTACCATTAAATTTAAAAAAAAAACTGCTATTAAACAGTACATGTTTGTTACAATAATTACCGTGGTAACTCGCCCACAATGTTAACTAGTATATCCATTTGGCCAAACTTGGCAGATATTAAAAGAATAATAATAATAATGAAGCATTGTAATGAGAAAATTGCATGGATATGGCGACGGGCAAAATTCAATGATTGACCTCGTACTGCCATTTGTTGTATTAAATCGGAAACGTGATGGTTTGGAGATGTGTATTTATGTATTTTCATTGTAGAATGGAATGATGAATGCCATATCTAACCTTGGGCCACATTTTCCATAATAGATGGAACGTTGCGAAATGTTTCCTGATCGAAAGACGGAAACGCCCTAAATGTATTTTTCAACAACATTATACGTATCTATAAAAGACAACAGGATATGATAATGAGTATAGACTAGCTGGTCAGTTTGTTGTTTTGTATTGTTATCCATCATTTTAAAGAGTCCACAAAAACGTCCATTTAATAATAATAAATAATAATCTGAAACAAATTTTCCATTTCATTTCTGGTGTTGAAGAAATCAACAGATTTTTTTCGTCTTCAATTTTAGATTTTTATCCAAAATATTATTAATACACTATACGACAATATTTCATCCGTCTAACAATTGCTTAAACATTTATTCCAGTTCTAAGCACCACAAAAAAAACAAAAATAATAAAAATTCAGAAATCTTGGAAAACTTACTTAACTTATGTATCTTATCTAGGTATAATTAAATATTGGTGTAAATACCAGAATAAATTTATAACAAATGTTCAACAAATTACAATTATTAATAATTATTAATTGATTATTTGTTCTGGGAATAACTATTGTGCTCGTTATGGGTACACTTGGAAGATCGGCCCTTAGTGTGATACATCATTGAAATCAGAAAAAAAATCGTGGTTTTAAAGACTTGAAAAACCAATACGTACTTATATTTACTATTTTCTACTCAGTGGATCGCTAAGTTATTTAAGTATTAATCTGCAAAATAATCTGGATCTTTAAAACAATGTTTGGAAATATAGAAAATATTTTTTTTAATTGGAAAGTTGTAGCAAAACTTGAATATTCTCAAAAGTATCACTTTTTATCACTTTGCATACTTGGCTATAGATTCTAAATAAAGCAAATCATTATTTATTTGGCAGCGAATGTTTTGTTTTCGTTACCAATCGTTTTGCTCACGTAATTGATAAACATGACATGGACAAAGGTTTTTTAAACTCACAGAAATACTGCAGAAATCATATGACTGAAGCAATTCAAAATCCGGTCACCCTAGTATTCTGTGTGCCAGCTGATCTGAAATGTTGTAGTCACGAATTAGAATAAAAAGTCCTAAAATATTTTGATTTATTCACATTTTGCATGTGAAAGCTACTTCAAAAGCTACCAACTTTATTTTAAAGTAGAATTTGAAAATGTTTCAATAGGGTTTCCTAAGGTAATTTATTCACAGAATACCTAATAAAAGAAATCCACCAAATCAAAGGATGTAATCTTTTGTTATAGTAGATTCGTGATATTTTTGTCGGTTTTTGAAAAATTTGTAAAGAAATCACAAACAAAGTCGCTGAGTTTTGTTTATTATTATTTTTCTTTTTACTGAAAACACAGTAATTCTCCTTCAGTTAACATTAGCAATAGTATACTATCAAATGCAGTTGCTGTAATTTGTTGTTAATAATAATGCTGACAAAAGCAAACACTAAAATAAGAACAAACGATAAGAAGATAATATAAAATATTAAAATTGATAAAAAATATTTTAGTTTAGTATCTGAGCATTAAATTCAATTTCAAACAACTTTTCTCTATGACATTTATATTTAACAGTGAAAAACTTATACAGTGCAACCTCGATTATCCGGACACACTATTATCCGGACACCCTCTGCAAAACACGATTATCCGGACACCGCTCGCTAACCCGGACAACGCGCCGGCGAGACGGCCCTGTCGTTGTGAGTTTGTTTGGTGTACACGGCAAAAATGCCTAAAAGGAAACATTTTACTTTGAATGTGCAGTTGCTTTTATTTTTATTTATATCGGAAATCGTAGATTTTCCAACGCCGTATTGCGCAGCAATCGATCTAATGCTTTTTCCATTATTAATTAATTGTATTATTTCGACCTTTTGCTGCACATTTAAAGTAAACTGTTTCCTTTTAGGCATTTTTGCCGTGTACACCAAACAAACTCAAAACTCAAAAGTCGAAATAATACAATTAATTAATAATGGAGAAAGCGTTAGATCGATTGCTGCGCAATACGGCGTTGGAAAATCTACGATTTCCGATATAAATAAAAATAAAAGCAAACTAGTCAACTATGTTTCATCTACGGATTCTGTTCCACTAAACAGAAAGGCATTGAAATTTAGTTTACACCCAGCAATGGAAAAGGCTTTGTACACTTGGTTTCTAGAAGAAAGAGCTAAAGGTACTTTATCTAAGTACTGTTTTAGATTTCTTTTTAATATTACACAAATTCCTTGCTGGATTTTAACGTATCTTTTTCCTATTAGGAACTCCTTTGTCAGGAGACATTATTTATGAAAAAGCAAAGTTCTTTTACAACCAAATGAGTGCAAGTAAGATTTTAAGGCCACTTCCGGATGGCTGCAAAAAATTTAAAGCACGGTTTGGTATTCGGCAATTAAGTATTTGTGGGGAGGTGCTGTCTAGTAACATAGATGCCGTGGAATCTATAAAAGAGAAATTACGCCAAAAAAATAGTAGAAATGGATCTTAAATTAGATCAGATATATAACGCCGACGAAAGCGGTTTATTTTGGCGAGTTTTACCCAACAAAACATTGGCTCATAGTAGCGAAAAGTCTGCTCCTGGTCGAAAGATCAGCAAGGAAATGATGACGTTTATGCTTAAAATTGATCAAAACCAGATAATGTTATTTAAGCTATTTTGAAGCAATATTCGGTAATCCGGACAAATCGATTATCCGGACACCCCCCTTGCATTTAATTGTCCGGATAATCGAGGCTGCACTGTATATACTTATAGATACTTCATTATTAAACAAATTTAACTGTTTTGCAACCAGCCTGTATGTTAAATGAATGGTCTGACTAGGGCTGTCGCGTTTCTAGGACATCAAACACTCTTTATGAAGACGTTTTCTCGAGAAATCATTATTTTGATCCAGCATACAGAGTTAGTCAAAATTTTCGGAAAGCCTAAATAATTCTTCAACAGTAAAAATTTTAAAAAGAATTGCAACAAAATATGACTTTAGACAAGCTACCGTATCAAAATATTTTCAATATACAGGTTGTTCAGTATGTTCTGGAAAGTTGGTACCTTTTCGTTTTTCAAATTGAACACTTGTACATTTTTACGTTTTCTAATTGTAGGATTAATTCTTAGAAATTTTTTTGTGAAACATTTTTTTATAAACTGCATCAATTTTTAGTTTAGCAATATATCAAACTTTACCCAAAATCTCAAAACACCTAAATAATTCTTCAACGATAAAAAAATCCAAAAAATCAAACAAAAGATTTAATTTTAAGATTATTTCTAAGATTCTTTTGGAGGAATAATTTTTTTATAAAATGCGTCATCTTTGAGTTATAATCAATTAATCGATAATAATTAACGGATAAAAAGTAAATAAAATCATGAAAACATAACCAAACAATGATATAGAATTAAATTAAATGTTCAAACTGACAAATTAAGAGAAGTGTGTATATGTAAAGTTCTATTCAAAAAAAAAGCGTACAAGTAGTAAGCACAGTTTTGGCTAGATTGCCATATTGTAAACCTATCTTTTAATTGTTGTTACTTAGTAACCTGTAACTACAAACACGATGAGAACTGAACTTTGTCGATATTCTTTCGAGGATTTTATTATTTTTTACCTTATTTCTTAGCCAATCGTTACCAATTACTACAAATACAACTCACATAATTTTATTCATGAATTAAAAGAAAAAAACATTAACAGTTTAAGAACATTATTTAAATACAACAAAATATTTTAATATTTGGTCACCGCGCCGTTTCTTGCAATCACTTCATTTAATCTACGGGGCATTGAGTGAACAAGTGCCTTATAGACCACCCTTCTTCCAACTTAGTAACGATTCGCGCTCTCGTTATCGATGTTGTTTGTCGCGGCATAATTAAATTATAAAAAGCAATTTGCACACATTTGACATACTAAATGTCAGAAATATGTTTCCTTGGAAACGATTAATAAATTATCCCTTTTACAATAGCCCTCAATACGTGTACGCTTTTTTTTTGAATAGAACCGTACGTGGGAAAATATTCTTAATTTGAAGTTCAGGAGTTTTGATTACTACTTATAACTAAAAAATGAAATAAATAACATCGTGTATATTAAAATTTATTGTTTAAAGCAAAACTTTTATAAAATTTGTTGAAATTGTTTACGGTTGGAGAATTGTTTAGGTGTTCCGGTAATTTTGACTAACCCTGTATGTATAGCTTGATTGTTTTGGAGACTATAGTGCAGACTGTACCGAGCGTTTTTAAATGATTAGTACAGATCGAATTTCAATAATTCAGCATTCATTTAACCTGGATTTCAGGTATTTCAGTTACTTTTAGCACACTATCAAAACGGTAAATCTCTTTTAGATTAGAGTTTTCTACTCGTAAAATGCACGTTTCCGAGATACGTAAAAAACAGTACCCAAAACGCGTATTTAACATTCTGGAGAAAGGAAGACGATACGTTGCATTAACTTCCTCTCGATTAAGCACCGACATGGTAGCCATAAAATATTACGCAAAAATGTGCGATGAACGTTTTGTATGTAAATGCAGCGAAGCTTCCTTTGCTCTGCTACGGTACGCTTATTCAAAACGGTGAGCCATTTTCTATGGACGGATGAATCCGACGCGTCTAGGTCACTATTACATATTAAAATGCTAAATTATACATCATATACAGGTAATAACACAACGCAGACTGGACGTAACACCGACTGTTTTAGACGAAACAAGGTTATAACAAAACGTGCAGGAAAGTTACGTTTTCTAGTTGGAAAATTATGACAGAGCACTTGCTTTAGCAGACAAGTGGAAGGATGTCATAGAAATGTTGCAAAACTGGACGGCGCTTTTCCTGTCTTCCCAGAAATGGCGGATACCGTGTTATGTAAATCGGATTTCTAATACCTAGGATAATTGATAAACTCTCATTATTTTTGTGATTTATGGCCTTGTGGTTGTGTATTAGAATGATTTGTGAAATGTATTACATTTATGTTTAGATAATTCATAAGCATAAAAACTTTTACTCTATTCGAATAAACGAGACTAAAAACTCTATAAACGAGATTCATTTCACGATAACTTTTCCCAGCACGTATTTCTGCTTGAAGGGTCAAAACCCGTTCTTTAACCTTCTTCTAAACCTACATCTTTCAATATTTTTAAGTTGTTCTTTGTTTATTATGTACCCACTTCCTTCTTCTTTAATATGGTGTAGAATTTGTTTTATTATACTTAATACTTTCGGAGCTATTGTTGCAAACATACGTAGACAACTTTTCCGACGAATCTTTTTCTGTTTTACGTCAAAATTAGCGTGTTATTTGTGTTAGAACATAATTAAAATGGTTCGAAAGGTAGACCTGACCGACAAGAAAACTTGCTCGGATTTAAAAATTACTCATACATACTAAATTTCACAAAACTAGTTGATGTTTAAATCTTAATTAAATAAAATTAAATGTCACGGTTTCTTAGTGTGCTATGGTCGCGTGAAGGCTAGTAAATAACCGAGACGGTTGGCATAATTCCAAAAGTTAAACTTTTTTTTTAATTTCTAAAAGCTAAACATTGGCAATAATTCAATGTTAAAATTTGTTGTGTAGGTATTTTTTTTAGTTCTAAACAAATTTTCATTGTAATTTTTAACGTAAATCCATATAGACGCCAATTACAGAAACTCATCTTTTTGTGATAAAACAAAAAACCTATTTAGGCAGTATCCAAAAAAGAACTAAACAAGCCATATTGTGGTTGTTAATCATGCGATTAATGTGAACCAAAAAGTAAACGAAATGTAGTTTATAGAATAAACTAGCAAAATGGGCAGGCCTATAATAGGCCTGTGGACGCCGATCTAGGTAGACGCGTGACTATGCTCCTAAGTTAGGCGCAAAAAGAAAAAATTCATAAATAAAACAGCAAATGAAACATCTCCCTAATTTTATCCTTGTGCATCGCGTTGATGAACAATTCGCGAATTATAGAATTGAAATCATTGAACAGGAAATGATCTACATATGCCTGATTTTGGGATCTTTATAAATTTGACAATTTAGGATTGAGAATGATTGAAGAAATCACAAAACATGTCTCCTATATAAATAAATATGGCATAATTACACAAGGCTTAAAAGGAAAAACAGTGTTTTATTACAATAACAATTTTATGTTCATCAGTAGCGCGCATACGGGTAATGATATTAATTTGTTTAAAGAAAAAAATGGTACGCCACTGTGAACTTTTAAATTAAAAATCATTTTGGAATTCCTCGTTCAATTTGTGACAAAAAAATGTGTCTCTGCCTTTTCTTTCGTAGGGGGCACCGCTTTAATGCTAAAGAGTAAAACATCTTAATGATCTCAATTATCTCAATTTTTTAAAGAACTATTTAATACAATAACATTAAACTAAAACAATAACTGAAAATAACACTTATAAAATTTTAAATAGGCGCAAAGCTACAAAAAATGTTTAAAATGGCCTCCCTCAGACGTGACAAGTTTCAATCGTCAGTTTTTAAGAAAAACTATATCTCAGAAAACGAAGCATTTGCGGACATACGTTTATATAGCAAACTGTCATTATTTTTTCATATAGAATTACCCCCTGAAGTTTGTCGCCCTTATAGAACTAGTAGAATCTCCATAACTACCTTATTTTTTGACATGTCAATTTTTGTTTTCCAATTCTATTGTTTGTTTTTTCTCAAAAGTTATCATAGAAGATTTAGTTCTTACTGCCATAATGTTCAAATTGTGTGACCTTACATAAGCAAAACTAGTAAGAAAATTATCTTCAGCCGTGCTGAAGTTAAAATACCCCCCACCGTAAAATATTTTGAAAAAAAGTGAACCGATTTTGCGCACTCACGAACTTGTCCTTACTTTTTAATAGATATACCAAATTTCAGATCAATAACTTCAAAATTACAGGAGTTATCGTGTACACAGACGGACAGACAGACGGACATTTGTGACAAACTCATACCCCTCACCACAGTAAATGTGGAGGGTATAAAGATTGATAACTCTGGGGAATGATTTTGTGAATGAAAAGTTAGTAAGTGTTTTCGATAGATTTCTTTGGACTGGACACGAATCCGGACTCAAAAATTGTGCTGCTTGGAATTTTTGCGAATTTATAATGACTGAAATCAATGCCCTAAATAAACTTCCACGAAAGCTTTATATTTTCTTTGAAACCCCTTTTGAAGATTCTAGAGGATTGGGTTTAAACTAGTGATGGGCGCATTCGGATTACAAAATCGATTATAATCGATTCTTGAAATAATCGAGATATCTCGATTATTATTTTTAATAATCGATTCTTAATAATCGATTTTGAATAATCGATTTTAAATAATCGATTTTTAATAATCGTATGTTAATAATCGATTTTTAATAATCGGTTATTAATAGTCGGTTTTACATACATTTACATCAGTTTTATACCCCCCCCCCCCCCGTCACCAACTTCGTCGCTCAACCCAACCCAAAATATGCTTTTACATCATTGACTCTCCCTATCCATAATCGATTATTAAAAATCGTTTATTAAAAATCGGTTATTAACATACGATTATTAAAAATCGATTATTCAAAATCGATTATTCAAAATCGATTATTCAAAATCGATTAATAATCGATTATTAATCGAGAACAACGCGAGAACCAAATCATACGATTATGCGAATCACTCGATTACTGAAAATCGATTCTTGAAATATTACGATTCTGCCCATCACTAGTTTAAACGTTATAAACTCCCAAAGAAACCAAAAATTACAATTTTTGATATTACGATCCCAACTTTTTCGTAAACCTTATGTGACTTTTGATTTTTGAAACTTTTGTGTCCGGTGCAAAGGAATCTATCGAAAACGCCTGGGTACATATCAATATTTTACATATCAATATTTTACACTTTACACAATTGTCTTCTTAATTAAAGCACATTATTACATTCAGAAATAAGTCGCTCTATATTGTGGAGAAAAAAGTCCTCCGTCCCATTTTAAAAACAAAAGTTGACATCTACCTGTCAAAAATAAAGTAGCTGTCGGGATTCCACTTCCACTAGTTTACACTACAAAATAATCCCATCAATCAGATGACTGAACCACTTTATAGGTTGTTTCGCCATTTGGATTCAGTCTGAATTTGAATGATCCATGGTAAATATGGGTATTTTTAATTCTGAACTAAATAGTTTTATGAAATTTATCAAACAAACCTTTGAAATGAAATTGCTAAAAGATAAAAGCAGTATCGAGTTGAGTCCACTGCAAGTGGGATTCTCCCGTTATAATAAACTGTAACAGTTCTTCTTTCCAAAAATTACATCAGCATATGACAACCTTGATAAATTGTCTAACATTAAACCGAAAAAATACTTCAAATCGGTAAAACAGTACTAAAAAAAACGATATCAATACCACCAAAACAATTTCCAACATCATCAATGTATTCTTTCAGAAAATTATCTATGAGTTTCACAGAATATGAACAATACTAGTGGTAAACATCGTCTTCAAAGTGAATATCAATATTCCAGAAACATTCTATACACTTTTCTACTTGCTTCCAATAACAGTACTCTTAATTACGACATGATCGTACCGTCGAAGCTGCATTTAAACAATGGCGATATGCATACAATAAAACAAGATTTCCCTGCTGATATTTTCCCAAGTACCAATAAATTCTGCCTCGCGGAGTTTCCTAGTATACCGTCCCATAAAAATCCACACTTATCTCTTCCTCTATAACCGTCAGCTCTACAAACAAAAAAGTTAACCAACTCTTAAATACTGAATTTTATAGGCTTCATTAGACTTGCACAAAAACAATAGCTAGCTAGATGTTATCGATGTTTTACAATTAGCTTTGGAATTCAGTAGCGGACATGGAAGTCACAAATAACAAAGAGATTGACATTATTTATAGTGGTAACCGGAGAAATGTTCGTTCAGGAGTTCTTTTTTTTTCACAAGCTGTACAGTGGTTTATAATTACGCAAGTTTATTATTCGGTTAATTGTAATTAGCTGAGCAGTTTCCCATCGCTGATAGATAGGAGAGCGGTCTTCTTCCTTGCTTATTTTGTAAAATAAGATGTGAAAGTGTAAAATTTGTGATTGTCTCCACTGTGAGCAAGTGGAAAGTTCTTATTACGTGTGTGTTTCTTAATTAAAGTTGTTTTTACTGTACACGACGAAAAGTTGAGGACTTCATGTAGGTTGCGTTGTTTTTAATCTTTTACATGAAGAGTTGCGAGGAAAAATTTTCTCCATTAATTTTAATTGAGATGTTTTACCATGCATTTTATGTTAATTGGAGGAGAAGGGAATAAATATGTAAGGTACTGGAACAAAATCTATAATACAAATAAAAAAAAATTAGAGCTGCCTACATAGAATCTAATTCTAATGGCTATAGTTTCTAATTCGCTGTATATTCATGGAGATGATGATTTAGAAATTTAATCGAATTTAATGATGATAAAATATAATCTAATCCAATTCTGTGAATGTCAATTATTTCCAGGTAATATAACTAAAAATTAAATTTCACCCGCATGTGATCTAGTAAGTCGTATCATTTTGCCAGACATTTAATTCCCAGATATTAGATAATATGTAACTACATACTTTCTACTGTATAACCCACAAACCAGATCGTATCAATTTAATATCACTAGTTATTGTAAAAATCCAAGACCTTAGCGGTTTGATTCATATATTTTATATTCCTTTCACATCTCGAATAGAGTGACGTACATTCCGTCACTCTATTCGAGATGTGAATTTCGTTCGATTATAAGTTCGATTATATATATTACTAAATGTTTTCCTAACATCATTTTCTAAATATGGACCAATATTATCAACTTTTTGTTCTCTTCAGGGGCGTTAAATAAAAACAAAAGTTTCAGCTTTACCTGCCTTCATTAATAGTAAATAAAAAAAATTCAAATAAAACTTAATTGATTTTTAAAATACATATAATATTATGACACCTGCTTTCACTATGATATTTCAAAGTTGGTACCAATATTACCAGCTTCAGGTTCATACAATTGCACAATTATGTGGAACTTTGATTTGCTCGATGTTGTCAAAAGGGTTATCGGGGCAACTGAAAAAATGTTGAGAAACTACATATTAAAGTTTAAAACCTATATTTTGTTGGTATTTCGTTTTGATAGCATTGTTCATAGACATTACTATAGAAACTTCTAATTTATTGTAATTTTTATGGAATTGAAGAGACTCTGTAGGTAAGTTCCTGAAGTAATTCATACATTTCAGACATCACAAGATAAATTTCCATCATGTTTCAACATTGCATATTATAACGTAAGTATTAGCGTTCTAGTTTTGTTAATATTGACTAAATAGAGTCAATTGTTAAAAGCATTTATGAATCGCAAGAAAGCCACAAAGACATGTGTTAATTTAAGATAAAAAGCTGAACTGTTTTCGGATGCAAATGACTTTATAATTAACATTAGTTCAAATAAAATTCAAAGGGTTTAATTATTACGTGTACTAGTGGAATAAATTTGAAGAATTTTGGATGCGGGTGTTGATCCAAGGGAGGATATACTTTTTTAAAACTGTGGATTTGAAAACGAACCTTTAGTCACTTTTGAAATTTCCAGTTGGGAGGTCCAACAAATTGAGGTAGCGCGACAATTTTTTTAAAAACTTATCCGATTAATTTACATTCGCAATATAATTCTTCGAGGAGTACCACAGGGATCTATCTTGGGGCCGTTACTCTACATATTATATACAAATGACCTACCATCGATTTTGAATTTTCAAGTGGGTATGTATGCTGACGATACTTCAGTTATTATCTCCGCCCAGGATGAAAACAAGCTTGAAGACCGAATCAAAGACACAATGGGTAGATGTGAGAAATGGTTCAGTGAGCACAACCTAAAGCTAAATGTTGAAAAAACAAAACTACTAAAATTTAGCATAAGAAAAGAATTGCCCATAATTGTAGACTACAATGGGGTATTACTAACATCTGCTGATACTTCGACTTTTCTTGGTCTGATAATAGATGCGTCTCTAACCTGGAAACCGCACATAGATAGTCTGACAAAGAAACTGGCACAACATATGCCATAAGAACATTGTCATCCACGTTACTGAAGAAGCGGCCATTTTGGCATATTATGGACTAGTACAGTCTTACGGTATAATTTTCTGGGGAAATTGTTCAGATTCAAACAGAGTCCTCAGTCTTCAAAAGTCGTGTATAAAGAGCATATACATATTGAAAAAAGGGACTCTTGTAGAGAAATTTTTAAATAAAAAAAAATACTTACCGTCTACGCATTGTACATCAGAGAAAGCTGCTTCGTTAAAAAGAACTATAATGAATTATTTTCCCAATACGAGCAATTTCATTCCTACTGTACACGAGCAACAGAGTCAACATTTCTGAAAATACCCCAAACAAAACTGAGCAAAGTGTTGTGGTGCAGCTACTAAAAATTTTTAAAAGTTTACCTAATTACCTGGTGAAATTCCCATACAATAAATTTAAACATGAACTTACACGTTTACTAGTTGAAAGACCACTTTACACCGTCAGTGAATTTTACTCAACAATGTAATTTGAACTTTTTTTTGTGTGAGTAATATTTTCCTTCTCATTTCTTTTTTGACGATTTCTTTGCTTGTATGGCCTAATGAATAAATAAAGTATTATTATTATTAATTGAGACATTTGTTTATTTCATTAAACATACCTTTCGAACGATGTGATAAATTTGTTAAGTTCTGTACTAAAATCACGTTATAGTCAAAAATATATTTAAGAAATTAGTTGCTAAATGAGACTTAGGCCTGGTATTTTTACGTACCCATAAAGTGCTAAAGATGTATTTGTCAGATACTTAACAGGAGATCCAAATGTCGACCTTTCAAATTCAATACCTGAGTCAAATTTCATACCATTTTAGTGACGCTTGTTAAGGCCCGGTTTCTGGTACATTACCACATGGATATATGTATGTTTGTTGTATGACGCAGATACAACAAACCGATAACTATGCGATAACCATGGTCGCATTTCTATGAGTTTCTGAAGACATTGGTCAAATGTCACACACTAGTGATGGGACATCGATGCAAAATATCGATGTTGACCATCGATGTTACCAATAAACTCTATAATTTAAGTATCGTTTACCAATTAACTTAACTTAACGTACCAAAAATTGTACTTAACGTACGAAATTTAGAACAGTTACACATTATTATACGTGGAGGCGCTTGATATGCGCATTTGACAGTGACACAATATAAAATCCATATCAAATCTATCGCTTTTACCATACCAATACGTTTATGTACTCACAAGTTGGATCAAGGGTCCATCATTCATGTTAATAACCCGCGAATCGAGAGAGAATAAAAATATTGTAAAACGACACAAGTCGCACGAGTTAATTTTTAGGTTATGTTACTGTCACCATCATCCGAATTGTCAAAATCGAGAGCCTGTCCGTGTGTTGGTGCACTTAACACACGGATTCTGTTAAGTTGAAGTTGAGTGAAGAAATCCGTACGTTACGTTAAGTTTTTCTACGTTAAGTGAATGTAACCGAACACATAATTCAATGGAGTTCAACTTTCATAAAATTTTAAGTTTTCGTACGTTAAGTTAAGGGGATGTAAACGAGGCTTAATTCTTGCCATTTAAAACTCTTTAAAACGTTTTTGTATTAAGGCTTATTTCATTATTGTCTTTGCCAATGGTGCTCCTAGGTTCATGTTTACTACATCTGATGAAATTTACCCTTCTTTTCGGGTTGTTGATGATTGATAACTGTGACTTGTGAGTGTTAATAGTAAGATCCCCAACTGTCCTTAGAAGCCTATAGGATGTAACATATCAGGTGTCTTATACTTTTGAAGCCTTCGGTTCACAATGGTGGTAACCTGGCAAGAAGTAGTCGAACCCGAAACTTTCCCTCAGTGCCCTGTAGTCAACACCAGCTTAGTAAACCACCTCGATGTGGTGATTGATATATGTTGTTTCAAGAAGATGGTAGATCCACATGGCACACTTTTGCTGAGACTATCAAATGCAAACTGTCCACCAAAATCGAAGCTTAACTCCATGTCAAGCAATATTCGGTTTCTTATCTCTTCAAATGCTCCCACACAAACAACACAAAAGCATATTGCCATGGAATATCCTTCAAATTGCAAGAACACACACCTCAGAATACTACCATCATTACCACCATTCTATTACTATATTAGGTACTTATACTACAATATCATTGCACGAAGGCTAAACCGTTATGTCGCAATTTGCGAATAACCATAGGGTATAGCATTACAGATTACGACGCTAATTTCCATTTCAAGCACCCATCAACTCGGACGAGTATCATTATCACCAAATTATCATTTTATCTACGTATAGTTCTGGAGACCTCCACGACTACTTCCATGATATGCGCGCACTCGGCGCGTTCGTAATAATTGTACGTACGCCGGAAACGAGTCTTTCCTCACTTAAAAACGGTAGTTTTCGTCTGTCGACTCCCAGCACGTAATGGCCGCATCCTCTGTCCATTCCGCTTTTTCCTGCTTTCGAGTTGGATGGGGGAGACACACAATACTCGACGCACCGTGTAGTCATTTTTTAGGTGGATCAAGCAAGGTGTTTAGCCACGCTGGCGGATGCCAAC
This sequence comes from Aphodius sticticus, assembly GCA_963966075.1. Classification (NCBI taxonomy): domain Eukaryota; kingdom Metazoa; phylum Arthropoda; class Insecta; order Coleoptera; family Scarabaeidae; genus Aphodius; species Aphodius sticticus. Next base: position 13,719,429 of record OZ014506.1, read on the forward strand.
CGACCGCAGTTCCGGTCTGGGGTGATTTAAACATGCACCATGGAGTTCATTCCCTGCATGCTGTCCAGATTTCAACTTAATTCTAAAGTGTACTTAAAATTTCTTCTTGTTCTCGAAATAAAGGAAGTAAAATCTGTTAGAAAAAGTTTCCCATAAAAGTTGTCTATAAAAATGATTGTCAACAAATTCTAAAAATAGTTTTTGGAACTTACATCCTGAGTCTACAGTAGTTAGTGCAGAGGAATCATATAATAATTACTAACAAAAAATTAAAAGAATGTTATTATTTGCCTAAATTGAAAAAAATTGTAGAATTTCATATCTCCCTTCATCCTTTACGCACTACATTATCTCTCAACATCTCAGCAATCAAACGTACAAATACAGGCCATACTTCCATAGTTATTGCAAATCTTAACTACGCAATTAGTGGTCTAAAAATACTTAAATTTCAAGATTCGAGTATAGAAAAACACATTGTTGCTGAAAAGCAAATGAAAGAGGTAGCTAACCTCCTTCTATGCTAGTTTGCAGCCGCGAATTCCGGTAATTACTGGTCTAAAAAAATATATGATCTTTGATCATTTTCCCAGCAGTTGCGGATGTTTCAAAAAAGTATCATTCTTCCTTTATGAATAACTTCTATGACTAGGGATAGAATATTCCAAATATGGTGAGATAATGTAGAACTTTTTCAAAAAACGTATCCTTATTCTTGCACCTTCTTCATGCATATGCTTAAAGTATCGTTTACATCCACTTAACTTAACTTAACGTACGAAAAATTATACTTAACGAACGAAATTTGGATCCGTTCCATTTACATTCACTTACGTTGGGTTGCTTGACATGCGCATTTGACAGTGACACAATATGAAATCCATATTAGATTTATCGCTTTTATTATACAAATATGTTTATGTACGCCGAAGTTGGATCAAGGTTCCATCATCCGTGTAAATAATCCGTTAATCGAGCTAAAAATATTGCAATACAATACAAAGATAACAAAGATCAAGTCGCACGAGTTAATTTTTAGGTTATGTTAGCTGTCACCATCATCGAAATTGTCAAAATCGAGAGCTTGTGATTGGTGCACTTAGCGCACGAATTCTGTTAAGTTGAAGTTGAGTGAACAAATCCGTACGTTACGTTAAGTTTTTCTACGTTAAGTGAATGTAAACGAACACATATAATTCAATGGAGTTCAAGTTTCCCTAATGTTTAAGTTTTCGTACGTTAAGTTAAGTTAAGTTAAGTGGATGTAAACGAGGCTTAACACTGAAATTTTAATACAATTTTCTACATCTCAACGCAGGAATCATAAGAATCGTGCTCTTGGACGCACAATGTACATTTCGTTTTAATTTTTTTTGGCTTTGTTAGTAATTCAAACGGCTGTAACATTATAAGTCATTGAAAAAAAAATACGTCCATATAAAAAGTTTGACTCAGAATGACATATCCTTTCTAAAATTTTTGTTTGCGGAAAAAATAGTGGGACAAAGTATATTTTATTATGACTAGGTGCAAGAGATTGCAAAAGTGACAAAAGATAAGTTTGTTTAGAACAAAAATTATATAAAGCCGGGAAAAAAATAGATTAAAATATTATTATTAACTACCTTTCTGCACCTGACATCTGGGTCCTTTTTTTCTACGGGATCTTTTCAATTTGTTCCTTAATATCCATACTTAATCTTTGTGAAATTTGAGATCGACCAAAACATCCGAGCCCCAATGATCTCAAAAATCGAGAATAAGTGCAAGGTAATATTATAAAAACAAATAAACAAGTCTTTGTTTTGTTTTACCACAATAATTTTACTTACCGCAGTTATTAGCTTAACCAAAAAAAAAATCAATAAACTTTTGAGTCTAAATATCAGTCTATGCAATCTATCCAGTGACTATCCTGGCCAATAAATAACAGAAACGGACAAGTGAAAACTGTTTCTGGTATGTCTTGTACGGAAAACCGTACAATCTTAATCTGAAAGCAGAAATTCCAAATTGTGTATAGTTTTTGAGAAAAAGTGGATTTGGATTTAATTGCAGTATTTTAGCACCGCTTTTTTTTAAAACTAGTCTGAAATCAAAATTTCTGCCCTTAGATAAAAAAAAGCGTACAAGAAACAGTCATCGCTTGTAAGGTTTTATTCATTGTTGGTTGGATAGTCACGTATAAGATTGTTGTATTTTGACAAATTAAGTACTTGAAAATATATGAAATATATGATATCAAGACTCAAAAGTTAATAGATTAATTTCTTTCTGTTAACAGAATAGCTGTGGTATGTAAATTTATTGTAGTAAAACCAAATGAAAGGGACTTTTAGTTATTTTCTATATTATTAAATTACACTTATTCCCGATTTTAAGGCCATGAGGCACTTGTTAAATGTATTCATCGACCTCAACTTTCACAGGAATTAAGTATGGATATAAAAGAACAATTGACAGGGTAGAGCAGAAAAAAAAATAAAAGTTGAAAAAGAAATTTTCCTAAATCAAAAATTATATGTCACAGTATGAAAAAAATAGTTTAAATTTCCAGAAGAACTACTAAATTGGATATAAAATAAACATAATCGTATTAAAAAAACATATATTGTATACAGTGGCACTTGTGCGTCTGACCAGTTTCCGGTTTACTATCTCGGACGAACCATTGACTTTTACTATTTTAGCCTGCTACACGTCAGCCTAATCAACCATAATTTCAAGTAAACATAAATAATATAAAAATCAGGGTGATTACTAACTACATACTGTCAAAAATTTAAACTCAACATACAGAACATGATTTTAAGTTGAAATTATAGTTAGATAACCAAAAACATAATCACACTTCTTAAAATCTGTCTGCATCTGCATGATATTCAAATTAAAACTAGAAAAGCAACAAGACACAAGACATATTGCACCACATGAAGAGGATTGCAATAACAGATGCAACGCATGGTTGTCATATGCTGTCACGTCACATAATTGCCTGTCGTGATATACTAATTTGTCATGTACTGGTAATTTGGCTCAATTTACCCAGATTTCGTATTTCTAGTCAAACACCAACGCAGCGGACTGAATCTGTGTCGCGCATGTATGCAATTTTCCGTAATAACCAAAAAACAATATTAAATATTACGCAATTCCAATAGATACGTGATATGTCTAAAATAGGAAATAAGTAGACCTATAACACTAGTAGATTACGTCTGAAAGCATACCAAATGTGCTTTTTATATATAGGATTCTGTCATTTAAGGCGACTAATTTTAGTTTTACTGCATTCGCGGCTGGTCGGTTCAAGTTTAACCGGTAAATTTTATGAAGTGTTACAGACGATGCAATACCACCCACATTTAGGTGCAAATGTGCCAGTAAAATAGAAAATAGGCACCTTTTATCATGTATTAAAGTTCAAAATAGTGGCCAACCGAAATGTAAACATTTAACCATATTCTATACAAATCGTTAATGCCCGTTTTGCGTTTTGTTTACAAGTAACACAGCTGCTTATATTAGAACTTCCGTAAATGTATTTTTGCCATATACAGGACACTCCAAACATTTTACTTTTGCTCCTATGTGACTCCATAACTATAAAGTTCTTAACATTTTGTACAAGAATGATATTTTTTAAGAGTTATATCTGGGATAATAATATGGTGACATATGGACGGGATGTAAATTTTAAATAAATCAAAAATTACAGCCACAACCTGGATTTGAACCAGGGACAAATGACAAATGACATAGGTCTCAGTAGCTGAGTTGGGAGAGCATTGTGCTAGAAACGCAAAGGTCCCTGGTTCAAATCCAGGTTGTGGCTGTAATTTTTGATTTATTCGTTAGTCACCATATTATTAACCTATAAATATAAATTTGACAAATTATGTCGTTAAACATTTTCATTTATATCTGGGATGTTCAGTTGTCTTGCAATATTGCAGCCATTAAATAGGGGTGAGTACAACATGTTAAAAAGACATTAAAAATTACATGCTTAAAGATTTTGAGTTAGTCATATGAAACAAGATTTTTTTAAAATTTTTCAATGGAACACCCTACAAATTATTTGCCGATTGTATATTATTTGCTGTTAATGCCAAGAGTCTTTAATTTATATTAGGTGTGTCATTATTACTAGTACATACTACGTTTAGGTACATACATACTTATTTTACGGCGGTTTGTCCGTTTCTGGTACATATGTATTTGTTTTTAATAACAAATGTTATATGTTGAGTATAGATTTTTATTTATTTAACGCCAAACTGTCATTTTGACTTTGACAGTTAAATATTTTTTTATGTACTATAAATCTGCAAATGCTGTTTTTATAGTATATTATAATACAAGTTTTATAAAACAAAAATTGGCGCACGAGTTGTTTTGGAACGCCCAAATGGAACGAGTGCGCCAATACGAGTGTTATATACTATTTTTTCTACTTTGCGACATTAATTTTACATACATTTCGAAAATTACGGTTGTCATCTTACAATCAAGAGTAGTTTTATATTCAATAGTTGGTAGTTGTGGTAAAATTCGCAAATACGATTGACGCGAGCCCATAGTGATTGAGATGTCAGCCTTATTTGACACGACGTCAATATCATCAAACTAGGAAAACTAAGAGTTACTAAAAGTTTGTGATCTAGTATTTTCATAACGACACCGAAAGCGGTTTCGTTATGAGTTTATAACGAACGCAAAGTAGAAAAAATGCTTTTTCTACTTTGCATTCACAATGCACACATTGTAACACTGTTTTCAGTGTTACAATTAACACATTGTAATAACGAAAACAGTAACATTTTTGTCTAAGATTAGTACACATTGATATCAAATGCTATATGTCAAACGTACAATACATAACCCAACATAACCACATTATTAACCGCATCTTCGTAATCGCTTGCAATCGCATAAACTGCGAAAGATCAATATTCTATACATATACTATAGTATGGCCAAAGGATTGGGGCTTTCTTAGTTTTGCTGTGTCCATCAAAATACGCCAGCATGACTTTTTCGGTTATGTTTTACGACTCTGGTAAGTGATCGTTATCATTCTTTTCAACTAAACATCAAATCCCCTTTTCAGATATAATTCAAGGACCACATTTACTTTAATAAGGTATTATGGGAAGATCAAACCTACATCGTAGATATGAACGATTTTAATTACTGCTGCGAGATTGTATATGCGTAATAAATGGTTTATCAGCATACACGTACGAAGCTATAGTACATTTAAAGTGTAGAGGATTTCTTAGTTTATGGAACGTATAAGTTGTCGGTAATATTTTGGACGCTTGGATGCTCGGTTCAATTCGTATTCATTTTTGTCCGTCGCTTTCGACTTCGTCTTAGTTCTGGTTGTGTGCAACGTATTTGTATTACCTCTATCACATGTAATTTTACTAAGTATAATTTATTCTAATAAACTACTTTGCCGAAATTAGAATTGGGTTTCAATTATAAGTGCTTGTAAATATATAAGCCGCAACGGCTACGTAGCGGAATTAGGTAGGCACCGCTATTAAACGTTAAGCGTTATAACAATTCTTTAGTAAGTTCTTGTTCTTCGAAGTAACTAATCAGTCACCGCCAAACACTTCTATTCTGATTTCATTATACTTATGAAACCACTATTTTAAAGTTGTTAACTTTTTAGGTTAAGTTTCATGTATTTATCACAGTAGGGTTAACAGTGTTGCCCCAAGCTCCATTATGATCATCGTTGTAACCTCGCTGAATATTTATTCAAACTTGTAGGCTAAAGTAGAGTAAAATTATTCACAATTAGATTTTGTCATGATTTTATCTCATCGATCTCATCCTTAACGAAGTTGACAGTTACTACAGTGCTGCCACGTGGTACCCGCAAAATACCCTAGATTCTAATTTAGCGCGATATAGTAACCACAATTTCTAAATGTATATAAAATTAATGACGCAAAGTAGAAAAAATAGTATATTACACTCGTTTTATAAGACGTATTGGCGCACTATTTGGTTCTATTTGAGCCAAAACAACTCGTGCGCCAATTTGACGTCTTATAAAACTTGTGTAATAATATACTATTAGATAACTATTTAATAATAGGGTATTGACCTAATTCGAAAACCATAGATTTTGCCTGTTTATAATTGACTTAAATTTTACCGGTACCTGAAACGAACAGTACTTACGACTTAATGGTGCTCGGGTCGCGCCTTTTCCCATTTCCACATATGAAATGTATGACATCTCCAGCACAAATTTTCAAAATTGATGAAAATTATAGTTAAAAGTGACATTTAAGTGTCAGTTTCAAGATCATTATCTAACTGCATTAAGCTTAACCAAGTGGCAAGCGCATTAAGCAGAAAATGCATTGTGTTCAATAAACTTTATCGCATTCTCAATCAACAAGCTCATTTCAGACGTTTTCACGCCAGACTGCTTCTTAATTATGAAATACTAGATAAAGAATCTCATACCTTGAATTAAGACATTTGCATATTCTAATCGATCACGGTTACCTGATGTGATTTTATCATATAGATAATTATGGCCTGTCAAATACCACATAATTTATTCTTTAATTTATTTTTATCTTAATTTACATAGTATTATGTAGGATTTTGAGTGGGTGTCTTGTTTAGCTACCACATTTTTTAAGTTATCCTAAGGAGAAAACGTTAGGAGGCTCATTATGGTTATTTATTTGAACACACTTTGTATTCGGCGGTTACTAAAGCAGTAGAGTTATGTTTCTTTTCATGCGTGGCTTATTTTTTCAGGCAGTGGACACTTTGTTATTTGTCGTGGTTGCCAGTAAACACATTATGCACTGTTTGCAGAGGCCCGTTCCAAAAATAAGCAGAAAACGCATAAACAGGGTTCACCATTACACTTTAAATGCCTGTATATACGATGGAGTTTCCTGTAATTTATCAATCGACCGCGTTTTCAAATCGCACTAAACGAAAATAAATGACACCGAGTCTATTGCTGACAGGTCGAGTCGTCCAAACATTACGAATAACGTAAACATTTTGACTATTTTCAACCAACCGGGTATGACAGGACCCATAAACAAATCATGCAGATAGATGACTGAAAATATTGATTTATAGAGTTTTGTGTTTTCTAATACACAACCAACCCAGTTCTAAACTTGGAATGGCTGACTGAAAATTAACAAATAAATAATAATAATAATAATAATAATAATAATAATAATAACATAAATGATGGATGCAATAACAATGTAACAACGAATCATCAAACCAAACATGTTTTGCAATTATGCAATTGAATGAGTAATGAGTACATATCAATTACAGCGAGTCTTGTGCTATGTGCGTACAGTTATTATGAAATTAGCCGTAAAAATAAATTTATCGGCGGTCATTTAATTGTCGGAGGCCGCAATGGCGTGAAATTTATTCGGCAACAACTGTTTATTGTCGGCTACCAAAGCAAAATCCGTTTAATTTGTTTGAAGTTTTTGTTTATCTTTTGCGCATTAGTACTGGTTTATTAAGTGTTGTAACGATATACATTATTTATATCTTTTATTATTATATTTTATATTTAGAAATATAAATATTATACAGTTTATTTTCTAAGTGATAGATGGCAGGCGAAATTTCAGAATTTCATGGTTTTGTAGTAAAATTTGACATTGTGTAAAAAAATCGAGGGCTTTCAAGCAGGTACTTCAATATAGTCAAAAAAAACTTTTGAGTTATTATTAAAAATTGCTGTAGGTACTTACTTTTATTTTGATCGAATTAATTATTTGTGGCTATAGGTAAAACTACGAGAGCTGAAGGTGAGTCATCGCCTAAAAACGTAAGAACAGACGCATGAAAAAGCACTCTGTTTCTTTCTAACGCGCGGGAATGGTCTGTAACGTATCAGCAAAATAACAGCTGGAATCGATGACTCACCTTCAGCTCTCGTAGTTTTACCTATAGTGATGTTGCATTATTTACCCACGTCGGGTATATATCGGTTATTTACTCGGGTATACAGGGTGTCTCAACAGTGCGATCTCGGAAGATTGTGCCTCTGTTAATGAGGCACATCATATATACAGAACGCCAAGGAGCACATTTTGAAATTATTAGCATGTATACAGGATGTTCCATAAGATAGTACCAACCCAAACTTTTTTTAATGGAACAACCTATATTTCGGCACAATTTTGAGTTCCTCGCATTTTTTATGAAGCAGACTAGATATCTCTGCAATTGTTTATTTTGGCTCTTTTAGCATTCTTAGGAAAAACGTATGCTATATTTTGTTGCAGATTATGACCATCTTGTACACAATTTGGATATGGTAGGTAATCATGCCAATAGATTACTTAATCATAATCTAAGCGTGCGCAATAAAATTAAAAACCGATATTGAGTTATATAATTTTTCTTAGACAGCTGTTTTCCATAAAAATGCCAATAAATCAAAAAGTATAAAGTTTACGGTAGGTAATGTTATTTTTCTTTGTCTTATGAAACACCCTGTATACACGCTAATAATTTCAAAATGTGCGCCTCGGCGTTCTGTATATATGACTGAAATCTGTTTTAAAATATCTTCATTAACAGAGGCACAATCTTCCGAGATCGCACTGTTGAGACACCTGTATACAAGGTGTCTCACGCAACTGGTCCATTAGAGACCACCTAATGAGATTTTCAATGTTCTTTATACATGGTTGTAAAAATCTTCCAATATTATATTTAAATCTGTAGAAATTCAATATGGCGTCCATAACAAAAAAAAGGTGAATATCGATCAGCCAAAGCGAATAAAAATGACTTCAGGATATGCACTTAGGACGGAATACAAATTTTTGACTTTCTATTTACCGCAATTTCATGTTTTGCGAGAACATATGTTGAATATGGGCAAACTAAAGAGTGTTTAGCATCCTGTATCTTATACATACAGGATGCTCAAAATTTGCAACTCAAATGTTACATTTTCAATCTTCAAGAAATATTTTTTTTAATGGAGCAACCTGTATAATACACCATCCGAAAGAAAATCTTGCGCTCTATCATTCCAGACTTTTTACTTTTCCTTATTTTCCTAACTTTTTGTTAGAGCATTAAAATGCAGCTGATATTATACTTTTAACGGAGAATTAAAATACCGACAGTTAATATTCGCCACCTCACTCAAAGAATTAATTTCAAAGAAAAGGAAAACTCTCAAGAAACCAGAAAAATAATTTATGATAACTAAATTTGAAAGCGAATGTAAATTAATTTGGATCGATTAGATCTCGATGTCAAGATTTCAAATATATAGAAATAATGGAACATCAAAAAGTTCAACTGGAACAGTTAAGACACCTGTACATAAAAAAAAAATTTCGAGTATTTTTCGGTTTTAAAATATAATAAAAACTTTTATTTTATAACAAACCATGGACATAACAAACACTATTTAACTTTAACAATAAAAATAATTACAATAAAGTGTAACTTTTTGCTATTGTTATTTTTCAACAAATTTGTTTTAAAAGAAACTATTTAATTCTGCCGCTAAGTTTGACATTTCTATTTATTGATTTTGTTGCTATAGCAACCAACTTAGTTCTTTTTTATCTTGTACCTAACAGTATAGATTTATAGGTCTATGAAATTTGGTATTTTTTCCGAAATCAATAATGATTCAATCTTATTGTCTGAAAAACAAAACCGAATAAATTATAGCTAGGCAAAATAAAAATGCTAAAACTGTAGGTACAGCGAACTAAAAATAACAATTGAAAAGTGATAGTGTTATTTATAGTTGTGTACTAAGGAACATGTGCAGCAGAATTAATCCACCAAATGCTAGGTACTTCTGACAGTGAAATAACTTTGATCGATCACACTCTTATCACACTCTTTCTAAATCCGCACATTTGTGAATAATGATGAACGTTCAACTGTCAATTTTTTAGCACCTATCTAAAACTTGGATATACGTTATCAATCCTAACTTAAGAAATAGAGTTGCTATCATGATGTCAGCATGGACGAAAATAATATATTTTATATTGTTAAATTCTAGCGCATGCCATGAAACAACACATTAAAGATGTTGCAAATGTCAATCAAAGGTTGACGTGGGCAGCAACTGCTCAAGCTCAACTCTATCATTAAAAATATTATGCTAATAACCACTCAAGTGAATTTTTCGAATGCAATAACAATAGTTCTAACCTGCATATTATATTAGTACAAAACAATGCAGAAAAGTATATCACCTTTCAAACACTGTCATTTTAATAGAAACTGTATGAAGAGAAAGTTCTGTGAAATCTACTCTTCTCAAATTACAAAGCTGTAAACTGTTATACATAATCAAATTAATATAAAAATACCAACACAACTGTGTAAGTATGACAAACACGTTTTATTCTTATACCCCGCATACAAATAACTTTTATTTAAATTGCCCATCAAACGGAAGCAAACAAACATTACGCTAACAAGCTGAACTTGTTAACTCGCTCGGTGCTCTCAATTAAATCGAGTATGTACACACTTACACACACACAGAACAAGCGAGACAGGACATTGGTATGAAGTTAACTATTTAATTTGTTACATCTCGATTGTCAACGAGTTTTACAGCATAGTTATAGAACGCTCCATAAAAAACTGTGTGACACAGAATCCTGGCATGATCTCAAGTCATTAAAAAGACACGCGAGGTAAAGAGATACATTATGCCATCGGTTTATGTCCTGTTATGGCTCACACAATAGAAGATGTCACAGTTTAATTGACAATAGCTTGACTCTAAAATCGAATAAGCATAGATAATTCAATTACCGATAGGTAACTGTATAGCTAATTTCAGCGGAATGTTCAGTGCAATAGGTCACAGAATTTTGTTTTAGCTTGAATATATAAGAAAAAAATGAGCAGCGGTTATTTTGTATACAAAAAGGAGCAAAAATTAATTGAAATTCTTGCTCCTTAGTCTTTAGAAGCACTTGAGAAAATTGATACCTTAACATAATTTAATGTGCAATTTTTGTTTTATTACTGTTCATATTAGCCACCTGCATTACTGCGTTGCTATAGCGTAAGCTGTCTTTCTTTTTGTGGGCAGCAGTTTAATTTAACGCCAGTTTGTTCGACGGCGGTTCTAAGTAGGAAATAAAGTCAGTATAAGATTATTAGTTGCTCATTAACATGAGATTCCGGCCGCTATCTTGATTTAGAAATATTGCACGGCAAATTGTACGCTTATTAATTAATTATTATACAACAAGCAGGTCGATTCATGGCTTAATCTGATCGATAATAGTCACTATTAAAATGCACTAAATGATTCATATCATGCTCTTGTAAATATAAATGTAGTTTTTAGTACTGCAATCTGAAAAGAATAAAAAGTATCTAACTGACACCGTATTTAATTAGTCACAGATCGTTATAAAAATGCAAAAAGGTATAAAGAAATTTAAGATTTCTTTAGTTAATAACTGCTCGTACATAAAATAAAATAGAATATTCATACCAAACGGATCAACAGATTCGATAGTTTCTCGGAAATTATTAGATAACCTATAATAACCGTTATTTAACCACTCTCTTGTCAACTTTTTAAATGTTGTGCTCCATCTAACAATGGGTACACGACCTTTAAAAACCTACTTGCAATTTGATCATTGTTCCCTCTATTGCCTCTATATATTTCAACATTTTGCTTTTGCAGTTTTATCTTAAGTAGCTTAAAATCCTTAAGGATTTAAAAAATTAAAATAACGAAAATATTTAACCACATGTTCCTAACAAATGTGTAGAGTTGTCATATTTTGTGGCGGTGATTTTACTTGTCCAAGCAAATATTTCCTATATTATAAGAAATAAGAACAATTCATTCAGTAATACATATAATTTTGGTATAAATATATTAGTAATGTTATTGTTCTTTTTTGGAAAGTTTGATTGAAATTTTCTTTATCTTCTAAGGCTCGTTTTTGGAAGTGTGGATTAATCCGTGGAATATCAATAATCCCATTGCTCCCATTGGTTCAGCCATGTGTATTTCCATAGTAAAAGAAACTTATTCCAAGTATATACCACAATTGTAAACACGGTCCTTAATTGGAGCCACAACAAAGTGTTATATAGCAAGAATCAACAATACAGATGTGTCTTTCCGTAGAGTCCTGGATCTGAAGAAACTCTGAATTACGTCTAGCTTTTAAGAAAAACAGTGTCAAAAATGTACAAAAGCCGTTTTTTGGAAATTGGTTTAGGTACTGAAAACAACAAAATCTTCAGACTCTATAAAAAAGAAAAGCATATCAAAATCGGTTGTCATATTTCGTAAGCTTTATTATTTGACAGAGTAGGAATTTGATTATAATTTTTTTTCACAAATTTAATAATTGGAAAACCTGCAATTATTTTAACATCCACACTCAAACGCTTCCCATTTATTTTTGTTTTATTTTCTTGATTAACACTGTTTGTTGTATGCAAATTTACTAAGATGAACCAACAAAATATTTGAGTTTCAATGTTTGAGTAATTAGAAATAAAATTGCTTCCGGGGTTTTGCCGTGTGTCAAGACTGGTAATTAGTACTGAATACAGTATATGAATATAATAATCTGTTCGCTCTGAAGAAAAGAGCAACATAATTCGATAAACGTCAGCATTTACGAATGTTGACTCACGGCATAACCCAGAAGCAATTGTTTTCTAATTACAGTATTTTATATCATAATTTAAATATATTATTTGGTTTCTACCTACGTACTTACAAAACCTGTAATTGTTATTAACATTATACATTTTAAAAATCTGATTTGGCCGATCTCGATGAAATAGAATTTGCTCATGCAGCTAAACTATTGATTGTACCAAAAAATTTCATAGTAAATTATTCAGAATTTACTCTACTTTTATTTTATTATTTAACTATTTCGACGAAATTCCAGAAATTGCGGCATATTTGCAAAATCTTTCAAAAATCCTAAGACCAAATCTCCAGTTCCTTTGGACCCTTTTCAACAGAAAGCTTTTCAGCTCGAAGTTTAGTCATGAAACTTATGAAGTTTAGTCCCGATACCTTTAGTAGTTTCTTCGGAATCGTCGCCACAAAAAAACGGGTACACACATCCATACACACACACGCACACAGACATTTTTTGTACCTTGGTCGAAAATGTTCAGGGGACCCAAAAAGACATATTTGCGCTAAAATATCAAACATTTTTTTTTGGCACGATTACAAAACTTTACATACTACGTATGATAAAGTAAAAATGTTGCGGTTAGGGTTAAAACACTGACATATTTTTTGAAATTCCAATTTTACTTTTTTTAAGAACCTGTAACGGTCAAGCAATTACCAAAAAGCAATTCGCCCTTTTTGCAAGCAAATACTGGGGTAAGAGCCACTCCCTCCCTACCATGTCAAAATAAATCAAATAAAAATCAGTGTTTATGTTTAGAACTGTCCAAAAGTCTTAAGACTGGAACCATAGTTTTATGAAAATTAGAAACCATTAGAAATTTCTATATAATAAAAGGTTGTAAGTAAATATCATTTTAATGAGTTTTACATGACGCGGTTTTTTTTTTAATGGAAACGTTAAAGGTTTGTTATTTTGTTGCATTTTCAAAACTACAAAAATTAAATATGTTTTAAAGTTTTCGATATCAAATTCCTGTCATTTGTGTTCTTTTTTCGTTTATTTTAATATGGCAACCCTACACGTGTGGGTTCTTACATTTTGATAAATGAGGTGGGACAGATTTGAACTGTGTCCACGTAAGTGTGGATTTTATTATCCTTAACTTTAAACTAAAATCAACACATTAATGATATTAATGACATCTGACGAAACCAAGGGATCGTCTAGCCAAGCTTCTAACATAAAATTCCTTGTCTAATTTTTGCATGTAATATTGAATAATATGTTTAGTCTTATGAATTAATATCATTTGTAGGTGTACAAACTTAATAATAAGTGTTTACAGAAAATGGTTTGCATTAGATTATAAGTACATAATCTCCATTATTTTAACTATTGTATATCCGCATAGACGACATGATTGTGAAATCACTACATTGAACTCTAATCTAACTGGAAGGGACGCGTGCTTTATATTAGCTGCCGAGATTTGAGGCAGGCGCAAGCAAAAGAGACAGACCGATGATGTGGGGTATGTGTCACTGTCTGACTACCGTAGGTAGATAGCGGAATGCAGCAGTGTTTTCTTTTAATTGAAAACGATATCTTAAATAAAAATGTCAAACCGTCATGGTAACCATGAGATAGAAAGAGATGGCTACCCCACATTACTACGGGTTGCATACCAAATGCATTTGCCTCACTTATTGACCATGTCGCGTCCTTTCCAGTTATTTCCTAATATCAGATAGATTTAGTATAGTTTTCAGCGCTATACTATAGAGACTATGGCTCAACCATAGATATCCCATCATCTACTCCAGCCCAAACCATCACAGATCCACGACCAAATCTATCCACTTCCTGTATAGTAGCGGATAAGGTTTCCGTATGAGTTAAAATAGCGTTACTACCATCAACGACCTGAACGACCATCGTTTCTTTTGACGTTTCAATATGCAATTTTCCTGCCATCGTGCAAAAACGCTCCTTATAAAACAGGAATACAAAAATAAAGCGCCAATTACATGAGACAGCATTGTCATCGGCAGGACAATTGCGCAACGGTGAACCGTGTCGAACCTACCGATCGCCACCATTTATTAATGTAGTAACATGTTCGCGCGGACCTGCAGGGTAGAAAGCGTTGCATAATTTGATTTCTATATTTATACCTAACCGTGTAATTACTGTCAAGGCAACATGCTACACACCGAGACCATCTCACTTCCAGCCAAGGCAAGGGTAAGAAAACAAGCAAGGCGAATGCAGCAGCACTCTTCATACGAGGCATATACGTTACGGATCATCACCATAAATGGGCAGTCACCTCGGCGCTTGTTTTCTTTTTCGATTGCCTTTTTATTTCGCACATTTTAAGATCTTGATAGCATATTTGGATTAATGGAACGCGCACCTACATGAGTATGAGCATGCGAGTTGTATAACGGATGATTCAGCAGAATGCTTTGAAATAGCGGGTGCGCACTGTAATGTGTATGACAGGCAAGATGTGTAATTGAAGAGTGCCGGTTAACGTTGCGGTTTCGTGGGAATTTTGTGGTAATTTTCCTGTAAATTTCATACGTCCAATGGAATAATGATCAAAGAAGTCAAAGAACTTGTAGTATCTTCTATTATGTTCATACGGTCTAACGTCTTATGTGACTGTTAGGCTTGCTGTATTCCTTTTTATTATTTGTTGTGTTTTCCAGTATATTGATCGATGTCTGTTCAAATTAGTCTCCGGCAGTAGTAAATCGCTTCTGTGAATATTTAAGATCTTAGGTTAGCATTTATAGTACTAGAGTAATTATAGCTTTTGTAAATTTGACACGAACACTGCTTCCAATGCATTTAATTAACGGAGAGTTGATGATGAACAGCGCAACAAGACGTTTTTTCGCCTCTAAACGTGGCTTAAACGAACATTTTCGCACAAATGCATGTAGTTTGAATTTGAAATTCAACGTACTTCCTGATGACTCTTTTTCAAGGTCCACCCCTTCAAAATGATATATGGCCTCAGAAACAATTACTTTATTTTATTCATAATTCCAAATTAATTATTTAGGGTCGCTACCGGCTATCAAAGTTAAGAAAAATGAACTAACTTTCTATCAGATTTTCTATTTGTACGATTACGATTATAATTATTTAATAACAGTATACTATTTAGTGTATAAACATGCGAGCGATTAATTTCCGTTATGTGCGGTGAAATATGACGCTTTATCATCAGGGCCACCCTAACCACAGGGCTAAATGGGCTATAGCACCGGGGCGCAAACATTTTGGGGCGGCAATTTTTAAGTGCCAGCGCAGGGTTACCAGATTTGATTTAGCAAAATATATGAGACTTCTAGTACAAATCTAAGAAGTCATAAAAAAATATGTGAATATAGTGGATCAACTTGATCACGGTTTCACTGTTGCACAGAAAACGTTTTTCGAAAATCTTACGCGAGACTCCGATTCGCATTCAGGGCAACTAATTATATCCAAAACCAACTTTCATATGCTATTTAGAATATCCATATTCTCTAGAGTTATCAATATTTTGCAGTCTTCAATTCTGTTTTTCACAAGAAGAAATTCATGCATAAGGCTATTGAAATGTTTCCGCACAAGGCTATTGAAATGTTTCCGCACCATTAACACTATTAAAAGCTTTACGAAAATCACTAAGAACAATATGGGGTTGCCATTTAAAGGAAACGTTGATGATGTCATATGCCAGAAATATATGAAGGTCGAAAATTTAATTTTACATATAAATGTTTTTTGATAGTTAAATATCAACGAAAATTTTGTAAAGTAACAAACGTTCTCAAAGCTTTTCTCATGTGTCTATACTTTAAGCGCTCGCACTGTATAGGTACAAAAACAAATATAAAAATTAACAACTGCCACTCAAATGTTGAATAACATCGCGTCGGTCTAATGCTCATATGGCTTAAATCCAAAATAATAAAATTTAGAAAAAAACGGTTCAGATTTGTATAGAACCAGATGGTACTTTATTTCTTGGGGATGCGAATTCGTATACTACAAATTATTATGATACGTATTATACATTATTATAATTTTACATGCCTAATAAGGGCACGGACACACAATTAGCGACGCTGCTAGCTGTGCTGATAACAGTGCTGATAGCGATTATGGCAATAAACATACAGTCCGCGGAATCAGCTCCGCTAGCAGCAACGCTCGAAGCGCCCGCTCATGGCCATAAGCACCTGTGTATTCAAACGCTCCGCTACCAGTGCCGCTATCAGCACAGCTAGCAGCGTCGCGAATTGTGTGTCCGTGCCCTTACTCGATGAGAATTGTGCCTATTAAATTATGCAACGCAAAGCCATTTTGGCAAACAAAATTGAGAGACTATTTTCGTACTACAAACTTATTCCCTAACAAGGAATTTATAGGAATTCCCACTACAGGAACCGAATTACGCATTACTGAGCATTTTATAAGTTATGTCACTACAAATTGCAGCTGCGAAAAATCTTTTTCAACAGTGAAAAGGATAACAAATTATAAACGATCTTCTCTCGGGGAAAGAACTTTAAATGATTTGTGTACTTTATCCATTTAATAACTTAAATACGTGTGGTATCAATTTGGAAGAGAAAAATCTAGGACAATACAATACATATATACAGGGTGAGTCACTAGAGTCGCGGTGGTAGATATAGCAATTATCTTTAGAGATGGAAAAAAATATTTAATACAAAAGTTGTTTGGCATATCATTTTTTACAACGTAAAATTATTTTCATTTATACTGGGTGTTGCATTTAGGCGTAGCAGAAAATAAATTAACTTTTTTAAATGGAATGTCCTGTATATTATAACATATTATGATTGCGAAGAAAATTGTCTTACTAATTTTTTTATTAAAAAAATGGCCGTTGCAGGCCTTTTCCGAAAACTACGTAATAGCGTCATTTTTGCAGATATTTTCTTACAACTTTGTCAGAAGATAACCAATACTAATAGGGAGGTGATAGTGCCCAAAGAAATTTGATGCGCTATACAGGGTGTTCCTAGCACCTAATCAATTTTGATATTTTTCAAATGGCTTTTTCTTGAGTTTTTTAAATGGAACGCCCTGTATATTATTTGCTGGTTGCATTTCCCATTAAGTTGCCTTTAATTTATATTAAGTGTGGCATATACATATTTGTACCCGTTTTCGTGATATTTGGAATTTAAAGAAAATGTGTAATAAAGTATACCAATACAGTGCTTTAATATTACACCCTGTATAATTGAGTTAGTTTTTTTCATGTATTTTGTTATAATATAAATAAATTATAAATGTTGGTAAAGTTAAAAATGCTATTTTTTTATAAAGATACATTTAAATAGCAGAGTTACGCTAATATTTTAAGTTAGCTTAGATTTACTTAACCTCGTTGTCATGGAAACAAAAACAAATAACAGACGTGTAGTTATTGCTGTCAACAGACTTAATATAGCTAACCAACATTTGTAATCTCTGTTAACGATGAATGTTAATTATACTAAAGAGGAACTGATAAATATTAGTTACATCTATGGAGAAGCCGGCAAAAACGCTCTACTGGCCTCAAGAATTTACGCTCAGCGATATCCCGAAATACGGCATCCCGATGCAAGAACAATTAAGCTACAAGCATTAGGTGCTAGGAACACCCTGTATAGCGCATCAAATTTCTTTGGGCACTATCACCTCCCTATTAGTATTGGTTATTTTCTGACAACGTTGTAAGAAAATATCTGCAAAAATGACGCTATTACGTAGTTTTCGGAAAAGGCCTGCAACGGCCATTTTTCTAATAAAAAATTGAATATTGCAGAAACTATTAGCTTTACGTCAATATCACCTGATACAATTAGTAAGACAATTTTCTTCGCAATCATAATATGTTATAATATACAGGGCATTCCATTTAAAAAAGTTAATTTATTTTCTGCTACGCCTAAATGCAACACCCAGTATAAATGAAAATAATTTTACGTTGTAGAAAATGATATGCCAAACAACTTTTGTACTAAATATTCTTTTCCATCTCTAAAGATAATTGCTATATCTACCACCGCGACTCTAGTGACTCACCCTGTATATGTTACTTCCTACTACTTTTTTTTAAATTTTGTATGAATTTTATATCTAGATTGTAGGCTTGTAGACTATGAATTTTATGTTTTTGTTTAGTTTAATGGTAATGAATTGCCTTTTTCTAGTTCTGACACTTTTGTATAACTTTGCCGGTCACCCCGTTTTCGCAAGCCATCCAGTGTATTTTCGTATGAAGAGGGACGCATTATTTTTAGTAGCCCACGGGCGCCGAATATCTTAGGCCGGCCCTGTTTATCATGTCATCCACGTAGGCCTTGACAGTAGCTTTAAATAATAATGACAGTTCCTTTGAATCAAAAAGTCATTATTCAAAAGAATTAGTTATAATTTTGCAAAGCTACGGCGTGTATCATGATAGGGATTATATAGTCATAGATACGTATACAATTATATTATGTGAGTCGTAGATAAAGAAAAATAATCCATAAACTTTTGATGTCACTACTTAATTTGACAAAAATACAATAATTGAAACATGATACCATTTTTCTCTCAAACTAGACACAATTAAAAATCTATGGCTCCAGATTCAGATACATACTACGGAAAAAAAGCAGACCAAAATCAATGGTAACTTGTCCGATTATGTTGCTGTTGGCCAAGGTACTGGTTTAAATTTCGATAGTATTTTTGTAATTGTATTTTAATTTTTGCAGGATCGACCATTTTAATCCGTGACAAAGTTGGTAAACCTTTTCATAATTCTAACTAAGCGATTCCAGGAGGGTCAACAGCGGGGCTCTACAATGTCGGCACAGGGAGTTATTAGCAATTATATATGAATTCTATCATTTTGTATAGATTTCATTAGGAAAAATCTCTCAAATAAAGTTATAGCAAGTTTTTTATGTCTATTTACTACGCAGATCGATTTTCTGTCCTGCTGTTTTGCTGTTCTTATTAAAATTTGAATTCTTTCAGAATTTTTTTACTAGAGACAATCGATTTTTTAAAACAAATGAATACTTGGGTCAAATGAATACTGGAATGTTTCCAATTTCAGAAAAAGTAATATACAAAAAAACAACTGAGTATTTCTACCGGTACATACCGTTTTCTTGAAATTTGTTTGCGTGTCGTTTAAAGCATAGAAGTCGCATCTACGTTTGTCAGCAGTTGCTACTTTCAGTTTTAACACATCAACAAAAAGTCATTCTTATTGCTTATTACCATCTAAATGATTAAAACAAGAAAAAGTCGAATCCTGTCCCATTAAGTTAGTGGTAATGTGATAGTCTTTCTGGGTTAGCTTCCAGTATTTATTAATCATGATCTCATCATGAGTTTTAGTAAATTAGTAAATTTGTCTAAATATTCAAAAATTTCTAATGATGAAAATTTGAAATTATTACACGCAAAGCAACATAAAAAATTGAAATTTGTATGTCTATTGCATATATCTTATTGCAAAGCAATTACGAAATCCTCCAGAATCTGAAAATTATTATAACAAAACACTTAACATTCTTTCACGTAACGTATTAAAACATACAATACAGGTGAGGCAAACAAATCCATATATGCACGCAACATTTTTCCATATACAAGCAAATCTCGCAAGTATATATGCACTGAAACAGTTACTCCACATATTTTTTCCTGCAACCGAACGCAATTCGAACAATAAGATAATCCAACGCTCTCACGGGCATTAACACAAACCAGTGAGAATATGAACAACATTGTGAAACGGCACACGAGATGCAAGAGATCTGCCAGCAGCCTCCTGGCGCTCATTAATGAGCTGAACATATTTCTTGAATCAGTGCTACTATTCTAAGCGCGAGCATTCCACAACACAGAAAAGCGTACCATAAAGAAACAAGAGACGACGACACAGTTGACGCGACGACCGGATCTTCACGCGCATCGCAACGTCCGCGCCTATAAATAATCATTTCACTAATTTAATCGTTTATATTTAACGCGAGTAGGTACACCACCGACTGTCTGGAATTCGGTATCTCTTTCACTTCACCTCTTCTGTTCACACGGGTATGTCTTCATTGGTTCAGACGTGGACAGTTTGACGATGATGATCCTTTTTGGAGTCAAGTTTCCATAAAATATATATACCAAGAGATAAATGGGACAAGTGAGAATAGACCCTCGGCTCCAAATTCTTTATGCAAGTTGTATAGCTTGCCTTATAAGCGCATGACAAGAGCCGTATTTTGCATTTGCCTTTCTGATCAGAAAATGGATTGGACGTATCGGGGTTAACTTGACAAGCATTAACAATTCTAATGCTGAATGAATTGCATATGTCTGCTAATCTGCAAGTGGATCAATGACAACTGTATTTTTGCGTAGATGTATTTTTTGAACCGAATGATTTGTTCTGTTAAAAGTTTCTAAATAGATTTAGCAAGTCAGGTCGACCATCTGTACAAGTCTATTTTTGCTTCTTCTTGCGTATAATTGATGTGTGTGAATGTCTTGCTCTGCGGAATGTCCTCGATTCTTTGTCAATGACAAATTGTCAGTCCAGTGCTATCTTGTAGCGTCTGTGTTTGTAAAAAGTAAAAATACCAACCAAAGCATTCCTGCTGAAATTAATAAGCCGCGACAAAATCATCCCCTCATAAAACATACCACTACAAAAAAATGTAGAATTGATATAGGTAAACTAATATGGAGAAAAGAATATACTAATTAGTGAAAATTGCGTATATCAGGGCTGCGATTCTTCAAGTCATTCGAAAATGCGCGCATACGCAAATATTCGCATGAAAATTTTCTAATAGAAATTATATTTTCTATTCTTGAAACCACTCGTAATAAAGCATTCGAATAAGATTCTACTACTTTTTCGATTCCGACGTTTTCCTAGGAACGCTATGGCAACATCGTAAAATCTGGTAATGATTGGTACTTTTTGTGTTCTTGAGTTGGTCGTACCACCTAACTGTAGAAATTTGCGAACATCAGCTAACATATCACGTCGTTGTACAGTTGTATTCTATATATTATTACCTTTAAGTTTGAAACAAATTTGACTTTAATATTTGTAGACATTAATGTTATAATTAAACTCCGGAAGTGAAATTTCAAGCCTCTGGGAAAGGGAGTTCATATGAGGTAAATTGGCATGGTTAGCTATGAAGATCATGTTCAAAGGTATAATTGTGGAAAATGTGGTCCAAATTTGGACACCGGATTAGCATACTATTTAAATACCTCAAGTAAAACTTCAACCTGGGGGTTGGTGTTCTCTGAGGGTACCAATTGGGTACTACATTCTTACAAAAGTTCAACGTGATTCTAGTTGTTTTTCGACAAGTGGCGTTCTGTAGCGTTCCTTACCCCCAGATCTTGGGGTGTTCCTTTGCCGTACTAATTCCGGGGTTAGTGTTTTATGAGTTTACCAATTGGGTAGTAAATGCATACAAAAGTTCAGAGTGATTCGTGTTGTTTTAATAATTTTTTTTATTAAATGGCGTTCTGTGGTGACTTTCGAAAGAACTACGCGTAATTTATGCGGGTTCCCTTGAGATACTAATTCAGCGGTTGGTGGTAGCAATTATATGATACTAATTGTGTACTAAATATTAGGAAGTTTCAAGTCGATATGCGAAATATGGCGTTCTGAAGTAACGGACGTTGTTATCACGATGTTGATATCGCTTAGGTGCTTGTTACATTTCAGGCTCTTTTTCATCGGCCAACGCAGCTAAATATGCAAGTTCTTCTAATGCTGCGATTACAACAAACTGCTGACGGCTAAAACAACACAAAAACCGAAGCTGTCAAACACAACAATACGTCAAATACCATTCGTAATCTATGATTCCGCACGCTTTTACCACTCGTTGCATTTCATTCGATTATTTTCGCATGCATAATGCCCATTCGAGAATTTGTCGCTTTCGCATGCGAAATGCTTTTCGAACGATCCGAGAATCGCAGCCCAGAACTCTCACAATATAACTAACTTATAGTAGCTAATAGCTTGGTATACCTTACTCTATTTGAACCAAAACCTCCGGTCAAATGGCCACCAAGTTCCTATGAAAAAACATCTTCGGTCATCTTTAAAAACCACGTATGTCGATGCTGAAACACAAACAATTTTCACCTCTATTTGACGGTATAATAGAGGTGAATATCGTTTGTTCATATGAATCGATATAGTGGTTTTCTAATGAGTAGCAACGACATGTTGATCTATATTCAGAAATTTCGAAAGAAGAATCCTTCTCGAAAAAAAAAACCTAGTCTACTTGACATTTCCGACCATTTTCTGTTTTGTTAACTCATGTTTTTGCTTTATTATTGTATTATTTTTTATTATTACCATGATATATGATAAAGGTACAGCCATATTTCTTGCATTTTACCCATACAAGACGGGTCTGCTAACATCCAGCCAAATGGGATTATGGACACACCAAGTTATTATAAAAGTACATATTATATGCTTCTATTCTTATTATATTCTATTCTATCTATTCTTCTGTATCTATTGGAGTTAGCCAGAGCACATTATTATTAGATTACATTCATCTATGAGAAAAATTATTCTCAGCTATAGTATGCGGGTGCTGTAACCCATCCACTGTTAAATAATAATCACCTTAATTAAGTACTTTTCAGCCTGATTTGCAAAGGCCAATTCTTCAGCCATTTCTTACTATCCACATGTTATGCCAGCTAACTAATTTCATTAACATAATATTAACAGTTGAATATAATGAAACACGGATGTTTTATGTAGACTGGTTTATTTAGAGTATATTAAACTCTATCGATTTCTTTTTTGTGCTATTTATATTTTTATCTTTTAGTTTCTACGCCTGAAGATGGGCGTTTAATGACCGAAATCGATAGCGTTTTATATACTTATATAAACCAGTCTACATAAAACATTCGTGTTTTATTATATTCAAATGAAGTACTATAGACTAACATGGAGCAATTCATTAAATTAGTACCTAATATTAACAGTTAAATAATAGGTGAATAGACATTACAAAATAAGACTACATTATTATTGCAATAATTCCACGTTTTCGGATTATTGTAATTCATCGTATATGTCCTCACATATACCGTGTGTCCCCAGATGGACCTAACGATACCTATAATGGACCATCATTTTCATTTCTCGAATAAAAGTTATTCTTCATAAAAAGTTTTAGATGTCCTAGAAATGCCACTGCCGTAATCAAAATATTGATTTAACACACAGGCTGGTTGCAAAATAAGATATTTTTAATTTTCAAAAGAGTACGGTATCAGTTTTGTTAGAATTAAATGTAAAATGTCATAAAGAAAAGTTGTTGTACATTTAATATCATACTGAAAATGTTATAATGACATGCTGCCAGAAAATCATATTATGATTAATAATATGGTGACATACAGGTGGAATGTATATTTTAAATAAACTAAAAATTACAGCCATAAGCTGGATTTGAACCAGGGACCTTTGCGTCGCTAGCACAATGGTCTAACCAACTGAGCTATTGAGGCTTATGACATTTGTTAGGGCTAATTTTCATATCAAGGTAAAGTAGTCATTCACTACCAAGTAGTCATTCACTACCAAGTAGTCATTCACTACCGAACACTACGCTATCATGACACCTATCAAATGCCATCTACTTGGAAGTAGGGTACCCCACAAATACATATGAAATGTAACAAATGTCATAGGTCTCGATAGCTCAATTGGTTAGAGCATTGTGCTAGCGACGCAAAGGTCCCTGGTTCTAATCCAGGTCGTGACTGTAATTTTTAATTTATTTAAAATTTACTACCCGCCTGTATGTCACCATTCTATTAACCTATTAATTTAATGCTCAGATTTCAAATTTGAATAATTTATATCAATTTTAATATTTCTTCTTTAGTTCTTTTCGTTTGTTCTTATTTTTTCGTTCTTTAATCAATCTTACGCCAAAACATTATTAACAAGAAATTACGACAACTGTGTTTTCAGTAAAAAAAGACCGTTAAAATCATCAAATTCTTTTGTCAGATTCTTTTATTAATTTTTCAGCAACTGACAAAATTATCAAAAATCAAGTTTAGGACAGAAAATTCTAAATTCTTACATTTAACTTGGTGAATAGCTTTTAGGGTCCCGTGAATAAATTACCTGAGAAAAACACTTGGAACTCTACGTATTTTCAGACTAAATGTGCTGATTTTTTTAATAATAAGTAGGTACCTTCTATGCAAGAAAAGACAACAACCATATTTTTTAGGAAATAAGTACTGTATTGATGATATTTAGAAATACTTTAGAATTAATTGTAAAATTTATATCCATCTGGAGACATACTGCATTATAAATAGCAGGAGCGTGCGTGGACAATTTGTATACGTAAGCAATAATAGGAGCATTTTGCAAAGAACAAAAAAATAAAAAATAGAACTGAAATATGCCCCATAATAATATAAACATGATCATACGTCATCTCGGAATTTGACCTTAAAAGTTTAACTGATATTCATAAAGTGGAAAAATATACTCTTAAAATAAGTACGAAGGCTTTCACGGTCATAATCACCAGAAAATAGTTTCCGGGTTTCTGTAGTATTCTACTTAGGAATATTTTCAGTATTAAGTCCATAGATTTTATACTTTTAAGACAATTTGACAGCAGCCTCATTATTACATAGAATCTGGTATTAATTTTACCTATTCAATTATAGATAAAATAATGTTAAATCTAATGCGTGTTTTAGGATTTCAACCACTAAATCAAAGACTTAAAACTTTATATTTTCTAACGTCTGTTCTTACAATTCTAAGCGATAAATCCCTTCATTAATGAATGCCTTTGATTTCTCTACACATGATGCAACAACGGCAGGTGGAAGGCAAATTAAACCAGGTACCCGAACCAGTTCATCGACTGAGAAAACACCAGAACCACCACCTGGCCAATAGGGCTTCACAACCCCACCAATAAATGCACATTAACTTTAGTTGTAGAACGGCGTAACAAACCATAGTTACTACTTATTAAAACATCAGTCTTCTTTCTATATAATCCACATGATCAAACAAACGCGGTTTGCTACTCCAGCGACATTTAAAGCCATGCCTACCAAACCACATACTTTAGCGACAATAAATCGAAAGATCAGTGAGCCGCAGAATCGCTCTTTAGAATCACCGAATCAACCCAACCGTGAACATTGAACAATCTATTTTATCATCAGAATTGCCGAGAATGGCGACGGGCTAAATGCAGTTGCGCTATTCAGTAGGTCTGCCAAAAATAAAAAAAGATTAGTACCAAATCTGGTTTACTTTTATTTCTCCATAGTAAAAGTGGAACACCAGATAACCTAATAAAAATTCCAATGAGTAATTCATAGCGTTCTTCTGGACTATGTGGTCGCATTGCTGGTGCAGATAAATTGCGTAACTTTGAAATGCACATTACTCTTTGACACTGTTCTGTAAATAAGATGGAATCGACGCGTTTAATTAGAAGTTATTTTTGTCATCTGATAGTTAATCTATAATTGGACTTACACACCCATTTGTGAATTAGTGGTACAGATTTATCCATCTGAATGAACGGTACATCCAATACGTAGTAATTTGTAATGTAAGGACAAATATCTAGGCATAGTGTTGTCAATGAAGGAATAGTGTAAAGAGTGTAAAGACGGGAAATTATTGTAAGAATACTAATTACACATAACAGGTGAAATATGGGTCACATACGCGGCATTGTCTGGTATCGTTATCTCAACTGTAAAATGATTTTAAAGCTAAAATGCAATTAGGAAGTGATAATTACTGAAATAACGGCTTTCAGGTGCTGATGAAGCATCCACGTGCAGTGTGTGTACAATCTCTTTGAAACGATTAACACGTTTTATTAAGATGTCACCAATACATATAAGATACAATAAAAAGGATAGTACAAAGTAAGTGGAAGCTCCTTCCAAGTTGATACAATTGCGAATACTGCTAATAAAAGCTCGAGACTAAGATTTAGTCCTCTCATCATTTTAAGGCGAATCCGTACCCCCTACGTTCTACTCACAAAACACGTAATAGTTCTGAGTGTTTTTCTCAGCTATTAGTTCACAGAATCGTAAAAGCAATACCCAAAATTAAAGATAAAAGGTATATAATTATCCGTCTAGTGGTAATTTTTTTATATTTTTGTTTGTTTTTGACTAACTTTTTTGACTAACTGAATCTGACATAAAATTGACGGACATTGCGATTCATTTACGGAGATCTAAGTTACACCTTCCTCTATAAGTGTACACAATTTCATGTAAAAATATCAATATCTTACATACTTTTTTCACTCAAAACTTTACTTCTTTGAGTGCATAAATCAGACATATTTTATCACGTAGCGTGGATACTACCATAAAAATTAATACATTTACATTTACCACAACAAGTAATATATTTTTATCTATAATTTGATGTATAACATGTGAGAATTGATTCAAAATTAAGCTCACTATGGATGCTTGTTTTATAGGACGTACTAGCCCTACTGATTTCTCTTAACATATAATGTTTGACACTTTTAATGTTTGTTATACTACATTCTTTCGAAAAGCATGTCGGACTCGTTTTTTTTTGTTTGACATTATTTATAGTTTACAACCAAGTACTAAAACTGATTTGGTTATACGGCATCCAGCTTTGGGGCTGCGCAAAAAGCTCCAATATACAAGGAATCCAGATTTTCCAAAATAAAGTACTAAGGAATATGGTTAACGCTCCTTGGTACATACGGAATAGTGACCGCACCGTGATCTTGGTGCCCCACAAGTCATCCAAGAGATAAAAAGTTTCGCCACTAAGCATGAATCTCGCCTAAGCCATCACGTCAACGTAGAGGCCCTGCAGCTGCTGGACAACGAGAATCTAGTGAGAAGACTAAAAAGAACTAAACCCTTCGAACTAGTGAATCAGTGAAATGTGTAAAAAGCAGAACACAGTGAGTGAAGTGTTAGTGCTTCTTGTTTGGGACAAAGTAAATATAGGGACATCAGTGGATAGCCTATTAGAGACAAGTACCTAGCTTTAAGAATTCAGATTTAAATTGATGGTTAATCTTTTAGATTAGTTTCAATATGTTAAGCATCATGCTTATTAATAAAAAAAGAAACATTATTTATAATTGAAAATATTTGGACTAACATGTAAAAAATACCAAAATAGGTCGAAAATTCTTAATCAATATTGATCCATAAATGCATATGGATACGGAATCCAATAACGCGTAATTTGATAAAATATAAGAGCAGTTAAACTGAGTAGATGTACTTCGCCGATATAAAAGATTTTTGTTTTTAGAAAAATTATTTTGACTTAAAATTAAATTTCCTTTCGCATATGCAATATGCAATTTACATTGAAACAAAAAATATATTTTTGTAGAGATTTCTTTCCTTTACAATAATATGACTGCTTTTGTTTAAAAGTACATTTACTTCCGTCAAAGAAATCAAATTATGATTCAAAGAAATGTATTGTTAATGTGAAGCCCTCATCATGTATTGCTGTAAGACCGGCGCGATCCGCAGTATACCGGGTGACCCACGCCATAGGTACTCCCGTCTATTTTTGTTGTTTATAAAGCTGGACGAATGAAATTTGGGAAAGTTTTAATAGACAAAAAATGCAATTCTTGTGGATACTCTTGAGGATACTCTTGTTTTTCCGGAAATGACGTCATCATTGAAATCTTAAATGTATATTCTATATTCTTTGTGTGATATTTTCAATCAGAATGACATTCTGAACACAAAAACATATCGATCGTCAACATATCGATCACCGAGGTACCGCAAAAATAACTTTTTGTATTAATCTAGGTGGCTAGGTATTGGTGAAAATAGTCGGCAATTGTCAAATAAACACTAACTAAATCGACTTTGGCCGACATTGCATTACTGGAGCCCTCTAGCGTAATTTAATTGGTTTTTGGCCAGTGAATCATTATTTGCACGGGTACCCAATGGCCAGTGGCCACATCCTGATTATTCGATAGAAAACATCTTTCCGATTACAATGATACCAAATACTTGAAATTTTATTCAAACTCTTAGCGTACAAATGTTGTTAGAAGCAAGGAAACCGAAAACAATATTGACCTAATGATCAAAGTCAGCGTACAAGATAAAATCACTCAATGGACTACTCGAAGGAAGTACCCATAAACATCATTTTCACGCTACGATTATCAGCAAAATATCAAGAATTTTGTATCATTGTGTCGGAAAAATGTTTTTCCTCGAATCATCAGGGTACTTCCTTCGAGTAGTCCATTGAGTGACTTTGACTTGTGCGCTGTCTTAGATCATTAGGTCAATATTTTTCCGATTTCCTTGCTCTAACAACATTTGTACGCTAAGAATTTCAATAAAATATCAAGCATTTGGTATCATTGTAATCGGAAAGACGTTTTCTATCGAATAATCAGGGTGTAATCAGGGAATAATCAGAACAAAATCGATTTAGATAGTTTCACAATTTTCGATAATTTTCATCAATTCCTAGCCACCTAGATTAATACACAAAAAAGTTATTTTTACGTTGCCTTGGTGATAAAAATTGACGATCGATATGTTTTTGTGTTCAGAATGTCATCCTGATTGAAAATATCACACAAAATATAGGGTGCCATTTAAAATTTCAATGATGACGTCATTTCCGGAAAAACCAGATGTCATATTAACCTCAAGAGTATCCCAAAGAATGGCATTTTTTGTCTATTAACACATTCCCAAATTCCATTCGTCCAGCTTTATAAATAAAAAAAATAAACGGGAGTACCTATGCCGTGGGTCACCCGGTATAAACGGTCGAGATAGTCCCCGCGTTGTCTAGGGAGACTAACACCACCGGTCGATGAAGTGTGAAATTCCAAAGGACGGCAACACGTAGAGATTTTGTTCTACTGTGTCCACTGTCCACCAGAAAGTTCTTGACAATGAAAATCCACATTTTTTTTTGCAATCAATTAATTTCTTTAATCAAAGAACCATTGATTACAACCTTAATAAATGGCATTTTAACTCAACCAACTTACTTGTTATTTCGAAACATATCATTATACTTTGGTTCAAGAATAATTATTTAAACTTATCATTCGTTGTAATTTACTAAATGTTTTAACTGAAAAATTTACACAAATTGGCACAAATAAATGTTTTATCTACCAAACAATTACCAATTACAATTACAGATTTAATGCATATTTATTTGAATTAAACATTATGACAATACGTGCTCTTATTAGAACGCGTAGTTACATCGAATTTTAAGCAAAGCCGTTAAGTAATTTTAGTGATTACTGCTTTGAAAGTTCTGGCTTGTACCTACTTGAAGACTTGGCATAAGTTGCATGAAGTAAATTCGTGGCAAGCTTTTATGTCCATTTTCTAGTCAGTTGAAATCCTTTAAATTTTAATATTTATATATTTTTCAAATTTTATAAATATTTTTCTTCATCATATCCGTTATAATAATGCTAATAACTCACAACTGTTATAGTATACATATTATTATAATACAAGTTTTATAAGACAAAAATTGGCGCACGAGTTGTTTTGGGCACGACGAGCGTAGCGATGAGTGCCCAAATGGAACGAGTCATATACTACTTTTTTCTACTTTACGACATAAATTTTACATAAATTTCGAAAATTGCGGTTGTCATTTTACAATCTAGAGTAGTTTTATCTTCAACAGTTGGTAGTTGTGGTAAAATTCACAAATATGAGTGAGGCGAGCCAGTAGCGATTGAGATGTCAACTTTATTTGACCCTTGACGTCAATATCATCAATCTTGGAAATCAAAAAGTTACTAAAAGTTTGTGATCTAGCGTTTTCGTAACGACACCGAAAGCGGTTTCGTTATGAGTTTATAACGAACGCAAAGTAGAAAAAACTTATTTGTAAATTTGTAAATTTTATTATTAATGATTTTTTTTTGTTTTCT
Organism: Aphodius sticticus; assembly: GCA_963966075.1. Lineage (NCBI taxonomy): Eukaryota > Metazoa > Arthropoda > Insecta > Coleoptera > Scarabaeidae > Aphodius > Aphodius sticticus. Next base: position 13,750,168 of record OZ014506.1, read on the forward strand.
ACTCAAATTCTAATTCTTATAGGTACTAAATTCTTAAAATGACAATCAGTTTTGTTACTTTTTGTTTTTTTTTAACATCATCAAAACAAACAAAAAGCAAGTAATCAAAAATTGTTTAAATATTAAATATGTTAACAGTGGCTTTAAATTTAAAGTCTATGATAACATTCAACGAATTATAAATTCATGGAAAGTTCTTAGATAATTTTATATCCTATACTTTAAAAGGGTTTGCCCACAGTTAAGCCCTTTTAAACTAATTTGTTTCCCGAAGAAGTTTGACTAGTTTATAATTTGTACTTGATAGATACATATTAGTGGATTCTAAAAACCAAGAACCAATCTTCTATTAACAGTAGTAACAATAATAATAAATAAAACTAAGGGTTACAATGTTACATGCGTTATTTATTATCATTAAATTATCATTATCATTAATCAAACTATAATGAATTGATTGTTATGTATTTTAATGGCAAAGAACACTTGATACTGCCAAAAGGTAAAACTGTTACCCCTGTTTTGTAGTTTTTCATTTCTATCTCTGCGAGTGTACACAATTACCATTTTATTGGTAGTTTCCATACGAGTGGTGAAAACATGGAAAAATTTTTGTGTCCTAAATGTCCTAAAAACGCAATATTTTCTTAGCTTTAGCTAAATTTTCGGTCTAGTGTACAACAAAGCGCTCATGGGGCACCCAAATTTGTCTCGGTATACAAAATGTGACAGGAAAGACCGCTCTTTCCTCTAGAATTGTAAAAATAGCAGAGTGAATGTGGTTCTTATACCTGACTCAACGATGGTCACCACATAAGGACAAAATCTGTAGCATTTTTTAAAGTTTATTGGGTTACTAGCGACAGTTGTCTTAGTCATAAAACGAAATTCATTTCTAATAATTATAAACCTGAACAGAAATGATTTTCGCAACAGAAATCGTTAAATGAAACACGAAATTGGTGCAATTCCAGAATTAATAGAAACCGACAATTATATCCTATTATACCTAATTTTCTTACAAACGAAATTTCGTAACTTACCTTCCTTAACCTTACATTTACTGGTTCAGCGGGTGAACGCCCAGCATCAAAACTACCCCTATTCTTCATGAAACCCTCAGCAGTCGGCAGCTGTGGACCAACATCTGCAGAACCCTTCTGCCTGTGTTGCGAATTGACCGCCATCGACCTGGCAAAACAACTCTTGAAGCTGTTGTCATCAAAATCGGCACTAAACTCCAATTTATTATTATCATTCACCATCGTCAATGTTATTTAAATATCCGATTTCTCAATTTTATGAGCTGGGCTAGCTTATTGCAGAGAACTGTCACATGTCACTAATATTTATTTTATATTTTGCGCACTGCTGATGTTACCTAGGTTACGTGAAGTTTCCTTCGTGTTACCATAGAGCCGGCTTGAGAATCACAACACAACACTCCGGAATATCTGTTCTTCTCCGCACTCGCAGGATACGGGCAATGGTGTGTGGTGTTTTGAAAGTTTCGTCCACGCGCCACTGAGTTCGGGATGGCGCTTGCGCAGTACGGCTTCTACCACCCTCCGCGTGGTCGTACTTTTAAATAAATTGTATTGTCTGTACCAAGTTTGTTTCGAGTGTAATGTAATGTTAAATGTAAATGTTGCGCTTCACGCTTGTTTGTTTTCATGTATTCTTTGTGTAACTTATTTAAAAATGTAGGCGATGCCACGTTTTAGTAAAAGTTTTAATAAATATGTTGCTTTAATCAATATATATTTTATTGTATGGTTTTATTTAGCTTAATTTGTAAAGATGTTCTTATTATGTGTTTTAAAACTTATATTTTATGAAAACTCTTTACTTCACCATCAAAATTAATTTCTGTTTTCTTTTCTGGCAGTCAAAATTTTTTAGTTTAAAAAATGGATTGTTTTCTTGATATATGTATTTTGTAGAGGGTCTTTTTCTTGGATATTTGACCGCATATACATAAAGCTTCAGGAAAATGAACTATAAAGACACTTATTTTTGTGCATTCGGTGGTATAGTGTTATTGCATATATTGAAAAAGCTGCTGATGTCTTTCCAAAATACTAAGTAATTTTACCCGATATGCCTTAAAGCGGGGGCTACACATTCGTATACTTGCCAAATATCAAATATTTGCCAAGTATATGAATATTTGTCAAGAAAAAAAAACCTGCTCTATTCAATTCGTAGCGAGTCCACGTCTAAAATAAATTTATATATTCGACGTTCGGCTGTGCGGACGAGTTTTTTTTACGCCATATACTTGGTATTTGCAATACACAGTTGAAGTGGGTATAGCAAATGCAAAGGCGACAAATATTGGTGCATTTATTTGTACTCGATGAACATTTTAGTACGCTGTTTAATTTTTTCATTTTTTAATTTCTTTTTGTGTGTAGTAGATCGTATACGAAGATTGACAATAGATTTGTAATTATTAGTAAGATTTTTTATTTTTCTAAATGGCGAAAACCGCATAAAATTGTAATTTTGTGAAACCGCCAGACAGACAGTTGTCCAGAAACAGTCAGACAGAAATTAAAAAAAATATTGTTGGTTTTACCTGTCCACATAAACGCAATGTTATTTCTTTCCAAGAAAAACGTACACCATATACAGAGTGTATCCTAAGTTGATGCTTTTCTATGAACAATATAGATGATACATTTATGAGCTTTCAAAATATAACCTTTTTGTTAAATAAAAAAGCTACACAAAATTGTGTTTCTCTTCAAGTAATAAACATCATAAAAATTTTATAGACGGCATGTCTATAAAATAATTTATTTGGAAAATTATACTTTAATTGCTTGTATTTATATAAGTACCTATATGTCGATTTTTATGAAGTTTATTATTTCAAGAGAAACGAAAGCGGTTAAAAATATTTTAATAGTAGAGACAATTTCGTGTAGCTTTTCTATTCAACAAAAAGGTTATATTTTGAAAGCTCATTTGTTTAAAATTTTGTTTCAGAAGCTAATTGATCTGTATTTCAGACAATATTAGGCCATATTTATACAATGAACCTAGTACTACAATTGGATTTAGTAGAACTTTAAAGGTGACGAAGAAACCATATCTAACATTTCTTTTATGGGCAATATCGTCCTAATTTAAATAAAAAAATATATATTTTTTCTCATTAAAATAATAATTTATTTAAACTAGTTCACATCAAATGACCAATTGTATTGTGTTACAGTCTTTTAAAATTAGATGCTGCGAATTAATAATACAGAAAGCTGATGAATTAAACAAAAGCATTAAAATGAAACAAACAGTTTCGTCAAGATTTGTTTTGTAAATGTCCACAAGAAGCCCTTGTTAGTACGCAGTGAATTCTGCACTTATGTAATTAAAAATATGTCGGCATTATAAAATAAAACCTCGCTTGTTCGTAATCAAATTATCAGTTTGATTTGAAAAAGCTAATGTGCAAATAAGGCGAACTAATCAAAAAAATAGGTAGTGCCCATTCGGTACGCACATGTAGCAAGTCCTCAAACAAGATTTTCACGTATTAGAAAATGCTATGTGGCGATGCATTAATGTCCGATGCATTTACTGTTGCATGTGGCAAATATTTGATATTTGGCATGTATACGAATATGTAGCGCCAGCTTAATGTGCTAATGAGATTTTGATATATCCAGGATGTCCCACTTTTTTCCGCAAAACTGTTTTTAGATAACAAGAAGCTAAATGTCATTCTGAGTAAAAAAGTTCATATGACTTACTTGTTTTTTTTTACTCTTTCAAGTTACAGCCGTAGTCCCTTGAGAAAAAAGATCATCAAACTGTTTCATCTTCAATTATTTATTTGTTTATTCAATTTATATTTTTATCTTTAACCTTTTTACTTAAACTATTTACTTTTTTGTTTTAATGGGTATTGAGATGTTCTTTCTTCATATGATATGTTTCAAGTTTTTCTTTGTTTTGTTAATGTTTCAAATGGATGTAACTTTTTAAGGAATTGAAAAACCCAAATACGTTCATATGCAACATTTTCTTAAATATGACATTTACTTTCTAAAAAAAAGTTTTCCGGGGTAAAAAAGGATAAACCAGAATATTTGGAAGTAAAGTGTAGTGTCTAATACAAAAACTGTGATCACATGTCCAAAGCACTTCGCAAAAACATAAATAATAAAATTTAGTCAAATTTGGCCAAAATCTACAGCCAAACAACAATTTGTGAAATCAAAAGTTGAGCCAGAATCCATTGCGTCTTGCGTGAAAAACTACCCTGCAATTTCACACTGTAGACAAGAAAAAATCGCCATCTAAATAAAAAATATGTAGGTACTGAACTTTGTGACCAAAACCATTAAATCATACCTACTACATATTTTGATATAGCTTTGATTTCACATTACAGTGATATTAAAAACATAGAAAATATTATTAATTATGTATTGACCACATTGCAAATATAATAGATATTTAAAGAGGCGATAGAACGTCATATTTTATGAATAAAATACCAATAAGTATATAGCCAAAATTTGCCATTGTGGTATGACCTTGTGGTATGATCAAAGTAGTTGAATATGATGAAATATCTCCCTTATTTTTTTAAGAATTTATTCAAACCCAGTGTAAAATGTACTGTATTGAAAGGGCAAATTAGTATCGTATAAATTCCTTAAGAAACACTTAAATCTTCGAAAGATCGTAGCTCAAAAACAAAAAAAGGCACTCAAATATCTCAAATTCTAGAATAAAAGTTCTTGGATAGTTGTAGAGCAATCAGGGAACTATCAACTATCAATCATCAAAAATGTACTACTTTGACACATTAGTGGTAGAAAATTTTATTTTTCTTTTATATTACTTTTAGTTTTCTTCGACATGTTGGCACTGGAACGTAAGGATCGTTATGATTCGCTCAGATCCCCACAATGAATTGACAAGTATCTTCTTTTCATAGAAACTTGTTAATCCAATACAATTTTAACAGCTTGCTAAATTATATTTAACACCTCTGTCAATTTAAAGAGAGCATTATTAATCAAATGTCTGACTACGTATTTCCATTATTTTTCAGTCTCATCGGTACTCTTTTTCCTCTTTTCATCTATCTTGTCTTGCCTTTTTTCGGCGCGCTTGTTTAATGCGTCCGCTGCTTGACCAAGCTTCCGAGCAGTCCACTTTTCCGTCTTGTTAGCTGCGCTTTGTGTTCCTTCCTTCGTCGCAACACCAGCTTCTTTCACTGTTGCCCCAGCTGACTGTGCGCCTGTTTTCACATCTGCACTAAACTCTTGCGTACCCTCTTTCACCCCTTGTAGCACATCCCTCAGTCGTTCCTTGAATGCTTCTTTATTAATAATTGGTTGCCTTACTTTCTTTTCCTCTTGTGCCATGATTGGTTTTGAATTGGTATTTTCGTGGCTTTTAGGTGCTACGTTACTATTGTCTACTGCCGATTCTGATTTCTTTCTTGTTGTTATATGTGCTTGCATCGCCTTACATAAAATTTTTATTGGACTGCTATTTGTAATTTTGCGACAGATTTCAAAATGATTGATGCAGTGATAGATGATGCATGATAGATGTGGAGGATGCATCAAAAATGGTTTCTATGTGTTTCCGGATTGTCAGTGTTGCTCAGTGTTTGATACATGTCAACAGAGAGAAAGGTTATTTTCAAGTCTTGATTTTGAAGCAAGATTTTGTAGTACTACGCACACCAAAAAAAGTGGTGCAGCCAATTTTTAAATCATGTATTTCAGGCTTCTTTTGTTAATATGAGAGTTCCTCAAAATTCAAAATCCAGCATGTTGTCAGGTTGTCTGCATCGATCGATCGATCATAATCGATAACATACGATTTTGGGTTGCAAAAATTGTTACAGACATGTAACAAATTGGAATGTTATATATCCGCCGTAGGACATAAGAAGTTGTATAAATATAGCAGTTATATTACTTGTTATATAACATCACATGTAACAAAGTTACAAAAAGATGTTGGATGAATATTACAGTTTATTTCGTTGTTTAATGGGAAACTGATATTAACAAACAATCATCTATTATTCAAAATCGATTATTAACAAATTGAACAGATCAATCTTTTCGATCTGTGATCGATCTTTCAAAAAAAAAGATCTGATCGATCTTTCAAATAAGACGATCGATCTGATCGATCAATCGATTTTTTTGCTCAGCCCTAGCACAGGGACCATGCATGCACCTGCTAATCCGTTAAACTCAACTATAATAATGTAATTACAAAACTAAACAACTACAATCAGTGTATTTGGTTGCATATGTAGTGTACGACTTTTTTGCGCGCATAGTACGATAAAAATGGCAAAATAAAGGTCAACGGTTAATTAACAACGCTCAAACCTCAGATAAAGTATGAAGACACATGCTTATTTTGGTAGTGATTCCCTGACCTTGACAAGTGACATACAGATCCTCTGCCTATAAGAGACGCAATCTAGATTTATGCTGTTTTTAATTTCTTTGTAATGTTAAAAAATCTGATGTGGCCAGATGACTTTATCATACTATATATAAAATTAATAGTTTAGCTGCATGAGATTCTATTTGACCGAGATCGGCTATGTCTGCATTAAAATAAAAATAGTAGAACTAGACAGATATCTCGATTAAAGCTGCGTTCGGATATTGTACTCCGTTGACACCGGGTACACCGTCCAAATAACACCTACGTGTAATTGGGTGTAGAAAGTGTAACGGGGTTCAATATCCGAACGCAGCCTATATTGACAGTAGTATTTTCAAACATTAGTGTTTGACACTAGCTACTGTCATTAGAATCAAAAAATCTGACATATCCTGGCTACTAGTTTTAAAGCAGTACGACCGATCTCGATGAAATAGAATTTGCTCATGCAGCTAAACTATAAATTCTACCAAAAAATGTCATATACATAAATTATAGAAAATTTCCTCTCCTTTGATTTATTATTTAACTATTTTGACGACATTACACAAATAGCGGCTCATTTGCTAAATCTTCGAAAAATGCTATGAGTAAACCACCAGTTCCTTTGGACCCTTTTCAACAGAAAGCTTTTCAGCTCTAAGTTTGGTTATGAAACTTCTAAATATTAAGTTTCGTCCCGACACCTTTAGTAGTTTCTCCGGAATCGTCGCCACAAAAACGGGTACACACACACACACACACACACACACACACACACACACACACACACACACAGAGACATTTTTTGTACCTTGGTCAAAAATGTTCAGGGGACCCAAAAAGACATATTTCCGCTAAAATCTCAAAAAAATTTTTTGGCATGATTACAATACTTTACATACTGCCTATGATAAAGTAAAAATTGATGTAATAGACGTTTCTCGTTCTGGTTTTTGATCTCACGGTATGAGCGCGCATTTCCCCCAGGACCATCAAGGACAAAATTAAGTTGGCAACTGCTTTGTAAAACCATACGCCTAATTAGTATCAAATGAAATGTAATTGATAAAAGATACGTGTGAGAATGATATTCATTGAAAACTGAATAATTATATGGAAGTGAAAATGAAAACCAAAATACCTACTGTGTTTTTAGGTTAGGAGAGTTCGGCAAATTTTCCAAAGTACATAAAAACAGGTGCACCCGCGGCAAGCTTCCTTGAGTTGGGGCACGTAGATACAGAACACTTCATGATTAAAGCCGAAAATGGTTATTTTACATGGAATGCGTGTTTTCTGGGGATTTTAAGCAATATTATGTTACCAGATTTGACAGCGGCGGCTAGTCCTCTGCGCATGCTGTCTAGCGCATGTCTAGCGTTTTGGATCCTAAGTAGATACAAGCGTGGTATGCCCATACTCATGTGGAGTGGGGATGAAAATCTGCAAAAATCTTCGTTACGTTAATATCCGCTGGGCGGCGCTGCATGGTTGAAGAATAATAACGTAAATATAACTAGTACCAATCCAATTTTTGTTTATTTATGCTTATTCCTGCGTACATAATGCAAATGCTTGAAAGTTTTCTTTTTATAGAAGTACATTTGTCTGTTATATTTTATAAATTGTTAGTGGCATAACCCCTAATAACGTAAACATAACCAGTACCAAACCAATTTTTGTTTATTTATGCTTATTTCTGCGTACATAATGCAAATGCTTAAAAATTTTCTTTTTATACAAGTACATTTGTCTGTTATATTCTATAAATTGTTAGTGGCATAACCCCTAAGTTTGACATATGCAATGTTGGTTGCAGTTGGTTGTCTATATATCACCTGCGCAGTAGCAGTCGTAAATTCGTCCAAAAATTGATCATCCTTTAAGGGGTAATGCCACGCTAGCGCGACAAAAAATAGTCGATTTTGTAGGTATATTTTTTTCAATATAGTAAATGAATTACAAAATCTCTTTAAATCACCTTATTGTTCATATTTTGAGGAATATTCACAATAAAAAAAAAAACAAAAATAAATTAAAAATAGCAGCGTTAGAGGACATCAAAGGAAGCCTCTTCCGGCGGACAGGGTTGCACGGCCGGAAAGATTTTGCACGCAGTTTTTCACTTAGCTGTAAAAACAAAAAAAGAATTGATTCTATATAAGATTATCTCGGGAAGTACGTACGGAAATTAGAAATTTCCGCTTTAAAACAAAATGGCGGACGTTTGAACACAAAATATCACTTTTAGGTACAAAATTAGGTTAAAAATTGTTTATAACAAAAAAAGTTTCGAACTTATCGTAAAATCCGTACGTACTTCTCTAGATAATATTGTTCTGAAGCTGCATATAAAATTTCAAGTGAATTGACGAAGATCAGTTGAAGTTATCTTTCCGGCCAGTTTGAAGAATGCGGTTTTGAGAAAACACCGTTTAAAATATTGTGTAACTTTGATGTATAGAATTGCTATATTTTACTACAGTCGGCGAAGCCTGGACCATATACTTAGCTTTTCAAATTAACATTTTTCTCCTCTTGTTTCTTTCTGTTTGATTTTGACGACAGACGGGCCTGTTTTGCACCATCAGTCAGGGATGACTCTGAAAACATGATGCGCCGTGCGTCAGCCTTCGCGCAGATATTATTGCAGTTTGGCTAGATGCACATCCATAATACCTCCATACGCTTCATAAGGCTGGATAATGCATCATTGACAACACATATAGCTATACTTGCTGCAATATGCACAATTACTTTGCCACTTGAAAGTGAAAATGAAATCACCAGGTGGCATTTCATCGGTCAGAATTTATGATACAGTGTCGCCCAGACGTATTTTCTTCATTTTATCAATTGAATCATGATTATGACGAATGGCTAGTCCATCATAAATTGAAAGCTCATTTATAGGCTTCTGGGTTAACTTCCCTTTTTCTTCGAGGCCCTAACTAATTTTTGTCAAATGGCGGGGACGAGTGCCATTAGTTTTTTCACGTGATCTATGCATTCCTTTTCTTATTTCCTTTTCTTGTTCCAAAATTTGCTAGCTTTTGCAGTAAGTATTTAGATTTTATGAGAATGTCAACAACATTTCTCCAGCTGATAAGCGCCACCAATCATACAGAGAAGAAAAAATATGTTTTCTCTATGCTCCATCGTCCAAGACAGTTACGCCATTCTTTTTTTTTTACTATTTTCAATTGACTTTTAGCCCTCCCTTCTTCTGCTGCTTTCTGCATACTTTGCTGACAATGCTTCTGTTTCCACAAAAGTGGTACGAACAACTTTATCGTAAAATGAGTGAAAAATCTAACGAGGAAGGTCCTTGAATGCGCAAAACTTTTCAATTACATCTACACCTATTCTTATGCGCATGACAAGGATAATTCCGCTATTCATTTCATATCCTTTTTGAACAAATCGGCAACTCGGAATGAAAGTTTGTTCAAAATCCTCACAAGAAACAACGATTTGAAATCCTAAGTCACGTGCCACTTTCGGCCAATTTCGCATTTGATTTGCACGTTTTACACACTACAACTTGTGAAATAGCAGAAAACACAACAACAAAGTTCAAAAGATGATAATTAAACGTCATCCACTTCAACGTTGCAATAATCTTCAACCGACATTACTTTTTTACCGGTGTGGACTGTGGATACGTTATCAGGCAGAGACGACTCTAGTTCCAAACGATTCAATGCTTGTAATCTTAGTTCTATTTGAAAATATGCTGCTTCTTTTCGACTCCTTTCGATCACGATATACTCCAAGAATGTCACTAATCATTTCTGCTTTTTTTTACCAACTGATCAAGAACAACACACGTTACATCAGACAGCTGTAACATTGTGCGGCTAGCGCCAGTTCAACGAACCTACCGAGGATTTTATGTTATATTTCACACCACGCATGTAATTCCTCCAAATAAGATAAGAGCGTATAGGTCTCTAGGCCGTAACGTCTCACGCTAAACTTTTTGCATGTACGCTCGGCTTGACGCTTGGCCGTATGTTCATCAAATAAGCATTTAAACATTTTTTTCCAATATGAAACGTATTGTACCTTATTTCTAAGATCTCAAGACATCATTCAAGCAAAAAAAAATTTTTTGATTTTTCAAAAAATCTAGAGTGGCATTACCCCTTAATGTTCATACCACGGATACAAGCCCCTACTAGGTGCAATTTTAGGCATTTTAGATTAGGATATTTTACACAAAGTAATCTAAAACATGAAAAGTTCCAAAACGCATTGATATGTGATTCATATAATAGGGTTATGCCATTTGAAAAAATGACTTTTGCTATTTTATACCGAGTTCAACTTTGATCTTATAATTTGAACACCTTGTATAACTTTTCGAAAAACTCTGCCGATGTGTCGATAATATATGTTATCATGCAATAATTTTGCAAAAAAAGGAATGAAAATACGTGTCAATTCAGAATTTATGATGGGAATAAGGGCATAATATGGGGCAACATTGTGCAGCGCATCTTGTACAGCATTTCCACACCAGCGACTGTCATTTACGCTGCAGGGTGTGCAGTCTAACACGATTTCTGATGTCAAAATCTTGATTTTTTACATCTACACCTTGAAGAGAAATCTAGAAATGTATTTGTTATGAACATGTGTTAATATTGTCGTGAAGATGTTAATCTAGGACATCAGTACAACTTTATAACATAATTTGATCCTTAATGATGGTAAAAATATGTACCTGAAGTCCAAATCTACAGTACATATGTAGATTAGAAGAATCAAATTATTTTTAACTTAAGCTTTGTGTACCACCATTTAACTGCTTTAAAGTACAGCGTGATTCTGTCAGGGAAAGAGTAATAAAGCAATTAAAAAAAAAAAACATTTTATTCTGTAACAATATAAAACTCAATATAAAACACTTCCAAAAATATATTACTATTACTATAATGTTTTATTACGTATCACAGTAAATACAAACGATTTATTTTTTAACAATCTTACATTAATTTATCCGTATCTATCAAAGACATCGCAATATCCGTTGCGGTTAAGGATTCAGGTATGAGCGAACCTTCCTCCGAACTGTCATCGACAACCGCTTTCAAACTCGGCGTTAATTTTAACCCGCACTGCATATACGCAGTATCAAATTTCTCCGTCTTCGGTTCTGTGTTTCGAGGAAATTTTTCTACATTCGCTATGCAGTTATTTAAAAATTTCGTTAAATCCTAAAACAAAAAATCATATAATACAGGGTGTAGAGATCTTGCAAAATTTTGTGTTAATAATTTTCAAAGATTTTCGTGGTGGTCCTCGATGTTGAATCAACCTGTGTAACAAGATTTTTTTTTTTTTTTTTTTAGTCTCAGTAACAATATTACTTATTTCCATACCTTAGGTAATTGCATTTTGAACATATCAATGCTTTCACGTAAATAATTTTGCATTGATTTTGTAACTATAGTGAACTGATTAGCGTAAGCCACAGCGTAATCTGCATGCGGCTGGCTATAAATTACGTTCAATATCGAGACGACATCTCCCTTCATAATGTCGTCCAGTAGGCGGCAGAATTTGGGTCCGTCTTTCACCTTTACAAAGAGTAAGTTGGCGGTCGTATCGGCTACCCATAAAGATTGTTCGGACTCCATAATATCGACGTGAACAACAATTCCAACTGTGTCGAATTCGTTAAACGACGGGTGATAATTTTTGTCGCGTAGCATTGCTATGGGATAAATTTGTCGCTTGAATTTATTATACGACATCTTCCTGTCGGATTTAAAGAATGTTTTGTTCGAGGAGAATAATTCACCATTAAACCTGAAATACAAAATATTTACGATCATAAAGAAATTAGAATTTACACCAATTGATTTAAAACACAGTACAAAAAAAGTAGAATATCAGATATTATTGATTAACATATTTTAAATGTTCTTTTATCGGGTGAACATAAAAAAAACACTGAGGAAACCCAAAAAATAAATAAGTACTCGACAAAGATCTGCGCATAAAATCAAAACATTTTCTTTTTAATAATTTTAGCCAATATACAGGATGTCTCGACAGTGCGATCTCGGAAGATTGTGCCGCTGTTAATGAAGATTTTTTAAAACTGATTTCACTCATCTATACAGAACGCCGAGGCGCACATTTTAAAATTATTAGCGTGTATACAGGATGTTCCATAAGGTAGTACCAACCCAATCTTATGTTCTTTTAAATGGAACAACCTATATTTCGGCACAATTTTGAATTCCTCGTAAAATTGTACTACAATGAAAAATAACATTACCTACCGTAAACTTTATACTTTTCGATTTATTGGCATTTTTATGAAAAAACAGCAGTCTAAGAAAAATTGCATATCTCAATACCTGTTTTTAATTTTATTGCTCACGCTTAGATCATGATTAAGTAAGACGCGTTCTATTAGCGTGATTACCTACCATATCCAAATTGTGTACAGGGTGGTCATAATCTGCAACAAAATATAGCAAACAGTTTTTCCTAAGAAAGTTAATTTTTTTAAATGGAACACCATGCATCTAATTATTTTTTTTAATTCTACGCATCGTTCCGCACAAAAAAGTACTAGGGCACACTAGTGCTAAAATAAACAATTACAGAGATAACACTCTTCTTCATAAAAAAAATCGATTTTTCTATTAACTAGAGTTTCTACACCGACATTAACCATTAAACCAGTTAAGTATTTACCTAGATTACTGTTTTCTCGCATTATTTCATCTTTTTACTTTATCATACGCAGTATGTAAAGTATTGTAATCATGCCAAAAAAATTTTTTGAGATTTTAGCGGAAATATGTCTCTTTGGGTCCCCTGAACATTTTTGACCAAGGTACAAAAAATGTCTGTGTGTGTGTGTGTATGTGTGTGTGTGTGTGTGTGTGTGTGTGTGTGTGTGTGTGTGTGTGTGTACCCGTTTTTGTGGCGACGATTCCGGAGAAACTACTAAAGGTGTCGGGACGAAACTTCATATTTAGAAGTTTCATAACCAAACTTAGAGCTGAAAAGCTTACTGTTGAAAAGGGTCCAAAGGAACTGGTGGTTTACTCATAGCATTTTTCGAAGATTTTGCAAATGAGCCGCTATTTGTGTAATGTCGTCAAAATAGTTAAATAATAAATTAAAGGAGAGGAAATTTTCTATAATTTATGTATATGACATTTTTTGGTAGAATTTATAGTTTAGCTGCATAAGCAAATTCTATTTCATCGAGATCGGTCGTACTGCTTTAAAACTAGTAGCCAGGATATGTCAGATTTTTTGATTCTAATGACAGTAGCTAGTGTCAAACGCTAATGTTTTGAAAATACTACTGTCAATATAGGCTGCGTTTGGATATTGAACACCGTTACACTTTTTACACCCAATAACACGTAGGTGTCATTTGGACGGTGTACCCGGTGTCAATGGAGTACAATATCCGAACGCAGCTTTAATCGAGATATCTGTCTAGTTCTACTAGTTTTATTTTAATGCAGACATAGCCGATCTCAATCAAATAGAATCTCATGCAGCTAAACTATTAATTTTATATATAGTATGATAAAGTCATGTGCCTGGCCACATCAGATTTTTTTTTTATAAATCAAACATTTGATCACGTGTGCAATTTAATATTATAATTTGAAATAAAATTTTACTTATACCCTGTAGACTATGAAAAACTGTGCTAAACAAGTTATTAAGGTATAAAGTTGATATAAAATTGTTGTTGAAGAGCAGGTGTTGTTTTCCTTATCTTAAAATAAAAGCTATTCATAACGAAACTCATTATCAAGCACTGTAAATTTATTTTTCCATAAAGATTAATACTTTTGTTTTGCAAGAAATAGAAATTAACAACAGTAATTTTATGTAAATTTTTACGAAGAAGAGAATTTATTTCTGTAACGGTTTATTTTAGAACTAGTGTGTGCTACTACTTTTTTGTGCAGTACGCATTTTTGTTGCATTCGCCAAGAACCCACACCATGTCAATTACTTCCTCCTGAGAAAAGTTCGCTATATTTCCAAAAGTTATGCAAATCTAACCTAACAATATCACCACCACTGACAGATACCATAATAAGTTGTTGAGCACAGTTTTTCATAGCCTACCCGTAGGCTATGAAAAACTGCAACTGAAAAGCAAAATTTTATTTACAATTATAAGATTAAATTGCAGATGTGGTCAAATGTGTTGATTTATTTAAAAAAAGATGAAATCATGCGAGAAAACAGTAATTTAGTAAATACTTAGCTGGTTTAATGGTTAATGTCGGTGTAGAAGCTCTAATTGATAGAAAAATCGATTTTTTTATGAAGAAGAGTGTTATCTCTGTAATTGTTTATTTTAGCACTGGTGTGTGCTAGTACTTTTTTGTGCAGAACGATGCATAGAATTCAAAAAAGTAATTAGATACATGGTGTTCCATTTAAAAAAATTAACTTTCTTAGGAAAAACTGTTTGCTATATTCTGTTGTAGATTATGACCACCCTGTACACAATTTGGATATGGTAGGTCATCATGCTAATAGAACGCTTCCTACTTAATCATAATCTAAGCGTGCGCAATAAAACTAATAACAGGTATTGAGATATACAATTTTTCTCAGACTGCTATTTTTTCATAAAAATGCCAATAAATCAAAAAGTATAAAGTTTAGGGTAGGTAATGTTATTTTCCATTGTCATAAAATTTTGCGAGGAATTGAAAATTGTGCCGAAATAAAGGTTGTTCCATTTAAAAAAACATAAGTTTGGGTTTGTACTACCTTATGGAACACCCTGTATACGCGGTAATAATTTTAAAATGTGCCCCTCGGCGTTCTGTATAGATGAGTGAAAACAGTTTTAAAAAATCTTCATTAACAGCGGCACAATCTTCCGAGATCGCACTGTTGAGACACCCTGTATAAGTACTGCCCGGCATAACTTACTCAACACTAGTAATCGAAAAGATACGATAAAAGAAAAGAAAAAATAGTACAGAGGTGGAGTGATGCATTATTAGTGATTATAAAAATTGTTACAATCAGGGCTGTGGAGTCGGAGTCGTGGAGTCGGAGTTCAGACAAATTTCAGAGGAGTCGGAGTCGGAAAAAATGTACCGACTCCGGGTCCATGTTTAAATAATGTAGAAAAAAACATGCGAGATGGCCGTTGCTTGAATAGATAGTAAATGATTAACTAAACATATTATTAGGTATTTTACAAAGTAAATATAATTTAACTACAAAACACACAGGTCGGTGGTGAGTGATGATTAGGAAAATGATTATTGTGAGTCGCTTGCCGCGTCGCATATATAGTTTATATATTTCCAATTTCCAACAATGCTAATTATGATAGCTCGATCATCTACAAATAGAAAAATCGGACTTAGATGCATACTTAAAGACGAATTACAACTTTCTAAAGTAAAGCGTCAACGTGTGGCTTTCCTTATTCATCAAAATTACGAGAATTTGCTCCTATTCGTTCGGCCACAGAGAGCAAGCTGAACAATTCATTGAATATTGCAAAAAGTATTTTAATGATATTCCCTTGCAAAATTTTAAAAGAAAAAATAGTTTCCCACAGCTTTTGTACCAGAAGAAACAACGTGATGCTATCACAGTCGTACTATTAACTCTCAACATTTTTTTTTATTTTTATTTGTCCCAATATTTGAATGTTTGTAAAAGATAATGCTTTACTAGTAAAACTTTGCAATTTTAGCTTTAATGTTTGATAACTTTAAACGTTTAACCGAAATTGATTCTTCTTTTCGGCACTTGAACAAATTTATCAAAAATATCACCCTTGATTACACAGTATTATAGTATAATCAAGGGTATAAATCACATCCCTTTGTATTTAACGAAATATGTAGAGATTTTAAATTGTTACTGATTCTGTTGAGTGTAGGTTACGGATTTTAAGATTATTGGTGGCTATGTCGTAGTCTTCTTGCGATCGACTAAAAAGCACCGATATTCGCAGATTTCGTCACCTACACTTGACAGAATTGAGCCAGATATATTTTTTATTATTAGCAAAGGTACAAACTTCACTTTAATTAATTCACTCTAACGTAATTTTTAACGCATAAACTTAAACATGCATAATATATATATAATACCCAATTAAAAATTATAACTTCATTTCCGATTTAAACTCTACCTTAAGGGGTCATATACCTTTCACCTGACTAAATATTGTCTATTTTCACAATACTTTTTTCAAAAAAAGGAAAGAAACTATAGAGGTGGGGGTTTTTGTGCAATAATGTAAAGGCTTTGTACTAATCAAAACCATTTTAATTATCGAGAATTTGTTTGCAAAATCCCGAGTCACCCCTTCTGAAATTGGTCCTGCTGGTGAAGTATGGTTTTGCGGTACCAATGATTTCTGCTATCTCGTTCATCTAAACCAAAAAATACCAATGCTATTTTAAAATATGTTAAATTATCTAGTCCTTGTCGTATCCGATTTTAGAATTTCCATTTTTTTAAAAAATAGTGGGCTTTTAAACTTAAAATTCCCATTTTTTGCAACAAATTTCATTTGTTTGCGCAAGAAAAAAATATAAGGAATGGAAATTTTAAAAATCGGATACGACAAGGACTAGCGAATTTTACAAGCTTTTAACTAACGAAAAAAAATTGGAAGTTGGTTGATCCGTCTAGAAGGAATCATTGGTACCGATTTTGAAAACATGGTTTTGAGAAAACACGGTTTAAACTTTTGAAACAAGTTTACAGTATTATAAAATTAAAATTTTTCAACTTTCTTATATAATTTAATCCAGGTAGGCCTTGGCAAAAAAAAAGCGATCGATTGATCTGATCGATGTGATCGATCTTTTCGATCAGATCGATCTATTAAAGATACGTACCTCGCAGTCGCCGGACACGTATCGTACATAAATGGAAGATCTAATAGATCGATCATCAAAAGATCAATATTATCGATCTGATTGATCTGATCGATCATCAAAAGATCATTTTGATCGTTCATCAAAAGATCGATCTGATCTATCATCAAAAGATCCATCTGATCGATCACCAAAAGATCGATTTGATAGAATCACGCTTGTCTTCAAGTTATTAGGACTGGGCCATACTGCTTTAGAAAAAAAATGTGGTTTGGTGCTCTTATCGTCAGGCAAAGGACTCCAGTGGTTTGACGGACCATGCTAGAGCTGGGCAAAAAAACGATTGATCCATTTTTCGACCTTTTTATTTGAAGACCGAAAGATCGATCAGATTGAAAAAATCGCAAAGATTGATTTGATCCATCTTTTGATGACAGGTACGTTGCCGGAAACGTATCATACTTGAATGTGGGATAGCTAACAGATCGGTCATCAAAAGATCGATGATCGATCCTCAAAAGATCGATCATCAAAAGATCGATCTGATCGATCATCAAAAGATCGGTGAGCGATCTTATCGATCATCAAAAGATTGGTGTGATCAATCACCAAAAGATTGGTCTGACCAATCACCAAAAGAACGACTTGATCGATCATCGAAAAGGTCGATTTGATCGATTATCAAAAGGTCGATTTGATCGATCATCAAAAGATCGATTTGATTGATCATCAAAATATCGATTTGATCGATCATCAAAAGATCGATTTTATCGATCATCAAAACATCGATTTGATCGATCATCAAAAGATCAATGAATGATTGCTCATGATCGAGCAGATCGATCTCCTATTGTGATCGATCCAATTGTGAACAAAGATCGATCACAAACTTCCAAGATCGCCCACCTCTAGTCCATAGATGCCGAATGGCTGAGTAGCGCCTGACAAAAAGGATTGCAGCTTCTTAGTGTTTTGATTTTTTTTAAATAGTTTTAAGACCAACATTCTTAAACGTTTAAACTATCAAACAATACAAATAATATTAATTATCTGATCGATCTTTTGATGATACGCACGTCGCCGGATACGTATCGTACATATATGGAAGAACTAAAAGATCGATCATCAAAAGATCGATCTGATTGATCATCAAAGGATTGATTTGATCGATCATCAAAAGATAGATTTCATCGATCATCAAAAGATCGATTTGATCGATCAAAAGATCGATTTGATTGATCATCAAAAGATAGATCTGATCGATTTTTATCAAAAGATCTATCATGATCAATCGATCGATCATGATCAATTGATCGATCAGATCGATCTCCAATTGTGTTCGAAGATCAATCTCCAATTGTGATCGAAGATCGATCACAACTTTCCAAAATCGCCCACCCCTAGTCCATGGCATGCCAAATAGCTGCGCAGCTCCTGACAAAAAGTATTGTAGCTTCTTTAGTGATTTGATTTTTTTTAAATAGTTTTAAGGAAAACATTCTTAAACAATTATACTATAAAAACATACAAACAAAAAAAAATCATAAAAAAAAATATTTCAAAGGTATATAACCCCTTAAGTTGAATGTAGGAATATCCATGTATGCAAGTCATACTCGTTGCAGCCAGAATTGTGACGTCATTACCACTAACAGAAGTAAGAGTTGAGATTATTTTCATTTTATTTTGCACTTAATTTAGTTTTCATTGAAATGAATTTTACTTTGTACTATACAGTGGTTTCTCATTACTTTTGTTATTACTAAAGATTGAAATCGGTTCAAGTGACAAACTAATTCAGAATTATGTGCTCTCTAATGAGAAGTCCTAATGATTTCAGATATATATTGAAAAATAAAAAAGCGTCCTTTTAAAATAATGCCATTAAATTCGCTGGAAACAAATAAAATTTTGCCGGAGTCGGAGTTGGAGTCAAAGTCGGAATCGGACTACCAAAATTATCTGGAGTCGGAGTAGGAGTCGAAAGTTTTGTTACCGACTCCACACCCCTGGTTACAATCATACATACAGTCAGACAGATAGACAAACACTTTCATGGTTTGTTCTAAATACAAATGAAATACATATTTATGTCCTAAAAATGTAATTTAAACATATCAATGTTTACTGAGTGTTCATTTATTTATGGCGGCCAGTATATTATATCCACCATCAAATTTGATAAGATAAGCTGACTTTATTTGGAATCAAGGAGGCAAATAACACAGAAATTAAGATTAAAGCAGTTTTTACTTTTGGTCACCATATTGGTTCCAACATTTTAAATTTTGACAATTGCTTGGCTTCGACTTTGGAATCATGAAACCTCAACGATCATTTACCATACAATTTTAAATTTTTTTACCTAGTATTTTTTTTATTTTTGATCGCCATATTTAATACAATATGAATTTTGAATTTAATACAATATGAATTGAATCTGATGTTTTAAGGTGCGTTTTCATTAGTGCTAATGGCGCAGTGGTAGTAGACGCCATTATAGTATTATAGTATTTCTAATAGAAATTTGCTAGTGACTCATGTTTATGTACATTAGGGATGAGTCGTTCGCGAACGAACCGTTCAAAATGAACGGGTCAACTGTGTGAACCGTTCGATCCGGTTCAACCCTGGCAAACTGGCCCGTTCAGTAGGAGATCCGGTTCAGTACCTCGTTCGTTTACGGTGTTATCGCTCTCGGCTCATTTCTGCTCACAGCATAGACGGCTCAAAGCAGACCGGCGCGGCGCGGCGGCGTCTTTGATGCGTGTTCATTTGTTTCAAGTGCCGCGTAAAGTACATAATATGTATATACATTATACATATATAAAATATTTTCGTTCGTTTATTTCTGGTTTGATTGATGCATAAAGATTCGTCAACATATTATGAACTGCCCGAACATTTTCTTTGCGTTTTAAAATTGTTTAGATCCGTATATCTGCACTGTATTTGTTTTAAATATTTTTGGGATATTATATTGAGTCGGGAGTTGATAATGAAGACCATTAATTTTAATAAATATAATTTATTAAACAAAATGAAAGTTTGAGAATATATAAGGAAAAATATAAAAAGCATAAAAGGCAGAATGAAAGATATGAGATTTTTGCGGTAAAATTGAACGATTTGTTTAGTTAACCATACAGAACTTATTGAAAAGTTTTGTATAAATTCCGTAAAATCAGCTTTCGAAAACCGCTAAAAGATCAAAATTAGATTTAATTAATTTAAAATATATATATATATATATATATATGCAAATACCATTGACTTATTAGCCTTAGTAGCATTTTTATAGGATCTATTTTGTTTTTGTTACTGAATGGAGGTAATTTCTATCAGCATAAATTACAAGAAAAACTAAGTTAAATCAGAAAATTCCAGTTCTGACAAAGAAAAACAATACTCGCAGTAGTTAGGCCGTCGCGCGTCGGTATATTCGTAAACTACATAGGGCCGCTGCGATGGCTGAACGAAGATACCAGCAATGCGCGCGTCGTGTTCTCGTTCTTTTGAACGGGTCAAATGTCTGAACCGTTTGGAGGTTTGATCCGACTCGCCAGTGGCAAAGTGAACGGGTCGCTCGAACGGGTCGGGTCTGATTCGTTCGTTTACGGCGTTTATGCACTCGGCTCTTTTCTGCATAAGATCGATAGACGGCTCAAGGCGGTCACAGGCAAGTTTTTGCGACGGCCGGCGGCGGCGTCTTCGATGCACGTGTGTTCGTTTGTTTCCAGTGCCGCGTAAAGTATTATGAAAAAAATATTTTCGTTCGTTTACTGCTGGTTTGATTGAAGAATGAGGATTTGTCAACATATTATGGCTCTCCCCAAATATTTTCGTTGCCTTTTAAAATTGTTGAGATCCGTATATCTACACTGTAATTACTTTTAAATATTTTTGGAATATTATAGTCGGCAGTAGATAATGTAAACCATTAGTTGCAATAAATACAATTTATTAAACAAAATAAAAGTTTTAAACTATATAAAGTAAAATAAATAGAAACAATAAAAAATAACTAAATATTCATTCATTGACTCAGAACTGGAACGTTATAATTTACTAAATAAAAATAATATATGTAATATATAATACACATAATACAACATAATATATATGTTGCCAAACTGCTCTAATCTCAAAAAATATAAAATGCATATAGAAGTATAACTCATCACATTACCTATTGTAAATTGCTATTTAAAAATAGTAATTGTGACACTTTTGTAGAACTTATTCTGTTTCGGCTTTCCGTTAGCGTGAGCCCTGCTTTTGAAAAAATTGGTCCATATGAAAGTCGTTCATTTTGAACGGGTCTGATTGAACGGGTCATTTTAGTAAGCCGGTTCGACTGAACCGGCTCACTGAAATGACCGAGAATGCCCATCCCTAATGTACATGCAAGCTTATATGTGTCACCATCACGAATTTAGACTTAAATTGATGGTTAATCTTTTAGATTAGTTTCAATATTTAGTTAAGCACCATATTAAAAAAAAAATCTGCACCTTTTGTATAGGACGTTTTTGGATAAAATGTCATGTTTTGCCGGAAAACGCAATAATCTATTGTGCACCTGCTTTCAACCACCCCAAATAAACACTATACCACCCAATGACCTGGATTTACTATGAGCCCCTTTACCATTTCCAATGATTAAAGCCCTGTCTTCAATAATTAATACCAGTTTTGGCTTCCAATCAGTGAATTTCCCTGCACTAAGAGTTTCGAAAATATCCTAATATAGTATACAAAAAACGATACCTTGGTAAAATATTGTATACCAAGTACACATTATATTCCCTCAGCATGGACAAATCATCCTCGGTTGGATTCCAAACGCAGAACTGATAAGCCTTATCGGAATCAGACGTGGCATCAACGACCAACAGTTTCAAGATCGACACAACTTTCCTCTTGGCCAACTTCAGTTTCTCCATTGCTTCGGCAATCTTCCGAGTTACATCCATCTGCCTCTCCACGCAAACGCTCTGCCTGTAATCCAAGACTTTACCTCTTTGAGAAGACGACATATGTTCCTATAAAAACGTAAAAAACAAGTAAAATATAAGAAAAATTCGTTCTAGAAAATGAAAGAAACTTTATACCATCACACTATCCGGATCATTACTTGACTCCAACAAACCCAATAAGACCTTCGGGCAATGGATATTCAAAATTTCGCTGCTGCTCAACTTCGAACAATCCAACGCTTTATTCTTCCGTTCAAGGTGTTTCTCCCTCTCGTATTGCTTCTGAACGTCGTAATGAACCTTCTCCATTTTATTTAAGCGGTCGTTCTCGAATTCCCTAGCTCGTTTCTCCTCGGCTTTGTTATTCCTCCATACTAGAAAATAACTATTTTAGAAAAAGTTTTCTGTCATCGAAAAACCAAAAAAAACTTTTTGCGTCTTCTATTTGTTCCATAAACCGCAACGGATATATCCTAGCTACGTAGAGTTTAACGCAGCCAATCATGCCCCCGTCGGGTTTTATCGAGCTCAATGGAACCAGTAAAGGACCCGCTTGTTTCTGGTAGCCGAGCTTTGCAAACCATGGCGCCCGTCTTGTGGA
Source organism: Aphodius sticticus (assembly GCA_963966075.1). Classification (NCBI taxonomy): domain Eukaryota; kingdom Metazoa; phylum Arthropoda; class Insecta; order Coleoptera; family Scarabaeidae; genus Aphodius; species Aphodius sticticus. The sequence continues at coordinate 13,773,036 of OZ014506.1, forward strand.
ATTGCACGAGATTTTTAATCGGACAAAATCCGGAACCTGATCAAAACAATTATGTTTAAATAATAGCACAAATTGGGGTTCTGGCAAAGACGAGACATATAAGACTGGCCACTTCGCGCAAATCCTTTCATCTTTATGACCTGCCGCTCAGGGACCTTGAACCGTTGTCCCTTTAATTTGGTTTAGCTTTCGGCCGGGAAGTTTGAATGAGTTATTTTCAGGTTATTGTTTTGATATTCAAATGTCAATTATAATCATTGAAATAAGTGACGTACTCACTGGTCTAATGCTGTTCAAGTTCCAGACCGACTAACTACTTGAAAACACGAAAAGAAACATCGCAATAGCTACCGATCACATAACCAACAAATGTTAACGTCAAAACAAGTGTTGTTTGAGGTTAGAGTTGCCAGTTGGCACAACAGCTGATTTTAAAATCCACGGCTATTTTATTGATTCCTCCCGAGTACTCACGAATGGGCTTTAATCTGGTTTAGCCCTCTATCTCTCTCTCGAAACGTAGTTCCTTTTTCGAGTGGCCAGTCTGATATGTCTAGTCTGTGGTTCTGGCTTACCTCTAGCGGATGACATCCATCGCAGTTAATAATCTGCGCCCCGGATGTTATTAATTTCGTGCCGACTGTAACTTTACCTTTTACGATTTGTGTGGTTAAGGCATCGTCGATTATGGTCTTAAGGCAGTACCATCCATCGCACAGTTCTAGTTCCTTCTTGTCGGTTTCAGTGTCTTTAATATCGGAGACGCATAAAATCAAGCGTTTCTGTGGAATGTCATCTTTCTCAAGTATCTTTCGCAGTGCTGGCCTCTCAGCTTTATCAATCTCTCTGTCGTATCTTTTGTAAATAATAGAAATAATTAGTCGAAATAGACTTGGTGGTGCAGGCAAATTAACTGATTTACAAGCCAAAACCAGTATTAATTATTGTACACAGGATTTTTATCATTGGAAATGATAAAGGGGCGTTCTATCAAAAATGTCATACAGAAAAGTTGCAGATCATAAAAAAATCTGCTACTTTCATAAGGGTCACTTTTTATTATGAAATTTTCGAGAAAAATGCGAATGGTGATGCAAAAACGATTCTTTTGTTTTTATTTTTATTATCGCAAAAAAATTCAATTCAGATGAATCTTTGCGAAAGCATATTTCTTTTTGCCTTAAATAAGCGCACATTTTGTCATATACAACAATCAAGAAATGTTTTTTTTCAAAAATAAATTCTGTGGTGTAGAATCAGTCCCTATTTAACATGATCAAAAATTGAAAAAACTCAAAAATGGCTTTTGCAACAATGAATTTTTCAGTAATTGTTCATAATTTATTTAAATTTTTAAGAAAATTTAAAACTTTACACCAACAATACAAAAAAAAACATACAAAGAAAACTTTCATTGTCTTTCATTATTTTACCCGGAACATATTTTTTATAGTAATGCTATAAACATTAAATTAGAATAATAAAACTTTCCATAAGTAAGCAAAATAATCATTGTTTTGTCCTAGAGTCAAAAAGTAAACAATACAAAAGTTGTAGATTATGAAAAACCTTTCTCAACTTTTGTAGAGGTTTTTGACTGAAAAAAAAAACTGAATATATTCTTGGTTTTTGTATATAAAAAAATTTATGCTTATTTAAGACATAAAAAGCAAGCTTTCACAAAATTTTATCAAAATGGAAATATTTTTACCCGGAACATATTTTTTACAGTAATTCTATAAACATTAAATTAGAATAATAAAACTTTCTATAAGTAAGCAAAATAATCATTGTTTTGTCCTAGAGTCAAAAAGTAAACAATACAAAAGTTGTAGATTATGAAAAAATCTTTCTCAACTTTTGTAGAGGTTTTTGACTGAAAAAAAACTGAATATATTCTTGGTTTTTGTATATAAAAAAATGTATGCTTATTTAAAACATAAAAAGCAAGCTTTCACAAAATTTTATCAAAATGGCAATATTTTTACCCGGAACATATTTTTTTACAGTAATTCTATAAACATTAAATTAGAAAAACGAAACTTTCCAGAAGTAAGCAAAACAATCATAGTTTTGTCTTAGAGTCAAAAAGTAAATAATACAAAAGTTGTAGATTAAGAAAAAAGGTTTTTTTACTGAAAAAACTGAATATCTTCTTGGTTTTTGTATATAAAAGAATTTATGCTTATTTAAGACATAAAAAGCATGCTTTCACAAAATTTTATCAAAATGGAGAGATTTTTGCGATAAGCAAAATAAAAAATAAAAAAATTGTTTTTGCATTGGCATTCGCATTTTTTCGCAGAAATTTAGAGGTTATATTAAAAAGTGACCCTTTTCTGTACCATTTTTCTGTAGGACATTTTTTGATAAAACGTCAAGTTTTGCCGGAAAACCCAAATTTGTACCCCCTTTCAACATCCCAAATTAACATACTACCACCTGCCCTTGCATTTTACTACACTTATATTAACTTCACTACTTGTTTGTTTGTTTGTTACGTTCAAATCTTGTGATCGATATTTTACCTAGTTGTGCTTGTACTTGTGATGTCCAATCGAGTTAAAATTTTGTATGTGGACAGATTTCCGGTGACAATGCAAAAATCAAAAAAAAAAATCGGAAACATTATCCAAAATGGAAAAAAAAATTGAAATTTGTATAAAAAATTTTCAAAATTTGGAATATTGTCCAATTGAGTTAAAATTTTGTATGTGGACAGATTTCCGATGGCAATGCATGAATCAAGAAAAAGGATTGCAATTTTTTGGAAAATTGTCAAAAACATTTAGAAAATTTTTCAGAATGGATTTTTTTTATAATTCGTATAATTTGTATAATTCAATATACAGGGGTGATTCTGAAATAACGACTAAACAATTTCTACGAAAATTCTTTATGACATTCAATCAAAATATTTTAATGTACATCAGTGTGTGTCTGCAGTGTACTAAGAAGCGTTGTTAAGTGGATCTGCCAAACATCAGGCCCACCCTGCATAACATCACAAAAAAAAGATATTTTTGAAACAAATAATATAGTTACCTGTATTTCAATTGTTGCACAACATTTTCAATGTTTAAGCAGCCCTTGAGGTGAATACTCAAGAACCTTTCGTAGCTAGCTAGTTTCCAAACAATTAATTTGTAGTGGTGATGTATCCAGCCCGGGGGAATCAACTTTAGGTCAACGCCAGGCATAATTTTGAAAGCTACTTCAACCTCCGTCAATCCAATCAGGTTTTTTGTATTTGGGATAATAAGAGCTCCGTCGAGTGACGTATATGCGTGTAACAGATCATTATTTGATCTGAAAGAGGTACGTTTATAAGTTACTTTAAGCGTTCATATACAGTGTGTGCATAAAGTATGGAAACATGATAAAATCTTCTGAATTAATTTTAAGCAATTTTGCTTAAAATATTTGTGTTTAAAAAAGCACTCATGGATAATTACTTAAAAATGTTTTTAAAAAAGTGCAATTCTTACAATGATCATGTGATGCAAACGGGTACAATTAGGCTGGAAAAAAATCTAAAAAATATAAAAATATTTTATATCGGTGCCACTGGTTCACAGACGAAAATATTTGTAATAGATTTAAAATAGAACTTTCTTGATTTGGGAAATCCTGAACAACTATTACAAGTAAAGATTTTCTAGTTTTGAGAAGTTGGTACCTACCATACTACCAACAGCATAATCGACGGTGACCTTGAAACGATATTTACTATTTTTAACCGTTCATTGTTATTGTTTACTTCCAAATCTTTCGCATAATTATTATTAAATAAAAACGAACAAGAATAACGACACGAGGAGCCCATATAAACTGTAAATTCAAAAACAAATTCGTAGTAACAAAATGCACCATGAGATGGCGCCACGTGTCCACCAGATATGTTTGTTGTTAATATAATTATTTATTGTTTAAAATCTGTAAATTATCATTAAATGCAAAATAAATTTCACATGCCCAGCTAAAACTATTAAATTCAAATCAAAATTCCTAATAAGACCATAAAACATACATTTGTGGCTGTCTTTTTGCAGCTCTGCAGTTTTTTGAGAGTTGTCAAGCTTGAATTACTATACTACTTTCGTATACATTTTTGACCAAGTTTCAAAACTAGACGCGCTGTATCAACTTGGATAATGTAATTCAGAAAAAAATCAATAAAAGTTTTCGTTCTAGAAGTTAGTTTACCAACTAGGACTGGACCTAGTTTCTCTCCCAATTATCCAAGTTGATATAAGTTTGATATAACGGGTCATTATAAATGATTGTAGTCGAAGCAGGCCATGTTATCAAAGGTAAATATATCGATTGCCGCTCTCTTGGAATAGAATACCACTGTTGTCACGTTTAAGTTGGATTGGTTGCATAACCTATTTCAAGTTTGACATTTGTTTGTGTATATCGGCAAAAATTTATTACCATGAGCATGGCTTACTTCGACTACAATCATTTATAATGGCCCAGAATAACGATTGAACTGGAATTCCAACTTAATCATGTTACCAACAGAAAATTCAATTGTTTCATTCAGCCAGTACATCTGATGATAAGAAGTGCAAAAATTGAAGACACTATGTAGATAGAAAACATAGTGTCTTCAATTTTGAATTTATTTTGTTTTGATGAAAAACGAATGGAACATTTGTAACCTAAACATTTTTACTCACTTCCTCATTTTTTAAGAGATATATAATAGTGCAATTGGAATGAATACAACTTTAAAGATGGCTGAGAAATCATAGCCACTTATTTTATGATTTTACATCCTGTTGGAAAAACGAAGCACCAATTTAGGTTACACCTACTATCAGTGGCGGCCCGTGGAACATTTTGAGAACCACACAGTATAAAAATATGCCTTGGTTTTTAAAGAACGAAAAGACTTGTTTTAAGGTTTATAATTTCAAACAGTTTTATTAGAGGTATACATGTATTTAGATAGTAAGTATAGAAAATATATAGAAAATAAACTGATAGTTATAATGTGCGATATATAAAGTCCAATCGACGTTCTTTTTTACTTGCAAATAACTCAATCACACGCTTATTGAAATCTTCAATATTACCGAGAAAAGCTTTTTCAGACGACAATATTCCAAGCGCACTAAGCCTTTCTTCCTTCATCGTATTCCTTAAAAATGTCCTAACCCTTTTTAACATAGAAAAACACCGCTCAGCTTCAGACGTTGGCATAGGTATCGTCACTAAGATTTTTAAAAGTTTCAGAGTTTCTTGAAACGTGTTACCCATCTCTTCTTGTAAAATTAGTGATAAAATTGAGACAGCTCCAGCAGAAACACCCCGCAATTCTTCTCGTTCGTAAAGCACTTGCAGTTCAGTCTTCAATCTATGTTTGTCCAAAGAAGGATAAAAACTAACTATTTCACAAAGAACATTGTCAGGAAATCGCTTGCGATATTCTGTAAAATTTTCCACCGTGAATAAATTTGCAGCTACTAAATGTCCAGTAAAACTAAATCTGGTTCTTATTTGCTGGACGATAGAATCACAAATTTCCAACGCTTCTCTTTTCCTATTTTCAGGAGAAACTGTACGTCGTCTTTTTTTGGAAGGTGGTCCGTCGTCTGAGAATACCAATTTAAATTTGGCAATAATTTCATCCATTTCGTCGCGTATTTTCTGAATTGCGTTTTCAAACATTTGCAAATCGTGCTTAACCCCACCAGCGTCGGTGTTTTTCTTTTGTAGTTGGTTAAAAATTGTCTCAACATGGGGCATTATTTCATGAAAAATTGTCAACCAAAATACAAAACCTGTGTCGTTTAGTCTAAGTTTATAGGCACCTGCTTGCTCTATCGTCGACGCCAACTTAATATTTTCGTCGCTTTCCAAATGTTCCATTACATTTATCAAATCTTTTCTATATTCAAAAACCGTGTTGACTCCTCTCGAATGAAAATTCCAGCTCGTTTCTGATGAACGGGGTAAGCGTCTTTGAACAATTTCGTCCAGTACACTCGTTCTTTGTGAAGAAGTAGAAAAAAATGAGCAAATCCCGGACAAGTGTGCGAAAAATATTTCTGCTGATCGATTAACCGACGCTGCGCTGCTCATAATTAAGTTAATTTGATGAGCGTAGCAGTGGACATAGTTAGCCAACGGATATTTTTCCTTTATCATTTTTTGAACGCCATCTAAACCTCCGCTCATGACTGAAGCCCCGTCGTAACTTTGAGAGATTAGCTTTTCAGGGGTTTTACTAATCAGCGGGTCGATTTCCTTTAAAATGCAATTTGAAATCGATACAGCATCGTGGTCGGCAGGATTTACAAAATTCCAGAATCTTTCTACTGGTTTACCACTAACAATGTAGCGCAAAATGACGACAAGTTGGAATTCGCTCGCCACATCCGTAGTCTCATCAGCGATAACTGCAAGATACTCGGCATTCTTTATTTCTTTGGCAACTTCTTCATGATAAACGTTAAGCATACATTCCAGTAACTCATTTTGTATGGTTTTAGATGTTCCTTTAAAAACTGTCGATTTGGCAAAATGTTCCTTCAAATCCTTGTCCAAAACTGCACTAAAATGGATCAATTCTCGAAAGACTCCTTTATTGTATGATTCTTCGGTTTCATCATTTTCACCCGTTAGGGCCAATTCAAGTGCACCACAAAATCGAATACAGTTAATAACGATATTTAACACGTACCTATTTTTATCAACTTGCGCATTATGCGCAGCAATCGCCTGTCTATATGCCGAACTCAATTGCGTTAATATATTTGTTCTTCCAAGCTGGCAAAAGCTGAACATATTATTTATATGCACTTTCGATTTATCGTGTGTTTTAATTTTTTCCCAGATATGCACCAAATCCGTAACACCGTTCTTCGTCCAGGTAACCTCACCCCCAAACAAAACACATGGAAAACAAAAAAATGCCTGCTTCTCCTCACATCCGCAGAGCCATTTGTTTTTTAGGTAGATTTCTCGATTAAACTTTCTCGTTCGATCTTTACGATTATTCGAAGCCGACGCACTAGAGCTGGAAGATGTCGCCACAGTCTGTCTTTTCACAATAATCAACTCAGGTAAAGGCCTACCTAACAGTTTAATTTGCACTTTTTCCTCAATAGTACATGTGAGAAAAGGCTTATTCCGTAATGCACTAATTTTATTCATTGTGTTTGGCGCGGAGGGGAGCCTTTTATGGTAGATTTAGATTGATAATCGGGAAACACGACTAACACATGTACGTCGCACTCGATGGAGCCAACTGGCGTGTGGCCCCTAATAATAAATGCACATACAGAAGGCGACTTCGCTAGACCCCGTCACACCGCGCACCTCCCCGCGCGAGCCGATAACTAACGAACTGCCGTGCCAGAATAAGTTTGCTCCGTCGGGCGGTATGATGCAGGGCCGGCTCTAGGCGGGTTCGGCGCGTTCCCCTGAACCAGGCCCCGCGAAAAAAAAGTAACACTGTTTCCTATAAACGATTCTATAGACTATCCCGAAGAAAAAATGGACGTCAATAAAGGAGGAATAATCAAATTTTCCACCAAGAATAACAAAATAAATTATATAAAGCAACTTTTTAAAAAAATGTCGAGAATAACGTAAGAACGGTTTTTTAGCGAATGCACGTACCTATTTTGCAAATAGGAGGCTTTGATAGATTTTTGGCGCTGACACGAAAACGAATTAGCCAACATTAGCTTTGTTCGTTGGGTTTACTAGACATTACTCTAGGCCAGGCAATAGAGCAGAAAATGACTGAGTTCGTGAAAAAAATACTAGCAGAAAGCCGACTGTCCCAGGTCACGTGGAACAGTCCGTATATGTATTGCGATGTGTTTCCTACTCGCAAATATCATTTCTTAAAAACGTCAAAAAATCGTGTTTTTTTTTTCGTTTTTCGTTTGTAAAAACTGAACTGATGGAACAATCTTGATGCTTTCAACAGACTAATTGTAGAGAATGAAAAGACGAAAATAATGAACCCTGCACGGACTCGATTGAATTAATACTAACGGAGGAAATTCGGAAAAACCGGAAGTCTGCGTTTTTTCAAAAATTCATAACTCCACCATTTTCAAAGCTGTAGCGGAGGCTTTTCGCGTGAAAGTAGCGATGATTGGTACTTTGAGTGTGGACAACCCAGGCGTTGTCCGGTGATAAGTTTTTGCACAATTGCGATTTGAATATTCTTATGCAATATGTTTCGGCGAGCCTGGATGCGTCGGAGGTGGCCCGATTTTATTCTTTTTTACGTACATATTTCGAAAGTAGAAGTATTGTGCTACAAAACGTCTATTCTGCATTAATGCTTGCAAACATAACCGAAAACTGCCGCGCGCTCCAAACCGGTCGAGTAGTGGGGGTAGGCGGTCGACGCGGGGAAGCGCGTATCTATAGTAATACAAGCGCGCTGCGAGCTTCCCCGCGTCGGCCGCTTGCCCTCACTACTCGAACCTATTTCGCAACATTTTAGCGCAAAATCAGAATTAATGTTTCAATGGTTCAACGGAAAACGCCTGGGTTGTGTACTCTCAAAGTACCCATCAATCGCTACTTTCTCGCGAAAAGACTACGCTACAACTTTGGAAATGGCGCACTTATGCATTTTTGAAAAAACGCAGATTTTTCCGAATTTTCTCCGTTACTATTAATCCGATCGAGTCCGTGTAGGGCTCATTTTTTTCGTCTTTTCATTCCCTACAATTGAATACACCATATACATATGTATCCGTTTGAAAGAAATCAAGAAAACACAAAATTAAAAAAAAAAGGATAAAATTTAGTGAGGTTTCATTCTTACTCATTCACGTTATGAATCACTCAAATTATCAAATATAATATATTTTGTCAAAAAATATTCGTATTTAAAACAATAAGATATCAATAATTTTCACTTCGTATTGAAAAGAAATATGTACCTATACCGAAAGATTTTTTTATTTTTAATATATCACGAACTGTTTTTTTTAATTCTCTGATGTAAGGCAAGAACATATAAGCAAGGTGAATTCCGAAAAAAATTCTCTACTAATTTGAGGCAGAAAAAAAACAGTTTAGTTGCTATATTTAGTTATTCAAGTTATAAAGAAACAAAAAATCCTATAACTAGCAGCAGTTTTGCCACAAATACATTTACTTTCTTAAACATTTTTGTTAGAAAAACAACATTAAAAGAAGTTATAGCGAATTTTCCTTACTTTAATGGCATCAGTACAAACGGTTGAACAATAACTCGTTGAGTTGGAGAAAGAAATACATTGCGATGTCTCACTGCTCATTAAACTTACGCAGGTATTCTTTAGCATTTAATATGGCGAAAAAGTATGTTTAAAAGTATGCTTGCTGAGATTGTAACAACAGGTAGTGCAATGGCCCTTGGCTATATATAACGAGCCGCCCCTGCCATGTACAGCAATATTATTTTTGCATCTTCTCTCGGTTCGAAAACAAAATTGTACTAAATTCCAGAGATTTTATCGTGTTTCCATTCAGTTCATGCGCAGTGAATACTTAAATACTGAATACATACTTTTCAAAATTAAAATGGACCAAATCGGCATTCTTTGGCGTAATATCAAGAATATACTCGGATATACCATCGGAACTCGTGCGCGCCCTCAAGTCATTCAAATGGAGCTTCACGTGTTCCTTCCTTCGAATAAGTACCCCAGCTTGTGGACTAAAAAACACCGTCGTCATTCACTTCCTTAAAAAACTTAGTATTACGTACCTTATATTCACATTTTTATTATTTTCCAACGCCTCCTTCTGATACACCAAGTATCCTTTCCTCTCCTCGAATATCTTAATCTGCAACCGCATCATCTCCATCTCCTGGTCGATATTCTTCGACCAATCAGCGATATTTCCTTTCGTCTGCTCCTGAAGCACAACGCTCGACTGAAACACGTTTTTCGCAGTGTTTCTCCTCGGCGGTGACCTTCGATTTTTCACAGGACTTATAGCAGCGGAAGCCATTACCGAAGTCGAATTGACTTTATTCAAAATCGGAGTGGATGAGTAGGTAGGTTTAATTATTTTAACAGGCGTGGAAATGTTCCTTATATTCTTGACGCTTTCGTTAAAATCGTCTTTGAATAACAACTTGGCCCTTTCTAGTTTCTCCGAAGAAATATTGACCTGCTTATGCCTGGAAACGCCAAGCCTTCTCCTGGAGATCGATAACCTTGGTCGTTTTAGTCGCTCGTCGATAGTATGAAGCGCATGATCAACAGTATCCACGACATCTTCAAGAAGCTCAAACGCTTTCTTGGAAACTTTATTCTTCACTGCTGGCGATAATCTTTTCCTGTGTTTATGCTCAGGGTAAGATGTGCTCTCGTGGATTAGACTATCATTGCTCTGGATGTAATCGCCCATGCACAAACTAGATGGATTCGGATTATGACACCTTAATTCTTGTGGAATGTTGTCATGGCCAACCTTCTCCGGGTTTTCTTCAGACTTGCTAGAACTTTCAAAATCACCAGCTTGATGGGATAATTCGTCAAAGATTGCTTTTACTTTTTGGGTGGTATTCGCAGTGTTGGCCCCTGGAGCGCTTTTAACGTGGTGCTGAACATTCTTAGCCCTAGTTGGATCTTCTACTGGGCTGCGGAGTTTCTGGTCCAGTTCATCCGATTCCTTTTCAATGTTTTCGTACATTTTTCTGGCTCTCTTCAGGGACTTCTCTGAAATTTTAACATTCTTCCCAGAGGCGCTCATAAATCCCATGTTAGCACCTGGTAGGAAATCTGAAGTTTCTTCTGAGATTGTGTCATGCAATTTACTGGGTTTTGCGCTTTGTGGTAGGCCAAAATCTTTGCCTAACGATCTTCTAAACCCAGACTTGGTCACGCTACTGGTTTCGGTATTCAGGTCTTCCTTTTCATCAGAAATTTGTTCGTATATCTTCCTAGCTTTGGTCAGAGCTTCTTCGGATACTTGGAAGCCTTTTCCGGAAGCTGTCTTGAAGCCGGGACCTGAGGAGTTATTACTATTCCCCTTTAAGTCTTCCTCGGCATCTTTGGAGGCATGGGCATACATCTTCCTGGCTTTTGCCATGGCGTTGTCGGAAGTCTTTACATCTTTTCCGGAAGCGCTTACAAATCCCGTTGAGGAAAATGCTTGGATGCTCGTAGGTTTTTTCTCGTCGGAATCTCGGTAAATCTCATCAGTGTCCAAATACGTTTCGGTGTCGTTTACAGTTTCGGAAACCAAATTTTGTAGGTTTTCGATTTCAACTATGCTTTCAGTAAAGTCGTCAAGACTATCTTCGTTCTTCAAACTTTCGTACAGCTTTCTCATTTTATTCAGCACCCTTTCGGCTTTCTCCTCTTTCGACAAATGATCTCGTTTGGGGGAAGTTTCATTGGTATTGTGGAAGTTCTCAAACAACTTCTTCGCCTTATTTAAATTTTTCTCCATGTCCCTTATTGAACTAATCGGTGGATATTCCCTTTTTTCAAAAGCATCTTCCGATTTATCATGAAGACTATCGTACATCTTTTTGGCATTGTCGAGCGCTTTCTTGGATATTTTCAAATCTTTCCCTCCGGCCGTTTTGAAGCCATGTTTCATCTCAACATTCTTATCTTCGTAGGATTCTCTAATCAGCACCTTCGACATTTTAAGAGTTTCGTCCGAGGGTTGCGGTGCCGCCATTACTTTCAAGCCGCAGAAGTCTGCATAATCTGGTTTTAAGCTCATCTCTTGTGAGTCTTCGTAATTTGGTTCGCTGCCCGTGTTAATTCCTTCACTGGGCCTTCTCGATCTCTTCGTTATCTTCTCTGGTATTCTACAATTCTCGTCAAAAGTGTCGTTACTCTCAGGATCAAACACTGATGGTTTCTTGATATCTCGATATAATTTATGGGTCTTATTCATAAATTTCTGCAAATACTTTCCTTTGGGTTCTTGACCAGTGGCAACATCAATTTCTGGGAGATTATTTTTATCTCCTGGTTCCTCCTTCTCGCATCTTGCCTCTTGTATTGCCTTTTGATCATGGATTTCTACAACAGGTTCGAGGCAATTCTTGTTATCTTCATTTTCCGAATTGCAACTTATGTTTATGCGGAACTTGCTGTTGCAGTCGATTTGGATTTTGAACTTTTTCTGATTTGGAGATACCTCTATAGTTTTTTTAGTATCGTCACTGACGATTTGGTCAGTGCAAGGTTCTGCGGCGACATTTGGCGTTTCTTTTCGCTTCTTATTCATTTTCTTGCACGCTTCTTGGGCGATTAGAGACAATTGGTCATAAGTGACCAGTTTTGTTGCATCCTGGTTTAAAATGCTCTCGCCTACGTTATCTGATTGTTTGTTTATCGGTTCCGGTGTAATATTGGGAGTAACACTGGCGTTTCTAGGCTTGTTTTTTCGCGAGGAAGCGTATCTACTCTCTTTACTTGAATCGGTGTCTTTTGTTTTTGCATTTCTGTGTTTTGACTTATCTCGCCTGTTGCTTTTAAAATCGTCAATTACGGCTTTAGGTGTGCTATTTAATGAACATTTATCAACGTGGTTCTTCAGTCGTCTAGGTTTCTTTTCTTTCAAGTGCTTCTTCTCCGTTTTCTTCAACTTAACTTCATCCAGCGCTTGTTCTGAGCGTTTTACCTGTAATTGTTATGGAATAATGGAATGATTACGTAGGTTCTTTTATGTGTGTGGAGACAAAGATTAGCTAGTCTTTTGTTTTTTTAATAACCCTTTTGCCTGATTATAGCGTATAATCTACGCAATTTACAGTATGGTTTCTATTATATTCCAATATACATAAATATTTAATAATATACAGGATGTATACGAAATGAGTGTAATAATTTCTAGCGGTTATAGATCTTGATAATTGGAGTAAAAATTTCAAATAATTTTGCTCTGTATGGTACCAGTTTCGAGTAATTAATTATTGAAAATGGATAATTTGACACCACACGTTTTTAGGACGATTTGTAGTAGTTGACCTACGCCGCGATCAGCTCAGTCGTGTGTGAATTAGTTGGACTTTGTTATTTTGTGTAGCCAAAATGGATAATTAACAGGGATGTAAAAGCGTAATTTACCGCGTAAATTACCGTAATTAATGGTAATTTACCGTCAATTTAAATTACCGTTGGTAATTTACCGACAATTTTAATTACCGTTGGTAATTTACCGGAATTTATAAATTAATTTCAAAGACCTTCCATCAGTAGACGCATGAATGCGCCCCACCCCTCCTAAGCAGTCGACAAGTGCACTGTTGTTTGCGTTTGCCTGGGAAGTACCTAACAATCCGTGTGGTGCATGGTCGGACTCGTGCGTGACAATGTTATTCAAGGTGTCATTTAGCCAATGGAAATGGGTCTATGGGTAAAGTTAACACATCCAATGACAGTCCCATTGCCCGTAAACGTTATATTTTTACTATTCCAAATAATCAGACATTACTTGAGAAAATACAGAACTAATATTTTGTATTTAATGAATAGAGAAGTGGAAAGGCAATGCAATCCAACAAATCCGATAATGCAGCTCTGAAATCAGAAGCCATTTATTATCAGAATTCACTTTTTAATAAATATGTCAGTGTTAGAAAAATGACAAATGAGAAAAAAAACCTCTGTGAACTGGTGAGTTATTTTGTGAATGTGGACAGAATTAAATTGTTTATTTTCTACTATTATTATTCTGGTTGATTTTTCTGTAGTCTTTGCTTTGGTTTAAGTACTATCAAATCAGGCAAAAGATCAGAGATAGCTAGTTATCCACAAAATAATGATTTAAGGTTTTACCAAACATTTTTATTAACATTAGTAGTAATCATAACTTACAGCTATCTGTTTAATTTAACATTTTGAATTTTTAATTACCCGGTAATTTAAACAGGCGTAATTTACAATTTTGAATTTTTAATTACCCGGTAATTTAAACCAGCGTAATTTACCATTTTGAATATTTAATTACCCGGTAATTTAAACAGGCGTAATTTACCATTTTGAATTTTTAATTACCCGGTAATTTAAACCAGCGTAATTTACCATTTTGAATATTTAATTACCCGGTAATTTAAACAGGCGTAATTTACCATTTTGAATTTTTAATTACCCGGTAATTTAAACCAGCGTAATTTACCATTTTGAATATTTAATTACCCGGTAATTTAAACAGGCGTAATTTACCATTTTGAATTTTTAATTACCCGGTAATTTAAACCAGCGTAATTTACCATTTTGAATATTTAATTACCCGGTAATTTAAACAGGCGTAATTTACCATTTTGAATTTTTAATTACCCGGTAATTTAAACCAGCGTAATTTACCATTTTGAATATTTAATTACCCGGTAATTTAAACAGGCGTAATTTACCATTTTGAATTTTTATTTACCCGGTAATTTAAACCAGCGTAATTTACCATTTTGAATATTTAATTACCCGGTAATTTAAACAGGCGTAATTTACCATTTTTAATTTTTAATTACCCGGTAATTTAAACCAGCGTAATTTACCATTTTGAATTTCTAATTACCCGGTAATTTATGCCATCGTAATTTACCATTTTAAATTTTTAATTACGTGGTAATTTAATATTTGAAATTAATAATTTTAATTTCAACGGTAATTTACGAAAAAAAATAATTACCGTAATTTAACATCCCTGATTGAACATAATTAGACAATATTCTACTGCAGTAATAAGTTTATAAAAGATACAATAGTTTCTACAAACCATGTTCTTGTTTTACATTTAAAACAAATTCCAAAAACTAATTATTGATGCATTTTTCTCAAAACATATATTTTAAACAACCAAGATCAGTTGCCAAAGTTTTTCAAACTTAAAATCATTAATTTTTACTAATTTCGAATACGTATTACTTACCACTTCACAGACTTTTGCAAAGATCCTCTTGGAATGCTGGTGCTCTTCCGGAGTAAACCCAGAAAACCCATCACTCAAATTCTTCTTAACATGTTTCTTCTTCTGGTCTACATCGTGTTCCGGAATCAAATCAACATGCTGTACCGAATCATTAGAATGGGCAAAATTACTATTCCGATGTAACTCAACCACATTCCTATTCGGCGAAAAACCTTCATTAACATTCGGCGGCAAAGAAACAAGAACCACATTTTTCGAGGGCGTCAAGTTAAACTTTTGCCCGCAACTTCTCTTCGGCACTTGTTCTTGTATCGTCTCCATGGTTTTCGTATGCGATCTACTATCACTCTTTTGTTTCGGAACACTTTTAATATGTTGCATATCCGTCCAATCCTCATTTATTATATCGGCATTATCACTACTTAGTAAAATATTCGATTTTTCTTTAGATTTCGACTTTGCATGCTTAGCGAATATATCACCACTTTCTACGATGGTGTCACTATACGTGGTATTTTCAACGGAAGAACTTGAAAACTCGACAAACTTTTTATTGCTGAAAATCTTATTCATACTATCGCCGTATAAATTTTCATGTAACGTCCCCGAGGAGTCAGCTTCGTTCATTATAAAATCGTTACTAGTATCGTTGGAATCGACAAACTCCTCCATTGTGTCTACGTGAGTTTGCGTCAACGTCATATCGCTCATATTAATTTTAAACTGTTCGTAGGTACTGTGCGTAGCCTTAGTTTTCCTATACGTATTTTTCGTTTGATTCAAAACGGGGATTTTCGACAATTTCTTCTTGACGTCCCCAGGACGTTTAAAAATCGTATTATAACCTACGCTAGGATCGGAAACCTTATCTTCAAAATTAATTAGGTCGTCGAATAAAGCACTACTTTTGTGTAACGACTCATCGGATAGATCAATATTTCTTCCACCAGCAGTACGGAAATTAACCGATTTCAAATTTTCATTATAATGATAATTGACGCATGTTTCTATACCATCGTCATTCATTACGTTCCGGATAGCTTGCGATGAACTTTCCGGGGTGGAATTGCAATTTGTAGGTGTAGGAACAGAATGACTATGTTTATAAATATTTTCAACGCCATCATCGCATAATAAATCATAATAGAGTTTCCGTTGTTCCTCGTAGACATTCACAGCCGTCATGTGACTTATCGTAGTGTTTTTATACTGGTTTCGTATCTCATTCTGTACCGTCGAGTAGACATCATCGTTGAATTTATTGGCTAACTTAACCTTACTACTCTGTCGGTTAATTTTCTGATTACGCAGCAACCTCTTGTTCATTTTGCTGGTGCTTAATACAGGTGATAAAGGTCTCTCTATAGCATCTTCAGCATCGTAATTTAAATCCAGGGATGTCACCGAAGACCCATTTGAACTACCTACATCCATTGTAACACTTGATTTTAAACAGTGCACTGTGTATTTAAGGTTAATCGAAACTGTTGGAAACTTCACATAATGCTCGCCGAATTTATGCACATTCAACGTATTGGGCTGATTGTTTCAGACATTTAAAATAATACTATAAATTATGTAAACCTAAACCAAGAGCCCCAGTCACAAAACCTAACAAAACATTTCAAATTTGACGTTTGCTATGGCGCATGCGTACCTCATTCGTTTCCAGAACAACGCGGTAAATTTTGAAGTTATAAATAAACAAACTTGTTAATTTTAGCAAAATTTTTCCTGAAATTAGGTAAATTTTGTAGTAATTTGGAAAGAAATTGAGATGGAATGAGATAGAACCAGCCCATCGATTTCAAATTACAGATTTTAGAAACAAACTTATGATACACTAAATGCAATTCTGGTACAGTTTTTCTTGGAATTTATGAACTAAGAGTATTCAAGTTTCTGCTTTCAAATTCAAAATAAGATCAAACCTAGTGTTTTGGTACGATAATTTATAATCATTTTGTAAATTTCAACCAATAAATATTGAAGATATACAAGTCTATTAACTGGTATGTATACTGTGTTGCCTATATCGTGTTAATATTTTCCAGAAATTAACAATTAAAGTATATAATTATTAATTAAATTTATCTTTATTTATTTAAATAATGCATATGCAATTAATATCACAATTACTTATATTTTTAATATTTAAACTTAAAACGAATAATCTCCGCATTATTAGGAACTGTCAAAATTGAGGCTGAAAGTTATTTGCAAAATATTATGATACAGTTAAATAACTTATTCAGGTTAGCTATAATTGCATTAGAATTAATATGTATGCGTTTTAGATCACCAAGAAGAGAAAATCCTTATTTATATGGTAGTATATTGGTAGTCCTATAAAAAGAAGCGACTAAAATTCTTCATATCAACAATTTCAAAAATTGTTTAATAAATTAACCAAAGAAAATGTCTTTAAGAAGCTGTTTAAGGATCGTCCCCACAATACTAGCACAAAACAGTATAAAATGTTACTTAAAACCTCAGATTTTATGTAATCGAAGGCATGTTCTTGTAACACATAACCTCACAAATAGCATACAGGTGCGGTATTTCTTTAAAGATGCCAGTAAAACTGACGTTGATGAAGGTAAAGAAAGGGTATATTACGGTAATTTAACCCCACAAATACGATCAGTCAAGGTACGTCTATAATCAGCTGCCCTTAAAACGTGTGATTTATTTTTTATTGTAGTGGTTTTCATTGACGACGAGCATAGTCGGTCTGATGGCGCAGCCGTTCCTATTTAAGGAATTATCTGCAATAAATAGTATCACGTTAATCGTCGGTGCTTATTCTGTGATCAGCTTCTTTACGTTTGTTACCCCACTGTTATTACACTTTATAACGAAGAAATACGTAACGCATTTAGATTATAATCCGGAGAAAGGCACCTACATTGCTTCTACAGTCAATTTCTTCTGTATGTTAAAGCAGGTAAGAAATTTTCTTTTTAATATATCTAATTTTTGTTAATGTTGCTTGTTTTTTTAGACTGAATTTACACCCGACGAAGTAAAAGTACCTGATGTTCCTGGAATGTTTACAACGTTTATTGCAAAAGGTAACCCATTGTTCTTAGACCCGAGATTATTTCCGGATCCTAGTCATTACTCGAAAATAATGGGCTACGACAAACCGATTGATTTTAAGATGTTCGAGAACTCTGAAGACGACCACAAAAAATAATGTGTTTGT
The DNA here is from genome assembly GCA_963966075.1 of Aphodius sticticus. Lineage (NCBI taxonomy): Eukaryota > Metazoa > Arthropoda > Insecta > Coleoptera > Scarabaeidae > Aphodius > Aphodius sticticus. The sequence continues at coordinate 13,791,115 of OZ014506.1, forward strand.
GTTGATAGTGTGGTAGATAATAAATATTTAAACAAAATATAGTTGGTTTTCTTTTAGGTCCAGTATATAAAACTGGTTCATTTAAGTTCAGATATATAAGTTTTATCGAAGACTTCTTTTATTTAACGTCATTGAAGGTAATTGAAGAAGAAGAAAACTGTAAAGTTTTGATGAACAGCAGATTTTTAATGAGTTTTGATTAACTTATTTGGTTTTACAGGAACTATCTTATGATACCCCTTAGAATTGCCTTTGAAAAACTATAAATTTTTAGTCCACACATTATATTAACTAATAAAAAGAATAATCAATACTTCTTTATTTGGTGATCAGAAAATTTCACAGATTTCCAATAACATACTTAATTTGTGAAAAATACTTTGCTCTTTTCCGTAGAATCTCCATCTGAAGGCAGAAATTTGGGTGAATATAGTCTAGTTTTTGTACAAACAATTCACAACTATTGTGTCCCAGTGAGCACAAACGTCGTTGGGATGTTGAGTTTCGTCCCGTTTATGTTGCATTATGAACGTTCAATATCTGATGTCTATGTAACGTTACATATGGGTGCAAATTATACATTGACGTCCCATTAATGTTACAAAAGTAACGTTACAATGTGACATCAATATGATGTTGCATGTATGTTATATACAAGGTAGGTTGAAAATAAAATATCTATGAGGTGTTGGGAAGTGATGTTTACCTATTTCTGATTCGCGACTGGGCGATACCATCTACGAAGTTGTGGGGATGGTTGGGTGGTGGTGGTACATGCGTTGTCGGTTTACGAGTTTGCATTTTGCAATCGGTAGTTCGCTGGCTGGTAAAGTCGACGGTTGTATGAGCTTGTTGTTTCGCATCTTTAAACACAATTACCTCAATTACCTACTATGGAGTTGCCCAGTGGTAGTGCAAGTGCAAGTGCGTCTAAAAAGGTAAGAACGTCTTATAAGAGCTTCGATTAATTGGTAGACATTAGGCAGTAGGTTAATATATGTAACTGCTTTGATCTCTCGGTATCGTAAATTTCGGATTTGATTTTGTTTACACGATGCGTACGGTACGGTTTGCATGATGCCAATGAGTACGGTAATTATGCTTATTATGATTGGATAACGTGTCTTACGTCAACGTGTCTAGGCATATATGAGGAATATGTACCCAGCCAGCACAAAAACATCTCAGCGATGTTACATAAACATCAAAATTTAACGTTCATAATGGAACAAAAGTCAACGTTCTTGCGATGTTCAATGTCCCATCGTGCTGACCGAGTACGTATTTACTATTTCGTTGTTTTTAAGTTAAAATTTCTATAGGTGCCCATCACCAATGGGCGGACGGGAACGCATGTTTTGAAAGCTATAGATGTTGCACAGCTGTAGCCTGCACTCCCCGCCACTCAGGAAGTCGAGAGTGGATGACTATTCATGCGGTCCAGTTTACCCGTTTACCGTTGTTGGTTGTGCATAAATGTGCATACGTGCCGACGCGCGGCTTTTGCGGCTAGCAGGCAGGGTTGGTATGCTTAAAACAATTTCTTTTAAACCAGTGTTTTAGATATGTTTTAAAACAATTGTTTTGTTTTAAACAGTTTGTTTTAAATATTGTATTTTAAACGTGTTTTAAAACTACTAATATTTGAACAGTCTTTATCTGTTTTTCATAAAATATTACTATATATAAAATATTACAATACAATATCAGTGGTAGCAAGTAAAATAAAAATGAACGTTTATTATAACAACCCTGGTAGCAAGTATTGCGCCTTAAATATAATTCGTTTCTAATATAAATGTTAAATGATAACAAAAATGTTGAAAAGTTTGTTTTAAAAAACTCACTTTATACAAACAAGCATATTAATACATATCATTTGAAACGTAATTTTGCATTCTATCAATCTTTATCTATACCCATCCATTGTAGTTTTATAATAAAACGTTTGTTTAATATGTTATTCTGTATAATTAAATACGAATTAATACTTTTATTATTATTTTATGTTCTTGAATACTCTTTCTATGGACGTAACATCGAAGAAAAACTGATATACATACATACCTACATATTATTTAGGGCAAATGAACATAAGCAAATCACACACAATAGCTGTGTCTCCAACAAGTAATCTTTGTGATACCAATAAATACTGTTTTTATTATGTTATTTTACTTTTTCAATGTTTGACCATTTTTGTTTTTTTAGAGACAAACATCACAAGGACCAAATGAAGAGGGATGAAGATAGTATAAAGTATATACTTTATCGTATATAGTTATATAAATATATATTTATTAACTTTTATATTTTTTAATCTTATGTTTTACGTTATCTTAAGAATAAATTTTAGTTTGTGAATTTGTGCTTTATTGTTGTATTAGTGATATTTATTAGTGGTATTTTTGTGATTACCTATGTTTGTAATATTTGAACAGTCAAAATCGTAAGTTTGGTCGGTAGTACAACATCTAATCTACTCTACAGGTAAGTATGCATTAACATCTCATTCACCAGCCAAACGAACGGTAGGTATAATAAACGGTATCGTTTGCATACTGTGTAAAAAGTATATAGATGTACATTAGAAGACATCGTCGTATATCGCTGTAAAAAGTTTTAACATTTTTGTGTTTAAGTGGCAAAAACGCTCCTCACATAGGATAAAATCAAAGTTAGGAGGTTTTTGTAACTTTAACACAAAATATTACCCTTTTTACAGGTATACTGCGATATCTTCTAATGCACATCTATTTGCTGGTCTTTACTTACTCGCATAACTGCTAAAATAAAATATTACATAGTCGTTTACCGCATACATCCATGCGAGGTTATTAGCAGACATCGCAAAGGCGTTGAAAGTAATGTTGCGGTGATGTCTTCAGTTAACATCGCATAGATGTCCTCTGAAACACCCCTGCGAAGTTATTAAAAGACATCCTATCAGCGTCTAAAGTCATATCTCGGTGATGACCCAACGTAACATCGCATAGATGCCCTCTGAAACATCTATGGGATTAGCGGTTTCTGATTGTAAGTAAGCGACATAGGAGGTTTATATGACATCCCAGATATGTTTTTGGGATCTACTATAGAACGTTACAGTTGTGATTTTAACATCTTAGCAATGTCCATGAGACGTTTTTGTGCTCACTGGGGTCTATAGCAGAGAGAACAAAATTAAAAAAAGGTTTATTACAAACAAAATTATATAATTTATTCTGTTTACAACTGTAAAAATATTGATTTAAATGATCTGATCTGATCATTTTGAATAAGAAAAACAATCTATCCTGTATACTCCAAAAGAATGTGATAAAAATACCAATTTTAATTATGACTTTCATCTTTTCCAATTTCCGGTCCGACCGGAAATATTTAGTTTGGAACATTTCAGTTTTCATAAAAAATATATTTTTTGTTTTATTTGATATGTTCTATATCTATTTAGATTGTTCATCCAGTATATTATGTTATATGCACACAATAACTTTATCTGAATAGTAGGTAACTGTAACACACCAAATGCATAAGATTAAAATGAGGAATTGATAAACCAAATTCATAACAGATGTTTTTGCACGGACCTATTATATCAGATAAATGTATTAAATCGACCTTATTATCTAATTGGTATACATACATAACTGTTTGTAATGTAGTGAAGAAGGAGTGAAATATATCATCAGTTATCAAATTAGCTATGCCCTTAGGTTCGCTCGCGTTGATTAGTTGTTTTTAAGATGGCGTTTAAATCGGAAATGCAGTTATAATTTTCAATCGGCTAAGTTTGTGCATTAAAAGTATACGTTAGAGTGAACTTTGTACCTTGGCTAATTATAAAAAAAAATACCTGGCAAAATTCTTTCAAGTGTAGGTGACGTATTCTGTGAATATCGGTGTCTTTTAGTTGATCGTAAGAAGACTACGACATAGCAACCAAGAATCATAAAATCCGTCATCTAGACTCGACAGAATTAAGCCGGATATTCTTTTTTGTATTGTCGGCAAAGGTTCCAAGTTCACTTTAACTTATAATCTAAATGGAAATACCTAATCATTTCGGTGTAAATCAGATTACAAAATTATGAACTATATTTGGTTGCATACTGAAGCTTTTTTCGTTCAGATATTTGGAAAATTCGTGTAAATTTTAGTATTATGTATATTAATGTTTTGGGAACAAAATACTTTTAGTGTTTTAAATATACATAATTATGTAGGTACTGGTATTACACCTGGACAGTTCTTTTACCATTTCATGCCAATAATGATGTTACTAGAATTTTAATAACTCAAGTAGTTTGCACACAACTGGCATGTAAATTGGTGCATAATTAAAGTTTTATGTATGTGATTGGTATACGAAACGTCAGCTCCATGTATTCTATGTAAATGTGTATGATGATTTTAAGTGGTATTGCAGTATTGAAAATTATATCTAGCACTTATTTTTGCGGATAATGATGGCCTTTAGTTAGATCTCAACCATTTTTACAAAAATATGTAATTATTAAATAAGTAGCAATGTTTACATCTTCACAGTTTTTTTCAGTTCTAACACGAGGATTTGTTTCGTTTTACTATAACCATCATTTACTTTTGTTATGAATATTTATTTGTTATTAGGTATTTTCATGGTTTTGTAAGGTTAATGAAAATATTGTAAAAGTATTTTATCTAAATACTCGTAATAAACTAGAGTTGGTAAAGACTTAATTCTAGTGGTATTTGTCAAAATTGAGATAAAAGTTACTAAGCTGCAGGTTTTACGTATTTATTGCGAAATATAAGATTATCGGAAAGTAGAGTTTATATAACAAAAATGTTCTATTTCGCGATATTAAAATATATCCTTACTTCTTCTTCCAGAAGTATTGTTTAATTTTATGAAATATTTTTATTATATATTTGTTTAAGAGCATTTGAGTGTGTATTACATATAATAGGTATTTAAAATTAGATAATTATTGATAGAAATCATGTTAGCGAATGAACAGTGACCGGGCGTTTTTTATTTTGTTTGCGAGGAATAGAAAACTGGACTAAAATGTCTCAAGTGTCATAAACATAAATACATAAGGTCAAAATTTGAGCAATTTTATAGCGAGGAAACAAGAGATATAAAAAAGCTCTCTCTTATCAGTTACGAAGCTCAAAATACGCAAAACTATATGACAGTGTTCTAAAATTATAATGATTCAAATTATAATATAATTAATTTCTTATCGGTCAATGTGTTATCGGTCGGTTATTCTCGGCTGAACTCACAACATCAGAGTTGTGAAAAAATTATAATGTAATATTGGAAATGCACAGCTGAATTTTAAAATTCACATTTTTCAATGAATTTTGTCTTTGCGTTTTTTTTACTTATGAGTAAAATTCTTGCACTAAATTCTTAAAATGATAATCAGTTTTGTTTGTTAGGCACCTAGTGTTATGAAAACAAGAAAAGAAAATTAAAAAACTGTGTAAACAAATGAATACTAACTACGTCCGACAGCCTGGTCGTTATCAAATATTGATTATGAATTGTTATATTAAATATATTATAAAAACCTATTATAAAAATATATTAAATTTAAAACCTATTTCAAAAGGTTTTATCAAAATCGGATCTGTCATAGAAGATTCCAAAGTAAAAGGTGGTGTAAAAATAAAAAGAAAAATGTGTTTTAACATATATTTTATTCATCAATCAACACTCAAAACATAGTGGCCCAGATTCTCTCTGTTTTGTAATCAATCAATAATACGTGATCAGATAAAATAGGTGTTTTGCTCTTATGGATGTAGTAGGTATGTACACGAATTGCACAAATATATTTCCCAATGTTTAATGCGGCTTATCGGCAATTTATTCCTATTATTTTAATAATGTTGGTTATCTCAATTCATGTCTTGATGTTGATTATATCTGAGGAATTGAAAATGTCAGAATATCTAAAGAATATCAACAAAACATAAAAATTGTTTTGAGATTGCTGTCAGATCTAAAATGAACACTTAAAAATGAACAAGAACTAGGTAAGAAAAAGAACTAGGGCCTTTAATGCCTGGGTTCGAATCCTAGGTTGAGCAAACAGATCTTTTCAAACATAAAATCGAGACCGATTTTTATGTATTTTCAGCTTTACCAGCCTGTTTTTGTGGGTTTCTCGTATAATTTAGGTAAGAAAAAATGGTTTATAGTTCCATTGAAAACATTTTAGGGGAATTTGTTGTAAAAAATATGTGGTTATGACACTTGAGTTGTCAGATTATAGTTTGTAAGAATTACACGTCAGAGTAACGTTTTTCAAAATCTTCCGTACGCGGTCCATACAATTTGGTAAAAAATATGGCTCATCAACGTTCATCATGTCCGCCATCTTGTACCGCTAAACGAAGGAATTCACAAGGGCGACCCTCGTCACCAGGAGCCGCTTCACCAACCACCAAACGACCAACTTCATCACCGGTAAACATGTTTGTGTATTAATACAGGACAAATTTCAACAATTTGATTCCAGTCATCACCTCGACCATGCCACTGCAAGATAGCCCAGAAAGCCCAGAAAGCCCCCGAAACTGTTGAGGTGAGAATCACTTTAGTTTAGCTAAAATATTGCCACATTTATAGAACAAGAGCTACCGACAATATAGTTGAAAATGATACTTGAGACGATGACAAACCCATTGAATAACTAATATATAAATAAGAATGGTGTGTCTTGCATGAGGCTTCATCGGTGGAATTAGGAGCTCTGTAAAGTCAGTGTTCAAAACGCAATTTAGGCATAACCTCCAAACCAGAAATTGACGTTTAAGAAAAATGCACGCATATGATTGTCAACCTACTTATTTTGGTGAATAGGTTACAAGGATTGCTCAATCGATGCTTTTGGGTTTTTGACAATGAACGCATTTCACGTCATCATCCCTGGGTTACCGCAATACAAACATTTCAAGCTTCAAATGTCAAATGTGTTTTTTCAAGGTTTGCTTTTGACGTTTCAGATAATGACAATCACAACGTGTATTATAGCGCTTTGATTGGTCTGTTTGAAATTCCCGCACTTTTACGTGTGAAGTGTGTCTGTTTTTGGCGTTACAAACAAACAACCACAACATTGATTATAGCGCCACTGTTGGTACGCAAACTCGGCGAAATCGTCCGATCAGTTGTTTCGTGTGTCCCGACAATTTGACAATGAACGCATGTGACGTCATAGCGCTGTTAACATTGAAAGATAAGGATTGAGCAATCCTTGTAAGAATCTAGTATTCTTGCCTGCATAGTACCTGAAATTTAGCCTAGGTATTACAGAGTCTCCAGGTACGGAATGACTGCAATAATTTGGCGGGGTAATGCAATGACTTAACAGTTAACAAATTCCTCAAAGTGAGCACCGTTGGCCTCCAAACAAGCTTCTGTACGGCGAGGCGCCTCCAATTTGCCCTTAAACAGCGATGTCTAATGTCATTAATCATTATAAAGTTACATCCCGCCTGTATATCACCATTTACTATATATTCATAATAAAGTCTTCGAGCGACTGCTGCATTCTGTCCATATTTTCCGTAAATGAGCATCATGACTAAACATTCACTATTTGTGAAATTACTTTATACGGCTCCCTTGATCGCGGTCTAGCTACTAGTCATCCTAAAAACGGATGCAAAACGAAAGCTGTCAAATTCTGCATTATCAATATTTAATTACTCATAACTGGATAGAGAAAAAAGAATTTGATTTTTTACTCCAATTATCAGAATCTATAACCCCTAGGAAATATTGCACTTTTTTCGTGTACACCCCCTGTATAGTCCATGTCAAATTAGATTAACCCATCGAGATAGTATAAGAGAGAAGGAGTCATATGAACTTAAAATTAGGACCACTTTATGTCAAATCATACCGTCCGTTAGTCCCATAACATCAAATTGACAAGCCGATACATTATATAGGTAGAGTTTATTTCACGACAAGTGGCAGTAAGCCGCTGAATTTACGTGTATAGAAAAACTCTAATTACTCGAGTACCCTTAGACATACCGGAACGAAACTAACACTGTTCGAACGAGTGTTCTTCGGCCAATCTAAAAGTGGAAAAGTCCGATCCGAAATATGTAAATTCGTGGCCGAATATTTGCAAAAATCGGGATATTCAATGGGCTGTATATCGTTAAGCCTTTGTTCAATCTTAATAAAACCAACACCATTCGATTCCCCTCTTCTTAAACTATAGTAGTGTCAAAAAGTGCGATCACAAATAGTAGAGTTTGAGCTAGAATGCGTGGGCAAAGCGGCGTGTTATTGCAGTCCAAGTTTCCGCTAATTAGTGGTCTAAAAAAATTCCTGAACTTTGACTATTTTTATCCAGGGATGCGAGTATGGAAGCATACACCGTTCCAGTAGAACAGTGAGCATAACCCCTTATGCAAGTTATTGCAGTCCAAGTTTCCGCTAATTAGTGGTCTAAAAATATTCATTCAGTTTCAGAAAAGCCCTATGCATAACTTGTTTTTATCATATGATTGTAACAAACAACACACCAAACGAAAGAGGAAGCTTGTCTCCACTTATGCTAGTTATTGCAGTCCAAGTTTCCGCTAATTAGTGGTGTAAAAACATCGTAAACGTTGAAGATGTGCCAATTTAAGCAAAAAATGACATTATTTTTATTTTTTTAGGTAGTAATTAAGATTTGATTCCTCTGCAATAAGTACAGGTCACATATTCGAATGTGTTGCATCAGAAAAACAAAAATAAATAAATCCGCCAGCATTCGACATCAAAATAATAAAATGGTTTTGTTTAATGGCCAGTAGGTTACAAAATATATCATACTTATTTTGTTCATATTCATATTCATATTCATATTTATGTTACACTTATAAGATTTATTTTACATTAAGTGTTAACAAATATAAGACATTTATTTGATATTATTTGTTATAAAACCATAATCCAGAGTATTTTTGTGTTTATTATATATTTCTACTTTCTTTAGTTAAACAAATATAGTTAATATGTACTATGTTGCACTGTCTGCGATATTACAGAAAAGAATTATAATTATTCCGGGCCTGTGCAGACCGGTGTATAGTCCCATAAGCCACACCTACTGACGCCGTTTTCAGTATAAGAAAAATGTCGTCATAGCGTCTCCTTTCTATACCACGTCGATGAATTAACCACTACTCACTTCTAAAAAATTATAAAATTGTCAATATATTGGTAACTGTAATACTTTTTTTTATAATAATTGTATAAATATTTGGTTCAATAAGTTCAAAATTACCCCATCTATTTCCACTTCAAAAAAGTTTGCTTATATTTATTAAGCACTAACACCGTATGTATAATTTAGGATGGTCTTTATTTTATAGGAAAAATATAACTATTATTTTTTTTCTTCGGGATGCTTTCAATTTGTGCTTTTATATCAATTCTTAATTCCTGCGAAATTTGAAATCAATCAAATATATTAACCCGTGTCCCAAAGGCCACAAAATCTACAATAAGTTCAATTTAATAATAATTAAACACTTACACTTTTGAGTACAGAGTACATATTTCACACATTTACAAGTACGTAATTTGTTAAAACACAATAATCAAACTAAGTGACAAGTGAAAACTGTTATGCTTTCTTTTCCTTTCAATCTGAATTTGACAGTAGAACTTATAAAATTGTGTCTAGTTTTTCAGAAAAAAAAAGTCTTTTGGATCGTTTGTAGTTTTTTAGCACTGCTTTTGTCAGTGCTTTTGTAGGTTCAAGTCTATGGTTCATGTCAAATTTTCTGCTTTCAGATTCAGATTCTACGGAAAAAGCATAGCTGAAACAGTTATCACTTGCCAGATTTTGTTCATTGTTGGTCTGGATCGTCACGTAGCTTAGATTATTGAATGTTTGACAAATTAAGTGCTTGAAAATATGTGAATTGCTCTGATATCACGTCTCAAAAGTTAATTGATTTTTTTTGTTATATTAGGTTAATAACTGTAGTATATTATTATTATTATTATTATTATATGAATATATTGTAATAAAACCAAATAAATAATAATAAAGTAATAAATAAAAAGTTTTTTCTAATTTTTTTTATTATATTATTGTCGATTTAATCTCTTTTTTCTTAAATATGTTTTTTGTAATTCACGTCTGTTTTCTCGACAGATTATTAGATAGGGTACAAATCTGCAGTCCTTTGTAGAATTTCTATCCCTGTACCTACTAATAACAAAAAGTAGAATCTAACTCTGAATGCAACGTCCTGTGAGACACACTATCAAGGGTTGCCATTTTCAAGCTTGCTGAAATATCTTAAGAAAATGTGTCGGTACCTCCCTATAATTTAGATTCAAGAATAGACATAGGAAATTCTAAAGTAACTTTCCAATATCTATATATCTAACACAAAGAAAGACCTTTGCACCTATGGATATGACGTTTATTTTGTTACGAGAAAATATACGATATTCTAAAACTGTCTTGTGTCGCTATTGGAATAAATGAAATTGTGCATAGTTTCAAATCTTTGTCTTTCTTGTCTTTTTGCCACATCTTTTTTGAAATTTGCTTTCTATACGTCATCAGTGCAATCCGGTCAATATGAATAGTAAGACCCGTCAACCTCGAAGATGTGCCTGCCACCCTGGTACAAATACACCCCAAAAACCAGCCGCTCAATCACCAGTACGACGACCATCGCCAAGCGGTTGGCCGACCAGTCCAATGGTAAGACTCTTTTATACAAAATAATTACCAAATCTTTCAACTATTTTATTGACAGTCACGACCACCATGCCCCTGCACGAAGGACCCTGCCGAATGTTGTGAGGTGAGATTCCTTTTTTGCCATTATGTTGGTATTCTATAAATTTTATAATATTTCTTATCGACTGCAGAAACATTTCTCCAAAATTGGGGTACGATTATTTAGATTAAAGAATAAAAATTAGAATAAAAGTATTAACTTTTACTTCAAGCTAAAGTTTTTACAAAAATGAGAAAAAACACTAGTATCGGAAAGTGCTAGAATTCAACATGGCGCCCATAAGAAAAACAAAATTTGGCCATGGTTACGCCGCCATCTTTGATGTTATTTCAAATTAAAAAATAACACTGCATTCCTTGTTAAAAGGTCGCTGTAGAATGTGTTTGTTTCAATTGTCTAGCTACATTTGGTATTGAATAAAAAATTAAAAACGTTACCTTAACATTTCAGTTTTTTACGGATATCTTCAAAATGAAAAATGATAGCTTAAATTTCTTTTCCGATAATAGACTAACACAAAAATACGAAACTTTGCCAAATTTAACCATAGACTCTATCTCCACTAATAAGCGTTACTTACTAAAAACATGTTTATACAAAGACGAAAGTAGTGTACTGTAAAATAACGTAAGGTCACCAGAATTTTAACTTAGAAAAGCGTGACAGCAGCGGAGAGGGGGTAGTGATTGAAACAAAATACTAACGTCCTCGCAAAAGTCGAAAATCGACAAATTCTAGGATTTTGATAAACATTTAACACACAAATTATTAGTCTTTTAGTTTGGTTGGGTACAGTTTTTTTTTGTTTTAAGAAACCACATATTTCTTTGTGATCAAAGAATTTGATAAACAAAATATATTTAATTTTTTGAATACTCGACATTATTTGCATTATTACTGATTAATTGTTTTGCTATATTTATTCAAAATAAGTAAGTATGGTAGGTAAGAAAAATATTTTGTTATTTTTCTCATAGGAATTCAAGTGGTTATTCTTTATATTACCTAACATAAATTCTGCAAATGCCCTTTGTACGAAATAATATTGTAAATAAATACATTTTTATCAACTAATAAATATAATAAGACTAAGAAAGATGAATTATATTTTTATCGTTAATAAAACAAATCTTAAGGCTCCCGTATCCCCCATTCAAAACGTTGAGTTGCCGCTCTTTTCTCCAGAGCTTCCGACCAATATTTTACTAGATGTAGATGGCGACACAACTACCAAATCTGGAATTATCCCGTATATTTTAATTTGCTGCAAGTATCCACCCCACCACAAATATCGAACCGTATACAATTTCTCGTAACCATGACAACCACGGAATATACCAATCCAATGAGAGGTTATCTACTTCTCAATATAGGTTATGCAGGGGTATGTTCGCTATTGTAAGCAGTTTTTTCAGGAGCGATTTATTTATGAGTGTATCTCTCTAAATGAATATTGATCAATTATTTGTTTATTAGGAACTTATTGATAGGTACGTACACAATTTCACTGGTTTTCATATTTTCTAATTAAATATTGTTTAAGGTGCTCCATTTCCATATAGAAGCGGCTGGTTTAGATCAGAGATGGTCTGTGTTAAATATCCTTAAGTACGATTAGACGGTAACTCAAATTGTGTTGTATTACATAACCTTTGCTCTCCGTAAAATGACTCGTCTAATCATACCTTTAACGCAGCAGCCCATTCCGAAATAACGCCATACAATGGAGATCGTATCATTCGTCGTTTTTTGTTGCTCGACACAACTGGAAGATTTCAATATTTTATTACGCAGTCTTGAGGGGCAATTTATGTTTTAAATGATTCTTACCGTAAAACCTTTTCATATAGAAAAGAGAATTCTTTGTGCAATTTAAATGTAATAAAATCTGCCACCTTGAGGTAGGAAGGTATATCGACCCATGCAACGAAGACTAGTAACTACATTTAGTTTGTTACGATAGTCTTTGTTGCATGGGTCGATATGATTAATAATTATCTACATAAATATAGAAATAAATAAAAATTGTGTGTTGTTTACTATTTACGTCAAATTCAGCAGCAAAAAAGAATGTCAAAAATGAAATGGGGAAAAATACTAATAAAATGCTGACTGATTTTTGTTTTAACGTATGATTATTTAGCTGTCGTATAGCCTGTACTTTACAATGACGGTATAACTATATAGTATCAGCTTTGCTCCGAAGAAAGGTGATTTGTGACTAAACTATCAACGAGGTTTTTGTTTTGAACACATTTTGATTGGAAACTATTTTACAGTTCATCTGTGATTTTTAAAAACCCGTAGACATTTAACTGAGTTTGAAGGTCGTTTATCTGAATTTAGTTTGATTCGAAGTTAAAGATTTTTTTTGTGACATTTTGCGCTGATTACAATAACAGAGTTTTAAGTAATTATTCCTACAGCTTATATTTGAAAAAAAAAAACAACTTTAAACGACCTTCAAATGCAAATAGGACGACAGCTACGATTTATATTATTTAACACGAAGACAAAATATCCAAAGTGGCATTCTTTATGTTACGTCTTGTTTTCAGTATTACCGATTTTTAGTGTACTTTAGGTCATATCTAAATAAATTATTTATGTTGTATTTACATTTTCAATTTGAAACAGCGTCATCTATCCACAGACCGTTGAACTATTTTGCAATGCCAACAGACTAAAACTCTCCCAGAACGGTATTCTAGTTACGTTCACTAAAAGCTACACCCCATCGTTATAAGTAACATTTAATGTATTTTTATAATATATTACAGTACACAATAATCATACGCCAGTAAGACCAAAAAGCAATTCTATATTTGTAGTTTAGTTTTTTTTAACACTAAAATTTGCAAGTATAATTTGCATAAATATTGAAATTCTTTGTGGACGCAGTTGCGTAAGGACCTATTCAATCGAATAGTTGCTATAGTTTCACAATTTAAACAATAATTATTGTGTGGTGTATCGGCGCGTTTTCGACGTAGGATACGGGAGCCTTAAGGTCGAAGAAGATAACAAACACATGTTCTAATCTAACGCCTATTTTCCTAAACTTTGATTAATTTTGTCTATGAATTTTATAAGAAATTCGTCAATATTAGCACATACTATTGTAAGTTTTACCTTTTAACAGAATTTGACACAGGGTAAACCGACCTGTTGTTTTCATAAAAAAAAACAAACATCCACAAATTCTTTTAAAAAATTACAGTTACGATTTTTGAAAAACGTACAAGAATATTAAATGTCCACCATTAGACAGAGCAGAATATTGCATATTCTTTAAGAAGTCTTCAAGATTCTGTATAATATGCTTGTTTTGCGACTAAATGGCAAGATTTCAATAAATCTTTGAAGTTAATAAAAATTGTACGTATGTTTATCAGTGCAATTTTGATTGCAAATGACAGAAAAAGGATTAATTCATATTTTTCTTCTTTCCACAAAATATATTAAAATCATAGAAATGTTAATACATTTCAAGGAACGATTTAAAAAAGAGTGTTTGAACCAAATGACCACATGTATAATTTATTTTTCTTAGCAATTTTCTAAAATGTCTGAAAAATACAATATTCTCTAAAAAGCGGGACATATCTCAAACTCCGTGGGACAAAATGTTAAAAGTCTGGACTGTCCCGCCAAAAGCTGGACGTCAGGCCACCTTACCCTAACGTCCACTTCTGTCAAAATTATTCATTATTGAATGAAAGGTTTGGTGCTTCAAACGAATAATAATAAACGTCAAGTAAAAGCAAATCGTCTTTCTATGCACACGACCCTAAATATTGCGCCGTTGATGAGTTATTTTTTTGCTCTTCGTATCAATGCATATAATTTTTTAACTTTCTGTCCTTTCTAATATTTACTTGTTGGCTACGACCATACTCAATGAAAAAGTATTTGAGTATTTATCTCCAATGGTAACAAAATTTGAGCAATAATTCGAATAACAATTTTATGTTAGACAAGATATTCACTCGAAATATATAGTTATTTGTTGGTATCTAGATAAGACGGACAACCAGGAAATGGTGATAACAATAAGATGCACCACAAATTCCTATTGCGTGTTTGCAATAACATCTATCCGATTTCTATTAACCACAAGCTACTTCGATAAAACTGATAAAAGTGTTCCTGTTCTTGACATTGGCAGTGTTGACCTATTTATTTTGCACGAAGGATCTTAACAACAAGGTTGTGGAAAAACAAATGATAACTTATGCCTAGCTACAGTTCTAAATAAAACGTTTCAGATCACTGCAAATAAAGAATTGATTGTAAAGAGATGTTCGTTATCAACGCTTAAAAACGTCAAAATTATAATTATTCGTCCCTCGATATGTACATATGTAGGTATAAATTTTCTTGTATTTATAGTGGAAAAGAACATTTGCTTTATTATGTATTGTTGTACTGTTGTATTTTTTACTTGTTAGCTATTATATAAACACATTATCAATTAAATAATAATAACGATATTTTTAACAATTTGCACAATCAGCAATAACACATCATTGGAAAACAATGATAAGCTGAAAAATAGAACACACGTTTTGACTGTACTTATTATAGACTGGTAGATCATAAATCATACTGCAATTTTATGTTTTTCTTTTCTATTTCTATATCTACGTGCTTAAGATTCGGTATTCAATAAAACAATCACTGAATAACTACATATTTTGAATAACTGAATGCATTCTATTTCTATTGTGTATTCCGTCATGTCCTAATATTTCCAAACATTATGTAAGTTCTGTTATGATGTATTTCTTTTATCATTTGCGCAAGTTTAGATTGGGTCAAGAAGTAAATTACAATCGCCAGAAAGTTATCAATGATGTACGTTTTATATCAACAAAAAAAACATAGACACACATCATCAGTACTTGATTGTGCATATTATTATGTGTCAAGTAGCATTAGAACCTTCTAGAATCTAGATTAGTATTATAATATTTATGAGGTCATGAAACATGTTTAATTGTTTTTATTGATGCTCATGCACTTCGATAATTTTATTTTCCAATTGGTTGATCTTTAACCAGTTTGACTTTTGTCAAATTTCAATCTTTACATGAGCAACATTACAATAAATGTTCAACAAAAGTCTTGTTTTCTAATTCAGAAATGTTTTCGGACTGATGGCGCTTTTATATGATTCGAGAGTTCGTTAGAAAAGCAATTGTTGGAGATTAGATAGTGCACATGCCAACTTAGGCTGAAAACATTTATAACTATTCTGATTTTTTTTTGTATTCCATATCCAT
Source organism: Aphodius sticticus (assembly GCA_963966075.1). Classification (NCBI taxonomy): domain Eukaryota; kingdom Metazoa; phylum Arthropoda; class Insecta; order Coleoptera; family Scarabaeidae; genus Aphodius; species Aphodius sticticus. The sequence goes on from OZ014506.1 coordinate 13,807,173, forward strand.
AGTTAGAAATAATAAATCTCTGGCTTATTGTTTTTCCTAGCAGATTCATATATCTTTTTCTAAACTCTCAAGTCCCATCCCTAAATAGCTTGTAATCAGCTATGAAGATAACATGGTGACCCACAATCAGCAAGGCTTGATGGAATTAAGAATACATTCAATATATACACTAAAAATGAATAATGTGGTTCTAGTAGGCTTGGGTAAAAAAAAGATAATATTTATAAAACATTGGAACAGAGGATGGTTCAAAGTTTTATAGATGAAATGCCAAATCTTAGTTATTTGATATGAGCCTCAATATAGTTTTAAAAAATCTTTGGTTTGACTTAAAACTAAGTAATATAACTTATGATACCTACATCTATGTATAATAGGGTGGGCCGATTTTTTAAATTTTTAAATTCGGGAATCATGGAAAAGTTGTGAGTTAATGAATAAAAGAAAACACCTAATAATTCTTTTTTTGTTTTGATGTTTTGAACTGCCGCAAAGGCTTTAAAATTATTTTAATTTTTCATATTTTTTTTTATTTTTTTTTGTTTTATGAATATGATATAGCGGAATAGTATTAATAATAATAGTATATTATTTGACGAGCACATAAATAAGGATATAAATCGCGAGCATGAATGTAGGCGAGCGTGTAAACATTAGGGTGTATTGGAAAAACGTTTTCTCGAAATTCAAAATTTCATGTTGATAAAAAGTTGTAGATATCTATAGACCCACATATACCACAAATAGAATTGGCCCAATTGAAAAATATTTAGGTCTCCCGCAAGAGACTTAAAGTTTATTCTCTTTAAGATTTTTTTTAATGCAGATTAAGTGATTTTTCTTTTTCAAATACACAAAGTTTAACAGTAAGATGTGAAATGAACGTATAAAAAAATACATTACTCTAATGCAACATTTAGACTGCCTGCAGTTTATTACATTCAATAGAAAAAACACAATTTTTGCATAATTTAAAAAATGTGCTTAAATGTCGATAAAAGTTTATTTGTCATTAAATATTTTATTATGTGCGTACCTGTGGGCTTTGAAAAGGAAAAATCACTTAATCTTTCATTAAAGAATATGAAAAAAGTCTTGTTTTTAAAGAACATTATAAACTTTAGGCATCCTGCGGGAGACCTAAATATTTTACCATTGGGCCATTTTTTTGTGGTATATGTAGGTCCATAGGGACAACTGTTTATCAACTTGAAATTTTGAATTTCGAAAAAACGTTTTTTCGATAGACCCTAGTAAAAACATGCGAGCGACAGAGAAGTTGCTATTTTCTTGTCCACAGAAGTTTCTATTTTCTTGTCATCAAGAAAATTTATAAGATGCTGCAAAGATAATTCGTTCGCATGCAAATTTTTCTCTAATTGTATATTTGTACTATTGCATGCCGAAGTGTTTTTGTAAATCACATATTTCGACAGACCAACTAAGGGTAATAGGATGCAATGGAAGGAAAAAACGTCTACAGGATAATTGTACAAATATACTATAAGAAAAATATTTACATGCGAACGAATTATCTTTGCAGTATCTTATAAATTGTCTTGATGACAAGAAAATGGAAACTTCTGTGGACAAGAAAATAGAAACTTCTCTGTCACTCGCATGTTTACACGCTCGCCTATGGCTCGTTTATAAACTTCATGCTAGCGATTTATATCCTTAGTTATGTGCTCGTAAAATAATACAGTATTATTATATAATACTATTCCGCTATATCAAAAAAGAAAAAGAAATTAAATTAAATTTAAAAAAAAATTAAAATAATTTTAAAGCCTTTGCGGCAGTTCAAAACATCAAAATAAAATAAAAATAATCTAGGGGGTCTCTTTAATTCATTAACCTACAACTTTTCCATGATTGCACAATCCCGTATTTGAAAATTTAAAAAAATCGCCCCCCCCCCATAATGTATTATTGTTACAAATATTTTATTAGAAATTGGCTATATTTTAATTTAATGCATAAATTGTTGAGGATGTACAACTTAATACCTTAACAACAATTTGCTATAATATGCAATAAAAGTACAATTAAAAGATATTTGGAAAGTGGTGAAGTAATTTTTGTTACTATGATTACTCCGCTATCTTGATTAAAAGTTATCAAAAGTTATCAGTTTTAATGGCCACTTCTTAATTGGCGGATTATGGACACCAAAATAAGAATAAATTACCTTATAAACTTTTATAATTATTCATAGGGAGGTACGTTATAGGGAGGTATGTTATATAATAATTATAGACATTTTTTTCTTTTATAAAGCTGTATGTATATTGGGATTTAAATCCACTTGCATTATCGGATTTTTGCAGACCGTATAAATCAAATATCTCGTACATTTCTTCTTAATCTCAAACCTCAATTAGCATACATCCGACAGGTGTTGCCACCTCTCGAAAATAATGAACTCGACATTTTCGTAGTTTTAAGATAGCGTAAGATAGCGAAGGTTTCATGTCGAGTGTTCAGAAATTTCAGGGAAAAAATGCGATTTTTAAAGCAATTTTAATATTCAATTTATCTTTCAATATTTTTCAGTAATGCTTTGTATAATGCACCAACATCCTTAATATGTTATGCTAAGAAATTGCTGAAAACATAGCTGGAGAAATTTCGTGACAAATTTTGCTGTATAGATGACCCACCCCAAGTTAGAGGATGACGTTTCGCGTGTTACAAAAGTTTACAATATTTCACTTTGGAAAAAAATCAGGTAAAATAAAAAAGATTGATTTTGATAATTTTTGTGAATTTCTTGTGTACGAACCCAACGCACAAGAAACTTTAAAATTGGTCTCAAAGTAAACCTTACTCTTTGCACTTTTATGAGATATCTTTGATGGATTATTCAATTTTGCGAATTTACAGCTCACAAATCTCTAGTAACTTTGAAATGGTTTCAAAATCAACCTAATCCTGTTTAACGACTATTAATTATTTTTACTACTCCAAATAATAATTATTCTAATACTATTACAATTATCTAATAATTGTTGAATGTTTAAAACAAGATATGCTAACGCATAACATGAATCAGTAGGTACGCATATTATTTTCTTAATTGTCGCCAGTGTCACAAATTTTCGTATGTATGAAGTTATGACTGCAATCTCAATCATGCGACAAATCGCATGCAATTTTTCGTTTTACACTATGCAATTTTTGTATTTATTGGTAATTAATTACATTTAATTAATTACAAAATCTCATGGGATTTAAACCAGTTCTATACTCGTGCAATTTTAACATTCTAGTAACTTTCTAGGAATTTACGCCTGCAAACTAATATTTTGTGGTTGAACCACTGTGTATAGACGCGTAGAAAACCTATTCCAAATTTTGTTATTTGTTATTCGTTTCCTGTTATAAAAAATTTCGAAGAAAGCGTACCAGAAAAAAATGGGTGTGGCAGAAAAGCGCGATCCAAGATTTCATAACAAAGCAAGAAGGTTATGTTTGCTACCAACCCAAAGCGACTACGGTTGTCAAAACATAACAACACTGATGCTCGCCAGGCAAGTTGGCAAGTTGCACAGATGTAAACGCATGTAAACGACAGACAAGTTGTCATAAAAACGAATGCGATTTTGAAAAATCGCATGGTTGAAATTGCCTAGATAACTAAATGTCTGTTGACTTAAAATATCACCCTAAAAATTGTAAAATAAATTTGTTTTAAAAATTCTTTGGACAGATAAAAAAATCCACTTTTTGTGACAAATTTTATTTCACTACTATCAATTTGACTACATAAAAACTTGATATATGGTACTTTTGTAATAACCACCTTCTTTATCGAATTTCATTGATCTGAATAAATAATAGTGGTTCTTACAAAGTTTCTTACGTAGGTATACTTACATACCTACGTCAAGTAATCGTCGAAGTTTGAACATTTATTTAATTGGATAATTATATCTGTTAGCAACAGACTATGCATTGTTGAACTTGATTTTCAATATCCACTGTCCTTTGTTCGAAAATTTTCTTCTGTATGTATATAGTGTGTCCCCCGGTGGACCTAACTATACCTATAATGGACGTAATTTTTAATTTCTCGAGAAAAAGTCATTCTTTATAAAGAGTTTTCGATGTCCTAAAAAGTCGAAAGCCATTGTTAACATTTTGATTTAACATACAGGATGGCTAGAAAACACGAAAATGTTAAATTGGCCGAAGAGTAAACTATCGGTTTTTCGGAATTAGAACAAAATGTTATAGGTTAAAGTTGTTTTATATTTAAATTTATGCCCAGATATCCAATTTCAATGTTGTATTCTAAGTTTAATATTTTATTTATTTTTAACAAAGTAATTTAACAAAACATTACGCCACATGTTCCCCTCCTACAGCTACACATTTTTTCAATCTTCTTTTAAACTCCCGATATACCAAATCAATTGTTTCTTCATTTATTTCGTCTACTGCATCCTATAGGGTCGAATCGTCCAATCCACTTATTTGGAAAATATCTGTTCAACCAATCCCTGACTTGATATGCGCTATGAGCAGGACAACCGTCGTGTTGATAGTGTAGTGAACACCTGAGCTGTAAGTTGATTTCGTCCAAAGTAGGTAGCAAAAAATTTTCCAACATATCAAAATAAGTGTTTTGGTTTACAGTACCGTCAAAAAAGTATAGTGAAATTATTTTCTTGTAATAAATCCCACACCAAACATTCACTTTTTTATATTTTTGAGAATTGGTTGTACTACAGAAATTTGGATTTTCTTGAGACTAATATCTGCAATTCTGTGAACTAACAACTCCATTTGTGATAAACGTCGCTTAGTCAGAGAAAATAATTTTTCTGTAGAAAAATCTATCGACCATAATTCGTTCTCCCATTAATAATAATAATTAATAATTCTGTTAAAAACTTCAATAGCACGGCGCGGCGGTAAGATACCTCACCTATGCCGTAACAAAGAACTAAATAAACCCTTTGCTCTAAAGTCAACATACTTTCCATCAGCTTCTATCAACAAGTTGCTAGGATACGCTGTTACTACTGTCAACGGATCAATCATAATTGTGGTCTCTAAATTTTTTGTTCACCTTTATGTAGGTAATGTTTTTTCACTGGTCCGAGATGTAAAATTTGAAATAGAATTGAAGTTTGATATATGAGCATAAAACTATTTCAAACTAACTTTTACCTATAACATTTTTGATCTAATTCCGAAAAACCAATAGTTTACTTTTCGGCCAATTTAATATTTTCGTGTTTTCTAACCATCCTGTATGTTAAATCAAAATATTAACAATGGCTTTCGACTTTTTAGGACATCCAAAACTCTATAAAGAATGACTTTTTCTCGAGAAATTAAAAATTACGTCCGTTATAGGTATAGTTAGGCCCATCGGGGGACACACTGTATGTGCTGCTAAAATATTTATGCGATCATTGACGTTATAATTAGGTTATTCTTAAATTTTGTCAATTTAGTTCAATTGTTGTTTACTCCACCGCCTATACCTAATGCACTAATATAAAATTCATTAATATTCATACAAAATAAACAGAAAATTATTGTCTTCCATTAGAAATAAATTATTGACTTCCATTATTCTTTGTCAATTCATTTCGTACCAAAATACTTTATCAACGCCTTGCTTACATGTAGATAAAATTTATACATTGCTACTTGGCTATCTTCGATTGAAACCGAAACAACGAACGAAAGAAATCTCTTCTTTATCTTTATAAATTGTAATAATAAAAACACCGTACCGTATTGATAGGACGCGATAAGAATTATGCAAGTTGTTACGGCCGAGCGCATGCGCTAAAACTGTCCACGCCGCATATAAGAGATTGTTGTCACTTGAGACCGGTTCAAAACTTTGTTGTTGGTATTTGCTGTTGTGCGAGAAGAGGTGCTTCATAACTGCAAAATGGCCGGTGGTGATAAAGCAGCAGCTCAATTGATCACACAAAAACCAGAATCCGGGGTAAGGTTATGTTTACGTTATCTGTATAGCCCTTAAGTGACCCGTCACACCATTTAACCTATATTTTGTCGCAATAGTGCATTTTTTAGATACCTAACATACCGGCATCTAATTTAGACGCCTTATTTTTTTTTATCAGTTAAGTAATATTCCATGAACAATTCCATGTTGTTTACATTGCTGGACGATTATTTAAGTTGCTATTTTTAACCTAAAATCCGGTTTTCGATAGTGGCAGTGCCTACCGTTAGGTATAGCAAGTCATGGCATACTTACGAGTGTGCAAAATAAAATACAAATTTATTCAAATTAGTCTTCTGAATATCATTCGATGTTTCTAGAAGTTGACGATAAAAGTTATTTATAATGCATTTCAAGTATTACGGGACAAAGTATAAAACTTAGCGATAATATTTTATCTCTGCTTATATTGGCTGGTTTAGATAATAATTATGTTTTATAATTTGTAATCACGCAAGAGTTCACAAGTAAACTTTCAAAGGAAAATAAAACTAATTATAGATAAATACGTTGTGCGAACATAAGAATTTATTTAGTGGGGATTGTAATAAATGTGTCAACAAAATCTTATTGGATTATTTATCTGATCCATATGTGCTACAGAGAGCGCTCTTATCATATATGTACATTTGTTTTTTCAATTATCACTGTGTCTCTGTGTGTGCATGAACTTGTACGCACTCTAAAGTAATTGGGCAATAAATTTGTTTCATGGAAGCAGTATAATTGCTGTATCTATCATTATTACGGTAATAATATTTGAGTAGGTCGGTAAAGTTCTACTTTACCAACTTGAATCAATCTTGAATGCACCGTTTTGAAACTTGTCGTTCAAGTTTTCTTAAAAGTAGGTCCCTTGGTAATGAATTACTGCTACTTTCACTCACATGTTTCTGGTCAATATGTAGTCTCTTTACTGTAGATTTTGTTTCCTAATTTGAATTAGATTAAACATAAATTTGGTGTGTGACCAGTTTCTTTGTAATATTATTTAATTAAGTTATAACAACCAGTTTTTGCGATATTATTTTGGCCTTGCTTTAAGTTTGCATCGATGATGTCAATTTGATATTTGCAGTTCTTCATTATGTTAACTGTATTAACTATCTTGCTGTTTTGTTATTCATACTAAAGTTGTGGGATGTTTTTTTTTTAAAGAATTGTCCTTGATGTTTTGTTAAAATTCGATTGTGTTATTACTTATTAGTACATAATACGAAAATTGATTCAAATTATATTCTCAACTACAATTAACAGTATTTTTTGTCGTGCTATTATTACGTATTAGTTGTGTTAAGTGCTTATCTCACGGAAGACTAGATTCTATAAAATTCACAGTAATTTAAATTGACATATTGTTTTTAGAATTTTGATTTGTTTTATTAACATTGCTCGCCAATAGAACAATGTCAAGAATGTAGGTTAAAAATGAATTCCTGAGATAATCACTATCATAAATCATGTTTATTGTACCAAGATTATGTACTTATTATAATATTAAGAGGTAAGCCTACTTAAAATTTAGAATCATTTAAAATTCCTGGTTACCAGCGAAGCATAAAGCATAATATTAACACTATGTAACCATTTAGCATATCGTTGCTTTGGTTTGATGATGGTACAATTAAAAATAGCACATTTTACCAGGAGAACACATGAAGATTTTATTCTAACACATTTATTTACAATAATTATGAATGATTGATGATTGAGAAAGAAGAAATGAGTTGGAAAGTAGATTACAAATTAAATAAAGAAACTAGTAAGAAAATATTGTAGGTGCGAAATTTAAAAAAAAATGGATTTAAACGATTTTGTCCATTCACAAACTCGTCCTTTCTTTTTAAGAGATAAGCTACAAGTAAATACTTTTTACGTGGGCAAAAAGGGTAAAAATTTTCAATTCCACCTATTTCTTTAAAAAAGTTTATTCTTTTAAAAATTACTTAATTGTGAAGATAAGAAAATATTGACAATAATAGCCACCGCATTCTGCAGACTTTTGATCGGCCGATAGTTTGGTCGGATTGTATTTCACCCGTATAAATCAGTTTTTCAGTCTTTTTTTATGTAAAACAAAACAAACATGTTTTTTTTTATAAAATGGTGTTTTTTTAACGAAACAATGTTTTTAAATACTTCGCAAAAACGTGTTTTAAACATGAAAAAAACACATGCTTTAAATCACCCAAAAAACATGTTTTAAATAACGAATCAAACATGTTTAAAACAAATTAGTTTAAAACAAAATATTTGATTGAAAACAATGTTTTAAAACAAACTGTTTTAGACATGTTTAAAACAAAGTGTTTTAAGCATTTAAAACAAACTGTTTTAAACATGTTTAAAACAAAATATTTTAAACATTTCATACACACTGTTTTAGACATGTTTAAAACAAAATATTTGTTTTAAAACTTGTTTAAAACAATGTTTTAAAACAAAATGTTTTTAACATAACAACCCTGGTATACATTCAAATCGTTTGAGTGTGCGCACTTACATCTGCCATAATGGTAATTAAAAGATCGACCAAACTATCGGCGATCAAAAAGTCTGCAGTGTGCGGTGGATCTAACAGACCATTCTTAGGTGACCTTTTCAATTATGATCCAAATTTGTTGTTTAGCTGTACATTTTAGACGAATGTTACTATCTTTTTTCTTGTTTTGTGTAAAACTTGCATTTCTAAATGAAGAATATTGAGACAAATTAGTATTGCTAAGGATTGTAACACAAAAAAGTCTGATCATCAGACAAGTCAAATAACTGTCATAATTTGTTTCAATAATAGTATACTATTTGACGACCACATAACTACGGTTACAAATCGCGAGCATGAAGTTAACGAGCGATTTATAGCCGTTGTGTGCGAGTCGAGTACGACGTTTTATCTACGACTTATAAATTCCATTTTATATCAAATATTTTAAATGTATTTGTCAATGGTGGCGACGCGAACTGTCACATAAGTGTCACCCACGTAGGTTTTGACAGACTTTGACACTAGCGTTGTATAATGATGACAGTTCGTTCAAATAATTCAAATAATGACTTCATTATTTGAACGAACTGTCATTATTATACAACGCTAGTGTAATTATAATCATTGGCGTGTATCATGATGGGTATTATATATTCAAATGAACTTCTTATATGTGAGTCGTAGATAATTCATTTTAGTTCCAAAACACTTTGCAAAAACAAAAATAGTAAAACTAGTCTAAAATGTACAACCAAACAAGTTAAATGTCAAAATCAGCATCAAAACTTCTCCAGCATCTTTTAAGTTAACTCAATTTCTTTTTTGAGTAATAAATGTTAACGTTACTGAATCTTTGATCAATAGCTTTATTATTCAAATTAATACGATAACTTGGATGTCATGCAAACGAACGAATAATGATAATCCAAAGTCTTTACTGTTACTAGCATGGAATACGATTGGAATGAGCATGTAGTTTGTTTTTTTATGCTCCACACTAAATAATACAGTAGCTACTGCGAATAATTATTGTTTTTGCGTGTCATCATACGAACACGTCAGTCTATAAATCGATATTTACTGCCACCTTTGAAACAACTTTAAAGTACAATACGACTGAATTCTGCAGTTTATATAACAATCGCCTAAACGAGTCGAGTGTAGAAATTCCTTGGTTTTTGCGATTAAATATCCAACATTGATGTGACAACTTTGATGCATCGCTACATAATTAAGTAAACATCGGAAGGTCATATAAAAAATAAACTACGCAATTCTATTAGCTTGTTTTTATATACTTCAAACTGTTCCACATCTCAATTGTGTGCATTCGTGCACTTGAACAGATTCATACAATATGCAACAAACTAATTTACATTAATTAGTATTCTATTTATAGCATATTCGATGTCGATTGTTTAGCACGCCCATCGATCACCATTAACAGCAATAATTAATAGAATATTTTGTATTAAAAGGGTGAAAAGCGTTCGATGTTGGTGGCACTGTGCTGCAACAATAAAGTGCACGTTGAGGCAAGTAACATTAGGCAAAAGACTAGAGAACGCAATTATGTCGCTTGATGTGTTTACTTTTCCATTGTCGATGTCTCTCACGAATTGCCATTCCAAAGTTGTTTTAGCTGAGACCTGAGAGAGAGAGACATATACTAACGGTCAATCTAACTGGTCGCTTCATTGGCAACAGGAAATTAACCTACATTTATATCTAGAAATACGCACGGAATGGCAATTACACTCTTCTTCCATCTTTAAAATCTATTCTTTGCTTAGCTGTCTAGCCTTACAATCTATAACATAAGTGCTTCTTAGCACTGAACTAACTATGTCTTTGTTTTATATTTCGCAGAAAGACCAGAGCCCAGCAACCACTGCGCATGGCGTTCCTCTCATCGAAAAGGATGCTACCATGACCGTTGGCGCCAGAGGGCCAATCCTCTTGCAAGATGTGGCTTTCGTTGAGGAACTCGCTCACTTCGATCGCGAAAGAATTCCAGAGCGTGTTGTCCACGCCAAAGGAGCAGGTGCTTTCGGTTACTTCGAGGTCACCCATGACATTACCCAATACACCGCCGCTCGTGTATTCGAAACAATTGGAAAGAAGACAAACATTGCTATCCGTTTCTCAACTGTGGGTGGCGAATCTGGCTCCGCTGACACCGTGCGCGATCCACGTGGTTTCGCCATTAAATTCTACTCCGAAGATGGAATCTGGGATTTGGTCGGCAACAACACACCAATCTTCTTCATTCGCGACCCAATCCTCTTCCCGAGCTTCATCCACACGCAAAAGAGAAACCCCGCTACGCACTTGAAGGATGCTAACATGTTCTGGGACTTCATCACCCTCAGACCAGAAACCACCCACCAGGTGATGTTCCTGTTCAGCGACAGAGGCATTCCCGATGGTTTCAGGCACATGAACGGTTACGGTTCCCACACGTTCAAACTCGTCAACGCTAAAGGAAGCCCGGTCTACTGCAAATTCCACTTCAAGACGGACCAGAAAATCCAAAATCTCGACGTGAAGAAAGCCGGCGAACTTTCCGGTAGCGAACCTGACTACAGCATCAAGGATTTGTACAATGCCATTGCCGATAAGGACTTCCCAAGCTGGTCAGCCTTCATCCAAGTTATGACATTGGAACAAGCCGAGAAGACAAGCTTCAATCCATTCGACTTGACCAAAGTTTGGCCACAAGCCGATTATCCTCTGATCCCAGTTGGTAAATTGGTGCTTAACCGCAACCCAGAAAACTATTTCGCCGAAGTTGAACAAATTGCGTTCAGCCCAGCCCATATGATCCCTGGTATTGAGCCATCTCCAGATAAGATGTTGCTGGGTCGTCTCTTCTCATACGGCGACACCCACAGGCATCGTCTTGGTGCTAACTACTTGCAATTCCCGGTCAACTGCCCCTTCAAGGTGCGCAATTTCCAAAGGGATGGTCCACAATGCATTAACAATCAAGGAGGTGCTCCAAACTACCATCCAAACAGCTTCTCTGGACCTGAAAATTGCCCAAGAGCTAAGCAACTCTCTCCTCCAATGCCTGTTTCTGGTGACGCTAAACGCTACGATACCGGAAATGATGACAACTACTCCCAAGCAACGGTATTCTACCAGAAGACATTGAACGACGCCGAAAGGACACGACTCGTTTCAAACATTGTTGACAATCTTTCGAACGCCGCTGATTTCATCCAAGCACGCGCAGTGAAGAACTTCAGCGAAGTCGATAAGAGTTTTGGACAAAAGATCGCCGACGGTCTGAAAGCGCAAACGCGCCCACACGCTAACTTATAAACTATGATTATTTTCTACTTTTTTATAAGGTATACAACATGTTATAATGTTTGGGTGTCACATTTTTACTGTTTAAATAAAAAAATAAACCAAATCCTGTCTTGTAAATGCTTAGCTCCCTCCCATCAATAGAATGTGTGATTTTTATAGTAGAAACTTTTATTTCTTTGGACATAAATGAATAATAATAAATATAATAATACAACATTCTTCAAAAAGTTTACTATCGCAAAAAAAGTCAAAGCTACAATTCTCAAAGGACTAAGATGGGCCTAACATGTTCTCTGGTCGTACCCACTCATCAAACTCTTTTTCCGTCACAAATCCAAGTTTTAGTGCTGTCTCCTTGAGGGTACCTCCGGTTTCGTGAGCAGTGGTAGCGATCTTCGCCGCTTTGTCATAACCAATGTGAGTGTTCAAAGCAGTTACCAACATGAGACTGTCATTTAGTAACTTTTCAATTCTGGCTGTATTTGCCGTTATACCGCTCACACAATTTTTCTCAAAAGTCGCACAGCTGTCTCCCAGCAATTTGCAGGACCTCAGAACATTTGAAGCAAGCATTGGCTTGAAGACATTCAGTTCAAAGTGGCCATTGCACGCGCCTACAGTTACCGAGACGTGGTTACCCATTATTTGAGCTGCCACCATGGTGATGGCTTCACATTGAGTTGGATTTGCTTGACCAGGAATAAAAGTGCTTGTCGTTTCGTTTTCTGGTAGAGTGAGTTCACCAATTCCACAGTTAGGTCCAGAGGACAAAAATCTTATGTCGTTTGCTATTTTCATGATTGAACAAGCGATGGTGTTGAGGGCTCCTGATACTTCGACCATGGCGTCATTTGATGCTAAGGCTTCGAATTTATTGGGTGCTGTTACGAAAGGTAAGTTTGTTAGATCTGCTATTTGTTGTGCTGATTTTTCAGCAAATCCTTTTTTGGTGTTTAAACCTGTACCAACTGCTGTGCCTCCAAGAGCTAGCATGTAAAGTCTTGGAAGGGTGTTGTTTATCCTGTCAATGCCATAATTCAACTGGTAGACATAACCACTAAACTCTTGCCCTAAGGTTAGTGGAGTTGCGTCTTGTGTGTGAGTGCGGCCTATTTTGATTATGTAAGCAAATTCTTTTGCTTTTTCCTCTAAACCGTCTCGCAGGGCTTTCAGACCAGGGAGTGTGCACTCGTTAAGTTCTCTAGCTATAGCAATATGCATTGCTGCTGGGTAAGCATCATTAGTACTCTGACTTTTGTTGACGTGGTCATTCGGGTGAACTGGCGTTTTAGACCCTAGCTGCCCTCCAGCGATTTCAATTGCCCTGTTGCTTATCACCTCGTTTACGTTCATGTTTGTCTGAGTTCCCGAACCAGTTTGCCATATTTGCAGAGGGAAGTGTTTGCCATCTACTTTCCCATCGATAACCTCATCGGCTGCTTGGACGATCAGCTTTGAGATGTTTTCGTCTAAGCCAGTGTCCTTGTTGACCACGGCGCAAGCTTTCTTCAACGTTGCCAGTGCTTTGATTATTTGCATGGGCATCCTTTCACTAGTTCCGCCGATGGGGAAGTTTACGTAGGCTCTTTGGGTTTGGGCCCCGTAATATCTGTCATTCGGAACATCGATATTGCCCATTGTATCCTTTTCCACCCTCGTACCGGTGGCGACCGCCACCTTTGATGTGCCTTCATGTTGAGTGGCTTCGACTACACAATGGCAAGACATCTTTCCAGATATATAATTTGGTTCGAGGAAAATTTTATGCTGATGTCAACCTAGAGAATGTATGACGTTATTGCATTGTTATCACGTTGAGAGGCTGCATAGCACCTGCATAGTAACTGATAGTAACGATGGACAAAAATTCGAGCATCACCGCAGTTCTAGTCCAGGCATATTTGGTTTTAACCCTGAAAAAAATAATGGAAATCTGCAGATTGGTAAATATACCTGCTATTTACTGCCCTGAACAACAAAATGCCTAAAACATCCTGCGTCTGCGTCATGGTTTTTTGGGGTATTTTACCCCAAACAATTTTAACTACCTTGGCTGAAATCGCTCATAGTCATAACACCTTCAAACATGGAATTTAGGAGTTTTGAATGACGCTGTATCCGAATGTAGCTTTTAAATTGCAATATCAATGGGTCACCACGCCCTCAAATATGAATACCTATTCCTTATTTCAGGTAAATCAAAAAAAAAAAAAATCAACTGATCGCATAGTGTCGTCAATAAAAAAATCCAAACAATGTGGTAAGTTTAGCGTAAAAAGGCAGAACCTCCGTTAATTATAATTTTCTAATCCGCCATTTTGGATCTGTCACTAGATTTGGATTTAGCATCCTTAAGAGGAATGAATACTGCTGGTACGTCTTATAAAATAAGCATCCATAGTCAGCTTAATGTTGTATCAATTCTCTATTCTCACATGTTATACATCAAATTATAGATAAAAGTGTATTACTTGCTGTGGTAATGTATATGTATTTCTTGTTGTTGTTGTATCCACGCTACGTGATAAAATATAACTTATTCATGTACTCGAAGAAGTAAAGTTTTGAGCCAATTTTATGTCATATTCAGAAATAGATTTGTCAAAAACGAACAGAACTATCAAAAATCTACCACTAGACGGAAAATTATATATCTTTTATCTTTAATTTGGTGTATTTCTTTTACGATTATGTGAACTAATTGCTAAGAAAAAGCCTCAGAACTTTTGCGTGTTTTGCAAGTAAAACGTAGGGGGTATGGATTCCCCTTAAGCCCATAAAAATGGTGAACTTGATTTGCATTTTCTGGTCCGCCATTTGGTTCACTTGGTTTTTCCATTTTAAATTTTCCAATTTAAATTGGATTTCTTCATTACTGGGCTATTCCTACATCTGGCCTTTTTGCACAACAAATACAACTGAATACACTTCAGTTCTCTGAAGGAATAAACAACATGGTTGACAAAACGTTAGATATTGTCGACAATAATGCATGGCATACCCACTACAGGGAAATATTTAATATTGTTGACAAATTGTAAAAATATTATATGGGAAATATGCAGAGAAATATTTATTTCATTCTGTTCGTGTGTGATTTATGTTGTTTAATTTAATTATTTGATTTAACCATTTTTAGTAAATCTTTTTGTTGACTGATACTTGTTATATGTTTTCTCGATTTGAAAGAAATTGCAATACTTCAATTTAAACAGCAACAATGTCTTTATTTTCCATTTGTCATGTCTTGGTGAAGGGGTATAGGTAAATGTATAAATAAAATGTAATTTATTATTATTTTTTTAAATTTATTTATGTCACTGTCGGTACTTCAGGATTTTGACAAATGAAAATTGTTTGTGGCGCTCGTACTTTAGGTTGTCAACGCCATGACAGCGTCGCTAAGCAGTGTCTCAAAACTTGAGAAAATGAAAATCCAGACCTGTGATTGGTCATAAAGTAGTACGAAGTATGTATAAAATTTTCTTTCCTACGACTTCCTATGATGGCCAGGAATGAAAAGTTTGTCATATTTGTGTATAGGGAGAAGCAGAAAAACGAATTTTCCACGACGGTGTACGAATAAAAAAAAATCGTTGCTCCACCATTTGCAGTTAGATTTCCGAAATTATTGTTGTAGATAAAAGAAGAAAACCGAACTTTAAAATAATGTATGTGTAAAACTTCATGTTAAAATTCCATGTAAGCTGTATTTAAGCTATTTGCTGTAATAAGTTACTATTCAAAAAAAAATTACGCAATTTACCCAAATTACCCATAATTTGATTTACATATTGAGAAATTTGAGGCAGGAGTATACACCTGATCTTGATATTTAATAAATGTTCATTTTCTTTTAAAGAACATAAGTATATTTTTCACAATAATTACTTCAAAAGCAACCATCACATTTTACGCTCGAACCACGAAGTTTTTCCCATCACAGTCACAATAACAAGTATCGCAATTTAAATTTACCGGGGAGCATGCGCCATGATGCAGGTACGCCGCCCTGGACGATATCGGACATTTCTGTAACCAATAGTGCATCCGGTATAGCAAGCAAACGGCGTACAGCGTCTTGCAAATTCCGAATAGTTAGGCCCTTAGCGCGTAGAAAATCGGAAAAAATCGCCAAACTGGTTAATTAGTGGACAAATATTTTTGGATGGAGAACTCTAACTCGGAAGGTGTCGTCCTACCGGACATTTCCGAAGCCGAACATCTTGCGAGCGAGCACGATGGAGGCGAAAATGGCGAAGAGATCGTCGAATCAAAACATCGAGTTTCTGTGCAAACCGTACGACATGCCGGAGTTCCTGTCACGTTACCAGTTGGTTCGCTCATCACAAGTACTTTTAATGTCATCACGCAAGACCAATTACCCCATTTCAAGCCGATGCTATGCGTGGACAACAACGGGTACATAGCTACAGATGGCTCCGGCGGTGAGTTAAAAACAATTGTTATTCAGCAAGAAGATGTCGCTACCAGTTCAACGCCCGTATCCGTATCTTGCGCTGTGGGATCATGGAGCGAAGCAGCTAGTTTGCCTGTTTTACCTGTACGATGTAAAAACACTTCCGCAGAGTTACACAAAAGCCGTTTTGGCTCCGGTGGTCGAGGTAGATGCATAAAATTAGGCACCACGTGGTACACTCCAAGCGAATTTGAAGCCCTATGCGGAAGAGCATCGAGTAAAGACTGGAAACGTAGCATACGCTTCGGTGGGCGAAGTTTACAAACATTAATCGACGAAGGAATAATTCTTCCACACGCGACAAGTTGCACATGCTCAGCATGCTGCGATGACGAAACGGCAACAGGGCCTATACGATTATTTACTCCTTATAAACGTAAGCGTAGAAAAGAAGGTGATGGGTCTTATAAGAGACGTGATAGCGGAGACGAAAGTGATGATGCTCAGGAAAGAAGTAAACAAGAAGCGTGGCAGAATTTGGCGGAAGGACTTGATTCGAATGAATATCAACTTGTGGAAGCTATTGATCCGAATGTGGCAATTAAAAGACTGGAGGATTTGGCACATACTATTTGTAAGTTGACGAGCGACTTTAAGAAGACTGTTGAGGAAGTTAAGGATGCGCTTAATAAGCAGAATGATAAGTTCCAAAGAGAGAAGGATGCGGCTGTCTTAGCTGCTAGGGTGGAGGCTCAGGTTGCTGCGTTGCAGCCTGACGGTAGTACCGATTCTACGTTGCAACCTTCGTTGGATGGTGAACATGCAAAGAAGGTAATTTTTGTATTGTTTATTCTTTGACAAATGCCATTTTCTTAACCCATTGCTTCTACACAATTTGTTTGCCATTTATATTATCCAGTGCGTGCACTATATGGTCACACCTGGTTTTATCCGGCACCCAAAGACTTTTCCAAATCTACGTGAATCTGGCCTACTGATAGAAAGAAATGCTTTAAACGTTTTACACTTTTAACATAAAAATATTTGTACTTCTAAGTAGTCTTTTCCATTTCTGAAACTCTCTCTAGTTGCCAGGAAAAGTTTATAAACAAATTTTCATAATTTGGTTTTGATTTTTAAAAGGAAATCAAATCTTAGGGGTCTAAAACATTTTACAAGATGTCAAAGGAAATTGTTTTATTTTGTTTTGCAATGATTGTTTTGTATCATGGAAAACCTTTTTTCTCACCTACTTAAGTAATTAATTCTAGTAATTAGTATTATTTTGTAATAGCCAATAAAAATCGCCAGACGACAAACCAATCTAATTCAATATTGATTTAGGTACACACAGTTTACTGATAATATATTACTTCTTTTGGTGGAAATAGAAAAACTATAGAATCTGCAGTGTTTTCATAATTTATGCAAGCACTATATTTTTTTCTGTTTCCTTGAATTTTGCAATAAGATTATTTTCATTTTTGAATGTTTTACAATAACAATAATTTATTTTCCCTAACTTATATATTTTTCAATTGTCTTTTTGTCAAAAATTTTCTTTTGTAAGGCCATAAAATGTTTCCGCTGCCATTTACACAATTAAATGATCTACCAGTTTCAGTAAGAAAAAAATGATATCACCATTTAAAAAAAGGTGATGACGTAGAAACTGAAAAATGAGTGTTTTAATAATTAAAAATCGACGTCTACAAGGATGTTTTTAAAATGACACAACTATTCAGAGATTTTATTTACTGTATGTGCGCTACAAGTTTGGCGAAATAATGCACATTATATTCTTTCTAGGGCGCATTACAATTTTCTCAGGGTACAATTTAGATTATTAAATGCGCTTATAATATTTTCAAATGCTGATTTATTTATACCATTGGAAATATATTTTTTTCAATGAACAAGTATTTTTTAAGCTGCTCATTATATTTTTATAGAGGTAACGATTGTATTGCACATTTATTTATTTAAGTGTACAAATACATTATTAAAGGGACATTCAAATATATAAATGCACAATTATTTATCTGATCTGACAATATTCGCTAAATAAAACAACTTAAAGCAGAACAGAACAACCAAATTTTTAGAATACCTACTGTAATAAGAAGGATTTAAAAAATGTTGCAAAAATACTGTTCTTCTAATAATTTTGGCACCATGTATGTTACATTGTTTCAAATAATTTGTCGATTGATGTATGTTTCTGCCCATAACTTTTGTCTATTCACAAATTTGCAATGAAATAAAAAACTTCATCATTACTAATCAATCATGTCATTCATTATTGCATGTTGAACATTTTATTATAAAATTACTGCTTACTCTAATTCTGCTGCAAAGCTGCGATAGCTTCTTTTTTCTTGTTGTCATAATGATGCTATATTATAGAAGAATCTTTCTGCATCATTTAGTGCAAATATGATCAAATTTGGTTTGATATACAGTGTGTATCAGACCACACATGCCAGACTTTTTTTCTTGGTTTTATGACATCATAGAGATTCAGAAAAAAAAACATCATAAGATAACTCTACCTGAAAGACCAATTTTGATTTCTGTATAGATTTTTAACTATAAAAAGTTGTGAGAGCGTACAGATTCAGAATCTAAAATGAAAAGGATATATATATTTTAAATTAAACAACTTTTACGTAAAACATGTTATTTTTTCTAAAGCACATGGTTTAGAAAATAACCCCTAAATACCACTTGAGCTCTAACCAATTAAGCTACCGAGATTGGTGGAAATTAAAATTTTAAATTGTTTTATCGTTAAATATTATGTTTTAATATTGATTTTTTTGTTTCAGTGTGCAAACTGTAACAGGGAAGCATTGGCTGAATGTTCTTTATGTCGAAGGACACCGTACTGTTCTACATTTTGCCAGCGGAAAGACTGGGCGTCTCATCAAGTTGAATGCGTCAGGGGGGTCCAAGCTGACGGTAGTAATCAACAATCGATAATGCTAATAGTTGAAAGCGCAGATCAACAATAAGTATTATTTGCAAAAAGAAGCGGAAGGTGATTGATTCGTGTGTAAGATTGTAAATAATAGCTTAAGTTTTACGGTTAGGAATCTTTTTAGTTCTAAATTTCTGAATATTGGTAGTATTCAGTATGTGAAACTCCGCATGATCGCGAGTTTCAATTTCTATTGACTTCCTTCTCTTACTTTTGGATGTTTGCTAGCTCTGATGTAATATTTCAGAGTAAGTTTTTATGTGTAAGACAAAGATTTTTTTGATTTTGTGGTGTCAAAATAGTTTACCTAAGAATGTAAAGTTTAGGTCTCGAAATTGAGGATTAAAATTGCTGATTCTAGCAAATGTGATAAATTTGAAACAAAAAAAGTAACTGAACTTAAAAAGCGATTACGTTATCTTTTTATAATCTAAACTTTGTCCGTTATTATTAAATAATAAATATTTTGTAATTACGTATGAAGTTTTATTTATTTACCATTATTAAATACATTTTATATAAATTAACAATTTTTTTTTATTAGATTATTCGCCAAGTGGGTTGCCTAGCCATGGGTACGTATTCGGACAACTTTGCTGGCAGTGGGTCATGTACCTTAATTCTTCTCCCTTGGATAATTCGCATGCAATTGGTTGGCATGTGGGCTCATAAGTCTTTTGACACTCTGACCATACGGCTTCCAAGTTGTCTACTGGTTGCGGGTTTTGCATCCATTCAAGAGCTCGTTGAATTCCAACCTAATGGTAAAAAAGTCATCAACATCAGATATAAAATCCCACACTTAGTCAAAAGAATTTTTTTTTATCTTTAACAATGTTATAATCAGACCAATTCTGTAACAAACCTAGTACGCAGGTTGGTGCATAATAAAATAAATGTAAACTGTTGTAATTTCGGCAAAAATCACAACAAATTCGCTGTTTTTAAAGAAGAAATGTAAACATGTAACCTCAAATGTTTCACTAATATTTGAAAACAAACAATTAGGTTATGTTTACATTTCTTCTTTAAAAACAGCGATTAATGATCGAGACTGTTTAACGCTCGAGCGTAGCAAGAGCGTTAATTGTCGAGATCATTAATCGCCGTTTAATATTCGAGTTGGTTCCAAAATTTTTTCGTCGATCGTATTCTAGCGTCTTCTACATAGATTTTGCTTCGCCAATGTCTTTTTAGGTTATATGACAATTTATGTAATTTGACACTGACAGTTCTAGAGCACGGTATGTTTTGATTGGAAGGTTTCATTTCACATTTGTTCGATTGGCCAATCAAACGACGTCATTACGTTGTGTGATTGGCTAGAAAGCCTCGTTTTTACATCCACTTAACTTAACGTACGAAAACTTTAAAATTAGTAAATGTTCAACTCCATTGAATTATATGTGTTCGCTTACATTCACTTAACGTAGAAAAACATAACGTAACGTACGGATTTGTTAATTCAACTTCAACTTAACAGAATCCGTGCGCTAAGTGCACCAATCACAGGCTCTCGATTTTGACAATTCGGATGATGGTGACAGTACCATAACCTAAAAATTAACGCGAGCGACTTGAACTTTGTTGTCTTTGTGTTGTTTTGCAATATTTTTAACTCAATTTACGGATTATTATCATGAATGATCGAACCTTCATCGAACGTGCGTGTAAATAAACCCATTTGTATGATAAAAGCGATTGATTTCATTTTGTGTCATGACAAATCTCATGTCAAACGTCATGTCAAATGTTGTGTCAAGCACCAAACGTAAGTGAATGTAAATAGAACCGTTTCAAGTATCGTTTACATCCTCTTAACGTACGAAAAATTATACTTAACGTACGAAATTTAGATCCGCTCCATTTACATTCACTTACGTTGGGGTGCTTGACATGCGCATTTGACAGTGACACAATATGAAATCCATATTAAATCTATCGGTTTTATTATACAAATATGTTTATGTACATGCAAGTTGGATCAAGGTCCCATCATCCGTGTTAATAATCTGTTAATCGAGCTAAAAATAATGCAAAACAACACAAAGATAACAAAGTTCAAGTCGTACGAGTCAATTTTTAGGTTATATTACTGTCACCCGCTGTCACCATCATCCAAATTGTCAAAATCGAGAGCTTGTGATTGGTGCACGAATTCTGTTAAGTTGAAGTTGAGTGAACAAATCCGTACGTTACGTTAAGTTTTTCTACGTTAAGTGAATGCAAACGCACACATATAATTCAATGGTGTTCAACTATCTCTAATGTTTAATTTTTCGTACGTTAAGTTAAGTGGATGTAAACGATTAGTTAACAAATCACGCATTAATAGAAATCGTGCATTAATTGTTTAATAAACGATTTCCTATTCACTAAATTGACTCATAAATAAACGATCGCCGGAAAAAGTAATTTCCGGCTCTAGATTTGGATGAAATCTAATTTCAAATTTGTCGATTCATTATGGCAGTTATTAGTTTCCTTACAATGTATACATCTTCCTGTTCCTGCAAGTAGTCCAAAAACTTGTTGTAAGCTTGATAGTGGGCCTCATCGAGAGCAAACCAAGCAGCGTGTACGTAAAATCCAAATGGAGCCCTATTAGATTCATAATGCCTCTTAAAGTTCCTAATCATAAACTCCAGTAATCCATCAACATCTTTAGGTCTACAAAATAGTACAAAACTCTTAAGAACAGTTCAATATACAATTTATGTCTTCTTACATATTTACGCAAGAGTCAACCATGGAGCAAATAATGCCTTCATCATCATTCCAGTTGACCATTGGTTGTACCCAGACACCAGGTAAAGCAGCTGTTGGGCAAACACCAACCGGGCAGTCTTGTGTGGACGCGAAGTCCAAAGTGTATGGCCAGAGTGGTGGACTCATGTACTTTTGTGTAGGCCAAGAAGCATCGTACTTCATTCCCAATAATTTGATGGCTTGGAAGCTTACGTTACCTAAAGAGTGACCGAGATAAAAATCGTTGTTCACAAACCATTTTGTTTTGAGTTGTTTTGTATTTACCTGGAAGTTGAAGGAATGGTACCCTCAATCCTTGGATGTCCTCTTCTGGAATATCGGCAAAGTGGGTTGCGATTGTTCTACCACCGCCAAATTCATCCAAGTAACCTTCCAATGAGAGTTCATCCCAGTAACTGATCATCGTTTCGTGGCTAATGGAATGAAGAGCAATTTCATGACCATGCGCGTGTAGGCTATGGACCTAGAGAGTTTTAATTAGATAAATGGGGACAAAAAATGTTAGATTTACTTACCAAAGAGTAATCTGTGTATTCATGAGATACGAAGTAAGTCACTCCAACTGGGCAACCATCTGGGTTTTTCCTATCGAAGAAGGATTCCTCGTAGAATGGGTAATTCAAAGTTGTTACACCATCGTCAAAGGTGAGAAGTACAATCTAAAAGAATTTAACAAATGGATAATGGTAAGAAATATTACGAATGTGGTTTTAGCGTTCAATAAAATATTTTTGCTTGAAAACAAAAATGCTTCATAATTGTGGATAATGTGACACATGTACTGTACATATATAAGATAAGATTTTTGTATAGACATCGTTTAATTTAAAACAATAACAGGATGTAATATCTCCCGACAATCTCCTTGGCAATATTTATACTGTCTAGCGTAGTGAAAAGCAAGTTGATAGATACAAAATTCTGGTCCTAGATACAAAATCTAAATAAAGACGCTATATTTATCAAATTCTAACTGATTATTTGGTCAAAATGGAAGATCTATGCATGGCTAAGCATTCTAGGCACCTACCACACATACTAATATCAGACAGGAATGCATAAAAAAATGATATTCTTGATCATTTTTGTTCTGTTATCGGTCAATTCTTCAGTAACAATAATGTGGTAGATGTGTTTATTCAAATTTCCAAACTTTTCGTTCAAATTTGTAAAACAGTGAAGCATGGGCGACTTACATATGGGAAGGGGGCATTTTTGATCGATAATAGATATATAATAGAAAAATTAAAAAAAAAACAATAGCATTGCGACGTTATTAGGTGAAAATGAAATTAGTTTTTCATTGAGCCTGGCTCGATAATCAGGATCCAGACATTATTATAGTGAAGTAATTAATTATTATTAATTAATAGTGATCCGTAAATACAGACATAAAACAGTTCATTTTTTATTAAACTTAGTCGAGCATACATGGTCATGACCGTGGCTAGTAATATGGAAAGATATGTAAAAAATGTCACGACCATAAGAGCAATGTAGATTTTTCAGTTGAGATAACGGTTTTAGCACTCATGACGATCTTAGAAGGTTTTATGATTTTATTATACATCATGGGCGTAACAACACATCCGAATTCGTTGTTTTTCACTGCTTTGCTTTGACGGTGTTTATGATATAGATAGCGGTCAGAGATAAATAAATTACTCAGTCTAGCTACCATAATTTTTCTGTCAATTTTGTTGATGTATTAAGTTGAAGAAAATCTACGGTTGTAATATTGTACCCGTGAACAAACAGTTTATTGATTTCTTTTTATAGTATTACTGTCATAGGCAGTGATATGTAGAACTTTTTTAACTTTTTTTTCTAGAAGCTTTGATAATTTCATTTTTGTTTTTTTTTGTCTGTAATGGAATCTAAAAAAAGAATTAGCGTTTGAGCTGGATACACATTTAATTTTTCGAACATATAACACAAGACGAAAACGCTATATACAGAACAGTTATAATTCAAAAGGCCATAGACTTAATTGGAGTAATCTTTTTGACAACTATGTACCTACCTATTTATAGTAACTGTTTTATAATATCCAAACGTTTCTGGTTTTTATATCAAAATTTTTCCAATCATTTTCCAATAAATTTTTCTAATACAGATACTGTATTTTTGAAGATTAACAAGATGATCTTGACCACCCCTCAAAGTACAAAATGCTTACAAAAGGATTGGACTACAATTTGATTCCACTTGATTCGTGTGGTTTTCCACATTCTTGGACCGGTATGCTCAAAACTAAAATTTTATTAAGTTGTACAAAAATTGGTCCGTGTATTTGAAGTAATTATAAAGAAATATTGATGATGACAAACAGACGACCTGTATTTTTAATAGTATTTTGTAGACTTCGTCAATATGCGATTACAATCATGTTGTATTTATCGATTTTAACGCGATAAAATCTTTCAGACACCTGACAAAACATATCGGAAATAGACATAAAACACTACAAGGGCAAAAGATTTTCCAATAAACTTCTCACAAACAAGTTTGTGTTGAAAACCTCATTGTTTATGACAAAGTTTATGACAACATTAACAACCATTTATACACTGTTGAACGTGTATCTTTGTCCATTGTAATTTCCTTCAAGATATTGAATTTCAATTTCACACATTCCAAGCAAGTTTGACTTCACATTCCAAGCATTCTTGCCATTGTTAAACCGTGTTTACATTGATATAGCTACTACTAACCTTAGTTGCTAAACATGTTATATAAGTAGTGTTCGATTGCCGGCCGCGCTCAGTTCAATCTGAGCGCAAATTTGAAATACTTGCTTCCTATTGGTGGAATCAGTTGAACAGAACCATAAAAGAACTAACCACAACTAAGCGCGGCAGCAATCGAACACTACTATTGCGACTACATTCTGTAACATTGTAAGAAAGTAACATTTTTTGTTACGTTATTACGTAATTATTAACATTGTCGAAACTTGAAACATTCACAACACAATGTTTTATTGACAACATTTTATCTATATTAATACAACATACTTTCACAACATCAATAAAACATTTCATTGGCAACATTTTATCTACAAAAGTGCATCAGGTGGGTAGTACGCCTAGCGACTGTTAGATGGTGCTGGTAAGTGTTCATCTCAGTTCACTTCATCTTTCGATATAAATATTCTATGGTTAAGATCGATGTAGCATCTTTGTTCTCGGCTTAATAATGGCTTAAATAAGCCGCAACGAATACGTTTGACGTTGGCGGAATGCGCAGTTGAACACTGTACACGTTATAGCTGCGATTTTTGACAGTAATCGATTGCAAATGTATTCTAAAAAAAAATTACCAACTTGTAATTTAAACGTTGTTAAAATATTACAACAAATGTTGCTAATCTGTCATTTAAATGTTGCTGAAATATTACAAAAATGTTGCGAACTTGTAATTAAAACGTTGTAAAAATATTACAAAAAATGTTACAAACTTGTAAAGATTGACATGTTATATATCCGCGATAGGACACAGGAAGTTGTATAAATATAACAGTAATATTACTTGTTATATAACATTACATGTAACAAAGTTACAATAAAATGTTGTATAAATGTTACAGTTATATTTAGTTTTTCGCGGTAGTGTTTTCCGAGATCCAAACAGACTATTCAACAAAAATTTGCGAAAGATTATTTTACAACTCAACAAAATATGTTTAAATTGGATTAAGTTGTTTAAATTGTTTACGTTCCTTGCCAAGCAAATATAGAATCAACGGTTTGGTTTAATGACGATGTTTATTTTTTACATCCAAAGATAGTATTTTCAGAAGTTTCCTTTTATATTTCCTATTTTTCACCAATTCCCTAGTGTATATGAGTAAATAACTGATAGCAAAGGCCAACAAAGAATGGCGTAAAAACAGCTTAAGCATAATTGTTTAATGAATCGATTAATCAGTTTTAGAGAATACCGTTTCTCACAAGAAATGGCTTTAATAAAAACAAAACACAAAAATCGGTTAAAAATTACAACCTCCGATGCCTTGCTTCATACAAAAACATAGTTAAGTGACAGATGCTGCGATTTTAATGCTTTGGAAGATTTTCTTGACTAATACTAAAACCAAAGCTCAACAAACGGATAAAACGTTGCGGCCTACACGCAGTTTTTTAATAAAGTGAAAAAATAGTCAGGCGTGTTGGCCACAAAGTCGAGTACACAGACGTTTATTTAGCGCGTGCTAAACGCCTATGTATTTATTCCATTTATAAAAACGCTGCGTGTTGCCCGCAACGTTTTATGCGCTCGTGTATCCACAGCCTAACATTGAAAATTTGTGACGCTCTGCAGTTATACATTTTATAATATAAGTACCTGTGGAATTTTGCTAGATTCTAACTCCTCTGGAATATCAGTGGAAATGCATCTGCAGTCTGGCAATTGGCAAGCTTCACGATCACAAGATTCCGCTAATTCAAGTTCGTCAACTTTTGGCGCAGCATGGCACAGGGCAACCAAAAGCGCAAAAAGCGCAATTTTTAAATGCATCACTATGGCAGAACTTTAATGGCAGTTTAATACGAAACTCGCCGGCAACTATATAAATCAGATTGCACTTGTTGTATATATATCTGCAATAATTGATATAAAAATTTCAAGTGGGAGTAATATCTGATAATGAAAATCTTATTGCACCACGTACAGGCATGACTGCGGGTAGATACAAGTGTTCCTAAAATACTGTTTTTGTATTGGAGTGTCAAGTAGGAAAAAATCATGGTTTTTCTTGCTAATTCGATATCTTAAGATCGTTATCACTTATCAGTTATCATTATAAGGTACTGCAATTCTTGAATGTGTCGACATCCTCTTTATTTTTTATGATAATTATTTTATTGAGTTGTGACTTGAATGAGTAGGAAATTATATAACTAAATATAGAATATAAATATCTTCGCAGGATGTGTGGTGATTATCATATTGACAGTTTTATTGTCAATAATTTTCAATTCCTTTATTGTGGGTTTTATTATCATGATTTGAATACATTTTGTACATATAATAATGCTATGATGATGCCTGCTCCTGATGCATATTATGATAGATGAGTATTTTCGTTTTTGTTTTTACAGGTAACGTAACATATATACAGAATCTTTCACGACGGGCTGCCATTAGAAGATTTGGAGAACCATTGGTTCTCCAAATCTTCTGAACCAAATGAACTGCGGGATTTTACTAAAAAGATCGTATCCAACAACAAAAGTACACAAATTATCAATACCTGATTCTTGAATGACTTACAGGTTTTATAAAAAAAAAAGGCCAAAAAGTAAATAATACAATCCGCTCGATAAGCAGCTTTTGAGTCCGGATTTACATTCAGCTTAAAGAAATGAATTGAAAACTAAGTATTTATTAGAGTAGACGTTATCTCAAAAATTTTATTTTATATGCAGAACCAAAAGAAAATACTTAAATCACTATTGAGTCTAGACACAGAGCATTTCACATTATTCCAAGGATATAATTAGGTAAAAATACGATAATCTGAACTAATTAGCTAAGTGACTATCCGCACAACAATGGACCAAATCAAACAAGTAAAACTCTTTCTGTTCGCCCTTTTTTGTAGTAACTGTTAATCTGTATCTAAAGGCAGAATTTCTGAATTGACGCCAGCTTTTGAGAAAATCGGTAATTAAAACTGCTAAAAAACAAAAATGCATTTCTTTTCTCAAAAATTATGCACGATTATGAAGGAGCAATGTTTACAAATTTCAATTGACTTCCTCTGGAAAATCTTTCTATGCTATAATTTGAAATAGTACATTGAATTCACAAAAAAGACTTTATTAAATTTACCAATAGAAGCTTTGTTTTTAGCTTTTATTGATACATATTAGTTAACTTAGCGGAATTATGGAATTTTATAAAATGATAAAACCACAAAAAAGTCAACATGCTTGACGAAGAATTTTCTGTCAATTTCTAATTCTCAAGGCTATTGGCCATCTTTTGGAACATATTAACTTCTGTGGTGGTCACATTCATCACAGTGCTGTTTGCGCGATTTGCGTATTATTTTTCCTTCATGACTTTATAATTTTGATCATGTTTTTTCGCATTTTAAGTAGAGCACCATTTGAATATTGTCACAAGGCGCCATCTGTGTTCTGAATCGCGTACGACACACGTACGTAATAGAATGGTTACGCATTTGATAAAACAGGTAGTAATTGTTGGTGTTGTAAATACTTTTGAATGAAAATCCAAATATTTTTCTACAATCAAACCCTTCGAGGTAAATATTGCCTAACCAGCCGAAAACACCTCATTTCCCACCCACCCCGCGCACCCCTTAACGAATTCAAATATTTTCCCGCGTTCTAGATCAAAAACTTCTCGAACGCAATTTGTAGGTTATCTTCTGATGTAGCTATTTATTTTAGATACCTGGCCTACTATACATTAAACCACGAAATGCCTTCTTCAATACGACCAAAAAACTACACAGGGGCCACGAGGTCATTGCCAGTTGCCCCAATGTCTGAACGACAACAATTAGCGTTATTGATGCAAATGACATCGTCAAGCAACGACTCAGGAAGCCGTAGTCCAAGCAACAATTATAACAATAACAGAAACCGCGATAGAAATGAACGGGGGGAAACCCCGTTACATTTAGCTGCGATAAAAGGAGACGTAGAGCAGGTCTGCAAATTATTAGCCCATCGTGCCGATCCTAATATAGCAGATTACGCGGGTATAAATTTACGAAACATTTGTCGCAGGGGGAATCGTAATAATTATGTGTTTCAGGCTGGACCCCGTTGCATGAAGCTTGTAACCATGGTTGGTACGAAGTTGCTTTTCGTTTAGTTCAAGCTGGTGCGAACGTAAACGCGAAAGGTCTGGATAATGAAACACCTTTACATGATGCTGTGATAAACAGTCACTTGAAACTAGTTAAATTGTTAGTTGAGAAGGGTGCTGATATTCACGCAAAGAATTCGAAAGGAAAAACGCCTTTGG
This sequence comes from Aphodius sticticus, assembly GCA_963966075.1. NCBI lineage: Eukaryota > Metazoa > Arthropoda > Insecta > Coleoptera > Scarabaeidae > Aphodius > Aphodius sticticus. The sequence continues at coordinate 13,836,148 of OZ014506.1, forward strand.
ATATTGCTGGGCCTAGCGTGTCGCAGGTTTTATTGGATCCAAGTGTGCCTGTACCAGGTGGGTTAACAAAATATTAATTAACAGTATTGTTGGTAAGTTTTTTTGTAAATAATCTAGAAAGAACGTGCTGTCACCTGCATATAAGGGGTTTATTATTAAGTAGTTTGTTGCCGATGTACGGCTACTTATCTAATGTCGGATTTTCTGATAAACACAGGTAATTAATTAATAATATTTGAGAGATTAGATAATTTAGCGACTATTTATGCTTGGGAACCAACAAAATTATTGTATTCTGGTGGGAATTTTTACTTCTGAACCTATTGTGATAGTTCTGATGTTGAAAAAATATTTAAAAAATTTATTAGTTGTGTTATATTATTTGAAATTGGAAACATTTTGACTGTGAGACCCAATATTCATTTGTTTAAACACGCTTTGCTAATATTCTCGTCAAATAAAAGAAAATTATGTGTAGGAAAAGCTGAACAACATTGAAGAAAAACTTTGCATTTATTTCATTCGTTTGCTGATAAATATACTAACAATATTATCAACAAAATTAGAATTTGATTAACTTATAAATAAAATATGACAATTTTGTTGTTGTTCTCTGTCTTTTAATATTAAAGTATTATTAAACTAACCATCATTATACGTCTTATACTCAATAATTCTATAGCGTTTTCACTTAAACTTTGACAGCACTTGTCGACAAATCTTAATTTCTTGGTGGTAACTTTAACCTAACTATAATTTTTTTTTGTTAAATTTGACATGCTGATTTCGAATATGGCCATAAAAAAGTTGGCAGTGGTCTCATTTTCCAAAATTTTGAAGTTTTTAATACAAGTGGTGGTGTTAATATAGTATATTATAATACAAGTTTTATAAGACAAAAAGTGGCGCACGTGTTGTTTTGGAACGAGTTCGTTTTGAAACAAATGGAACGAGTGCTTCAATACATCTTATAAAACGAGTGTTATATACTATTTTTTCTACTTTGCGAAATTAAATTTACATAAATTTAGAAAATTGTAGTTATCATCTTACAATCTAGAATTAGCGATGAATTGCTCCATAATACTGGATGTAGTAGGGAAATAAGATGAGCAGTTTGATTCCAGTATTTAATTAAAATGTTCATAAGAACATTTTAATTAAATAAAAAATTGCAGAAGATGTAATTCTTTACAAATTACTTCTAATAGGTATATTCTTAGTAGCCAGTTTTATACCTAAGTGGAAGTGTGTTAAAAATTGCTCAAATGCTCAAAAGTTAACTATTAATTATTTGGTGAAATTCTATTAGTTTTCGGTTAGTTTGATGATTTTTTTGCTGTTATTTGAAATCAAAAAAGTTTGTGGTAGGGGAATGATTTTACCATAAAATTTAGCAAACAGTGTTTTGTTGTAATTATTTAGTATAAGAAATATAATTTTACTAAAAAGGCACAAACCACTTCATTAAAAAAAATGTTATTGAGTCTAGTGGTCCAAATCTAACATTTAAAACCTTAAAATAAATTCCTTTGTTTACATTTGTATAAACACACACAATATCTATCTAGTAATTGCCCTTTTGCGGTAATTCAATTCGCAAGAAAATAGTGAAAGAATACTTTGAGAAGGAAAGAAATGAAAAACTTTTTTATTATTAATTACACAAAAAAGTAATTAAAAGTTCTTTTATTCATATCAAAGCATTCTGGATCAATTTGAATTCAATATTCATACTAACCTCAAGAGTATCCCAAAGAATGCCATTTTTTGTCTATTAACCATTTCCCAAATTTCATTCGTCCAGCTCCATAAACAAAAAAAATATGACCTATGCCGTGGGTCACCCGGTATACTATTTTTTCTACTTTGCGACATTAATTTTACATAAATTTCGAAAATTGCAGTTACCTTACAATCTAGAGTAGCTTTATCTTCAACAGTTGGTAGTTGTGGTAACACTAACAAATACAATTGAGGCGAGCCAATAGCGATTGAGATGTCAGCATCATTTGACACTTGACATCAATATCACCAATCTTGGAAAACTAAAATTTACTAAAAGCTAGTGATCTAGTGTTATAATTTCATAACGACACCAAAAGCGGTTCCGTTATGAGTTGATAATGAACGCAAAGTAGAAAAATTAATAAATCAAACACTTTCTTATAAAAAATACAATTTATTTATTTTCAATGTTCATTTATCTAACAAAAAAACACCGGTTACAATAAAATTTTTAATTTTTAAGTATACCCATGAACACTAACTTCTGGGCACCTACAAGGTAATCAATATTTTGATATTTGATAACATTTGTTCTATTTCACTGATTTCTTCGGCACATTTTAAAGAACATCATAAGAATTGAAAGTGAAATGCTATTACAATTTAAGAAAAAATTACAGATTAGGTTACTCTGGGAGAACCAAAATTGTGTTTTGTTGGGTAAGTTTGATGCATCTTAACCGTAAATAAGGACATTGGTCAGGGTCTCAAGTACTTTATTACAAACGTTGATCTATTATCATCATTTATATTTTTTTTTTCATCCTCAAATCTAAATTTTTTTTAGAAGAAAGACAGTTACAAGTAAACCTTAGCAATATTTGTGCTAAGGTTTCAATGTTGCTCTGTTTTGTTGTTAATTTTGCATTCCTTTTATCTTTTATCTAGTTTATGTTTTTGGTGATATCTTGTTTTTTTTTTGTGAAGAATTATTGTTTCATTTCAACTCAGGGGGCCTGGTAGAGCACTGTCTTGTGTATTTCATACGAAATACTAAGAACGGTGAAGGCATCCCTTTTGGCCGTTATGTTTTCTTATGTTATACTTTTGCTGTACTCTTTTTGGTCAATAAGTTACTATTATTATTATTATTATTATTATTTAGAACGGCAAAATATTACTTGAAGTAATATCGTATCTCTACAACATATCTCTACAAAAGTTCAGATACTAGATCAAAAAAGAAAATAATATGCTGATGTGATGCCATAAAATGGTTTCGTTACCATTAATACAATTAATAGATTGTAAAAATTGATGAGAAAATTGTAGAATATGTAATTCTTTACAAATTTCCTTTAATATATTCTTAGTAGCTCGTTTTATACTTGAGTGGAAGTGTGTTGTCAAAAATAATTCAAAGCTCAAAAGTTAGCAATTATTCGGTGAAATTCTACTAGTTTTCGGTTAGTTTGATGATTTTATTGCTAAGTTATTTGAAATCAAAAAAGTTTGTGATAGAGGAATGATTTTACCATAAAATTTAGCAAACAGAGTTTTGTTGTTATTATTTAGTGAAAGAAATAAAATTTTACTAAAAAAGGCACAAACAATTTCATAAAAAACATGTGTTATTGAGTCTAGTGGTCCAAATCTAATATTAAAACCTAAAAGTAAATTCCGGTTGTTCCACTCTTTCTACCCTTCAAATGCAGGTACTTTTATAAGGGACACTCTGTACATACTTGTTTTATTTCCTTGTATACCACTGCTTATTTTCGATATGTGATATTGAATTCAAATTTATCCAGGATTTGTCTTTTAAAAAGACTTATTAGGAGAAACCTAATGGAAAATGCTGAAAATGACACTTCTCAAGCCCAATTAGGTGAGCTACAGTCACCGTTTAAAAATATGTTTGAGCAATTTTTGTATTTCGCATTCCCATAATTTCAAAACAATATCACATATCAATTATCAGCGTTAAATTTGGTATTTGTACTTACTTATCTAGATAAAGACAATTTATGTATTTTGCGTTCCCATAATTTCAAAACAATATCACATATCAGCGTTAAATTTGGTATTTGTACTTACTTATCTAGATAAAGACAACAGTGATACAAAATTTCATTCACACATTCAAATCCAAACGCGTTCATTCATCGAATCAAGTAGCGTATCCGTTCAAATTACCCGCCAAACCAAACAAACTCGCGAGGTGGCGCCCTCCGCCGGCACAGTGGTACCAATCCGATAAAGTAGTGTTGTCGTCAGTCGGCATATTATTAGTTTTCCTTGCAATCCTTGCATGCGGGTTATACGCGGAGTAATTTCAACACTTTCGATGACAATAATACACAATTAGCTCAAATTCTCTCATCGTTTCCACGTTATTTCAATCGTGAGACCACTCACTACCGAATCCAAATCAACTGCTATCGTACAGTACGGTGACTGTCGAAAACAATCAAATTCACATATAACAATCGTCTTGCGGTGTGCGAAAAATGTTTCGTCGTTTTCTGTGATTATGCGGGATGCAGTTTGCTTAGCTACTGTTGTCAAGGACTTCCGTTCGTTGCTCGATTGAGTCGGTGGCACTGTGCACACTTAGAACACAGATTTGATTATACGGTTGGCGTAATTCTTAGCGGCCAATATCCGATACTGTGTTCCCTGCAAGTGCATTGTAAGTAAGAGTTTACCGGCACCCCGAGACCTGAGATGCGACGTGCATCCCAGATAAACAAAGGTATGTTGTGTTATGTGCTCCGTTTGTGTACTTGATCTTAATAGATATTGAATTAAAGGCGTGAAAGTGTTTTTGTTTTCGCGTCAGATGACGGTTTATTAGCCTAGGTATGTTGCGAAGAACCATTTTGTGCAATGTTGCTTGCGATTGTAACGATGCTGAATGCAAATTTCGAGTAGATTAGGTGCATTCCGGGGCAGGTCGATATACTTGTGGGTGTGTGTTATGTCGCGAAACGCAATGTTGATTGTTTTTGTGGCGTACGTTGTTTATGTTTATTTTTAATTGTCTCGACTTGACTTCGTGATAAATCTGCATTATAATTTTGATGGAAGTGTGGTTTGTTTAATTCATTATGTTGTTGGTTATAAATTGTTATATTGCGTGTAATACCTTTTTTTGCGGTATTTTATGCAAATTAAAAGATACATTATAAGGTTTTAACTTTAATAATAATAATTTAATTAACAATGTGTGACAGGAAATTAAGTGCATACTAGTTTCTAATTTTAATTCATGGAATGCATAATCTAAACTCTAAAGTAACATGCATACATTATCATATTTATTATTGATACACTTGATCTAGTCGTGCAGTTTTTATAATGAAGATGATTTATGATAATTAAGGAGTAAACTTGCACATAAGTACAGTCGCGGACAAAAGTTATGAGCATATTATATCGTATTTACCTTGTGAATTTAAAATTTTGAGGCAAATATGGTACAAATATAATGAAACGGCGTAATCGCAAGATTTAATTTTTAGGTTAGTTTTTCTCTATGTTCCTTTTTTTCGGTTTCACACCCAGAAATTTTCTCGAACTGAGAGTATTGCAATCCTACTAAGAGTTTGTAATGTGCACGTCTCATCATGACGGCACACGGGGTCAACGGATTTACTTCCTCGTAAAGGCGGTATGAAATAGTCCCCATATTATTTGACGAGTACATAATTAAAGATGTGTATTCACTCGCCAACGGTTCGTGTGCAAACTTTATGCTCGCGATTTATATGCGTTATGTGCGAGTCAAATACGACGTTTTATCTACGCTAATACGATTCATAAATTCCTTTTTATATCAAATATTTGAAATGTATTTGTCAATGATGACGATGTACTGGCAACCACGTAGGTGTTAGTTTGAATAATAATCACAGTTCTTTTGAAAAAGAAGTCATTATTCAAAGAATTGGAATTATTATTTAAAAGAACTGTCATTATTAATCAAAAGAACTATAATTATTATTCAATGCTACTGTCATCATATTCATCGGCGTGAATTATGATAGGGATAGATAACTGTACAATGAACTACAATGAATATGTAGGTACCTTGAATATGTGTGTCGCAGAAACGTTTTTATCAAATGAAATATTGAAAATGTAAAAAAAAATGCGTCATGGTCATTTGATAAATTTCAAAAACATGCCAATTTTGAATCTACTGAGCATTTACTCGATATAGTTCGAGATTTTCCAATGCAATGAAATCCGAAACGACGTAAATAATAGTAGGAGGTACATATATAGGTTATAGGTACTTTATCAGTTTATATTTTTGTTGTGGAGTGGAATTTTTAGCTTCATTTTATTGAAATGTTGTCAAACCGGCTGTCAAACAATAATTGTCTGATTTTCATTCATTTTAATAAATTGCATATCATAATATTCATGTATCAATAATATAATAATTAGTATATGTTTGAATGTAGATGTCAAAACTAGGACCTCTTTGGATTTCTTAAGTCAACAAGATAAGAATTTTCAGACAAATTGTCCAATAATGAAAGAAGTCAAATACACAAATAAAAACTTTTGAAAATTTTGAATTTGAACATTAAATTGTTGCTACCCACAGTGGCAGATTAACTAAATTGGGGGCCCCCAAGCCCTTAAGTCAACAAGACAAGCATTTTAAGACAAATTGTCCAACAATGAAAGAAGTCAAATACACAAATAAAAACTTAATAAAATTTTGAAGTAGAAATAAAATTGTTGCAACCCACAGTGGCGGATTAACTAAATTGGGGGCCCTAAGCGTAACCTGATTTCGGGGCCCCTATACCTTATCCATTCAAAAGCAAAAATTAATCCATTTTGCAAAAATATATAGGTACCTATTTGCAACAAAAAATCTATAAAACGTTGTGGATATAAATAATTTGAACAAAAACACAAAAATATATTACTACTATCATCTATCTATATTACAAAGCGGAATAACATCAAATGAAGCGCGTTGGAACTGAATTTCAAAATAAATGAAGAAATATTTTATAAATTTTAATATTTTAAGAGGGGCGTTTATGCTAGTGAGATTGACGTCGGCCTTGAGTCTGTAGTACGCCCAGCATGTGGTTCCATCTAACGGTGAACCGCTGTACTCAAGTCCCTCGGTATAAACAAACATACCTACAAAATTTGTTCAGCCGATTTCTGCCCTTTGCCAATACTGTAGTTGTTGTCAACTGTTAGTTATTATTGCTGAGCTATTGGTACTCTTCTGCCTTGTCTCGGTCTGTGGACTTTATTACAGAAACCTTCTTTACAGAGCTCCGCGGTGACAGTTCGTAGTAATTCGACACAATTGCATAAAAAGCAGATCAACATGAAAATGGCTGGGTCAATTTAAAAGAGCTATGTCTTAAAATGTCGCCCATAACTCCTGCTCCGGGATTAATGCTATTGGCTTAATCACTATGAAAGCATATTAAATCAACCAGTATATTGTGTCAAAAATTAGCTTCTTTTCTCTAATTAAGTTCTTGATTAAAGCAAGCGCGGTTGAATTTTATGTTTATCCCGGAACAATGCCCAATGCTTACACATTCCAGCAGTACCTTACTTTTACACATCAGTGCAATAGTTTCGAGTCCGATCTGCTTTCTATGCGCCCGTGTTTTGCATGTAACTGGCATTGTGATTTGTAAATTCAGACTGTAAATAAACCAAAATGTAAATAAATTCAATATACGAAATTATTTTGTTTTGTAGATTTGCGGCTGCGTTTAAAATAACTAACGAAAAGAAAATACAAATAGTTTATTACCAAACATAATATTATTAAATATTTGCATTAAAGTAAATGGTCGAAATATCTTATCCACATGCTTGACAAAATGAAATAATAATAAACATTCAAAATTCATGAATTAATCAAGCATTATTTTATTTATGAATCAAGTTTTTACCGGTATTACTAGACCCAGCACTAAATTCAGCACTAAAATAATCAAACTAATTTTTAAACATTATTATAGTTTGAAATATGTTGAATATTTGCTGTAGTTAATATTAAGGCTAATTATTATTATTATCGCACATAATTCGAATACATAATTTAATTAATTCAGGTGAATATATATTTTTTTAAATAACCTACACCTGGGTTTGATCCATGGACCTAAAAAAAATCCGTCCGGAGCTCTAATCAATTGAGCTACCAAGGTCGGAGGACATTTATAGACGAATTTGTCACTTCAAAGAAAGACATTGTTTCTTTCATATTTGAAATTTGTTAGTTTGTTTTGCTAATATTGTAGAGATATTGATAAAAACATAGGTGGACAAGATTAAAAGTGTGGGAGTCGTTACGTTTGTCGAAAATCCAACCTTTTTTTTTTTAAGTAAAGAGAGCATTTTGAATTTTGTATTACAATTAATTTGCAAATATACAACAATTATTTATATTTTACTTATTTTTGATTATTTATATTTAAAACATTTCTTGTTGACGAAATTTTTTCTTACGAGGCCCTCCCTTTGAGGCCCCTTAACCTTTAATACTTTATGATAATCTTTTACAATTTTGTGGCAAACTATTTAATTCAGATACAAGTGTATTACCAACTACTTAAGAACGTTTAGTATGAGACTTTGTTGCATTACGAAAGTGTTGTTAGGCGATGTTTTGTCGAAAAAATAATACTATAATACGCTACTAATAATACTATAATACGCTATAATAATACTATAATACGCTACTAATTTGCAGTTAAACAGCTGCGTATAAAGTCATCATGAAGTCTTCGAGCAACCGCATTCTATCCACATTCTCCGTAAATGATCATCATCTCTACATGCTTAGTACTTACTACTATATGAAAGCATTTTTTTATTCAATATTTTATTAATTTTAATAAAGTTTTTCAGGATGGTAGCAGCCTTTAAAGATATGTTTGTAGCCTTTAAATTACACATTTGTGTTAAAAAATCCAATTCTCGTAATATAATTGGTAAACGTTCATATTTTTGTGTATGATGTTGCGATAGCCGCAATAATCAATACATGTTCTTATAACTGTTATATCATTTAAGAGAAGGTTATTTGCCGAAATAATTAATATACATTTTTATAAATGGATACTTATTATTTTTAGACGTAGTCGCGTCAAAGTGATACACTCTAATCACAGTGGTATTTCGGTTCTAAATGTATGAAAACTAGTGATTTAATTTCATGAACGCTGAGTGGTAAATCCCATGCAAACTAATAATATTTAAACGTGTTTGAAGTTTGATTTATAATAAAAATTTATTGCATTTGCGTAACTGGCTTTTAACCAGCGTTATAATGTAACTACAACCATTGCAATATATTTAAGGAATTACTAAAAATATAGGTATTTGAGTAACTTGCTGGTATCAGTAAAACTTCTATACTATTGTTTGACCTTGGCAGATTACTTAGCATATCTTGCAAGGAAAAATCCACATAGTTGACTCCAACATCGCTATTCGTTCAAATTATGTATTGGAAATAGGTTTGTGTTTAATAGTGTATTTTACTTCATTGCATTTTATAAATTTGTTCTACACTAGGCAAAAAAACATTTTAATTACTCCTATTTACTCAATTCACCTATATCTTTCAAAAACCATTTATTTTCTCATCAATTATTATTGGCTTCGGCTTAAGCCAAAGAAAATTAAAAGCGGAAAATTTCATCAATTTGTCAGTGTCACTTCATAAGTTAAAATAATATATTTTTTTCAAATATTTTACCAGCTTAAAATGCAGAACCTTCTATACAGTGTGAGCTAAAAAAAGCAATACAAAATTTTAATTTCTTGTATTTTTAATAATATGCACTTAATTCAAATATTTTTTTGAAAAACGAATTCCCTATAGGTATCGTGAAGATTGAAATTATACCATATTCACAATAAGAAAATCTAATGTGGCCAGGCGCATGACTTTATCATACTATATATAAAATTAATAGTTTAGCTGCATGAGATTCTATTTTTTCGAGGTCGATCGTGTCTGCATTAAAATAAAACTAGTTAGCCAGGTATTGACAGATATTTTGATACTATTGACAGTAGGTACTGTCAAAACATCGTTTGACACGTCAAAACAGCGTTTGACTCGGCCTACTGTCATTAGAATGAAAATATCTGTCAAATTCTGGCTAACTAGTTTTGTATTAATGCAGACACGACCGATCTCGATCAAATACAATTTGCTCTTGCAGCTAAACTATTAATTTTACCAAAAAATGTCATAGACATAAATTATTCAGAATTTCTGCTACATTAATTTATTATTTAACTATTTTGACAAAATTACACAAATGGCGGCTCATTTGCAAAATCGTTAAAAATGCTAAGATAAAACATCCAGTTCCTTTGGACCCTTTTGAACAAAAAGCTTTTCAGCTCTAAGTTTGGTCATGAAAGCTCTAAATATAAAGTTTCGTCCTGATACCTTTAGTAGTTTCTCCGGAATCGTCGCCACAAAAGACCGTTTTTTGTGGCGACGATTCCGTAGAAACGTTTTACTTTATCATGTGTACCCGACACATGATAAAGTAAAAACGTTTCAATCGAAAGTTATGTTACTTGTCAAGTTGTTATGTTAATGTGAAATGAAAAGTGTATCAAAATCAGTAGATAATGAGAATGGTTTGGGTTTGGCCAAACAGAACTGTAGAGATTTTATAACACTGTATGCAGGATGATTTTTTGCGTATACAAACCGAAATTTTAAAACATAGTTTTCTATTATTTCTACTAATGAATTTGTACTTTTTTGGCCCAAAGTGTATGGTCCAATCCAACCACATCATAAGCATTAAGCAACCTATCATGTTCAAAATCTTATTTCCAGAGTCAACAGCAACCAGACTGCAACCTCGCTCAAGGGATGATAAAAAGGTCACAGACGCAAACAAACAGAAGAACAGCGGAACAGAAGAAAGTATGGACGCGTCAAAAAGTACCGCCGATGACGTCTACGAGTTCAAATCAGTAAAGGAATCAGACTCGTCACCAGATCGAAAAAGCAGCGATCCACTGGACATGGAGATCGACAACCCCGACTCCTCAGGTTAGTGACGGGCGGGTACTGAGGTATTCGCTACTTTGTAATCGTTACCCAATGATACCCGAAGTAGCGATTACTTGATTTCTAAAGTAATCGTTACTTTTACTTCAACGGGTTTTTATGATAGTATGTTAGTTGCACTTACTATTATAACTGTAAAATTTAATTTTACTTAAAAAAGTGTATTTTGTTTTTAATTTTATTACTTACAACGATTTAGTATTGAACAAGTGGTGCAAAGAAAAATAGCATCAAACATACGATACTCGCAAAATTATCTTTGTTGTTGAATAGTTTCTTAAAATACTTCCCAATATTGATCCCAGGAATGATTTTGTATAACACATTATTTCATATCAAAAAGTAAACACGACGTCGGCGGAAGCATCTCGAAAATTTGTATGGTGTCTTACGCTCAGGGTTGTTATAAAAAACATTTCATTTATTTTAAACGAAGAAAAACATGTTTTTTTTATAAAATGTTTTTTTTTTAACGAAACAATGTTTTTAAACACTACAAAAACATGTTTTAAACAAAGAAACTTGGTTTAAACATCATTATTTTATTTGTAAGCATTTTGACCGGCATCTTTTCATTATTTACTTTACTTGCTTCCATTGTTATTCTATTGATATATTTTATGAAAAACTTTTTACTTGAGTAAAATACAAATTAACTTATTTCTGATTTTTTAGTTGATCTATGCATAAAATTCTTAAAGACCAGCATGCAGCTCAGATTAAATAATTAAATATTCTGTTCAAATTCAGGCAGTTTAACACGTTTAAAACACAACTTGATTTTTCGAAAATTTTTTTCGACAAGATAAATTTGTAGTAACGTAAAATACAATTTAATTCTTTTTATCAATTGTTATGTTCAAGCTGTGGTACTATTTGTTCGTAAATATGAAAAAGTTGTTATAAAAATGCACAGTATGACTGATAATTGGTAAAAAATGATATGATTTTTAACGAGTAATTGTTAGTGTTTAAGATTTTGTATTTTTCTATAATTTGTATTTTTTTATGACCGTTGTCTATGTCTTTCTGGGATCTTACGGCAAATAAATATTATTATTATAAATTTGATTTTAAGATTTCACTTTTGCGATTCTTTTTGGGCCAGGAAATTTTATCATATAAGAATGATATAAGATTTTTAGGCGATTTTTTGCTAATCAATCCACACATCGCGGGAGTGCATCTCATACTGAAACACCATGTATATCTACCTACATGAAAAAAAAATGAGTAATATTAACATATGTTTTTTAATTAACATATTTGTTTGAACTGAAAGGATTTGCTAATATTTTTTATCTTATTGAGTTGAAGGTCAGCTCTTTACTCACATAGTATTTTATTTTGTTTAGCTAAAAGTGTAGCCCTTTACTAACATTCTTGATTTTGTTCAGCTGAAAGGTTGGGTAATATTTATTTATTTTGTTGAGCGGAAAGGTTATCCCATTGCTAATATTTGAATGTGTTGAGCTGAAAGGTTAGCCCTTTGCTAATATTTGTTTACCTTATTGCGATAAACAGTTAGTTGATAACATTTGTTTATATTGTTGAGCTAAAAGGCGATTCCCTTTGCTAATATTTGTTTAACATGTTGAGCTGAATGATTAGACCTTTGCTAATATTTGTTTATCTTCATGAGCTGAAAGGATTACCCTTTGCCAATATTTGTTTATTTTGTTGAGCTGAAATGTTATAATTATAAGTTGGCTTACATGATAATGTATTTTGTGGAGATGAATGGTTGGTCCTTATGGCTAATATTTGATTATGTTTGAGCTGAAAAGTGTTTAGCTCTATGCAATTATTTGATTATGTTTTGAGCTAAAATGGAAGCGTTTTGAACACAAAAGGAGAATAAATACATAATGGTAACTTGATTATTGTTAAATGTGTAAGCTTTGAATTTCGGCAATTTATGAATTGTCGCATTGAAGTTTGAATGAGTTACTGATATCAAGTTTATCGTTGAGGATAGTGGTTCTGGAGACTAGCTTCAAGGGCAAAGCTATTGTCAGGATTGGTCGTGTTAATAATTATTTTATTTGTTGTATTAATTCAGATATTGGGCCAGTGAAGAAGATTATAAATACGCTCGGTTATAACTACCTGAGTGGCTTGACTCACATGTTACTGTTAACGTTTTTTTGTTACAATAATGCAATAAGAAAAGAACCGCTATCGGTAAAGGGATAAGTCTGTCAGATCTGTCATTGCTCGATTCCAGTGTTGTCAGCTGCTTTTGCTGGATAAAATTACACGCCAAGGTGGAGGAAGACCGATAAGTTGCCGGCGGCGCGGCGTTCATGTGTCACTAGTTGCACCACCAGTAGTGGAGTGTTGACGATTTTCTTGCGCTGAGCAGGGTAGGACTCCGTCTTTATTAATTTTCTCAAGAATCCGTAAAGTTAGATCATACGTTATTTGACAAAACGTGCTTATAACGTCCATGGGAATATGCTCCTTCCAACTTAGCCGTTATTTCTGAAACAACCTGTATACAAATATATTATTAAAAACAAAAAGGTGTACAGAAACACAGAATTAATTACCAATACTTAATGGATCCTAATGATCACAAAGTAACGATTACTGTACCCACAAGTAATGATTACATACTGAAAAGTAACGAAATTTCCAACCTCTGCCTCAGGTCAACAAAGCGCACCATCGGAAGAGACAAAACGAACCTTTTCCGAGGTGTCTGAAGCCTCCGAAGAAGGAACCAACGATGACGAATCTCGCAGGAAGAAACGCAAAGAAGACAGCGGAGGAAAGGAGATGAAAAACTCGGCACCCCAAAGATCGACTGGGCAGGGAAAATCGCAGAATGTGAAGCAGGCGGGTGGCGCTCAGGGTAAATCTGGAGCTCTGGCTGCCGTGAAGACAGTTGCCGATAAGAAGAGCCCTTGTCCTAGCCCGAAGGCAGCTAGTACCAGCGACGCGGAAGTTGACGATGGAAAGGTTGATCTGAAGGTGCCGCCGTTGAAAATTGTGATCCCGCAGAGTTCTACAAGCGAGCAGGAGGCTGGACAGAGCAGGAATGGGAAGAACAGCTCGCAGAGGTCTCAAGCGTTGCCGTACGTCGTGCCCAGCTCGAATAGCAGCGAGAACGATAAGGAGAATTCTGGGAATTCGAGTCCTTCGGATAGTAATGGGAAGAGCGATGATAAGAAGGAGGCGTCTGGGAGTAATGGTGAAGAACCGGTAAGTGATTTAGTTTTTTATTTTTTATAGTTTTTAATAGTATAGGAGTAGAGATGATTAGAAACGTCTTAGACGTTTTAGAACAAAAATCTTAAAATTGGTTGTGTTTCTGGAAAACAAAGCAAAGATTTGGGACAATTTTAAGAGCAATTTACTCTCTTTATCTCTTCATTCTGGTCAAATGATGAGAGACAGTAGAAATGTAGAAATAATTCAGCAGTAGGTATAATATATTTTCGTTCTGTAAATTCTCTATAGGAAATATTACATTTAAAATATGTAAATGTAAAATTCTACAATCCTAATATTATCTCTTTTCATTAAATTATGCTGTAAAAATAACTAGAGACTGAAAACACCAGATATTCTATTGCTAGAAATGATTCCTAGAACTTATTTAAATAAATAACGTCACAGTGACTAATTTGTCTTTATCAGGTATATAATTTATTATCAATAAAAGTACAAGTAGACTTTAAAACTAGTTTTAAGTGTGCTAATATGTTGATAAAGTACAAAACATTTATTGTTTTGGTGACTAGATATTATATGAATTTAAAGGTTGATTACTGTGGGTCTAAATTAACGAACAACTGTAAATGTGTCACAATTTCATAAATGATTTTATCTCTAACCACTCATACGAATTTGAGTTCTGTTGTATGAAGACTGTTTAGTGCTTTTGTCACTAACACACAAAGAACAACATATTTATAAAATATTGGGCTACTGTTGGAATCCACGTGTTAAAAATTGCGACCAAAAAACTTATCCTCATTCTTATATTTGGAAAGAAATAAAAGAGCTGGTATTTTTCTGATGTAGTTTTGTTGGCACTTATGGCTACCTGGTTTCGAACTTCGTGTTTGTCTTCAAGGCCATGCTACAATGAAAAAGAAAGGTATAAATATACAGTACAAAAATGTAAAATATTAAAAATATATATATATATATATATATATATATATATATATATATATATATATATATATATATATATATATATATATATATATATATATATATATATAACCTGTATATGCTACCCATTCAGCCGGCTCGATCTGCATGTATCTGCTACCCGTTCAGCCGGCTCACTCCTTCAAATCCCGGTTGAGCCCCCAAAATTTGTGGGAAATGAAGAATAACTCAGGTTAACGTATTAAACAGTTTTTAATAGCTTCTACTTTTTACACATATATATATATATATATATATATATATATAAAACTTTGAAATAGTTAATACATTTCGATGGCGGTAATAAATTACCGCCATCTTGTATTAACTATTTCAAAGTTTCATATCAATATATGCAGGTTTCTGCAAGAATTAACATCCATTATATATATATATATATATATATATATATATATACATATATATATATATATATATATATGATGTTTGTCTATGGTCAGTCTTATAAAATCTACAGTAAATATGCAAAAATCATCACAATAGTTATACTAATTAACAATAAACAAAATAAACTTACCGTCAGGCGACATCTAGTTGAGGTCACGTGTCTCGGGATTGAGATTATGTATATTGTAATGTTTTATAAATATTTGTTCCACATATATCGTTACTGACAAATCAATCTACAACCGAATTAAAGAATCATCAAAATCGTCGTTTGAGTGATTTGAGAAAAATTTGAAATGGTTACAATGTTTTAGTGGTACGTTAATTTTGACACAGAGTGTATTAATAGTTGTGTGTAGAGTGTATACTGTATAATGAGTGTTATTTTGTATAACATGCGTGTTTTTTTTTATAACACCTGCTTGAAAGATTTAAAAATAAATATAATAGAAAATAAAAGATTATGATGATCATAACAAGTGATCAACATGTGTGGATTCCTAATCTCAATATTGACGGGAAGAGAAACAATTAACCTTCTCATCTCAGATTGTCAGAGTTGATAACAAAATTTGTAATAGTTATCAAATTCAAATAGACACACTTTTTTTATTATACACTCAGTTCCAAAAAAAGTGACACACTTGATTTTTAACCTCACTTCAATGTCTCATATTTTTTAAACCAGCGAACTAATTTTTATTTTTTGTTTATTTATTGGCAGGCGATTCCTTTGTCTTACAAAAAGTGGTGGATTTTTTTTTAATGTATATTGGATTGTAGTGAAAAAAATAGTAATACTACGTTTTTTCCTCATTTTTGATTCACCTTTTGTGTTAATCAAGTAATGGCATATAAAGTGCTTACACTCTATATCAAAGACTCATCTTTTACGGGCATTTTGTTTTTTATTCATTGATGTATCTCTAAAATTGTCTGAATTGCAGGTTTTTTTAACCCTTTCATATTACCAACTTTCTGAATTTTCTAGTGAAATAACCTAATAGAAATTTTTGAAAACGTTTAAAAACAAATACGTGTTGTTGACGTAAGTAAGCAGGCGTCTAAAAGATTTTAATTTAAAAGCTAGGAGACCTACAAAAATTCCAAAATATTGCCTGTACTGAGTGAACATCGTGCTGTTAGAAAAAATTTTGTTGAAAATTATGGAGAATGAACTATTCCTATTCAGGAATAGACCATTCGGTCGAATACTCGAATGTCTTGTTTACGGATAAGTCAAGGTTTTGCCTTAACATGGTGGATGAATAGGAATCTGAACGCCCTCCCTACGCCATAACCGACCCACCATTATAACTTTTCCGTTAAAAAGATTACAAATGAATGGAAAGACAACTCCCTTCATGTTTTGCCTGTGAGGGGTCGATGACAGCCCACATCTACATTGACATATTAGAGCAGTATGACGACTTAGTGGGCAATAATTTGATATTGATGCAGGATAATGCCCGACTTCACACCAAAACAATATTGCAAAACTTCTTTGAAGCTACGGGTATCACAACCACAGATTATATAGATGCGCAAAGTGATGACGTTTTGTGACGTCAGTACCATCAAGTGGGATTCAAGGTCAAATATTTAGGTACCGCCAGATCAAAGGTGCCGACACGAAGGTGCCAACATTACAGTGGCTTGCGAGAATCCCCGATATGAACCCTACAGAACATTTGTGGGATGAATTAGGGAGAAGGGTGAGTCCTTGAGAGGCGTCAAAAAAGTGTCACAGAAATGGCTATACATTAGTGGAAGAATGGGATCGTATACCAATAGAAACGATAAGAAACTTGATTTCCAGTATGCCGCGTAGATTAGGAACTCTTAAAGTTACTAGGGAAGGCAATACACGGTATTAAGCAGTTTTCCCAGATTATAATTTTGTGTTTAATAAAAACATTTTTAGAAATGGATATGTTTAATTTACTGCAGAAATCTGTCTATCGATAATTCCAAACAGTTGGTTATATGCAAGGTTTCAAAAAAAAAGCTGTAATAAGGACAA
Organism: Aphodius sticticus; assembly: GCA_963966075.1. NCBI lineage: Eukaryota > Metazoa > Arthropoda > Insecta > Coleoptera > Scarabaeidae > Aphodius > Aphodius sticticus. The sequence continues at coordinate 13,853,583 of OZ014506.1, forward strand.
CTTTAGAGATAAATCAATAAATATAAAACAAAAAGCTCGTAAAAGAAGCGTCTTTCATATAGACTATAGAGTGTCAGCACTTTCTATACCATTGCTTGATAAATACACAGGGTGAGTCAATAATGCGGAAAAAACATTGTTCCAGCTTTTCCACTACTGTCAAAGATACATTGAAAAAGCATCGTCCTCTTTATTGTTTTTAAAGATAAAGGAATTGCCTACCATCAAATAAAAAGTTATAAAAATTGTCCTACTGGTTTAAAAAATATAAAACATTAAGTTCAAAAATCAGATATAAGGTCAAAAATCAAGTGTGACACTTTTTTTTGGAACTGAGTGTAGTATAATTCAGTATTATTATATTTTGTTGCTATAATGATAAAAAAACAAGGTTTCCTAGACAAGATATACGAAAAAATTGTGTAACTTCATCATAAAATTTTAGTTTTTAGTTCCATCTTGGGATGGGCACGTTCGATGCCATCATAGTATGTGTAAATAAATATGTTTGGAAATCATTTGTGGTTTTTGATGGACACCGGTTGTTTAGTGCCGACGAGAGACTAAGTACTAATAATTGCAGAGAGGTAGCCATCAAAGGGTGTTACGGAGTACTCATCGGTTGGCCCCGTCTGGGGGCGGCAGTGTAGACAGGAACAGTAATAGCTCTTCGCCTGAGTCGCGAGGCTCGTGCTCCCCCTCACCCTCTGCTTCCCCTGCAAACCCTTCAAACCAATCTGACACCTCTTCTCTACTCCCCGCTCAAACGTCCGCCGGTACGACAACTACCAAAATGACAGACATGCAGGTAGATATGTGCACAATCTCTTCTCATCTTGTCTTCTATCATCATCTATCTGTATGTAATGTATCATCATCTCTGGGCGTGTGTTTTGAGTGCTATGGTACAGTTCATTGTTTGCTACAATATGTGATTTGTTTTGAGCTGGTTGATATCTTGCAGGGTTTTCCCAAAGCGAAATTAATTTTTTGTTCCTAAAATAGAGCATATATGCTGTAGAAATCAGTTGGGTTAACAGTGTTATTATGAACGAACAAATTAAGAAGCATTGAAGTTATTTTGGTATTTTCCAGTTTACTTACCAGCTGGCTCAGTCAAGAGTCAAAGGTTTGATCTTTTAATTCTGTACAAAAAAAAATGTGGTTTACGTACGAGTTAGCATTTTCAAGTTATAGGTCTAGAAAAACGTCAAAAGCACGTAAGAGCAGCAACGTATTTATGTGCTGGGTAAACCTTTCCGCTACCCAAGTCATTGAAAACATGATAGAAGATCATACTTTATAATAAGAAAAGCAATAGCAGCCAGTTAGAACTGGATAGAACTGTTGCAATCTTGATGCTTTCAACAGACGAATTGTAGAGAATGAAAAGACGAAAAAAATAAATCCTACACGGAACCGATCGGATTAATATTAACGGAGGAAATTTGGAAAACCCGGAAAAATCTGTTTTTTCAAAAATTCATAACTCCGCCATTTTCAAAGTAGTAGTGCATGATTTTCACGACAAAGTAGCGATTGATGGGTACTTTGAGCGTGCACAACCCAGGCGTTGTCCGATGATTTGTTTTTGCACAATAGGGTATTTGACTGTATTAAAAATATGGCATGTATTATAGTCATCCTAATAGATTACAGTTTAAGAAAACTATTTATTATTACTTTTCAAAAAAAAAATGCTTTATTTCTATGAAAAACCAAAATTAAAATTGAATTTTATTCACGTCCTATCACGTGATTGAAAACGCTCTGTAATTGGGTCAGTCTCCAGTGATGTCATTCGTTAGTCCGCCTTAGAGCGCGTTCGGTTTGTCAGGGTATGGTATGGGGAGAGCAATGCTCAGATAACTTGGGTCGGCTGTCTCTCTCTTATATGCAGATAAACGCCGTATGACGTTAGTCCGCCTATTATGCAGCGCGTCACTCTCACCGTAAAATACCGGGTTATCCGAACGCGCTTTTATGCTTCTCCCGTTTGAATTTAATAGCACGAAACCGTCATGTAAGCATAACTTTGTAGGTTAGGATAGCCCTAACCTTCAGCTGTCAGATCAGATAATACCTTTCGAAAATACGATAGATAACTTATTCTAGTCAGTTTTACTTATGTCGGAGTAATCTTCACAACAGAAAACACTTGTATTGGCGGCTATTTATTTCATTTGGATTTCTACGAGCCAACCACTTTCTTCGCAGTTTCAAATCTTGCGGAACAGCTACAAATAGTTTATCCGGAGTTTTTCTTGAGATATCTCTGCATTGTGGATTTATACACCATTTATAACCCATTTTTATGTAGAAATTGTGAAAACAACACATCATACAACACAATTACCAAACGGCGACGATGCCGATGCTGACAGACCATATGGGCCGATTTGACATCTTAACATCACATCATCTTGACATCACTAACCGGTGACGTCACACAACAGAAAGTATCGTTTTGGCGGGACTTTTTGTGATTCAATTTTTAACGCTGATTTTTATGAAATATTGAGGAAATAATTACAAAAAATAATGCGTTTACAATGTAGAGTGAAGGAATAAACACATTAAGATGGTTTTCCAAAAATAGTCAAATACCCTATTGCGATTTGAATTTTTTTATGTTCGGCGAGCCTGGATGCGTATTTCAACGTATTTCATAGGTTTGTATTTTTTTTCTTGATTTTTTTATTTTATATCTGTTAATTATCAATTAATTGTTCATAACTCAAAGAAGATGCATTTTATAAAAAAAATGACTCCTACAATAAACTCCTAAAATTAATCTTAGAATTAAAAATAATAAAATATACAGGATGTTCTATTAGAAAAAGAAAGCTTAATAAACGATGTCCATAATAAAATGAACATCGTGTATATTAAAAATATACTTAGACGATAGCTTGTTAAAAATAAAAAAAAAATTTTTGAAATGTGTGGTTGAAGAATTATGTTGGTGTTCCGGTAATTTGGACTAATTTTGATTAATTGCTTCTAACTAAAAACTGATGCAATTTATAAAAAAAATCATTTCTACAAAATATTCTAAGAATTAATCTTAGAATTAAAAAATATATAAATATACAGAGTGTTCGATTTGAAAAAGGAAAGGTTACCAAATTTCCTGAATAAAATGAACACTCTGTATGTTGAAAAGATTTAGTCGATAGCTTGTTTAAAACCAGAAAGCTTTTGTTTCAATTTTTCTTTGAAATTCTTTACTGTTGAAGAATTACATCATCAATCTTCAAATATTACGAGAAATAAGTTTCATGCAAATCCAAGTTTTTTTATATTTTTGGTCGCGATATTGATTCCGCTACATATTTTGAATTTTGAAAATTGGATTTGGAGTCTAGGTAGGATCTTCAAATATCACAGGAAATAAGTTTCACAAGCACCCGACTTCTTTCTAAATTTTCTGGTTGCCATATTGAATCCGCCATTTTTAATTTAAAAAATTTGTCGATTGGGTTGAGAACCCCATGAGACCCCAAAAACCCTACACATCATAATAAATATATTATTTAAATGCTTTAAATATTGTTAAACATGTACGCTGTTTTTCCGTTGAGTTCAAAAACAGTACATATCCATGATGATTGTATTAATCATAGCTCTGCTTTTAATGCAAATATAAATACAATATGTAATACATTTAATTCTCTGTGAACTACTTTCTATTTTGTCTGTTGGCACAAAATAGCAAACTACTATACTTCTCAAGATATTGCACCGACAAAATAAATTAATTTTCTCAGAACTCACTTTTTGGACTTGTACTGTTTTCGAACCGACCGATTCATTTATATAGAACCTTTTTTTTTCTGCTGAAGAACATATATTCGAAAGGGTAAATTTTTTAGTACAAGTTTATTGGATTTTTCATCAAACAATATGATGCTCTTTTAAATTCCTCTGTAAATATTCGGGACTTGCATTAGGTGGTGCCTTTCAGCCGTATTCGGTAAGAACAGTTACATGTACGAAAAAGAATGCACGTTAAAATTTTAGATGATTAAAAGATCCTAGCAATTTTATACCAAATTTCACGCTCGCCAGACCATTGGAAGGAAGATATTGACAAAAAAACGTTTTCTAAAGATGGGCAAAATAAACGGTTCTATTAAATCTTCTTCATACCAGTAACTAGGGATGTTCGATACGATACGATATTTCTAAGTACCGGTACTTTACATTCCGATACCCAATATTTTGTACCGGTACTATAGCATCCAATACGGTACGATACGATACGTTTTTGGACGATATTGTATCGCGATATTTGTTGTTGCCAACAACTAGCGTACTCTAGCGGCAAACCAATATAAGTTTATTTTACAAGTGACACTGATTACAACGAAGGAATTTGTATTTGTGTTCTTTTACAGTGTCAGTAAACGATCAGGGAAATTCCGACTAAAATTTAACCTAACTTTGGTGTGCAAATCTTTGAGTGCGAAAGTCATTAAATCCGTTAGCCATAGTGCTTTTTACAAGCGAAATACATACAAACATGCCACGTTCGTCGAGTAGGATATGGAAAGTGTTTATTAAAACAAGTTGGGTGGAAAATGCGAACTTTGTAACACTGACGTTAAAATTGCGGAATTTACGACAAACATGAAAAAAAAAAACACATTCAGCGGGGGCATCCAACATACAGATTAGAAACAAAGAAAACACTGATGGTTCTGTGGGTGGTACCATGGTGAAACAAATAGTTCCGTATGTGATAATATAGCAGCGTTTAATATTTTCTTCGGAAAAATACATTCATAATGCATTTATATATTTTGTACAAAATCATAATTAAAAAGCCTATTAATTTCTGGAAAACATTTCTGGTGGTGCCGTGGTGAATCAAGTAGTTCCTATATCATGGGTGGTACGATACTTTACATATTCCTATACTTTTAAGGCGAGAGTTGTCCAGTGTTATTTTGACAATTTATTGTTAAATTTTTGCGGTTTTTTGACGTACTTGACATCTATCATTTGGCATGTATTATGAACATTCTATTGATAATAAATGCACATGCCAACTCTGGCTGAAAATACAGTATAATGAATGATCTCATTTTTCGGCATTGTGAAACATTTGTAATCCTTTTCTACAATAACAAAAAAATAATAGAATTAGATGATAGATATCGGATAATCGGTGCTGCACTTGCATTGCGACCATATAAACTATTTTGTTACGTTTTACGTAGGAGGCAAAAAAAGCAGCCAATAGGACCAATGCTATAGTATATAATAGATATGATAGCAAAAGATAATCTACCTTAAGCACTACAGAGAAAGAAAGTTTCAAATATTTAATAAAAACCGCATCATATTTATTCTACTGTACATTATTTTTTTTATATAATTACAATAAAAAAACTCTTTGGCCTTTGCAGATTGTTTATTTCTCTAAGTAACTTATACGGCTTTGGATTACTTGACGTAAGTTATAGTTTTTCTATTGTGTATGTAATGTTTTTAAATTTTATAATTTATGACCTTGAGTGATGTAATTATAATTGTAGATTTTAAGCTGATGATGATCTTTGATCGAAACCGGTATCGAAATAAACAATCTGCAAAGGCCAAAGAGGTTTTTTATTGTAATTATATGAAACTACACCTTTGAATATGGACTACTTCAAGTACATTATTTTATTTCAATGTGTGTAGGTATCTGCCGCTACGCAAAATATTTTTTTTTATTCGGAATTACGAATTAAAAAATGTACCGGTACCGATGTACCGGTACTTTGTGCTCCGGTATGGTACAGAACCGGTACATTTGATACGATACAATACGATACGCGATACCGGTACAGCAAGGTGTATCGGAACATCCCTACCAGTAACCTTTTTTTACGTTATACGGGTGAAAGCAAATTTTACGATAAAAGAATCTAATAAACATGTAGTCAAAAGTTGGCAATTTTCGATATATGTTCTTCAGAAAAAAAAAGTATTTTAAATAAGTACCTCTTCTGTTTCCTATGTGATTTTTCCAAAACAAGTATCATTTTTACTAGCGTACATTTGAGTACAGTGGCAAGAGTTTTGTTGCATTTCCGCTAGAAAGCAAGGTGGGTATTACATAAGACATATCTTAACCTTCTGAAGTTCATTCCTCGGAAATGGTCAAATTTTAACTGCATGCTATTGTTTTTACAATTGTAAAATAATTTCTTACTCAATTAAGTTCTCAAATATACTCTGTCTCACGATAGGTGCGAATTACTTATCGAGTTTGGCTGTTGTTTTGAGCATACGTTGAAGGGATCGCCCAACATATAAATACGCTATACTCTTACGTGCTATTTTAAAGAAAAAATATTTCTATTTTATTGCAAAGCAATTGAATTTTACATAATTGAAAATATGTTGAACAAGTCAATCCTGCAGGGTCGACACTGGTGTTTGGGACACCTGTATGTAAACATTGTTTGGGTAGATTAATAGATACTTCGTCGTGTAAAAATCTCAAGAGTGATACATTTTTTTTTCACCAGAGTACTTTCCTTTAATTAAGTGGTCATACAATCTGACATCTGACAGTTTTTCTATGATTCATTAAATTTGCACGACAAACCCAGAAAGTTTTCACTTTAATAATAAATAAAAAGCTTTTGTGTATATCCACACACTGTAGTTGTCATCTTCATCTATTTATTTTTTGCATGCCTGTCGATCACCAATCACCTGAGATCCTCACTCCCCAGAATCTCTAGGCCATTTGTCAGTTTTCCAAAATTTGCCATTCATCTTATTCTGACTTCCCAGATGGTTAATTGTTTTGGTCTTTCATTAATTAATTTCTCGACATTGGTTTCTGAAGGATTAAGACTCGTCCGGTGATAGCATTCCTATTTAAATCAAGTTTAAATCAACTCTTAAGTCGCTGTGATTTGTGTAATGCCATTTTACGTTGAGATAATATTTTAGCGCAGGAGATGATTGAGTTATTTTTATTATTTTTGTTCGTAGGCTACAACCAGCAATGATATGGATACGACCACGTCATCAGCTTCTAATTCCAATGCAAACACTCCAGCTCCAGTCGATTTGCATCCCCGTAAAAGGAAGATGAAGCCAAAAGAAGCACCTCCACCAGCACAGGATACTGCTGAGACACCAGCGCCATCTGAAACTCACCCGCACGATCAACCAATCACAAATTGCTTTCAGCTGTTCCTTAATATTAGAAAACAGGTGAGATCTGTTTTTTTTTTGTGTGAGTTTTTTTATGGTTTGTATAATTGATTTCAAGGGAGGACAAATTAGGAGAAGATAAATATTTATGAACAATAAAGTCTGGAAAATCACTGCAATTGGAATGTAATAATGTTATCAGAGATAGTTTTGATAAGGTCGGGTAATAACATCAGATTATTTGTACAGATTAACGTTTAAATGTTCCTTAAATTATAAGTAGTATTGGTCATGTTTAATAATATAACTGCCTCAGAAAGTTTGCCACACATTTTTATTTTTATTTATTTATTTAAATATTTACCAGAAAATTGTACTGTATTTATAAATGTTGTTCGATATATGGGGTGGTTCAGAAACTATGAATTTTTGTTATAGTTTACTTTATTTTCATTATTACCGAAAAATCTGGGAATGTTGGTTAGATCGATAAAAATTGAAAATTACAGACCTATCTTTAATAAATATTTTTCTTTAGTTTTAATATTCCATTTATTTTAGTATTAATGAAGTCGAACGAAGCAAATCTGGAGGAGTTAATAGACAAAAAATTCAATTTTGTTGGGGTATTCTTAAGGCGGCATCCGGTTTTTCAGGAAATTGAAATTAATATTGCTACCCTATATTATTTTTTTGATATTTTCATGATGCTATTCTGAACACAAAAACATATTACTTGTTAATTTTTATCACCAAGCCATAAGAAAATTAGTTTTTTGTTTATTAACCTAGGTGGCTATGGATTATTTAAAACATGTGTTTGAAAATTGCTAAATAAACACTAAATAAATTGATTGTAGGTGATACTGATCACTGGCACCACCATAATTGATTTTTAAGCAGTGAAAAAAATTTTAAGCAGGAAAAGAAAACAGCTATGTATTTAAAATTTCAGAGATGATGAATTCAGCAATTTCTGAAAAAAAATCAGACTAACGTCAACTAAGTTCATACATCTATCTTTTAAATACAAATGTAACCAAGTGATAATAGATAGATATGACGAGTAAAAATTAATAAAAAAACACATAATATTTATGTCCCCCACATTTACTGTGGTAGGGTATATTGAGTTTGTCACAACATTTGTAACACCCATAAGGAAGGGTGGCAGGTATAGACTTGTAGATATATTTTTGATCAGCATTGAAAAGTGATCGATTTAGCTATGTCAGTCTGTCTGTCCGTCTGTGTACACTAGGGTGGTTCAAATTGGCTATTTTTATTTAGAAAGCAACGATCCCCCCAAATTGTTTCCAAATCCAAAAAAAGTGGACACGTATTTTTCTTTTTTTCGAAATTTTGATTCTTAATGGTGCCTGTCGAGGCCTCAAATTTACATAAGAAAATGCATGGGAAAAGGACATCTTTTGGTATTTTCGAATAATGGTTCGGGGTTTGAGAAAACTTAAGACTAAAGTTATAGGCCTTGCAGAGGACTTTCCAAGGAAGAATTTGACCTATCATACATATGGATTTGATGCCCCCAACCCACCCCCACAGTGCCCTGAAAACTACTCAAATGAAAAAATGTAGATTCTTCAGAAAATTGACCCTCTAATTATGGCATTCTCTTTTTTCTCATAGAAATCATTATTATAAGTGTAGTGGGATGTTTATAAACATTTGTCAGTTAATTTACATTTGTTTAAACAAATTTTATTTGTTTAAATAATTCGTTTTTCTCGAAAATCCGTCTGAATTCTGTTTTCTGAGTTCGAAATGGCAGTTTAGAGTGACATTATTGATTTAAAAGAATCCTCCTATTGTTTAAACAATAAATTATTATTAATTTTCAACCTTTTTCTAATTATGGTAGAAAATTCAGCTTTTTTTGGAGAAATTAACTTGCCTATATTATCTAATAAACCCACTTTTGTGGGTTTATGGGATTTGTTTACCATTTGTTTAAACAATTCCTTTTTTGCAATTCAACTAAAATAATTTTTTCTAGATTGGTCTGGCTAACTGTTATTCTCAAGTGACATTTATATTTTTGGATGATTTCCATTGTTTAAATAATAAAATATTATTCGTTGTCAATATTTCATCAAATTAACGTACAGGGACAGTTTCCAGACGGCAACAAATCAACATTATCTTGCGACACACAGTGGTAGGAAATAAGAATAAGAAATGCAGAAAGAAATATGATTAATAAAATTTGTTGACTTTTAATGAGGAAATTTAATATTTTTAAAAGAAATGTACTCCCCAATTTACCGAAAAAAGGATTTTAAATCAATTCAATTTCTTCGAATAAATGATATTGAAAACGAATAATATTTTACTTAATAATGATTTGAACCAGGTCCCAGGTCCCTGGTTCAAATCCAGGTTGTGGCTGTAATTTTTAATTTATTTTAAAATTTACATACCACCTGTACATCACCATGGAAATCATCCCAAAATATAAATGATGTCACTTGACAATAACTGTTGACCAGACCGATCTAAAAAAATTAATGTTAGGAGAATTGCAAAAAAATTGTTTAAACTAATGGAATTTGTTTAAACAAATATGGGTTTATTAGCTAATAACATAGGCAAGATACCTCGAACATGAAATTTATAAGTTAATTTCACAAAAACGCTAACTTCTACCATAATTAGAACAACAGTTGAAAATTAATAATCATTGATTGTTTAAACAAGAGGAAGAATTTGTTTAATGAATAATGTCACTCTAAGATTATAAACTGTCAATTCGAACTCAGAAACAAATGGAAATTACCTTGCAAATGATTATAAACGTTCAACTAGATTTATAGTAATGATTTCCATGAGAAAAAAGATCTCACTTTTTGTCTTTTGGGGCAAGTGTTAATTTGTTGACCTCAAATTTCACAGAAATTAAGTATGGATAAATTGTAAATTGTATGGTTACAGGGATTAGCTTTAGGTTTCATAAAAGTTTTAAAATGAATAAAATTTTCTGAGAAGTCAATTATAAAAAAAGTTTCCCATTTTTTGATATTTTTATGACATATTGTACGGTGATACATTGTGAGTTACATTTAAAATTTGCCTTTAATAGGTTCATTTTGCACATTCAGTATCTAATCAATCTAATCTTCTTCAACAGGAAATGGCTTTATCCCATATTTTATCATTGTAATTGAGCATTAGTTTTGATATACATATTACTACAAAAAATAATAATTGATTGTTTTGTTCAAGCAGTCTAATTCAAGCACGTGCTTATCTACAAAACGAATATCTGAAAATCAACTTCTTTGTCTTCTTTCGATGTTAGATGGCACTAGTTGATGGGGCCAGTAACATAGGGTATTTGACTATTATTGGAAAACGATCTTAGTGTGTTTATTCCTTCACTCTACTTTGTAAATGTATTTTTTTCGCCATTATTTCCTGAATTTTTAATAAAAATCAGCGTGAAAAATTGAATCTTGAAAAGTCCCACCAAATCAATACTTTCTATTGTACGTAGATCACATGATTCTGATGACGTCACACCATACTAGATATCCAATCGGCCCATATGGTCTTTAATCATCGCCATTGTCGCTGTTTGATACTTGTGTTCTGTTCACAATTTATTCATACAAATTTGTTATAAATGGTGTATGTTCCACAACGCACAAATACGTCAATAAGAACTCCAGATAAACTATTTATAGCTCTGCAAGATGTGACACTGTGCAGAAAGTGGTTGAGACTGGCTGGTAGAAACCCAAATGAAATAAATAGCGGCCAAAACAAGTGTTCTTTGTTGTGAAGATTACTTTGACATACGTAAAATAGACTAGAATAAGTTATCTATCGTGTTTTCCATTGTTTGTAAATTAACGTAGTAAAGTCAAGCAGCAGAAGCACAAGCTTAATACGATGTGACGTCACTGGAGACTAATTACAGAGCGTTTTCATCACGTATAGGAAGGGAATAAAATTTAATTTTAATTTTGGTTTTTAATAGAAATAATGCATATTTTTTTGGAAATGTAATAACAAATAGTTTCCTTAAAATGTAATCTAATTGGGTGACTATAATACAAACCATGTTTTTAATACAGTCAAATATCCTATTAATTTAAAGGCAGAAATTTGTACGAAAAAAATTTCTTATAGCTAAATCTGTTTTAAGGCAAAACAAACTTAATAGTAAAAACACCATACTTACATTTCTTACTTATTTATTCCTTTGCAGATAGATAAGCGGCGCAAAGGTTTATTCCCGGTGCAACCAAAACCTCCTCAAGGATTTAAGGATTATTTAATGAATAGATGCACGTACGTCTTAGCAGGAAATTCTCCAAACACCCCGAATATAACTTACCCTGCCTCACTTCCCCAGCAAATGAAGGACTTGTTTACGTCGCAAGAGAAGGAAAGATACAAGATGAAAATGCACCATGTCATCGAGAAGGAAAAACTAGTGCTGGCCGTCGAACAAGAAATATTGAGGGTGCACGGAAAAGCCGCTAGGGCTTTAGCAAATCAGTCGCTACCGTTTTCGGTTTGCACGATACTCAGGGATGAGGAAGTCTATAATTTAATAACGCCTGAGCAAGAGGAGAAAGATAGGAATGCACGTTCCAGATATAATGGTGAGTTTTGTTTGACATTTATTACATTAATTGTTTAGACCGGATTCTAGAGGAAGATTTTATTTTATTGTTTATTTGATAATTTTGTTTTAATTTTGTTTATTCTTCACTTTGTTTAGACAGTTTTTGCCTTCCGTTTCTTTGAGAAATCACGTCATCTTAATTCTAAATCACAATTTTGTGATAATTTCAATCAGGATAACATTCTGAACACAAAAACATTGATAGTCCACTTTTCACACTAAAGCATCGAAAAAAAAAACCTTTGTATTTGTTTATTTCTTTTTGGAAAAATAATACCGGTATGAACGTTTTTTTTTAAACTATACGAAGTAACAATACAAATAAAACGTAAATAAATAAACATTCAAGATACAAAAAAAACTTATCAACTCGTTTAAACATGAAAAATAGCAGTGTATGGCTTCGGGCAAACGTAGGGTTGCCAGGTCCAAGGATTGAATTTGCAGGACTAAAAGGCAGGACAAATTTTTCTAGAAAAAAGCTGATTTCTTGTGTCGGCTTATTTTGATGTTAAATATCTCAATCTCGATTTTAATTAAAGTTTGCAAACAAACAAAAACAGTTTTTATTTATCATATTGATTGTGATAAATCTTATAATTGAATATTGTGGAGCAAAAAAAACAATTATTGTTAATAAACTATTGCTACTGTTTATTTTGAATTGGTGACCTTTTTAAACAAAACACGGTATAAAAAACTTGCATAGAGATCTTTTAGAAACGCCCATAAACTGCTTTTCCTTAAGTACGGCATCCTATTAAGACCTAAAACATCTAAAAATAACATTTTTCGGTGATATTCAGTGGTACGTTACTCTGAACACAAATTCATAGTTTCCTAACTAGCCTGTATACGGTATATAACTTGTAAAATTTGATGGTTGGTCCTTTATTAAGATACTTATGGATGTGAAGTTTTTTATTTGCATCGGCACGCCAGATAATTGAGCATAAATAATGAAGAAGTGAACATTTATAAAGAAAATTACATTAATAACATCAAGATGCAAAGAGAGAAGACTAAGCCTCAATATTTTCTTATGACTAACATATGGGATACACTATACACCACAATACAATCTAATGTTTAACAAAAACAACGTGAATGACTAAACCCTTTCCGCCACTTGTTATTTTATAATAATTATATTTTCTGGAAACAAAAAATATTTTTTTACGTATGTGTTTTAGCTTTAATTCATTACAGGGCGTTTGTTTTTGAGCTGGCTTCAGGATGTGGACGATAAATGGGAGAAAATCAAGGAATCCATGCTGCTGAGGCATCATAACGAGGCCGATTCCTTGCACGTAATCCAAAAAATGGATTGGGAATGGAAATTAAAAGAGTTGAGTCTCTGCGATGCAAAAAGTACTCCGAATATTGAGGACCATCACGTTCCAATAGTGCATGTCAGCGATGACTTCGATCTACTACCGGCGTAAACAAAATTTTATTTTTATAACGATTTTATTGTGAAACCAGCTGCAATTTAGAATGTTTAGTATTTATAACTCTTTATTTTATACTGTGTATATAAAAATGTTTTATTATTAATTATTATTAAAAGATTTTACTGTATTTTTGGTTTCGTTGTTTTTTTTTTCAACAATTATAGATGACGATTTGAAATAGTAATTATTTTAGTTAATTAATGGAACTTTAAAATTTTGTATTACACCTCTTACATTTTGCATTTATGTTCTACACTTTTAATAACTTCAAATATGCTAAGATGTGAAGTTATAATAAGTATATAATACTAATATTAAAGTTAGTATATTCTGCAAATCTTCTGAAGCGTCTGATATAGGAGAACTTTCTTGTAGTAATGTGTTGCAAAATCTTCTCCTTGCTTCCTCGAGTGCTCTCTCCAGTGCTCGGATTGTTCTACTGCACTCTGACGGACTGACATTTTCAATTAGAATTATTCTATTATCGTAGCAAGAGTTGGTTTGATGCACTCGAGCTATATCACGATTGTAATAATTTCTTTCAGCCATTTCAGAGCTTGAAACTGAAAATGAGGAGATGAATTAATAACAATGTTTTAACTTAACATTGCTATAAAAAATTGTGTAATTTGGTACAGACTTTTCAAAAACAAGAAAAAATAATAAGAACCTAGTATTAGGGAGGGGTTTATAGGATATTTAATTTAGTGAATTGCTTTTAAGTTTCTTAGTGAAACTTTATAATAAATTCCAATAATAGGGATATGAATGTTGATAGCTGTCATAAATAAATTAAATACTGACATCTAATCTTTGTAGCCTACATAATGATGATAGTAATTATCTATTCCAAATATAATTTAATTTAAAAAAAAATACTTAATTAAGTAGAGCTTACCGTACTTGAAATTTTAGTCCTTGCTTTTTTATAGACTTGCAGGTGTGATCATTACAATCTGTCACTGGAATTTGAAGTTTGAAATAGCATATAAACTTTACTGTGGTACTATAGCTGCGTATATATATACACAGGCTGTCCGGAAAGTAATGGGACCCAGCTTAACCGTATATTCTTGATGTCAAATGGGACCGATTAAACCAAAAATCCCATAGTAAAAAGTGTTTCCTTAAGAAGTTATAAGGTGTTAAAGATAGAAAGTATATTTCTTGTTTTGCGTAGATTTCAGAAAAGAAACGGCCGATCAAGCAGAAAATGGGTACCCTTAGGCTTTTGGAGAAGCCAAACATGATAAGAATATTAGGACATCTGCATATTGTAGAGGGAACTGTCGGCAGCTTTTCTGGGGTAGTATTATTATGATATTTATATTATTATTATGACTATGGGCGGTATGACTAAAAATTATGATACGGACGTTAATTTCACATAAAAAATAAACACAATAGTTGGGATCATTTAATTTGGAAAACTTTCTGGTTTGGTTTCTGGAGTGTACACCAGAGTGTCAATTATGTGCCTTGGATTGAAAGTGTTCTCTGGGCAGATTAGAAGGAGACGAAAAAGATGTAGATTCATTGATTTTTAACAACTTTCTAATGCACACTGCCTAATATTTTATTGTATATATATATATATCTATATATACAGTAATGTGTTATATTGTATTATTATAAATAAAGTATTTTTAATAAATTGAATAAAACATGAACAAACGAATAAATCCACATGAAACTTGTACTGTTCTTTTTAATAGATGTTATTATGAGTAAGAAGTTTTATGAGGTCTTATTGGTTTTTTTAAATTCTTTAAGAAGTTGCTTATTACTTCTTGTTTTAGGGAGTTTTTTTTAGGAACTTTTAGGAAAACCTTTGCTCAAAGATGTAGAGACAATAATGCATAAATAATGTCATCATAATATATGTGGAAAATAGACTTTCCAAGTATTCAACATATTAGAATGAATTTGATAAATTATTCTTTAAATCAAGTGTTGTTATGACCCTTTTAAAATCAAGGTTAATATTTTGTTTTCTGTTTTGCGTTTAAGGCTAGGTTTTCAACCGCTTTTCGCGCGCATTTTAGACGCAGTTGCAAGGGTATTTTTGTACGTAGTCATTGACAATATGCGGTAAATGCAGTGCAAAAATCCGGTTGATCCTTAAAGATAAAGGGTAAATCTAGACAGACAGATAAGTCTCGAGTGCCAAAAACGTCTTAGGTAATAAATTCGAGCAGGAAAAAAACGGTGTTTTGTGAGGACCACAAACTGCACCTCAAATTTGAATTCTACACAGAAAGATACGCTCCAGTACATCTGTCTACAAAGATTATGGTGTTATGGATATCCTTACCAAAATAAATGCATATCTGTAGTCTAAATTTGTTGATAACTACGTTTGAAATTTTGTTGACAAAATCTGGGGATATTCTGGGGAATTTTAGATTTTTGTTGAAACAGTTGAAAATTGAAGTTCAATGATTTTTACAGAGATGGCGCCACCTAAACAAATGCCCTAAGAGTATACTACCCAACTATCACACATATGTTCATCTATCATTTATTAGCAATAAAGACATTTATTATTATATACACAATGCGTATTATGATTATTATATCGGCATAATAATTATGGAACTAATTATGTGATTTTCTTTACAATTGCAACCTTATTAGCTTAACGAATTTAATATATACTTATTTATAATGACACTTGGTACAAACTATAGTAGAGATAAACATAAAATACCCCGCATGGATATAAAATAAAAACTAAGTTGTAAACCGTAACTTAGTAAAAATTTGTTTTATCATATTATGTCATATTAGTGTCAAATTATGTGGAAAATCAAGGAAACAAAGAAATTCATTGTGAATTTTTTATTATAATAGTATTCATAGAATCAAGTCAAAGAAGTGTAATAACCGAATAACCATATATATGTACATATTTACAGTCAAATATATTTTTACGACCTATGTACGATCACATATAAAGTATTTCACATGGATTCTTTCCAGATGTCGAATTCAAATATAGAATTAAGTATAATAATCTATAACATTTAAATTATTTGATTATCAAATTAAATTATTTGCGATGCAATATTATATAAAATCAAAAACTATATAATTGGGCATGTATAAATTTATAATTATTTCAGATATATCTAATTATTGCTAGATACTATCATATGTAGTGCGAGTTCTTTTGTCATAGAGATCTTATGTTGAGATTATATACATATGTTGCATATGTTGTAAGTTTTTTATGAGAGTAGTCAATAAAATGGTATGTTGTGATTATTATTATAAACGTATTGACATTTTAAATGAAATGTAATTGTACAAATTTGTTCTATTCGGTACTTTTAATATTATCACTGAAATTGCTAGAGATACTAACATAAACATTGTAAAGCATAAATACGTAATAAAAGCTACTTTTGTGTATAAAAGCTACTCAATAAAACTTTTCATATGCACTTAATAATTGTTTCAAATGCTTAAAGTTATAGCCATTTGATATATTAACAAAATAAAGACAAATAAAAAATAATAAACATTAAACGGTTCGATAAAGAAGAAAGAACACAATCAATACCCGTAACAACAATAAAACTCAAAAATTCAAAATAAAAAAAAATAAATTGAATTAACAAATGAGGAAACAAACTAAGTATGTACATCAGAAACTTTTAGAAATTTGTTTCTCTACATGTAAATTCCATTCCGAGTAAAAAGTTTCATATCAACTTATTGGGTTTCTCGATACCTAAAGACGTTAGAATAGTTAAAAACACAGTTTTGTTAATATCTGAAACGGCGGTAACTTTTTAAACTTACGAAAAAGATGGAAAAGTTCTGCTGGACTAAAATAGGACACTCAATGTTTTAACACAATGATTTAAAATATACCATTTTTCTAAATACAAAGAATTGTCATAATATAACAACATAAGCTGGTATTTACCACAGATCTTCAAATTAACGAAAGAAAATAAAAATGTAGATTTGGTATGGTTGGGTTGGTTGGATTTTAAAACCAGCACCATTTAGTATGGTGCTTATAATTTTGGACGCAAGAAAGATGATTTGAAGTAATGACTTATTCACAGTTGTCGTGAAATAGGCTATATGAATAACTCCAATCTCCTGATCTGCAGATTATGGCACTTTATGTTAGCGTTTTGTTGTGTTTTGCAAATATATGGTGGATCAATGCATCAGTTGCCTTTTTTAATGTCGCCCATAATAAGTTCTGGTAAAATGCTGTGTTTATAGAATTGCTAAAGTTTGGGCAACATTGAACCACACCAAAAGTCGCTTCTTTTCTCTTCCTCTATATGCAGCGGATGTGAATCGTTGATGTATACAATGAAGAATCACAAATCCCTCTTTGTGATGTTTAATTGCCGTTGAATCTAAAATGGAAAACAAGTTTATAGTTAAAGTAGACATTATTATTGTTTTATACCTGATAATAATAATTATGTGTTTGCTTAAGTATAACTGTCCCATTACACATCATAAGCATAGACCTTTTTGTCTTCTCAGCCTCTTCCAGAGTTTTTCCACTTTTGTGCACTTTTTATAAGGCCTTCACTTCTACGAGCACGTTTGTACCTATAGACCTAGAACAATAAACTTATCAGATACTATACATTAAATGAACATATACAATTGTATGAGAAAGTTCTAAAATTCAAAGTCAATTACTCGTCATTATATTTAAATACATAAGTAGTCAACCTCAAGGAACACTTATCTCCGAAATAGATAGGCTATTTATTATACATATCCAAGTTAAGGTGTAGCACCTATCTTGTGACATGACGCATAATATACATAAATAACATTTATCATCTGGGGATGCAGCGAAGAAACCATATTCCGTGTCTACAAATAATCCTGCACGAGTTACTTTAAATCCCGTCTCAAAAATCTTCACAGCAACAGTCTCTTTTTGTTTACCATACGATACACCTTGTGTATGCAACTGCTGGATAGAGAATGTTTTTGAGCAGTGAATGGCATTAAGCCATCAATTTTCAGTTAAATACAGCCCTAAATATTGATTTGATTTGAAATTTAACAGGAATTGTAAACATTTGTAAGGTACATATCATATTTGTATATTTGTATTTCCACAAAAAGTATGAACAAATAATTTTCACGTTGTACTGTAAAATGCAATATAAATATCAACAATAAAATAAATAAATATGAACTTACCTGCAAATGTAACAAAAATAACATAGGTAATAACAAGCAAGCAAGCGTATTTATATTATGTATGTGGTTTATAGGTTAGTTTTGTAGGTTAAATCGATTTGTGTGTGCATCAGAATACGCGCGAATTTCAAAAATTTTGGCCGGCCGAAAGCAAATCTCAAGCACGAGTTTATAAAATACACCACAAACGAAAATAAATAGAGAGAACGCGCGTTCTTGAAAGACGGAGAAAACAAATGTTTACGATCGATATCACATGACTTGACATACGCATCGGGGAAAGCACAGAATAGTGCTTAGCGCGTGACGGCATTCCACCCACAAGGTCACACCAAAAAATAAGATACATATTTCTTCGCTGAGACGGCAACCAAAAGTACACCATGATTTCCACCACCATTTCGCCACATTTTTCGTTGATATAGTACCGGTGGGGCCATCTATGAGGCTTGTCAAGCCGTGGTCAAGACTCGCGCGCGATAACCCAGCCTTAAGGGTGCCGAAACGGAGACCGGAATGAGTCTAGTGACACAACCGGCCACTAGATGGCGCAACCCACTCTATATCGTATTTTCTCATGATTTTCTCCTACAATATTTCAATTTACATCGTCGCGGACAGTTTTTGTGAACCCCGTTCCACAGCGATACTCTAGGACCCCTTGCCGCTCTCCTCTCTCTCCTACATTTGGTCGTGCGGGGACTACCCGCTATTTCTAATACCCTAGCGTAGTTTTATTTCCTGTATGGTACGCAAAGATTGCAAAGCATAGGGCTAGTCAACTCCTTGCTGCTCTCGTCCCTAGGGCTAGTCAACTCCTTGCTGCTCTCGTCCCTCTCCTCTCTAACATAACACATTTGATAGCAGGAATGCGATGCTACATTTATGATTTTGTTGCCAGGGAGACCCGGCAGTGCACTGTGTTGATTTTTCGGCGGCAGCTGTATCTTTTCTTATTATGGCGCTGCTTGTGTTTTACAACATATTTTGTCTGGCTTTATTTAGTTATTACAATTAGTTCTGATTCAGTTCAGTTTTTAAGTTTGAGTGGTGCAGTGAATAGACTAGCTATGTTTTAGTCATAAAACGTATTTTGTTGGAACCAGGGTAATGCATGTGTATATTTTATAATTCATTCTTTAATCAATAAATCATTGTTTTTGTAGATTTGTACAATGGGATGAGCTGATAAGCGCTGATGTTCTAGTTAGTCAAAAAATGTAGGAAGAAAGCTGCTGCAAAAAAGGAATTCTAATTCGTCTAAAACACAAAATTACAACAGGTATAATCCTAACTTTAAGCCACCTATACAGAAACTGTACAGACGTAATGTAGATTTATCGAACGTATGGATTCATCTCACGTTCAGAAATAAATTGTTACAAATGTATGAAAATACATTCGATTCAAATCATGTGTTTTATCTTAAAAAATATATTGTTATGTTATTATGCAACATTAAGAATAATAAAATAGATATTACATATTCACAAAAAGTAATTTATTATTAGATATTATTATATTTTCTTTTATCAATTATTTTGCTTGAGATTATTGTTCTGACTTCTGAATTTAACTGTAGTTAAAATTTGATTTTCATTATTCTAAAAAATTGTATAGTACTGAGATATTATTATCCTCTTAAACAAGAAAATACAGTTACAAAAATAATTTATTATATACAAATTGAAATTTTTTTATTTATTGACGATACTAAACTAATATTTTGTATATTTCTAGCGCCCCTAATGAGAGACAAGTTGCATAGCGGCAGGTCTTCAGACATGTATCCTGAGGTTAACGTCCACTTTGTATGGATTAAAATAGGATGGAAGAAAAATGATGGTACGAGTATTTGTTACCGAAGTCATGTAGATTTGATGAAAAACACCTTTCGCCAACTATTGTTAAGATTGCCCACAGACGTTGCGTGACAAAACTGTAGGGTGGCGGCTTTTTTTGTCCTTCTGCGCCACATTTTGCGATACCACCACCTCTGCCACCTCGGTGGGTAGTCTCTCGTGAGACGAGGCATGGTGAGTGGTCCTGTGGGTATGTAAATACAATACAGCACTCGGTGAGCACGTTCAGAACATCATCCATACAGTATAGGTACTCTCAGTAATCCGTACTACCATGTAGTCCGAACGCCTTACAACACCTTGGTAGTCCACATTGGAGTGCGCAAAAATGGATTCGGATTACCAACAGTGGTACTCTAAACTAAAAATTATACTTGCCAGTTTTGAAAAGTAACTTGGTGAATTAGGGCAAATTGGTACTACCGGTTTTCTACACGAGGTTTTTAATTTAGGCGACCTAATATTGCAATGCATATGTCTCCGACTCCCATTTGCCATGGTGAGCACAGAAAACTTTTTCCATGACTTTTGTTTTGCTGACACGAGTATAGTGGGAAAGCGCAAGAGTACACTGGCAAAGCAAAGTCAGCTGACACGTTGTTACTTATTAAGAAGTTACATCAGTTATATAGGTATAATACACCAATAGAACTGGGATATCATTACTAAATTCTTATTTGAAGTGATTAACTGCATCTCAAAGATGACGTGATAACAATTATATCTGAATGATAATATCTGTAAAATAAATAAGTTGTATTTTCTGTAGTTAAAGTTGTGATACAATTATATGTGAATGATAATATATGTGATAGAAATAAGTTCTTACTGTTAAAGTGGTGATACCTGCTGCATGCGTTGTCTAATAAAAATTGGTTTGTGTGTTTTACTATCTACTTAGTTTATCTCTTTGTATTTGGATCGCTAATAAATAAATGTGCAATACGTTATGGAGGTGAACATGTGAGAAATTTAAAAATTATTCATATTTATTATTTCTCCTTTATTATATATCTATTTTATGATTTTAAAGCTACGTGTAATATTTATCTTGTAACTAACTTAATATATTATCTGTGATGAAAATAAATTGTGTTTTTATCCATGTTTATTTTAGTTGACGTAAAGGTAAAATATTTGTTAATAAATGAAACAATGTTTTGGATGTAAAAATTTATATAAGTATTATTTTATTACCTATTCATTTGATTCATAGGTTTAATGTAATATCACCATTAGAAGTACTATCAATAGAAAATCTTATGGTTAGTTAATTTAACTGAAATATACATATTAATAATGGATTCCAATAAAAATGTCCAACAATAAATTATATAGTGTCACGGTCACTGTAACAGTGACACGTAGAAGTTCAGGAATTAGTATCAAAAATTGGACAAACAGATAAATTATTTGTAAGACCAGGGAAAATGAAAAAGACCAACAATAATAATTAATAGTGTTACTGTTATAATATAACTTGTACCTGTCACTGCAAACACAACTGCAAATAAGTATCAATTCCAGTTTGCATCTTTTTACAATTCATTGCTGCACAAATACAAATTGCTAATGCACCGTTTGTTTCCAGTTACACCGTATGCACAGTATAATAAGACCTGGTAAATTTGTGAGCGGGCACAATAATCTGACTTGTTTGTATAATTCAAATAGTAATTCGTGGGGAACGATTATATTGTGAACGACGGTGGCGCCATCTATCCAAAAACTGCTGAACTATGGAATTCCCACTCTCCGTTCAAACGCACAAAAATCGTTGGTTTTGCTGCTTCGTACCGATTGTCTAACTAAAAACATTTTTTGGATATTTTACTGCATGTATAGATAGGTGATTTCACTATGCATTGTATGAAGCAAGGATTTATAATTCCAAAAAGAAAATTGTAAGTTATTGTCTATTGTTCAATTCTGACCAATTTTCGGTATGTATTGTCTTTTTAGTTATCGTTGTACTGTTCGTATGCTGTAGCTACATTCAATTAATACCCTTTGAGTGCAAAAAATCTCAAATTTAAAAGATCGGTACGAAGTACGTTTACCCCATTTGCTGAACTTTTTAGGGTACGTTCAGCTGTCCGTTTCGGCACCCTTAAATGGAAAATAAATGAAACATAGACCTGTATAACACGAGTTTATTTTTGTTTACCTGCTTGAAATCAGCCAGGCGTATAATAATAGTTTTTATACTGGCATAAAGAAGAACAACTTATAAAAACTAACTAAAATATCATATCAAAGAATAGTTTCTATTTCGTTGATTTACCCTAAAAAAATACAAAAAAAAGAGTTATCTAAGGCCACACTACTGATGTTATCCATGGAAGATATGCTGACACTCTGGTGTACACTGCTGGAACTAACCCACAGTTCTTTCCGAAAGACGTTACCCCAACAATTCTGTGGAATAGTGGAAAGTATGCCGCTACTTTTTGTAGTGGCCCACCACTGTCACCCTAAAAATAGTAATAGTTATTTATGTACCAAGGGCATTAGACGGATGTTTATGCCCCGAGGGTTACAGTCGCCCGAGGGTATAAACATCAAGTAATGCCCGAGGTACATACAAGATTTTATGTCCTACAATGGTTTTGTTCCTCCGTTTGAATAATATTAATAAATATTTTGAGGTTATCAAGTGACATGCGTATCTACGGAGTTGAATAACAATACAAACAATTCGGAGTTGAGTGACAATACAGACAATTAATTATCAAACTTCTAACCTTTATCGCCAATAATAATCGATGTTGATGAAATTTACAATTTGAATTACAAATATTTGATATATTTGACATATAATCATGGTAATCTTTATTGCCCTAGGGCGCAATAAGAATCTTTATTGCCCTAGGGCGCAAAAAGAAGCGTTTTCGTCTCAGTATCTAAGATGTAAAATGTCTCTTTATGATCATTTAGGACATAAATAAATATATTAGATTGAGGTAGTATCAAGAATAGACCTTGGTAACCTTTTGACCTAAACACATAAACTAGGTAGTTACAACAAAAAAATGGCAAAAATCCCTCCTCAGTGTTTGACAATTGCGCACATCATCATCCATACTTCTATATGCTTCGCATAATGTGACAACAATCTAGTACGCGAACGCAAAACGCAGAAAGTTACCACATACAGTACGCGTGTATGGGTTTACGTTCCATGTGACGCGAATGCCAACACGGGACGCAGACGCGAAAAGTTCACCAACTTCAAGTTTTCGCGTTTGCGTCCCGTGTGGAGGGTGGCGTCTGGCCAATCCCAGGCAAGCGCGCTTGCACGTGACGCTGACACTGACAGGTTACTAATACAAAACGCAGAAGAAAATAGGTACATTTGTATAATTATGAAGATAGACGACGAGAAGCTAGTGAACAGCGTACAGCTGTACTCAGGAATAAACAAACACGGCGATTTGCCGCCAATGGTTTACCGGGTACGTTCGCGTGACGTTAGTTACTCAACCTCTAAAATATAAAATCCCTACTAATGTTGAACTGCCAACCTCTAAATAGAAAATGTATTTCTTTGCGTTTGTGTTTGCGTCTAGTGGAACATAAACTGCATTATTTATGTTCGCGTTCTCTGCTGGCGTCGCGTCTGCGTTTGCGTTTGCGTTCGCGTTTGCGTCTTAGAACGTAAACTGGACTTAAAACTGAATGCGGTGCAACAGATATGGTAATCTGTGAGATATGGCCTGTCAACATAACCTAAAAGTTTTATTCTTTAATTGTACATAGGTCAAACATTTAACGATCAACTCTGTGTTTTACATCAACATAGGGGTAGATACATACTGTCTCTTTCAGAACGCCTAGTGGTTATGCAATTGAGTTTTCAACAGTAGAGACTTGTTGTTACTAGTATATATAATACTTGTAAGACAAAAATTGGCGCACGTGTTGTTTTGGGCACGACGAGCGTAGCGAGCAGTGCCCAAATGGACCGAGTGCACCAAAACGTTTTATAGAACCAGTGTTATACTATTTTTTTCTACTTTGCGACATTAATATTACATAAAATTCGGAAATTGCGGTTGTCATCTTACAATCTAGAGTAATTTTATCTTCAACAGTTGGTAGTTGGGGTAAAATTCACAAATACGATTGATGCGAGCCAATAGCGATTGAGATGTCAGCCTTATTTGCCACTTGACGTCAATATCACCAATCTTCGAAAACTAAAGTTGCTAAAAGTTTGTGATCTAGTGTTTTCATAACTACACCGAAAGCGGTGTTGTTATGAGTTTATAACGATCGCAAAGTAGAAAAACAAAATAAAAGTGGGAATAACCTTACCTGGCAAGTGTCCATAACTTCCTCTAAATTCCCAGCACAAATTTGGAGTTCCTGATCAACACCTCTCAACAATCTTGTGTCTGGTTTGTAAGTTGCCTGGCAAGTTTTCACCGGCAGTTCGTTCAATTGTACTTTCTGCAAGAAACTATGCGTTCCTCCACCAAAATAAGTCGCACCCCAACCTGTGGCGGTAAGATTAACGGCGTACAGCTTGTGAGTTGTTTGGAGACATGCTGGCCTAACGTAATTCGTGAAATTTGCTGGTCTGTCCAATTTTAACAGAGCTATGTCGTGATAAGTAGAATCAGTTGAGTAGTTTGGGTGAGGAATAGTTTGGACAACTTTGAAGTCTTGTGGTGAAGCGTCATCAGTGGTAGAACCAATGTCCAAATCGCCAAGACGAACATCCGTAACGTCCCCACTAAAAAGATAGACTTAATAAATTATTTCAGTGCTATTTTAAGAGTTTTCGAGTTACTATAGTCTGGAAAACAGGCAATGACCAGCAGTCAGGACATATTCTTGACTGATCAAGCTACCTCCACATCCCCATTCCACGTTGCCACCACCTCCATAACCTAAAATTGCCTATAAGAAATGTATACCATTAAATTTGATACACAAACCTATGTGAAGTTAGCCCCCTGTCCCACTTATGGGAATTTATGTGTATAGAAAAATGCTAATTACTCGAGTACCCTTAGAGGTGTCGCAATAAAACTAACACTGTTCGAACGAACATTCTTCGGTCAATCTAACAGTGGAAAAGTCCGATCCGAAATATGTAAATTACTATCCGTAATTAATTAAAAATCGGGATATTCAATAGGCTGTATCTCGTTGACACTGTTCTATCTTAATAAAACCAACAGCATTCGATTCCTCTCTTCATATTTGTATTTGTGTGTCACAAGTGAAGCTGAAACTTACCATATGGGGGTGTTCCATTGGTAAGGCATCAACTCCACCCACAGCTGCAAAAGAACCTCCTTGCTTTCTGACGATTTCAAAAAACTCATCACACTCTAAAACAACATAGAATTTACAATCAAACAAAACGCAGTACCGGAAAAAATTACTCTGTTCTGCCAAATCAGCTGCCTGCATTTTGGCTGAATCTTCAGCTGCAACTTGTGTTGTGCTTTGAGCTATTTCTTGGCTTGGACCTTGTGTTGAACCTTGAGCTGGGTTTTGGTCTGAACCTTGAGCTTTGTCCAGGGTTGGGCCTAAGTTTGGACCTTGTTCTGGGCGAGGGTAGTTGTCTTGCGTTGGGCCTAAGGTTGGTCCATGGTCTGGGCCAGGGTTGTAGTCATTTTGTTGGCAACAAACGATAGGAAAGTAGTATGACCCGTAATATCCACAGATAACTGGTTCTTGATGATACTTCAACTCCCGTTGTGCTGACTGGCACACGCTGATGTGCTGGCATGTTCCAATTTGACCATTGTGCAAGTAACACCAATCCCCAACACCTATTGTTAAATGACAACATAATAAACTATTTGGCAACATTCAAGCGTTGTGATATCACAACATGCGTTGGATTCACTGTGTTTTCATTCAGAAAAGTTCTTTTAAATTCCAGAAGTTCTTGCTTTTTGACCACGTATAGTTGAAACCATACTCTGACTGCCTATAGATCAGCGTTTTCCAACCTTTTTACTCTTGCGGAACCCTTTAAGTAGGGTAGGAACCTGGCGGAGTCCCAACAAAAAAATGTAATGTCCTTTCCAAAGCATTTCGTGAATTTTTTTTGCGTACAGAAAAACGTGTAACGTATTTCAAGTAACCAGATACAAGTCTGTAAAGAAACGCAGTTCAATGATTGAATATTACTTACTACTGTGAAGTATTTATTCTTACTAAAGTATTTTTCCTGTAAAATTTAAAAAATGCCCTGTAAAAATAAGGTGATACTGTTCTAATATGTTTGTGGAATATGTGAATTCAGTAAAAACGATACAAAAATTTAGCCGATATCCAATAACCAGCGATGTTACAGTAAATTCTTCTTTTACAGCTTTTTTTCGTAGTTTATTACATTCATTTCTGTAACATTGGAGATATTTTTCTCTTGGTACAAACTTATTTGTTCTTTTTAGTTCCTTCAAGTATTACCAAAGGAAGGAAGAAGATAATACAAATGAAACGCGAAAACGAATAATACAAAAAGTATCTTTTACATCAATTAAATAAAATCCATTAAAATATTTAAAAATAAGTCATTGGTCAAAATACAAAAATTAAGAAACATTTATTCAGAGTAAAAAGTTTCATATGGACCCATTGATAACAAGTTAATATTCCTTAAGAAGTTAGAGCCATTTAAAATACTGTTTTATTAATATTTTGTTATCTTTTAAGGTATTGAAAAAATAAATAAGTCCTTATGAAACATTTTAGTCACAACAATGATTACGTTCTGAGAAAAAAAAGTGTGGGAATAAACACCCAAGTAGAAGATATTTGTACAGGTACACACTAATTTGATCTATAACAGATGATCTCTATATTTTCTCTTAAAGTTTGTTAAATAAGAAAAAGCTTGCTCATACATACACAATGTTGAAAACTGAACTGATACAAGGTAATTTATAAATCGAGGTGAAAATTAAATGCAAAAATATACTAAATTATAAATAAAAAAATATGTGAACCACTTTTAAATTTGTTTCATTGTCAAAATTAGTACTTACTTCAATTTAATTTAATTATTTTTTGTTTAATTAAATGCAGTCACGAAATTTGAAATTAAACTTTAGTTTCCTGTCCGCATAAATTTTCGTCTATAATTGCAAATCACTCTGTATAATTATTGATTTTCTTTGATTGGGACCGACATGATTTTCGTCCTAGAAGCTCAGAACTTGTCTGGTGATAGGTTAGTTATCTTATCTGGAATGTAAGATCATATTGAAATCTACCACCTACAACTGTGTTTTCTTAAAGTATGAGCAGCAGATTCAAATTATATGTTTATTTTGTCAAACATAATGCAAAAATCTTGAAAACAAATAATGTTAGAGTTTGACCAATCACCCTGCCAGATTGTTGTTTTCTAAACGTTATTTTGCTTTTATGTAACAGATAATTGTAAGTAATATTGTCAATGAAGTTAATGAATAGTCTAGAATGTTGCTCGTTGGATGTAATATCGAAATAACAGTGGTTTATTGGGTTAGAAAGGCTCCAAATCAAAATTATTCATGGATTGACCATGTTTATTAATCCAATATTTCAAATAATAATCCCATGCTAAAATAATACATAAAAATAACACGGAATAATGTGCCCATGAACCGGCGCGGCGACCGCCACCGCTATTTGTTACTATTTTTCCGCGGAACCCCTGATTACATCTCGAGGCACCCCAGGGTTCCGCGGAACCCCGGTTGGGAAACGCTGCTATAGACTTTTTAATTTAATATTTCGTATCTACTTATGTACTAAACAAGTATGTATGTATGTACTTACATGTAGCTGCTACCAAATATAACCAAATTAACAACACTATCAAAGAATTAATGAACCCTCTTTTGAAATTCATTCTTCACAATATTTAATCTATACTTTACACCGGGAAAACTAGTTGAATGTCTTTGTTATAATGACAATGAGCAGCCGTGCTTGTTGATTATATTACATCCCAAAAAGACGAAAACATTAAATTAAACCTGTTGCGTTTTCTTTTTGCTAATAAACTAGAAATGGAAATTAAGTATGAAGGCTACCCAGGAGGTCGCAAAAACACTATTTATTTCGACAAAAATACACAAATGTATTTATGTTAATACGTATTTTTCGATAACAGTCAACACATAAACATTATTGATTAACACAATAAAACTAACAACTTTTATTTTAACTTTTTTCTGGCGTCCGGGGCAGTTTATTCTAGTTTTTAAGCATATACAGGGCGTTAGATTACGGGGAATTTGAAAGTTTGTATTGTACGCTAGAAGGAAGATAAAATACTGAAGATAAGTTTCTGTCGTGATAAACAAATAATGAATTATTACGGAAGTCAACAATTAACGTTGTATATCATTGTTTAATTGGCATAATTAGTAAGAAGTAATGATTATTAAACCCATTGAGAATTGATTTAATAAATTGAATTTTAAATTAAGTTCGTACCTAACCAAACTGTATTGTAATACTTTTAAATCCAAGGTTAATAATGTGTTGTTTCCTGTTTTTTTTATTTTATATGCAAAATATGGGAGATTAATAATAATATAAAAAGCCATCATAAAACAAACACTACGTAGAATAGGAGTTTAAATTTGTTTATTTGAAATCAACCAGACGTTTATTATAATGGTTCTTATACTGATATAAAAAAACTCAACTTCACTGAATAGTTATTCAGAAACAACAGTTTTATTTGTCTTGGTTTACCGAAGAGAATACAAAATTAAATTTACGGCCACACAACCGTTGCTATCCACTCAATATACGCTGACACCCTGGTATACACTGCTGGAACTAACCCACAGTTCTTTCCGAAAGAAGTTACCCCAACAATTCTGTGGAATATTGGAAAGTATACCGCTACTTTTTGTAGTGGCCCACCACTGTCACCCTAAAAATAATAATAGTTATTTATGTACCAAGGGCATTGGACGGATGTTTATGCCCCGAGGGTTACAGTCGCCCGAGGGTATAAACATCAAGTAATGCAAGATTTTATGTCCTACAATGGTTTTGTTCCTCCGTTTGAATAATATTAATAAATATTTTGACGTTATCAAGTGACATGCGTATCTACGGAGTTGAATAACAATACAAACAATTCGGAGTTGAGTGACAATACAGACTATTAATTATCAAACTTATAACCTTTATCGCCAATAATAATCGATGTTGACGAAATTTACAATTTGAATTACATATATTTGATATATTTGACATATAATCATGGTAATCTTTATTGCCCTAGGCCGCAATAAGAATCTTTATTGCCCTAGGGCGCAAAAAAGAATCGTTTTCGTCTCAGTATCTAAGATGTAAAATGTCTCTTTATGATCATTTAGGACATAAATAAATATATTAGATTGAGGCAGTATCAAGAATAGACCTTGGTAACCTTTTGACCTAAATACATAAACTAGGAAGTTACAAAGAAAAATGGTAAAAATCCCTTCTCAGTGTTTGACAATTGGGCACATCATCATCCATACTTCTATATGCTTCCCATAATGTGACAACAATCTAGTAGTTGATGGTAAAACTGAATGCGGTGCAACAGGTATGGCCTGTCAACATAACCTAAAAGTTTTATTCTTTAATTGTACATAGGTCAAACATTTAACAATCAACTCTGTGTTTTACATCACCATAGGGGTAGATACATACTGTCTCTTTCAGAACGCGTAGTGGTTATGCAACTGAGTTTTCAACAGTAGAGACTTGTTGTTAATAATAGTATATTATAATACTTATACGACAAAAATTGGCGCACGAGTTGTTTTGGGCACGACGAGCGTAGCGAGCAGTGCCCAAATGGAACTAGTGCACCAATACGTCTCATAAAACGAGTGTTTGGACAATCAATGTAAGGAAGCAAGATGTCCAGGAAGTGAGGTCAATGTATTTGAATAAATACAACCAGATACAACTTCAATTACAATATATGACAAATTACTGAAAAAATACATAACAACGTAACAAAAAATGTTTTATACTATGCCACAACATAGCCCGGCGCGTTGAACGGCACGTTCAACCATCAACATCTCCATCTAGTGGTACTGGCAGGGGACATAGGTAACGTACTGCTCGCTTGATCAAACCAAGTGCAGTGCGGACAGTGACCACACGCACAACGCCATCCAATCCTGGGTGCAAATGTTCAATGCGTCCAATTTTCCATTTGGATGGTGGAACCTTGTTCTCCCTTATTAGAACAATTGCGTTCTGTTTAATGTTCGCTTGTGGCGTATTCCACTTGGCCCTTCCCTGAAGTTCTGCGAGATATTCAATTGACCATCTTCGCCAGAAGTGTTGTTGAAGTTTTGATAAATATTGCCATCTGGAGAGTCGATTTGTTGGCACTTCGGTCACCTCTTCATCAGGTAAGGCGGTGAGGCGACGACCGGCAATAAAATGAGAAGGTGTGAGTACGTCAAGATCAAGAGGAGAAGATGAAAGCGGATAGAGGGGACGAGAGTTAAGAAGACATTCTATTTCTGTGAGAACAGTTAAGTGCTCTTCATATGTGAGAATGGCTTCAGCTAAAACTCTCTTTAGGTGATGTTTAATTGACTTTACTCCTGCTTCTGCCAATCCATTGAAATGTGGAGATGATGCAGGAGAAAAGTGCCAATTTATTCCCACAACAGATAAAGATTTACTTATGTCTGTGCTGTTTGTGTTAATAAATTCAAATAGCGATTGCAATTCGTTATTTGCACCTATAAAATTGGTGCCATTATCGCTGTAAATAGTGTTGGGTATACCTCGTCTGGAGCAAAATCTGCGAAAGGCTGCTAAGAAAGCCTGGCTGCTTAGGTCAGACACTAATTCTAAATGAACAGCCTTTGTCGAAAAACACACAAATACGCATATATATGCTTTATTAATTTTGCATCCACGACCTTGTCTATCCTTGAGCTTAATTGGCCCGCAGTAATCAACTGTACAATTAGTAAATGGTGGTGCAGGAGTTACTCTCAATTTCGGTTGATCTCCCATTATTGGATTGTAAGTGTTAGCATTCTGCCTGCAACAAGTAACACAATTTTTGGTTGTTGATCTCGCAGTGACGCGAGCAGAAAGTGGCCAAAACCTCTCTCTAATTATGGCAACCAGTAAATTAGGTCCACAATGTAAATTTTTTAGATGTTCATGTCGGAACATCAGTAGAGTAAAAGGGTGAGACTTAGGTAAGATAATTGGGTGTTTCTTTTCATATTGAAAAGAACCTTTGCTAAGTCTGCCTTTAATTTTTAAAAGACCGTCCGAGTCAAGAAATGGAGTTAATGCATATAGGTGACTATTTTTCGGACATTCATTCTTTTTCAGTAAACTCTGATATTCATTATGAAAAGATTCAATTTGAACGACTTTTGCCAAAGTTTTAATGGACTTTGTACGTTCTTCGGCTGTAAGGAACGTTTTAGTTATTTTTCCATTTTTTCGCCAATTCGTTAGAACTCTTAGAATCCAACCAGTGATGGAAATAACCGTGTTGAAATTTGAAAACTTTGAACATAAGTTACTTATTTCATTCGGTATGTCTGAAGCTATTAAAACGACATGTTTCGGTTTTCTAAGTTCAGGTAACGGATCTGATATGATATTTTGACATTTTGGCCAATATTCGGATGGTTTGGATAGCCAGTCTGGGCCATGCCACCAAAGTTGATTAGATAGAATTTCTTCTGGACGCATGCCACGAGACACTAAATCAGCTGGGTTACTACATGATGAGACGTGTCTCCAAGAATACCAGCTTGTAAAATCTAAAATTTGTGACACTCTATTACGCACAAAAGGTTTTAATTGGTTTACTGGTGTTTTGAGCCAACTTAAAACAACAGTTGAATCACTCCACAAGATGCACCTGCTGAAAGAGATTCGACTTACAGTTGTTACTTTGTTTGCGAGTTCTGATAATACCAAAGCTCCACAAAGTTCAAGTTTCGGTATGGTTAGCGCTTTGATGGGTGCTACTCTTGACTTGCCTGTTAACAGTTGAACAGACACATTTTCTAACTGATCTGTAGACCTAATATAGCATACTCCACCGTAACCTAATAAACTAGCATCGCAAAAGCCATGTATTTCAGTGATGACTGTATTCGGCAAACGCGTACATCTCGGGATTCTAAGCGAATTAAGAAGTGTTAGTTCTTCACGGAACTTTATCCACTGTTCGTATAGTTCATCCGGAAGTATTTCATCCCACGTTAAATTGTATTGCCACAATTGCTGCATAAATGCTTTTGCTTTAAAAGTTACAGGTGTAATTAATCCAATTGGGTCAAACATTGATGAAATAGAAGAAAGCACATTTCGTTTCGTTTCTTTATCAGTTAAAGATGGCAAGTTAATTCTAATACCTAACAAATCGTCAGAATGGAACCATATTAAACCGAGTGGCTTGGATACATCAGAATGTTCGGAAATTGTTAAGTGGTCAATGTTGTTGCCTATCGAGTTACAAATTTCTCGAGTTATATAAGAGTTATTAGAGACCCATTTTCGCAATGGCATTTTTGCAGAATCCAAAATTTGGCAAATTTGCTTTGACGTTTGAATTAATTCCTCTTCAGAATCACTACCCGTTAACAGATCATCTACATAGAAGTCTTCTATTATTGCTACAGACGCATTAGGAAAAGTGTCTTTTGAATCTAATCCTAACTGATGCAAACACCTAATTGCTAAATACGGGGCGCTAGCTGTACCGTAGGTCACTGTACGAAGCATGTATGTCTGGATGTCATCAAGCGGGTTCTCCCTCCACAATATTAACTGAAAATTGCAATCGGAGTCATCAACTAATACCTGTCTGTACATCTTCTCAACATCAGCATTAACGACGAATAAATTCTGACGAAATCGAATCAAAATTGAGAATACGTCGGATTGAATCGTCGGACCTACCATTTCTATAGAGTTAAGGGATTTGCCAGATGTCGTTACTGCTGATGCGTTAAATACTACGCGTAGTTTAGTTGTGAGGCTAGACTCTCTAAGTACCCCATGGTGAGGCAAGTAGTAATGAGAGCTTGGAGGTATAGAATTAATCAATGTCATGTGAGTTAATTTGGTATATTCTTGCATAAATTGAATGTAACGTTCTTGTAACTTGCGATTTGACTTGAAACGTCGTTCTAAAGCATATAACATTTTTAATGCATGTTCTCGCGAATTACCTAGTACTTGAGGGCTTTCTTTAAATGGTATTTTGACAGAAAATCTACCTGTTTTGTCTCGCTTAATATTCGCGTTGAAATGTGATTCGCACATGATTTCTTCCTGCGATAATGCGCAAACTGCAGGTATAGTTTCCAATTCCCAGAATTTCGCAATTTGTTGTTGCAAACTAGAATTTTCTGACGTTTGAACGACATTGCATGCTGTACTATTACTAGAAACTGTGTCTACTACTGGAATGGGACCAGAAATTATCCAACCTAGCACCGTATTTTGTAGAATAGGTTTTTTAGTACCCAAAGATATTTGACCCACACGCAAAAGATGCCAAAATAAAGATGCTCCAATTAGCATATCGACTTGTTGAGGTTGAAAATACGTAGGATCCGCCAGTTGAATATAGTCCGGAATAATTATCAAGGCATGATTAATAGATTTATCTGGAATATGGCCAGTAATTTTATTTGTGATTAAACATGTTGCAGTAGTTATAAACGAGCTAAGACGCGATTTAATAATGATTTCGCATTTATGCTTGATGTCGTTTACTGACTGATTGAGTCCGATAACCGAAACTTTAGTTGAAAGTTTTGGTAATGAGAGTTTGTGCACCATATCTTCAGTTATGAAACACGATTGCGAGCCTGAATCTAATAAGGCTCTACATGGTACAATATCACCAATTGAATTCATGACGTGAACTAATACTGTGGATAATAGAATGTGCGAATTATCATAACTATTTACCGTCATACTGACTTTAGCATCTGGTGGCTCGTTATGATGTTCATATTTGCTTTCAATTACGCAATTAGACAATGTGGGCTCAAAATGTAATAGAGTATGATGACGCTTGTTACACTTATTGCATGTTTCTGCATGACAAGTCCGACATGAATGAGATGAACTAATACACTTTACACAAAGTCTCTTACCTTTAACCAATTGAAATCGTTGATTAGGTGTCAGCTTTATAAATTGCGGACAAGTCAAGATCGAATGAGTGCCATTACAAACTGGACAAGTTAAAGTTTGTATTTTGGAGTGGTTTGCTGACGTTTTATGTGAAGTCTTCACTTTACTGTCAACTAACTTCTGACATTTATTAACCTTCAAAAGTAGGTCGGCCTTTTTCTCCAAGAAGGCTAACATTGAGTTTAACGTGACATTATTACAATTTGACTTATGACGTTCCCATTCCTTAAACGTATGATTATCAAGTCTTTGAGAAAGAATACAAATTACCATTAAGTCCCAGTGTTCAACGGGAACTTTAAGAATTTCCAATGAACGAATATGTTTATTCACGGTGTCCACTAGTTTTCTTAGCAATTCTGAGGACTCTATTTTACAATATGGCAAGTCTAAAAGAGATCTGACATGATTATCAATCAGTAGACTTTCATTATTGAACCTTTTCATAATGAGATCCCACGCTAACGTATAATTATCATCTGACAGTGTTATGTTTTCTATGATTCTTAAAGCTTCGTCTGTCACTGAAGACTTTAAGTAGTGAAACTTTTGGATGTTAGGAAGATCAACATTTTTATCAATAATGGCTGAAAAGCTGTCTCGAAATTCTAACCAATAATTATAATCACCGTTGAACTTGGTTAATTGCAATTCAGGCAGTTTAACATTCATTGAAGTAGTACTAACTGATGGCAAGGATGAAGCTGAAGGAGCAGATGAAGATTCTTGAATATTACTAAGAATTGATTTAGCTTTAGAAAGAACAGCATAGTAAGTGTCCTCAAATCTTTGTAACTCTTCTAGCCGTTCATCTGAACTAGTGTCAGTGCTATCCAATTCAATATGAACATTGACATTTTCTTCAAGAACTTTCTCGAAATTGCTCACGCGTAATTTTAACTCCAATGCATCGAAGTTACTACCCAAATTAGTAATGTAATTACAAAAAGCATCTAATCTTGATTTGAGGAAATTACGTTTAATTAAAAGACCTTTCATTATATCTGTATTTTGCTTCTGTTTAGACATAACTAATCACTAAAAAGAGTTTAGCTGTAGTCAATTGAAAATCACAGAGCAAATCAAAATTACGAACTTTAATTAAAATGAAATAGAATGCCTTACCTCAAGAAAATAGACAATGAAGGATGGAAAAATGAATAGAGCCGGTCGTCGCACTTGCACTGGAACTGCCACCCAGGTAGTAAATGCAGATGGTATGCCGATACTCGGGTACTCCTGCAGCTACCAAAGTTGGGCAAGAACACTTTTGGCGAAGGCTGGCAAGGAAAATGTCCAAAATCCTTTCAATTTCAATGTCAGCTCTGACAGGTAATTACAGGCTGGTATAATAAATAGGGCGAATTATAGCACTGCTAATGTTATGCTTCGCTATGTCCCTGCTCGGGCGCCAAAATGTTTGGACAATCAATGTAAGGAAGCAAGATGTCCAGGAAGTGAGGTCAATGTATTTGAATAAATACAACCAGATACAACTTCAATTACAATATATGACAAATTACTGAAAAAGTACATAACAACGTAACAAAAAATGTTTTATACTATGCCACAACAACGAGTGTTATACTATTTTTTCTACTTTGCGACATTAATTTTACATAAAATTCGGAAATTGCGGTTGTCATCTTACAATATAGAGTAATTTTATATTCAACAGTTGGTAGTTGTGGTAAAATTCACAAATACGATTGATGCGAGCCAATAGCGATTGAGATGTTAGCCTTATTTGCCACTTGACGTCAATATCACCAATCTTCGAAAACTAAAGTTGCTAAAAGTTTGTGATCTAGTGTTTTCATAACGACACCGAAAGCGGTGTTGTTATGAGTTTATAACGATCGCAAAGTAGAAAAACAAAATAAAAGTGGGAATAACCTTACCTGGCAAGTGTCCATAACTTCCTCTAAATTCCCAGCACAAATTTGGAGTTCCTGATCAACACCTCTCAACAATCTTGTGTCTGGTTTGTAAGTTGCCTGGCAAGTTTTCACCGGCAGTTCGTTCAATTGTACTTTCTGCAAGAAACTATGCGTTCCTCCACCAAAATAAGTCGCACCCCAACCTGTGGCGGTAAGATTAACGGCGTACAGCTTGTGAGTTGTTTG
Source organism: Aphodius sticticus (assembly GCA_963966075.1). Taxonomy (NCBI): domain Eukaryota; kingdom Metazoa; phylum Arthropoda; class Insecta; order Coleoptera; family Scarabaeidae; genus Aphodius; species Aphodius sticticus. The sequence continues at coordinate 13,890,214 of OZ014506.1, forward strand.
GAGACATGCTGGCCTAACGTATTTCGTGAAATTTGCTGGTCTGTCCAATTTTAACAGAGCTATGTCGTGATAAGTAGAATCAGTTGAGTAGTTTGGGTGAGGAATAGTTTGGACAACTTTGAAGTCTTGTGGTGAAGCGTCATCAGTGGTAGAACCAATGTCCAAATCGCCAAGACGAACATCCGTAACGTCCCCACTAAAAAAATAGACTTAATAAATTATTTCAGTGCTATTTTAAGAGTTATCGAGTTACTATATGGAAAACAGGCAGTGACCAGCAGTCAGGACATATTCTTGACTGATCAAGCTACCTCCACATCCCCATTCTACGTTGCCACCACCTCCATAACCTAAAATTGCCTATAAGAAATGTATACCATTAAATTTGATACACAAACCTATGTGAAGTTAGCCCCCTGCCCCACTTATGGGAATTTATGTGTATAGAAAAATGCTAATTACTCGAGTACCCTTAGAGGTGTCGCAATAAACTAACACTGTTCGAACGAACATTCTTCGGTCAATCTAACAGTGGAAAAGTCCGATCCGAAATATGTAAATTACTATCCGTAATTAATTAAAAATCGGGATATTCAATAGGCTGTATCTCGTTGACACTGTTCTATCTTAATAAAACCAACACCATTCGATTCCTCTCTTCATATTTGTATTTGTGTGTCACAAGTGAAGCTGAAACTTACCATATGGGGGTGTTCCATTGGTAAGGCATCAACTCCACCCACAGCTGCAACATAACCTCCTTGCTCTTTTCTGACGATTTCCAGAAACTCATCACACTCTAAAACAACATAGAATTTCCAATCAAACAAAACGCAGTAACGGAAAAAATTACTCTGTTCTGCTAAATCAGCTGCCTGCATTTTGGCTGAATCTTCAGCTGGAACTTGTGTTGTGCTTTGAGCTATTTCTTGGCTTGGACCTTGTGCTGGACCTTGAGCTGGGTTTTGGTCTGAACCTTGAGCTTTGTCTAGGGTTGGGCCTAAGTTTGGACCTTGTTCTGGGCGAGGATAGTTGTCTTGGGTTGGGCCTAAGGTTGGTCCATGGTCTGGGCCAGGGTTGTAGTCATTTTGTTGGCAACAAACGATAGGAAAGTAGTATGACCCGTAATATCCACAGATAACTGGTTCTTGATGATACTTCAACTCCTGTTGTGCTGACTGGCACACGCTGATGTGCTGGCATGTTCCAATTTGACCATTGCGCAAGTAACACCAATCCCCAACACCTATTGTTAAATGAGAACATAATAAACTCTTTGGCAACACTCAAGCGTTGTGATATGATGATACCACAATATGCGTTGGATTCACTGAGTTTTCATAGAGAAAAGTTATTTTTAATATAATAAGTTCTTGCTTTTAATATTTCGTGTCTACTAAACAAGTACCTATGTATGCACTTACATGTAGCTGCTACCAAATCTAACAAAATTAACAACACTATCAAAGAATTAATGACCTCACTTTTGAAATGCATTCTTCACAATATTTAATCTATAGGTACTTTACACCGGGAAAACTACTTGAATGTCTTTGTTATAATGACAATGAGCAGCCGTGCTTGTTGATTATATTACATCCCAAAAAGACGAAAATGTTAAATTAAACCTGTTGCGTCTTTTTGCTAGTAAACTAAAAATGGAACTTAAGTATGAAGGCTACCCAGGAGGCTGTAAAAACACTATTTATTTCGACAAGAATACACAAATGTATTTATGTTAATAGCTATTTTTCGATAACAGTCAACACATAAACATTATTGATTAACACAATAAAACTAACAACTTTTATTTTAACTATTTTGTGGCGTCCAGAGCAGTTTATTCTAGTTACGGCGACTTTGAAATTTTGTAACGTACGCTAGAAGTAAGATAAAATACTGAACATAAGTTTCTGTCGTGATAAACAAATAATGCATTATTACGTAAGTTAACATTGTCAACATTAACATTGTATATCATTATTTAATTGGCATAATTAGTAAGAAGTAATAATTATTAAACCCATTGGGAATTGATTTAATAAATTAAATTTTAAATTCGTAACTTTTTTTTAAGTTCGTACCTGACCAAACTGTATTGTAATACTTTTAAATCCAAGGTTAATGATGTGTTGTTTTCTGTTTCTATTTTATATGCAAAATATGGGAGATAAATAATAATATAAAAACACCTATTGTTAAATGACAACATAATAAACTATTTGGCAACACTCAAGCGTTGTGATATCACAACATCCGTTGGATGCACTGCTTTTTCATAGAGAAAAGTTGTTTTCAATTTAAGAACTTCTTGCTTTTTGACCACGTATATAGGTTGAATCTGAACTCTGACTTTGCCTATAGACTTTCTAATTTAATATTTCGTATCTACTTATGTACTAAACAAGTATGTATGTACTTACATGTAGCTGCTACCAAATTTAACGAAATTAATAATACTATCAAAGAATTAAAGATCTCACTTTTGAAATTCATTCTTCACAATATTTAATCTATACTTTACACCGGGAAAACTAGTTGAATGTCTTTGTTATAATGACAATGAGCAGCCGTGCTTGTTGATTATATTACATCCCAAAAAGAAGAAAACGTTAAATTAAACCTACGCGACAGGTTTAATTTAACGTTTTTTTGCTAATAAACTAGAAATGGAAATTAAGTATGAAGGCTACCCAGGAGGTCGCAAAAACACTATTTATTTCGACAAAAATACACAAATGTATTTACGTTAATGCGTATTTTTCGATAACAGTCAACACATAAACATTATTGATTAACACAATATAACTAACAAGTTTTATTTTAACTATTTTCTGGCGTCCAGAGCAGTTTATTCTAGTTTTTAAGCATATACAGGGCGTTATATTACGGGGACTTTGAAAGTTTGTATTGTACGCTAGAAGGAAGATATACTGAAGATAAGTTTCTGTCGTGATAAACAAATAATGAATTATTACGGAAGTCAACAATTAACGTTGTATATCATTGTTTAATTGGCATAATTAGTAAGAAGTAATGATTATTAAACCCATTGAGAATTGGTTTAATAAATTGAATTTTAAATTAAGTTCGTACCTGACCAAACTGTATTGTAATACTTTTAAATCCAAGGTTAATAATGTGTTGTTTCCTGTTTTTTTATTTTATATGCAAAATATGGGAGATTAATAATAATATAAAAAGCCATCATAAAACAAACACTACATAGAATAGGAGTTTATATTTGTTTATTTGAAATCAACCAGACGTTTATTATAATGGTTCTTATACTGATATAAAAAAAACTCAACTTCACTGAATAGTTATTCAGAAACAACAGTTTTATTTGTCTTGGTTTACCGAAGAGAATACAAAATTAAATTTACGGCCACACAACCGTTGCTATCCATTCAATATACGCTGACACCCTGGTGTACACTGCTGGAACTAACCCACACTGTTTTCCAAAAGAAGTTATCCCAACAATTCTGTACCCTGCTGGCCAATCATTTTGACGTTGCAGTGGTCCGCCACTGTCACCCTGAAAATAATATTTATTTGTTACTAACATATATTGTTGTAGGCCAAGGAAATATTATATTGTAAGATAACTGAGTAAACTGCACACAACGAAACGTCATCTCAATTCAAATCAACGGTTGTCAATCAAAAACAACGGTTGTGTTATATATACGTAAGAATATATGTGACCCCGTACGAGAGAATCGCCCTAACTGCAGTCTCTCGTTTCGATAGTAGTGACTGTCAAAATTGTTTGCCTCTCGGTGTAAACATGAGCGCGAGAGAAGTGAAAATCACATCGTTCATCGTTCATCGTTCATCGTTCATCGTTCATCGTTCATTTAATCGTGTGAATCTTCCATATTTTCTGATTCTGTTATCGAAGAAGATTTAGCAGATAGTTATGTCTATATGTTAAGTGTAGTTGACATAGCGGCTGTTGTTAATCGTTGTTAATCAATTTCTTATTTTGCTGTGAATCCAACTAAATGTACTGAATGTTCTTATATAACTCAAATATTTTACATTATTTGTAATCAAGAGTACACACCTACAGAGTGTCCGATTTCTTCCCGCATAACTATTTTCCAAATAGTAAATACCATGAAACTGTTTATCATATGGACCTATTTGTATTCTTTATTCCTTAAAAAATTGCAACCGTTTGAAATAATTGTAAATTACTTGCAAAACAGCAAAAACTTCTTTAGGAATTGATAAACTCAATAAGTCGGCATGAAAGAAACTTTATGCTCAGACTGACAATTACTGGTAGAGAAACAAATATCTAAAAAGTTTCATATGTATTGTGTTTACGTTCATTTGTTATTTACTTTATTTTTAACTACAGGAGTTTTGAACCCAAAATAACTTATATCATCATTACTTTATTTTTAACATTTTGAGTTTTTTACTTAAATTTATTTACTTTTATTTTTGTTATGGGTATTGATTGTGCTCTCTCTCTCTCTTAGTTTTAGCATTGTTTGATATGTAGTTTATTCTTTATTTAGTTAACATTTCAAGCGGCTGTAACTTGGCGTTGAGAAAACAAATAGGTCCATATGAAAAGTTATACTCAAAATGACATTTACTATCTATAAATAATTCTTGTGGAAAAAAATTGTTACATCCTGTATAAATATCTCTGAAATGTGGTTTAATGGTGATTTAAGGATAAAAAGAATAAATACCCGAAATTTAGGTATTTACCCTAAGTAGGGGTAAATACCCATTTTATAAGTTCCCACCCGCCGGGTATTTACCCGGCCCACATCACTGGGTGCAAGGCAGTCTAACGAGATGCGAAATTTTTACGCGATCAGTGAATCCGTTTGAATCCGTGTTTGTAAAAATATATTGTTGGGTATAATTAATTGTACTATGCGGGCCAAATAAAAGTCGTACAGCTAATTTTAACACCATGTAATTATGGCTTGTCAATTTGACAGTTGGTGCATGTTTAATACCTATGATTGATGTCAGAATGACAGCGTATAGGTTATAAAAGAACCATTTACAAAGCTAGATCTAAATTCATTGTTTATATTTAACTCGCACAAATATTCAAAATTCCGAAAATGACTTGTTCTGATCGTATCGTACTAATAGTAAATAATCTCCACTGTCCCAGCTACGTTTCCATTTACCGTTACGATTGACGTAGGGCGCGTTGCACGAAATTTAAATTATTCATATTGAATCGCTTTAAAAATTGCTTAAAAATTATGCAATTCTGCTTCAACAGTCGCATTAAATAAAATATCACGATTGTTTACGTGCATATCCTGATATCGTGCTAACATTGGTTACTGAGATATCCGCTTCCATGAAAATCATGTACGCAACCTTTATTACACAAAAACTGAAGAGGCTCTAATATAAATCTATAGAAGAGGCTCTAAATGCAACCTGAACAAAAATTGAAAATTCTCTGGCAAGCGGCTTATGAGGAAAAGAAATGAAAAGACGAGCGTTAATTTAAAAGTGTAAAAATCGGGGACCGTTTCTCATTTCTCTCGCGCTCGTGTTTGCACCGAGAGGCAAAAAATGTTGACAGTCATACAACTTATGTAGAAATGATTCAGGAGTATGATACACTTTAGGTGTGTTTTATTGCCACCCGTGTGCAGTTCGTATCTATTCGAAATGATTCTCTTTTGAAGTGAATTGCACACGAGTAATAAAACGCATTTGAGTGTACCTATCGCGCGCGCGCATACGCATTCGTGTTACGCGTAGTTAGGCCGACAGGTTATGTTTGTATCGGACATTTTGCATAAGACTTATGCAAGGAGTTAAGTACGAATTGCATATGAAGCCGTCTCACCAACGAAAACAAATACACATAACCTCTCCGACATACAATCGTGACATGCATGTGACTGCAGACTGATACCTTCCTCCTATTGGCTGATTTAATTTCAATTCATTTTGAATACAACTGATCATCTTTTTCGGCTTCTCCTTCAGGGGTAAAGGGGGAACTGAATATGATCAGTTGAAATCTATTCACTTTCATTTTGAATGCGCAATAAAACGCTTTTTGAGACAAGTGAATACGATTCAAAATGAAATGAACTGATTACCACCAGTGGCAATAAAACACACCTTTTATTTCAAGTTTGTCTGTTTAGTAGTTTTAGAGTAATGTGCTTTCAAACACAGGAGTCAATATTGTCGAAACGAGAGATGGCAGTTAGGGCGATTTTCTCGTGCGCGCTCACATATATCGTTCATTGAAGAAAACCGTTGTTTTGACCGGTTGTATTACTTTAAGATTGTACAATTTTAAATGGATACTAAACTTATCTGATTTGTTGTTTTAAATCAAAAGGTTGGGTAGTTAGATTAATCAGCTCACATTCTTGGATTTTACATTCACCTACTTATTTTAAATATGAACATGTTATTATGAAAGCAATAATATGTTACATGGAATGCAGTTAACGTATCCAAAAAAGAATAATGTTATTTTCCAACTGGAGAAGGCACCCGGTGTCCCTTCTTAGTCTCATTCGATCAACACCAGAGCTGTTGGTCATTTCAACGTCAGGTACATTGACGGTATAATAACACAATCACTGATGCTGCATAGACATGTATGCGGTTATATACCCTCTAGGAGACAATCGTTTTCTTAAAGCAAATATTTAGGTTGTTTTATATTAAAGACGTGTGTGTTCACAGGTGTCACATTTGTATTTATAATCAAATTGAATGAATCTTACTGTGCAAGTGTCCATGACCTTCTCTAAATTTCCAGCACACAATTGAAGAGCATCGTCAACGCCTCTCAGCAATCTTCGATCAGCTTTGTAAGTTGCCTGGCAATTTTTAACTGGTAGTTGGTTTAATTCGACTACCTGCAATGCGCTGTGTGTTCCTTCTCCGTAATAAGTCGCACCCCAACCTGTTGCTGTAAGATCATTAGTGTCCAACTCGCGACTTGTTTGCAGACAGGCTGGCCTAACATAATCCGTGAAATTTGCTGGTCTATCTAATTTTAACAGACCTATATCGTGATAAGCAGAATCAGGCGAGTACTCTGGGTGAGCAATGATTTGGACAACTTTGAAGTCTTGTGGCGAAGCGTCATCAGTAGTAGAACCAATGTCCAAATCGCCGAGGCGAACATCCGTAACGTCACCACTGAAAAACAAGACTTAAATGATGACCTACGTGTTATTTTAAGAGTTTTTAAGTTACTATTGTCTGGAAAACAAGCAATGCGCAGCTGTTAGCACGTATTCTTCACTGATCAAGCTGCCTCCACATGCCCATTCGATGTTGTCACCGTTACCATAACCTAAAATTGCCTATAAAACATTTACAACGTACAATTTTAAAGGAATCATTTCTGCATGTGTTTGATGACACACGTGAGGCTAAAACTCACCATATGGCGGTACTCCATCGGTGCTGCATCAAGTCCACCCACGGCAGCAATTCCAAACTCTCCAGGTTTCAATTGTTTCGGTCTCAAGAACTCAACACACTCTAAAACATCAGGGAAATCAAAAAAATAAAGCTATTCACTTGGGAAAAATTCAAACGCAGCTGGATTTTGGTTGAGCATTAGTGTTGCAAAACGTCCCCAATTATCCTATTGATCAAACAACAATGAGCTAACAGAATTGTTCCAAAGTGAAATCATTATTGTACTGTGTCAAAATCAGTAAACTCTATTCTAACTGGAAGGGACACGCGCTTTATATTGGCTGGCGAGATTTAAGGCAGGCGCAAGCAAAAGAGACAGAGCGATAATGTGGGCTATGTGTCACTGTCTGACCACCGTAGGTAGATAGGGGAAAGCAGTAGTGTTCCGCTTTTAAGGGTTTATTGTGGTTTATATTAATTTATTTGGTCATAAGAGTGGCACCTACTTGTGTCTTAGATCATATAATGATTCAATAAAAACAAACAACATAAAAACTACATAAATATCTATAACTGCGTTCGGATGTTGTACACCGTTTACACTTTTTACACTCAATACAGTAAGTGTCATTTTGTCGGTATACCCAGTGTCAGCTATAGTGTCAAAGGTATAGAATATCCAAACGCAGCTAATAATGGTTCAAAAGTGTGTTGCGTATGGTTGCAGCAATGAGCATAATCCAAGAAAAAAAATCATTTTGACATGTAAGGAAAAAACGACTAGCGTTTTAGTCAAATAGTAATATAATAGGTTTGTTCGAGCAGCACAAAAATAGGTGCAGAAAGCACTTATTCTTACTCTGCGCCTGATTGTTGGTCTAACAAACCTAATAATTCTGACTATGTTGAAGATTATCAGCATAGTAATGAATGTAGGTACTATTAACGTCAAATGTTACATTCAAAATTATATTAAGTTTTAGAACGATGGATTATAGCTATCCGAAGATGCAAGTGGTATCCTTCTAGAACCAGTAGGATTTGTGGACAACATTTTTTAGAAACTGATTATCAAATCAAACCAGGATGTAGCAAGAAGTTTTTGAAACTACAAAGAGCATTTAGTCTTTGGATTGAAAATGTTTAAAATTAAGTAATGATTACTAATATATAATTTGAGAGTACCTATATGTAGACAGGAAATTTTATCTTCCCGGAATATATGAATAAAATATACCTTTTATTAAATCTGCTATTATTATCTAGTTTATTCAAGTCTCTGCAAGAGTTAAGATCGGTTAATTTGTTGGAATTTAATTGAAAAAGGATATTACAAATAAAAATGTTTAATTTAAAACGTATACAGCCGTAATACCGTATGCGATAGAAAGAGATGGCTAGAATTTTGAGAGATTTTGCCTCACTTGTTGACTGTTACGGGTCCTTTCCAGTTATACGTTCACAGGTCAAAATAGAAGAGAATAGAAATATACTTTGGTCTACTATATTCGTTGACCTTGTGTTGGTTAGGCCAGGATTGTTGTCCTTTTGTTGGCAACACACGATAGGAAATAAGTCTGCCTGTTCAAATCCACAAATGACTGGTTTTTGGCGCTTTTTCAGCTCCATTAGGGCGGAATCGCACGAGCTTATGTGCTGGCATATTCCTGTTTGTCCATTGCTCAAGTAACAATCATCTCCAACAGCTGTTTTAAAAGAAAGAAAGATATGTTAATGAAAATTTTAACTTAATCTAAACTGATAATACTAGTAAGAATGGTTTGGTAGGGTATGGTAATATATGGTAGAGTTGGGTCGTTTGGCATTTGTGCCTTTTGATATACTTTGACCTAAAAAATCTTTTGTATTTCCCTCATACATTAGAGTCCTTCAATGTCAACCCTTTTCGCGAAGTCAGTAATTGTTAGAGGAATAAGTTGTGTCAACTCTGCTGGTTCAATGATGGCGGCTCCCAAGTGGTTTTATCTTGTGCTGAATCTACAGTCTGCGTTGTTTGTCCGTCCAATCTTTGCGAGATAATATCTCAGTGGACAATGGCCTGTAAGGAGACCTGTAATCAGTCGAAGGTCTGTTCTTTGTAACTGGAGATACTGTCTGGCCTTGGAGGCGGAGAAGGTTATGGTAGCTTGTCTCATGCCAGGTGATGTTTCCCAGTAAGCTCCTTTAGATTTATCTTCCCAGTTTTGTACCATCTTCCTGATGTGGCTCTTTGTGATACCGCAACAGGGTTCAGGTCCTTAGAAGGAAGTCTTAGAGCAGCGTTTCCCAACCTTTTTACTCTTGCGGCACCCTTTAAACAGGGTTGAAACCTGGCGGAACCCCAACAAAAAAAATATACCTTTCCAACGCATTTCAAGATTTTTTTTGCGTATAGAAAAACGTGGAACGTGTTTCAAGCAGGGTTGTTATGTTTTAACACATTTGTTTTAAAACATTGCTTTTAACCATGTTTTAAAACAAATGTTTTATTTTAAATCATTTTGTTTTAAACATGTTCAAAACATTTTATTTTAAATGTTGTTTTAAAATATTGTTTTAAACAAACAAATACATTGTTTTAAACATGTTTAAAACAGTTTGTTTTAAATGTTTTAAACATATGTTTTAAACTACCGAAATTTGTACAACATATTTAGTTATTTAATCAGCGTTGTATGCTGGTCTTCAAGATTTTTATGCATGGATCAATTAAAAAATCAAAAATTATTTAAATATTGTATTTATTAATAAAAGAAAAGTTCTTTATAAAATATAATAATACATTCAGTGATAGCATGTAACTACAATAAACACACAAAGCGGTGTTTCTCCTGTAGTACATAATGGGGTATTACGGTGTTTTTGAAATTATCATTTTTTCCAAAGTATGGGTGCTACTGTTTGCTACTTCACAAGTAAAATATCAAACATTGTTTTAAATTAAGAGAAATCGTTGTTTGAAGTTTGAATTAGGATTGGTCTTTGTGACGTCACAAAGACCGCTCAAAGTGAGCGACTTGACAACGTTGCTATATCTAGGGTGCACGTAGTAAATTTTTGTCTTCTGTTGTGTCAACGTTTAGAATCGCTCGTTTGTTGACACCTGCTTTGGTTATTGAGGTTATATCAAACACTTGTTCAAAATATATAAACTCCAACGCCGACATTGTTCTGTGCCGGGCTGTAACAGCAGTAGAACTCCTTTGGCTTCAAGCTTCAATGATCAAATCATCTCTCAAAAAAGTTACTTTTATTCGTTGTATAACAACAAGGTCGCCAACCGTCAACTTGGCCGATCAGCTGTTCGAGAGCTGTCCGCTGTTGCCACCGCTACTAGAGATCGGTAATCATCGTGTATTTCCGAGGGTGGTCGGTGAATTCAAACGAAATGCACTTTTAATTGCAATTATCTTATAGAAAAAGTAAATCAAAAAGCTCATAGCTTAACTATATGAATCCTCATAAATTATACAATAGGTTAAACCGAATATCTGCTTAAATTTTGACATGACCGGAATACCCTAGACAAAACAATAAAAAGTCATTCAAAATGTTTACAAATAAAACAATTGCGTAATTTAAAACATGTTTAAAACAATTTTTATTCCTTATTTAAAACATGTTTTTTTCATGTTTTTTTTTCGACGTGTTTAAAAACATTGTCTCGTTAAAAAAAACATCATTTTATAAATAAAAACATGTTTGTTTTGTTTAAATAAAAAAAACGTTTTTTATAACAACCCTGATTTCAAGTAACCCGATGCAAGTCTGTAATTAAACGCAGTTCAATGATTTAATATTACTTACTACTGCGAAATTAAAGTATTTTCCCTGTAAAATTTAAAAAATGCCCTGTAAAATTAAGATGATACTGATCTAATTTCACAGGAATATGTTTGTCGAATATGTGAAGTCTGTGAAAACAATACAGAAATTTAGCTGGTATCCAATAACCAGCGATGTTACGGTTAAATGTTCTTCCACAGCTTTTTTGGTAGTTTATTACATTCATTTTCTGTAACATTGCAGATATTTCTCTCTATAGGTGTAAACGTATTTGTCCTTTTTGGTTCCTTCAACTATTACCGAAGAAAGGAAGAAGAAAATACAAATCAAACAATGCGAAAACAAAGAATACAAAAAGTTCCTTTTACAAATAATTAAATAAATAAATTCATTAAAAAATTTGAAAAAAATCATTGGTCAAAATACTGTTTTATTAATATTTTGTTATTTTTAAGGTATTGAAAAAATAAATAAGTCCTTATGAAACATTTTAGTCAGAACAACAATTACGTTCTGAGAAAAAAAAAGTGTGGGGCTAAACACCCAACTAGAAGATATTTCTACACACTAATTTCATCTATAACAGATGATCTCTATATTTTCTCTTAAAGTTTGTTAAATAAGACAAAGCTTGCTCATTTTTCATGTTTCATGTTTCCTGTCCGCATAAATTTTCGACAAATCACTCTGTATATTTATTGATTTTCTATGAAAGCGACCGACATAATTTTCGTCATAGAAGCTCAGAACTTGTCTGATGATAGGTTAGTTATCTTATCTGGAATGTAAGATCATATTGAAATCCACCACCTACAACTCTGTTATTTTCCTAAAGTACTTATCATTATGAGCAGCACATTCAAATTATAGGTTTATTTTGTCACACATTTGGAAAGGCAAAAATATTGAAAACAAATAATGTTAGAGTTTGACCAATAACTCTCCCAAATTGTTGTTTTTCCAGAGGTTATTTTGTTTTTATATAACAGATAGTTGTAAGTAATAATGTCAATTGAAGTTAATGAATAGTCTAGAATATTGCCCGTTGGATGTAATATCGAAATAACAGTAGTTTATTGGGTTAGAAAGGCTCCAAATCAAAATTATTCATGTATTGACTTTGTTTATTAACACAATATTAAAAATAATAATCCCATGCTAAAATAATACATACAAATAACACTGAATAATGAGCCTATGAACCGGCGCCTGCCACCGCTATTTGTTACTATTTTTCCGGGAACCCTGGACATCTCGCGGAACCCCAGGGTTCCGCGGAACCCCGGTTGGGAAACGCTCTCTTACAGCCTTCCCTAGCTAGGATGGCATAACAAAGTCCATGGTATTATGCGTAATATCGGGCACAACTTTCAGTTCTTTGTTTATAATATTTGACAGAACGCATCATAAAGTGTCCATCCCATTCTATTTTTAAACAATTTGAATCTATCTATACGCTAACTAATAAAAACTCGATACTTACATGCTGTTGAAATAAATTCCAGCGTAATTAGCAATATTATAAACGGACTGACGACCTCAGTGTTGAAATGCATGGTTCACATCTTACAATAAACTGGAATAACAAGTCGAATACCGTCGCATATAAAGAATAGCTGAGTGTGTGTCATTTCCACGGTCTTACAAATAAAGGACTACATAATTAAACACGTTGCTACGTCACTGTAGCCTAAAATCTTCTTAACGTGAGTGTTGTTGTTATTTAAAACCATTTAAGCGAAGTTGTATTTCTGCTTCAAATCTTGTTTCGCGTATTAAAAAATATGTGTGAGTCAATAAAATCTACATTTCTGACCAATCTAGTCTGGCATAAGATGTGCTACAGACATGATATCTTCAAGCGAATTCTTCATTTTCACTTTTTGTGCGTTCGTGACTTTCTTTTCTGTGACGTCAGGTTTAGGTAAGTGCGTCACTTAAACGTATTAACACACCTATTAGTGTTTATTTCATTAGAAATAATTATGCTAATGTCTTCTTCTAATGTACTTCTAGATATTGGTGACCATTGTTCTATGACTAATGGTTCTCAAGGCATATGCAGACATGTCAATTCGTGTGAGTCTGCAAAAAATGAACTAAAACAACGTCTTAGGCCAGTTGTTTGTGAATATGATGGTGTTTACCCTATTGTTTGTTGCGAAGAAGAGAACCCTTATCAAAGGGATGGAGCTGCTGCTACGTCGTTGAGACCGTTGAGGGTGGCAGAAGAAAGTATGTCATTTGTTTATACAGGCTGTCTCAATAGTGCAATCTCAGAAGATTGTTCCTCTGTTAATGAAGATATTTTAACTCATTTCATTCATATATGCAGAACGCCGATGCATACATTGTAAAATTATTAGCGTGCATACTGGGTGTTCCATAAGGTAGTACCAACACAAACTTATGTTTTTTTTCAAATGGACAACCTATATTTCCGCACATTTTAAATTCCTCGCAAAATTTTACGACAATGAAAAATAACATTAACTACCTACTACTACTACTACATTAACATTTTGAATTATTGGCATTTTTTACGCCCTCAATACCTGTTTGTAATTTTATGCCCACGCTTAGATGACCCACCATATCCAAATTATGTACAGGCTGGTCGTAATTTTCAGCAAAATATAGCAATATAGCAATTTTTCGTAAGAAAGTTAATTTTTTTAGATGGAATACCATGTATCTAATAATTTTTTTGAATTCTACGCATCCTTCTGCACAAAAAAGTATTAGCACACACCAGTGCTAAGATAAACAATTGCAGAGATAACTAGTCTTCTTCATAAAAAAAATGGATTTTTCTACAATAAGTGCTTCTACACCTACATTAACCATTAAACCAGCTAAGTATTTACTTAAATTACTGTTTTCTCGCATGATTTCATCTTTTTTTAATAAATCAACATTTGGTCACATCTGCAATTTAATATCATAACATGAAAAAAAAAATTTACTTATACCCTGTAGGCTATGAAAAACTGTGCTAAACAAGTTATTAAGGTATCTGTCAGTGGTGGTGATATTGTTAGGTTAGATTTGCATAACTTTTGGAAATATGGCGAACTTTGCTCAGGAGGAACTAATTGACATGGTGTGGGTTCTTGGCGAATGCAACAAAAATGCGTTCTGCACAAAAGAGTAGCACACACTAGCTCTAAAATAAACCGTTGCACAAACAACATATCTTCTTCATAAAAGTTTACATAAAATTACCGTTATACATTTCTATTTCTGGCAAAACAGTATTAGTATTAATCTTTCTGGAAAAATAAATGTACAGTGCTTTATGAATTGCTTTTATTTTAAGATAAGTAAAACAACAGCTGCTCTCTAACAACAACTTTATATCAGCTTTATACCTTAATAACCTGTTTAGCACAGTTTTTCATAGTCTACATAGCCTAAATTGCAGATGTGATCAAATGTTTTGATTTATTAAAAAAAAGATGAAATCATTCCAACGTAATTTAGGTAAATATTTTTTTTTATGAAGAGGGCTAGTTATCTCTGCAATTGTTTATTTTAACACTGGTGTGTGCTAGTACTTTTTTGTGCAGAACGGTGCGTATAATTCAAAAAATTAATAAGATACTTGGTGCTCCATTTAAAAAAAAATAACTTTCTTACGAAAAACTATTTGCTATATTTTGTTGGTACTACCTTATGGAACACCCTGTATACACGCTAATAATTTTAAAACGTGGGCCTCGGCGTTCTGTATATATGAGTGAAATCAGTTTTAAAATATCTTCATTAACAGAGGCACAATTTTCCGAGATCGCACTGCTGAGACATCCTGTATATAATATTTCAGAGATACCCTGGGTTGAATTTAGTCCAAAATGATTGCAATAGTTTACATGGAAGATTGTCTTTTACACAAAAATTCAATATTGGAAAGAACCAACAAAACAATATCTTGCCCATGGTCCTCACTTTATTCTACAGGGTATCTTTATTTATTTTTAATCCACCATTGTTTCATTGTTTTTAAGAATGCAAGGACTGGATTAGAGCAGACAGACCAAAATTCTATGAATTCTTGTATGTGTTTGGAGGAGTTAATGCGCTACCAGAAGAGTTTCCTCATATGGTAATTGTCAATGAACCTATTTGATCGGTGTATAATGTATATGGAATCCCCTATATTTTTTAATGGTATGTAATTCTTTTATAGGCAATCTTAGGTTATGGTACCGGTGAAAACATCGAATGGCAATGTGGAGGAAGCCTCATCAGCGAGCAATATGTACTGACAGCAGCTCATTGCTTATACTCAAGACAATAGTAAGTTCATACAGTAGGTACTATCGTGGCCATGTATTATGTCCGCTCTTTTGACGTCGATTTTCTCGCAAATTTAGGGGCGAAAAAAATTCTGATGCTGTCCTTGATTAATATCTTACAACTCATAGAAATTAGAAAGCTGTATGTGTTGGCGTTTACCCGATCTTTCCAAATTAAAAAGAATTGCCGCTGTTTTTGCCCCTTAAATTTCAATCGTTTAATTTTAGCAATTAATTACTCCGGAAATAATCCATAAATTTCAACGAATTCAATAGTAAGATCATCTGCGGAATGCTAGCTATCAAAGTGCAATTTTGTAAAATGATCGGATTAGTGGTTGACTCACAAAACGCTATATTATGCAATGCCAGCAATTACGTTATTAGAAGGCTAGACTAACGAAATATAGACGGTAGGCTACCCAATATAACATAATAATATGTTTTAAGTTTATTACATAATCATTGTTTATCTTGCATTTTCCATACAAAATGTCGTGCTGAAGCCCCGCGTGAATTCCGACGCTCTTCGGTCTTTGGTGTGGTGTGGGGAAGGGAGTCGTTAGCGATGCTGTCGATAGTGACAGAACCGCGGACTATCAATACACAAAAATAACGATAACTTGTCAAGGTAGTAATTTTAACTAACAGAATTAAATTCTTAATTTTTGCAGAATTTTGATTATTATACTCTTGTGTTTGGCGGCTCATAACTCTAAAACTATACTGAACAGAAAAAATTCAAATAAAGTGTGTCATACTCCGCAATAATTTCTACATATGTTGTAAACCGTTCGTCTTTCCGATTCTTTTTCTCCTAAATCGCTTACCACAAAAACTTCAATTTTTCAATTTAAAATGTTGTTGTTCAGATTGCATTTAGAGTCTCTTCTATCGATTGGCGTTTTTGTTTTATTCAGGTTTTATACAGGGTGTTCCTAAATATCATGTAAATATGAAAAGGGGTAATTCTTGGGCTTATTCTTGGGCAAACGCTTCGTTGCCGATCTACAGGGTGTAGAAATTTCAAGATTTTTTTTAGGTTTTTCTTTATAGGTCTTGTATCCTAGTTTTAATTTTTAACACTTGGTAGCGAATAAAACGTCAAAATAAATACAAACAAAAGGTTATCAAAATCAAGCCAAGGCATACTAGACCAATTATTTAAAAAAATTTAATTTTATCTAGCGAAACACAGAAAAGCTTTTATTTATTTTTCTCGATAACGGTGGTAAATACGAAAAAACTACAAAAGATTAAAATGCTTTAGAAGAAATCAAAAAATGCATTTTGTATTTTAGAATCCACCAGCGGCGCACCGCAAAAAAGTTCATGGGGAGAAAAGGGGGCATGACCCCTGAAAAAATATCTCCCTGTAGATTCTTAAAACCATTTGGTATGCCCAATGATGTAAGTCCTACAGCGTAACGCATATTCCAAATTAGAGCTATATATCTCAAAAACTACAAGCGCTATAAAGAAAAAACTAAAAAAATCTTGAAATTTCAACACCCTGTAGATCGGCAACGAAGCGTTTGCGGACCTATGTGTATATGAATATTTAGTTATTAAATAAGCCAAAGAATTACCCCTTTTCGTATTTACATGATATTTAGGAACACCCTGTATAATAAGGTTGTAAGCAAGATTTTGCTGGAAACGGATATATATCAGTAACGAATGTTAATAGGATAATTTTTAAGACCGAAATAAACATGAACAATATTTTGCGCAGATCGGTCAGAGCGGTCAGTGAATCCGTCCGAGTCCGTTTTTGTGGACATAAAGAATATGGAGTTAGCAGATTTTCCGATTAGTGGTGAATACTAAATTAAGTTTGCATGATAAACTGAAAAAATATTTAAAAAGTATGCCCGATTTTTACTTTATCATACGCAGTATGTAAAGTATTGTAATCATGCCAAAAAAAATTTTTGAGATTTTAGCGGAAATATGTCTTTTTGGGCCCCCTGAACATTTTTGACCAAGGTACAAAAAAATGTCTGTGTGTGTGTGTGTGTGTGTGTGTGTGTATGTGTGTGTGTACCCGTTTTTTGTGGCGACGATTCCGGAGAAACTACTAAAGGTATCGGGACGAAACCTCATATTTAAAAGTTTCATAACCAAACTTAGAGCTGAAAAGCTTTCTGTTGAAAAGTGTCCAAAGGAACTGGAGGTTTAGTCTTAGCATTTTTGAAAGATTTTGCAAATAAGCCGCCATTTTTGGAATTTCGTCGAAATAGTTAAATAATAAATTAAAGATGAGAAAATTCTGAATAATTTATCGCTATGACATTTTTTGGTACAATCAATAGTTTAGCTGCATAAGCAAATTCTATTTCATCGAGATCGGTCGTACTGCATTTAAACTAGTAGCCAGGATATGTCAGAAATGATGATTCTAATGACAGTAGGTAATGTCAGGCTAATGTTTTGACATGATTTTGACAACACCTACTGTCAATATAAGCTGCGTTCGGATATTGTACACCGTCACTTTTTACACCGAATAACACGTAAGTGTCATTTGAACGGTGTATTCGGTGTCAACGGTGTACAATATCCGAACGCAGCTTAATCGGCATAATATCTGTCTAATTCTACTAGTTTCATTTTAATGCAGACATAGGCGATCTCGATCAAATAGAATCTCATGCAGCTAAATTATTAATTTTATATATAGTATGATAAAGTCATGTGCCTGGCCACATCAGATTTTTTACTTTATCATACGCAGTATGTAAAGTATTGTAATCGTGCCAAAAAAATTTTTTGAGATTTTAGCGGAAATATGTCTTTTTGGGTCCCCTGAACATTTTTGACCAAGGTACAAAAAAATGTCTGTGTGTGTGTGTGTGTGTGTGTGTATGTGTGTGTGTACCCGTTTTTTGTGGCGACGATTCCGGAGAAACTACTAAAGGTATCGGGACGAAACTTTTTATTTAGAAGTTTCATAACCAAACTTAGAGCTGAAAAGCTTTCTGTTGAAGATGGTCCAAAGGAACTGGAGGTTTAGTCTTAGCATATTTGAAAGATTTTGCAAATAAGCCGCCATTTCTGGAATTTCGTCGAAATAGTTAAATAATAAATTAAAGATGAGGAAATTCTTAATAATTTATCACTATAACATTTTTTGGTACAATCAATAGTTTAGCTGCATGAGCAAATTCTATTTCTACGAGATCGGTCGTACTGCATGAAAACTAGTAGCCAGGATTTGTCAGATTTTTTGATTCTAATGACAGTAGGTAGTCTTGGTGTCAAACGCAAATGTTTTGACAATAACTTCTGTCAATATAAGCTGCGTTCGCATATTGCATTACACTTTTTACACCCAATAACACGTAAGTGTCATTTGGACGGTGTACCCGGTGTCAACGGAATACAATATCCGAACGCAGCTTTAATCGACATATCTGTCTAGTTCTAGTAGTTTTATTTTAATGCAGACATGGCCGATCTCGATCCAATAGAGTCTCCTGCAGCTAAACTATTAATTTTATATGTAGTATGATAAAGTCATGTGCCTGACCACATCAGATTTTTTATATAAATACTGTAACTATTATAACAATTTCGTTATATTGTGTCCGTAAACGCTCTTCTCCTAGTAACTAATGCATCGTGCGATCCCCACTACCGGCAGCGTCGCTGTGGATCCCGTCCCCCGCACCACACCAAAGACTGAAGAGCGCCGCGTGAATTGCGGCGATCATGAGATGCTTCAACACGATCTATTGGAAGGAAAATGCAAGAAGATGCAATGCCGCAAGAATTGCTGGCATTGCTTAATATAGCTTTTTGTCGATCAACCAGTAATTCGATCATTTTACAAAAATGCACATTGAAAGCTAGCATTGCACAGGTGGTTTTACTTTTTAATTCGTTGAAATCTATAGATTATTTCCGGAGTGATTAATTGCTAAAGTTAAAGGAATGAAATTTACGGGGCAAAAACAGCCCACCAATTCCTCTTAATTTGGAAAAATCGAGTAAACGCCAACATATACAGCTTTTTAATTTTTACCAGTTGTAGCATATTAATCAAGGACAACAAAAGATTTTTTCAAATTTTTTTCGCCCCTAGATTTGCCTGAAAATCAACGTCAAAAGAGCGGACATAATATATGGCCACGAGAGTACAGGGTCCTTCACTACGAACTGCCATTAACAAATTAAATGAGGTATTGAAAGTTTGTGGACTTATGTTGTTGGATACGATCTTTCTGACTAACATAATTTCATTCTAGTTAGAAAGATCGTAACCAACAACAGTCCACAAATTTTCAATCCCTGATTTCATTTTGTTCTCTATATACATACTTCTAATGGTAGCTCCTCTTAAAAGACCCTGTATAAAAAGAAAACATCTAAAACATTAAAATTCCGCAAAAATTATTTAGTGGGGATGTCTCTTCCGTACGCTTAGGTGATTTGGACATTGGGAATGACACAGACAAAGCTAGGCCTCAAGACTTTAAAGTTGCTGAAGCATATGAACACCCAGAATATTCCCAAACGTCACATTATCATGACATTGCCATTCTTAAGCTGGATAAACCAGCTGTTATCAACAATTTCGTTAGACCAGCATGTGTCCAAACGACACATGATTTGATGGGAACAAACTTCACAGCCACTGGATGGGGTGCTACTTATTTTGGTGGTGATCTACACACCTTCTTGCAAAAGGTTCAGCTGTACGCACTTCCGGTGGAAACTTGCATGCCCATCTACAAACCACAAGCTAAATTGGCCACAGGTCTTGACGATACCACTCAAATATGCGCTGGGAACCTTCAAAAAGCCATGGACACATGTCAGGTAACAACACTATGTTACAAAAACTGGTGCAATAGTATATTACAGTACAAGTGAAATAACCACGTGTTTTCGCACACACGTATGTCGGATTTCCGCACGAGGCGCAGCCGAGTGTGGAAAGACATACAAGTGAGTGAAGTGGTTTCTCACGAGTGCTGGATAGCTTTCTATATATACAGTGCTTCCCAAAGGTAACGGATAAATTCTATAAAATCTTAAATAAAAATATTTGAGAAAAATGCTCCGACACGTCGATTTTTACTTTTAACTTACTATCCTAATATACACTTTTCAGCCCCCCACCACTTCACCCCTAAGGGGTGGTAACCACAACTTTAAAAATTCAAATAGCAAAGTACCCCTTGCGATACCTCATAGACTTTTTTAATCTGAATACAAAGAAAAAAAAATTATCGAAATCGGTTGATAAATAACGGCGATATTTATCAAAATTTATTGATACACGAAATTGAGGAATAACAAAATTTAATTAACTAATCCTTAATTAATTGTCAAAGTGCTGCGCGTTAACGACGAGACAATGCCCTAATCTATCACCAAACGCTTGTTGAACATTTTCTAATATTTTATTTCGAGTTTTCGAACATTCCTGGAGTCATTAAGTGAATTACTGCAGGAATTCTTTCCTTTAACGCCTCAATATTTACAGGTCTATTAAAATAAACTTTACTTTTTAAATAGCCCCAAAGAAAATAATCTAGTGGGGTTAAATCTGGCGATCTTGCTGGCCATTCAATAAGCCTTCATCTACCAGTCCATTAGGAAATTTGAAAATATTTGGATTAGGAAATACTTGATCGAGGTATTCTCGAACTTGTCGCGCATAATGTGGAGGCGCACCGTCTTGCTGTAACCAAATTCTGTCCTTGTGTCTATCAGGATCTTCTGCGTTGGGAAACAACACCGCTAAAGTAGGTAGTAGTTCATTTCGTAGAAAGTTCAGATAACGTTCACCATTCAGCGTTCCGTCGAAAAATTTGGTCCAATAATTCTAGAACCCACCACACCAGCCCACACATTAAGGTTTTGAGGATATTGTGTGTTCGCTTCCGCCATCCAATCCGGATTTTGACGAGCCCAGTAACGGCAATTTTGTTTATTGGCAGTGCCATTCAGACAAAGTGTTGCCTCAACAGAAAAAAACGATGTTTCTGATTAAGCAAGGATTTTCATTAGACAGTTCCATCATTGTCTCACAAAACTGCACTCGTCGATCAAAGTCATCATCGGACAATTTTTGTACCAAGTGCACTTCATACGGGTGAAATTTGTGTTTTCGAAATAATCTGGACACTGTGCTTTTTGACGCACTAACTTGTGAAGCGACCTCCGCAAGGGTTGAATGATTTTCTTGCACCATTAAAATAGCATCCAATTGTCGGTTTTCAATTAAGGCCAATGAACGTCCTGCCTTAGGCTTATCCCGTACATGACCGAGATCGCGAAATTTGTTTTCGATTCGACTTACTGTAGATTCCGATATTGGCGGACGGTCCGGGTGCGTTTCATTGAACAAAACACGAACTTCGTCATGCGTCCGGCTTCATCTCCAAACCCAATCATTAAAACTTCGATTCTTTCGGTTTCTGTAAAGCTCATTTTGCTACTATTTCTTCAATGACGAAAAATCTGAATTGTGTTTGACATAAGTAAAAAGAAGTTGTAATTGTTTGAACGATATTGCTATGTCCGCTTCAACAGAGCTTACTCGAATATTGACGTTCTTCTTTGAATACATTTTGGTAAATATCGCGGTTATTTATCAACTGATTTTGATAATCTTTTTTTCGTTGTATTCAGAATAAAGAAATCTATCAATTGAGGTATCGCAAGGGGTACTTTGCTATATGAATTTTTAAAGTTGGGGTTGCCACCCCTTAGGGGCGAAGGGGTGGGGGGCTGAAAAGTGTATGTCAGGATAGTAATTTAAAAATAAAAATCGACGTGTCAGAGCATTTTTCTGAAATATTTTTATTTAAGGTTTTATTGAATTTATCCGTTACTTTTGGGAAGCACTGTATAATAATGTTATTAAAATTAGTAAACATTGGTATCTGTCAACGTAGGTGACAGTTTACGACGTTGTCATCCGGTTAATACAAACAAACTACATGTGTCAAGTTGTTTATTACTGACGTTCATCGTTTGTGCAAAGTTTTATATCAGTAAACTAAATATGGAGCTTATAGATGATATTTTTACTGTAACATAGTGTAACACAAGTGTATTCTACAATTCTTTTTATAAATTGTTCTTTTTTTGACAGGGTGACAGTGGTGGACCACTACAAATAAAAGTGGGTACAAATCCAGATATTCACAAAGTTGTGGGTATCACATCATTTGGTAAAGATTGCGGTTTAGTACCAGCTGTCTACACCAGGGTTTCTAACTATATAGATTGGATAGAATCGATTGTTTGGCCTTAAACTTACGTACGAATATACTTACTCTATCATTGAGATTAGTGTTTTATTTTACAATGTACATCACGATTATAATACTACAATAATTACGTTAATCTTGTACTAGGAAATATCAAACAATATTTTGTATTAGAATAGAAGAATTGATTATTATTTTCTGTATAAGTTTAATTTTATTTAAGGTTACCAGTTCTCATAGACCTATTTGATATGAGTCTCGATATATTTTAATAGAATCTGTATTTTGTATCTGTATTTTAGTACTTATTTTCTAATTTTATATTGTACAAACTTCTTTTCAAATTCAGGTAAAGAAATCCTCCTCTAAAAAATGTGGGGCACACAGGCGCCGTAATAAAAGGGCGTTAAAGGCTTGATTTTTCAATGCCGGTTTAAACCATAAACCGAGTCAAATATACAAAAACCACAGTCCAAAAAATCTTAAAAATAAGTGAGAAATGTATTTATATTAAACATAAAAGAAGATGATTCAACAATAATGATTTTCCGAAATTCAGACTTGTACTGACATTGCCGGTTTTCGTTGCTAAGCCTAGGCGCCCAGTAAGGATTTTTTCGTCGCGGATCAAAATTTGCACCACGTGTATGGGCGCAGTTCTTTTCAAACCGTGTGTTCTATAACAGCGGATACAAATTTGCTGTAGGGAAAAAGACAACTGGCGCCTGGGCTAAGAGCAATAGAAACTTTTCCAAATTTAAAAATGTAAATGGATCAAGAAAATTAGAATAGTTATAAATTAGAATATGTATATATATATATAAATATAATTTTTTGAAGCTGGATGTGTTACACAGAGGAAACAAATTTTTATAGTAATTTTTCAAAAATGTAGTTGTGGTTTATTTCGCAGTAACGTGTCACACCCGTCACGACCGTTTAACGACTATAGATAAGCAATGGGGGCTTTTATTATTATTTTGATGCAACATTATAACAAAAAGACGACTCATCTTTTAGAATTATTGTATGTAGATAGATGTTCAAACTGATAAGTTTTATGAAAAACATTTTCAACAATAGCCGTGACGGTCGTTACCAGCACAGTGATCTCTTGTTTTTAGGAACCTAAAATTCAAAATTGGCGGAATGACCCTAGTGTAAAGTTTCTATTCTAATAAAGTTAATAAATAATTCTAGTTTTTGTGTGAAATTTCGGCTAGCTACTATTATATTGATTGCATTATGTGTAGTAGCTAGAATAAGCATATAAATAAGCCACTAATCTTGTCAAAGACATTAATAACAATAATGGAAGTTAAAATCAAAGTACTACCTGACAATGTTACATAAACAGTTTCATAATATTGTGACATCACAAGATGCTAACTAGGTATTTTTAATTTTATAAAAATATAAAAATCTATTAAAAGGAAGTTCTAAATAACATTTTTGCCAAAATTTTGATGGTAATTTTTCTAGCACAGCCTTGCTTTTCAAACAGCAAAACTCCGACGTTAAAACTATGCGATGGAATAAAAACTCATAAAAGTTTGCTGAAGTTTTTAAGGCGGTTTTCATTATTTTGTGACATCTCATGTTGATTACAAAAAAAAAACTAATTTTATGATATTCCTTTGTAGCATTTCAATTGTACATGCGAATTATAAAATTTCAGATTATATTTTAGAGTCGATTGATACCAAGGTGAGTATTTTAATCGTGCCACAAAACCGGTGGATTGGCAACTGAATTTTTCCGAAAGGAGCCGGAATTTTGCACATTTTGCAAGACATATTACAAACCAAGATATTATTTTCTCGTCCAAATTGAAATGTATAGAAATCAACGTACTAACCCGAAAACAAGTAGAAAAAAGTATTTTTCGGCGGTGCATTCACGCGGAACAAGTGTGTTCCTCAAATATTCCAGCAAAGTGAGACGTAGGAATTATTGGGGCCGTAAGGCCACAAAATAACAAGTTTTTTGTTCACCAGCGTTTCGAGAACTTGAAACCTGCTTGGGAATTTACATGTGCGATGCGATGTCGCGAAACTATATCAACTGTTTATATTTTACGTGTATTTCCAGGTGTATTTGACTGATTTTTAAAATGTTAATCTTACATTCGAATTTGCTAAGATTAATAGAATAATATACTGGGTGTAAAACAACTTAAAATGAATTAAAACATATTTATCCTAAGCAATTAGCTACCGTATAAAATACCTACCATATATTTTAGATAATTACAAAGCAATGTATATAATTACGCTGTGTTACAGTGAAAATATACTTTGCACGGGACATAGTGTAAGTTTTTGGGCTGGTAGAACTGAGCATAATGGCATATACGGAGTTCTCCAAACATCCCCAAAATCTCGATTTTTTTAAAAAACCTGTTCTTGGGTACTTGTATGTGTATAAAAATGCAGAACTTATTTGAGTCATTTTCCATTCGATTTCCAAAATAATAATTGAAAGAGGGAACACAGGCCATTATAGGATGTACTGTTCGGTCAGATCCAATAAAAAGTCGAAAAGTTATGGACGTTCAAATTCAGAAGATTCCCATTATCTTTAGATATTCTGAACTTTAACAACAGTTTGATGACCTGTTTCAATCCATAATATTTTATTTCTATTTTTTTATTGAAAGCCCAATTAAATTTGCGTTCAATACGAGTTTGTTTATTAGAATCGGTTGAAATTTGACTGAGTTATTGAAGTTTAATCATCGTCTTGATATTATTGACTAGACATTATTTTGTTTGTTTATTACCTTGTTTTATTGTATTTTAGTCTATCTAATATGTTATTAAGTACTACTATTCGACTTGTAAATATCGTCAAATCACGGATCTATTCTCAGGAATATTTGTTGGGTAACAAATTCAGAAAATTATTCGGGACAACGATTTTGCAACTAAACGGAAGATGAGGAAAGACGAGTCTGGAATAGTTTTATTTCATTGTGCAATAACTTTCTTGGAAATGATAAAAGTGCCGACTACGCAAACGTTGTACAAGAGTTTTTGAGTGCTTACGGTGAAATGGGCTGCAACATGTCTATCAAAATTTACTTTTTGCGTTCTTATTTCAATTTCTTTCCGGACAGTCTTGGCCAACTCAGTGCCGAACAAGGTGAACGATTTCATCAGGAAATGGAAGCTATTGAAAAATGTTCTCAAGGAAAAAACACCATCAACATGATCGCAGATTACTGCTGGTCACTTAAACGCGAAACAGATGTATAAACGACGGATATAGAGTAAACATTTTTAAATTTTGTTGTATTTCTTGTTTTATTTTATATTTTTCGTAAATCACGATAGTAGCCCAGTACTGTTCCAATAAACGAGTGAAAATTTTACTGTTGATGCAATTTATTTTGAACCAAAATATACCTGGAAATGTAATGAACGTAGACTCTAATGTAACATATTGTTATAGTCTGGCAGGTAACAACAAAAAGTAAAAAGAAACAGTGTCATAATTTTACAATAACATTGTAAATATAAGTGCTAGTAATGTCTAATTAGTGTGCATAAAGACTACGGATTTATTACAGTTGGGCCTGTATATTTCTCCTCCGTAGTGTGATGTGTCTAGACCAGCGTTTCCCAACCGCCGGTCCGCGGACCGGTGCCGGTCCGCAGAAATATTTTACCGGTCCGCGAAAAATTTCACCCTTATCAAGGCGGCTCAACTATTTTTCTATACTTCATAACACTTGCTATAGCTTTCACTAGATGGCACTAATACCAATCAATAGAAATGCGTGTAAAATATGCACAAAAAGTATATTCCAAATACATATCATCTTCTATTATTCTGAACTACAGTATTGTAATTGTACGATCACCAGTTTGGTGGTGGCAACATTGCTCACTTATACATACAACATAATTTATAACGATTCGTGTATGCTCCACCCAAGTATTGTGTCAGATCGTTTGTCTTTTATTTTATCGCGCTCGAACGTATTGTTTTTGAATATTGTGGGTTATAGTGTGTTGTGTGGTATTTTGTAAATAAATTTTCTTTCGTAAAACTTTAAGCCGTACAAAATGGAAGTAGGTATCTAAAAAAAGTCAAATAGCAAAACCTTCTTTCTTGGTAGAAGCAAGGACAATATTCAGGAGAAAAGTACTAATGGTATCGAAATTATGCCAAGTACCAGTGCTTCAAGTGTAGAAGGACCACAGACAAGGAAATGGGTCGATACTTCTGAATATACAATACAAACAAAAAAGAGAAAAGGTAACTTTATAAGGCAATATGATAAGGAGTATCTAAAGTTCGGTTTATTGTACCCTTGGCAGCGAACTATGGCCACTGCCTTTGTGTGTAGTATGTTCAGACATTCTTTCAAATGAAGCTATGATGCCTTTAAAACTAGCTCGTCATTTGCATTCAAAGCATAAAAATTTAACTGATAAGCCACTGGACTTTTTTGAAAGATTACACGATCAGATGAAAATCCAGAAAAGTCAAATGAAAATTATGATGACTACTATAGTAACAAGTCACTGCTTCAAGAGTCTTGTTTCGTAGCTCTTCGTATACCTAACTAAAACAAAAAAACCATTCACTATTGGTTAGGAGTTAGTAAAGCTTTGCGTCTTAGATGTTGCTCAAGAAATTTTGGGTCCTCAACAAAATTTGCTACAAAATTAGAGGCTGTACCACTATCGGATACCATAACTCAGAGAAGAATTAATGACATGGCCACCGACATTGAAATACAAGTTATAGTGGGTGTATAAGTGTCCACTTTTTTAGGTCGAAAAAAGTTTAAGCATGTACAGTGTCAAAATCAATTTTATTCAGTAGTTACATAATTTACACAAGCTTTTAAAATTACGTAGGTACTTAAAAAACATTAACAAAAATGGCAGCGTACGGGCTTTTCTCCTCAAAACTCGTTTTAAAATCATCAAATACGTTGAGTCGGGTATCTCAGCCAATTCATAACCGATTGACTTGAAATTGAGACAGTCTTCTCCGATACCTACATATACCAGTCCAGCAAGTTTTTTTTATGAACTTTTCTAAACTTCTTTTTGATTACAGCTATTTGGTTATAAAATTGTCGAATAAAGAGTGTTCAATTTGTGTTCAATAACATGCCAAAATGCAAAAAAGTACTTTTTGCTAACATCCTACGTACTGGACTGGGTTTTGTATCAGAGAATAGGTACATAAAATCGGTCTATGTAGTAATTTTAAATCAATCAGGTGTGAATTGGTTGAGATATCCAACCGTTTTTGAAATGCAAATGATTATAAAGCAAAAGACTATGTTATAAAGCAAAAGACATGAATAAAATTGATTTTTACACTACTACTAGGCACAACGTAGGTATCATTTTTCTAACTCCAGGTGTGGTATTACCCCTTAATTGTCAGCCGGTCCGCGAAATATTTCCCCCACTTTTGCCGGTCCGCAGGCGTAAAAAGGTTGAAGAACGCTGGTCTAGACGGTCAATAAAATTTGATAATTCTGTTAAATTTCAAACCGCTTCGAATAAACAAACGGGTATTAGACGCAAACTTAAATGGGCTTTCAATAAAGAAAATAGCAAACAAATATTACGGATTCAAACAGGTCATCAAATTGTTGCTAAAGTTGAAGAAATCTGAAAATAATGGAATGCATTTTTTATTTTGGAAATCGAATAGACAATGGCGGAGTTATGAATTTTTATACACGTGCAAGTACCCAAAAACGGTATTTTTTTTTAAAAAATCGAGATCTTGGGGGTGTTTGGCAAATTTCAGCTATGCCATTATGTTCAGCTCACCTGCTCAACAACTTCCGCTATGTCTCGTGCAAAGTATATTTCGCTTTTTTTGTACCACAGTTTTATGTATGATCAGTTATTTTGACATATAAAATCGTTGGTAAAATCACAAACAGCCTCATCAAACCATTTTTACAAGGACTCAAGGATTTCATAATACAGGTTATAAGCAATTTTAGGTGAAAGAGGTAATTTTTATTGCATATCAGGTCACATACAATAGTTGTAAATGTCTTTAGTTCACACTCGGCTGCGCCTAGTGCGGAAATCCGACATACACGTGAGTGAATACACGTGGTTTCGTTACTTGTACTGTAATATACTATTATTTTACTTAATTCTATATTTCTATAGTAGTACTATAATATTATTACAAGTATGTAGGAAACATAGTCATCAATATTCTAATTATATAAAAATATGTAGTCTGGTAGCTCTTTCGTTCTTGTTGAACATCTTTTGTTGGCAAGTTATGGCCATACCACCTCCTCAATCCAAGAAATATAAGACGACACTCTTGTGTACAAAGCAGGAACAAGACCGCAATTTTTTCCAACTGATACAACACCAACAATGTTGTACATTAACGGTTTGCTCTGAATTATTCTTTGTAACGGTCCTCCACTATCACCCTGTATAGAAGAAATAACAAATATTAAAAGATAAGTTTTATTTTTAGTCAGATAAACCAATTACAACTCAATAATAAGAAGTAGCGTTTGTCAATATGGATAGGCTTGTCTTTCATCAGTTCAAAAAACTGCTTTGCACAAAATTATACATAGCCACGACAAATTCATTGGACAAAATGTTTGTTTGTCTTTCAACATATTACATAGTACACATAGAATGACAAACAGTTTTTCATGATTAATTTTACACATGCCAACATGCATTTAGAACCATTTTTGATACACAAGATTGTAGCCAACCACTCATAGATTATTGCGCCACCTTTGGTTGAAAATTATCAAATTTTGGACAAAATACGTACAGAAAGTCAGCTCGCCAATTGTTTTTCTTACCTGGCAAGTGTCACCTCCCGTATAGCTTCCAGCACATATTTGCAAATTGTCAGAAATACCATTTTTCAAGCCTGTGCTCGGCTTATAGGTAGGATCGCAGTGTTCTTTCGAATATCTCCATAGATTGACTTTTTGCAGGAAACTGAAGTTTTCGCCTCCAAAAGCCCGAGCTCCCCACCCAGTTGCCTTTAAGGTTCTATTGGGAATGCTAAATTCAATTTGGAGACAGGCTGGTCTAACAAAATCTGTGAAAACTACAGGTTTGTTCAGTTTAAGCAACGCTATATCGTTATAACTGGAACCCTCGGTATATTTAGGATGCGAAATGATTTCACTAATTGTGAAATCTTGAGGCCGTGCTTCATCGCTCTCGCGGCGTAGATCCAAGTCGCCTAGTTTGACATATTTGACATCACCACTATAAAATAAAAAAATAGGTTAATAAAATAAGAAAAGCTTTCCAATTTTTTTCAACCGATTTTAACAAATGATACGTTTTTGGAAAGCCCACGACGCACTGAGTCCTAAAGTAATTATTGCAGACGGGTCAAATCATAATTACTACCAAAAACCTTCACAAGAAATAAGAAATCCATTAGTCCAATTCTCAAAGCGGACTGTGTTCGATGTAGTCTTCCGATCTTGACAATTCCAACGGTACCGGATGGGAAGTTGGCCGAGGAACACATTTCTGAAGACCGCGTTGCTCTGGGATACGCGGTTCGCGAGAAAACGCGAAAAACCGCTAAAATCTTAATTCCACATTTCTGGACAAACCTTACGTGTTACGGGAAAACCGAGCTCACTGTTGAATTCAGCACAGCCCAATGCATAAGCATGACCACATTAGAATGCTCTATATCGCAAAAAAAAATAATAATTTTTTAGATCTTAATTTAACACTTTGAGGTAGAAAAAACTTTGCAACCGTTGGCGATAGAGAGATTACCCATCACCAAATGATAGCTCTCGACGCGTACAACAAAAATATGTAAACTTTTATATGCCTAAGAATTACCATTTTGAAGTTATGTGGTCCAATTCGCTTATTTTACTTCAAATTTAAAGTTAAAAAGGTACGATTTTTATCAAGATTTTGACCAGTTGGCAAAATCAAAACTACTTCCAATCCAATTAAGGTTTTGGTCCCTGGTACTGTTTTTGACGCTACAGCATTTCATTATATTTGAAATTGTCAAAGCGAATTAAATTCAAGGATTCAAGAATTAAATTATAGTTATAAAAATACGTTTTTTTCAAATTTTTAAGCTAATAATGACGTTCTTTTTATTTTTTAGGTAGTACTTATGATTTGAACCGCCTGCAATTACTAATGTAGACTTCAGTACGTTGTGGTCTTTCCAAAAACCTATGATCTCACCTACTTCCGGTCAAACCGGAAGTGCTTCTTCCGGTAAAACCGGAAGTTGATAATATCACCATCTCTATTCGAGCCAGATTTCAGTATGATTAGCCATAACTTTGTTTTTCAATGTTGATACTCACTGTAGTCTATGATATAAACAATGAGCGGCTGTTAGAATAAATTGGTCACTAATAAGACTACCACCACATTGCCATTGGATATCGTTTGTATCTCCATATCCCAATAGAGCCTAAAAAATTTTCAGTTAACTAAATAATCATATAAGCCATAAAATCAATAAACCACAAATTATAGATAAATTCAAACATGTCACCACTTTTGGCCACCCTGTATATACATACCATGTGTGGGAACTCCTTTGGCTTCGCATTCTTCCCTCCTGTGACCAATGGGCCGCCATCGGACTCAATTGTCACTTGTAAGTTGCTGTATTCTTTACATTCTAAAAATAATAATATAGTTAGCAGGTAAATATTGTGTTAAAACACTATTTGAAACAAAACCTACTTTGTACACTTTTTCTCACGAAATTTGTATCGTCCTCGCAACATACAAGTGGTTGCAGTCCATCGAATGAGCAAATCTTTGGGCTTTGTTGGTCCTTGAGTTGTTCCAAAGCTATGGCACATTGTGTCAAGTGCTTACAAGTTCCGGGTTTGTTGTTGTCTAATGTGCATGATTCTAAAATAAGCCAAAAAATAAGCTGTTAAATACATGTACATAGCATCACTGTTTCAGGAAATTGTAGAGGAAGTTGTTCATTAGAAAAATTTTGTGTACATATCCAAATATTTCTGTTGATCAACATTTCCATCGAAGAAATATGGTCCAAATACCCCGTCATATGTTATAGCACACCATACGTTTACTTTTTGAAATAAAACTTTTTACTTTTGCGGACAGAAAAACGTTAACGTATTTCAAGTAACCAGATAAAAGTCTGTAAAGAAACGCAGTGCAATGATTGAATATTACTTACTACTGTGAAATTACCTAAAGTATTTTTCCTGTAAAATTTAAAAAAATAGCCTGTAAAATTAATGTGATACGGTTCTAATTTCACAGGAATATGTTTGTGGAATATGTGAACTCTGAATATCCAATAACCAGCGATGTTACAGTTAATTCTTCTTTTACAGCTTTTTTGGTAGTTTATTACATTAATTTTCTGTAACATTACAGATATTTCTCTCTAGGTATAAACCTAATTGTTCTTTTTAGTTCCTTCAAGTATTACCAAAGGAAGGAAGAAGCAAATACAAAGCAAATGCGTAAACGAAATAATTTTTTACAAATACTTAAATAAATAAATCGTTAAAAAATAAAAAACAATCATTGGTCAAAATACAAAAATTAAGAAACATTTATTCTGAGTAAAAAGTTTCATATGGACCTATTGATAACAAATTAATATTAAGAAGTTAGAGCCATTTAAAATACTGTTTTATTAATATTTTGTTATCTATGCCAGATGAATCTTATCAATACCAGATGATACACACAGAAAAGTGATTACTTGGAACGAGAAAACATAATTTCTTGAATTTATTTACTACATTCAAATGCATATTTACTTGGATCTAGAAAGTTAGGTATATACAAGAAATGCCACATACTCAATATAAGTAAAATAATTTCTCAGATAAATGCTGTCAACAAATAAATTCTTTCTTTATAAGAACCAATATTGTATTGAAAGAAGTAATTGAATTTTTCGTCCCAAAAATGTTAATTTCTCCAACGAAGTAATAGTAAATCCATCCAAGTGCGTAGTTACGTGATCCAAGTAAATATAAGACATTTAATATAAGTAAGTATTGTTTACTGAATAAAAACCCACTAATTATTTAACTGAAGTGATTCTCACTTCCTTCAAGTAAACCCTTTCCCTGGAATAAATATCCGCACCGTGATTTTGTCAAGGCTCGCGCGCCCGCGCGTGGTGCTGGCGCCGCATAGTAGCCTCTAGTACAAAAACAACAACGACGTACCCGTAGGGGATGTGCCTTGTGATTTATTGGGGATGTGTATTGTGATTTATAGTGTACAATAAACGTTTCAACACGGAATAGTTTGATGTAACGCTCACAACAGTTTAGAACGAGTAAGGAAATATAACATACCTATCTGGTTAATAAGCAATAGAAAACGTATTTGTGCCAAATCTTTAAAATTCTTACATTAAGTAGCTAAAAATATTTACCGGGAATAAAAATATACACTTCATTCAAGACTGTTTACTTACTTCACCACTATCTTAAATCTAGTAATTATTCCAAGAAATAACATTTCTTGGTTGAAGTCAATAATCTCTCGCGTATATACGAACATACCAACTACTTCAGCCAAGTAATTCTCTCTTCGTTCGAGAGATTACTTTTCTGTGTGTATCTATGTTTTCTGTTAAAGTTTGTTAAATACGAAAAAGCTTGCTCATACATACACAATGTTGAAAACTGAACTATAACAAGATAATTTATAACACGAGGTGAAAATTAAATGCAAAAACATACCAAATTATAAATAAAAATATGTGAAGCTCTTTTAAATTTGTTTCATTGTCAAAATTAGTACTTACTTCAATTTAATTTAATTATTTTTTGTTTAATTAAATACACACTGAAATTTAAAATTACACTTTAGTTTCCTGTTCGCAAAAATTTTCGTCTATAATTGCAAATCACTCTGTATATTTATTGATTTTTTTATGAATGGGACCGACATAATTTGCGTCATAGCAGCTCAGAACTTGTCTGGTGATAGGTTAGTTATCTTACCTGGAATGTAAGATCATATTGAAATCCACCACCTACAACTCTGTTCTTCTCCTAAAGTATCATTATGAGCAGCAGATTCAAATTATAGGTTTATTTTGTCACACATTTGGAAAGACAAAGATATTGAAAATAAATAATGTTTGAATTTGACCAATAACTTTGCCAGATTGTTGTTTTCTAGAGGTTATTTTGCTTTTATGTAACAAATAACTGTAAGCAATATTGTCAATTGTTAATGAATAGTCTAGAATGTTGCCCGCTGGATGTAACATCGAAATAGTGGTTGAAAACCTTCTACGAAATCTTAGATGTATAAATTAAGTAAAATGTGTTTTTTCCAGTCAATTATGACGTAATACTGGCCTCATCTGTCTAACAAACTAAAGCAGGAAGTGGTTTGCTTAATCTGCACTGTAGATTCTGGGTAAAATCGAAATATAAAGAAAAGTTTTATCATTTAAGTTGTTCTACAGGTAAACTTATTTACTAGATCTATTTATTACTAAACATCAGAAACATTATACCAGCTCATTAATTTGGGTTCAGAAACAAACATTCGACAACCGAACAGGTTTATAGAATAACAACGACTAGAAAAACGGTATGTTCTTTCTGGCAGATACTTTCGTATAAAACAAGGTGGTCCAATTCTATATATTTTTTATACACACGATCTTTTTTTACACCTTTAAACAGTAGTTATTAAGATTGTATTTTAAATTCTTATAATATCAATATCGAATGATATGATTTAGAAACAAAATGATAAGGGATAATGCAGTAAACACATGGTTAACCAATTGATAGTATAAATCTTAACCAATAGATAAATGGTATTATTCTATAGTTTCTTTACTTACTTTGTAAAGTAAATGGAATTAAACTTAGCAGAGCCACCAACAACACTACCGATCTTGACAACATTCTGCACCGCACTAACTGGTTTTGTAATTAACGTACATCACGACCTCTCCGTTTTATTCATAATCATGCTGAATTGATTATATCTTTTCGTAAGCTATAGTATAGGGAATTCCACCATTGAATTCACAGTAATTCACGAAATGTTTTTCACGCTAATTTAAAATATCATTTATTATATTTCATTTCTAGAAATAGTAGGTTAAGGGTCAGTGCATTGTCAAGTTATCACATCAATTTAGCACAACATAACAAACACAAAACAAATCAAAGATATGTTTTTAACAACAAATATTATTAGCAAATGACGAAGGTTTCCTTTTAAAGATAAGAACTGCTCCAAGTGAGTGCTAATGAAAATTTACTGATTTACTCCAGTCATTCTAGAAGAAAATATGTAATTATTTAAACAACATAGTAAAGTTTACAAAATGATTTGTGAACCTATACGAGAAAATGAATGGTTAATTTAGTATTATCAATTATAATTGATCCAACAAATTTTTGGCGATTGCACGTCAACCGATCGTTTGACCTTAGAACGGACATTTCTAATGTCAACCGACAATCATCCAAGAAACGTTTTACATTAGAACGGGCATTTCTAATGTCATCTATACAAAATTAACCGCTCATTTTCTCGTATAGGTTCCCGAATCCTTTTGATGGTGAATTTTGTACGCTACAATGTTGTATTTTTAGCTTTGCTATTAACTGAGTGAGATTCGAGGAATGAAGGATTAATGTCTGACATTTTAATATGCTACTACTTGAACCATAAGCCATCGATTAGTATCAGTTTCATCGACTGCATTTGAATTTCCGAATCAAAATATAGAATGACGACTAATTATAATGCCCAATGTAGATTGTTGTATACTAAACACTATATGGGACCGCGCACGAGAGAATCGCCCTAACTGCCATCTCTCGCTTCGACAATATTGACTCCTGGTTTTGAAGGCGCATAACTCTAAAACTACTCAACAGAAAAAATTTAAATAAAGTGTATCATACTCCTGAATCATTTCTACATAAGTTGTATGACTGTCAACATTTTTTGCCTCACGGTGTGAACACGAGCGCGGGAGAAATGAGAAAAGGTCCCCGCCGATCTTTTTCCCTCGTAAACCGCTTGCCACAAAATTTTCAACTATTGTTCAGGTTGCATTTGGACCCTCTTCTAAAGATTGACGTTTTTTGTTTTCTATAGTTTTTGTGTAATAAAGGTTGCGTACAAGATTTTCATGGAAGCGGATATCTCAGTAACAGTCATATTTTATTTAGTGTGACTGTAGAAAAAGATTTAAAAAGTTAATAATTTTTAAGTAATTTTTAAAGCGATTTAATATGTGTTGCGTCGCAACAATTGATTATTTGGTTTCCATTTTCTTAATCAGAATGTTGGAACAAATTCCTGTTTCCCCCACCCCAGTCGTCCATCCAGTTTAGTCCCATTTGAAAAACCATTCACACCTCACCGTCGAGAAGTGATCCTAGAACTTGAGTGTGCGAAGAACCCCCAAAGTTTCCCATATAGAAGGAAAACGTTCCGCGTCTATCGCGCCCATCTCGTATGGTGTTAGTTCGGCCAATCAAGGTCCCCATCTCTCCCCGTTGAATGAGCACGTGAATAGTGAGTTACAGAGCGATTTATCCGGAGAAACAGCAACCTGTGGACGCGCTTGGTGAGTTCCTTATTTTCCTTTTGCGCCCAGAGATTCCAGTGAAACCATCAGCACTGCCCCAGCAATATGAATGATATAAATTTCGTGCAGCGCGCACTATGTCAATCGTAACGGTAAATGGAAACGTAGCTGGGACAGTGGAGATTATTTACTATTAGTACGATACGATCAGAACCATTTACTTTCGGAATTTTGAATAGTAGTGCGAGTTAAATATAAATAATGAATTTAGATGTACAATTAATTATACCCAACAATATTTTACAAATACGGATTCAAACGGATTCACTGATCGCGTCAAAACTTCGCATCTCGTTCGACTGCCTTGCACCAAAACCCACAAGCGATGGTAGCCGAACTGCGCAAAATATTCTTTATGTTTATTTCGGTCTTAAAAATTAACAAACAGTCGGAATGCTATTAAATGCAAGGGATATGTATCGCAGTAAATAAGGATTATTTGCATGCTAACTGCATTGTCCTGCATTCGTTCCTGTGATATGGCTTCCTTCAAAATCTTGTTCGCAACCTTTATTACATAAAAACTGAAGAAAACAAAAACGCCAATCTATAGAAGAGACTCTTAGATACAACCTGAACAAAAATTGAAATTTTTGTAGTACTTCTCTCGCGCTCATGTTTACACTGAGAGGAAAACAATTTTGACAATCATACAACTTATGTAGAATTGATTCAGGAGTATGACATACTTTATTTAAATTATTTCTAAGGGCCTTCAAGCACAGTTAAGAGCGCAAACTGTCGCATAACATGACGACTTTCCTCCACGACTGCTACCTCAAGGCTGTATATTGTATAATCGCGATTTGACATTCCTATAGTTTAAGAAGACGGTGTTGGTTTTATTAAGATTGAACAAAGGGTTAATGAGATACAGCCTATTGATTATCTCGATGTTTGCAAATATTTCGTGTCACCTAATCAGTTATTACTTAATTACGGATGAGGATTTACTTATTTCGTATCAAACTTTTCCAGTTTTAGATTTCAATTTTTTTAAAATTTCATTGCGATCTCGCCAAGGGTACTCGACTAATTAGCATTTTTCTATACATTTAAACACTGCCTGCTTTTTAAAAAAAACGGTCTGAGTACAATCATTGATTTTACTCAGAAAAATCTCGAAATATGATATCTCTACTAATACATTGAAAGAACTTCCTCCTCTCTAATTGTTCTTGAAATACAAAGGAATTGCCTACCAACAAATAAAAAAAATTAAAATAGTCCTACAGGTTTTATAAATATAAGACATTAAAGTTAGGTCAAACATCAAGTGCGTCACCTTTTTTGGAACTCAGCAAAGCTGGGCAAAGTTAATCAGAAAGTTAACTTCGTTAAACGTAAGTCCGTTAACGAAAAAGTTAACTTTGTTAAACGATAGTCCGTTAATTTGTTACAAATGTAACGGAAGTTAAAGTGAACCGTTAATCGTTAACTTTTGACACAAACAAATATAATTGGGTGATTATGCAACCCAAATCACTGCGAACCTGCCGGTTGCTAAGTTAAAATTACATTAGGAATTTTTCAAACTAGGCATAGTGGTAGCCAGGTACTGTGCTAGTGATACCGGTAAACTTGGGTGGCTTTTGCTATAGTTATAAATTATCATCTAACCTACATTAAGCACATTAATTTGTATACAGTATAGTATCTAAAACAATAATAACAACCAAAATACACTCAATGTTTGAAATATCAAGAAAATCTGAACAATACAAATAAATTGCTAACAATGGCCAAAGCCACCCAAGGTAACTAAAATACCTTGCATAAAACATAAAATACATTGCGAGATGCAAGATTTACAAAAGACATTGAAAAAACAAACTAAGGTGGTTGGAGTTATAAGTTAGCATTTTTAGAAGGTTGTCAGTTTAGGTTTAAATATTGAAACAATAGGTATTTGCTAAAAGATAGCAATATATAAAAAGGCAGAATATTTATTATTACATAATAAATGATGATCTACACTAAGCGAAGCCTTTTTTGTACTGTTTTCGTGCGACCGGGAACCATACTGGGAACTGCCGTGTCGCCCATAGTCGCGTCACACACATTGTAACAAAACCAAGTCCGAACTTGCACAGAATACCTAGTTCAATTTGATATGTTTGCTTATGATATTTTCGATTTAACGGACTTGAATTAACTGATGATGAATGTAGCGGAAGTTAATGAGTCCGTTAATGGTTTTGAAAGTTAACTTAAAAGTTAATTCGTTAACGAAAAATTTAACTTTGTGAATTAACGATTAACGGATTAACGCTCTTGTGCCCAGCTTTGGAACTCAGTGTATTATTATTCTAAGAAAAACTAATTATTTTCAGTTGCAGATAAAATATATAATTACTGACATAACAGAATAAATAAGGACACGAGCACAGAAGAAAATCATATTCCAGTTTTGTTATAAATCCACTGCCGATAGTTGGAGACTCTGGTGAATACTCCTGGATATCCTTGTATGCCGCACGGTTTTACCGACCAAGATACAATTCCGTACTGTACGCCACTGACCGTCAGAGGGCCGCCGGAGTCGCCCTGGAAAATTTCCGGGATTGTATACAATTTTATGGCTTCGCAGTGTCAACTTACTGTACATTGTCCTTGTCCTCCCTCGGGAACACCAGCGCAAATATGTACCGATGGTATCGCCACACCATCATGAGCCGTGTAACAATCTTCCTCTGAATATATTGTCAGGTCAACCCTTTGTAAAATTTCCCTTACAGTTCCGTTTGTCTGAAATATTCGATAGAGCCAAATTAGTAATTTTGTGGCTAAGTTTATCTGGGAATGTTGTCTTGTTCTGGACAGAATATTCAAATTTATTTGGATGAAATTTGTGGACCATAAAATATTTTGTATTGATAAAATAGGGTTTTTTGTTTTCAAGATGAGAAATTTAATGTAAATTTACATATGAAACTAATTGACTTCCAGGTATTGAGCTGTTTGGAACTGTGTTAAAGTTGAAAGTTACTATCAGTTACATGTGATTTATATATTTACAGGCTCGTATTAGAAAATTGGGTTATAGTAGCTTAATTTCAGTGTTTGGTACTTTCAGTTTTTCTTTCATAATTGTCTTTGTATTTTTGGCTTTAACCATAATTTCTCCATAATTTAGTAAATTCGAACGAATAAATTTATTAATTTAATTTGTTGATTAATTTATTGTTAAGTGCTTGTGGTATAGTCTCGATGAATTATAGAATTTAAAATTTGTTAGACATTTGCTAAATTTAATTAATCAATGTTTGAAATTTGGTTTGAGAAAACCATATACAAAAAGATATACAAATCATAATTTCGTAAAAATTGAATTTGGAGACAGAAATTTCAGATTCAGATGCTATGTAAAAATCCAGCCTGTGTAGTTTATTCTTGCCAATTTTTTAAATAGTTTAACGACTATTGTTCCATTTTTTTGTTAATAATAACTAAGGTGCATATATTAATTTAAAATTCTTTATTGTAGCTTCAATTTAGAAAATAATTATCATTATCTTATATTAAAGAAAAAATCAATCGTATTAAGAATATTTCACAAAAAAACAATAAAATTACTCCTTATTAAAAAAAATGAGTTAATTTTCGATGAAGTTACGATTAAGTACTATTGTATGTATTATTGCTAATAGAATTTTTCTCCTATCTCTATATACAAAAAAGGAAATACTCGGTTTCACAGGAAAATAATCATATTGTATATTTCCGCTATCACTATTTCTCTGACAGTGCCACTACAAAATATGGCAACTTTGGAAGAGATTTCCTTAAGGTTCTCCAAAATTTCTTTTTCAAAATTTTATGTAGTATCCGGGACTTTCATGAAAACGCATCTCAAAAAACCCATATATTTCTAAAACTACTAGATACAGTTATAATAAAAATGAAATGTATGATATTAGAACTACAGGCTAAGCATGGGCGCCGTTACATATGGGCAAGGGGGGGCGCTTGCCCCCCCCTGGATTTCGAACCCAACTACCGCCACGCGAAAAACAAAAAAAAAATAGGAGTGGACGAGAAATTTGTGATCGATCTTTTATCACAATTGAAGACCGAAATAGATCTGATCGATAAATCGGTTATTATCATATCAGATGAATCTTTTGATCATCGATCAGGTTGATCTTTTTGATCAGATCGATCTCGCAAATGTCAAACCGAATTGAAAGCTATGTATTTATTGGACAGACAGGTCGGTCGCCGCCCGGCCTGTGCGTAAAATATTTTTGCGGCTAGGCTTGAAAGTTATTAAGTGAACGCCTAGGGGGCAATTAGTATCTTTCGCGTTCCCACAAAGATGCAAAAATGACATTTTCGTATAATGAAGGATGAAAAAAAATTACTTGATAAATGATGACTATTCCGGTTATTATCGGCTATTGTCACCAATGTCAGTTTTATTAGATATTGCGATATGCCCTCTCGTAACAGTCGCGAAAGAGCCACAAGATGACAAGATACGGTATCTAAATTTTGCACTGTAGTCCAAAATAAGTATTGTTGTATGCACTTTTATTTGATCGTACTTATTAGATTCCATTACTTCGCAATTTTTGGCACTGCTGAGCAGTTTATCTTAATTACACTGGGTGTGAAACTAATAAGCGTAAAATATATAGATAATGTATAATAGTCAACTTTTGATAGTAGACCAACTTTTGATAACGATTTCATGTCCAGATAGACGCCGTTTAGGAACTGCAGAGAGCCGGAATATTCTACCAACTTTAGAAATTGCTTTAGTAAAGTAGGTTGTATGAAGTATCATAGAATTACTATTTTAAAAGCAGATAATTTAAAAAGATTTAAAGATAACCTATTATTGGCCAAAGTTGATACTAAAATTACAAAACATCGGTTAATGAAAAGGGAGTTTCATAAACGTTAAATAATAAAAAATTTCAGACAAAAGTTACTTGATATTAAAAGGGCCATCCAATGATACATGACAATAGATTCTCTATGCTGTTTGTAATATTGGCACCATTTTCTGACTCTCTCCAGCGTTGACACAATACATTTCCGTACATGAGTTCGTTTAAAAGTTACCTAGTAGTTGATCTAATATTGTCGCCTTACAAGTGTTCAAGTATAACAGTAAAAGAAAAAAATCTGATGTGGCCAGGCACATGACTTTATCATACTATATATAAAATTAATAGTTTAGCTGCATGAGATTCTATTTGATCGAGATCGGCTATGTCTGCATTAAAATAAAACTAATAGAACTAGACAGATATGTCGAATAAAGCTGCGGTCGGATATTGTACTCCGCTGACACAGGGTACACTGTCCAAATGACACTTACGTGTTATTGGGTGTAAAAAGTGTACGGTATACTATATCCGAACGCAGCTTATATTGCCAGGTTGTCAAAACATTTGCGTTTGACACTACGTACTGTCATTAGAATCATATCTGACATATAATCTGACATATCCTGGCTACTAGGTTTAAAGGAGTACGACCGATCTCGATGAAATAGAATTTGCTCATGCAGCTAAACTATTGATTGTACCAAAAAATGTCATAGTGATAAATTATTCAGAATTTCATCTTCTTTAATTTATTATTTAACTATTTCTACGAAATTCCAGAAATGGCGGCTTATTTACAAAATGTTTCAAAAATGCTAAGACTAAACCTGCAGTTCCTTTGGACCATTTTCAACAGAAAGCTTTTCAGCTCTAAGTTTGGTTATGAAACTTCTAAATATGAAGTTTCGTCCCGATACCTTTAGTAGTTTCTCCGGAATCGTCGCCACAAAAACGGGTACACACATCCACACACACACACACACACACACACACACACACACACACACACACACACACACACACACACACACACACACACACACACAGACATTTTTTTGTACCTTGGTCAAAAATGTTCAGGGGACCCAAAAAGACATATTTCCGCTAAAATCTCAAAAAATTTTTTTGGCATGATTACAATACTTTACATACTGCGTATGATAAAGTAAAAATATTATTTCGTCGTCGATTATCCTTAACACAGAATTTCCAAATTAATCCACTCTTCTCTACATTTAGTCATTATTTCTCGTTAACGGAGTAAATTTGAAAATAATATTGTTGCCTTTTTATTGTTTATCAATTTGTTATTAAGATATTGTATCAGATGCTCGATGACCACGAGCTAGAAATTATTATAGGAAATTAACAACAATTACTCCTATCGTATTAAAAAGTAATAAAACGGCTACAATATTGCTTGAAAATCATACAAAATCTTAAGTTCTAGAATAACAGTTCAATGATTTAGAAACAATATATAATTACAAACAATTATTAATTAAAAATATTAATCCCACATTAATAAACGATAGAAAGACGGCAAAATGACTTGAAATTCAATTAATATCAATATATAATAAGTAAGTGTTGTCGAGCATACAGGGATCACGACCATGGATGGCTATTAACACAAAAATGTGAACCAAACCATTTCACTACCTTAAAGCGATAGAGATTTTTCAGAGTGTATGCAAAATAACACAAGACGAAAATGCTGCAAAACAGTTAATGGCATAGTCCTTAATATTAGGTCACCATTTAACACAAAAAAAAATTTTGCCCCCCCCTGGAACTTTTTCTAACGGCGCCCATGAGGCTAAGATGTAACAATAACAACAAGTAACAATAACAAGCTAAGATTTGAGGAGGTGATTCTTGGGTCCATTTTGAGAAAAAAAAATCAAAACGGTCTTAACTTTTCAACTACAGGCTGGTAAAGTTTTAAGAAACAAATCTGTATTGTTAATTTTGATGACTTAAATACGTGACAATGAGACTAGGTAGACGACAACTGTCAAAACTGTTATTGTTTACAAAACAAAATCTGCTTCTTACCTACTAGCGTTTTTTATCCTTGATAATAACAAATTTCATAACAACATGCAAATGAATGAATTTTATTTGCTTATGCAATAACCGTACGTCAAACGAAAAAAAAGAGATCAGATTTGCTCAGAAAAGAAAGCGAATTTCAAAAATAATTTTACTTTGCGAGAAAGCTGTGATTCAGTGCAAATCCCGCACGAACGCCACTGGC
This sequence comes from Aphodius sticticus, assembly GCA_963966075.1. Classification (NCBI taxonomy): domain Eukaryota; kingdom Metazoa; phylum Arthropoda; class Insecta; order Coleoptera; family Scarabaeidae; genus Aphodius; species Aphodius sticticus. Next base: position 13,933,652 of record OZ014506.1, read on the forward strand.
AAGAATAAAAAATAGGTTCTACAGCAGAAAATGCCTTTTGATGCATAGAAGATGCGTACTTCGTTACACAAGAATAATAAGGGTCACACCAAAGTTATCATAAAAACAACTTTTTCTTAAAACTTTAGCTTTAGTTCAAAAGTTAAGGCCTTTAGGACATATGTTCATATAAGCTTTTTTTCATAAAATAGACCAAAGAATAACCTCCTTAAATATTAGCATGTTATTAAGAAACACCCTGTATATTAAAACTTTACAGGATAACTATTATGATCTTCCAAATAACTAAGTTCTTGAGAAATTATTAATATTTTTCTACTAAGTATATAATTTTCTGATCTTGTAACAAACAAATGTCACATTGATTTAAATTATCAAAAAGGCTACGTTTAAAAACTTTTAAAACAAGTTAAACCAACGAGCCTTTTGCTGTCTTTGATAAAATATAATCAATTTGTAGGAACGAAACCTCTAAGGCTCGAGTGTTATTCGAATTTTGACTCAGTAATTTCAGTTATAAACATTTTTGTATGTGAAAAGAAAAGTAGATTCCAAAAATGTAAACATGTACAGGTGTTCCAATAAGAAAGCCGACTGACTTGGAATATGCGATATTGAACTACAAATCATAAACCAAATTTCTAGTAAAATGATGTGCTTTACACAAATAAATCAATAACTCTAGCTCATAAACTATAGGGTTAGGGCTCAAGGATTCAAAAATATACGGAAATATAGGCAAATCCATTGAAAAAATCTAAAGCTACACGACACTAGCGCCATCTCCAATCAAATCAGTGTCATTTTGACACCTTTCATACGTTAAATCTCTTAAGGCAAATTTTGTATATTTTTGGGCCCGTACTTAGTACTTTTTACTTTTTACTATCATACGTAGTTAACGTAGTACGTAAAGTATTGTAACTGTGCCGAAAAAAAATTTCAGATTTGTACAAAAAAAATGTCTGTGTGTGTACACAGACACACACACACACACACAGACAATAAATTAAAGTAGAGGAAATTTTGTATAATTTATGTATATGACATTTTTTGGTAAAATTAATTGCTTAGCTGCATGAGCAAATTCTTTTTGATCGAGATCGGTCGTGTCTCCATTAATATAAAATTAGTTAGCCAGAATTTGACAAATATCAATTATCATTCTAATGACAGTAGGTAGTATCAAACGCTGATGTTTTGACAATTCCTACTGCTAATAGTATCAAAATATCTGTCAAATCCTGGCTAACTAGTTTTATTTTAATGCTGACACGACCGATCTCGATCAAATAGAATCTCATGCAGCTAACCTCTTACTTTTATATATAGTATGGTAAAGTCATTTGCCTGGCCACATCAGATTTTTTAAGATAATTTAATTTTAAGATTCGAATGACCTACTCTGTATGTATCTTTATAGCATTAACTTTCAATAATCTTTAATAGTAAAAGTGATTAACATATATACCTTCTCAAAACCCCAACCTACTAAAGAAGCGTTTTTACCAGCGGGTGTACCATCATATGCGCTCACCAAGTTTACAGGTTGTACATAGTGGTTAAACGTTATAGGTTCCTCCAGCTAAAAAATAAGAAAATTTTTAATATTAATATTTTAATATGCTGTAGGTCATTTGAGAAAATATTAATTCTCCGACACTAACGAGTAGATGAAGGACAAAAAGGAGAAGAATTGAATTTTTATTTCGGAAACTTCCTATAAATTACCTCAATTAATCCAATATCGTTTTCGTACGATGGTTCCAAACCTAGATAATCTTCATGCTGGAACAGTCTTACAGCTTGGGCTGTCTGGTTGATGGGGCTCTGACCATTTTGAAGATAAATGGAGCCATACAAAACTGATGCGTTGCTAACTAAACTTTAAAAATATTTCTTTCTAGTAATCGTCATTTATAATTTGTTGTAATGTTAATATGCTACTTAATCTAGTGTTTTCTAGTGCATTTTTAAGATATATGTACCTAATGCAGTTGAATATAATTTGTTTTTATTTTATTTTGTGTGAAACTTACCTAGGAAATACGCAATGGCCAGCAGTTAAAATCCATTTGTTTCCAATAATAGAACCACCGCACTCATGCATATTAAAGTAGCGTATTGAAACCTAAAAAAAAAACATATTTTTATAGTTAATCATGAGAAATATATATGTCGATATGTAAAAGTGCAAAATATTGTCGTAAACAGGCAATTTCACATGTTTTGGATAGTGGAATTGTGACTTCCAAAAAGTTAAATTCGTGGTCAAAACCCAGCTTTATGGTATATGAAACAAATTTATGAAATTAACTAGAATGGATGAGTGGAATAATGCACATTGTCTGGGCAGTTTAGATATGCCCCCTGAAAAGCAAAATGTTAATAATGGTTAAAAAATTTATTATATAAGAAACAACCAATAAAATATTGGTTTACTTTGGATTGGAACTGAAACCACTGTTATTCTTGTTTCTATTCCCAGAAAAAATCTGCAATTCTTGTCTTTTTACCATAGAATAACCTCAAAATTCCTAAAATTATTGGAATGTATGCATTTCTGCATTTCAATTTAGTATTCCATTAGGTGCAATTCATACACATACATATACATCATACTTTACTTATAATGGCCCAATTTAATAATGCAATATACATCAAGCGGTATGTACTTGTTTTCCCATTAGCAGTGGCGCAAGTTATTATTTACTTTAAATTAATGGCGTTGAATAGGTGTTGATTTTGTGGAAACAAATGCAAATTACATTTGGTTTGTAAATGATTTGTTTTGGGCAAATATAGAGAATCATGAAATACATGGATGTTTTTAATAAAAATTCATTCAACTGAACAAAATGTTAAACAAAATGAAGACCTGTCCAGAGTTACTAAAGATGTCAACATTTGTCAGTTGATAATCTGATAAAGCAAACTACACTGAGAAAAATGGCTGTAAAATTACACATAAATCATTGTGAAAATTACAATAGAAATGTGGTAAGTATAAAAATTGCACGTAATTCCAATTATTTTTACAAGTCTGTGTACTATTACAGCGATATTGCTGCTTTATTTCAATTACAATGATCTTTTAGTAAAAATACAATGGAAATATACCTTAAATTCGTAAAATTACGACTTACGTTGTGATTTTACTGTTTAAATAGCTGGTTTGTTGATACTCTAACGCCCAGACGCATGCGCTACGTTTGATCAGCTGTTTTGCAAACGAACGCCGGCACGCATACCATCGAGTGCAATATGTAGTTGGGCGCTTTGTATTTCTGTCTCCGGTAAGTAACAATGATACAGTTAACTAAAACTTATCTAGATACCATGTAGGTGTAGGTTAAAATACCATGTGACACTGCAGAACAATTGTATTGCCTTTGTAGATCACCAACGACGACAATTAGCCACAGAAATTTATGTGAACGCCATAACGTGAACGCCATACCTGGATGAAAGCTGTAAGTACAGTACTCTACGTTTCTTTGTGAAAATTTGCTTTAAGATTGAAGGGTTTTATAGCAACATAACGATAATGTGCAATCTTTTTTCTTAGGTTAACTTTTTTGTGTCTGTCTAATATTTCCTTGTTTCCTTGTTCTTACAGATACAGATGCGGAACATCTTGCACGAAGTGTGTTTGTCAGAAAAAGAGTGAACGAGTATGTATGTTCATGGTTGACCGAAGTACACTTATATATTTATCCGTGGGTTTTCTATGTTTAAGTATTTGCGTCCGCTAAGTATTTGTTAATTGCTTCTCTGTAGTTTTAATGTATTTTTATGTCCCTCAAACTATTTTACACTTGCATGTACATATTTATTTTTTTACAAGTAATTTTATCTATACCATTTTGTTTGACCGTACTATTGTAACGTTTGACTATGTGGATGATGTTACTGTTTTTTTTTGTTTATGTATATGATAAATAATGTTAATATCTACTTAAGATCAGAATAAAATTATACAAATCAAAAATACTGCAATTTTCATTGAATATTACACTGAAATAGATGTAAAATTATTACGCATTACTTCATATTTAATTTAAAATTACATTTAAAATGATGGTCAAATATTACGCATTGCCCCATATATCACTTAAAATTACATTAAAATCGGTGTAATATTTCAGCCAAATTCTTGTAAAAGCACAGTGTAAATATACAATGACAATGTAAAAATACTATTCCTACTGTAAATTCACATCAAAATCTTTTTTAGTGTAGTTTCAAGTGAATACTCAAACAATTTTTGTTACAGTCAAATAATCGGGTCTTATGAATTGCCCGAAAATTTAAATGGGTAAATTTATCGCGATCTTTTTGCAAATTACCAAATCACCAAATGCCAAATGCAACTACCAAATCTTCTAGGTGTACACACGCAGGTGAATGTGGCTTCAAAATTGTTTTTAATCTAATTTCTAAATTTTACAATATTTTAAAAAGTACACTAAATGGGCAATATTTTAAATTAACTTGCCAAGTTATTCAGGTAGGTATTTTTCGTTTAAATATGACAACTCAATTATAATCTTAGAATTTGGAATTTTGTAGCTGTGGCACTCGAAAAACATTTCTAAGGTGACGATTTTGGCAAAACTCATAGCTTATGGTGCCCGTAGTAAATATTAAAATGTGTAGAATCACAGTGAATAGGAAAATTTTTAATTAACGAAAAACCATTGAAAAGATGTCAGACATAATCTTTCATTCCTCGAATCTCACTCACTTAATCGCAAAAATACAAATACCACACTGTAGCAGACAAAATTTACCATCAAAAGGATTCGGGAACCTATACGAGAGAATGAATGTATATTGAAGTATATTTTTGCAATTTTACGGCAACTAATGTAAACGGTCAGTTTACATTAAAAATACCCGTTCTAATGTCAAACAATTGTTTGATGATTGCCGGTTGACATTAGAAATGCCCGTTCTAATGTCAAACGACAGTCTCTAGTTCCGTCATAAATATCGATAGCATCATTGGAGATGATGAAATAAGACAGAATGATGCAACACTAGCAGCAGAGAGTAGCGATTTTGGCATTGATACACCACCTTTGGAGATAACAGTTGAACTAGTGCCATCTCCATTAAAAAGATCATTATTCTGAACTGAAACACCCAAATAACATAAAAAGAAACTGTTCTTCTATAAAACTATTTCTAATGCTTGGAGAGAATATTTGTTAATAAAAAAGAAGGAAGCACAAAAGAAAAGCTTTGTAGAGAAATAAGAAGGATGCGAAACAGGAAGAGAATAAAAAGCTCCGCCAAAAAAAAAGAGAACACTGAAAATTCTAGATGCAAGAAACATTAAGATACAGATGAGGTAAAGAGGGCAGACTGAAGAAGACTAAGGACTTATTTTATACTGTGTTTCATTAAAAATGGTAAAACATAAATGTTTAACATTTCTTAATAATAAATCTTATTTAACAATATGTAAAACACTTAATATTTACTTGAATGTTATATATAGTGTTTATATTTGTCGGAATAATGTAGCACAAGTGTCTGATTTTGGATCACTGTCTATATTAGGTTCACTTAGGCAACTTATAAAATATAATATAAACTACAAAACAATTATCAATTTTCTTTGAAAATGTCCAATTGTCTTTAGAAGGAAATATATGGTGAAAAAAAAGTTGACATAGTCATTAGCACCACATAAATATAAATTCTACAGTTACAAATGTAACAACAATTTCTTAACCTGTTTGAATTTGGGGCGCTTACCTTACTTTAAAAAATATTGTTTAGTAATTATATAAATAAATATTGAAGAGTTATGCAACTAATGTAACTGGTGGTTCGATTAATGTGTGCTCAGTAAAATAACTCCAACTTATGCAACCAATTTAACTTTTCTATATGGAATATTATTTAAATATAGCGGCAACCTAAAATTTTAGCTAGCATTAGAGCCCACACTCCACGGCCTACTTTGACTACAGTACAATCATTTATGATGATCATGTACAACGTAGGTAAGTACATCGAACATCTAGAATGACTGGACTATTCTACTTGCTTTGCTGATTTGAACAGCTTAGAAGGCCAGCATTCCAAGAAAATCAACAGGGATTACAAAATAGAGAAGCATCTTACCTTATTTCAGCAAGTTTCTTCTTCAAATTCGACGGTATCATGATCTAAAATCTAAACGGGAACATCACCAGCACCAACTGTCATTTATTTATCAAGTTAATAAACCAACACACCGATATTTTTTAAAGCAAACACTGAGAAACGCGTATAAGTTAGAAGACGCTACAATCTGTCAAACTCATCTGGTCATACGTCCGGGCGGGGCGCACGTATAACGATACACATAGACGTGAAATGGAAGAGAGTGCATATCCGTGCATTGCTGAATAACTTGGCACCAATTTATTATTGCAACGATGCATGTAATATTTGCCAATCTTTGGTAAAGCTGTATAACTAATAACACCAATAATAGATACACCAATTTACAATAATAACAAATCGGTGCCTGAGTACTTTCACGTTAATCCACTCGCACTAGTATGCACCTTCTCCCCCTTGTGGTATCTATGTGCATTTGCTTTGCGTCCTTTGCGAGCTCTTTTGTTTTCAGTTGTGCTAACGTGTTCGTAGTACGGGTATGTGTGAATAATGTTAGCGTCTTTACGCGTTTGTTGATGTTTTCTGTTCATTATCAACATCGTGGTTGATAAATCTTTATTAATTTGTGACATTTAGTGCTAGTGATAGTGCTAGTGATCCTTTTTACATTTTGAATCAGTTTCCGTCGGATTAGGAACGAAATCTAACCTATATAAGGTAAGTAGCATGTTTTTTTTCTATTTTGCAATCGCCTTTGATTTTGATGGAATCCTTGCGTTTTAATGTCGTTTTATGCTTGATTTCCTGTGATAATATTATTCCAACAACAATACATATTTTGCATATGTGACTCGGATAATAAAAACCCTTAAAGACAGACCAAACTGATATATCACGATAACTTAAAAACGGTTACTCGTACGAAGAAGTTGAATAGGACCTTTATTGTAGAAAATTAAAGGATCTATCAATGTCAATCAAACTTTTATTGTCGCCAGATCAATAGGAACCAAGATAATGTCACAAATGTACATTATTTTGCCCACCTTTCGAAATCGTTTTCATTTTTTTTTATAATTTGATATATAAATTTTGTTCGAAATAAATACACTTACTATAGAAGCGAGCGGAATGATTTTTTTAAATTTATGTGTCTGTGGGAGGTTTTGAATTGGATAGTTTTCAACCGATAATTTTCCATATACGGAAAAAAAGAAAATGATCCGTAGATCTTTATGGTCATTGAAAGTTTGCATTTCCTTCTTGAAAGAAGTTACCTTGGACATGGTGGTGGGCATCAAATGTCTGTGGACGTATGGTGCTTCAACTTCAGCTCTTTAAAATGCTATTTCAAAAGCGAAAGAAATCTATGTATATGATTGAGAGAAACCACAAATATCCAAATCACAAATTTTGCCTTAGACAATGTTTTTTTTTTGCAATAGTCATCAGTGGTGTCTATCGAGATGATATATTCCTTAATGAAATCATCAACAAATTAAAATAATAAACCTAATGTGATAGTAAAGAGATAAAAGTTAGTGTACAAATACCGTTCACAACAGAGAAGGAATTTTGAAATTAAATTCTAATAAGAATACTTTCTGCGTTTCTTATTTTAATTTTAATTTAACTTCTTATTTTGTTAAAGTTTGTTTTTTAATCATGAACAGCAAAATAATTTTCTGGCTGCCAAAGATACGAATTTTGTAGCAAACAGTTTTATTTTTATTCTACTGTAAATTTTCACACAACACATGTTATAGAAAAGAACAATTGATCAAAAAACTTTTGAGGGTAGATGTCAGAACATTTCAGATTTCCATTATTTCTTCAGACAATTATGACAACCTTGGCCAACTAAAAACTCAAACAATCAAACAAATAACAACTGATTCCGGTATGCACCTTTTCGTAGATCTGAATCTGAGAATCCGTACAGTCAGAAATTGCAAATTTAGTCGGATTTCAATTTTGATTTTTGCATTCAGATTTCGATTCTATGGAAAAAATAATACCAGAATCTGTACTTTGCCAGCGTAACTTAATAGTAGGAAATCTACCAATTCTCGGACATTTATCTATAGCTTTCATTAATTTCTTTTAGTACAAATATACTTAATTTTACGTAACTTTGACTGCTTGTAGCTATCCCACAATATTATTTTACTTTATCATAGATTGTCAGATTGTCTATGACAAAGAGCTGAGAAGCAAGGTTCCAAAGGCAGTGGATGTTCACAACGATTTTGAAAATTAGCCGCCGTTTCTGTAATTTCGTCAAAATAGTTAAATAATAAATTAAAATAGAGGCAATTTTGTATAATTTATGTCCTATACATTTTTTGGTAAAATTAATAGTTTAGCTGCATGAGCCAATACTATTTGTTCGAGATTGGTGACGTCTGCATTAATATAAAACTAGTTAGAGTGGATTTAACAGCTATTTTCATTCTAATGAAGGTAATTTCAAAGGCTGATGTTTTGACAATACCTACTGTCAATAGAATCAAAATATCTGTCAAATCCTGGATAACTACTTTTATTTTAATGCAGACACGACCGATCTCGATCAAATAGAATTTCATCCAGCAAAACTATTAATTTTATATATAGAATGATAAAGTCATGTGCCTGGCCACATAAGATCTTTTAATTATAAAAAGAAACTGTGATTGTTCTCATGATCATATAACATTTTGAAAATGTGCTTCTTCTGAAAAAGAGTTTGTTTTCGACTTTTTTTAATTTTACAGAAGAATTCCTAATGAGAATGAGTCAATATTGAACAATATGTAACTTATTATTTTATTTTTAAAACATCATTTAATGATATGCTCAGATTTAACAATTTTGTTGGGAGATTGGCCAATTTATGGCAATTTTAGTCAATTTCCCCACCACTTTCACGGCATCATAAAAATGTGATTAGTATTTGAGTATGACCCTGGCAACAACGCTTTGGTAGAAAGATCATGTTAACAAGAAAATAACAGAGCCTGACCTTAAATACAGAGAACTATCATTAAAGAATAAATTTACTAACTAATAAATTTACTAATTAATAGATTTACAACCAAATAATACTAATATTGTTATAAAATAAAGAATACTAAAGTCGATATTGGTACGCTGTATTTACCTTTGAGGTTGTGCCCGCCCAAGGGACAAACTTAACCTTTTGATCTAGTTCTGTGAGAGCCTATTACGAACAAATACACACAGAAAAGTGATTATTTGGAACGAGAAAACATAATTTCTTGAATTTATTTACTAGATTCAAATGCATATTTACTTGGATGTAGAAAGTTAGGTATATACAAGAAATGCCACATACTCAATCTGAGTAAAATAATTTCTCAGATAAATGCTGTCGACAAATAAATTCTTTCTTTATAAGAACCAATATTGTATTGAAAGAAGTAATTGAATTTTTCTTCCCAAAAATGTCAATTGCTGCAACGAAGTAATAGTAAATCCATCCAAGTACGTAGTTACTTGACCCAGGAAAATATAAGGCATTTAAATAAGTATTGTTTACTGAATTAAATTCCACCAATTATTTAACTGAAGTGATTCTCACTTCTTTCAAGTAATCCCTTTCTCTGGAATAAATATGCGGACCGTGATTTTGTCAAGGCTCGCGCGCCCGCGCGTGGTGCTGGCGCCGTAAAGGAGCGAGACCTAGTACGAAAACAACAACAAATTACCCGTAGGGGATGTGCCTTGTGATTAGTGTACAATAAACGTTTCAACACGGAATAGTTTGATGTAAGGCACGCAACAGTTTAGAACGAGTAAGTAAATATAACATACCTATCTTGTTAATTAGCAATAGAAAACGATTTGTGCCAAATCTTTAAAATTCTTCCATTGAAGAGCTAAAAATATTTACCGGGACTAAAAAAATTTACATTTCATTGAAGACTGTTTACTTACTTCACCATAGTAGCCACTTTCTTCAATCTAGTAATTATTCCAAGAAATAAAATTTCTTGGTTGAAGTCAATAATCTCTCGCGTATATACGAACCTACCAACTACTTCAGCCAAGTAATTCTCTCTTCGTTCGAGAGATCACTTTTTTGTGTGAAGGGACTCGCAACAAACTTAACCTTTTGAATAGTTCAGTGAGAGCCTGTTACGAACAAATACCAACTTGGTCTAAACGTGACGAATGAAGATCCGGTTGCAAGTTTTATTCAGAAATCAAAAAATTAAAACATATGTTTATTCACAAAAATAATACAGTAGAGTCCCGATTATCCGAGTGGATGTGGACCAACAACATCTCTGATAAGCGAAAACTCGGATAAAGTAAAATGCAGGATATTCGATCCGATTGAATCTCAATTTAACCACAAGTACATAGAAAAAAGTCAATGTCCGAGGCGCTTAGCACCTCGCTAATCCGCACCCTAAGTTAACCGAGACTCGGATAATCGGGACTCTACGGTACTACGTAAAATGATCAAATGTATACTAAATACCTAATATAACAACAATTAATTTGGCAAATAAAGGTTTTTATTGTTCTTCTCTGCTAAGAATAAGCACAAAATTAAACTTACCGCATATGGATGTTGCCCAGGAAATGCATCTGTTCCATTCACAATTTTGGTATTGGAAGGAATACCTTGAAAATATACATGTTGATTAATTTTGTCGGTGCTTGAATTAAACTTGTATTACCATACGTGATGGTAAAGGATGAAAGGGAAAATAACAGCCACTGTACGGTTCGCAACATGGCTGGCCGATGCATACCACAACAATAAACCGATTTTCCAGTGAAAATCGGTTATTTGAGCATGAATAGAGTCGGTGACAGTATTATCTCAGTCCATTTGGCTATCATATCTAACACAATTGTCGATATGTAACTAGATAGATTAGTTAAATGGAATAGCAATAAATATTAATACTGATACGCGCCATATAATATTTGAGTGGCTTCTGCGATAGTGCAGGCATTTATTTATAAATTGTTCATTGTTTTATTTTGATGCAATTGCAAACTGCATAGACACCAAGATTTCAAACAATTACAAATAAATAATACATGTCATATAATGTGATTTACAATATTTACGAAATATCACCGAAAAAATATAATATATATATATATATATTCGATGTAAAATGATGTGGGTAAAGTAAATCCCTGGTCTGCCCGGGAAATTCTGGACAAAAGATTTTTAATGAGCCTAATTATTAATTAAAATTGCCCGCACAAAATATTGAATGATTTTTTGGTCGATTTATAAATGAGTATTATAACAGCGTGGGCGCTCAAGTAAAAAATTATTTAGTCGATAATTTGTCCCACCCTTTGATAATGTAGTCGTAATGTTAATTAATTATTGTTTAAGTCAAACGAATCATTGTTTGAATAGAGGCAACAATATATTTATTTGCTACAGTGTTTATTTGAGTAAAAAATAATTTGATCCAAACGCTCAAATGTTTTTTTGTTATTTGAAATCTGTCTGTGCAAGACAACCGCCATCAAACTATAATAGTGTCGTTAGCATAGCAGTGTTTGTTAAATTCTGATAATGTACACTGATAAGGTAACAAATGGGTCCATTCATAAAAATGCAAAATTATATTTTATAAGCAACGGATAACTCAATTCACGTTAAAAATAGTTGCATAGGCACCACCATTAAATACAGTCATCCAATTTTTAATAACAATAAATCAAATAACGTTTCACATTATTCAAGAACGCACTTGCTGATATCCATATTCCTCTGATCTCGCGTCTATGCGAGTCGATGAGTCCGCACATTCTTTTGTTTTCACGTACGTGCAGACCGGTTTGTAGACCCTATTGCGTTTGGAAGATTATAGCGTCTATCAATTTTGACGCGATTCTCGAAGTTTGCCTTCAAAATTATTTATCGGCGTCTTGGTTGCTAAACTTGATAAATGTGTCACATTTGTTGTTAGTGATGTTCCCGTTGACTTTTCAATCTGGTTTCGTTGGATTATAAGTGACAAATTGACAAAATAAGGAATGATGTTTGTAAATTTTGTAATTGTAGATTTTGCTGGACTGCTTGCGTTTTAAAGTCGTTTTGGGCTTTATTTTCCGTAATAGTGTAGGTATTCTGGCAATAATAGGACATCAGCACGTATAATCTATATGTGATCTAAGCCTTCAAGTATTAAAACGCTGGCGATCGTAATGCACACACTTTCATACTAGGTTGGCTAGCCTAACTTAATTTGTAGAAAGTAATTTATAATAATAAATGTCAACATTATGGTAGCCGTAGAAAAGTTACGCTAATTTCAATAACCTTTTCTTCATTGATAACTACCAGACTTAAGTATCATTAAAAACAAATACGAAAAGGGATCACGTTTTTGGAATTACGTCACATCGTTTCTGTTTTGCTTAATTTTTGTTAACATGGAAATGCTATTTTGTTAATATGGAACTGGAACTAAAATCCAAACCTGCTCAAATTTTAATGTCTTAAATAAGACCATTTTAAGAAAAGTGAATTTAATTGCTTATCTTAACATAACTGGTAACATTACGATACCTAAACGGTATTTTCTTCGTTTTGGAACAAACATATGACACCCGGGGGCATGATATAACATTTAGAAACTACATACTACGTACTACAGTAATTTAACATAACAATATATCAAATAAAATAAAAATTTCTTTTGTAAAAGACTAGACTAAAATTTATTTGCACGTATTTCTTTGGAATACCAAAAGCCATTTGGGATATTTAATATTATCAATAATTTTCTGGTACATTACGATAAGTGTTTATCACAATCTCAATCATGGTATTTTCATCGTATTGCACCCTGCATATATTCAAATTAACTACATATAAGTTTTTTGCAAAACTATTGAATAACAAAAATCGTCTATGACATATCAACGGTTTGAGAATATCATCCTTAAGAGCGAAGTCCAACAGCTGATCGACAGAGGCTTGACTGTTTTTGATAAGTTTGGAAAAATCAGTCGAGAATTGGTCTTTGCGCGGGGATGTCGACGTTTTCGCTAAAGCTACTTTGGAACAAGATAGACTTCGCCGACGTGCGGTCAACATTATATGCTCTAACGTCTTGAACGCTGTTTCAATTTATTTTTGCACACGTAATCAGGCTATCTACTGTCTAGTGATTATTTGCAACGCTTACCAACATAACATGAAAACTCTAAAAATTACTGTGATAAATTATGGATAAATTGTTGACATAACCGCATCATAACCGTGACATAACCTATGTTGAGAATTTGAGTTATTTATCATATACTTATATGATAAATAACTTCAACATTTGTCTACGGTTTATGAAGTGATATCTGCAAAAACACACGTACTATGAATACACGCACGCACTATGAATATGTGGAATATTTGAAAGTGTATTGAGATTATATGCCCATAAACATTTATACCTCCTAAAAAACAAACCCCGTACCAATAACTTTGGTCACAGATTACTTACTCTTGGTATGATAGATTATGCACTCATTTCTCAGCCGATAATACACTCTTATGCCTAGCTACTGAAAAACATACATATCGACCCATGCAACGAAGACTATCGTAACTAACTAACAAACAAAATGTAGTTACTATAGTCTTTGTTGCATGGGTCGATATTACATATGTACATCAACAGCATAGGGATCTGATGACGTATAAGAAAAACAAAACACTTAAGTTATTCTTTATTTACCAATTTGTAATTCATATATTATTTATAAAAGACAATTAGACAACATAAGCTTTATTAATATTATATTATAATATCAAAATCACAAAAATGTTGATCCTCGCTATCATCAGACCACACGCATACAGGTCGTAATGCTTGTTCGGTTCTTCGGGGCTAATTCCAATACTATCTGCGGTTTGTTGTCTTAAACGTAATTCTCCATGCACTTTCCACTTGAGAAGAAAAACATCTGGAGTCAGTGGTTGACAAGTTGACTATGTCCCATTATACATTTCTCATATAACAATGTTATAGACGTCTTCCAATAATATTACCAAAGAATTTGATAAAAAATCGGTAATCTTCAGCATACCTCGATAATTTTATTGTCAGTTCATGGAAATTATAAAAATTAGTAATCACATCTCGTCTAGAAATCCTCTTCGATCAACAAAATAGTACGTAAGGATTTTGATTCCTCGTAATGTGATTTGAATCCAATTACAAAACCCGTAATGAGCTTCTGCATCGTACCATACTTGCAGCTTGAATTCTCTGGTAGTAGAATGGATAAAACAGCACTGTTTATATGTTAATTCTGCTAACTAACCTAACAATTAACATGGAGTTGTTAATAAAATAATAGTATATGTCTTACTTCTTTAGGCACAAACCTGATTGATGTCTGATGTAATAGTAGACTTTTTATGTAATCTCCTAATTTCGATTAGAATACTTCTTTGGGCAGTGTTCCCAAGTTTTCTACATTTTCAGATTATATCTGATTTGTAGGTTAGAACTCTTGAAATCTGTCCCAGTAAATATAAATGTGTGAATTTTAGCGAGTTACAGCCTTTTTTTGTGGTATATGGTAGATAGAGATAGACCCATTACTATCTTCGTCTAATGACGCCTAGTTCTCGACAACATCGTAGTTGGCCACACTGTCCAGCCTCGAACATGGATGGAAAAATTGGGAAAATACGACGCCGATTTGTTAAAAGTGTGGCTTTATTTCTTTTTATTTATTGGAATTTTCACAAATATTACATTGACGTAAAGTGAAACTACGGCGGTCTTGACACAAAAAACATAATTACATTGTTATTCCTGAAATCACGACACCTAATTATACGTCTATTTTGACCAGCAATTGTTTAAAATTGAGCATGGGTATAATAAATATCGAGCAAGTCAGACCAAGAAGAGTTAATTTAGATTGTTGTAAACTTATAAGATGCTATCATTATTCAATAATAAACCTACAGGAGCACTAAACAGTTTGAATAATTGGACCAATAGGGGCCCACCAGAACAGATCTGAAGTTAGGCTGAACCAGCCTCTTAAGCTGTGACTACCCGTTGAATTTTGACTGTAAAAATAACATACAAATTTCCCCACCTGCTAATTTATAATTAATTATTCTTTTACTATTACTATAGAGGTTTTTTTACATCAGTCCTTTCGTATTCAATTATATGCAAAATCAAGCATAATCTTCATCATACACATTTTATTACTCCCAACAACAAACAACGCATTTGTATTATACCGAGCAAGAATTATCTGGAAAACAAACGCGGGAGAGTGGGACGCTTACACAGTTTCCTGTGCATTGCAATACCGTGCGGGTCGCATTTTCAATTGTTTCTCAAAGATTTTTTCGCGAAAACGTATTGATTAGCTCTATGAAAATATGTTTATTTTGTGAAGTAAAATACGTAGAACGATTCTGTCGCGATTTTGGAATCGGATCGACAGCGATAAGTTCGTGTTTTCGTTAGTTTAAAATTGACATTTTGACGGACTTACGGCATTGCAGGCCTCGGGAAAACATGTTTGCGGGGCGCTAAATATTTTGTAATAATTCTAGTCTATTTTCTGTGATAGAAAATTAATCATGTTTGCTAATTAAATTAAATTATCCGGTTTCATTAACTGACAATATTTTTTGCGTGTATATAGATGTATTTTTTTTATAATTTTAGCAGTTATTATTGCTATTATTTCTATTCTATAACTGTCAATTTGTCATTTATCTGTGTTTAAACATTCTCATAATTTAATGAATTACAATTTATTGCTTTAGGCGTGATTCTATTCTTTATTAATTTGTCATTAACAATTATTTTCAGTGTAAATCAATCATAACTAATTCATAATAGAAAAGTAAACTTATAACTATAGTAGTACTATTTAGGGTAATAATCCAGATTCTGAAAAAAAATGTAATACAGAAAAATTGACAACTTTGAAATTATTTTTAAAATAAATTACCTATTTGTATTATGTGTAATATTTAGTTCAATTATTAATTCCTTGTATTAATGTAAATAGTACACAAATACAACAAAAAAGATTACTTATATGTTACAAAATAAACTAAATATTTACCAATGATTGCTAAAAATAAGTATATTTTTCTTAGTTTTATTGCATGTTTGGAATGTTTTCTGTATTTTTAGACCTTTCTTTTATAAGTTCACGTAATTGGCTGATTTGATTGAATGTTGGTCTCATTTGTTATGGAGATTGAGTAAATGAACTACGGTCATTTACTACATTTGTTAAGAACTGGAGATCTTGTATTCATATTTATATTCTCCGTTTTCAAATCCGGTTATTCTTAGTTCCTTATTGTTTAAATATTGCTTTACATTTATAGGATAGTGAGTTCTTAGATTTATCGTTGAAAACCTATAAAATATTAACTATTTAATAATAATATATAACAATAATTAATAAAATATTCAAGCGCCTATTGGCAAAAAAATATATGTACCCACCTACAATAAAATTGATACTGTAATACAATGACATCGAGTTTATACGCTTTAAAAATAAATTGCAAATGTAACCTAGCACACTTTTGTTTTGTGTGTGTTACAAACTGAAAGATCAATCTCCAGAGTTGAATTTTACAAGAGTAGCTACTGACCATGACGCATCAACTAAAGCACTAATTAGGAATAATGTTAGCTTGCACATTGAACTTCAAAGTCACGAAGAGAATAATAAGAAAATTAAAGTACATATGAGTCCATGAATTAAAATAAATATGATTACGGTAACCTTTAGCTACCAGACTTGTAATTTACTTAAAAATGATCTATCATTCCTGTTGCTCCAAAATATGAGGACGATAAAGACAAGATATATCCATAATAATATCAGCAACCGTTTCATTACCAAGTTCTGGCCACATAATGAAGTCAGCGTACTAATCAGAGTATATATTGTAATTTTATTGTTATACATTTTCCTTACCAGACCCAATCGCAGATAACTTGCTCAAACCCTTCATGTCAATATCTACATCTCCATCCTGGTTGGGACCTAAACATTCAATAAAAGTTCATCTTGATTTTAAAATAATATTCCACTTTCTAACGACAAACATTTCAATTGCAACTTAAACTAATTAACCGAGTTTCAACGCAATTTGTCTGGTGACATGAGACTAAACAGTATTATATGCGATGCAATAAAAGCACCGAACGTGTCGCAGTCTGTTTTCAGTCTGTTACGTTTGAAAGGTCCTACCAGAAATTTCTGGGATGCGTTTTATTGCTTTTGTCGTGGAGCTCCGGAGGTACATTAGTTTAAATGGCCGGTTTCCCAGCCCACAGCCACAGCAAAAGTCGCGACCGGGAAATGCACGCAGACGTCAGCACCGGTTTTGCTCACATCCCTTGAGGTTTTTATTCCTGTAGTATCCTATGGGATCTCCACGCGACGTGACACGAAAACGTCACGTATTAGAGAGCCGAATATTGTAAGCTGAAACGTACTATTACACTGGCTGACAAGTTTTGGTAACTTTAATGACATTATTTTTTTAATATATCTTAAGCCGGGGCTACATATTCGTATTCTTGCCAAATATCAAATATTTGCCACATGTTAAATATTTGGCAAATAAATTTGCCACGCAAATCGAAACTTTTTGTTATTGATTGGTCTAAACGATGCAATGAGTGATTTATTTTTCCTTTTAAGTTCGTTCACCGAATATTTTTCCTCCATCCTTGATTACCGGCAGATATTTATAAAACTCAAAAAAATCTGTGACATACCAACAAATTTGTATAATATTCGTTTGTGATTTCGGACCGGCAGAGTTGCACTGCAACAGTAAATGCATCGGACATTGATGCATCGCCACATAGCATTTTCTAATACGTGAAAATCTTTTTTGAGGCCTTGCTACATGTGCGTACCGAATGGGCACTAGCTATTTTTTTGACTAGTTCGCCTTATTTGCACATTAGCTTTTTCAAATCAATCTGATAATTTGATTACGAACAAGCAAGGTTTTATTTTATAATGCCGACATATTTTTAATTACGTAAGTGTAGAATTCACTGCGTACTAACAAGGGTATTCTTGTGGAAATTTACAAAACAAATCTTGACGAAACTGTTTGTTTCATTTTAATGATTTTTTGTTTAATTCATCAGCTTTCTGTATTATTAATTCGCAAGCATCTAATTTTAACAGACTGTAAAACAATCCAATTGGTCATTTGATGTGAACTAGTTAAAATAAATTATTTTTTTAATGAGAAAAAATATATATTTTTTTATTTAAATTACAAAGATATTGCCTATAAAAGAAATGTTAGATATAGTTTCTTCGTCATCTTTAAAGGTCTACTAAATCCAATTGTACTACTACGTTCGTTGTATAAATATGTCCTACTATTATTTGAAATACAGATCAATTAGCTTCTGAAATAAAAATTTAAACAAATGAGCTTTCAAAATATAACATTTTTGTAGAATAAAAAAAACACAAAATTGTCTCTACTATTAAAGTATTTTTAACCGCTATCGTTTATCTTCAAATAATAAACATCATAAAAGTCGACAAATGTATGAATACAAGCCAATAAAGAATAATTTTCCAAATAAATTATTTTATAGACATGCTGTCTATAAAATTTTTATGATGTGTATTACTTGAAGAGAAACGAAAACGATTACAAATATTTTAATGGTCGAGACAATTTTGTGTAGCTTTTTTATTTAACAAAAAGGTTATATTTTTAAAGCTAAATGAGTATCATCTATATTCATAGAAAAGCATCAACTTAGGATACACTCTGTATGCGGTGTACGTTTTCCTTGGAAAGAATTACCATTGCGTTTATGTGGACAGGTAAAAGCAACAATATAGGTATTTTTGTTAATTTCTGCCTGACGGTTTCCGGAAAACTGTTTGTCTGACGGTTTCACAAAATTACAGATTTATGCGGTTTTCGCCCTTTAGAAAAATCAAAAATCTTACTAATAATTATAAATCTATTGTCAATCTACGTATACGACCTACTACACACAAAACGAAATTAAAAAATGGAAAAATTAAACAGCGTACTAAAATGTTCATCGAGTGCAAATAAATGAAACCAATATTTGTCGCCTAGGCACATGCTATATCCACTTCAACTGGATATTGCAAATATGTACCAAGTATTCGTCGTAAAAAAACCCGTCCGCACAGCCGACCGTCGAATATATAAATCTATTTTTGAAGTGGACTCGATACGAATTGAATAGAACTGGTTTTTCTTTTCACAAATAATCGTATACTTGGCAAATTTTTGATATTTGGCAAGTATACGAATGTGTAGCTCCGGGTTTAATGTCAAATATTTGGCAAATATCAACTATTTCCTATTTGGCCATAAAATGGAAAATTTTTGTTAATGATGGCTCTAAGCGATGCCATGAGTGATTCCGTTTTCATTTTAAGTTCGTTCACCGAATACTTTTCATCCATACTAACTTGATTGCCGGCTGATTTTTGTAAAACTCAAAAAATCTCTCACATACCAACAAAGTTGTTCAATATTCGTCTATGACTTCGGACCGTCAGAGTTGCACTGCAACAGCGAATGCATCGGACATTGATGCATCCCCACATAGCATTTTCCAACACGTGAAAATCTTTTTTTTTTGAGGACTTGCTACATGTGCGTACCGAATAGGCACTTGCTATTTTTTTATTAGTTTGTGTTATTTTGCACATTAGCTTATCGCTTTTTCAAATCAACTGATAAGTAATTTGATTACGAACAAGCAAATTTTTATTTTAATAATTATACCTACACATTTATAATTACATAGGTAAGTGCAGAAGCCTTGTGCAGAAGTCACTGTAGCGTACCAACAAGATCATATTGTGGAGATTTATAAAACAAATAATGACAAACCTATTTGTTTAGAAAATAAACTGCTTCCGGGCCATGTTGCTCGCTTCTTCAAAGCTAATTGAATACTGAGTACAGTATTCAATTAGCTTTGAAGAAGCGAGCAACATGGCTCACGAAACGTCAGCATTAACAAATCTTGACACACGGCATAACCCGGAAGCAGTTTATTTTCTAAATGATTCTGGCCGTGAAAGCCTACGTACTTACTTAAACCTATTTGTGTTATTTTAATGATTCGTTACAAGTATTATTTTAATGCAGAGACGGCCGATCTCGATCAAATAGAAGCTCATGCAGGTAAACTACTAATTTTATATACAGTATGATAAAGTCATGTGCCTGGCCACATCAGCTATTTTTAATTCATCAGCATTCTGTATTAATAATTCGCAGCATCTAATGTTAGGTATGGTTTCTTCGCCATCTTTAAAGTTCAACTAAATCCAATTGTACTACAAGGTTTGTTGTATAAATGTGTGTTGATATTGTCTGAAATACAGATCAATTGGTTGAAACCAAAATTTAAACAAAATGTAACCTTTTAGTTAAACACGAAAGCTACACAAAATGTTCTCTACTATTAAATCATGTTTAACCGTATTCGTATCTCTTCAGATAGTAAACATCATAAAAATCGACAAATATATCTACAAATATAACAAGCAAATAAAGTATAATTTTCCAAATAACTTCTATTTTATAGACATGTTCATCTATATTGTTCATAGAAAAGCATCAACTTAGGATACAGTCTGTAAATGGTGTAAGTTTTTCTTGGAATAAAAAATAACATTGCGTTTATGTGGATAGGTAAAAACAAGAATAACATTCATGCACCAATATTTGTCGCCTTGGCATTTCCTATACCCTTTTCAACTGAGTATTTGTCGTCAAATAATTGTCGTAAAAATTCGTCCGCACAGCCGAACGTCGAATATATAAATCTATTTTTGAGGTGGACTCGCTACAAATTGAATAGAGCTGGTTTTTGTTCTTGACAAATATTCCTGTACTTGGCAAATGTTTAATATTTGGCAAGCATACGAACGTGAAGCCCCGGCTCAAGTGAGAGCATATTAGAAAAACAGGTATAGAAATTTTCCAATTTTGCGAAATGTCAAAAAATCATCAATTTCAGGTACTAAAAAGAATTAAACCGTTCGAACTAGTGAATCAGTGAAATGTGTAAAAACCAGATCACAGTGAGCGAAGTGTTAGTGCTTCTTGTTTTGGACAAAGTAAATATAGGACAGTGGTTAGCCTGTTAGAGACAAGTACCTAGTTTTAAGAAATCGGATTTAAATTGATGGCTAATCTTTTAGATTAGTTTCAATATGTTCAGCATCTTATGCTTATAAAAAAAAATAAATTCAGGACATAGTCTATTTTATTGCCAATGGAGGCTAGTGAATGTGATCTATATTTATTTTTCTGATGTTATCTATTAGTTATGATGTTAGGGGTTTAATTTATAAGTAGGTTTGATTTCACCACTCAGGATATTTTTTTTTTTTTTTTTTTCGGACAAATACCATAATATTCAACCCTGGTCTTAATTTTTATTACAATGTTTAAATTTAACAATTTGGAATGTATTAGTTTGAAGAATATCTATTTCCAACAACTGCGTCAATGTTCCGTCTTATGACGTCACTATATTGATCGAAATTGTATTGCTTTTATAACTGTCAGCTAATCATTCAGTTCATCGTTGTCTACTTGTCTAGAAACAATGTGATATTTCTGTTACCGACTGAAGTGACAGTATTATTAAAGAAATAAAACCAATCGAGATGAAATGTGTACTTCAGTCCATTGGCGTTCAGTCCATTATAATTTATATTTAGAAATAAATTTTATGGGGAAGATTTAAAAATCTGAAACTCCCATATTAAATTCATATTTTTATAAGGTTTAAGAAGAAGTAAAATATTCTTGCGTATTGCACTGTGTTTGGTATAACAGCCCCTTAAAAATTAAAGAAAAATCACATGACGTTAAAATACATTTATTTGAAAATGCTTAGTTAACACAAAAAAGGCATACAATGAGGCATAATACAAATTATTAGAAGGTCTCTATGATTAAAAGTATACAATGACTAAATATCTACCACACTTTTATCACCTGTCTGCTTTTTGCTAAAGTATTTTATTCTTGCAGTGTCCTTGATAATACATATACAATTATACACTGCTCAAAAAAATTAGAGGAACACTTTTTTGACACCTGTAACTTTTTAAATAATAGTTCTAGGCAAATCAAACTTGGTATACTTCAACGGCATATATTTAACTAAAGAAAATTACAAAAACAATGTTACAACTCTAAGTTACTTCTAAGTTACACTTAAAAATGTAAATTGATAACGCAAAACAAAATTGAAATAAATGACTGTCATAGTATCGATGACAGTCGGGTTTTCTGTGGATTGGTGATGTTTAATACAGTGTATGCCGTCCACGAGCACGAATCACTTCCTCACACCGGCGTGGCATGATTCGCACTAGTCTGCGAAGAGATTCTTGGAGGATGCTTTCCCATTCCTCAATCAGGGCTTGTGTCAGTTCCTGTATGGTTAGTGGTGGGTTAGGTCGCTTGCGTAGGTTAAGCTGACCCCACACGTGTTCAATAGGATTCAGGTCAGGACGCCGGCCATTCCATGACATGAATTTCACGTTCTTGTAAAGTTTCTGGTGATGCCGGCGGTATGTGGCTTTGCATTGTCCTGCATTAGGATGAAATTTTGACCGACGCCATATGCAGCAGGCACCACATGGTCCTCCAAGATGTTTTCGATGTAATTAACGGCATTTAGTCTACCAGGAACCACAACAAGATCACAACAAGACAGCATGGCACCAGCCTAGCGTACGGTTATGGTGACACGTGAACACATTTGTGGGAAATATTCAATGTTATATCCCGACCGGATCCATACTCATATGTGCTGATTTATCCTTTTTGACGTTTACACTCCTGAAGATGGCTAAACAAGCCGAAAGCGCTCGAGTTTAATATATTACGGAACATCTAGTTTACAATAGAACAAATTTGTTTTATTTTACACCTACAACAAGATCAGTTCTGTTGTCTATACTGATTCCAGCCTAAACTATCACAGATCCACGATCAAATCTATCCACTTCCTGTATAGTAGCGGCTGCGTAGCATTTCCCAGGACGTCTATATACACGTACTCGACCGTCGCAACGAGTTAAACGAAATCTGGACTCGTCTATAAACAGTACAGACGTCCAGTGACGAAGTTGCCAATCTCTGTGATCCAGAGCAAACCTCATTCGCGCTGCTTTGTGTTGCTGCGTAAGGCGTGGTCCGCGGACAGGTCTTTTTGGTTTCAAATACGCTTCTTTTAATCTGTTTCTACTAGTTTGATAAGAAATTTCTATTCCATGTGCTCGTTTTAGGTCGTTTAGGAGGTCTCGTGCTGTGGGAGTACGCTGACGTAGAGAGGAAACGACAAGACATCGGTCTTGGTTTTGAGTAGTGTTTCGATTTCGACCTTGTCCAGCTCTTCTAACATATTGGCTAGTCTCCCGAAACCGATTCCATAAACGCTGAAAAACAGAAGGTAGAACTCGAAGGTCCCTGGTAACATTTCGAATAGAGTGGCCATGCTGAATAAGGGCGACAGCACGAACAACTTCCACTTCACTAAGATGCGTCATTTTACTTCTAATGGCGTTTCTAATCACCTAAAACTGACAACCGAATTAATTAGTCATCTTTAGTAGGCTTACGTGAAGCATACTTGACATTTATTCCATTTCGTTTTGAGTTATTAATTTACATTTTTAAGTGTAACGTAGAAGTAACTAAGAGAAGTAACATTGTTTTTGCAATTTTCTTATTAATTAACTAGTTACACCGTTGATTGTCAATGGATATAGATGTCACTAGTCAGCCATGGGTTAGTAGGGGGCCTTGACATTCCAATTTGAATAGTTTTTTTGTACAATTAACATGTAATGTATACTTGAAGAGGTTTATTTGAAACAGTTGTGCGAAATCAAGAGCGGAGAAAGTTCATCACAAAATTTTTGGGAGATACAATGGAAGCAGCAGCAATATTTTTAAATTTGATTAAATTTCTTATAGAAATGGGGAAGGAGTAAGAGGGCAAACCCTTTGCGTACAAGGTTATAAATAAAATATATTGAATGAACAAATTAAGTACCCCTTCATATCGGAAGAAAATCTTTAAACGGGTCCTAAGAGACAGAGTAAATAACGGCGAACCTCATGTATTTACTGGTTGTACCGTGATGTCAAAAATTACCTTGGTCAAGGGTGGTCATGGATTTTAAAATGATTGTTGCAGCTCCCATCGTACATTTATGTCTATCATTTTGTAGCTTTGTTCGTTGGGTTAGTCAGGGCAGCTTTGGGCAGCTTAGAGCAGCGTTCTTCAACCTTTTTACGCCTGCGGACCGGCAAAAGTGGGGGAAATAATTCGCGGACCGGCTGACAATTAAGGGGTAATACCACACCTGGAGTTAGAAAAATGATACCTAAGTTGTGCCTAGTAGTAGTGTAAAAATCAATTTTATTCCAAAATCAAATATTCTGCTAGACTATTCTGTTTGACATAACATAGTCTTTTGCTTTATAATCATTTGCATTTCAAAAACGGTCGGATATCTCAACCAATTCACACCTGATTGATTTAAAATTACTACATAGACCGATTTTATGTACCTATTCTCTGATATAAAACACAGTCCAGTACGTAGGATGTTAGCAAATAGTATTTTTTTGCATTTTGGCATGTTATTGAACACAAATTGAACACTCTTTATTCGACAATTTTATAACCAAATAGCTGTAATCAAAAAGAAGTTTAGAAAAGTTCATAAAAAAAACTTACTGGACTGGTATATGTAGGTATCGGAGAAGACTGTCCCAATTTCAAGTCAATCGGTTATGAATTGGTTGAGATACCCGACTCAACGTATTTGATGATTTTAAAACGAGTTTTGAGGAGAAAAGCCCGTACGCTGCCATTTTTGTTAATGTGTTTTAAGTACGTAATTTTAAAAGCTTGTGTAACTTATGTAACTACTGAATAAAATTGATTTTGACACTGTACATGCTTAAACTTTTATCGACTTAAAAAAGTGGACACTTATACACCCACTATAACTTATATTTCAATGTCGGTGTCAAGTTCAATGTCATTAATTCTTCTCTGCGTTATGGTATCCGATAGTGGTACAGCCTCTAATTTTGTAGCAAATTTTGTTAAGGACGCAAAATTTCTTGAGCGACATCTAAGACGCAAAGCTTTACTAACTCCTAACCAATAGTGAATGGTTTTTTTGTTTTAGTTAGGTATACGAAGAGCTACGAAATAAGACTCTTGAAGCAGTGACTTGTTACTATAGTAGTCATCATAATTTTCATTTGACTTTTCTGAATTTTCATGATCGTGTAAAGTCCAGTGGCTTATCAGTTAAATTTTTATGCTTTGAATGCAAATGACGAGCTAGTTTTAAAGGCATCATAGCTTCATTTGAAAGAATTTCTGAACATACTACACACAAAGGCAGTGGCCATAGTTCGCTGCCAAGGGTACAATAAACCGAACTTTAGATACTACTTATCATATTGCTTTATAAAGTTACCTTTTCTCTTTTTTGTTTGTATTGTATATTCAGAAGTTACCTATCGACCCATTTCCTTTTCTGTGGTCCTTGTCCACTTGATGGTACTGGTACTTGGCATAATTTCGATACCATTAGTACTTTTCTCGTGAATATTGTCCTTGCTTCTACCAAGAAAGAAGGTTTTGCTATTTGACTTTTTTTAGGTACCTACTTCCATTTTGTACGGCTTAAAGTTTTACGAAGGAAAATTTATTTCCAAAATACCAGACAACACATTATAACCCACAATATTTAAAAACAATACGTTCGAGCGCGATAAAATAAAAGACAAACGATCTGACACAATACTTGGGTGGAGCATACACGAATCGTTATAAATTATGTTGTATGTATAGGTGAGCAATGTTGCCACCACCAAACTGGTGATCGTACAATTACAATACTGTAGTTCAGAATAATAGAAGATGATATGTATTTGGAATATACTTTTTGTGCATATTTTACACGCATTTCTATTGATTGGTATTAGTGCCATCTAGTGAAAGCTATAGCAAGTGTTATGAAGTATAGAAAAATAGTTGAGCCGCCTTGATAAGGGCGAAATTTTTCGCGAACCGGTAAAATATTTCTGCGGACCGGCACCGGTCCGCGGACCGGCGGTTGGGAAACGCTGGCTTAGAGTATGCATATAGCGTTCGTTGGGCATTTGCACTCTGTTCGTTGGAGTTCGAGCAACTACGGGCAGCTTAACCTAAGCAGCTCGGAGCAGTTTTTCGTGACCCTGCTCGGTAGTAGGAGTAAGAATGGAGTAAGGTTAGAGCAGGTTAGGTTAGAGTATAGTAAAGTAAAATATGGCGAACTTAAACGCAACCACTTTACTAGACGAATCTGGTGAGATTGTTGTTAATAATGGGATGTACAATTATGTAATAGCAGGTAAGTATATTTGGGCCACCCGTATATTTGTATGTAATTTTGCTCAAACAAATATAATTTGAAATTTACATTTATTAAAGAAAAAATACTTGCTTGAGTTAATTGTACACTAAAGTTAATTGAATGCACCTTATGTTTTCATTTCAAACAAAAAAAGCTACAACTTTTGTCGTCCCTTTCCTGTATCTTGGGGGGGGGGGGGTCTTGAACGATCAACGGCATAGGCACGAGTTTGCCCGTATAGGGTCGCGAAAGAACGGTGTAGCCGGTAGGGACTGGCGTGCGTAATTAGTTTCCTACACAAGTTAAACTTAACCTAAAATACTGCAACTGTCATAGCGCAAATGGCGTTCGTTGGGTGCTATCATGCTACCATAATTCTACTCCAAGCACACTGCTTTGACTTCACTCTAAGCTGCTTGTGACGTCACTCTGCCCTAACCTGAGCAATATAGAGTGAACCCAACGAACAAAGCTTGTGAGTGTTAAAATCTGTCATTGTGCTGAAGTTTTCTAATCCTAAGCTGTTTTGTCATTGATAATGTCAGTGTAGCTTGACAATGACATAATTATTTCAAAAGGATGATTTAAGCTAAGACAACCGTTTTACATTCCATGGCAACGCTTGACCAAGATAGTTTTTGATATCACGGTATATTAAATAAGTGCATTAATTTCTAGGGGTTATAGATCTTCATAATTGGAGAAAAAATTCAAATCCTTTTTTTTGCTCTATCTGGCACCAGTTTTGAGTAATTAATTGTTGAAAATGCAGAATTTGACGCCGTTTTTAGGAAGGCTAGTACTACCTTTACCGAGTCCGCGAGATCATGTGCCGAGATCAGCTGACTGCTGAGCGAGCCGTGGGAAGTCCCGTGTTTGCCGTGTAGCGTTGTTTTCTGGTTCTCCGTCTCGGATTTCTCTTCTCGTTCATGAATTAAAAACGTGTATTTTTAAACAGATTAGTTTATCAATATTATCATTGTAGAAACGATTTTTGTAATTTTAAGTATTTACATCAACTGTTATTTTGGTAATTTCCTCTTATTGTTACCAATATCCTAATATTTACTTCTATATTTAATAATTTATTGGTCAAAATAAGATTCATCCCTTAAATACACCCCTTTTTATTATTGTTGTTTTAAGCTCTTAAACCATATGTTTATATGTTTAAAATATCAATTTTATATAAAAAATTGCCAATTATTAGGATTAGAGTTGGTTAATCATATGTGATCGACTATTCATTGACAATGAAACTACTCTATTACCTAATTGTGTATTTTACCATATGTAGGTAGTACTATAAATCAAAATTGTCAGATGTTGTCTGGAATTTAGGCTATTTTAGGTTGGCTCTATTAGTTGATTTTCATTTTACTGATTTAGGATTTGTTCTTGCGCTCTTCAATTAAGATTTGTTCAGTTTTGCATAAATAGGATAAAACATCAACATGTTTCTTTTATAAACATTACACTTTCCATTACACTTCGTACCTCGTATTTTGTAAAATGTATATAACCATATATATATATATATATATATATATATATATATATATATATATATATATAACGGCGTATTGCCATTGCGGTACCGAAAGTAGGTTAAATCCGTGTCACGGGCATCCCTACTCCCACTCACTCTCCCGTTCTAGAACCATTTCCGGGCACCCCGCATCCGGTAGCCAGTGAAGGTAATTGGTTATTGAATGTAGGCCGTACAGTATTATGTCCTGCGTGGGGCTGCCCTACGGTGTTCAGTTCCTGCATGAATTTCTGAGGAGACCCACCAAGTGGATGTTGTAGGGTTTTGGTAGGAACAACCTAATTTTGATGTAATTTGACGGGAGGATCAAACCGACGTTATAGATTGAAAATAAATCCTGGAAAAATGAGGTAAATCTTGGTAAGCTGAGTGTTTATCGCCGGCAAATTTATGCGGATTTATTGACAGGGGCTTTTCGAGGAATTGTTTATTTTCAGAGCCAGTGAAGTTTCAATCATTTTTAGATTTACTTGCATTATTTTTTGAAATGCTCTGCTTGAGTTAAATAATTTACTAATCACACTAATCTTTTTTTTTTAAGTTAGATAAATATATCCTTTGTAGTCTTTTATTTTAAAGAACACCACCTATGTAGGTACATATCTATTTATGTTGTGCAGGATATTACATACACTAGCAGTTCTCGTTAGTGTTTTGTTACTTTGCGTTTTCCCTTGGGTGTTACAAACATTTATATAATGCAGTACTATTGGTAACTTGTGAAAACCGATACGAAAGACATTACAGCGTAGGTATTATCTTACCACACAGTTACCTGTTGCACCACCATTCAAGTCCTACAAAATTCTGTAATTTTCTCCCATTAGGAGTAGCTGAAATGTGCTCTTTTAAAATTTGTATTACTTCCGACAGATTTGGCAATATACCCAATACTATTTGCGGACTTAAACTAATTAATAACCTGAAATATGTATAAACTAAATATTAAAGAAATATAGCAATTAGTGCTAACAATTGCAATAATAAACTGCCCAACCTAGATGCGACAGAATTAATGGTAATAATAAGTTCAAAGTTTATTTTAACTATACAGTGCTTCCCAAAGGTAACGGATAAATTCTATAAAATCTTAAATAAAAATATTTGAGAAAAATGCTCCGACACGTCGATTTTTACTTTTAACTTGCTATCCTAATATACACTTTTCAGCCCCCCACCCCTTCACCCCTAAGGGGTGGTAACCACAACAAAAAATTCAAATAGCAAAGTACCCCTTGCGATACCTCAATTGATAGACTTTTTTAATCTGAATACAAAGAAAAAAAAATTATCGAAATCGGTTGATAAATAACGGCGATATTTATCAAAATTTATTTATACACGAAATTGAGGAATAACAAAATTTAATTAACTAATCCTTAATTAATTGTCAAAGTGCTGCGCGTTAACGACGAGACAATGCCCTAATCTATCCCTAAACGCTTGTTGAACATTTTCTAACATTTTATTTCGAGTTTTCGAACATTCCTGGAGTCATTAAGTGAATTACTGCAGGAATTCTTTCCTTTAACGCCTCAATATTTACAGGTCTATTAAAATCAACTTTACTTTTTAAATAGCCCCAAAGAAAATAATCTAGTGGGGTTAAATCTGGCGATCTTGCTGCCCATTCAATAAGCCTTCATCTACCAATCCATTAGGAAATTTGAAAATATTTGGATTAGGAAATACTTTATCGAGGTATTCTTGAACTTTGTCGCGCATAATGTGGAGGCGCACAGTCTTGCTGTAACCAAATTCTGTCCTTGTGTCTATCAGGATCTTCTGCGTTGGGAAACAACACCGCTAAAGTAGGTAGTAGTTCATTTCGTAGAAAGTTCAGATAACGTTCACCATTCAGTGTTCCGTCGAAAAATTTGGTCCAATAATTCTAGAACCCACCACACCAGCCCACACATTAAGGTTTTCAGGATATT
This sequence comes from Aphodius sticticus, assembly GCA_963966075.1. Lineage (NCBI taxonomy): Eukaryota > Metazoa > Arthropoda > Insecta > Coleoptera > Scarabaeidae > Aphodius > Aphodius sticticus. The sequence continues at coordinate 13,963,742 of OZ014506.1, forward strand.
GTGTGTTCGCTTCCACCATCCAATGCGGATTTTGACGAGCCCAGTAACGGCAATTTTGTTTATTGGCGGTGCCATTCAGACAAAATGTTGCCTCAACAGAAAAAAACGATGTTTCTAATTAAGCAAGGATTTTCATTAGAGAGTTCCATCATTATCTCACAAAACTGCACTCGTCGATCAAAGTCATCATCGGACAATTTTTGTACCAAGTGCACTTCATACGGGTGAAATTTGTGTTTTCGAAATAATCTGCACACTGTGCTTTTTGACGCACTAACTTGTGAAGCGACCTCCGCAAGGGTTGAATGATTTTCTTGCACCATTAAAATAGCATCCAATTGTCGGTTTTCAATTAAGGCCAATGGACATCCTGCCTTAAGCTTATCCCGTACATGACCGAGATCGCGAAATTTGTTTTCGATTCGACTTACTGTAGATTCCGATATTGGCGGACGGTCCGGGTGCGTTTCCTTGAACAAAACACGAACTTCGTCATGCGTCCGGCTTCTATCTCCAAACCCAATCATTAAAACTTCGATTCTTTCGGTTTCTGTAAATCTCATTTTGCTACTATTTCTTCAATGACGAAAAATCTGAATTGTGTTTCACATAAGTAAAAACAAGTTGCAATTGTTTGAACGATATTGCTATGCCCGCTTCAACAGCGCTTACTCGAATATTGACGTTCTTCTTTGAATACATTTTGGTAAATAGCGCGGTTTTTTATCAACTGATTTTGATAATCCTTTTTTCGTTGTATTCAGAATAAAAAAATCTATCAATTGAGGTATCGCAAGGGGTACCTTGCTATTTGAATTTTTAAAGTTGGGGTTGCCACCCCTTAGGGGCGAAGGGGTGGGGGGCTGAAAAGTGTATGTCAGGATAGTAATTCAAAAATAAAAATCGAGGTGTCAGAGCATTTTTCTGAAATATTTTTATTTAAGGTTTTATTGAATTTTTTATCCGTTACTTTTGGGAAGCACTGTATACTTATACATAGTTTGAATGCAAATTCCTGAAACATTCAGATAATATTTGATTGGAGAACGAGGATGTATGTCTTAATGTATAACTAATGACGTATATTTCCTTATACAACTTCCTCAACTAAAAGTATTAAAAATTGTCGGAGATACAAGCAAACAACCGACGACTCGTTTTTTTTTTTTTAGAAAATGTTTGTGAAAAATCGTTTTAATCTTAATAACAAGCTGTATGAAAGACCTTTATATATACTACATTCAAATTAGACGGAAAATGGACTATATAGGGAAATAATTCCAATACGGTTGCCCTTTTGGGCAACCGTGTTGGAATTACGGAAAGTGTTGAGTTTAAATATTCTATGGCGTCCGCAAATTTTACTAGGGCCTGGCACCCTAAAAACCACCCCTCACGTCCACGTTTGCAGTTTTTGGCATTTTACTGTAAAACTCTCACAATTTTGCAATTTTAGCCTCTGAAGAAAAGATTATTTCAGTATTATTAAACTCATAAAGTGCCAGCAGCCGCAATTTCCAGGGAACATCATTCAAGGGCATTCCTAAATCAACACTTTCTTTCGTTTATAATTCTATATTTACACTTAATTCCGTAAATAATAATAGTTTTATATTTAATATTTAACAAAAACTTCTGTCTAACTCCTTTGAACAACTTGTAAAGTTATTCCCGCGATACTGGTCTAAAATTAGCAAAAAAGGTACCCATAAGTTGTGGCGATCGTAGTTTGAGAACCGCTGTATACAGGGTGTCTCACGGAACTGGTACATTAGAAGTATCTCATGTTCTGCTATTTCTGGAAACTTGAAATTTTGGAATTAGAATTTACACGATCTGAACTCTTGAGCTAAAATATTTTCAAGTTAACTGTCACGTCCGGTCACCGGAAGTCGGTATCAACTTTGTTATTTTAAATGGAATGATATAATTTTAATTTAAGTTTTTGTTTTTACGTATCAAAATCCGTCATTTTTGATAATGTTTCCCTATACCTAAATATCACCATTTTTAAGTTTTTTTGATTTTACTAATTTTTTGTTGATTTTCGCGGTTACGTGGTGGTCCAAAACTAGAAACATAACCAAATAAGACGATGTTTAGTTCATCATGATATCTCATACAGGGTGTTCAAAATTTACAACACAATAATTGAATTTTCAAACGTAAAAAACACATTTTTTTCAAATGGAACACCCTGCATACCGATACCCTATTCGATAGGAAATCTTATTCTGTATCAATCAATATTAGGGTTCCCTATATCTATCTTTAATAGTTTTTGAGATATTGTCACTTTTTCTTTAAATCCATTTTGAATACTCCCATTTAATAAAGGGGGACAGAAATTAGATACGAAATTTACAACGAAAATTTAAATAGTGATAAATATTCAGAAATTTTGCGTGGATGTGTAAACAATTTTTGCGAAACTTTTCCCCTCAATATTCTCCGCGACTGCTTTTATCAAATGGACGGTGCACCGGCACATTCTTCGCATGTGGTATCCATTCAACTTAATCAGATGTTTGACGATAGGTGGTTCGAAAATAGGGGATCCTGGCGGTGGCCACAAAGCTCACCAGATTTAACACCATTAGACTTTTATTTCTGGGGTCATGTGAAAAGTCACGTCTATTCCACACCAGTTAATACTCGAGAAGAATTGATTAACAGATTAGTAGCCGCCATTAATGGACTTCAGCGACAAGAAATCCGAAGAACGACGATGACAGAAGTACAGCGAAGAGTTTTAAAATGTTTGGAGCAGAGCGGGCAGCATTTCGAACAACATAATTAAGTTTTAATTTAAGTTAGATATCCTAAATATGTTATTTTAATTTTAACAAAGCTTTTCAATATTTTCTGTTTTCCTGCTGTTACAAAGTTGTTACATTCCTATAAATGAAAACTAAATCGTTTTGTATTTAGTTTGCATTCTTTTATACTGACAATATCTCAACAACTATTAAAGATAGATATAGGGAACCGTGATATTGCTTAATAGGGAAGAAGATTTACTATCGAATGGCGTATCGGTATACAGGGTGTTCCATTTGAAAAAATATAGTTTTTTAAGTTTGAAAATTTAATTATTGTGTTGTAAATTTTGAACAGCCTGTATAAGATATCATGATGAACTAAATATCGTCTTATTTGATTATATTTCTAGTTTTGGACCACCAAACATGAAACTTCTAGTTTCAATAATAACCGAGATATTCAATTTTAAACGTAACTGCGAAAATCACCAAAAAATTTGTAAAATCAAAAGAACTCAAAAATGGTGATATTTAGGTATAGGGAAATATGATCAGAAATGATGTATTTTGATACGTAGAAACGAAAAATAAAATAAAAATTATATCATTCCATTTAAAATAACAAAGTTGATACCGACTTCCGGTGACCGGACGTGACAGTTAACTTGAAAATATTTTAGCTGAAGAGTTCAGACCGAGTAAATTCTAATTCCAAAATTTCAAGTTTCCAGAAATAGTAGAACATGGGAAACTTCTAATGTACCAGTTCCGTGAGACACCCTGTATAAGAAGAAGTAGCAAACACCTTTCTGGTGCAGAATTTTATAAACATTATTTTTGTACGGGAGCAAAAATTACGAAATCGTGACCGTTTTGCGGTAGAATGCGAAAAACCGCGCACGTGCACGTTAGGTGTGACTTTAAAGAGTACAGGCTCTAATAAAATTTGCGGACGCCGTGGAATATTGAAACCCAACACTTTCCGGGTCGCATCCCACAATGGCCACTATAAATATTATTTTGTAGTATGGTTTATAAACTGCTAACCCCTATACAGGGGCACTTGCAATTTAAGAACCACTGTGTTGAAGAAAAAGTCTAAATGACCTTTTTTGTGCAGAATTTTGTAAGGATTAATTTAGTAAAGATGCTAAAATTGCGAAATCGTGACCGTTTTGCGGTAAAATGTTATAAACCGCAAACGTGCCAGTTAGGGGTAGTTTTTAGGGTACCAGGCTCTAGTAAAATGTGCGGAAGCTATAGCATAATCAAACACAACAGTTTACGCTTCGGATTTCAAAAGGACAACTAACTGTATTGGATTTATTTCCTTTCTTTTTGCACATTTGAATGTACTAATATACGTACGCAAATATTCCAATATTATGATAAGTAAATTACTGACAAGAACAATAAGAGACACTCATACATACGTGACCAAACACCCAGCGCCCGGTCCGTGGTTTAGGAATTTGACGTGAATATTGTAAAAAATTAAAAAAATACTGAGTACCCTACGTCTTACAATAATTTGAAGTACCTAGTTCTTTATTGTCACCTTCAACTATCATTATTTACACAAATTGGTGAAGATCATTGCGTGCGTTCTGCCACTTTAGGCGCTAACCGCTTGAACTCAGCGGACGGCGGCAATTGGGCAGCAACAACATGAACGCGACGGCCATTGGTTGCTGAGTTCAAGCGCTTAAGCGGCTTAAAGTGGCAGAACGCACCCATTTTCTTTATTTAGAGGTTTTCTTACTTCATAACTACTATAATATAAATAATATAATATAAAATACAAAAATAAATAGTATTTCGTATTATCAAATTTGAATGTTTCAAATTTAAATCACTCTTCCAATGTTATTCATGCAGCGTGAATATTATTCAAATTCTACATATATACGTATTTATACAAAACCAGTTTTGGCTTGGGTACGCTCGGTCAAACATTTCAGGTACCTACGCGATTGGTCGATAACAAAAAACAAAGCGTTCTGTGCTAGCACAGCTGATTTTGGAGTGGGGTATTTTCGATGCATCGCCACATCGCTTCGCAGTTTTGTTTGTGTTCGGGTAAGACGCGTTGAAAATTTGACAATTTTTGGTTTTAATCGCTCGGATTTTCGCGATTATTTGTGATAAATGTTACCGGCGATTTTGTTTTAGTGTCTAATGATGATATGACGTCATGCCGGAAAGCCATCTTATTACCGGTGAGTTATTTTACGATTTTGCCAAAATATGTGCACCATAGAAACCTTTTTGGGACTCGTTTTATTTAGTTTGTACTTAAACCATAATGCTTCAGTAGTTAAATCTTGTTTTGTGCACCTATTTGTAGAGGATACACTAATATCAATTGCAGGAGATCACTAACCTAAATAATATAGAAAAAGTGCAAATACAACAAAATAGGGCACGATTTGTATTAAAATATGCTAGTATGGAGACAATGATGAGCATATTAACTTTCTTTAACGTTAAACAAGTAACGTTATACAGGTATTGACTCTAGTATAAATATGTATAACTAATAAATTGCTAAATTATATGACCAATTACACTGGTCGACAAATTCGAATTAGTTGTCTGGAATATTAACCTTAATATACGTTTTTCTTTGTTTTGGACATGATGATTTCGAACATAGCCATAAAAAAGTTGCCAGTAGTCTCATTTTCCCGTAGTTTTAATTAAAAAGTAGCCTGATTTTTTTTACAAATGTTTGTGTTGGTAATAAATAAATTAAACAACTTTCTTACAATAACACAATTTATTCATAATGTTCCTTTATCTAACAAAAAATACTAACAAATATTTTTTTTACGTTGTTTTAAAATAAAATTTGAATAAAAAGTATACTAATGAACACAACATTCCGGATACCTACTAGTTAATTTATACTTTGATGCTTCATAACTTTTGAACTACTTAACCGATTTTTATGATTTTCACACTCGAATTTCTAGCGACTGAATAAGGGGCTCATGCTGAAATTTGAAATCCAAGTATAGACCACTACACACCGTTAAGTCCTTATTTATATTAAACAATATAACTTTTATTCTTTTTTCTGCGGAACCCTCTGATTATGATTTTTATATCGATACTTAATTCCTGTAAAATTTGAGATTAATCCAGCATATTAACCCGTACCCCCAAGGGGCTCAAAATCGAGTTCAGTAATAACTTAATAATAATAAAACAATGTTTTTGTTTTCTTTTAGCACAATCAATTTACAAATCACTTATTGGTTTAATCTAAAAAAATAATCCCTCACCTTTTGCGTTTAGATATCAGAGTGTTTCACATATTTGCACGTATATAATTTGTTCAAAACACAATAATCTAAAAAGTGACTATCCTGGTCAACATAGAGAAAACACTGTGACAGTGAAACCTAGTTCTAGTAGGTTTTTTTCCCGTACAACCTAAATCTGAAATCAGAAAATCTAACTTGTGTCTAGTTTTTGAGTAAATGAAATGCAGTTTTGGATTTTTTGCACTTTCTTAGCACTGCTCTTGTCAAAACCTAGGGTCAAATTAAACCTTCTGTTTTCAGATTTAGATTCTATGGAAAAAAGGCATACCAGAAATAGCTAGATTGTGGTAATTGTTGGTCAGGATAGTTATGTAACCTAGATTACCTATTGTATTTTTGACAAGTTAAGTAAGTAGTTGAAAATATGTGAAATGCTATATAGACTCAAAACTTAATTTATTATTGTTTTCTATTCTAAGTTAATAACTGTGGTAAATTTATTTGAGTAAAACCCAATTAAAAGGATCCTGCAGGAAGAAATTAAATGTTTGAAAAGGAAGGACCCCTTTAATGTCCGTTGTTTATCTTATCGTATGCCCTTAAAGTCAACATTTTTGATTAACAAAAAAATGTTGACAATTTAATTTGGTGATGTGGTATTGTATAATTATGTAATTGCAATTATTATATAATTTTCAATAATTCTATCTGTTTTCTCAGGGTGAGCGAAGGAATTAAAAATGAGAATTTCCCATTGCAGTTTTGGAATTGGCAATTACTCGAGACAATGGCATACAAATTATTTTTGTAATTTACATGTGACAAACTTTCAAATCACTATTATTTTTTATTACTAAGGTATCACTTTAACGACTCGCTCTGAACTGAAAATAATCCAAAATTATTTATGAAGAAAGAACTTTTTATCGGAAAATTAAAATGTATGTCCATTATAGGTTACATCAATCTCGGAACACACTCTATATATTTGCATTTGATTAGTAAAATATAACATTCACGATCTCAATAAGTTCAGTTTTTAGATACAAGCAGTTTCATTAATTTGAACGCAATAATTATCTATTTTTTTACAGAAGAAAACACTGTTGAAGAATACGCTGTTGAACTCGTTTTCCTCAGAACTACTATTTTCGAAATAAATCTTGTAAAAATTCGTGAAGGTATTCCTTCATCTTTTATTAAGTTTTACTTAATTATTAAACTCCTTCTTCTTGTAGACATATTTAACTTTAAGTAACACGCACTGCTCCATTCTTTTTGAACAACAAGTATCAAAAGTTTCTGGTTTCAAACGTGTATTTGAATGCAGTTGTAAAGTACAAAAAAATCGCTCGAAAATGACTAAAATTCACTCAACGCCGCATTCATAATTCATCAGTTTTGATACCTACATTTTATCAACTTTTCAGGGGGCGCTACTCCATTTGCGTAATTACAACAAATGATAAATGTGGAAAATTTGGAGCTTAAAGCTCAACTGACCCCATTTGGACCCCGATAATATACACACGTGGCCTGATCGTGATGGCGAACGGTTTATTAATTAGTAAAAGTGTCAAATGGCGTAACTGACAGGTCTCTCTCGCAACGCTTCCGCTTTGATGTTATTCCGGGTTTTGCCAGTCGCGATGCTTGGTCCCTTAACGATTTTACTCGGCGTGTGCCGTCGGTAGAACGCACTCAACAAGTATATTGATTTTTCCGGCTCTTATTATGTTACTCTTTTAACTTTTGTTTCAGTTAGGCCTCTAATGGCCTCCGGCCCATTTCAATTCTAAACGGAAAGCGGTCACGTATTTCGGTACAAAACGTTTTTTCCCATTTGCTGTTTGACCCTCGGTTTGAAAACATTTTATGCTGGTTTAGAGATCTCTCTGCTGTATTTTAATTTAAGGGTATTTTACACTATACTACTTTCGTCTTTTTCTAAACTTCTTTTTAGTCACTAGAAAAAAGTTCTAAATAATAGTATAGTTGGAAATGCCATGCTATTATATTTCTAAACTTTTTCTTAGCATAGACGCATGCGCAGTGTAGGCATTTGTAAGGTTTGCCAACAGTGCGACCGTGAATCCTTTTGTTTTGTTTTGACATACCGCAGAAAAGTATACGTTCAACGTCACAGTGACGCGCTACGTTTTGTCCAGTTGGTTTAATTTATGTAATTTAATTTGTACTAACATGTTTACAGTAAAATAGGACACAAATAAATCTGTATAAAGTAAACAAACAACATAAGCTTAAATGCACCAGGTTGGCTATTCTGGATAGATAAAGAAGTGTGTATAATATACCCATCTCTTGTTACTTTAAAACTTTTTTCTAGTTACTAAAAAGAAGTTTAGAAAAAGACGACAGTAGTGCAGTGTAAAATAGCCTTTAGTTTCGGCGATTCGCCGAGGTGATTAGAGTATGCTATAATTCTTTTTCTAATTATAAATCAAGAGAGAAATATTTAGTTTTTCAGGATTTAGTTACAAAGACGGAAATATTGATTTTTATAAAGTATTGTAATCGAGTCGAAAAAAAGTTTTGAGACTTTAGCGCAAATATATCCTTTTGGGTCCCCTCAATATTTTTCATCATGGTACAAAAAATGTCTGTGTGTGTATATGAAGAGTTGAAGTAAATAACGAACTAAGTGCCAAAAACATTATTCCGAGATATTTAGAAAATAGGTGCAAGATAAATGTTTTATAGAAAGCCATCCCTAATTTTTTGTGTATATTTAAACAGATTATCACATGTGGTGTTGTCTTTTGCCGAGGTCTTGTATCGCAAGAACAAATCTAAAGCAAATTCAAAAATTTCGTAGAAGGTGTTAAGTGCCATAATATTTATTTATACATATTTTAAGTTAAGTTGATATTCTTTTATACTAGAAAGTAAAACTTAATAAAAATAAGTTGGTTGACCGTTGTTCGAAAAAATACATGGGGACCTCGTTTACTGAAAGCCATGCAAAATTTGACAGTTCTGCTCAATTTAAGTCATTAATTTTCTTTAAAAATGCGTTTATTTGTTGTTTTGCAAATGTACTGAAAAACTGTTGTTTTTGTGCAATCTTTCTAATCTAAAGGTGTTTATATAAAGTTTACATTGAAAATGACTTGCTTTATTAACTTCCTTCAGAAAAAGTAAGGACCAGAAATCAAAATCCACTCAACGTTTTCCTTTTATTTTGAATTATTATTTTAGAAAAAACAAAAGTAAGCTTTAATATTTTTTTTCACAAACTACTCAAGGTATCACACAGTATTGATACTAACAATATAGTACATTTTCTGTTTATTAAAAATCAAAATAAAATGTAATTCTAAAATAAAAAAATAGAAATAACATGAACTGTTTTGTGATAATAAAATTACCAGAACACGCAAATAAATCGCCAGCCGTAAAAAAATTAAAAAAAAAATTCAAGTACCTAATAGATGCATCGTACGAAAAAAAAATTTCCGACAAAAGATTCACAGACAAAAAATTTGGGTATTCCCATTTAAAAAAATTAAGTTAGCCCAATTTTCACCGATTGCAGCGCCATCTGCAATGATACTGATATCGTCATCTCATTTCCCCCTTTGAGTCCTATAAGCTTATTTAAGGCACTTTTGTCGCACGATGCATATTCTCGAGATATTTAGGAGTCTCAAGTTAAAAAGACCACCCGATATATCAAAATTTGTCAAAATTACCGGAACACCTAAATAATTACTCAACCGTAAATAGTTTAAAAAAATGCTTAAATAAAAGCTTTTTGGGTTTAAACAAACTCTTGTTTAATATATTATTCATTTTATTATGGAAGTTTGCAAACCTTTCCTTTTTATAATAGAACATGCTGTATATTTATTTTTTTTTATTCTAAGATTTTTTTGTAGGAATCATTTTTCTATAAAATACATAATATTTTAATTATAAGCAACTACTGGCACCGACTAAAGGCACTGGCTAAAGGCATATTTTCGTAAATAGGGCACTACTTCTTACGAAAATACGCCGAAATACGCCGATCAACAAATTTTGATCGGGTTATCTGTGCGTTATTATTTGTATTATAAATTATGTATGTGAAAGTCTGATCAAAATGCATTAAATAATTTTTTTTAAAATAACGCCGAAACTATCAACGTAATATAATAAGATTCCATTATTCAGTATGTTTGTCAATATGAAGAACAATGGAAAATAGAAGTCTTGCTTCAGTATTTCTCCTTCAGTATAACTATTTTTTTTTTACTTTCATGATAAAACGCCAAACAAATGTTGTTTGGCGAATATACTTACAAACTTTCATTCATGCTTGTAGTTAGATCGGCCATATAAAGCAAATGAACTTTTGAAACGTTCTGATTGATACACTGGTGAGCTCAAACCTACATAAAAATTTCCCCCAGGTTCATTACTGCAAACTTCAGAATAATAAGTGTAGATCATATTCACTAGGCTCCAGCGCCATAAAATAGATTATGTACCTGGAAATGGCAATTTTTTTGAGTTTACGCAATTTTACAGAAACTTCGAAAATTTCTATACATACCTGCTTTTATAATATGCTCTTACATAGATAAAAAAATATAATTTTATCAAAAGCTTGTCTACCACTGTTATTTAAACAAATAACATTTGTCTAATGTAATGTTATTAACTCAAAAATGGCCGCCATTTCAAAACCGAGTAAATTAAAAAATTTACACTCTCAGAGAATTCGATAAAAAAACGGATATGTTCCTATAATGGCAAAGCTACCAACTCCATATCATACGCATTCATCAATAAAAAAATCTCCAATAAAATTGAATGTCTGCAAATTTGAATCCATAGACATTATTGGTTACTTATAATTAAATTCTGTGAAACGTTCATAGTGTGCTGAAACAAAGAGAAAAGGATAAAAAGAAAAAGGGACGCAACGTAATAAAAAATTTAAGAGATAGCTGTATTGGGCTCCTATTAAATGGGTAATAAAAATGTTGGGTGCCTCTTTGGCCTTTTCCTTATTAAATTAAAGGGACATTATCGATCTCACTTCTTCTTTCGATAAACTAAACTAAACTGGTCATCTATTTTTAATAAACAAAAACCAAATTAGAGAACGGCCACAGTCAGAATATGATAATTAAGTTACACTTCCGCAACAAGGAACAAAGAATAAAGAAAATATTTCTGTACAAGTTGATGTAAACTGCTTGGCATTGTGTACAATGTTGTTACGTAGCTCTTGTTTGGGGAAATGTTTCTAGGTAAGAATGGAGATGTAAATAATAGACACGCTGTTGTTTACACTGATATGCCTCTCATTGATGGTGTCGAGTTTCAGATGTACTGTCTAGTTTCGCTACACTATACTATACTCCAAGGTGCTGCAAACTAATTTCCTTTTTGCCCTACGCCTGGCCGTGACATAAAACGAATTTGGAAGATTGAAAATAACCTACTTTTGAGCTCTTAGGACTTTTGGTTGCACACGGTCTTTTGATCTTCGTAACAGTATAACACCAATTCTGTCAGTTTGCTTTATATTTGGATTCAAATCAATTATCTATACTATCTATATTCTATACTATACTATAATATAATATACATAGTTAGGTTGTCATTTAAGTTATAATTTATCGCTATTTTTTATTTTATATTGTTAATTTTCACTGTTTCCATGGCTGCCCACGCCAATAAGAATATTTTGGACAAATTTTTCTTATATCTTGTTGAAATCTTCATCCCATCGTCAAATATCAAGAATTGGCCATATTTTCAAAGTCGTAGTACACCTGGAATTTAATTAATTAAAGTAAATTAAATTATACGCGAATTTATTTTAATGATTTTAAATAAATTCACGTTAATTTTAAAATAAATTATTTTTAAAAAACACCTAGAACTTTATGTTCTAGAGTAAAACCGCCCCCTCAGGGGCACTTGTAATTGTACATTCAGGATTTCATATACAAATTACAAAGCTTGAGGTTTCTTTTGTGCTCCTTTTGCTGTTTCTAGGATATTTGGTTCAGCTAAAATAAATACGCCAATATAGCCAAACTCACGGTTTTTGGCATATTGGCTCTTCTTTTGGTTACGTCTAATCATTTCAACGTCATTTTCTGGGTCAACAGCCCAAATTTTGCGAAAGAATTTTGCTTTTGCCAGGATTTATAAGTAAACTAACCCGGCGCCTCCACCAAAAATGATAAAATAGAATAAGATTTAATAAATTAATATGAATATCCAAAATCTAAAAATGACAATATGTATTGAAAAAATAAATGGCAAAGACCTCGACAATGCAATTTAAAAAGTTAAATAGTTAAACAGTCAACATTTAACAATTTTAACACTTACGATTACTACGAAACCAGGATAGTCAACTCTAAAAAGAATCAGCTTTCTAGCGTTGACAGTCTGCCCTGGGTTTGCTTTAATACAAAATAACAACTGTCAACAAGAGCAACAAGTCCTCTACTAAATTACAAAGCAAAAAATAGGCCTAGTACTGAACAATCAAACACTTCCATGTAAACCTTTTTTAATACAACAATTTTGTGTAATTATACCTGATTTAAAACTTCGGTAAAACTTCGTAATTAATTGAAATTTCGTAATAGCTTTTTTTATCGGATGTTCATAACTTGAAGGGAAACATGAAAAGGGAGATTCAAAATTAATCGCTAAGTAAAAACTAAGGGAAAATTTGAAAGCGCTGATTGATTTGATTTTTACTATTATTTTTTTATTTAATAATTCAGCTTTAAGGGGAATTCATACCCCCTACGCTTTGCTTGCAAAACACGCAAAAGTTCTGAGGCTTTTTCTTAGCAATTAGTTCACATAATCGTAAAAGAAATACACCAGGTTAAAATTGAAAAAAGTACCACATAATAGGTCTAAGTTACACCTTCCTCTATAAGTATACAAAATTTCACGTAAAAATATCAATATCTTACATGCTTTTTTCAGTCAAAACTTTACTTCTTCGAGTACATGACTAAGTTATATTTCATCACGTAGCGTGGATACAACAACAACAAGTAATACATATACATTACCACAGCAAGTAATACACCTTTATCTATAATTTGATGTATAACATGAGAGAATTGATACAACATTAAGCTGACTATGGATGCTTATTTTATAGGACGTACCAGCAGTAGTGATTCCTCTTAAGGCTCCCGTCTCCTACCCCCAAAACGCCAAAGTAACCCACGCTATAATTATTGCGCCAATCGTGAAATGTTCGCTACCATTCGATTCAGTAGGTCTTTATGCTACTGCCATCGGAAAGGATTTCAATATTTATGCAGATCAATTATGCAAATTTTAGTGTTAAAAAATTGTGGACTTCAAATATAGAAAAGGTTTCCAATGGCAGTGGCATCTGATTATTGTCTGCTGTAATACATTATGAAAGTACATTAAATGTTAACTATAAGAACACAGGTTACTTTTTTCCGAACTTCTCTAGAATTGCATTCTGGTGCATTCTAGTGAGTTGGAAAAAATGTTTACAATAGCGACAGTTCAGGTATCCAAAACTAGGTGGCGCGGCCTAAATCCGCATTTTACTAAAGTGTTTTTTATGTGATATGTCGATTGAAAGTACTATAAATATCATCAACTGGAAAACTCCAAACAACTTCAGTTTCAATATTTGTACAAATACAAAGCAATAATATATTTAATATAGGTATATATTATATTATAAATATATAATCAGTAACATTTTTTATATTTGTAAATTACATATATCCAGTATCCACATATGGAAGACAACTTAATTGGTTTCCTGTATTTGAAAATTACTATGGTTTTTTCCAGTTCGTTGGTAGTTAGTTTAATGTTATCAATAGGGAAATCTATTCGATTTCTTGTACGTAGTATGTTCAATCTACGTTTAAGCAAAATGCATGCTACTTGCTAAGAAATTGATATTATATTAGTACATATAAATTATATTATTTGCTAAATTTTGGAACCCATTAAACAAGTAAATATATCTGCAACATGTATGTCTACAATAAATTTCTTTGACATTGTTAAATGCAAATAATGTAATATATTTAATTGTAACATTGTTTTATGTAATATTTTGACCATGTTAGAATTACAAGCACGCAAATATTTAAAAAATATTTTACCTTATACATTCATTGCAATTTGTTTTGTAAAATTTGATTCATATCCTTTTTGTACTAGGTATTTTGTTGTATTAATGTACTCCATAATATACTTACCTGACGCTTTTTGAAGGAGGAACTAGGGTTTAGGTAATAACTAATAATCTTCCACTGTTTCCAGTGCTATGCATGTGCGCATGGGCGCCGTTACATATGGGCAGGGGGGATTTCGAACCCAACTACCGCTACGCGAAAAACGAAAAAGATAGGAGCTGTCGAGAAATTTGTGATCGATCTTTGATCACAATTGAAGACCGATGAATAAATATAATAAATAATAAAAAATATAATATAATAAATAAATCGGTTATTATCACATCAGATGGATCTTTTGATCATAGATCAGGTTGATCTCTTTGATCAGATGGACCTCGCATATCAAACCGATTTGAAAGCTATGTATTTATTTAACAGACAGGTCAGTCGCCACCCGGACTGTGTGTAAAATATTTTCGCGGCTAGGCTTGAAAGTTATTAACTAAAATTGCCTAGCTAAAACTGAAAAACTAAAAAAAATTGCCTAGCGGGCAATTCGTATCTTTCGTGTCCCCACAAAGATGCAAAAATGACATTTACGTATAGTATTTATTAGATATTGCGATATTTCCCTCTCGTAACAGTCGCGAAAGAGCCACAAGATGACAAGATACGGTATGCAAATTTTGCGCTGCAGTCCAAAATAAGTATTGTTGTATCCACTTTTATTTGATCGTACTTATTAGTTTCCATTACTTCGCAATTTTTGGCACTGCTGAGCAGTTTATCTTAATTACACTGGGTGTTAAACTAATAAGCGTAGAATATATAGATAAGGTATAAAGTCAACTTTTGGTAGTAGACCAAATTTTGATAACGAACTCATGTCCAGATAGACGCCGTATAGGAACTGCAGAGAGCCGGTATATCGTACCAACTTTAGAAATTGCTTCAGTAAAATAGGTTGTATAAAGTATCATAGAATAACTATTTTAAAATCAAATAATTTAAAAAGATTTATAGATAACCCATTATTGGCCAAAATTGGTACTAAAATTACAAAACTTCGGTTAATGAAAAGGGAGTTTCAAAAACGTTAAATATTAAAAAATTATCCTTAACACAGAATTTTCAAATTAATCCACTTTTGTCTACATTTAATCATTATTTCTCGTTAACGGGGTAAGTTTGAAAATGATATTATTGTTTTTTTTATTGTTTATCAATTTGTTATTAAGATATTGTATCAGATTCTCGATGACCACGAGCTAGAAATTATTATAGGTCTCCTAACGTATTAAAAAGTAATAAAAGGGCTACAATATTGGTTGAAAATTATACAAAATCTTAAATTCTAGAATAAGAGTTCAATGATTCAGAAACAAAATATATTTACAAACAATTATTAATTAAAAATATTAATCCCACAGTAATAAACGATATAGACGGCAAAATGACTTGAAATTCAATGAATATCAATATATAATAAGTAAGTGTTGTCGAGCATACAGGGATCACGACCATGGATGGCTATTAACACACAAAAATGTGAACAAAAACATTTCACTATCTTAAAGCGATAGAGATTTTTCAGAGTGTATGCAAAATAACACAAGACGAAAATGCTGCAAAACAGTTAATGGCATAGTACTTAATATTACGTCACCATTTAATACTAAAAAAAAATTAGCCCCCCCCCTGGAACATTTTCAAACGGCGCCCATGCATGTGCGTATAATAAGATTAATAAGAAACAAACATTTCAACATCCTCGTCTGGTCCCCACGCATTATCAATAGTCAAATTCACACCGCTTTCTGGCATCTCCACAGCAGAATCTTCCATAGTATCAGTAGTGACAACGGTTCCGGAGAGTTCGGCTGTACATCTCCATATCTAAAATAGTAATATTTTAACTTATAGCATACCTATTTGTATAAAATAAAACATACCGTAAAACCTCTTGAAATCTTGCCCACTTTAGGTTTGTGCTGCCGCACTTCGTGAATTTGTGCCCTTCTTTTTCGAATAACTCCTTCGATAATGGGATAAGCGACCCATTATTCCAACTAATGATTAGTAAATTTAGTATTGTGGGCAGAAAATATATGTATTTGTTGTTTACCAAATCTCACCTTTTCGAAATTAAACTGAACGTTACACAAATAAATATTAAAGGGAAAATATAATCTTCTACAGACTATGAAACTATGAACACTTATCACTAATATGTAACAACTTATCGAAACTTGTTATTTACAACCTAACCTATTAAATCTGTTTATAACTATTATAACTGTAAACTATATAATCACCACTCAAAAATAAGATAATACAAACATATACTACAAACTCCCACACACTTCATAACTCTAAGAACACTAAAACTCTCTATAAATCAAAACAAAGATCGAAACGTACGTGAACTGTCAATTATAGTAGTAGCAGTGATTCGGGGTTCCCCTACTACGCCGCAAAATTGTCAAATATAGTAAATACGCAATAAATTCAGATTTGGTTATATTGGCGCCATCTACATCTGGTAATTTTTTATTTCGAAGCTTGTACAAAATCGCGCCAGTTGAATAAATTTGAATTGAGACGGGAGCCTTAAAATAGAAAATACGAGTAAATTACCTTTATTATATACTTCGTAGATAGCTAGCAAAATGCTAAATAGGATGGTTACTCTCTATCATAAACCCAAACAAATTTATTATTTATTTGGACGCAAACACATGGCAATGTCAGAGGTGTCGAATATGCTGACTCAAAAATGACGGCCGATCCTAAACCGAGTAACATAAAAACATTTAAAGTGTTTTTAAAACAGTCAAGCTACCATCTCGGGATCACTTTAAGCAACATTAAATAAATTTCAAACAACAATGATCCATTCATCTAGTAACAAACGGTATCAATAATAGGGGAAGTGTATCTCCATACTATCTCCATGCCAAACTCCAACCAATTTATGTGGTCGGTTTATCATTGTTGGTCGGATGTAATAATAATTTCGACGAACATCATTTTTCATTACATCCATTACGTCGGGTTATATACCCGCTTTGTTTCATGCATAAGGGCCGTGTGTATATTTTATTAATGACCGAAGCTCAGTGCTGTCCGTGCAGCCCATTCCTTTGCCGTAATTTTTATATGGAAGTGTTTACAATGTAGATACTGGCGAACGGTGCGCTCGCTACTTCGTAATTAGCCCTTTTAGGCAATTTAACTTCGTCGAAAATGTAATAAAAAACAAAATTCCACGGACGTCTGTGTTTATTTGTTCCGTATTTCGCCCCCAACGGAATGTTTGTTTAATTTCTGGCTGCGTGCGTATTATTTCGCAGATATAACGGTCGCACCCCTCGAGTGTGTTTATTAGATAATTTTGCGAATAATTTAGACCTGTCGCGGCCACGATTTGCATTTTGATTTCATGTTTGGTTTGTTTTAACAGTGTTTTTGTTGTAGCCCATTATTGTTATTTAAAATAGAATTTTGGTAAAACTCCATTAATTTTGACTTGTAAGGTAAACGCCCCAAATTCAGACAGGTTAAGGAATTTTTGTTACATTTGTAACAGTAGAATTTATATCTACTTTATATCTAAAGATGGCTATTCATTTTTAAAGAAAATTGATCATATATATAATTTATATTATATTTTATAAGTTTAACAATTGCCCCTAATTCCGACAATAATCGTATGTTTTGATCGGAAATCTGACACTTCAGTGAACCTAATTCAGGCAGTGATCCCAAATCGGACACTTGTGGTACATTATTCCGACAAATATAAACATTTAAGTAATTATTAAGTGTTTTAAATATTGTTAAATAAGAGTTTGTTATTAAGAAGTGTTAAACATTTAAGTTTTACCATTTTTAATGAAACACAGTATAAAATAAATCCTTAGTCTTCTTCAGTCTGCCCTCTCGACTTGATCTGTATTTTAATGTTTCCTGCATCTAGAATTTTTAGTGTTCTCTTTTTCTTGGCGCAGCTTTTTATTGTTCCTTTTTCGCTTCCTTTCTTATTTCTCTAGAATGATTTTCTTTTGTGCTCCTTCTTTTTTTATTAACAAATATTCTCTTCAATCATCAGAGATAGTGTTACAGAAGAACAGTTTCTTTTTACTTTGGGTGTTATTTGGGTGTTTCAGGCCAGAATAATGATTTTTGAATGGAGATGGCATGAGTTCAACTGTTATCTCCAAAGGTGGTGTATTAATGCCAAAATAGCTACTCCCTGCTGCTAATTTGATGCCTGTCGATATTTATGACGGAATTAGGGACTATTGATGATCGCAATTCCGACACCCTGTAATAATTAGGGATTATTGATGTCCGTAGTTCGGAATTTGGACAAAATGCGTACAATTAATTGTAATATATCAAAAGATGTAGAATATATTATTTTCTTGTGTAAAGATAGCAATAGAGCCATATGTATTACTTCTATCCATGTACACAATTCCGACACACATGTCTGATTCACGGACGTGCTATATTTACATGCCCCTAATTCCGACACCCCTAAATTTGTAAATAATAGTGATTAAAAAGTAGTACACCGCATTATTGTGAAAATGTAGTTATCCTGTAGCGATGTAAAAAGAAGTCGAATTGCAGTTACCTTATAAGGAAAAAATCATCTTGTAGCATAACACTCAATTATCAAGATCAGTCAAACTTCTAGGTTATATTTTGATCGTTAAAACGTTGGTAGAATAAGAAGCGATTGTGGGTCGATAAGTGTAATGTCAAATCAACAAACCGGATATCTTGAAATGAAGTTCAATGTTGTAGATTTCTTATTTTACCCAACTAAACAGAAATATGTCGGAATTTAGGACAGTGCCTGAATTTGGGACGTTTACCTTACAACTATTTAATTTATTGTCAGTGTTAAGTAGGAATTTCTTTGAGAAAAATCACATAGGAAAAACAAAAGATAAATCTGAACTCCAAATTGACAACAATATGCTATTTGTCTTTAGTTTAACTTATGTATAATTTATTTTATGTGTATCCAAGCAGGATTTAAAAAAAAATACGATGTATGTTGTCAATAAATTAGCTTTGTTGTTTGCCATTGTGAGAGTGTAGTGGAATATTTTATGTGCATATTATTGATAAAAGAAGCTAAGTTTTCAATTTATAGCGATAAAAAATGCTGACCGCGATTTAAAATTTACACTTTATTAAAGACTGTTACCTACCTCAACGGAGTAAGAACTTAAATCTAGTTATTATTCCAATTATTCCAATTTTATTTCTCAATTTAAATCAATAATTTATCGGGTATTTACGAACCTACCAAGTATTTCCTTCATGTTAATCTTTCTTTGTTCAAGAGATCATTTGCTGTGTTTATTTTTAAATGTTTTGTCTGTCAAATTCGCAAGAATTTATTTATGTCTAAATTAAAAGCACTAAGTTATGGGCTAAATTATGACAGGATTTTGTGTATTGGAGTGACTTTGGGAAATAAAAAGGTTCCTTTTTGTTTTACAATCACTGTGTATAATGTGTTTCTGCCAAAAATCGGGCATTTTAGTGGTGCTCTATTCGCGCTGAAACATTGTATTAAAATCCCTCATTTTTGGGGCAAAGTGCCCACAACGCTGATCGTAGAACAAAATAAATATTGGCGCCTATAGTGTTTATTAATTTTCAATTTAGAGTAATTTCATTTTAGAATTTAGACGAACACGATTTTAGAATTATTGTTTTTGACAAATTAATTTGTCTGTTTTTTTGGTTTTAAACATTCTCTCTAGATACTTGAGACATTTCGTGCTTGTCTATATAACCTTGTTTTTTAATATTTTGTGCGAAGAAATTTACTATTTTTTTTTTCTAAATTTTCTAAGTAGTTTTTGTTGTAGTAGCTTATTATATTATGATCTTATCTATTTGTTTATTTGAGTTTATTAAATTGCTTATAACTAATATAGCTATAACTAAAAACTTTTCTTTTGATTTTTAAGTATATACCTATCCTAAGTTTGTTATAGTTTTCTAAAGTATTCAATAATTTTATTCTGATTAACTCGCAGTTTCAAGACGCAATATTGAACAAATTAGATATTGTCATGATGTACCAGTATTACTTGTTATTTTTTGTAGACATTCAATGTCAAAATTAATTTAGGATTTTTCTATTATGTGTGCGAATGTATGTTAACAACTCCGTGAAGCACCCCCACAAAGTATAGAAAAGGCTTTTTTACTTATCTTGTTCTTAAATTGTGATTTTGATGATATTTTTATTCTCAATGCGTTTGAGTAGAATGTTGTAGTAAACAAAAAATGTTGTGCAATAATTAAAACTGAATGATTACTCTGATTAACAATTAATGTAATCGATCTAGTAACAACTGATTCTGATTTGCTTTCTTTGTAGACTATAACTGCAAATGAATTTGTGATTTAAATCTATTTTTTTGGAAGATCAGTGCCAAAATACGCAAAACATATAAGGTATTTGTTTGCTGTCGGCCAGAACAGTCATAAAATTTCAATTATTGTATTTTTGTATTGTATTTTTGTACCTTAAATGTTTATCAAATATTTTTTCTTATTAAGATAACAATCGTGGCATGCAAATATATTGTGGTCAAAACCAATTTTTGTAGTAGCTTTGGGTAAAAACTGTGGGTAACAACAAAGAGAATAATTCCTAATAAGAAACATTGATTTGGGTTACTTCTTAGTGGGTCAATGTTACTAATATGTTAAAAGTCGTATATTTCTAACAACGTAATGCACTATCTTTTATCACAATACAGTCACGACGATTTCTCATTACACTGTGTACGTTCAATCCAAGCTTAAAGCTAATTTATGTCGATTATGTCGACAAAACTGCCTCCCTTACCAACAATTGTACAATACTTTAGCTTCTATCTTCCATCTTTTTATTTAGCTTCCTGTCTAAACGATTTTTAAGTTAACCATATTTAGATGTAGTAGATATGAGATTCCATTAGTATAAATAGCAATCATCATTTATCTTGGATAAGATCGACAGTAATTCGAAAACCCGTTCTGTTGTTAAACCAGATTGCGTAAAGTACATACACGAATTTATTGATCTCTACGTAGGTAAAAGCCTGCTATATGATTCTCTGTTTGCGCTCGAGCCCCTAGCACAGTGGTTCTTAACCTTTTTGAAGTCGGGGAGCACTTTTGATCATAAGAAAAATACGCGGAGCACCAAAAACAAGACATAATTTGTATTCAAAATTAAAACGATTATTCCATAACAGTTAAAAAGAACATTCATTAGAAAAAAGTATAAATATATTAATAGTCTACCTTCTTTTTCGGCAAAATTAATTTTTCGAAATCAAATGTTTTCTATGGACTTATGTTTTTTTTTATTCCTTAAGAAGTTACAGCCGTTTGAAATATTAAAAAACAAAGAAAAGTAAAAGATAAAATACATATCAAACAATGCGAAAAAAAAACACAATCAATTCCCATTTCAACAATAAAACGTAAATAAAATAACGAAATAGAATTCATGTAGAACTTTTTACCGATTTTCTGCTAGAAACTAAATGTCATTCCGAGTAAAAAGGTTCATATGGACTTATTGGTTTTCTCAATTCCTTAAGTTGTAGCCGTTTAATATACAGTTTTGTTGATATTTTCATCAGCTCCAACGTTTCACCGAATTGAAAAAACTTCAATGAAATTGATTTGCGATATCAGTAATGTGATATAGAAATAAAAAAGATATATTTGTGTATAAATTCCGAAAATATACGGGGATTTTAAAATTTATTTCTACATACGAACTCTTAAATATGTTCTTTTTGCCCGTATTAACATATTTTCCACATTTTGTGTGTGTGTATGTTTTGATTTTCTGGGCCCGCAAAATGCCTGGTGGTTATAAATCCCACCACCTCTTTGGTATATTGTGATAGTTCCTTCAAGCATCCGACGTAGTTGTTCGCGGTAATATAAATCTAAATATAATAAAACTTTCAAAACCTTCCTAATTTGTCAAATATTTAGCTAATTTGGCTGGATTCTTTATATTAGCAGTTATGTACCACCTACTCAAGTAGTTTTGATAAGCTCATTTTTGATACAGCTTTATACTATTATAAAACTTAATAAATCCGCACATAACATATGGATGATATGTAGATGAGGGCAAAAATATATATTATCAAAACATCGTTTGTTTTTAAATAATTTTGTTTGTGAAATACGCAATCATTTATTTTAAAATTTCTTCGTGATTATTAAAATTAAGTGCATTTGATTCATTTGACATCATATTAATTCTGTTTATTTGAGGAAATATATTGCGAAATGTTTGCTTATTTTTCGAACTAATTATGTGACATGTGTAGCAGAGCTATACTAATTTTTATTTTAACCACTTAACCGACAAGCCCGTAAAATTTACGTGCTACTAATTTGTATTAATACCGGCAAAGCCTGTACAATTTACGTGTTTGAGCATTCCCGCGTACTCTGTGTCTCTTCCAAGATGCCTAATTTAGTTTAACGTAAATTGAGCTTTTGACAATAGATGGCGGCACCGTACAGTATATTTTTGTAGCACTGACTCATGTTTCAGGTCAGTTCAGTTCAGTTCAAAGTTCAGTTCAGTATTGGGCATTAGTCGAGTATTTTTTTTATTATGACTAAAACTTACGTTAGATCTTCGCTACGCTACTTACTGATGCTGTGTCTCTCTGTCCATCTTGTCTGTCTGTCCGTCTGTCTGTCGGTCTGTTCGTCTCTCGGTCTGCTTGTCTTTTTGTCTCTGTGTGTGTGTCTGACTGTCTGTCTGTTCGTCTGTCGAGTAAGGCAAGGAAGGTAGCAGTGATCCGGGCTAATGTGATCCGGGGCAGACTGGTCCAAAGTGACCCGGGCAAAGTTACCCAAAGTGACCCGGGCATAGATCTAAAGTGACCCAAACTGATACGGAGTAAAGTGACCCTAAGTTACTAAGTTATCCAAAGCAAAGCGACCCAAGGTGATCCGCAGTAAAGTGACCCAACGTGATCCGCAGAAAAGTAATTGAGAGCAAAGTGATCGAAATGGATACGAAGCAAAGTGATTCAAAATGATCGCGAACAAAGTGATCCAAAGTGCTTCGGAGCAAAGTGATCCGGGGCAAAGTGATCCAAAGTGATCCGGAGCAGTGATTCAAAGTGATCGTGGGCAAAGAGATCCAAAGTGATTCTGAGCCAAGTGGTCCGGGGCAAAGTGATCCAAAATGATCCGAGGCAAAGTGTGATCGTGAGCAAAGAGATCCAAAATGATTCGGAGCCAAGTGATATGGGGCAAAGTGATCCGAGGCAAAGTGATCCAACGTGATCCGTAGCAAAGTGATCCAGAGCATCGTGATCCAGAGCAAAGTGATCCAAAGTGATACGAAGCAAAGTGATCCGGAGCAAAGTGATCCAAAGTGATCCGGAGCAAAGTGATTCAGAGTGATCGTGAGCAAAGAGATCCAAAGTGATTCGGAGCCAAGTGGTCCGGGGCAAAGTGATGCAAAATGATCCGAGGCAAAGTGATTCAAAGTGATCGTGAGCAAAGAGATCCAAAGTGATTCGGAGCCAAGTGATCCAAGGCAAAGTGGTCAAAGTGCTCCAAAGTGATCCGTAGCAAAGTGATCCAAAGCATCCGCGACAAAGTAACCCAAAGCGATCCGGGCAAAGTGATACAAAGTGATCCTGTCTGTCTGTGCGTCTATCTATCGGTCGGTATGTTTGACTGTATGTATGTGTTGGTGTGTGGGCGTGTAATCTTGCAAAGCGATTCCAGTAACTCAATACAATGACGTAAAAACCTGCCGCTGGAGTAATAACGGATGTTTGAAAACCTACCGGTTAAGAGGTTAATGGTATTATGTTTAGAATTCTTCTTTGAAAATTGTAAATATTTTAATTGTTAGTTTAGTTGAAGTTATAACGTTTTGTACGTTAATAATATACAAATATTATTATTTCAATCACATACGGTAGATGAGCCAACATTAAATGTCGGCTTTCATAAATTTGCGGAGCACTTGCAACAAGCTCGCGGAGCACCAGAGTTCCGCGGAGCACCGGTTAAGAACCACTGCCCTAGCAAGTAGGTGAGCCCTTACGAGGATACTGCGATGCGTTGACGGTGATTTTCGGTTTGGAGTCCGTTCGACAGGCACTCAACCATGACGAGCACCTCCACAAGGCGGGCAGGTTAAGCGTAGAGCGAACCCCTCGTCTGGCTGTGGAGGGGGAGGGGGAAGTCAGTAGAGTTCATTTTCGGGGGCTTCAATTTTCCCCAAAGGCACGAACTGGTTTTGGTCAGAGAGGCGTACAGAGAAACATTCCCCTCGTGCGTTAAGTAATGTACAGGGTGCGGCGTGCTTTCACCTTTGCGTTCAAACATTCACGCGTAATTATCGATCTTTGTGGATGTGTAGTGTGGAAATTTGGTAGCTGCATGTGGTTAATGTATGAGTATAGACGATATTGTTAACTTCTGACATGCCACACTGGTGAAATTCGTTAGTAAATGACTTGAAAAACATAGTCTCTCATACTTAGCAGATGGTCATCTATTGGTTAAATATGCAAAGTAATCGTGTAAACATGTTTTTCTATGTTAGGTACTTACGGTGCTGGTATACTGATAGCCAGTATTGTTAAAACAGAAAATAATTTACCGAAACACGTATCTTTTATATTTAACTATTATGGTGAAGTCGCCGGAAAAAAACAATCGTTGGCTAATGTATAAAAAAAAATAATACAATATAACAAAATGTTCATATTTTATTACTTTAGCATGTCCTCAATACTCGATATTATGAGTAATGTGTTTGTTGATATGTTAATATTCATTTAATTAACATTTAAAACACTTAGGGCTGGTATATTTACTTACGCATTAAGTGATATAAAATATTTGTATCTTTTTATCTAAAATCGACTATTCCGGTGATATTTTTAAATAATAAGCGATTGGAAATGTAATGATTTCGTCCAATCAAGTATATTACTGTATTATATTACTGTATATTAAGTCATTGGCACAAGTAGTGGCTTACATGGTTATTAATAAACAAACATATTGCAATATAATGGCGCCATTAATTTTTTGTCTAATTTGTTGATGTCATTTAACAACGTTCATAGTTGCTAACGTTAAGCATTTTGCATTGGGCTGATAGAATTAGCACGTACAATGTACATATTGATTTGTTTATTTTAATGTATCTCAGAAAGAACGTAAAACAGTAAACAGATACCACCTACGTTTCAAAAATGTCAGGCAGACATATTTTTGATACAGCATAAATTAACTAGAAATTTTGTTTCTCAAAAAAGCTATTGGTTTTCGACATTAGATAAATATAGTATTTATGGAATTATAGTAACGTCTCTCTAACATGAGGCACTTTATTGGTAAGTTCATTACTAATCTTATACAGGCTATTCAAAATTTGAAACTCACAATTTGAAACTTTACATAAATCATGTGTTTAAATGAAATACCTTTTATATCAATACACCATTAGAAGAAAAACATATTTTAATTAGTCATGTTAATGTGTGCACCCACCAAACCTGACACTGTTAACAACAACTAAGATATTACATTTTGAACGTTACCGCGGAAATCAACAATAAAATACCAAAATAACTCAGAAATGGTAGCATTCAGTTATATCTATGGTAAAATTATATATTTACATTTAAAGTAACATTATTCATACCGTCTTCCGGTAGACTGGGCGTGACAGTCAATTTGAGAGATTGACGTTCGGATTGAGTACATCCCGATTCCAAACTTTGAAATACATACAATTACTTCTAATGGAACATTTCCCCATATTTCCGTGTCTGAAACTGATCCGATGAAATGTCCAAATATGCCCCAAATATGAAAAATACTGGAAAACTGTAGGTTATGATTCAGTAGCCGCTAATAGCGGTAATGTATGATGAATTACAACATAATATTGTACAATATACATGGAATAAAAAAATGTGTTGAGGCTTATGAACAGATGTAGAAAATACTTACTAATAAATTTAAACTGTATAAATGTGCTCTATCCAATGAAGTAAATTTTGATGTAGATTTTGGGTACCTACTTAACTATTAATCATTTCTTGTCACCGGTTTTTTGTATGAAACAGCATCATCACAGTTTGCTTACTATTATTATTTTGTTATATTTCTTCTGTTTTTGAAAGTCACCAAGTTTATAACTTTGCATAGAGATAATACGTTATGTATGCAAAGAAAGATAACAATATGAATGTATATTAGTAAAGAAAGCAGCAAAGTAACACAAAAAGTAATATCATATCAAATAACGTCCAACATTGAACATTGTTGCCCGATTATTGTGGAAACGCTACTTAATACGGGCAGGTGAAGTGTGTTTGGAGATCAAGTGGTCTAGTGTTTAATGATTTGTGTCTGAAACTATTATGCTTACTTTGTTCAATCTTTCCTTGTATTTTTTTTTTATTTTTTGTAACTTGTTTATTTTACGTCGGTCTATTTCCGCAACTTAGGCCAATCACCGACGCTTAGAGCGGGCTACACACACCCAGTAATTTTGTCGAACTGAAGGAATTACAACCTTCAGTAAGAGTTCTTTAACGTGCACGTCGCATCCTGACAGCATAAGGGACCACCGGCTTTACTTCCTCATTCGATGGAAGGCGGTATGCAAAGGTATTTGTTCCATGTCTAAATTTTCTACGAAGAATTTCTCCAACTGTGTTTTAGAGATTAAAAGCTTTGGTAGTACAACGTTTAGAAACTACGAAAGGTATTGGGACGAAACTTCATATTTAAAAGTTTTATGACCAAACTTAGAGCTGAAAAGATTTTTGTTCAAAAGAGTCCAAAGGAACTGGATGTTTACTCTATGCGTTTTTCAAGGATTTTGCAAATGACATTCATTCTAATGACAGTAGGTGATGTCAAACGTTGATGTTTTGACAATAGCTACTGTCAACAGTATAAACATATCTGTCAAATCATGGCTAACTATTAATTTTATATATAGTATGATAAAGTCATGTGCCTGGCCACATCAGATTGTTTTAGTGTCGTTATATTTTTTTTTCTTTTTGGTAACATATAACATTTTCTATGAAGAATCTTTTATAATTTGCTCTGCTGCCTTTCAGAAACAGAGATAATATGGCTTGTTGTCCAAAATCCGAAAGTATTTACCGCAAAAAGCATCTAAAATCTACAGCAAAACCAGTATTTTTGCATTATTGGAATCAGAAACGAAAGTACATACGATAAATCGAATATGGAACCTATTAAGAAAACAAACGTTAGAGTAGTGTTAGATTATTTGAAAGAAAGCCTGCTTGGGTTGTAAATCCTGTGGTGATTTTTCCCAAAAAAAAATTATTAATTAAAAAGTTGAAACAAATTTTCTTGTTAAATGACATTGATTGTTTAATGTGTAATTTGCCTATTTGTTATCTTATTCGTTATGTGCGTTCCTAGTTGTTTTTTTTTTGTTTTTCTTTGTCTTGTTAGCTTATTACTTTTACATAGGTAATTTTGAGGAAGTACATAGTGTTAAATACATAGTCTTGCCAACAGTAAAGATGAAAAAAGAAATGCAAAAAGGTATTGCCAAAGTCTAAAAGGCACAACTATATATTTTCGAAGTACCTACTATTTATAGATTATGTCGTTTGCCAAACATATTAACAAAATTTGGAGGCATTCTTTCTTAGGACGTTTGTCACGTTGTTATGTTATAAACATGACGTTAAGTACTTCTTATCAAGCTCAAAACATCAACTTAGTCACGATACTTATTATACTTGTTATTATTACTTGGTATTATACTAATGCCCACTCGAGTACTGTCTAGATCCTACATAATTACAAAACATTGAAAGGACTGACCAACAATTTTTCAGCTTAAGCTCCACTACTTCCGTATTTTCTAATCTTCTTTGTAGTAACTAGAATAGTTAAGTTTGAAAGTAGCAAGAGATGGATATACTATACAAACATCTTTACAGAATAGCTAACCAAAAGCAGGTAAGGTTATGTTGTTTGTTTACTCTATGCCGATTTATTTCTGCAATATTTTGCTGTAAAAATGTCAGTGCAAATTAGTTTACATAACTTAAACCAGTTGTATATAGCATAGCGCGTCACTGTGAGGTTTAACGTATATCTTGCTGCGGATTGTCAAAATAAAACAAAATGTATCACATTGGCACTGTTGGCAGACCGTACAAACAACTCCTCCACTGCGCATGTTTCTGTGCTAAGAAAAAGTAAACAAATATAATAGGACGGTATTTCCAATATTTTTTTCAATTGTATAGAACTTTTTTCTAATTACTAAAAATAAGTTTAGAAGAAGACGAAAGTGGTGTGGTGCAAAATAGCCTTTAGCGACTGACAATCGCGAACAAAATTAATGATGTAATAATAAAGCGGTTTCTGGCCGGTTGACCCCTAAACTCTAAAGTTTGACGAGCCGCCACTGGCGAGAGTAACCCAGGTGAGAGTCGCTCTTCGAGCGAAGCAGGCAGGCGCGGCAGGTATCGGTCGTCCGGGCCAAAGCAGTTTACGCGCAGCTAGCCCAGTTCGCGCGCCGTCGAGACAACTCAGCCGACTAGACGCTCGCAACAGGTAGCCGACAAAACTTCTCTCTGAGGCCCCGACGGTGGTTGTGTGCATGTGCGCGACAATCGACACCGTACTCACCCGACAACACAGCTTCCGCTGAAGCTCGCACACTGCAGCGAGAGTCAGGAGACGCTATCGTCAGATCCGGTCGTCCGAGAATACACTTTTTTATTATCGTTTTCTTGGACATTTCTTGGGCAGTTTTTTCGAAAAGTTCGAGTCGGGACGCGGTGTAGATTTTAATGAAGTGGCGAGGGTTTGTAAATGGAGTAGATTTAGGCAGGAAACTCGACGCTATTGTTAACGTCTCTATGTAAATTTGGAGGAAGGAAATTTGGAAAGGTGAGTGAGTTTGGAATAATGTAATTTAAAGTATTTATTTTAACATTTTTTGTCGATAGTATTCATTTAAATCTACATTTATCGATAATAATATAATTTTCTAAGATAATAAGAGTAATAAATACATATTAAAACGTTACTTGCCGTTAAAAAATAAAAAAAAAAAAAAAAAAATAGTAGTAATAAGGTGTATTTTGAAATATAGCCATTATGGTGGAGTCGCCGGACGCTCGGCAATAATTTACACAATTACTTGTATTTCCAGTAATAATTAGTCAATTCAAATATTTCTTCGAAAAACAGAATACTTACATTGCAAAGATAGAAAATACATCATGTTTGCCAGGATACTACGTTTCAATTGGGCAAATTTTGCATTTCGCAAAACTTGCATTTAAGAATTTAGTTTTTATTTTTACTCAAAAATCTATGGGACCAAGCGTTTGTAAGCAGCATTATACAGCACTTATCCACTCGGAAGCCAATAATAATAATAATACTAATTTATGTGGTGCTAATCACTATGTCAACTTTTTTTAAGCTAATATTTCTTTCTAAAGATATCTGGCTATTCATTTTAAAAGAAAATTAATAATAGTTATGTAATTTATATTATATTTTATAAGTTTAACAATTGCCTCTAAATTCCGACACTAAGCTTATATTTTGATCCGAAATCTGACACCTCAGTGAACCTAATTCAGGCAGTGATCCTAAATCAGACACTTGTGGTACATTATTCCGACAAATATAAACATTCAAGTAAATACTAAGTATTTTAAATATTGTTAAATAAGATTTATTATTAAGAAATGTTAAACATCTATGTTTTACCATTTTTAATAAAACACAGTATAAAATAAGTCCTTAGGCTTCTTCAGTCTGCCCTCTCTGCCTCATACGTATTTTAATGTTTTTTGCATCTGGAATTTTTAGTGTTCTATTTTTTTTTTGCGCAGCTATTTATTCTGCTTCTTTCGCTTCCTTTCTTATTTCTCTAGAATGATTTTTTTTGTGCTTCCTTCTTTTTTATTAACAAATGTTCTCTCCAAGCATTAGAGATATTGTTACAGATGAACAGTTTTTATTTACGTTTTCTGTGACATTTCTTGGGCAGGTTTTTCGAAAAGTTAGAGTCGCGACACGGTGTAGATTTTAATGAAGTGGCGAGGGTTTGTAAATGGAGTAGATTTAGGCAGGAAACTCGACGCTATTGTTAACGTCTCTATGTAAATTTGGGGGAAGGAAATTTGGAAAGGTGAGTGAGTGTTCTATAATGTAATTTTAAAGTATTTATTTTAATATTTTTTGTCGAAAGTATTCATTTAAATATATATTTATCGATTGTAATATAATCTTCTAAGATAATAAGAGTAATAAGTACATATAAAAATGTTACATCCCGTCTAATAGTAGTAATAAGGTGTATTTTAAAATATAGCCATTATGGTGGAGTCGCCGGGCGCTCGGCAATAATTAACACAATTACTTGGCTTTTCGAGTAATAATTAGTCAATTCAAATATTTCTTCGAAAAACAGAATAGTTACATTGCAACGATAGAAAAATAAATCATGTTTGCCAGGATACTACGTTTCAATAGGGCAAATTTTGCAGTTCGAAAAACTAGCATTTAGTTTTTATTTTTACTATGGAACTAAGCGTTTTTAAGCAGCACTATACAGCACTTATCAACTAGGAAGCCAATAACTAGAAATCCAATAGCCAATTTAATTTTTATTCAATTTGATTTTAACATAAATCATGGCGGAGAAATCACCTTGCGATTTTATTATATTTTTAGACAAATTAGGCATAACATAACGGTTCGTTGAGGCGGTTCGGAAAAATTTTACGCACTAGATCTGTTGCCAAAGTAAAATGTATATTTTTACAAAGATTTTGAATTAAATATTATACAGGGTGTTAGTAAATAAGTGCGACAAACTTCTGGGGGTGATTCTCCATGAAAAAATAATGACAGTTTGCTATATAAACGTATGTCCGCAAATGCTTCGTTTTCTAAGATACCGGGGTGTTGAAAAAAGTAGAGTAAAGTTTTTCTTAAAAACTGACGATTGAATCTTGCCTGAGGGAGGTCATTTTAAGAATTTTTTTTAGCTTTGCGCCTATTTAAAATTTTATTAGTGTTATTTTCTGTTATTGTTTTAGTTTAAAGTTATTGTGTTAAAGTTCTTTTAAAAAATTGAGATCATTAAGATGTTTTATTTTTTTGCATAAATGTCCTAGAAACCTCAACAGGGTATCATAGTAAACCTTAAACTTTGTACTTTAACGTGAAATTCTGAACGTTTGTCCACAAAGGTTTTTGAAGCATTTATAGCGATTCGTTAAGTGGCATGTCCATAAAAGATATAACGAAAAATGCGATAACCTGATTGCTTTTCATTAAAAAAAATAATACCCTAATACAAAAATTTTCCTGTTTACCACTAAGACAACTAAGGGAAAGCCAAACTAACAGCATTGAAAATTGAAAAAACAATATTTGCGGAACTTTACGTAAAGACATACATTACCGAAGTAACTAAGTTTAATACCTGTAAGTTTAATACATTCAAAGCTATTTTGTCATTTTAATCTTTGATCACCCACTCTCAAAAATTAAAACCACTGCTTTACAATGAATTGAAGACAATGCCAAAATATATTTTTTTGTAATTTTAACTTTAACTTTGTCGGTAGATCCAGGTAATGCACACAGGATGAGGATTCTTTCACCAGCGGTGAGAAAAATAATACAACTTTTATAAAATAAAATAATTATAAATAATAAAACAATAAATTTTTTTCCTAAATAATTAGTTGATGATAGTAGATGAAAATTCACAAAAGTGATAGTAGTACAAAAATTGAAAACATTTTAATAATTGTGTATTTCTCTTTTTCAAAATATAGTAAATGGTCATTTTATAGGGGCTGAAATCCTAGAAACTCGAAAAGGACTACAAGAAGTCCTGAAACTTTGTGCTTTTACCTAACATCCTCAAAGTTTGTTTAGGGCATTTATTTCAGCCGTAAAAGATACACAAAAATTGCTCAAATGTTTTGACATTTTAACCTTAATTGTTATATAAACAAAGAAAACATATTTGTTCATTTCGTGTCTAGCTGAAAGGAATCTAAGTTATCACTATTTTCCAATTTGAAATTATTGTCAGTGCTAAAAGTTTTCGAAAAAGTGTATAAATTGTAAGGCAATTGCTGAATTTATGAAAGATCCACTACAGAAATTTGCAAGACAAATCGTTCTGTTTAAAAATTACATGTTGACATACGCTTGTCAGAAATATGATGGCTGGGGGATTTTACAATCACTAGCTCTTACTATGATATGAGCTATTATGTTTATTTTAGGTACACATCAATCACATGATTTGAATGACGTTATTTTTTAATAATTACTTAATTATTAAATTAAACATAATTTTTTTTCTGGGTTTGTAATATTTAGATTCTGGGTATAAGTATTTAAGTTATAAACAAAGGTTTTTCAGTGACGACAAAAATAACTTTCCAATATTGACAGTTGGCAAAAGACCATTTTATTTTTAACGATATTTTATAATAAAATATGTGTATTTAATTATTATTATAAATGCAAAAGAACTATTGACACTATTCAATTTCCAGTATTTAGGATATACAAATAACAACAATTTTATTTTATTTATTACTATTGTTATATTGGTGTTCATTCATGCACGTTATTGAAAATAAATTCTATACATCCATGACACGTTCACACGGATCAGTTAACAGAAACAAATTTTGTTTTATGTGAACTGTACTCATTTTATATTCATTTTAATTCAAAACCGTCAACAAGCGAACATAATTAAATATATATTTTATCTAACCTGAAGAAAGTTTTGGCATTTTTATGAATCCTTTTATACAATCTGTGACCTGAAAATTGAGTTGGTTCCTATAGAAACTTGGATGGCCTGGTGGAAAACTTATCTTATTATGGAAAAATATTTCCTGAACGCGAACATAAATTTTCGGGCTTTCCACTGTGCACTTGAAATCAATTCGATTTACTTGCCAATTTCGTATAAATCTGAAATGGAATACTCAAGAAGGTCGTATGTAAGTCCACGTAGTGAATATATGTCACGTCAAGTACGAGAAATATCTGTGCCGGTGTTAGTATTGATGTAATAAATAGACAATTTGAATGCAGCTGTGGATGTGCCCGTGGAATAAAGAAGGCATTCAAAATAAATTATGTAAGGTACACGCCCCAAATTCAGACAGGTTAAGGAATTTTGTTACATATGTAACTGTAGAATTTATATGACTATGTTAACTTTTTTAAGCAAATATTTCCTTCTAAAGATATCTGGCTATTGACTTTTAAAGAAAATTGATAATAGTTATGTAATTTATATTATATTTAATATTAACAATTGCCCCCTAATTTTGGCACTAAGCGTATATTTTGATCCGAAATCCGACACCTTAGTGAACCTAATTCAGACAGTGATCCTAAATCAGACACTTGTGGTACATTATTCCGACAAATAGAAACATTCAAGTAAATACTAAGTATTTTAAAAGTATGTAATAAAACACAATTTTTAATGAAACAGTATACTGTGTATACTGTATTCTTGCATTTGGAATTTTTAGTGTTCTCTTTTTCTTGGCGCAGCTATTTATTCTGCTTCCTTTAGTTCCTTTCTTATTTCTCTAGAATGATTTTCTTTTGTGCTTCCTTCTCTTTTATTAACAAATATTCTCTCCAAGCATAAGAGATATTGTTACAGAAGAACAGTTTCGTTTTACTTTATTTGAGTGTTTTAGGCCAGAATAATGTTTTTTTAATGGAGATGGCATGACTTCAACTGTTATCTCGGTGGTGTATTACTGCCAAAATTGCTACTCTCTGCTGCTACTGTTGCAGCATTCTGTCTTATTTCATCATCTCCTATGATGTCTGTCGATATTTATGACGGAATTAGGGACTATTGATGATCGTAATTCCGACACCCTGTAATAATTAGGCATAATTGATGTCGGTAATTCCGATACTCGTGTCGGGATTTGGACAAAATGTGCACAATTAGTTGTAATATAGCAAACGATGTAAAATATGTTATTTTCTTTATGCAAAGACAGCCATATGTATTACTTCTAACCATGTGCACTATTCCGACACATGTCTGGTTTACGGACGTGATATATTTACATGTACCTAATTCCGACAGCCCTAAATTTGTAAATAATATTGGTTAAAAGAGTAGTACACCGTATTATAATGAAAATATAAATCACTTTTAGTCAGCCTAAATAGATATTATTAGAGTTTTCTTATTTACTATTATCCTGTAGCAATGTAAAAAGAAGTCGAATTGCAGTTACCTTAGGAGGAAAAAATTAACTTTTAGAATAACACTCAATTATCAAGATCAGTCAAACTTCTAGCTTATATTCTGACCGTTAGAACATTGGTAGAGTAAGCAACAATTGTGGGTTGATAAGTGCAATGCCAAATCAACAAACCGGATGTCCTAAAATAAAGATCAATGTTGTTTTTCTTATTTCTTATTTTATCCATTTTACCTTAATTGTATTCAAATAGAAGAAAATAGACTTTTCAATAGCAAATATAGGCCATAACATTAGATAAACTTGTAGTAAATTTGTAGATCGATTAATTCTCCACAAAAACATGTCTATACATCATTTATGAAGACAAGTAATTAATAATGATTATAATTTATATCAGTTATATTCAGTTATATAAAAAAGGATGATAAGTGTTCTAATTAGTTGGCATATAAATCATGTCAGATTCAATTTTGACGGCGTAATAGCGTTGTTGTTTTTTGGTTTGTCTTTTTATTGGTGGCGACAAAACGGACGTTAAACGGAGTTCCAATTTGCCTTCGCTAAATCACACGGGCGCGGACGCGTGGGGGAATAATTCACAGCCGTAATTAAATCAGTCTCTGTTGAGTAAATTGTACTGTGGGAATTCGTGAATGTGACTGAAACAAATTACTAACGTTGTTGGTTTGTATACACACAAGTTTCGATTTCGAAAAAAGAAGATACGTTGTGGTATATTATGTGTTTTCTAATTTGACATATACGATTCTAGACGTATTGTTTGAATATAAATATACAACGTGTTTCAGAAAGTGTGCAACACATGAAAAACTTTGTAATTGTTGATTTATATAAAAATTTTACTGTTTATAAAATTTGGAGGATCCTTTAAAATCATACTAATAATCCACTAACAAATTGTACATTTTATGTACTGTATCATATTCTTTAATGTATTTTCCATATATCAAAAAGATGTTATTTGGAAAGACTTCATGAATTACGCATTTATTACTGGTAATTATTACTGGCAACATTTTTCTGTAAACAGGAACTGGAAATGGCTTTTCCCTAGGTTACTCAGTGATTTATTTTATTATTATTATTTTTTGAAAGTTCGGATTATCGAACGTTCGGATTACTGAGGTTCGGATTATCGACGCTCTACTGTAATTATAATTCTTTTATTATTAGTAATTTATTCATTGAGATTGTAATATAAAGAATCATACTTAATTTAATCTTACATTGTCATCATAAATTATTGAAAATGAATTATTTTTTTTTTATGAATAGCTTTTGTAACATGTTCTGAAATCTGCGCTACTAAAGGAGTCTAGTTTTGGAAAAATCTCATCAAAAGGCAGGTATTTATATAAAATAGTCCTTTATTCTGAAGAACAACGAAAACTGCCAACTTTTGACTACATATTCATCGTTTCTTTTTATCATAAAATATGACGCCATTTGCCGTCAGGCGAATAGGAAGCAAGATTATGTCACATACACGATTTTGCCCATTTCTCTAAAGCGTTTTCTGTCAATCTTTCTCGTGGTATAGCGAGAGTGAAAGTTTGGATAAAAATGAGTGATCTTTTACAAAATATACCATATGGTTTTTGTTCGTACAAGCAACTTACCTAACACGGCTGACAAGTGTCATCAACAAGAGAATTTGTGAGACGCATTATATTTCATCATATTTAAAACAGTGTTTTATATAAATGCATACCTACCTTGTTTTAAGGAACTTTTTCAAAACTGTTATCATTTACTTCCGTAGATTTGAGGACATAATTTGGATTTTACCGGAAACAGCACCTTAATGTGTCTTGCCGCTTTTATTTTGGGCACAAGTATATCAAATTTATTATTTTTTAACGTGAATGACGTCTGTTTTTATCATAAAAAATAATTTACAGCATTATCAAAAATGAAATAGCATATATTAATTTGCTACTTCTAACATTCAGTAAAAGATGGAAACACGAACATTGTATAGAGAAAAGTGAACATCTTTTTGTAGAATTTAGATTTTTGGTTGGATTTCATACGCACAAACATAACTACTAATAGCTGCTTTCATTTTGCATGTCTCTCAGCTGAGATTAGCTCACAATTTTGTCTGACTTGGTCTAAGTTCAGTTAAGCTATGTTACCAAAAGGAACGGATCCGGCGGAAATTCAGCCAGACGAATTCAGGAATCTTTCATCATTGAAATTCTCACTCAAGTTCTCACTGGACAACAGTGAGAACATAAGCAAAATCTTCATCCATTGTATTATTCTCAACATTAATTGAATTTTTGTTATCTGATGAGATTTCTAAAACCCCATACTGGATAGACAATTGGTATGGACGACTTATACGGAACGTAGAAATACTTTTTTTCAAAATCTTACCTGAAATATACAGAATGAGCTGCTGTCACCACAAACTATTCATTAACAATGGAACCACCACAGTTGTACTTCCTAGAGCTCTCAAAGAAATAATTAATAGATGTCGTGGTATACAGGTTTCTACTTGCGAAAAACTACTTACAATATAAGGAAATTCACCAGGATTTGCGTCAGTGCCATTAAAAAGTTTTGGATGAGTTGGAGATGCTGCAAGCATCTCCAACAAATATTGAATATTTTATTGTTTACCATAAGAAGAAACTCCTAGGAGTAACAAAAGATCGGCGAATATATGCATTTTGCTTTCGTAAATTAGGTTTTCTGATTTAAATTTGCGGGTTTTAATGTTTTAAATTATTCAGGACCTCGCTAATTATAGGATTATCGCTACCTATCTTTATTTTTGATTTGTCGAGAACTGTACGCGAGTGAATAAACAATGTATGCAGCAGCCACTTGAAACTTCTTGATATATTGATTACATTGTAAATACAGGATATTAGTACTTATTTATGTTTGTCGCAAATGAATGGGATCTTTAATCAATTCGTTACTGTTGCTACAGATAATACCAGATAACTTCAACATTCAGTAGAGAACTGCACGTAAATACTTTCCACATTGTGACTACTGTGATAATTGCTTCTCCGCTCCCACTCACCTCTAAACCATTCCTAATAAATAGGAGATATACAGGGTGATTTATTACTTAGTGCGTGAAGCATTGAATTCTCAATTGACGTAGAATATTATGTATATTAAATAATTTCGATAAATAATACCGAATGATTTCAGGAAAATGGTAGGTTTTATTTGTCACAATCGAATGTTTCTCTTACAAAGTTTACCTAATTTTTTTAGCTATACCACTTGATTGCAAACCAGCAATATACACTGACCGGCACATTTAAAGAAACGTCCTTTTGTTAAACTGTGATGTTTAATAACTGGAGTCTTGCATTATTTATTTTTATTTTTCGGGCTATTTAAAGAAATTCATCACAATTATACATACCATCGTAATTTTGAATAAAAACATATTTAGTAATTATTATTAATTATTATTACAGGTTATTCCGTTTTTTTTTGAAAAAGTAAACGTAATTATTTCATTTTCTATAGAATTAAATAATTTTAGAGTATTTCCAATACTAGCTTGATCGTATTCTGTTATAAAACACACATTCAAAATAATTTGGCTATAGTGAACTCGTTTTTAAATAAAATGTAACAAAATATTTGTTAGAGATATCTTAGCCGACAAGATCTTTTACTTCTATATTGATAATTAAAAACTAGAAAAATATATTCGTCTTTAAGGAGTTTCTCTTGGTCTCAACATTGGTTTTGTGAATGCGAATCAAATGGTCGTTATTGATATATTTCTTTGCTCTAAATGTGAATCCGAACATGAAAGTTTCCTAAATCTGACATGATGGCTTGCAGTTTTCTTCTAAAATTTCATATACCAATATCGAAATGTTTGAAGACTTTACACTATAATTTATGCATGACAATTCAGGTGCTATTGGTAATATCATTCATTGAAAATATTCTCCGTCTTTGCATGTTATTACATACATATGTATGTAAATCTATTTATAATTTAGTTCATACTTTGACTACTCTGTGGTAGCAAATATATGCACAGTCTATTAAGTTTATCTATATATATGTTACGGTCATAGTGATAAATAGGTAATTATTAATAATTACCGGTTATTATTAATAATAGCCAAGTGGCGAGGTTAAAGTGAAGAATTTATCACATGAACCGGCTATTATTAATAATTTCCAGCATGCTGTGGTCAATGTGATATATTTCAATTCGATATTGCATTAAGGTGACGCTACAATATAATAGAGCCTCAGATTTGGAATTCTGTTAGTATCTACATAATCGCCACACAACGAATCTATTCACTGGGTTTTCAGTGTTGGGCCTTTAGTGACGTTAGTCCTGACTAACTTATTTAGTTACTACTTATGACTAAAATAAGGAAGATTATCAAATCGAGACTAAAAAATGCCAATCCATACAAATTGCATGCACGAGTGTAACTCTTTAGGGCATGCTTATTTGCGCAATTCTTAACAGTAATAAATTAGACACTCGGTTTCTATTATTCTGCCAGTGCATACGTACATAGTGCTTTTTTATTTTGCAATTCGTGGCAAGAGAAATTATTTTTATTTATAACTTATCTATTATTTATTATCTTTTTAATACAAAACTGTTTTATATTTAAAAAAATAATATTAAAATATAATTAGAACAATTAAAATATAAAATAATATTAAAAAAATGTTTTATATTTAATTTTGAATACAAAAGTCCTTCCAGACCTTTATTTTTTTTGTGGTAGTACAACAATTACACCATTTATATTGTAAAAATAAAGCAAGATAAAGTTTGTAACAGTAGGACGTCATCTTCTTTTGTTTTGTTCACAAATGTGAAATGTACCTGTATTTTATTTTTATTTTATTATTTACTATGAACATTGTTTATTTTTGATTTGTAAGTGCACAAATGTGATACAGATTTTATTTGAGTAACCTACTGTTAACTTTATTTATTAAGAATACATTTTATTTTTAAACTGATTCCTGGACTTGAGAATTATTTTGTGTTTTTGTTACTGTTATATTTTTCATAAAATCTAAATAAAAAGTGTATTTAAAAGTCTTTTTTTGTTGTTGGTGAT
This sequence comes from Aphodius sticticus, assembly GCA_963966075.1. Lineage (NCBI taxonomy): Eukaryota > Metazoa > Arthropoda > Insecta > Coleoptera > Scarabaeidae > Aphodius > Aphodius sticticus. Next base: position 14,003,415 of record OZ014506.1, read on the forward strand.
AAATACTTTTATAATAACCGCCTTATAAAACAGATTATATCCGTCAGATATTAGATATACTTACGGTAGGCATAGGTAATGGACAACCTAATGTAGGGAAGATTGGGGCAAGTTGTTACAATGTTTAATCATCTATTTATAAAATAGTACTTTATTGTCAAACACCAAAAGTAAAAATACCGTGTTAGCAACAGAACCATACAAAAATGTTGGCATCATTTGTGCGGTGCAATTTATGTAAAAACATCTATGTAAACTAGTCTCGCCTATTCTTGCATGTATTTGCATGAAAATACAATATTGAAAAAATTATTATTAAATGCGCAAATTTTGAAGATAAATGGGATTTGAAAATTTACTTAATAAATTGTAATTGTACATTTACAAAAAACTACCCACATGCATTAAAAATGGTTGCTATCGATAATAAAATGGTTAACTTTTTTGAACACTCTGTATAAAATGTCCTTTTTATGTTTTCGTCATTGAGCGGTCCTTGGGTGTATACCAAATATCATTACCAATTATATCCAGTAGTTTCTAAAGTACAAGGGAGACAAAAGAAAACATTCTTTATTATGAATGTTTTGTATTATTCGTAATTTTGGTCATTGAGCTAGCCGTACTGATGATTTGTGTCAAGTAAATGATTATAATAGCTTACATAGTAATCAAAATAACTTCTTTGAAGACTGTATACAAAAGATCTTTTGTAAAAAGTAACTTTTTTATCACTTTTACCGTGCCCGTTAGGAAATTATTAATAATAGCCGGTCCATGTGATTATTTAAGTGTTTCTAATCACATTGACCAAATGATGCGGTTATTATTAATAATAGCCGGTAATTATTAATACAAACCACATTTATCACCTTAACCGTAACATATATACCACATTCTAAGCTTTTACCTTAACATTTCTAACATACAAAAAGAATAGAAACATTCACATTAGATAGAGAAAAAGCAGGCAGTTACTGTTTCGTTTTGGTGATTTTTGATTTTTTTTTATTTTTACGTGCTTCACTAGCAGTATTCAACAAAATTGTTTATGTATGTAAGGTATTTATTCACAACTAAAAATATTACAATTTACATAATACAAAATAAATGAAAAAATAAATGACTTGTAATCGTTAACTACTATTTTACATTGTCTCAATTTTCTTATTTATCCAGTCTACATAATGAGCAACTCTTGAATAAACCCCGGGGTAACCAGCGATAGTGCATGGTTTGGTGGACCATGACACAGCACCAACTAACACCCCACCAACGGTCAAAGGGCCACCAGAATCTCCCTATAAAATACAGCAATTAGTACCACAAATCATATAATCTTCCATACTCACATTGCATTGCCCTTTGCCACCTTCTGGAATACCAGCACAAACATGATAGCGTTCATCAACTCTTGAACCATGAGCAGATTCACATTCTTCGAATTTATAGAGAACGATGTCGACTTTCTGAAGGTGGATCATTACGCTTCCACCAGTCTATAATATAAATCAATTAAGTAAAATTGAATGTATAAGAATAAGTTTTATCTTACATACGGTAAGCCCCATCCTACTAATGTAGCAACTGGGCGATTCTCAAACTTTTGGTCTTGTTGTGGAAGTTTTATTGGTTGTGCGTTTACACTTAGTGGTATTGGGGATACAAGCTAAAAAATGTATTTTGTTAAGGGAATGTATTTTGTGAAGTATATGTATAGAACACAACGTACTTTTAACAATGCAATATCATTGAAATATCCTCCACCGGGAACAAAATCTTCATGGGTTGCAATTTTCTGAACTTGAATTGAATTTGTGTCATCAGATGAGATTTTTAAAACTCCATACTGGATAGACAATGACGATGGAGAACTAATGAGAAAAGTACACATACTTTGATTATCCTGTGGTTTAAGTAGTTTTTTTTTCAAAAGCTTACCGGCCATCCACGCAATGCGATGCTGTCACCACAAACCGTTCATTAACAATGGAACCCCCACAGCTGTGACTTCTTCCAACTCTCAAAGAAACCTGTTGGAAATAATTAATAGATATCATAGCATTAAATTTTGTACGAAAAACTACTTACGATATAAGGATATTCACCAGGACTTGCATCCGTGCCATTAACAACTTTTGGATGAGTAGGAGATGCTGAAAGTACCATAATCTTATTTATTTTATCGGAATATAAATATGTACCTATTTTATAAAATAACTTATTATGTAATAATAATAATAATACCATATGGGATTAAGAATATTGAATATATAGTTCCTTACCGTAAGAAGAGGCTCCTAGGAGTAGCAAAACAACGGCGTATCTAAGCATTCTGCTTTTGTAAAGTAGGTATTCTGATTGGTTTAACTTTGCAGGCTTTAATGTTTTCACTTATTTGCTAACTCGGTATTTATATGATTATGACGTCCTATCTTTTTTTGATAATATCCGCATTTTTTATCGTATTGTCTGTAAATAGTATGTGAATCAGTAAATAATGTCAATGCAACAAGCACTTGTAAATTTTTGATTTATTGATTACGGTGTGAATGAAGGATATACTTACTTACTTATCCCGAGCCTCTTCTACCAGGGGTGTCGAGGCGATGGACTTTCTCCATCCTTTTCGGTCTTTTGCATTCATCTTGGCTTGATTCCAGCTGAGTCCCCTCCCTCTTAGTGCGTCGGAGATCATGTTGTTCCAGGTCTTCCTCGGGCGTCCCAGTTTTCTGCTTTTGCCCGTTCCCATCTCCCATATAACCTTCACCACTCTAACCAAACTTCACCACTCTACTGTCACTCATTCTCACTACGTGCCCGAACCGCCTCAGTTGTTACGTCTCTTCTTGTCTAACACACTTTTTACGTTAAGCCTTTCTCTAATGGCCTCGCTCCTGATTTTGTCCAACCGGGTCATACCTTCAATCCTTCGTAGCACTCTCATCTCACTAGCCCCGATCCTTCTCTTGAGAAGGTCCGTTAATACCCACGACTCACACCCATACATAAGCATAGGCACCAGTATGGCCTCGTAGACTCTTGTTTTAGTCTTTTTGGATATCTCCTTTTTATTGAAGAGGGAGAGGAGAATTCTGTATAAGACTGATACCTTACTGATCCTGCTCGTGATCTCTCTGTCCAATGTCCATCCCTCCGGTTTGGTCTACTATTGCCCCCAGATACTACAGGTGCTGTTTTCTTTTCAATCCCTGTGTCTGTTCTGCGTTTTGGGGTTAGTCTGGGTCTGGGTCCACTTGGACGGTAATCATTTCCGTCTTGGTCAAGTTAATCTTCAAGTTGTAACCCTGTAAGGCCTCCTCCCATCTTAGTATTCGCTGTTGCAGTTCGTTCTCAGAATTTGCAAATAACAATAGACCATCAGCATACATAAGTTCGTTCATTCTGACTGGCTTTAACTTGTAATATCCCAGATGGACACCCTTTGTATGAAGATTAACTTTTTTTGACACGTCATCCATTACCATTATGAACAACAACGGACATAATACGCTTCCTTGTCTGACTCCTTGCGTTGTTCTAAAACCCTCCGATGTAGAGTTTTGTTGAATGCCGTTCAGTCGTTCGATATAACAGTTGCTGGAATGGTACTTCCATTTGTGACCAAAGCAAAGAGCCTGGGATTGGCAATAGACTCGGAGCTGAAGTTTCACGAGCCCGTGTCCAAAATGGTGCAGATCGCATTTGCTAACCTGAAGCGCATCTATTCAGCAAAAGAATTTCTGGACAGAAAGTCCAAACGGCTTTTATGCAACGTCCTTGTGTTGAGTCATTTCAACTATTGCTCAACAGTTTACGGTCCGTGTTTGGATGTGGTTCATCAGGCCCGAATTCAGCGAGTACAGAATGCGTGTATCCGCTTTATGTACGGTATACGGAAGTATGACTCCATTGCATCAAAACTTCCAGAGGCAGGGTGGCTTCCTATGGGAGGAAGGCGGGGATTGTGCCAGGTCCTGTTGTTTTATAAGGTGATTCGCATGGGAATACCTAAATATCTAAGCGACAAAATATCTTACAGAACACACGTTCACCACCTTAATCTGCGACACCGCGGTAAGTTGCAAATTCCCATCCATCGAACAGCAAATTACACGAAATCATTTAGTTACCGGGTGGTGAATGTCTGGAACTCTCTTCCCTCCGATATGACTTCTCTGGGTTATGCGGCGTTTAGGAGGCGGGCGGTGGAATTTATGCGCGGGGCGGTGGGGTGAGCACTGACGGAATTTTCTTTTACTCTTGAACTTTTACTCACTGAGAACTGTGAGACTGCATGTTTTCAATGATCTTGTATGAAACTGCATTTAATGTATTAAGCTTGTGCAATTGCTACATTTAACTTTTTGTTTTAATTTTCCATTGGTACAGATGGAAGATCAAGATGCCATGTAAATGGTATTTTGAATCTGCACCTTTTGGCTACGGATGGACTATGTAGGTATATTTTTGTTATGTACGTGTGTACTTTGCTTCTGTAGTCAATAAAGGCGTTTATTATTATTATTATTATTATTATTATTATGTGTTACCCCCAACCCTAATCACATTGTTCGTACCCCCATATAAGCTTTGCACCAGGCTGATCGTCTTCGCATCTATTCCCCTTCTGCTTAGGGACTTCCAGATTTCTTCTCTGTTTATGCAATCAAACGTTTTCTTCCAGGTCTATTGTGCATATGTGTAAGTGCTGCCTGGTAGCTATCATTTTTTCAGCTATCTGTCGCACCACGAATCCTGGGTTGATCTGCCTGCTCTAAATCCCGACTGTGTATCCCCCATTGAGATTTCAACCTTGGTCCTTAACTTCTCTTCAATTATCCTCTCATACAGCTTAAACGACACACACAATAGGGATATTCCTCGGTAGTTGTTACAGTTATTGAAGTCGCCCTTCTTATGCACAGGCAGTAACACTGCCGTTCTCCAGTCCTCCGGTATGGTACTCAGTCTCCATGCCATAAGCATAATTCTATGCAAGACTCTGGTGCCTTCTTCTCCCATAAATTTTAACATTTCCGGTCTTATTCCATCTATACCAGGGGCCTTTCCCGATTGCAGTCTCTTTAGTGCCCTCGCCAGTGCTGCCCTTTCTATGCCTTCTTCCCGATGGTCTTCCGTTTGTGTAGTCGATTTTTCAACGTTCACTACATTGGTGTCTGCTGAGTTTAATAGCTCCGTAAAATGCTCTCTCTATCGTCCCATAATATTAATTTCATCTGTTATGACTTCTCCATCTTTGTTTCTGATATTTCTTAGTGGGTCTTTTTTTATCCTTTCGTAGGTTTTTCAAGGTGCGGAACAGCAGCTTCGCGTTGCCTTTGGAGTCTTTTTTAAGTTTTTCTCCAAAGGTTTCCCATTCTCTCGCTTTTGCATATTTGATCATTAACTTGACCTTGTCTCTTTGCTGAGAGTATTCTTGGTAAGCTTCCGCTTGCTTATTTGTCCCCAGGTGTTTTCTCCATAGTTGCTTTTTTCTCTTAACCTCTTGCTTTATTTCGTCGTTCCACCAAGCCGTTTGTTTCCTCTTGTTCGTTCCGTTCTGGACACCACACACTTCCGCAGCCTTGCTCGTGATAACTCTCTAAAATTCCCCCCAAAGCTCCTCTATGTCCATGCCATTATCCTGTCCTTGTGATGTCTAAATTCTCTTCCATTTCCATCCCTAAATTGTACTTTTATCTCATCCTCCTGCAGTCTGTATGCCTTTATAAAGGATATTATGAACATACTTATGTTTGTTTATTATGTCTAATTTGATGTTTTCGCGATATTTTTACCCGGAATGCAAATAGAATATTGCAAACGCGATTTGTTTGCTTTGTTCTTGAAATAATATCTATTTGTCCATAATATGGGATATTATTAATATGCAGATCTCTTTTGTTTACTTTTACACCTAGGGCTTCCAAAATTACCGAGATTTTCGTTTACCGGTAGACGGTAAAAATTTTCAGTAACAACCGGTTTACCGGTAAATTACCGTTATTTTAGTTTTTTTTTTGTTTCAGGTAATATTGGTACTATCGTAATATCATTCATTGAAAATATTCTCCGTTTTTGCAAGTTATTACATACATATGTATGTAAATCTATTTATAATTTTAGTTCGTCCTTTGACTACTCTGTGGTAGCACAGACTATTAAGGTTGCCTATACATTTACTACGTTCTAAGCTTTTACCTTAACGTTTCTAGCATACTAAAAAAATAGAAACATACACATTGGATAGAGAAACAATATCCAGGGAGTTACTGTTACTTTTTGGTGATTTTTAATTTTTTTTTATTTCTTATTCTCAAAACTGTATTCAACAAAATTGTTTAAGTATGTTATGTGTTTATTCACAACTAAAAATATTACACTACACAGTTCGAAATAAATATAAAATAAATAACTTATAATCGTTAAATACTATTTTACATTGTCTCAATTTTCTTATTTATCCAGTCTACATAATGAGCAACTCTTGAATAAACCCCGGGGTAACCAGCGATAGTGCATGGTTTGATGGACCATGACACAGCACCAACTAACACACCGTCAACAGTCAAAGGACCGCCAGAATCTCCCTATAAAATATAACAATTAGTACCACAAATCATCTAACTTAAAACTCTTCTATACTCACATTGCATTGCCCTTTGCCTCCTTCTGGAATACCAGCGCAAACATGATAGCGTTCATCAACTCTTGAGCCATGTGCAGATTCACAATCTTCGAATTTATAGAGAATGATATCGACTTTCTGAAGGTGCTTCATTACGCTGCCACCAGACTATAATAGAAAGAAAATTAAGTAAAATTTAATGAATAAGATTGAGTTTCTTCTTACATATGGTAAGCCCCATCCTACTAATGTAGCAACTGGGCGATCCTCAAACCTTTGGTCTTGTTGTGGTAGTTTTATTGGTTGGGCGTTTTCACTTAGTGGTATTGGTGATACAAGCTAAAAAATGTATTTTGTTAAGGGGATAAGTATATGTATGGAACACAACTGACTTTTAACAATGCGATATCATTGAAATATCCTCCACCGGGAACAAAATCTTCATGGGTTGCAATTTGTTCAACTACAATTGAATTTGTGTCATCTGATGAGATTTCTAAAACTCCATACTGGATAGACAATGACGACGGAGAACTAATGAGAAAAGTATACCATCTTAGATTATCTGGTGGCTTAAGTATTTTTTTTCTAAAGCTTACCGGCCATCCACGCAATGCGATGCTGTCACCACAAACCATTCATTAACAATGGAACCACCACAGCTGTGACTTTTTCCAACTCTCAAAGAGACCTGATGGAAATAATTAATAGATATCATAGCATACAATTTTCAACGAAAACTACTTACGATATAAGGATATTCACCCGGGCTTGCGTCAGTGCCATTAACAACTTTTGGATGAGTAGGAGATGCTGAAAGTACAATAATCTTAATTATTTTACCGGAATATAAATATATACCTATTTCTTAACACAACATATAATAATAATAATAATAATACCATATGGGAGTAAAAATATTGAATAAATAATTCCTTACCATAAGAAGCGGCTCCTAGGAGTAACAAAACAACGGCAAATCTAATCATTTTGCTTTCGTGAAGTCGGTATTCTTATTTGTTTAACTTTGCAGGTTTTAATGTTTTCTCTTATTTGCAAACTCGGTATTTATATGATTATCACGTCCTATCTTTTTTGATAATATCCGCATTTTTGTATTGTATTGTCTGTAAACAGTATGCGAATCAGTAAATAATGTCAATGCAACACACACTTGAAATTTTTTGATTTATTGATTACGGTGTGAATAAAGGTATAATGAATATATTCTTTGTTTATTATGTCTAATTTGATGTTTTCGCGATATTTGTACCAGGAATGCAAGTAGAATATTGTAAACACGATTGGTTTGCTTTGTTCTTGAAATTATATCTATTTGTCCGTCATTTGGGTTATTATTAATACGCAGATGTCTTTTGTTTACTTTTACACCTAGGGCTTCCAAAATTACCGAGATTTTCGTTTACCGGTAAACGGTAAAAGTTTTTAGTAACAACCGGTTTACCGGTAAACTACCGTTCTTTTCTTTAAATTGAAAATTTCTACATATGTATAATCCCATAAAGAAGCTTCTTTTTGGAATACAATACTTTTGTAGGGGAAATAAGCACACTTATAACTTTTTCAGTAAAATATAGTATATTATATAGAAACCTAAAGAAGTATATCAATAAAACAACCTATATTGATATAACAAAAGTAGTACGATTTTTTCTTCATATTGCACCTGCAGAAGAGAATGCTCTGCCAGCTTTGACACTCGTAGGCTTTACTGCCAGTAGGTGATTATCGTAAAAAAAAACTTTCCGAGAACCTTTTAATTTCGTGCGCATCTTGTTTCATATTTATCCTTTCAATAAGATTATAGACACAATAGTTGTAATAATGGCAGATTCATTTAATTTAAATATATTGTAATTATGTTCAAAATTTATATTTCTAGATGCGCAAAGATTGACCCACATTTGAATAGTGAGAGCGGCGCTCTTGGATACGTAAAAGTAATTCTGGTGTTAATTTATATAAATTTTAGTGTAACATGGGCATTAAAAAGTGTATGCACAGTCCGTTGCTCCTAACGCTTCGACATACAGTTTTATAGACAGTAATCAAGATTTTATTATGTTAGTTGTGTTATTTTCCTGTTCTGAAAATGAAGTAGTAACCCCGTTAACCAGTCATCACCTTTCTATACATTTTAATTAATCATTACGGTATGTGGAGAATTATTATTTTCAGTTGTATTTAGCAGTTTTTGAAATTAACGAAATTACCGGTTTTTATTCGTAAAAATTACCGGTAATTTTTATCTGATATTGGTCTGATATTATAACCCCTTCTTACTTACACCTCATCGTAAAAGGAGAAGGAAATATTCTAAATTTAAAAATTAAATTAATACAAAAAACCTCAAAAATTTGACCAGGTTCGCTTTTTTCAACAACTACGTAAGTCCGGATTCGTATTCATCGCAAAAAAAGTCTATCGCTAATTTTTAATTCTCTCTCCGAAAATATAACCAATTTTAAAGCAATGGGCAATGTCCGTGGTTATAATTCAGCACAGTAACTTTTGTAAATTTTGCAATATTTATATCTCATTTAGTCAAAGTATTCGGTTTGTATTATTGTGTGTATTAGTTATTTTGAGAGAAAATATGTAAAACCGGACGATATATAAAAGTTCATGTTCACTTCGGTACAAATTGTTAATAATAAATTAAGAAACAGCAGAATGACGTCAATATTAGATGGAATTCATATTAGTGTTCATTAAGCCTACCTTCATGCACATGAGTCACCAATTCTTATAACGAATACCTAATTAACAAGAATTACTCTTAGTTTATCTTAGCAATTGTTGGACAACAAAATTAGATGAAAATATTACTCCGATAATGTGAGGGTGGAAAATCCGAAAATCCGAAAATCCAGTGCATTTTAGGAAGTTTTGTAATACCGGGTGACCCACGGCATAGGTACTCCCGTTTATTTTTTTTTGTTTATAAAGCTGGACGAATGAAATTTGGGAAAGTGTTAATAGACAAAAAATGCCATTCTTTGGGATACTCTTGAGGTTAATATGACTTCCGGTTTTTCCGGAAATGACGTCATCATTAAAATTTTAAATGGCACCCTATATTCTATGTGTGATATTTTCAATCAGGACATTCTGAACACAAAAACATATCGATCGTCAATTTTTATCACCAAGACAACGCAAAAATAACTTTTTGGTGTATTAATATAGGTGGCTAGGAATTGGTGAAAATAGTCGAAAATTGTCCAATAAACACTAACTAATTCGATTTTGGCCGACATTGCATTACTGGCGCCCTCTAGCATGATTTAATTGGTTTTTGGCTAGTGAGTCATTTTTTTCACGGATACCCAATGGCCACACCGCGATTATTCGATAGAAAACATCTTTTTTTGAAATTCGTAGCGTACAAATGTTGTTAGAACTAAGTAAATCGAAAAAATATTGACCAATGATCAAAGTCAGCGTACAAGTCAAAGTCACTTAATGGACCCTGATTATTCGAGGAAAAATATTTTTCCGACACAATGATACCAAATTCTTGATATTTTGCTGATAATCGTAGCGTGAAAATGACATTTAAGGGTACTTCCTTCGAGAGACTTCCATTGACTCCCATTGACAGACTTTGACTTGCACGCTGACTTTGATCATTATGTCAATACTTTTTTCGATTTCCTTGCCTCTAACATCATTTGTATGCTAAGAACTTCAACAAAATATCAACTATTTGGTATCATTGTAATCGGAAAGATGTTTTCTATCGAATAATCAGGATGTGGGCATTGGATACCCGTGAAAAAAGTGACTCACTGGCCAAGAACCAATTAAATCACGCTAGAAGGCGCCAGTAATGCAAAGTCGGCCAAAATCGATTTAGTTAGTGTTTATTTGACAATTTTCGACTATTTTCATGAATTCATAGGCACCTAGATTAATACACAAAAAGTTATTTTTGCGTTGCCCTGGTGATAAAAATTGACCACCGATATGTTTTTGTGTTCAGAATGTCATCCTAATTGAAAATATCATACAAAGAATATAGGGTGCCATTTAAAATTTTAATGATGACGTCATTTCCGGAAAAACCGGTAGTCATAATTACCTCAAGGGTCTCCCAAAGAATGGCATTTTTTGTCTATTAACACTTTCCAAATTTCATTCGTCCAGCTTTATAAACAAAAAGAAATACACGGGAGTACCTATGCAGTGGGCCATCCGGTATAAATGGATATGTAAAAGATGTAAAACGACCGTACAGCAAAGTAAAAATGGTCAGTTCAGTTTTTATGGTTTTACCACTCTCATGTGGGTTTTAGACAGTTTTGGGACAATAATTGGCAACATTGGCAACAATAATAATTGGTATTTGTGGGCTGTCTGTTCCTTGTGTTCTCTTTTTTTGTCAATCTTTTTGACGACTGTGTTAGTAAGTGTTTTATAATCCAAACATTTCTGGTTTTGACATGAAACTTGGTTCTTTTTGATCCTCCAGATATCTGTCGGTATCCAGGATGCTGGGCAGTCGCAGTTGACTCGTTGATAGCATTTCTGATTTCCTGTACCACCATATTCGAAATTAATTGTTGTATTTAGGTTTTTATACAATGTTGTTAAAAAAAGGCACAATTAGTAACAATTTAATGTATTTATTTACAACAAATACAAATACACGTAATAATGCACGTTCAACAAATACACATAATATAATCTCAAAAAATAAATAACTTAAATATGTTTAACTTAACTTAAACAATATTTTACAATGTCTTCACTTTCTCATTGATCCAGTCCACATAACTAGCAACTCTAGCAAATACTCCTGGATATCCAGCGACCGTGCACGGCTTCACAGACCAGGAAACAGCGCCAACTAACACACCATCAACGGTCAAAGGACCACCAGAATCACCCTATAGAAAACAATAATTAATATGACGTAATAATAAATATAAATTTTTCCACACTCACACTGCATTGTCCTTTACCACCTTCTGGAACGCCAGCACAAACATGATAGGCCTCATTCACTAACGAACCATGAGCAGATTGGCAGCTCTCGAATGTGTACAGATAAATGTCAACTTTCTGAAGATGTTCCATCACAGTTCCACCAGTCTACAATACATAGCAATTAAGTATTATAAAATTTAAGATTAGGTTTCATAATTACGACTGAGTAACCCCATCCTACTAATGTGGCAACTGGGCGGTCTTCAAACGTTTGGTCTTGTTCTGGTAGTTTAATTGGTTGGGCGTTTTCACTTAGTGGTATTGGTGATGCAAGCTATAAGATGTATAGTTTAGGTAAATAAGTTTTAAATCGATTAAGGATAAACTATCACCACCTACCTTTAATATTGCGATATCGTTGATATATCCTGAGCCAGAAACATACTTTTCGTGCTTTTCAAATTTTTCGACTTGAATTATGTTTATGTCACTAGAGATTTCTACAACGCCGTATTGGATGGACATTGATGCTGCAACACTGTTCAGTAAATAGTAAGGAGACCTTTAGATTTATCTTATTATTTAAGCAAGATATTGTAGAACTTACCGTCCATCAACGCAATGAGATGCTGTCACCACAAACCATTCGTTAATAATGGATCCACCACAGCTATGGCTATTTTGATATCTCAATGAAACCTATTGGATGGCAATATTAGTACCTATCAATACTCTCAATTTGTCAAAAAAAGAATACTTACGATATAAGGAAATTCACCCAATTCAGCGTCTGTTCCACCAACAATTTTTGGATCTGTAGGTAACGCTATAAATAAAAGAAAACGTATTAATATCAGCAATAATATTCTCCAAAAATTTTACAGCAATAAAATGTTTAAAATAGTTTACCATAGGAAACTCCTAGGAGTAGCAACGCAACAGCCGAACGTAACATTTTGCTTGATTCACTAAATACAGTAATAATATGTCTAGTTGGTTCTAGTGTTTTATTCAGTTTGTTGGTGCACTATTTATATGATTTCGATTCTTATCGTATTTGATAACATACCCGTTTGGTATTGTGTTACATTAAAAAATAAATAAAATGAACTAGGAAATGATTTGTTCATTGACGTATTGGCATTCCATATCTATAGATTTATAGATTGCAATTTGAGCAGTATTATCTATTGTGTTAGTTTTTCTAGTGACCTCTCATTTTGAAAATATTTTTAATTGTCCCTTTTCGTTTATAATGAAAAATAAAATAAAATCTTGCGGATTATGTATTAATATTAATACGTGTATCTAAATTCTTAGTAGTGAGTCTAAATATGTTAATATGATTTTAAAACAAATGATTGAATATATTTCAATTTTATAACCGCTTATCAAATAAATCTCAATTAAAATTTATTTATTCATATAAATTTGTACTTTACCAAATGATTAAAAAAATTTACCATTGTTTTAATTATTGTATTAATCATTACGTTAGGCTTGTTGATAACGAAATTGGTTTTGTATTACCAACCATTGCAGAATATCCGAACGCAGCTTTAATCGACATATCTGTCTAGTTCTACTAGTTTTATTTTAATGCAGACATAGCCGATTTTAATGCAGACATAGCCGATCTCAATCAAATAATATCTCATGCAGCTAAACTATTAATTTTATATATAGTATGATAAAGTCATGTGCCTGGCCACATCAGGTTTTTTGTAAACGATATCACACCTTGTTAGTATTTTTACCAAGCAGTTTTTTTTTGTATTTTTGTACCATGTTTTGTTTTCAGCTATCTATTGGATATCAGATCTATTGGTAATTTCATTAAAACATACAATAATAGTACATAATATGTACTCTGTATGACATCAGCGTTTTATCGAGTATGTAATCCGGTTGATAGTTTGAACTGGGGAATAATTGAGATCTATTGTTAATTATTTAATTAGGACATACAATAATCATACATAATACGTGTGACCTAAATCTGTATGACAAATCAGATTTTTCTCGAGTATATGTATATTCCGTTTGATAGTTTGAACTTCGAAATAGTTGAGATCTAGTGCACTCGATGACTTCCTTCGATTGTGATTAATATGTTTTATCCATCAGATATTCAGACAGTCATTAGTATTTTTTGTTATGTCAAAACTAACTCAGGCTCCTTCTTGGCCACCCTTAAATAAGGGGCGACAATACGTATTATGAACGAAGCCTACATTATATTTATGGACAGAACTAGTTAATGAAACATTATAAACGGTCTCCGCTCTCATGATTCGTCATATACATAGTCTTCTTAGTCCTGAATCCATAACTTTTCTATCGCACATACTTTACTGACCAATTTCTCTAATTTGGCTATTGATGACCCAGCAATCAGTTCCTAAATAAGTAATTTCTTACAATTCATATTATTCATTTTGTAATGTATTGTGTTTGCGAATAGTTCTGTTTCATGTTTTGAGATCGCAAAACCCAGGTACTTGTAGGTTTGCGGTGTTTTTATAGTTCTTGGTCAACCTTTGCATATATCTGCCGCTTTGTTTGTTGGTTAGTTATAACTAGAGAAAGTTTCTCAATAATATTATGCATACATTGTCATCAATAATTTCTAATTAGTCCCACAGATAACTATATAAAGGGAAGATCGCTGGATATTATTATGAAAATACGTTGTTTATTTCTAGTATTTATTCAACAAAACATAAATAAATAAATATATATGTAAATAAATATATAAATAGCACCTATCTAATGACAGATAATTAAATTAATCAGATTAAACTGTTTTCATTCACATGGTTTCCATTTGTGTCTTTATCCAGTCCACATAATGAGCAACTTTAGCAAAAACTCCTGGATAACCTTCTTTCGTGCATGGCTTTACTGACCATGAAACAGTTCCAACAAGAACACCATCAACTGTTAGTGGACCACCGGAATCACCCTAAAACATACCACATGAGTTCAACGAATTCGTGACACGTCCAGAAACTTACATTGCATTGACCTTTGCCTCCTTCCGGTACACCAGCGCAAACATGCACACCAGCACCAAACAACCATCCATGAGCCTTCTCACATTCTTCAGCCGGATACAGACGAATGTTCACTTTTTGAAGATGTTCCGTCACCTCCCCTCCAGTCTATAAAGATATACGAGAATTGGTCACATTTTCAAAGTTACTACTATTTTATCTCTTTTAGTCTGATCAATTTTGGATAAAACAAAACATTGTTCAGAAACTTGTATTATGATCAAAACTGCTTCAACAAACAACAAGAATTTTTATTCACTTACATATGGTAAACCCCACCCGATTAAAACAGCTGTAGGCCAATCTCCAAACTCTTGTTCTTGATGTGGAAGGGTGACAGGTTTAGCTGTTTCGCTAAGTGGTATTGGCGATGCTAGCTAAAATTATAATAATTACAATATGTATCATAATCAAACTTGAAGAAATTATTTGTATACTATGTACCTTTAATACAGCTACGTCGTTTCTAAAACCTAGAAATGATATGTAGCTCTCGTGAATTTTAACTGATGCAACTGGAATTGAATGATGCTCGTCAGCTGTAATGTCCACTACACCGTATTGAATAGATGCTGCCGAAGACCTACAGATTTATAATTATCAATTGCCATATAAATTTCAGTATTATTGTATGTATGAAGAGTTCCATCTTAGACATTCACGATGTATGGACAGGGTGTCCCACTTTTTTCCCCGCAAAACTTGTTTTCAGATATTAAATGTCACATTGAGCAAAAAGTTTCAAGTTGACTTATTTGAACTTACTTTGAAACTGTATTTTAAACCGCTATAACTAACTTAGGAATTGAAAACTCCGACGATATTTTTTACTGACAAACTTTTTACTCAGAATAACATTTACTTGTAGACAAACAAATTTTTAAACTCTGTGAATGTTAAAATTTGTATTTACCAGCGATCGGCTTCGGTCATTACAGCATCATCAGGCTAATGGACAAGGCATAACATAGACAATACATTTCATATAAGTTTATGGCACAACCAAGTCACTTATAGTCAAAGAGGTTAAAATGGTTTGTTAAAATGTTCCGTTGATTTCACACACCATTTTAACCTGTTTGACTGTAAGTGACTTGGTTGTACTATAAACTTATTTGAAACGTATTGTCTATGTCATGCTTTTTAGACTAGCCTGATGATGGTCTAATGACTGAAATCGATCGCTGGTAAATACATATTGTAACTTTCACAAACAACAATTGGTATTTAACGAATATATATTTACTTATTGTATTAAAATGTATTATTACTTACCCTTGTGCGCAATGGGCGGCAGTTATAACAAAATTTTCATTAAGAATTGCTCCACCGCAGTTGTGTTTTAGATTACTATTCCTCAAAGATACCTGAAATAAAGCAGTTTCAAAATTGGTTTATCAAAAAATGAGAGAAGTTGCGTACTATATAAGGAAATTCTCCTAATTTTGCATCCGTTCCATTGACAATTTTTGGATCACTTGGAAATCCTGAAAGGAAAAATAAAACGTATTTAAAAAAAAATAATTATTAAGAACATTGGGTGACTTACCACTAACGCAAGAGGCTATCAAGAAGCAAATCACTAAGTAAATCATTTTAAGGGAGTTACTATTAGTTTCGATGTTTAGAGTTGTATTGTAAACTGGACTAAACCTCATTAGTATTTATACCAGGCTCGTTGTTTTGTTTGCTGATAACGTGTCAATTTGATGTAGAAATCGTCTTAAATATTTTTTGTAAACAATCTTGATTAATTATAAAGAATTTGTATATAAGATATTTTCATAATTAATTATTTGTTTTGTTTCTTTTATCAGACTTTTGTAAGGCTCGAATGGGTTTGAAGTGCTTGAAGTTGACAATAATATCCAATGTGAATGTGCAACGTAAATCGCAGTTTAGTTATTGTGTTTCATTCATTCACTCGGAGAGTATTTTTATCAGACAGGAGATTACTCCTTAATTAGTTTTCTTAATACAGTGTATGTCAAGTGTTGCCTTGCTTTCATTTATAATTTTAAACTTCCAAATATCTAAATATATACAATTTTATCAAAATCAAGAAGAACAAAGAAGAATTAATTCTTCAGCTTCTGATGTTGCAAAAGACACAGTATGAAGCACTGCTAGAAGCTGTGCAATAACGTTCATAGAGTCTCGTAATATTTATAGTCGATTAAATCATAACAAGTATGTCAAATCTCGAAAAATATTTATTGGCCAGGCGTTGTTGTAAACAACACATGATTTTTGAATTACCGTAACCATGGTTACCGACAATTTTCATTATGAAACCAAAGTAGAGAGATATTTTATTCATTGGAATTTCATTCTAGTCTGAAGTTATTTTAGTTTTTGCGTTCAAAATTGTTTTACCCTTCAAACACTTTTTATATATATTATTTTTTTTATACTTTTTATATCGTTATTTATATGCAATTTCTGGTAGTTTATAGCGAAAAGTTGTTACGTTTTCTATTACGCTGTCGTTTCAGTTGGAGTTGGGAAGTCCTTAATTACAATTAATGTTCTTTAGAATGCTTCTTATTTTATCAATAACTGATTATTTCAAGTGCCAGCTTCAAAATGATGATGAACATCGGTTTTAAAAAAATCACAACATTTTATTTTTACTAATTTAAAGAAAGTGATGATTTATATTAGTGTTTTCTGACGGTATGTCCGTACAATAATTTTCAGTTATATATTTTATTTTATTTTTTTTTAACCATAAACTGTTTTGTTCGGATTTTGGGAGCTGGGATATCAATTAAAATATCACCTTTTCGGTGACGTTTCGGATTTACTTGACACCCCAGCTCTCAAAAGCCGAGAAAATCAATTTATTGTTTATGACGTTTCGAGCAAAAAAGCAGAAATTATCTTAATAATACAATAACTTTTGAATTTAGATGTAACAGCAGAAAGCTATGAATTTCCAAGGACTTTCCGAACACCAATTTTGTCAAAAATACACTAATCGAAACTAAATGCCAATCTAAATTTTGATGTGTCCAGTTTTTGTTGTTTTGCATTTTCCGTTTTTTGGTACTGATTTTCTAAAAAACTAGATTTACATTTTCTGTTTCCGGATCCATTCCAGAAACTACGAAAAAAGGCACACCGGAATCAGTTGTCACTTGTTCGATTTCTTTAATATTTAGCCAGCGTAATTAATGGTATAAATTATTGTATTTCTGGTACATTAAGCAATTGGAAATCTCTGAAGTGTTCTGAAATCAACACTCAAACGTTTGAAAACAATACAATCACTGTCCTTAAGTTCCTTAATAAGAACTTAAAAATTTTATTAAAACAAAAAATATTAATATTCAACCAAACTTGGTTCGTATATATATATATTTTTCATCCTTTTTTTCTTAGTAACTTTTAACCGTATTTCCATAACAAAGTAAATTGCTAGCAATTCAAATTTCCTTTGATAAAACTAAATATTTTAATATTTCAATGAAACTGTATATGTGGATATTTTATAATTCTGAACACTTTTTTTCATTCCGCAACAAATTACCATACAGTATATGGCCACAGAGATATTAATCAATTTCACTTGTTTTTTGATTAAAATAGTCTTTAATATTAATTCTCCTCTTCAAATTGTATTAATAAAAATAAAAACTTGGCTGATTTTATTGTAATTCTTTAGATTATACACAAATCTTTAAAATGAAAATCTTTTTATAAATCCGCAAACAGATAAGGATATTTATTCTCATCAATGAAATGTCCACTCCAATGATAATGCTCAAATCAAATATTAAAGCACCTGCTAAAACGACAACATTTTATTGCAGTTTCATTTCCATTAATTCTCTCCAATTATTTCATTTATCCAATCAACGTAATGGGCAAGTCTTGCATAAACTCCTGGATATCCTTCTACAGCACATGGTTTTACCTACCAGGAAATTACTCCAACTTGAACACCATCAACAGTTATCGGTCCACCAGAATCTTCCTAATAAGCACAAGAAAACAATTGAATGTTTTCATATATTGGGTATTTTTGGTATATTATATGGGTATTTTCGTCTTACATTGCATTGTTCTTGACCGCCTTCCGGTACACCAGCACAGAGATGATGCCTGGAATCAACTGAATGTCCATGAATTTTTCTACATGCTTCGAAAGGATAAACCAAGAGGTCCACACGTTGAAGACGGATCATAACAGTACCATTAGTCTGGGGAAGTGATTATTTAGTAAATTTTAGTTTTTAAAAATGGTTCGAGTATATCTTACATATGGTAAACCCCGGCTAAAGTGCCTGTTGATAAATTTGGAAATTTTTGATGTTGCACTGGGAGTGTGACTGGATACACATTATCACAATGGAAATGTAATCAGCTATCTGGAAATCACCATTTTCAACCTTCATTATAGCAATGTCGTTATTATGGCTACTTTCGGGTATAAGTAACCCCGCACGAGAGAATCGCCCTATTTGCCATCTCTCGTTTCGATAGTATTGACTCCTGTGTTTGAAAGCCCAATACTATAAAACTACTGAACAAAATATTTAAATAAATTATGTCATACTCCTGAATCATTTCTACAGTGTCGTACGTTGTATGACTATTAAAATTCTTTGCCTCTAGGTGTAAACATGAGCGCGAAAGACGTGAAAAAGGTAACCGATTTTTGCAGTTTAAATTAGCGCTCGTTTTTCCGATTTACTTTCTCTTAAATCACCGCAAAAACAGTTTTTGTTCAGGTTGCATCTAAGAGTCTCTTCTATAGATTGGCGTTTTTGTTTTCTTCAGTTTTTATGTAATACAGGTTGCAAACAAGATTTTGATGGAAGCTGATATCTCAGGAACAAATGTTAGCAGGACAACGCAGTTAGCATGCAAATAATCTAATTTACTGCGATATATATCCCTTGAATTTAATAGCATTCCGACTATTTGTAAATTTTTAAGACCGAAATAAACATGAACAATATTTTGCGCAGTTTGGCCTTCCTCGCTTGTGGGTTTTGGTGCGAGGCAGTCGAACGAGATGCCAAGTTTTGACTCGAATAGTGAATCCGTTTGAATCCGTGCTTGTAAAATATTGTTGGGTATAATTAATTGTACATCTCAATTTATTATTTATATTTAACTCTCACTACTATTCAAAATTCCGAAATTAAATTGTTCTGATCTTATAGTACTAATAGTCATGAATCCGATCTCCAAAATTATCTGGAACTGTTAAAAAACGCGATATTGGTAGTCTTTAAAAATGTATACTAGCTGAACCCATTGTCCAAGAAACGTCAAAATGATGTCATAATAACCTTAATATTTGTTTTTTTACCGGATACTTTGTTCACAAATGTTTTTGAAGCATTAATATGCAACTCTCAAGATCGGTTTCGTATTCAGCGCAAGTAAACCAATTGAAAACGTCTATTCGGTTCTGTAAACAAACCAAAATTTTGAATATTATTTCTGGATTTTCTAAGATTTTTTGATGTAAGACCATACATTTTATAAATTAGCATTCAGACAATTATTTATTACTTTGATGCACAAGTTACTCATTTTAGGGCACAATATGAATAAAATATTGCTCATAACATTTTTTATGTAACATAATCATATTCATTTAATGCTCGATATGAATTATTTTAATGCATAATTTATCTACCGTTACATTTTTGCTGTAACATATAACTATTTAATTAATGCACAATATGTATTATTTTATGCTGGAATTATTAAATCAATGCACAAAGTATTTATTTTAATGCACATATCTATTTAAATAGTGTACGCTTAAATCGCATCCCTTTTATTCTTATGACTTGAAATATTTATTTCAAATTATTGAGCATAAACTATGTACTCATTTTCACTCAAATCAGGCCATGATTTTGGTTTCGGCAATCAATGTAATCTTCAGTATCGTAATAAAAGAAACAATACACAACGACATATTTTTTTACTGTTTTATGTTTTGAACTATGATCCATTGTAAATTTATTTGTGTCCCATTCACAGACAAACCTACTATAAACAAGACGCCCTGAAGTATAATATCATAGCAGAATCTTTTCTACCTGCGAATTATCTATTTCAGATTTCTCAAAATAAGCTGATTCTTTCATTTTCAATTTAAACCAAAGTCTAGTATTTTTTTGGTGAATTTGTCTTTTTTTACCTGTGTTTATCTGATTTGTACCATTCTCATATTATTTTATTATCAGTTTTATGTAAGGCATGAGTGCTTTTGATATCCTTCACTTCAAGAAGAATGTATTCTTTGAATGCCATCAAAGAATCACACACAATCACCAGCAAATAAGAGCGTTGATGGTTCTTCTGATTTACACGTTTGGTTCTATACACTCTACACAACATGTATTGGTTCTATACCGCAATACAACAAAGAGAGAAAATGCCAGAAATAACTCCTTACTTGTATAATATTTTATCATCATATTTTATTTATTAACTTCACATATACATATACCAGTTTATCAGTGACAAATTAAGTTTCTATAAACTAAGCATAGCTTAGAAACTGTCGTGACCTTGAATGAGTTGAAAAGCACTGCTATAAATTAGCCTTCTGTTTGATCCAGTCAACATAGTTGGCTACTCTAGCAAAGACTCCAGGATATCCAGCAATGGCACACGGCTTCACCGACCACGAGACAGTCCCCATAACCTTACCATCAACAATCAAAGGTCCACCAGAATCACCCTAAAATAACCACAAACTTTACCTCAAGAAACATAAACACCTCAAAGAATTCTTACACTGCATTGCCCTTTTCCGCCACCTTCCACACCTGCACAAAGATGAGCATTTTTATCAACCATGGTTCCATGAGCTGCTTCACATCTGTCAAATGGAAATATGAGAATTGTAACCTTTTGAAGACGGTTCATCACAGTACCATTAGTCTGAAAATGAGTTTTTGAGAAGACCTATTGTAAGAGAATGGTGATAACTTACATATGGTAGACCCCATCCTATCAAAGTAGCCTGTGTCCAGCCGTCAATCTGTTCACCTTGATTTGGTAGTGTTATAGGCTTTACGGTGTCGCTGAATGGTATAGGAGTTTGAAGCTAAAATGATAAAAATTATTAGATAGAGTTGTTATAAAAAGGTTTTAATAGTACAATCAACACAGCAACATCATTTTTCCAACCATTTAAGGGGTCGTAATCGTCTCTGACTATATAATCTCTAACTTGTATGGTATTGGAACTACCACTGTCGAGATCTAGTATGCCATATCTGATCGTCATATAACTTGGTGAACTGCAAAATTAGAAATTGGTATTACAGACTGTAGAACTAAGTTATAATAATACTGACTATCCTGCTACGCAGTGGGCTGCAGTTAGAACATAATTTGCGCTGATAATTGAACCACCACAGGAATGCGATTGGAAAAGTTGAAAGGAAACCTTTAATAAGTGTCTTTAATATATGAAAAGATATAGAAATAAAATAACTTACCATAAAGGGAAATTGTCCAAATGCAGCATCTGTTCCATTGACAATCTTATTCGTAGGTAATGCTAAAAGTCGATATTGAGTTACGATTGAGTTTTTAAGCAATATTTGTCAATTAATCTTACCAATACAAAGGCTGGTGCATAGCAGAAAAATGGCGAATCGTAACATGTTTGTTTTTATGGCAGGTGCTTTTGCTTGTGAACATTAAATCGATTTTTGGTGCAATTTTAAATTGCGGGCGCTTTTATAGTAAAAATCGACACCGGATGTTATGTATCTTGTCACATAATTTTGTATTGATATTGATGTTATTATCTGTCGATTTTTATCTAATGCGACAATAACAAGACCTGCAATCATGTTAATAATAACTTCATATTGATATAGATGACCAATTGTAATAAACAAAAAATATGCCTCTACATTTGGAGAGCTAATTTATATAATTTTTATTAACGTTATGTTAAGTTTTCGAGATTTTTACAAAAGCGCGAGTGAAAATCCACCCCCATGTATTACCGAAACTACTACCGACTGAATTTTTAACACAAAAACAGTTGTGTTAGAAGTATATGTAAAGTTTCCATAGCTGTAGTTTTCGAGAAATTTTTTGGAATAATTTCCGCTTTGTGTGTTGGATCCTTGGACGGGTATTTAAAAAGAAACTACTTTTGCTAAAAATACTTTTAAAATACTAAAGCTTGCGGTTTTCGAAATAAACACTATTTGAACCTTACTCTGAGTCTGACTCTACTTAAGAAATAGAGTTCATATGAACTTATATGCTTAGAATCATCCAAACTATCACCACCATGCCCGATTTCTCCAAATCACAATGGTATTAAATGAGAAAATGTTCCAAAAGTTTCATTCAAAATTTACTCGATTTAAAAGGTCTTTCTTATGGTACCCAACACGTCCAACTTGCTCTCTATGCTGTTTCTACAGTTGAGGCAACTCAACTAAAAAAACTTTCAGGCGAAACGAAAGCGAAGTCCACTGACCTACTTTCCCTATGTTGTTCGACGTTGGTACCAATATCATCATATATGATAATTTTACCATAATTTGTCCCTCTAGAAACCTTTCAACTTTTATGTGGGCAGTTATCTTTTATTTTTTTTATTGTTGTATTCTTTATTTTTTTTATTGCAAATAATATACTGATCTATGATATAGATCTATGATACTGAAATTTTTTAGTTTTTTCTTTAAATCTTAACATTTGTAAAGCAAAATTCTTGATACCTATTTCCACAAAGATTTTGATTGCGCAATGAAATTAAGATAACTCTCAAGCATTAATATTTCTGTACCCACATATTTAAGTTTTTGTTGACGTCGTCAAAACTAAAAAAAAAGGTGGATAAATTTTGTTTCAGTTAATTGATCAATATACAAATGCGCATCCTTGTCTGTTTTTAACCGTTTTTCTATCATTGGAAATGAACGAGATATCATTCCATTGACACTAAAAGCAGACACACCTGTATACCAGGTTTATTTACTGACCCATGTTAAAACTGTGATTTGGTGAATATAGATTTTAAATCTTAATATCTCCCTCAATTTTTATCACCTCCCGACGTCTCTCAACCAAAAATCCCGATTATGGTATCGTTTCCGATATACCATCAGAAAGCACATACATAAAATGTTGTCATCGGGCATCATAAGTGTAGCAAAAAAGTTTGAAATTGAAATTCCTTTTCTCGAAATGTCATTTCCTATCCATTTTTGCAGCAATGTCTTCAATTACGATCTTTTACAAAATACAGTGTCCGGCACTAACTTGGATACAATTTTATTTCAGTGAAATGTTTCTGTATAGAAAGTAAATTGCTTCCGGGTTATGCCGTGTGTCATGTTATTCGCTGCTTTAGAGCTAACTGAATACTGAAGACCTACCAAAGAAATCTTCCTTATATACCTCAATTTACACCTCACTGCGCACATCTGGAGCTGCCGCTCCCATGTGGTTTTCCACCTGACCGCGTTAGGATCGATTTCCAGACCCTACAAATGTCAGTGCCGTCCTCACGATTGATGTTGTTAGGATGTTTGTAAATTTCGATGGCTTCTCTAATAAGCCTTCGATGATAATTTCTCACTCTTGCCAACATCTTCACGTCATCTAAATCCATTGTGCGTCCCGACCCATGGCGGTGTTGGGCAACAGCGGACTGTTAAATCTTGCCTAGCCGGGTGTCTCTACTGTGCTCCTTGACTCGACATTCGATGTTTCGTACTGTCTGTCCTACATAGCATGTTCCACACTCACATGTTATCTTATATACCCTTCTTCCCTACTTCGTTCTTAACGAGTGGTGGGATATCCTTTGGGTTAGGCAAAAGATCCTTTACCTTAGCTGGTGCTCTGTACCTTACCGTGATACCCCATTTCTTCAGTAATCTACCGATTATTTCTGATACCCCACTTACGTATGGTAAGCAAGCAAACCCAAACCCCTTTGACTCTTACGGTTCCTGTGAGATTTGCTGTTTTCTTTGTGTGATACCCCGTATGTCAGACTTGATGTATCCATTCTGACCCACTCCAAGTGTTTTCGTTTGTCGTCCGAGTTGATGGAGTCGCATACCTTCTCGGCTCTGTTGAACATAGTGTTAATAACTCCTCTCTTCTGCTGGGGATGGTGGTGTGATTTGTTCAAGTACCGATCGGTATGTGTCTTCTTACGTTAGAAGAATTGCAGCTCATTATCCTCTTCTATTTCCATCGCGAATTTGATGGAAGGACTAACATTGTTCAGGTGGTTAACGAACTCAGTAAGATTTTCTCTACCATAGGGCCAAAAATGTAAATGTAAATGTATTATTACTTACTCTTGTGCGCAATGCGCGACAGTTATAACAAAATATATAAAAAAAAATATTCTTCATAGATACCTGAAATAAAGCAGTTGAAAAATTCATTTATCGAAAGATTAGAATATTTGCGTATTATATAACGAAATTCTCCTAGTTTTGCATTCGTACAAAGCTTATTTAAAAATAATAATTTATTAAGAACATTAAGTAACTTACCGCTAACACAAGAGGCTATCAACAAACAACAATCACTATGTAAATCATTGTAAGGGAGTTACTGTTAGCTTCGATGTTTAGAGTTGTTTTGTAAACTGGACCAAACTGCATTAGTATTTATACCAGGCTCATTGTTTTGTTTGCTGATAACGGGTCCATTTTATGTAGAAATCGTCTTAAATATTGTTTGTAAATAATCTTGATTAATTATATAAAATTTCTGTCTAAGGTATTTTCATAAGTAATTATTTCTTTTGTTTGGTTTATCAGATTTTTGTCAAGGCTCGAATGGGTTTGAAGTGCTTGACGTTGACAAGAATATACAATGTGAATGTGCAACGTAAATCGGAATTTAGTTATTGTGTTTATGATTCATTCATTCACTCGGAGAGTATTTTTATCAGGAGATTACTCCTTTACTAGTTTTCTTAATACAATGTATGCCAGGCGTTGCCTTGCTTTTATTTGTAATTTTAAATATCCAAATATCTAAATATACACAATAATATCAAAATATACGGTGTGAAGCACTGTTAGAAGTTCCTTTCGTTCTCATTTTTCCCAATTTGGTATGGAACATGCTCATAAGGAATGCTATATCTTCTATTGAAAAGTCTCATAATGTTTCTAGTCATTATTAAATCATAACAACTAACTCAAATCTTAAAGAAAAATATATATTAGCGAGGCCTTCTCGTAATAACACATAATTTTTGAACTACCGTAACCATGGTTACTGATTGTTTTTATTATGAAACCGAAAACAGTGTCGTAATGTGTTCATTATGAAACCAAAGTGGAAACTCAATGTTTTGTATGTTATAAATACAAATAATGCAATGTTATTGAAAGGATATTTTATTGAACGGAATTTCATTCCAGTCTCAAGTTTTTTTCTTTTACACATTGTACAAGGAAAGAAATTATTCAAAATTGTAATACCCTAGAAATAAAAAATATCAAACACCTAATTAAATACTTTTTTTTATGTATTTCCCATATACAACACTTTTTATATGAAGTACTTTTATGAAGTTTTTGCTAGTTTACAAGTGAAATTTGTTACGTTTTCTATTGGCGTTTTAGTTGGAATTAGGAATGGCTTAATTCCAACTAATGTTCATTAGAATGTTTCTTATTTTATCAATCACCAATTTTTTCAAGTGTCACTCCTTTAAAATAATGATGACCAGAAAAGCAGTAATTTCAGCGAAATCAGTAACATGTTCTGATATCTACACTCAAAAGCTTTTTGATTATCTTTTATTAAGCTAATAATAATAATAAGTACATTTATAATAGTTTCTAAATAATAAAATCACTATCCTTAACCTCCTTTTTAAGAAATTTTTTTAAAATAAGTAAATATTAATATTTCAACCAAACTTGGTTCGTATATATATTTTTCATCCTGTTTTTCTTAGTAACTTTTAACCGTATTTCCATACCAAAGTAAATTGGGTGACAATTCCAAATTTCCTTTGATAAAACTAAATATTTTAATGGTGATATCCAGGCGGGATGCAAATTTTTAAATAAATCAAAAATTACAGCCACAACCTGGATTCGAACCAGGGACCTTTCCGTTTCTAGCAGAATGCTCTCCCAACTGAGCTACTGAAGTACTTCATATGTCCGTACGAATATTTATATCTAGTTAAATATTTTAATATTTTACTGAAACTCGGTATATGTTGGTATTTTATAATTCTGAACACCTTTTCTTACTAACTTTTTACCGGATCTTCATTCCGCAACAAATTACCATACTGTATATCGCCACAAACATATCAATCAATTCAACTTGTTTTTTTATTAAAATAATCTTTAATATTAATTTTCCTCTTCAAATTGTTTTAATAAAAATAAAAACTTGCCCGATTTTATTGGAATTCTTTAGATTAGGCACAATCCTTTAAAATCAAAATCTTTTTATAAATCCGCAAATAGATAAGAATATCTATTCTCATCAACGAAATGTCCACTCCAAAGATAATGCTCAAATCAAATATTAAAACACCTGCTAAAATTGATAACACTTTATTGCAGTTTCATTTCTATCAATTCTCTCCAATTATTTCATTTATCCAGTCAACGTAATGGGCAACTCTTGCATAAACTCCTGGATATCCTTGTACAGCACACGGTTTTACCGACCAGGAAACCGCTCCAACTTGAACACCATCAACAGTTATGGGCCCACCAGAATCTCCCTAATAAACACAAGAAAGCAATTGAATGTTTTCATATATTGGGTAGTGTTGGTATATTATATGGGTATTTTCGTCTTACATTGCATTGTCCTTGACCACCTTCCGGTACACCAGCACAGAGATGATGCCTGGAATCAACTGAGTTTCCATGAGCTTCTCGACATGCTTCGAAAGGATAAACCAGAAGGTCCACACGTTGAAGATGGATCATCACAGTACCATTAGTCTGGGGAAGTGATTATTTAGTACATTTTAGTTTTTGAAATTGTTTCAAGTATATTTTACGTATGGTAAACCCCACCCGGCTAAAGTGCCTGTTGGCCAGTTTGGAAATTCTTGGTCTTGCTCTGGGAGAGTGACTGGATAAACATCATCACTGAATGGAATTGGAGATAGCAACTGAAATTATATTATTAGCTGCCTGGAAATCGTCATTTTCAAATGTTACCTTCATGATAGCAATGTCGTTATTGTGGCTACCTTCAGGTAAATACTCATCATGAACAATAACATAATCAACACCAATAGCATTTGTTTCGTCATTGGTTATTTCCAGGATTCCATACTGGATGGATATATTTTGAGCAACTCTGTAGAAAGAACAGTACATTTCTAGACATAACATGCTATCGCATCTTACCTGCCATAGACACAATGCGCAGCTGTTAAAATAAGGTTTTCGTTAAGAATTGAAGCACCACAACTATGCTTGCTATTGTATCTAAGTGAAACCTAAAATAACTTTTGTTTTAACTTAAAACATAAGAATATAAGAAGGCTTACGATGTATGGGAATTCCCCTTCATAGGCGTCAGTTCCATTGACCACCCTTGATGGTGCAGCAAGGCCTGAAAGAAAAAAATATAATTTAAATATAACCAAAATAAATGAAATAATTACTGCTAGAAACTCCAAGAACAAGTAATGCTGCGTACACGAACATATCGAATACTAAAACAATTTCTATTAATTGTGACATAATCAAGATGGTATTTTGTGTATCTTACTTAAGTTTCTTATCTTGCTACACTTACGGTGCGAATACTACTACAGTGCTAATTGTTCTATTATTACAATGTTAGATATAAATACGAAGGCACTCTTGTTAATAATATTTTTTATAATAAACCTTTGATGTATTTAGGGAAAGTTTATATCAAACGCGGTACAAATCCCTTGATGTAGAAAAATGTGGAACTTTTGCGATGTGTTGTACACATGAGCAACATGGAAAATGCTACTGAATATAATATGAGGAGTTATCCGCCTTTGCGTTATTAATATTTCAGTTCGAGAATAATATCTGTATGCAAGCTAAAATAGACTAAATTAGCTGGAAAAGTTTAGATGGCATATGATGCATTGTCATTTCTAAATTACCACATTTAGGAAAGTATATGCAAGTATAATCTTAATATTTCTTTTGAACATAGCAATGACATTAGTATGTGATTTCCCACAAGGGCAAGTGAAGTTGCCTCCCATCGTCATTGGAATTTCTAGTTTTTATTACACCATCGTTTGACAACTTGTATGACCATGTTATTATTTGTTATTAGTTATTACTTACATCTGTTACTATTAATTTCATTAGTACTACTAATACTGTTATTACTATGGGCGAAAAGAAGATTATAACACAGCTATTTTTGCTTTAAAAATGAATAGCCAGATATCTGTAGAAGGATAGAAGGATAGAAGGATAGAAAAAAATCGCGATATTGGTAGTTTTTAAAAATGTATACTAGCTGAACCCACTGTCCTTGTATTTTTACCTGAGAAACTAAAACTTTGTTCGCAAATGTTTTTAAGCATTTACAGCGATTCTTTAAGTGGTGTGTGGACGAGTCCATAAACGAGACAACAAAAAACGCAATAACCTGACGTAATATGCAACTTTATATTTTGATTTCTTTTTATATTTTGAACTATGATGAATTTATTTGTATAAGAATTTCTCAAAATAAGCTGATCCTTTCATTTTCAATTTTAAACAAAGTTTAGTATTTTTCCTGTGAATTTTTCTTTGTGTTTACCTGTGTTTATCTTGAATCTTTGGCTTCTCATTCTGCGGATTTGTACCGTTTTCATATAATTTCATTATGTTTTATGTATGGGATATTTGCTTTTTAAATCCTGAACTTCTTAATGTATTCATAGAAAGCCATCAACAAGAATCACACACAATCATGAACAAATAATAACAAGTGATGATTCTTCTAATTTACACGTTTGGGTTTATCCTCAATACAACAACAGGAGAAAAGGAAAGAAATAACGACTTATATGTATAAATATTCATCATAATATTTTATTCATAATACTTCATATGTACATCTAATACTTTATCACTGACAACTACAAATTAATCATAAAGTTTCTCTATACTAAGCAATACTGTAAGCCTATGTTCGGCAACTGGTGTGCCGCGGGACTAGTTAGCTTAGAAACTACCGTGACCTTGAATGAGTTGAGGAGCACTGCTATAAGTTAGCATTCTGTTTGATCCAGTCAACATAATTGGCCACTCTAGCGAAGACTCCTGGATATCCAGCAATGGTACACGGCTTCACCGACCACGAAACAGTTCCCATAACCTTACCATCAACAATCAAAGGTCCACCAGAATCACCCTAAAATAGCCACAAACTTTGCCTCAAGAAACATAAACATCTCAAAGAATTCTTACACTGCATTGCCCTTTTCCACCACCTTCCACACCTGCACAGATATGAGCATTTTTATCAACCATTGTTCCATGAGCTTCTTCACATCTGTCAAATGGAAATATGAGTATTGAAACCTTTTGAAGACGTGTCATCACAGAACCACCAGTCTGAAAATGAGTTTTTGAAAAGACCTATTGTAAAATAATGGTGATTACTTACATATGGTAGACCCCATCCTATCAGAGTAGCCTCTGTCCAACCATCACTTTCTTCACCTTGATTTGGTAGCTTTACAGGCTTTACGGTATCGCTAAGTGGTATAGGAGAATCAAGCTAAAATGATACAAGATCATTAGAGAGGGTTTTTTTAAAATAAAGTTTTAATAGTAGGTACTTACTATCAACAAAGCAACATCATTTCGCCAACCATTTGATGGGTCGTAATCATCTCTGACTATAATCTCTCTTACTTGAATAGTGTTGGAACTACCACTGACGAGATCAAGTATGCCATATTTGATCGTCATATAACTTGGTGAACTACAAAATTAGAAATGTCTTGTATATAGACTCTAGAACTAATTTATAATAATACTTACTATCCTGATACGCAGTGGGCTGCAGTTAGAACACAATTTTCGCTAATAATTGAAGCACCACAGGAATGCGATCCGAAAAGTTGCAAGGAAACCTTTAATAAATGTCTTTAATATATGAAAGGATGTGTAGAAATTAAATACTTACCATAAAGGGAAATTCTCCATATGCAGCATCTGTTCCATTGACAATCTTATTCGTTGGTAATGCTAAAAGCCATATTAAATTTCCAATGTGTTTTTGAGAAATAATTGACAATTAATCTTACCATAACAAAGGCTGGCGCATAGCAGGAAAATGGCGAAGCGAAACATGTTTGTTTTTATGACAGGTGCTTTTGCTTGTGTACATAAAATCGATTTTGGATGCAATTTTAAATTGCGGTCGCTTTTATACTATACATCGATATCGGAAATTATGTATCTTGTAAAATAATTTTTTTATTGATTAAAAAGCGAATATGTTATGTATTATCTGATGATTGTTATCTGATGTGACAATAACAATAACTGCATTCATGCTAATAATAATTCCATATTGATATAATGGAACAATTATATTAAAATATAAAGATCGATTAGTGTAGTAAACAACTACTATCCCGTATATACCAATAATTAAAACCTACAAAAATGTGCCGGTACATTTGGAGGGGTAAAAGCTTGACAACCCCTCAAAATTATGTCTTTAAATTTAGTTTTAAAGGGCTCTGTCGTTACGTTTTTTTACAAGATTTTTACAAAACGCGATTGAATATCCACCCCCCATGTATTCCCGAAACTACTACCGCTTGAATTTTTAACAAAAATAATGGTATTAGAAGTACATACATGTGAACTTTACACCAAAACTATTCCCATGTTTCCAAATAACTATGGTTTTAGAGAAATTTTCAGGAAGGTGTGGGAAGATAACCCTACCTGTTGAATTTGCAGATACATCAGTCTTAATTTTCGGAACAATTTCCGGATCGTGTGTAATATCATTGAACATGTATTTAAAAAAAACCTACTTTTATTGAAAGTATTTTTTTCTAAAGCGTATGGTTTTCGAAATGAACCGTATAAACTATTTGAAGCTTACCTTGTGACTGTATATCACTGTATTAGTGTATTACATCCAAACTATCACCACCATGCCAGATTTCTCTAAATCACCTTAATGGGATTAAATGAGAAGAAAAATAGTTTCGTACAAACTTATTCGATTTTACAATACCTATCCTATGGTACTCTACACGGAGTAGCAATCTCTCTATGCTTCCGTACGGTTGGGACAACCCATCGCAATTTTTTGGTTCTCCTAGCTTTCTATCGACATCTGAAATAAAAATGTTTCAGTCGAAACTTGCATATTATTAGAAAAAAATCCAAACAGAATAACCCGGAAGCTATTTAGTTTCTAAATGATTCTGGTCGTGAAAGCCTACGAACTTACTTAGATAATAACAGGTGACATTTTTAATTTTGTTTCTACATCGTAACTCATAAAATAGAATTGGAACCTTCTTGAATTGGAACATTCTTAAGACACGATTCTACAAAGAGACTGTCAAACATTAAAATTTTTTATTTATATCACGAAATAATTTTTGGTTTGGGCAATCGATGCCATTTTCAGTGTCGTAGTTAAATTGATCCCTTCATTTTCAATTTAACACCAACTTTAGTGGTTTTATGGTGAATTTTTCTTTGTGTTTACCTGTGTTTATCTTGAATTTTTGGCTTCTTATTCTGCGGATTTGTACCGTTTTCATATTATTTCATTAACAGTTTTATATAAGGGATATTTGCTTTTTATATCCTGAACTTCTTAATGTATTCATAGAAAGCCATCAACAAGAATCACACACAATCATGAACAAATAATAACAAATGATGATTCTTCTGATTTACACGTTTGGCTTTATCCTCAATACAACTACAGGAGAAAATGAAAGAAATAACGACTTATATGTATAAATATTCATCATAATATTTTATTCATAATACTTCATATGTACATCTAATACCTTATCACTGACAACTACAAATTAATCATAAAGTTTCTCTATACTAAGCAATACTGTAAGCCTATGTTCGGCAACTGGTGTGCCGCGGGACTAGTTAGCTTAGAAACTACCGTGACCTTGAATGAGTTGAGGAGCACTGCTATAAGTTAGCATTCTGTTTGATCCAGTCAACATAGTTGGCCACTCTAGCAAAGACTCCTGGATATCCAGCAATGGTACACGGCTTCACCGACCACGAAACAGTTCCCATAACCTTACCATCAACAATCAAAGGCCCACCAGAATCACCCTAAAATAACCACAAACTG
Source organism: Aphodius sticticus (assembly GCA_963966075.1). Taxonomy (NCBI): domain Eukaryota; kingdom Metazoa; phylum Arthropoda; class Insecta; order Coleoptera; family Scarabaeidae; genus Aphodius; species Aphodius sticticus. The sequence goes on from OZ014506.1 coordinate 14,036,379, forward strand.
TACCTCAAGAAACATAAACATCTCAAAGAATTCTTACACTGCATTGCCCTTTTCCACCACCTTCCACACCTGCACAGATATGAGCATTTTTATCAACCATTGTTCCATGAGCTTCTTCACATCTGTCAAATGGAAATATGAGTATTGAAACCTTTTGAAGACGTGTCATCACAGAACCACCAGTCTGAAAATGAGTTTTTGAAAAGACCTATTGTAAAATAATGGTGATTACTTACATATGGTAGACCCCATCCTATCAGAGTAGCCTCTGTCCAACCATCACTTTCTTCACCTTGATTTGGTAGCTTTACAGGCTTTACGGTATCGCTAAGTGGTATAGGAGAATCAAGCTAAAATGATACAAGATCATTAGAGAGGGTTTTTTTAAAATAAAGTTTTAATAGTAGGTACTTACTATCAACAAAGCAACATCATTTCGCCAACCATTTGATGGGTCGTAATCATCTCTGACTATAATCTCTCTAACTTGAATAGTGTTGGAACTACCACTGACGAGATCAAGTATGCCATATTTGATCGTCATATAACTTGGTGAACTACAAAATTAGAAATGTCTTGTATATAGACTCTAGCACTAATTTATAATAATACTTACTATCCTGATACGCAGTGGGCTGCAGTTAGAACACAATTTTCGCTAATAATTGAAGCACCACAGGAATGCGATCCGAAAAGTTGCAAGGAAACCTTTAATAAATGTCTTTAATATATGAAAAGATGTGTAGAAATTAAATAACTTACCATAAAGGGAAATTCGCCATATGCAGCATCTGTTCCATTGACAATCTTATTCGTAGGTAATCCTAAAAGCCATATTAAATTTCCAATGTGTTTTTAAGAAATAATTGACAATTAATCTTACCATAACAAAGGCTGGCGCATAGCAGGAAAATGGCGAAGCGAAACATGTTTGTTTTTATGACAGGTGCTTTTGCTTGTGTACATAAAATCGATTTTGGATGCAATTTTAAATTGCGGTCGCTTTTATACTAAACATCGATATCGGTAATTATGTATCTTGTAAAATAATTTTTCTATTGATCAAAAAGCGAATATGTTATGTATTATCTGATTATTGTTATCTGATGCGACAATAACAATAACTGCATTCATGCTAATAATAATTCCATATTGATATAATGGAACAATTATATTAAAATATAAAGATGGATTAGTGTAGTAAACAACTACTATCCCGTATATACCAATAATTAAAACCTAAAAAAATGTGCCGGTACATTTGGAGGGGTAAAAGCTTGACAACCCCACAAAATTATGTCTCTAAATTTAGTTTTAAAGGGCTCTGTCGTTACGTTTTTTACAAGATTTTTACAAAACGCGTCTGAAAATCCACCCCCCCATGTATTCCCGAAACTACTACCGCTTGAATTTTTAAAACAAAATAATGGTATTAGAAGTACCTACATGTGAACTTTACACCAAAACTATTCCCATGTTTCCAATAGCTATAGTTTTAGAGAAATTTTCAAGAAGGTGTGGGAAGATAACCCTACCTGTTGAATTTGCAGATACATAAGTCTTAATTTTCGGAATAATTTCCGGTTTGTGTGTGGTATCATTGGATATGTATTTTAAAAAGAAACTACTCTTACTGAAGGTATTTTTTTTCAAACCGTATGGGTTTCGAAATAAACCCTGTAAACTATTTGAAGCTTGCCTTATGACTCTGTATATCACTGTATTTCGTTAGAAATAGGAAGGAGTTCATACGAACTTTCTTGTTTGACTCATCCAAACTATCACCACCATGCCAGATTTCTCTAAATCGCCTTAATGGGATTAAATGAGAAAAGAAAATAGTTTTGTACAAACTTATTCGATTTTACAATACCTGTCTTATGGTACTCTACACGGAGGAACAAACTCTCTATGCTTCCGTACGGTTGGGACAACTCATCGCAATTTTTTGGTTCTCTCTAGCTTTCTTTCGACATCTGAAATAAAAATGTTTCAGTCGAAACTTGCATGTTATTAGAAAAAAAAATCCAAACAGCATAACCCGGAAGCAATTTAGTTTCTAAATGATTCTGGTCGTGAAAGCCTACGTACTTACTTAGATAATAACAGCTGAAATTTTTAATTTTGTTTCTAGATCTTAACTCATAAAATAGAATTGAAACATTTGTAATCCATTCTTGAATTGGAACATTCTTAAGACACGGTTCTGCAAAAAAATGGACTGTCAAAACATTAAAAATTCAATATTTCTCAGTTTTTTGCTGATATCGTCAATACCAAAAAAAGAAGGCGGGTAAATTTCGTTTCAGATAAATAATTGGTGAACATTCACATGTGCAACCATTCACACTAACCGGCTCATTTTCTGAACCATGTTAGAACTGCTCAAAAAAATTAGGGGAACATTTTTTTCGAAAGCTGTAACTTTTTAAATAATAGTTCTAGGCAAATCAAATTTGGTATGCTTTAAGGGCATATATTTAACTAAAGAATGTTACAACTCGTAGTTACTTCTAACATATACTTCAAAATGTAAATTAATACCGCAAAACAAAATAGAAAATATGTCAAGTATTCTTTGAATTCTCGTATGAAAGCCTACTAAAGATGACAAATAAATTCTGTTGTCAATTTTCGTTGATTACAAACGTCATTCGAAGTCAAATGAGGCATCTCAGTGAAGTGCAAGATGCTCGTGCTGTCGCCCTTATTCAGCATGGCCACTCTATTCGACATGTTAGCAGGGACTATCGAGTGTGCCCGTCTGTTATTCAGGGTATATGGAATCGGTTTCGCCAGGCTGGCCATGTTAGAAGAGGTGGACAACGTCGAAATCGAAAAACTACTCAAAATCATGACCGATTTCCTGCCCTTTCCTCTCTACGTCAGCGTACTGCCACAGTACGAGACCTCCTAAACGAACTAAGACGAGCACATAAAACAGAAATTTCCGATCAATCTGTTAGAAACAGATTAAAAGAAGCAAATTTGACACCAAGAAGACCTGTCCGCGCACCACGCCTTACGCAGCATTACATAGCAGCGCTCCGGATCACAGAGATTGGCAACTTCGTGACTGGACGCCTGTACTGTTTACAGACGAGCCGATATACGCCCTGGTGAACGCTACGCAGCCGCTACTATACAGGACACATTTGGTCGTGGATCTGTGATGGTTTGGGCTGGAATCAGTATAGGCATTAGAACTGATCTTGTTGTAGTTCCTGGTAGACTGAATGCCATGAATTACATCGAAAACATCTTGGAGGACCATGTGGTGCCTGCTGCATATGGCGTCGGTCAAAATTTCATCCTAAAGCAGGACAATGCAAAGCCATATACCGCCGGCATCACCAGAAACTTTTTACAAGAACGTGGAATTCAGGTCATGGAATGGCCGGCGTTAAATCCTGACCTGAATCCTATTGAACACGTGTGGGATCAGCTTGACCAACGTGTTCGTAAGCGCCCTAATCCACCACTAACCATACAGGAACTGACACAAGCCCTGATTGAAGCATGCCACGCAGGTGTGAGGAAATATCGAACAATGCTTTAAATTATGAAGAAGCTCTGTCACAAAACATTATCAACTACCTACTTGTTAACACTCAAACGTTGTGATGTCTCAACGTGTGTTGATTTGATACCATGACAACCGTACTGACTACGGTGTTTTGACGTTAAATAAATACATAAATAAATAAATAACAATCTTCCATGGGCTAGCCTAATGGCGGGATATCAAAGAATTGGTAGATACTGTTAAGATATTTGCAGGCCGAGAGAAGTTTTTGACCAATATTAACACCACTTAAGCCAAGCCCGAGTTTCAAAATAATTATGAGTACCTACTCCAAACTTATAAAATCATCCGGTTAGATGACAATCTAATTATTTCGTAGTAGACCGTAACGTTTTGAGCACCAGGTAGGTACTTTGGTTATTGCCGTTCCCCTTTGTGGATGGCTTCAATTTGCAAGTTTCGTCTGCTGAGTTATAGCGAGTTTGCGGTCAACCGCTGCAAACTTTCTGATTGCCTTAACTGGTTCACTCCAAATTATACAGTAGTAAGCAGGTTACTGGGGAAAATATCTACGACTGGCACGCAATCCATTTCCAACCTTTTACCACCCAATTAAATTTAGGATAATTTCGGTTTGGAACAACTTTCGCACGAATTCACAATAATTTTACCTCCTATTAATTTCAATTAGACCTCAACGTTTATTTAAGCCATACTTAAACCGAAATAGTTGTTGTAATCTATAATATAGCTTGGTCTAAAATTTAATAACACGTTGCAATTTCAATCCAATAACCATCCAATGGTCAGAAACAATTGTGTTCAACGATTTCATTAAATTCACCGGCACATGCACTGTAATTATTGTATTTATATGCAATTTTGGTTCGTTCTCTAAAAAAAAGAGTCATTTGTTCGCCTATTACTATAAGCATGTATGGCTAAATATGTTTTTATTAGTACTGAGCATTTGATAGTATTTGTTGTCTGACTATAACATTGATTATGAGATAACGTAGGTTCGTAAATATTTTGTTGGTGTAGGTCACTTATCGAGAGCATTTGTTTTATTTTGATATTCAATTTGCAATAATCAGCACGATCTGGGTGATGTGATGAGTGATGGTGTTTGATAAAGCTACTTGAATAGAAGATAGTACCTATCGTTTCTCTTTGTGAGTTCTTCTATTTTTGTTTTTGTTGTAAACATCGCGAGAGAATGTTGTTATAAATATTTGTTGACAAATACGTCTAACATAGACGTCTGAGTGCATTTGTGTAAATAATAATTTATTAAAAGAAACTAGACTTGTATTGTGTTTGGTGTTTATTTCTGGAAATATCATGCGTCTGGGAAATGGTACCAAATATCGGACTTTTTGTTCGTTATTACTGTTTCTTATTCTTAAGGTAGCGAGATATCATATATTTGATATGAGAACTGTTTAATTATCTACTAAACGCGTTTTTTTTTATAATGACTTATGAAAAATAATTTTTAACACGTGCATACCATATAGTACTTACCAAGATATTATTTTCTGAACGTAACTAAAACGTAAAATGAAATTTCGTACTGACCCGAAAACAATTTCTTTCGACTAAAAAATTGTATTTTTTTTTGCGGAGCATTAACGGTATAACTATGTTTTCCTCAAATGTTCCAACACAATTTGGCGTAGAGTTATTTTACGGCCTTAAATAAACACGGTTTTTGTGACAGTCGCAGTGATTTGAGAACTTTAAACCTATTTTGAAATCCACATTTTGTTGTTTGGAATCGATATACAATTTCTATACCACAGGTATTTTCAAGCGTTGACTTACAAATTATTAATCCCACAGTCTAATTTTCTAAGACTAATAAGATAATATACAAGTTGTAACACAACTCAATTGAAATTTAAAAAATACCTTACTGTTTTTTGTACGTCCTATAGTAGCTTGTTTTTTATTAAACATTTGTAAACTTTTCTAATACAACGATATAAAGTAAAATAAAACATCAAATCAAAACCTGAAACCGTGGCAATCTCCACATATGATTAAATGACGAAGTGCAAGTTTAAATAAACAATTTAGTTATACTTGACAATCTTTTCGGAATTTTTACACCACTAAACACTAAGATCAAACTACTACGTACTCATTAACAAAGGTCTTTGACATTTGCAGATAGTTGTTAGTATAATAAAACAAAATTACGAAAAAAAAAAACATTTTTAAAAAACTGCGTTTTATAAATAAGTGCATTAATAACTTAAAACTTTGGAAAATTATCCAAAGGTCTTCCAAATTCAGGCATTGTCACCGAAAATCAATCTACATGTAAAATTTTAACTCGATTGGACATTGGGGAGTATGTAAAATACGGATTACAAGATTTGAACGTAACAAACAAACAAGAAGTGAAGTTATGATCAGCGTAGTGATAATTACTTACCTTTCCCATTAGCATTTTATTAGATTTGCAATAAAACATCAAATACTCTCGTAAAACATAAACCTGTAGTTCCTGTAGTTTGAGAATTCCTATAAATTTTCTTGTGTGAAAATAAACTAGGGTAATATATCTTTTAAAGATGAATATACGGACATAGCGTATCATACGGATATACCATAATGATGAAATAATCAATGTATAGCTTTTAAGAGCGGCGTTTATGCCACTGAGATCGACGTCTGCCTTGAGTCTGTAGTACGCCTAGGATGTGATCCCATGTAACGGTGAACCGTTGTACTCGAGTCCTTATGTACAGGATGTCCCAGGCTAGGAACAAAGTACATTAATGGCTTGAAGAAATCGAAATACACGTTTTTTCCATATATAAAAGTTATTTTAATGCGTACAGGGTGTCCCACAACAACGTACCAAGACAAACTTGTTTTTTTTAATGGAACACTAGGTATATTATTGCAGTTTTGGATGAAGATTTTTATGGTAATCATTTTAACATCGACTTATATTAGGCTATTGTCAACTGTTTCCGAGATATTGGGAAATCAATGTCAAAATTGTGCATTTTTCTAAAAATCATTGTGAGGTAACTAATTAAGATGAAGAAACGAGAAAACTCATTCTAGACAGTAAAAATGTCACTCTTTTTGAGAGATATGGTTTATTTGAGATTATAATATGAATAACATAAAATAAATAATATGCTAAATGTCAAATAACTTAAGAATTTTAAATGGAACACCCTGTATATTATAACACCATTATAAAGTTCGATAGCCAAGCTTTCTAAAAATGCCAAATTTAGTAGGTCTATCATCAACAGATAAAAAGTTATCAACCCACAGGTTTTCAATATTGAATAAGTAGACTTTCACGGCCAGTATTGCTTAACGAAAACAAGAAGAAAGCTAAAAGTCGGGAAATTCAAAATTTATTAAATTCTAATAATTAATCAAACAGTTAACAACAAATAAATGCAACACAATATAAACTAAAGAAAATAAAGAAAAACACAAAAGAAAGTGAAGAGGCAGGTAGGTATTCCACTACAAATGTTCAAATATCTGGCCTCTTTGTTGAATGCATTTTTGAAGTCTTGTTTCAAAGTCCCTCTGAACATTTTCTAGTGTTTCCACTGAAATATTGTGAAAACTTCGCCTTATCCTGGTCTTCATGTCTTCTTTAGTGGTTTAGGGGTTTAGTGTCTTCTTTACTGTTAGTTATTATTGATCTGGGCTGCTAGTACTCTTCTCCTGTGTCTAGGTCTGCGGACTTTATTACAGAAACCTTCTCTACAGAGCTCCGCGGTGACAGTTCGTAGTAATTCGGCACAATTGCATAAAAAGCAGATTAACTAGATAACGACTGGGCCAATTTTAAAGAGCTACGTCTTAAAACGTCACCCATAAATTTGCTCCTATTCTTGGATTAATGCCATTGGCTTAATAACCATGAAAACATATTAAAATAACCAGTATATTGTGTCAAAAATTATCTTTTTTTGCTAATTAAGTTCATGATTACAGCAAGCGGGGTTGAATTTTATATTTATCCTGGAACAATATGCAATATGCAACAATATGCTTACACATTCCAACAGTACCTTACTTTTACACATGAGTGCAATAGTTTCGACTCTGACCTGCTTTTTATGCGCCCGTGTTTTGCATGTAACTGTTATATGGATAAACGCCCATCTTAAACTTTAATATACTCAAAGTTCCATCCGACATTACCGATTCTTTTTTTAAATGGCAGCCCCATATTTTTTTTGTAGTTTTGATAGAGGTTTTACTGGGCTTAATGGTAACATTTTATAGCCTTACATAAGAAATTATTTGAGCAAAACACAATTGAATATTGCAAAATATTGATGACTGAGCAACATGGTTATTTCTGAATGGAATATGAAAATGCGATTTGAATTCTGAATACGAATATGAACTCTCGCATAAGGTTCTCGAAATCTTTTTTGGAAATCTGGACAAATTCATTCACATCATGTGCGTTTGTACGTTTGACATCAATGCCACCAATTTTACAAACTTAAAAGTTACTAAAAACAGTGTAACAATTTGAACTAATTGTAACACCATAAATAGTGTTGCAATGGGTCAATTGTGAACGCAAACTTGTTTTCACACATTGTGCGATCAAACGTTTAACTTAAAAATCGAATTCTGTTATTAACCTAAAACGACAGCACCATCTTTGTCGCAAGAGTTATGGACGGCGTTAGCGCTCATAATGCCCATCTGTGCTGTGTAATGGCACCACCATTTATCACCCCGTCACTGATTTTTACAGTGAAGACCGTACTGCGTTCCTGAAAGCTGTATTATTATTTCTTCATTCCATTGAAGTACGTTCATCCATCTTTCCATAATAATTGGTACGTGTCATAAAGCCACGCGAAAGGATAAACATCGATGCGCCTCGTCGTATTTGATTAGTGGTTCGTCCACATATATTACTCCTTCTTTCATTCCGACGGTCCAATAAAAACTTGCCATGCCATTCCGGTGACATAATATCGTTTCCACATTGAGGCACGTGCTCCATTCCGTCCTGCTGGCTGTCACGCAATAAATAATGAGCCGTCGTCGCGTAGGTGGGTGGGGGGGGATGGCGTTGAGATCGTCGAATATTCGAACCATCGACGTTTGGTGGCGTTTTATCGCCCCCGATGCTCTCTTGTTATCGGTCCATTGATGCGGTAATAAATTTTACATCACAAGGAGAATAATACATCCGCTTATTGTGCGTACGTCAATGTAAATGTGCCCTACCGGCACTGCTGAAAGAGTGCTGAAAGTGATTGTATAATTTATGGTTGTAACCAAAGAAGACGAGGTAAATCCTATTCAATTTGTTTTGTAAGGTTTTTGTTAGAACATTTTTGTATACCAGTAACAATGTACCTAAATATACACGCTGTTTCATAATCGGGTATTACGGTCATCACGGTAAGCCTACACATTTGGAAATACCCAAAGTATTAGCCCGGGTGTCCACCGGATCGGGCCGATAAATATCGTACGATAAATATCGTGCACATGCATTTTTATTGGAACCTATCCATTGACACGATATTTATCGGACATGGCACACATCGTGTCAGTGTGACGGTTCCAATAGACATGCACACAGACTACTACAGATGACCCAGTAAAGGTTATTTTTCATGACGTATGGGCTATCTCGCATCGCCCTCACACATGTATAGTCATCTCAACTTTTAACGTAAACATAACATAGATGGCGCTCGAGTTACATAAACGTGTACTGGCGCGAAATTCAAAACAGAATACTGGCGCCAAATTCAAAATCGTATAGCGCCATCGAATTAAATTTGGTATTTGCAAATATTAAATATTAATTTTCAAAATAAAATCACTGTGAGATAAAAAGTTTATAATTTTATTAAAAGTTATACATTCAAACTTAAGTTTATTAGTTATTACATAAATGGAAAACAGTTGTTTTCATTATTGCTAATTATTTTTATTATTACTAATTATTTATATTATTGCTAATGTCAGTAAAATGTACTTTATCTATTGAAAAATTTAACCTTATAAAAAAGTGGAAAGTGGTTCATGGAAGAAAGATGTAACCACCTTCAAATTAGCTGGTTGTAAATTTGTTGAACGTTTAGCATACATATTTAGAAACCAATAAACATACAACCAATTCATTGTATAATTATATAACTACAATAAACCTTTTTTTAAATTAAAATGAAAAATCTTGTTTGTCAAAATTAACTGAGATTTTACGCCAAAATAAACTATATGTATCTTTTATATATGTAGGTAACATATTTTTACTTAAATAAATGCATTCATTACATACATATTCAGACCAATTCTATAGAAATTGTTGCTAACCGCGTGGAAATTTCGTTAAATTTATTAGCAACAATTATTGGCAACAACTGTTATTAAAAATTTAACCACGCTACCAACTGGTGAGTTCGCAATTTTTTTTTATAGAATCGGAATGATTATGTGTTTTTCTTTAATAACTCGAAGTCTTGATAAGTCAAACTTTTTTGTGTTAAGTCATGGATCGAGTTATGGAAGGTTAATTGTATCCTTATATATTATATACCGTATCCAGCAGAAAGTTGAAAACTAATGGGAAAAAATGTTATCATTAACTTTTCAGAAAATTTTATTCTTCGTGGAATATGGATATATTGGAGGGTGGGACAATTCCCACAGCACCTAGGCTTCATTAGGCCCCTTTTGCTAACCTCCGAGGGGTCTTTACGGCTTAGGCTTTGTCTGCTTCGAGTTATCCTGCGGCCTTCGTGAAGGCAAGGGCGTCGCTCAGCAAGACTCCTCCGATGGCGGATAAAACCAGCCATGTATCAGCCAGGAAACATTCACGTAAGGTCAAATGTGCCGGACATTCGTACAGAAAGTGTTTTACCGTTTCTTGATCGATTTTGCATCCTCTACACCTGTGGTCCTCTGAGTCCGATGCGGGTTAGATTCTTTTTAGTGTGCAGATTCCGGTTAGCAGTCTGAGGTTGCTTCTGGTGAGTTGAAGGAGTACATTGTGGTCTTTAGGCAGGAGTTCCTAGGGTTTCCTTTGCAAAAATACATTTGGTGGCTTCGTCTCGTCTTCTCCTGGAGGGAGTTTGGGAACTGTGCCCTTTATCCAATGGAAAGCAAGTGTATTGTTTGTTTGTGCTGCTTTTGTCAGGACTTCGGTACAATTGTTGTACAAGTGTTGTGAGTGGTCTACGCAGCGCTTGTATCGTTGCTTTGCTTTCCGTTGTATCAGCATGTTAATTAATTTATTCTTCATAGAAGCTTCTGGATTTTCTTGACAAGTTGACATGCGTCCCTGGGGCGCCAATCCCATTGATTTTAGCCAATTATCCGATCTGGAAAATTAAAAAAAAAATTTATGATAATGATAATATATATTTGTGATAGCCGTTTACTTACCTCTCGGGTATTTGTGGAAAACAGAATAATCTTTTCACTTCACTGTCTGAACAGCCACACACAATACACAACGGCATTTTTACAAATTCAAACACAAATTCGAATTTAAAAATCAACGCAATGACAGGTTCATACATAAACGCGCATAAACGTCATTATAACGAACCAATGGTAGTGCGATCCAGCTACATCGTACGGATGTAGCTGGCAACAACTAGAAACTCCAGCATTTTGGTTACAGAGATCTGCAATTTCACAGTAATTCAACACCGCTAATACCGCCCTCTGTCTGATATTTATCAGTGGAGATAGGTTATAGTAACTTTAGTGGACTAGAAAGAAATAGATTATGTGTCATAATTTGTAATGCTTGTGGTAGCCCCCTGGACATGCATGTCCCCGATATTTATCGTACGACATATATCGGGCCGATATTTATCAGCCCGATCCGGTAGACACCGGGCCTAACAGCCGACTGTGGCTTGGCAACGATGTCTTCTTGTTTACTTGTTTGGAAGCCATTTAGACATGATTTAGACATATGTCCTTGTCAAACAAACAACCAAATATCTTTCATTTCGTTTCTTGGCAGTTGAAAAAATATCTGCTCCGGCGTTTCTGCCGATTTGTTTATACATCGCACCGATCTCACGCAGTCTAACCTGAATTTCAATGTGGCTGTCAACCTGTACACAAAGTTTCGATAATCATTTTACAGATAAACAAAAAATAAATCATTTGAACTTGATCTTAATACACATTATAAAACAAAATTTCTGGTCTTTGGAACACGGCTTACCGATGGGAATGGGACTTTCTTCTGTACTTTCTGATATTTACCTCGATCACGTAGAACAACATCACATCTTAAGTAACAACAATCCTTTTAACTCTAATATCGTGAAATGGGTCAGATATGTGGACGATGTTTTTTGCTTATGGAAGAGAAACGAATCAAACCTCAATGATTTCTTAACTTACATTAATAGCATACATAATAATTTAAAATTCACCTTAGAAATTCAATATAATAACATTTTAAACTTTTTAGATTTAACGTTAACTAAAACTAATGACAATATTCAATATAACATACAGAAAACCTACTACTTTACCAACTATAATTTTATTTCATTCCGCTCACAGTTTCTCCCAGCGTTTGTCTTCCTTCCATTTTCTATTGAATCGCTGCTTAAAATACTTTATTAGTTATAACTCTAAATTATACCTGAACTAAATTATAACTTCGACCTTGCTTACAATAACTCTTTCCCCAAAAAACATATTAATAAACTTCTACATCATACAATAACAACAAATGACCCTTTATATATAATCGAAAACCCCACTAAGAGAATATACAAACCTTTTTCATATAATTGTATTAACATAAAATTGAACAATATTTTACCCAAATTCAACATATGTATACCCTGCATTCAAAAGTAACAACACAATTTATAACATTCTCTCAAATTTGAAAACCCCTAAATCTATTATGAAAAAGTGTGCAGTTTACTCAGTCAAATGTTCAGAATGTAACTCTATATATGTAGGTCAAACCGGAAGGAAGTTATCAAAACGAATGGCAGAACATAAAAACAGACCAACATCTAACTTATTTCAACATAGATTAAACACAGGTCATCATATTAATTATAATACACCCAAACTAATCCACCGATGTAAAAAGGGTTATAAAATGGATTTATTAGAACAATTAGAAATACAAAAACACAAAAGAAATAATAACGTCACTTTGCTAAACGATCAATTAATATTTAATAACAAACCAATATTTTCTTACACTTTAAATTCCTAAATTTGCCCAACCTGTTTTTATCCATTACGCTGCTAACTTCACAACGGTGGTCTTGTCATTCGTCTTGTGTGTTCTGAAATGATGGACATGTGTTGTTGTGTACTGCGTATTTTATTTCAATTAGACCGTACGTAATTTATTAAAGATTTGCATGTGCTTGCCTAGATTAAGTTATATGTTTTGATATATTATAGATTTGGGCTGAAGATCGTAAGACGAAACACGTACCCATTAAAATAATTTAACCAAACAAAGGAAAAGAGGTTTTTATTTACACATTCCCATTGCTAAATCTTTGTTGTTAGTCTAGTATACTATAGGTTCTTGTTTGACTTGTGTTTTGTTATTGCTTCTTTTATAGATTTGTTTGTCAAAAGTTGTCTGAAAGTTACACTATTAGTTTTCAAATTCAGAAAACGTTTAAGGTTTACTTTTAATTATCTTTCAAATGATCAAACATTCTATTCTTGGACCACACCCTGCAGTCATCTTCTTCACTATTTATTGATAAACAGTATTGCTTCCACGACAGTTATTCACCGATAAATCAATTACGTGACTGTTTCAACAAAAAGCGTTCCCAGTTTTGGATACATCGAACATAGCGTGTTTATCCTGGCGACAAGTTTGTTTGCTGCAAAAATATAAACCGGCCCGAATTGATATTTAATTCAATTACTAGGGACCCCGATAAAACCCGACATGTACCTATACGCTTCCAATTCGTTCCTATCGCAGTAAAAGCGTAGAGATAAAAAATTTCCCATAAACTCAAAAACTAGGGATACTTTATCGGCAAATAATTTTTTCAGCCTGTTCAGTATTCGCGAATCTATATACGGCCTTAGGTATATATAGAATGTATTATTTTATTTCGCTATTTATACTCGGGCGTGAGTTTCCCCGCATAGAATATGAATGAGGCCGTGTCTCTGTCGTCTTGGTTCTCTGAGAACAGCCGCCTTCGCCTTTACCGAATATTTTTGGGCAACCGCATGAAGTGACACACCAACTTCCCGCATGTATAAATCAGTTTATTTATTTAAGGAGCATGCGGTGGAGAGTCAGATTTGCTGCGTAGGGGTGCTCGTATTAGTACCGTTTTCTTGTTAGGAGCAGCACCTGAGGCACGAGTTTTATAGGCGCTTTTGGACTTGGGGAAATTACCTTCTATAAATTCAGAAAAAAGTTAACTTAATACCAGAAAAAAAAACTGGTACGTTCTGAGGATACCATTGCGAGCAGCTGTATTATGGTTAAGGCGGAGTTAATTTCTTAAAGGATTTATCTGAAAATTTATGGGTTTGAATATTACGCTGGGGAAATTGAGATGCAGATTGAGTTTAAATCATTTGTGACAGGTTATTGCATATATGCGGTTAATGGGAAACATAATTTTTGGCTCAACGTTATTGAATGTAATGTGTGTATAATGACTTGGTTGAACTTTAAAATGTTATATAACTTGAAAAACAATCGAATCGTTGCGTTAAGAAACGTCCTGATTTTCGCCTTTATGTCAACTGTTTCCTACAGGCAAAAATCAGTCGTATTATTAGCCTTTTGTGGACTTTTGTCGTTTCTCAACTCAACAATTGAATTCAAGTTTTTCTTAATATTAAAAAACAATACATAGTGGTCGCTACAGCTATCTAAGTTAAGAAAATGAATAATATTTGTACTTTAAAAAAGCAAAAATACGTTTTAATTTTTTTACTTATTTCAATAAACTTTTAGGTTTAGCTCATCAGAGTTTTTCACATAGTTCCAATTAGGTACTTAATTCTGAAAAATATAACGTCAAAAATTCAATTATCGATTAATTAATTTTTCCGGCCTCTCCGCCAATGGACATGCCTATTATTCTACATTCTTCACAATTTTACAAATATTTATTTTTACTTTATCATACGTAGTGTGTAAAGTATAGTAATCGTGCCAAAAAAGCCGCCATTTCTGGAGTTTTGTCGAAATAGTTAAATAATAAAGCTGAAATTCTGAATAATTTATGACTATGAAATTTTTTGGTACAATCAATACTTTAGCTGCATGAGCAAATTCGATTTCATGGAGATCGTAAGTGTCATTTGGACGGTGTACCCGGTGTCAACGGAGTACAATATCCGAACGCAGCTTTAATCAGACAGTAGGTATTGTCAAAATATCAGCGTTTGACACTACCTACTGTCGGACTCTTATGTCATTTTCATCTTTTTAGCAACACGCGGTAGTTGCAACGGAGAAGGTGGTTATAATTACGTATTTAATGACCTCTAATATTTTCAAATATTTTTTCAACGAACATTTTTGCATAGCTTTCAACGTAAAGGTATTTTACTCTTAAGTATTTTCATACTTTTGGTATATCCGGTACATGCAAGCAGATACATACATTCTAATATTTGCATTTTAGGTCAAAGACAATCCAGACACTTTTATGAAAAATATAATTTTATGAGAAATTGATATAAAAAATGTTAATTACTAATAAAAATACCCGGTATATACAATGAAGAAGGTGATTATAATTTCGTATTTGATGACCTCTGATATTTCTACATACTTTTTCAAATAACATTATTGCATAGCTTTTAATACGAAGGTACTGTACGCTTAAGAGTTGTTCATAGTTTTTGTAACACCCGGGATATGCAAGCAAATGATCACATTCTAAAATTTGCATTTTAAGTTGAAGACAATTAAAAGCTTAAAAAATGTTTTTTTTCAATGTTTATAATAAAAAGATATTCCATTAGTTTCCAACTTTCTACCAGACACGGTATATATTATCACAGGGAAATTAAAAAAAATATATATCAATAATTTTGTAACGTAATGATATCGTTTCAATTGTTTATGCAACCCATGTGGGCTGTATTTACAACGACCAATCTATGAACAGCAGCTTGTTTGTGCCCGCTGACCCGTGAACAAGCTTTGTCAGTAGGTCAAGGCCATTAGTGGCCTAACTTTGAGGATTACATGTAAAAAGTACACAGTTTGCGGTTTTCTTTGAGGTCTTTTTGAACTTTCTCGGACATTGGGTACGTACGAAAAAGGATTTTTGAAAAATCAAAAACAACCTTATATGTTTCTGAAAATTGAGTTGATAAAATCTGGGATGATAAAAATGTGCATCACCCGATGTGATGTTTTGTATTGGAAATAATTATCCTATGGAACTTAGAAAAATCGTCAAACAAAAAAGACGAGCTAAAAGAAGATGACAGCAGTCACGAGATCCAGCTGACAAAACCATACTTAATAATAAATCCCAACTTAAGCGCGAAATTCAAAAACTAAAAGATGCATCATTGGAATTCTTCTTAACTAAATTGACTCCCGATAAAGAAACAGATTACTCGCTGTGGAAAGCAGTGAGGAAATACAAGAGGCCAGTGGCCCATGTCTCACCTATAAGACGAAGAGACGGTACCTGGGCAAGAGACAATAAACAGAAGGCTGAAATTTTTGCAGAACATCAAACAGAAATCTTCCAGCCCCACAACATCGAATCAGAGCCAATCACGTATGAAGATATAACCTATGACGAAGAAGCCATACAGCTAGTTACCACCTGACCGCGTTAGGATCGATTTCCAGACCCTACTAATGTCAGTACCGTCCTCGCGATTGATGTTGTCAGGATGTTTGTAAATTTCGATGGCTTCTCTAATAAGTCTTCGATGATAATTACCCACCCTTGCCAACATCTTCGCGTCATCGAAATCCATTGTGTGTCCCGACTCGTGGCAGTGTTGAGCAACAGCGGACTGTTGAATCTTGCCTAGCCGGGTGTCCCTACTGTGCTCCTTGATTCGACATTCGATGCTTCGTCCTGTCTGTCCTACATAGCATGTTCCGCACTCACATGTTATCTTGTATACCCCTTCGTTCTTCAGGAGTGGTGTGATATCCTTTGGGTTAGGCAAAGGAAAAACACGTGGAGCGGTAGCTCCAGATGTGCGCAGTGAGGTGTAAATACAGGTATATAAGGGAGACTTTCTTGGTAGGTCTTCAGTATTCAATTAGCTTTGAAGAAGCGAGCAACATGGTTCGCGAAACGTCAGCATTAACAAATCTTGACACACGGCATAACCCGGAAGCAGTTTATTTTCTAAATGATTCTGGCCGTGAAAGCCTACGTACTTACTTGATATTGAAGCTCTTTGAAAAGTTGCTTCTAAAGAGAATAAAACCTATCATTGAGAGAAAAGAACTAATTCCTAATCGCCAATTTGGTTTTAGAGAAAAAGATTCCACTATAGATCAAGTCCATCGAATAACAGATATCATAGAGAAAGCATTAGAAGAAAAGCTTATTTGCTTGATGTGACACAAGCTTTCGATAAGGTTTGGCACGATCGATGGATTGATACACAAACTAAAGAGTATGCTACCTTTACAATACGTCGAGGTGCTAACATCCTATATATCTGATAGACTATTCAGAATAAAACAGATCGACGAATACTCCGAACTAAAAGAAGTAAAAGCTGGGGTACCCCAGGTTAGTGTATTGGGACCAATTCTCTATCTACTATATACAAGTGACCTACCACAGCTGGAAAATCCGCCACATTCGCAGATGACACGGCTCCAATGGCAGTGGGATCAACTATTGTAGAATCGACTGGGAATCTTCACCAAGCTAGTAATAAAATAAATAAATGGACCAAAAAATGGAAGACCAAGCTCAACGAATTAAAATCTGTCCACATTAGCTTTACAAACAAAAGAATCGACGACATACCTCATGTCAAGATTAACGAGGCCATAGTTCTATTGCGCAAAAAACTCCAATATACAAGGAATTCAGATTTTCCAAAATAATGTACTAAGGAATATGGTTAACGCTCCTTGGTACATACGGAATAGTGACCTGCACCGTGATCTTGGTGTCCCACAACTCATCCAAGAGATACAAAGATTCGCCACTAAGCATGAATCTCGCCTAAGCCATCACGTCAAAGTAGAAGCCCTGCAGCTACTGGACAACCAGAATCTAGTGAGAAGACTAAAAAGAACTAAACCCTTCGAACTAGTGAATCAGTGAAATGTGTAAAAAGCAGAACACAGTGAGTGAAGTGTTAGTGCTTCTTGTTTAGGACACAGTAAATATAGGACATCAGTGGATAGCCTATTACCGACAAGTACCTAGTTTTAAAAATTCAGATTTAAATTGATGGTTAATCTTTTAGAATAATTTCAATATGTTAAGCATCTTATGCTTATTAATAAAAAAAACCCGATGTGAATTTTGCGAGATTGTGATTATTTCTTTATGTTTAAATATTCAATCCCTTTATCTTGTTTTTCGAAATCCCTATTGTTGTTCAATTCGGTGCAGTATCACAGGACTATTACTCATTTGTTTACATATTTAAGGACATGTTGAGGTTATTCTGCATAAAGAAACCTTACATTCTAGTCCTTACTAATATCGCTCGAACGTAATCTTCTGCTTCTAATGCATTCGGAGCACGCCAATAAGTCATCACTTTTATATCCTCAAGAGAATTTAATAAAGCCAGACGCAGTACGTCCTGGCGTAGAGTTATGTAGGATATGCATATTTCTTTAAAATAAAATCACAAGGACCAAGTTGAAACGATTCCGCGTCCACAGAATATATTCTTCCTGGTACTCTGTATCCTCTGCATAGTATAGCCTGCGGTCGGTCTGCACGGTCCATTGCTTCTATATTTGTCGAACGATGTCGGATTACACGATCAATACAACATCTGCAGAGGTATCGTCCTTGCTGGCTAAACCCAGTCCAGTTCCTCTCTCATTCCTGCTGTATCTACCTACTTGTTATTCCTGTCAGGATATTCTCGCTGGTATTGTTGCCGTAACTGCAATAACGGTGTGATAAGGTAACGGGACAAAGTTCTTGAATGGGCGGTAGAGTGGACTCCTGTAGTTAAATAAATTTCTGGGTATGGGTCATAAACGTTCTCATAATTTGTGCATGCACCACGACGTACTTAATAATGAATTGTATGGGTCAGGTAGCCAAGAGCGGATCTCTTGGGATTGTCAGGAAGTGACCCTTCGTAAGACGGATGGTGGGAGTTTCCGAATAACAGGAAAAAGACGTTCCCAAATGAACAAAGTTTGGTCGGAAGAACTGTAATTGAATTAGGGTATTGTTTATGTTACAACAAAAGCAGCAACTCTGTAAATGTATCATCCAGTTACTAGTCAGTGCATACATTTGATGAATGCACACTTTTACTGTGGATGGATACATTTCCTTACCGGCTTTAGTAGAAGTGTGCACAAAAGGATACGCGATGGCTTCCGTTGTGATTCTTAACAAATCAAACAAGATAATTAATCGAGTATAATGGCTACACTGAACAAAATTTTGATGTGAATTTACAGTAGGACTAGTAGGTTGTTTTTGCCCTGCGACAATCAGTGTAATTTTACATCTCAATTGTATTTTTACATTGTCATTGTATATTTACACTGTGATTTTACAAGAATTTGGCTGAAATATTACACCAATTTTAATGTAATTTTAAGTGATATATGAGGCAGTGCGTAATATTTGAACATCAATTTAAATGTAATTTTAAATGAAATTTGAGGTAATGCGTAATAATTTTACATCTATTTCAGTGTAATATTCAATCTGTAGTTTCAACCTCAGCAAGAATTTTTAATTAATTCTAAAAAACCTTTTTTTTTTTTCATTTTAAATGTTAAACAATGCCTGCGTAAGTTTAATGAGTAGTGAAACATCGCAACGCAATTCTCTCCCCAACACAACGCGGTTAACCGTGATATCATACCGCGAACCGGGCCAACTTATTTCTGGCCCGGCAGATCGATGAGTTAGCTTTACCGCGGGGTGGTACGCGGGTGGGTGGGGGTATAGCGACGTCGCCTTCTGTATGCGCATTTGGAGCCAAACTCTAGCTGGCTCAATCGAGTGCGGCGTGCATATGTTACTCGTATTTCGCGTCTCAAATCGTCTAAATCTAACACAAAAAGTTCCGCTCCGCGCCATACACAATGAATCAAATTAGTTCATTACAGAATAAGCCTTTTCTAACATGTACTATTGAGGAAAAAGTGCAAATTAAACAGTTAGGTAGGCCTTTACCTGATTTAAAGTCTATTTGATCATTGTGAAAAAACAGACTGTGGCAACATCTTCAAGCTCTAATGCGTTGACTCGTAAAGATCGAAGATTTCCATAAGCGTGTGATTGAGTTATTTGCAAGTAAAAAAGAACGTCGAATGGACTTTATATATCGCAAAATATAACTTTGAGTTTATTTTCAGTTAATTTTTTATACTTGCTATCTAACTAGATATGTATTACTTTAATGAAAACTGTTTGAATTTTTTTTTTCTTTATTTAAAAACCAAGGCATATTTTTCATGCTCTGTGGCTCTACCATCAACATGTACCACGGGCCGCCACTAGTAGACGTACATACAAGTATAAAATAGCTTGAGGGACGTAAAAGCACATTAAACCTACAGAGAAGCAATTAATAAATACTTAGCGTACGCAAATACTTAAACAAAGAAAACACACGTATAAATATATAAATGTACTTCGGTCAACCATGAACACACATACTCGTTCACTCTTTTTCTGACAAACACACTTGGTGCAAGATGTACCGCATCTGTATCTGTAAGAACAAGGAAACATATTAGACAGACACAAAATAGTTAACATAAAAAGAAGATTGCACATTATCTTCTGCTGGTATAAAACCCTTCAATCTTAAAGCAAATTTTCACAAAGAAACGTAGAAGACTGTACTTACGGCTTTCATCCAGGTATGGTGTTAACGTTAAGACATCAATTTCTAATGGCTAATTGTCGTCGTTGGTGATCTACAAAGGCAATACAATTGTTCTGCAGTGTGACATGGTGTTTTAACGTACACCTCCAAGGTATCTAGATAAGTTTTAGTTCACTGTATCATTGTTACTTACCGGAGACAGAAATACAACGCGCCCAACTACATATTGCACTCGATGGTATGCGTGCCGGCGTTTGTTTGCAAAACAGCTGATCAAACGTAGCGCATGCGTCTGGGCGTTACAATATCAACAAACCCGCTATTATAATAGTAAAATCACAACATACGTTGTAATTTTACGAATTTAAGGTATATTTCCATTGTATTTTTACTAACAGATAATTGTAATTGAAATAAAGCAGCAATATCGCTGTAATAGTACACAGACTTAAATAATAATAAAAAATAAAAAATAATTGGAATTACGTGCAATTTTTACACTTACCAAATTTCTATTGTAATTTTCACAATGATTTATGTGTAATTTTACAGCCATTTTTCTCAGTGTAGCCTAGCCCACAGCAAAAAAAATCAAAGCAAGTTACAACCGAATCTGGTATGCTTCTTCCGTAGAATCTGTATCTTAAGATAGAAAATATTTATTGTGTCTAGTTTTTGACGAAAAGAAATTGGCATTTTTGCATTTTTTGCGTTTTTTTTGCTCATTTTCTGAAAAAATGTAATTTAATAGTTTTTAATAAGTTTTAGTTTTCCAAGATTGGTGATATTGATGCCAAGCGTCAAATAATGCTCCCATCTCAACCGCTATTCGTTTTCGTCAATCGTATAATTTGACAGTTTTACCACCTGTTGCCGGTAAAACTACTCTAGATTGTAAGATGACAACCGTAATTTTCGAAATGTATGTAATATTAATGTCGCAAAGTAGAATCATATATCACCCGTTTTATAAGACGTATTGGCGCACTCGTTCCATTTGGCGCACATTTAGTGCGCCATTTCGTATAATAAAAGTTGTATTATAATATAAATACTTATTTTGCTTTATTTTGTGGAACTTTTTACTGGAACCCACTTTACGTGAGTTATATTATGTAATGTTTTTCTTTCTCGATTGATATGATGTAGGTATCACACCAAATGTTTGGACTTTGATTTTAGGCACATTTAATTATTTTACAAAGAGTGCTTTAGAACTGAAGTCAGTATTTTTTTGTTTGTGGCAATATAAAGACAGCTTCTATTTAATGCGGCTAATGTTTCAATCACTTCGAACACATAACACTTCATGCATTGGTATTTTGTTTTTCTATTTCTTTTTGAATGAACTGTTCTATACTTTTTTCATGTTTTTTTTGTTGTTTATTATGTTCATGATGAACCGTGAGTTGATTTTTTTTATTGTGTTGAGCCTTCATTTTGTATTTATTTTGTATTTAGGAAAACCAATAAAGCCTTTTTATTTTATTTTTTATTTTTTTATTTTATATATGTAGTGACAAAAGCTATTAATAAAATATTTGTAGTGGCAGATTGTTTATAAGAAATATGATGTTTTAATTTAATTTCTATGTTTATTATTCATTTGGGGATCTGTTCGTCATTTGAACCCACTTTACTTAACACTTTCGACTTTATTCGTTAATGTAATTAATGTTATCATATAGTCGTACATTGTACATACTATTTTACAGATTTATCCACCAGTCAAAACTAAATTGTCAGCATTTCTCTTCATACAAAAACTCGTGCAGTTTTTAGTGCACTATTTATATTTTAAATTATTTAAAAAATTGGTTTAGGAGACAAATAACGGTAAGACAATTAATACAAAACTGCGAACATCGGGTACATTTTTTCACGTCTCTCGTGCCCATGTTTAAAACTGATTGGCAAAATATTGATAGTCGTACATCTTATATAGAAATGATTCAGCAGTATAATACATATTATTTTTCTTTCTAAGTAGTTTTAGAGTAATGAGCCATCAAACACAGGGGTCTATGTTATATAATATATAATGTCAGTGCGGTCGGTTTATACATTCACGCTCACATATTATAAATTCATATTGCACCACATTTAAAACAATTTGCGGCATTTATGGAAACCGAATCTGTAATTCGGCGTAACCAATGCTCGCAACCATACAATTAAAAAGAAGCACATTTCCCCAATCATGGCTATACATTTATCAGATACAATTCACTCTGATCACCCGAAAAATGATTAATATGCATACCGAATAGCAATTGGAGCTGCGTTATTCACTAATCGCATTACTGGAAAATTCCGCCACCGCGTGTCATACTATTCCACAGCTTGTCATACCAGCATTGACACACATACACACACACATACACACACACACATACAGCACATACACAGTGACGCTAATAGACATCGCGAATTTGGTAATAGAATAAAACCAATTGGGGATTCAGTTATGAAGCGTTTTTCTGCAATGGTAATTCATACACACTATGGTAATTCATCCAGAGTGTCCAAAACATGTCCAAAATTGGCAGAACTATCGAATAAAATAAAAAATCATGTCAATACGTTTTGAATTAAAATCATTTTTTTTATCCCACGTTATCTCTTTTAGTACTACCCTTTTTGGTATTGGCATAAAACGCAATAGCATTTTATTTAATAGTTGACAAAAGCACATTAGAACATATTCAAATATATATTATTTAATTTGTAATTATGGGATCTGTAACTCAAATAGTAAGACTTTTCTTTTTCGATTAATATGATGTAGATATCACATTTAAGTTTGGATTTTGATTGTAGGCATAATTTTTATTTTGCAACGAGTGCTTTAGAACTGAAATCGACGATCTTTGTTTAAGGCAACATAATGACAGTTTATGTTCAATCGTTTCAAGGATCTGATCTGGGTTCTTAGATTTTCAAGTACAAATTTCAAATGAACAACGTCAAGATATTATAGAAACTGTATTATGCGCTGCAAATGTTTCAATTACATACTTCGAAAACATATATGTTGTGTCAACTGCTAATAAAACAGATGTGGTGGCATATTGTTTATCAGAAACATGATTTTTCAATTCAATTTCTATATAGTGTTACGTAGCTCTTAATGGGGGCGGCTCTAGGTCAGGATGCAGATGTAAATAAAAGTCGCAGTGTTGTTTACATTGTTCGTGTATTGCTGACCATGCAGAATTCCAATACTACAGCTGATATATAAAATACAGTAGTCGCGCTACACTACAAGTAGGTGCTGCAAACTACTGATCCCGTTCCCATCCTTTGCCGTGGCTTTTATATTGAATTTGGCAAGACGTCATGACCTGTTTTGAGCCCCCAAAAATCCTGAGTTAGGATTTTTGGTTGCACACGGCCTTTGATATAAATCATAGTTAATTTGCACGCTTGCCACAAAGGAATGTCTTTGTTCCGATATGAAAAGCCTGACATCTGCATTTCTGGACAAGCAACTGTCTGCAGGATGGGTTGGATGACCTGACCTCAATTGTACAATGCAATTAAACTATACTTCGTAACAACCCTCCTCGCAAACAATTGCTCGACCCAGAGCAATGAAAAGAAATAGTACAGCCACGGAGCGGGATAGGAAAGAACGCACCACTTATAATTTTATTTGCCTAACATATGAAATAACAATACAAAAAGAACACCCATAGAAAAAAGTTCAATGTCGTCGTGCCAGTATCGTATGCGATTTGCCCCGTTCTCATCCGTCTCCGTCTAGTTCTTGGGTCCTCCTACTAACCTTTTTCTTCTAGGATTGTGATGGTCATCTACGTGAGAGATACCATTACGGTCGGCTTGGACCGTGTACCCAGATTCGTGTTTCAGAATCATCTCCTGTTGCCTCTCAGAATTCTCCTAATTCTTCTTCTCCTCCTACTTCTACTTGGACTAGTCGGGACCCCTTGTCTTGTCCCGTGCGAGGTGGTTTGGTAGAATCCATAGGACCGTTCCTCTCTAGTCGATTTGTTTGTTTTTTCTCAAACTGGTCGAGACATCCCTTGTCCCGTGAGGGGTGGTTCGGTAGAATCCGTAGCGCCAAATCCCCTCCAGTCTACATCGCCAGCTTCCTCTGGCGGTATCGGCAACCCTAAAACTCGCATATAACTCAATTATGCCGGTATGGTACCCCGTTTCGTCATGTGTCGACTGCTTCTTGTAGATGACCACCATCCATGTATTTATCTCTTCGTGATCCCGGACCAGCCAGCTGCATCCACCGGTTGTTAGTAGCTATCCTTGGAACGGCATATTTCTCATTGGGGGAGTGAGAAATTTTACAAAACCTCCCTGCAGATTGACCGCCAACCCAATTCGTCTTGTCTCCGCGTCGCTTCAGCCATGCTTCCTCTTCGTCGCGCTGGATTATTTCAGATGTTTCCACCCTGACCAAAATGAGCCGTTCCCGATCTTCCTTGGGACCATTTTGCGCCTCCACCATGTTACGTAGCTCTTAATGGGGGCGGCTCTAGGTCAGGATGGAGATGTAAATAAAAGTCGCAGTGTTGTTTACATTGTTCGTGTATTGCTGACCATGCAGAATTCCAATACTACAGCTGATATATAAAATACAGTAGTCGCGCTACACTACAAGTAGGTGCTGCAAACTACTGATCCCGGTCCCATCCTTTGCCGTGGCTTGCATATTGAATTTGGCAAGACGTCATGACCTGTTTTGAGCCCCAAAAAATCCTGAGTTAGGATTTTTGGTTGCACACGGCCTTTGATATAAATCATAGTTAATTTGCACGCTTGCCACAAAGGAATGTCTTTGTTCCGATATGAAAAGCCTGACGTCTGCATTTCTGGACAAGCAACTGTCTGCAGGATGGGTACTTCGTAAGAATAGTATATACATAATGTTAATGAAATAATCATGAAATATCATAAATAATCATGAAATAGTACATTTCATATGTGATGGCCTAAAACCTACCAAACATCAAGTGTGTTACATTATTGGAACCAAAATAGAGAAGCACATTCAAAAATATGACAAAAAAGTGGATTATGGTTTCTCCGGATCCTCCACCATAAATGACACGTCTTCTTTATTTTTTTCACTCAGGTTTAGGATCTGAATTTTATCTCATTTACATACATTTATAGTATTATATTAACTATTAACAAGAATTTATTTTTACTATAGAAATTCGTTTTTTTTTTTATAACGAAAAAAAGATTTACTAAATTAATTTATAATCCTAGATTATTATACATAGTTCCTAGAATTTACTGTATTTGCATGCTCTCATATTCTATCTCCAATATCAATAAATATCAAAGAAAGTAAATCTGTAAATCTGTAAATCCACCTCTGTATCCCATACATGTTCCGAAAACTGCGTCGCCCTGCTAAAATGTGTTTACTGATATATCCGCTTCCATAACAGCCCTGTGTCCAACATTTATTACATTGATGCTTAAGAAAGAAAAACTCTGAATGTTACCTAATCTACATTTTAAATTTTTGTGGCTAGCGGTCATGTTTAAACCGAGGATCAGAAAATATTGCTAATCATAAAGCTTATGTAGAAATGATCAGTATAATAAAAAGTATAACTTACTTCATTTCTTTCTTTTTGCCAATTACACACACACACCGCTAATAGACATCGCGAATCTGATCATAAAATAAAATCAATTGGGAATTCTATTATGAAGCGTTTCTCTGCAAACCAGTGAACAAAATATCATCAGTTTGTCATATCAGCGGTGTACTGGTGTCGCAGCAAAGCGACTTTGACGCCTGTCCGCTAGAGATTGCAGACTCAATCGGACACGTGTATGGTGTGGCATAGCTCGGAGCTGCACCATCGACGTATTAAGCAGTTTAGAAGCAAATCGGGCGTGAAGCTCATAGGGGTAAACATTGCGGAAGGATGTGGTTATTAATTTCATTAGTTAAGTGGGTTGCCAGCGTATGCATTAACCCCTAAACACACCCACACATGCTCCGGCGATCATGAGGAATATGCGTCCTGTGCACACAGGATGTTGGGGGTAGTTCTGGTGTTTGCTAATCAAACGAGTGGGTAGTAATAGATGTAATGAAAGGTTCATGTGCCATAAATTACATTAAAATTCGGAATAGCTGTAATAGTAATAATTATATCTAATATTGTCACAGCTATCATAATATTCACATGTACCTCTATTCACGTTATTCAAAAGCTAACAGTTTTCGAGATATATTAATATTTTTTGAAGAAAACTCTGCGTATGAAGACATTCCTCAAAATAATAACTTACAGATGAATAGTGGGCAACATACATTAAATCATTTTAGAAAGTCAAATGAAAGTTACACATTCATGCTATTGGTGATTAAATATTATATAATACATTTTAAAAGAATTTTGTTCTAAAAACTACTCTGTTTTAATAGCTATGCATTAAGGTATAAACATAAACAAAACGCATTCAATTCCCGAGAAAAAGATAATAGTACTTTGTCGAGTTAAGTTACAGAGGATGATGAGTGTAAATGTGTGGATTGGTATTATAAAAGATGAATAGAAAGAATGAATATCATCGTTCCTCATTATTTTTTGCTAGACAAAATTTGAATTATGTCTTGGTACATCTTTTAGTTGGCATTCCACTGGGAGTTAGACGACGTATTATCTTTCAGCATGTCGAGTGTCCAGGTTATTTTCTTCGTACCTTGGCCTGGCCTGAGATATATCCAGACGCGTATTGATTTTTATGTTTGAGGTTTTATGAAGAAAATTGTATATGCAGTGAAAATAAACACCAGGGAACACCTAATCAAAGCAACGAGGAAGCCGCTATACAGTTACGCCATCAGTTATCCCCGAGGACTACATAGATGGAAGTGCGAAACCGGGTTCGTGCGTGCGTCAGAAATAGATGGGATATTTTGAGAATAAACTGAAAAACATCATAAATCAAAATGAAACATTTTTCTCACTTTTATTGGTGTTTCTTTTTATTTCTTTTATTGTGTAAGGACTTGTGGTATTATTACTATCAGTTTCTCGTTAATTAGACAGTTATTGTTATCGAAAGTATTCGGGCCAGTTTTCATTTGTAGGGGACGAGTAAATGTTGATTCAACAACATTTTTTAGTCTTGAAAGACACGATTAACACAAAAAATTACAAAAATACATTTTTTATGTTATTTTTAAAAATTACCAAAATTAAAATATTTTCCTGATCTTATGAATTAATTAAAATATAATATGAGAAAAGGCTAGAAGTGGGAAGTGCTATTAGCGCCTCCTAGCGCATGGGGGTGAACTAAAAGCAGAGTCCACAAAGATTGCCTTGAGTCGCCCATCTATATTAGTATATATGTATTTTATCTATGAGCTAATGTGCGCTAGCTGCGATATTTGCCCAGTTATTTCACCACCGTTTGCGAATGTTATTATTTATCGACCCCAAGTTTTTGAGACGTAAAAATAGCTGTCTCTGTTATACCAGCTGCAGACTGCATGGGCGAACTGAACAATACCGGCCACTTGTTTTTTGTAATTATGTTCACACACGAAGTGTGCAGGATATCTAATAGATCGAACAAAATTTTTTACACCATAATTCATGTGCCAAAATACGAGATGTTCTGATGCATTTGAAAGTAGAGCTTCTTATGGACGTTTACAACTGATGACGAGAATGTTTCTCGAAATCCGGATTTTGTAAGAAATCAAATACATAATTTCATCGGACTTTGGAGTTTTATTCTTTGATAGAAATTTACATCAACCGATGGCATGGAGTTATTCATAGCCATATTAAAAAATTAATTGTTTTTTTGTGTGGATTTTTGCGCTTTCACTGTACTTTCAGTAAACGAATAATTGTTCTTTTCTTCTCAACCCGACTCGAATCTTCCCGTCCTCTCCCCTCCCAGTCAAAGCTTTTCCCTTCCCTTGCCTGGTTTAGATGTACTCGCACATTTCCGCTCATGATACCGTTAAGTTTACCAAATCATTCATAAATTAGTAATTTTCATTTCCTTAACTAGGTTTTTGGGAAAATAGAAATCATATTTCTTTATTAAAAATTCAAGGGATAGTCCTTTTTATCTTCTCTATTATAGTCTATAGTCTCTATAGTCTCTATAGTATATACTATCTCTATAGTCGTTACATGTCTCGCGTCTTACTAGTAACTAGACGCTCCTTCAGACGCTACAAGTGCATCGGAAGCTTTTAATTATTAATTAATGTACCATTGTTTTGCACTTGTAGGACCTAAACAAGCATATGGTAAGACGCGAAACGTGTAGCGTCTATAAAATAGAGAATATAATAACGACTATCACATGAATTTTTAATAAAGAAATATGATTTTTATAATTTTCCCAAGGTAATAAGGAGTACTACTTGAATTTTTAATTAATCGACACCTTATTGGACACCAAAGAATTTATTTGTCTTTTGTTTGTTTTTTTATGTACTACCGTTGAGGTTACAAAATAATTAAACAAAATGACTAAAAATAGTTGATCACAATTTTTATTTTTAAAGGATTATAGGAGCATGAAAATGGTAAAACTTGAGTTTCTAAAATTTACTATTTCCATAATAAGAAGTTTGTAACCTTTATATTTCATACTACTCATAACAACAAATGCCGCTCCTTTTTACTTTATCACTCGTAGTATGTGAAAGTATTGTAATCGCGCCGAAAAAAACTTTTGAGATTTTAGCGGAAATATGTCCTTTTGGGTCCCATGAACATTTTTGACCATGGTGAAGAAAATGTCTGTTGTGTATATGTATGTCTATGTGGTGTGTGTACCCGTTTTTTTGTGGCGACGATTCCGGAGACACTACTAAAGGTGTAACGAAACTTCATATTTAGAAGTTTCATGACCAAACTTAGAGAGAAAAGCTTTTTGTTCAAAAGGGTCCAAAGGAACTGGATGTTTGCTCTTAGCATTCTTCACCGACTTTGAAAATTAGCCGCCATTTCAGTCATTTCGTTAAAAAGGTTAAATAATAAATTAAAGTAGACGAAATTCTGAAGATTTATTTCCATGACATTTTTGTGGTAGAATTAATAGTTAATATTGACTGCATGAGCATATTCTATTTTATCGAGGTCGCTCGTAATGCATTAAAACTGGTTAGCTAGGATTTGACACATATTTTGATACTATTGACAGTATCGTCACAACATAAGCGTTTGCGTTGGGAATCACTGCTAAATGGTAGGGCTGTTCGAGTTATTCAAAAATTCGGATCTCGAATTTTGATCCGAGTAAGCTCATTTCTTACCGAAACGAATACACGATTTTTCGAGTTGGTTCGCATTTATTCGAACTGAGTTCGGCTCGAAAAAAAAGCAAGCGGTCGAACAGCCATACTAAATAGTATGATAAAGTCATGTGCCTGTCCACATCAGATTTTTAGAGAAGAGTTTATATTCCAAATTCTAAGTCTCGATTTAGTGCTTCCTAAATTTCCATGACTAAATAATGTTAGTTCTTATGTTGCGGTTCGCGACATATGATGATGTTTTGATAATTAATATATTTAGTTTTTTAACTTTTTTTTTGTCATTTAAATCCTGTGAGCTAGAGAATGATCGATGTGATGAGCACAAAAATTCACTAACCAATCACGATTTCTTGTTTATTTTGGTGGCACAAAATGTCAATATGTAGTTCTCTTTAATTCTACATTTTACCAGTAGCTTCTATATCGACTATATCCAGTAACCTTTGAATAATGTATTTGGCATTACCTCAAATATTACAGCAATAACAAACAGGAAAAGGAAAAACAGTGGCTCGCTGCAAAATTTGAAATGTAAATTCCGCAATGGGTATATAATCAAATTCGCGGTCTGCCCTCGTTTTCCTACCATGTTGTTTTAGTGTTGTTTATTTTGTATTATTTATTATTTTTTGTTAGTATTCTTATGCAAAATCTTTTATCACAATACACATACCTGCGATCCTGGATTTTTGTTCTAGATTCCACTTTATAGTGTTGAAGTTTCACATTGTTAGTATAGAAGTGTAGAATAATTGTTTTACATTTTTTCAATACTGCGAATTTCATTTTAAATGTCCATATTTTAAAACAAAACAATTGATGAAATACTGTATAAAGGCTTGCCTTTAGAGACAATGAAAACTATTTTTAAAATGTTTGTGGGTGTTCCATTCTGCGTGATAAATGAAAAAGCTTGTTGAATAAATATTCTACAGATAATTAATATACATACTCCTACGCACTTTTTATTTAATAATAGCGAACAAGTGTAAATTAGATAACTAGATTGTAGACTAGTCGATAGTAGATGAGTTATTTTCTCCATTATTTTTGGTATGTTTGCAGGTCAAAAGTGTAGAAGTAACTATTATTATCCAAGAGCAATGAAAATATAATAACTTGCATCTCCGATTAAACTGCAACTGCTTTAAAATTCAAAACTGGTGAGGCCACGATGCACTCGGCTAAGCAAATCGCAAACTTTCCGTTCAAGGAAAACTTTTGAACATGAAATTTCTCTCTCGTTTTAAATATATGCGCGCAGAATTCCACACTTTCTGATACCTTCAATAGCTTTTATATGCAAATTTGTCCGGCATACATAATTTATGCAAAATTATGTTCTTTTTTTTTTCGCTGCAATGTCTGCTCTTGGTGCGATAAAAACGGGAACGGAATGGAGAGCCGAGAAACGTTGTGATTACTTTCAACAGAGCGCAACAATAAGGTGGTGATATTAAAAAAGTTTTTTGACTCTATCTTATTGCTGTGAGTACTAGTATTAGTAATTAATGAGTTCTGGAAGAAATTTTAATAAGGCCGCTACGAAACGAATCCAAGATGGAAACTAAATTGGAATTACACCGAGACTGCGGCTGCATTAAGTTTATAGCTTCATCTAGGGCACATAAATTGTTCCAAATTAGAATTCCTTATTATGCAGAGTAATGATTTTTTAATACTCTACTAAATTTTCAGGCATGTAATCATTAATTTCTTAACATTAGTTAAGCATTTAACGTCAGCTTAGTACGCATTCTCTAGAATATTAATAGGGTAACTTTATAATTATGAAAAAAGTTCGGATTTATTCCTTTAGCGTGCACAGGAGCATCGTTGAATAACCCTAAAAATAGAGAAAAAAAATCTGATGTGGCCAGGCACATGACTTTATCATACTATATATAAAATTAATAGTTTAGCGCATGAGATTCTATTTGATCGAGGTCGGCTATGTCTGCATTAAAATAAAACTAGTAGAACTAGACAGATATCTCGATTAAAGCTGCGTTCGGATATTGTACTCCGTTGACACCAGGTACACCGTCCAAATGACACTTACGTGTTATTGGGTGTAAAAGTGTAACGGTGTTCAATATCCGAACGCAGCCTATATTGACAGTAGTATTTTCAAAACATTAGCGTTTGACACTAGCTACTGTCATTAGAATCAAAAAATCTGACATATCCTGGCTACTAGTTTTAAAGCAGTACGACCGATCTCGATGAAATGGCATTTGCTCATGCAGCTAAACTATAAATTCTACCAAAAAATGTCATACACAAATTATAGAAAATTTCCTCTCCTTTAATTTATTATTTAACTATTTTGACGACATTACACAAATAGCGGCTCATTTGCAAAATCTTCGAAAATGCTATGAGTAAACCACCAGTTCCTTTGGACCCTTTTCAGCAGAAAGCTTTTCAGCTCTAAGTTAGGTTATGAAACTTCTACATATGAAGTTTCGTCCCGATACCTTTAGTAGTTTCTCCGGAATCGTCGCCACAAAAACGGGTACACACACACACACATCCACACACACAGAAATTTTTACTTTATCATACGCAGTATGTAAAGTATTGTAATCATGCCAAAAAAAATTTTTGAGATTTTAGCGGAAATATGTCTTTTTGGGTCCCCTGAACATTTTTGACCAAGGTACAAAAAATGTCTGTGTGTGTGTGTGTATGTGTGTGTGTATGTAAGTGTGTGTATGTAAGTTTCATAACCAAACTTAGAGCTGAAAAGCTTTCTGTTGAAAAGGGTCCAAAGGAACGGATGGTTTACTCATAGCATTTTTCGAAGATTTTGCAAATGAGCCGCTATTTGTGTAATGTCGTCAAAATAGTTAAATAATAAATTAAAGGAGAGGAAATTTTCTATAATTTATGTATATGACATTTTTTGGTAGAATTTATAGTTTAGCTGCATGAGCAAATTCTATTTCATCGAGATCGGTCGTACTGCTTTAAAACTAGTAGCCAGGATATGTCAGATTTTTTGATTCTAATGACAGTAGCTAGTGTCAAACGCTAATGTTTTGAAAATACTCCTGTCAATATAGGCTCCGTTGGGATATTGAACACCGTTACACTTTTTACACCCAATAACACGTAAGTGTTATTTGGACGGTGTACCCGGTGTCAACGGAGTACAACATCCGAACGCATCTTTAATCGAGATATCTGTCTAGTTCTACTAGGTTTATTTTAATGCAGACATAGCCGATCTCGATCAAATAGAATCTCATGCAGCTAAACTATTAATTTTATATATAGTATGATAAAGTCATGTGCCTGGCCACATCAGATTTTTTTGTACCTTGATCAAAAACGTTCAGGGGACCCAAAAAGACATTTCCGCTAAAAACTTAAAAATTTTTTTGGCATGATTACAATACTTTACATACTGCGTATGATAAAGTAAAAACTAATGATTAATACGTTCTGAAATCTTGCGAGTATGATAAATAAGTAATACTGGGAAATACACGAAAAATAGAAAGAAAGAAATACAAGATTGCCGCAGTTTTGACGGGACGGTGGAAGGATAAATTTGGGTTTAAAATTCTGGAATCTTGCGAATATGATAATATTATACTTGCAAATAAACGAAAAAATAGCATATAAAATTTTGAGGGGGTTATAAAATATACAGTAAATACACCGTGAGCGCGTAAAATATGGAAATATGAGAAAATCTCTGGGACGGTGTGTAATTTAAAAAAGTCCTTGAACACATCGATTTGTAATTATTAAGATACACATTTTTGTGAAATGTTCAATTTCCGATTTGTTCAATTGTTTCTGATTTATGACGTCAACGACTCTTTTTTAAATGGCAACCGCATTTTTTCCTTATTGATTTTGGTAGATCATTTACGGTCTTACATAAGACAATTTTCGATACAAAGACAATTGAAAATTGTCAATTATTGATCTCTTTAGGGAAATTGTATTTCCTGAATTGAAATGAAATTGTGTTTTGGGGTAATTACCCTGAAAACGGGCTCCATAAATTTCTATCGCGCAAGGGTTTCGAAAAAAGTGGGGTAAAAATGTAAAAAAAGCAAGATGTTGGTAATTTGTACAAATTTATACCACCTGAACCCATTGTCCTACGAAACCTCAATAGGGTCACATACTAAACCTTAATCTTTGCACTTTTACCTGAAATCCTGAAAGTTTGTTCATACTTGTTTTTGAACCATTTACAGCCAATCTTTAAGGGGAGTATATTTACGTAAAAAATCCTTTTTTAAAACTACGCTTTATAAAAAAACTTCATTTTCAAAAAAAAGTTCCAATTCGTTTCATTGATTCATGCATTGCCACCGGAAATTTATCCACATGCTAAATTTAAACTCGATTAGACAAATTTTCTAAATTTTGAAAATTTTTCCAATTTTTGGAAAATTTTTCAAATTTTTTTCATTGGGTCACATACTAAATTCATAAGTTCATTCAGTCCACATACTAAACTTCAACCCGATTGGACAAATTTGGCAAAATCCTTTTATTGATTAACACAATTGGACAACTGATCCAAATTTTGGAAAATTTTCCGAAACCTTTTTATTGATTAAAACAATGTCACCGGAAATCTATCCAAATGCAAAATTTAAACTCGATTGGACAAATTTTCTAAGTTTTGAACGGAAACCGTCCACATACTAAATTTCAACTCGATTGAACAAAGTTTGAATTTTTCCAAATTTCGAAATTTTATTGATTTATATTTAATGATTCATGTATGGTCACCGGAAATCTGCCCACATTCTAAATTTCAACTCGATTGGACATTGGGAAGTATTTTTATTGAACGTAAATCTGTCCATATACTAAATTTCAACTCGATTGGACAAACTTTGAAAATTTATCCAAATTTCGAAATTTTATTGATTTATTTTTTATTGAGTCATGTAAGGTCACTGGAAATCAGCCTATATACTAAATTTCAACTCGATTGGACATTGGAAAGTAGAAGTAAAATATTGCTTACAAGATTTGAACGTAACAAACAAACTAGTGAAGTTAATATAAGCGTAGTAAAAATGCAATAATCTGACGTAATATGCAACTTTCAACATTGAAGTTCGTAAATTATGTTTGATGTAAATACGTGTTTTTTGATGCTTAAAAATAGACGTGATGATTTTGTTGAACAACAAACCGTTTCAGAGATTTTGTCATGTTTTCATACGTTGCGCGCACACTGTAAAATAAAAAAGGTATGCGGGCGTTAAAAAAATTTGTAATTTTGTGAATATTCTGGGTGTAACACAACTTATCCGAAAAGGATTACCCAGATATGTTCGTTGAATAAAAGATGCTTGATTTCTGAGAAAGAAATGTAAAAAAGTCCGACAAAAAATTTTTTGGTATTAAAAAATAATAAACTCAAATTAATTAAAACGTTTATCTGATTAACCCGTGAACTTTCTACACAGTCTAGTATCGATTTTAGCACTGCCGGCAATAATTCTGGTTTATCATTATACAGTGTGAAGCTGTGAAACGTCACCTCTCAATTATCAAAAGAACTGGTATCAAAATACTAAAGAAACTATGTGATCAAGATTTGTCATTTACATAGAACATGACAATATTGACTTGGCTATTGTATGCTCTAATGAAAATAGACTATTCCTTATAGCCCTGAATAAAGTTTTTAAATAACTCCTAGATTACGAAGTTTTGCGGTTTATGTAAGTATTGAAAAACCCTTTATTATTAATAGTATTTTAAAAGCTATTTAGACATTTTTATCAGACTTAGGAAAAATTTAATTCCATTTACAAGAAAACAGCTTTTGCAAGAATTTACAACTTTAAACTTGGGCACTGTATAAGGCGCTTATATTTATAGTTAGAGTAACATTTTTGTTACACAACTTACTATTTAGACTCTAAAAACAAAAATAACTCAATAATTAGCATACAGAAAATGGATATATAAGCAACACTACCTAGGTAGTGGTGAAAATTATTTTATTTGATAGAAGATGACCCAGTTAATGATTCCTGTACGAGATACCTACTGCTTTTGTGCAAATACTCAGTTTCGTTATCATGTGTCTGTTTTCTTGTTTTTTTATTTATTGATTTTTTAGATATGGCGATTTTTCGATTTATATCACTCTAAATTTCCATTTTCATCAATCTACTCGAATCTATTTATGTCACATTGATGGAAGTATGAAATAAAAATGGAATAGAGTTAAAACAGTTACCTGCTGGCTATAAATATTTCCACACATACACGTTAAGCAAACAAAATATATTTACCTCCGGGCTAGCAATTTTGTTTCGTGGATTTTCCAGTGACTTAATAAATACATATCAGTGTGTCCGAAAGCTCCGGTCCAAGAGGTAAAGCGAAGAGGAAAAAATATATAAGAAATGCTATTAAAGGACCTCGCGTTCGCCGTAGCCTTTGTCGTCAGGCGGTTCCTTTCCTCTACATTTTGGCCTGACAGGCATGCCTTTTCCTCTCTATCTCTCCATGCGGACCTACCTTAGCTACATAATGGGTCGTCCTTTATAATACGGAATCCTCTTTCTCCCCACCGGGTGCTTCGTCCCGGGACTTTTGTACCACCGGGTTTCTTTTTTTTCACATTAATGGCTGACCTGATGCACGACAGCCAGTAGGTACCTACTTTGCTGAGTACTCTGTAATCTTCTTACTGGTACATTTGCGGGATCTGTTGTAAATGATTTTGCATATTATGTCGTGAGGCCTCAAGTGGGTACCTTTGTGCCTAAGTATATATTTAGATGATGAATGATAGTATGGTAAAAATTCATGAAAACAAGCCTCCGATTATTTTCCTTAAAACGTA
The DNA here is from genome assembly GCA_963966075.1 of Aphodius sticticus. Classification (NCBI taxonomy): domain Eukaryota; kingdom Metazoa; phylum Arthropoda; class Insecta; order Coleoptera; family Scarabaeidae; genus Aphodius; species Aphodius sticticus. The sequence goes on from OZ014506.1 coordinate 14,073,069, forward strand.
ACTCATGTAAGTTGTTGACCAGTGTGAATAAAATATTTAAAAATGCCTGAAAATTTTAATTAAATAAATTAGTAATTCTTTCCTTGATATTAATAATCAATATTTTTCGACAAAAATAAATCTACGAGTGTGGACTAATTATTGGAAGTGCTGAGATGTTGATCCAAATTGTCTGAAGAGGAGGTTCGTTAAACTTCCTCTTAAGGGGGGACCCCACCCTGAGAATTGTAAAAAAAGTTAAAATTTGAGGTTTTTTTAAAAACATAATAAACAAGATGAAACCTCCAAGTTTTAGTATGTTATAAACATATATTTTTACTATATTTGAGAATAGTCCACTTATAACCTTGCTCGCATACCTTGGCTATAGCGTAGTGTAGGATTTTTTAAAATTTTGAAAAATTATGGAAAAGGTGGGATTTTGAAAAAAGAATAACAGGTCTTACTCTTAATTACGTGCACAATGCACATGCTTATAAAAATCAAAAAATTGAAATATCGAAAGAATCCTATGCTACGCTGTAGAGAATTTATTTTCATTTACACAAAATGAATAAACAATTAAATATGACGAATAGTTTCCGAGTTCCAGTGGTGGTGAGTTTGAAAAACGTGGTCTTGAGAAAAATGAGTTTAAACATTTAAGTTATATTTACAATGTGTTAAAGTAAAAACGTTTTTATCTAACCTTTGGTCATCAATACTGGATCCATATCAATCCCTTCAGTTTCGATAAAACTGTATTTTCAGAGTTTTGACAATACTCCATAACTTTCTTAGAGGCGATAAACTTTTGTTGTGGATCTTTCGTGCTATTGTAACATTTTACTTACGCCTTGTTGAGTCGTTTTTCGTCGATGTGGTGGCATATGTTACAGCTGTTTTATCTAATGTTTACGTTCATCAACTGCATCATCGACGAGATGCTGTTATACCCATCGTTGAACAGACTGACCGCGGTGTATGAGGCAAAATCAGTGGTGACCTTTCCGCAAAACCTTTTTTTCGGAGCGATCGATCAGGCGACGGAATTCAGACTTTTGTTAATATTTTGTGTAAATCATATGCACCTTTTTAATAAATTGTCCGAAGTGCGCAGAACATATAAGGGTTGAATCGCATACTGAACGACTTGCGGCAAAGGATCAGGATGAGCATAGTCTAGGGGTGGGCGATCTTGGAAATTTTTGATCGATCTTCTATCGCAATTGAAGATCGATCTGATCGACCAGACCAATCTTTTGATGGTCGATCAGATCGATCTTTTGATGATCGATCAGATCGATCTTTTGATGATCGATCAGACCAATCTTTTGATGATCGATAATATCGCACACCGATCTTTTGATGATCGATCAGATCGATCTTTTGATGATCGATCTGTTAGTTATCCCACTTTCAAGTATGATACGTGTCCGGCAACGTACGGATCATCAAAAGATCGATCAAATGAATCTTTTCGATTTTTTTGATCTGAACGATCTTTCGTACTTACTTCAAATAAAAAGGTAGAGAGATGGATCAATCGATTTTATTGCCCAGCTCTAGCATAGTCCGTCAAACCACTGGAGTCCTTTGCCTGACGTTAACAGCACCAAAAATTCTAAAGCAGTATGGCCCAGTCCTAATGACTTAAAGACAAGCGGGATTCTACTGTTAACTTCGTAAGCATTTCGAACAATCAATGGGCTAGAATTCAAGCTCGTTAGTTCACAAGAATCATACTCAATCGACATTTTGAAGGCCGCAAATACTTGATCCACCGAATGTATTACTTCAAGTTTTACATTTCTAATTCTCGGAGATTGCAAAAAACTTACACAAAATAAAAATTATATCTCCAAAGCTAGTTTGTTGTCGTTTTCCTGACTTAGTACCCCTTATACAATACAATAGTCATTTGTAATGATCCTGTATATCTCCCTGTAAAGTTCGTTTCGATATGGTTGCGACTGTTTCCTAATGTGGCTAGACGCGCTGCTCTACTTTCAGCTATAACTACGTATCGAGTTGGAATATTACAAAACTAATTTCTAGACATAATGAGGATTATAAAACGAAAGCAAAAGAAATTGTTTTTTTTTCAAGTTGTCAGGGTGGGGTTCCCCCTTAAGACAAGAGTACGAACAAGCAAAAGCAAAGAAACATCACTGATTTTCTGAAATGCACAATTCTATGCAATTCAAGCACTATTTCAAATCCACCTCAAAGCAGTTCCATGCGGTTTGACAGTCATATAACCTCCAAATGAGGTACAACACTGCTGAAATTTGCTTCCAATTATTATTATTATTATTAATAGTTTGTGTATTTTTTTGTATTACCGTGGACATCATTAAAGGCCAACATACACAAAGTCAAGAAACAAATTATCGAGTTTTCAATTATATATTTTTATGGATAGTACTCTGTTTAAAGAATGTCCCCTAAAACTTTTGTTTAAATATTCCTAAAATTGTTGTAGATATGAGCGTGCGAAGTTGCGGGACAATGAGATTTAGAAAATAAGTGGTTTCAGCAGATTACTTGTATCTCTGCCATCTTTTCATACTTTTTATCTTTAACTACGTAGGCTTTCACGGCCAGAATCATGTGGAAAATAAATTGCTTCAGGGTTATGCCGTGTGTCAAGCTTCGGAAACGCTGACGTTTCGCGAACCAGGTTGCTTCTTCGGAGCAACGGAATACTGATACTGTTCCCATGTGTTTTTCCACCTGACCGCATTAGGATCGACTTCCAGACCCAACTAATGTCAGTACCGCCGTCACGATTGTCTAATCAGCCTTCGATGATAATTACTCACCCTTGCCAACATCTTCATGTCATCGAGACCCATTGTGTATCCCGACTCATGGCAGTGTTGAGCAACAGCGGACTGTTGAATCTTGCCTAGCCGGGTGTCTATACTGCGCTCATTGACTCGACATTCGATGCTCTCTCCTGTCTGTCCTATATAGCATGTTCCACACTCGCATGTTATCTTGTATACCCCGTCGTTCTTCAGGAGTGGTGTGATCCTTTGGATTAGGCAAAACGTCCTTTACCTTAGTTGGTGCTATGTACCTTACTGTGATACCCGATTTCTTCGGTAATCCACCGATTCTTTCTGATACCCCGCTCACTTATGGTAAGCAAGCGAACCCCTTTGATTCTTGCTGTTCCTGTGGGACGTGCGGTATTCTTTTTGTGACACCCCGTGAGTCTGACTTGGTGTATCCTTTACGACGTAGGGCCCGCTCCAAGAATCCATCCAAGTCCAAGAGTTTTTAATAGTTGTCAAGACTATCTAAAACTTGGCTTAGAGTTTTTGCTATACGTTGCTTTGTTGCTTAATGAAAACAGTATTTCACAAGGTTTATAGTTTATAGTAGGTACAAGATTATTTTGGCTCGTATGAAAAGTGTCTGAGATATTTCTTATGTCTGAGACACTGAAAACGACGTTTTGAAAAATTGGTCTTAGTAGATTGCTTGTATCTCTGCTCTTTAAAATGTTTTTAATTGAAACTTTCCAAGAAAATAGTTTATTAGTTTGGCATTAACACGAGCAATCATTTCTCAATAAGTAACTTATATTGTTTTGAATATATTTATACCATTTATATATTTTGTTTGAATTTTGGCCTCAAAAATGCCCCGCTTAATATTTACTTAGTTTGAGAAACCCTGATATAGATAATGTAGTAAATGATAATGTAGCTATGTTGAACAACTAACAAGCTAACAAACTAACAACTAACAAACTAATAAGCTATGAAGGATTCTTGCATAATAGAAACAGCTATTAGCTATCAGTTATAGACAATACTTTGTAAATGTCCTGCAGTTTATTCATTATTCTTGATGACGGATTTGTTTATGGTTCTTCTAAGTCCTTGCCATTCCATGGCAAGGTCCTTCGAGCAAGATCCAGTAATAGGAACTGTCGTTGGATATGCTTTGGCATTCAGGTTGTCATTACAATATTCCTGGAAATTATGTCTTCATACAGGAACGTTAATAAAAATTGCAATCCCATACAAAATTAAATTTCCAGTTACTTCCTCTTTGCCAAAAACAAATACATGCACAATATCGGTTCTTAAAACCCATTACCCCAGATTCTTTTCCTATCAACGGAAACGTGTAAAGGGGCAGTGATGGCATAACCCCACTAATTCCGCCATTTAGTTTAAAGCCACGGTACGAGGCCGAGCATATAACGTGGCAATCAATATTCACAGGTTTTTGCATGTTTTAATACACCGAGATCATTAAACGTAATTTTGAACGTCGTTGAACGGGGTGCAAATATGAGCGACAGCGGGGGCAAACAGGTTGCGGGATATTACACCCTAAGAACACCCCGTTTTCAATTAAATACTAATTACATAATGCGCAGAACAGCGGGGGCATGCCTGTTCATCGAGCGCGCGCCATATCTTTTCAGCACGGCCTACCATTTATATATTTTGTAAAGGAGGGAAAACGTATACCACGACAAATTTAATTGAATTAGTTTGCCAAGGAAAAATCAAAAAGAGCGAATACCTACGTAAATAAATAAAGGGCGAAGTTTGGCGTTTCGGGACCACCATTTGACGATGGTTCAAAATATTGAATAAAAGGTTTTGAACTATAGCTTCCAGACAATTGTATAGTCTGCTTTAATATAGGTATTTGTTTTTAATTGGTAACCACAAGATGCTTAACCTATTGAAACTAATCTAAAAAACTAACCATCCATTTGTATTTAGTACTTGGTTGTAAAGTTGCATTTTGATCTGTACTGACAACTGAGAGTTTCTTCCAAAAAGCCAGTACAGTTCTCTGTATTTGACCCCAGCTCTACTCTTTTCTTCTTAACGTGTTCATTCCACCTTAGCCTTGTATCCAGAGTCAATCCCAAATACAGATTGCAGTGTTCGCATATGAAACTATGCCATCGTTAATCTTGACAGGAAGTATGTCCTTGATTCTTTTGTTTGTAAAGTTAATGTGGACAGATTTCAGTTGGTTGAGTCATCTATTTTTTGGTCCATTGATGTATTTTATTAGTAGCTTGTTGAAGATTCCTAGTAGGTTCTCCAATAGTTGATCACACTGCCATTAGCGCCATGTCATCTGCGAAAGTTGTAACTGTTATATTTGCCAGCTGAGGTAGGTCACTTGTACTGTCCGTTGAAGATAAGTTGATCAATCTAAAGCAGTCCACAATGGATATGGTGCAGAAATTGCTTATACGCATATTAGTAAAATGGTAGAAAAGGATACAAATTTTCCGCTCGCTTATATCTAATAATCCAGTGGAGTTGTAATGGTCACGCATTTGTGTTACATATGATTACTATTGTCAAGTGGAGCAATTTTAGTTTGTCTTGACAGTAGTCATGGTGAACTATCACTCAAAACACACTAAGGGCGGGTTTTTCAATAGCAGTTTATTTCTGAGTTCTACCGAACGCCATTCTATTCTTGATCGCCGTTCACAGTAAATGGGTTTTTCAGTACCATATATGCAGCAGTTCAACTGAACTGATAGCATACGTCCTATTGAGCATAATAGGGTATTCCGGTCATGTCAAAATTTAAGCAGATATTCGGTTTAACCTATTGTACAATTTATGAGGATTCATATAGTTAAGCTATGAGCTTTTTGATTTAGTTTTTCTATAAGATAATTGCAATTAAAAGTGCATTTCGTTTGAATTCACCGACCACCCTCGGAAATACACGATGATTACCGATCCCTAGTAGCGGTGGCAACAGCGGACAGCTCTCGAACAGCTGATCGGCCAAGTTGACGGTTGGCGACCCTGTTGTTTGACAACGAATAAAGGTACCTTTTTTGAGAGATGATTTGATCATTGAAACTTGAAGCCAAACATCTCTCATCTCGCTAGTCGGCAATGTAAAGAAAATCTTATCAGAAGTTACTGTTCTACTGCTGTTATAGCCCGGCACAGAACAATGTCGGCGTTGGAGTTTATACATTTTGAACAAGTGTTTGATATAACCTTAATAACCAAAGCAGGTGTCAACAAACGAGCGATTCTAAACGTTGACACAACAGAAGACAAAAATTTACTACGTGCACCCTAGATATAGCAACGTTGTCAAGTCGCTCACTTTGAGCGGTCTTTGTGACGTCACAAAGACCAATCCTAATTCAAACTTCAAACAACGATTTCTCTTAATTTAGAACAATGTTTGATATTTTGCTTGTGAAGTAGCAAACAGTAGCACCCATACTTTGTAAAAAATGACAATTTCAAAAACACCGGAATACCCCATTCATACGGAGTGTCATTCGTGCAAATGAAACGCCAATATGACAGCGGTTTGGTTTCCGTAGTTTGACCACAAACTAAAAGTCAAAAACAAGTCAAATAACGTATATAGTGGGTTGTGATCCTATTTGTTACTACTTCATTGAGGTGAAAATGAACAATGAACCGTGTAATAAGACAAGGCGGGCACAAAATTTTAGTAGTGCTGAGAAAATGGCATTTATGAAAATGGATCATGCTATCCGGCTAAAACTGCTGGAAGAGGAGTATGAAAAAAAAGAAAGAGTTAGATTATTGAAATATAATATATTAACCATTTTCCATACGTATAATATTCAGTTGAAATAAAATAAATTGATAGTATCTTTTTATAATAATGCATTAAAATACTGAATGAAAATATTACGGGTAATATTGTTTAACGCGTTTCTTGCATTATTTGGTGGCATATTGTCTTGTGGACAACATTTGGATTGCTGCTTCAATTTGCTGAACTACTGGTGGTTCCAACTCATGCCTTTCGCAAGCAATATTGTGCAATGCTGCTGTTGCCACAATTACAGCCTCAACTCGATCCAACTTCAGGCGAATGCCAGTGGCTAATATCGGAAATCTACGTTTCCACACACCATAGGATCGTTCCACAGGATTTCTAGTTCTGATCTGTGATTCATTGAAAAGTTGTTCAGCGCGTGTCACAGGATTGGCCAATGGTGTTAACAAATAATTTTTAATTGGGTACCCACTATCTCCAACAATCACGCTGTCGCCCATTTCCCCTTTTTGAAACTTCCTGCAGATGTTTGACTTCCTAAATATATTGGAATCGTGGGCTGAACCTGGCCAACGGGCCACGATGTTCAATATTTTCAGGTCTGGCCCCGATATTGTTTGCACATTCATAGAAAACAAATGCTGAAGTTTAACATGTGTGTAATCTATGGCCTCGATGCATCGAGCTATGGCATCGAGGAAATCGGGCTATGTTGTAAAATGTTTGCCGAATAGTACGGACTTCCTCTTCTGTACTGGACATTTTAATATAGTGTTGGCGAAGACTAGCAATCGCACGGCATACTTTGTGTACGATATTGCTTGCAGTACTTTTATGTACACCAATAAAGTCTGCTACTGTTACCAAAAATGAGCGTGTTGCTAAAAATCGTAGTGTTAGCAGCACCATTGTCGCAGGGCTCATAGCATGATTTCTAATACTGTCAGAAAACTATATGATCTGATAGTGTATACCTATCAGTTTTAGAGGAAATATCTCGTGTAATCTTCGACAATCTAAATCAAACAAAAAAATTCAGATCACCTCACGTATCAAAATGATTTGTTTGCTCCCGTATCATCCGTATACGCCTGTGCCTTCTACCGCCATTAAGGTATAGAATATAGTCCGCATGGTCTTCGTCAGCGTCCGAAATATCGTCGATGAACTCTATCACGTCCATCGTAAAAATTGATAGCGAGACCAAAAAAGCCCTAAATTGACCACAAACTATCAAAGATGAACAATTGAGCGAGACACAGCAGCACACAGTAGTAAGGTCAGGTTATGTCAAAAAACTTTCCCATGATTCCTTGATAATCTCTCCTGAACGGAATATAAACGGTCGATATCGACCGTTCATTGACGAACGCCGATCAAGCATTAAACTGTCATTGAAAAACACCCAAGTTCCTTGAACGGAGAAAGAATGCCGTTCAATAGTGTTTCGTAGTTTAAACTGTCATTGAAAAACCCGGCCTAAGTAGCGGCGCGGCGGTTTATTAATGCCAAGAAAAATTTAGTAAATTGTTCGTACCGGTTCACGGGCAATAATTTCTAAAGTATTTTGAATCGAATGTAAACAGACAAATAAATCTTTAAAGCCTATATTAAACGGTCAGGAGCCTATACAGGAGCGTCAAAATCCTGGATTTTTCCGCCTATTGATTTCATGTTTATGCAATCCTCTAAACATTTCAACTTAACTGAACTGGTCAGCTTGGTCTCCGGATCTCAGTGCTTGATTCTTTTTTATGTGGATATGCAAGAGATATTATTTACAAAACACCAACAACAATCGGAGATGAAACTAGTAACAAAATTATCTTCAGTATTTTCAGTATTTTAACTTCAGCTGAAGTTAAAATACTAAAGTTAAAATAATAATAAATGTATATATATATATATATATAAAGGAGAAAGGTATTTGTCGGGCAATTCCGTCATACGAAGATCGAAGAAGCAACCGTATATACATATATATATATATATATATATATATATATATATATATATATATCTTACCGTCGATTAACCAGCTTTCCTTTATATATATATATATATATATATATATATATATATATATATGTATATCCCCTTACATATCCTTATATCAGTACGTTACGACAGTTATTTTATATTATATATATATTCCACCAAAGCGAATTTATCGCTTATTATTTTTATACCCCCACATTTAATGTAGTGAAGGTATATTGAGTTTGATTTAACATTTGTAACACCTTTCAGGAGGCGTAGCAGATATATATTTATATATATATGTACAACATTTCACCACATTAAATGTGGGGGTATAAAAATAATAAGCGATAAATTCGCTATGGTGGAAATTTTAATTACAATTTCAGTTTTGATACAGGCTACAAGGGTGAGGGCATTTTTTTATTCAGTACGGCAAAAAAAAATTTAGAAAAATGTCTTGGGTGCATATGAAACTCACCGCAAAAAATCACAGCAAAAAAATGCTGTGATTTGAAGAGCATTGAAGAGCAAATTTATTGTGGCCGATTCAATATGGCGACCAACATAATATTGTATTTTAGTGAAACATATTTCCCGTAATATTTGAAGATTTCGGATTCCAAATATCATGTCAGATTTTCAAAATTAAAAATATCGGATTAAATATGGCGACCAAAATTGTGGAAAAATGTTGAGTTTGCATAAAAATTATTTGATGTGTCATTTGAAGCGTATAGGTTCCTGCCTGAATGTCCGTTTTTCAAAATTCACAAAGACAGATCCAATATGGCAACAAAAATTTTCAACATGTTGCACTTGCATGAAACTTATGTCCTTTAATATTTGAGGATCGCACATTTCAACCAACAACCAACAATTTGTGTGATATTTGCTACTCTCTGATTCTAAATGTGAATTTATGTTGTCATAATCTTAAACCGCGTATTCAATATCGCGGCAAAACAGGTACAAAATTTTCCTTCACATAAATCTTAAGTACACTGATATTCGGATACCAATTATATCAAATTTGATGTGTAATTGACAAAATTGTTCTGATGAATTCCAGCCAAACATTCAAAATTCAAAGTGAGCGATTAAATATAGTAATATGGCGACCAAAAATGTACAAACTCTAAGATACATGAACCCTATTTTCTCTGTTTTCTGATTCCAAATCTAAAGTGAAAAATGTCTTGTACATAATCATATCATATCGAATTTATAAAATACCCTATGCTCATATTATATATTGGTACTAAATTGTCAATATTATTTTAAACTATACATTATCTATCTTGCTCCAATTATAAACTTTCTTAGCCATCTGTGAAAAATATACTGGCTTTGTCAATTTATTATGGCACTTGGAAGTCTCCAAACTTTTTAAAATTATCTTCAGCAAGAACAGTAATCGTGGCTTATGATATAACTTGGAAAAGCAGTAGTAACGACATAACGGCGAATAGAATTTAGGATAATGGACTACGTCAATTTTCTTATAAAACTTTTATAACTTATACTCTCTAAAACCACAGCACTAAAGTTCTTCAATATTTTCTCCCATCCTACGTTTACTACACATTACGTATTATGTCCCTACGTTTAAATTTAGTAAAAAAAAGCAAATTGGATATTTTTACATGATTATAGTAAAGTTTACTTATCACATTATTACACAAAATGACAACTCTCTGCAACAAATTTCATCCCGAATATTAAAAATTGGTCGCCGGTAAAATTATTTTTATAACTTTTAATCTCACACAGACAAATTAGATTAATATTTAGCCTCGGTTTGACTATTTATAATGACAATATTCACGAGAAACCATGCGCTATAGAGTAAAACATTAAGCTTTCACTATTTGTGTCGGTTTTCCACAGATCCAACGAGCAAGCGTTCGTCGTTTATTATTTTTGCAACAATACGGTTATGCTTCCTTTGTGTCCGAACGTCACAGTAAACAGGCTAAACAAACACGAATTGTTCAAAGGACTAGCGCGTCCTTCTCCCAGCGGTTTTCAATTGCACCCTCACTGAAGTTTCTCCATGCGTCCTATATCTATATTGAAAAGGAAGAAACTTGCGATTTTTCAGCGCGATTTCCATTGAATCTTACGATAAAATTGTTTTATCCTCACGGGCGCATTTCAGTGTCCATTGTCCTCTTTGTTAGATTATCCGAAAAATCTTTTCCTGGAAGTGGTAATAGCATACTCATTTCTAATAATCCAGATATTTATGTTTTATGTATAACCAATAATACATTTATATATTGATAAACCAATAATATGGTTTAGGAGTTTATTGTTTTATCTACAACTAACATATGGTAAGTTTATTGTATACGTAAGATTATGATGACAGTATTAACAAAACATTTAAAATATTTGATGTAAAATGGAATTTTATATTCGTAGGTAAAACGTCGTATTTGACTCGCACATAACGGATACAAATCGCTCGCATGTTATACACATGCCGTAGGCGAGTGTATAGCTTCATTTTTGCAATTTACATCCTTAATTATGTGATCGTCAAATCATACATGTATGTACTTTACGTTATGTGGAGCCTACACGCAGCATTTGATTTGTGTACCACTTAGGGGTAATTGACTTGAAGGGGAGGCAGCGAAATATAACCCCTTTATAAGGAACATTGAGTTGCGGTACGTTATTAATTAGGGCTGATTGACGTGAACATAAGGGGTAGGTGGTAACGCCTTTATTTTGTCGATTAGATGTAACCGAGGTGTAACTGATTTTTCCTGGTAAGTCACAAGGGCGTGGAAAACCTACCCCATTACGAACTTGTATTATTTCTTTATTTTTTTAATATAATCTTTATTTAAACTTAAGTTATCATATTTATCTAGTTACTTTATTTGACTTTGATACTATGCAATGGCTGCAAACAGATTAGTGTTGAAGAAGTTGGTGAAGAAGGAAATTGAATCATTTTACAAAATGAAAAATGATGTTATTAAAAATAATCACCTAAAAGTAATCTAAACACTATAAATACACGCTAAATTGTCGTCAGTTTTTCGGAAAAAATGGTTTGTTAAGTAAAAGTTGGTTTGGAAATTAGAACTCGTAAAATTTGCTACAAAAAATTATTATCATTTCTTTTCGTACAATTGTTGAAAGATGTAGGGGTCTCATTGCATTAAACAAATAATCTTTACTTTAAAAGTTTTCGTTACTACAAATTCTCATCATTATTGTTAAAAAAAACGATTATTATATAATTCCAAATCGGGACAAGAATGAAAAAAAAAATAAAATAAATTAGAATGAAAAATAACAAACAAGTGTCTAAATAGGTTAATTAAATACGTAATAATAAATTGCAACACAAAACAAACACTGATTTTGTCACAAGAGATGTGACATGTCATTTAGTCATTTTTTTCGTAGATTTTATTGAGTTACTAAATTTACCCGTTTGTTTAATTTGAATACACAATGTTCCAAAATCGACACGAAAGAATTATACAACTGCCAATTGATCACCTTCAATTTGACGTATTGTAGAAAATTATGCAACCATTTTTGGAAAAGTTACAAAAATGTTGCTGAAAGAGAAAACTGAAATTTCATGTTGAAGGCACAATATAAATATAATATGATTATTTATGTGTTATTACCAGTGGCCGGACAAAAATGTATATTTTCCAGTGTTGTGCATGGGACACGTGCTGGTGGGCACGCGAGCAGCTAGCCGGTCTGGCTTCGGCTCATATGGTGTACATACCAGTACATACCTGCTTTGGCGTTGATCGCGTACAGTCGCTTGCCTTGTGTAAATTTCCGCTTCGTCGATAGATAATTTGAGCAGTTTCTTTCAATTGTGTTGTTTCTTGAAATTTTTTGTGAATATCTGTTTTTATTTTCCATTTCGAATTTGTTCTTCTGTTTTATACTTAGAGTTGAATTATTTTTTTTTATTTTATAGTTGTACTTAGTTTGAAAATCCTGCAATTAATCGTTTGCTAGCTGAGTTTGGTAATACTTTCACGTTCGTTAAGAAAGTGGTTTGCAATTTCTGCTCATGAAATTTAATTATTCGTAATAAACAATGTCTTCGGGCTCATGTAAAAACAAAAAAAAAACATGGAAAACGTATCAGGAACGTCAACTAAAAACTTTTTTGATGATTTATGTGAAACATTTATTTCTGCTAATATCCCTTTCACAAAAATTAATAACCCCGTTTTTAAAACAATTATCAAGAAGTATACTGGACGAGTCTTACCCCATGAATCCACAATTAGAAAATATTACGTACAAGGGCAGTATGACAAAACAATTTCCACAATAATGTCAAAACTATCCGATAAATATATTTGGGTTTCTGCAGATGAAACTACGGATATGAAGGGTAGATGTGTGGTCAACGTCGTTGTCGGATTGTTGGACCCGCAAGACTTATATAAACCCTATTTAATATCTACTCAGTTTCGCTGTACCGTCAAAGCTGAAGAAATACGTACAATAGTAAATGACGCCATAAAAAAGTAGGAATCACAGACGCTACCAAAGTATTACTGTTTGTTTCTGACGCTGCTGCGATTATGTTAAAATTTGGAAAATTACTTAAACAACATTTCTTCTTTGACTTGTTTTCCACACGCTATTCTTAGAATTTGTGAATTTATTCGGGAAGAATTTCCAGACGTGAATACGCTAATAAGCACATGCAAAAAATTTTTATTGAAAGCTCCTTCCACATTGTCTCTTTACAAGGAAAAGTGCCCTAATCTACCTTTGCCACCACAACCAGTTATTACGAGATGGGGGGTACATGGTTATAAGCGGCAATTTTTTATGCAAGAAACTTCGATATCATCATCGTCTGAAATTTTCCTGATGAAGCAGTTAGTATTAAAGACTGCAAAAAAGTACTATCATTACAAGATTTGCATGAACAATTAAAATTTATTGATACAAATTTTGCGCAAGTATTGCCATTTTCTAGACCAACAAAATGTTGAACTTGCAAGCAGTTTTCAAAGGATTGAATCCCTGTACAAAAGGTTACAAAGCATTATAGCACCAATCAGTAAAAAATACAAAAACAAATTGATGCGGTAGTACATAGAAATCCGGATTTTACTATTTTAAAATATAAAATATTCCAATTTGGTGTTGGTTTATTCTTTTGCGCCTGTGACTAGCTGCGATGTAGAAAGATTATTTTCAAGGTTTAAAGACATTTCAACATCTAAGCGAAACATATTACTGAAGATAATTTAGAGAAATATGCAGTAATACAATCGTTCAATGCATATCCAAGAAATGAGTAAAATATGTCAGTGGGCACGTGTTGCATATAGTTACGACAAACATTTAATATTAAATTCACTCGGTTTACTACCGACCGCCAGGCGCTTCGCGCCTATGGATATCAATCCAATCGACCGCATAAGTCGTCATTGACTCATGCGTGCCCGCTACGCACACTCATAGCTGGGCGACTTCTAGCACTGCGAGACATACATTTTTGTCCGGCCACTGGTTATTACACTTATTAGTCTAGGAACGAAACTATTTGCATTCATGTATGACTACCCGAACTACGTACCTACAATTTGGTGAATGATCAAATATGTAATAATTTTTGAAAAAGTTATAAACATTTTGTTGACGCATTCAACCAAAATTTCAATTCCCTCGTGTTGGTGAGCGTATATAATATTGTCATTTGGGGTTTTGCACAAGCGATCAGCATTTGAGAGTAAAATTCCATATTAAATACCAATAATTTGAGGGAATTCTTTTCTGTAACTAATGTGTATAATTTGTAGTAGATACAAATTATTGTTATTTAGGGGTTGTTTGCTCCAAAGAAACCCACCCAGCGTTTATAAGGAAAGGCAACTGTTAATTTAGAGATTTTCTTACTCCAAAACTAATAAGCAATTTAAATAATATAATATAAATTACAAAACATAAATATTTCGTATTAATAAATTTGAATGTTTCAAATTTAAATCACTCTTGCAATAATATTCATGCAGCGTGAATGTTATTCATATTCATACCTATTTACGTATGGATACAAAACCAGTTATGGCTTGGGTACGCGCGGTCAAAAATTTCGCTACGCGATTGGCCGATAGCAAAAACATCAGCTGATCTTGGAGTGGGGTATTTTCGATGCTTTGCATCGCAGTGTTGTTTGTGTTCGGGCAAGACGCGTTGCAAATTTGACAATTTTTGATTGTAATCGTTCGGATTTCCGCGATAATTTCTAATAAATGTTACCGGCGCTAGTTTTAGTGTCTAATGATTTTATGACGTCATTTCGGAAAGCCATCTTATTACCGGTGAGTTTATTTTACGATTTTGCCAAAATATGTGTATAATAGACACTGTTTTGAGACTTGTTTTATTTAATTTGTACATAATGTATATGTTGCTTCAGTAGTTAAATCTTGTGATGTGCACTTATTTGCAGACGCTACACTAATCAAGACATTGAATTCTGAACTAGTATCGATATCAAATCGGTATAAAGAAAATAAGGTATGTTTCAATGTGTGAAACGAAAGCTAATATCTCGTATTACTAAATTTGAAATATTGGAAAAAATAAATTCGGTAAACCCTCCTCCAGAAAAAGTCGTCGATAACACAATTGTCGACATAGTGGACAAATTTAAATATTTAGTATTACTGATTATATACGGGTAATTCCATGTCAAACCAATACAGGTTTATTCGTCCCACCTTGGATTTTGATGAATGTTATCCCGGTTTACAATTATTAATTTTAATAATAATTTTAAAAATCGTTCGGGCATGATATATTTAAAGTCAGATTGTTGCTCACCTAATTAATCTAGAAAGATGGTATAGGTACCGTTATATAGATTTGTCCATGACATTTTTCCTGATATACAACGCAATATGGTTTCGGGGGGGAATGTTGTTTTCTTAATTAAAAATTAAAATTTTAATTTTGATTATTTTAAAACGTTCATTTTTTTTTAAATTAGGAAAAATCAAATAATAGCCTGCACTGTTTTTAATTAATTCCGAAAGTTTGATAGGGGAATGGAACACGGGTTCATGTCTTAAAAAATAAATGTCTACAAACATAATATTTAGAAGACGTATAACAACTTATTAAAACTATTATTAAAAGAACTATAACATCAAATTGTATTGAAACTTTGTAGTGTAATAGTGTTCTATGATTTAAAATTGAAAGGGCTCAGAATGAAAAGTGGCTAAAGACCATAGGAAATCATATGTGTTTATCCACTTTTCATTCTGATGCCTTCAATTAATAACAGTATTAAAATAAATAATAGTGTATTGCGTTCACTTGGTTGGTATAACATTTTCAGTAAATATTATGTTTGTAGACATTTACTTTTTTTAAGACATGAACCCATTTCCGCCACTCTTTCAAACTTTGGGAATTAGCAAATAATAGTGGTAGCTATTATCTGATTTTTTCCTGTCTTTCATATGATATGCAACAGTTGCAACGTTGCAACGTTTTTCTGACGCGCAGTGTAGTATACCAACCAAGTGAATGCAATACCCTATTATTTATTTTAATACTGTTATTAATTTTAAATCATAGAAGTGGACTATAAATAACTGTTCAGTTTCAATACAATTTGATGTTATAGTTGACTTCTCTTTCTAAATATTATGTTTGTAGACATTTATTTTTTTTAAACTTTAGGAATTAACAGTTTAAACGCTTATCTGATTTTTCAATATTTAAAAAATGAGCACTTTGAAATAATCATAACCATTTTTAAAATTTTGCATACCGATAATTCCAAAACGGGATAACATATTAAGTACGTAGGCTTTCACGGCCAGAATCATTTAGAAAATAAACTGCTTCCGGGTTATGCCGTGTGTCAAGATTTGTTAATGCTGACGTTTCGCGAGCCATGTTGCTCGCTTCTTCAAAGCTAATTGAATACTCCAACTACTACAGTATTCAATTAGCTTTGAAGAAGCGAGCAACATGGCTCGCGAAACGTCAGCATTAACAAATCTTGACACACGGCATAACCCGGAAGCAGTTTATTTTCTAAGGGATTATATATTATCATAAAATTTGGTATTTTTCGATAACTACTGAAGACAACAATTATACAAAATTTCATCAACATCCAAGGTGGTGCAGAATAAAACTGTGTTGATTTGACATGGAATTACCCTTACTTACTTAGTTTGACATATTAAGGAAGGATATAGAGTAATTTTTGCAGCAATTTTTGAAAAAGTTATAATCTATTTTCAGGTTCAACTCACAATAATTTGTATCTTTGGCGATATCTACGCAATACTGTTACAATCATTAATCAGTTAGACATCATGTAACACTCTGTGGTTTAACCCTTAAACCATTTTTTTCTACCATAATTTGTATCTCTATAAATTTGTCGCTCTCAAATAAATGGCATGAGGGCAGTTTTCTTGACAAATATATTATTTGTGGCCTTTGTACATTCTTCCAGTCGACATCAAAGAAATCTGTTCTTTACCGACCAACAGGCTGCATGTTTCAAAAACGATGCCTATTCTATTCACTGATCTTTTGATTTGAGGAACTTGTTACTGTTATAAAAGCATCTGGATCAGGACTGTCCTGGTTAAACCAGAACATATGGTAGAACATAAGCCTACTAATATTAGACCAACATTTCTATTTCTCGAGAAACAATCATTTTTTTATAATGTTGTGTTCAATAATAATACAGATAGCTGTAAACGTTATATGTGTAAGATATTCGGAAAAAAGCACACCTTTTTAAATTCCAATCGGGGAGATTTTGCTTGGAAAATAATGATTTAAAACTGCCGAATTTACTTTACTAAATTATAGACTAAACCACTTGTAAAACATTTTAATTTTAACGCTTGAATTCTTCTAACTCTTTCCACACACTTTCCTCACTCAAATTAACTTAGAAATGTCGTTCTAACCTTAGCTTCTTATTTCTCAGTTATTCGGCGTCTGTTCGGCTTCTTGCTTGTATTTCCGATATACTTTCGAACTATACTTCGCCGCGACCGTTCCTATGCTTTTCGTCCTAATTGTAATCGAATCCTCGAAACTTTACCGAACTACTACGCAAATTATCCTTCAGCGAGCGCCGATCCGGGGCTGGAACTAATAACGCAAACGTACAGCAAGCAGTACTACTGGGGTATTCCGAAATAAAATACCGAGAGTATTCTACTAATTAACTGTCTCCGAAGTTTGACAGCCACTCAAATAAGTTTTAATTAACGCCGTCAAATGTATTTTCTTTCGACATAATATTTTGTCCTATGCTGGTTTTTATTTGCTTTGATGGAGGTTGAATAAAAAGTTACTTTTATCAGAGAGAGAATTATTTTAAAATGCAAACTTATGGCATAATGAAAAGTTGTATTGCAAAGCTAAATAATGCAAAATCTATCTAGTTTAAATTCTAGATTGTGTATATTTAAATCAAATGCGATTACACTGATATCGATCGATAGCTTATCGTTTCCGTAGTTAATAGAAAATTAATGAATTAATTAGTTAATTTAATTAATTAATGAAAAACCAAACAACGGTGCCTGACCGACTTTAATCCTTCATTCCTTGAATCCCACTGACAATCGTAAAAACAAAACGTAGCAAACACGTAGCAATCGTAAAAGCAAACACGTAGCGGACAAAATTTACCAAAATATTTCGAGAAAATGACAGTTAATGTAGTATAATTGATTTAAGTAATTTTTGCCAATTCCATGTTAACCGATCGTTTGATAAACGTACAGTTCTAATGTCAACCGACTGATTGACGTGGCATGACCGCAATTATTAGAATTAGTTATAAAATTAACCGAAAATAAAACGAAAAAAAATATATACAGGGTGTCTCAACAGTGCGATATCGGAAGATTATGCCTCTGTTAATGGAGATATTTTAAAACTGATTTCACTCATATATAAAGAACGCCGAGGCGCACATTTTAAAAATATTAGCCTGTATACAGGATGTTCCATAACGTAGTACCAACCGAAACTTGTTTTTGAAATGGAACAACCTATATTACGGCACAATTTTGAATTTCTCGCAAAATTTTACGACAATGAAAAATAACATTACCTACCCCCTACCCTAAACTTTATACTTTTTGATTTATTTGTATTTTGATGAAAAACCAGCAGTCTGTTTTGAATTTTATTGCACATGCTTAGATTATGATTAAGTAAGAAGCGTTCTATTAGCGTGATTACCTACCATAGCCAAATTGTGTAGAGGGTGGTCACAATCTGCAACAAAATATAGCAAATAGTTTTTCGTAAGAAAGTTGATTTTTTTAAATGGAACACCACGTATCTAATTATTTTTTTGAATTCTACGCATCATTCTGCACAAAAAGTACTAGCACACACCAGTTTTAAAATAAACAATTGCAGAGATAACTAGTCTTCTTCATAAAAAAAATCGATTTTTCTATCAATAAGTGCTTCTACACTTTCATTAACCATTAAACCAGATAAGTATCTACCTAAATTACTGTTTTGTCGTAGAGAAGCCACAGCATTCCATAGTCCAGTCATTCTAGATTTTTGATCGCGCATATTAAGATCAAGTGCAGCCCAACTCCAAATTTTCCAAAATTTTTGACGGGCCCGAGTAAAATATATTTGATGTTGAATTTAAGGAAAAAATTGAGTTAACTGATTTTGCCCATTTACAAACTTGACCTTTCTTTTTAAGAAATAAACTTGTATACCAAATTTCAGATCAATAGCTCCAAAATTACGGCAGTTATCGTGTGAATTTGAAAAAAAAATGGAGTTCAGATCAATTACTGCAAAATTAGGGCAGTTATCGTGTCAGACAGACAGACGGAGAGACGGGCAGATGTACACACTGACGGACGCACAGACGGACAGACAGACGGACATAGATAGCTAAAACGATTCAGTTTTCAGTGCTGATCAAAAATATCAATAATATACAAGGCTATACCTGCCACGCTTCCTTAAGGGTGTTACAAATGTTGTGACAAAGTGACTGCACCCTACCACAGTAAATGTGGGGGCTATAAATATTTGGGTATCGCTACCGGCTGTAAAATTTAAGAATTGAATTGAATTTGTATCCAAAACCCAATAAAGGAAAATATGTACAACAAATTTGTATACCAAAATTATTACTTAAGGTAATATAAGAACTACGACAATCGAAACAAAATGACAACCCTAAATAGCAGCAACAAAACTCAAAGAAGTTTCAACTGATGTTAGTATGCTTTCTTTTTCGTAAAATCTGAAGGCTGACTTGTATGACAGACTAAACACTTATTATGTTTAGTTTTTGGGAAAACGAGGCATACTTTTACGTTTTTGCGTTTTTTTAAACAGATTTTTAAACAGATTCAGAGTCTCCGAAAAACTACACCAGAATCAGTTCTCACTAGTTGTTGGATTTATTTAGTTGTCGGATTGAGTGATCGTTTATTGTTATTTTATTATTTTTCAGAAATTGGGAATCTGTGAAATCTTCTGATATCTACACTCAACAGTTTGTTTTAGTTTGATTCAGTTAATAATGTATGGTAGTTAACAGTGATTTGAGTGTTTTAAGCAGTTTGACATGCAGTCAATTGCTAAATTTGTGTTTCTGACGTAGACAACACGGAAATGGCACAAAGAAATATTTTATTTCTTCAAATTATTTCACCAATCAAGAAAATTATCAGATATCAAGAATTTGCGGTGTATGAGCAACTTTTGTGCTTAATAGATGCAGAATGTAAATTTTATTTCCGCTGCCTTTGCCGACAATAAATTGTTCGATGTTAGATCTGACTTTGTCTTTCGCAAATATCAAAGATCAGATATTGCATTATTTTTGAATGATTTAACAAAAAACACCCGTAAAAATTTGTCATGTTAACAATTATATAATACTATCTAAATTAAAATATAAAATTAAATAATATATAAAGTAAATTGTATCAAGTAAATGTTTGTTGGATTTTAAATTAGGTACCTTATTCACAAACATGATTATTGAGGACTAATACTCAAAACGTCGTAATTAGACGACATCTCACAGATGAAAATAGCGCAAAGAAACAAATTGTTTTGTGTGCAGGCTGGTTGTTTTCAAAAATTGTAATAGTTGAGTAGTAGTGAAACTATATCATTATAGATTGATGGGATGGTGTATTGAAATTCTGGACATTGCCATACAATTTTCAAAAACGGGACACATTTTTGGATGTTGTAAGGGGCGGGATAAGTTACCAAAGTTCGGAACTGTCCCGCCCAATTTGAGACGGCTGGTCACCCTACGTTTCACTCACATCAAAAAGAAACTAATGGATGGCCCAGCCTTTATATTGTTTGAAATATCTATATGTCGGCGTTCCTTACGTTCGGGTCAACCAACCATCAACCAACGCAATAAAAATGATGTGGTCGAAAAAGGTTTTTGCTACGAAAAGCACGCATCGACCCGCCGCGACCAATATTAATCCAATGATTTACATTCGACTGAGTTTATGTCCTCTGTATTACGGAAGATTGAACAGCTAATGGATTGACGAGTCTGCGACGAGCCTTTTATCGAGACGTCTGCGTCTGGTATTCACAGCGTAAATCCGACAAAGAGCTCAAAATGGAATATCTGCTCCCCTAGAGCCCTGCCGGCAAAACAGGCTTCCTGTGATGCATATCCGACATTTAAATTACATTACTGTTTCCCGATTTTGAAGTGAAACTTTTTTTGGAAGGGTAAATGCAGTTGCTAGTGAAACGAAACCAGATTTGACAACTGCTTAACAAAACTGTTTTGACAATTTAAAAAATCATCAATAATTGCATACTAAATTTAATTCATGAGATCAAACTGGCTTGTAGTGTGTAATGTGAAATACACGGTACTTTTTATATGTTTAATTTTGTAATATAATGACACTGTTTTGTTTAGAATCGTAGAATATATTCATTTTACAGACTGGCTTTATTTTGACATAATGCATGGAAATGTCAGCTATTTGCAGAAATCGGAATTGAATAAACTCGTAAATTAGCAATAAATTGTGTTGGTCAGTATTTTGAAAAGAAATTTTGTAGAAGCTTTTTATAATTTAGAAGATACCCACAAGCCAAAAATTGGTTTTAATTTTGTTTATTAAAAAAATGACATTGGTGCTAGACGTAAAATGAATTTAAAAAGTTTTTTCGTCTGACTCAATGATAATATGTAGTATTTTTAATGCTCTAGATTTACATCGAAATCTCGCAATCTTTGATGTTTTTTTTTCTTTCTGGAGATTGCTGTCTTAAGCAAATTTCATCAGATTTGGAAAATTCTAAGGTAAGAATAATAGGAACTTAAATTAAGATACAATACAATACAACAATCGTTATTTCACAATGCAACACCGTTGTAGGCATTACAGAGAGTCTCCGCAATATCAAAACAAGCAACACAGCAATACTAACCTAACGCTAGAACTTATTATTGGAATTTACAAATTCTTCCACTGTATAAAAAGCACTTTGGGTTAAAACTTTTTCAAACGAGTTTTAAATTTTCACACATGTAGATGTTGTATCTTATCAGTCTTATCACTTAACATACTTATTATAAAATTTAATTCCTTGATAAATAGCCGTATGTCTACATATTTGCATACGATCGAGCGGTATCGATAAGTAATTTTTCTTTCTCGTGTTGCATACGTGCTTACTACTTTGGGAATGAAAAAGGTGGAAGTTTGTTCTAATATACCGGGTGACCCACGCCATAGGTACTCCCGTTTATTTTTTTTTGTTTATAAAGCTGGACGAATGAAATTTGGGAAAGTGTTAATAGACAAAAAAATGCCATCCTTTGGGATACTCTTGAGGTTAATATGATTTCCGGTTTTTCCGGACGTCATCATTGAAATTTTAAATGGCAGCCTATATTCTTTGTGTGATATTTTCAATCACGATGACATTCTGAACACAAAAACATATCGATCGTCAATTTTTATCACCAAGGTAACGCAAAAATAACTTTCTTCTGCATTAATCTAGGTAGCTGGGAATTTGTGAAAATAGTCTAATAAACACTAACTAAATCGATTTTGGCCGGCATTGCATTACTGGCGCCCTCTAGCGTGATTTAATTGGTTTTTGACCAAAGAGTCATTTTTTTCACGGGTACTCAATGGCCACACCCTGATTATTCGATAGAAAACGTCTTTCCGATTGCAATCATACCAAATACATACTTGATATTTTGTTGAAATTCGTAGCGTACAAATGTTGTTAGAAGCAAGGAAATCGAGAAAACATTGACCTAATGATCAAAGTCAGCGTACAAGTCAAAGTCACTCAATGGACAACTCGAAGAAAGTACCCTGATTATTCGAGGAAAATCATTTTTCCGACACAATGATATTAAATCCTTGATATTTAGCTGATAATCGCAGCGTGAAAATGACGTTTAAGGGTACTTCCTTCGAGTAGTCCATTGAGTGACTTTGACTTGTAGGCTGACTTTGATCATCAGGTCAATATTTTTCTCGATTTCCTTGCTTTTAACAACATTTGTACGCTACTTCCGGAAAAACCGGAAGTCATATTAACCTCAAGAGCATCCCAAAGAATGGCATTTTTTGTCTATTAACACTTTCCCAAAGTTCATTCGTCCAGCTTTATAAAAAGATAAGCGGCAGTATGCCGTGGGTCACCCGGTATACTAAGCAGTTCAAGGTGTAAAGTGAAGGCACTGTTAAGGAGCAAGTATACCCCTCTAATGAAAATTTTTGTTAGCGTTTAGAGAAAAGCTATTTACAATGGAAACTAACCACAGGTGATATAAGAGGTAAAAAAGCACATGAAACAAACGGTGTCTTAGAAAAACCATTTTTTTTTCTAAATCGCGGGTTCGAAATCACGTAAAAACGATAAATAATTCAAACTAAGTTCATAGGTAAAACCTTTCTATTTTTTATGTTCTATTTTGGAAAGTCATTTTCATAAAATGATAATGTATACCAAAGAAAAATAATGTCGTTATTTAATATTTTATTACTTTTATATACTTTCCAATATGCAATACTACATCAGAAAACCACTGTAAAAATTTCATATCTCTACAACGCGTATTAACGCTAGGATTCCGAACCTATGGTACACTTCCGGTAGACTACGTCGTTAATATTTGTAAATGTCTGAAAAGTTCTCTACAGGAACACCAGGTAGTAAAACCGTTTTGGCGGGAGGGTTTGGATCGTGATTGGAACACGGTTTTGTAACGCGATAAAGTTAACTGTAGGAGACTACTTACTCGCCCTAGTGCCTTCTATTTTCCAAAAAAGAGATACTTTTTCGGAAAATAGAAGGCAGAGTAGTTTTTACGACCAAGTGCCTATCAAATGTATAATAATGTTTTCCGTCGATCATTTATTTATGAATCAGTTTAGTGAATAGGAATACCTTTATTAAACAGCTCTATAAATGCACAACTTCTATTATTGCACGGTTTGTTATAGCCAATAAACCAACGTCATCATAGCCAATCGAGCATTGTATGTTTAATTTCACGTGTTACGTGAAATGAAACCATCCAATCAAAACATTATGTACTCCAAAACTGTCAGTGTCAAATTACATAAATTGTCTTATAACATCAAAAGAAATCGGCGAAGAAAAATCTATGTAGATGCCGCCTGAAGAATACCATCGACGAAAAAATGTTGTAACCAACTCGGACATTAAACGGCGATTAATGATATCTAAAATAAAAGAAATAACTTATAAATTTGGTTAAATAGTTAAATAACTATATTTGGAAATAATGACATACATACGTAATTTGTAATTTTTTTAATTTCTGAAAAAATTCTAAATATTTAGCCCATTATTCAAATGAATAATGGGCTGTGAATAATGGACAAGTAGATGATTTTTTTAGGGAATTTTGATTGACAAATTTTAACAATTATTACGCATTAAAGACACCATTGACACAGAAAAAGCTGCGAAAATATTAATTATTTTAGGCTTGCCCGGTTATGAGTTCATAGGTAACGTTCTCTTCAAAAATCGTAAGAATTAAAATATCTCTAAAACTGTTAACAATAGAAATCATGCATTTGGAATTAAATAACTTGGAAATGACCTCTACTATAACGTGTTTTTATGGAATGCATGAAGTATTACCAATGGAAACTTGTACCTTGTATAAAAGTCTTGTTCTTTAATTCGCTTTAACTTTTCACATAATGTTAACTGTTTCTTTTTCTTAACTTATAGCACGTTTATGTACTTCGTTAGCTAGTATGTCATCAATTTCTGGCAGTTTGCACTAATCGTTTCTTGGGCTAGGAATAGTCACTTTGGATAGATCCTTGGTGATCTAAGATAATTGGCATTAAGTTATTGGTGGCAGTAATGTACACCAACAAGTACCAAAATGAATCCATTTCTGTTTATTACCATATCATAGAATTAACACTATGTTCGTTTGTAGTTGCTTCGTATAAAGATTAACAAAACATAAGACAACAAACTATTTCCGCGCGAATAGTTACTGGTATATCATCTGCAAAAATCTTCAGATTTTAAATAGTTGAAGCTGCACCCTAACTACGTATTCGTTTTTGTTACAGACTGAAAGCAATACTCCGACGCGAGATCAAAAGGGATCCTCAAACTGCGGAACATCATTTCCAGAGTAACCTACTTCACTATTTGTGCTCCGCGAAACGTTATAATCATATCTGCAAGTTGTCGGCAAAGCGGACGTGAGCGAACCGCCGATTGATCTGATTGTTCAAACATTTGCACCGAGGAAATTCATTTTACTGATCTACCTTCGCCAACATTTACCACCAAGAACCAACAAAAACTTCATCTGTCAATTACTTACTTAAGAGACTGTTTTTCTAACCGCGTAGTAATTATCCGGTTGTTTTTTCGGCGGCGGTTAAGGTTTAATGAATAGCGTGACATAGTGGAGGTGCTAATGAAAATTTCGATGCCGACGACAGCAATGTTTTCCAAATTTAAGAGCGGCGGGGGCGCCCAGAGTCCCCTTGAAACGAATCCGATCGGACAGTTCTTCGAAATTGGAAAACAGATTGCCAGCGCCGGCCCCGAGCTTGTATGGAGGATTCATGACGCTTACAGGAAAAGCGACGGCAAGGTAAGATATATCTCTGTCTTTATATTTTTTGAAATTACTACGTTTCACGTCATATCGGAGATGTCGTGAGAAGGAAGACGATTTATGTTTTCCAAACACCAACGCTTCCATAATTGAGATGATGTGAAAGAAAACTCTACATATTTGTCAAAGCAGATAATTTCTTTTGTAAGTAATAGTTTAAGGACCAAGTGTAGTGACGTGACCGCACCGTAATAACGTAGCGTAAAAAGATCAATGTACATAATTTCTACTCCGCGATTATAGTGACGCTCCGTAAGCCGTAAAGTTCGTTCTCGACCGCAACGAATTTTATCTCCTGCGTGTTATGTCTTACGTTTTTCGGCGTACGCGCGCGTGTGGCGCCATCTGTACGTGTACCGGCGAGTGAATAGCAGTTTCCAGTAAGTTGTAGGTTAACTGATAGCATTTTAAGAGTTTGTGGCAACGAGAACACAGAACGAGAACGACTTTAGAATGAATTGTTGCTGCAACAAGCCCTTCGTCCATAATTTATTATATCTACCACGATCTACCACTGTTTAATACAATCAACAATAACACTGACATGTGAGGTTATGTGTCGTTGTGTATATACTTCTCCGCTAGATGGCGCTCAATTTGTTTGAGATCATTGCGGCACTACAAATACTAACGTCGCACAGTGTGAAAAA
Source organism: Aphodius sticticus (assembly GCA_963966075.1). Lineage (NCBI taxonomy): Eukaryota > Metazoa > Arthropoda > Insecta > Coleoptera > Scarabaeidae > Aphodius > Aphodius sticticus. Next base: position 14,099,454 of record OZ014506.1, read on the forward strand.
TTCCCAAAAAGCTGGCCAAAATTCATATTTTATGAAATACAAATACGTTTCCCCTTCATATTTTATAGTTTTCTAAATGAACAGAATTGACCCTACATAACAACTCTTTGATCACTCGCGTATCAGAATCGTAAATTGTAAAAAAGGTTTGCTGAACCGGTTAAGAATGGTATCGGTTCAAAGTTGTCGATTTGTGCAAAGCGTATGTTTGGGTGTTTGACACCATTGCAATTGTAATGTTCTGTGGGCTTGTTGAGAATAACTTAATTATTTTTCTAAAATGAATAGTGTTCCTCAAGGTATGTAAATACGTTTTATAATTTATTCTAAGCTGTTAAATAATTTAACATGTTTTTTCTGCAACTTTTATTACAACGTAGCAAAAATTTTATAAACGTAAAGTTCGCCTAGACTTTTAAAAAATTCCCCGCATATCCCCGGTTAGAATTGTAGCTCATTGTAAAGATCAGAGTTTGTACTTTTTGAATATGTAGACAGTTTCTCCTCATACTTACTCAAAATGAATTTCTCTTTATTTTTAGAATGTAATACATACAATTTACGTATGCGCCTAAGGGAAGGCTGTTTAATTTTTTTTTCTTATGAAGCTAGACGAATCAACTTTTTTAAGGGATTTCTAGTTCTATGAGATATTCTTGAGGTTGGATTGATTTTTTCTTGCCAAAAATTGCGTCATCCTTTAAATTTTTTAATGTGTTTTAATAGGACGACTTGAAAAACTTCCGACAACTGAGCACAATAAACAACAAAAAATTAGTTTTGCTAATTTTGGTGATAAAAACTGCTAAAATGTCGTTTTTGGATATTGTGTGCCTGGATATTGAAAGGGACCGATTCCAAAGCAGAATATTTTAGACGCAAAAAGGAGTTTTAAAACTTTGAAATTAGCCATGATGACAAGTATTCAGTTAGTTATGAAGAAGCGAACAAGATGGTTTCCAAAACGTCAGCAATTAATTATTTTGACCCATGGCATAACCCGGAATCAATTTATTTTCTAATATCATCACAATTAGTACCAAAAATTGTATCAACGGAACTTGAAAATAAAGAAGACAGTTCCGAATATGAAGTTGTAGAAAATGAAGTATAGATGAATATAGTGAAGCTGATGATGAAGATGAATAAGACCAAGACGAATGAACAAATACTTATTCTCTTTTATAATTTTATAGTATTCAATAGGCACAATATCTTTTTATTTACTAAATTTTTAAAATTAATTATTTCATTCATATTTCAATTATTAAAGAAGAATACTAAGCAAAACCATATTTACATTTTCACCTTTACTGCCTAGAATAAATGCTCTATTACATTATGTATGTTCACTATGATAGAAACTTAATTAAGTGCGTTTCCATTTCATAATACGGGAACAACCGGATTTAAACCTAGTTGGGACATACTTTTCAGGATTTGTCGTTGTTATTAGGTTATCCGATTAAAAGTAATTTTGGAACAAATGTCCGCTATTTTTCTACTCTTCTAATTTTGGGTTTGTAATCACCAACCCCGAATACTAAATTTCAACTAAATTCAAAATATGAAAACAAATGTCAGCCAATATATGATCCGCTATTTTGCCTTTTTATTTTTTGTTCAAATTTATAATCATCTACCTCAAATGCCCACAAATATTGAATTTCCACTAAATTGAATGTAGTTTTCGTACAAATGGCCGTACTTTGAATTCAGATTTATAATCAGCGATTCAAAATCACCTTCTAATAACAAATTTCAGCTAAATTGAAAGTCATTTAAGAACTGATGTCCGCTATATTGTTCGCCATTTTGATTTTTTGTTTATTTATTTTGGATTTATAATCAGCTACTCCAAATCCCCACAAATACTTAATTTCAACTAAATTGAAAATGTTTTTTGAACAAATGTCCGCCATATTGGATCGGACATTTTGTTTTTTAAACTTAGAATTTAGATTTATAATCAGCGACCCCAAATCCCCCCTAATACCGAATTTCAGCTAAATTAAAAATAATTTAAGTATTGATGTCCGCCATATTGGACGGCCATTTTGTTTTTTCAACTTTTGATTTCGGATTTGTAACCGGTGACCCTTCAAATCTTAGATTACCGAGTTTTACCTAAATAGAAAATGCTTTCGACTTTTGGCCAGGTTTTTGGGAATTTTTCACACTGTGCGTCGTCCGGAACGGCATGCGGTACGGCACGTTACGCATTGCGTTTTTGTGGCACTACACTTGGCCCCTAATACAGTTTTAGTTGATGAAAAGTGATATTCCATTCAACCTAATTAAAAGGTTAGATATAAGTTTTTGGAGATTTAACACAGATTAATTACATTGACTTATATTTAAATTTAAAATCTATTGGAAATGTTCCAAATCTTCCAACAAGGTGGAACAAATTTGCGCATATTTATGCTGTTCAATAAAATTCTCAACGAAATTCAACTTATTAGTCCACAAATAACTGAATATTAGAAATTTCGTTTTTATTTTATTTTTACACTATACAAAAATGTCATTTTTGCATCTCTATGGAGACACGAAACAACTTGTTGAACTGTACCTAGCCACGAAAGTAGTTTACACAGTATAACCACCAGGTGGCGGCTGAACTGTCTCTCCTATAAAGACAAAGCTTATCTTCGGTTTGAAGTTGCGATTAAAACGCTGCTTACTTATTAAAAACCAAACTGTCAGTGATTCGTAAACGGGTAAATTTATTAAGATTATGTTGTGCCTCGAGTATCCAGCCTCGCCTACGGCTCGCCTGTCAATCTCTCTTCTCACCCGGAAATGAATCACGTTCTTGACTGGGTACACAATATACAATTTTACTACAAAACCAAGAGAACTAGACATCTGTAAACAAATCATTGTGGAGTCTTTTCAACGAGGAATCCAGTAGCATAGTTGAATTTTAGATAACTTTCAAGATGGCTGAAAACCCACGACTAACTTTTATTATTGTTATATATTTCATTGTTATATTGTTATTTTTTACATTTTAACTTTTGATTTTCGCATGTAGGTTGTTTTACTGAATCCAATAATGGATCATATTTGATCCTTAGCAGCGGATTTTAGTCACTTTTTGCATTTACAAACAAAAACCATTCGTAGCAGTTGCAAAGCACTTTTCAAGAAAAAAAAAGCAAAGAACAAAATATACATTTTGCCAAGTCTACAAAATGTCAAAGGTGATACGTCATTGGAAGCATAAACGACCTTGAAAAATCTCTATTTGTTTTCGAGTGGAAAATTATAAACAAATTTGAGTTTCTTGTTCATATTTTCAAAAATTAAAAGGATTAGTTCCTTTTAGATTATTAAACAACAAGAACATGTCTAGAGATTGTTTTTTTGTCGTTTTGTCTAGAGATTCTATCTTTTCAAATAAGCGAGATCTTAAGCGAGAACTGCAACATTGCAATAAAACTTCTGTTGCGTTCCTCGTAGTTCTTAATTTTAAATATTTTTGTTGTTTGGAGTTAAACCGCGAATTGAAACTTCCTGTTTGTTCATATAACGTTTCTTTCATATGCCAAAGGTTTTCAATGAGCTGATAGATCATCATATATTTATATAAATAGTATAAAAAAACTTCGGAAAAATAACGTGCAATCGGCAACCAAAATTCAAAATTTTAATATAGCTTCAATAATTTACCATTTATAAAAAGAATAAGTTATATTATATTTATATAAGATATTTTGAATTTTTTAAGTAAGTAGCATGTAATATTAATTGATACTTTCAAAGTATATTAGTGATAACATTGAAATACTACCAAAACAACGATAGTCAAAACCTTTGACATAAATGCCTATACCAATCGTAGTTATACTAAAATATGTTGGTCGACGAAGCCACCCAGATAGCTTTAGTGTTTTGGCAATGGTTTATGTTCCAGGTAAATAAAATTGCCAAAATGCGGTTGTGGTTCCACCCTATTAACCAAAAACGAAGCGATGAAAAACCATTACAGTGGTTTTTGTATGAGTTAAGGGAAGATAAATTAAAATTTAAAATCTTTAATATCTGAAAAAAAGTGTGAAGAAATATACAATATGAGACTAAACATATATTCAGAAGAAAGGCTATTATTGATTACTTTAAGGTAATAATGTTTAATAATCCTATAATTACTAAGGATCAAATCAACAAGTTTAACATTATTTGTGCTGTTGTCCTGAAAACACACACCTATCCCATCATAACTCTTTCACTCCGCATGACGCACTAGGCTTCGGCTTCCATCTTCTTCCTCTTCATACAACAATTCATTTAAAAGCGACAGTACCTACGCCAGTTTTGGCTTTTGCAAGACAATTGGTTTACATCAATTAATAAATTTAAGAAAACGTACGCGGCTATCGTATCACCAATCCGCTGCACTTATTTTATTTACAGACTTATTTTTTCCTGAAGATTGATTGCTTTCTTTTGTTGGATTTTCATCTTTTGAAATAAAATGTTCAGCTGGGCTCGAGTACGTAGAGGGTGTAGCAGGAGTTTTTTCGATGAGATTTAAGCGCTCTTCCTCATGAATATTGAGTTTTAATGAAGTTTCCTGAAAATTTCCTCTCATACCTTTATGTTGGGCCATAAATTGGTGTATAAAATTTATTGCATCAAATAAATACCAGAAATACGCCAAAATATCTTATTGCTACTATCTGTATGTGACGTAATTTGGTGATTAAACGCACCCAAAAAAAAACTATGGTAATATGTACATAAAATACGTCGTTTAGAGTGTTTAGACGAAAACGTTTTCGTCTAAAAAACATGTTTTGTTCCAACATGTCTGATATGTGTGCTTTCACCCCACCAAGTTAAAATAAAAGAGAGAACTAATAAAAACTATGTAGAAAAATTTACTGAACTGTCCTAACTGTAAATAGGATTTAAATAGAGGTCAAATTTTATATAACCGATTCGAACCGATGAAATTTATGTTTCTATGGTTGTACGCAGTTACTGTAAATAAAGTTTTACTAATTAAAACTAATAAAATTTACTAAGTTACTAATAATAGTGAAACGTGACGGCGCATGCTGTCTAGCTATTTTTTTGAATAAAATTCGTTTTTTTTTGTATTATAAAATATGATAAATATTTCTACATAACATTTACAATATAGTGCAGATCTCATTTTGTTGGTAAAGTAGTTATTCCTGATAATTATTCAGCTCCAAAATTAAGAGCGTGTATGCAATGACAACAAAATTATGAAAAATACTTTTTTAGGCGGAATAACCAAATCTAAATAAAATCCGTTTATGTACCTATCTCCTAACTTCAGCGAGCATTTAAAGCAAATACTCGCTGAATATTTTCCAATCCTTTAAAAAGCATACATTTTATGCTGCTTACTTTCGAACAGTTTCCAATCCCTGGCTAACTAGTCAGCCTTTCGTGGGATTAATGTTATTTCACAGTAATTTCCGAATTTTTAATTAATTATTAATATGATATAATGTATCCAGGATGTAACTGAAATTTGTGGGTTGGCTATCGATAGACGTCTTCTATTACTGAAAATATGTCAAAAGTTTGTATAAATCATAGCTTCTTGAGGGTTTTGTGAGATAATATCAACGATAGTAACAGCACACGAAAGTTTGTTTACATTAAATGTCAAATTTGCAAAAATTGGCAAATAATGGTGTTATGTGTTATGTGCTCATGTTTTATTGTCTTCCCTCGGTTGGGAAGTTGAAGGACGATGAATTTGGCCAGAAAATTTCAGGCTTGGGCTCGTAAATGTATTACCAAACAAATAGGGTATTCCGGTTATGTCAAAATTTAAGCAGATATTCGGTTTAACCTATTGTACAATTTATGAGGATTCATAAAGTTAAGCTATGAGCTTTTTGATTTAGTTTTTCTATGAGATAATTGCAATTAAAAGTGCATTTCGTTTGAATTCACCGACCACCCTCGGAAATACACGATGATTACCGATCCCTAGTAGCGGTGGCAACAGCGGACAGCTCTCGAACAGCTGATCGGCCAAGTTGACGGTTGGCGACCCTGTTGTTTGACAACGAATAAAGGTAACTTTTTTGAGAGATGATTTGATCATTGAAACTTGAAGCCAAACATCCCTCATCTCGCTAGTCGGCAATGTAAAGAAAATTTTATCAGGAGTTACTGTTCTACTGCTGTTACAGCCCGGCACAGAACAATGTCGGCGTTGGAGTTTATACATTTTGAACAAGTGTTTGATATAACCTCAATAACGAAAGCAGGTGTCAACAAACGAGCGATTCTAAACGTTGACACAACAGAAGACAAAAATTTACTACGTCCACCCTAGATATAGCAACGTTGTCCAGTCGCTCACTTTGAGCGGTCTTTGTGACGTCACAAAGACCAATCCTAATTCAAACTTCAAACAACGATTTCTCTTAATTTAAAACAATGTTTGATATTTTACTTGTGAAGTAGCAAACAGTAGCACCCATACTTTGTAAAAAATGACAATTTCAAAAACACCGGAATACCCTATTATGGAGATCTTTAGAAAGTCCTACCGTTCTTTATGGTTTATACCAGGGGTGGCCAACAAGTCGATCGCAATCGACCGGTCGATCGCGAAGCCAATTTTGGTCGATCGCTTGCGATGTCTAGACTTATTGTGTGATGGTGGGTTTTGGTGGGTTTAGTCAGCTTTTCCTAGTAGTAAAATAGCCTATTGTTATCGAATATGGAAGATGAAAGATAGTTTCGAATTTTATCCAGCAAAAGCAGCAGACAACACGGGAATCGAGCAATGACTTCTCTCACAGACCTGTCCGTTTCTCAGGTATATACAACTAAGCGTATGTATAATCTTCATCACTGGCCCAATATCTGAATTAATACAACAAATAAAATAATTCCTAACACGGCCAATCCTGACAATAGCTTTGCTCTTGAAGCTAGTCTCCAGAACCACTATCCTCAACGATAAATTTGATGTCAGTAACTTATTCAAACTTCAATGCGACAATTCATAATTTGCCGAAATTCAAAGGTGTTACACATTTAACAAGTTACCATTATGTATTTCTTCTCCTTTTGTGCTCAAAGCGCTTCCATTTTAGCTGAAAACAATCAAATTATTGCATAGAGCTAAACACCTTTCAGTTCAAAAACGTAATCAAATATTTCGGAAAGGCTTTCAGCTCACACATAGTTCAAACACAATCAAATATGTTAATATTCCCCATCTCTTTCACGTAGGTAGATATACGTGGCCTTTCAGTATGAGATGCACTCCCGCGAGGTATAGATAGATCAGCAAAAAATCGTCTAAAAATCTTATATCATTTTTTTATGATAAAATTTCCTGGCCCAAAAAGAATCGCAAAAATCAAATTATCAGTCATACTGTGCATTTTTATAACAACTTTTTTATATTTACGAACAAATAGTACCACAGCTTGTACATAGCAATTGATAAATAGAATTAAATTGTATTTCAAGTTACTACAGATTTATCTTGACGAAAAGAAATGTCAAAAACCAAGTTTTTAGGAACCTCCTGTACGGAATGAACTCTTATCTGCAAATATAAAAAGCTGGGTCTGGAAATGTATTTTCTTTATGTGTTTAAATCTCGAAAACTTAATGAGTGATTAAAAAATACAAAAATACTTTTGAACCTATATTTTGCTTATCTACCCATAGTTCGCGGGTGTGCTACGCTTATCACAACATGTCAATCGCGACACGTTTTTTAAATAAAAGGTAGATCGTAAGTACACAAAAGTTGGCCAGCCCTGATTTATAGCACCAACCTAAATACTGGAATAAGAACCATAAGAATTACTGAAATAATGGCTAACCATGGTTAGCTGGTTTGGATCTAGCTAAGTTTGCTAATTAATGAGTAAGCTGAATAGGTATCTTCAATCATGTATAGCCGCCACAGAGTCTCAGAGTTTGTAAGGAAGTTTCCAAGGGCCAACTCTCACCGTGCATCGAGTGAATCCAAAGTTTTCTTAGTCGATATATCGAGAACCGCAGGAGTTCAAGTGCAGATCAGCTTGCTACCTCATATAAATAGAAATTTAGGTGTTTTTAAAAAACAAATCAACTAACTAACATCGAAAGAACATGTTTAACAATAAAAATAAATTGAAGAATGCTTTGAATAATTTTAAATATTGACCTTATATTAAAAGTTGATATACTCGCTCTAGTTTAAATAATACAGAGGTCTACTAATAGACCTCTTTGATGAAATATTACACGTTTTGCAGTAAAAGGGGTAACCGTACTGTAGTTTGCCACATGAGAGCAAACAGTATAACCGTAATTAAGGGGCGGCAGAGTGCGGGGGGTGCCGGAAGCAAACCCTATTTCATTTATTCACGGTGAGAGCGTGAGAGAGGGGCGGGAGTGAGAGATCGATTGAATGTTGAAGGTAGACTTCACCGTTGGTAATTAAATTACCTGCATCAAAAGCTGTACTTTTTAATTAACCGCTATTGTATGTATGAATTAACATTTACCGTGGTGGTATACTGTGTATATGTACCTTCAGTATTTGTAAAAGGCAAATGTTTTGTTGGACTTTTATCCACGGTCGAACTTTGTGTACGTGTATGTAGTACAGTAAAACATGGCCATTTTTGTATCGACTTAGTAAAAAAATTTATAACTATTCCTTGTAGATGTACTTTTGACATCAGTAAAAACGTGAAATTCATTTTCGATTCTTTGGTAGTTCTGCTAGTTTTGGATATGTTGCATTCTGGATGAATTAGGAATGTATTAATTGGATAATAAAAACATAACAAATGATAAATTTTAATACGTCAAACTACCAGTACTTCTGTATCATAAAGAGTTGGTCCTGTAGAAATAAAGAAATATTATAAATAAATCTAATAATTATATTGTGCAATCCTTTATGAATGGTGTAAAGTGAATCTGGTTCTGCTGTATAAAAAGGTAGCATGTCACAGTTCTACAAAAAAAGCGTTAAAAACTGGTCAACTAGTCACGTTATTGACCATAAAAACACGTAAGGTACATATTGGATTTGTTTTGACAAATCACGACGAAATTTTAAACGGTATCTTACATTATTAGTGTGATATTTTCAATAATTTTGTTCGAAATTCGTCGAAATTCGTCAAATAATCTCTAGAGGAATCGACTTTTGCCGAAAATTTGGCACTGGCGCTCTAGAGTGATTTTTAGATGGCGAAAACATTTGTTTAAATACACAACGTTTGATATATTGGTGTAATGACGCTAATGACATGTCATTTAAAGCAGGACAATCGAAACAAATACTAGTAGTAGACTTATGAATAATTCATTAGGTAACTATGTGTAAATTCGGAAACGTATTGGACAATTCTCTGCATTGGTTATCGGGCCGAGGTTTAAGTATTTACTCGAATGTATTTGTTCATTACAGTTGATTACAGTTGTTCATTACTATGACAAACAAACAATAAGACCACATGAATATAAACAGCAAATTGACAATTCTATTTTTCGAATTTTCTGGAAGGTTTTGCTAAGAAAAAAATCTGATGTGGCCAGGCACATAACTTTGTCATACTATACAGCAGTGCCTCGTCGTCGCAATCTCAACGTGTTTGCGTGTTGAATTCGCGTTCAACGCAAACGCTGATGTGCTGACAATACTGTCAATAGAATCAAAATATCTGTCAAATCCTGGCTAACTACACTACAGTTCCAAAACAAGTGACGCGCTTGATGTTTGACCAAACTTTAATGTCTTATATTTTTTAAACCATTGGGCCTATTTTTATTATTTTTACTTTATCATACGTAGTATGTAAAGTATTGTAATCTTTTTGGGTCCCCTGAACATTTTTGACCAAGGTACAAAAAATATCTGTGTGTGTGTATGTATGTCTGTGTGTGTACCCGTGTTTGTGGCGACGATTCCCGCAAAACTACTAAAGGTATCGGGACGAAACTTCAAATTTAGAAGTTTCATAACCAAACTTAGAGCTGAAAAGCTTTCTGTTGAAAAGGGTCCAAAGGAACTGGAGGTTTAGTCTTAGCATTTCAAAGATTTTGCAAATAAGCCGCCATTTCTGGAATTTCGTCGAAATAGTTAAATAATAAATTAAAGTAGAGGAAATTCTGAATAATTTATGACTATGAAATTTTTTGGTGCAATCAATAGTAACTGCATGAGCAAATTCTATTTCATCGAGATCGGTCCTACGGCATTAAAACTAGTAGCCAGGATATGTCAGATATTTTGATTCTAATGACAGTAGGTAGTGTCAAACGCTAATGTTTTGACAATACCTACTGTCAAGATAAGCTGCGTTCGGATATTGTACACCGTTACACTTTTTACACCCAATACGTGAGTGTCATTTGGACGGTGTACCCGGTGTCAACGGAGTCCAATATTCGAACGCAGCTTTAATCGACATATCTGTCTAGTTTTACTAGTTGTATTTTAATGAAGACATAGCCGATCTCGATCAAATAGAATCTCATGCAGTTAAACTATTAATTTTATATATAGTATGATAAAGTCATGTGCCTGGCCACATCAGATTTTTTACTTTATCATACATAGTATGATAAAGTATTGAAATCGTGCCGAAAAATCAAATAGAATCTAGATTGTAGACTTCCGCGGTCTGAGTCAATTATATATTGATTTCCGGGTGGAAACCGCGTTGAGGACCTTGAAGCAGTCATCGTTTCGCTCTCTCTTGCAAGAGGCATCTTCAGGACTAAGTTATCAAACCAAGGGCTAAGAAGATGATCTTTCACATACATCAACGTAACAGGGAACACAAAACAAATATAAGTATCAGCATCAACCTATTATTTGCCTCTTTCCCACTCAGTGGTTAACAGTAAGTAAGTAGTTTCTCCGGAATCGTCACCACAGAAAGCGGGTACACATACAGACATTCTTTTGAACCTTGGTCAAAAGTGTTCAGGGGACCCAAAAAGACTAATTTTTGCGCTAAAATCTCAAGATTTTTTTATCGACATGATTACCATACTTTGTCATACGTATGATAAAGTAAAAACAAAACAAGTGAATTATTATTGACTTTTCTCTGGCTAATATTATTCAGACCAATGTCATCAGCAATTTTCGGAGTCTTTGGTCTTTGTGATAAGAATTGACGATTATATGTTTTTGTGTTTAGACTATCATGATTAATAATATCACAAAAATACTCATTCGTTTAACTTCATGAATAAAAGATAGATATAAAATACATAATTGTAATAACAAGAATTATTGATATGGGATAAAACTAGAAAAAGATATAAGTTCACTCAAGTAAATATTTGGGATATTTTGGTTAAAAAAATCGAATACGTAGTTTTTAGGTTTTTAAATATCTGAAACTAAGACAACTCTGTCGTTACTACATAATATCATGGAATAATAATGTTAAATCAATAAAACATTATCAATTTACAGACTTTTATAGTTATATTCCGGCACCTCCACCAAAACTGAACATTTCACGAAGGACCGGCTTTAACGTTGAAACGTCCCCTATAGCGTAACCTACAATATCCGGTGACAGAAAATAGCCATTTCAGGTGACTCGGAATCAACGTTCGCATAACAATCGACGGTGCAATTACACTTTCATCGCACAAAGGCACGTTCGCCATTCGGCAAAATGTAAAATTAATTTCACATTCGACAGCAACGTGCAATTAGCGGCTCCAGGTAATGCCATTCCATATGTTTTTTTTTTCATGTTTTAATTTTCGGCATATAAAATCGCGGTTGCGAACTAAAATATCCAGGCACATCCAACAAATCCTTTCAGGATAAATAAAAGCTCAGTTGCAGCGGCAATATAGTGGCCTAAAGTGTTTCAAGCGCGCTCTAGCGACGACGCGACGTTCATTTAAGTCACAACCTTAACTAATACCGCCCGTGCTGCTACCTGTTGGCTGTTGTAATCAGTAAAATACGCTTGAAACTGGGTTACATGGAATTACTGGCGCTACACGCTCTGAACTTTAAATCGTAACGTGATTTATGTGACCCGGAATAACGGGCTCACACCCCTTTACTCCATGTGGGGGAGAATTTTGAAAGCTACCGTAACAATCAAAAATCAAGTGCGTCACTTTTTTTGGAACTGAGTGTAGTTTTAATGAAGTACGAGCGATCTCGATGAAATAGAATTTGCTCATGCAGCTCAACTATTAATTTTACCAAAAAATGTCGTAGACATCAATTATTCAGACTTTTGTCTACATTAATTTATTATTTAGCTATTTTGACGAAATTACAGAAATGGCAGCGCATTTGCAAAGCCGTTGACAAATGCTAAGAGTAAATATTTAATTCCTTTGGACCCTTTCCAACAAAAAGCTTCTCAGCTCTAATTTTGGTCATGAAACTTCTAACTACGAAGTTTCGTCCCTATACCTTCAGTAGTTTCTCCGGAATCGTCGCCACAGAAAACGGGTACACTTACTGACATGCTGTTGTACCTTGGTCAAAAGTGTCAGGGGACCCAAAAAGACAAGTTTTTTCGCTAAAATCTCAAAATTTTTTATCGACATGATTACTATACTTTGTCCTACCACGTATGATAAGGTAAAAACAAAACAAGTGAATTATTATTGACTTTGGTCGGGCTTTTATTACTCAGGCCAAAGACATCAGTAATTTTCGGAGTCTTTGTGATAAGAATTGACGATTATATGTTTTTGTGATTCCACTATCATGATTGATAATATCACAAACATAATCCTTCATTTAACTTCATGAATAAAAAATAGATATAAAATACATATTTGTGAAAACAAGCATTATTGATATGGGATAAAACTAAAAAAGGATAGAAGTTCACTCAAGTAAATATTTGGGATATTTTGCTTAAAAAAATCGAATACATAGTTTTTAGGTTTTTAAAGATCTGTAACTAAGAGAAATCTGTCGTTGCTACATAATAATATCATGGAATAATAATGTTAAATCAATAAAACATTATCAATTTATAGACTTTTATAGTTATATTCCGGCACCTCCACCAAAACTGAACATTTCACGAAGGACCGGCTTTAACGTTGAAACGTCCCCTATAGCGTAACCTACAATATCCGGTGACAGAAAATAGCCATTTCAGGTGACTCGCAATCAACGTTCGCATAACAATCGACGGTGCAATTACACTTTCATCGCACAAAGGCACGTTCGCCATTCGGCAAAATGTAAAATTAATTTCACGTTCGACAGCAACGTGCAATTAGCGGCTCCCGGTAATGCCATGCCATATGTTTTTTTCATGTTTTAATTTTCGGCACATAAAATCGCAGTTGCGAACCAAAATATCCAGGCACATCCAACAAATCCTTTCGGGATAAATAAAAGCTCGGTTGCAGCGGCAATATAGTGGCCTAAAGTGTTTCAGGCGCGCTCTAGCGACGACGCGACGTTCATTTAAGTCACAACCTTCACTAATGCCGCTACTGCTACCTGTTGGCTGTTGTAATCAGTAAAATACGCTTGAAACTGGGTTACATGGAATTACTGGCGCGACACGCTGTGAACTTTAAATCGTAACGTGATTTATGTGACCCGGAATAACGGGCTCACACCCCTTTAGTTCATGTAGGGGAGAGTTTTGAAAGCTACGGTAACAATCAAGTCTCCTGGGTATTGCTCGGATAGTACTGGTATTTAATACAAATTTGATGACATTTGATTGCTGTATAGTGAATTTAATCATTCGGGTCGTGTGTAATCGAAAATTCGGAATTGAATATTAGCAATTTATGTAATTTAGTGTGCAATCAATTTATATCTTTATTTATTGGGCGACTATTGCTTACTATGTAATTAATATTAGTAATGAATTATTGTCGATTTATCTAGGCTTGTAATAATTGATTGCTGTTTATCATGCTTCTGTTTTAATTAAATCATCGCACAGCAAACGTGAGAAGAAACACAAATTTCCGCTGGCCAAAACCTAATATAATGAAAATGCTGCAATTGTCACAAATCTACTTCCGGAACCAAGCCAAGGTACCAATGCATATGTGGAACACAAAATAAGCGTGATTTCTAGTAGAAACTAGTTCGTAGAATTAGCCCCAAAGTCGACTAGTTGCGCGGGATAATCACTCTTTACTGTAAGTACAATAATTCAATTTTCTTTGTATTCGTGGTTATGTAGATAATTTTTTTACGATGGATATTCTTCCTGGAGGTTTGTACTTACATAATGCACTTTAATAATGATGAAAAACATTTCGTTATAATTTAAATTGGAAATAGCTGGTTCGTATTTTTAGTATTCGTTGCGTTTATTTGACTTTAAGTAGTGGAAAGATACATATTCCACTCAATCCTGCCGAATAGTGCATACTACCAGGTAGGTAGTACCTTTGCTTTCAGATTTTAAAAATGCCATCCGACTTCATCCGATTTTATATGAAATGCAATATTTCTATTGAGTTGCAAACGGATGCTGAATAATGTGGCAAAATTCACCTTCTTGGGATATTGTAAAATATGCATTAATATGTTGACAAAGGGTTTTTTGGTGTCAGTGATCCTGTACCATTTTTTTTTTCAAATTCAAAATGGCGGAGTCGATATGATCTCAAGCTCCGTGATTCCAAATATGTCAGATTTAAACAATTCAAAATGGCGGATTAAATATGACCACCAACAATGTGAAACTATGGATTCGCATGAAACTTATTTCCTAACATATTTTAAGCTTCCTGATTCCAAATCTGATGTTAGATTTTGTAAATTAAGCATGGGGGATTCAATATGGCGGGCCCAAAATCAAAATATGTATAGTCAACTCACATGAAACTTTTTCCTGCGACATTTGAGAATCTCTAATTCCAAATCTGTTGTCAGACTTTCAAAATTCATAATGGCGGATTTAATATTGCAAACCAAAGTCTAGAAACTGTCGGATTTAATTGAAACTTATTTCCTGTGATACTTAAGCTGGTGTCAAATTTTCAACAGAATTTACCGGCTGATAAATCGAATTGAATTTACTTTTATAAGGAAAACTTTGGAAAAACACACAATAGTACAATTGTACTTGCTTGTGTGAAAACTATACTAAGTTCATTACATTCATTTTTTTTTCAACAATCAATACATATATAATTTTAAGCTCTTTCACATGTTCATATAAGCCCCAAACCCAAAGTCTTGTAATATTGCAGAAAATAAGTTTTATGCAAATCGAACATTTTCGTTCGCCATATTGATTCCGCCAGATTGAATTTGAAAATTCTAATATAAGATTGAGAATCGGGAGACTTGTACTATTACAGAAAGTAAGTTTTATGCAAATCGTATATATTTTTACATTTTCGGTCGCCATGTTGGTTCCGCCATTCTGCGTTTTGAACATCTGATATTAGATTTGGTATCAGAAGTCTTCTAATATTACAGGATATAACTTTCATGCAATTCGGAAATTGTTTACATTTTCGGTCGCCATATTGACGCCGCTATTTTGAATTTAGAAAATCTGATGTGGCCAGGCACATGACTTTATCATACTATATATAAAATTAATAGTTTAGCTGCATGAGATTCTATTTGATCGAGATCGGCTATGTCTGCATTAAAATAAAACTAGTAGAACTAGACAGATATCTCGATTAAAGCTGCGTGCGGATATTGTACTCCGTTGACACCGGGTACACCGTCCAAATGACATTACGTGTTAGTGGGTGTAAAAACTGTAACGGTGTTCAATATCCGAAGGCAGCCTATATTGACAGTAGTATTTTCAAAACATTAGCATTTGACACTAGCTACTGTCATTAGAATCAAAAAATCTGACATATCCTGGCTACTAGTTTTAAAGCAGTACGACCGATCTCGATGAAATAGAATTTGCTCATGCAGCTAAACTATAAATTCTACCAAAAATTGTCATATACATAAATTATAGAAAATTTCCTCTCCTTTAATTTATTATTTAACTATTTTGACGACATTACACAAATAGCGGCTCATTTACAAAATCTTCGAAAAAAGCTAAGAGTAAACCTTTGGACCCTTTTCAACAGAAAGCTTTTCAGCTCTAAGTTTGGTTATGAAACTTCTAAATATGAAGTTTTGTCCCGATACCTTTAGTAGTTTCTCCGGAATCGTCTCCACAAAAACGGGTACACACACACACACATACACACACACACACACACACACACACACACACACACACACACACACACACAGACATTTTTTTGTACCTTGGTCAAAAATGTTTAGAGGACCCAAAAAGACATATTTCCGCTAAAATCTCAAAAAATTTTTTTGGCATGATTACAATACTTTACATACTGCGTATGATAAAGTAAAAATCTGTTATCAGGTTAGGAATGAGGAGTCTAGCAATATCGCAGGAAATAAGTTTCATGCAAATCGGATTAATTTTTTCATTGTTTGTCGCCATCTTGGTTCCGCCATTGTTAATTTTGAAAATCTGATATCATATTTAGAATCAGAGATCCCAAATGCATCTTATGAGCATGTTTAACAGATGTGTTTCAAAACTCCCAGCTTATTACCAATTTTGCCATGTTTTCCGAATTTCTCGCCACTGTGGCCATACGTCCATACTTAGGATTTGACAGTAATTCATCTAAAAAAGCTTTGGCCGATCTATAACCATTTTCAATTGATTGATCCATACCACACCTACATTTCATTATCATTTTTGGTGTTTAGAAAATAAACTGCCTCGGGGTTATGCCGTGTGTCAAGATTTGTAAATGCTGACGTTACGCCAACCATGTTGCTTCTTCAAAGCTAATTGACAATTGCGAACTCACACACGCACACACACACAACTTTTGTTTTTAATTGTCTACGTATTTCTGTTGCATACAGTTACTTGTAACTTGTACACTTTACACTTTATCACTGCAGCCAAATAATGTCTATATTAGTTTAATGAAAAAAGAAATAGTGGAAAATAGAACGAAGTAATAATAAGCAAGATTGCTTGTTGCCCCATTATTACCTTCGCTAATAAGAGCGGAGCTCTAGTACCACCGGTAATATGGGTACTAAATGTAATAAGATTAAAAAGGGTTTTCTAGAAATTTAATTAAAGAAACGGGAGAGATAGGGGAAGAAGTAACACTCAAATCTACTTGCATTCTTAAGGAAAGTAAGTGGATGATTACCAGAATATGCCAGTTAAGAACCTGCAGGTAATTTCAATAATTGTACGAGCGGAGAAAGCAATAAAAGATAGCTATAACCTTTTATGTTCGAATGTTTAATGGCATCTTAAATAAATGAGCAGTTTTTAGGTACTACTCCAAACTCTTAAGTGTTTAGAATACCTAATTTTGGCACTAGTATTTAAGCTAAATCAGCGTACATTATTAAATGAAGATTGTAACTAATATGATTAAATTAATAACCGAGTTAATATTAATAATTAACTAGCAAAACCTTTTCTGTACATAAAAAACATCCAAATATTGACCGTAATATATTATCACACATTTTATTAACCGTAACTATTTAATAACTGAGGGATGACTCCCAAAATACTAACTTTGATGTTGAATATAACACTCAATAAACCGAATGACCAATGTGCCACCGTTCTTTTTTATGTCAGTTCCACAATATGAACCCATCATATTCCGTAATATATGATAATATAATTTACCAAATGGGTTTTATATAGGTTATAAATATAATATCAACGACGGCGTTCACTCAATTATGAACGTGGCTAGGAGGGTTGCTTTGTTATCGCTACTCAATTCAGTTTATGTCCACGCAAAGTTTCCCTATAACATCTTTTAGGACATATTATATCTGTATGTGTTTGGGTTTGTTACAAAAGGACAGCTGTCACTTGGTTTCCGTATCCTATGGGCAATACTTATCTGATGTACAATATTGTGAATTCAGTTCGATTTTCACAGAATAAAGGATGTATGGTAAATTGAATTGTAGTATTCGATATCTCATGTCTGAATGTTAAATTGATCAGACCAAAATGTTAGTACTTATAACTTATTGATTTTCTATAGTGCCTACATACTCTTCTCGTTAATTTTCTTAAGTAAGACCATTATTTTCTCTGTTTACGGCTTAGTTTTGTTTTAAATTGAAGCCTTTATTTTTCAGATATAATAACAGTTTTATTTTTGTGGTCATCGACAGTGTTACAAAAGGACGCAAAACGTTACAAAAATCAGTTTATGAGAGAAACAATTTTTAAATTTTGAACCCAAATTTACATCTATTTTGTATATTTAGAAAATTTAAAAATTATTATATTTTTGTTATATAAAAACATAATAAAGTCTAAACTGAGATTGTTGTTTATATAATATATCAGTGTTTTGGGGATATGATTCCTAAACTGACAAATTTTTTAAATATAAATCGGCGGGTCAAATATGGACGCCAACAATGTATTAAATAAATATTGGGTTCTCACACAAATTATTTGCTGTGATAATTGTAGGCTCTCATTCCACGTGTCAAATTTCGAAAAATTAAAATGGCAAATTCAATATGGCGACAGAAATAAACTTGTTTATTACTATAATTGATTCAAATTGGGGCACGTACACAAAAAATTTAGACTTTCGACTTTCCATGAATAATACAGATACAAAATTTTATTTAATTCAAATAAGTATGCATTAAGAGGCTGGTTCAGCCTAACTTCAGGTCTGTTCTGCTCAGCTCTGGTGGTCCCCTATTGGTCCAATTATTCAAACAGTTCAATGCTCCTGTGGGTTAATTATTGAATAATGATAGCATCTTATAAGATTACAACAATCTGAATTAACTATTCTAGTGGGCCACATCTCCATATGTATTATACCCATGCCCAATTTTAAACAATTGCTGCTCAAAGATAGACGTATAATTGGAGGACGGGTGATATCCTGATTTCAGGAATAACAATTCAATTATGTATTTTTGCGACGCGCCGCAGTAGTTCCACTTTATGTCAATGTACAATTTGAAAAAAATTCAATAAATGAAAAGAAATAAAGCCACACCTTTGACGAATCGGCGTCGTATTTTCCCAATTTTTCCATCCATGTTCGAGTCTGAACACTGTGTCCATCTACGATGTTCTCGAGAACTAGTCGTCATTAGACGAAGATAATAGTAATGGGTCTATCTCTAACTACCATATACCACAAAAAAGGCTGTTACTCGCTAAAATTCACATTTATATTTACTGGGACAGATTTCGAGAGTTCTAACCTACAAATCCGATATAATCTGAAAATGTAGAAAACTTGGGGACACTGCACAAAGAAGTATTCTAATCGAAATTAGGAGATTACATAAAAATTCTACTATTATATCGGACATCAATCAGGTTTGTGCCTAAAGAAGTATACTATTGTTTTTTAAAATTTCCTTTTCAATTGATAGGTTAGTTAGCAGAATATACATATAAACAGTGCTGTTTTATCCATTCTACTACCAGAGAATTCAAGCTCCAAATATGGTATGATGCAGAAGATCATTACGGGTTTTGTAATTGGATTCAAATCACATTACGAGGAATCAAAATCCTTACGTACTATTTTGTTGATCGAAGAGGATTTCTAGACAAGAGATGTGATTACTAATTTTCATAATTTCCATGAACTGACAATAAAATTATCGAGGTATGCTGAAGATTACCGATTTTTTATCAAATTTTTTGGTAATATTACTGGAAGACGTCTATAACATTACTATATGAGAAACGTATAATGGGACATAGTCGACTTGTCAACCACTGACTCCAGATGTTTTTCTTCTCAAGTGCAAAGTGTATGGAGGATTACGTTTAACACAACAAACCGCAGATAGTATTGCAATTAGCCCCGAAGAACCGAACAAGCATTACGACCCGTATGCGTGTGGTCTCATGATAGCGAGGATCAACATTTTTGTGATTTTGATATTATAATATAATATTAATAGAGCTTATTGTTGTCTATTTGTCTTTTATAAATCATATATGAATTACAAATTGGTAAATAAAGAATAACTTATTAACTGTTTTGTTTTTCTTATACGTCATCAGATCCCTGTGCTGTGGATGTACATACGTATGTAATATCGACCCGTGCAACAAAGACTATAATAACTACATTTAGTTTGTTAGTTACGATAGTCTACGTTGCATGGGTCGATATGTATTTGTTTTTCAGTAGCTAGGCATAAGTGTATTATCGGCTGAGAAATGAGTGCATAATCTATCGTACCAAGAGTAAGTAATCTGTGACCAAAGTTATTGGTACGGGGTTTGTTTTTTAGGAGGTATAAATGTATATGGGCGCATAATCTCAATACACTTTCAAATATTCCACATATTCAGTACGTGTGCGTGTATTCATAGTACGTGTTTTTGCATATATCACTTCATAAACCGTAGACAAATGTTGAAGTTATTTATCATATAAATATATGATAAATATCTCACATACTCCACATAGGTTATGTCAACAATTTATCACAGTAATTTTTAGATCTACCATGTTATGTTGGTAACCGTTGTAAAATCACTAGACAGCCTGCTTACGTGTGCAAAAATAAATTGAAACAGCGTTAAAGACGTTAGATCATATAATGTTGACCGCACGTCGGCAAAGTCTATCTTGTTCCAAAGTAGCTTTAGCGAAAACGTCGACATCCCCACGCAAAGACCAATTCTCGACTGATTTTTCTAAACTTATCAAAAACAGCCAAGCCTCTATCGATCAGCTGTTGGACAGGCCACTTAACTCAAAGAAATCTGGTGTTACAATAGAGGCAAAGAAATATTTCTTTGCGGATAAAACTGCATTTTTTTGTAATATTTGCTTAGATTAATTTAGAATAATTATGATTGTGTTGAGTGAAAGAATGAATGTTTTAAATTATCGAAATTGTTGGTTAAGTTAAAATGCGATATTTTAAGGTTGCAGTAAATTGTTCTTTGATTAAAGAAATTATTAATTTAGAGCAAAGTGTTACAGCCTTTTTGGGATGTCGCACATCCTCGACCAGTGGTTGGTATTCCCAGACTTACAACATATAATCAAAATTAGGGTAGCAAAGTGTACGCTGATTCGGAATCGGAACTTGAACCTGCATGCACTGTGCTCTACACTGTCGATCACATGGCCCTTTTAGCAATTTCGGCAGTCGCATGAAATAAAGGAGCTGTAGGCTTTCACCGGCTACTATTTATACTCAACTTAACGCCGAACTGCAAGGAGAGTGTCTACAGTGCCATCTAACAATACAGTTGGAGGATATTCATACTAAAAATACATTTATTTGAATCAAAATATGATTTCTTTGGTGGAAGAAAACCTATTTTTAAGCCAAAGGAAAAATATTACTTTAAAGGAAATAAAGCTTTTCTTGTGTACAAATATATTTGTTTGTCAAACTTAGATTTATTTGGTGTAAAGTAACGTCTTTTTAAATCAAGACAAAAATACACAAGGAGGACAAAAGCATACGTCCAATCGTCACCAACAACGGCACCCCTGCTGGTAAATTGGCTCGTTGCCTTCAGAAGATAATACAACACGATTTCAATTTTCGACCCACCTATGCTATAACTAATACTGCTTCCCTCATAGATAAAATTAAAAATGTCAATATCACAAAAACTTCCAAGTTGATCTCTTTCGATATTAAAAACCTATACACGAACATTCCCATTACAGACACCATTAGGATCATAAATGATTTTCTCCTTGATAACCTCCATAGGCACCCCCATCTTGACTTCTTTGACATTTCTGACATCGTAGACCTACTGCGTGTCGTCACAAAACAAAATTTCATGTTCTTCAATGACAAGTTTTATAAAATGACTGATGGATTACCTATGGGATCCCCAATATCAGGCTTGATGGCTGAGTTCTACGTTAATTCCCTAGAAAGAGAGTTATTCTCTGACAAATATAAAATTATCACCAAAGATATTGCCTATTATGGCAGATACGTAGACGACATCCTAATTATATATAATGGAAGCCAGGCTCAAATCACTGCATTACTTAACATCCTTAACAACCTAGGTACCCTACAATTCACCCTAGAGCTCGAGAAAGCTAACACACTTCAGTTCTTGGACCTAACAATATTCAAAAATCTCGACTCCAATAGTTTGAATTTCAAAATTTACAGAAAGCCAACCGCCACAGATGCCATAATCCCTAAGTCGTCATACAGTTCTCCCTCAAACAAACGAGCAGCATTCCGTTACTATTTTGATAGAGTGTTCACCGTTCCACTGAACAAATTCAATTACGATAGTGAAATTTGCACAATTTTACATATAGGAAAGAACAACGGTTATGACACTTCTTATATACAAAACATATTCAATAGCTGCCACCAGAGTAGAATTCAAAAAGCCATTTACCCCAACTACAGTACCAATGACAGATACATTTCTTTAGATTTTCAGGGGGAAGTATCATACAAATTAAAATCCATTCTAGATAAGAACAATATAAAAATTTCATTCAGAAATGGCCACAAGTTAGGCAACCTAATTATCAACTGCAAGCATAGAACTAACCCACTATCACGAAGCGGAGTTTATAAAATTATATGCCCCGACTGTAATAAAGTCTACATTGGTCAGACTGGTAGAAGTATAACCACTAGATTTAAAGAACACCTGACCGATCGCAATTCTTGTGTTTACAATCATGTCCGGGAAACCGACCACAAAATACAGGTGAACCACGTTAGACTTCTACATGAGATTAACAAGTCGAGGAAACTAGACATATATGAGGAACTTGAAATATATGGTCATTACGTGAAGGCACCAAACCTGCTCTTAAACCAACAAATTGAAATTAACCCATATAGATTATATACCAATCTGTTTGAATCTCCCGCCACACAAGACGCGCCACCTCAAGAAAACTGACAGACTTCACACCGGACATTGGTTTATATAAAAAAGTTCTTTACTGGTGCTGCTTAGACGCAATTTTTCGTTGTATGTATCAATTTTTCGAAGTTTTAATTGCTTTTCATTGTTTGCATTACATTATATTTGTGAGGTTGACGAACCTAACCCTAAATAATTGTTTATAGACCAGAAGCTGTCATCCGAACACCCCTAACTCCGCATAAGTGTGATAAAGAAGGCATACATAACCTAACACATGATCTACCGCACGTTTTCGAGATATTGACGGTAAACCGATTATTTTGTTTATTTGATTCTTAACATTGTTACTTTTCACTTCCTTATGCTGGAGTAGCTTACTAATTGTCGTTGTTTTTCCAGTATGGCCTGAAGACGAGAATTAATATTCTCGAAACATGTAGCCAAGAATACACAAATTAGAGAAAAACGTTGGAGTTTTATTTACCCAGTTTCATCAAGTTACCCACCCCAATGAAAAATGGAGTCTTTTATCCCTATAACAAAAATATTACTTTAAATGAAAGTAATTTTTGTATGTATCCAAATTTATTTATTCGAAATAAATTAATCTCTACAAGCAAATAAACTAGAGTATTCAATGAAGTCAATATTGTTGGCGTCAAAGAAATATGTTTTGATTCAAAAGAATAAATTCAAAAGAATCTTAAAAAGAAGAAATTTTTTCTGGGTATGTGAAAATTCTCTGATGTTAGATTGTCAAATTTTAATACCCAATATGGTGACTTAAAGTAAAAAAAGTAAAATATACTGTCGGATTGGAATGAAATTTATTATCTATAGGTACTTTTTAAACCTCCTGAGTGCAATATGATTTTTGATTTTGAAAATTTAATATGGCAGACCAAAATATACAGCTGTTTTTCTACAAATATGTACATTTGAAATTAGTAGCAAATTTTACGTGTTTTTATTATTTTGATAATAACCATTTATCCGAAAAACTGACAGTTTCTGAGACAAAAACTCAATTTTCCTACGTTTACCGCCTATAATAATTTTATATTAATAAGAAACAATAATCTAATATAACAAAAAAAAACTATAATCTGGTTGCATACACAAATTAAGCTTGTTTTTACTTAATGATCTTCAAATAGAAATTTTTTTGATAACTCGTGTCTTAAATTGACGAATAGCAAAGTGGTAGTAAAGTAAAATAATTTACAATTATAAGAAAAATTATAAATAAAACTCCTTGTTCGTCTCTGTTCAGAATAATTTAATTCGTATTAGTGACCGGTTTCTCCCAGAACTTTGGGCATAATCGAGCTAATGCTAGAAATTTCAACAGCAAGTCAGCAAAGCGTGCAACAAGACTAACAAAGAAAACTTACAGTCGGAAAACAGTTTTGAACAAGGCGAAATTTAGCGCTCTTTGTCGAGCAAACAAGTAATTGGTTAAAATCTTTTAAATGTAAATGTGACTCTATTTAATGTTCGCTATATTTTAGGTTATGAAGTTCTATTACTCTGAACAGAGAAAACTTGGAGATTTATTCCTACTTACTATTGACACCTGTTCCACGAAGCGTTACACCAAATGAAACTCATAATTTATTTAATTGGTTTTTAATTAAGAAATCAATTTAAGGATTATTATTTTGTTCCATGTTAACTTTAGTATATGATTGCTTTTATTATTAGAGTTAGAATGTCGGTTAAATCAGCAAAGCTGTACACATGAACAAAATAGTATCTAAACAAAACAAAAGAAAGAAACGTCATTTCTTAAATATGGTCATATTTCTTTTTGTGGTCCGATTCATATACCGTTTTAACATATTAGGGACACATTTTTATTTAGAATTTAAAAGTTTTCACCAACTTTTGTTTGTTTTCTCTTATGGGGGCTTATGAGTTTAATTCATATCAGTTAATTTTTGCTCTGAAAGCTCTGAAAATGGTGCCATAAAAATATACATTTTAATTATGACAGCCGTTTTCGATTTATTGACACACCTGAAAGAACACCATTATTTTCTGTGTAATGTAATGTGCCAGATGCCGTATCTTAAATAAAATATGACTATTAAATTTGTTGCAATTTCTATTTGCATTAATCCCTGATAATTTAAGGGTGCCATTAAGTAAATATGATTTAAAACAGCTCTAATGACAACATTTTTACTTGAATTTTTATATTTACACAGAAAGTGTGTCGCTTGTGTTGAAAGTGTGTCTTTTATATCTATTACCTTTAACATCAACAAAAAATCATTCCATTTTAGGATTTTATCGTAAAAAATGACTTCTATGAAAAAAAAATCTGATGTGGCCAGGCACATGACTTTATCATACTATATATAAAATTAATAGTTTAGCTGCATGAGATATTATTTGATTGAGATCGGCTATGTCTGCATTAAAATAAAACTAGTAGAACTAGACAGATATGTCGATTAAAGCTGCGTTCGGATATTCTACTCCGTTGATACCGGGTACACCGTCCAAATGACACGTGTTATTTTGTGTAGAAACTGTGAAGGTGCGTTCCGATTGGTGGCAATGGTTGGTAATGGCGGTGTAAGCAGACGAAATTATAGTGTTTCTCACATGTCGTGATGGCGACACATATTAGTTTGCATGTACATAAACTTGAGTCACTAGCAATTCTATTAGAAATACTATAATCTACTACCACTGCCATTAGCACTAATAAAAACGCACCTTAACGGTGTACAATATCCGAACGCAGCTTGTATTGACAGTAGTATTGTCAAAGCAGTAGCGTTTGACACTATCTACACCGTCATTAAAATCACATCTGACATATCCTGGCTACTAGTTTTAATGCAGTACGACCGATCTCGATGAAATAGAATTTGCTCATGCAGCTAAACTATTGATTGTACCCAAAAATGTCATAGTTATAAATTATTCAGAATTTCCTCTAGTTTAATTTATTATTTAACTATTTCGACGAAATTCCAGAAATACCGGCTTATTTACAAAATCTTTCAAAAATGCTAAGACTAAACCTCCAGTTCCTTTGGACCCTTTTTAACAGAAAGCTTTTCAGCTCTAAGTTTGGCCATGAAACTTCTAAATATGAAGTTTCGTCCCGATACCTTTAGTAGTTTCTCCGGAATCGTCGCCACAAAAAACGGGTACAAACACACACCCACATCCACACTCACAGACATTTTTTTGTACACTGGTCAAAAATGTTCAGGGGACCCAAAAAGACCTATTTCCGCTAAAATCTCAAAAAAAAATTTTGGCACGATTACAATACTTTACATACTGCGTATGATAAAGTAAAAATTTGATGTGGCCAGGCACATGACTTTATCATACTATATATAAAATTAATAGTTTAGCTGCATGAGATTCTATTTGATCGAGATCGGCCATGTCTGCATTAAATAAAACTAGTAGAACTAGACAGATGTGTCGATTAAAGCTGCGTTCGGATATTGTACTCCGTTGACACCGGGTAGGTACACCGTACAAATGACACTTACGTGTTATTGGGTGTAAAAAGGGTAATACAATATCCGAACGCAGCTTATATTGACAGAAGTTATTGTCAAAATATTAGCATTGTCATTAGTGTCATTACTGTCATTAGAATCAATTATTCAGAATTTCCTCATATTTAATTTATTACTTAACTATTTCGACGAAATTCCAGAAATGGCGGCTTATTTGCAAAATCTTTTAAAAATGCTATGACTAAACCTCCAGTTCCTTTGGACCCTTTTCAACAGAAAGCTTTTCAGCTCTAAGTTTGGTTATGAAACTTCTAAATATGAAGTTTCGTCCCGATACCTTTAGTAGTTTCTCCGGAATCGTCGCCATAAAAAAAAAAACGGGTATACATACACACACACACACACACACAGACACACACATACACACAAAAAGACATATTTCCGCTAAAAACTCAAAAATTTTTTTTGGCACGATTACAATACTTTACATACTGCGTATGATATAGTAAAAAGATTTGTCAATTCAGCTCTATATTCCTTCACATTTAGTTTCATCATAGAAATATTATTCCAATACATTTAGTACAATGTTAAAGTAAAAAATACATTAAACTGCAATATTTACATTCAAGACTAAACAATTGCCGGATTATATTACATATTTTCTAACTAGTGGGCTTAATTTGAAAATTGATCTGCCATGTATCACTATAGCTACTGGATTAACACAAATGACATTAAAAACGGATCGATAATTTAATCGCAAATTTGCATTTCACACAGCGAGCCATAATCCGATATTGTCCGACTCACCGAATATTCGAATGTTCGAATGCGATCGAATAGCGATGTCATGCGAATTGTATGACGGGTGATCCGTTGAAGGCCAAAAATTTCATTATGTGGATCACGAGGTCGAAGCAGAAAACAGCGAATATTCAGGACGGGAAATGGGATTTTTACGTAGAATAGAGAAAAGAGCCGGGGACCGACCGAGTTTTCATTTAGCCGCGAAATAAGCGGATATTGTTCGTGTTTCTTTCTGCGTTTCTCTCCCTGTTTAATAAAAAATAAATTAGTATTAAAGTTGTGGGAAGTTCGCTGTGGTTTTTAACTTCAGCCTGTTCCGGCGTTCGGTAAAATAAAAAAAAAAAGAAATGTATAAAGAGAAACTGGATAGCAGAGGGAATTGTATCTATTTAAAATAATATTCATGCTGATAATTTTAGTCTAGTTTTAATATAAAACTAGTAAGGAAATTATCTTCAGTTGTGCTGAAGTTAAAATATCGTAAAATACCGTAAAATTAAAAAAAAAAGTGAACCGATTTTAGCCCATTCACGAACTTCTCCTGACTTATATATAGATAAGCTTGTATACCAAATTGCAGATCAATAACTTCAAAATTACGGCAGTTATCGTGTTCAAGTACACAGACGGACATTCATGGCAAACTCAATATACCCCTCACCACACTAAATGTGGGGAGTATAATGAATTTGACTGTAATATAGTAAGTCTCTTGAGAACGACTTTAGTTTGTCATGTGGTGCTGCAATATAAACTTTAGTTATGTACATGCAACATTGCTTCAAGATATAACTTTTGAAATATCAAAAGATTCAGCATCCACAGTGAGAGGTAAATGTAAAACTAAAGTAAATTTAAACTGCTACACAGATAGAAAAGATTTCTTGTTTTTAAGAAACATAATCTTTTGAATTTATTCTTTTGGATCAAAACATTCTTTGGCAAAAATATTTAAGTATTCATTTTTCATTGAATACTAGTTTATTTACTTGTAGTAATTAATTTATTTGGAATATCTATTTAACTCAAATAAATATACATATTTGGATACTAACAAAAATTACTTTCCTTTAAAGTAATATTTTTCTTTTGATTTAAAAAAAACCGTAAATGTAATCTTAGTCTGAATACCTCATCCAACTGTATTGTTGTATGTTGTATTGTTGTATGTATCTCCTCGCAGTTCGGCCATATCTTCAGTATACATAATAGACATAGGATCCCAAAAGACGGTGACATGTGAAGATTTTGCTCTACTGTACCCTCCGAAAAGTTCTTGTCAATACTAGGTCCACATGAATTACTTCAACAAACTAATAATTTCTCTCTATTTTTATTCGCAAAGAAATATTTCTTTGCTTCTATTGAAACACCAGATTTGTTTGAATCAATTCATATTTATCTGAATTAAACAAAATTTTTTATCTGAAGTTATTTTACGAAGTCTTTAGCCATAACTTTTCACAAAAAGTGAAGTTGGCGAACATTTGCGAAAAGCTAGAAAACTAATAAAAATGCTGCATACGGAGAACACAAAAAAAAACTCGTTTGCTAGTTTTCTTATAAACCTACTTGTTGCGTGGGAAAATCATTCTGTACAGCATGTGCATTGGTGCAAATTCAGCACTGCGTTCAACTGCGATTTTATTTGTATTGAGACTAGTATGGATAATGTTTTTAATAATGTTTTAAAAATATACATCGTTCCGGAAATGTTTTAGCATATAACACAAATATCCTGTATTTGAATTCTCCTGGGGTTGTAAATAAATGTAAAATATTTTGGGAACATATAAATGAAGCCAAATTAGTTTGAGAAGCTTAATCAACATGGATCCAAAAATTAGCTGTTTGTACAGGGTGTCCATTCTTCGCACAAATGCTAAATGTTTGTTCGAAGAGATACAGAAGAGACTCTATTGACATAATCTTACGTAATTTTATGCAGATAATTATTAAAAATAATAACCCTTTTTATCTTATTAATTTTTGAAGTTTTTTGAAGAAAAGAAACCATGAAGATTCTGCTTTTAATGCTTAACTCAACACCAAATGGACCTTAATATTTAGAACTCACATCAAAGAACAAGTATTTACGAGGAATATGATAGTGCAATTAGATTTGAGATCACTTTGAAATTAAAGAAGAAGATAAACAGCTTACCCAATCAATCTAATTATAATATATTGTGGATAATGTCAGTAATACAATATTATTTGACGATCACATAATTAAGGATATAAATCTCAAACATGAAGTTTATTCATGACCCGTAGGAAAGTGTATAAACATGCGAGCGATTTACATCCGTTTTGTGCGAGTCAAATACTATATTGTATATTACAGAAAATAAGTTTTACTTGAATTCGATATTCTTTACAGTTTTTGTTGCCATATTGGTTCCGCCATTTTGAATTTTGAATATCTGATACCAGATTCGCAATCAGCAATCGTCAAATCTTACACGAAATAAATTACATACAAATAGGTATTTTTTTTTTTAATTTTTTTATCGTCGTTCTGGTTTTGAATTTGTAGACAGCTTATTACGAGATTTGGCTACGTTTTTTGACCACTTCAAGTTGGTGCCCATCCAAGTTTCTTAGATATATCAAATTTTACTTAATTGTCATTTGTGTTTTTGCTTGATAATTTTTCGTCTTGTGTGTTTTTTTAATGTAGGAAAATCGATACTATTATGTTATTTTTTATGTCAGTTATACAGGGTGAGGTATTGGTATCGCGGCGGTCGATAGTTAATAAATCGAGTAAGAAAGAAAAAAATATTTTATACAATAGTTGTTTGACTCGCCATTTACTAAAAGTAAAATTATTCTCATTTATGCAGTCTGTTGCATTTAGATGTGACGGAAAGTATGTAATTTTTTTTTAAATGGAAGTTCCTGTATATTTTATTATACTATGAATACTACTAAATTTGTTTATCCAACCGTGTATGTTACTAAGTCACAGCGTTAATAGTTCGCGAGATATTCAACTGTTTTTCCAAAATATGCCCGTTGCAGGATCTTTTTAAAAACTATGTAAAACCGACATTTTTGCCGATTTTGCCTTTAAACTATTTGAGACAATAGTCAAAGCCAGTAGGTAGATGATAGTATCCAAAGATATTAGATACACTTTACACGCTGTTTATTGAACTTAGTAAATTTTGATGTTTTTCAAATGGCTTTTTCTCGAGTTTTTTAAATGGAACAGCCTGTATAATATCTGTTGGCTGTAATAACCCTTTATTTCGCCCCAATTTACATCTAGATGTCATACGCCAAATATTACTATTTTTGTGATATTTGCAATTTAACAAAAATGTAATGCAATTGTAAATTTTTTATATTTTAGTGAATAAGGTATTTCGTAGTTTGAAGTCTTCAAGTGGCGATAGAAAAGATAATTTAGAAATGATTTAACCAGCTTAATCCTTATGCAAAGTATTACCGTTATGAACATATTAACAATTTTATATGAAATTTTGTAAGTATATTTTGCCGTCTATCGTATGGCAACCGAACACAAATAATTAAAAATTTCAAATTACTGCTAAAGTAAACCCTAAACCCTGTACTTTTAGGGTAACTGTCGTGAAAATTTGTTGACTTCTGAGTGTTGAAAATCAGATTTTCTTTGATGTGAAAAAACTTTGAACAAAAAAAACTGGTAGGCATCTTTCGCTTCATATTTTCATTCATAGCCAAAAAATCTCTTAAAAGCACTTCCAAAGAACCCACTTTCCTTTCTCGTTATCAATATTACTCATATTATCATTCATATTATCCCAATTTTAAATTGTCTCTCTAGAAAAATAACCTATTTTAAACCAATTAACATTAGTAAGTAGATATTGTTGGTTATTTTTTTGTACTGAATACAAATCCGTTCTCAAACGTAGCTCATCAAGACAGGTTTTAGCGTTTCTGTTTCTGTTTGTGTATGAGCGCACATATTATTACAATGAAACGTCTCCGCACAATTTTCACACAAATGAACAATTTTTCACGATAGTCTTCCGGTTCGCTCGCTGTACGTTTGTAAAACAATTGCAAAACATACTTAAAAAATTGTGTAATACCTTGATGACCGTAATAGTTTTTAAAAAGATCCTGCAACGGGCATATTTTAGAAGAAAAGTTTAATATCTCTCGAACTATTAACTCTGTGACTTAGCAACATACACGGTTGGATAAACAAATTTAGTAGTATTCATAGTATAATAAAATTTATAGGAGCTTCATTACGTACTGTCCGTCACGCCTAAATGCAACACTATATAAATGATAATAATTTTACGTTATAGAAACTAATGAGTCAAACAACTCTTGTATAAAACATTTTTTTTTCTTTCTCAAACGATGATGACTATCGACCACCTCATACTAATAACTCACCCTGTATATACTATAAAACATTAGATCATTTTAAAACAATCATAAAAAGAATAATCAAATCAGTACTTGTTGGTTGCTAATTCACATGAAAGCATGAACGGTCAGTGACAAATTGCTTTATTACAGTGCACGGACCCGTAAAATATTAAATTACCGAACATTATATTAAGCGGTTTGTTCCGCATATCACCGCTAGGGATTTCTCGGGTATCCAGACACGGGTTCATAAACGGACGTGGACAAGAGATGCCATTCAGAGGTCCTTTCCCTGGACCTCCATGTCAAAGCTCTATCTAAGCAGCATTTCCCAACCTAAATTGATTTGGATTAGTTTATATAGGACCTGAGAGCTAGTCCGCTGTGATAGCAATAAGGATCGTGGACTGTGTACCCCAGCTGAGACCATGCAAAAGGTATAACTATGTATATACCGAAGCAGCAACTTTGTTAACTAGAGGCCTCTGGGTATTTATTATTAGTGGAGTTTATATGTTAATTAATTTGGATTAATGTGGATTCTATTGTGGAAAAGATTAATGGCATTAAGTAAAATAAATTAGTTTGTTATTCAGTAGACCAAAATGATATGGATAAAATGGAATTGGTAAAAAAACATTTATAGTAGATAAGCTATGTGACTTCTGGAGCAATTATACGTGTTATTTTAAGTAGGGGTATTAATTTATCTTGTGTTTTGGTTTTAAATATTTTTTCTCGACTGAGTGGATTCTAACCAATAGTATCGTGTATTTATAGTTCATTAATTTGTTATTTGGTATTTTTATTGCAGGCTGGAGAAACACTAGAAGGATTTTTGCTCTTGTATAGTTTTTCTGTGTAGGTATTTTCGGTTTTAAGCATTCTGTCTTGGCAATTCAGCTAATTCATACTAATATTGTCGTTCTTCTCTTTCTATTATTTAGTATTTTGTTATTGTAGGCTCAATGAACACGAGTAAGATTTTTTATCTTGTCACTTTTGCCTGCATATTTTGGATTGAAGTAAGATGATTTTCTATGGAGTCGCTCATCCTATTTTGATAATTTTTTCGTTCAGTTGTAGGTTGATTGCAGTAAGGATAGTGTGATAGACATTTTTATTCAAATTTAAGTTTTGAGCATATATAGGGTGGAAGAACTAGGTTAATGTTTTTGTTTTGTGGAAATGTTTTTGTATTCTATGGTTTGTACGAGCTACAACCACTCTACAAACCCACGAATCAAGTGGAGCAGTACAGTAGGGTAGACCGAAGAAACGTTTTTTTTTTTAGTTTTTCAGGAAGTAATACAGCGGAAAAGTTGTGAATTGTGGACACGCGCAACCGGAAGATAAAAACAATTTTAATTATATCTTTACCCCTTCTTAATCTCCCTAATTAGCGTATTTTCCCTGGTATTACGACTTGAAAAAAGAAATGAACGTTTCTTCGGCCCACCCAACCGTACAGTAGTCCAATCTTTTCTAAAAATTTTGTTCTTTTATTCACTTCATTACCTCCTTTATAAATCAAGATAAAAAAATCTGATGGCGGCACATCTGGTGGCCAGCACATTACTTTATCATACTATACCGGGTGATTCAATTTCGAAGCTCACCATGGGGATCTCGCTTATTAGTGGAGATAGATAGAGCCTATGTTTAAATTTGGTCGATGTTTAAATTAAGTTTCGTATTATTGTGCTGATCAATTATCTGAAAAGAAATTTTAGCTGTTATTTTTCATTTTAAAGATATACTCAAAAAACTGATATGTTAAGATATCGTTTTTAATATTTTATTCAAAACCAACCGTAGCTAGACATTTGAAACAAAAACACTCCACAGCGCCTTTTTAACAAGGAATGCAGTGTTATTTTTTAATTTGAAATAACATCAAAGATAGCGGCGTAACCATGGCCAACTTTTGTTTTTCTTATGGGCGCCATGTTGAATTTTAGCATTTTCCGATAGTCGTGTTTTTTCTCATTTCAGCAATGTATGTATAACATGTTGGCATTATTTTTTAAAACAATGGTTTAATAATAAACAAACTTTCTTCTTTTTCTCGTTGTTTGTCGTGCTTAACAGGTCCCCAGCTGGTGCTTGGTTACAGACCGACGGCGCCGGCGCAGGTAATGAAGTGAATCAAATAACTAAATGTTAACAAATTGGGCTAAACTGAAATTTGATTAACACTTTCCACCACAGTATCGTCACTGATGAATCAACCTACACCTCAACAAAAGAATCAGTAATATCATATGAGTGGTTAAATAGAATATAAACTTGAAATTGTGACAAATTTCTAGTGGTGCATTAATGTCAACGCGTAATGTGTTACTCTGTATGGCTATTAATCCCCACCTATATACCTTGTAATGACTCTTATTTTGAAATGTAGATATTCTATTCTGCGTTAAAAATCACTTTATTTTATATTCCATTCACATTTTTTATTCACAAGAAAAATATAAGTTATAGTTTGTGGAAGAATAGGTAAATATGTTGATGCTACAAAACGTCAGTGTATGCAACTGGTCTAACATCAATTTGAAATTAATTTATCTAGGACTCACATATAATAAGTTCATTGTATACGTATCTGTGATTTCATTATTTTACAGCATCGGGCGTTTACAATTTTTTTTTCAATTCCTTGTATTTTTTAGTTGCATAACTATTGCTTCTGGAAGAGCAATTTTATGTTTAGGATATAGTGCTGAATGATTTGTCCTTTTAAATTATTGACCAACAATCCTGGAATATCAATCTCACCAAAGAAATACATGAATGGCGGTTTTGCATGCCACTTTTGCATGTGTTTGTCTGCTGACACATGTTGTTTTATTTGATCTTTGCCGATATGTTTAGATATCAAACTGCTTGAAATTAAACACGAATATATGAATGTTTGATCGAAAAAAGACGTATAGGCAACCAACCTTTTTAGATTTCATATATTTTAAGATTTACATCTGAACGATCAGGCGTTTGCATTCAAACTATAAGTTATCCTGATCTTGTGAACCTTTGCTAATAATAACAAAAATATTCGGCTCAATTCTGTAGAGTCTAGCTGACCTCTAGGCTACAAATAAAAACACCAGTTCATAGAAATCCTACACGTGACAGAGTTGTTTTATTTTTAGGTTTTTCTTTTTTGCAAAGATTCAAAGTCTACTGTGACGTATATTTGGAATGCAAAAACTTTTTAAACGTCACTTTAAGAGAACAGGCTAATAAAAGGTATGTTGACCTCTCGCGAAGTGCAAGCCTTCCGGAAAACCGTCAACCATAAAAAATACAGCATCCCCTTGTATGTACGAACGCCAAGAACGAACGCGTGAGGTCTCGCCTGCTCTACGAACTAATTTTCTCCACCGACGCGACCGTTTGAAATATTGACGAATTTTCGCTAGACTATTCGCTGGCTCTTGCATCTTCGCTTTATAAAATATTCGGACGTACGGCGAACAGACGGGTACACGTACACTACACTTCTATATACATATATTCTAGAACTGGGTGTTGCTGTACTCATGTATTTATGTG
Source organism: Aphodius sticticus (assembly GCA_963966075.1). Lineage (NCBI taxonomy): Eukaryota > Metazoa > Arthropoda > Insecta > Coleoptera > Scarabaeidae > Aphodius > Aphodius sticticus. The sequence goes on from OZ014506.1 coordinate 14,134,582, forward strand.
GGTGTGGATGTGTGTGTGTGCACGTGTTTGTACATGGTTGTGACCTGCGGCTGCTTGATGCTGAGAGTGGTCTAAAGCTATTCGAACGTACCACAACTCACTGTCAAGCTGTCAGCGCCCATCTTAGATGAAATTTGTAACTGGGTTGAAACTGAATATCCGAAACCGAATATCCGTCATTGTATAAGCTGATCACACAAAGAATGCATCTATAAGGATTGACAGGAATATTTGTCGTTTTTTGTTGAAAAAACGTTAAATTTACGAAGTACCAAATCCTTAGAATTTGTTAAAAAAAGAAAATCTAAATGAATAGTTTATCAATGGCCTTGAAAAATAATATTACATGGTCTTGAGACTACATTTGGTGTATCCAACATTTGTTTTTAAAATTTTACTCTTTCTTTCATATTTCATATAAAATCTGTCCATAAATAATTTTATTGCATGATTTGTTATTCATAAAAGTTTGCTGTAAAAGTTTACTATGTCTGTACAGAAGAGAAATCGGTATGACTGTATAAACTTGACGGTCCATTATCATAAAGTTTACAACCGAATTTACTAGTGTTTTATTCTGATTCGTAATTCACATCAACACAGCCATTTACCTAAAGAACTTGAACAGGTGTCATTTTTAGCACTGTCAATGGGATTTCTGATGATATAGCATCAACTGGATATAATATAGGGAATGATTTTTACACCTTGTATTTTATCAAATGGAGATAAAGCTGTGTGATTTTTACTTTATCATACGTAGTATGTAAAGTATTGTAATCGTGCCAAAAAAAATTTTTGAGATTTTAGCGGAAATATGTCTTTTTGGGTCCCTTGAACATTTTTGACCAAGGTACAAAAAATGTCTGTGTGTGTGGATGTGGGTGTGTGTGTGTGTACCCGTTTTTTGTGGCGACGATTCCGGAGAAACTACTAAAGGTATAGGGACGAAACTTCATATTTAGAAGTTTCATGGCCAAACTTAGAGCTGAAAAGCTTTCTGTTAAAAAGGGTCCAACGGAACTGGACGTTTAGTCTTAGCATTTTTGAAAGATTTTGTAAATAAGCCTGCATTTCTGGAATTTCGTCGAAATAGTTAAATAATAAATTAAACTAGAGGAAATTCTGAATAATTTATGACCATGACATTTTTTGGTACAATCAATAGTTTAGCTGCATGAGCAAATTCTATTTCATCGAGATCGGTCGTGCTGCATTAAAACTAGTAGCCAGGATATGTCAGGTTAGATGTCAGATGTGATTATAATGACGGTAGACAGTGTCAAACGCTAATGCTTTGACAATACTACTGTCAATACAAGCTGCGTTCGGATATTGAACACCGTTAAGGTGCGCTTTCATTAGTGCTAATGGCAGTGGTAGTAGACGCCATTATAGTATTTCTAACAGAATTTCATCACGACATGTGAGAAACACTATAATTTCGTCTGCTACCACCGCCAGTACCTACCATTGCCACCAATCGGAACGCACCTTCACACTTTCTACACCCAATAACACGTGTCATTTGGACGGTGTACCCGGTGTCAACGGAGTACAATATCCGAACGCAGCTTTAATCGATTTATCTGTCTAGGTCTACTAGTTTTATTTTAATGCAGATATAGCCGATCTCGATCAAATAATATCTCATGCACCTAAACTATTAATTTTATATATAGTATGATAAAGTCATGTGCCTGGCCACAACAGATTTTTTTTGTACAATATGTAGTTGCTTGAACCTCACTTTGCAACTTATATAAACAGATAATTTGTTTCCAGTTGTAGCCTTTTGTAACCAATAATTCAATTTTTGTTGTTTCTATTACATCTACTGTTATTGGAAACAAAATTCAATAATACTTTCGTTGTTAACTTCTTAGAAGCTACTTTGGTGACTTTTGTCTTAGGGGAATGATGAATTTCCAAATCTATCCATTTCACCCATTTAAAATTCAGGAACAGTCGGATGGCGCACATCTTGCATATATTAAAAATTGCCTGTGCACCTCTAGTATACAATTTTGGCGTATAACAGGTAGTTGACAATCAATTCTACGTATTCTTCACTGCATCTTATTGTATTATCTTCAGCCTAAATTTACAATACAGTCAAACATAACTTAATCAAGGTACATACAATTATTTTAAACAATTCCTTATGGCTAAAGTTAAAATTCGCTATACATAACAACATGTGCCTATCGCTTTGGAACACACAAGACAAGACGACCATTGCGAGGTTAACAGCGTAATGGCAGAAAAAAGGTTAGGCAATTTAAGAGTTTAAAGTGTAAGAGAATATTGGTTTATTATTAAATTTTAATTGAACGTTAAGTAAAGTAACGTTATTATTTCTTGTATGTTTCTCTATTTCCAATTGTTCTAATAAATCTATCTTTATAACCCTTTTTACATCGGTGAATACACTTGGGTGTATTATAATTAATATGATGACCAGTTTTTAATTTATGTTGAAATAAGTTAGATGTTGCTCTGTTTTATGCTCCGCCATCCGTTTAGCGAACTTCCTTCCGGTTTGACTTACATTATATATATACAATTTCATTCTGAATATTTGACTGAGTAAACTCCACACTCTTCCATAATAGCATTAGGTTTTGAAATTTGAGAAAATATTATAAATAGTATTATTATGTTGAAATTAGGCAAAATAATAAATTAAATTTTAACTTAATATCTGCCGGAATGTTAGAAACGTGGAAAATGTTAGCCGTGTTCAATATAGGTTTAGATTTTTATTATTAATGTCATATATAAATTTCATGTTTGTCGAAATACCGTTTTTTTATTTTTTTTTTACTTTTAAAACTATCTACCGTAGCCTTGGAACCGCCACAGCTGTCTGCCATTCTGATTTTTCAATAACAATTTAAAGTATTTTAAAATATCCAAGTGGCAGCTTTGTCGCTACACACTAAAAAATAAATGCTCAATTCAAATGTATACATATTTTCAGAAATATATAGTCACCTGGAATATACGTATGGTTCCACCAAGAGTTTTCGATTACTTCAAGAAAAACATTTGTATTCCTACAAGAATGATATTTTATCAGTTTATTTAATAGATTTAATATTTGTATTTCTCGTTTTAAATAGTTCATATATTCAACTGAATTAAGTTTGTGGACTCTATCGATTATTTACACCAAGTTTAGATTTTACTTTTGCTTGACGTAAAAGGCAAATCAAATACTATCATGAGCTCTCTGTTGTCTGTGTGAAGGTTTGGTCTTTTTTTAAACTCAAAGTGCCAACTATTATGTCAGAATAAGTAGAGTTGTTTGTTCAATTTTATCTTTTAAATTTGTGATAGAATTAAAGAATTACGTTCTTCACCTCATGGAATACTTTAAGTAGGCCTAAGTGAGGGATTAAGCCTTGAACATTAAAGGCATAAGGTGAAAACAAATATGACAAGTCTCACATGACAAGTAAAGTACAATATTTTCATTGTTAAACACGCAACCTAAAAAAATTAAACCATGAACTCAAATCTGTGATGATAAAGACTAGTAAAAACATATCAAAAGAAAAAGGGGACTACGTATACGACATATTATTCAGCAAAATAATTGGTGCACGTGGTATGGCAACAAAGCTGCCTTCGACACAACGCACGATTCAATATTAAAATCAATGTAAATAATTAACTTTAGTACATTTAATGTAATATTTACACATCTCGGTTTTCAATCGGTTCGCATAATTGAATGTTACGCAATCCAGCATCTATTGTAAGCTCGCGGGTTCATTGCCGAGCGCAAATTAATAAAGCACGCCTTGAGACTCCAATAAAATTGTCTGGCTCCGTTTATTGTGTGCTGACAAAGAGCGAGGGGGAATATTTAGATAAAACGTAATTGCTATCCGTTTATTATGTTTCCGGCGGATGACAATCTACATTACCAAACAAACGACGTCAATGACTACACAAAAACGCCATTGTAATAAAAATATTTGGCGTAAATACTTAATTTACGTAAATATATTAATTAGAATTATTCGTAACGTCAAATGATTAGAATAGAAAGAATATGACAAGGCCAACAGTTGATTTATGTGGATTTAAATATCTCGACATTCACCAGTTTTGAGGCCGAAATTAAAAAAGAATAAATTAATGAGAAATTAATTGTTTGTTGAAAAATAATATAAAAAATGCCGAAGCTACAAGCAATCTACTGAACCCCGATTTTCTAAAAATTACCCGGCTGTTGGATATTTGAATTAAATTTTCAGGAAACATTCTTTAAAGATATTGACTATCGAAAAAAATTATTATAATGTCATTTAGGTCTGGTCTTGTAAACGGCCTATCAGATCTCTCAATAGTTTAGTAGCGGAGTAAATTTACTAGTGGAGTAAATCGTATATAACAAACCATTAAATATTAAGCAATTTAATAATTATTGAACCGTTATATACAAAACGTAACCCTATTTACATTTGTGTTCAAATACGTTGCTGCATGAGCAAATTTCATCGAGATCGGTCGTACTGCATTAAAACTAGTAGCCAGGATATGTTAGATATTTTGATTCTAATGACAGTAGGTAGTGTCAAACGCTAATGTTTTGGCAATACCTACTGTCAATATAATCAACGTATCTGGCTAGTTCTACTAGTTTTATTTTAATGCAGTCATGGCCGATCTCGATCAAATAGAATCTCATGCAGCTAAACTATTAATTTTATATACAGTGTGTCTCACGGGACGTTGGATTGTATGGGTACTGTTGTTATTATTAGAGATAGAAAGTCGGTTAAATGGGCAAAGTAGTGCATATTTATGTGCTCAATCATAATCTGTTCAGAAAACAGTTGAATTCCAAACGGTTCCCAAGCTATTTTGAAAAAAACAAAAAATGTCATTTTTTTATTATGGTCATAACTTATTCATTTGTGATCCAATCAAAAAAGCGTTTTGACATTATAAAGGCACTTTTTTGTCTACAATTTGATTGTCAGTTTACATTTTTTTTCGCCATTGAATTCGTCAGAAACAACCGAAACTTTTGTTTTTCTTATGGACGCCATATTGGTTTTAAACATGTTTGGATTCATCATTTTTTTCTGAGTAATTTGGTATGCCACATGCCAGGTTTTTAATACAATAAAATAATAGAATTGACTGAAAATAATAACCTTCCGAGAATTGCTGAAAATCGCATGGTGCCATGGAAGACATTTTGTGTAACAATGTGATATCTACCCATCTGTTGAACAAAATTGATGAAAATCCAGAATTGTATAAAAAAAGTATTATGACTCAAAGAAGACGCACTACTGGGCACTAGGCCCGCGAAAATCAGCACCTTTTTGAACCGCGCCATAATCATGTGTGGTTTGGTTTTAATATATGGTGCGGTATAGTGGTCAACCGATTAATCGGACCAATTTTTTATAACAAAAATTTAACTTCGGAGAAGTATCGGCATTATCGCTCTCTGAGGACGTGGAAGAAAGAATAGACGATATACCGTTGGCCTTACGCTAAGGTATGTGGTTCCAACAAGACGGAGCACCTGCACATAATGCCTGAATTGTGAGGAACTATGTACATATAAGACATAAACTGAGAGTAATATCTATTCAGAAGTAATAACTATTCAGAAGTACTTGACTATGGGCACATAAATACTGCATCACTCAATGTGCTGCATGGCACCATGCAATTATCATTATCTGAATCCAAACATGTATAAAACCAATATGGCGTCCATAAGAAAAACAAAAGCTTCGTTTGTTTCTGACGAAATTATGGGCGAAAAAAATTTTAGACAAAAAGTGCCTTTATAATGTCAAAACGCTTCTTTGATGGGATCACAAATAAAGAAGTTATGACCATAATTAAAAAAATTCATTTTTGGTTTTCTCAAACTGGAAACATGGAAACCATTTTGAATTCAACTGTTTTCTGAACAGATTATGAAAGAGCACATAATTATGCACTACTTTGCCCATTTAACCGACTTTCTATCTTTAATAATAACAAAAGTACCCATACAATCCAACGTCCCGTGAGACATACTGTATAGTATGATAAAGTCATAAAGTGCCTGGCCACATCAGATTTTTTAACTACGCCTTATAAAAAAATTTTATTTTCAAAAATATTCCAATGCTTTTTATTAATTCATGCATTGCCATGGGAAATCTGTGCACATGCAAAATTTACACTCCATTGGAGAAATTTCTCAAATTTTCCAATTTTTTTTGAAAGATTCATGCATTGTCACCGGATATCTGCCTACATGCAAAATATCAACTCGATTGGACAAAGCGAATTGGTATATCTGCCAATAAAATACTCAAATCTGCATAGTAAATTATAATAATAAAAAAATATAAAAAATAAAAAATAAATCTAACAATAAATTGTCACCATAATATTCTAAACCTCTTTGGTCATTATTTAAGCTGTATAAGATCTTCTCAAACCTGCCATATTTTGTTCACTGATGGCTTTCGTGAAAAGGCAAAAGCCCATCGTCAAACCTTTGATAAAAACATTTTCGACCCACTTGCGGTTACAAATTTAATTATTTCGTGGGTACGGTGGCGCCATCGCAGTGCCACAAATAACGCACAAGCGTCGGCGGTCGTCGGGGAGTTAAAATTCTCGTTAATTGGATAAAAGGCGGACGCGCGCAAAAAGCGCGGATCGTCGGAATACTTCCGCTGTGGACGGCCCAGCATAAATCATCCAGAACAGCGCCTGCTCGTGATGATTTGTGCTGTGCACGCGCAGCAATTGGTCGTGACAAGAGAAGACCTCCAGGTCGGATGATGCTGCTGGCATCGTAACAAAAAAAGGAATAAATTCCTCTACATCCGAGTTTCAATTATTCTAATTAGACGAGAATAATTTTCACTTTGTATACGTCGAGTTGTGCAAGAGAGTTGAAAAAGTATGCACTTTTATGTAGTAAAGTGGAATTCAGATAAGATGTTGAGAAAATTAATACAATAATAAGGCTGTATTTTAAGGAAAATTTGGTGGTAACATTTTGGTTGTTCCTTGCATATTCTATAGAGACTCTTATAGCTGCGGAAGAAACAAGTTTCTACCCTTTAATTATGTAATTCTATACTATATCAAATATTACATCAGAGCTTTAATGAAAGACAAGCAAATAAAGATAACACTTTTGGTGGAGGTGCCGGTAGTATCAACTTTGGATGAGATATTTCCAATTATAAATGGTACCTACTTAATTTGTTCATTATTTTATTTTATTTGGAACCTTATATGCAACGGGCTTGTAATAAAAAAATAAGCTAGCTATTGAAATTTGAAAGTTTATCCGTTTATATTATATTAGGCATAAAATATTAGGCAAATATTTTATTAATGCCTAATATCTATGGTGGGAGCGGAATTGAAAATCTGTAACAGTCTCAATTAATACATCTTATTATAATGTTTAGAAATATATTAAACCTATAAACAAATATTTATTTATATGAATTGAATCACCCGGCATATAGGTGATTCAATTTCTAGGCTCACCATGGGGATCGCTTATTAGTGGAGATAGAGCCTATGTTTAAATTTGGCAGTTTCGTATTTTTGTGCTGATCAATTGTCTGAAAAGAAATTTTATCTATTATTTTTCATATTAAAGATATCCGCAAAAGACTGAATTGTTAAAATATCGTTTTTAATTTTTTATTCAAAACCAAACGTAGCTAGACATTTGAAACAAAAACATTCTACAGCGACTTTTTAGGTCGCTTTTCTACATCTTGTTACGATCTTCTAACTGTTTTTCCCGGAATAGCATTGACCGCATTTGTTATTCGATCCCGCAGATCCTCGATATTTCTGCGAGTATCGTGATAAATTTCGTCGTTCACAGTTCCCCATAGAAAATAGTCCAGAGGACTTAAATCAGGGGATCTAGCAGGACATTCCACTACTCCACCATTACCAATCCAGCGACTTGAAGGTTTTTTGATTATTACACCATTATTTTAAAACATATTGCTAACATGTTATACATTGCGGAAATGAGAAAAGACACGACTATCGGAAAATGCCAAAATTCAACATGGCGCCCATAAGAAAAACAAAAGTTGGCCATGGTTACGCCGCCATCTTTGATGTTATTTCAAATTACAAAATGACACTGCATTCCTTGTTAAAAAGTAGCTATAGAATGTTTTTGTTTCATATGTCTAGCTACGTTTAGTATTGAATAAAAAATTAAAAACGATATCTTAACAATCCAGTTTTTTGCAGATCCCCATGGTGAGCCTCGAAATTGAATCACCCGGTATATAAATATTCTTGTGTATTTTACGGTGTTTGGAATAAAATGCCCTTCAACATGGCAGAGTGTAATTATTTAAACTAACTACATTTTACTATAATATTATTAACCATATTCACCTTAAATTTCATTTCATACGACCTATAGGTAAAAAATGCGATTTTCAAAGAATTTTATGCTATTTTAGTGAAATGTATATTGTTTACATAGACTTTAACACATTTCTGAAGACCCCGTTACTTTAAGGTATGTGGTTCGCGAGAAAACCGCAAAAAACACAAAAGAAGCACATTTCTTATTTAAAGGGGAATTTTAGAATTTTATCATCTGCCAAGAATTAACTAAGCTGGTTCGTCAGTTACCGAGATTGAACCAACAACATATCATTTAATGTTCCACGCTTGACAGTTAGGAAATACTGGGAAAATACCACTGCAAGTTGTCATTTGAGCCTAATTGAAGGATGGTGTTACGTCGCATTTTTATTGTCCGCTCAACGAAAATAAAACAATGATGTCTATCAGAGTAGAATTTCTCTGGAATAAAGATCTCAAACTGAAATTTCACATATTTAAAGCTGATGAAATGTTTGCCCCTAACTATATAGAGGTTTATGCGTGAATTACACTGTCAAAGTTTATTATTTGGCAAGTCATTTATGAACTTTCCTAACAAGTTTCATCTATTATGAGATATGTGACGCAATATTACCAATAGCAAAGCAGAAAAGTCGCGAAATTTAACTTCGCATGACAATTACATTATTCATTACATGATCTAAATCTGCAATACATATTACTTTCTCAACCGTCTTCATGTTAAAATAAATATAATTTATGATATTGACAAAAACACAATCACAGCTTGAAATTGAAAAACAGTTTTTGTTTCACTTTTGGTTGGAACTGTTTTATGCAGGATTTGCCGTTAGTATGGAATCGTTGAGTTTGTCTGTATTACTATCAAGCTAGTAAGGTGATTTCAGCGCTACCTGTCACATCGTCAAGTGTTGACATGTGGTAGATACTTTGCAAAGCCTTGATGGAAAGTTTATGAAGATTGCATCAAGTATCTATTTGTCAAAGACTTGTTAAACAAAATTGTAAAAACTCCGATAGTGTAATACAGGCAAGTTTGATATCCCAAACAGAAAATATGGTGTCATGTCAAGTATCTCAAAAATATTGTAGTTTTCAACATTTTGAAGATGTAATAAAAACGTATTCGATCCTCACAAAATTAATGTGGAATAAGTGCACTCTACAATTATGAATTTTATAAAGTATAGAACGTTCTGAATGTATTTAACAGTTGCGCCGATTTATTTTGGATTTTGTAGATGAATGTTTTCGTCTCCTTTGAAATGATGTACCTGAAGACAGGAAGTGCCAGTTGAAAATTACTTTGTGAATTTTGAATTAAAGACCGTTACACCCAAGAATAAAGCTCAAACCATAATAATAATAATCATTATTATTATTATTAATGTAGAAAGTCTATTATTACAGTACATCACTAATACAATATTATAAGAAACTATAGTACCACTAGAAAATACACCTTTTATAACAGCAATCCAAATTACCACATGCATAAGGGAAATGGTACATTTAAATCAATTGCGGTTTACGTGCCATACAGTAAATGGGCGTCATTTAGGAAATAGAGGAATATAGTGGGCGATAACAAAGCAGTTACGGGCTACCCCGACACTGTTCGTGACAATAAAAATACGAACGGTACGAATCCTAATAGCAATTGCGGCGCTTTCGAATAGCTCCGAGCCTGAAGGAACATCTTTATCTTGCTCGCAGAGTACTACACCGGATCTTCAGACCGAGAAACTGATTACTCGCGGCGTAACAATAGATACTGCTCCTAGTTTAAACAACCGAACCAGATGTAAAGTGAATTAAGGCGTATAAATCTTTACTGACAATTTTGTGATTGTGTCAATTACGTTTCACAGATTTCGGATATAAAAATCTCAAACATATAAGCTTTGTGTGTTGTTGCCTTACGTAGCTAACTTTTTATCGAAATAAATGAGATAATAAACGAATAAAGGATTTTATTTTTGATTTCTATCTACGACGGTTGGGAAAATGTGGGGATACTTATTATATTTTAGAAGTGGGTAGAAGAATTTTAGTCACGAATTACTCGGCAATTTTTAAAAATTTTGGCGCTGATGCATATTTTATGAGTGTTTGAATTTCTGTCCAAACTTTGACTAGCGCCTACGGTGTCCTCTAGTAAGTAGTCCCGGACGTTCACGAGCGCAGGCGGTGGGCCATCGGGTTCAATCGGGACTCTACGCTAGAAAGCTCTCGGTATAGGTACATAGAATTAGTGTATACGATAGAAACCAACCGATGTCGACTTTCGAGCGAATTCTATAGTATTACAGACTGGTTCTCCCTATATTTGATTCGACTGAAAATGGCGTGACACCGATGTAAACAAACTATAGCGTACGTTGTAAAGTCTCTAATTAAATAATATAGTATCTTGTTTTCAAACAACAGTTCTTTTGTTTCTGTTCTAATAAAATAATCGTGTCCGCGCTTATGCCGTGTAACGCAGAAAGTTGGACACTCATAGGAGAAACCTAAAATGCAAATATGAGAATTATCTCAAGAGTACCTTTATGGTGGAAGCTATGCAAAAATGACAGACAATGTTGAAATACGGAGCGAAGCCGACAAGCCAGCTGCACGATAATTGCAATTCTTACAAAAACATGCCACTTGATTGACACCTTATGTTTATATGTGATTTAGGGTGATTTATAATTCGATACCTCATTTTTTTGTTCGGCTATAGTTTTCGAGATGTTCTAAAGTTTTGTGACAGTGGCTAAATTAATGAACAAGGAGATAAAGCAGATGATGGATAACTAAATATTAACAATGGATGATATTCCGAACATGTGATACAAATAATAATTTTTGGCATTAATAATAATATTAATATTACTCCACGTTCTTTGTTTATTAATTTACTCGCGCTCATAAAACTTTCAAGTTAAATAACTCCAAAACTATTGATCCAAATAGAAGTTATTTAGGATTTTAACATATTAAGTATCATTTGAAGTGCACACGGCGTGAAAATATACAATTACTCACAACTATGATTCTATACTCTATAGTTCTAATATGTATTAAGTGCACCGCAATCGTTCCTACTTACCCACATGAATATTGTATCGATTAAAACATCTACTAATTGTTATATAATCCATTTATTGAAAACAAAATAACTATACATTTAATAACGAAAAAGGTATTCAAACATAATTTTATTTATATACAGTGAGCGCGTAAAGTATGGAAAAATATCAAGAACGGTTTGCTATTTTAAAAAACCCTCGAACACGTCGATTTATAATTATCAAAATACACCTTATGATATCAAAATTTTTTTTTTACCTTCACATATTTTTAACAGATGACGTCATCGACATTTTTTTAAATGACAACCCTATATCTTTTTTAATGAATTTGACAGATCTTTTAATTGTCTTTATGGTAGCATAATATTTTTATGGCCTTACATCAGAAAATTTTCGTGGAAAAGAGAATTGAAGGTGGTGTGCGTTCTTTGGTGAAAGACTAAATTTCGTTTCTGATTAAAATTTTTACCGTATTCACAAGAAAATTGAAAAGTTTTAGATTTTTTATGTGTTCCAGGTATCAACACATTCATTTGGTCAGGGTGAAATCGTCGGGCATGTTTTCTCAGATTGCATACACTGCTATAAGTCTCGTTACATATGGTACACGTTGTATTTTCAGCCATATCATAAGCTAAAATATATGTTATTGAATTAGAAAAATATATAAGTGTCCTGCAATTTTTTGCCATAAATTCAACTTAAAAAATAAATATTTTTTATATTTCATTTTATTTTTTAATAAGTTTATTAGTATAATTTATAATGGTAGTCCTATATTTTGACTATTATTATGTATTATGCTGATGTACTTACTAGTTTATTCCCTAAGCTTGTCTTTATTTGCTGGAAATATTAAAAAAACGTTGCGTTATTCTAAACCCCTTAGGTAAAACACGCTCGCCGCCCATGCAGCTTTGTTTACATTCGCTTACCTTAGTTCTCACGGCGCCCATCCGTGTCTCTTTATTTATCTGAGATTTATTCCCACATGTTGCAGGATACCTAGCATAATCGTATTCACTACATAAATACGTAAACAGAACGTTAAATCGGAGTTTCAAACAAATTTCAAGTTTATTGCTGATAATGCTGATGGAACGCAAAATCATTTCAATTTAAATGATTTTGCGTTCCATCAATTAATTAATTGCCATACAAATTAGTAACTTACATGTGTTTTTCTAAATATTCTTAACAAAACACAAATGTCTATGCACAAACTCTAAACACTGGCAAATTTGACAGGTACTCAGTGCTCCGTACTCACCCAGACGGTTGTCGATTACATTTAAATTACAGTCGCTCAATGTCGCCTGAGTTCGTGAATGTCCGGGACTATTTACTAGAGGACACCGTAGGCGCTAGTAAAACTTTGTATCTTCAATCAATGATGTTACCAAACATTATATTATTTATTACATGAACAAATTGTCATTGTTTTCTTTTGTAATTGGTAAAAGAATAAGTTAATGCTTCATGATTATTACTACTACAGAGCACAGAACACTGCTAACCAATATAGAAATACCGTCCGAGAAATGCATCTGCATCCCTAATGACCCGAGTAACGAGAAACCCAAGGAACGGATTTAAATACAAATGCGCCCATATGCAAACTAAACTTTACGTACAGAATGTTCTGTTTATCTAACGACAATTTGTTGAAAAGAGGAACAGATTAGTGTAAAGCTTAAGGGATTTACTGGCCAAGGAATAAATTTACTCCAACAGTGATGATGAATAAGCCTTCAACTGCAATTGTTGTCCAAGTTTTCAACAAAAGAATTAACATAAGTATCCCATTTCCAGTGTTTTATTTCACTTTATGCGATTCAGATTTTGCACTAGTTGTTACGTCCGTCACATTTAAAAAAATTGTCTAAATTAATCATTTTACCTTGCTAAAACTAAGAAATAGCTTCTGGGCTGGTAGCGCCCGTTAGAGCTAGGTATTTAAAAGAGCTTTTATTGAAACTATCCAAATCAACCTAAATGTTAAAAATCTCTCCTATGCACGGCAAGGTTTTTTGTTGTTTCTTTGCATTTAGTCAGCGCTATGTGTTTTTGCGATTTTTGATTACTATATTTTTAGTCAGAATTGTCATGTTTCCTACTGTACATGTCAACAGAGAAAAAAGATAATTTGAAGTACGTCGAAAACTAGCAAAAACGTGAAACTATTTAAAAAGATTCCTGTTAAAGGGGGTTTTAAAACAGAAACAATATGCAAACAAATTGCACTCTAATATAGAAACTGTCACATACAAATTCTAATCCCTCACTACTAAACGTAAAAGAACAACTAATGTTTAACAAATTTCAAACAAATTTATACCTGATGTATTGTTTCATGTACAGCCATGGAACTAAGTATGTTCGTATAGCTATTGCAGGATTTGAAAATAGTATGTCGGTTATATATTCGTGTACTGGTCTCCCTCGACCCGGCCGCTTCGCAAAAAGTTGTCCGTCACGAGGTGGTTTTTCGATGGATGTAATGTAACGGGATTTAGTTTATTTTGAGCGTGTCTGATCTTTTCCTTAATGTTATACCTTCATTACAATGTAATAAATGTAATATGACCACTACAGTTAAGTTTACGAGTAGGTAATGCATTTATTTAAATATAGAATTATTTATATATAATAATATTAATAAACATTAAAGTTTTTGATAAACCGATACGAAAATCTCATTTTAAGATATTGCGTAATATCACGACACATTATATAAATTTATTTCATTTAATACACATATTAATTACTTAATTAAATGCACAAATCAACTCGTTGCCAAGGATTATCACTGAATATAGACTATTTCAGAATTGTAATATTAAAATATATTATTCACTAAATGTAAATAAATTCTCTCAATTTAATTTAAATTTATATTTAGGACGGAGCATGTATTTTGTATGAAGGACAATGGCAATATTATATATGTATTTACTTTACAGCAGTTAAAATTTCAATTATCTTTCATGAGATCTAATACATGCTTAACAACAAAAATAAGTAAAATTATACCAATAATATATACAAGATTTCCCACGTTTCTTCCTCAAAATATTTGTTCAGAAAGTAAATTAGTTTAATTAGTTCTTCAATTCATTATAAACTTACAGCCGTTTGAATTATTAACAATATCTCATTTTAAACGGCTCCAACTTCTGAAGGAACAGAGAAAGCCAATGCCAATAAGACAGTATGAAACTTATTACTTTCTGGTCTCTAGAAAAAAAAACAAGAAATTTTGGTATTTATGTATTTATGTTGTCTAAATGTTCTTTTAGATGGTCGTATATTTTGGTTTATTTAATTTTTTTAATAATAATTATTACATATTTACATTCCATCAAAATTCGTCGAAAATTTAGAGCTTGCTTCCACAAGCTATTATAAATTTTTGGAAATTAGGCATATACATAATTGTCATTATTTGCAGTTGTCAGATATTTGAAACATATTGTTGTAAAGTAAATACAAAATAGTAATATAAAAAAATTGTAATAATACATTAATGTTATAAAAAATACATACTCCTTTCTATTTATTAAGTTAAACACTGTAAAATATCGTTGAAGCTAAATATCTCCAAAACATCTGTAAATCACAAGTAACAAATTACCATAAATACAAATTTAAAGCAATTTAATTTTAATTTATTTTTTTTTTAATAAATGTTAATACATATGTTAGTTCTGAAATAACCTAATAAACGTAAAAGTATGGACAACAAGAAATTGATTTTTGTATTTATTAACGCAAAAAAAAGCTAGTAGATGCAATAAGTTTGTATAATTGGTTGTGTTTTATGCAATTTCTTGAAATGAGATTTTCATTTCATCTAATCGATAACTTTTATGATTATTAATATAATATTAACATCATATTTAATAAAAGCACAATTACATTGCAATGTAGGAATTACATTAATTAATTGCACATTAAGCTAATAAATAGAAACATATAAATCATTATAAACCAATTCAAAGCATTCGAACAAGGTTCCGCAAATAATAAATTTCCGATATACGAGTGTGCAGCGTAAACGGACAATTTTTTGCACTTAACGGCCGAGCGGCCGACCAGAATAACAAAAAACTCGTACATGGATGTATCATCGACACTCTACTGAAATACTAATACAAACTTACTTAATACCAAGACTGTACCTAAGTGCACAACTCAGAAGAAAGGTGTCACTTCTGAAGTTAAGCATCTTTCAATCCTATTTACATCGTTATTTAACAGATTTATTTTATAGAAACTAAACTATTTTTAACAAAAATAACGTGATTTTATTTAAAAAAGAGTTCCTTCTTTTTTATCTGACATGTATGTTTCCATGTAAATTTACAATAGAAATGTCTTTTATCCAGTGTAATTTTATATCCAAATTGCGTTTTTACATGGTCATTTTATATTCCGACTGCCATTTTAGAAGGAATTTAGCTGGAATATTACACCGATTTTAATGAGATTTTAAGTGATATTTGTGGTAGTGCCTAATGACTTTACATTAATGTTCATCTAATATTAGATAAAATATGCAGTAATTTTCAATAATTTGTATAATATTATTAAAAACTAAATATCTGTAGGTAGGTATTTAATATACTTTAAATATATTTATTTATAATATATTATCATCGCGCCCTCCACACAAGAATTATCCATTATCCACTGTTTCTAACAATGTACATCATCAGATAGACATAGACATCCGGAAGAATATCCTAAAAAAAAGATTTCAAATTGTTGTTCTCCAAATTTTGCTTTGCGTATAGTTCGAACATTATCTTTCAAGCCTTCTTGGTATAAAAACCTCCAATTTTAAAGCAACTTTTCAAGAAGATATATTAAAGACTCTGTACTTACAGCTGTCTGCCAAGCATGGTGTCACAGATTATACACAGATGCGTAACTTCGTGTCGGCACCTTTGATCTGGCGGTACCTAAATATTTGACCTTGAATCCCACCTGATGGTATTGACGTCACAAAACGTCATCACTTTACGTGGCCTAACCCCCCGCTGAATAGAACACAAATGTTGTAACTGGTTGTAACCACGACGATTATTGGGCGTCACCTTACGCGCCAACTATACGCTATAAAAATGTAATCCTTCCCACTCCCTCAGAATTTCGCCTGTCTGACCTCCCATTTCAATGAAAAAAAGACCCGGCGCGTCAACGTGCGCATTAAATTTTAATCTTGTGATGTCGCATCTGTATAATCTGTGATGGTGTTATGACATCAAATTCTACTGGCTGGTCGCCATCGTTGATGAACTATAAAAATAACACAATTGTTCTGCAGTGGACCATAATACTCTAAACTTACTGCTACATATTTTACCTAACTATTGCACTCGATGCAATGCGTTGTTCGATTGGAACTCAGCTGATCAAACGAGCAACAAAGTGACCATATCATTGTGTCCACTGTGTATAATAACGCATCTATTTGGAACTCCTTTCCTTTCCATTAGTGTGTCCTGACATTACCGATTGACCCAACAAAGTTTTTAGAAAACAAATTAAGTACACATATTTCTCTTCTCCTTTTCAATTTAAACCATTTATTTCAAACATTTTACTCTGCAATTAGCTTTACTTTTGAGTGGAATTCCATTTATTTCTATCGTGCAATTTATTACTGATATGGTGAAGTCATATTATGTTGCCATTACAATATTCAACGTGTACGGTATGAGAACGTACAAACTTTCATCAAAACGTTTGATATAATGTACCACACATACACACACACACACACACACACACACACAACAGTGATAACAATAAACCTGTTAGCAAAGTCACGACAATGCATTTAATTATACAAGTTGAGTAACGTAGCGCGAGAGTTCAGTATAATAATTAAATGGACGTCGCGTCGCTCTATTCAAGTCACCATGTAAATATGTCATCGACCATGTCACGAATACTATTACTCTCGACAAAAATCCTACATGCGGAAGTGAAGTGGCTGGGCTGCGCACTCAGTGCATATTAAACACAGCGGCAGTAGATCGAAGTAAACTTTGTATCTTGTTATACCTCTTCCAGACTCTCGCGAGATAGCAAGAGACTGCGAATCGGGAGAGTGTCGATGCCACATTCACCAAAATCCGCTAACACTCGAACTGCCAGAAGTCTCTACGGATGCAGATAGTCGGATAAAAATCACGCGTTCATCGAGCGGCTTGCTTGTTTTGTACGCTCTCGCTGCGATCCATTCAAACTGTATTGTTGACGAGGCGCATAGCAGTTTTTGTCGGTACCCGAAGGTATTATTTACGACAGGGGTCTGATTTATGACATCAAACACGTGCGGTGAATACGTTCGAGCATCAATGCAACCCGAAAACTAGGTAACAAATGAAATAATTATTTAGTATTGAAATAAAAAAAATATTGAAGACAATAAATTTATATGCAAAATACAAATAGTTTACATTGATATTAAATTTAATATCCGATAGTATTTTTGTCTCTATTTGTGACATCCCCATTACTATAATTTGTCAGGAAAAAATCACATACGCAAAGTTAAAATTGATTGAAAATATAACATAATGATATTTATTTCTGTATTATTAAAGAAATGAAAATGCATATCAATAAATTAACCATCCGTATTATAAGATTACCGTATTTAAGAAAATTAAAATTAAAGCAATATTAAATCAATAATTAATTAATTAAAACTAAAGAATATATTATATATCTCTTTCAAATAAATCTTATCAGTTCCAAGTTATTCCAGTCTTATTTTTCTATGATGTCTGAATCTATTGTATCGTTTTGATACAGTTCTTTGATTACTTGGGCCGGTTGAAAACTACCTTGAAAGTAGGTATTATTTTACCCTTATTAATGTGAAATGTCGCACAGGTGCTTCTCGTACATTGGCGAAAAGAAATATTTATTCACTGTCGACAGACATTCAACAGTCATTCTTTGTTTATCTTTCTCGACAATCGCAAATTATGACTGCGATCTACATAGAGCAATTACTAAGTTATTGATTTATAATATCGTTGTTACATAACAGTATACAGGGTTGATCAACATAACCGGAGCACCTAAATAATTGTCCAACCGTAAACATTTAAAAAAAATCAAACATAAGTTGTTTGATTTTAAACAAGCTACCGTCTAAATATATTTTTAATATACAGAGTGCTTATTTTATTATGGAAACTGGCAACCTTTCAGTTTTCTAATAGAACACATATATTTACATTTTATAATTCTAAGATTAATTCTATAAATTTTTTGTAAGAATCATTTTTTATACAATGCATCATTTTTTAGTTATAAGCAATTAATCAAAACTCAAACTTTTATTTTTACTAATCGGATAAAAAATAGCAGAACAATAAAATAGAAAAATAAAACTTAATGTTAATTAAATGTTCAAATAGCAAAACTAAAGGTGTGTATATATGTGGGAAATAATTCAGTTTCAAAGTTCAGCAGTTTTAATTAATTGCTGATAACTAAAAATGATGCATTTTATAAAAAATGGTTCCTACAAAAAATTCTTAGAAATAATCGTGGAATTAAAAAATTTAAAAATATACAGTATTGCTCTATTTCAAAAAGGAACTGTTACCAAATTTCGATAGCTAGTTTAAAACAAAAAAAATGTTTTTTTCTTTATGTTTTTACGGTTGGAGAATTATTTAGCTGTAATTTTAACTAAGTCTGTATTGATACGCACTATAATATTTGATTTATAACGCAATACATTGTACAAAATAATAATTATGCAATTATTTAATTTGTTTTATGGAAAATCGTATTACTATATCTTATATTAGTATATGGTATCTAATTTAAATGATCAGAACAAGAAATCAATAGCATTTAATAAATTTTTCAAATATTTGATATATTTTGTATTAAATTTTTATTTACGTTATTCAATTAATTATTAATTAATAATAACCACAATTTCAATGAAAGTATGCACACACACTATACGCTGAGGCAGCGGCTACTTCAGCGACGTCCATTCTAAGTCACCCGCAGATGAACACTGAATGCACGAGCCGAATGCCGAGAATGTGGATGGCCTTCTTTTACCGCTATGTCTCACCCAGCCTCGCCGAACTTTTCGCCGATTTATTTGGGCTTTTCGCCGATTTATTCGAGCTGAGTCTGGAGCTAGCATTATATATTGGCGCAGTCCGAGTGCAGGGTATGGCAGGAAGCGGCGCGGTTGCGTTATAATTCGCTTAATTCCACAGCCAAAGAGTGCTTTTTACCTGTCAGCAGCCGACTAGTCACTTTACCAGAAAAGTAAACATTGCAGGCTCCACGCAAAACACAAACACGGGAAAGGACGCTAGTGTGGAAATGCAGGGCTGGGTTGATGTACCTAGTCGTAAAATTAATGACATAATTTGAAGTTTTATGCTTCAGCGCTGGGTAAAAACTGCCTTGTGCGGCAGACGCTGGTTTACGGTTGATTTAATCAAAGGTTTCGATGCCGGGGAATTTAATGAGAAATATATACGCGGGCTTTTTCCGTCGGACTGTGAATGGAAAGTAAAATATAAGGGCTTAAAGTGGAACTGGCATTCAATTTATGCTTCCTGTGTTTTACAGGAGTGTTCTAGTTTATTGGCGCTGTATATCTTGTAGAAAGCAAAGCTGAATTATGTCCTTGTTATGGTAAACGCTTGCTTTGTAGACTTGGTTGTAATGGAAAACTGCACATATGTAATAAAAACTGTAAACGCATTCTGAAAACCAGTGTTAAAGGAAGTATCGTCGTTTTTTTCACATGATGAATTAATTGATGATTATATAGATCAACGTGGATTTTTTTTAAGTTGTGGCAGATCACTTTGGGAGGCACACGTTTCCATTATTTCACTTATTTCTTAAAGAAATGAGCACAAAATATCATAGAATTACGCCTTTTCGCATATACTTGAAAAAAAAAAAATACTTGAATTGTAACTATTTATTAAACATAAAGATTTCTACATAATAATAGTATATTATTTGGCGAGCACATAACTAAGGATATAAATCGCGAGCATAAAGTTTATACGCGAGCCGTAGGCGAGCGTGTAAACATGCGAGCGAAGTATTGAGAACTTTTATTTTGTAACATAGGATTTTTACACATATGCTGTCTTTAGTAAATAGAAACGCACCTTAATGTCAGGTGAAATTAGTCAAATGAAGCTATTTACTATCTTTCTTTACTTTATATCCGATATTAATTATTCTTTTTTTGTACAAATATGGAACACAATATTGTCTATTTTTGTGTAGCTTCTTATTTATGAAGCTAACAAAGGACCTTTGGAGAAGAGTTGATAAAAGAAAAATTTTGGAAAATTCTTGATATTAGTAGTTTATTATTTTTGGGATATTTTCGATCTTGATGATATATCCAGTAAGATTAGGATTTGCATTCTATTGATCGAACAACCACGACCGTTATAAAGGAAATCTTTTAATTCTCTACGAAAAATATCTCTACATCGTTTTAGTAAGCACGAGTTGGCATTTTCAACGTTATGGGCCTAAAAATATGTCAAAAGCTCATAAGAACCGTATTTATGTGCTGGGTAAACCAAAGTGTTTGAAAACATGATAGAACATCATATTTTTTAAGAAGAAGAACAATAGAATTCAGTTAAAACTTGTTCATTAAAAGGTTAAGAAACGTCTTACCTAATACCTACCTTGTTATTTACCGGAAATGAAACAAAACTCCTGTAACTATGTATTCAAATGTATCGTGTAAAGTTAGCTCCCATGGTCACCAAAAATATTGAAAAATTAACATCGTTTGGAGGACAGCGCCAAATTTGCTCAGGATAGGTAAAAAAATTACGAAAAACATATTTGGAGAGTTTTGTTGTTTGGGCCACTCTAGAAATTGAGGTAAAAAATAAAACATCTAAAAATATTTAGATTGTTCGCGCATTTAGTAAGTTCAATTGCTTATAACTTTTGTCTGATAGGGAGGCACACAACAAATTTCCTCAGTATTGTTAAGCAAATAATTTTAGCAATGTTAGGAGAGTTTCATGTTGTTTATAAACTAGTATAGAGATAAACGGTTGGATGATTTGGCTCCGTCGGTCTACGTGTATAATCAAAAGGTAGGAAAAAAGCCTACCTTTTAGGAAAAGGCAATTTGCGGGAGAACTACTAGGAAAAAAGCGAAAATATTAAATGGCAATCGGGGACAAACAATGAGAAATCGATTCCATGCTTTTAATTTGTATTTCATTCATTGTTTATGATAAGAAATCGGTTTGTGGGGCAAAAAAGGGCAAATGAAATACTTGGCAAATGAAATAATTAATATATTTGAATTTATAGAAAGGTAATGGTAAAAGACCCAATTCGGTTTATTTAATTTTGTTTTGCTAGAATACATGTCATTTTTAATACTGGCTCCTTGATATTAATCTTATTTTTAGTTGATGATAATAAAATGTGAGGCGAAGTAACCTTTTTAAGGTGCAGTAAGCATGATTCGCTGAAACATCGCCCACAAAAAAAAGAGTCAGTCATCTGGAAACGTGATAGACGTATTTTTCAGGTCATCGCTTTGTTACTATTGTGTTATATACACGTATTCACTACCCATTCTACATGTTCCAGCACAAGTCTGGCATAACCCACAAAATCGACTCGTTTGCAACATAGTGTTTAGGAATATTACTAACCCACTCTGTAACAAACAATATAAAAGCAGTTCACAATTAGCAGGTATATCGATTTGGACGTACGACAGCTATATGGTATGTGACGGAACAAGGAAGTGGTGAAATCATTACACCTAGGTGTGCACGTTACGTCCGCGTTGTATAGGACGTAGACGACTTTCAATATGTGCTGAAATTGTTTGCATTATCGATTGGGTTACGGCGTGACAGGTATTTCCGCGTGTCAGTTAGTATAACGACACTCTTATCGCGACCAACGATTCCTTTCAGCAATTCCTGTGTGTGAAAATGAACCGAAAAAAAGACGAACAAAGTGTAAGAAATAGGTACAATATATTAAAATAAATATAAAAACAAAATAATTATCCATATATTTATTTATGTAAAGTGTCGTTATATTAGATTGAATAATTACAAAACAATTTATTTGGTGCTTTAAAAGAACTCGTGAAATTTGTCCTGCACCTCCACCAAAATAGACTAGGACTGAAATTTCGTCTTGTACTTTAACTCTCAGAGTGCATATGATGGGCACACTTTTGCTGCTATTGTACTTCCGGTTTAACCGGAAATATCACCAACATTGTTATTAACTAGAACACGCCATATGTTTATCGATATTATAATATTGACCTATTTGTTCTGCATCTACTAGTATATACTACCAAAAAAAGAAAAGGTGATGGTACTGAAATTTTCATTATGTAGTACCTAATTAATACCTGTGAATATCAGTTCCTACATCGGCATGAATATTTTAGCTGAAAAAGACCACATGAAATATTGAATTTGGTTAATAAAATATTCCACCTGTTCCATGCTTGATGTTAATAATAAAGGATATGTGTGTATCAGCTTGGAGAGATCTTTATTTAAAAGAATTTCATAGGACGATCGATTTCGGTACTTGAAGTACCATCTTCGGGTCCCGCTACTGTGACTTTAGACACCACGGTAACTATAGACACCATTCGCACAGCATGTTGTGACTCACCTCATGGTATACACGGACAATGACATTTGACATTATCTAGGTGCGTTTAATGTGTGTAATATCCAACGGAACGATTTTCATTATTGTCTTTGAGACTGTCGGTGTGGAATTCATTCATTCATTCATTCATATTGTAAGTTACAACTCGCCAAAGTCCTCAATTGTTACCTGTTCGTTTTTTGTATGAATTTTTTAGTTTGCTTGCTGTCTACTCTTGAAAAAGAAAGAGAGAAGAAAGAAATAAGACCAACCAAGGAAATATCGTTAAGATTCATGTTTAATAGTAGTTGAACAGACTGTATGTTTTTAAAGAAACTCTGATGTGTTCGCTCGATTTTATCGTATGCTTTTTATCTTTTGTAGCGGGACCCGAAGATGGTACTTGAGGTACCGAAATCGATCGTCGTATGAAATTCTTTTAAATAAAGATCTCTCCAAACTTATACATACAAATCCTTTATTATGATATATTGATTATAAAGAATCTACCATTTATTTGACAAAACAGGAGGAGGTTATCAATTTGTCAAGTGTACAAATACAGGCTGTCCCATAAATCAACGTCATTCCTTATAGGTCTGATATGCTAGCTCATGACTGTACATAATTTCGAAATATGGCCTAAGAAGAAAGCGCTTCGGAATCATTGGCACTTTTAGGAATTTCGCGAAACAGTTACAAAATTGTGAAAGAGCTACAAAATTCCAGATTAAAAAGTTTGTTATGCAAGCCTGAACAGCCGTGTTAAAGCCGAAAAAAATAACAAAATGAAACTAATGTAAATCTTATCAAAACTGTTTTTTTATTAACTAACTTGACACTTTAGTTTTTTTCGATATTCAGGTGAGTGAATTATAAGAGATTATTAATATTATAACAACTTATTGGTATTTTTTAATATATCATGTCGGCGAATAGTTGAACTCAAATAGGAAGAAATTGTATTATTAACTTTTCATGAAACTTTATTCTCTGTAATTTGGAGTACCATAAAAACTAAAATGCAAATATTAGGATGTACATAATTATCTACTGGCATGTACATTACATACCTGGTACGAAAACTATGAAAAACACTGAAGAATACATTTAAGAGTATCTAAAGTACCTTTATGTTCAAAGCTATACCAAAATTTTATTTTAAAAAATCTGATGTGGCCAGGCACATGACTTTATCATACTATATATAAAATTAATAGTTTAGCAGCAAGAGATTCTATTTGATCGAGATCGGCTATGTCTGCATTAAAATAAAACTAGTAGAACTAGACCGATATGTCGATTAAAGCTGCGTTCGGATATTGTACTCCTTTGACAACGGGTCCACCGTCCAAATGACACGTGTTATTGGGTGCAAAAAGTGTGAAGGTGCGTTCCGATTGGTGGTAATGGTAGGTAATGGCGGTGGTAACAGACGAAATTCTAGTATTTCTCATATGTCGTGATGGTGACACATATTAGTTTGCATGTACATAAACTTGAGTCACTAGCAATTTTTATTAGAAATAATATAATGGCATCTACTACCACTGCCATTAGCACTAATGAAAACGCACCTTAACGGTGTACAATATCCGAACGTAGCTTGTATTGACAGTAGTATTGTCAAAACATTAGCGTTTGACACCACCTACTGTTATTAGAATCATATCTGATATATAATCTGACATATCCTGGCTACTAGTTTTAATGCAGTACGACCGATCTCGATGAAAGAAAGAATTTGCTCATGCAGCTAAACTATTGATTGAACCAAAAAATTTCATGGTCATAAATTATTCAGAATTTCGTCTAGTTTAATTTATTATTTAACTATTTCGACGAAATTCCAGAAATGGCGGCTCATTTGCAAAATCGTCCAAAAATGCTAAGAGTAAACCACCAGTTCCTTTGGACCCTTTTCAACAGAAAGCTTTTCAGCTCTAAGTTTGGTCATGAAACTTCTAAATATGAAGTTTCGTCCCGATACCTTTAGTAGTTTCTCCGGAATCGTCGCCACAAAAAACGGGTACACATACACACACATACACACACACATACACACACACACACACACAGACATTTTTTTGTACCTTCGTCAAAAATGTTCAGGGGACCCAAAAAGACATATTACCGCTAAAATCTCAAAACATTTTTTTGGCACGATTACAATACTTTACATACTGCGTATGATAAAGTAAAAAGTATTTGGAAATATTAAATATGGGACAAATAGATGAAAATGACATAAGAGTAGAGTACTTTCATCTTCAAACCTACGCTAAAATATTATTTGAAAAATTATTAAGGCTCCCGTCTCCGACCCCCAAAACGCGAAGAAAAAGAAATTTATTTATGCAAATTTTGGTGTGGACTACAAATATTGAAATGCTTTCCGATGGCAGTTGCGTCTGATTATTATCTGCTGTAATACATTATAAAATATAATTAAATGTTAACTTTAAGAGCACAAGTTATTTTCTTCTGAACTTCTCTAGCCTTGCACTCTGGAGTATTGTAGTGCGTGTTTGTAGTGAGTTGGCAACCATGTTTACAATAGCGACGATTGTGAAAGTACTATATCATCGACTAGAAAACACAAACACAGTCCACTTTGAATATTTGTACAAATAGAAAGTAATACAACTATATCTTTAGGTTATAGCATAGTCAAATGTAATAAATACGAAATAAAAACAGACATGTTTATTGTAGCGCCATCTACATCTGGTGATTTTTTTATCTCGAAGCTTTGGAGAGAACTTCACTAAAATTCGCTATTTGAATTGAGACGGGAGCCTGAAATTATAGTGACCTTCGACATTCCATATACATGTTCATGCAATGACGAAGGAGATTATAATTTAGCATTTAATGCCCTCTAATAATTCTAAACACTTTTTTCAAATAAAAATATTTAACCAACAAGTATATTAAAAAGAGCGATTAATGATCGAGACTGTTTAGCGCACGAGCGATTAGCGAGTACGTTAATTGTCGAGAGTATTAATCGCCGTTTAATATTCGAGTTGATTACAACATTTTTTCGTCGATCGTATTCTTCTGGCGGCGTCTACATAGATTTTAATCGTCGATGTTGTTTGTTTATGTAATTTGACACTGACAGTTTTGGCCTGTGCGCCTGGATAAAGGAATGTTTTGATTGGATTTTGCGTATGTTCGACAAACAAATCATGCATTAATAGAACTTTTAGAGAGCTTTTTACTAAATGATTTTCTATTCAGTAAACATACCCATAAATAAACGATCGACGGTACTTTACTCTTATGTGTTTTTCATAGTTTTGGTAACACCCTGTGCATGCCAGCAGATGACGACATTTTAATATTTCCATTTTAGTTGTAAGACAATACGGAAGCTTTTATGAAAAATAAAATTTTCTGTCAAATTAAATATAAAAATGTTTCCTATTTGTGTCCAACTTTCTACCGAGACGGTATATTAAACATCGCCATCGAAAAGAAAAATCATAGGATTAAGATCGGGAGAACAAGCGGACCATTCAATAAACCCTGAATAAAAACTGAATGAATGTTTTAAGGTTTTAGGTTTTACATAATTGAGATTAATTCAGTACATAAAAAAAATAATAATTTTACTAGGTAAAAATCATTAAATAGAAATGTTTGAACTGATACTGACTGGTGTTAATTACACCAAAATGAAAATTAATATGACAGTTACATCCTTGAAAAAATATTTGTTGGAGACAAAGTAGATTTAGACTAAATTCTAGTGACAGTTGCAATCGATCTGCAGTTCTTTCAGATTACTGAGATTCTTCAACTTTAATAACCTCTGAAAGTATATTTCATAGGTAAAAGCTTATAAAATAATGAAAAAAGTTCACTAGATACTATAAAAATTAGATTATCGATAATATAACCCTTAATGGTAATAGAAAAAAACGTTAATAAAAAACATTAATAGATTAGTTTACTAAAATATATCACAAACATCATTTAAACATTACCGAACCCATCCTCTTTAATTATAACATCCAGTATAACGACTATATCTGGTATTAACCTAGGACCTATATCCCCTCATATATATCTCTCACTTATCGCCTCGACGGTAATAAATTTACGCCTTGTCCCCCCACATAAGGAACAATGCTAAATTAGCAACCCGCTCCCGGGATAACGTCGTAAAGCCCTGGAGGTAAATAGAAGGAATGGAGTAAGTGGGGCGACACACCGCCATAACTATCAATAGTGTGGTAAATGGGTAGCAAACCATATATGGCGACGTAGATTAATACCAACATTAATGGCCTTCCTGAATCAGTTTCGAGAGGCCGTGGCAACAGCCACCTTTATCAGGAGATGTAAGGATCGCGATGTCGAGGTCTCGGGCAAGTTAAAGTGGTATTGGTTTTTCTTTCTTCCGATATAATAGCTGAACTCCGGGAGTCCCTTTAAGTCCTCCGCTAACCCAATTGAATTCTGCTCTTGAGAATCCGGTCCTCCAGAAATAGATTACCTACGTTCCAGTTTTATACGTGTCACCTTGGTCAGTTCACAGAATTTAATAATTGTAGTGGAAAGATTGACATTGCATTATCGCTAATAGCATATTTAGTGAGACGTACACTGCCGCTCGTGGAAGTTTGGACACATAGTAAACATATAGGAAATAATGATAAAAGCACTGATAACGTAGCAATAGGCACCTCTATTTCTACCAAATAGCGAACACATTCTTAACGTTGATTTCCAGTAACATACGACATCATTAAATGTGCTAATTTAAAATAATTTTATATTTAATTATTCTGCAACATTTATGCTGTTTTGTAACTGCTTGTTGGGAATTTTCTAGTTTCCATTAAACAAGATTAAATACAAAATAACAAATAGAGTCATAAATACTGCATCTCAGACACATGTTGCGACCCCATTTTTACCAGATTTTTGCATCAAATGCTCGAATTCGTATTCAAATGAGTCTGTGCCTGCAATCTGTAGTTTGCACAAGATAACTCTGTCACGCTGAAGACATCATGCCACGCGGAAAGCCAACAAGGAAGGAACAGCGTTCTGTAATCATCGCTTTTCATCAGAAACGATTGTCTGTTCGTGAAAATGCAAGAAATAAGTCAACGATAAGTGAGTCAACGATAAGTGACACTGTTCACCAATATGAAGAAACATGGAATTTGGATGCCGTATTCGGCCGGGACTATCAGGGTGTACTACAGGGTGTATCCATTAAACGGAAAACGCTATAATGTTGTTGATAATCATTTGATGACCGAGTAACCCAATTATTTTACTGGCGTATGTCAACTTTTGTTTTTCTAATTAACTAGTAGTCAAAATTAGTAGTTACTATATTTTTACGTTTTTTAATTTAAAGATTTTCGAGAAAAAGACTATGGAAAATTATTAAATGTAGAATGTAGAATTTGCTCTGAACAGAATGGTTTCAGGTTCTTATCACAGTTTTCGAAGTTACTTTTAAATGGAGCGAGGCTGACCAAGTTGTTCGGTTAAGAAAAAGAATTAGTCTACCAGTCTTTACAAGCACTTGCAGGTTTGGTACACCAATTTCCGATTTCTTTAGGTAAGAAGCCTCAGTCGATATTTTAAGAAAATAGCCGTGAGCTTAATGAAAGTTCTATAATATTTCTTTTATGTAACCCCTTCAAGGCGGTCTGCTAAGCACTTTCGGCCAAAAGATATTACAAATATTGTTATGAATCTCTTGGGCTTTTACGATTATTCTACTCACCTATCTGCATTTCAAGGTCGTTCGTATTAATTCATTTTTTTGGTTGTTCATAATGTCATAATCTTTTTGTAAACTATATTAGTAATAATTTGGATAAAAAAAAACTGTGATGCATATAAATTTAAAGGAATTACCTTTATATGCAGATGGAACGTTTTGTTTTAAGAGGGCAGTATATTGCGATGTTTAAAAGAATATGTCGGTTTATGTGCTGTTTTTGTGTTATTCTCGCTTCGGAATCATTATTAAAAAAATAGTCGCACACATGGTGTGATTCGATTATTTCCAGTTGGATTATAATGATGTAGTTATTTATGATAGGCTCAGAGTCAGAACTAGTGAACGATTTACTCACTCGAGTTTATACCTTTTCAAATATTGCAAAAATAATCCTTATATCTGTGCAAACTACATGCCAATAACCTGGTAGGGTTACGGAGGTCATAAACGGGTTTTCACATTTTACCGCCAGTCACGATTTAGAGATTTTAGATCTTGTACAAAATTAATCATCATAAAATTCTGCACAACAAAGCTATATTCCACGTTTGTTACTTCTCGCCTTCACTTGTCACTTTACTCGGAGCTTTACTGCAAATCAAGTTATTATACTTCAAATCGAAGAGTAACCGAAACGTATAGGTTAGAGTCATATCAAACCGTCGGCACGCACAATAACTCTGCCTCTGTCGTAGCAAATGAAAACTAGCCCACAGAATGTGTTTCCAATACTGTTATCGCAAATAACCCCACTCTAACCCCCTCGACCCGTTCGTGTGTTATCGTGTTCGTACTGCCCCTCTGTCAGAACCACTGTATTTTAGAAAAAGTGGAAAAAATATAGAAGGTGAGTAAATCGTTTACTAGCTCTTAGTCTATAGGCTTAACGTATAAATTAATACTTATATTGCAATGTAATAATGTCTGCTAAGGTTAAGTTTAGCAGTAGGTTTCGCTTTTGCTTAAATTAAAATTATATTTACAATAATAAATATATAAAAGATCGTGGTATAAGATATAAGTCTAGGGAAAAAGGATTGTGTATAAACGCGCTTGACGTCATACCTCTGGAAAAATTCGAAGATAGGTCCTTCTAATATTCAAGTTTCTTTGCGCACACCCGGATTTTTTTGACAACTCTAATGCCTGCCATCCAATGCATCCTGCCTGCCAATACGTAGTTGTCATACTAGAAACGAAGGATTTTTGAAGGATGAATGTTCGGCAGCACCATGGCAGTAAAAAATGACTCCTGCAATATAATGTCAGTTGCATTGCTTTCACATTTATACAGATAGTCAGCCATGGGTTAGTTGGGGCCTTGACATCCAAAGGGCATGGCATATCTATTATATGTTTATGCTCGGGCTCAGCCAGTTCACACTGAGTGCGTGCATAGAAGTGTAAAAATTGAAAACGCTATAATTTGAAAATTAATCTTGCTCAAAACACTGCCGTCTGGATGTCAAGGCCCCAACTAACTCATGGCTGACTATCTATATTTTATGCTATGCAAAGTGAATACAGAAAAATCTAAAGCTTTATTTGCGCACGAATGTGCGCGTATGTTGTTGAGGAGATGTCAACCTCGGGTATGACAATAATTTTGTTAACATTACTGGTAAGAATCTGAGGCAATTTGATGCATAAGGTTAAAAATATGGACATTTTTAATAATTAATATCGTGGTTAAAAGGTGAACAGCTCACTACTAGACCAGGCAATAGAGATTTTTGCGTGACAAAAATACTAACAGGAAGCCGACGATCCCAGGTCACGTGGAACAGTCCGTAGATGTATTGTGATGTGTTTCCTACTCTACTCTACTAGCGATTGATGGGTACTTTGAATGTGGACAACCCAGGCGTTGTCCGAT
Source organism: Aphodius sticticus (assembly GCA_963966075.1). Classification (NCBI taxonomy): domain Eukaryota; kingdom Metazoa; phylum Arthropoda; class Insecta; order Coleoptera; family Scarabaeidae; genus Aphodius; species Aphodius sticticus. The sequence goes on from OZ014506.1 coordinate 14,165,393, forward strand.
GATTAGTTTTTACACAATTGCGATTTGATCACTCGACCACCACTCGACCACTCTAGCGGGTGCGGGCGTTTTCGCTCATGTTCTCAGTAGTTTATTACCCACTTAAACGGGTCTTATCGAAAAATCAGAATAGTTTTCGTTTTGTTGCCCACGTCTACTTTCCATATCCGTTTTTTTTAAATTGCAATCGGACGACGTCAATTCTGCCGCAAAAATATTGCCAAAAAAAATTCAAATGAGGGTTGTGCGAAAACTATTAATCCGACCGAATCCATGTTTGGCACACTTAAAGTACATGTGAATAGCTACCACTGTGCAAAGTTTCAGCTGTTAATAGTAAAAATAGCGGAGTTATGAATTTAAAAATATTTCCTGTTTTTTCAGCTTTTCTCCGGTTCTAATTATCCGATCGGAACATTTGACCTGTCATTCTCTTCGTAATTTAATTCTCTACAGTTCATCCCGTTGCACCATTAAGATTGCTTCAATTGTATTCCTTTTACAATAAAAAAAGTAAAGAAAAACGCGATTTTTTGTTGACAATAAAATTGTTTATAAAAAATTAAAATTGGCATTTTCGAGTAGGAAACATAGTGGGAATATACTACGGACTGTCCTGCACAGGATGGCACAGGCTGCTTCCTGGTAGTCTTTATGTCAAAAAAGCAATCATTTGTAGCTCTATTGCTTGGCCTATACCAAAATATCTTAGACCGGACTCTCGAGTATCGAGATAACAAGAAAAAAGCAAAATTATTTTTTACATTAAGCCATCTGTGCGACCGTCCTGCAACATGGAAGTATAGCGTGTTTTAGCATATACTACGCATGTCACAAACTCCCCCCTTAAGATATTGTTTGAGGCACTAACATATCCAATGTTAAGCTTTTCTAGCCCCCCCCCCACGTCATATAAAAAATGTAGCCTTCTCGGTTTATTTGCATTAGTATGAATCTGTGGTAATTTGATGCATAAAGTAGGTTAAAAATATGGACATTTTTAACAATTAATATCGTAGCTAAAAGGTGAACAGTTTCCTACCAAAATATCTTAGACCGGACTCTCGACTATCAGACTCTCGAGTATTGAGGTCACAAAAGTAAAATTATTTTTTACATTAAGCCATCTGTACGACCGTCCTGCAACATGGAAGTATAGCTGTTTTAGCATACACTATACATGTCAAAAACTCCCCCCTTAAGATATTGTTTGAGGTACTAACGTATCCAATGTTATTAACAAAAATGTGCCTATTTTTTGGCCGGATGTGCATAGGCACACCAGCCATTTCTTACTCTCCACATTATTTTATAGCTGTGTTTGTCGCGGGCTCTCCATCTGTTAGTAGACGCTTATAATTTATAATGGAATAAAAACAAAAGGTCGGTACCGCGATGGTTTCCAGCAATCGTTATTCAGCTAAAAGAAAAACGAAAAGAGCGTCCAGGAACCGATATTCCATACACAGTAGATCATAAAACAAAAGAACCACTATGCGTTTGTTTTGTGTGCAATGAGTTCGATATGATTGGAACAACAAACTGCAGAGACAGAGAGAGACAGACGCGTTCATGCATTGATGAAGCCGCACACTCACTCGGTTGAAAGCGCGGATCAACAACAAATCTCATTCGATTTCGGTTAAACAATGGACGAACTGGGAGTTGGGGTGAGCGAAGCGAACGCCTCCGGCAGCACCCTTCAGTATGCATGTATACCTTGATAAGATTTGTCGATCTGATTTCGAAATTATCCTTCGAAATCGATTTCTTGCCTTAGACGGCGCGCGTTAAAGTAAATATTGGGGGCTTCGCCGAAATTCAGCAGAGAAGATTGAGTAATTTAGTTATACGGAATGATATATGGTGCACCGGCGGGAGTACATTTACTTTCGCGCGCTGCCAACCCTCCGAAGCTTGTTGACTGTTGACGGCGAATTTGTCTAACGAATACAAGCCTAAGTCTCAAGACAAATAGACTTTACCGCCCAGACAAAATTCTGCCGCTGTATTTGTTGGTAGGGTAAATATCAATTTAGATTTGTGTTGTGTGTGCTCGTATGTCTTTTGTACAGGGTGGATACGAAATGAGTGCAACAATTTGGAGGGGTAACGTAACTCAATATGTGGAACAAAAAAATCTTAATAAAATTTTTAAAACTGAGTGGTATGTTATTAAATTAAATAAATTGCTCACAGTGAGCACCGTTGTCCTCCAAACAATCTTATGTACGGCGTATCATATTTGCACTTAGACAGCGGCGTCTAAAGTCATCATAAAGTCTTTGAGCGACCTCAGCATTAGGCCCACGTTGTCCGTAAATAAGCATCACGTCTACATACTCCCTACCTGTGAATTATCATTTTGAGCACAGAAAATAACCAAACCCGACGCGGACAAGCAGGTGCGATGCAAACACGGGGCGCAAATGGGGTCTTCACACGGCTCAGCTGATCGCGGAGTAGGTCAACTACTACTAGCCATCCTAAAAACGTGAGGTATCAAATACTGCATTTTCAATAATTAATTACTCAAAACTGACGCCAGATGGAGACAAATATTTTCAAAATTTTACTTAATTGTTGCATTCATTTTGTATACAACTGACAAAATTTACATAATATATTGCAAATCTTTTGTTTTCTCGCATAATCATAATCAAACTTTGTTTGTGCTACGTACAAAAAAGTATCCTTTGGTCAAGAATTCATATAAAGGCGGCGCAACATATTCATGTACTTGGCAAATATAAAATATACGAAAAAAACACCCGGCGCTACACGATTTATGGCGAGTCCACCTCACAAATATATTTAAGACAGCTTCCAGACGATGTGGCCAACGAATTTTAGATATTTATTTGTTACATATATTTATTATTTTAATGTTTGTAGTCATAACTACTGAAATTTACCTTCGGAGTTTTGCATGCCCAATAAAAAATGAGCCCTGTAGGTTTGAACCCTAACCTACCAAGAGCTGCTTGTACGCCCTTAAACACTATGCTAAAACAGGATAAAGGTCAACATGTTGGCGAAGTGAATAGACGAAGTTGGCGGACGCTACGCTGAACGCACCAATGACCAACGTTGGCCACGTACATCACATCGTTTGGGAGCGGCCTAATATATTTTTTAATATTTTTTTTTTCCATTAAGTACTTTTTTTTCTTCTTTTTGTGTGATATTTGTGAAGATTGACAATTGATCTATCTGTAAATTGATCTGAAAAGTCAGACTTTGAAGGTTTATTAATGGAGACAACTGTATAATTTAAATCTTTAAAACTAATTATTTACCCAAAAATAAAATAAAACAAAATCTGACGGCATTTCTACCAAATGTCTCCTTATTCTCAAAAAAAGTAGGTACACGATGTACAAGGTGTATCCTAAGTTGATGCTACTCTATAACAATATGGAAAATACTATAAGGTCAATAAGTCAATTTTGCATTTATTCATGAAGGATTAGTATTGAAAACGAAGACTGGTAAAGGCGATCCAAACTCACAACAGAAAAGTATAACAACAATGTATTTTTTTCAATTTTCAATTTTATTTTCTTATTTTTTCTCTGAAACCCGGAACCAGCCATATCATAGGTTAATTGAGTCACATAATAAAACAGATTAAAATCAGTAAAAGGAATTAAAATCAACTAATTCTTTTGACAGCTTCCTTTTCTAATTTATCAAAAATCATATCAAGTTATCTAATTTTTGGAATGCCGTTTTAGAAAGTCAAAATAAACATATTTTTTGGACATGGTAGCAGTTTGATTATCATCCTGATTAGACGGCCTTACAGGTTTGCCCTGAACTGGACCGATATCTGCAATTCAACAACTTTCCAGATTGACATTTTAAACACATTTTTAAGTATGAATATGAATAAGGGTCCATTGTGCAAGGAAATAAATCAATGTTAAATTGAAATAAAAGCCTCCTTGATCCTTGCAAGTTTATTTAAATTACTGTATACATGTTTCGGTGAACACCACCATCATCAGTACGTACAAACTACAACAGATAAATAGCGAAATAAATAATGAAACTAATGAAAATGAAATTAAAAATCTCTTTAAAAAAACTTACGTCAAAAAATTATCTAAACGGAACATCAGGAGATTCGGGAACAAACTAACTTGGACGAGCACAGGACAAACGCAGTGTCAGTCACATGGCTTGAAGTAAAACACATAATCACAATCAAAAATATCAAAATACGGAGACTCAGTTAAAACTATTTGCAATGTAGAGCGTGTTTCAGGCACGTGTGTATCGCATGGCAGCTCGAGGCGGAAGAAAATTGCAAGAAAATTGAACATTTTTAAGTTAAATGCAAAAAAAATGATACCATACTGTTGAGCAAATTTAAGAATTGCACTAAGAAATGCGTATCTTACAAGAGGCATCAATAAATAAGTGTTTTAAGTCCTCTGAAATCTATAAATTCTTTAGAAAAATATTCGTTTTAAAAGTAAAGTTTTCCTAATAATTTGAGATGTTAGTTAGTGATTTTTACCTTTAACCCAACGATAAATTCCGATGATTAAGGAATAGTCCATAGTCTAAATAGTTAGAACACACAAAATTCTGTATAAAGAATAACTTTGTCTCTCTTGGGAAATTAAATTTTACGTCCATTATAGATATATATAGTTAGGTCAATCTGGGGATACACTGTGTTATAGGGAAAGGTAGGTTTATAAAAGTCGCACGAAAAAGTTCTGGGTTTTTCTTTTTTAATAACCACTATATTATTACCATACACATAAATCCTATTTAAAATAACGCCATCAACGTACAAGCAAGACAACTCCCATGACATGACACAGAGAATTATTTTACTATGAAACTTTTAGTTGGCTTGGTACTCCAAAGTTCATAATATACAACAACGCCAGTGAATTTGACGTTAACCGTTGAGGGGCAACGTATACCGCAATTGCCGCAACATCAACACAGCCGATATTTTGATAAGACCCTTCCTCGCAAACTTAAAACGTAAAAGTTTTCCATCCGGAAAACTTTTCCGCTTCACGTCTTGTTACTCATTTAACGCGTCGGCATCCCGATGGCTTATTAAACCCGTTTCGCGGCCGCCCGGACTTACTTACTCCGGAGAGGCAGCAGACTGTCGCCCCCGGAGTATTTATTAATTTAATTTTAGAGAGACGAAACCGTGCACCGATTACCACGAAGGAACGACGCACAGTGATCGATTTTAGACTTTTAGCTGATCAAAATTATTTTTTTTTGTAAATGAAGTTAAAAATTAACTTAAATGAACCTGTGAATATACGAAAAATAGTAAAAAAAAGTCTATGTCAAAGGGTTGTTTTTGACCATGTTGAAATTGAGAAATAACGTGTGTCTTAAAATTATGAAACAATGTGCATGAGATAATATTATAGCTGCACATACACATAAAACGTTTTAAAAAGCCGAACTAGCAATGGGACAGTAGATTACTATTATATCTGTAAATATAACCACTTCTATGTATGCTCGGATTTTTTTCCTGGTTATATGACGTCATAGAGATTCGTGAAAAAAATAACATAAAATAAACAAAACTAGAAAAGAAACTCTTTCCCGACAGAACACATCGACCGACTTTTACGTCAAACCTTAGTTAGATCAGATCCACTTTACGTTAATGAGAAACAGATAGATAGAATATACAAACCTTTCACCTACAATAAAACTACCGTCACACTTAATAATATCCTCCCTAAATTTAATAATTTTCCCGCTTTTAAGAGTTCTACTCAGATATACAGGGTGAGTTATTAGTATCCCGGCGGTTCATAGTTAATAAATCGCTTGAGAAAGAAAAAAATATTTTATACAAAAGTTGTTTGACTCGCCATTTTCTATAACGCAAAATTATTTTCATTTATACAGGGTGTTGCATTTAAGTGTGATGGAAAGTATGTACATTTTTTCAAATGGAACGTGCTGTATATTTTATTATATTATGAATACCACTCAATTTGTTTATCCAACCGTGTATGTTGCTAAGTCACAGCGTTAATAGTTCCAGAGATATTCAACTGTTTTCCCAAAATATGCTCGTTGCAGGATCTTCTTAAAAACTATGTAAAAACGACACTTTTGCCGATTTTGCCTTTAAACTATGTGAGACAATAGTCAAAGCCAGTAGGTAGATGATAGTATTCAAAGATATTAGATACACTATACAGGGTGTTCATTGAACTTAGTAAATTTTGATGTTTTTCAAATGGCTTTTTCTCGAGTTTCTTAAATGGAACAGCCTGTATAATATGTGTTGGCTGTAATAACCCTGTATTTCGCTCCAATTTATATCTAGTATGTCTTACACCAAATGTTACTATTTTTTGTGATATTTGCAATTTAACGAAAATGTAATGCAATTGTAAATTTTAATATTGCTATGAGTAAGGTATTTGGTAGTTTGATGTAAATTCTTCATGTGGCGATAGAAGTGATAATTTAGAAACGATTTAACCAGCTTATACAAAGTATTACCGTTATCAACATGTTAACTTATATTTTATTTGAAATTTTGCCGTCTATCGTAAAGCAACCGAACACGCAATTTAAAAATTTCAAATTACTGCTAAAGTAAACCCTAAACTCTGTACTTTTAGGCTAACTATCGTGAAAATTCGTTGACTTCTGAGTGTTGAAAATCAGATTCTCTTTGATGTGATTTATGTGCTCACAACCAAAAACCAAATATGCAACAAAACAAACTGATAGGCATCGTTAAATTCAGATTTTCATTCATAGCAAGAAAAAATCTATTAAAAACACTTCCAAATAACACACTTTCCATTCACATTATCAATATTACTCTACTATCATTACAATACTATCATTCATATTATCCCAATTTTGAATTGTCTCTCCAGAAATAACCTATTTTAAACCAATTAACAATCATAAGTAGATATTGTTGGTTGTTTTTTGTACTGAATACAAATCTGTTCTCAAACGTAGCTCATCAAGACAGGGTTTAGCGTTTCTCTTTGTTTTTGTGTATGAGCGCACATGCTATTACAATGCAACGTCTCCGTATAATTTTGACACAACTGAACAATTTTTCACGATAGTCCCCCTAAAATTACACTCTTCCTGGTTTACTTCTGAGCCCAACTGAAGTTACTAGGTCTTCAGGTTCGCTCGCTGTACGTTTGTAAAAATTGCAAAACATACTTACAAAATTGTGTGATACCTTGATAACCGTAATACTTTTATATGAATAAATCTAGTTAAATATGTTCTAACTGGCTTCTTCTATAACCCTTTAAATATTTTACATCATGCTACTCAGCACACTGTATACAGAGCAATATTAAGATACGAAATAGCATACCACTCTTTAAATTCCAAATATCACAAAAACTATTGCAAATAGACATACGATATAGTGAACATAAATTACATAGAACTTAAGGGACATTTCGATTAGCAAATAATATACAGGGTGTTCCATTTAAAAATCTCAAGAAAAAGCCATTTAAAAATTTTGATAAACTAGCGCATGCTACGATCACCCGGTATAGCGCATCTAATTTTTCATGACATCAGCATCTAGCTATGGGTTTAATTATTATGTGACAAAATTTTTAGGACAATATCTGCAAAAATGTAGTAATAATGTAGTTTTTGAGAGAGGCCTGCAATTGCCAATTATTTGACAAACAATTGAATATCTCAGAAACTGTTTACTTTACACAGGTACAACGTACACAGTTGGAAAGACAACTTCCGTAGTATTCTTAATATGGAATGATATACAGGGCGTTCTATTTAAAAAAATGTACTGACTTTCCGTCACGCCTAAATGCAACACCCTGTATAAATGAAAATAATTTTACGTTATAGAAACGAATTAGTCAAACAACTCTTGTATAAAACATTTTTTTCTTTCTTAAACGATTTCATGACTATCGACCGCCGGGATACTAATAACTCACCCTGTATAATTTACTATCTAATTTCAAAAACTCCAACCCCTATCGTGGATTGCTCTGGCGTCTACTCGAACAGCTGCTCTGTATCTTCTTCGTCTTAGGGCAGACTGGAAGAAAGATCTCATAAAGAATTAATGAACATAGAACCAGAAATACTTCAAATTTATATAAACCCAGATTGCAAACTGGTCACAGTTTAGATTATCAAAATTTCAAACATTTACACACATTGAAAAAAAGGTCATAAATTTGATTTACTCGAACAATACGAAATCGAGAAGCTAAAAACAAATAGGAACGTCAACTTACTCAACGATCAAATTAATTTTTCTTAGCAACATCGTCTGTGATGTTGGTTGCATACCCAATATATTCATTGTTAAGATTCTCCTTGTCATTTCCGTTGCAACTCTGCAAAGCCATGAACGTATTTTCTTCTACGAAGATTATAATTATTGTACTTCATATCTGACCGTAAATTATTATATTTATAACCTGTATCTTTTGGTAATTGTTTTTTAAAATGTATTGTCTGTATGTATTGTCCATAACTATAATCTATAAGAGTTTGTATTTACTCTAGTGTTGTTTTAGATTTAGGCTGATGATGATCTATCGATCGAAACTTGTAAAATAAAATAAAATTAATCAAAGGATCAAAGAGATTTTTTAAATTTCCAGATTTTCATTAATGAATATTTATTATAAAATCAAGTCTCATCCTCAGACGATGCAGGCATTTTAAAGTTTACACCAACGTCATTTACAATCACTTGGTAGCAAATTGTTCAACCCAACAATCGAGAATAGGCGCGGAAATTGAAAATTAGTACAAAAATATACATCAGACTTTAGGTCATTATCTACGTTATCTAAATTTTCCAGGGTGTTAAACTGATTGATTTTAAGTCATTTGGTTATCTAAGAACATGTTTATGTCACTTTGAATTAAATTGCACCTTTGAGCTAAAATAATTTTGAACGGCTAGATTCGCATCATCGACCACTGTGCGGCGCGACTGTTTTATAAAGTTAGCCTCTCTTCAGTGATCACAGTCGCCTTTAGTAAATCAGATGATGGTAGTAGATGCTAGAGGAAGCGGTATCACGTGTTCCGGTTGCTGACTGAGACGATACGAGCGAGGAATTTATTATCTCCAGGCGGGAGGAGGGGAAACGGCTCACAAACCTGGATAATCGAAAAGTTACTCTACCGTAGTCTCGATAGATAACCTGAGATGAACTGTTCATCTGAATTGTACATCTTGTTATTGAAATAGTTATGTGGCAAAAATATTTCTGTAGTGCAGTTTGTGTTTGATATAAAATGTGCCACAAAAAAACATCAACATTGTAAAGGTCAATAAAGAATCCCACTATCTGGAAGATGATATTCAAACCTGACTGACGAATTAGATAAAAAAATCTTTTTCCTTTTCTGATTACATATCAACAATAATTTTTTGAATAATTAAATAATTACGCTAATATTCAGGCTTTACGGAAATATTGGTCTCTTTGTAGAGCTACACCTGGCAAAGTTAAACATTTGTTAATTGAGTGACTGAATGATGACTGATGAGTAAATTAATCGCTACTCGTGGTGATTACAGATGATTACTGATTACACAATCAAGATTTCTGCGTTAATGAGTAATGAGTGTTTATTAAAAATTGTATTTTATGTTATTGGTCTGATCAAACTGACTCTAACGCCATAGAAGAAATTTCTCATACACTAAACCAGTGGTTCTTAAAACCGGTGCTCCGCGGAACACTGGTGCTCCGCGAGCTTGTTGCAAGTGCTCCGCAAAATTATTAAAGCCGAAATTGTTGACTCATTTACCGTAGTGATTGAAATAATAATGTTTGTATATTATTAACGTACAAAACAGTCTAACTTCAGCAAAACTAACAATTAAAATATTTACAATTTTCAAATAGTAAATATGAATAAAATAACTGTATCAAAAATGAGCTTATCAAAACTACTTGAGTAGGTGATACCTAATTGCTAATACATATAAAGAATCCAGCCAAACTAGCTAAATATGTTGAAATTTTATTATATTCGGATTTATATTACCGATTTATATTATGCTTGGAGGAGCTATCACAATATACCAAAAAGGTGGTGGCATTTATAACCACCACCGCTAATTTTTGTGTTATAAAACTTGTATTATACTATACTATTTTAAATACTTTCTTCTAAAACTATTGTATCTGAAGATTATCAAAAATATCATTATCTGATGTGAAATTCTAGATACCTACAGTTGGATTACATAAGGCGTTAATCGCTGCCCTCCCAATCATTATTAAGTAAAACAATACAGAATATTCATGACATCATTAAATACCTAATCAACGTTATCGTCTCTGTAAATGGCTGTGACGTTTTCCGAGCGTAAAACGATCGTTAACTAAAATACAAACAATTTAATTCCGGAATGGTCGTTGTTTTTACTTGTTCACTGCGTCCTATAATTTGTTCTATATACGCATATAGCGTGCAATTAGTGCAATCATTTTTACGACTCCCAGTGGACTAAAATAGACATCGGTAAATTTTTAATCTGTAATTAATTGTTGAAGTTAACATTTGAAGTGTTTTTTACGTATAATTGGCATGTGAGACCAACGTAATTTTAATAGAAGTAGAATCATGACGGCAAGTATTTTGTCAAGATTTTGAGGGCGCATGCGTGGCTCAGCGTGGCCGAGGCCCACGTTCACGATTTTCCCGTAAGGTGGCGCTAGCTTATTTCTATTACATGTTTTGTGCTCAAACACAATATTAGTGAATTTCGCACTCAATTATCGAGAGGGAATCTTTAAAACGGTATTACATCGAATTTTTAAGGTATTTATTTCATATCTGAACTGTGTTGGCGTTCAGCTAGTGGCGCCATCCAGTATCATTTTAACGAACCATATCGAGAAGGGCGACACTGAATTATCGAGAGAGAATTATTAAACCCGTATTACATCGTTATTCACAATATTAGAGGAAGTATAATTATATCATAATTGAATGAAAAATAACTTCATTCTTAATCAATTCTTATCTAATAGTAGTAGTTTTAATAATAGTAGTAATTTTGCATGCGCCATCTAGTATCCTTTAACGAACTGGGGCCTCATCCCTTCCACATTTCTGAAAAGTTCGGACGGCGACATCAAAGGAGCCGACAACTTACGAAGCTACTTCTATTAAATTTGCTTTGGTGAGACGCCTCAGACGGACTAAAAACAACGCACTCATGAGCTACGAATGCTTAAAGGCGCTTGAAGAAAAATCAGCTATGTAACAGTAGAAAAAAAAACGCAAATTGCCGTAAACTGCAAATTGCCGTTATTTTACCAGCATTCTAGCTGTAGTTCATTATATTTTCTGTAACTTTCTCTCTCAACATACCGATTTGATTTTTTTTTAATTTCTGAAAGAATTTCAGCCGTTTGTATAAATGACTAAATATTAAATACAATTTCTTTTCTTTTATTTTTCATTCATAGCCTCCTCTTAATTTTGGAAATGAAATGATTTTGATTTGAAAAACAGGAAACGATTAATGAAAAAAAAGTTTAAAAAATGTTGAAGATGTTGCATCACAGATCACACTGTATATCTACTCCATCAATACCCTGCTGTAGCCTTATTCTGCAGCGCTTAGCGATATCGCTATACGTCATATCGAACACTTAGCGACATCGATAGCCGTATTCTACCGTTTTGATCGATATCGACTGACGTCACGACTTTCCGACATGTCGCTAAATTTAACGACAGCTTCGGAGGTGTCGATAAGTTGATTCGATATCGATATGCGAATGTAACCTCACTTTACGTTCATTGTGTACGGAATGTGTGACCCCAGTGACAACCAGTGTGTCGAAGGTGTAGAATATCGAAACAGCTAATAATGGTTCAGCAGCAAACTATGTTATAGGTTCCCGCCTAAACGTCAAGAAGTTTTAAAACGGTGGATTATAGCTATCCGAAGAGATAAGTGGTATCCTTCTAGACCCAGTTGGAATTGTGGACAATATTTTTTAGAAACTGATTATCAAATCAAACAAAGATGTAGCAAGAAATTTTTGAAACTTGATGCTTTGCTAAGTGTTATAGATGATACGTGGTATTGCAGCTAGGCCGTCGAATTATATTGTTAATATTGTTGATAAGAACATTGCTTTTTATATTGTTAAGTAAGTAAGTAATGCAGTTTTAAATAACAACATTTCGAATAAATAAAAATTTTAAAATGTGAAAAATAATTTTTTATTTATAATTAATATTATCCAATAAATATAATCAGCATCATGTGGACTACTTTTTATATGATAATGCGTTTCCTTAATTCAGTAATACAAAGAGCATTTAGTCATTGGATTGAACTACTAATATATAATTTGAGAGTACCAATATGTAGACAGTAAATTTTATTTAGCCGGAATATATGAATAAAATATACTTTTTATTAAATCTGCTATTATTATCTAGTTTATTGAAGTCTCTGCAAAAGTTAAACTTGGTTAATTTGTTGCAATTTAATTGAAAAAGGATATTACAAATAAAAATGTGTAATTCGGCCGTTGTACTGAATGAAATACAAAGAGATGGCTAGCCCACATCCCTGCGAGTTGCATACCAAATGCATTTGCCTCACTTATTGACCATTACGGGTCCTTTCCAGTAAATACGTAGTATATAAATTTCACTGCCTCAAACGTACAACATACCCTCCTGACCACGAATCAAACTGCTGTCACATCTGACAGCAAATGTACTGTCAGTAAGGTATTTTTTTTATCGAATTTTAGCGATATCGATACCCGTGACGTCATGTCGAATCGAAACGGTATAGCGATGTCGCTAATCGCTATAATTGTAGAATAAGGCTCCGCTGATTGTATTGTATATTTTTTTTCTACATTTGAAGGTATACTATTATCATAACATATACCTGGTGACTCACGGCATAGGTACTCCCGTTTTTACTTTATCATACGCAGTATGCAAAGTATTGTAATCGTGCCAAAAAAAAATTTTGAGATTTTAGCGGAAATATGTATTTTCGGGTCCCCTGAACATTTTTGACCAAGGTACAAAAAATTGTCTGTGTGTGTGTGTGTGTGTGTGTGTGTGTGTGTGTGTGTGTGTGTGTGTGTGTGTGTATGTATGTGTGTGTACCCGTTTTTTGTGGCGACGATTCCGGAGAAACTACTAAAGGTATCGGGACGAAACTTCATATTTAGAAGTTTCATGACCAAACTTAGAGCTGAAAAGCTTTCTGTTGAAAAGGGTTCAAAGGAACTGGAGGTTTAGTCTTAGCATTTTTGAAAGATTTTGCAAATAAGCCGCCATTTCTGGAATCTCGTCGAAATAGTTAAATAATAAATTAAAGAAGAGGAAATTCTGAATAATTTATGACTATGACATTTTTTGGTACAATCAATAGTGTAGCTGCATGAGCAAATTCTATTTCATCGAGATCGGTCGTACTGCATTAAAACTAGTAGCCAGGATATGTCAGATTTTTTTATTCTAATGTGCAGTAGGTAGTCTTGGTGTCAAACGCTAATGTTTTGACCATAACTTCTGTCAATATAAGCTGCGTTCGCATATTGCATTACACTTTTTACACCCAATAACACGTAAGTGTCATTTGGACGGTGTACCCTGTGTCAACGGAGTACAATAGCCGAACGCAGCTTTAATCGACATATCTGTCTAGTTCTAGTAGTTTTATTTTAATGCAGACATGGCCGATCTCGATCAAATAGAGTCTCATGCAGCTGAACTATTAATTTTATATATAGTATGATAAAGTCATGTGCCTGGCCACATCAGATTTTTTCCAGTTATCTGAAGACTATTTTACGTTAATTTAGATCATCATATTAGACGAATACTAACGCCACTAAAGTTTATAACCATCAGCATGATTAGCTTGACAAAGGGACAAATCCCTTTTCCGATAATCCCTCAAATATTTTGGCACACGTGGGAGTAAATACGATGGGCAGAGAATGTATAATAAACCGACTCTACCTCAGCTACCCACCTGCACTGCTATATTTAGCATAGGTCTTCAATGTAGGCACCCGAAGGGCCGTCTGACGTAGGAAGTTCACCTCAAACCGCTCCATTCCTCCGAAATATATCCTCGTCATTGACCATCAATGATGATGTAATCCTTTCGACCCATGTCGTCATCTATTTCGTAATTGGAATTATTTGTCTCACCGATAATGGGAGAATTTATTAATTAGGCTGGCTTGTTAGTAGGTCGTTGTTTGATGCATTAATTAGGTCCAACATATATCGGGATATATCTGGGATTAATACTGGGAGGACTACGAGGGGAAGCTATACAGGTTAGGATCAATCAGGGGTGTTAACGTTTATCCCTTGTAGTTGTAACGATGCGCAGGTAATATTAGGCATGTTCTAATTACGTAGAAGCTTGGTGGGTCGTTATATGCGAACATGCTGTTTACGGTAGATCGGTTAGATCGATATTACGTTGCATTCTGTATCATCTCAATTAGTTGGGAATCATGTTTAAATCTAAAGAAATTCGAGTAATTTGTAATGGTATAAGAATTGATAAAGTACAGGGTTATAATTGTAGGAAGTGTAAGAATTAAAAAAAAAACCTTAAAAAGAGTGACATTTCTATCTCTTTTATATCTTTCTATTTCTAGTTCTTCTAAAAGATCCATTCTTTGGCTCTATAGATTAGTTACACTGATAATATGCTCTATCTTAATTTAACTAAAATCACGTCAATTTAAACTTGGTTATTAAAATTTTGTTTTTTCCATTGTTGGCACAATGGAAATAATTACAGTGAATATCGGTTATAACTTTGTTTACCTATTGGTTGAAAAACGCATCGAATATATGTGACGGTTTAAAAGTTTTGTGGTTGTAATGTTTTGTGGATTTTGGAAATATGTATTCCAAAAGCATTACCAATTCAATTGTTGGAAAATTGAACGTATTTTAGATACCATTCTGTCCTATGTTTGACTATGTTTGTGTTTAACCTGTAGCTGAAATATTTAAAATTTAATTTTCATGAAACCATATAATATAAAAGTTTAATATTTTAGTTAGACAATTTAGAATAAATTTAAAATGTTTAGCCCAGCGAGTTCCGGATGGTCCTTTAATATTTAATGCAGCAATTTAAAAGTTGTGTATTACGCGAGAATGTTTAACAAACGCTATACGCAACGTATCCATAAACTAACGAATAATTTCTCCAGGGTGTTACTCTACTTAATGAATAAATTTATCTGTCATATAGCCAAAATAATCTCGCAGCTTCTTCCGCACTTTAACCAACAACAAAAAACACTACTATTTTTGAACCATATTGACAACCAACGTGACATTACATCTGTCAATATCTTTTGATAGACAATGGAAACTTTGCATATTATAAAAATTATAACACATTAAATGTTCTTTCAGTCATTTAACTATCACTTTCTTAACAATTTTCCTTTGAAAAAAATGCGTCCCCGTGTGACTAAAGAGCACGAGTGGTACAGTGATGACATACGTCAGATGTCAGAAGAGCTTAGAAACGTGTTTAGTGTTTGTAAAATGTTGAATGAAGATGAATGGTGGTCTGAGTATCAGAGAAAAAAGAAGGAATTAAGGGATGCAATAAAGAAAGCGAAACGTAATATTAATGACGCAAAAATAATTTCATCAAAAAATAAGGCAAAAACAGTGTGGAGCATAATCAAAAGGGAGACATCGGCGGTTTCCGGTGGTGGTCCGATTCGGCTACCCGAAATTGGTGGGTCGGATGTGGATGACCGCCTGGAGGTCGCTGATAAGTTTCATCAGCAGTTTTTTGGCTCGAGTGGGATGGGTTTGGACCGTTGGTCGTTAACCATGATCGACGGTAGGGCGGTTCAGTCGTCCATATTTTTGCGCCCGGCCACATTGGAGGAAGTTCATGGTGTCCTCATTTCAATCCAGCCCAAATTTTCGTGTGGGGCTGATGGAGTCCCGCCCTATTTAGTTAAGATGTCAGCGGGTTTGATTGCGCCAGTAATGACTCACCTTGTTAATTGTATGTTGTCGCAGGGGATCTTTCCGGACGCGCTAAAACCGGCAATAATATTGCCAATTTATAAGAGGGGCCCGAGGGATAAAGTTGAAAATTATAGGCCAGTATCAATTCTGCCAGCGTTTTCGAAATTGTTTGAAAAAGTAATTTACGTCAGACTCTATGATTTTTTTTCTGAATGCAGCGTGATCTCGCCCTCTCAGTTCGGTTTCCTGCCGGGCTTGTCATGTGAATCCGCCTTATTTGAGGCTCAAACTGATATACTGACAAATATAGACAAGCGTAGCTGTGTTGCAGCTCTGTTTTTTGATCTATCGAGTGCATTCGATACAATCGTTCATGGGCGGTTGTTCTTAAAGTTGCAGTCATTGGGTATTAGGGGTGTGGCGATCGAGCTCTTACAGTCCTATTTACGGGGAAGGAGTCAAAGAGTAAGTGTGGATGGGGTTGTGAGCTCGAGTTCGTCAATGTTGAATAGGGGTGTCCCTCAGGGATCCATTTTGGGTCCCCTTTTGTTTCTTATGTACATGAACGACCTTCGACGGAGCATTGGTATGGGAAGCTTGTATCAGTTTGCGGATGATACGAGTCTGATTGTTTCGCATTCTGACATGAGTGGACTGTCGGTGCTTGCGTCTGAGGCAGTTAAGAATATGACCACCTGCTGTATTAACAACGGAATGTTGCTGAACCACTCCAAAACCTCACTGCTTCACATTTCATTGCAGTTGCCGAATCAGTCGATACTGGTTAGAGAGTCGGGTGCATCAATCTCCCTAAGTGATTCCACAAAGTTTTTGGGGGTGTTCTTTCAGAGTAATCTGGGCTGGGAAACGCACATTGATTATACGGTCAGAAAGTTAAATAGTGCTTATCACGCCATCTACAGATTAAGGGACATTGTTTCAATAGAAGCTTTAAAAAACTACTACTTCACAAACGTTGAATCCATCATGTCGTATGGCATTGTACTTTGGGGGTCATCTCCTCATGCTATTGCGTTATTTCGCAATCAAAAGCGATTTTTGAGATGCATGCTTCGACTTGACTATAGGGAGTCTTGTAGAGATTACTTCAGACAACAAAGCATATTAACGCTTCCCTGTTTGTACATTTACAGGCTATTATGTTTTTATAAAAAGAACATGAATAAGTTTAGACGTAACGGGGATATATCAACGTCAGTAAGAACGACGGGTGCTTTGCAGCTTGCGGTTCCTCGGCGCACGTCTTCGGCTTTTGAAGGCGGACCGATGTACATGATAGCAAAAACGTTCAATGCTCTCCCGTCCGTGGTGGGGGCTGCGTCAAGCTTGAGCTTATTTAAGAGAGAGGTCCGGAAATATTTGCTTGCCCATTCATTTTATTCAGTTAGGGAATATTTGGACGCGACAGCTGTTGCTTGGAATTGATTTTGTATGTTTTTAATTTGCTCATTTCTGCATTTGCATTTGCATCAATTGTTTATTGTTAGCCTTCAGTGGCTTCCAGTTTATTGATGTATCTATCAATATATATATCAAAAGCACTGCTAGTCCAGTCAAATGGTGTTTTGGTCAGGAAAAAAATTTAAGTTTTTTTTCATTCATTCTATGTGCATTTTGGGGTGCTGAATCCGAATTTCTACTTTGCTACTTCCCACGGACGTGGCTTCACAACGAAAATCGCAAAAAATCTTAAAATTTTCGACCTTTCTTCAGTTTTTTTGCGAAAAAGTCATAAAAGTATGCACTTTTTGACGTCGACCATTATACACAAAAATAAAGTCCATGAAATTTCCTTGAATAGTTTGGCCGCTAGAGCGCGCTGAAAAAACGCCAAATTTTCCTACTTTATGTAATGTACGTGTAATTACAAAACAGCTTAGATTCTGATAAAACTACACTTAATTCCCTTCAAATTGGATAACTTAATGAGTTATTTTGGCCAAACTGTATAGCCGCTAGAGCGCGTTGAAATTTTATGTCACACTACGCGAAACCGCTAAGTCAAGAGCCCTTCACCAAAAATTCAGTAGGTACCTATATTATTAATATTTATTTATTAAAAACTATATATTTTCTGTTTTTAATTGATACTTAATGTATAATGTATTTTTTTGTAAAAACAAGCCTAAAAATAGACTTAGCGGCTTCGCTTAGCTTAATATGACATAAAATATCAACCAGTTTTCGCGGCTACACGGGTTGGCCAAAATGATTAAGATGTGCAATTTGTAGGGAAATTAATGTAGTTTTAGCACCATCCTAGCCTGTTTAACTAAGCCGAAAACTGGGTTTTAGACAAAGTAGGAAAATTTGGGCTTTTTTCAGCACACTCTAGCGGCCAAACAGTTCAACCAAAAATGCATTTCAGGGGTACTCTTATAGGAAATTTAATATCCTTTATTTTTGTATAGGATGGTCTACGTCGAAAACTGCATAGTTTCATCACTTTTCCGCAAAAAAACTGAAAAAAGGTCGAAAATTTTTAGCTTTTTTGCGATTTTCGTTGTGAAGCCACATCCGTGGGAAATCGTAAAGTTAAAATTCGGATTCAACGCCCCAAAAAACATATAGAATTGGGGGAAAAGAAATTCTATATTTTTTTCCTGGCACCCTCGGAAACGATTTGACTGGACTATATGAAAAATATATAGTTGCCCCTAAGTAATACCATGACGTCATAAGTAACCAACAATAGTTGGTCAAAAATAAAATTTTACATAAATGTGTGTACCGAACAATTAAAAACCATTATGACCGAGGATTTTCTTAAATAGGAAATAACCATTCAAAAATAAAAATGACAACTCTTATTATAACAACAAAAGTTTGCTTATATCACTGACATGTTAAACCATTGAAAGGATAATGCACGTTGTAATTATTTCAGTGTCAAAGGACTTTTCTAAACAAAGAATAATACATTTTGTCTAAAATTTTCTACCAAACACGAAGTGTTGGATAGTAACACTAGGAATCAGAGGAGATTCGGGAGTTCTCCCAGTTGAGCTACCGAGGCAGTGGGTCTTTGTAGGTAGCTCGGTAGCTCAACTGGGGAACTTACCGTTCGGAGATTGGGAGGTTTCTGGTTCAAAGCCATGCTTACGAATTATCTTCACCTGGATTAATTATCATTCGCTTTCTAATTTACATTTCTATGTACTGACGATTTTTTACGCAAAGAACCATTCCTAAACGTACCCTTTAAAATTATAATTTTCGCAGAAAGCTCCCTGTTTTTTTAATAATAAATTTCGCATCACATAGTAATACATAGGCATCACATAGGCATGCTGCGAACAACGTTGCACTGATGCAACGTCAAATGTAAGCTAATGCACCAATAAAGTACACTCTTCGCAACTCTCCCATTCACTGCTAACATGGGCTGACAGGAACTTGCCGGTTAGCCCTGCAGTAACTTAATTAGGGTAGGTGTAGAAGTTCCTTGCAAGATGGTATTAACAATTTCCCTTAGGGACTTGGATGGTGAAGCCGCTCACTAACAGTGAAGCTATTTTGTTCGTGGTGCTCCAACCACACAAACTTTGCGAGTAGGTGTACGTAGATTTATGTAGTGGAACAGTGAAAGTCATATTTAACATCGTGGCTTATTACTATAACGAAAAGTTGCGTATGGTGTCGAAAACTTAATATACTGGGTGGTTTGCCACATAAACCAATAAGAAATGACGTTGAAGTTGGTGAGACAGCAAAGTACCTTTATTGATCAAAAACGAATAATAATAATCAGCAGTCAGAAGTGTCCCAACTCACAGCTGTAAAACTACACATAAGTATGGCATAATAATATCATATTAATATAGAAGTTTTCTAAAGCCAGCTTCAAACGTTACCTTAAACTGCAACCACTCAACTGTACAAACCGAAAACGGTGTCACAATGTGTTCATTACGAAACTAAAGTAGAAAACAACATCTTATAGATTCTATTTATAACTAAGATATTCCAGAAAAAATGCTTTGTTATTTGTTGCTAGTAGTTGACTTTAGATTTGAAATCGGAGACTCCAAAAATCTTATGAGTCTCATTTGAATTTGGAGTGGTAAAAACATAACAATGGTAAAAATTATTACAAGTGGTAAAACTTTTTGATTGTATGTAGTGGTTATGTTTTTACTTTATCATACGCAGTATGTAAAGTATTGTAATCGTGCAAAAAAAATTTTGAGATTTTAGCGGAAATATGTCTTTTTGGGTCCCCTGGACATTTTTGACCAAGGTACAAAAAAATGTCTGTGTGTGTGTGTGTGTGTGTGTGTGTGTGTGTGTGTGTGTGTGTGTGTGTGTGTGTGTGTGTGTGTGTGTGTGTGTGTGTGTGTGTGTGTGTGTGTGTGTGTCTGTGTGTGTGTGTGTATGTGTGTGTGTGTGTGTGTGTGTGTGTACCCGTTTTTGTGGCGACGGTTCCGGAGAAACTACTAAAGGTATCGGGACGAAACTTCATATTTAGAAGTTTTATAACCAAACTTAGAGCTGAAAAGCTTTCTGTTGAAAAGAGTCCAAAGGAACTGGAGGTTTAGTCTGACCATTTTTGAAAGATTTTGCAAATAAGCCGCCATTTCTGGAATTTCGTCGAAATAGTTAAATAATAAATTAAAGAAGAGGAAATTTTGAATAATTTATGACTATGACATTTTTTGGTACAATCAATAGTTTAGCTGCATGAGCAAATTCTATTTCATCGAGATCGGTCGTACTGCATTAAAACTAGTAGCCAGGATTTGTCAGATTTTTTGATTCTAATGACAGTAGGTAGTGTCAAACTCTAATGTTTTGACAATAACTTCTGTCAATTTAAGCTGCGTTCGGATATTGTATTACACTTTTTACACCCAATAACACGTGAGTGTCATTTGGACGGTGTACCCGGTGTCAACGGAGTACAATATCCGAAGGCAGCTTTAATCGACATATCTGTCTAGTTCTACTAATTTTATTTTAATGCAGACATGGCCGATCTCGATCAAATAGAATCTCATGCAGCTAAACTATTAATTTTATATATAGTATGATAAAGTCATGTGCCTGGCCACATCAGATTTTTTTTGCATTCCTTTTTGTTTATTTTGACTACAAAACAAAAGTAAATTATTGTTTGTAAATTGTAGAAAACATCTACGCCATTAAAAAGTAGGTAGATATTTCAAATTACCTACTAAATCACTTGTTCAATTAAAAATTATTCTTGTTTCAAAGTTACACATATTTGCATCTATAATTCTTTGAATTTTTTTCTGGTCGACGTTCTATATCTTATTGTTTCGAAGACCTAACCAGAATATTACACAAACGACAGATATTTCAGCAAATCAGTCGCAACAACTGCAAACGTGCTCATTTCATTATTTTAACTATTCTGAAGATGTTTTCATGTAACAAAATGTCTTTTCTGAGTCAAAGATCACTTGATGTTTTGACAATACCTACTGTCAATAGCAGGGCTGTGGAGTAGGTAAAAAAGCTATCGACTCCAACTCCAGATAATTTTCGTAATCCGACTCCGACTCCAACTCCGACTCCGGCAAAATTTTATTTGTTTCCAGCGTATTTGTTGGCGAAAAAATTAAACAGACATAACATAGTTGTAAATAAAATCAAAAAGACCTGTTGATCGTACCACAAAGTTATGATCATATTTAAAAATGATGCTTTTTTATTTTTTCAAAATGTCTCTGAAATCATTAGAAATTCAACTGTTTTCTCATTAGAGAGCACACAATTCTGAACTATTTTGTTAATTGAACCGATTTTAAGGAAAGGAAAATCATTAAAGTACTTTTTGCAATATTTAATGAATTGTTCAACAATTGTTCTTTGTGGCCGAACGAATACGAGCAAATCCTCTTAATTTTGATGAATAAGGAAAACCACACGTTGTCGCTTCATTTTGGAAAGTTCTCATTCGTCTAGGTATGCATCGAAGTTCGATTTTGTAGATGATCTGGCTATCATGATTAGCACATTAAACTTGGTTGTTGGAAATTGGAAATAAACTATATATGCGACGCGGTAAGCGACTCACAATAATCATTTGCTAATCATCACTCACCACCGACCTGTGTGTTTTGTAGTTTAATTATATTTATATATGTAGGTATAATAATATGTTTAGTTAAATGTTTACTATCTATTGAGGCAACGGCAATCTCGCATGTCATTTTCTACATTATTTAAACATTAGCTCGGAGTCGGAGTAGATACATTTTTCCAACTCCGACTCCTCTGAAATTTGTCTGAACTGTCTGAACTCAACACATCTGTCAAATCCTGGCTAACCAGTTTTATTTTAATGCAGACACGACCGATCTCGATCAAATAAAATCTCATGCAGCTAAACTAATAATTTTATATATAATATAATAAGGTCATGTGTCTTACCACATCAGATTTTTTTCATGTAGCCAATTACAAGTTATATAACTATGTTTATGAATTGTGGGTGTAAAAAGGGAAATTTCAGGGGTGCTACAATTAATGACTAATCGATTTCTGCTGTTATTTTCCACATAGATTACAGAAAATCTAAAAACTTTTCACCTCCAATACTGAACGTGGCAGTATTTTAACATTAATGTTTTCGTTGAAAGGAATGTAGCTTAATAAAAAATCGATGTTAATGGTGATGAACGTATTAATTTATATTTTCGTCGCACTACTGACAATGCAGGACAGACCATTCTTGTCGAAGGAAGTGTTTCTTAGAACATTAATCGGTTTTATTTTGTGCTGTTAAAAAGTTTTCGGTTTTTAGATCATATTTTTCTTTTTATTTTTTTAGCATATTCTCTGACTTTTAAAGCATGTTACTGAGTGCTCTAAATGTTCTTTTTTATTTAGTAAAGATAATAGCAATATTAACTTAATTCAGATAATATTCGTCTCGGTAGGCAACGCATTTACATTGATTTTATGTTCGGTTGCCTATCACCTGAATAAACTACGCGTTACGTCCAAATTTTGGTTCGTCCTGGAATTTACTATATAATTTACTATGTTGCGATCATAATTGTAAAATGAGGTGACTGAATAGTTACAAATCCGTAAAAAGGGACTTTAAAAAAACTCTAGCAATTCAGTCAAATCATATTCGATTGAGGATGTTCTTTTTGCAGGGACCGTTTGAATTAGAATGCTCATTAAGTTCTGTAGGCAATAAGATCCGTCTCTCATATATAAATGTCAAAACGCAATTGACATAAAAACAGCAAGAGATATTTATTCACTTCTGGTAAATAACATTGTTCCAAAAGTTGACGACTAAATATAACTCAATACAAACCTAATGGCACTCCTAATTATATCTAATTATGATTGTAATTTGGTTCAATAACCAGGTTCAGTGTTTCGGAGATAAATGTTAAAACTGGCGAGTGAAAATATTGGCTTTCAAGTTGTGAAAAGCCTGCCGAAATGAATACAGTGTAAATTAATTCAAGAAATAATTCCAAATGATGACAACTCCTTGAAAATCCCCCATTGTCGGGTCGGAACGGGAGGGCGGAAGAACCCAATTTAATTAATACGAAACCAGCCATAACCCGTTATGCAGTGGGACGGAAAAGCGTAGCCAAGAAACACGGAGGGCAAAATTAAACAACGAACTTTTAAAATATTCACTGCGTGTTAATTAATGGATCGCATCTTCGGTCGTTGTCTTGCGTTAGAGGAAATACAAAATTATTCTGCCAATTGGAGATATTTTGGGTATTCTACTTGTAGATAAGCATAATGAATTATGATCTATAATTAATAACAATAAATAAAGAATAGGAAAATAAATCTAATGCACGCTGTGAGATAATTAAAAACCAAAATTGGTAATGACGTTCTTAAGAGATGATAATAACTAAGGAAAAGAACATTGAAAAATTAAATAAAAGGAATTAGTTAATTGTAACTCTGTTGAATTGAAACTCAAGTCAATGAGATATTCATTAGAATTTCTTTCCCATAAGTTTGACAAATTCTCACACTGCACAGTGAAATGCAACAAAAATATGCAATTAAAATACAAAATATATAAAAGTCGGTACCTATAAAACTCATATCTTTTATGACTAACACAATAACATTTTGACATAATATATATCAACTTATAAAACTTATTTGAATGGTAGTATCTTCCATCGAAAGAAGTGGATGTATTGCAAATTAAAAAAATTGCAAATAAAATATAACATTTTAACGTCTTGGTAAAATTAGATACCTACTTAAAAAATATGTGGTACTAGCTGCTGTTAAAGTTAAACTCATAATACGTTAATTTTATAGGTCTGAAAAGTATTGTAAACTTACAATAAATTGCAGTCCACAATTTTAATTTTTTTTTAATAAGCATAAGATGCTTAACCATGTCAATTTAAATCTGAATTCTTAAAACTAGGTAGTTGTCTCTATATTTACTTTGTCCTAAACAAGAAGCACTAACACGTGCTCTGCTACACAACTGCAACACATTTCACTGATTTGCTAGATCGAAGAGTT
The DNA here is from genome assembly GCA_963966075.1 of Aphodius sticticus. Classification (NCBI taxonomy): domain Eukaryota; kingdom Metazoa; phylum Arthropoda; class Insecta; order Coleoptera; family Scarabaeidae; genus Aphodius; species Aphodius sticticus. The sequence goes on from OZ014506.1 coordinate 14,189,948, forward strand.
TGGCTCTTTTTAGTCTTCTCACTAGATTCTGGTTGTCCAAGAGCTGCAGGGCCTCTACGTTGACGTGATGGCTAGGCGGGAATTTATGCTTAGCGGCGAATCTTTTTATCTCTTGGATAACTTGTGGGACACCAAGATCACGGTGCGGGTCACTGTTCCGTTACCAAGGAACGTTAACTATATTCCTTACGCCCGGTTGTACCACCACTCGCAAACCGTCTGATCAGCAGACCGGTTGATCAAAGGTGACCGATGATCAAGACGCGATGCGTTGTACAAAGCCCGGTCGGGTGCCGGTTAGCCGATCAGATGATTTGGCGCGGTTGGCAGTACTCGTCTACCAAAAGCCAGTACATTTAATAGAAACTACGTGAAAAGTCCGCAACCAAACTAACACAGCAAATAAAGTGGTAGTAAACATATAAATATCACGCTGAACTGTTGAAACTTTAAAATAGGCCATTGTAGATATTATAATACAATATTTATTATAGCAGATATTAAGTTACTTTCTACTATAACAGATATTTATTTATAAACATTTTGTTTATTATTTTTTACATTGGAAATTTGTTTATCATTGATATTCTCAACTTGAAATCAATTGGTGCCTATTTATGTCAATATAAATAGAATTTTAGTTCTAAACTGAAATGAATACTTACCCTACCCATTTTCAAAGTGATAAACTAAGCGTACTTAATTAATCTTTACGGAAAATGTAGAAATAAGGGTGTAAATAAAAGTTTATAGTAAATTATTTATTTAACCAAAACTATACATCATTAGTTATCAAAAAATCTTTCAATATTCTTCAATTAACATATTTCTAATTGCAACGTCGCTCTGGTTATCAATGTTAACATGATCATCGATAATAAGTGGCAAAATTAAAATCATCGTCCACTTCTGATATCATCGTCCACTTCTGGTTGCTGATCGTGCATGTCGCAGGCGATGGTGTGTAGGACAGCTGTGACAATCACAATACCATCCATTTTATGGACATACAATTAAATCGCCAAGGATAAAATGGGCGAGACACCAAAAGAAACCGGCTACCACGTGTCTCGTTCGAATTAAGGAATCGTTGGTGTCCTGTTAATGGATTTCTGTCATGGGATAGGGTTTAACACCATATCCACTATAATAGTTTTAAAAATCTCCATTTTCAAGCTCTGCTTTCACTTGGGAATTTCAGAAAATATTTGCATCTGGTCACGATAGCTGTCTATCAGCTAACTGGCTATCGGCAAACAATGTTTCAAAGATTTAGCGTGCTACGGATCACCTGGACATTCAAAGAAAATAACCTTTTGAGGTTTCTGTAATTTTCAGCCACTTCACCACCTGGATTTTTAGATAATCTGAACCTCCTCCAAAACTCGACATCGTTCCACTGTTAAAAGTGATTGGGCCAGTCTCTCAAAACTGGCCGCAGTCGTGGGTGCTGCACCATGTCCACCAGTTAATCTTTATTATCGGTCACGGCCCCAAGAAAGTCCCTTCGTACTGGATCTACAAGCAAATTAATTGAAAATATGGAGCCCAAAAAATGCAAACAAAAAATAAGAACTGTAGATAATGATAAATGTGTACGAAACTGATATTATAAATACTACATACACTTATTTTTCTAGTACTTACCAAAATTAATCCCAGAGATTTGTTCGCTGATGTCAATACTAGATGTAAACACAAACAATTATAGGTTAGCGTCACTCAAGCGCCTGCTATCCGTCTGCGCGCCAGTCTTGATCAAACGATCACCGGCCAATATACGGCGGTCAACTTGCAGCGTGGTTACGGACCAATCAACCTCTGATCAAGGTTGGTACAACGAAAAATGCTCCGCTGACCAATGATCAACGTGATTGGACGGTCATCAGAGTTGGTACAACCGGGCGTTAGTACTTTATTTTGGAAAGTCTGGATTCCTTGTATATTGGATTTTTTCGAGCACCCCAAAGCTGGATGCCGTACAACCAAATCGGTTTTAGTACATAGTTGCAAACTTGTAGTTGTTCTGTACTGACAACTTAGAGTTTCTTCCGAGAAGCCAGTACAGTTCTCTGTATTTGAGGCCAAGCTCTATTCTTTGTTTCTTAACATGTTCTTTGCAGTGTTCGCATATGAAACTATGGCGTCGTCAATCTTGGCATGAGGTATGTCCTCGATTCTTTTGTTTGTAAAGTTAATGTGGACAGATTTCAGTTCGTTGAGCTTGGTCTTCCATTCTTTGGTCGATATATATATATATATATATATATATATATATATATATATATATATATATATATAGTATAAGGGAAATAACGACCGTGACTCTGTAGAAAATTCAGACGAAGGTAACGTGGGAAATTCGGTCAAGTGGGCGAAGTGTATAAAACTCCTTTTATCTCAGTTCAAATTTTCGTTTTTAATTAAAAACTTCATCAGGAACAAGCTAATTAAATACAACAAAGGCTAAGTTAGCAAAACATCAAAATTACAGATAGAGAACACAACATTTTCTACTTACAATTAGAGTTATAAAAGTCTGCCTGGAGAGAACAATGTCGGACAAATCATGTCGCCTTACATCAATAAAACAATTGGACGAAACGCTTAACTAAACGGGCACAAATAACCACCAACGAATAGCTTTGAGGTCGACACATGTCTTCCTAACACAAGAATAAAAACTGGCTCAATGGCAACGTCCGAACGGAATACAACGAACAAGAATAACATTTAACCATCAGAGCTACCAACACTACTACCAACCTAGTCGCGTGAAAATTTTAAATTATTATTGATTAAGAACAAATAAATATTACTAAGTTGACTAGTATCCGATTTAAAGTTTAAACTATTGCGTATGTTAACCTGAATATGATACATTTCCAAAAATAGTCTACATTTATAGTTACTTTCAACTGCAACAATTTTGGTGTCATCCCACTTCATATGTGGTTATTTGTGCCCGTTTAGTTAAGCGTTTCGTCCAATTGTTTTATTGATGTAAGGCGACATGATTTGTCCGACAATGTTCTCTCCAGGCAGACTTTTATAACTCTAATTGTAAGTAGAAAATGTTGTGTTCTCTATCTGTAATTTTGATGTTTTGCTAACTTAGCCTTTGTTGTATTTAATTAGCTTGTTCCTGATGAAGTTTTTAATTAAAAACGAAAATTTGAACTGAGATAAAAGGAGTTTTATACACTTCGCCCACTTGACCGAATTTCCCACGTTACCTTCGTCTGTATATATATATATATATATATATATATATATATATATATATATATATATTGTATTACTAGGTTGTTGAACATTCCTAGTAGATTCTCCAATAGTTAATCCCAGTGCCATTAGAGCCATAAATCCCAGTGTCATCTGTGAATGTGGCGACTGTGGGAGCGACTATTACATTTTCCAGCTGTGGTAGCTCACTTGTATATAGACAGTTAAACACACTTGTACAATTTAGATAACTTTACAAGAAAATATATATGCAATAAACCTAAATAATTTCACAGATTTCCAATTACTTTATTTGCCAAAAACACAATAATCCAAGGTACAAGTGATTCTGGTATAATTTTTTCCGTAGAATTTGAATCTGAATTAAATAATTGCGAATTGTTTTTGAGAAAATAAAAAGCATCATTTTCTTATTCCAATAGTGAATAGCTAGACTGAATTCACAATTGCTGCCTAAAAAAAATGTGATATTTGTGTGTTTTTGATAAAACCAGTAGAAAAAAATTGCGAAAAACCAGATTCAATTTGCCAGCCAATTGCAAGTGTGATTCTGATATAACATTATGAAAAGCTGTATTTGTCTTATTAGCTTCGAAAAATATATTTAAAAAAAAGTTAAGCACCGTGATACATAGCAATCTGATCTAATATTTCAGCCAATGATAAAAACAGCTTCTATAAACATGGGGGTATCGAAAGTAATCTAACAAATTAACAAATTCCGTTAATTATTAAGTTAATAATTTAGTTAATCCTGAAACACATCTGACAAAGTAAATAGTACGCAGTAGGCTATTAATAACACAAGATTTTTTTTTTTCAATATTTTTTTTTTTACTTACCCCAATATCTATTTTTTTTATATTTTTAATATATTGCCGTCAACATAACTTAGGGGTTACGTTATCTATTTTTGTATTCTTTCAGGTGTTCAAACTGAAGCATTTATGTTTTTATTACTCTCATCCATTTCTTTTACATAATTATGTTTTTTTTTTCAATTTGATATTCTTTTTGGTAGGTGTGTATATATGTATTACATTAATCTACATTATGTTTTATTGTGCTTCTACTCATTATGTCTACATAATATTCTGTAAATAATATTCGATTGGGAGACAGAATTAATTAACAAAAATAATTTTTAGGTAATTTTCTTCACAGCGTTAATACCTAACGATAATTGCTTTTATGACAGCGAGTGAGGGGTCATAGAAAAAGTGTCAGGTTCGTCGCCCATGAAGGGAACTATACTCGACAGTTTTATGTTACAGTCCGATATATTAATCCAATAATAGTACGAGCAATATATTCTGGTGTTGTGTTTTGGTAACTAATTTAATGGTCCCAAATTAATAGAATTGGCAAACATGGCTCGATATTAAATAAATTATTCGTCGAATTCCATAAAACGGTACACCAAATTGCTATATAAATATTCTATGTAGACTAATTCCACATTGTATTTACATTGGGTACGTTAATAATGATAATAAACCGATTTATAATTATTGTGCCGTGGTTGCAACTTTTGAGGTCACACCGACTCGCGAATTTCTGAATACGTGAGTTCATGCGTTTAATGCAGTTCATTATCACTGAGAATGAACATGGATAATTGTATGTAATTAATATTGCGGTTGCTGTAAAAGCGGAAAACGCCGCGACGTGCGTCAACAGCCGCCGTGTTCAACCTCAGTTTCTGGTGTGCGTGCAAACTTGGCATTAAATCGCTTTTGTTTCCAATAATTCTAAACAATGTACACGTACACCGCGTGCAAAATTTAATCAATGTTTTACTTGTAATCGATAAAATAACATTTGTTTTAGATGGTTTGAACAGGCTAACATACAATTGAAGACATGACATCGTAGTAGAATAAAAATCGGTTTCATATTTTTTCAATCCACTTGATTTGGGTATGTTATGTTCTTGAGAATAACTACATAGGCTTTCACTACCAGAATCTATAAAGTATGTTAAAATTCGTAAACGCTGACGTTTCGCGAACCATGTTGCATGCTTCTTCGGACCTAACTGAATATTGAAGAGCTACAAAAGAAATCTCCCTTTTATACTTAAAGTTACACCTAACTGCGCACATCTGGAGCTGCCGCTCCTATGTGTTTTTCTACGTGACCGCGTTAGGATCAATTTCCAGATCCTACTAATGTCAGTGCCGCCCTGGCGATTGATGTGGTCAGGATGTTTGTAAATTTCGATGGTTTCTCTAATAAGCCTTCGATGCTAATTACCCACCCTTGCCAACATCTTCACGTCATTGAAATCCATTGTGTGTCCCGACTTGTGACAGTGTTGAGCAACAGCGGACTGTTGAATCTTGCCTAGCTGGGTGTCTCTGCTGTGCTCCTCGACTCGTCATTCGATGCTTCGTCCTGTTCTGTCCTGTCCTGTTCCACACTCACATGTTATCTTGTATACGTTCTTCAGGAGTGGTGTGATATCCTTTGAGTTAGGCAAACGATCCTTTACCTTAGCTGGTGCTCTGTACCTTACCGTGATACCCGATTTCTTCAGTAATCTACCGATTCTTACCCCACTTACGTGTGGTGAGCAAGCGAACCCGTTTGACTCTTGCGGTTCCTCTGAGACTTGCGGTTTTCTTTGTGTGACACCCCGTATGTCAGACTTGGTGTATCCATTCTGACGTAGGGCCCACTGCAAGTGTTTCCGTTCGTCGTCCAAGGTGCCGGAGTCGCATACCTTCTCGGCTCTGTTGAACAGAGTGTTAATAACACTTCTCTTCTGTAGGGGATGGTGGTTTGATCGCAGGTTGACGTTCTGTATACCAGAACATCCAAGAATGGCAGCTGATTATCCTCTTCTATTTCCATCGTGAATTTGATGGAAGGACTAAAATTGTTCAAATTGTTAAGGACCACAGTAAGTTTTCCTCTATCGTGTGGCCAATCCTCAAAGCTATCATCGACATATCTAACCCAATTCTTGGGTTTGTAGGGCCAAATGGTTTCTTCTTCAAACAACTCTATGAAGAAGGCGATTACCGTTGAAAGAAGTGATCCCATGGCTGCACCCTCTACCTGCTCATACATCGCTTCCGCCCACTTGAAGTATGTGGTGGAGAGACAATACTCTACAATTAGGTACATCGGTTGGTAGACCTTCTGTTCTTACGATGTAAAAAAGGCAATTTAGGTACAGGACATTCGACATAATGTTGATGTGAGTTTTTATAATGTTTGAATAACTATTAATAATTTGAACAATTTTGTTAAGATATGAATTTAATCCTATTTTTGTGAAAGGGACACTTTTCAAAATGATGAAACACATTTGAATTAAAACACCAAACTGATATGTAATGCACAGACTGGTAAATCGCAAAACGATACAAAAATACTCCAGAATTATATAGAAAAGAGAAGAACGCATCATTAGGGAACAATAAGTACCTCAATCCCCCTCTTAGCTTCGAAGAAAAGAATATTCAAGTTCTCGAAATGCAGTGAAACAATTAGCCTTGTTAAAGTCCCCCTGTATTGGAAACCGGAATCCTCTGGAATGTGGGAGTTGTATAAGGATTAAATGTACAAACGGGACAAAGCAATGAAAACTAAGCGTGAGACTTGGTAGCCCCGAGGGGCAACTAAATAATTGCATCCTGTTGCGGATGTGCACGTTCCTCGGTCGCTGCTTGACAGACGCAGTCGCGAATCTGCTATAGTGGACAAAGTTCGAGAAGAACTCTTTTACGACAAATACCCGAAGGATCTCACTCAGCAAAATCGAGCACTTTAATTAGTGAAGGCGCTGTATTTACATCCTGGAGTAGTGGTAGACGATTGTCTCGATCTCTTTAGCACTTTTAAAACAGTTTGCCAATGTTGTTGTATTGTAAATCTGTCAATCCGTAGAATGCTTAATTCTTGTTTCTTAGGTCCATCCGAAGAGTTTGCGCGTATTGTGTGCTATTGTCTTGTATTATAGTCTTGTGGATGTTGTTGTTTATTAAGTTCAGTATTTTCAGGGTGGCTATTGCTATATCTAAAACTTTCAGTATTCAATCAGCTTTGAAGAAGCGAGCAACATGGTTCGCGAAACGTCAGCATTAACAAATCTTGACACACGGCATAACCCGGAAGCAGTTTATTTTCTAAATGATTCTGGCCGTGAAAGCCTACGTACTTACTTAACCTTAAATGTATTATGTTGGCTGTTCTGAAATAGATAAAGAAGTGTGTCTAGTATACCCATCTGTTGTCACTTTTAAACTTTTTTCTAGTTACTAAAAAGACGTTTAGAAAGTATGTGAAGGAAAGACGATAGTATGTGTAGTGTAAAATAGCCTTTACAATACACGTTTCTTTAATGTTTATTGAATTGTGAAAACCCTGAAACACAAGTTTGCATCTTTAAGGATCTACTTTAGCTAATAATTAATGAATTTAAAAGTACTTCATTAGTTAGAAATCAAGAGGTGCAAAAAACAATCTTTCCATTTTTTTTTTTTAATTTGTTTCCTCAAAAATCTATAAGGAATACATAACCACAAAATACGCTTTTGTTTCTGACTTCTGGGCATGCCCTGCTGTAGTTTTTTACATATTGTTATAGTTTTTACAGCAAAGAAACTAATTTTAGAGTTCAAATCGCTCCCATTTTACGAAAAAAGCAGCATGAGCAAATTACATTTCGTCGAGATCGCTCGTACTGCATTAAAACTAGTTAGCCAGGATTTGACAGATATTTTGATTCTTTTGGCAGTATTGTCTGCGTTTGACACTGCTGTATAGTATGATAAAGTCATTTGCATGGCCACATCAGATTGTTTTCTGGTAACTTTGACGATTTGACTATTATTTTCCCATTCGGAACAAGCTTGGAAAAGTAAATATTAGCCAATAATTGTATACGAAAAGGAAAATTTATCAATTTTGTGGAGCCAAAATTATTCAACAAAACCTGCTTTATAATTTATTTAATTTGTTTATCTAGCTACTTTAGAGCACAGTTTCATAAACGAGTGCAATCCTTGACACCATGTGGAAAAGTAAATATGTACATACATGGGCGTTTTCAGCTCAAATCGGAAGGGGGGGGGGGCAGTTTTCTAAATTTAACTTGCTGTTTGGGGGAATGTTTGGGTGTTCATTGAGTTGGTTCAAAAATGCCTTTAAAAAAATTTTGTGGTGATAAAAAGCAACGATACCCCTAAATCGTTTCCAAATTAAAAAAAGAAGTCGACACGTATTTATTTTTATTTGAAATTTTGTCGAGGCCTTAACATTGAAAGAAGACATTTTTGGTATTTTTCGAATAATTGTTCGGGGTTTCGAAAAACTTAAGATTACTTGAGGACTGTCCAAGGAAGAAGACAAATTAAACAAATTCCATTTGTTTAAACAATTTTTTTTGCAATTTACCTAAAATTTATTTTTTTAAATCGTTCTGGTCAACTTTTCTTCTCCAGTGACATCATTTATATTTTGGGATTTCAATTGTTTAAATAATAAAATATTATTCGTTTTCAATATCATTTATTCGAAAAAGTTGAATTGATTAAAATCCTATTTTCGGGAAATTAAGGAGTTGTTATTGATTTGTTGTTGTCTGTAAACTGTTGCCTGTATTGTAATTTGATGATATATTAAAAACGAATAATATTTTATTAATTAAACAATGGAAATCATCCAAAAATATAACCGATGTCACTTGAGAATAACAGTTATCCAGACCGATCTAAAAGAAATAATTTCAGGTGATTTTCAAAAAAAAATTGTTTAAACAAATGGCATTTGTTTAAACGACTGTGGGTTTATTAGATAATATAGGCAAGATATCTCGAACATGAAATTTATAAATTAATTTTACAAAAAGCTGATTTCTGAATTCCTGCTGAATTCCTATTGTTTAAACAATCAATTTATTATTCATTTTCAACTTAACTAATAACTAATAACTAAATAAATTTTCAACTAATAAACACATTAGATAATATAGGCAAGATATCTCGAACAAAAAGTTGACTTTTCTACCATAATTAGAAAAAAAGTTGAAAATGCATAATAAATTGATTGTTTAAACAATATGAATTCTTTTTTATGAATCTCTCTAACAATATGCCTTGTCGAGCTCAGAAAACAGAATTCAGACGGATTTTCGAGAAAAACGAATAACTTAAACAAATATATTTTGTTGAAATAAATTGTAATTAATTGACAAATGTAATTTTTTTTCATTTAAAGGTAGTTTTCAGGGCACTGAGTTGGGGGCGTCATCCGTTTGTATCCATATGTATAATAGGTCAAATTCTTCCTTGGAAAGTCCACTACAGGTCCTATAACTTCAATCTTGCGTTTTCCCAAACCCCGAACAATTATCCGAAAAATACCAAAAAATTCATTTTCTCATGTATTTTCCCATGTAAATTTGAGGGCTCGATAGGTACCAGTTTTTGTCCAGTTTTTTTGGCTTTCAAAACGATTTGGGCGATATCTTTCTAAATAAAGATAACCACCCTTGTGTCCATCAGGGAAATAGTGCTATATAATAAACATAATAACTAAATATAGAATGGGGGGCAGCTGCCCCCCTTAACCCCCTGGTTACGCCTATGTGTACATACATAAAAATGTACATAAAAATAAAAAGATATTTAACCAACTTTTTATAATGACTCAGAAAAAAAAAGGAGAAGGTTGAATGTTTCATTTCTGTCTTTTAGAAGATCCTATCACATCATGTAATTGCTTTGCATGGGTTCAAAGCTGATTTCTTTGCATCGTTAAGGCGGTTATTTTGAAAAAGGCACTTGAGCTAGTTCAGTATTTGTGTCTACAGATTCGTCAGATTCGGATTTTACGACAAACAAAAAAGCTATCGAAACGAGTTTTTGTCCAACAATATGAAATCGATGAAATTTTGGATAAACTGATTCACATCTTTAATTTCTTAATTATCCAATTTTTATACAGATGCTTACCTCTTCAATTATCTAAGCATCACCAACAATAAATCATTTGTTTCCTAAACGCGGAGACTCTCCGAGATCAAATAAAACCAAACAGAGACTTCCATTATATTCCATTTATGCAATTGTTTCAGGAGTGCTCGGTGTTCCTCTTCGAGAAACGCTGCGCGGAGAAGCTGCACAAGCCGAAGCGCAAGGAGACCGTGACGGAAATCCTGCGTAGCTCGGTCAGGCAGCTGGAACGGTTCCGTCATCCGAAAATCCTCCACGTGTTGCATCCGATCGAAGAGTGCGCCGAGACGCTCGCGTTCGCCTCGGAGCCGGTCTTCGCCAGTCTGGCGAACGTCTTGTCGTTCTTTCAGGAGCAGAACGCGAACCACGCGACGCCCACGACAGGTGGTTCGAATCAGCCGCCTCAGCCTAGGTCCGCGCACGCCAGGGAATACCACTTTCTGGATATTGAATACAAATACGGTATTCTACAGGTAAGAGCGCCGTTTTCTTTTATGGGTGTTTTGCGAATTGGTGTAATGGCGGAGCCGAGTATTAGCAGACGCGTTTGTCTCGTTTTGTTGTGACTTTTTTTCTTTTAACAATAAAGTAGAAACTTTCATTGAAAATTTAATGTTTAAATTTTGGCCAAACTATAAACAGAAATGATTATTTTGATATGTTTTCATTCCCACTGTGTTTGAGCACATAAACACAAAATTTTAACTTAAGGATTTCTTCACGATACGGGATAGCCCATAGTTTGGAATATTACTTAAATCATATGAAAAACCCGAAGAAAATCTAATATAAGTTGTATCTTTTAAGGGACAATGCAGTCTTATGTTTATGAAAATCATCACCAAATCTTTCTTTTTACTTTATCATACGCAGTATGTAAAGTATTGTAATCATGCCAAAAAGAATTTTTGAGATTTTAGCGGAAATATGTCTTTTTGGGTCCCCTGAACATTTTTGACCAAGGTACAAAAAATGTCTGTGTGTGTGTGTGTGTGTGTATGTGTGTGTGTATGTGTGTGTGTGTGTGTGTGTGTGTGTGTACCCGTTTTTGTGGCGACGATTCCGGAGAAACTACTAAAGGTGTCGGGACGAAACTTCATATTTAGAAGTTTCATAACCAAACTTAGAGCTGAAAAGCTTTCTGTTGAAAAGGGTCCAAAGGAACAGGTGGTTTACTCATAGCATTTTTCGAAGATTTTGCAAATGAGCCGCTATTTCTGTAATGTCGCCAAAATAGTTAAATAATAAATTAAAGGAGAGGAAATTTTCTATAATTTATGTATATGACATTTTTTGGTATAATTTATAGTTTAGCTGCATGAGCAAATTCTATTTCATCGAGATCGGTCGTACTGCTTTAAAACTAGTAGCCAGGATATGTCAGATTTTTTGATTCTAATGACAGTAGCTAGTGTCAAACGCTAATGTTTTGAAAATACTACTGTCAATATAGGCTGCGTTCGGATATTGAACCCTGTTACACTTTTTACATCCAATAACACGTAGGTGTCATTTGGACGGTGTACCCGGTGTCAACGGAGTACAATATCCGAACGCAGCTTTAATCGAGATATCTGTCTAGTTCTACTATTTTTATTTTAATGCAGACATAGCCGATCTCGGTCAAATAGAATCTCATGCAGCTAAACTATTAATTTTATATATAGTATGATAAAGTCATGTGCCTGGCCACATCAGATTTTTTAGCCTATTACGTTAAAAGTACGTTCATTAAAAAAAAAGCAAAATCAGAAAATATGTCCAATGCGCATATTATTTATTGCGAGGTTCTCATGTAATCGGTTGGAATTTTTGTTTGTTTTATATTCTGAAACTTTGAAGTGTGTAAAATAAGCCCTGATCGGTTCTTCTATCCACCCGTTTTATATTGTTTTACGGCTTAGAATTCAAAAATGTTATTAACTTTCGCTTTGATGTAGGAATGTAAAATTTGAATACAGTGCTGAAAATAATTCGGTCTAGGTGCTTAAGTTGAGTACTACTTATTTACTAATTATTACTTTTAATGTATTTATATAGAAACACAATGCTAAAAAGTATAATGTTTCTATTGTCTCATGTTATACATCAAATTATGGATACAGGTGTATTACCGTCATTTGGGGTAAATTCGGACAATTTTTGCGGTTCTGTGTTGATAATTTGTTAACCCCTGACACAAGAGAATCCTAAAAAATAATGTACAATATCTCATATTTCCTATATAAGACTTCACCATACAACTGCCCAACTTTTGACTTTTTCAAAATTTTTTTTTTTTCGGTTTTATTGTGTCCAGATTCGCCCCTATGTGTGGGGTAAATCCGGACGTCCATTTAGTTTTCATTATAAATTATATTAAGCTGTGGGCATGGGTGAATTGGCTCAGAAAAACTCCTCGCTGCGGCCGTCGTGCCAAAAACAACTCAATTTTCGCCTTATACAACTTGTATTATAACATACTATACAAGCTGTATTTGACCCAGCGCGTGCCTCATGCCATATGACTCCCCATCGTGTGCGGAATACTACCCCCTCTTGAAACCCCTCAACTCACTCAAACTCAATCCGCAAACGATGGGGAGTCATACGGTATAGGAATTCCGGGGCTGTAGTCTTCGCTAGAGAGGGATGGGGATGGTGATGGAGGGGGTTGGAAGGGAGTGGAGAGTGGGGTATGAATCTGCACACAATGGGGAGTCATACGGTATAGGAATCCCGGGGCTACCGTCAACCCTCTTCGATCTAGGGTGGTGGGGATCGTGACGTCATACGGTATAGGAGCCCCGTGAACCCTCTTCGGTAAGGAACCTGAACAGACAGACAGACAAACCACGTTAAAGCTGTATTATAAAGTATGATATTGGGACATTTCTCCTTTCCACTGGATAATATGTTCAGTAAAAGGCATAGAAATTGAAACATTGGAAATTTTTATGCCTTTTACTTAATAAAGTATGATAACAAAACGTTGGTTATGAATAATTTAATAAAAGTAAATAAAAAAAGTAACAAATGGTCATAGTGATATAACCAAGGCTTTTAAAAATTTGAGTGTCATCAACACTTTCATCCTTAACTGGTGGGTAAGTAAAGTACCTACATATACTTAAAGTATATTTTTCCGCATTTTCTAAATTTTCTTGGCTGAAATGCATGTAATGTAATGTAATTAACGCCAATCTTTTTACTTTATCATACGCAGTATGTATTATTTTATCATACGCAGTATGTAAAGTCTTGTAATCGTACCAAAAAAAATTTTTGAGATTTTAGCGGAAATATGTCTTTTTGGGTCCCCTGAACATTTTTGACCAAGGTACAAAAAAATGTCTGTGTGTGTGTGTGTGTGTGTGTGTGTGTGTGTGTGTGTGTGTGTGTGTGTGTGTGTGTGTGTGTGTGTGTGTGTGTGTGTGTGTGTGTGTGTGTGTGTGTGTGTGTGTGTGTGTGTGTGTGTGTGTGTGTGTGTGTGTGTGTGTGTGTGTGTGTGTGTGTGTGTGTGTGTGTGTGTGTGTGTGTGTGTGTGTGTGTGTGTGTGTGTGTGTGTGTGTGTGTGTGTGTGTGTGTGTGTGTGTGTGTGTGTGTGTGTGTGTGTGTGTGTGTGTGTGTGTGTGTGTGTGTGTGTGTGTGTGTGTGTGTGTGTGTGTGTGTGTGTGTGTGTGTGTGTGTGTGTGTGTGTGTGTGTGTGTGTGTGTGTGTGTGTGTGTGTGTGTGTGTGTGTGTGTGTGTGTGTGTGTGTGTGTGTGTGTGTGTGTGTGTGTGTGTGTGTGTGTGTGTGTGTGTGTGTGTGTGTGTGTGTGTGTGTGTGTGTGTGTGTGTGTGTGTGTGTGTGTGTGTGTGTGTGTGTGTGTGTGTGTGTGTGTGTGTGTGTGTGTGTGTGTGTGTGTGTGTGTGTGTGTGTGTGTGTGTGTGTGTGTGTGTGTGTGTGTGTGTGTGTGTGTGTGTGTGTGTGTGTGTGTGTGTGTGTGTGTGTGTGTGTGTGTGTGTGTGTGTGTGTGTGTGTGTGTGTGTGTGTGTGTGTGTGTGTGTGTGTGTGTGTGTGTGTGTGTGTATGTGTGTGTGTGTGTGTGTGTGTGTGTGTGTGTGTGTGTGTGTGTGTGTGTGTGTGTGTGTGTGTGTGCGTGTGTGTGTGTGTACCCGTTTTTTGTGACGACGATTCCGGAGAAACTACTAAAGGTATCGGGACGAAACTTCATATTTAGAAGTTTCATAACCAAACTTAGAGCTGAAAAGCTTTCTGTTGAAGAGGGTCCAAAGGAACTGGAGGTTTAGTCTTAGCATTTTTGAAAGATTTTGCAAATAAGCCGACATTTCTGGAATTTCGGCGAAATAGTTAAATAATAAATTAAAGATGAGGAAATTCTGAATAATTTATCACTATAACATTTTTTTGGTACAATCAATAGTTTAGCTGTATGAGCAAATTCTATTTTTACGAGATCGGTCGTACTGCATGAAAACTAGTAGCCAGGATTTCTCAGATTTTTTGATTCTAATGACAGTAGGTAGTCTTGGTGTCAAACGCTAATGTTTTGACAATAACTTCTGTCAATATAAGCTGCGTTCGCATATTGCATTGCATTTTTTACACCCAATAAACGTATCATTTGGACGGTGTACCCGGTGTCAACGGAGTACAATATCCGAACGCAGCCTTCATGGACATATCTGTCTAGTTCTAGTAGTTTTATTTTAATGCAGACATGGCCGATCTCGATCAAATAGAGTCTCATGCAGTTAAACTATTAATTTTATATATAGTATGATAAAGTCATGTGCCTGGCCACATCAGATTTTTTTATATTGCCGGACTATGGTGTCCGAGTTCACCCCACCTAAGGACAAGGTTCTGTTAATTAATACATATTTTTTTAAAATAGGCAATATATAGTTATCATTTTATGCACACACATTGGCAACAAAACATAAATGCTTTTGCTGCAATTTCCTGTCCTTGAATTCTAAGTGATTTTTGTATACAAGGGTTTCTTTCCGTGGAACTTAAAAACAGTTGGTAAACAAGAAACTTGCTAGCCTGTTTCATTGTCGAATTTAAGGCACAACACTCAAACGTCCATTACTGACTCTTCACTAACAAGATCCAACAAGAACAGTTGATCTACGTCGATCCGAATTGGTAATCTTGAAAGAAAGATCCGAAGCGGCAGGTCTGTCCGAATTCACCCCGTGTGACGGTACTTGTTATAGTAATGTTTATGTATTTATTTTTGTATCGTCGCTACGTAATCAAGCTTTGACTGAAAAACGGAATGTTGTTATGTTATTAACAGATTAGTCAAAAACGATAAAAAACATCAAAAATCTACGTCTAGAGGGAAAATTATATACCTGTTAATTTTAATTTGGGTGTTGCCATTTGTTAATTTTCATCATTTTAACCAAATGTTCATATTGCTATTGTTTAACATATTGCATGTAGTATTGCATGTAGCAATGAATCATAGTGCCGTGTCACTGATTTATTGCTTTATTTTAATTTTAGGCAAGCTATTTCTGTTATTTACAAAGTTTGTTTCACGATGAGAATTTTGAACACCGTTTCCATGGTAATACAAGAAAGCGATAATATTGCGTTACCTGAAACACAAATCCAGTTAAGGCACACATCTTTGAGACCTTAACTCGTTTCGTGATTTAAACTGGCATTGAAAAAAGAAGCCTTCTTTGAAAATTTTAAAAATTAGATCAGGCAAACAAAAATTACGTATTTTTATCTTAAAATAATACAATATTATTTATTTCCAAAAACTCTAAAATACAACAAAAGGATATAAATTGATGTCATATCTGATATAAATTGTACATTAAGGAAAGAAAGCGAAAATAAGACAACATGAAAATGCTTCTCAGTTCCCACTTTTGGCCTCTATAACCTTCTTCTTGCGAAGAAATTTCTTGTCTGACCAAGGTTTTCTTTATCAACCAATCGTTAACTTTCTCAACAAAGCTATGACGTGTTTTTTATCAAAAAAATAGGAATTAAACAATAGTTATTCGAGAAAACTTAAATTGAATTTAAAGTGGGTGTCATGACAAGTCAAATTAAAGAATCACATAAGAAGTAATATTTAAAATTGAATACTTTAATAGAGAGACAACGACAACATAGCAAGAAGAAAAGAAATTAGCGATTCATGAAACATACTTTTCGGTCAGTTTTGTCACATTTATCATGGATATTAAGGATGCAAACCACAACTTTTTCTCATATTTCTTGGGAAAAATTTGTTTAAATACTCCAACAAAATATTATGATTTCACAGATTATTTTTCCATTCCAAACTAAAGCATTCGCATTTCCTTGGATCGAACTATTTATTATATTACAGTAGTACCATTAAGACCAACACTCCCATTTGCTCGTTTCAAACGGGTTTCAATTAAAACCAAACGGCCGTACCGCGGTATAAAATAGTAGCAACACTCGAATGGGCACGAGACTTCACGTAGAAAGTTTATAGCCTCACCTCTACCGCCTAAATAGTTATCTGTGTTGTGCCCTTCATAACTTTCATGACGTAGGTAATAAGACCAGATTTGTGTCGACCTCTTAAAATCCCTCACAACCTGGAAACAGTCCCTGATTTTCCGCAATTTCGCTCTTGGATAATTAATGTATTTAGAACTATAACAATTAGAGGAATTTTGGTGAGATAAGTTTGCTCAGTTATGTATCCCAGTAACCAACTTCTTAGTTTAGAGTTCACGTGTGTCTCTTCGTCATTAGAACCTAACCCTTCACTTATGACGGAGTTTTGCTAAACGTATAAACTTACCTATTTACGTTATAAAATACCTGAGATAGGTTTGGATTGTATTAGTGAATGTAGAATTAATAACACGATTAGATGTTTTGTCGTACACAATTTTATTAATCTGGCTAATTGTATAAATTGTGTTAGGCATTTAGGAGTTTTATTTGATAAAGAGGCAAAGTAAATTGTCTTTATACTGACCGTTTTAATATAAACATCAAACAGTAAGCTCAATATTACTTTATACTTCTATAAGAGATTAATTTGTTGACTTGATTAATCTGTGGTCTTTTTTTTAAAACTTGAACAGTCGAAATATGTTTTCTTTATTCAGTATTTAGTTGGTTATTCACCGAGAAACCCCACGATGATTGTTACATTTGCGCTGAAATGTAAAATGCTTTAATCGCGACAATAAGGGAACTTAAAATAAAACTAGTAAAAAAACTCGGCCTTAAAAGTGTTTTGAGGGGATTGAAACATATGTTTGGCGTGAAGATTCTGATATCTTATTAGTATGATAATATTATATCTACAAATACAAGAGAAATAGAAAAAGAAAATCAAGTATTACGGGGTCAGGTATGAGGGTTCTTTAGATATAAATTTTGTTTTAAAGTTCTTAATCCTAATGGGTATAATAATACTACACTTGTGTGAATATACGAAAAAAAAATAAAAAACAATCTAAGTAACAATGAGGTTGTTTTTGACAGGTCTGGGATTGAGAAATAGAGTTTTTGTTAAAATTCTGAAACCATGTGCATGTGATGAGTTATAACTGTATCTGTTGCGGTAGGTTTCCGATAGATTGAGAATAGCAGGTTTCCATTTTCTCTCCTTATTGTAAGATCTAGAAAATTTATTCTCTCCTCCGTCTCAGTTTCTATAGTGAATTTCAATTTGGACAATTCGTTCATTCTTTTATATAGTCGGAACAATTAAAGTTCTTGGTCACCCTCGAACAGGACTAGTATGTCGTCAACATATCTTCCCCAGTATTTTATATATTTTGTTTCCTCGATATCAAAGATCTTCTCTTCAATCGTTTTCACGAATAGATCGGCCATTAGTCCGCTTAGTGGGCAGCCCATTGTGAGGCCGTCTATTCTTCTTGATACAAATTAAGTAACAACGTTAACGATAACACGTTTTGTGATGGAAAGGTAAAAGAAGAAATAATTGTCCGTTGATGTGTGCATGTGATCGCTCCTGCTCAGCGGGTGCAGTAACATTAAAAACCACTTCAATAATTAAATACGCTGCTGCCTCGCAGGGGCACGCCATTCCGCAATTGATCCACTCTATTTGTACTGTCTGCGGGCGAAACTCTTCAGCTAAAGCGCTATCTATCGACGGCTGCTGTAAATTAAATAAATACCGTGCGATCGACCAGTAATTTTCTCGACGGTTTCCCTTTGAAAATCACATTTAATTACACGCCATTGGTGATTTTAACCGCTAAACCGCTGTTTGCTCTTTGACTTCTGACGTAGGTCGGCTCTGCCGGATCAGAGATACCATAGATTCCCCGGCTTCCATGGTAACGTGTGTCATACAAAACAATTTACTGTGTTCACGCGTGACATACGTTTGTTAATTTATAACGTAATAGTTAATAGAAATTGAAAATTAATATTCTGTCTATGTAAATCACAATAAGAGTAAGCCTACCCTACATTTGGTAATTAATAACTGTAATTGATAATATATGAATTGCAAAATCATATGTTATGCTCCGTGGCGCGTTACCCTATGGGCAAAATGTAATAAAATAAAATATTATTGTATTTTATATCTAGCGCTCCTTCCGGTTGGAGACCAAAGCCAGTGTTTTACAAACAATAAATTAATTTATTGATAAATAACTTTACTATTATTAAATAAATTATCGAAGTAGGAATTTCGAATTTATACTTTAGATAAGTCCTGTGCGTGGGCCCCAAAAAGAGTGAAGGCAGGTTTAGCAGCAACACTCATTTTTTGCCAATAAAGAGACACATTTGTATTTAAGAGAAGAATGAAAAATCCTTGACACAGA
The DNA here is from genome assembly GCA_963966075.1 of Aphodius sticticus. Taxonomy (NCBI): domain Eukaryota; kingdom Metazoa; phylum Arthropoda; class Insecta; order Coleoptera; family Scarabaeidae; genus Aphodius; species Aphodius sticticus. The sequence goes on from OZ014506.1 coordinate 14,208,976, forward strand.
AGAGAAAAGGCCGCATGAATTCTTTGACGAAGATTTTGAAGATTTTCAATCGACACTTTGCAATTCTATTCTGCAAAGACTGAATGCGCCAAACGAAACGTCTGTAATTTTCATGATTAAGATCTGAAACGTGCAGTTAACCTTTTAAAATTGTGATCATTACACTATACAGTGAGCGCGTAAAGTATGGAAACATGACAAAATCTCAAGAACGGCTTGCTATTTTAAAAAATCCGCGAACACGTCGATTTATAATTATCAAAATACACCTTATGATATCAAATTAATTCTTTTACCTTCAATTGTTTTTAACAGATGACGTCATCGACATTCTTTTTTAAATGACAACCTTATGTTTTTTTAATGAATTTGACAGATCTTTTAAGTGGCATAATATTTTTATGGCGTTACATGAGAAAATTCTCGAGAAAAAGACTATTGAAGGTTATGAAATAAAAGTGACAAAATCTCCGGAACGGCTCGACCGAATTTAACGAAATTTTGGAATTAAGTATTTTGCAAACATGTGATGTCACTGGCGTTATTATCGTTGATGCAACGTTTACAGTTTCTGAGATATAACCTCAATCTTTTGAATTTGAAATAAAACACCCTGTATATTTTGACATTTTCTGTTACAGTCTTCATTATTATATCAAAAACATCTAGAAATTAACAAAAACCTTTATTACTTAGGTCTAAAGATTAACAAAGAAAAAATTGATAACAAAACATTATTAGATTTTCTTCTGCAACTACTCTAGTTGGTTTATGAGGATTCTCAACCATTGACAAGAACACATTGTATTAAATTTGATCGGTTTATTTTTTTGTCGTTATTTTTTGTTATCAATTTTTTCTTTGTTAATTTTTAGACCTAAGTAATAAAGGTTTTTGTTAATTTCTACATGGTTTTGATATAATACTGTAGCAAGCGGAGTAACATTGAATAGGCAATGGAAGACTGTAGCAGAACATGTCAAAATATACAGGATGTTCTATTTCAAATTCAAAAGTTTGAGGTTATATCTCAGAAACTATAAACGTTGTATCAACAATAATAACGCCAGTGATTTCACATGGTCGCAAAATATTTATATCCAACATGTCGTTAAATTCGGTCCAGCCATTTCGGAGATTTTGTCACTTTCATTTCATAACCTTCAATTGTCCTTTCTCGAAAATTTTCGTATGTAAGGTCACAAAAATATTATGCTACCATTAAGACAATTAAAAGATCTGTCAAATTCATTAAAAAAATATAGGATTGTCATTTAAAAAAAATGTCGATGACGTAATCTGTTAAAAACAATTGAATGTAAAACATAATTTGATATCATAAGTAGGGATGGAACGGATCGGGCATCGGCCGGATAACCGGATACCGGATATCCGGCCAAACCTCATAACCGGATACCGAATTATCCGGCCAAATTTCGGCCGGATACCGAATAGAAACAAAGAAACAACCCTGATTCAATTTGATAATTACACGAAGAAATCGTTTGTGAACATAATAATCTGGCAATAATGGTGAAGAAAAAATTGCAACTTATTTCCAAACATGTCGATTATTGACCAATATTTATCAACTTCAGTGCGTTCCATTTGTACAGAGCAATTATTTTCAACATACAAGTCTTATTCAAAGCAATTCAGAAACATGACTTTTTACAAAAAATGATCTTTATGTGTCGATTATTTCACGAATTAAAAAGGTATCAGCACTATACTGCCGTGTTAAGTATTGAGGTCGTAACTGTAAATTTGTTTAGATTATAGTTTTTTCGATAAAATCTTAAGATTTCCGACATTTTGTTGACATGTTATGGTTAAAAGATGACAAAGAATTAAGAAAAAAGTATTTGAATATTTCTATCTGCGAAGCAACAACATATATTTTTTAATTCTTAAACACAACTTTTGACAAACATAGATACGACATCTGTTCAAAACACGGCAGCATAGAAAAATTGTTATTTTATTTAGCTATAATTTTTTAGTAGATTATATATTTTTAATTGAATAATTAATAATATTAATTTATTACAATTAATGGAAAATATTATTCTTCAAAATAAAAATTGATTTCATTTATTTTTAACAACATGCGAAAAGATCCGGCCGATCCGGCCGGATCGGCCGAATTCTTATATCGAGATCCGGCCGGACCGAATATCCGGCAAACTGGCCGGATGGGCCGGACTATCCCGCCGAGCTGGATATCCGTTCCATCCCTAATCATAAGGTGTATTTTATAATTATAAATCGACGTGTTCGAGGATTTTTTAAAATAGCAAACCGTTCTTGAGATGTTGTCATGTTTCCATACTTTACGCGCTCACTGTATGTATAAAAGAAAACATAACCAGTCAATATTTTGCTTTCTAAAAATTTGACAAACATATTATAATACAAATTTTAGGAAATTGCTTAAGTTACAGGCTTGTACTGGCCACACGCACAGGCGGCCATACTGTCTGCGTTGTTTACTGTCATGTTAGCCCCGCCTCCCGGGGTTATTTTCTCACTGCAAAATACATCCGTATAGCGTCTCCATCATCCTCTATGTTATGAAATAACCACTACCTTTCCTTGATATGACAAAAGGCCTCAAAAGCTCAGTTAAGAGATCATTGTGCTAGGAACGCAACGGTCTCTGGTTCAAATCCAGGTTGTGGCTGTAATTTTTACATTATTTATAATTTACATCCCGCATATTTGTCACGCATATTATAAACTTATAAAATTTTCGTTTTCTAATTTTGTCCGGTTTACATACGCATTAGTGGATGTTCGGATTAGCGCACCCTTACTGTATGCTATGAATTAATTGATAAAATTCCACTGCATTGTCGTAGAAAATGTATAAGTACAGTTATATTTTTAAGTTACATATCTCATTTCCACCTTATTATACTGCAAAAGTACAAATTGCAGGGCTTACTAATTTCTTACCACTTTGGTATTAAACTTCTTTTTTAGATGTCTAGTTTACAAGCTATGGCAGAGGAAACAGGAGCATATGAATGGGTGTGCACTAGGGCTTCTAATCTCGGACAATATACTGATACCGGGATTTCGGGATTAAAGATTTTGTAATCCCGGGATCCCGGGATTGATTCCGGGATTCATGAAAAAAAAAAGATAATTGCTGGAACAACACGCCGTGGCTGCCAAAACTTACCAAACCCAGTCAGTAGGAAACGCTTAAAATTTACTTGATTGGACAATATCTTTTACTCCGAAACTTGATCAACGTTTTCAAATTTTACCTTATAAATGGAAAACAAAAATTGTCAGTTTAAAAGGTATAAAGTGTGCGTATTGACATTAATAATAAACAAAATTTAACTCTATGAGGTAATAACTTGCTCTTGCATCTTAAATTTGGTAAACAAATTACATTTTTGTAGAATCTTTCAAGAATAGTCACGGCAAAAGAAATTGTTTGATCGAAGCAAATTTTTCATATTAATGCTAATAAAACATTTGAACGAATTGTTGTTATTTTCTTTAAGATAAAATTGGGATAACTTTAGAATTCATATGTCTTGGATGTTTATTATGCATTTAGACTAACTGTTCGCATTTTAAATAAAACGACTATTGTTTACAGTTTTCGTTTACTATTGTTTACAATTTATTCCTCAAAATTGATGAAAAATTCTGTGCTTCATCTTAGAATATTAATATTCAATTTCTTGACATGAAAAAATTAATATTATTTTTACGTTTGTTATTTATTCTGTTTTAAATACACCCTGTATTTTTAGTTGAGGGTATAGTAACTAAAAAGACTTAAGCAAGCTGAAAAGGTTCATGTTTGCCTCCATATTGAATTATTATCTACTTATTGCAAAATCTGTTCTCCCGAACAGAACATGATTGAACATGATGGTTTAAACGAACATTTGGTGTTTGCTAATTAATTTAATCAGGCAGGGTGCTGTTAGAGACTAAAGTTCATACTTCTAAAATAGCAGCTCAATTGATTTATTGTAGATCAGTGCCCAGATTTCGCCAATTATCAAAAAAAATAAGAAAATAATTTAGATTTAACTTTTTCGGGACCCCGGGATTTAGATTTATAATCCCAGGATCCCGAAAAAGCTCATTATTTGTCGGGATCTCCCGAAATCCCGAGATTGGAAGCCCTAGTATGCACGCAGGTATTTTTTTGCTACCAGTTTTTTTCTCTTAAGAATTGTTAAATAAAGAAAATTATCAGACCAAAACTAATTTGAAATATAAAGAATAAAAAATGATAATAACTAGTAAAATGGGCAGGCCTAATAGGCCTGCGGACGCCGATCTAGGTAGACGCGTGACTATGCTCCTACGTTCGGCGCGAAAAGAAAAATATCGACAGCGGGGCCAAAAATCGACGAAATCGAAAGAAAATATGCGTAAGCGCTGAGGATCGGAATTTAGGACCGAAAATCGTCGCCTTGGTGGCGATTTTCGGAAAATATCTCTATAATCATGGTTAATTTAAATTTCCAGGAACAATTCAAGGTTTTTTGCAAATAGTAGAAAAGTGCATAATTTGTTTCTGCCATACTACGCAAAATATTAATGAAATGGTTGGAAACTTTAATTCAAATTTTGAGAATAAAATTAAAAATCGTCATACAAAATATTATTCATATATTTCTGACTTGCAGAAATAAAAATTTTCAAAGCAAAACAAGCACTAATCATATTTATTCCGCGTTTTCTTTATATTCGTTTTTTATTATAGATACCTGTTGCCGTATTGTAGATTGTCGCGTGTTTCATGTTCCGTTCAGGTTCACTGCTCCGCCAGTCTTTTTACTACTAACCGCGTATCATTGTTGATCCGAGATGTTATCTTCACTTAATACACGTTTTATGGTATGGCTTAGTCGCATAAATCACTCACTGGGTTTGCACGCTACTGATTCAACCTCGCATAAATCGAGTTGTTAATTATTTAATTACCTTTTTTATGAATACCTAATACTATATACGCAGTATTTATAACGAACCCCGTCTATTCGCCATAGTAACTACTTTTATTTGTAAAAGAATCTGGATTTATTATTGCATTTTGGAATTATCTTTTGCATATTTCAGTCATAATTAAGTTTATGGAATAAACATTTTTACTGCCAATTGTCAATTTGGGTGGAGGTGCCGGAATCAAACCAGCAAAAGGAGTAGAAAACATTTTTGAAAAGTCTTTATTAGAAGTATATCATAGTTTTAAGTTTATTCAGAGTAGTTGCATGTTTTTTTCTAATCCAAACAACAAGCATTTATTTCAGTCTACTTATAGAATTATATCAAGTCTCATTGTTTATAAACAATCTTACGTCACTATTTCATTCCCTTAAACAGTTTTATCTTATTCTAGCTACCAAAAATACCTCTTTTTTATATACCTGTTAACTGATCAACTGATTAATTACATATACATGTCATAATTAGACATAGATCGACAATACTGTAGATGACGTTAATGTGCATTAGAATGCGTCAGTCATTACAAGTCTCGACTGTGTAATACATCACATCCATGTGTACAGGAAAACCATGAAACTGAAACCTGAATCATTTGTCAATCTCAAACGGCGACAATCGGTCGTATGCACACTTCCGCCCTCTGGTGTACTTCGGTCAAGCAGTCTGTAGGACGATTAGCAATTTGCATATATCCGTCAACAAGTAGTGTTTCGCTATACAAACATTCCCCACATGGACGAAACATTACACTAATTAATGGACTTAATGGACTTAACAGAATTTTGGTTTGCGTCTACGCGTCTATTTAAATTAGAATGTTGTATCTCAAATCCCAGGTTTCGATACCTAGCTACTGTCAAACTACTGTCGAATTGTTTCTTTAATTAACTTTCCGCGAAAAACATGAGAAATCTTACTAAATACCGTCTAGAATACAGTGCAGTAGGTACTTATTTTATAAAAAAAATGATGATAATATCTGAGCATTAAATTAAATTTAAAACAAGTATTCCCTATGACAGTTTACGTTTTAATTTGAAAAACAGATACTTTACTTTTGGGCATATTTAATAATTTCTTGTTATGCAACCAGTCTGCATGTTAAATCGACTTTGGATGTGGAGAGTTTTTAGGATATCCAAAACTATATAAATAATGTCTTTTTGTTTAGAAATGTAAATGTTGGTCCGTTAAGGGTATATTTTTTAAATGTGTCGCATGTCGTCCCATGTCGACAGAGATATAATAATATAATTACTGAATAAAACGCCTCTTCTTTTGTTATTTTGTTTAATTTTATCGGTATCGGTTTCGTTTTTCAACATCATCAGCCTAAATCTACAATAAGAATATTGGTGGTAATAAAATAAATAAATAAGTATATAACAGATAACTTACAGTCAGTTCCTTAAAACCACATGTAACAACGTGCGCCATGTGTGAATTTTATTATTTCAACAAGTCATTGTGTAAAATACAATGAAACTACACTACTTCACAAATGCAATAAAAATTACAAATTAGATTTATTAGAACAACTAGAAATGGAAAATCAAGCAACCACAATATTACTTTACTAAACGATCAATTAGAATTCCAACAAAAACCTTTATCCAATGTTAACTTCATGTTCATTACAAACATTTTTAAATTTCAGATTTTTAAGTTGCCCACTTCTACCAATTTTCCTCTATCCCTCTTGCTAACTTCCAGCGGTATATCAAGTGTAAAATTACAGCAACCATGCTAGGAAGTAGGAAAATATAATTTTTTATGAAAAAATGGCACACGTTGTACTGATGATGTTGAAAAACAAAACCGGTACCTAAGAAATTTAACAAAATGAACAAGTAGAAAAAAAGGTTTTTATTCAGTAATTTTATTGTACGTTTATATTTATTATACTTGGGTCTAAATTCGATGGACATTCAGGTTTACATAAACATTTTTGTTATATTTTTTTAATACTTTTTCTATTTATTCATCAAGCATCTTCAGGTTGCCATATTGGATATTCGAAAATTAATTTTCTTTTGTATTATTGTTTGGGTGAAGATATTAGCCGAATTTTGTTAATTTTATATATCAGCTTTTCATATAAAAATTGCATTTTCTAACACACACTTTCACAACAGTGTAAACTAGATTTGTATATAATTCTGTTATTTTAATACTATTAATTTTTATTACTTTATCATACGAAGTATGTAAAGTATTGTAATCGTGCCAAAAAATGTGTGGATGTGTGTACCCGTTTTTGTGGCGACGATTCCGGAGAAACTACTAAAGGTATCGGGACGAAACTTCATATTTAAAAGTTTCATAACCAAACTTAGAGCTGAAAAGCTTTGTGTTGAAAATGGTCCAAAGGAACTGCAGGTTTAGTCTTAGCATTTTTGAAACATTTTGTAAATAAGCCGCCATTTCTGGAATTTCGTCGAAATAGTTAAATAATAAATTAAAGAAGATGAAATTCTGAATAATTTATCACTATGACATTTTTTGATACAATCAATAGTTTAGCTGCATGAGCAAATTCTATTTCATCGAGATCGGTCGTACTCCTTTAAAACTAGTGGCCAGGATATGTCAGATTATATGTCAGATATGATTCTAATGACAGTACGGAGTGTCAAACGCAAATGTTTTGCCAACCTACTGTCAATATAAGCTGCGTTCGGATATAGTATACCGTACACTTTTTACACCCAATAACACGTAAGTGTCATTTGGACAGTGTACCATGTGTCAGCGGAGTACAATATCCGACCGCAGCTGTATTCGACATATCTGTCTACTTCTACTAGTTTTATTTTAATGCAGACATAGCCGATCTCGATCAAATAGAATCTCATGCAGCTAAACTATTAATTTTATATATAGTATGATAAAGTCATGTGCCTGGCCACATCAGATTTTTTTTAATTTACTAAAATGAAAGATTATTTATTGAGTTTGTTTTTAGGATGTATTTTTATTTTATGATGTTCATCTTAAACAAAATTTGTATATGTATGAGAAGTTTTGTAAAGCAATATGGAACATAATGGCATCTTCTTGCTTATTGGTGTACACATATAGCAGTTAGAATTGGATGCGGTTACAGTACTAGAATGTGCATTACCGCAACTGAATGTATGTCGCCGGGAGCATATGACCATGCATTTGACATTGTATTTGGCGTGAACTGTTTGCTGCCAACAGCTAACATTAAACGCAGTCACCACTGACGGACATGTATACTATAGGGACATGTAAGTAATATATTTCATCATGTAGCGTAACCCGATGCATTAAGTATTAAGTGGATGATTTACTAAATTTACTAAACAAAGGCTTTGTTAAATCAATTAGGTACCAGCTTATTTTTGTATATTATCACTGGCCACAAAAAAAAAATGCTGGACAAATGACAACTGATTCGGATAGGATTTTTTCCCAGTAATCCGAATCTGAACACAAATGTGAACAAATCTGAACAAAATGGTGAATTGGCTCTATTTTTCTCGAAAAATAGAGTTAAAGGTGCAAAAAAACGCGTTTTTGGCTACTTTTGCACATGCAAAAATGTAATGTTATTTAGTAGACGTTTTTATGTAGGATCAAATAAAACTTTGAACCTTCTCCTTTAAGACCTTATAGCGAGAAATCTGATGGCATATATTTTGAACATTTTACACCACATTTTTATAGCAGCGCGTGCCTATCGCAGCCCCGGTCGGAGCGCACTGCTTCTTGTTTTATTTGCATATTGACAGGCTAAATAAAAAGTTGACGGAAAAATGACAACCGATTTCAATAGGATTCTTTCACAGAAATCTGAATCGGAACACAGAAATATTGATTTGGCTAGGGTTGCCAACATGCTCTTTTGACCCGGAGACTTCGGGTTTTGGTGACCATTCTCTGGGCTACGGTTTTTCAGTTAAATTTTCGTGGTTAACTAAAGGTAATCATCGATCTTTTGAGAAACTGTAGCGACAGTTAGATATCCCAAATATATTATTTTAGTTTTAACAAACCTTTTCAATAATTTTCTGTATTCCTGCTGTTCCAAACTTGTTATATTCCTATAAATAAAGAATAAATCGTTTTGTATTTAGTTTGCATTCTTTTATACTGACAATATCTCAAAAACTATTAAAACTATTAAAGATAGATATGATAGGGAATAAGATTTCCTATCAAATGGCGTACCGGTATACAGGGTGTTCCATTTGAAAAAAAGTTGTTTTTTACGTTTGAAAATTCAATTATAGTGTAGTGTTGAACATCCTATATAAGGTATCATGATGAACTAAACATTGTCTCATTTGGTTATGTTGCTAGTTTTGGACCACCAATCATGAAACTTCTAGTTTCAATAATAGCCGAGATATTCAATTTTAAACGTCCCCGAAAATCAACAAAAAACTAGTAAAATCAAAAAAGCTCAAAAATGGTTATATTTAGGTTAGGTGTAGGGAAACATTACCAAAAATGATGTATTTTGATACGTAGAATCCAAAAATAAAATAAAAATTATGTCATTCTATTTAAAATAACAAATTTGATACCGATTTCCGGTGACCGGACATGACAGTTAACTTGAGAATATTTTAGCTGAAGAAATCAGATCGAGTAAATTCTAGTTCAAAAATTTCACTTTTCCAGAAATAGTAGAACATGAGAAATTTCTAATGTACCAGTTCCGTGAGACACCCTGTATATCAACATCTACTACATAACGTTACTGTTTTGCATGTGGTCAAAGGTAGCATAAGCGCGCTTTTTTGCACCTTTAAGACAGTTTTTCGAGAAAACTAGAGCCAATTCACTATTTCTGTGAACTGGACTACTGGGAAAAAACCTATCCGAATCAGTTGTCAGTTGTCAAGGGCAATTTGAGGTCGGTCAAAGTTTGTTGGCCAGTGTTATTTATTGTACAGCATAAATGTAAAAAGTCGAATGAAACAATTTTAAGTTTTAAATTAAAAAATCCGTAGTTAGTTTTAATAGTAAGGTGTATAAATATCAGTGCCAAAACTATCTCCTCACTTCACTGTAACGTGTACGAATATTTATCGCACATACACTATATTAACAGTATTAAACTAGAGCACTATTCTACTTTAATAGTGTTACACGTATTCTATTAGTATCATGTGGTCTCGATCTAATTTTTCGCGCGTTATGTTGTTATACGGTATCACGGTTATTCTGTAAAGGTGTTCTCAGTATAGCCCTTATATTTTATAACCCTCTGACATAAAATAACAGCAAAAAAAAAACCTATAAACGTAACTTTATTACGACGGGATAACCGCAACATTAAAAGCAACAGCCATTAACGGACGTGTTACTGCTGTAGCATATTTCATACAGAGGCACTACCTCGCATAGTCAAATCCTATCTGCAATCTTAAAGCGTACTGAATACTGTTTATTATACAATGTTGAAAGGATGCGATAAATATTTCATTAACTGTAAAACAAATTATTGGAACATAGCCTTATCGCGATAATCATGCGTGTACGTCACAGACAAGTGCTGAATGAGAATTAACCAGATGCCGCGACGAGATAAGTATAACACCTCTGGCATTTGACAACCATGGTAAGCTTAAAAGAAACAAACGAACGAACAAGTTAACATACTATTCCTCTTGTTTCTACACAAGGTTCCTTCCGAAATAATTCTATTAATTTGACGGGGTAGCTTAATGGTGGGGTGTTAATAGCACTGCGTGACAAATTTAGAGAAATTGTTTCTAACATTGACTAAAATAACTATGACTAAACTCGACCTACTGATCACGAAAACGACGCTAAAATATTTCTATCATGTCAGGTTTTCGAAAGAAAATGCGGTAAAAATGCGAAAAACACGTGATTTTAGCAATGTTTACGAACTTATTGCGGCTGCACCCACTGTCCCAGAAACTTCAAAAAGATCTCAAAGAAATCCGCAAACTGTGTACTTTTTACATGTAACCCTCAAAGTTAGGTCACTAACTTGACCTTGACCTGCTGCAAAGCTTGTTGATGGGTCGGCGGGCACCAAACAAGCAGCTGTTCATAGATTGGTCTTTGTAAATACGTTACAAACTTGTTGATAATATTTTTTTTTTCATTTCCCCGTGATAATATATACGGTGTCCGGCAGAAACTTGGAAACTAATGGAATTTCTTTTTATTATTAACCTTTTAAAAAATATTGTTTAAAGCTTTTGAATTGTCTTCTACTTAGAATGCAAATTTTAGAGTGTGATCATATTTCTATTATTATATGCTTGCATATACCGGGTGTTACAAAAACTATGAAAAGCTCTTAAGAGAAAGGTACCTTTGTGCTAAAAGCTATGCAAAAATCTTATTTGAAAAAAGTATTTAGAAATATTAGAGGTCATCAAATACGAAATTATAATCACCTGCTTTATTGCATATACCGGTGCTTTTATTAGTAATTAACATTGTTATTATCAATTTCTCATAAAATTATATTCTTCATAAAAGTGAAGATATTAGAATGTATGTATTTGCTTGCACGTACCGGATGTTACCAAAAGTATGCAAAAAAAATTAAAATTAAAAACACTGAAGAGTAAAATACCTTTATGTTCAAAGCTATGCAAAACTGTTATTTGAAAAAAATATTTGGAAATATTAGTGTTCTTTAAATACGTAATTATAATCACCTTCTCCGTTGCATATACCGCATGTTTCTAAAAAGACGAAAATGACATAAGAGTAAAGTAAAGTACCTTCATCTTATGTAAAAATATTCTTTGAAAAAATATTTCAAAATATTAGAAGGCATTAAATATGAAATCACCTTCGACGTTCCATGTGTTCCAGGTGTTCATGCTACGACAAAGGGTTTCGAATTCTGGTTTATCAGAACAGCCCTCACTCTCATCAGTAAGTACTAATTTTTCAACGCAGGTGGTGATATTATAATTTATAATGAATTTTACTTTTAAACTGTGTTTCCAATTACCAATTTTTGGTAATTCATACAGTCAAGTTGTGTACAAAAGGGCATCTAGCGGGTAAATTGTGGGGAAATTTTCATTTCTTCTTTATTATGTTTTTTGGGCTGCTGAATCTGAATCTAAGGTTTGCTAATAACATTTCGTGACGCAACATTGAAGAAAATGGAACAAAAACAAGGTAAAAAAACTCGAAAACTATCAACAATTCCTAAATAACCTCTCGATTCAGTTTGAACTGAATCGAGAGGTAATTTTCAATTCAGTTGTGGGACACGTATATTCTGGAATAAACGGCCCAAAATGGTAATCTATGAAAACAAGATTTTTTTGGTTGGTCTCCGACCCTCAAACAAACGTGGTCAGTAGTTCAATGCCATTTGTGAACAAACTGTAGGATTTTAAATAATAAGTACATACTTCCAGGATTACTTTGAGACCATTTTGAAATCTCCAGATTAATAGGTTACGTCGCAATAAATACGCAAACTTTGCAAAAATCACGCATTTTTGGGGTGTTGACCCCGTTTAACTAAAAAATGAGACGTGATGGAACCCTATTGCCCATGACAAATATATACTACTACTTATTATGTTACCCTTCGAAATAAAATGATAGCGATTCATGTTAAAGAATCTTGTCAAACGGTGTTAAATTGGAGCAAATAAACTCCAATATACTTATTTTGTATCCGGCACCCGTAATTAAATACTGAAAATACCGTTCCGTTAATGCAATTCTTTTAACATACAATTTTACCGACCCCCAAATGAAAGTTAAATGTACTGACAATGTTCTCTAATGGGTTAAATATGCACCCACGGAATAATGGCTTTATAATATACAATATACGGTGTGACAAACTTTTCGAGAATACACCCCTGTATTTTATTCGTTATAAGAGTAGATGTTTGAATTTTTTTACGTAACTAGAAGGTCATGAGCTGCATTTCTAAGAGTTATTCTTATCTACTAAAACTCAGGCTAATGCTATTTTGCGAATATTACCAATGTTTGATATTTTACATTAGAGAGTTAGAGATTTTTGTTTATTGATAAGCAGAAGATGTTTAACGTATTGATCTATTTTAATCTGAATTCTTAAAACTAGGTACTTGTCTCTAACAGGCTATCCACTGATGTCCTACACAAGAAGCACTAACGCTTCACTCACTGTGCTTTGCTTTTTTACATATTTGACTGATTCACTAGTTCGAAGGGTTTAGTTCTTTTTAGTCATCTCACTGATTCTGGTTGTCTAGCAGCTGCAGAGCCTCTACGTTGACGTGGCCCCGTAGTGGAGATTCATGCTTAGCGGCGAATCTTTTTATCTCTTGGATTTCTTGTATATTGGCTTTTTTTAGCGCACCCCCAAAGTTAGATACCTTATAAACAAATCGGCTTTAGTACTTGGTTGTAAACTTGTAGTTAGTTTTGGACTGACAACTGAGAGTTTCTTCCTAAAACCCAGTACAGTTGTCTGTATTTGAGGCCAAACTGTACTCATTTTGTGTTCTTTCCACCTTGGCTTTGTATCCGGAGTCATACCCAATTCTTCAATTATATCTCTTCTTTGTTTATTATCATTTTCGTTGTTACTCAAACCCGAAACCTTAGGCGACTGCGTTCTAGATCCCACAGTGCCAGGACCTGTATAGATAACATTAGCGTGAAGTTTGCTGCTCCTTTGGCCTCAAATGCACCAACGAAGTAACAAACTTTCAGTCATTCAACTACTTCAACTACGTACGTCCATTATCAATTTATTAGATTGGTTGCTATGCAGCCAAGTACAGAACCTATCTTCTACACTATAGCGTCACATTGCTCATTGCTGACAGCTTAAAAGCTAGGACCACGGTATTAAATTTACAGCGGACGGTCAAAGCGAACTAAAAATAGACTCTCCGATTCCACAGCTTGAGTATTTGCTACTGCCGGCGCCGGGGGTTATTTTGAAAGGCCGATGGTGGTGCTACCTAACGGCCCACACGTCGACCATGGTTTAGGGTTAGCAAAGTTCGTGTGTCAAAAGCCATTATTTGCAGTATTTGGCCATTGTGTGTCCGCTCGCGTGGTAACCGTTCGACGCAAAATAAAGTTAGTGCGCTGCAAATTTAAATTCACGTTGATGAAGTTGTACGTAGAGCAACACATCGTGTGAAGCACCACAAATTTAAAAACAAAAGTTTGTAGGAGGTTATTTTACAATCACGTTCTACAAAAGCAATTGTACAAATATATACTACTACTAAAAATTGTCTTTGATTCGTTTTACTTGTGGTTTCTTGTTGTGTCTTTTTATTTCCAGTTGTTCAAGTAAGTCCAATTTAAATCCTTTGTTGCATTTGTGCAGTAGCTTGATATTTTTGTAATTTTCGTTATGACCCGTTTTCATAGTGTGTTATATACATGTGTCCTATATACATTGAGTTGCAATATATATCAATATAAAGACAATCAAGGAAATATATTCCACTCCGTTCGACTTTTTCTCTCTTTTCGTATTTGTGTTCTGACAGTTGCTTGATTAATTATTTGGAGTGCTGTATGCAAATGACATGCTATACAGGGTGTCTCACGGAACTGGTACATTAGAAGTATCTCATGTTCTACTATTTCTGGAAACTTGAAATTTTGGAACTAGAATTTACTCGATCTAGAAGTTAAAATATTTTGAACTGTCACGTCCGGTCACCGGAAGTCGTTATCAACCTTGTTATTTTAAACGGAATGATATAATTTTAATTTTATTTTTGGTTTCTACGTATCAAAATACATCATTTTTAATAAGGTTTCCCTATACCTAAATATCACCATTTTTGAGTTTTTGTTTCTACTAATTTTTTGGTGCTTTTCGCGGTTACGTTTAAATTGAATATCTCGGTTATTATTGAAACTAGAAGTTTCATTATTGGTGATCCAAAACAAGAAACATAACCAAATAGAACGTGTTTAGTTCCTCATGATATCTTATACAGCGTGTTAAAAATTTACAACACAATAATTGAATTTTCAAACGTAAAGAACTCATTTTTGTCAAATGGAACACCCTGTATACCGTTACGCCATTCGATAGGAAATCTTATTCGTCACCAAAAGAAAATCGTCACCAGGAGTTTTCTAGGTAGGTCACCATGAAAGGGAAAAGTTTGATTGGATTTCCAATAACAGCAGATGTAATAGAAAAACCAATAAGTATGGCATTTATTGTCGGGTTAAGGGCAAAAGTCACTAACAACTAACTAACAACTCGAATTATTAAGAAGTCTTTAGAAAGGGGTAGTAATAAAATAATGAAATTTTTCAAATAAGATTTAATAGATTTTAGAAGACTTTTGATAATATCCTCTTATAAAATGACCATTTATAAACATTTGGCTACATTTAACATAATAAAAAAAACTTTTACCTTTAACACAATGATATTTGGTGCTAGAATTAATGCTGGAATACATATGTCAAAATTATAATAAAGAAACCATAAATTCACGTAGAGGAATATTTAATTTGAAAATGCTATTGTCTCTAGTGTGCCAACGCATACGATAACCTACCTATTCTTGTTTTCCTTTGTCTGGAGATGGTCTTGTATCATATACAAATCAAATAATTACGTAAAAGAGTTTGATTGTTTGCAACGAAATTGCTATCTTTTCCTAAATAAGGAATTAAAGCACAAATTTGGATTCCAGAGCACACAAATAAATCAAGTCCTTTAATGCTGGCTGTACAGTGTACAGTGGAGTGGTCCAAAACAGGGACTTTTCTCTAGAAGGCACGTGCCACGAGCACCTCAAATTTCCCATTTAAAATACATTGCAATAATACATCTCTTTTCCCTTTTTCTTCACGATTTGGTTTAGGGTTAGCAAAGTTCGTGTGTCAAAAGCCATTATTTGCAGTATTTGGCCATTGTGTGTCCGCTCGCGTGGTAACCGTTCGACGCAAAATAAAGTTAGTGCGCTGCAAATTTAAATTCACGTTGATGAAGTTGTACGTAGAGCAACACATCGTGTGAAGCACCACAAATTTAAAAACAAAAGTTTGTAGGAGGTTATTTTACAATCACGTTCTACAAAAGCAATTGTACAAATATATACTACTACTAAAAATTGTCTTTGATTCGTTTTACTTGTGGTTTCTTGTTGTGTCTTTTTATTTCCAGTTGTTCAAGTAAGTCCAATTTAAATCCTTTGTTGCATTTGTGCAGTAGCTTGATATTTTTGTAATTTTCGTTATGACCCGTTTTCATAGTGTGTTATATACATGTGTCCTATATACATTGAGTTGCAATATATATCAATATAAAGACAATCAAGGAAATATATTCCACTCCGTTCGACTTTTTCTCTCTTTTCGTATTTGTGTTCTGACAGTTGCTTGATTAATTATTTGGAGTGCTGTATGCAAATGACATGCTATACAGGGTGTCTCACGGAACTGGTACATTAGAAGTATCTCATGTTCTACTATTTCTGGAAACTTGAAATTTTGGAACTAGAATTTACTCGATCTAGAAGTTAAAATATTTTGAACTGTCACGTCCGGTCACCGGAAGTCGTTATCAACCTTGTTATTTTAAACGGAATGATATAATTTTAATTTTATTTTTGGTTTCTACGTATCAAAATACATCATTTTTAATAAGGTTTCCCTATACCTAAATATCACCATTTTTGAGTTTTTGTTTCTACTAATTTTTTGGTGCTTTTCGCGGTTACGTTTAAATTGAATATCTCGGTTATTATTGAAACTAGAAGTTTCATTATTGGTGATCCAAAACAAGAAACATAACCAAATAGAACGTGTTTAGTTCCTCATGATATCTTATACAGCGTGTTAAAAATTTACAACACAATAATTGAATTTTCAAACGTAAAGAACTCATTTTTGTCAAATGGAACACCCTGTATACCGTTACGCCATTCGATAGGAAATCTTATTCGTCACCAAAAGAAAATCGTCACCAGGAGTTTTCTAGGTAGGTCACCATGAAAGGGAAAAGTTTGATTGGATTTCCAATAACAGCAGATGTAATAGAAAAACCAATAAGTATGGCATTTATTGTCGGGTTAAGGGCAAAAGTCACTAACAACTAACTAACAACTCGAATTATTAAGAAGTCTTTAGAAAGGGGTAGTAATAAAATAATGAAATTTTTCAAATAAGATTTAATAGATTTTAGAAGACTTTTGATAATATCCTCTTATAAAATGACCATTTATAAACATTTGGCTACATTTAACATAATAAAAAAAACTTTTACCTTTAACACAATGATATTTGGTGCTAGAATTAATGCTGGAATACATATGTCAAAATTATAATAAAGAAACCATAAATTCACGTAGAGGAATATTTAATTTGAAAATGCTATTGTCTCTAGTGTGCCAACGCATACGATAACCTACCTATTCTTGTTTTCCTTTGTCTGGAGATGGTCTTGTATCATATACAAATCAAATAATTACGTAAAAGAGTTTGATTGTTTGCAACGAAATTGCTATCTTTTCCTAAATAAGGAATTAAAGCACAAATTTGGATTCCAGAGCACACAAATAAATCAAGTCCTTTAATGCTGGCTGTACAGTGTACAGTGGAGTGGTCCAAAACAGGGACTTTTCTCTAGAAGGCACGTGCCACGAGCACCTCAAATTTCCCATTTAAAATACATTGCAATAATACATCTCTTTTCCCTTTTTCTTCACGATTCGGAATTAAAAAAAAAGTTACGGGAGTTTATCATAAATTGTGCAAAACTCCTCACGGAACAAATCCACAACCACTATATTTTTGTTCACCACCCCCCACCCTCCCCATAGTACGCTAAATATGAGAGAAAAGTTTCCCCAAATTTACAATTTTACGAGGTTACGTGTTTTATTATTTTTTTAGCAGAAATGATTATTATTGGATTATTAACATGTTCTTTGTCATTGATTAACTAAATTCAAATTGTTTAAACAATTACCATTTGTTTAAACAAATATAAACGACGTTATGAATATATTTTTACATTTTATGCAAAAATTGTCAAATTATTGCTTTTATTATCATTTACTAATTAAGTTGCAATTGTTTAAACAAGTACTATTTGTTAACAAAAATACACAATGCTACGGACATATTTTTCTATTTTTTTGAATATTATTATCAGATTATTGACATTGTTTGTCATTAATTAACCAGTTTGTAATTGTTTAAACAAATACCATTCGTTTAAACAAAAATATACAATGGTACCGACGTATCATTTTGGCAAAAAGTATTATTGCATTTCTTGTCCTTTTTTTCTTGTCTAATCTGTTAACTAATTTTGAATTATAACCTATAATAATAATAATTAGTGTTGCAACCACATTACTTGTTTGGCCGATATCGTAAAACCTCCAAAATTATAAAAAAAGACCAGAAATCCTATATAATTTTTGCCAAGAAATACGTAGATATTAATATTGTATATTATTGTTTAAACAAATTTATTTGTTTAAACAATTGCACATTAAGTAACAAATTACAAAAAACATTCCAACAATGTAACTATAATAATTGTATAAATGTTAACGTTAATCGATTTTTCTCATATTTTGAAGGATTTCAAATTTATCATGTATAGATCATCTATAGATAGCGTTTTTTTCGTTCATCAGGAGACATTCAGTTGGAACTAAAAATAAAGACAGAAGTCACCCATTTTTTTAACACAACCTAACTAATTCCCTGATAATTATTTTATTATTAATTAAATTAATTTTAAATTATTGCTACAGTTTACGTTCTGCATCTAATAGAACATATTTTTCTGATCTATATCTATCATCAATTAACCATTTCAAACCTGATACTTTTTTTGCGACATTAATTAAATTCGTTATGGATATAGCTTGGAAATTAATTAGAGTCTAAGCCCTGTCGCTTTTAATTAATTTCCACTGAAACCATGCAAATGTTTAAGATCGATGTTTAAGATTATGTAATATTATTTACGTTAAATAACAATGTTTTATCATTTATTAGAAGCAACAAAATCAAATCATTTTTACATTTGTCATATTTGTAGAATTTTTATTTATACTTTCAAAAACTAAGCAAAAAGTTTAAGTGAAATAGCTGCTGATACCAATAAAGAGACAAAGAGTATTTGTATTCCACTTTATTTATTCGTGAGAACGTTTTTTGTTTTTCCCACCGGTGGTACATTTTTACAGTTATCATATTTGTAGAATTTTTATTTATACTTTATAATTATAAGCTAAAAGCAAAGCAAAAAGTTTTAGTGAAATAGCTGCTGATACCAATAAAGAAAGAAACAGTATTGTATTCCCGTTCATTTATTCGTGAGAACGTTTTTTGCTTTTCCCACCGGTGGTACATTTTTACAGTTATCATATTTGTAGAATTTTTATTTATACTTTATAATTATAAGCTCAAAACTAAGAAAAAGTTTTAGTGGAATAGCTGCTGATACCAATAAAGAAACAAACAGTATTGTATTCCACTTTATTTATTCGTGAGAACGTTTTTTGTTTTTCCCACCGGTGGTACATTTTTACAGTTATCATAATTATTGTAGAATTTTTATTTATACTTTATAGTTATAAGCTAGAAACTAAGCAAAAGTTTAAGTGAAAAAGCTGCTGATACCAATAAAGAAACAAACAGTATTGTATTCCACTTTATTTATTCGTGAGAACGTTTTTTGTTTTTCCCACCGGTGGTACATTTTTACAGTTATCATAATTGTAGAATTTTTATTTATACTTTATAGTTATAAGCTAGAAACTAAGCAAAAAGTTTAAGTGAAAAAGCTGCTGATACCAATAAAGAGACAACCAGTAATGTATTCCACTTTATTTATTCGTGAGAACGTTTTTTGTTTTTCCCACCGGTGGTACATTTTTACAGTTATCATATTTGTAGAATTTTTATTTATACTTTATACTTATAAGCTTGAAACTAAGCAAAAAGTTTAAGTGAAACAGCTGCTGATACCAATAAATAAACAAACAGTATTGTATCCCACTTTATTTATTCGTGAGAACGTTTTTTGTTTTTCCCACCGGTGGTACATTTTTACAGTTATCATATTTGTAGAATTTTTATTTATACTTTATACTTATAAGCTTGAAACTAAGCAAAAAGTTTAAGTGAAACAGCTGCTGATACCAATAAATAAACAAACAGTATTGTATCCCACTTTATTTATTCGTGAGAACGTTTTTTGTTTTTCCCACCGGTGCCGGTGGTACATTTTTACAGTTATCATATTTGTAGAATTTCTATTTATACTTTATAGTTATAACCTAAAAACTAAGCAAAAGGTTTAAGTGAAATAGCTGCTGATACCAATAGAAAAACAAACAGTATTGTATTCCACTTTATTTATACGTGAGAACGCTTTTCGTTCTTCCCACCCGGCTCCTTCGCCGGGTGGGAAGAACGAAAACAGTTGCAATTTCGCGGCAAAGTTCGACCCTCGTACGTGTGCTAACTCCGTAATCCCACCTTGAGCCGCCGAATTGTTCGCAGGGCGGCGCGCCAAACTTGGTTTTACAAACTAAAATCTTTAATTATCTTTTCCAGATAACAGAGGCGTTATCCTTTCTGCACTACTCCGGTCACGTACTGCACAGGAACGTGTGTCCCGCTAGTATTCTGGTGACGAAGAAGGGGACATGGAAACTGGCCGGCTTAGAGTTTACAGGTACAGTAAAACGGTTCACAGGCCATTGACTTTTACGCTGGCGCTAGACGTGGGGTTCGGTTCACGCAACGACGAGGGAAATTTGAATTTTACAGCGTCATTACGTTGACCGTTTACGGGCAACAAAGGAGACACAAACTGTTAATTACGCAATTTAGGCGCGAGGTGTACCATACAAAATATACTGTTACAAAAGTAACTGAGATTAACAGGCATTATTGCTTAACTAAAGGCCTTTTCATTTCGGCAAAAATTACGTAATTTTTACATCAAATCTCAAAATTATTGTTGAGAATCAGTTTTTCAACGTACATTTCGAAACATTGCTATTAATTATTGCTTTTACTCACAAAAGCAGTGGAGTTGGACGTTTGTAAAAATCATTGCCAGAGAAAACATCATTTGGTTAAACACTTTTGGTTTCCTTATAGGCGACATGCAATATTTTAAGTGGCTTTTCTTTAGTTCCAATTATGATTATCACACTTGAGGAGCACGCATGCAAAAAAAAACCTTAAATCCACCTTGCACGCTTCCTTAGATACATATCAGTTCTATATAATTCGGTGGTGCTCTATCGATATACAAGCTTATATTCAATCAAAATCCGTGCTTTAGTATACACAATTAACCCTTAAACAAAGGGCTTCAAACTAAAACACTTAAATCCAATATTCAAACAACTCATTAAAGAGTACATTCTAGTGACACATTTTCAAACATTAATGAATTTTTTATTGCAGATTTTGATTGCACAACTTTTAAGGATTACACTATAAAAATTTCAGAATGAAATTCGAAAAATTAGCGCACCAAAATTTACGCAGCCGAAATTCAAGAAAATTCGAAAGCGTTAATTTTTCGAATTTCTTTCTTAAATATTTTTTTATATTTTTTAGTGTATTCTTAAAATGTTGTGGATTCAAAATATGCAACAAAAAATCATTAATTTTTGAAAATGTTACACTAGCATGTGCCCTTAAGATCTTTATTCAAAATAGAAAATAAAGATACTTTTATCTGATTTTGTTTTCTAATAGTGCTTGTATTGAAAGGTACCAGCTTTTGATACAACCGACATAAAAATACAATAAATAAAAAATATCAATCGTATGCTAGTACTTTTTATGTGAAAAACTATCGACATTCCAAAAATGTAACCATACACAACATGTTCCAAGAAGAAGATCGATATTCCTGGAACGGACATTGTTTGATAGATGTAGTCATGAATCACTCACATATAATTTTTTTCTTAAAATTATTATTTTTTAGATAAATAAGACAACTCAAAAACTGTAAAGTTTATGGTAGGGCTTTATATATGTATGTATGTAAGGATTATTACTCCACTAACATTTCGCAAAGAACTCAAAAATATACATAAATATATGCATAAGGCTAAAAGAATCTAGTGGACCTGGTTTCCAGGACACTAGCGCCATCTATAAGAAAGCCAATAACACTTCCTTGCAACACGCATTCATGCAGAAAAGGTTTTGTTTATGTTTTTGCAGTACGTTTCAGGATAATATATTTATTATTGGTATTATATATTTATTTTTACTTTTAACTAATTTTTTTGACGTTTATTGTTAGTGATCCAATATCTGCGACATTATCATCAAAAATCGCAATAAAATCAAATACCGAGCAAAAACCGTAACAACCAAATTAAGTACGTAGGCTTTCACGGCCAGAATCATTTAAAAAATAAACTTCTTCCGGCTTCCGGGTTATGCCGTGTGTGAAGATTTGTTAATGCTGACGTTTCGCGAACCATGTTGCTCGCTTCTTCAAAGCTAATTGAATACTGAAGACCTACCAAGAAACTCTCCCTTATATACCTGAATTTACACCTCACTGCGCACATCTGGAGCTACCGCTCCATGTGCTTTTCCACCTGACCGCGTTAGGATCGATTTCCAGACCCTACTAATGTCAGTACCGTCCTCGCGATTGATGTTGTCAGGATGTTTGTAAATTTCGATGGCTTCTCTAATAAGCCTTCGATGATAATTACCCACCCTTGCCAACACCTTCGCGTCATCGAAATCCATTGTGTGTCCCGACTCGTGGCAGTGTTGAGCAACAGCGGACTGTTGAATCATGCCTAGGCGGGTGTCCCTACTGTGCTCCTTAATTCGACATTCGATGCTTCGTCCTGTGTTATCTTGTATACCCCTTCATTCTTCAGGAGTGGTGTGATATCCTTTGGGTTAGGCAAAATGTCCTTTACCTTAGCTGGTGCTCTATAGCTTACCGTGATACCCGATTTCTTCAGTACTCTACCGATTCTCTCTGATACCCCACTTACGTATGGTAAGCAAGCGAACCCCGTTGACTCTTGCGGTTCCTCTGAGACTTCCGGTTTTCTTTGTGTTACACCCCGTATGTCAGACTTGGTGTATCCATTCTGACGTAGGGCCCACTCCAAGTGTTTCCGTTCGTCGTCCAAGGTGCTAGAGTCGCATACCTTCTCGGCTCTGTTGAACAAAGTGTTAATAACACCTCTCTTCTGTTGGGGGTGGTTGTGTGATTTGGCGTTCAAGTACCGATCGGTATGTGTCTTCTTACGGTAGACTGTATGTCCAAGCCTACCCGTCGACGTTCTGTATACCAGCACATCCAAGACATCCAAGGCAGCTGATTATCCTCTTGTATTTCCATCGTGAATTTGATGGAAGGACTAACATTGTTCAGGTGGTTAAGGAACTCAGTAAGTTTATCTGTAAGTTTACCACAAAAGTATCGTCGACATATCTGACCCAGTGCTTGGGTTTGAAAGGACTTGACCTAGTGGCTTTTTCTTCAAACAATTCCATGAAGAAATTAGCGATTACCGGTGACAAAGGTGATCCCATGGCTGCACCCTGTACCCACTTGAAGTATGTAGTGGAGAGACAATACTCTACAAGATCCGGTACATCGGTTGGTAGACCCCCAATAACAAGACAGTAAGAAACTCAGATGTTTTCAAATTTAGGGATTATCAGCTACGACTCTTAAAACAAAATTCTCACGTAATAAAGTTTTGTGAAAGTTCCTGTGATTTTTGCTGCAGACATTTTTGTGGTTTGAAGTGTGAAAGGTGGATTTAACGGGGTTTGCATGTATTCTCCCCAATTGTCTTTTAGCTGTAAATTTTAGACAAATTTTGCCATTTTAAATAGGGTTTTTTTACACATCAGTTCAAACCAACTATTTTCATGTAATACTGAATACATTGTGGTATGCGTAATTGTCTCATAACATTTGTCTTAATATATCAGTCCTACGTTGAAAATGAACATCAAAGTGAAAGCTGTCTATGAATTGGAGAAACTTATCGAAAAAAGCACACTAAATCGATTTGTACGAGATCATAGCACACTCTTGCGTGATTTAATTAGCTTTTGTCCAAGAAGTCATTTTTTCGTCATATTTACTCCATTGGTATTCGCCGATTAATTAACAGAAAAAAAACTACCATAATACAAATAGTTGATGTTTTACTAAAAATAATGGCTAAAATCAATTTAGTTTTTATTTTTTTTACTAGATTAATGAAAAAACAACAAAATTTACGATCGTTGTGTTTTTGAGTGTAGAATGGAATCCTGATTGAAAATATCACAAAAATAATATAGAATGCCATTTAAAATTTTAAAGTGACGTGTTTTCCGAAAAAGAACGGAAGTCACGCTAATCTCATGAATATCCCAAGTAATTGCATTTTTGTCTAGTCTATTAGTACTCCTCCAATTTTCCATATGTTCCATATTTTCAAATAATTTTAAATTGGTGAAGTAGACGAAAGAAACCTCTTTTAATTTGCAAGATACATTTTTTATTATAATTTATATAGGAGACATGTTTCCTATATAAATTATAATAGAAAATTTATCTTGCAAATCAAAAAAGATTTCTTTCGTCTACTTCACCAATTTAATATTATTGTAATCTCTAATTGTAACAACAACAAAAATCATTATAGCACACATAAATCTTTCTTGTAAGAATGACAGTTAAAATCGGTCAAAATTTACAGCCTTATTACGATCGTAACTTCATAAGCGAATAAGTGACGACCTAAGCTTCCACAAAGTTTGCTAAAAAAATACAGCAAAAGCGGCGATCAAACACTCAAGATTTATGATGGAATAAAATTTGCCTTAAAGCCAATTAATCACCTTATCGTTCGATCGAAAACGCAAGAGAGGGCGAGCCGTTTGATATTCGCCCTTTTCAATTCTCACGGATCGCCTCTTTATCTAAAGTCGGTCATTCATAACTTCGTTCGGGGAAATCGTTCGATAATATTCGAGACGATAGGCGGGCGGCCGACCACGACAATCGCAGAAGATTAATTCCTGGAGATTCGAAAAACTTCGGTGACATTGAAGGACGTATTAAAATTTTAATAGGTGGCTTCTTTGCTCAACTTGGTAATCGAATACGGCAACTTCTTTTAGTCCCACTTATCCGTTGATCGTTGAACATCTCGAATAGTGGTTAAAAAGCACTAAATAAACACTAAAAATTAAAAAAAAAAAACAAATAACTAATGTGTGTATACCCTATTTCTTCTTTAACCCGAAAAAAATGAATAGAAATAAAAACAGACGTTTAGTAAATATTAGGGGATATCTTTTCTCCTTGTATTGAAATCCACCACCTACAACTCTATCCTTCACCTAAAGTACTATTATGAGCAGCAGATTCAAATTATAGGTTTATTTTTTCACTCATTTGGAAAGGCAAAAATAATGAAAATAAATAATGTTAGATTTTGACCAATAACTCTGCCAGTAATAGTAATAAAGTAATAACTAATACTGCCATTTGAAGTTAATGAATCATTAGTCTAGAACAGGGGTTCTCAACCGGTGGTACGCGTACCACTGGTGGTACGCGAAGGACTTCTAGGTGGTACGCAAAAGGTACCAAACTTAAATCATATTTATTCAGATGATATTGTTAAATTGTTTGACCCAAAATTATAGCGGTCAAATCAGATAATACCCATTACCGTAGGCAGACGTATTTCAAATGGCATTGTGTAAAAGGAAGTGTAGTTAAAAAGATAAATCAAAGTTAATATTTTGGGCTACAGTTAGATGAAATACTGACATAATTAATTTTTATCAATTATTAGTCTTTATCCGATTCGAGGTGCAGAGAAATAATTATTTTGTAAACCTCTGCTCGAAAGAGCAACTGGTGAAATATTCCATTCCATGACCGAAATGCACTGGTGTCTGCACTGATGGAGCTCGGGCTTTAACAAAGAAAATGCAGTCAATATTATTAAAAGTCGAGCATTCAGTTCACGAATGTTTTCAATATTATGTCAGGAGATAGAAGTCCGTATGATACGGTATATCCGTATATTCATTTCTAGTTATATTTACTATTAAAGGTACGTTTTCCTCGAAGTGATTTCTCTTCGAGGTGGAAGAGAAAATTGCAGAGGAATAATTATTTTGTAAACCTCTGCTCGAAAGAACAACTGGTGAAATATTCAAATTTCTTAATAATTTTATGTTTAACAATTCCATTCCATGAGCGAAATGCACTGATGTCTGCACTGATGGAGCTCGGGCTTTAACAAAAAAATAATTGCAGTCAATATTATTAAAACTCGAGCATTCAGTTCACGAATGTTTTTAATATTATGTCAGGAGATGGGTAGCAACAGAAGTCCCTCTTGTTACATTCCGATGATAGATGGCTCTCGAGAGGTAAAGTTTTCAATCGTCTCTTCGAACTTAAATCAGAAGTTCAAGTTCTTTTTGAAAACGCTAATTTCGAATTCAAAATTCTTTCTTTGGCAAATTGTGGATGGCCCGGTTAGAATATTTAGCTGATATTTTTGGAAAGCTGTATGAATTAAATTTAGTTTTGCAGGGATCAAAGGTTCATTTAATTACCGTTGAAGATAAAATTACCAATAAATAAACCGAGTTAATTATAAAAGAAGTTAATAAAAGAAAATGCAGTTTATTGCCAGCATTCGAAGGCTCCCTTGAAGAAAGATGGGAAACATCAATGATGAATTAGTCGGATATAAAAAAATATTGATTGCACCTCTTTAAAAAACAATAGTTATTTTCCCAAATCTACGACAATGATAATTGGATCAGAAATCTAAAAGGTTTGTAAATACCAAACTTCACAACCGAATAGAAAAAGAACATTTGATAGACATTTCCTCACTCACAGCGGTGATAGAATAATTTAAAATGATTACAATCACCGTTTTTTGGATCCAGAGGAAGAATTATTTTAAAGAAGCTGGAGATTTAAGATATTAGACTTTTAATGCCTTGCGCCACGATTTATGTGAAATTTATGTAGGTATGGGTTTTCATCAATATTATATTTAAACAACAAACAAAAGCCAAAATTAATGATTGAGCCAAATTTGAGCTTGAAACTAATTGACACAGATGATGATATTTAAAAAAAATTCGTTTAGCAAAACAACTCCAAGGGTTTTCTTTTATTTTACTTTTGTATACCAAATGAAATTTTGTTAGGTAGTTATATAATTTTTATTGTTATTGGTTTCGATTCGAATAAGTTTTTAACAAGTGAACTTTTGTTATAAACGTTATTATTTTATTACAAAATAAATATGTAGGATTATTTCTTTCCTTGTATTAATATGCATTTGTGTATAAAGCGTGGTGGTACGAAGAAATTTGGATATTTTTAGGTGGTACACGGAACGTAAAAGGTTGAGAACCCCTGGTCTAGAATGTTCTTGCCCGTTGGATGTAATATCGAAATAACAGTGGTTTATTGGGTTAGAACGGCTCCAAATCGACATTGTTCATGGATTGACCTTGTTTATTAATCCAATATTGAAGATAATAATCCAATACTAAAATAATTCATAATAATGACACTGAATAATGTGGTTATGTTACTATTTTTCCGCGGAACCCCTGACGACATCTCGCGGAACCCCGGTTGAGAAACGCTGCTCTAGAGGTTGATTGGCTCATTAGTAAATCACTGTTGTTTTATGCAAACTTTTTTCTATTTATAGTCTTAAGGCGTTTAGATAACAATACCAGTTTTCTTTTGTTACATTCTGTACATTATTACATATTTCAAGCTACAACAAATAGAATAAAACACAATATCCATGTAATATTGTCGTGTTTAACGGAACTAGATAGTATACGATAAAATTGATGTCAGTTATCAGTGTATTTTATTTACAGAGTAGAGAACTGGTAAAGAGATATTGTGACGCTAAATGGCTTCACTGACAATATCCGCCGTTGATGTGTATTTAAAGAACGTAAAAGCTTGTCTCGAAAAAAAAATTACGTTAGCGAAGCACGCTATTTGCTCGGTTCACGCCCAATCGATAAAGTAATTTTCACGGGCACAAATTTCCCTCAATCCATTCGGTATTCGGTAAATATCGTCCTTCGGGTTTACCGGTAAAATCTAAAAATTGCTGCTGACATATTTATGAACTTATCGAGAGACGAAATTCGGGGCTGTAAAAATTTACCGTTACTGGCGCGCTGCAATTTCCCCGCATGTTTACTCAGCGAAATAAGCAACGAGAATCCTGTCAATAAGATATTGGAAAAAATATCCGAATCGGCAAATATCCGAATCTCCTGTAGTGTAAATATCATATCAAACCAAAAATTCTCTTGAGACTAAAGTTCTTACTGTAGAACAGAAACAGTTGGGAATAATCCTGAAGGAATTATGAATATGCAAACACAGTTTTCATTCTATTACAGACAAAAGAATTTCTAACAAATATTGCATAAATACTTTAAGAAAATACAAACTCATAAGTTAAAATTGCCAAAAGCTGAAACAAAAAGCTGCCTCTCGTAAAAGAATACCTAATAAGACAATGAAGTTTTAAAGATTTTGTTTGTGTCCGCTGAATTAGGAATTCGGTAGGGGGAGTAGAATTAATTTGCAGTAGTAGCCTTGGGCATTGTACGGTTTGGACAGTTTTCAGCTGAAGGAACTCTGTGTTTCGAGGGTAGAAAAACAAAGTTCAAAGTAGATCGATACTGTCAGAGGTAAATAGAGGCAGACAGGACAGAAGAAAGTAAATAATTAATTAGGAATTAATTAGGTACGGTGCAGCCTTTCGTAGACAGGGTGTTCGATATGATTGAAACAGCCCAGAGTTTAGTATCGTATAGTAGAAACCTGCAATGGCAGATTAATCGTAAGGTTGCTACAATAATTAATTATTAACTCACTAAAGTTTGCTAGAATGTTATACGATTTTCCGTTGAAAAGTTTATATAATATATGTTTCTCTGAGAAATATGTTTTGCTGCAGGATCGGCACGATAACTGCCAAAGTGGTCAATTTTTCTTGAGGAACATTTTTTTTAATCTCCAGAATTACAAAATTCGTCAAAAATGCACGGTTTTAACTTCAAAATGTCATAAATTGGTAATCTTGTCAAAATTAAACAAAATTCTTAAGAATGGATCTGGACGGACAAACATAATGAATTTGTAAAGAGAGTGAAATATTTTTTAGTTGATAGTCTTATTTTTAACAATTATTTCTCTAAAAAATATTCCTGGAAACGGCCATTTTTACCACAACTGCAGGTATGTACCCCCTTAAAGTAGCTTCGTCAATGCTATAAAAACATTTGTGAAAAAGCTTGCAGGATTTCAGGTAAAAGTGAAAAAGTGACCTTTACTTTACTTGAGACATATTGGAGTGTGCAATGTGCATACCCTGCGGAAAGGAGTTGCAAAACGATCTAAGCACCCGTAGCGGCGAAAAACCGGCCAACATGTGCAGTAGTGCAAGGCGCATTTTGTTTTGTTCCGATCTGTCAGAACTCATAACAGATTATTTGTCTAAATTATCATAATGAGACACAATAAGTGTTGCGTTGTCAACTGTAATAATACAGAAAGAAATAATAACAAATGTAATAAATAATACAATTTTGATGATAAATATCAAAGTTGGTTGCAACAAGACCGAAGTTATAAGGAAAAGTACAATTCCAAAACTTGCCGTAGAATTAACCAAAACATCTTTTTGTGTTAAATAGCAACTAAAAAAGTTACAGCGGGCGAAAACAACATAAGATATTTAAAATTGCTATAGCTGTTTAACAAATGCCGATCGGACTGATATAGCGAGGTATGCTGTAGTGGAGTGCAATTTTATTTTAGTTGTTTTTAAATAATTTCATTTGGTCAAAAACTAAATTATCATATGACGTTGTTTGCCTAGTCTTAGTACGTGCATTTTTTTTTAAGAATTTAACCGCTAACAGATGTATAATCACGTAAATAGTGTTAAAGAATTCATTGTCCAACAAATTGTAATTTTCAGTACTATTGCTGTTAATTTTTATGCACTTAAGTATACCTAATTAATAACAAAATTATACGAGTAGGATTAAGTCAAAGATCGTCACATTTTTTGTCATAGAATTTCCGCATCAATGATTTTAACTTTGTCTTTTTGGTTTGAAAGTCTTTTTGGTTTTTTTAATATTGGTAAGAAATTCCAAAAATACTATCTACTAATTCAGATATAGAACTAAAAGCCAAATTCACAAGGTGTTTGTAATTCAAACTTAAAATCAATATTGCTTTAATTTTTATTTATTAATTTTTACATTATTTCTTACTACTGTATACTATTAGTACACAGTTAAGAATGATTTTAAATAATACAAGAGACTGTGGGCTTGAATGAGTGCCATCACTCCTTTCTCGAAAAGGCCAAAGTACACAAACCAGCGCTTCCTATTTTAAATTTAAAATAATAAATACCTAATACGGAAGGAGTTCTAGAATTTACCTGTTAACTCACATTTTATAACAAAATGCCACAATTTTATAGAAAATTACACAGATAGAAAAGATTTTTTAAGAAACCAATTAATTTCAAAAAAATGTAAAAAAGTATATACTGCTTTGGATAGTGGATACATTAGAGTCTTGCTTGTAAAAATTAATTTATTTTGAATAATTTTTTAAGTGAAATAAGTAAATTTCGATACCACCAAATAGTACTATTCGTTTATATATATATATAAGTAAAATTATTATTATTTATTATTAAACAAACAAGCAAAAGGTTTACAATCATAACAAATGATATAGAACAATAGTTAATGACAGTTGCCCAACTATAAATATAAATGCACAAAACAGAAGTATAAATATAATTTTTAAAAAAAACCTGAAAAGCCACCTTTCTAATCTTACAACACAATCTGTCCCCACTGTCACACCCATAAAAAAGAACAACAATACCATTATCATTCAGTTTGAAACACAGTAACCTAAACACAGAAAGCGTTTGTATTCTGCTGGTTTACTTATATGACTGCACTTTGCTATTTTTCCCCAAATTAACATAAATATTGCACCATAAAAACATTTGTGGATGTGCGTTTGATAGTGATGATAGTGATGCTGTGTATTTTCTACAATCAGCCATAGAAAAAAAAAACAAAAAATAGCATTGCCCTCACCCAAGAACTATCTACACTGCGAAATCCAAATCTTTGAGTGTCGGAGAACATTCACCAACGAAGTGTAATTATCGTATAGTATTTTAGACTTTTTACAAATGTAATGTACCTGTTTGTTGATCTCAGCTGTTCTGGAATAAATTATAGATCCTTGGTCCATGATATGAAAGTTGCCTCTGCGTCAACGTTTTTTTAAACTTAGGAACAGCCAGACCTCGCGTACTTCTTAACCGTGTCTCGTATTCATGGTTAACATTTTGAATGTTGTTAATATTCTTTCTCGTGTTTATCACAACCGCAGACACATACAGCCCGCACACACTTAAAAGTCCTGCATATTTGTATAAGTTTATTGTGGGGAACATTCTATCTTTATGGTTCATAACTCGGATTATATAGTTTTGAGATGTTTGAAGAATCTTTAAGTTAGACTCATATAAACTCGCCCAATCTGTTATCCCATACCGCAGTAATGATTCTACTAACGAGGTGTAAACCTTAAGAGCCTTTTCAACGGGTGCACGGCGTGCGTACGGTTTTGGCCATCGACGGGTCGAAGTGTATGAGATTAAATGAACCTTTACCTTACACACGTACCGTGCCGTCGCCGCCGTCGGTGTATGAGATTAAATGGAACCTTACACACGTACCGACGGCGGCGACGGCACGGTACGTGTGTAAGGTTCCATTTAATCTCATACACTTCCACCCGTGGACGGGCAAAACCGTACGCACGCCGTGCACCCGCCTGAAAAGCCTCTAATGCTTTTTAAAGTAGTATTTTCGTTTTGATTTAACAATAAAAAAAATAAATCCAAGTTTGACTCAATCCAATACTTTTATACAACAAGATATAGATTTCCTTCTACATACGGTTTCTTCCGTCAAAGAAAACAAATTTTGATTAAAATGAATGTATTGTTAGTGTGAAAACCTCATCCAACTGGATTGTTAGATGCCGCTGTAAGCTCTCCAATCCCAGATCGCCCTATAATCAGTATATATTCAAGTTACAATCGCCAATCAGCATATACTTTGCATCTACCCTGACCTAGACTATAAATCTCGATCCTTACAAGATTATATCATGCAATGTAAATTATAACTGAAAACATATATTTGACACAAATAAACATTTTTTTACCAAACAAATATTCCAAACAAAAGGCGTTTTTAACCGCACGGAAATATTTCTTTGCCTCTATTGAAACTACAAATTTGTTGTGGTTAATACATATTTATTTGAATTAAACAAATTTCTCCGCATGTATAGGTTAGCTAAATTTCGCGCAAAGCAAATATATTTTTAATAAATTCCCAATTGGCTAGAAACCACATTATATTCGAATTGATAATACCAGATGGATACAAATACCTGGTCGTGTCGCACACGTGTTATTATTCATGCGTTGCGGTGAAAATGCCGTTGCTTGCAGGGCACGAACGGATGGCCGGATGGCAGAGTAACAGTCAGTGGGGTGAGAGAGAGAGGAAAATTCAAAATCAATATACCGACGACCGGAATGAGCAATTTTAATGCGGCAAACTAATTATGTGCGAATGCAATCGTCGACAATTATCGACCTGGAAATTGTCTCACGGTCACCAACTGAAATGTCACCAGCATCTGACCGTGACCGTCCGATATTGCACACCATTCGCTCTCCGCTCGCCTGTTGCATTTTTCCGATTGGCCGGATAGCGATGATTCGTGTATGTGGGCGCGCAAATTGATCGGCCGGTGGTAAATGTTTACACGAATTACAGCATTGGGAATTGGAAATCATGATGCATTGCCTAATTTATATACAAGGGAATCACAGTAATCTGAAATTATTAATGAGAAATATGTCAACAGTCAAGTGCTGATTTAATTTTGGAGGACGTTGAATGATATATTCTGATAATCTGTAGTTTCTACTTGAGTTTTAAGCTAATAAGTAATTGCGCTAAATAACAATAGACGCCTTTCATTGGTTAAAGTATTTGTTTTCTTGCTTTAATTAACTGCACCATTGTTGGTATCCACTCACGAATTTTGTTGAAAGCATTATGCAGTTTTAGTATTTCTCCTTCAATATTACTACCTTGATACAATTGCAGTGTCGTCGGCAAACGTGTATAAAAAAAGATACAGAATAGCAGTACACTCCATTACCACCTTCACAGATTTGAGAGTCAGAAAGGTATCATTTTAATAGTTGGCTATACACAGATAGAAAATTTTGTTTAATTCGAATAAATATGCATTGACTTAAACAAATTTGGTATTTTAATAAAGGCAAAACAATATTTCATATCGGATAAAAATGCATTTGTCTGAAATATTTGTTTGGTAGAACGTTTATTGTCTCAAACAACTTCAGACAATTGCCAAGTCGACAATTATCGACCTGGAAAGTATCTCACGGTCACCAGCTGAAACGTCACCAGCATCTGCCCGTGACCATCCGATATTGCACCATTCGCTCTCCGGTGTCCTTCTTAATTCCTGAGTTAGTCAATTTTTATATTAATTTAGTTTTGACTGCTGGGCCCTGGTTACTTACAAACGTTTTGTGTGTTTTCTTTTTCTATTACTATCCCTCTTATTTCTTTCAGGTAATTATTCCCTTCCACTTTTCCTGTAATTACATTGGTAATTCAATTGTCCTTTTCTTATTTTTTTTTTTTGAAGCTGAACTCTAATTTTACTAGTCTATCACCTCAAGTTTAAGTATCAATAAAATGTCTTTTACGTAGAGCGACAATAATTGAGATACTCTAGTTATACGGTTATCATTATAAAATTATATTACCCACCTGAGAGTTCGAACACAAATCCTAATACAATACGAGCGCGACCGACAAATTACACTATAAACTTATTTAACAGCGCAGCCGGCCGGCACTAGGCGGATATTATAGTTTGGAGTTATGAACCAGTTTTGGATTTGAACGGTGGTGCGCTTGATATATTCATACGGACGAGTACATTTGGTAGTTATCGATGTGCAAAGCCTGTATCCGAGCAAAGTTTTACCCCAAAATTAATGACATTATAACGGTCTGTGTTAACACTGCCCCGGCTATGTACTATAATCATTCTGACTCCGCTAATACCCTTGGCTACACTGTTCCTGCACCGAAAGTTAAACGTGCCACTTTCGAGTGACTGCTCTCTGTACCTATGCTACTGGTATGTCATCAGTTTCTCACCAATTATGCCTCAGCCACACGTCACTTCAAAGAGCATCAACAATCAACTGTTACCCGGCCATGTAAATTTGCATATCAGGTACCCTGGTAGCGATGGGAATGACATCAAACGTGTCATTGAAAGCAAATGTGGACATCAAAGGAAATCGGTTAAATATGAAATATACACGGCGTACTTAAATGTATTTTTGTTCTGCGTCGAATTTAGTCTGGGAAAATTGGTAAATGAGTTAACATTAAATTTGCTGTGAAAAAAAAGCGCCAGGAAAAATAAACTAGCAAATTTAATAAATTAAATTGCTATTTACTTTCTGTTTAAATTAAATAAATTATAACATTTAAAAATATAGTTTGTCTCACGGGACATTGAATTGTTTGGATATTTTTGTAATTTAATCTCTTGTTTAAATTTCCTATTTTAAATTTGTTAATCGTCTTCGCGTCAGCTTTGAAAGTTCTAATTGCTGCTCTAAGTACGCATCAACGTGTGATTTTCCATTTGTAGAAGATGATTCCAAGCTTCCACGTTATTTGAGTTTGGTTTGATGAAATTTTAAATATTCTATACAACGCTACGCGCCAAGCCGGTTACAATATCATTTGCTAACCTTCACTCACCAGTTCACCACCGAACTGTGTGTTTTATAGTTTGATTATATTCAGCTAAGACGTAAGGTAAACGTCCCAAATTCAGACACTGTCCTAAATTCCGAGATATTTCTGTTTAGTTGGATAAAATAAGAAATCAACAACATTAAACTTTATTTTAGGATATCTGGTTTGTTGATTTGACATAACACTTATCAACCCACAATCTCTTCTTATTCTACCAATGTTCTAACGATCAGAATATAACTTAGAAGTTTGACTGATCTTGATAATATTTTACGTTTAAGGTGGCTTTTAGGTGGCAACCTTTATTTTTTGATCATATAACATTTCGAAAAACTTACCGTACAGGTTAACGTACGCTGTGGTATAAAACGGTAATAAAACTACCGCAACAAATGGAATGAAGATAGCCGTAGTTTGGTATTATAGCAACTTTATTAACAACTCGGGTAAAAGTAATTAGCAAAAGCAATTTGTTCTAATTGACAAATTGGAATCAGTTGCTACGAAAGTTGCTAAACTGTAAGCTTCAATAATTGAGACCAATCGTTAGCGCAATAGGCTCCCCAACCTATTTGTTGGCAAAATATTTGTCGAAAACCATCCAACCGTTTATAGGACAAACTACACTGTAAAAAGTGTGTGTAATTTTCCAATCGCTTTCCATACAAAATAGCTGCGATATTACAGTAAATATACTGAGTTAGGATTTTACCAAATATTTACTGTAAATTTACGATTGGGTAAGTATAAATACACACTCATTTCTAAATTTACACAATATGTACTGTATTTACCGTAGAAATTGTGTAAATTACAGTGTATTTTGTGTAAATGTGGTTTGACGCCGTCGAGCATGCAAGCGCCGCGCCGGCGCGCCGAGGTATATGCATCTGTTCCCATGCTTATTCGTGTGTTGTTTGTCTCCACGGCAAGTGCATACCGTTTAGCCTATAATAGAAGGTATATAGTTCCTATTATTATTGGTAGCAGGTAAGTCCAAATAAAAATTGTCAAAATAATTGAGATGTATAATGTACAAGTGTAAACATTGCACCTTAGAATTCCGTCAACTGAAAAAGTATTACAATCACCAGTATTTACACAGAAATGTGCTTGGGGTGTTTTTTAATTGTTTACATTCATCCTGTGGGATGCGGTTTAAGAAATATAGTAACTTTAAAATGCACATAATGAGAAATCATCCAACTTTTTCTAAGAGTAATTTTAAATTTAAGTGCACTATTGAAAATTGTGACTTTCAATCTCTTGTTCTAAAAGATATACGAACTCATATATACCAACACATAAAACATGGCAAGGAAATGAATTGTCCGTTTTGTGACATAAAGAAGTTAGTATACCATTCTAACATAGTAAATAAAATGAGAAGCCATTTCTTTAGAAAACATTTCCAGCATCAGAAACCAACAGGCAACCCTTTTGCGGCTCCTGGAAATGTTGCAGAAGATATTGAAAATAGCAGTACTGCCATTATTGCCGAAGAGGACACAGAAGAACTAAATAACCTTGAAGCTACAGCAGCTGGTACAAGTAGTAATAATAATAACTTAGAATATATAGGTTACAAGTTGCTTTCTTCTTTATATTTGACGCTGGAATCAAAGTATTTTCTGAGTAAGCAATGTTTACAGCTTATTGTAGATACTTTTCTAGATTTTGATAAAATTAATACCGATTATTTATTTGAACAACATAGTTTAGATACAAGTTGCAATTTGTCCAAGAATCAAGTAAGTTTATTTAATAAAGCTCATGCCTTGGGAGAAGGAATTTTTCGCTCAAATTTTTGCAGAACAAAATTTTATAAAAATAATTTTGATTTCGTGGCACCGGTACCTGTTACTATAAACAACAATGAAAATAAAAACATTGTCTTTCTTTATGTACCTATATTAAAAACACTAGAAAATATATTTAAAAATAATAGTGTTATTTCACAGTTTTTTAACCCGCTCGTACATGTGAAAGATGTTTACAGTGATATTACCGATGGGGAATGCTATGCAAACAATACTTTTTTCAGAGAAAATTCGAATAGTATCAGATTAGCTATATTTCAAGATGCATTTGAAATATGCAATCCACTAGGATCTGCCAAAAGTAAGCACAAAATAGTTGGCATTTATATGAGTTTAATGAATTTATACCCTTGGAATAGATCAAAAACTGATCATATTCAACTAGTAGGCATGTGCTACGAAAAACACCTTAATATTGTCGGGTTTTCAAAAATGTTGGCAGTGTTAATAAATGCTTTAGTATTATTGGAAAGTGAAGGCATAAAAATAAATAATAATAATAATATATATTTTAAAGGCTCGGTTATTGCTATGATAGGTGACAACTTAGGAAGCCACCAACTTGGTGGTTTCACACAAAATTTTAATACATCTTCATATTTTTGTCGTTACTGCTACATTAACAACTTTAAGGAAAATGCAACTGTTACTAAATTTCCATTTAGAACTGTTACAACTTACAATCAGGATTTGGATCTAGCATTAACATATGGACAATCACACCGTGGACTAAACACTTTAAAAAATTAACTTCTATCAATGTAGACGATGTTGTGGAGTCAATAAAAAATAAGGTCGAAAGGCTCCACAAATACGGCCAAAAACAAAAACGAAAGGATAACCACAACCAGAGTACGGATGGTGATTTCTTAACCAGCATTAAAGTCATTGGCTTCCATTTCAAGGAAACGCTCGAGTTTATTGTTGAGGTAAGATAAAAAAGATATACAACAAATGTACCTATAAAGCAATAATTTACCTACTAAAAAATTAATATAACACCTTCATTTATTTCAGGTTCCTGTTGAGGACAATACTGCTGAGTGGGAAAAGAAAATTATTACAAATGGACCTACCTTGGTGATTTTAAAAGGTACATACTACTAATACTTATAATCGTCAAGGCTAATAATACATTTTTATGTTATAGGTGTCGATATAGATACTTGTGCAGTTTATTATGAAAAGCAGAAAATAAACGAAGATAGTTACGATACAGTTCGTGGATTTTTTATTATGTTTGCATTATATTTTATTTTTAATATAAAGTATCCAAAGGAGGTATCTCTAACTTTGGAGACAATCCAAAGATATTTCCTTAAAATACACCCGGAATCGGGATCAAAGAGCAATAAAAATATAACGTCCAAGAGGAGAGTTTTGAATTTCCTTTCTAAGATTAGAAATATCGATTAATATATGCATATATATATTTTATTATCGTTATATTGTGAGTTTATCACCAAGTTTGGAGTTATTTTTATTGTATTATTTTTTATAAGAAGTTTGTAGTTTTTGTTACGTATTTCTTAAGAATGTAATGTTTATTTTATATAACAAACTATAATCTTGTATAATAGTCTTCGTTGTTATTAATTATTTTATATAAAAATAAATCTTATGTATTTTACTATACAATATGTTTTATTTCTTTCTTTAGCTAGCATAATAATATGTTACAAAATATGCTCGGATATTTCAGCATTATGTACAACTCATCAAAATAACAAAAAAGTTTGTATAAACATGGGTAAAAAAGCAATTGCTGAAATATCCGAACATTTCTTTAACACCCTGTATATACAGTTATATATAAGTGATAATACAATTAAATATGTAAAAGTTACAGTAAAAATGCTGTGAAATATTCCATAAAATATAATGGAATGCTACCTTTAAATTGGAATATTACTGTAAATTTTAGGTAATAAACATTAGTGCTTTTGCAGTATTAACACATTTTATTATGGAAAATTACACAAAATATACAGAAATTATTTTTACATAACACCATTGTAACTTTCAATAGCGAATGTAAAGTTACAATTGCAGTGGAATATTACCATAAAACATGGCGGTTATTTATTTACCGCCACATTTATGGTAATTTTACGTGATTTCTTTTTAGGGTGTAGGTCTACCAACCGATGTACCGGATCTTGTCGAGTATTGTCTCTCCACCAGACACTTCAAGTGAGCGGGAGCGATGTATGAGCAGGTAGAGGGTGCAGCCATGGGATCAGTCATCGGTAATCGCCAATTTCTTCATGGAATTGTTTGAAGAAAAAGCCATTAGGCCAAGTCCTTTCAAACCCAAGTGCTGGGTCAGACATGTCGATGATACCTTTGTGGTTTGGCCACACGGTAGAGATAAACTTACTGAGTTCATTAACCACCTGAACAATGTTAGTCCTTCCATCAAATTCGTGATGGAAATAGAAGAGGATAATCAGCTGCCTTTCTTGGATGTGCTGGTATAGAGAACGTCAACGGGTAGGCTTGAACATAGAGTCTACCGTAAGAAGACACATACTGATCGGTACTTGAACGCCAAATCACACCACCACTCCCAACAGAAGACAAGTGTTATTGACACTTTGTTTAAAATAGACGAGAAGGTATGCGACTCCAGCACCTTGGACGACGAACGGAAACACTTGGAGTGGTCCCCGCGTCAGAACGGATACACCAAGTCTGACATACGGGGTATCCCACAAAGGAAATCGCAAGTCTCAGAGGGACCGCAAGAGGCAAAGGGGTTGGCTTGCTTACAATACGTAAGTTGGGTATCAGAGAGAATCGGTAGATTACTGAAGAAATCGGGTATCAGGGTAAGGTACAGAGCACAAGCTAAGTTAAAAGGATCTTTTGCCTAACCCGAAGGATATCACACCACCCCTGAAGAACGAAGGGGTATACAAGATAACTTGTAAGTGTGGAACATGCTATGTAGGACAGACAGGACGAAGTATCGAATGAGAGCTATTAGAGAAGCTATTGAAATTTAAAAACATCCTGACAACATCAATCGCGAGGACGGTACTGACATTAGTAGGGTCTAGAAATCGATCCTAACGCGGTCAGGAAAAAGCACATGGGAGCGGTAGCTCCAGATGTGCGCAGTGAGGTGTGAATTTAGGTATATAAGGGAGATTTTCTTGGTAGGTCTTCAGTATTCAATTAGCTTTGAAGAAGCGATCAACATGGTTCGCGAAACGTCAGCATTTGCGAATCTTGGCACACGCCATAACCTAGAAGCAGTTTATTTTCCAAATATATTTATTGGACTTAAATAAGTAATCCAAATATATTAATCTCTACAAGCAAATAAACTAGAGTATTCAATGAAGTAAGTATTGTTGACGTCAAAGAAATATGTTTTAATCCAAACAAATAAATTCAGAAAAATATATTTCTTAAAAACAAGAAATCTTTACAATAATCGTTTGCGAACCATCACTCACCACCGAACAGTGTTTTGTAGTTTGACTATAATCACCTACATACGTAAGTAGGTACTTTGTAAAAGACCTAACAATAATTTGTCTAATGAGGCAACGGCCAATTCTACGATATTTAAACATGAGTAGGAGTCGGAGTCGGTAAATTTTTCCGACTCCGACTCCTTTGAAGTTTGAATGAAGTCCGACTTCTGCTACACGACTTCGACTCCGACTCTGTCTTGGCTCATACACGAGATCTATATAGAGATCTAAGAGATTTTTCTAGGCAAACAGCCGAAAACTATGTATGCGAAGTGACGCTAAACCAATAGAAATTGTTGCTAAGTTAACTAATTCCTTTGGCAACATAACAGGAAGATGTCAGAGAGTTGATAGAAGCGGTATTTTTGGAGGATATAAAAAAGTGTCTTTTGACACTTTGATCACATTTTTCTCCTACAGAGTTCATTTTATATGTAGCTATGATAACATATTTTCGTTTGTTGCAAGACATAGTATGTAAGCACACAATAACAACAACTGGGATGATGTAAATTTTCGGATCACATTCCTGTTTCCGTCGGTTGAATACGCGGTTTCCTTTTAGGCTTTATATTAGAATTAGCGGGTATTAAGGGGAATTAATAGGGGGAGAGAATCGTTTATTCGATAATACTCGAGATGCGGCGGATTTATTTAGTAATGTTCCAGCGAGCAAACCACGCTTCCTTTCCACCCGGTGAAATGGGTTCACGCTAGGGGTCGCCACCGTCGACGACGACGGCACCATGATTATAAATATCGTAATATGGGCGCCTAGCAAGCCGGGGAAAGCTCGAGTCGCCTTAAAGTTTGCCTAAATTTCGATCTACGTCACCCGAAGAGGAAAACTCAAGTCACTTCAGAGTTGATATTAAAAGGGAACGGATTCGAAATTGACGCCGCAAGCGATCGAAGTCCGAACGGAAAATAAATAGATCATTAATTTGCGATAAGCGTTTGTAAGGAAAACCGATAAAAGTTAAGTCTTCGTTCGACCCACGCGAATAATTATTATCGTTAATTTCCTTAGCAGGTTTTGCGCGATTCAATTACGGCTAAATTGGTTTTGAGGTAGAATTATCGATGTTGCATTATTAAGTTTACTTAGGTAGGTAAAATTGGAAATCTGGTACACTCAGATTTAGCGATGCCTTGCGTGAAAATAGAGGCCACAATATTACCAAATTGTGTGCTGGATTTAATGTAGAAATAGAGCGACTGATGGGTTTCTGCTTTGTTCTTTATTGACTATTCTCGTATAGATACTCACTTCAAATTAAAATAATTTATAAATTACGATTTATGTACCTGGGCGTAACCTGCTGAATCATCGCACCAATCGTTTAAAGGGGGAAGCATTCAGCTTTTTTACAGTTCTCTCTAGAACTAGCTCATTTTCTATAAAAAAAAATCTATCCAAAGATCTGTCGATTTACAGCTTTTACTTCTTAGACCAGGCAATAGAGATTTCTTCGTGACAAAAATAGTATCAGCAAGCCGACGCACAGTGTTACGGATTCCAAAAAAGCTGGCCAAAAGTCGTAAAATCGTCAAATTTGATTGAAACATTGTAGAAGGGGGTTTTTTATGTCGCTGATTACGAAGTCAAACGCTGAACGCTGAAGTCAAAATAATAAAATTCAAAATGGCGGATCCAATATGGCCCGATTTTTTTCTGAAAAATTGTCGAATTTGTTAGAAATATTGCAGAAACGGGGTTTGCAGGTGGAAAATTTATACTGAAAATAGCAAATCCAATATAGCCGATCTTTTTCCTAAAAAATCGTTGAATTTGATTCTAACATTGCAAAAGAGGGGTTTCGGATCGCTGACTATGATCGATCATTCGAAAGATGTTTTCCCGCGTGCACGTGACTTCCATGGTAACCAATTCTGCAAAACAATAACGTATGTATAATCAGAAGATTGTGAACATGGTCGGCTGATTGGACTATTGCGAGTATACCGGGTGACCCACTGCATAGGTACTCCCGTTTCCTTTTTTGTTTATAAAGCTGGACAAATGAAATTTGGGAAAGTGTTAATATACAAAAGATGTCATTCTTTGTGATACTCTTGGGATTAATATGACTTTCGGTTTTCCCGGAAATGACGTCATCATTGAAATTTTAAATGGCACCCTATATTCTTTGTGTGATATTTTCAATCATGATGACATTCTGAACACAAAAACATATCGATCGTCAATTTTTATCACCAGGGCAACGCAAAAATAACTTATTTGTGTATTAATCTAGGTGGCTATGAATTGGTGAAAATAGTTGAAAATTGTCAAATAAACACTAACTAAATCGATTTTGGCCGATATTGTATTACTGGCGCCCTCTAGCGTGATTTAATTGGTTTTGGGCCAGTGAATCATTTTTTCACGGGTACCCAATGGCCACACCGTGATTATTCGATAGAATACATCTTTCCGATTACAATGATACCAAATACTTGATATTTTGTTGAAATTCTTAGCGTACAAATGTTGTCAAAAAAATATTGTCCTAATGATCAAAGTCAGCGTACAAGTCAAAGTCACTCAATGGACACTCGAAGGAAGTACCCTGATTATTTGAGGAAAAACATTCTTCCAACGCAATGGTACTAAATTCTTGATATTTTGCT
This sequence comes from Aphodius sticticus, assembly GCA_963966075.1. Classification (NCBI taxonomy): domain Eukaryota; kingdom Metazoa; phylum Arthropoda; class Insecta; order Coleoptera; family Scarabaeidae; genus Aphodius; species Aphodius sticticus. Next base: position 14,251,892 of record OZ014506.1, read on the forward strand.
GATGTTCGTAGCGTGAAAATGACATTTACTTCCTTCCAGTAATCCATTGAGTGACTTTGACTTGTACGCTGACTATGATCAGTAGGTCAATATTTAATTTCAATTTCCTTGCTTCTAACAACATTTGTACGCTAAGAATTTCAACAAAATATTAAGTATTTGGTACCATTGTAATCGGAATGATGTTTTCTATCGAATAATCAGGGTATGGTCATTGAGCACGTGAAAAAAATGACTCACCGGCTAAAAGCCAATTAAATCACGCTAGAGGGCGCCAGTAAAGCGATGTCGGCCAAAATCGATTTAGTTAGTGTTTATTTGACAATTTTCGACTATTTTCACCAATGCCTAGCCACCTAGATTAATACACAAAAAAGTTATTTTTGCGTTGCCTTGGTGATCAAAATTGACGATCGATATGTTTTTGTGTTCAGAATGTTATCCTGATTGAAAATATCACACAACGAATATATAGGGTGCCGTTAAAAATTTCAATGATGACGTCATTTCCGAAAAAGACAGAAGTCATATTAACCTCAAGAGTATCCCAAAGAATGGCATTTTTTGTCTATTAACGCTTTCCCAAATTTCATTCGTCCAGCTTTATAAACAAAGAAAGTAAACGGGAGTACCTATGGCGTGGGTCACCCGGTATAGTGCGAGGCTACATTCAAAATGACGCCATACATTCGCGAAACAACATGTAACGCTGTTCTTTATTAATCCCCATTCAGAACATCACTGTCTATAAGCTCCATATGCAAACTTTGTGGGATCTCCGGGGAAAGTAACTATTTCCATGATTTACGAAATTGTATTTGCAAACATTCAGTTTAAAAAACCTATTTTTTGACGGGATTTTTTAAACATGCTGAGCATACATTTATTATCAGTCTATGTTTATAAATGTTCTACATACCTTCCTTAACACCCTCCATGTAGCTGATAAAACAAAACATACTTAGCTCACAAATTATTCGCACTTTAATACAACGTAATATTTGACAAGTCGCGCGCTGTGCGTTCTCTTTCGACATCGGTCACTTTGAACTAACGGTACAGCTAAGGTATGCAACCATCCGCATTATCCTTTTCGCACAATACGTAGTGGTTGTGTCTCTACAAGATTCCACGGTAGTAAATTTACAATTACTACCTTCACTTTTATGACTTTTGGCCAGCTTTTTTCGAATCCGCAGCACTGTGCGACGGTCCCAGGTCACGTGGAACAGTCCGTAGATGAATTGTGATGTGTTTTCGACTCGCAAATATCATTACTTAATTTGTTATAAACAAAAAACCACAAAAAATCGTGCTTTTTTTCGTTTTTCGCTTGTAAAAGCTGAACCGATGGAGCAATCTTGATGCTTTCGCTTGCTAGAGAATGAAAAGACGAAAAAAATAAACCCTACACGGACCCGATTGCATTAAAATTAACGGAGGAAATTCGGAAAAATCGGAAAAATCTGCGTTTCTTCAAAAATTCATAACTCCGCCATTTTCAAAGTAGTCGCGCAGGCTTTTCGCGACAAAGTAGCGATTGATGGGTACTCTAAGTGTGCACAACCCAGGCGTTATCCAATGATCGCTCCAAAGCGATCGAGTAGTGGGGTAGGCGGCCGACGCGGCGAAGCGTATATCTATAGTAATCCCAGCGCGCTGCGCGCTTCCCCGAGTCGGCCGCCTACCCCACTACTCGATCGCTTTGGAGCGCACGGCAGTTTTCGGTAATGTATGCAAGCATTTTTCGGCTATTTCGCAACATTTTAACGCAAAATCAGAATAGACGTTTTATAGCACAATACTTCTACTTTTGAAATACGTTAAAAAAATTAAAATCGGACTACCTTCGACGCATCCAGGCTCGCCGAACCAAATTACATAAAAAAATTCCAATCGCAATTGTGAAAAAACTAATCATCGGACAAAGTCTGGGTTGTGCACACTCAAAGTACTCACCAATCGCTACTTTGTCGCGAAAACCCTGCGCGACTACTTTGAAAATGGCGGAGTTATGAATGTTTGAAGAAACGCAGATTTCTCCGGTTTTCCGAATTTCCTCCGTTAATTTTAATGCGATCGAGGCCGTGTAGGGTTTATTTTTTTCGTCTTTTCATTCTCAGTCTGTTGAAAGCATCAAGATTGCTCCATCGGTTCAGCTTTTACAAGCGAGAAGCGAAAAAAAGCACGATTCTTTGAGAATTTTTGTTTATAACAAATTAAGTATTGATATTTACGAGTCGAAAACACATCAGAATACATCTACGGACAGTTCTACGTGACCTGGGACCGTCGGCTTGCTGATACTATTTTTGTCACGAACAAATCTATATTGCCTGGTCTATCCCCGAAAATATAGGGATTACAACAGTGTTTCTTAACCTGCCCCCGCTGTCGTTCTCCCGCTCACGTCAGGCGCATGTTTGCTCCGCTCGTAGTGCTCCGCGGAGCACCGGTTAAGAATCGCTGGATTACAATATCACCTCCGTAAAGAAGTTCAATTGTAAAAAATAACTTCTACTCTGAAATTGCCGCATTTTTGTGGCATTGCCGAAATTTCTTGTAAAATAAATAAAATTATTATAACGCTGTAATTTCACAGAAATAATATCTGTGTAATAATGAAATCGTGTAGGTGACGTGAAATCAAGTTGGTAACTGGGAATTAGTTTACAACATTTGGTCTCTAAATTACATATAATTTACTTCAGTAATACATTAGCGGTTAACTTTACAGATAGTTTCGTGTACAAATTTATTTGTTTTTTTTCAATTCCTTCAAAAGTTACAGCCGTTTAAATTATTAACAAAAGAACCGACCAAGCAAATGCATGTCAAACAATGCGAAAACATCGGAAGGAACACAAACTATGTCGTTTATAATAATTAAATCTAAATTAATAGTTAATTAAAGCTAAAAAATTAGCAATAAAATAACAAAAAAAAAACGTTCATTCTGAGTAAAGAGTTTCAAATGGACTTTCCAATCTTTAAGAAAGTATAGCAGTTCAAAAATGGTTTTGTTACTATTTCAAACAGGCTGTAATTTTAGTCATGTGAAACATTTATTGAGAATGACGTTTACGTTCTGAAACAAAAATGAGGAAAAGCGGGGGCGTTCTTTTCCTCATTTTTGTTTCAGAACGTAAACGTTCTTAACTGTAACATTTATTATTAACATTTCTATATTTTCGCTTAAAGTTTGCTAATAAGAAAAAGCTTCCGCTAATTTTAGGGTTATGACGTTCTATCAGGTTTTCTACAACTGGATTTAATTTCTGAATACTAACAACCAACACACACGAGATTGTTTAAAAGGAGAGTTTAAGCAATAATTCGGCCAGGTTTTTGGTTCTAAAAATGATTTATTTGTATTAATAAATAATTGTCAGTCTAGTTCTGGACCAGAACTTCTACTTCGTTTACTAGGAAAGTGAGCTTAAGTTTACCAACTTTCGTATTAACTGATTCCAAATTGACAATTAAGAACTGATTTTTCAACCGTTGCTAAATTTCTACTTTTACGCGAGTTGTTAACAAAGTTGCTATAATACCGAACTACGGGTATCTTCATTCCAATTTATTGTGGTACACACAGCGAAGTATATTCTCAAAACGTGAGAAAATTATTTACTTGCGGTTATTGCTTTAGATGAAAGTTAATATTTACTTGGTTTGAAACAATTTCTTTCATTTAAGAATTCCTTGTTCTCACAATTCAAGAATATCCCAATCTCAGAGTTATTAGTTTCGGTTAACTATATAATTTTCAAACCAAGTAGTTTAAATTCTCAATTCAAGAAGTTGATCAATATCTTGAATCAAGTAAGCCATTGCTTGCAACGCGCTTGCGCATTTACACTCAAACGTGCACGAACGTTGCCGAGATTTAAGATTTTTCGCATCGGCCTTTGCCTTCAGTTAGTTGGGGTCTGCTATGGTGTCGTGTTCGCTGACTACAGAGTATTGTCCGGGAAGAGTTCAATATGTATATATCTTTACTAATTTTGTAGGTACTGTACGCAATAACTACGCGATCTATAATATTATGAAAGTATATAGTTTTAATTTTGCGTGAATAGCCTACAGTACTTATGTTCAACGTATTTGCATACATGCCATAACATATAACATACATGCCACAGAAAACTTACTTGTGTAATATAATGGAAACAAATTGATGTCTTATAGAATATGGTGTTTTTTTCCATGCCTTAGATATTGTAGGTAGTGATAATTTATAAATAGGTAAGTATATATGTAATTAAACAAGGAAATTTCATACAATAAAACAAATATCATTCGCTAAGTTATTGCCTACTTATTTCACACAATTCCCTACCTTAAAAAAAAACTAAAACAGTAATTTCTATTCAATACATTATGATCATGTTCTTGAACTAATAATATCTATACTCATTTCAAGAAAATATTTTCTCATTGTCAAGCATATATATTCACTTTAAGAAAATTCCATTATTCTCAACGTGAGAATAGTTTTCTTGAATGAATAATATCTATACTCATTGCAAGAAAATATTTTCTCAGATATACAAGCATATTATGATCATTTCAATTCAACAATATCTCTTTATTCTTAACTTAAATAAATAAATGCGGTTACCGTGATATTTTCAAATCCATTTGAACATTTCAGGGAAGATTTTTTTTTTTGAAACCCGTCTTATCTTGCCAAGGAAAGAAACTCGAGCTAGACTTGAAAACAAGAAACTTATGAAATTGTTTCGGCTGGAAGATTCGACGTATCACTGTAGATTTATTTAAGATTGTTATTATTATTGCCATCATGAAGATGCAGATAGTTTTATTTACCATTTAAACAAATTCGAAAATAATCGTAAATTAATACAAAAAGAAAGAAATCAAATCATCAGATTCTCATATATTTGATACCGGTTTTCAAATGTCCCAAGAAACCGGTTTAAAGAAAACCGACTTACTAGTATACACACTCCATAGTAGTGGGCCAACATTTATTTCCGGTCTTTCTTTCCGAAACACGGCGAAGAAAACTTTTAAATAAAATCGCAAAGGTCAACTCATCGTGCACTTCCGAATGGAAATAGTAGAAGTGAGGGCGAAAACTCAAACATGGGATAGTAATGTAATAAGAAACTTAAGTAATGGCAAAACTTTGCGACTGTAAACGTCATTTTCGCGAAGCAGTGCAAATAATAATCCGTCGCGCAAGTTTTATGTTCGTCATTATTCTTCACTCTCTATAGGGAAGCCACGTGCACACAAATTGCTAGAAATCATATAACTTTTCCTATGCTCCTAAAGTATGATCCTATTTTGGACGTTATTTCATATAAATCAAAGTTAAAAAGTTTGTCGTAGCAATGTGTGCTTGGCATTTAATGCATCTATATCATTGAACTTTATTAGATCTATAAATATATAGGTATGGTACAAAGTTTCAAATATCAAAATGGTTCAAACAAATTCACTTATGTGGATATTTCTACTTGATTATTGGTGTATCGATAACATTTTCCATTCCCATTACATTTTACTATATAATTATACAATTTAAATCTAAACGTCAAATACATATGTTTTAGGATTTACATCCGGTACTCTTGACTCGCATTGCAATCTGGTTTTTCGACTGTATCCCGTAATTTTGACAGGAAAATCAATGAAAGTACACTTATTCAATATTGAATTTCCGTAGTTTTTTAACACACCATTCGAAAGTTTAGTTTTACATTTTTACAGCACTCGCTGGTGAAACAAGTATGGAATTCAGCAGGATATAGGAGAAAAAAGGAAATTTCAAACTGATGGCGAGCGCCAATGCATTTTTACGAGACCGCGTGATGTACAAAAGCTGATTTGAGGATTTTGTGATATTTTAGTGTGACTAGCTATATTCAAAATTATTGAAAGTTTTTGAATTTTGTACCCATATCACATATAACTTTTTCAGTTTGTTTCTTATAACAATCTAAAGAAAGAAAACAGCAATGTCAAAACATTGAGTAGAATAGTATTTGATACAACACAATACAAAACAAAAATAATTGTACTACTACCTATACGTATCAGCTTGTTTTAAGCGCAAATATATACTAAAAATTGTCACAATTTCTAAGTTGATTTTCTCTAGATTCTACTTTTATTAATCATATGTTGAGTTGTAGGTTCAGTTATGAGTGCATATACGCACTCATAAGTCATTACCACAGCCTTCACCTGATATGTTTGTTAACATATCAGTCTTCTCAATACCGTTCTTGTTAATATTTGGAACTATGAATGACGAAATGAATCAAAGAACAAATTGTGTACAAAATATTATACTAGATTCCTATAGTTGTTGCTGGTAGTACAAACGACAGCGGGTAACAAATATCGGAAATATCGGCCAATAAACTTATCATCATTCTTCTGCCCTGTATATTCGCAAAACTGAAATTTGTATAAAACCTTCTACTGGAGAATTGTTATTAATGAATCAACCTACAACAACAAATGAATGATCATCATTGAAAACAAACGTTTAAATAGTGAATTTGTTTTGTGGTGCGTTAATTTTGACGCGCGTTGTCCATTATGGCGGTCCTTATTTATGTAGAAAAATGTAACTGTCGCCGCCCTTCTGTAATTTGTTATTATGTTTATTACATAGCACTCTTTCCCTTATGGACACCCTTCCCCCATACATAAGGTGACCAGCAGGTTCTAGTACCTCACGTTAATAATTAACACAAATAGAACATGTTTCTTTTTACAATTTGCGCAATCTTTTTTATCTAATCTTACAAAAAAGCATATAGGTACGTCTTGTTTCTGCCAATTTTGTTGACATATTAGTTTGAAGAAAATCTGCGGTTGTAACAATGCATGTACCTATAAACAAAAAATATATTGATTTATTTTTATTGTTATCATAGATTGTCAATCTTAAAACCCAATTAAAATTGCAGCGATATACATATGTAGAATTGCTTTACTTTTATGAGGAATTTTTGATATCTTTTCTTTTTTTTGTAAAATCTGAATCTGACAACAGAATTTGCTTGGTCTCTTAGACCGTACTCCTCAATTTGGCATATTTAATAGTCAATCTCACACTATTTATATTTACTACCGGATAAAAAATTACTAAATTCACACAAAAAAAATTAATATTTACGACGTGATATATTTAAAAAATTGAATAATACTTTATCAACACTGAATTAACCTTCTTCAACATGGACACTAGGATGAATCGACCATGTTCTTTTGTAAATTAAAATTTAAATTGTAGATGATTTATCAAATTGAATTGTTTTCAAATCAATTGAGTTATCAAAAAGTTGATAAAAAGTTGTCTTTATGGACCTAATATATGACAAATAATTTAACCAATTGAAAAAAAAACTTTAGGTCTATCACATTTATCTAATTGAACCTGCCTGGCAAGACGGTTTGAAATATCGGTTCGTTTGGGTTGTCATTTTTAGGTTATAAGTTGTAAAATGCTGGTAAAATGAGCTGTGTTCGTTTATTCGGTTCTGGGTTCGGTGTAGATAGTGTCGGTACGCTGTCACGTGACAACGGTGTAAGGGTGGTGTAAGGTGTAGTTCACAGGATTTTCGAACGCACCTGGGCACATGGTGCGCGTCAAACGTCAGAGTGGTCAGCGTCCGATCTGTCAGTGTCACGTGTGTCAAAACTTTGCTATGTTCTAATACGAAATCACCTCACTTAACCCAACTTAACCTAAAAAAACACTGACAAGATTGACGTACACCGCCTCCGTACACCGCGCTCCACCAAAATTGAAGGTGTAGATAGTGCACGCACCACGTACACCGCACTGCCTCCCTCTAGCTATATCCGAACACGAAAGTGTCAACAGTGCTACACCGCACCGCATAATAAAACGGCTCGGTGTCACTTGGTGCAAAAAGTGTCAACAGTGTAGAATATCCGAACGCAACTAATGATACGTATGTCGTTGTCGGAATGCGCGGTAGACCACTGCGTATGTCATTACTGTCATATTTAACAGTAGGTAGCATTGGGTAGCATGTAGGTAGGGCACCTAACCTATGAATCGAACCGGATCATTTTCCGTCGAGCGGTTACTGACGTTTTAAAAATGATGACGATTTAGAACCGCTGTGTCAACCACATCCAACCGCCAACCGGAACCAAATCGAACCGCTTAGCCACGCGAAATCGCCAATGATGGAAATGATTAATACTCAGGGTGATGCAAACTAATTGTTTAATCTCCCTACACGGGCGCTTTTATATCGAATTTGGCAATACGTCATGACTTGCTTTTGGGTCCTGAAGTCCTGATTTAGGAATACAACAAAAAATCGGACACAAAAGCAAAATTTCGAACATTTTTAGGTATTTGGCGCACATTTTCATATTAAAATATCTTTAGTTGGGCGCCCCGCATCGACGTAAAATGAACTATCATAGCCTATAATAACGAAAAAAGGCCCTTTGTTTCCACCAACATTATTTTATTTTAGCGAATCTGTGGACTTCATATTAAGTAACATATAGGACCTCTGCCCAAGAGGCCAAGAGAAGTTAGGTACATAGGTGGGTGAATGTTAAAACAAATGTTTCTAACAAAACTGGTGACATTGCGTTACAATTCACACAAAATTCCCCGTCAAAATTATTGTCAATGTCAATTATTGGCGATTAAGGTTATAAGTTTGACAATTAATTGTCTGTATTGTTACTCATCAATGTCAATTATTAACGATTAAGGTTATAAGTTAACAATTAATTGTCTGTATTGTCACTTAACTCCGAATTGTTTGTATTGTTATTCAACTCCGTAGATACGCATGTCACTTGATAACGTCAAAATATTTATTAATAATATTCAAACGGAGGAAGAAAACCATTGTAGGACATAAAATTTTGTATGTACTATCCGCGCCAAAAAAAAAGTCGTACAGCAAAGTTTGACATCATGTAAGTCTGGCTTGTCAACTTGACAGTTGGTGCATGTTTCATCCCTATGATTAATGTCAGAATGACAGCGTATAGGTTATAAAAGAACCACTTACAAAGCTACAAGGTGTACGACTTTTTTTTGGCGCGCATAGTACCTCAGGCATTACTTGATGTTTATACCCTCGGGCGACTTAAAAAGCGCGAGGGCGATAGGCCCGAGGGAACTGTCACCGTGTAATGCCCTTGGTACATAAATAACTAGTATCTACGACTCACATATAATAAGTTGATTGCATACGTATCCATGACTATATAATCCCCATCAATATACACTGCCAATGATTATAATGACACTAGCGTTGTATAATAATGACAGTTCGTTCAAATAATAACTTCATTATTTGAACGAACTGTCATCATTATACAACGCTAGTGTCAAAGTCTGTCAAAACCTACGTGGATGACAGTTATGTGACAGTTCGCCTCGCCATCATTGAGAAATACATTTAAAATATTTGATATAAAATGGAATTTGTGAGTCATAGATAAAACGTCGTGTGCGCGTCAAATCATATACTAATTATTTTTACATTGTTACATTATTATTTTGTTTACATCTACACCTTTTATATTATTAAGCTACACTTGATTTTAAGTCGATTTTGAACCCCTTGAGGCTCGTGTTAATATGAATTAATCGATTTCAAATTTCACAATAATTAAACTCAATAAACTCAAATTAGGCTCTCGCTCGCTCTCAGGTAATTTTAATGCAACTTTCTTTTTCGAAACTCCACTTTGGCGATTGGTTAGGCACTCGATTTTGCACTTAATAGTATACAAGGTCTATCTTCAATTTAACATTTTTAGTGTCCGTATCTATAGGACGATATAATTTACGTATTAATAGGTTTGAAAAATGCATTTCCTTGTACTAGTTGAACAAGGCTTCAACGAAAGTATTCATAGCATCCAGGTCCTTTCCAGGCAGTATAACTACTAGATGTAATTTATTCTCTCGTCATTTCAACGACGAGACTCTCCTATGGTCCATTGTCTTCGCTTCCTGTTCCGTTAATTGCATTCATTTCGAAAACCGTTGAAACATAGACGCGAAGAATAGCTGGTCTCATTGTTAATTATGCCACCCACAATATCAACATCCATAACGTTGTTGGGTGGTCAAAAGACTGGTTTATTTAACGCCCCTTCTAAAACAACACAGCACCTCTCTGTTCGCGTCCATTTTTCCACCACAATCCTTAACTGAAACAAATGGGCGACCAGTTTTGCGAGATAATACCGGTGCCGGCCGGACTGTCGGTCCATTGTCTATCCGCACTGCGACAAACTTTTCCTCTCACGATGGAAAACCTAACAAGACAAACACCATCATCCATTCTACCTCTATTCGAAATTTCATCACATAGGTATACGCATGTAGACTTAGGGCGGAAAGTTTTAAATTAAACTTTCCCGTCGCTCAACTGGTGGTTGTCGCTTTCGGGTTGAATTATAAACTATCCGGCAAAGGTGGTAAAAGTTTTACGATGAAGATTGGAGATTCTAAATATTATGGCAGATTTTTAAAATAATTTCGAATTATTGAAACAATTAATTGAAAAAAACTTGTACTTGCATGACACGTATTGCATGTGATACTAATGTCTGATTCTAAATCTGAAGTTATATTGTCAACATTCGCAATGGCTCAATGATTCCAAGTTTAAAGACGCCATTGTTTCATGTGATATCTGAAGTTCTTTGAATCCAAATCTCAAGCCAGATATGCAAAATTGCAGTCAAATATGGCGAAAAAATATTTAAAGACCTGGAGTTTTCATGAATCTTATTTCGTGTGTTAAGTATTTGAAACTTCTTGATTCCAAATCAAAATCCATTGTCAAAATTGATAATGGTAGAAATAGTATGGTGGCCAAAATTATTGTCTCATTCGAATAAATCTACTTTCCCATGATATCCGAAGCTGCCTAAATCCAAACCTGCATTGAATGTGTTTTTATTTTATAAAAGCGTTTGGTTATAAGCTATTACTCAATTATGAACTGTTCTTGCGTATTGATTTTTTGTTATTTTTTAGGAAATATACAGTGAAATATACACACATCACAGCGAAGTATGGAAACATGACAAAATCTCCGAAACGGTTTGTTATTTATAAAAATCCTTGGACACGACGATTTTTAATCATCAAAACACACATAATTATAATAAATTCCATTTCCCTCCTTTAATTGCTTTTAACTTGATAACCCATGTTTTTCTTATTGATTATGAGAGATTTGTTAATTTCTTCAGGGTAGCAAAAAAATTAGGGAATATTAATAGCTTTTGTTAGTGACTAAAAACTGAATAGTTTTACACAACAATGTGTATTTATATAATTAAACATCAAGTGTTTAAATATACTGCTCAAACAAATTAGAGGAACACTTTTTTCGAAACCTGGAACTTTTTAAATAATAGTTCTAGGCAAATCAAAATTGGTATATAAATTGGCAAATCAAACGGCATATAATTAACTAAAGATAATTACAAAAACAATGGTACAACTTTTAGTTACTACTAGTTGCACTTAAGATTGTAAATTAATAACACAAAACAAAATGGAAATGACTGTCATAGTATCGATGACATTCGGTTTTCTGTGGATTTGTGAGGTTTAATACAGTGTATGCCCTCTACGAGCACGAATCACGTCCTCACACCTGCGTGGCTATGCTTCGCACTAGCTGCGAAGAGATTCTTGGGGTATTCTTTCCCATTCCTCAATCAGGGCTTGTGTCAGTTCTTGTCTGGTTAGTGGTGGATTAGGGCGCTTGCGAACACGTCGGTCTAGCTGATCCCACACGTGTTCAATAGGATTGATGGCAGGACTTAACGCCGGCCATTCCATGACCTGAGTCTACGTTCTTATAAAAAGTTTCTGGTGATGCCGGCGGTATGTGGCTTTGCATTGTCCTGCATTAGGATGAAGTTTTGACCGACGCCATATGCAGCAGGCACCACAAGTCCTCCAAGATGTTTTTGATGTAATTCATAGCGTTTAGTCTGGCAAGAACCACAACAAGATAAGTTCTGTTGTCTATACAGATTCCAGCCCAAACCATCACAGATCCACGACCAAATCTATCCACTTCCTGTATAGTAGCGGCTGCGTAGCGTTCACCAGGACGTCTATATACACGTACTCGACCGTCGCAACGAGTTAAACGAAATCTGGACTCGTCATGTAAACGGTACAGGCGTCCAGTGACGAAGTTGCCAATCTCTGTGATCCAGAGAAAACCTCGTTTGCGCTGCTTTGTGATGCTGCGTGACGTGGTGCGCGGACAGTTCTTCTTGGTTTCAAATTCGCTTCTTTTAATCTGTTTCTAACAGTTTGATCAGAAATTTCTATTCCATGTGCTCCTCTCAGGTCGTTTAGGAGGTCTCGTGTTGTGGCATTACGCTGACGTAGAGAGGAAAGGACAAGAAATCGGGGCTTGATTTTGAGTAGTTTTTCGATTTCGACCTTGTCCAGCTCTTCTAACATATTGGCCAGTCTCCCGAAACCGATTCCATAAACGCTGAATAACAGAAGGGGAAACTCGAAGGCCCTGCTAACATGTCGAATAGAGTGGCCATGTTGAATAAGGGCGACAGCACGAGCAACTTGCACTTTTTAATCAACGTAAATTGACAACTGAATTCATTTGTCACCTTTAGTAGGCTTTCATACGTGAATTCAAAGCATACTTGACATTTTTTCCATTTTGTTTTGCGTTATTAATTTACATTTTTAAGTTGTAACTTAGAAGTCTTAGAAGACTTGTAACATTCTGTTTGTAATTTTCTTTAGTTAAATATATGCCCTTAAAGAATACCAAATTTGATTTGCGTAGAACTATTATTTAAAAAGTTACAGGTTTCGAAAAAAGTGTTCCCCTATTTTTTTGTGCAGTGTATTTTATAAATAAATTTTGTAAAATAACTAACCATCACAGACATTTTCTCATGTTTCCATACTTGACGCGGTCACTGTATACATAAAATAAATTTAAAAATTAGCACCTGCCACTAAAATTAATGCGACGAATATTCCATTTATAGACAAAATTTCATATGAAATAAAAAGTAATGCGTTCCAAACAGTACTTTATTGTCGATAATTATTGTAAAAAAAATAGTGTAGAGAAATATAATAATTATCGACAATTAAGTACTGTTTGAAACACATTACTTTTTCTTTCATATGGCTTAAATGTAACATAATAAAATGTATAGTATAAAAAACGGTACATATGTCATTCTGGCAAAAATTGGAGTTTGACTATTTTCGTCCTAGGGTGCCAATTCATTATATGAAGGAATGGTTTAAAAGCAATAAAAAGCTATCGGTCCGATGCATTTCCTAACAAAGGAATTCCCAAACTCCATGTTTTTGTAAGATTATCTTATGTTATTGTAAATCTAATCAAATGCTTAAGGTAAATTAATTTTATAGGTGATCTTTAACAAAACTTGACTTATAAATTCCAACACAAAGTAGTTTTGTTCTTGCCATATTTCAATAATGTCTGATTCCTATCAAGTATTCTTTCTTCATCATAATCTATAATTTTGGTATTAACTATTTTTCCGAAACAATAATTTGTTCTGAGATAATCGTGAAAAAATACAGAGTCTAAGTACCAACGTTATTTTAGATCTATTTTGCCGATATGTTACGTCTAAGAAAAAGAAAACTTAAACAAATGCTAAACAAAATACGAAACATCTAATGTAGTTGATTTAGTGGACTCTTCAGCATTCAATATATTTATATAAAGAAATTCCCTGCATAGTTTCGCTGAACTGCTAGAACTATTCCCCCGGTGGAGGCATTGTGATGCACAGAATGTCATGCCTTGTCACGTGCCTCGCATAGTATAATATTAATATTAAGTGCCAGGGCTGAGAGCAGTCGTTTATTTTAACCCTCATATCCGATGAAGCTGCGTATAATACACAGAGCATTTTTATGGAAAACTGCACACGATAGTACTCTAAAGCTTTCGTTCAAGTACGAAATTTAGTTTACTGCATTAAAAACTATTCAGTAATTCAGTAATTAATAATATATTCCTTCTTGTTTCACTTGTAATTAAACTAATACTAACAACTCCAGGTCGGAATACAATAATTAGGTCACCGTAAAATATAATCGATTTGTGAGTTAACAATGGTATTTATTTTATGTCACAATGGAATTACTAATCTCTCATTAATTCCATCGTTGTGACGCAAATGATATCGACTATAATACGTATTATAGTTTAACACCAGCTGGGTCAATCCGTAGATGATATTCGCAATTATAGCATGATTAATTCAATTAAATTGAATACCGTAGATACTACTGTGATAATGAAAAGAAAACAAATCTATCAAATCTGGACTAATCAGGGCAGATATCGCGTAAACACTGAAATGGAGTTTTAAAAAAGTAGCGCTCGCTTTGTGTTTACCGATTGTGGAGGAATTCAACCGACTACGATTGCCGTTTTGCGGAAGACTGATTTGCATCACACACGATAGTTGTGTGCTTTCGACGCGTTGATGGTCCGGCGAACTGTTGTCCGAAGCAATTTCTATTCAAATCGTGGGTAAATATTTATGTGGCCTTGCCTAGAACCACCAGTTCAGGGACAGCCTTCTGCAGATTATCATTCTACACGTAGTAAATCCTGACGTGATATTTGTTATCAGAAATGTATCATCAGAAACATTTTCTTTCGATACATGTTATGTTTTAAAACATGATACAGAAGTAAATCAGCAATAAATTAAGCAAAAGAGGCTTTTCGATTTTCTAATTTGCGTTTAGGGTTAATGTTGCAGACATTTCCCAGAGATACATTCTAAAATGCAAAAAAAAAAAATCTGATGTGGCCAGGCACATGACTTTATCATACTATATATAAAATTAATAGTTTAGCTGCATTGGTCGAGATCGGCCATGCCTGCATTAAAATAAAACTACTAGAACTAGACAGATATGTCGATTAAAGCTGCGTTCCGATATTGTACTCCGTTGACACCGGGTACACCGTCCAAATGACACTTACGTGTTAATGGGTGTAAAAAGTGTAATGCAATATGCGAACGCAGCTTATATTGACAGAAGTTATCGTCAAAACATTAGCGTTTGACACCAAGACTACCTATTGTCATTAGAATAAAAAAAATCTGACATATCCTGGCTACTAGTTTTCATGCAGTACGACCGATCTCGTAGAAATAGAATTTGCTCATGCAGCTAAACTATTGATTGTACCAAAAAATGTCATGGTGATAAATTATTCAGAATTTCCCCATCTTTAATTTATTATTTAACTATTTCGACAAAATTCCAGAAATGGCGGCTTATTTGCAAAATCTTTCAAAAATGCTAACACTAAACCTTTAGTTCCTTTGGACCCTCTTCAACAGAAAGCTTTTCAGCTCTAAGTTTGGTTATGAAACTTCTAAATATGAAGTTTCGTCCCGATACCTTTAGTAGTTTCTCCGGAATCGTCGCCACAAAAAACGGGTACACACACACATACACACACACACACACACACACAGACATTTTTTTGAACCTTGGTCAAAAATGTTCAGGGGACCCAAAAAGACATATTTCCGCTAAAATCTCAAAATTTTTTTTTGGCATGATTACAATACTTTACATACTGCGTATGATAAAGTAATAATAATCGTTATAGCACTTCTAACAGAAAACTCAACGTGGTTTAATTTAATTTTTTTAAACTAATGTTTACAGTTTATAGCAAAAATTGGTGCTTCCTCCAAAACAAAACTTGTAACATTTAAATTTTTTATTGGTGTACCGTTTACGAAGCAGTTCTAAAAATATTAATTTAAGTTAAGGGCATTTTTTTAAGTAACATTTTATTAAATTGCATATACATGTACATATACACAATATAGAAAGTCTACTTATCACATAAATATAATATAATATGTATGCGTCGCATCGTAGCTGGTGGATTTCCTCCCTCTTCTTCTTGATGTCCCTGCTCACGCTGGTCCTCCACCTCTGGCTACTGGTATTGAGGGTTCATATAGATCGTGCTCGCTGCTGCTAGGTTGATAGCTTTGTTTTTTTTTATATATTTTTTTATTTATTACATTTACAGCAAACATTTTTATTACTGTACAGTTTAAATGTAAGATTAAGTATGAAATATAAATCACAGCCACCTGAGTTGAACAAATCTGACAAATCAGAATCCGAAACTCTTCGGCGTTGCAAGAACACCCGGTATATGGAACGTTAAAGCCTTAAAGGTGACTAAAATTTCATATTTATTGCCTTCTAATATTTTGAAATACGTCTTCATATAATATTGTCGCACAGCGTGGAAGATGAAGGTACTTTTATGTCATTTTATCGGTTTGGCAGAAGAAGATGATTATAATTTCGTATTTGATAATCTCTAATCACTCTAAATAAGGTAAAACGTCCCAAATTCAGACGCTGTCCAAAATTCCGACATATTTCTGTTTAGTTGGATAGGTAAACGGTTAGAATATAACCTAGAAGTTTGACTGATCTTGATAATTGAGTATTATGCTAAAAGTTGATTTTGTCTTTATAAAGTAACTGCAATTCGACTTCTTTTTACATCTGTACAGGATATCAGTAATTAAGAACATTCTAATAATATCTATTTAGGCTGACTAATAATGCTTTATATTTTCATAATAATACCGTGTACTACTCTTTTAACGACTATTATTTACAAATTTAGGGGTGTCGGAATTAGGTACATGTAAATATAGCACGTCCGTAAATCAGACATGTGTGTAGGAATTGCGTACATGGTTAGATGTAATACATATGGCGACTTCTTTTTACATCGCTACAGGATATCAGTAATTAAGAATATTCTAATAATATCTATTTAGGCTGACTGATAATGATTAATATTTTCATAATAATACGGTGTACTACTCTTTTAACCACTATTATTTACAAATTTCGGGGTGTCGGAATTAGGTACATGTAAATATATCACATCCGTAAATCAGACATGTGTGTCAGAATTGTGTACATGGTTAGATGTAATACATATGGCTCTATTGCTGTCTTCACACAAGTAAATAACATATTTTACATCGTTTGCTATATTACAATTAATTGTTGCTATATTACAATTAATTGTACATCAATAATGCCTAATTATTACAGGATGTCGGAATTACATTCATCAATAGTCCGTAATTTTGTCATAAATATCGACAGACACCATAGAAGATAATCAAATAAGACAAAATTATGCAACACCAGAAGCAGAGAGTAGCGATTTTGCCGTTAATACACCACCTTTCGAAATAACAGTTGAACTCTTGCCATCTCCATTAACAAAATCATATTCTGGCCTGAAACACCCAAATAAAATAAAAAGAAACTGTTCTTCTGTAACATTATCTCTGATGCTTGGAGAGAATATATGTTAATAAAAACGAAGGAACAAAAGAAATTCATTCTAGAGAAATAAGAAAGGAAGCGAAAACTGAACAGAATAAATAGCTGCGCAAAGAAAAAGAGAACACTAAAAATTCCAGATGCAAGAAACATTAAAATACAGTTGAGGTAGAGAGGGCAGACTGAAGAAGACAAAGGACTTATTTTATACTGTTTCATTAAAAATGGTAAAACATAAATGTTTAACATTTCTTAATAATATTTTTTATTAATGTTTAAAACATTTAATATTTGCTTGAATGTTTATATTTATCGGAATAATGTAGGTACCACAAGTGTCTGATTTAGGATCACTGTCTGAACTAGGTTCACTGAGGAGTCTGATTTCGGATCAAAATATACGCTTAGTGTCGAAATTAGCGGCAATTGTTAAAGTTATAAAATATAATATAAATCACATAACTATTATCAATTTTCTTTAAAAATGAATAGACAGATATCTTTAGAAGGAAATATTTGTTTAAAAAAAGTTGACATAAATAAGTATTCATTAGCACTACATAAATATAAATTCTACAGTTAACATGTAACAAAAATTCCTTAACCTGTATGAATTTGGGGCGTTTACCTAACTTCTTTTTGAAATAAAATTTTTGCAGTTTTGAACATCAAGATCCTTTACTTTTATTAGTTTTTTATTGGTTTTATAAACACAATCCAGAAGCTTAATAATATATAAATTGCATAAAATTGTCTGAAAAGTGAATAATAAACTAAATTTCCTTTACTGTTCAACTTTCTGCCGGAAATTGTATTAATATCACAGGGAGAAAACGATTTTGATTGAGATCTTTTTGAAGTTTCTAGGACATTGGGGTCATCCGGTATAAATTCGCAAACATTCCCAAAATCACATGTATTTCGCATTTTGACCTCATTTTTTTTTCGAAAACCTGATGTGTCTCTCATATTGTAACGCAGTGTAATTATTAGAGAGCGGACGTCAAAAGCTTTCTAATTAAGTTTACACTTTATATTCATTGGTTGCCAACTCTTAACAACGCGAAAAAATGATGGAAAAATAATATTGTGTTTATTTCTTGTTTCAGAGAGAGTGAACGATGTGGACGGAGTAGAACCGGTGCCATGCCAACCGTGGACTTCGCGCCTCTCAAAGATGGCCCAGCCAAACTTAGATTACACCGGTAGGTGCTTAAGAATCTCATTGCGCGAAATACGAAGAACTCGTTACGTCCCCAGTTCGTACGTAATCAATTTTTCCGTAAACTTGTTACCATCTCCTGATTAATGAAAAACTTTACTCGGCGAGCGGACGAGTCGAGTTAAGTCGAATTGCAGAATCTGCCAGCCAGTTGCCTAATCGATTTGCAGCCTCGTGAAAATGTCGATATGACACATGGTGATGGCATAATCAATCATGATTGTAGCTTTTATTAGAGGCATTGATTAATAGAGCTTTTAAACTATCACTCATGCATGGGGATAAATAATTAACTAGCGGGTTAATAGTGTGCTGGATATTTAATGTTCGTCTGGCTGCCAGAATTGTATTCTTCGGATATTCATGACCTCATTTGTGTGCGAGATTGCGCTATTATGGGATTTTGTGGATGGTAATTAACACGTATGTCATCCCGTCAGGTACAATATCCATCATAATTATTAGAATAATGGTGTGCAAAAAATAAACGTCAACTAGTTATTTATTAATACTTAATTATTATGATTAATTATTTATCAGTACTTATTTGATCTACTTATTTACTGAACACCACTGCAGTTGGTTGATGATTGTCAAACGCCAAATCGATTTCAACAAGCAAACTGGTCTTGAGTATAAGTTTTGAGTCTTTAGCTCAAACGTCAAAGAACGCAAAATCTCATAGAACTAGGAATTTTATCCAAACATTTGTTCATCCACTTTACCTACACTTTACCTACCACACTATACCTAGAATCCAATGGTGGCATTGAATTTCATCTGAGTTTTAAGATTTTTAATTGTTTTTGGCAATATATACGAATAGACATATTCCTGATGAATCTATATTATGTAGATGTATATTATTAAATGTCATTTAAGTGTAATGAATAAAACAAAACAAACATGATAACTATATCTGGCCTTCTACAGGCAAAACAACTGCCATACTAGGACGTTGTCGTAGAAGTTTTACATCGAAATATCCGTATCCGTATTATTTTACGGTTACTTAATAAAATGCCAGGTATCAGAAATAATTTTTTCAACAGTTCAGCAATGACTTTTCAAACCCATATTTTAAATGCTTTTTGTTTTAAATAACAATTATTGCAATTTCAATTATTATGTGAATATATTTTTGTTGCTGTAAATGTCATTCTGAGTAATACTGTTACGTAGCTCTTAATGGGGGCGGCTCTAGGTCAGGATGGAGATGTAAATAAAAGTCGCAGTGTTGTTTACATCGTTCGTGTATTGCTGACCATGCAGAATTCCAATACTACAGCTGATATCTAAAATACAATAGTCGCGCTACACTACAAGTAGGTGCTGCAAACTACTGATCCCGTTCCCATCATTTGCCGTGGCTTTTATATTGAATTTGGCAAGACGTCATGACCTGTTTTGAGCCCCCAAAAATCCTGAGTTAGGATTTTTGGTTGCACACGCCCTTTGATATAAATCATAGTTAATTTGCACGCTTGCCACAAAGGAATGTCTTTGTTCCGATATGAAAAGCCTGACGTCTGCATTTCTGGACAAGCAACTGTCTGCAGGTTGGGTTGGTGGGTTGGATGACCTGACCTCAATTGTACAATGCAATTAAACTATACTTCGTAACAACCCTCCTCGCAAACAATTGCTCGACCCAGAGCAATGAAAAGAAATTGTACAGCCACGGAACAGGATAGGAAAGAACGCACCACTTATAATTTTATTTGCCTAACATAAGAAATAACAATACAAAAAAATATCCATAGAAAGAAGTACTACGTCGTCGTGCCAGTATCGTATGCGATTTGCCCCGTTCTCATCCATCTCCGTCTAGTTCTTGGGTCCTCCTGCTAACCTTTTTCTTCTAGGATTGTGATGGCCATCTACGTGAGAGATACCATTACGGTCGGCTTTGACCGTGTACCCAGATTCGTGTTTCAGAATCATCTCCTGTTGCCTCTCAGAATTCTCCTAATTCTTCTTCCCCTTCTACTTCTAATTGGACTAGTCGGGACCCCTTGTCCCGTGCGAGGTGGTTTGGTAGAATACATAGGACCGTTCCTCTCTAGTCGATTTGTTTGTTTTTTTCTCAGACTGGTCGAGACATCCCTTGTCCCGTGCGGGGTGGTTCGGTAGAATCCGTAGCGCCAAATCCCCTCCAGTCTACATCGCCAGCTTCCTCTGGCGGTATCGGCAACCCTAAA
The DNA here is from genome assembly GCA_963966075.1 of Aphodius sticticus. NCBI lineage: Eukaryota > Metazoa > Arthropoda > Insecta > Coleoptera > Scarabaeidae > Aphodius > Aphodius sticticus. The sequence continues at coordinate 14,272,734 of OZ014506.1, forward strand.
ACTCGCATATAACTCAATTATGCCGGTATGGTACCCCGTTTCGTCATGTGTCGACTGCTTCTTGTAGATGACCACCATCCGTGTATTTATCTCTTCGTGATCCCGGACCAGCCAGCTGCATCCATCGAAGTGAGAACGGGCAAATGCATATACTTCCTTACAGTGGCGGCATCAACTAATTTCTACGACGAAGAGTTGGGCAGTGTTTGACCCTAACGCTATCCTTCCATGCGGTTGTTAATAGCTGCCCTTGGAACGGTATATTTCTCATTGGGGGAGTGAGAAATTTTACAAAACCTCCCTGCAGATTGACCGCCAACCCAATTCGCCTTGTCTCCGAGTCGCTTCAGCCATGCTTCTTCTTCGTCGCGCTGGATTTTCTCAGATGTTTCCACCCTGACCAAAATGAGCCGTTCCCGATCTTCCTTGGGACCATTTTGCGCCTCCACCATGTTACGTAACTCTTAATGAGGGCGGCTCTAGGTCAGGATGGAGATGTAAATAAAAGTCGCAGTGTTGTTTACATCGTTCGTGTATTGCTGACCATGCAGAATTCCAATACTATAGCTGATATCTAAAATACAATAGTCGCGCGACACTACAAGTAGGTGCTGCAAACTACTGATCCCGTTCCCATCCTTTGCCGTGGCTTTTATATTGAATTTGGCAAGACGTCATGACCTGTTTTGAGCCCCCAAAAATCCTGAGTTATGATTTTTGGTTGCACACGGCCTTTGATATAAATCATAGTTAATTTGCACGCTTGCCACAAAGGAATGTCTTTGTTCCGATACGAAAAGCCTGACGTCTGCATTTCTGGACAAGCAACTGTCTGCAGGTTGGGTTGGTGGGTTGGATGACCTGACCTCAATTGTACAATGCAATTAAGCTATACTTCGTAACAATACATTTTACATGTACCTATTTGTTTGTTTCTCAGTCTTAAGAATATATCGGGTGATCCACGCCATAGGTACTCCCGTTTTTTTGTTTACAATGCCGGACGAATGAAATTTGGGAAAGTGTTAATAGACAAAAATGCCATTATTTGGGACACTCTTGAGGTTAATATGACTTCCGGTTTTTCCGGAAATGACGTCATCATTGGAATTTTAAATGGCACCCTATATTCTTTGTGTGATATTTTCAATCAGGATTACATTCTAAACACAAAAACATATCGATCGTCAATTTTTATCACCAACGCAACGCAAAAATAACTTTTTTGTGTATTAATCTAGGTGGCTATGAATTTATGAAAATAGTCGAAAATGTCAAATAAACACTAAGTCGATTTTGGCCGACAATGCATTACTGGCGCCCTCTAGCGTGATTTAATAGGTTTTTAGCCAGTGAGTCATTTTTTTCACGGGTACCCAATGGCGACACCTTGATTATTCGATAGGAAACATCTTTCCCATTACAACGATACCAAATACTTGATATTTTATTGAAATTTGTAGCGTAAAAATGTTGTTAGAAGCAAGGAAATCGAAAAAATATTGACCTAATGATCATTGTCAGCGTCAAAGTCACTCAATGTTGACTTGTACGTGACTTGTACGTTGACTTTTATCATTAGGTCAATGCGGAATAACGTAACGTGAAAATGTCGTGGCTAACATCCGAATTTGACAGTTCTCTGAATTGCTAATTGTTTGAGATTATTGCCAGTTATTCTCAATTATGTAGGTATATTAATATAATTATTTTTCGTTATCATTTGTTGGTTATTGTTAATTCCTATTATATATAAGACGGTGACGCGCAATATAGAGTACTGTCAAAATCGAATGTTAGCATCCATCCATAGCTCACTACGCTGACTTTGATCATTAATGGAACATTTATTTTTTTCTATTTTTCTACTCAATCAAATCACGCTAGAGGGCGCCAGTAATACAATATCTGTCAAACTCGATTTAGTTAGTGTTTATTAGACAATTTTCGAATTTCCGGAAAAAAACGGAAGTCACACTAAACTCAAAAGTATCCCAAAAATGGCATTTTTGTCTATTACAATATAAAATATCTGTCGGTCAGAGTCAAAAAAATAAATGGGCGTTCCTATAGTGCTGGGTCAACTTGTATATTTAATTTTGTATCTATAAAATGAAAAATGTGAAGTAATGCTTCACAATTGATGTCTTTCTATTATACTTCCAGTATGTTTTATTGAATTTTTTAACCGAACTTTTGGAAATTAGGAGTATGAACAGCGTTTTTTTTTCGTAAATTATGGCTTAGTAATTATATTAATAATACTAATTCGATGATTGATGTTTCGTACTTTTACAAGTCACATTACCACTACTTTCTCTAATGCTGTTAATGCTGTCTTGCTGTGAATAAAAGTTTAGAAGCATCCTACCGGAAAATATCCTCCATCTTTGTAAAGACAAAATTATTAATCACATCAAAGATGAAGCACATCGCACGTTTTTCTCGTAATTCCAGAATCAACAGATGTAATCTCTTTTATGTACCACAAAAGTCGTCCGGTAAAGTCAGTGTGACTGCACCGAAAGTTACCCGAGAGCATATTTAACAGTTTGTAAGCGCTAACGTTAAGATCAAAGAAACTCCCAACCACTTTACAACCTCGTACTACGTTCACAATACCGACACACAGCTGGCCCACTGCAGTGCATAGCGACGTCGCGACGACGGTGCGACGGTACGGGGTCGTATTGCCAAGCAAGGGAGACGCTTTCAATTCAACAGGTTTTGTTTTATGTTTTACGCGCTCGGTGTTGGTCCGGTACCAGGAAACCGAGACTCAAGCGTCTCTTTTCTCTATTAAGGAAAACTTAAGGTCGGAATTTCCTCACTAGCCCGCTCTCTAGACTCATCGGAAATAAATCTGAGCACCCTCTGACAGTCCCCTCAGCGTAATAAGGTCGTCGTTTTCGTCTGTTTTCCGTGTCTCGCTCGGTTCGGCAGACGATTACGGATCCGAAACTGAGTTTCGCTTAGCTTCGCGGAAAATAGTAGTTAAATAAAAATTAAGTTGCGGAGGTTACGAGATTCGACGGGAGGTTAGTGCTGCGGAATGAGAAATGAGTTACGGTTGGAGGTAGTATCTAGTTAGCTGTGAATAATGGTTTCAATTTAAAATTTTTTCTGATATCGATGATATTTCTAGGGTTCGATTGTAAAATTTATTGGTTCTTATTTTTATATTGAACAGATTTGGACTGAACGTTTCTGAAAGAACATTCGACTCATCAAATTGACAATTTTATACAATGTGTTTCAGAGATAATGCAACTGAATCTGTAGTTACGAAAAATAACAACCATCAACTTTAACAAATTTAGAAGCAAGTCCAGTAATTCTTGTATATATTCATATCATATTCTAAACTATATCTTAATTGACCCAATCAATCAACCGCTCATTAAAAAAAAATTATGTGGTGAATGTGTGCGACTCTCATATAATAGGTTTATTGGATACGTATCTATGACTATACCGGGTGGTCGTTTTAACTTGAAACTCCTAAATATCTCGAGAAATATGCATGTTACGACAAAAGTGTCTTAAATAAACTTGTAGGACGCAAAGGGGGAAATGAGATGGCGATATCAGTTTCATTGCAGATGGCGCTGCAATCGGTTAATATGAGGCTAACTTCATTTTTTTTTTAAATGGGAATACCCAACTTTTTTATGTAATTATGATTTTACGCTAAATAAGAAGAATCTTTTGTCTGAAACTTTTTTTCGTACGATGCAGTTTTTCGTGCGTAAACAAACCCTATGCGCATGACGGGGCAACGCGCGAGATACCAAAACGTGTCTCCGTAATGCACATATCTTCCTACGTTATACCATGAGTAGACATGACAGTCGTGGCTTGTATGCCAGACGGCGAGCGCATCCCATGCAGTGGCTGCTTATTTAGCGTAAAATCGTAATTTGATAAAAAAAAAAGTTGGGCATTCCCATTAAAAGAAAAAAATAAGTTAACCTCATTTGCACCGAGTGCAGCGCCATATGCAATGAAACTGATATCGCCATCTCATTTCCCCCTTTGAATCCTACAAGTTTATTTAAGACACTTTTGTTGTATTTCTCGAGATATTAAGGAGTTAAAACGACCACCCGGTATATACAATTCCTAGCATGATACACGCCCATGATTAGCTTTAGCTTTGTATAATGAATAATGACAGTTCTTTGAAATAATGACTTATTTATTCAAAGGATTAATTATTATTATATATACCATTCACGATCCACTACTTCGGTCTGCTCACTTCGTGTCTCAAATTCGTTCATTTCTGCGCATGACATTACTGCAAGAAGAAGGATGTAGACACTGACACCTAGGCAACCAAATACATCGTTAGATTTTTACTTTTGTAGGTGATTTAGGTTAACAAGTTGACAACCATGCCAACGCTTTAATTGTCAAAAAGGCTTGAACGTCACAACAACATATTGGCTGCCATGGCAACGAGCGCTACTTCTCGCAATGACGTCAGCGCATAAATGTCATTACAACCGTGACAACAACAATTGGCTACTAAGGCAGCCATGGAAATTAACGCCATATTATCGCTACTTCCGCTTCTTTCTAGCACTGACGTCACTTGTAGGCGTGGCCGATGCGCGTGAGCAGACCGTAGTAGTGGATCGTGATACCATTATTATACAAGGTTACTGTCAAGTGTCCACACCTACGTGATTGACATTTGGTTGACAGTTCGCCTCGCCACCATTGACAAGTACATTTAACATATATGACACAGACTACTACAGACAGTGCAGTGAGGTTTAAATGTATGCCCTGCTGTCATAAATCTATGTAGAGGCGCTGTTTACGACTGTAGAAACCTGTGTGCCTGTATCCACTGTACAGTGCACTGTATCCTAAGTTACAGATGCAGCCAGATGCAGCCATCAGATGGATTTTATGAAAACAAGCCCTAAATGTCAGTGCTTGTCACAAATTGTCAAATATCATCTAAATCTACAGGCAAAGGCGGTTTGCATTTTCTTTTATTGTTTGTGTACAAAGTGTATAAAGATGTTTGGTATTTTATGTGGTCGTTCGAAAGATGAAGTTGAAAAGCTGTTTTGTTTTCCGAGAAATGCTGAAAGGTATGTGTTTTACCCCGGTGAACACTACAAATGTCACATGGCAAAATGTTGTTAATCTATTACAATAAATTTTAGTTTTTATTTTGTGTAATTATGATTATTATTATTATCACGGCCCCTGATATATTTCCTAATAATCTTAAGATATGCGCGACAGTGTTATAATTATTTTGTAATATTATAAACATAATATGTAGTAAACAAGTATCATTTATTGAAATTTGTCTACACTATAACAATATAATATTGTAAAATCAATGATAATTCTTTCAACCGCATCTTACAACAGCTTTAGTAAACTGAACTAATTTGAAATCGATAATTTGAATTTGGCGCGCAAATGCTAGCGGAGCGCCACCTACGTTGGTTTATGACAGTACCGCTTGTTTTTGTAGGTACACAAAATAACCTTGACTGCACTGTCTGAGTAGTCTGTGATATATGATATTGAATTTACGAGTCGTAGATAAAACGCACATAATGGATATGAAATATATCCTAATATTATAATATAATTATATTCTTGCACCTCAATTAATATACCATTAATTGTTGGCATTCAACCAATAAAAATGGTGAAATAAGCAGACTTGAGTTTATGTGTTGACAAGTACTGTAAAAGTTAATGTACTACAACTAACTGTTGAGAGTTTTGCTGTAGTCGTTGTTTTTTTTATGACCGCAATGCGATGGTAGTACATGGAGAATATTTTTGTGCCTCTAGTAAACACAAACTTTATTGTATCTAAATCTTCTTTTTACGTTCAAGTTTTACGACCTATATTATCATAACAAGCAGTTTTTCTACAAAAACTGATATATTCAGAGTTCTATTTTTAGTGTTGGTGACATTAGTTTGTACTGTTGTGATGTTGTTGAAAGCGCATTCCTTGCAAATAAGGCTGTAAAATAATTCAGCGTAATAAAATTAAGTAAATTTTACGAACTACGCTTTTGAGTTCTAACATTTTTTTTCAAAAGATAGATTCCGAGATGAAACACTTTTCCTTCACTCGCTATAAATTTAGCAGTGATATTGGTGCGGACTACACAGACAAATTCAGCATGTAATATTTTGTGTTTAGACTTAATTTGTGTGGACAAAATTAGCTTTTCTGCTTGCTTCAATTATTAAATTTACCAGAAAGAGGTTGTCAGTTTTTAAAATAAAATGGAAATGCTTATTGAAATTTAAATGTATATGTCAGCTATACGATCTTGGTTATTTAAGGTTGCGGTAAAAGGGGGGATAGGCATCAAATATACTTCATGTTTCAATAAGATTTATACCTGATTGTTCAGGCGTTTGCATTAAAATTATAAGTTAGAATGAACTTTGTTGCATCTTTCCTAATAAGACAAAAAAATATACAGCAATTCTGTCGAATCAGGCTCTTTTTTCTTTGTTATTAGCAATGGTTCAGAATCCTAACGTATGTTTTTAATGCAAAAACTTGATGATCTAGGTGCAACAGCCGATCAAAAAATATGATCGCATTTTCTTTATTTGGTGCACCAACTGAAAGTATAAATTTCTTACGCAGACATACAACCTAATTAAAACAGAAATAATACTCTATACCAGAACAAAGAAATAACAGACATCAAAGTCAAATACCTAAACTATAAAAATGTCCTATTTCACTAATAGAAATAAAAAAAGAATATAAGAATAACAATCCCCCTCTAAAGTCGTGTGCAGCACACACAACAAACGAGCGAGCGACCTAAAGAAAACTGAGCTTACGGAGACCAGCACAAAGACTGATAAATACAGCTTTTAGGGCGATCCTTGGTCTAACAAGCTTTCTGCAGTTGACTCGCACATGAAACCGTCTTTTTAACTGAAAGGAAGATAACTTGTTATCTTTTGCCGAGAAAACGGTACAACGTTTGCACTTTGCTCCCCTTTTGCCATATAACTCATCCGTGATACACAATTCCGTCGGCGGATTATAAAAGGACACTCTAGAAACTTCATATGGTGACTAAAGTGACAATACTATCTTTTGTTGCACAGTGTCTCCAGCGGTAATTTATGTATAGGTAGGATATAGAATTAATGTTATGGAATTGTGTTACTAATAAGTAAAATTCCGTTTATCTATGATGACTCACAAATGCGTTCATTATTGCACGTATCTATAGAGGCATAAGCCTCATCGATGTCAGTTTGGTAGTTTATGGTGACAGTTCGGTAGCTTATTTTATATATATAATGCTAAGCAGTCCAACCTTACATTGGTGGCGGTCCAAATTCATTTAAATTGAAACTGTTTTTTTTTTATCCTGATACGTTGTATATAAATCCGCGCTCGCAAAAGTAGGGAAAAAGTTAGCTGTGTGTGCCCTAGAAACTTCAAGATAGCTTCAACATAACCTCTAAAAATTTTACTTATCTGAAATTCCAAAAATGTATTTATAAAATGCTAAGTAGTAGTCCTCAATTATACAGTGCGTAAACTTTTCCCAATTTTTTTTAGACTGTAACTCATTCCGAAGAAGCAAATAAGTCAAAATGTTATTCCTTAAGAATTTAGTGCCGTTTAAAATACGATATTGTTAACATTTCAAACGACTGTAACTTTTTAAGGAATTTGAACAACAAATCAGCCAGTTGAAAACTTTTTTCTCAAAAAAAAACATGAGGGTAATTATAAAGGTTAGAGATATTTTAAAGTAAGAACAGGGTACCCAATGAAATTATGACTTTAAGATGCTCTAAGTCATTGGGCTTAGGCGGCTTGTTCCAAAGGGATTGTGTAATCACGAAAAAAAAAACAAGAATCTAGTTTGTTAGATATTTTAAAGTTTAAACTATTATAAATTGCAAAACTTTGTGTTGAAATGTTTCTACCAACAATAAGTTTTTATAGTAAGGTTAGAATTCCTTGGCCAACAGCGTCTTATTATAAGACGATAATTTCTATTTATATCATACGTTGTAAGTTCTAATAATTATGAAAAAATCAAATGTTATCAACTAAGGTAAACGTCCCAAATTCAGACACTGTCCTAAATTCCGCCATATTTCTGGTTAGTTGAATAAAATAAGAAATCTACAACATTGTACGTTATTTTTTCGACATCCTGTTTGTTAATTTGACATTACACTTATCAACCCACAATCGTTTCTTATTCTACCAATGTTCTAACGGACAGAGTGTAACCTAGAAGTTTGACTGATCTGCATAATTGAGTGTTATGCTAAAAGTTGATTTTTTCCTTATTAAGGCAATTCCACTTCTTTTTAAATCGCTACAGAATAACAGTAATTAAGAAAATTCTAATATCTTTTTAGGCTAACTAAAAGTACTTTATATTTTCATAATAATACGGTGTACTACTCTTTTAACCACTATTATTTACAAATTTAGAGGTGTCGGAATTACACATGTACATGTAAATATAGCACGTCCGTAAATCAGACATGTTTGTCGGAATTGTGTACAATGTTACAAGTAATACATATTGCTCTATTGCTGTCTTTACACAACATATTTTACATCGTTTGCTATGTTACAATTAATTGTACGCATTTTGTCCAAATTCCAACACGAGTGTCAGCATTACGGACATCAATAATCCCTAATTATTACAGGGTGTTGGAATTACGATCATCAATAGTCGCTAATTCCGTCATAAATATCGATAGGCATTATAGGAGATTATGAAATACAATAGAATGATGCAACACTAGCAGCAGGGAGTAGCGATTTTGAAATTAATATACCACCTTTGGAGAAAACAGTTGAACTCAAGATAAACTCAGAAATAAAAAGAATAGAAAATAAGGAAGCACAAAAGAAACTCATTCTAGAGAAATAAGAAAGGTAGCGAAAAAGGAACAGCGTAAAAAGTTGCGCCAACAAAAAGAGAACACTAATAATTCCAGATGCAAGAAACATGAAAATACAGATGAGGTAGAGAGGGCAGACTAAAGAAGACTAAGGACTTATTTTATACTGTGTTTCATCAAAAATGGTAAAACATAGATGTTTAACATTTCTGAATAATAAATACAATTTAAAAATATTTAAAACACTTAGTATCTACTTGAATGTTTATATTTGTCGGAATAATGTACCACAAGTGTCTGATTTAGGATCACTGTCTGAATTAGGTTCACTGAGGTGTCGGATTTCGGATAAAATATACGCGTAGTGTCGGAATTAGGGGCAATTGTTAAACTTATAAAATATAATATAAATTACATAACTACCATCAATTTTCTTTAAAAATGAATAGCCAGATATCTTCAGAAGGAAATATATGTTTAAAAAAAGTTGACATAGTCATTAGCACCACATAAATCTAAATTCTACAGTTACAAATGTAACAAAAATTCCTCACCCTGTCTGAATTTGGGGCGTTTACCTAATCATTTAAATTCATGAGCAGCAAGTTCATCAGTATCAAGAAATCAATCCAATGAAAGAAGTAAACATTTGTAGATTAGTGCGATTATTGATAAGTAATTTGTTGCACGAATAAATGTTATTATTCTATATTTTGACCTCCTGAAAATAACCCTTGAGTACTATATTTAAAAACGTCACAAAATCCACATCCTACACAGTAATCGAAATGTCAGGCACAATTCCTACGCAAATAGTAGACAATTGATTGTTTTTTTGATACGAATTTAGGCCTACACAATAACCACCCACGCCCTACACTTTGCAAATAGAATCTCTCAAATATATATTTATACAATAACAACAACGTTAAAATTACCCACGTATTGTCCAATTAACATCGATCTACCTTCGTGGGAGTGCATAAATAGATCGGGAAAGCTCTCGTCTCCAAATATAAATTGTTCCACTCCAGGTTGACAAAACAGGGTCAGTGATGCCTGTGACGTCAAGTACAGATCCAGACGTGGTTGGTTACAATCCGAAGCAAATAAAATTGATGTAGCGGCATTTAACGAAATTATATGTATTATTTATCAATGTTGCGTGCCTGAAACCGCAGATATGACTCATGTTGTCATCAGCATGAAATAAACGGAACCGCAGATTATTACCACAATGCTGTATTGATTGTTTATGAAATATAGGTAATATACAGGTACCTATTTGCTTTGGTAACCGTGCCACTATTTGACCACCAGTAGATTTACGAAATTGAAAACTCAGCCAATACAAAGTTTACACTCTTCTATATTCTTGTGTATATATATTTTGATTAAAGTAGCTTTAATGTTGATTATATTACTAATAAAGAACCTTTCAGTAAAGAATTGTTTTATGAGTAATAGTACTATTGTATTTAAGCTAAATTTTAAGATGCGTCTGAAATTATTTTTTAAATTTATTTACTTTTACCAGTTGTAGAAATATGCACAAGCAAAGCAGCAGCTGCTGGTGCATATTTTGACCATGCTTTTACTAGTGTACAGAGACATCTATAGATGATATCTAATCTATCGGTGTATGTTTTGGCCCTCTTATATAGGCAGTTTTTGCATAGTTATAAAATTAATTGCATCATAAATGATATTATGTATTATTATTACCAAACTAATTATACAGACGATTAGACAGTATTTAATCAAAAAATAAATAAAACAGATAACCGATAATAGATTTTAAAAAAATTTGACTTTTATTTCAACTTCTATGTGTTTAGAAATATTTCCATTTCATTCCGGCGACTCCACCAAAAAGTGAAAAAGTTTAATATTTCAGTGTGGACATTCGAAAGGATACAGTGTGGACATTTTCCTCTGAAACAAACGCTTACTCTGCAAATTTAATGGGGCAACATAAAAAATGTCAAGAAATAATTATCGATTTTTCAATTATATTTTGTTGGATTGTACAATGTTTAAAGAATGTACCCTGAAAATTTCATTTAAATACATATTTGTTGCGTGCCAAGGATTTTTTCCAATTTCAGGAAATATGCTTCATTAGCTGGACATTATGATGTACATTAGAGTATTTCTTATTTTGGCCAAAGTTACAGAATATTGAAGGATGACCAGAAAAACAATGACAGATTCTGTGTTTCTAATTTTAACCTATTTTAGGGGTTGCTACCGGCTTTCAAAGTTAAGAAAATAAATTAACTTTTGTATTAAAATAAATCATAAAACATTACAGTCGTTAGTGTAAAAAAATTGTTTCTTGTTTTGACTAAAACATATTTGCCTGCCACAATAATTACTTTAGTAAAAAAAAACTATAGTCGATAAGGTTTCGCGATTGGAATTTTTTATGCAATTTGGTTCGGCGAGTCTGGATGCGTCGGAGGTGGTCTGATTTTAATTTTTTTAACGTATTTCAAAAGTAGATGTATTGTGCTACAAAACGTCTAATCTGATGTTGCGTTAAAATGTTGCAAAAAAGGCGAAAAACGCTTGCAAACATGACCGAAAACTGCCTCGCGCTCCAAACCTGTCGAGTAGTGGGGTAGGCGGCCGACTTGGGGAAGCGCGCAGCGCGCTGGGATTACAATGGATACGCGCTTTCCCGCGTCAGCCGCCTACCCCCTCTACTCGACTGCTTTGGAGCGCGCAGCAGTTTTCGGTCATGTTTGCAAGCATTTTTCGCCTATTTAGCAACATTTAAACGCAAAATCAGAATAGAGGTTTTGTAGCACAAACTTTTACTTTTGAAATACGTTAAAAAAATTAAAATCGGACCACCTCCAACGCATACAGCCTCGCCGAAACAAATTGCATAAAAAAATTCTAATGCAATTGTGCAAAAACTAATCATCGGACAACGCCTGGGTAGTGCACACTTAAAGTACCCATCAATCGCTACTTTCTAACGAAGAACCTGCGCTACTACTTTGCAAATGGCGCAGTTATGAATTTTTGAAAAAAACGCAGATTTTTCCCGTTTCTCCGAATTTTCTCCGTTAATTTTAATGCGATGGAGTCCGTGTAGGGTTTATTTTTTTCGTCTTTTCATTCTCTACAATTCGTCTGCATCAAGATTGCTCCATCGGTTCAGTTTTTACAAGCGAAAAACGAAAAGAAGCACGATTTTTTGAGGTTTTTTGTTTATAACAAATTAAGTAATGATATTTGCAAGTCGAACACATAACAATACATCTACGGACTGTTCTACGTGACCTGGGACCGTCGGCTTGCTGATACTATTTTTGTCACGAAAAAATCTCTATTGCCTGGTCTAACTGCACAAACATGCTTTTCTTGAATCCATGTGCTTCAAATCGGTGACAGAAATTTCTCAAACTTCGGGACCAATCTTAATCCAATCAATTTTTTGCAGTTGTTGTCTATACTATTATCTAGTACTTGTCATAGGATTGTTTTCTATACATCGCTTTGCTACTGAATAAAAACATACTTTTCAGTTGAAATTGCTATCATTTTGCAAAAACCTGTTCTCTAAAAATCGGTACTGGTTTATAGTACCTATCTATTTAGATTTCTTTTCGAATAAAATATCTGACTTTAGACATTTCTGGCACCGAAAACGATGTTTCAATTCCAACAATAACCTAAAAAGTATTCAAAATATTTCAATGTGGACAGAACAGAAGATGTCCGGCAACAATAATAAAACCCATGTTTTAATTTTCTGCTGAACAAACCCATAATCGCATTTTTTAAAACATTTTTTATTGATATAGCCTACTGTTATACGATAATGTTTATCCTTCAATATAAAATTAGATTTTTCACAATTTTTCCCGTATTCAAAAACCGCAATATCTTTTTAAGAACCGGTACGACAAAGCGAAATACAGAAATAATTCGATAGGAATATACATCTCGCATATGTGCTCCGCCACTTTGTAGCAGTACACGTATGTACCGGAAGCAATCTAATATTTCAACTCTTGCCGTAAAGTGAAGTACTATTTGATGTACCCGCAGTACTTTTACGAGGACACGGGTGAAAGTCCGTATATTTCCACTGAATAGAAAGAGAACTGTCCGCTGAAATACCATGCATGATATATGTATGCTGCACTTCTACTCAATTTAGCGGCAACAAGTTGCACTTTGTGGCCGACTATTGCTTGGTGCTCTTCGTAAATTTCGTTATTTTGGTTGAATTGACAAATAGTGATGTTTTCTCGTATTCACTTTGCAAATCCCGCTAACGTCATCACTGAAATTAGGTTTGTTACCGAAATTACCTCGTACAAGAAAAACTGAATTCACTACAAAAAGAAATAAATTAGAAATATTATTATCTAGAAAAATTTTAATATTGGGGCTAATCAAAAAGTACAGAGTGATGAGAATAGATGACTCAGCAGTACCTGAGATACATGTGATAAACTTTATTCAACACAGGCAGGTATCTAGTGACTATAGAAATAAGTAAAAGTTATACAAATGTATAGTATAAGTGAAACATAATCCTGACAATTTGAGATTTGGTTATGATGTTTTAACGCACGTATTTAATAGAAACTCGGCCTTCAACGTCATACGATCCTCAGTCGTCAACATCATTGGATCTTCAGCCTTCAGTATCGTTCGATCCTCAACCATCTACTGTTGGTTCACAGGTGACAAACATGTGTCTTTTCGCCTAAAGTGGTTAAACCACTGCCTAAAGCCATAAAACTAAAAACCATCAACAAAACCCGCCGCAAAACTGCAATTTTTACTGATACTCCTGGAAATGAATATCTGCGATATATATTTAAGAAAAAAATAACAAGAAAAAGTGCCTCAGAAGGCATCTAAAAAGTATAAAGTGAATAAAATTAGACAGATTAAGAAAATAATTTAACAAAAAGAAAATAAAGATTCCACTTCTTACAAAGCGTTTTTCTGTTTAGTTTGCTGTGAACAATACAGCGACAGTGTTGTTGGCAAAGGCAGGTTTAACTGTATTTGCAAAAACATGAAAAATGTATTGTAAATAGGGCAGAAAATATTTAGATACTGTGTTTGTAACAAGTATGATTCTGACTCGGATACTGATTAGGATGATACCAATATTTAAGTCTGATAAAAACATTACTATTTAGAAAGAAAAAGTTCTTTTAAGTGTTCTCTAGGGGAACACTTTTTCGAAACTTGTAACTTTTTAAATAAAAGTTCTAGGCAAATCAAATGTGGTATACTCCAACGGCATATATTTAACTAAGAAAATTACAAAAACAATGTTACAACTTTAGTTACTTCTAAGTTACACTTAAAAATGTAAATTAATAACGCAAAACAAAATGGAAATGACTGTCATAGTATCGATGACAGTCGGGTTTTCTGTGGATTGGTGAGGTTTAATACAGTGTATGCCCTCCACGAGCACGAATCACTTCCCCACACCTGCGTGGCATGCTTCGCACTAGTCTGTGAAGAGATTCTTGGGGTATGCTTTCCCATTCCTCAATCAGGGCTTGTCATTCTATGACCTGAATTCCACGTTCTTGTAAAAAGTTTCTGGTGATGCCGGCGGTATGTGGCTTTGCATTGTCCTGCATTAAGGTGAAATTTTGACCGCCGCTATATACAGCAGGCACCACATGGTCCACCAAGATGTTTTCGATGTAATTCATGGCATTTAGTCTACCAGGAATCACATGATCAGTTCTGTTGTCTATACTGATTCCAACCTAAACCATCACAGATCCACGACCAAATCTATCCACTTCCTGTATAGTAGCGACTGCGTAGCGTTCACCAGGACATCTACAGGGTGTCCCACTTTTTTTCCCGCAAAACATTTTTTAGATACAAAATGTCATTCTGAATAAAAAGTTTCATATGAACTTCATACGAACAAGTTACAGCTGTTCAAAATGAAAATCGAGCATTTTTTAAATAATGACAACTGACAAAAATTATTTTCAAAATAATTCTGAGTTGCTTTTAAATCTTATATTAACGCCATTCCATAGAAATCAGACGAATAAAATGGTCAATTATATTATTTGGGTACTTGGTGAATCCGTTATTGGTTGATGTTAATCACCCGTTTTATGCTGGCGGTTCGTACAGCAAAAACAGCAAATAACTGGTAATAAGTTTAGTAGCAATTTATTTGTTATTTTTTTCTCATAAATAATACCTATTTAACAAACACTAATAAAACAAAAACAAAAACTGGATAAGTAATAAACAATACATTAACGAAGAAGAAAATAAAATACCTCCACCGATATCTATGCACTTTTGGCAGCGAATTATTATGGATTCTTGCACACTACGTAGTGATTCCACATTTGTTTTAAGCATATCAAAAACGGCTTGAATTCTTTGTAGTAAGGCATGTCTTGTATTTATCGGTGTTTTGTACACTTCTGACTTAACGTAGCCCCAAATATGGAAGTCCAGAGGAGTAATATCAGGCGAACGCGGTGGCCATTGAACAGGCCCGGCGCGACCAATCCAACGCTGGTTGTAATGGTTATTTAACCAGTACCTCACCTGTCTTGCGTGGAGCGCCATCCAACTGAAACCATCCATTTTGTCGGTAATTAATTGGCACATCTTCCAAATAATCTATCAAACTATTCTCTAAGAATAACAGAAAACTATTTGCATCCACTCTGTCGGGAAGGATGTGAGGCCCAATCAGATGTGATCCCACCAGACCAGCCCAAACATTTACTTTAAATTCATGCTGATAAGATACTACTGTCGTTGTATGAGGGTTTTCGTGGGCCCATACGCAAAAATTACGGCGGTTTGTAATTCCACGACGAGTAAATGTTGCCTCATCTGTCCAGATAATTTTATTTCTTACTTCTTGTGGACTATCAACAAACCAACGACAAAAATCTAACCGGGTTCGAATATCTTGGGGCAGTAACTCTTGCACTTTTTTTGAACGGAATGCCTTTCGTCTATCGTTGCGTAAATTTCTCCATACAGTGGTTTTCGGCAATCTCAGATGGCGCGCTGCACGCCTTACACTTAAATTACGGTTTTCGTCAAAAGCATGCGAAACTCTTGCATTAACTCTTCTTACTCTTTGAGCTGCTTGGTTGTGATCTCCCACTGGTCTTCCCCTTATTCCATTTTCTCTAATCATTCTATGAATATTACTAAACACTGCAGCATCCGGAAGTCTTCTCGCTGAAAATCTTCTTTGGCATTCCCTCCGTGCCCTTCGACAATTTCCATTGCAGTATCCATATATAAAATGAATATCGGCATATTCACTGTTAGTAAATTTTTTGGGCATAATATTGTTCGGATTTATAATTATTTGTGAAAATGCAATAACAATCCTGTTATTAGAATTACTAGAATGACAGCAATGTGACGTATAAAATCAACCTGAAGTATTATTTTTAAAGCATTCTTGATAAATGCGTATCAAAGCCGCCTATAAAACAACTGAAAAAAATGCTTGATTTTCATTTTGAACAGCTCTAACTTGTTAAGGAATTGAAAAAACCCCTATGTTCATATGAAACTTTTTATTCAGAATGACATTTTGTATCTAAAAAAAAATTTTGCGGGAAAAAAGAAGTGGGACACCCTGTATATACACGTACTCGACCGTCGGCAACGAGTTAAACGAAATCTGAACTCGTCTGTAAACAGTACAGGCGCCCAGTAACGCAGTTGCCAATCTCTGTGATCCAGAGCAAACCTCATTCGCGCTGCTTTGTGATGCTGCGTAAAGCGTGGTGCCCAGCCAGGTCTTCTTGGCTTCAAATTCGCTTCTTTTAATCTGTTTCTGACAGTTTGATCAGAAATTTCTATTCCATGTGCTTGTAATTTTTAGGCAAATTTTATTTGCCTAGAACTATTATTCAATAAGTTACACGTTTTGACAAAAGTGTTCCCCTAATCTTGTTGAGCAGTGTATTTGCTTCAATCGCAACCCCGTACTATTGTTTCTGATTTTGATAAATCTCTTAATTGACCTTGTGGAGAGCTGATGATCTCTAACAGCTTAGCAACCTAGAACTATTCCAAATTTAGGTACAAAGTCCAAGAGAAGTTAAATTAGTTGACTTTATATTTATATTTTTGCTGTCTCGCTACCATCACCAATTAATTCATCATGGTCGTGACATTGAGAGTTTTTTCACATTTTCATTTCCTTCGCAAGTTTACAAAAGCATCCTAATTCTACATCCTGCTTCTAATTAGAGTCTCAGCAGCACTTAGATGTTACACCTTTTCCCTCTCTTAATTTAATAAAGTGGCGATGTCATTTTTCGTTTCCCTTTGCCATTTTCAGAGTCGAGTTTACATACGTCGCGAGCGGTGCAATTAGTGCGAATTCAGGTCATAAGCGGGGGCCAATTTGCACCTAGAGGCACTGGATAATTAAGGGTCTTCTTTCAGCGCGATGTTGTCGTGTTGGCGATGCTTCCGGCTGGTTCGAGTTAAGTTGAAAATTAACGAAATTGAATGTCAGCTCATTAACGATAGACGGAGTCTTATGGCGCAAGTTGAACGCGATTCATTAAACTCTTTGTTTGCTTAGTTCAAATGGCCGATAGATTCTCTGGCAAAAGCTAACAAGAAAGGGGAAGATTAAACATGGTAATCTGTAGCATGGTATATGTATAGCCTAACTGGCCCAGGTAATTAGCAGTTTGATTAAAAATCTTTGGGTTATGTATATCATAGTGTAAGTAGATAAGCAATAAGAGTTCTGGATCACTTGTACGTGATATTTTAAACGGGGGGGGGGGGGGGAATGCATTTAAGTGCGGGTCCCTCCAGTACCTAGACCGGAAGTAGAGTGAATTTACATGTAAAAGTGATCCAGAACTTTTACAGCTTTTTACTTTTTTACTAGTTTTACTAGTAGGCATTAATTATCCTAAAAATGAAAATTTTTCACATTTCAAGAGCTTGTAATGAAAAATATTGAAAAATATTGAATGAATAAATTAAGTACCCTTTATTTCGGAAACAAAATCTTTAAATCGGAACTTAAGAGACTATCATAAGTAAACTTAAATATATTTTACTTTATATATTTAACATATAGGTTAGAATGCTAAATGAAATGATTTTTATTTCAACTCCTATGTCCAGTACCTATGCCAATGTCTGATTTGCTGATGATGTTTTTTCACTCCCACAAAATTTCCTTTTTCTATTTTGCGTTCGTTATAAACGCATAACGAAACCGCTTTCGGTGTCGTTATAAAAACACTAGAGCACTACTTTTTTTTTTGTTTGATAAGACTGGTGATATAGATGTCAAGCGTAAAATAATTGTGATATCTCAATCGCTATTGGCTCGCCTCAATCGTATTTGTCAGTTTTACCACAACTACCAACCGTTGAAGATAAAACTACTCTAGATAATAAGATGACAAACGCAAATTTCGAAAATTATATAAAATTAATGTGGAAAACTAGAAAAAAATAGTATATAACGCTCGTTTTAAAAGACGTATTGACACACGCGTTTCATTCGGTTACTCTTCGCTACGCTCGTCATGCCCAAACGTGCTCGTTTCGTCTCATAAAACTTGTATTATAATATACTATTCAGATTATATTGATTAGCGTAAAAATCAAGATCGTTTTTCCTAATATAATGTTTATGCTGGTCCTTTTGCTGGACACTTTTGAATGCGGACAATACTTTAATAGTTATTTAACCAACAAGTATATTAAAAAGAGCGATTAATGATTGAGACTGTATAACGCGCGAGCGATTAGCGAGCGCGTCAGTTGTCGAGATCATTAATTCGAGTTGGTTACAAAATTTCTACATAGATTTTTTTTCGCCGATGTCTTTTTAGGTTAAATGGCAATTTATGTAATTTGACACTGACAGTTCTAGAGGGCGGTATGTTTTGATTGGAAGGTTTCAGTTCACATATGTTCGATTGGCCAATCAAACGACGTCATTAGGTCGTGTGATTGGCTATAACAAATCAACAATAAGTTGTTTAATAAACGATTTCCTATTCACTAAACTGACTCATAAATAAACGATCGACGGAAAAATAACAGACAGCCCTGCGAATGCTACTAGTAACCCTATATTGAAGTAATATATGACATTTACGAATAGATACTGTTATGTAAGTTTTAAAGCGTTTTATCACATTTTTCTTAATATTTTGGTGTGGCTACATCTGTACATATGCAAGTACAGCCTCATTAATTATAATGATATCCAGGGTGTTTCAGAAAAAATTGCTGACCTTGAAGGAGCATATCCGCCAAGGACAGAGAAGCAATTTTGGTCAAATAACGTATAGTCTATTTAGTCTAAGTTTAAAGTACCAACAAAATTGAATTGAGGAAATCGTCTAAGAGCTTACGTGGAAACATGTATCAATTGAAAAATTAGGAAATTTGGTACGTACCTAATCCAGATATGTGATGCGGATTTACAATTGAGAAAAAGTGTGCAAAGTGACTCCCGGATAGGGTTACCAGATGAAAAACAAGAAGGAGGACAATCAAGCTAAAAAAGAAGGACAATTAAGTTTTAAAAGGAGGACAAAAAAACAAAATAAAAAAATGTTTAATGTACGCAATAATGTCGGTACAATAAATGCAACAAGGTCATGATCTAAAACAAAACGAAAGTAATTTTTGTTTTTGATTTTTAAATAAAAGCTCTTCAAAATAGAAAATAAATCTAATATAAACTTTTATAAAAAAAATCTGATGAGGCCAGGCACATGACTTTATCATACTATATATAAATAAAATTAATAGTTTAGCTGCATGAGATTCTATTTGATCGAGATCGGCCATGTCTGCATTAAAATAAAATTAGTAGAAAAAAAAATCTTTCAAAAATGCTAAGACTAAACCTCCAGTTCCTTTGGACCCTTTTCAACAGAAATCTTTTCAGCTCTAAGTTTGGTTATTAAACTTCTAAAAACTGGTACACACACACACACAGACATTTTTTTGTACCTTGGTCAAAAATGTTCAGGGGACCCAAAAAGACATATTTCCGCTAGAATCTCAAAATTTATTTTTGGCACGATTACAATACTTTACATACTCCGTATGATAAAGTAAAAAACGACAATAACGTCCACTTTAACAAAATATGTGACTAAATTTGTTCATATTTTTCAGATTTGCCAATTTTTAACAATAGATCTTCCTTTTTTAAAAGATAACTATAAAAATACTTGCAGTGCATTACTTTAAAGTTGTACTGTACTAGTATCAACGCCTTCACTGACTTCACAGTAAGTTTATTGCGCTCTTTCACCCACTGTGCATTTATTAGTGAAAGAACCATTTCAACATTTGTGTTGTGAGCAGCAATACAAAAATAAAATTCACAGATTTTAAGCAGTTCCGAAGAGCAATCAATGCTGGGACATGATGTAAAAAAGATCCTCCATTGGTCTGTCAGTCTACGCTTATAAAAGTACTTGCGTGATTGTCAAGCAAATCGAAGAAACTATACTATAGAAATAACCGCGAAAACAATCAGTGATTCCCAACCACAACAAGGTTACCAACATAACCTTCTACGTTTTACCAGGATCGGTCGGAATTACAGTGTAACTGCTTTTTGTCACAACTGGATAGTATGATTATGTATAGTTCACGACCCTGGAGGGCAGCAGTGGAGTAATAGCAGGTTCTGATGTAAAATCCCAGACGCTTAGCAAACTTCTCTTGGCGCCTGGGATTCTTTTTAAAAAGGAGGAAATTTTTAGGGAAATGGAGGCACTATATTCTAATTAAAAAAGGAGGACATGTCCTCCATTTGGATACCATATGGTATCCCTACTCCCGGAGGACAAAACAAAGCGATCTAACCCCGCAACTTCGGGCCGCGGTCGATCAAAGTTATTTCGCATACGAGTCATCCGCATCCAATTGCCATCCGTCCGTACTAGGTACTACATAAATCATTACGCAAACACACCCACATTAAGATTCCACAATCCAAAAGAATATTATTGTAGATGAACCAACGAACAGCAGACTACGGAATGAACACAATGTAGCTCAATGTCACACTGTATGCGAGCAACATCCGAGTGGAGGGAGACCGATATTTTACCGGCGGCAAAGTTTAGTCACCAGTTACACCACAACTGCGCGAGGATGTTGACGATTTTCTTGCGCTGAACACGGTCGGACTCCGTTTTCCTTCATTAATGTGTATTACGTCCTTGGGCATACGCTCCTTCAAGGTTAGCTGTTATTTCTGAACCAGTCTGTATACATTGGGAATGTAGACATGTTTGCTAAAACACTTTCATTGCCATTTTAACCTGAAAATGCTCTCGTACTTTTTTCATTAATGAATGATTTATTTAGTAGTAAACGAATACAACTTAAACACTGAAATGTGTGTTCTCTCTCTATCTGTTCTAGCACCGGAAACGCAGGCCCAATCGACGTGCAGCATATTGAGCGACATGTTCTCATTGGGGATGGTGATTTGTGCGATTTTCAATCAGGGTAGGCCGCTCATTCAGTCGGGCAACTCGACATCCACTTATCTCAAACAATTGGAGCTCGTAAGTAGACATCAAGCTAGTGCGAGAATTCTAATTAGTCGGGGGTGCTCAGTATTCGAGCTTGTAAGACAATTCGAAATTGAATAGAATTCCAAATTGAGTAATTGTTCTCAAACTCGAACGATCAGCTGGGCGCTAATATATTATGTAATATTGTAGTGCCAAGTCTAACAAATTTGATTTGATTTATTTTTGGTGAATTTTTTATTTTTTTGTGTGTGAATTTCAGTTGGAGGACCAAGTTCAAAATATACTGCCCAGGATACCAATTCCACTACAGGAAGCAACTGTGAGGTTACTCAGTAAAGACACTAGGCAACGACCAACGGCTCAATTACTATCTTTAATTAAGTACTTCAGGTAAGACAACCAATACCACTATTTTACTATTATTATCGTTTATAATTGATTTTTATTGGCTTTAAATGAATTAATAGTGGCTATAATTGGCTTTAATAAAAATTTCATTCGTTCAAAATTGATTTTTATTGAAATAGTGAAAACCTATTTGTATTTTCGATATCGGTAATTAATCAATTAAAATTTCGATAACTAAACTATTTGAAATTAAATTTAATTAATAAATTCTAAAAGGAATGATCATTTTATAGTTCATAAAAAATAACTTGGACACACACATAAGAAAACAGGAATAATTTTATTCTGCATAAAAGTTTCTGGATTGTCTTAAAGCTAAAATGCAAATATTAGAATGTAAAAATCTGCTTGCATGTACCGTGTGTTACCAAAACTAACACTCTTAAGAGTAAAGTTCCTACATCTTCAAAGCTATGCAAAAATATTATTTGAAAAAAATATTTCAAAATATTAGAAGGTTTTAAATACTTAATTATAGTCACCTTCGACGTTCCATATACCGGGTTCATGTAACGATGAAGGATATTATAATTTCGTATTTAATGCCCTCTGATATTACCATACTTTTTTTCATAGCTTTGGTAACACCCGGTACATGCAAACAGATAAGTGCATTCTAATATTTGCATTTTAGGTTTAAGACAGTCCTGAAGGTTTCTTTGAAAAGTAAACGTTTCTAAAAAATGTAATATAAACATTTTTCTCATTTGTGTCCAATTTAGTGCTGGACATGATATAAAATGGACCTAAATTCTAATTCTTCGAGAAAAAGTTATTCTCTATTAAGAGTTTTGTGTTCTTGAAAAAATCCACAACCGAGTCAGACTTTTTATTTAACATACAGGCTGGTCGATAAATAAGAAATTGTTTCAACTAGAAAATAACAAAAATCTTTCTACATAACATGAGAATGGTACACAAAACATACTTTGTAAGAAATAACCTTAAAGTAGTTTTTATTGCATGAAAAGAACTAACCAAATATGCAGTTTATTATAAAAAAAAATCAGCTCGTTTGGTCTCAAAACACGTAGAACTTTTGAGAGGTTTTCAAAGATTTATCCACAGAATCTTAAACTCAATAAACCCAATTAAAAAAATTAGAAAAAATCTGATTTTAACATCTTGTTACTGAAAAAGCACTAGCAATAGTACATTATCAAATGCAGTTGTCATAATTTATTGTGTAATTATATTCGCTTAAAATTGATCTAAATGATCAAAATTTAGCATCTGAGCCTTAAATTAAATTTAGAAGTTCTTTTCCCTATGGTATTTTACATTCAATTATGAAAGTTATGATTAACTCTTGATCAATTTCTTGTTTTGCAACCAGCCTGGGTGTTCATCAATCAATATTCTGACTATGGGAGTGGCATTTGTAGGACATCCAAAACTCATTATAAGAAAGATTTTTCAATGAAAATGTTAGTCCATTATAGATATAATTACGTCCATCTGGCGATACACTGTATGTTCAATAGAACAAATACTTCAATTAGTATTTTTAGGGGTACTTTTTTATTCGTAATTCACAAAAATAAAACTGAAAATGTACGAAAAGAACATGGGATGCTATTTTAGAAATGCTGGCTTAAATGTACATGCATGTATATCTGTATCGCCAACATTGAATGCGGTCCTAGCAAATATAACTAAGGAAATTACTAAAATTAAAAAGGTTTGTTTTTTTATGTACATTGTATATACAGGGTGAGTTATTAGTATCCCGGCGGTCCATAGTTAATAAATCGTTTGAGAAAGAAACAAATATTTTATATAAAAGTTGTTTGACTCGCCACTTTCTATAACGTAAAATTATTTTCATTTATACAGGATGTTGCATTTAGGTGTGACGGAAAGTATATACATTTTTTTAAATGGAACGTCCTGTATATTTTATTATATTATGAATGCTACTGAATTTGTTTATTCATCCGTGTATGTTTGTAAGTTACAGCGTTAATAGTTCCAGAGATATTCAACTGTTTTTTCAAAATATGCCCGTTGCAGGGTCTTTTTAAAAACTATGTAAAAACGACACTTTTGCCGATTTTGCCTTTAAACTATGTGAGACAATAGTCAAAGCCAGTAGGTAGATGATAGTATCCAAAGATATTAGATACACTATACAGGTTGATCATTGAACTTAGTAAATTTTGGAGTTTTTCAAATGGATTTTTCTCGAGTTTTTTAAATGGAACAGCCTGTATAATATGTGTTGGCTGTAATCACCCTTTATTTCGCTCCAATTTACATCTAGTATGTCATACTAGTAACATATGGTTACTATTTTTTGTGATATTTGCAATTTAACGAAAATGTAATGCAATTGTAAATTTTAATTATGGTATGAATAAGGTATTTGGTAGTTTGATGTAAAGTCTTCAAGTGGTGATAGAAGAGATAATTTAGAAACGATTTAACCAGCTTGATGCTTATACAAAATATTACCATTATCAACATATTAAGAATTTTATATGAACTTTTGTAAGTACCTATATTTTGCCGTCTAACGTATGGCAACCGAACAAGTGTTTTAAAAATTTCCAATTATGCTAAAGTAAACCCTAAACTCTGTACTTTTAGGGTAACTATCGTGGACATTTGTTGACTTCTGAGTGTTGAAAATCAGATTTTTTTTTGATGTGATTTATGTGCTCACACACAAAAACCAAATATGCAACAAAAACAAACTGATAGGCATCTTTAGATTCATATTTTCCTTCATAGCAAAAATAAGTACTTCCAAATAACCCACTTTCCATTCAAATTATCATTATTACTCATACTATCATTCATATTATTCCAATTTTCAATTGACTCTCCAGAAAAATAACCTATTTTAAACCAATTAACAACAGTAAGTAGATATTGTTGGTTGTTTTTTGTACTGAATACAAATCCGTTCTCAAACGTAGCTCATCAAGACAGATTTTAGCGTTTCTGTTTGTTTTTGTGTATGAGCGCACATACTATTACAATGAAACGCCTCCGCACAATTTTCACACAAGTGAACAATTTACTAATAAAATTATGTAATACCTTGATAACCGTAATACTTTTTATATGAATAAATCGAGTTAAATAAGTTCTAACTGGCTTCTTCTATAACCCTTTAAATATTTTACATCATGCTACCGAGCACACTGTATACAGAGCAATATTAAGATACTAAATAGCATACTACTCTTTAAATTGCAAATATCACAAAAACTAGTAATAATAGACATACGATATAGTGGATATAAATTACAAGGACCTTAAGGGACATTTCAATTAGCTAAAAATATACATGGTGTTCCATTTAAAAATCTCAAGAAAAAGCCAGTTAAAAATGTTTAAAAACTAGAGCATGCTACGATCACTCTGTATAGCGCATTTAATTTTTCATGACATCAGCATCTAGCTATGGGTATAGTTATTATGTGACAAAATTTTTAGGACAATATCTGCAAAAATGTAGTAGTAATGTAGGTTTTAAGAAAGGCCTGCAATTACCAATTTTTTTACAAACAATAGAATAACTCAGAAACTGTTTACTTTGCACTCGTACAACGTATACAGTTGGAAAGACAACTTCCTTAGTATTCATAACATGGTATGATATACAGGCCGTTCCATTTAAAAAAATGTTCTGACTTTCCGTCACGCCTAAAGGCAACACCCTGTATAAATGAAAATAATTTTACGTTATAGAAACTAGTGAGTCAAACAACTCTTGTATAAAACATTTTTTTCTTTCTCAACCGATTTGATGACTATCGACCGCCGGGATACTAATAACTCACCCTGTATTATTTGACAATCACATATAGGCAAAAAAAATTTCTGAGTCTGATTCTCAAATCTCAGGCAGCTCAAATTATGCGAAAAGAAAAACTAATAAACCATCAATTTTAGTAGAAGACACAAAAATCATTTTGGTCTAATAACCTCGCTAAGAAAAAAAATAAAAACAAAATCAACATGGAATATAAAATATAATATTAGAACAGCTAGGTACAATTAAGAAATTAATCCGAGAGCTTATACGAAGTAGTTAAAAGCAACTTGAAGGACAAACTATCTTTGTGGTAATGGAGCATGCAGGTTCCACAAAGTAAATAGCACCAAGCTATCAAAATGCACCCAACTTACATACAGAGCGTCCCTGAAATATTCCTAACCTCAAGGGACTATATTCCCCAAACTTTAAGAACCATTTTAATATCTCAATAGCTAATAGTATAACTAAAGAAAAACGCATACATTAGTGTGTATTGTGTATGTGTGTGTTATGTAGCAAGGAGTGCATACAATTTAGAAAATCCGCCAAATTCCATTGTTTCTATTGTTTGTCTTTTTTCTAATTTCTAATTAAATTTTAAGTAACTACATAATTTTATACGACTACATAGTTAGCTAGAAATAGCTACATAGTATGTTCTTTAATCAATAAACTGTACAGTTACAGTTCAAGAAATTAATTACGCTTTATCGTTTATCGTATTAAGCTAAGTACTTACTCACAACAGTATTACTCCGAGAACGGCAACTCAAGCTATGTGCTGTTGGTATGCGAGCACAGTTCTAAGCTAACAGCTTCGCAGTACATACATATATTTCAGTCACATTACATTTCAGCGCGAAGCGAGCCCTTGTATGAAATTTCTATCGCACTCTCGAAATGAATAGACGGAGACATCTAAAAACCTTTACATACACATCGCACGGCATTAAATTGCAGCACAGCATAGCACTCCGCCAAGCGAAATAAATACACTTACATACATGGTACGAAGAGACGATTCGCAAATGGAGATCTAAATTCTCATCTCGCTTTTAAATATTTGCGTACATAGCGGAGGTCGATTACTTTCTAGAGCTTTTTATCTTGTTTTTTGTGTATTTTCTTTGAAGAAAATTGCGAATATTGTAACCCGGTGCTCCGCAACCTTCTCCCGCTGTGCTTCTCCCACTCACGGCACTCTCATTGCTCTGTTGCGCACCCACTGTGCCGCGGCACAGTGCTTGCTGAGCACTGTAATGTAACCAACAGTCTCCGTTACGTCACATTTTTTAGAAAACTGGTTCGAAAATGTCATGCAATCTTGCGACAGCACTTGATGTTCTCTAAATGGTAATGCGACATTATAACCTTTAAAGTTAAAGCTTGAAATTTTAAGTTTTAAAGCTATGAAACGAAAAGTCATGTGATGACTTATACCCCATAGCTTTGAAGTTCAAGGTTCTATGTCAACTTACCTAGAAATTATTATCAGGTTGCGTTACTTTTTTAGAGGATTTCAAAGAGAGCCAGATTTATACCACAATTGCGAAAAATAATAGGGTTTTTTAAAAATTAAGACTTAAACCTAACGCTAACGTAATGATGCGAAAGCCTATGTGGCAACTCTTTGAAGTGGTATTTCCTTGCTGGCAAACACAGGACACTGTCTCGCGCCCATGACGTTTCTCCCCAATTTCATTTCGACCTACTTAGAGAATCCTGCCAGGTTGAGTTATTCTTTGTGGGAAAAATAAGGGAGCGGGATTTTAATTATCAAAATATATTTAAACTAGTAAGAAAATTATCGTCACCCGTGCTGAAGTTAAAATACCACCAACGTAAAAAATTAAAAAAAAAGTGAACCAATTTTGCCCATTCACGAACTCGTTCTTTTTAAGAAATATTTCAGATCAATTACTTCAAAACTATGGCTATATTTATAAAAATTATAAACTATGGCAGTTATCGTATACACAGACGGACAGACGGACAGATGGACAGACAGACGGACATAGCTAAATCGTTTCAATTCTAATCAAATACATATGTACAAGTCTATATCTGCCACGCCTCCTTAAGGGTGTTACAAATTGTTTGAAAAAGTATCCCTGATTAAAAATCTAGGTTAGGTTTTTTGGTCAGTTTATTTTAAAAAATCTTGCGGTTACATGTTTCGAGTACAACTCATCTTCAGACCGTGCTAAGGAGAAAAATACATATACATATGTTAAAATTGAAGAATATAAATATAAACTATTGACATATTTAAACAAAAACACGTTCACACTTTCGTTATGTTAGTATTTAATTATGTGAAGTTGTCAGTTCACATTGTACATACCGTTAGTGGTTTTCAACTAATTTGATAATCATCAGCTCCTTTCTTGTTGTATGTACGTGTTCTTGCATCATGTTTTTTTGAATACATGTTTTTTTTTTTCGAAATTTTGCAAGTATTATGTTGTTAAATTTGGTTGCCTATGTACGTGCTTGAATATGTGGCCTTCAGAAAAGAAGTCTATGTCATTCAGTAGGTAATTGTCTGATTTTCTGTGTTATCTTGTTATTTCCAATTTCTCCAGTAGGTCAAGCTTCTTTGACTTCCTTCATTCATGTAGTAGTTCTATATTATCCTCTCACATGATTTTCCACTCTTAAATATCTTCCCATGGCTGTATTTGTGCTGCTAATATGTTCCTTTAATCTTTGCCTATGTATACGTTTGGGCAGTTATTGCATTGAATCTTATAGACTCCGCTTCTCTCTAATTAGCTTCTATTCGGTTTTGTGTTGTTGAGCCGTTTCATTAGGTTCTTTCCTGTTGCGTATGTTATATCTATGTCGTATTCTTTTAATCTCTTTCCTATATCTCTTGTAATTGTTTTGTTCTCGCTGTAAGGTAATGTGATATGTCGTCTTTCCGTCTCCATATATGGGTAAATTTCTTTTATGCATTCCTTTGTTCTTAATGCTGTTATAAATGCCCATCCTTTCTTGACGACTGTATCCGTGGTCTTCCGCTATCTTTGTGGTTATCTCAACTTCGAACTGTCTCCTTTCTTCGTCCATTGGTACGGTGTGCATTCTATGCAAGTATGCTCTTAAGTATGTTTTTGAGTCCATTGGGTGTGCAGAATCTTTTGGTATAATTTTCTAATTCCATGGTACCACAGTAAATGTGGGGGGTACAAAAATGCAAAACTTTGACAGTTTTTTATTTATTTCATGTTGTAGTAAGTACGTAGGCTTTCACGGCCAGAATCATTTAGAAAATAAACTGCTTCCGGGTTATGCCGTGTGTCAAGATTTGTTAATGCTGACGTTTCGCGAGCCATGTTGCTCGCTTCTTCAAAGCTAATTGAATACTGGTACTAATTGAATACTAGTATTCAATTAGCTTTGAAGAAGCGAGCAACATGGCTCGCGAAACGTCAGCATTAACAAATCTTGACACACGGAATAACCCGGAAGCAGTTTATTTTCTAAATTTCATGTTGTTTTAAAAGGTAATAATCTTCATCACATCAAATATCATCAAATATTATAAAAATTAACATTGCGAAAATAATTTTTTCGGCTAACAAATTTACAGTTGTCAATCTTACCAAATCCAGCCATTGGCATCGGTATGCTTTTTCTTCCGTAGAATCTAAATCTAAAAATTCTGTATTTGGTTTCGTTTTTATTTGCTATTTTTACTTTATCCTACGTAGTATGATGTTTTTAGAGTCCCTGATTGCAGATACAATATCAACAATTAAAAAATGGCTCTTGTTAGTTACATTATCAACCGGTTTCAAAGCAAATAAGGTTTTTGAAACTTTTTGCCTATCTTTTAAACCTACAATTTGCATCAAATGTCTCTTATGCATTATCATAAGCTGGATATTAGCTTTTGTTTAAAGCATTCGTCTTGTCTACGCCGCCGAACCGCTCTCTAGATTCAATTACGAAGTTGAATTGATGAAGGCGTTTGTCACTTGGTTATTACAAAGAAGGCAAACCGTCTCACAAAGAGCTAAGAAGACAGGAACGCGGAATCTATACTGTAATAAGGATGAAATTCCTGGAATAAGATTATGGGGTACAGGGATTTCCAACTGACAGCACAGCCCGTCCTCAATGGAGATTGGATTCTGACGAGATTTTCTAAATTGTAAAAGAATTCCGGATATGAGAATTTGCGTCCGTCGGCACCTTACAAAGCGAGGTGCCACTTGTTTTACTCAAAAACAAAACGCCAACGTATCTAGTAGTTCATGTAGGAACATAAACAGGACCATTTAAGCTGACAATGGTTATACGTTTCCACCCATTTCCATTAGCAGTGCAAACTGTTATTGCCACGTAGGATTTTTTTTCTAAACATACCTCTTTTGTCCTTAGAGTATTTTAATCCATGAACATTTAACTACAATGTGAATTTCACTAATGTAACGGCTTCTTAGTTAAAATATGTTGATCTCCATAGGAAAATTGACATTTCACCTCTGGTTGTAGTTGTAGCCTAGTACGTAGACTGAAATAATTCGGTGTCCCAAACCCCAAGGAAAAGATAGTAGATGAAAGAAAAAAATTGATGTGGCTACATGCTCAAAAAAATTATGCGAACGTTTTTTCGAAACCTGTAACTTTTTAAATAATAGTTCTAGGCAAATCAAAGCATTCAGTTGTCAATTTTCGTTGATTAGAAACGTCATTAGAAGTAAAATGGGGCATCTTACTGAAGTGCAAGTTGCTCGTGCTGGTGCCCTTATTCAGCATGGGCACTCTATCGACGTGTTAGCATGGACCTTCGAGTTTCCCCGTCTGCTATTCAGCATTTATGTAATTGGTTTCGAGAGACTTGCCAATATGTTAGAAGAGCTGGACAAGGTCGATATCGAAAAACTACTCAAAATCAAGACCGATTTCTGGCCCTTTCTTCTCTACATCAGCGTACTGCCACAGCACGAGACCTCCTAAACGACATAAGACGTGCACTTGGAATAGAAATTTCTGATCAAACTTAAGAAACAGTTAAAAGAAGCGAATTTGAAACCAAGAAGACCTGTCCGCAAGCCTTACGCAGCAACACAAAGCATCGCGAATGAGGTTTGCTCTGGATCACAGAGATTGGCTACTTCGTCACTGGACGCCTGTACTGTTTACAGACGAGCCCAGATTTCGTTTAACTCGTTGCGAGGGTCAAGTACGTGTATATAGACGTCCTGGTAAACGCTACGCAGCCGCTACTATACAGGAAGTGGAGAGATTTGGTCATGGATCTGTGATGGTTTGGGCTGAAATCAGTATAGACAACAGACTGATCTTATTGTGGTTCCTGGTAGACTAAATGCCATAAATTACATCGAAAACATCTTGAAAGACCATGTGGTGCCTGCTGCATATGGCGTCGGTCAAAATCTCATCCTAATGCAGGACAATGCAAAGCCACATACCGCCGGCATCACCAGAAACTTTTTACAAGAACGTGGAATTCAGGTCATGGAATGACCGGCGAAGTCCTGACCTGAATCCTATTGAGCACGTGTGGGATCAGCTTGATCGACGTGTTAGCTAGCGCCCTAATCCACCACTTATACAGGAACTGACACAAGCCTTGATTGAGGAATGGGAAAGCATACCCCAAGAATTTCATCGCGGACTAGTGCGAACCATGCCACTCAGGTGTGAGGAAATTATTCGTTCTCGTAGAAGACATACACTGTATTAAACCTCACCAATCCACAGAAAACCCGACTGTCGTCGATACGATGACAGTGATTTACATTTTGTTTTGCGTTATTAATTTATATTTTTAAGTGTAACTTAGAAGTAACTAAGAGTTGTAACAGTGTTTTTTTAACTTTCTTTAGTTAAATATATGCCGTTGAAGTACAGTAGTTTCTCCTATAACACGAGTGCCTACAACGCGAATTCCTACAACGCGTTGAACATTTTGCGACAACAAATTCCTATAACACGATTCTCGTACAACGCGCGACGTGCGCGACACTTGTCCGGCCGATATAGCACGAACTGAGCATGCGCCATAGTCATTCCGCTGCTATTTTGAAGTGTCACCATCGCGGTTAGAAAATATATAACCAAAATGTCTCGTCACGGCGCTGTGCGCTGGATGTTGAACACAACCAAAAGTTACAAAGAGAATGTACTCTTATTAAATTAACAATTCCAACTACCATAATCCATAAGGAAAAACAAAAACAATACAATATAAGCTGTACAAGCGGTAAATGTACAGACGATTTTGCGTTGAGAATGAATTAGTTTTGACGTGTATTCACTAACTCACACTGAATTGCTTCCATTATCGTACTGCCTATTCTAAATGCTCCTCATCAAAAATACAGGTAGGACATCCCATAATTAAATACGGTGCTCATTAAATCTTTTACCGTGAAAACTTCGCGATGCTCAAATTCCTATAACGCGTTTTCGTACAACGCGTGACATAAAACCGCGTTATAGGAGAGTACTGTATACCAAATTTGATTTGCCAAGAACTATTATTTAAAAAGTTACAGCTTTCGAAAAAAGTGATCCCCTACTTTTTGGAGCAGTGTATATATAAAATGAATAGTTTAGCTACATAAGATTCTATTTGATCGAGATTGGTCGTGTCTGCATTAAAATAAAACTAGTTAGCCAGGTATTGACAAATATTGTGATTCTATTGACACGACACTAAGTTTTTATTGCAATTTATAACAATTATAACATACAAACATTTTAAATAGCTACCTATTTAGTATTTTTAAGCGTCAAAAACGTCAAAAAATCTAAACGTCAAAAATCAGAACGCGTTTTAAAAGAGTTTAAATACATAATAATGTAGAAGTGGAATTAATATATGTATATTTAATCGATTAAAATGCATTTTTAGGCATGTTTTAAGCCTAAAGTGTCATTTTCTAGGTTATTTTCGAAAATCCGAACAATTTGAAAATCCGAACCACCTTCGGTCCCAATTAGTTCGGATTATCGACGCTCTACTGTACTCCACTGGGTAAAAAGTCAATTACTATTCGACCACGTACAGTGACATAAAAGAGAAACCACCGATGGAATATTTGAACGGTTCACCTTTATGCGAACACTTACACCCAATTGTGAGTTGGCAAACATGGTCGATTGGGCCGTTCAACAATTCTCCGGTCAAAATGTTTGCGAATGCCCTCGGGGACGGTTCGAACCGCGTCCGGACGTCTATTTTAGCGGTACGCAATTATCAAGGAACCTCTGCATAATCGATAAATGCGCCGCCTTTGATAAAATATTTCGTAGCGCTAAAAATAGAAGAGCGAAAACGCCTCCCCCTCATCCTCAAACCGACCCAGTCCTGATCAGAGGAATTCAACTCATCATTCGGTCGATGTCCGCACCCCTCCTAGCAAGAGAAACAATATTTAACAATTTATTCCTGAGATTTTCTGGGGCGGATTAAGTATTTACGGAATTTCGGTAATTTGTGTCGGAATACGAGGTTTGCATCTTTCGCGTTCCGGTTCTGGTGTAATAAAACAATTTTGTCGCTGGATGATTAAATAATAAGATAAGTATTATGGAGGTTATTTACTGACTCATTTCAAGAATAAATAATTGATAGATTGGTTATAAAAAGGATGAAAATAATTTGTTGTTTTGCAAACACTTTAAACCAGGTTTGTGGAATCAGTAAAAAGACCTTCGACTCCGACTCCAGCAAAACTAAATATTTTGGTATGTTTAAACTTCAAATTTTGTAATATAGGACCACCTCAATTTGTTGGTGTATATCCTTACTTTAATCCTTGTAAAATATGAAAACTATCAATACATATTAAATATTATTATAATTTTTTATTATTAAATATTAAATTAATAGTAAATAACAATCTTTTTATTTTGTTAAAAAGGAAACCGATAACAAGCCATACAAAAATCATTTCAAAGGTCCTTTGAGATACAAAAAGAAGAACAGGAGCAATTAATCGTTTATGATGACGAACTGATAATTTTGTACGCGTTTTCGTTACCCTTGTTTGAAGAGATAGATAAACGGTTAAATTGTTAAAAGCGCAAACTATTTTTTATCAGTTTAAAAACCATCAAGGAAGGACACTTTTTAACGAGAAATCTATATTGGATTTTTTCATTTTAGGAGGTAGCTTTTTGATCTGATACCAATCCTGTATCACGCATGATAAACATTATTATTTATTGTTTTTTTACAAAAAAAAAATGATTTGAAATCAGGAATTAGCGTTTTTTGTTTTGAGAAAATTGCAGTTTACGCCGTTGTTAGTGCTGATACCTGTCACCCGATTTTAATACAAAGCAATTTTTCTCTACATTTCATCTCAAAAATACCTGAAAGTACCTGAAAATCAATAGTCTTTATTTTTCATTATTCAACTAAACGTACTAGATAATAGTTAAGGCAACAATTGTAAAACAAAACAGCAAGATCGATCCAAAGGTCTCAGAGATATTTCTGGCACCGATTTGGAGCTTGCGAATTCATGAAAAGCGTGTGTAAGAGGGACGTTTATCCATATACCAGCTACATGCAAAACACGGGCGCATAAAAAGCAGATCGGAGTCGACACTATTGCACTGATGTGTGAAAATAAAGTACTGTTGGAATGTGTGAGCATAGGGCATTGTTCCGGGATAAATACAAAATTCAACCGCGCTTGCTTTAATCATGAACTTAATTAAAGAAAAGAAGCCAATTCTAGACACAATATACTGATTGATTTAATATGCTTACATGGTGATTAAGTCAATAGCATTAATCCCGGAATAGGAACTAATTTATGGGTGACATTTTAAGATATAGCTCTTTAAAATTGACCCAGCCGTTGTCAAGTTGATTTGCTTTTTATGCAATTGTGTCGAATTACTACGAACTGTCACCGCGGAGCTCTGAAAAGAAGGTTTCTGTAAGTCCACAGACCGAGACAAGGGAGAAGAGAACCAACAGCTGAGATTAGTAATATAATAACTAAGAGTTGACAACAACTACAGTAGCTCCCTATTGGCAAAGGGCAGAAATCGGCTGAACAAATTAAGTAAGAATGTTTGTTTATACACAAAGACTTGAGTATAACGGTTCACCGTTAGATGGAACCACATCCTGGGCGCACTACAGACTCAAGGCCGACGTCGATCTCACTAGCATAAACGCCACACTTAAGTGGTTTCACTTTATAGAGATTTAACGGGAAGAATTAATTAATTGTTTAAAGAAAAATAACAATTTATATCATAATGTCCAACCAATAAAGTATATTTTCGGAAAATTTTCTAAACATGTTTAAAATGGCGGATAAACAAGTAATGTAATGAGACCCGTTCTTTTTCTGAACATCGTTGGCTCGCAACTTCTAACGGTCTTGTCCCCGGCAAAACTTACTTTTAACTTAACTTATTTACTATCCAAATTTTTTTGTTTTTTACTTTATCATACGCAGTATGTAAAGTATAGTAATCGTGCCAAAAAAAATTTTTGAGATTTTAGCGGAAATATGTCTTTTTGGGTCCCCTGAACATTTTTGACCAAGGTACAAAAAAATGTCTGTGTGTGTGTGTGTGTCTGTATGTGTGTGTGTACCCGTTTTTTGTGGCGACGATTCCGGAGAAACTACTAAAGGTATCGGGACGAAACTTCATATTTAGAAGTTTCATAACCAAACTTAGAGCTGAAAAGCCTTCTGTTGAAAAGGGTCCAAAGGAACTGGAGGTTTAGTCTTAGCATTTTTGAAAGATTTTGCAAATAAGCCGCCATTTCTGGAATTCGAAATAGTTAAATAATAAATTAAAGATGAGGAAATTCTGAATAATATATGAATATGAAATTTGTTGGTACAATCAATAGTTTAGCTGCATGAGCAAATTCTATTTCATCGAGATCGGTCGTACTACATTAAAACTAGTAGCCAGGATATGTCAGAAATTTTGATTCTAATGACAGTAATGACACTAATGACAACGCTAATGTTTTGACAATAACTTCTGTCAATATAACCTCTGCGTTCAGATATTGTATTACACTTTTTACACCCAATAACACGTAAGTGTCATTTGGACGGTGTACCCGGTGTCAACGGAGTACAATATCCGAACGCAGCTTTAATCGACATATCTGTCTAGTTCTACTAGTTGTATTTTAATGCAATCATGGCCGATCTCGATCAAATAGAATCTCATGCAGGTAAACTATTAATTTTATATATAGTATGATAAAGTCATGTGCCTGGCCACATCAGATTTTTTACAAGATATTTGTTTTTCCTTAATCCAAGTTTCCAACGTATAAAATCACATCCATAAATATTAATTAGTTTCGTCTTAAGCCATTCTAGCTAGTTCTAAATCATTAACTTAGAACCCTTAAAGATATCACCATCAATTTGCTAACCTTCTAAGTAGGTCAAAGATACCAAGTACCAACATAGCATTTAATTGCAAACGTCAAACCGAATCGAAAGCTGTGGTTTGATTGGACAGACCATTCGTTCGCCACCTATAGGGACAAGTATTTTCGCGGCTAGCGCTGAAAAGTGTTCATTACAGGCCTGGGTGAGCCTGGCGGGCAAATAGCATCTTTCGTGTCTCAATGGAGACGCGAAAATGACATTTTCGCATCGTAAAGGATAAAAAAAATATTTCATAACAACGGTTTCTAATTTTGTTGATTTGTTGGTTTTGAAGCAACAGTTAAACCAAGAACGATTGGACCTGTATTAAAATTTCAATGCCAAAAAACTTTTCCTGTTTCATCCAATCACTGAATTTATTTTAAGAATAGCTGGTTACTCCGTATTTTAAAAATCATCTCCAAATGAGATCTTTAGGTTTTTTAAACATATGTTAATTTAATAATTAATTAATAAAGACAAATCCACGTATATGCTAGTTATCTATGTACGTATATGTATACTAGTGTTTACCGGCAGTGGAGTCAATAGTTTTAGTAAGTTGACTCCGAGTAACAGCTTGCAAAGAAAACGTAGATTCCGCTATGAATCCTTCGACTCCTACTCCAGTGATTGAATTCTTCCTAAGCTCTGACTCGGTTGACTCCACGACCTTGGTTACCACCCATCCTGGTTTCGCAAAGATTGTCCTCGTAATCATGGATGCATTTTCGCGTCTTCGGCTTTGTCCTCGTAAAATCAGCTCGAAAATTTAATATTTATTTGAAACGGTTTTTTTATACAATAATAAAGTCGGTCTATTGAATACTTGAATAACTTGAAAATATATGGAATTAGGATAAAGTTGCGCAAATTTTAAGCTATATTTCTTATTGTTTACAATAATAACAAGAAACTGACGCTGTCGTGCTATATTTTTAATTTTTATTTTTAATTTTTAAGTCAATAGAAACCAGTAACGTCTGGGCCTGTAATGTAGTAGCACTTTTCTTTTCGTGAAACAAATAGTATAATTGGCGAATGTCATCTCGGTTTATTGGAAGCCAAACCCCAGTTAGAATTGGGATTTTCAACCCTTCATTGGGGTGAATCATTATATGGTCCAAACTTTTTTTTTTCCAGCGGCACCATTTCATAAGAAAAGATGAAATAAAAAACCTCTTGTTTCTACACAGTTGAATTTAATTTACTTGGGGACGCGTTTCGTGACCCAGTCACATCATCAGCTCAAAATCTACAAAAAGGAAAACGAAGGACAAACAGTTTAAAATTATAGTCTTAAAAATAAAATATATATCGCAGTAAACGATTATTGTCCGTCGTGTTTAAGTTTGTATCTTTCTTTTCATGTTATTTATGCTAGTGACTACCTTTTACATTCTTTTTACTTCGCCGAACTTGTTGTCACGATATTTTCATTGTTGTTACTCGTTTGATCACGTTCACATTTTCTCAATTCAAGTTTTACCAGCTTAGTATTTTAGTTTTTGTCATGTTTTTTCTATTAAAATCACACATCCTTTCTAAATTTTTCACTTAACACGTCTGGCTTCACCACTATTTAAAAAAATCTGATGTGGCCAGGCACATGACTTTATCATACTATACATAAAATTAATAGTTTAGCTGCATGAGATATTATTTGATCGAGATCGGCTATGTCTGCAATAAAATAAAACTAGTAGTCTAGTTTTATAGTATGTCGATTAAAGCTGCGTTCGGATATTCTACTCCGTTGATATAAGGTACACCGTCCAAATGACACGTGTTATTGGGTGTAGAAAGTGTGAAGGTGCGTTCCGATTGGTGGCAATGGTTGGTAATGGCGGTGGTAGCAGACGAAATTATAGTGGTTCTCACATGTCGTGATGGTGACACATATTAGTTTCCATGTACATAAACTTGAGTCACTAGCAAATTCTATTAGAATTACTATAATTGCGTCTACTACCACTGCCATTAGCACTAATGAAAACGCACCTTAACAATATCCGTACAATATCCGAACGCAGCTTGTATTGACAGTAGTATTGTCAAAGCATTAGCGTTTGACACTATCTACACCGTCATTAAAATCACATCTGACATTTAATCTGACATATCCTGGCTACTAGTTTTAATGCAGTACGACCGATCTCGATGAAATAGAATTTGCTCATGCAGCTAAACTATTGATTGTACCAAAAAATGTCATAGTCATAAATTATTCAGAATTTCCTCTAGTTTAATATATTATTTAACTATTTCGACGAAATTCCAGAAATGCCGACTTATTTACAAAATCTTTCAAAAATGCTAGAGAGTAAACCTCCAGTTCCTTTGGACCCTTTTTAACAGAAAGCTTTTCAGCTCTAAGTTTGGCCATGAAACTTCTAAATATGAAGTTTCGTCCCGATAACGGGTACATACACACACACACACACACACACACACACACACACACACACACACACACAGACATTTTTTTGTACCTTGGTCAAAAATGTTCAGGGGACCCAAAAAGACATATTTCCGCTAAAATCTCAAAAAAATTTTTTGGCACGATTACAATACTTTACATACTGCGTATGATAAAGTAAAAACCATTAAAAACTTTACAATAACTTTAATTTTATATTTCTACTGTTAATTATATTTAATTATATGTCAATTTTTTAGTATCTTTTCATATTCTCTCGTTGGTAGTTTGAATCGGTCGGCCTTATGACATTTGCAAATTTAACTCTTTCATTTCCTCTTCAACCACGAAATGTTCCACCTGCGTTTCTCCTCAAGAATTTGTCAACGACAGCATGTTGAATGCTTATATTGTATTGTAGAAGTTTGGACTGTGATTTATATTTTATTTTTGAGACTATAATTTTAAACTGTTTGTCCTTTGTTTTCCTTTATGTAGATTTTGGGTTGATAATGTGACTGGGCCACGAAACTGTGTAGAAACAAAAGGTTTTTTATTTCATCTTTTCTACATTTTCTCTACACTATGGATCTACATAATACCTTTTCATAAGGTTTTATGATCTGATAACTATTCCCGTATAATTATATATTTATTTAATATATTTAGAGCTTGTTACCAGCTACCAAAACTAAATTAAATAAAATTGCTTTTTTTAAAGAAAATATGAAAAAAGTATTTTATTTTTTAGGTATTCATTTCAATACGAAAATCTGCATGTTTTTCGTAGAATCTGATTCTGTAGGCCAAATTTTGAATTGAGTTTTGAAGTAAAACAAATGCCAAAGCGCCTTTTGTCCATTTTGAACTAATTGTTGCCATCAGAATAGTATCTCTAGTATTCGTCAAACATATTCTATAAATTTAAATCTACCTCACTAATTTTATTTAATTTTCCGTAGTGATCATGCAGTGCATGCACTGCAGTTCTTGGACGTCATAAATATGAAGGATCCAACGCAGAAAGGCCATTTCTATCGCAACACTCTGAAGGAAGCACTGCCGTTTATCCCGAAGGTAAGTACCGGGGTTATCCGGTTGGATTACTTCTGAAATATGAAATGAGAGTTTGACTGTTCGGCCTTACCCGTGCGTCTATGTTGGAGTTTGTCCCGGTTACTGAACGGTACGAGCCGGATGTTTAATGCAACTGGTTTGCCCTTCGAGCCAGGGCAACAATAAGTAGTTCTCCCGAACCCCTCCATTACGTTCAGATTACGTTCTATTTTCCTGTTTGTATTTTTCTCGTAGTTTCTGTTAAGCTTGTTTTCGTTTCCTCGTCGCATTGTTGACCGTGATATTTACGCGGAATTGTTTTGATATTTGTGTTTATAAAGCATTCAACAATATTTATATGATAGGACACTATGTCATATTCATGTTCATGTGAAATTGCTAATGTCATTTATCATTATCAAGTTGCAATTAAATACGCTGCCGTTGGAACCATGCAGTAAGTGGGACGTAATTAACTGACCCAACCCGGGTAAACTGTGAATTTAGAGGCTCTTGTTTGCAAATTATGGATTTATTTTACCCTTATTAAAAATGTTGTTTAGGAAAATAGCTTATCTATGAATTAATTTTTTTTACTGAATACGATGCAGTGCTCATAAGTTGTCAGACATAACAGGCTTTTGTTATTTGTAATTTTTGCGAGTATATTATGTTGCATGAAACCAAACTTAAAAAACCTAAAAGCAAAGCTCTATTTATCTCTTTTTTGCTCAATTATATCTACGATTACTGAATTATCGACCAATACCATTATTATTAAAAATAATCATAATACCTTTAAAAGAAAATTGAAAGCAAATGAACGAACAAGTATGTCTTTCGGTCAAGTTTTCCGACAGTTCAAAATATTTACCTAACGTAGTACAGCTGTCCAGACAAAATCCATTTAAAAAAATGGTAAACCGTGTTAAGGCTCCCGTCTCAATTCAAATAGCGAACTGTAGCAAACTTCTCTCCAATGCTTCGAAATAAAAAAATCACCAGATGTGCACCAGAATGCTACTATAAATATGTCTGTTTTTATTTCGTATTTATTACATTTGACGTATGGTATAACATAAAGAAATAAATGTATTGCTTTCTATTTGTACAAATATTCAAAATGGACTGTGTGTGAGTTTTCTAGTCGATGATATAGTACTTTCACAATTGTCGCTATTGTAAACATGGTTCCAACCCACTACAAATACGCACTACAATACTCTAGAGTGCAAGTCTGAAGAAGTTGAAAATAACTTGTGCTCTTATAGTTTACATTTAATTATATTTTATAATGTATTACAGCAGACAATAGTCAGACGTAACTGCCATCGGAAAGCATTTCTATATTTGTAGTTAGGGTTGCCAACATGGTCATTTTGACCCGGAGACTTCGGGTTTGGCGACCATTCTCCGGGCTACGGGTTTTAAGTTAAATTCTCCGGGTTAACTAAAGATTTTTAAACTAACTATTTAATAATATATTATAATAATATTTTTATAATATTTTTAAACTAAACTAAATATTTTTTAAAAATTATGATAATACAGTAACTGTTATCCTAATCATACAGTTTGCAGCTATTTCTCTTGAAAAAAGGAATTGTTCTCAAAATAAGAAGCACTCCATTATACTCAATCTTCACAACAACTTAATTTCACTTTTTCAGAGCATGTGAGAAACTTTGAAAGTATCAATTGTAGCATTTTTAGATTTTGTCACATGTCTAGTGAATACAGTAGGAATTCTGTAGCGGTGCGACAAACGGAGAAGATTGTATCTTGCCTCGATGATCATAGACTGACAAATCTAATATCAAAAATGGCTTTCAAAGAGACAGGTATTATTTAAAGGTAGGAATTTTGCTTGTCAGAAATCAACATTCAATAATGATACACTAATTAACAATATGTATGTATGGTGTTCAGATGATAAGAAATGTCCCAACAATATGTTTGAGTTTGTCCAAGGCAGTTCACAGAATAGTATCATACTGGTCTGCCATAAAACAGTATTTTTTAAATCATGGAGCTGACGACAGTTCCAGCTCTATTTGAAAATTTTATTATTGTTTAGACTATATATTTACAAAGACTGAGAGATATAGTTATCATTTTTGATTAGAGACATATTTATTATGGGGGTTTATACAAAACGCCAATATTGTCGGAATGAAATAAAAATTTAAACATAGTTAGGGAACGTGTAGATAATTAGTTCAAGCAATAACACATGATCCCTTAAAAAAATGCTCTCAGTACATCAAAATTGTGCTTGATTTAGGTAATATTGGCATTTTGTCTGATGTTGATTGTGTCGTAAAAAAATCGACTATAAGAGGCAGAAACGAAAAGAAGGAATTGAAATAAATGAATTTACTTAGTAATTAGCATCTAGATCTCACACTACCTATATCCAAATTTCACACCAAAGCGTTACTAAAAAGTATGTATCGAAGTCGCACATTTTTGTGGCGACTGTTATTAATAATAATAATAATAATAATAAATAAAGTTTATTCGAAAAGCACAAATGCATAGAACATGTCAAACAAAGAGAAAAAAAAATATGAAAAATTACAATTCAAAATATTCTGTAATGTTGTACGGTGATTTCGCAATTAAAAAAATAGTGAGTTCTCTTCTGAACCGCATATGCGGTAATTCTGCGATCCTCTTGGGTACTTTGTTGAACATTTTTAGTAGTTGAACCACTACGCCGCGATGAATTTTGTCATACTTAGTTTGAGGAATTCTAAGCAGTGCAGCGATATTTGCTCTAGTTTGGTGATGGTGTTGAGGCTCAAACATCGAAAACAGGGTGTCATAGTGTTTCTTGACAAAGCAGCAGCTTTCTCTGACATACATCGTAGTTACCGTTAGTATTCTTTTGCATTTGAACCACTCCCTACAGGATTCCCTATTTTTGAGATGACAAATAATTCTTAAACAGGATTTTTGAATTTTAAATATTCTTTCCATATCCGAAGAACCTCCCCAGAACATTATCCCATAAG
This sequence comes from Aphodius sticticus, assembly GCA_963966075.1. NCBI lineage: Eukaryota > Metazoa > Arthropoda > Insecta > Coleoptera > Scarabaeidae > Aphodius > Aphodius sticticus. The sequence goes on from OZ014506.1 coordinate 14,315,279, forward strand.
AAATTCTTGACGCCACCAATGCATGGTACATTGATAGTGCCGCAGGTTCACTAACCAAGGAAGTCACAACACGGATGGCATAAACGCAGCTGGTCAGCCTTTTTGCCAAACTATCGATATGTGGTCGCCAAGTCAGACAGGAGTCAATTTGAAGCCCAAGAAAATTGCAGTGATCCTGAGTAGTTAATGAACAATTTTTGTAATTAATTGTAATTGGATTCCTTCTAGTGATACTAAACTGAACTAATTTTGTTTTGTCAACATTCAGTTTAAGATTGTGCCCCAAGAACCAATTCTCAAAGGTATCCAGCGCTGAACAAACATTCTCCCTAAGTTCCGTGTCAGTGGTCGATCCAATAACTGCTGTGGTAATTTAAACTTATGTTCCATAATATAATTATTGTTCTCCGGGTCAGCATAGGCACAATGTTGGCAACCCTATTTGTAGTCCACACCTAAATTTGCATAAATAATTGTCATAAATATTGACATTTTTTTCCGATGGCAGTTGCATGAGGACCTTCGGAATCGAATGGTAGCGAGCATTTCACGATAGGCGCTATAATTATGACGTGGGTTATTCTCGCGTTTTGGAAGTCGGAGACGGGAGCCTTAATTTAGTGTTAATGTTAATACTTTATAATTGTATTACAAATAATTCTTTAAGATCAAGTTATTAGGTCACGTTATGTTACTTCAAGTCTGTAACCATTATTATTATTTATTAAATGTTTATTAACGTTATGTGACTCAGAAAACAGAGATCTGTAACCAACTTCCTTGACTGATCCCACTTTCATTATTTGTATATTCTTCTCATAATTTCATTTTCTGTTACTTCTCTTATTGTAACATCGCAGATATTTATTGTTTCTTATCTTTGCACACTAACATTACTCCTGCGTTTCCTTCGTCTATTTTCATATTTATTCTTCGTAGGATTTTCATCCATAGAGGCAACTAAATTGTCCTTAAAGTTATTCTTTCTATTTGTATTAATCTTGGAGGAAGTATCGACCATACTTGTTGACAGACAAAAAAAGGAAATCCCGGAGACAGTCATTTGCTCTGACTGTCTCCGGGATATCCTTCTTTGTCTATTTGTATTATTGTCATGATATCTCAAAAAACCCTCACACTATAAAAGTGTTCGGGATAGGCGCAGTCTATTATGCAGATATTGTTCTAGTGTTTTTCATCACCAGAATGAAAAACTTACTTCTGTTTTCTGTGTATATATATATATATATATATATATATATATATATATATATATATATATATATATATATATATATATATATACCTATTTAAATGCATATTGACAGGTTTTCTTTCATACAGGTGTCCCAAAAATTAGTTCAAAATTATAAAATAGGTTGATAAAAAATAAAATGCAATAAAATAAAATAAAGGTTCCCGGTAAATACAAATACAGCTGATACAAAATACTTGTGAACAAACTTTCAGGATTTCAGGTAAAAGAGCAAATATAAATTACACCGATTGTACAAATTGTAGCGCATCACTGTGAGGTTTAACGTATACGTTACTGCGATATGCCAAAGCAAAACAAAATATCGTACGTTGGCACCCAGGGCAACCTTACAAATTCCTCCACTACGCATGCGTCTATGCTAAGAAAAAGTTAAGAAATATTATGGCAAGCCATTTCCAACTATACCAGTATTTAGAACGTTTTTTCTAGTTACTAAAAAGTAGTTTAGAAAAACACAAAAGTAGTGTGTATAAAGCTATTACGCGCTCACTGTATGTTCCGATAGAGCTTGCTTTAATTAATATCAACCCAACAAAAAACCAGACAGGCGTCAAATCTCGAGTCTGAGAAATTAATCTTTCCTGGAAGTTGCGTGTCATCATCTTACTGAAACAAAGCGTTGGTATCTCCGCGCATGAGTTCTGAACAAAAAAAGGGACCCAGTAGTGCCATTAGCTAACATTGCGGCCCACCGGTAGCTTAATAACCTTAGGTCATGCAGGGTATGGTTATATTTTTTCGGAGTTTCGGGATACTCCAGTATCCAAGTTTACAATGGTATTGCCTGTATAATTTTGCTGTTATACTATTTCTGTCTATTGCCTAACGCTTTTTCCAATATCTGTTATATTATTCTGGGATCTTTACTACTGATGATGCTTTCCACTATTAGCTTTTATACACTGCCCCAAAAAAATTAGGGGAACACTTTTTTCGAAACCTGTAAATTTTTAAATAATAGTTTAGGCAAATCAAATTTGGTATATTTCAACGGCATATATTTAACTAAAGAAAATTACAAAAACAATGTTACAACTCAAAACAAAATGGAAATGACTGTCATAGCATCGATGACAGTCGGGTTTTCTGTGGATTCGTGAGGTTTAATACAGTGTATGCCCTCCACGAGCACGAATCACTTCCTCACACCTGCGTGGCATGCTTCGCACTAGTCTGCGAAGAGATTTTTGGGTTATGCTTTCCTATTCCTCAATCAGCGCTTATGTCAGTGCCTGTATGGTTAGTGGTGGATTAAGGCGCTTGCGAACACTTCTGTCAAGCTGATCCCACACGTGTTCAATAGGATTCAGGTCAGGACTTAACGCCGGCCATTCCATGACCTAAATTCCACGTTCTTGTAAAAAGTTTCTGGCGATGCCGGTGGTATATGGCTTTGCATTGTCCTGCATTAGTATGAAATTTTGACCGACGCCATATGCAGCAGGCACCACATGGTCCGCCAAGATGTTTCCGATGTAATTCATGGCATTTAGTCTACCAGGAACCACAACAAGATCAGTTCTGTTGTCTATACTGATTCCAGCCCAAACCATCACAGATTCACGACCAAATCTATCCACTTCCTGTATAGTAGCGGCTGCGTAGCGTTCACCAGGACGTCTATATACACGTACTCGACCATCGCAACAAGTTAAACGAAATCTGGACTCGTCTGTAAACAGTACAGGCATCCAGTGACGAAGTTGCCAATCTCTGTGATCCAGAGCAAACCTCATTCGCGCTGCTGTGTGAACGAAAATTGACAACTGAATTCATTTGTCATCTTTAGTAGGCTTTCATACGTGAATTCAAAGCATACTTGATATTTTTCTATTTTGTTTTGCATTATTAATTTACATTTTTAAGTGTAACTTAGAAGTAACTAAGAGTTGTAACATTGTTTTTGTAATTTTCTTTAGTTAAATATATGCCCTTAAAGCACACCAAATTTGATTTGCCTAGAACTATTCTTTAAAAAGTTACAGGTTTCGAAAAAAGTGTTACCCTAATTTTTTTGATCAGTGTATGTCATTCTTATATTCATTCCAATACCTATTTCTTACATAAAATATCTGTTTATTATTGATAACTTTTCATCCCGTGTGTGTTACTTATATTTATAAAATATTTATATTCAAAGTCTTATTATTAAACGTCTAAATCTCGGTCAACATATCATTTTGTAACGAAATGCCAAAGTTACTGCAGAGTAAACCAGAGAACTAGTCCGTACACAATCACATTTGAATAATTTACAGAAACTGTGGTACCAGCACGTGTGGCCATCCCTGCAACAGGAAATGCGAACTCAAGAAGTACTTGCAGCTGTTTTACAACCGGTATTGTTCCTGATTCAGGAATCGACTGTAGAGGAGTACGAGTCTATTATTCTTCCGTCCTTCAGGTGAGATTTTGCAGCACGGGCGACCGACGCCGACGCTCGCGCGTCGCTTCTCTTTTGTTTGCATCCAAACTCGCCGCCTCTGACGTTTAAATGAACCTGAATACTTTTTCTCGACCTATAAAAGCGTGCTGCCAGTGCGGAATTAGTACTAAATAATTATTTGTAAGAGGATTCCAACATTTCGACGTTGTAAAGTTAGCTATTCAAGTTCGAGGAAATGTGAACAGAGGATTAAAAGTCCAATTGTAGTAATGTTATGCGAAAATAGAGTATTTTACTGATGAATAATAATAATAATTGTTGGACTGTCCGTTATATTGTGCTTCTATTAAATTACAATAATGCCGGTGAATATTTCAGGAATGTATTTTCAACCCCAAAGTCTGTACAAGCTAGTGTAACCCTATTAGAAAACCTCCATATCATCTTAGAGAAAACGCCAAGGGATGAAATTCGATCGGAAGTAATGCCGATGCTTTACAATGCTTTCGACAGCAACACAATTCAAGTTCAGGTAAGTGACATAATTAGTTAAATATGTACATTGAATCGATCTACACTAAGAGGAAATATGAAAGAAAATATCACACTCAATTACAGTGTGGACGTTTTAAAGTTGTAATTTGTTATCTGAAGTATGAATTTTTTGATTTTTTCTCTCAAACGTTATGACATAATAAATTTTATTACTTCGCATAATTTGATCATTATGTTTAGTTTTTGTGACAAACAATTACAACAAATTTAAATTTAGGCGAAAACAAGGCTTTATAGAATTTATGGTTATTATAGGTTCCTCACAGCATAGTTTTTTTTACTGTTTTAGCATAAACTTCACCATTAGATTAATACCATATAGATTAAACAAGTTACTCGATTTTAAAAGTCTAAGTAATTCAACAAAGAATGTTTCACAATGTATAACGAAAATATTTATCTAAGACACATATAATGAGTTCAGTGTATACTAGGGTGGTCCAAAAAAACAAATTTGAGAAAAATCGGTTAACGTTAACACGTGCCACCGAGCACCTCAAATTTCCCATTTAAAATACATTGCAAAAATGCATCTTTTCTTGCTTTTTTTCACGTTTCGGATTTAGAAAAAAAGTTGCGGGAGATTATCAGAAATTGTTCAGAACTCCCCAAGGAACAAATGAACAAAGAAAAGAACAAAGTCATTTATTAACTAATTTGAAATTGTTTAAATAGGTAGCATTTGTTTAAACAAAAATATACGATGTTACGAATATATTTAGTACACCTTAATTATGTGCTCGTCAAATAATATACTATTTCCGTCGATCGTTTATTTATGAGTCAGTTTAGTGAATAGGAAATCGTCTATTAAACAACTCTATTAATGCACGATTTCTATTAATGCATGATTTGTTATAGCCAATCACACGACGTAAAGACGTCGTTTCATTGGCCAATCAAACATATGTGAAATGAAACCTTCCAATCAAAACATACCGCCTCTAGAACTGTCAGTGTCAAATTACATAAATTGTCATATGCCCTAAAAGGACATTGGCGAAGAAAAATCTATGTAGACGACGCTAGAAGAATACGATTGACGGAAAAATTTTGTAACCAACTCGAATATTAAACGGCGATTAATGATCTCGACAATTAACGCTCTCGCTACTCTCGAGCGTTAAACAGTCTCGATCATTAATCGCTCTTTTTAATATACTTGTTGGTTAAATAACTATTAGTGAATACAAAATCATTTATTAAACAGTTCTATAAATGCACAATTTCTATTAATGAACGATTTGTTACAGCCAATCAAACGAGATCATTGTAGCCAATCGAACATACGCTAAATGAAACCATCCAATCAAAACACTCCGTTATCCAGAACCGCAGTAGAGAACTGTCAGTGTCAAATTACATAAATTGTCATATAACCTCAAAAGACATCGGCGAAGAGAAATCTATGTAGACGCCGCCAGAACAATACGATCGACGAAAATGGTTGTAACCAACTCGAATATTAATCGGCGTTGCTCGCTAATCGCTCGTGCGTTAAACGTCTCGATCATTAATCGCTCTTTTTAATATACTTGTTGATTAAATAACTATAAACAAATGGTATTTGTTTAAACAAAAGCAAATTAGTTAATAAATGACAAAAATACCAATAATCTAATACGTTCTGCAAAATTAGAAGAATATGTGCGTAACAACATATATTTTTGTTTAAACAAATAGTAATTATTTAAACAATTGCTAATTAGTTAATAAATGGCCAAAAACAATCATTTAATGTTTGCAACAAATGGAAAAATGAGTTTGGAAGATTGTATATTTTTATTTAAACAAGTGGTAATTGTTTAAACATATTTTTAATTTTTAAATTAGTTAATAAATGACACAAAACTTGTCAACAATTCAATAATAATAATAATAGTAATTTCTGGCAAAAAAATAATAAATCAAAATTGTACATTTCATTTTTAGGGTACTGCAGGAGACGGTGGGGGCGGTGAAAAGAAAAATAGTGGTTGTGGATTTGGTCTTTGGGAAGTTCTGAACAGTTTCTGACAATCTCCCGCAACTTTTCTTTCTAAATCCGAAACGTGAAAACAAGAGGAAAAAAGATGCATTTTTCCAGTGTATTTTAAATAGGAAATTTGAGGTGCTCGGTGGCACGTGTTAAAGTTAACCGATTTTTCTCGAATTTTGGGGGAATTTTTTTTCCGGACACGGAGTCGATTGGGGGGATCGTTGCTCTCCAGCAAAAAAAAGATTTTGCAAGGTATAAATTTGGACCACCCTAGTGTATACGTATCTAACACCACAATCTCTAGAACAAATACACAGATGTTTATGATGCCAGTGATGTTGAATAATGGTTTCAATATTAAAAAAACACTTACGCTAATGACACTATTGACAAATACATTTAATGGTATATTTGACGAGCACATAATTAAGGATATAAATTCCAATTATGAACTTATGAACAATCCAATTATGAACAATTATGTGAGATCTATCACGTCAAATATTTTTTATTTAATTGGCATATAATGTCAATCTGCAGCACTTTGACACCTAAAATATAGAATAAAACGTCTTGACAAAATTTTCAGAAAATAGGCTTAAGAGGGGCGTTTATCCATATACCAGTTACATGCAAAACATGAGCGCATAAAATGCAGATAGGAGTCGAAACTATTGCACTGGTGAAAGTAAGCTACTGTTGGAATGTGTAAGCATAGGGCATTGTTCCGGGATAAATATAAAATCCACCCGCGCTTGCTTTAATCATGAACTTAATTAGAGAAAAGAAGCTAATTTTTGACACAATATAATGGTTAATTTAACATGCTTTCATGGTGATTAAGCCAATAGCATTAATTCCGGAACAGGAGCTAATTTATGGGTGACATTTTAAAATGTAGCTCTTCAAAATTAAGCCAGCCGTTGTCAAGTTGATCTGCTTTTTATGGAATTGTGTCGAATTACTACGAACTGTCACCGCGGAGCTCTGTAAAGAAGGTTTCTGTAATAAAGTCCACACACCAAGATATAGGAGATGAGTACTCAGCTGAGATCAATAATAACTAACAGTTGACAACAACTACAGTAGCTGCCTATTGGCAAAGAGCAGAAATCGGCTGAATAAATTAAGTAAGTATGTTTGTTTATCCACAAAGACTTGCGTACAACGGTTCACCGTTAGATGGAACCACATCCTGGGCATACTACAGACTCAAGGCCGAAGTCGATCGTACTAGCATAAACGCCCCTCTTAGATGACGTCTTGGACTAGAAGGGCAATTCTAGTGATGAGCACAGCACTGTTAAGCACGATGCCAAAATTGCGGATTATATCGCATTATTGTTTGTGTAGAAAAAACTAAAAAAAGAGATGATTAAAAAAAATAGAGCGCTTTTCTAATTGATATTATAGAGCAAGTTGGACCTATAATTTCTAATCTACGAAAAAATACAATCTTAATCATCTGTTATATCAACCAAAATAACCCGAAACAACATCCTATGCCTAAGGCTCTGCATTTGTTTTCAACCTTATTTGCCTTGATAATAATTTTAATAAAAAAATATTTTACTTGTTTTTTTTTATTCAGTTTAATACATTTGTACAATTATGTCCACAATTATTATATTAATGAAACAAAATCAATAAAGTTTTAAGTGTAGATGTAAAAAACAACGGATTATGTCCAATTAATTAATTTGACAGAAAATCAAAAGCAAATGTATCTGTCATCAATGCTTAAATGTTATATTTATTAATTTCGATCGTACAATTTATTTCAATTTTAACATCAAAGCCCTTAGTCACAATGAATACAAGTACCTTTGAGTTCAACTAATGTTTTTATTCGACTACAATAGAAAATTGTAATATTTAGAATTAATTACCTTTAGGATTACTTAAAAGAATACTATTATTATTAATCTAATTTTCCTACGTTTCGTTTGTGTACAAACTTCAAGATGTCCACACTATACCATAACCACCACTAAAATTCTTATCCTTATATTTTCTTACATACTTCACGATTTATAATATTTTTATGTTTTAATATAAGTAAATATTTTCATAACATATTTTAAACTAAAATTCCACACTTTACGACCGCTACCATGCTATAAACTCTTTATGTGAACTTGAGCCATATAGACATCCTCTTGCTATGCTTGTTTTAGAATGCAGCGCTAGTGGCTGTTACCAACGTAGCGGAATACATTGATGAAACGGCAATCAAGCGGATTATTCTACCGAAAACGAAAATAATCTACGAGAAGAATCACGTGGATACGAAGATTGTGTCAAATGTGCTCTCCTGCGTTGAAAGAACACTCGACAGGCTGGATAAAGTTCAGATAATCGATGAGGTCCTTCCACTACTCTCGGAGATACGGCTGGCGGATCCACAAATAATTCTAAGGGTCGTATGTAAGTGATTAGACTCAATTTTCTATTATTATTGATCATTTATTATATACTGTGAGCCAACGTACTCATGTTTGTACCTTATCTGATTTTTTTTAATGTTTTTAAAATGGAACACTAGGTTCATTATTGCAATATTTGAAGATTTTTATTCATCTGCTTGCAATATATTGTAAATAAACAATATAATCTTAGACCCTAAAAATAAACATTTCGACTGTGATTTACAATTCTAATATGGATAATAAATGAAAATACCTAACTTGGTAGGGTTATGTAGTCTAAAAGTTGATTTGATTATAAAGCCTAAAGTTTGATGTTATGCACACAAAATCATAAATTCATATTAAATATCTTGTTGTCACAACAAATGAACACAGGAAAGCAATTATACTACAGTGATTTAATTATTTATTCTCATGAGAAATTGTCACGGTCTATATGTAGGTTAATTACAAGACAATAGGAAGCGAATGATATTTAATTCAGATGTTGTTAAATTTGTGGCAAAATAACCTCAACCTGAGTTTGAACTAGGAACTTTCTAATTTCCGTCGAGAGCTCTGGCCAATTGAGCTATCTAAGCTAGTGGAAATGCATATTAGGTTAAATTTTCGCAAATTTATTCTCACCTGGATTAATTATCATTCGCTATTGATTTATGCTTCCATTTCATAATATGATTAGTACCTATCGTAAATTAAAACATAGTTTAATAATAATAGTCACATAATATAAAAAAAAATTCTATCTCAATGGAAAATCTGAACAGAATTCTAATAAGAAAGTTTCTGTACATTAGATTTCCTTTATTATTGGCAATGTTCGAAAAGAGTGATCTGGTTCCTGTCCAAAATAGTCGTGTTTCTTCTTAGAGTGATTTTTGACTGGACCAAGATGCACCCTATATAAAGACATGGGTAATACACCGACCATCTGTCAGGCTGAGACACGCCATTGAACTATACGCCCAAGAATGCATACGAAGGAATCTCACTAAAGTCAAAATGTGCATCTGCTCAGACAGCCAAGCAGCACTAAAGCGCGATTAAATCAATCACATGCAAATCCAAAGCGGTTTGAAGCTGCAAGCAATCGATACGGCAACTGGCAAAAAACAAAAAAAAAGGAATCGAAACTGCCGATATACTTGCAAAGCAAGGATCTAAGGCTCCCTTATACGTTCGTGCATTGGTTTGCAGGTTCGCGCAATCACCAAAAATAATAAGGAAACACAAAGAGTTTAATTGCATCGGATAATAGCATAATAGTCAATAAGCAACAATGTAAACATATAATATAACAAATAGGGAGCATTTTCAAGCGAATTTCAAGCGCAATTGGGCTATACGGTCTGGAGTTTGCAGCGAGGCCGCAAACGTGTGCTACAGCTATATTGCGTATCGGCGCCTGTATGCTAGCCCACTACCAAGCGAATTTCATGGGCATCGATCGGTTTGTTTACTCCGGCTAGGTTTGCAAATATCCTGCAACCGCAGAACTACCAGACTGTCAGACTGTAAGCCCCTGGTGGTATCTAGGAGCGAAACGACAAGTATTTCTGCATTGCACCTAGAAATCAGCAGACACTGTTACGCAAAACTAAAAAAGATAACAATGATTTTGGTGCAGAATTGATTAGCTGATTTGTAGTCGCAATTGCATCGATAAGGCTGAAATAAAAAGTCTTGGAAGGCTTACAATACACGCCGACGGAATATCCAATTGCATAATGAATAAGAAAAATATAATCTAAGAAGAGTTTGGAAATATAAAACATTTAAAAATTTTAATTTTAAAACGTTTCCGTTAGTATCAAATGAATCAGAACGTTGCTTTTCAACCCTCAGAGGGATAAAAACTTTGTTAAGGAACTCCATGGGCCAAAATAGACTCTCAGATTAGGCAATTCTTTCTCAAGAAAATGGCCTAATCCAAAGCATACGCGATTTTAATCAAATAATGTATAATGTTGTTAATCCATAAAGTAAGACCAGAAGTTAGTCAATTTTATTGTATGCATGCAGATATAATGTTACAAGGTTATAAATTTTAATTATACAATATTTACTAATAGATTTTAACAACAGGGAATCGAGGGTCATGGGATGTAGCAGTCAAAAATAATGAAAATTAGAGAATTAACAAGGAGTCCTTTTTAGTGTAAAAATCTACATATGTGTGCCTGGATATGAAAAGGGACCAGTTGACCGAAAGTGAGTTATGAGTGTTTTTAGATAGAATAAGTTATGGCAAAGGTACTCCAACATTTTAAGCCGATTACCATAAACAGAAATTGAAAAAAAAATATTTAAGTTGCTGGTGCAAAAATTAAACTTTTGCGCTATGACGTTTCAAACTTTTGCAAAGTTTAAAAGTTAATAACTTCCCGCATATTTGGAAGTTACGCTGACTCCAACATTTTTGGAACAATTTCGATATTAGTTTCAAGATTTTTAGTAGAATTTATTATTTCATTAGTCCGTTTGGGTTTTATAGGTTTTTTAATCTATAGCGGCATTGGCCTGGGCCTACAATATGTATAGTGTAAGCTACGTATCTTCATCTCTCGAGTCTTAAGAAGACTTAAGCATTCTCGTAAGGGGTTTATGGGGTCCTCTGATTCCAAATCTTATTTATTTTTAGATTTTTAGAATTCAAAATGGCGGATCTAATATGGCGACCAAATAAAAAATGTTAAGTATAACAACATTGCGAGATGCAAGATTTATAAAAGACATTAAAAGACCAATTAAGGTGATTGCGGTTAGAAGAAACCCATTTTTAGAAGGTTTCTTTTTAACTTTAGATTTATATTTTGAAACAATGGGTATGTATTCAAAAGTAACAATATTAAAATAAAAGATAAATATTAACTATTACAAAATAAATGGGTATACTCGCGGAAAATAGTATGTATACATCCTACATTTTTTTGCGGCATTATAACCCAAAAACTATCGAATAAATTTTGGTCTGCTTATTCTTGAATATTCCGTAAAATACAAAAAAAAATCTGGGTGACAGTCCGATCAAAAATCGTTGGGTATTTTCTGAGTTACATGGAAACAAGAAATTTAGGATGTTAACATATTTTTTCCGCGACAAAAAGTAACTAAAAACAAAAGAACTCACGCACATGGTTTATATACGGACGCCGCATCGCACAAAATAGTACGTCACACATGTAAGCAAAACTAAGTCCGAACATGCACTGAATGTCTATAGCAATTTGAAATATTTAATAATGATATTTTCGATTTAAAGGACTTAATTTAAATTAAACTTCATTTATTAACGATCAACGGATTAACGCCTTTTAAAAAAGTAGAAATGTAGAAATGAAACCTAACATTTTTGACTAATACTTCAAAACGAACAATTAGGTTATGTTTACATTTCTTCTTCTTTAAATACAGGGAATTTGGTGCGGATTTTACGCAATGCGACCAGTCTTGTTAGGAATATTTATTTTGATATGCACGTAACTACTTCTCTTGGGCACACGTCCTATATGTCACTTTTCAAGGTCAAACTCCGCTATTGCATAGGGGAAAATTACCAACAATCAAACCTAGCTGACGTAGCTCGAAAGACAGGAAAGCCAGGAAAGCCAAGCCACCCCCACAGCAACATAATATTACAAAAGCAGTTGATAATATCCCGATAGATGTTGTCAAACTGATTAGAATACAATGTTTAACTCAAAAATGCAATAATAAACATGTATTCTATAAAAATAAAAATTAAGATAAAGTGCACGTTCATAAACATCATTTCTCATATGTACGTATAACATCTTTTTATATTTCTACGGCACATCTTCGCCCACGTTTTGAAAAATAAATTTTAATAATTTCACATCGTATAGAGAGTCATTCATGCCAAATTATGCAAATATATCTAACGTAATTTCGCAATTCGTAACAGCAAGTGTCTGCAGTAATGCCCTCCGTCTGGAACACAGCATCGCTCCCGGAGCAACGCTAAAACTCCTTCGATATATCTCCCATGAGATTTTGTTCTTTCACAGTCCATTCCATATCCCCTAACGTTTTCCATCTTCGTAGCAGCATCTCCAGAAAATTCTTTTCACGTTTCGAATCTAATTTCAGCATCTGTAAAAATAACGAACTCCTAAAACGTCCCCCCTCTCTCTTATTTTACTTCCAGATATATATCGTCTAATGTTGAGCGACAAGAAATACGGCCTGTCAATCAACCTGATGGCGACGAAAGTGATGCCCTCTCTGCTACCGCAGACGGTCAATCCTGCACTCCATCTGGAACACTTTACCGACCTTGTGGACGTTTTACACGAAATGCTCGACCAAATAGATAGGCACCAAAGAAACAAATTGAAATTGGATAATCTGTCACTTCCAAGTCCGGACAGACATCGGCCACTTCGACATCAGTATAGTTCAGATAATATGCATGTACCACCATTCAATATTCCGAACTTGAGGATAGAGCAGAGGAAGACGTCGAGCGCTGAGGATATGGCAAGGAAGAATTCTGCAGGTAAGACTTTATTTAGAGATGTTAATATCGGACTTAAATCTTACAAACCAAACAATCTTAAATTTAAAAAAAAATGCCTTGAGCTGGAATCGAATCTAGGGGTATTGCCGGACCACAAAGCAAGTTTAATAATAAAACCTAGTAAACAGTATTCATCAGGTTACTCCTTCTGTGGTCACCAAAAGTAAACATCGAGACACTTTTATTACTGCAGATATTGCACATGCCAGAAGACAAATGAAGACTAGGGAATTTTTGACAGAGTCGCTCTATTGTCGGTAAATTACGTTGCAGTTGTGCTATAGTAATAAAAGACGATGAAACTAATAGATTATGCGAAATTTAGTTGGAGCATTGTTGATATGAGACGTGAAAGTTGAAATAGTAATTTGCTAATTCTATTCATTTCTGCAAGTAGTTTTATTGGCTTTCTTTTATTAGATGATGTATAGGTTCTTTCTTTCTACTTGATTGATGTTCTTCTTTAGTAAAAGTTAATGAAGCGCACCAAAGAAGCGTCCAACCACACTTAGATAGAACGCCTTTTCTAAGGCACTTTAGAAGCGTGTTTTTTAATATTCATTTTTTAATGACGAATTTTGAAATAACTTTGAGTCTCCAACTCTTGTATATTTTAAAATTATGTGTGTTAATAATAATATGAACACATTGGAACCACCATTTACAATTTTAAAAGTCTGACATCTGTAGCGTCAAATATTACTGATTAAAGGAGAAAGGTATTTGTCGGGCAATTCCGTCATACGAAGATCGAAGAAGCAACCGTAGAAGATCTTCGATCTTCGTATGACGGAATTCCCCGACAAATATCTTTCTCCTTTATATCTCACCGTCGATTAACCAGCTTTCCTTTACTGATTAAATATTAACCGACAAGCCATTTTTGTATTTCAGATTACTTTTACATCAGAGATTTTAAACTAAAAAATGCAGATTTGGTGTTACTGCCTTCCGAAAGCAAAGCGTTTTGCAAATGTTTTCAAATAATCTCGTTTTCAGACAATCAGGTTTTTTAACTTTTTGGGTCATCTTTCATTTTCTGACCTCTTCGAATATGAGTTTGGAAAACAGTTATTCTATTAAATGAATAAGAAGTGAGAGACAATGTTGTTGATCGTTTATGAATCCATCATATAGCAGTTATATACAGGTGTCCCACTTTTTTTTGAAATACCTTTTTTCAGATAGTAAATGCCATACTGAGTAAAAAGTTTTATATAGACTTAGTTTTTCAATTCATTAAGAAGTCCTATGAAACTTTATACTTGGAATGACATTTACTTTCTAGAAAAAAATCAGTGAAAAGTTTAAAATTAAATTTCTCATAATAGAACGAAATAAAGTAAAAAAAAATGGAAATCATCAAGATATGTTTCGCATTTTGAATTTTTAACATGTGATAGCATTGTTGGAATCAGAAACCATTAAATAACCTTTGTGAAAATAAAAGGGTTTTGCATACTGAATTCGCTATTTTCCATTTGTTGAAAATCTTCCATTAGATTCGGAATAAGGAATTGTCAAGTTTCACACATAGAGAACCTAATACAAATCTGAGTGTAGTTAAATTTTTTGATCCTCCATTTTCAATTTAAAAAATTTTAGACTAGGAAACTATCACAGGAAGCAAGTTAAATGCAATTCCAACATTTTTTACATTTTTCGACTATGTTACTGTTGAAACAACGCATTTCTTTGTTATTACGTTTGGAAACACATAAAGCAGGAGTTCCACAGAAAACACTACATTTCTACGACAGTACTTGTTTTTGTTCTCTGTCGTAGTTGAAATATCTCCATAAACTTCTTCCTTAAGAGGGGCCTTTATCCATATAGCAGTACATGCAAAACACGGGCGCATAGAAAGCAGATAGGAGTCGAAACTATTGCACTGATATGTAAAAGTAAGGTATTGTTGGAATGTGTTAGCATAGGGCATTGTTCCGGGATAAATATAAAATTCAACCGCGCTTGCTTTTATCATGAACTTAATTAGAGAAAACACGCTAATTTTTGACACAATATACTGGTTGATTTAATATGCTTTCATGGTGATTAAGCCAATAGCATTAATCCCGGAACAGGAGCTAATTTATGGGTGACATTTGAGACATAGCTCTTTAAAATTGACCCAGCCATTGTCAATTTGATCTGCTTTTTAAGCAATTGTGTCGAATTACTACGAACTGTCACCGCGGAGCTCTGTAAATAAGGTTTCTGTAATAAAGTCCACAGACCGAGACACAGGAGAAGAGTATTAACAGCTTAGATCAATAATAACTAACAGTTGACAACAACTACAGTAGCTGTCTATTGGCAAAGGGCAGAAATCGGCTTAACAAATTAAATATGTATGTTTGGTTATACACAAATACTTGAGTAGACTCTTAACTTGTCCCCAAATAAATAAATCAAACGGCGTTAAGTCAGGTGATCTCCCTGATCAAGTCGTTGAACCACAATGACCAATCTATGAACAAGCATAAATATTATATAAATAATTAAATTAAATAAAATTAATTATATTGTGGAGATGGTACTTAAATCTAATTCTTAGATGAATACTATGATCGTAAATTATTCGTTTGTATAATTTATAATTGCAAGCTGTGATATTAACATTAAATTAAAAAGATCTATTGTATTATACCTCACACGTTCTACTTTCAATATCATTTTTCTAAAATTGCTCCTCTATATATCCTTAAAATACTGGCACTAATATAGGGAACTACGTATATACATACTTATTTGACTATGTAATAGTTAAAACAACTGATTTCTACGTTTGGTATCTATAAGTTTTAAACATTAAAACTCATTTACTGAAATGTGACTTGATTAGACAGGACGAAGTGACACGAAAAATTGTTGGAAAATAAGAAACACATTACTAAAAAAATACAAACATCAAAAAAACCATACAATATAGTTCCAGAGAATAAGCTGGTAAATAGCTTATTTCGATGGTATTGCCAAAGATGGCAGCACAAGAGATATCCATTGAGGTCTTAGTGACCTAGCATTCATTCCCTTCTTTTTTCAATCTGACACCATATTTGGTTTAGCTCAAAATTCTTCGCAAGAAACCGTTTAATTTTAAAATTCTCTAAAAATTGATACATACATCTCAAAATAAGCCCCCTGTTGTCTTCTTATTCTCAATTTATAATTATACAAGTAAAGGGCGCAGTGACTTATGAAGCCACATTGAAAGTCACGAATTCCTATCGCAGCAAGAAGTTTGTTCTTAATGAAACTCAATGCAAAGCCGTAGAGTAATATCCGGCAAGGCAGAAGACCCAGGTTCCAGGCTCAGCCCCTAATTTTTAATTGATTTTTATAATTTACCTCTCACCTGGTTTCTCCTTCACCAACTATTCATTCATTTTTAAGCCTTACAAGGTCTAAATTAACATTACTTCGTATCCTTACAGGTGGATGGTGGTTCGGCGCGTCGCCATCTTCGCCGGACAGCAACTTCCTGCGTGTGGTGAATGCATTTCCGAACCGGAGACTATCGGACAACACGCTGATGACACCGAAGATCCGAATAGCTCCGTCGTGCGCCTCTTCTCCCGGTGGGACACCAGGGGGCGGTCTTCCGATCCGACGTCATTCCAGCATAGGACCGCAGGAGAGGAGAGGTTCAACTGTCAACCTCTCCCCGCCAACGGTAAGCGCATTTCCTCTGTCTCGATACGGCCGACGCGGCCTACACTCTGTGACAACAGAACTATATATATATTATATACATTATATATTTACTTGAACTTACTTTCTTACTGATACTGTATATCTTGTGGGCGTCCTGGAAAATGTTTGCGGTTGACTGTGGTTTCTTTGAGAGACGAAATGCGGGGCAAATGAAATGGAAAAATTGGATTCGCGAAATGGTCTTATATCTGCTTGTTGAGTTTGTAATTTCATGGAGATATGGTTCGAATAGTATATTGCTGATTTCTAGATTCCCATCGAGAGTTGAATTGGTGAAGGGAATAATGGAGTCTAAGAAAATGTTGTGCAAGTATTTTGAGTTAATGATAAAATTGGATCAGTTATTTTTCTGCTATTAAAATTTTATGTATTGGGGAACAATTTATTATGTTGCGAAACACTAGTCTCAGTAGATTGCTTGTATCTCCGCAATTTTTAAATATTTTTAATTGAAAATTTCAGAAAATATACTTCATTAGTTGAACATAAAGATGTGCATTACTTTTAAATAAACAATTCGGAACATCTATTTATTTTCTGGAAACAAATAATACAATAACAAAGTTGTATTCTAAATAACGGTTGTAGAGTATTGTTTTGTTTGATTGAAAATCTGTTTTTATTGATTTATTTAATTCAACCATAATCTGAAAATATTTTTAAAAAGAAAAGATATTTTTCATTGTTGTAAATATCATGAAATAAAACAAGTGCATTGAGCTCATTTTGGTAATTTTGTCAATACAAACTCATACAGAAAAGCACAAGATTCTACGCCAAGCAAGTTCAGAAGTTTTGGAAAGGTTTCCGAAATTTTCCACTACTGCATATCGTGGACATTAAGAGAGAACTCACAAAACTAACAAGACAATATGAATTTGTAAAAAAAACATTACCTATTTAAAATTGAATTTATGCGCTAAATTTTTTTTAGTATATCTACTTAGTTACAATAAACACTAGTATTTAATTTTTGAAAAGGCAGTTCATAATCATTGCAATAACATTAGCAAACAGATTATATATCTTAGCAATCTTAGCAAGCGGCCGTGTACTCAATAACTCAAAAAGAAGGAATTTTTATCACTACTCTCACGTCAGACGTATTTTGAGTCGTGTGGCTTGTGAACAAAGGATACGAAATGTTAATTTTTGCACGAAGTAAAAAAGAACTGCCCAGCATTTATTAAATTGCATATTAACCATGATTTGTTTCTTTTTAAGATCATTGAGGTGTGTTGGATTATTTTGCTCTTTTAATTTTGCGAAAATGGCATTATTCATAAAAAATGTGCAAAATTAAAGAATGATTCAAACCCTGGATTTAAACCAGGTTGTGACTGTAATTTTTAATTTATTTACAATTTACATTCCGCCTGTATATAACCATTTTCTATACATTGATTATTTATGTCAGCATTACGGTATGTGCGTATGATACGGTATGTCCGTATATTCATATTTAGTTAACGAATTGTTGTAGAAATATGGAAAAATCGCTTATTTTTCAACTATTTTCAATATATGACGAAAATCAACAGTTTCTGAGTTAAAAAAACTGAAATAAATATTCGATTTTTACTTAACTGCAATACTTAAAAATCTCCATGATGATGCTGAGATATCCAAACTATTTTACTTTTAATTTACACTAATATATTGAAATATCTAAAGACTGTTTGTGTTTAGATATTTCTATTTTCATATTAAGAAGTTTTCCACAGGAAGGTGTATGATTACAAATTTACAACTTTACAAGTTTATTGGTAGCAGGATACTTTTGATATCTAACAATAATCTAGTTTAATAATCTATTTTGGCTATATTTAAACCAATATTTATTAGAACCAAACAAATTGGATGTATTCACCTATGTCACATACTATAGTTTAGTCATTATTTTAAAAGCCATCCCGGGCCAGATAAAAATCCCTCGCATGGTGGCTTTGGCCTGCCAGCCGTAGTTTGGGGACCCCTGGCCTTAAAAATGGTAAAACAAATAAAGAGCTTTTTGTTTTACAACGTTTTTCGGTAAAAAATCTTAGTTAAATAAACAATTGAAGAGTAACGAGATTTAAATATAACCTAAAAGTTAATAGAGAAACTGTAAACAAACGTTTCTCAGCCGAAATTCTCAACCAATTTTGTAGAGACAGACATACATCATCTTTCAGTTGAAAATCAATAGGACGAATACAATCACCATGGCCAATCCATTTTTGTTAAATTAGTATTAACAAAACTCGTCGTCAGCTCTGGTGGTGCACCATCTACAGTCTCAACTCGATATAGCGAACTTTCAATGGATAGAAAATACTGATCGTTATAACCGGTATTTCTGTCATAATTTTGCAATTTACATATATATGCAGTTTTCGTTTTGGGGTTCCAACCGAATTTCATTGGTTCGGTCAGGGTAAAAAGGTTGAGACACGCTGCTATAGACAGACAGTGGCAACACGTTTGGAAGAGTATTTCATTCCTATATACATTATTTAAGATAAATATAAGCTAAAAAAAGCCAGATCATTGTATAAAATACAACGAACCTACACTTCTTCACAAATGTAAAAAAAACTACAAATTAGAACAACTCGAGATAGAAAAACATAAAAGAAACCACAACATAACTTTATTAAATGATCAATTAGACTTCCAACAAAAGCCATTATTCATGTTTATATTACAATAATTTTTAAAATTTATGAACTTTAAGTTGCCTACCTTGAACCATGGCGTAGCTGTAGCCGTGGCGCAGCTGTAGAGCGCTTGGCTATCAGTCTGGGGGGCGTGAGTTCGAGTCTCATGCCCTGCTTTCAGAGTGAAGGTTTTCCTGTGGTTTTCCTTTACTCCTCGACGAATGCTGAAAGCCAAACAACTTACGACGTGCCACAGACGCGGGCCATAATAATGATAATTCGGGCCTGCCGATGCCCCCGTAGTGGCAAAAGCTGTTGCGGGATGTTAGGGCGTGGATTGTTATTATTATTATTAATTATTATTATTAATTTCCAGCCGTATGTCAGTTGTTTGTCGTCATTCACACATGGCACACGTACTTTACTTTCCTTGTGTTTTTAATTACCTGACCGTGAGTAATCTGTTAAATTGTTATTTATTTGTTTTCGTACCAACATTTTCTAATTGTAGATTTAGGCTGATGATGTTGTAACCAACGAAACCGGTACCTAAGAAATTAAATGGTTTACAAAGGAATGGAGGCATTTTTTCGAGTATAATAATTTAAATACCTTTGCCGACGTGGACACATTCCAAAAGTTCACATACAAACTGTGAACAAATTGTAGCAACTCGTTTTGAAGACTATTTTATTCCGTGCCATATTGGCGGAGGCGACGGTATATTTTTTTCTTGCAAGGTTTTTCGATAAATGAAAGCATAACCAATCTCAAAAATGTAAAAATAACCAGATCTAATATAAATATAACTAAAATTCAGACCTGGACAGACCATAGGTTTTTTTTTATCGACTATTAGTGAAAATGGGAAAAAACCTGAACTACAGATCTCTCAAAAATTCTCTTTCAAGAAATCACAATGTCAATTAAATCCACACTTCAACACATATGTACAATACAAACACCTTCTCTAATTGCTCTAACGTTATCCTTTGAGATGCAAAGGCCAATTTTCCAGGGTGCCCACAATAACATATATTATATGCTGCTCATAACACAGTTAATAAGGTGCGGTTATTCGCACAGGGCGCTATAGGGTACAGCTCGGTGTCCCGTGAGGGCTCGAGCCTATCGGTGCCGTCCACATACGTAAGTTTACACTTCGGGTTCTATGTCGTGTGATATGTTCAGATGTTTTCAGCGCGGCGCGTGCACACACGTTTCCAAAGGGGGCGGTCACGTCCCCGAAACGCCACATCAAACACCCACCCCACCAAACCACAACAAACACGACGTACAAAGAACACGTGCCAACACCAAGTCCAAACATCCAATACAGCATACAATCGAGTCAATCACACAATGCTATATCTGTGTAGTTGGTCCCGTGCGAGCTATGCGTCACATCGTCATCAATTTGGGAAGTTTGCGAGGCTTATTGGGATTTAGTTTGTGCTGCAGTCGAATATTAATGGGATGATGATTATAAATTCAGTTTGATTCGGTAATTCGGTTAATGTTGGCGTGTCGAAAGTTCGCTGAATCTTAATGAGTGATTAGCGAGGTTTAAACTCTATATTGGTCGTATGAGTGATAGGAGAATATTATTTTAAGTGTTGATCTAAAATTAATTTTATGTTTTAAGGACCCAATATAACGGTTATCAGTTTTAAAATAGTTATCAATATTTATAGATCTTTTGCAGAGAAAATTTCAATAGATACAGATTCGTAAGTAAAAGTTATTCATAACTCCAGTGGAGCTTGAGCCTTTTACTGAAAATGTTGCAGAGATTAATATATTTTGCAGGATTTTGATTTTATAATGTTCCTAGTTGAAGAACTATTACAACTTAAATATGATAGAGAAAGCTGTCGGCGTTATATTCAAATAAGTCATAAATTATGTTTCTAATTGTAAACTACTGATTGAATGTTATGCTCCGCCCCCTTTAAACCCAACCAAGTTGGGAATTTCAAATGGCTATACATATTCCGATATAACATTTTTAAAAGGAACATAAGTCTTAAAAGCTATGTAACTGCAAAAATTAAAATTTTATCGTTTCAACCAAGGCTCAAAAGTTCTAAAACTCTCAAAAACTCGCAATTTATGTTGCTTAGTTATTTTGATATAAAAACAACAGGATTTATTATATTTAAAACAGTAACAAAAATTGTTGAAGATCGTTTTAAGCACAGATAATCGTGTCATTTTGATTAAAAAACTTTTTTTATCTTTGTATGTCAGAAAGTAATCAACTGATCTTTTTATGGTGGATTAGGCTTATTAACACGTTTCATCTAAGAAAATACAGTAGTTATTAGCAGAATAGCAGCCGAATAAATATTAATCATTGACACAATTGTTGATATGAATAAAAATGACAATATACTCTGGTCTCAATGTATTTGCTGTCAAATAAATATTATTTTCATGTTAATCAAAAAATTTCATAGATCAATAAACAATATGAAGAAAAAATATCACTAAAATGTTACAGAGAAACACCCTGTAGCATAAATGTTTAAACATCTACAAATATTACAAAAGGATTTGGCAAATTCCGAAGGAAAAATTCAGCTTTTCTTGCAACAGTATATTTAAAATTCTTGGGGTAACTAGTTTCACTACAAAGACGAGTTTAAATCCTATCATTATTAAAGTTTTCCAAACCAACTTGTAACAAATTACTTGCAAAAAATAGACATACAGATGTTGTATAAAAGTACCAAAACTTAGGTATTTGCTCATGAATAATGAATATAAATAAATAATAATAATAATAATAATAATAAAGGTCTTTATTGAAAGAAAAGCAAAAATGCAAATACTTGTACAAAAATATAAATTCTATAGGGCGAGGTTAAACCAGAATAATGTGAATCATGTCAAGATGTTGGCAAAGTAAATAGATTAGTAACGGAACATTTCCTTCAAAATATAGAGCATGAAGTATATACTCATGAGCATAAAGTATACCTATACTCATTTTTATTCATATCACCCAACAACACGATGTTCAAATAGTATATTATTATACAAGTTTTATAAGACGTCAAATTGGCGCACGAGTTGTTTTGGGCACGACGAGCGTAGCGAGGAGTGCCCAAATGGAACGAGTGCGCCAATACGTCTTATAAAACGAGTTTAATATACTATTTTTTCTACTTTGCGTCATTAATTTTATATAAATTTAGAAATTGTGGTTACTATATTGGGCTAAATTAGAATCTAGGGTATTTCGCGGGTACCACGTGGCAGCACTGTAGTAACTGTCAACTTCGTTAAGGATGAGATCTATGAGATAAAATCTTGACAAAATCTAATTGTGAATAAAATTACTCTACTTTAGCCTACAAGTTTGAATAAATATTCAGCGAGGTCTCAACGATGATCATAAAGGAGCTTGGGGCAACACTTTTAACCCTACTATGATAAATACATGAAACTTAACCTAAAAGGTCAACAACTTTAAGAATGGTTTCATAAGTATAATAATCAGAATAGAAGTGTTTGGCGGTGACTGATTAGTTACTTCGAAGAACAAGAACTTACTAAAGAATTGTTTTAACGCCTAACGTTTAATAGCGGTGTCTACCTAATTCCGCTACGTAGCCGTTGCGGCTTATATATTTACAAGCACTTATAATTGAAACCCAATTTTAATTTCGGCAATGTAGTTTATTAGAATAAATTATACTTAGTAAAATTACATGTGATGGAGGTAATACAAATATGTTGCACACAACCAGAACTAAGACGAAGACGAAAGCGACGGACAAAAATGAATACGAGTTGAGCCGAACAGAATTCGGTCGAAAATGTTACCAAAAACTTATACGTTACATAAACTAAGAAATCCTCTACACTTTAAATGTACTATAACTTTATACGTGTATGCTGATAAACCATTGATTGCGCATATACAATCTCGTAGCAGTAATTAAAATCATTCATATCTACGATGTAGGTATG
Organism: Aphodius sticticus; assembly: GCA_963966075.1. NCBI lineage: Eukaryota > Metazoa > Arthropoda > Insecta > Coleoptera > Scarabaeidae > Aphodius > Aphodius sticticus. The sequence continues at coordinate 14,338,780 of OZ014506.1, forward strand.
ATCTTCGCATAATACCTTATTAAAGTAAATGTGGTCCTTGAATTATATCTGAAAAGGGGATTTGATGTTTAGTTGAAAAGAATGATAACGATCACTTACCAGAGTCGTAAAACATCACCGAAAACGTTATGTTGGCGTATTTTGATGAACACAGCATAACTAAGAAAGCCACAACCGTTGGCCATACTATAGCAGGCTACACGCATGTTTAAATATGTATAGAATATTGATATTTTGCAGTTTATGCGATTGCAAGCGATTAAAAAGAGGCAGTGTGTGGTTATGTATTGTACGTTTGGCATTTGATATCAATGTGTACCAATCCTGGCAATCTTAGACAAAAATGTTACTGTTTTCGGTGTTACAATGTGTTAATTGTAACACCGAAAACAGTGTTACAATGTGTGCATTGTGAATGCAAAGTAGAAAAACCATTTTTTAACCTTCTCCCAAACCTACATATTTCAATATTTTGTTTAGAAAGTTATCGCTATCGTTTACGAATATTTCAAATGATGGCTTGGTTTCAAAGATAGATTTTTTTGGGGGGAGGGGGTGTCAAACTTTGACCCTTCCAAGAAGCAAACATTTGGGTATGACTGGTGGAACATATGAGGGTTAGTTAGCTTTATAAAGACATTCTAACTTTTCTAACTCGAACTCCTCTAACTCGTATTATTCCATAACTCGAATATTTTTTTACAAATGGTTTAACAATTTTCTTACAGATTTGTATCTCTTTAAGTTAAATTTCTATTTCTCGAATTCTTCTCTTACTCGAACTAATTTTTTATGCGTAGCCAAACGTACCTCGAAAAATGAAGATATTGCGGAACAATTTGAAATCCTCCCCTTACACAATGTAGACAGGACTTGTTTACCAGTAGAGAAAATAGGCATGTGCCTAGGGCCCGGCAAAATTACGCTATGGAGATTTTTTATTAAAATCTAAAAAAAACCTATCGAAATGATCTGTTTTTTTCTTTGTGAGACAGAAAAATGCTTGAACAGTGTCGTGTGTTCTCAAAACCGCCCCGCGATGTACCAAAGCGCTTGATATTCTAATGTGGCATGCATAGAGCATGGATTTTATGTTTTGTGGAATTCCATGATGTGAATGAAAATAATTCTCAAAACCTGCGTAAATAAGATAAAATAATATGTTAACCCCATTTTTGGGAACTGGTTGCTTTTCATAAATTTGTAAACAAAAGTACATTCAAGAATATTTATAACAGGTTTGGGCAACTAAATGGAATATTGCCTGCACAGCGTAAATTATTAGTTTTATCAAAAAATTTTAAACATAAAAGTTGTTTGACTATCTTTTTCCCAAATTTTCACAAAATCTAATTATGTCTAAAGAGTAAACTGAAAGTATGGCGACTATGACGTCATTTTTTTTAAATGGCGACGTATGACTTGTGATACATCGTTGGATAGCTCTATTTCTTACCTTTACAACCGTATAACACATTCCCCCATACTCATAATAAATCAACTGTCAATTTTCATGGTATACACGTGGTGGTTAATAGTACAATTTGTTGTTAGTTTATAAAATGGCTAGATTAACGGAACGTGAAAAAATTGAAGAAATCCCATTACTCAGTCAACCGTCAGCAAAATTTTAGCATGCTTTAATGCTACTGGAAGCGTACGTGGCGATTCTAGAATTCGAACCAAATCAGCAACAAACGAAGAAAAGAGCTTGGATGTTTTGTTGTCTGTCCAAGATTGCCCTCAAACATCTACCAATCAACTAGCTTTAAATGGTGGAATAAGTCGTCGATCTGTTGGAAGAATTCTTAAACAAGCAAAGTGCCGTCCATATAAAATTCATTTAGTGCACGAGCTATCCGAAGATGACCACGATAGAAGGTTACAGTTTTGTGAACAGATGACCGAGCTGTGTAACAACAATGAATTTGTTAAGAAGATTCTATTTTCCGACGAGGCAACATTTTGCTTAAATTGCACTGTTAATCGCCACAAATTGTCGTTACTGGGCGGCAGAAAATCCACATTGGATACAGGAGGCGCATACCCAGCATCCCAAAAAAGTTAATGTCTGGGTTGGTATTTTAAATACCCACATTATTGGTCCATATTTTATAGACGGGACGCTGACTGGGCAGAAATATTTAGACTTGCTGCAACAAAACATTTGTCGTGATATCCAAAGAATTGAAGACATCAACACGGTTTGGTTTCAACAGGATGGAGCACCTCCTCATTATTCCGCAATAGTCCGTGAATTTTTGAATAATTATTTTCAAAATCGTTGGATTGGTAGAAGGGGGACAATAGAGTGGCCCCACGTTCACCGGACTTAAGCCCATTGGATTTTTATTTATGGGGTGATTTAAAAAATAGGGTTTATAAAGATAGACCGGATAGTTTAGAAAACTTGAAGGAACAAATCCGACGTGAGTTAATACGCACTCCAGCACAGGCCTTGTCTTACTCACTACAGAGTTTTATTGACAGACTTTATTATTGTCAAGAAGTAAATGGTGCTCAGTTCGAACCTTTGCGTTAGTTTCATTATTTAAATTTAAGTTCGCTTTACTTAATTTAAGTAAGCAACCTGTATTTCCTTTCTCTTTTCTAATAATAAATTAAATTATTGATCTTTTTGCGTTTTTATTAATTTACATTTGATTTATTATGAATGTGGAGGAGTGTATTATGCGGCTGTAAAGGTAAGAAATAGAGCTATCCAACGATGTATCACACGTCATAAGTTGCCATTTTAAAAAAATGACGTCATAGTCGCCATGCTTTTATTTTATTATTTAGACATAATTAGATTTTATGAAAATATGGGGAAAAAATAGTCAAACAACTTTTATGTTTATTAATTTTTGATAAAACTAATCATTTACTCTGTGCAGACAATATTCCATTTAGTTGCCCAACCCTGTATATGAAAAAAAATTAATAATGATATTCCAAATGTTGTTTTTTGTTAATATCTGGAAATTCCTTTGATCAGCCAAAAATGCATTTGCCCGAATTTAATTGTTGTAGTTTTTTAAACAAACCAGAAAAAAGCGACATCATGTATTTCAGATCTGCGATAAAAAATTTTTTGTTCTAGTATTTTGTTCTAGGCTAATGCCAAGGAGAAAAAGAATAAGGAAAACTGTAACATAAACTGTAGAACCTACAACACTTTTAAGTGAGTTATTATGCGTGTTTTGACATTTACCGTAACCCTTACTGTAACCCGGAGATTTTTGTTATTTCCGCAAATTTATTCGACCTAAACTCAAATATAAATGCACTGTTTATAGTTTTAGTAACGTAATTTTAGTAAATTATTGTTCCAAATTTTTATAGATTTATTACCCTAGACTTATGACAAAGCTTTAAATGTCGATACACCAAAAAAATATAAATTGAACAGTTTTATTTATTAAAAATCGCAAAGAATAGGATTTGCTTAAGAGAAGTTAAATTTTAGATAACTAAATTAAATCCACCTCTCCTAATGTCGAAATAATTTTAAGATTATTTCTAGCAATGCCGAGGGTTAACGTTTATTTTGTCATTTAAAGCTGGTAAAAAATTATTTGCGCGGTACACTTTCTAGTAATAACTCAAAGCGCTTACAATACTGAATATTGAAAAGGTGTTTTTAGAAACCCTGATATCATCTGATATCACTGATACCATCAAAACGTTTATTAAACTCAAAATTAGAAAAAAAAACATTTTCGGTTTGTAAAATAAGTTATTTTAATTTCATATTTAATAAACATTACCACATCTTAAAAAATGCGATATTTATTTCTTTAAAAAATAATTTTGTTTATGGTCTTAGAACATACTTTGGGGTTGAGATACTTAGCCTCAGCCTCAAGTGTTGAGGGGTTCGGAATTTCATGTGTGCCTAGCCTAGGGCCCATAAAATCTTAAACGCGACCCTGAATGTAGACAATGTTGAAAAACAAGGACAAACAAGGTTAGAAAAACAAGGTGATCATTGGTTTAACAGTACACAAAAAAATCAAATACGATCAAAATTACATTTTTAGAGATGGTGGGCGGGAGTTTTCTTTAAATATTTGCTTAAGAAAATACTTGCATTTAAAGGACAAAAATACTTCGGTTTTGAGTAACGTTAGTGTTACCAAAAAAATTAAATTACTTATTGTTGGGAAGTCAAAAAATCCCCGTTGCTTTATGGTCATACGTCACTTCAAATGGACTACAAATGTAATAAAAAAAGCTTGGATGACCAGTGAAATTTATGAAAAGCAATTATTAAAACTTGATAAAAAGTTTGTGGCCTAGAAGAGAAAATGTTTACTATTTGTTGACAACTGTCCCGCACACCACAAAACTGTACCTACAATCAAAACTCAAAAATATTAGACTCGAGTATTTTCCTCCTAATCAACATCCATCCTGCAACCAATGGACCAAGGAATTTTAAAAAATCTGAAGCACACACAGAAAAGTAAATACTTCACTCAAAGCAATATGCTTTCATCCAAGTAAATGATTAGTTTGCTGTAGCCGCAAGTAGATATTTTCTCAAGTTAAGAATAAAGAGATATTGTTGAATTGAAATGATGATATGCTTGTATATCTGAGAAAATATTTTCTTGCAATGAGTATAGATATTATTCATTCAAGAAAACTATTCTCACGTTGAGAATAATGGAATTTTCTTAAAGTGAATATATATGCTTGACAATGAGAAAATATTTTCTTGAAATGAGTATAGATATTATTAGTTCAAGAACACGATCATAATGTATTGAATAGAAATTACTGTTTTAGTTTTTTTTTAAAAGGTAGGGAATTGTGTGAAATAAGTAGACAATAACTTAGCGACTGATATTTGTTTTATTGTATGAAATTTCTTTGCTTAATTACATATATACTTACCTATTTATAAATTATCACTACCTACAATATCTAAGGCATGGAAAAAACACCATATTCTATTAGACATCAAATTGTTTCCATTATATTACACACGTAAGTTTTCTGTGACATGTATGTTGATTTGGTGACCACTATATGGCTAGGCAAAATTTACGTACCGTGTGCGTCACAAGTCACAACTACGAACTGCGTCGCAAATACGTTGAACATAAGTACTGTAGGCTATTCACGCAAAATTAAAACTATATACTTTCATAATATTATAGATCGCGTAGTTATTGCGTACAGTACCTACAAAAGTAGTAAAGATATACGTACATATTGAACTCTTCCCGGACAATACTCGGTAGTCAGCGAACACGACGCCATAGCAGACCCCAACTAACTGAATGCAAAGGCCGATGCGAAAAATCTTAAATCTCGGGAACGTTCGTGCACGTTTGAGTGTAAATGCGCAAGCGCGTTGCAAGCAACGGCTTACTTGATTCAAGATATTGATCAACTTCTTGAATTGAGAATTTAAACTACTTGGTTTGAAAATTATATACTTAACCGAAACTAATAACTCTGAGATTGGGATATTCTTGAATTGTGAGAACAAGGAATTCTTAAATGAAAGAAATTGTTTCAAAACAAGTAAATATTAACTTTCATCTAAAGCAATAACCGCAAGTAAATAATTTTCTCACGTTTTGAGAATATACTTCGCTGTGTGCACTATTACAGAAAAGGAATTGTTATGAAAGTTATGGCGCATTTTTATTTTGTACCCCTTGGAGATTTGAGTTAAAAAAGTTTCACTGTATGCAAAATTTCAGCTTGATATCTTTGTTTACTGCTGCGAAAATCGACTTATAATATATTCTATAGATCCGAAGTATAAAAGTAAAAGTTACAAGTTTCTTTACGGAAGTTACTGAAGTCGATACAAAACGAGTCAACGTTGCGTTAAATCACATACCTGTTCAGATCAATCTACGAGAGGTTGACATATATCACCAACGCGACTAACATAGAGTTACAAAAACAAAGTTTAAAGCTCCTACACCCCATAACACGATATTATAGCAATAAAATTACCATAATATGAAGCCAGTGCAAAAACATTGATTGTGATTCTGTGACGCATATGCTACGAATAAACAAAATTGTAGACAACAAATAGACAAATATACATACACAATAGACACAGACTGCAACAAGACAACACATACATGTCCGTATCAGTGTCATATGATGTTTCCATCATGTCTCATACTCATAATTCCATTTGTGCCGTCCGAACGCTTGGATATGATCATTTGCCATACGCTGATTGCGTTCTGTCTCTTATTCAGCTTGCACGGAGCATGATAGTGAGTATCTGGCATACATCGAGTAGTTTGTAGAAGTTTTTATTAAATTACTTTCAGTTGACACTACTTTTGTTCGATTACGTTTGTTCGTTTTGAAAGTAGATTATCATCATTTAAACATGTTCAGTTTTTACTACAACACTTAGTAAATAAGGAACTATGAAAACTATTGTTAAATCTATCTTCACCTATTAAATCTTAAAACTAAATTCAATGAAAAAACAGTAACTATAAAAAGAATATCGTGACGTAAATCAATCTACAAAGGTCTCCATTTTTTAGTTATTACAAAATTCAAAATTCGGAATTTCTGATGTTTTGTGAACCATGTTGCGCGCTTCTTCAGAGCTAACTGAATACTGAAAACCTACCAAAGAAGATTTTTATGTTCCACTTCGATATATTTGAAAGTTTGGAATCAGGATCGCGGTCCAAATTTGTAAATTAAAATACTCTTAAGATGACTGTCACTTCCGGTCTACCGGAAGTTGATAAACTTTATTATTGTAAATGGATACGTATAACTTTTATTTAATTTTTTGTTAACGTATCAATCTATATCGACTTTTATCAGGTTTTAGTATACCTAAATGCAAAAGTTTTTGAGTTTTTTTGATTAATTTTTGTTTTTTTTCTTGGTTTTTGCGATATTGTTTCAAATTGAATATCTTGGCAATTATCAAAATTAATAGTTTTATATTTGATGGTAACAGTTAACAGTGGATTATTATATCTTATACGGGGTGTGCAAAGTTTGCAACTCAACTGTTAAATTTGAATTTTTAAAAATTATTGCTCTAAGTTAAAAAAAATTATATACCAATCATTTAAAAGAAAATCATGCGCTCTATCGTACTGTTGTTCCCTGTTTTCAGTGTCTTTTAAAATATTCATACATTTCTTCTTCTAAAATTATTAAAATTTTACTGATGTAGGCATGCTAATAGCCCTTGATATTTTGTGAATTTTGTGAATTCATGCTAATAATAATTCAACATTTATATACATTTTTGGAGGACAAAAAAATATACGTTGGAAATAATAAAAAAATAATGCTGAATTAACGCAATAATTATGTCGATACATACAAAAGAGATTGCTTTAAAATTGTACCGTACTAGCATCAACCCTGTCACTGACTCACAGTTCATTTATTTCGCTCTTTAGTCCACTGTGCATGTATGCATGAAAAAAACTTATCAACAATTCATAAAATACATAAAATTCATGTATTAAGCAGTTCCGAAAAGCAATCAATGCTGGGAAATGGTGTAAAAAAGATCCTCCATTCAGCTCATATTCAGCCAATTCTCTTGAAAAAATTAATTTCCTTGAAATTGGTCACATACTTATACATCATTAATTATGACACCTATTTTCTTAAAGTACTTAAGGCCTGGAAATATGTCTTCATATACAATGTTTTCGTAACCTTTAAGATTTATCCATTTAAAACATTTAAATACATCTAACGGACGTATTCATTTTCCTAAGTATTGGAAAGATGCTTTGTAGACTTGTTGAAAATTATCGTAAATATTTGCTTCTTCGTTTGAACCATTTGCTTCACAAACAAGTTGTGTCACTTTTAAGGGAACACATTTGTGTTCAATGTTTCTTAGTGTAATGTTCTCGACCGTGAAATAATATACTATTTATTTATTGTCCGCTCTCATGTACATACATTTTATATCTGGTTTCAACTTTAGGCGTACCTACGCTACATGGGAAACAACTGGTTTCCCCCACTTCTTTATATAACATATAACATTTACACATAAGATCCACAATACACACTACACTTAGCATAGATAAGAATGCTTTCCAAGGTGTTGCCTAACCACGATCAGTGATGTGGGCCGGGTAAATACCCGGCGGGTGGGAATTTATAAAATGGGTATTTACCCGGGTATTTACCCCAACTTAGGGTGAATACCTAAATTTTGGGTATTTATCCTTTTTATCCTTTAAACACCATTTAACAACATTTCAGAATTATTTATACAGGGTGTAACACTTTTTTTACTCAAGAATTATTTTTAAATAGTAAATATCATTCTGAGTATAATTTTTCATATGAACATAATGGTTTTCTCAAGGTCAAGTTACAGCCGCTTGAAATATTAACCAAATAAAGAAAAATAAACTATAAACTACATATCAAACAATGACTAAAACTAAAACTAAGAAAGAGCACGATACCCGTAACAAAATTAAAAGTAAATAAATTTAAGTAAAAACTTCAAAACTCTTCTTATTTCTCTACAAGTAATTGTCATTCTGAGTATAAAGTTTCTTTCATACCGACTTATTGGGTTTATCAATTCCTAAAGAAGTTAAGTCATTTAAAATACACTTTTGCAATTATTTTATAATTATTTCAAACGGTTGTAATTTTTTAAGGAATAAAGAAACAAATGTACTCTTGATTACAAATAATGTAAAATATTTCAATTATATAAGAACATTCAGTACATTTAGTTGGATTCATAGCAAAATAAGAAATTGATTACCAACGACAAAGACCGCTAAGTTGACATACTTAACATGTACATAATTATAAAGTATCTGCTAAATCTTTTTCGATCAGAAAACGATCAGAACTGAATCAGAAAATATGGAAGTTTCGCACGATTGAATGGACTATGATGACAAGGAAATGTCTGCTCTTGATATATCGTCAGATGAGACTGATCTTTTTATTCTTTGTTTTAAAACTGCTTTTATTTTTATAAGAATAACCTTTATTTTGTGACACGAGAATACCTTTTGATTTTGTGATAAAAGAAAAACCTTTATTTAATTATTAAATAATTCCTTTTACTGCTTTTTTAATAACAATATTATGTTTATAAATACCCCTATAAATACCCACTTTGGGTAAATACCCGGGGTATTTACCATTGATATTAAATACCCGGGTATTTAACATCACTGACCACGAGTGAATAATCTTCCTGCTCTACATTTTCTAACTTTGATTGGAAAACTGCTATCAGCGAGTATGTAAAAAATGAATAGCATATAAATACATATATGCTTCCGAATACGGATTAAAAAAAAACATCTTAAACGTGTAAGGCAAGAAACGTAAACATTTGACAACAGTCTCTCTACTGCTGCTAACAAACTTAACCAGCTCGTTTTGGTATGATTACGTTAAGGTTGTCTTTCAGGGATTTAGTTCTCACTCTATAGACAGCAAAATACTTAATACTTAATAATAACTTTACATCTACTCTCATGAAGTCGACACCTGAAGGCTATTGTTAGCAATGTGGACAGGACAACCAATTTTAATAAAATTGTTATTACATCTCCGTTGTTTCATTTGGCATACATACCAGATAAGCTTAGCATATTTCATCTTGGCGCCTCTGATTCGTATTAAAAAGGAGGATATTTTAAGGAAAAAGGAGGACAGTATTTTAATTGAAAAAGAAGCACGTCCTTTTTTTGGAGACCATATGCTATCCCTGGGTATAGCGAACTCCGGTCTGGAATAATAAATCGCAATTTCCTTTTTTCTGGTGAATTAATATACAGGTTGTTCCATCAACGCAAATGTGTTTTTGGAATTTTACAATATAACATTTGCGTTGCAAGTTTTGAGCAGCATGTATAAGATATAATAATATGTTCGCACCAAACATGAAACCTTTATCTTCATAATAAAGAAGATTTAAAGAAAAACTAAAAATCAACAAATAAAAAGTAGTAAAATCACAGTAACTCAAATTGAGGCCTTTAAGTATAGGCAAATCTAATAAAAGTTAATCCCAAACTTTCCAATATCAAGAAATGGTGGAACATAAAAATCTTCTAATAGAACAGTTACGTGAAACACCCTATATAAAGTGGAGTTGTTCGGTAGTTGAGTATTCAGTGTTTAGATAGCTCTGAAGAAACGAACAATAAAAATTATAGTTAGTAGCAAAACGCATTATATTGTAGGTATATCAAACCACCATTCGAGAAAAAGTGAAACAATATCTATGTACTACCATGCCATCACTGATGAGGAATCAATCTACAATAAAATTACACAAGTAGATCATCAAAATGGTAGAAAATCAACAATCTAGAAATGCTTTATTTTTCATACTTTTTCTTTTTGGGATTAAACCACGCTTAGTGGGTCAGAATTGTACTAAAACATGTTTCTGCAGTACTCCAGAAGATATCTAACAGGTGTCCAAATTTCTGGTTCTTATCGTAAATTTACCAAATATGTCACTTTAGTTTTCATAATTCCTTATCGATGACACATTAGTAAGTTGCGTGCTCATCCACACTCATACTAGTATGCGAACATGAGTTTGACCAATCGTAGTGCTAAAATCCAACCACTTCTTTGCCGCTAATTCTTGCGTGTGCGACTTCTTCACAGGGAGGTTCGATGCCGAACACGAGCAGCAGTGTACCGTTCCTGCTGAGCAGCAGCATGCAGAGCATCCGTTCTCGTCGACCTTCGGCCGTACTGGGCGGCTCGCAGGGCTCAGGCCTGCTGCAGCAGATCGGCTCCGGCATGGTAAGACTCACCTCTTCAAACCAACCAGCCAACGGCAGAGTGTTCACTAGTAGCACGGTTAGGAAATGTCCCTCCCTGAACATAACATTTAGCTGAATGTACGTACGTATGACCGTTCTCGTGTTATAGAAAAAAAATATACTACACACTCACAACTCCTGCTTCTTATCCACACCACACGACCGCCACAGCCTACTTTACCACCACCACTACTTACCACCATATATCACCGCCACCACGTCATTTGTCTCTGTCGTGCATTCACCACCCATTTGTCTCTCACCTGCGGGGGCTATTGAACAGTCAGTAAAGTTTTTGTTTTAACTGTTTTTATTAAACGTATCTCTCTCTCTATCTCTATTTGTGGTTTCTTCTCTCTCTATCTGTAACTGGTATATTATAGTAATCTTCTCTTGGATGCTATTTTTTTTGGTTGTTTCTAGATCAATCTGTCTCTATGTTGTTTGTCACTTAGTTGTGTGTACGCAAACTGTCTATAATAGGGTTTATGGAAAAATATTAATAGTAGTGTAGCTATACCGATTCTGGAACATCCACCAAAACACCGCAGAATTGAACAATGGTGTCGCGCTGTGCCATATTTTAATTCAAAGTTAAATTAGCAATTATTTACTAAAGAGTGCTTAGAGAAGATTGCGGGTTTTAATCGTGTAAAAGCCATACAAATTCCACTCTATATTCCCAGAAACACTAGAAAATATGGGAGTGCCTATAGTATAGAAAAGTAAAATAAATAACACTTTATCGCGGACAAGGAACTAAAGTCGGTGCCCTTGTGTGCTGTCAAGATTAGACATGCACTTTAAGAAACTCTTACTGTGGTTGGAATTCCCTCAGTTTGACAAAATTATTTGATGTGTGAAGCCTGTCCTCACCTTCGGTGGTGGGGCTAATTTGCGGGCCAACCCAACCCAACTCACCGTAAAATAACCATAAAAACACCAAGAATGATTAAAACTGGGTTATGGTACAACATCCAAAGTTTTAAATCATTGCTTTAAACAATGCTTCATATTGACTGACATACGCATGTTAGCTACCTGTCTTTGTATTTATTCAAACAAACAACTTTTGAAAACTGCAAACTACACCCTGTGTGATAATATAACCAATATAAATAAGGCGTTTGACAATAGGGTATTACGGTCATGTAGAAATTTAACTAAAATCACGAAACAAACGATGTAAGATGCCATCCTGAGAAGTTTTATCTGTGTGCGTTGGTTAGTTTATGATAAAATTGCAATTAAAACTGGTAAATTTTAAAATTTGTTGAACACCGTTGGAAGTACCCGAAGTATAACAGCCGACTGTGGCTTGGCTACGATGACTCCTTTAGGGTATTTTCTTTCGGTAAGGTTGCCGTCACTGTTGTTTACTTGTTTGGAAGCCATTTAAACACATAGCCAAAGTAACATCTCTCATCTCGTTTCTTGATGGCAGTTTAAAACATATCGTACCGGGTGTTTATCCCGATTTGCTACCACACTCCGGCACACAGCAAGCTCTATAATTTTGTTTATACATCGCACCGATCTCACGTAGTCTAACCTCAATATCAATACCACTGCCAGCCTGAGCTGTTACCGCAATTCGCTAAAACAAACGAAAGAGTCGCCCCCTCGTGGTAAAAGAGTGAGTTACTCTATACGGGATACGGTGAGGCCAGTACTTGGTAAACTAGTGCATTTGTAAACCTCATATGTCATATGTCCGTAAAGTCATATCGTACTCCTGTATACAGTGTACAGTGTACACAGAACACCAGGATTTTATCCCGTTTAGAGCGGCCATAAGTATTTTTTGCAGCGCCATATACATTTGCTCGTTCAGGCAAATAGGGGAACATAACTACGTTCGAAATGAAGCAACGTTGCCAAATAACTCATTTTATCTACGATTCACATATAATAAGTACATTGCATACGTATCTATGACTATATAATCCCCATCATGATACACGCCAATGATTATAATGACACTAGCTTTGTATAATAATGACAGTTCGTTCAAATAATGACTTCATTATTTGAACGAACAGTCATCATTATACAACGCTAGTGTCAAACTCTGTCAAACCTACGTGGATGACAGTTATGTGACAGTTCGCCTCGCCACCATTGACAAATACATTTAAAATATTTGATATAAAAGTAAGTACGTAGTTGATATAAAACTTCGTATATACGACTCGCACACAACTGATATAAATCGCTCGCATGATTATACGCTCGCCTACGGATCGCGTATAAACTTCATGCTCGCGATTTATATCCTTAATTATGTGCTCGTCAAATAATATACTAATATTTGGTTCCCGTGACGTCATTCAAATTTCCAACGACATTTTCTTTTAAATTAATGTAAAGTTTGACATTTTATTTGTAAAACGAGTATTAGTAACGCATATTCTTTATAAAAATATGTTATTTGAAAAACGCGGTAATACTCTATTGTCAAGGCTGGTTCTAAGAAGCTCATCTCTTTTTAAAATTTCTGTAATAACTCAGTAGAATTTCAAATGATTCAGCACTAACTGGCTGACTTTGATATGTGATTTGTATTTGTTTTATGTCTTCTATGATTGTCGTTAGATATTTTATCAGAGCAATTAAATAGGTTCAATCTGCTCATAATTTGTTATATGCGTTAAAAAAATATAATAATAATAATAATATAACATTTACTAATAAATGGTTAAAAAAATATATTTAATAATAAATAATTAAATACAAATTATTTCTTCACCGACTAGTTTTTTTTATTAGTTTTGATATCCCGGTCGCTAAAGCTGCGAAGTAAAATGCGACATCTATGATCAAAACCTGACTTGTTCACATTCGTACACAAATTGACGATCTGATTCTATTCTTTTAAAAGCCTGACTTTTTCGATGAATAATTTAACCAATTTGTAGATATATTGGATGGAAACTTAAGGATTGGTATCAAAACCGGACATGTCCCCGCTGAGTTGGTACCAAACCCCATCAAACGCTAAAAAGTTGTTTAAAAAGCATCCTTCACACTTTGTTACCACGGCTATTTATATTTTTTTTATTTAGTGAGATGCATGGAATTTGGAAATATGCAGTTTCTTTTGTTTCCTTGAGGTTAGTATGGTTTTGTTTTTTTATGACGTCAATGAAATCTTAAATGGCACTGTATAGTATTCTTTGTCGTATTTTCATTCAGGATGTATTTTGAACACAAAAAAACATTAATTTCTGAAATATCAAAACATTTTCCATATGTCTGTTATTTATTATTGCTACAGTACGAGGATTTGCGAGTTTAGGGGGAATTTGATATATATTTGAATATTTTCTTTTATATTACAAAATAATTATAATGTATTTTGTCAGTTTTTCTCTTTTAAATTTTTCTAATACTAATACTAGGTGTTTGTAACGTGTGTCAAAATTTCAACCAGAAGCAGATTAGAAAAAAATTATTCGCATATTTTGTTCTTACAAGTTGTTGATGAATATACCAGTCTATTGTTTGCCTTATGTTATGTTATGAAGCTCTTGTATACAGAGTGCACAAAAAGAAACGTAACCTGTCAACAATTCGCCCTCTGAAAAGTTGATAAGGAAATAATTCTAATAAAAGTTCTATGAATTTATTTAAGCTGCAAATATGAAATACTTTTGAATACACAGGCTGGTTCATTTGAAAGAATAAGACCAAAGTCATCTTTAAATTGAACCGTTTATATATTTTTGCTGTTTTTGATACTATTTTAAATTTGGAATTTTAAAGTTGAACCTTGAACCACGTAAACACGATTTTTTTTAAATATCAAAGAAGAAGTTTGAATTTCAACGATTGGTAATCACAAAAAGCAGCTAGACTCGTGTCTCCATCCATAGCTTCAAAGGGGAGATGATAATTGCATATCGAATTTTAACTAAATAAATAAAAATTAATAATTTCAGACTTTTCAGGACCCTACTAGGCAGTTTGCGTACAATTAGTCTAGTAGTTTATAGAAAGAAGAAAGTTGTATAAAACGAATTTCGATAGGCCTCGCCTAATTGTTTTTTGATTTCCAGTGCCAGCTGTTTTCCGGACGCCAGTAATAACCCCAGCGAGGCGCTGATGATTAGAGCTCATTTGACATTGATTTTTCTTTTCATTTCATTTAATATTTAATAGTACATTCCTTTTTTTTGTATGAGGGCATACACATTCATACACGTTTGTAGCCGAATTATATATTATGTTCAGAGAAAAAAGCGTCACGCCTACATAATATGTCGGAACGAACGGTGACGATGAGTTGAAGTGACAATTATAGAGCGACAATCACGAGCGACCGCATCATATGCATATCTGTTCTAAACCCGAGTACCACCAAGCATCCAGATATAGTTTGTTCGATACCAATTGTTGTCCCCATCGATGTGTACCTCTTCCTTAAATCGAGAAAAATTAATCTTTTTGAGTAACCATCGTCCGAACAATCTAGATCCACCTGGTTGTATGTATATTGTTGTTGTCGTTGTTCCTTTGAGATTCTCAGACGATGGTGACAAAACTGTGCATAGATATAAAGGATTTTCCAACAGAAGAGAAATAAAATGAGAAATACAAAAGATAATCTGGTTGTCTTATATTGAAGTAAGTAGAATTTATGACAAAAGACATGAAATATAATGGCGTCTTGATAATTACCACGACACCAAACTTTTACAAAATAAATTATTTTAAATTACTCATTTCAAATTTGTCGTAATCGTAAGAAACCTAGAAACTTTGTACCTACTTTTATTTCTATAAATTAGTTAGCTTGTCAACAAAACTATCTACGGTCTACGACTACGATATGTGCGCTACAGGTTGCAGAACTTAATGCACATTATATCCTTTCTAGGGCACATAATATTATTTCTATTAAACTATTGTAAATATATTTTTTTTTATTTATTTAAGTGTACAAATATATAAGCAAAGGAACAACAAATATATAAATGCGCAATTATTTATTCTAATGCACATTTATATAAATTTATTGCCCATTTATTTTTTGATGCTCAAGTCATGTTTTGCATTGTCCAACTATTATTATTATTATTATTATATTGGTCAAATATGTTTTGTAATGGTCAAATATTGTCAAATAAATGGTCAAATAAATGCACGTTTTATTATATTTATTGCGGATATAAGTTTTACTTTCTATATATTACAGAACTATCTAAATTTGACAATAGACTTTGCAATATAAAACTTTGATATTCGTCAATGGTGACGCTTTTGGAACTCTCTCAAAACGGATGAATATATTTTTTCCTTTAGACGGACGCTAGGGTTTATCATCCCCATACAAATGATGGAATTTGAAATTCTAAAGCAAAAGTTGCCGGGGGTGTAGGAAACTTAATATTCAATCAGCAGTTCTGAAAAGTTTTCCCTTAAAAACTAACTGGACGTGTCTTTTTTGTAAAAACGTTTCTTCGTCACATCTGCAATAAAATAATTATTATTATATTATATTATTATATTTTCATTATTGTCCTTTTTTACATTTATGTCTTATGAGTTTATATATATGTTTATATCTTATTAAAATTTTATATTTGTGCAGTGGGAAAAAGCTTACTTACGCCTACAGATTTCCAAAATTTCTCACCATTTAGAACTAAAAAGTTTTACAGCTGTTATGCAGGATCCTCTAAATTTACTCCTTTATACTTAGTCCTGTGAAGTTTGGGATCGATTAATACATATTACCTCATGTCGTATGGGGCCCAAAGCCGAGAATAAATTTAATTTAATATTCAAAAATTAAAAAAAAGTATTTTTAAATTTATATACCACAGTTTCGTTTAACTTAATCAACGAAATAATCAATTTACTTTTAAGATATTCAGGAAACCTCCAAACCATACTTTTTTAAATTCCAATGCCTTGCCTATGCTCTTGATATTATCATTTAACCACAGATTCTCCTAAAACCAAACGGCTAAACTTAAACGGAAAATTAATCATCTCTTTTAATATACTTACTGTTGTTTTCGTGCTATGTTAGCTACGCGGTAGGTACTATGATGTTTGGTTTAATAGCGTTTTCTTTTGGTAAAACTAGTGCGCACTAGAATTGCACTGAAAAATTCGCGTGAACTCTCTGATTCGGTGATCTGCGCATTGTCAGTCCAAAACAAAACGCTATAAGACACTGATGTTAGTTTATTCAGTGCTTCCAACTTTGTAGTATTGTAAGCTTTAAAGTAGTTGGCAAAGATTAACAGTAGTATAATTTTTGAGAATAGGGTATTCCGGTCATGTCAAAATTTAAGCAGATATTCGGTTTAACCTATTGTACAATTTATGAGGATTCATATAGTTAAGCTATGAGCTTTTTAATTTAGTTTTTCTAAAAGATAATTGCAATTAAACGTGCATTTCGTTTGAATTCACCGACCACCCTCGGAAATACACGATGATTACCGATCGCTAGTAGCGGTGGCAACAGCGGACAGCTCTCGAACAGCTGATCGGCTAAGTTGACGGTTGGCGACCCTGTTGTTTGACAACGAATAAAGGTACCTTTTTTGAGAGATGATTTGATCATTGAAACTTGAAGCCAAACATCTCTCTACTCGCTAGTCGGCAATGTAAAGAAAATCTTATCAGAAGTTACTGTTCTACTGCTGTTATAGCCCGGCACAGAACAATGTCGGCGTTGGAGTTTATACATTTTGAACAAGTGTTTGATATAACCTCAATAACCAAAGCAGGTGTCAACAAACGAGCGATTCTAAACGTTGACACAACAGAAGACAAAAATTTACTACGTGCACCCTAGATATAGCAACGTTGTCAAGTCGCTCACTTTGAGCGGTCTTTGTGACGTCACAAAGACCAATCCTAATTCAAACTTCAAACAACGATTTCTCTTAATTTAAAACAATGTTTGATATTTTACTTGTGAAGTAGCAAACAGTAGCACCCATACTTTGTAAAAAATGACAATTTCAAAAACACCGGAATACCCCATTGTGCATTAGATCGACAAGTTTTCGATCAAAAATTAACGCGGAAAACAATCATGGTTACAACGTCTTAACCGAGCGCCGCGTGCGATTCTTAGGCCCGTATTAATAGACGGTACTTGGGTGAAAAACTCACATAAATCTAGTTTTAAGTTGTGATCAAGGACTGCACGATTCAATAGTCGGTTATTAGGTGGCGGTTGAGTAATACTTGGCCGGTACGTCTCGCACGTGGTTACTTGCCTAAAAAACAATTTGGCGCGTATTACTAGTGGCCTATCAACGTACGTGAATCTTTACTTAAGTTTATTTAGTCCGAAAATCACTGATCAACACGCGGTCAAGTAAAGAATATGCGATACTTGGCTGATGATGGTCCATAGGTGTAATCAAGTAATCATCACGCAAGTAGAATTTTAAGTATTGATTTCAGTTGGACTATTAATACGGGCCTTAGGCAAGCAGTAAATTGACGAAGTAACGTCTTTCTGCAGGTAATCTTGACAATTTGACATAAATACAGCTGTCGTTGCTAAGCAACCCATTGTGTGGAATTGAGACGCTTTCGCATCATAATCTGGTTTTCAGACGATATATGGCAGGTTATTAAATTAAAAACGCTTTAAAGGCCCTTTGGGGTCGATTTCGAAAACCCATGCGGTGTAGGATCCTTCAGTAGCACACATTATCGCGTTTTGCATCACTGAAACGATTTTTACAAAAAAAAGATCATCTCAACTAAATAAAATAATTTTGACAATTTGTCATACTCAAGGTTACCGATGAGCAAGTACTTACTTTATTTACCAAAAATTCAATAATTTCAGTGTATCCTGGTCAATAATAATAATAAATAATAAATTCGATCCAGTTAAAAACGTCATAGTTAAGGCTATTTTACACTGCTCTACTTTCGTCGTTTTGTAAACTTCTTTTTAGTAACTAGACAAAGATTTAAAAGTAACAAAAGATGGCTAGACTAGACACACTTCTATATCTATTTCAGAATACTTCTACAAATTATTTGGCATTTTTTTGCATTGTTGGCAGACCTTACAAATGCCTCCACTGAAGTTAAGAAATACAACAGCACGGAATTTCCAACTATATTATCATTTAGAAATTTTTACTAGCAACTAAAAAAAGTTTAGAAAAGGACGAAAGTAGAATAGTGTAGTGTCAAATAGTCAAATAGTGATAAAAACTGCCAAAACCTAAAAATGAATTTTATTTTAAGCTGCATGGGGCACGCGTCTAAATGTATTGATCAATCTCAAATTTCACAGAAATTAAGTATTCCATACTTAAATACCGGGTGACCCACGCCATAGGTACTCCCGTTTATTTATGTAGTTTATAAAACTGGGCGAATAAAATTTGGGAAATTGTTAATAGACAAAAAATGCCATTCTTTAGGATAATCTTGAGGTTAATATGACTTCCGGTTTTTCCGGAAATGACGTCATCGTTGAAATTTTAAATGGCACCCTATATTCTTTGTGTGATATTTTCAATCAGGATAACATTCTGAACACAAAATCATCGGTCGTCAATTTTTATCACCAAGGCAACGCAAAAATAACTTTTTTGTGTATTAATCTGGCTATGAATTGGTGAAAATAGTCCAAAATTGTCAAATGTACACTAACTAAATCGATTTTGGCCGACATTACATTACTGGCGCCCTCTAGCGTGATTTAATTGGTTCTTGGCCAGTAAGTCATTTTTTCGATAGAAAGCATCTTTCCGATTACTATGATGCCAAATACTTGATATTTTGTTGAAATTCGTAGCGTACAAACGTTGTTAGAAGCAAGGAAATCGAAAAAAATATTGACCTAATGATCAAAGTCAGCGTACAAGTCAAACTCACTCAATGGACTACTCGAAGGAAGTAACCTTAAACATCATTTTCACGCTACGATTATCAGCAAA
The DNA here is from genome assembly GCA_963966075.1 of Aphodius sticticus. Lineage (NCBI taxonomy): Eukaryota > Metazoa > Arthropoda > Insecta > Coleoptera > Scarabaeidae > Aphodius > Aphodius sticticus. The sequence continues at coordinate 14,358,524 of OZ014506.1, forward strand.
ATATCAAGAATTTGGTATCATTGTGTCGGAAAAATGTTTTTCCTGGAATAAGCAGGGTACGGTAAGATGTTTTCTATCGAATAATCACGTTGTGGTCGTGAAAAAAATAACTCGTTGGCCAAGTACCAATTAAATCACGCTTGAGGGCGCCAGTAATGCAATGTCGGCCAAAATCGATTTAGTTAATAGTTAGTGTTTATTTGACAATTTTCGACTATTTTCACCAATTCATAGCCACCTAGATCAATAGACAAAAAAGTTATTTTTGCGTTGCCTTGGTGATAAAAATTTACGATCGATATGTTTTTGTATTCAGAATGTCATCCTGATTGAAAATATCACACAAAGAATATAGGGTGCCATTTAAAATTTCAATGATGACGTCATTTCCGGAAAAACCGGAAGTCATATTAACCTCAAGAGTATCCCAAAGAATGGCATTTTTTGTCTATTAATACTTCCCCAAATTTCATTCCTCCAGCTTCATAAACAAAAAAATAAACGGGAGTACCTATGGCGTGGGCCACCCGGTATATAGGAATAAATTGAGAGGGACCTGGATAAAATGAATATGTAAAAGTTCCCCCAGAAACGTTCACAAAGCGATATTTTTAACTTTGTTATTCTTCAAAGATTTCTTCTAAGTTGGGGATTTTTGCACTCAAAGGGCTTTAACTAAATGCTGTTATGGGTACACGCTAATGAAAAGATAATACGTTTTGAAAAATGGACCTATTTTATTATCAAATTTATAAATCAACGTTTTTTTTGGGATGTAATACAAAAGCGAAATGACATAAATCGTCAAAAGCTTCGATTCTTGTTTTATTCCGTATTATTATTATATACAAAAACGTAAATGTAATATTATTAACAGGACTACCACCAAACTACTTCATAACACCAGAATATCTATTATATTTCTCATTTTATTTCTATTCAGTTCTTGGAAAATCCTCTAACTGAACAAAGATATTGTGCGCAGTATAAATAATATTCGAGAGAATCTCTGTAATATATTCCTTGACAATCGTCTCCTGAAACAAATTTAACCAAAGCTGAAGGAAATTACCAAAAAAAGAAAAAACTAATAACAGAGAAAGAATTTATCTTGTAGATCTAAGAAGTATTTTTTCATATTACTGTGTCGTCGTCAATGTGCATGTTGTATACGTTGTACTAGATGTTCTCCAAATCGACATCAAAATGTGTCTATGTCACCCTGCGTCTCTCCCGTTGAACTTTCTGTACTGTAATGTTTGTGTATGTGCAAATGAATGGGTCCTTTGTGCTGACCGCACCGACACATACCCAACCCAGATGGACTTCCTCCAAACCTTCTCCAACAACAATACACTTCTCTATTTTCGAATCCCTGCTGTGATTCCTATTGGACAGCTTGATGATGATGACGATGTTCCCTTCCTCCGATGGTTGTGTGCTATTTGCTCAATGTGATTTCTCGAAGACTTGTTTATTTAAGCACAAGCCGGAGACTCGATCGTGAACTTTGTAAGTCTACCTATTTATGAATAAGTTTTAGGAAATCAATACATATACAAGGTATCCACAGCGCAGTAAGCCAATCAAGCGGGAAACAGCGATATTTATTTGTTTTCGTAACTTTTAATTACGCTCTAATGCTGTATTTTAATTGGATATTGTCGTGTAAATAATTCGTATAGCTGTGCGGAGTAAGTTAGTTATTTAATGGAGGTTAGTGGATTGGAAGAGTAATGTAGGAAAGTAATGAGGGGAAAACACTGACTGACTATCTTGGATCTGCGTTGTTCAGTAAACTTGAGGAATGTCATGATTTCTTAACAATTCAATATAACAATTTTACCCTTTAGGTATCTTTGGAATTAAATGTTTTGGAAAAAAACTGTAAGTGAAAAGCAAATGGTACCAGAAGCAGTAATATTTATTTGAATCTTTAAATACGCTTTTCTCATAATACAATAAATTCAATAATTTCCAATTTTTTTAAATTGCGGTGTCCATAATACATACCACAGACCTATCTAGTTATACCCTACTCCTTGGAACTTTGATAATAATAAAAAAACGGTTAACAAAACGGTTTGTTATTTGACAAAATCCTCACGTCGATTTGTAAAATTATCAAAATATACATATTTTCATCGAATTTAATTTCCGAGCTTCAATTGTTTTCTACTTATGACGTCATCGGCACTTTTTTTAAATGGCCACTCCATATTTTTTGTACTGCTATTGATTGATCTGTTAATTGTCTTGAAGCTAATTCAAAAAATTTATCGCCTTACATAACAAATTTTTCGAGAAAAATACGATTGAAAATTAGGGGAATATTGATAACTTTGGTTTGTTTATGGAAAGGCGTTTTCGCTTAATTTAGTTGCGCTGAATGCGAATCTGAGCTCAAAAAATTGCATATCACCAGGGGCGTAGCTACGGGGAGCAGTGGGAGCAAACTGCTCCAGGCGCACGAGTATAGAGGGCGCAAAATTGGGAGGGCAATAAAAAACTTTTGTGGAAAAAAATCTATTGGCAAGATTTTCTAAATAAAACTCTAAGGACCTAAGTATATTGTTCAGTTTAAATGACTGTTATGACTTTTAAATGGCTATTATTTTACTAAATGAGTGTGTTTTTTATTCATAAACTTATAAGTATGTAAGTGGTTTTCAGTATTTTCTTGTTAATATGAAACACATAATGTTACTTATTTTAAAAGAAAGAAACTGCCAATTCCAAAATTTTAGTGGTAGGTAGGTAAAAGTTTCAATTGCCTAAAACGTTTTCTTCCAAATAATTTTGATGAAACTTAAAAAAAAACTTGAAAAAATGTTCCTAAACATCATTTGAATGGGGTTAGAAAAGCCTACTGTGGTATCCAACCAACCTTCATCTGAACTGTGAAAATGTTTTCAAGGTTGTAATTTATTTTATTACTGTAATGGTATATGGCGTTTGTATATAGCGGTTGCAACTTTGTAGACATTAGAATTTTCAAAATTTTCAGATTAGTAGTTATAAAAAACGAAAAAAGAAGAAATTATAGACAATAAAATTTAATTATTTACTTGCCAACTGAAAATACCAAAATAATAGGCTATCACGTCTTAGCCCAGTGCAATTAAACAAATAAAGCTATTCACTTCGGAAAAATTCAAACCCAGCTGGATTTTTAAATACGCCTTTGATTGGGAATTAGAAATAACGTGTAAAAAGTTTCCATAGATATCGTATTTGGGTTGCGAGGTTGTTCACGGTCAAATATGACCGAATTGGATTTTTTTTATTGATCGGACAATGGATTATTTTTAGGAAGCTTTTAATTCTGCACATATATTGGTATATACATCGTTTCCGTACGATGCCTGTATTTATATAACACTATTGCCATAAGTGCAATAAATAACTACATCAGTAAAAAGATCAACTCTTTATTTATCCCAATCACATTGACCGATGTAAAATGGAGGAATTCATCAATAGTATTTATATAAAATACTTGGCGCATCTGAAGAATATACGGGTTAGTTTAATTTGTTAGAAATCAGGCAGCTGCTACGAATTTTTTTTATTGTCATAAAACCCTAAACTGGGTTTCTCAAAGATGTTGTATATATAAACTCCGTCTTTTGTTCAATCTGGAATTCAAAAATTGAAAGTGGGATAACTTAAATTAAATATTCAAAAATGCCTGACCTCTTCGAAAAACAAGCGGCGCACAAATTCTTCTTGCTCCAGGGCGCTGAACATGTAGCTACGCCACTGCATATCACATCAGGTTATTGCGTTTTGTTATGTTTATTTTATGAAGCCGTCTACACCCCACTTATGGGATCGCTGTAAATGCTTCAAAAACATGTGGGAACATACTTTTGGGATTTCAGGTAGAAGTGCAAAGATTAAAGTTTTACTATGAGACCCTTTTGAGGTTTCTAGTACAATAGGTTCAGCTCAATTTGCAAAAATTCCCAAAAATGCGCTTGTTACATTTTGATGTCACTTTTCTCGCAAATTTTAACGCGATAGAAAACTTTTGAGACCGGATTCGTCATTAGAACAAATAAATCTATACCGTAAACTTGGGTGACTTTGGCCGCCCTGGGTGACTTTGGCCACTATTCGAAAATTTATTTATATTGTTTAGATCTTTGTTAATATTTCAAACATTGCGAGTATTTTTGGTTATTTATATTTTAGATACTATATTGAATACAAAGGTGCTTAATGAAAGTTAGATGCTAATTTATTTTTTTTGTGGCAGTGTTCAGAACATAGCTTTGAAAATTGACCAATTTTGTTACTATGAACAACTTTGTTTGTGTTGAGTAATCTATCAGCATCCATGATTTGCCGCCGATAACATTAGTCCTGTGGTTTGTTAGGAATATCTTTCTGCAAAACCCGCGTAGGTTAAAGTGCTCGGTGTAGTCAATCGAGGACAGTAAAGTCGGGCATTCTCAGTGGAAATGGCCATCAAATGATGACATTTCTGTGGTATGACAAAGATGACATTTTACAAGCAATAAAAACACCTGTCCCGTCCAAAGGAGGTTTCTTCATTATACCAGAAGTACAAAATTATGTCTAGCTATACCGGGTGATTCAATTTCGAGGCTTATTAGATCTCGCTTATTAGTGGAGATAGAGACTATGTTTAAATTTGGCAAAGTTTCGTATTTTTGTGCTGAACAATTATCTGAAAAGAAATTTTAGCTATCATTTTTCATTTTAAAGATATCCGCAAAAACTGAAATGTTAAGATATCGTTTTTAATTTTTTATTCAAAACCAAACGTAGCTAGACATTTGAAACAAAAACATTCTACAGTGACTTTTTAACAAGGAATGCAGTGTTATTTTTTAATTTGAAATAACATCAAAGATGGCGGCGTAATCATGGCCAACTTTTGTTCTTCTTATGGGCGCCATATTGAATTTTGGCATTTTCCGATAGTCGTTTTTTTCTCATTTCCGCAATGTATAACATGTTAGCATTATTTTTTAAAATAGTCATAAAATAGTTTTGTCATGATCTTTTTGCTGATTTTAACATATTTTGTTCTTGAACACTTTTAAAACATATTTGGTGGCCAAACTCGAGCATACACTAGCTTATCGTTTCATTGGCATGATAAACAGTAGTATGGCCAAAGTGACCCAATAATGAATTCTGACTTTGGCCACCCATATATATACATAAAAGAAGTATATCCTGAAGTTGGAAATATTAGTGTTTTGAGATTTTTGAAGTACTATCAAAGACCCAAAAAATAGCACAAGTATGAGTAAATTATATCTACTCTGTTAAAAGTTAACAGACTTCAAATTTCAAAAGTGGACTAAAGTCACCCAAGTTTACGGTACCCAAAAGTCCCAGAATTCAATTTCATATTCAATTCACAATGTCCATCCAAAGTTATCAATATTTTCCAATTTGTTAATTGTTTTTCTTGAATGTTTTTTTTATGTAAGACCATAAAATACTTTTGCTACCATTTATACAATTAAAAGATCTATCAAAATCAGTTAGAAAAAAATGACGTGTTTTGACGTGTTTATGCGTTCACTGTATATTATTTGTATTGTAATTTATAACCCAAATATGATATACATTTTTCTATGTTTCAAAGTATCTAATTACTTAAATTTTTGTTAACTAGAAAATAACTTATTATTTTTGTTTTGGTTTTACGTGTAATTAGTATTTATTGAAGCTTGTAGGTATATTTATAAGTTTTTCCTGTTTTCTTCCAAAGTAATCCCTATCCCTACTATATACTAAAAGTCTAACACACTCCGCGCAAGAAGTTTACGAAAATCGGCGAATCGGGGGAAGGGTCTGCTCCTCGGAGAAGCGAAAATCGGCGCCGCAGGCGCCGATTTTCCGCCTTAAATTGGATTGTACAGCGCTTAGGCCTTCGATTTCGTCCATTTTCGGCCCAGTTTTCGTTATTTTTTACCTCGATTCGGGTAAATTTATGGATTATGCTTTAGGAGTGTACAGGTCAGCGCGTCGCCATGGCAACCGATCGTGGTTGCTAGGCAACGGCCGCGCGCTTCGCGACGCGGTCACCAGACGGCGGCACATCATCATGTCGCTGTTCGCATTACGCTACGAAGCAATAGATGGCGCCCCGTAACCGCTTCGAACGTACGAGATAATCACGTCGCGCGTGTAGCAGCATCCGGGCTTTTTGTTTCCCTCTTAACGCTTCGGCGATCTACCTAGGTCGACCAGCAGGCCTATTAGGCCTGCACATTCTCCTAGTCCCTACTATATACTAAAAGTCTAACACAGTCCGCGCAAGAAGTTTACGAAAATCGGCGAATCGGGGGAAGGGTCTGCTCCTCGGAGAAGCGAAAATCGGCGCCGCAGGCGCCGATTTTCCGCCTAAAATTGGATTGTACAGCGCTTAGGCTTTCGATTTCGTCCAATTTCCGGCCAGTTCTCGTTATTTTTTAACTCGATTAGGCTAAATTTATGGAGTATCGTTTCGGACTGTCCTCGCCAGCGTGTCGTCATGCCAATCGATCGCGGTTGCTAGGCAACGGCCGCGCACTTCGCGACGCGGTCACCAGACGGCGGCACACGGGATTACGCTACGAAGCAATAGATGGCGCCCCGTAACCGCTTCGAACGGTTTTTTTTCCGGGCTTTTTGTTTACCTCTTAACGCTTCGGCGATCTACCTAGGTCGACCAGCAGGCCTATTAGGCCTGCACATTCTCCTAGTATTATACTAATATATTTGAATCTCTGTCCATAATTCGTCCATACTGAGTCGAGTTAATGATGACATCCAGAACACTTGTAAAAAAGATATTTACTGTCTTTATTGTGTTTATGGTTTGATCTGAAGGATCTTTGTTTTATGGGCATTGCCTTGTTACATTGATAGTGATTTACGCAATTAAAATATATAATATGTTAAGCAGGCAGTATAATAAATAGTATAGCTACGCAGATACATTTTCTGTATCATGAACAGTAAAGTAATGTACCACAGTTTGCAACCCCCTTTCTAAAGTATAGTTTGAATGAAAGTATATTCAGGTACAACAGTCAATTTAATTTAACTTCCTCATCAATAAATAGAGAAATAAAGGAATAGTCAAACAACATCTACAAAATGTCAGTATCAAGCAGCTGCTTCAAGTGGGGGATACAAGAAAAAGGGTTATTAAATAATGTACATGTAAATGTATATAGTTGGTTCCATATCCTTTTTAACCCTACTATAAGTAAACGTTTCTATTAAAAAGAGCTTGATTGGATAGCAATTGATTTGAGAAAAACGTATTTAATGATTTTTTTAGTTTATGAAACAAACTTAATATATTTACTTTGGTCCTCAATTTGACACTCAAGTGATGTTGTCGAATTCCAGAAAATTACATTATTATTATTTTATTTATACATTAACAATGTAAACATTAAAATTAAATTAAACATTGAACAAGGCAAGCCATTTGAAACTATTGTCAATTATAAATATTTAATTATACATGTGTTCAAAATTAAAAACATTTTAGTAATGTTTTAAACATTTTGAAGTAGGTACATAAATCGATTAATTTAACGTAAGGTCAGCACAAAAGGCCACCACGATCATATTATTTAAAAGCTAAAGTAAAGCTCTCTAGTCTATACATATACATCACAATGTACAGCTCTGAGTCTGATAACTCAATTAGTATATTTTTCTAATTTAATTCATGACCAAGTATGTAAAATCATGCACAAATGCGAAGAGAAAATCAATCGTTGTAAATAATTATGGCTTAGCAATAGCTAATTATATTTAGATTATAAAGATCGGCCATTTGTTGATTATAAACATTAGAATTCTGTGTTCTGCTTGATAGTCTTACTGTTGCTTAGTACCGTATATCATTGTAAATAGTTAAAATAAATTAAATATTAAAATTCTAGACTTAACTATCAATTATATTTCCAATCAATCAAATATGTTATTTCTAACTATCATTACGATTCTTATCAATGTTTGCAAGTCGACAATCCGTTATGCACTATAACTTGATCGTGTAAATTTCTCTTAATCATTCATCTTCTTAAGGGTTACTAGCTTTGTCTATATAAATCGATTTTAATGGAACAATACTCTTTCAGAAACTATCTCTCTCTTTACTATTGACTCTAGTAAATCCCTTCAATCATATCCGTGTATAATTATCGATATATCAAAGAAGAATAAGAGAGAAATATATCACCTTAAGATTATAATTATATATTTGTAAATTTTTTTCTTATATATGTACATAGAGAAATAGTATATAAAATAATATATTTGTGTCATCTGTTGTATGGAGTTCTATATATAATATGGTCACTATAGAAAAAGAAGAAGAAATATCTCTGTTGATGAAATCAAACACACCAGTACAAATGTCTACATACATACCTACATACTAGATGAAATATATATCAATGTTGAATGCTGAAAAATTTAATTGGGGAATCTTTTATGTCTCGAAATTTCAATAGTACCTAAAACCGGAAGCAATAGTATCCACAGAAATAATGCGAAATATATAAAGTGTATATCATATTTTTGACAATCTGCTTTTTGTTCATAAAATATTCCTCACGCGAGATTTTATCATATCAAGTGTCACCAATAATGTAACTGTAATAAATTGTAAAGCGGGTGAAAGAATTAAATTGTGATATGATTGATTTGTTGTCTCCTTATTGTAGCATTACCAGTAGATTAGCTGTAGTAATAGTGCAAACATTCAACATTTCTCATTATGTATAGAATTTGACTTCCTTATACAAATGATCTAAATTAAAAACAACATTATTCCACCCAAAATTTACAGCCTTTTATGGAAACTCATTTCTGGTAAGTGCACGGATATATTTAGTGTTTGTACTGATTCTTCATTCTTGCTTTTCAGAAATCGAAAAATCGCTTTCCATTATTGCAATATGTACTTTGTTTTTTAATAAAATAATTATCATTGGGTAATGTATAGTTTTATTTAATTGTTATCCTTTAATTTTCTGTTCTAACTCTTCTTTTGGTTAATCTATCAGACACTTAATAGGAGATAACAGTAACAGCTCTAAATACACCGAGTCATCAAATTGAAGCTCCGACACGAAATATTTCGTTTCGACGTTTTTTTTTTGCTGGGAGTGATCAGCCTGTCCCCTACCAACGTCAATCCGTAATCACCAGCGGTGTTTAAAGCTCCTGACGTCTGCTGTCTACACCGGGCAGCAATAATATGCCCAGTCAGCACAAAAACATCTCGGCGATGTTCCTGAGATGTTAAAGTCACAAATTGAACATCTTGAAATCTCTCTCTCGCCGATATGTCGCATAGACCGCCTATGTAGCTCACATTCAACTTTAAACTGCTAATTGCATAGATGTTAACAAAGGACATCTGTGCGATGTTCAAGTTTGGACGCTTTTGGAATGTGTTCCGTTAACGTCTCGCAGATGAATGCAGTCGTGGTATTATTATCAACGTATATGAACTATAAAGTAGTTTCATTACGGCATATATTTGGTGTAGATTTTGAGGGCGCATGCGTGGCCCGAGGCCCAGGTTCGCCATTTTCCCGTAAGGTGGCGCTAGCTTATTTCTGCTTGCATTTTTGTGCTCAAACACAATATTAGTGAATTTCACACTCAATTATCGAGAGGGAATCTTTAAAACGGTATTACATCGAATTTCGAACTTAACTTGAAATTAATTTTTGTGCTAGTTAAATTTGTCACAAAACGGTCAAAAGAACCAGTAAATATACTTAATAAAATCATAGTATGACAACACTGAAACATTAAAAAGGAGGACCATGTGAAAGGAAGGGTGACATTTGAGCACAAGAACTGTAAGGCCAGCCCTCTAAAAAGATGCACTGCCCGAATTATAGCCTACATCCCACATTATGAGCTCGTCAAATAACATAAAAGTTATCACTAAAAGTTTGGATGAGCCTTTGCCTTCATGAGAAAAGTTCATAAAACAATTGAATTCTAAACTAATAACCCCAAGTATTTGGAGGATTTATCAGATAATGAAATGGTGATTTGTCTTTATAACAAGACACCTAAAATTAACATTAAAACAATATATATGTGACCTGGAAACAGGGCCGCGTTTACCAGTAGGCAAAATAGGCATGTGCCTAGGACCCGGCGAAAGGGGGACCCCGTAAGCAGCCTCCTTCGACCTAAATAAAATAGGGGCTAGTGCTAGGGTCGACTTAGAATTAGCATTCGAAGTAATATATAATTTTAGAAAATTATATATATCAAAAATACTTTATATACTACTTTATATAATAATACCATTTATTACAACTCAAATTCAATTGCATATCACCCATATGATACTTTCAGAAGTGCACACTTTTTAGTTGACCAAACTCGCTTATAAAGCCACTGTTTATAGTTTTAATAAAATAATTATAGTAAGTTATTGATCCACATATTTATAGAAATAACAAAACATAGTTTATTGCAGTTACCCAGATTTTATTTTCGATAATAAAACGTAATGCACCTCTCCTAATGTTGCGCGGTACATTTTCGGAGTAAACACTCTTGCAAAACTTGAAAAGGATTTTATGATATCATCAAAACAGTTATTGAAACCAAAATCAGAAAAAGAACATTTTCGGTTTGCAAAATAACGTTTTTTCATTAAAAATTTTAATAAATATTAACAACTTAAAAAATGTCATTCTTATTTCTTTAAAAAATATATTTATTATTGGTCTTATATCATATACGATGTGTAGGTTGAGGGGCCCGGAATATCAGGTGTGCCTAAGGCCCGTAAAACCCTCGATGCGGCCCTGCCTCGAATAGAGACCAAAAGTTTCGATACTGAGCGAAGCAGGTAGGTCTTGCTATTGGATACCTGCTTCCGTCAAAATCTCAAACTGAATTTTTTTGTCACAAGAGCAGTGTCTTTGCAGGTAAGATATATCAAAAATTTCTTGTTGTAATCCGAGTACCGGAAGAAACTACTAACGCCATCCAGGAGCACACTGGGAGCACACCACCAAAAACAGAGTAGGACCTGATATAATATGAATACTGATTTACTTACGAAAAAGTCATTTTAAGTTCATCTGTTGTCAACAATTAGTTATTATTTCTATTGTAAACACCATGCAATGAAAATAAACAAACAAACAAAAATTACATTTTGCTTAAAGAAAACAACAACTGTTTGGGTTCTTATGTTAAGGAACAACCTGTATATGGGAAAATAAACCTATAATGTGATCTTCAATCTTCTTACATAAATGTAAGATCTTTATCTTTAATATGTATCTTTATGAGTACATATCTTGCGTATTATCCATTTTACCTTGAGAAATTTCGTTTATTTCAAATAAAAAAATTAAATATTTCAAAATGTATGTACTTAGTATTTAATTATGTACAAAAATAATACTAATTCAATAATAATATGTATCATAATATAAATAAAATAAGTCATTTTAACAATTTAACAGGTACCTTGCATACGTTTACTTCTGTGTCAGTTACAACTGCATTCAATTCCTAAAAGCGAAGCAATCATCATATACAATTCTACATACTTCATTCATACTTTACCTTCCTCTGGTAAGTTCGGTTTATATTATTAGATGGTGTATGAAACTGCAAATTCGTGAGAAATTCAACTTTAGCTTCATTATCTTCATTTCGAACTTCTCTCGCCAACTCTGCAAAGCATTCATTCAGGAAGAATGTTGTCTCTTGAGTTGTTTCTTTAGTCGCTTTTCCACTACATAAATCTGATAGAATAGTATAACAATCTCTGGAAATAAGAAATTTGCTTTTATATTTGTTATATTTAAGCTAAGAAGTTTATACTTACTTGAGATTTACTTCACTATGTTGTGATTCCTCAAACAAAGCGATGTACTTCAATACCCTTGAGATTATGTTCAGGGTATTTCTTCTGGAATTTTGCTGCAGAATTTCTATCCACTTGTCCAACGGAGCATTACCACCAGAATTCCTTCCTTTTGCCAAAGACCCCAAAGCTAAGTTCTCATATTTACTTATGGTGGTTCGAATATCATATATCGACTTATGAGGCAATGCTTCGGCTATTAGGTCCATGTTGGTCACCCCATGAGCTTTTAAAGCTTCCAGTAGGGTATTCTTGTCTTGATTATTCCAACTATTCACTGAAATGAATAGAATTATTAATATGTGTCTGTTTTATAGAAACTTTTTAGTTTATATTACTGCAATGTATAGGCAACCCAATCAACAGTGTTGAGGAAATAGTCATATGTGCAATGTTGGTTGCATATAAAAGTTTTTTTAAGTATACCCAAATGAAGCACAGATAAATTACCAGACAAAGTTTATTGTATAAAATGTTACGGTTATAAGAATGAGTATCAAAAATACAATAACAACACATCTTCATCACAAAATTTTACAGTCTTTTGTAGTCATTCAAAATATTCTCTAACTTTTGAAACGATTCCAGGAAATGTTCGTCAGTCAGGCCATATTTCGTATAATGGTGCAAGTACGCAGAATGCACAAAGAGATTCCAAGCGTCCTCCAATATAAAATTCAGACTATTACAGATATTATTGTTGTTTGTCAATAACGAGATAAAATTTTCGTAGTAAGCAAACTTCCTCTCCTGAGGATAATGAACGAATTTCTCGTTTTCCGGTAGCCAACCAACATACGAGGACGGTTCAATGAATTTCTTGATATCTCTCTGCGAGGGGCTCCCAGTTCCTCTCGTAATTAAAATATTTCCGATGTAACGAATCTTTTTACAGAGCGTATTCTTAACAGTTATATCGTTTCTGCTATTTTTCGTAACTTCGTTAATCAGCGTCGACCATGTTTGCATAGGTTCGTAATTGATATTGTCTCTATTAAAATGCGGCGCAGTTGTAATTTGCAAAAATCTATAGGACGGGTGAGCGGAAACATGAGAGATCAACCGCGAGAAGCATAACTGCTTAACCGGTTGCATAACCGATGCTAATTGCTGCGTTATCAGAGTATTCAGATCTTTTAAATTCAGTTCTTTACTCGAAAATAAACTTTTACACGCGTGGTGAGTTTTATCATTTTCAAATAAAATCGTACAATCAGTTATATCATATAATTTCGATAATGTTAATAGAGTGTTATAATTCTGGGTGACTACATCACCGGTTTTATACGGTAAGACTATAACGTTAATGAGAAATTTTGATGTATATTCCTCGCGTATGGCTTCGATAACTTTACTCCCTACGCCTGAGCCTGTACCTCCAGAAGAACTGAGGATATTAATTATCGAACCGACAAAATCGCATTTTTCTACTTCTTTCCGAAGGCGCTCCAACGTTTCGTCAAGCACGAGAAGGCTCCGAGATGTATAACCAAACGCCCAATTATTTGCAGATCCACCGTAAGCGTTTGAGACAATATTCCTATACCTAATCTCTTTATTCTTATTCGCTAGCGAAGTTACTTTGTCCTCGGTGTCAATGAGTATCGATTTCGGTTCCAAATAGTCTTTTTTGATGTTAAACCACTTGTGTAACGCCTCCGTAGCGTAATCACTGTTTAGTCCCTTCGTAGCTTTTACTCCTTGAATGTCGTCGTATAAGAATTCATACAGCGATTGACCAATTTGATTCCCGCATTGTCCGTATTGCAAAACAATGTTACTCATTATGCATTCCGCTATAATGATTTGTAAACAAAACAAATTGTTAGGTTAGGTTTTAATAAACGTACCTTTACTCAATAGTACGTTCAATAGTAATAAAGTAAAGAGCAATATAAAAGTAATAAAAGTAAACTTACTTGTTGGAATCTTCGTAGAAATCGCATAAAATGAGAAACAAATAAATACAAAAAAAACTCCTAATTTCAGTAACTCGAATTTTTGACGTTATGGTAACGTGCTGCCATCTTCACGCAATCTTACGATCTATCATTTGCCAATCTCTAAATTCGTAAGTAACTACGTGAGCAATGCGAACTTAGAGCACTTCAAATTCCGGGTATCTCTCAATAAGTCCACATTTATTTATCATTTCCTAGTTTGTGTCAGTATCAGCTAAGCGAGTGGCTTTCGCCCTCGGATTTGTGGATATACTAGTGTGTGTTGCGGCAGAAATATTAAGCTAAGTGTGTTGTTGGAACGGGGATATGAGCTGGTGACAATGGGCTCGCAATTTGCCGTTCGGCAATGTCACAATCGCACGTTCAAGTTTCAAATTTGCCGCCTATTCACATCGCCAATGTACAGGAAGCGTTGGCGGCAAATGGAGATAGTACGGTTTCGTTGATTTCTTCGGAAGAAGAAGAAGTTATTAGCTGTTATGAAAATGGAGATGTACAGCCGAGTATAAGTATAATTAATTCCAGCGATGTGGTCATTGGCTCTGTTACGCAATTTCATGGACCGGTTACCATTGTACAGCATATTCCAGCAATTGAGGACTTGAAACAGAATGGAGCGGATGGAACAAAGAACAAAGGTAATATTTTATTGTATTTTTTTTCTGGTATGAAACTATGTGGATTTGTTATCTTATACATCAATAATTTAAGAGCTTAATTTGGATTTTATGCTGGCTTAGGATATCAAAACACTTTCCTGGTTTTCTTCGCATTTTAATAATTAAGATTATAATCAAATGGTACTTTTATTATTCCTATTACTTTTGAATATTTTGAAACTACCTTGTTCAACTTATCAAGATTTATAATACTTATAGGTAAACAATAAGTGAAGATTCTAATCAATTCAAAAAGGTGATTAATTATTTATTAGCGCAATGGTATGTATATAAATGTCGTATGCTTGTGACAACATTTTGTTATCTGCACGTGTTTATGTATTTGAGTGTTGTTGACTGTATGCATAATAAATATATAGGTAATTTGGCATATTAAGCTTATGGTTGATAAAGCAATTGAATAACACCAATTTCGCAAGAAAGGTTGTCAATATATCACCGAAATTTTGCCATCTGTTGCGCGCCACTACGGTGGGGCGCCAAATTAATATAAAATTTGTTTTTGATGTTTGGCGCGAAAACAACAGAATACGCATTATCGATAACATATGATATTACTATTGATATTATATTATACATAATATACAGGGAGTCTACCATCAGCGTCCGTAAATGTACAGGGCCATAATATAATAATACTAATAATAATAATATAATAATATTATACTTATTAATGAAAATATAGAAAGTTGGCCTGAAACAGTTTTTTTATTTACTCTAACCGAAGAGAATTTAAGAATACCGATTTTTTCTAAAATTGACATCCAGGAATAAAATGAACAATTGTTACTCTAATTTCTGTTATAAGATTTTCTGTTGATGGATACTGAGGAAATTGTGTTGATGAAGTTATCTTAAAGATAATGTCACATCTCATATCATACAATAAATATTATTTGCAGGAAACTAGTATCTAAGTACATTGTTTATTTGACCAATAATGCTGCAACTTTAGACATTATTTTCTACATATACTTTAGGACATATTGGACATATTGTTGAATACAATTTCCAGTTTCTAACTATGTTTTATTATGGACCAGATAATTGTTGCTATAAACAATTTAAAAAAAAACAAATAGATCCATGCACAATTAGAGGTTAAAACGTTATAACTAAGTATGTTTATATTTTCTGCCTATAAAAACTATTGATTTAAAAATGAAATAATAAGTTATTATTCAATATTAACCCATTCTTATTAGGTACCTATTCTCTACGCTCTGTTTTAACAAGCTCAGTGGTCATACGATTGATATGACCCATAAAGCAACAAACGTAATGGCTTTTTAATGGCTTTATGATATAAACTAGTGGAACTTGCAATTTGGGAATAAAAAGTCCATCTGAAACTCCTATGCACTTGCCCAAAATCAGCGTTCCGGAAACTTATAAATATTGTACAAAATCACACTACAACTATTGCAACTGCAACAAATAAATATAAACAATTACAACTTATTCTGGTGTTTTTAGATTTCGTTAATTAAATACGAGGTATGAGATATCTTGATAATATATGATACTCATACGAAATATGGTATAAGATCCTGCCATTGGAGAGCCATTCTGTTTAATTATGTGATATTTCAAGGGATTTGATGCAAATTGACTAAAAAAATACAGAAGTTTGGTGATGGCAGATGACTTGACAGAATATCGATCATTACTGGCATAATAACCCGAATCTAAAGTCGTTTTTAAAGCTTCTCCTAAACCTTACATCTTTCAATATTTTTAATTAATTATTTATTGCATTCTTCTTTCATATCCTTTAATATAATAATAATAATTTGTTTCTCTAAGCTAAATAGTTTTGGAGATATGGATGAAAACATGGGTGGGCAACATTTCGAGAAAGTACAGAGAACGAAATGTTCAATGAGAATGATTGAATAAAGGAATCATGAATGCGAATAAAAATACTGCAAGACTGTTATTTTTCCTTTTGCTAAACTTGTACCCAGCAATAAGAATAGAAAACGTTATAATACTGTTTTAAAAAAAGAGTATGTACAGTTTCGGCCATTGAAAAGTAGTACACAGGGTTTTGACACATACTCTCAAAATTGAAAAAATTGCATGGTGTAATTTTTTATTTTATCACGGTCGTTCTTGTTAGTGTCATTGAAAACAGTGGCGGACACTGTCCGTAGATCTTAAAAATGCCGCAGCTGTCGAATTTACAAAAATCTATTATAATTACTAGGTTAAGGAACAATGTTCGTATACGAGTTATCGCAGAAGAAATAAATGTGAACAAAACCACTGTGCTTAGAGCCAAAAGGAAACTTGAAGAAACTGAGACGATTGAAAGAAAAATAGGCACTGGAAGACGAAAAATTTCAAATGGTGAACAGGACGTGCCATTAGCCGAATTTCTTCGGGCCAATCCTTTTCGAACAGCGATTGCGGCTAGAATAATAACTAATTTCCCAGGATCTACTAGAACTGCGAGAAGAAGAATACGCGAGACAGAGCTCCGCAACAGGTTGGCAGCTAATAAACCTTTTTTAAATGATAGGCACAAGTTGGCCAGGATACAGTTGGCCAAAAATGTAGTCTTTTCCGACGAAAAGAGATTTCAATCATGTAGCAACGGTCGGGTACGCGTATACAGACCTGTTGGGCAACGATTTCAGGAAGAATTTGTGCGTAGGGTTAATCTTCAGGGACGATTCTCCGTTAACGTTTGGGGCTGGATAAGTGCCCAAGGGCTAGGCATCTGTGTGATTATTGAAGAAAGGCTAACTGCTCTTGTTTATAGAGATATCTTACAACGATGCATGTTGCCGTTGGTGACGCAAGTTTTTGGTGATAATTTTGTGTTTCAACAAGACAATTGCCCTATACATACTGCGAATATTATTCATGAATTTCGGAGAGAAAACGGGGTCTAGACTTTAGCTTGGCCGGCTAGGAGCAGCGACCTCAATCCAATAGAGAACATTTGGGGTATGATGGCTCGTAGAATTAATGACCAGATATTACCACAAAATCGACAAGAATTAATTAATAGCATTGCTGAAGCATGGGATCAAATACCTTTAGAACAAGTTCAGCGCACAGTTTTATCAATGCCTAGAAGACTCCAAAAGGTAATAGATTGTGGTGGTGCTACAATAAAATATTAACTTGATTTTTACATTTTGTTCGTCATAGCTTTTTTTAAAGTTCAATAAAATTTGTGTTTTGTCTACGTCCCTGATTCAATTATTTGTTGTGACAGTTAGAAAATGACAGTGATTGTCAATTTCAAGGGAAAATTTACAAAGCCAAGATTTTTTCTGTGTCAAAGTGTACTTCCTTCTTTTCAATGGCCGCAACTGTACTTTTGTATCAAATTCAATTGTTTTTGATTTGACGTAATACATGTGTATTTTTAAGTTGTTAACCTCTATTTTTTAGCTGCATTTGATGACCTTTTGATTCTGTTAATGGTATTTAACAGGTATTTTCGATAAATTTCTTTGCCCACGCATACCACTTAGAGAAACGCTGTCAGTCCTTTAACCACACTTAAAATGTTCTGGATTTCAGGTAAAGATACAAAGTATGAAGTTTATTTTAAGTGCCCTTTGATGGTTCTATGACAATGAGTTAATTCGCTATAAGTAAACAAAACAAAAAATATTCATATGTAGGTTAGGTCAAGAAGAATTAAATGTATACCTACTATCGAAATTAATAAGGAAACCCCCTATGTTGCTATTAATAAAAACTCAATTCCAATTGAACGTCGAGAATAAAATTTATTTAAAAATGTATTTTTAAATAATTCTAAATTATTACTGATTAAAAAATTTAAAGAAGTTTTAAACTGAAGTACATATGTTGCAACTAAGAAATAAATTAGACATAACGTCGTCTCTAACGTCGTCACGATGCAAAAATCTCTGGACTATACTATTAATCAAATCGTTGTATTGACGTTAATGTTAATGTCAATCTTTTCACATGTTGTAGAAAGAGTGAACGCATGACAATCTCATCGTAGCTAGCTGATGTCACGTGGCCTTCGACCAATCTTGCTACGTCACACTAATCACAGCGCCTTCTGGTCTGACTCATATTTAAAGTGACGAGACCGATTTTAATATTATTAATTGTGTACGAACCGATTGTGTTCTTAAAAAAAACAACGCTTGCGGACGGTTCTGGTATACGTTTGGCAGTAATACAGCGTATTAATTTTTAATTTTGAGACTTGTACTAATTATGAATTGAACTAATTAATTTACCACTAATGTATTTCCCATTTATATTTTTAGAACTTGTAACATACAATGAGTAGATATGCCAGAATAATATTTAGAATACCTGTTTCTTAATTATATAACATAATTTATGACGCCTAACTAGGAAACATGACAGGTTAAGTGTTTATTTTGTAAACAATTGCATCCAAAAACATGTAAGTAGTCATTTTATGATTATTATTTAGTAGGTTATTGAACAAAAAACATTACAGATATCAAAAGACCATATAATGTAAAAGTAGGTATACCAATCAATTCAATCACTGCTTACGCATTTTAGATTTTTATTAACGATTATTATTTTATTGATTAGATAAGGTGAAACAAATTGGTCTATAATTCTTGCTCTATGGCCTTTTATGATGTTGTAAAATTAAACATTGATTTACTATTTAAATATCGCAGTAACAAAGGTGTTCTGAAACTATTTTATTTAGCATTTTTTCTTAGAATTTGCTGATGAATATACCATTTTTTGTCTAAAGCTATGAATCACTCTCGATGTGATATAAAATAATAAAAAATTGAGTTGGTTCTGTACGGTATAAACAACACAATAATTACTGCGACCCTGACATATGTAATTTATTAGGTTTGGTCAAATTTAAGTTTATAATTAACGTAAAAAATAATAATCAATATGAAAAATCCCGCAGACACATTCTTGCGTAATTATTGGCAAACATTAATTGCCATGATGGTGTTAATCTGTTGATTGGTTTGATTATTTAAAACGATTATATTGGACAGGATTATTAAAAAAAAATATGGTATATATCTCATACAAGGTTTTCAGGTAGGTACATGTTAATAAGTTTGTATAAATTTATAGTGTTGGTTTATTATTAACATTGTACTGCTTGTACGAGAAAATATGGGAAATTAAGACCATCATTATAACTGATATAATTTATAATGCCTAGATAATGTCCGTTTGTGAAGATATTGATACTAACTGACATTTATTGCTAATTTTTGCAGATATACGTTAATTACATATTTCCCTAAAATTCCATTACATAAGTACATACTTACTGACAAACAAACTATTATTTATTGTAATCTTTATCATTATTGTATTAATTTACATCAACAACATTGTCAATCTTTATCATGATTTGTAGGTGCAAAGGATTTATCTAAAAATTTTACTAATTTAAGGATAGCGATCCTTAAGGATAGCGATACGTCGTCGTCGATTGGATTTTTCTAATAAATTCGTCTCAAAGATAAATCATATTTTTTCTACTTGACGTCGTGAGTTGAATTTCTATTTTAAATGTTGTGTATTAATGATATTATTAATAAAAAATCGAGGTAACCGACAAACAATAAGTCGATTTGTACAGATTAAAATACCTAAAAAAATAATAGGCTTATTTCGTATAGATTAGTTCGGTGTATAATCCAAGGAATTACGGTTGCTTACCTGATACTTTTCCTACATCATTTGAATGATAGATTACATACCATTCAGATAATAATAAAACTATAGGATGTTACTTTGGGAGTATACAAGATGTCCCTTCAACTAGTGGGGTAAAATCATGAGCATGATGTATGGATAAGCAAGTGAAATGATGAAAACCTGTATATCTTTTATTTTCCTAATTGTTTTTGTTTACAAGATACAGAGAGTTTAAATATTACTTAGCAAATCAGCTTACTATAATCATCTTACTATAGCTTGGAAGCTATAGCAATATAGCTATAGCAAAGTAGCTTGGAAAGCTCAAATTTTGCAAACAGCAACTAACTATCAATACGCATATTCACACATAATTATAATCTTTTCAATACCACCCAGTGTCGTAGAAACGGGGGTTGTACAATGAACATTATCTCGATAAAAATGTTGATGTTAGCTTTTTCTACAATTTGTCGATGGTTTAGTTTAGACGTAATATCATCGAAATCATCAAAGATGAATACAAACACGGCGCTGCAGTTAAGATAATTTGTATTAAATCGTTAGCTACAGATAAACATAATCAATTGATCAAACGAATCGATTATAATTTCTATCTTTGTAGAGATAGAAACTCTTATGGATTATTTTTACTCTTAATTAACTATATTTGAACTGCAAATCAACAAATCAATCCAAAATTCAGCTGGAATTGCCAGTTTCTGCCCAGATAGACAAAATGTTTTCTCTAATAGATTACACAAACCGTTTTTAGGTACTTGCACGTGTATAAAAATTCATAACTCCGCCATTTTCTATTCGATTTAAAAAATAAAAAATGTAAATGAAAGAGGAAGCATAGACCACTATAAAGATGTACTGTTCGGTCAGATGTAATAACAAATCGAAAAGTTATGAGCATTCAAGTTCAGAAGTTTCCAATTATTTTCAAATTTTTTCAACTTTAACAACAATTTGATGACCTGTTTGAATCAGTAATATTTTTTGCTATTTTTTTATTGAAAGCTCATTTAAATTTGCGTCTAATACGCGTCTGTTTATTAGAATTGGTTGAAATTTAACAGAATTATCAATTTTTATTGACCGGCTAGACACATCACACTTCGGAGAAGAAATATACAGGCAGACTATAATAAATCCGTAGTCCTTATTTATTAATTATTTATTTATTAATTAGACATTACTAGCACATAGAATTACAATGTTATTCTATAATTATGACACTGTTTTTTTTCTTTTCCTTTTTGTTGTTAACTGCCCGACCATCACAATATGTTACTACGGCCATTAGAGTTTACGTTCATTACATTTCCAGGTATATTTGGGTTCAAAATAAATTGCACAATCAGTAAAATTTTTACTCGTTTATTGGAACAGTACTGAGTTACTATCGTGATTTATGAAAAATTAAAAAAATAAAAGAACAAGAACGCCAACTAAACTTAAAAATGTTTACTCGATCTCCGTCGTTTATACTATACATCATCTGTTTCGCGTTTAAGTGACCAGCAGTAGTCTGCGATCATGTTGATGGTGTTTTTTCCTTGAAAACGTTTTTCAATAGCTTCCATTTCCTGATGAAATTGTTCACGTTGTTCGTCACTGAGTTGGCCAAGACTGCCCGGAAAGAAATTCAAATGAGAATGCAAAAAGTCAATTTTGATACACATGTTGCAGCTGATTTCACTCAAAAACTCTTGTACAACATTTGCGTAGTCAGCACTATTATCATTTCCAACAAAGTTATCGTACAATGAAATAAAAGTATTCCAGGCTCGTCTTTACATACATTCAGTTTAGTTGCAAAATCGTTGTTCCGCATAATTTTCAGAATTTGTGGTCCAACACATATTGATGTCAAAACGGTGATTAAACTTCGATAACTCAGTCAAATATCAACCAATTCTAATAAACAAACTCGTATTCAGTGCAAATGTAAATGGGCTTTCAATAAAAAATAGGGTCGTCAAACTGTCGTTAAAGTTCAGAAAATATGAAAATAATGGGAAACTTCTGAATTTGAACGTCCATAACTTTTCGAGTTCTTATTGGAACTGACCGAACAGTACATCCTTCTAATGGTCTGTCTTCTCTCTTTCAATTGCATTTTTTATTTTGGAAATTGAATGGAAAATGACGGAGTTCTGCATTTTTATACACATGCAAGTACCCAAAAACAGTTTCTTTGAAAAAAATCGAGATTTTTCGTGTTTGGTAAATTACGTATATGCCATTATGTTCAGTTCTACCAGTTCAACAAGTTAGTATAATCCGTATAATCGTATACAATCGTATAATCCTAAAAATAAATATAATGCAAAATATCCTAAAACGGAACCAATCCGGCGTTCAGGAACCAATCCGTCTCTCACAGCGCTGTGTCACTTCCTAGACATGTATCACAGTGGCGCAACAGTAGCCTCATTCATTGTTAAAAGATACCAAACACTAAATATGGTAAACTCTAGAGTCTAGACACTATAAAATACGCTTAAATTGCGTCATAGCACTCATACGTGATTTTCCTGGACACGGACATAGGTACTTATTAAGGTACGACATATCATTATTACTTTTCTCTTGAACATGCGTCATAGAAAGAACAAAATGGTAAGCAAACTAGTTTGACATCTGAGATACGTTGTGGACTGATAACTCAAAATAGAAAGTAAAATTAAAGATTAGATTAATATTATTTATAGAATGTATGTATTTGTGATTTTTATTCACAATTTTCAGCCAATTTTAGTATTTGAATTTTCGGCTTAAGGAAAAACTACACACCACTCTATTCTTTAACATTCGAGATATCGTATTTCAACAGTAAAATTTACGATTTTTTTAAGTACCTAATTGAATTAGGTACAAATTTCTTTATTACGTTTATAAACTAGTCGCTTAAAACTAAATTCACCAAGGCAAAAATGAATAAAAATGAATAAAGAAATTAATACTACTAATTTTCAGATTTTGGTCTTTTTATAGAATATTTAGCAAAAGAAAACAGTAGCAATAACATAGAAAGTCTTTCAATTTTTGGTCATATTCTTGAACTATGCAATTCAGAATCAAACTGCTAACCTCACTTCACCAGTCATGTTTCAAAGTTACTTATCGTACTTAACACAATTAAAAAAATATTGAAAGCCTTAGGAATAAACAAATGAGAAACAAATAATTCCGAGTAAAAATCTCTACATCGACTGATATCTCAAACCAGCGATATCATAGATAAAAAACTACAATTATCAAAGTAATGCTCATAGGAAAATCAAAAATAATGATAATTTAATTCATAGGGTATTTCAAAAACCTGGAGAAATGATAGTCCGAAGGCACTGAATGCGAAAATTTCAATATTTGAGACGATACTAGACGAAATAAAGATAGAAATGTCTGTTGGTCAGTTGGAGATTGTAGTATTTATTATATTTAATTTTAGTTCTAGAATATGTAAAATATTAAGTAAAGTCACCGGACATTTTATATCTTTTTACGAGAGATGTACCTGGCCACATCAGACTTTTTTATTTAATTATTTTCGAATTAGTTTTCTAAAGGAGGTTTATTTTCTTTGGCATGGAATGGTTAGTTTATGGAGTTTGCCTGCAAAAATTTGAAAACCGGGTTTTTGGAACTTGGAGCTTCTAAAACCGTCTTTTTCAAAAGTTGGTTTTTATATAATCCCAAGCATAAACTATAAAATTTGAAGGAATTAAAATAACTGAATTAAAATAAGAACCAATCTATGTCTCAACTACTAGAAATTTGTTTGAAGTGATTTTTTATTAAATTATTTTTAGAGTGGAATGTTACTACCAATTTCAAGATGTAGGACAACTAGTTTGTATAGTGCGTGTTCATAATATTGAACTACGTCCATCAACCAAATTCCATTCCAGGAATGTCGATCTTCTTAGTGGTATCTTGTAATTCTTATTGTATAGGTATGGTTACATTTACACACAGTAGATTGTTTACAAATTTAGAAATGTAAATTTATAAATTTGTAAGCAATCTACTGTTTTATTTTATTTTTTATGATATTTCCATGAAATATCATGGAAAATTTTTCCGTTGATTATAATGATTCTATATAGAAACAAATGATACTTGTGTATGAACATTTTTTCGAATAGTGCTTGCATCGAAATATACCGAACAGTTTTTAGTTTTTCTGGACATTCTTTTTAGAGTAAATTTGCCCAGTTGTATTGAACTAATCGTTAATCATTAATCCTTCACAAATAGGCTCGTAATCCGTACAGGTCCCGTTAATCCGATAAGCTCTCGTTTCCGGTCATTGCCGTATCAATTTCTGATAAATACGGTGTAGGAAAATATAAGATTGCTGACCTAAATAAGAATCAAATAAAAATTCTAGAATATATTTCATCTTCGGATTCAGGATATTATAAGATTTTGAAACTTGTCCTACAATGTATATCAATGATGGAAATGTGTAATGATGGAAATACCTAGACACAAAAATGTATTTCCTATTTTCCCGAAAAAAAAAACGCAATGTTTGTTCCTATAATTATATTTGTATATTTCAGTTATTTAGAATATGCATTATTTATTTAGGTATTTGTAGTGGTACCAGAATAGAATGAATATTTATTTTACGTTTTCAAGTTTGTTTATTATAACTACAGGTGCAATACGTGCGCGATTCAACCCAAACATAATGTATTTATGCATTTCATATACAATTCATATAAGAAATATATGGTAACCCGGACAAATCGTTAATCCGAACTATCCCCTTGCATTTAATTGCTAAGATTAACGAGGTTGCACTGTAATTATGTTTTAAATGTTACGAACAGTTTTTTAGCTTGCCTTTTTTGGCATTGACGTTATGTATGGTTTTACAAAAATCAAAGAAAGATTAACTGGGCAAAATGATGCCAGAAATATTTTAAAAAAGAGCATTCAGTGATCAGAAAAATAAATTTTAAAACATCATGATTACAATTAATTGTTGTCGAAACGTATTGATGACGACGAGTGATAGAATAATAGAGGGGCTTGGATAAAAGGGGTTTACGTGCACTTAAAAAAAATGAGTTAAGTACAGTATAGTACACTTAAAACATACCCTATTTTGGGGGAAAAATAATTCATGTAAATTCCACCTCCCTTAGTACCATTTTTATGTGGTCTTTAAAATTCTATTCAAATATTTGCTAATAGTGATAGTGGTAAAAGGATTCAAGTGTACTTAAACCCTATTACTTCCAATAGTATACGAGAGTTAAGTCACATGATAGCGTCCGCGCTAGTGTCATAAAGCGTTAATGTTGTTGCTACTTCCTAGCACGTTTACTAGTGGTTAAATAGTGTCACATAAAGTAACATGAGTTCTGACATTACTAAAAACAAAAACTCTAAAAATATTGTTACTTGTTTTGATATGCAATAGGCACTACCGTCACCCTTATTAACCACTTCTAAAGTATACTTTACCAAAAATTGTTGTGTACAGCAATTCCTGTAAAGGTCAAAATAAAAATTTTTTAAAATTATTCTGTTGTAGTATTCAAGTCACCAATATAAAAGAGGTTAAGTTATATCGGTTAAGTTCCTTTTTGGTTTATTTGAGAAAGAAAAGGCAAATTCCTCAAGTTTTTGTCAGTTTGTGCAGATTGGGAGGTCGTAATATAAGGCAAATCAATAAATTTTGTGTGTATAATATGACCAAAGACGATGTTTCTCCTTTTTTACCATTTTATGAAATAATGAAGGACCCTAAAAATGATACCGATGACATAAAGTGGAGAGCAATTTACCATTTCGTTTATTATGAAAGCTTGGATACAAGAATAGTCTAAACAGTAATATTAAACCTCAAAAGTTGGACGAACGTCTTTCCGGTTTTCTATAGCCTTTGAATAAAACATCAATCAAAATAAAAGTACAGAAACCTCATTGTTGGAATATATTTCACCACTCCATCACGGCTTTTATACAAGTATCGATATAAAACATGACAATAGCTGGAAGAAATGGACACAAGAAAAATATGATTTATTGAAATACTCATAAAGATGACACCGTTATATTATATTTCGATTACGAATACACAAATTGCGTTAAACTTTACTTTAGGTAACTTGTCATTTGTATTTCTTTTTAATAAAATTCATTTTAATACAGTAAATGCACTTGAACCATTTTACCACCAACATTTTCGAAACCCACATAATGTTTTAAGTTTTATTTGTGGAAAAATATAAGTTAAACAATAAAATTTAGAGACTCCTTGATTCGTTATAATTCTTTTATGACTATGAATAAAATTAAAATAATAATACAATTTTCCAAACTTAGTTCTGAAATTTTGAAATACAATCAAGGAATATCCCGGAAAGGTCAAGTGAATAAAAACAACTGTTTTCTCAGGTCGACGTTTCGCTTTATTAGAAATGTTAAAGCTTATTCATGGCCCAATCTATGTCTGCATTTTTGCTTCCTCATACACAACAATTATTGGGTCATGAATAAGCTTTAACATTCCTAATAAACCGAAACGTCGACCTGAGGAATCAGTTGTTTTTATTCACTTGACCTTTCCGGGATAATCCTTGATGGTTTGCCAACAAGTAGGTCGATACTTCCACCAAACATGATTTTGAAATACAACTTTAATGTAAAGCTTATGGCCTCAGAACCACAAAAAGTGCACTTAAACCCTTTTACTTCTAGGCGCCTCAATTCGAAAACTCACCAGAGGTAACTAAGTACCTACGTATCTTTTGTATGTGAACATTTTTTAGTTTTTCTGGACATTTTTCAGAGTGATTTTGCCCAGTTATTGTATTGAACTAATAAAAAACCTCAAGCAACTACAGTGCAGCCTCGTTAATCTGGACCCACGTTAATCCCAACATCGCCGTATCATGTTCCGATAAATACGGTGTGGGAAAATTTATGATTACTGAGATGAATAAGAATAATAAGAAAGAAAAGAAACATAAAATTACTAGCGTTGTTCACTTGGTTTATCTAAAAATGTGTATCAACAAGAGGTGGAATGAGGTAAATAGCTTGATACAAAAATCTGTTACCTATTTTCCGCAACATAAAATTAGTATATTTCAGTTATTTTAGAATATGCATTATTTACGTATGGGTATTATTTATGTTTGTGTAGTGTGTACCTAAGACTTACTATTATTGGAAAACCATCTTAGTGTGTTTATTCCTTCACTCTACATTGTAAATGCATTACTTTTCGTAATTATTTCCTCAATATTTCATAAAAATTAGCGTTAAAAATTGAATCACAAAAAGTCCCACCAAAACGATACTTTCTGTTGTGTGACGTCACACGATACTAGATGTCAAATCGGCCCATATGGTCTGTCAGCATCGGCATCGTCGCCGTTTGGTAATTGTGTTGTATGATGTGTTGTTTTCACAATTTCTACATAAAAATGGGTTATAATTGGTGTATAAATCCACAGTGCAGAAATACGTACAATAAAAACTCCGGATAAACTATTTGTAGCTGTTCCGCAAGATTTGAGACTTGAACACAAGTGTTTTTTTGTTGTGAAGATTACTTCGACATAAGTAAAACTGACTAGAATAAGTTATCTATCGTATTTTCGAACCAGGGATTATCTGATCTGACAGCTTAAGGTTAGGGCTATCCTAACCTACAAAGTTATGGCACTTCAGTGCTATTAAATTCAAACGGGAGAAGCATAAGAGCGCGTTCGGATAAACGGGTAGGGTACGGTGAGAGTGACGCGCTGCATAATAGGCGGACTAACGTCATACGGCGTTTATCTGCATATAAGAGAGAGATAGCCGACCCAGGTTATCTGAGCATTGCTCTCCCCATACCTTATCCTGACAAACCGAACGCGCTCTAAGCGTACTAACGAATGACGTCACTGGAGACTGAGCTAATTACAGAGCGTTTTCAATCACGTGATAGGACGTGAATAAAATTCAATTTTAATTTTGGTTTTTAATAGAAATGAAGCATATTTTTTTTGAAAAGTAATAATAAATAGTTTTCTTAAACTGTAATCTATTAGGAGGACTATAATACAAGCCATATTTTTAATACAGTCAAATACCCTATTGATATAACAAATATCCGGTAATCCGGATAAATCGTTAATCCGAACAACCCATTTTGCATTTAATTGTCTGGATTAACGAGTTACACTGTAATTATTTTTTAATGTTATGAACAGTTTTTAGCTTTTCTGTTTTTGCATTGACGTTCTGTAGGGTTTTACAAAAATTAAAGTAGATTATCTGGGCAAAATGATGCCAGAAATTTAAATAAAGTAAAAAAAGAGTATTTATGGTTATCAGTGGAATAAATGCATTAAAATAGGTTATTTTTTGTAATTATATTATATATATATATATATATATATATATATATATATATATATATGAATTTTTTGTAATTATATATATATGAATTTCTTACTGTATACGTGCAACATACTTAACATACTATCTGATTAATGTAAACTCAAGTATGCTACCAGAGCAAAACAAAATAAAATAAAAACTGCATCAATAACACCTGTGGAAAAAAATTCTTGTCACATTGTTTTACAATGGCACTTTTAATTTACTATCTATTACTCAAGGATACGTAATGTTCATACCTCGGACAATTACATAGCGAAAATAAACATCACAATTATGTTGAAAACGCAAAATATTATTGTTTGGTATTCTTTCAAAGTCTTGGGGAAATACACCAAAATTTTCACAATTCAGCCATCTTCAATAACAGGAAGGGTTATTAATTTGATAAATTAAGTTATCAATAATTTATATAATTATTACCGTACTTAAACTAATTTGCTGATTATTATAAATGTTATTTCTCACGTACACGTGTCTGCAACTTTGCACATATAATAAACCAATAAAAGAACGCGAAATTGTTAGTTATATCCAGGCAGAATCATTTTTTACATGCTACAAACGGTAGTTAATTGATTGTGACACGTTCCATATATGCATGAGTCCAGTGATAACTATTACACTAGTCGCCAGGTTCAAATGAATGTGATATGACATGACAAACAGAAGTGAAGTTCTCCAACCTGCTTTCGAGTGGTAGGAATCCCCTGGCTACTGAAAAAAAACTCACTGCTAATTGCGACTATAACCTCTGATGATGTGCTTATATAAAGATCACGGTTTATCGGCAGCTTGCGAACCGCGGTTCATCTAGTAAGCGGGTATATAAACGAGTGATATCAACATTCCGGGAAACATAAATTAGTGCTAAAATTTGTGAAAATGTGCATCTTTAATATTTATGTCTTCCAACGTAAGTCATTTTATAAAACACTATTTAGCACCTCTCTCTATTTGACATTGCACTTTAATCTTGTTTTGAATTTAGCGCTGATTTCTAATAGATATGGATTGCGGAATATGTTCTATTTCTGAGCATAAATATTTTTATTTTTTTATGTACATATTTTTATATTATATTGCATCATTATTTGATGTTGTTTTATATCGGTATAATCTGCACTATTAGTGTCAATGTGACTGTATATTATACAAATGCTAATTAATATTGACATTCATATGCAAATATCTTCTATTTTGAGTAATGTTCGAGTAAGGCTTTCATATTAGATAGTCCATTATGTTGGTCCATTTGAATTTTTTTGTATAAATTATTTCATAATTCGGGGATTTACTTATTTGCTAGTAAACATATTACTTGTAAATATCCGCTACCAGTGTCTTTCAAGGTCTTGTGTCCCAAATTACAAATACTGTTTAATGCCATAGTGTTGCCAGCTACTTGCAGAGAATATATTATTATTTAACGGTAATTTTGGAGAAATTTAATTCTCTAATTTTGTATTGCAAAAAAGCGAAAGTTACAGTGACAGTTTTACCAATATATTTGATTTTTTTTACATTTCATTTTTGTCAATTCATACCGGGTGGTCCTTTTAACTTGAGACTCCTAAATATCTCGAGAAATATGCATGGTATGACAAAAGTGCCTTAAATAAACTTGTAGGACGCGGGAATGAGATGGCGATTTCAGTTTCATTGCAGATGGCGCTGCAATCGGTGAAAGTGAGGTTAACTTAATTCTTTAAATGGGAATAGCCAACTTTTTTATAAAATTATGATTTTACGCAAAATAAGAACAATCTTTTGTCTGAACATATTATTCGTACGATGCATCTACCAAAAGTTATTGACGATGGAAGTTTGTGGCGTCTGCGGTAGTTACGACTGCTGCCACTGCATGGGATGCGCTCGCCGTCTGGCAGTCAAACCGACGACTGAGTAGACACTCATGGTACAACGTAGGAAGGTATGTGCATAACGGGGACACGTTTTGGTATCTCGCGCGTTACCCCGTCATGCGCACAGGGTTTGTTTACGCACGAAAAAAATGCATCGTACGATAAAAAGTTTGAGACAAAAGATTCTTCTTATTTAGCGTAAAATCATAATTTGATAAAAAATTTGGTTATTCCCATTTAAAAAAATTAAGTTAGCCTCATTTTCACCGATTGCAGCGCCATCTGCAATGAAACTGATATCGTCATCTCATTTCCCCCTTTGACTCCTACAAGTTTATTTAAGACACTTTTGTCCTACCATGCATATTTCTCGAGATATTTAGGAATCTCAAGTTAAAAGGACCACCCGGTATTTTTATTATTATTATTATTATTATTGTACCTAAAATGAACCTACATTTTAATTTCTTGGGAAAAAGTTTTTCTATATATAGAGGATGCCTTAAAAAGTCCATAGCTATAGTCAGACTCTTATTATTTTTTAAATAAATAAAACGTTATAACATAATTGTTAATTCTGTATTGTTAGATACATCTGGAGACACACAGTATATTATTATGTATTGACGTTTTGAAATCACCACAAGTTTGTTATTGGACGTCATTATAACTCTTACGCATGTTTGTGTATGTTAGCGATAAGTAAATGTTTTGTAATAGATACACAATCCTTTACAATTATGATATAGACGTTAATTTTACAAAATAAGGCATACATTTTATGTCGATAAAATGCAAATTGTCCCACAAATTTACAAAAGGTTATAATACTTATATATAATACCACTTATATCAACACATTTTTAACACCATTTTCAAAAGATTTTCAGTCATATTT
This sequence comes from Aphodius sticticus, assembly GCA_963966075.1. Taxonomy (NCBI): domain Eukaryota; kingdom Metazoa; phylum Arthropoda; class Insecta; order Coleoptera; family Scarabaeidae; genus Aphodius; species Aphodius sticticus. The sequence goes on from OZ014506.1 coordinate 14,389,933, forward strand.
TTTTTTGTAATGTCAAAGCAATAAATAATAAAAAATGTTGGAAGACAGTCCAAAATGCGAAAATTGCGACCGTTTTTAGAGTATAGTAAATAGTACCAGAGAACAGCTTGCTCGCTCCGTTCATTTCTGAACTGTTATATCGAAAAGAATATGTTTTTATTTCTTTAACACCCTGTATAACACCCAATAACTTTTTAATGAATATGTTGTTTCAAGAATGATCCAATACTCTTCTCTTTATGATTCAAGCCTTTAGTTATATTTTATACCAAGAATAATAATTATCTCCAACGAACATTGTGTATTTATTGCAACAACAATTGACTCAAAAGTACCTATGAAAGGTGTATCAGATGTCACTGATTTGCTATCTTCATATAATCATCGCCATCGTTTGTGGGAATTAATGCTAGCTTCACACTCAGCCCGAATAAATCGGCGTAAAGTTTGGCGAGGCAGGGTGAGACATAGCGGTCAAAGAAGGCCACATTCTCGGGGTTCGGCTCGTGCATTCAGTGTTCATCTGCGGGTGAGTTAGAATGGACGTTGCTGAAGTAGCCGCTGCTTCAGCGTATAGTGTGTATGCATACTTTCATTGAAATTGTGGTTGTTATTAATTAATAATTAATTGAACAACGTAAATAAAAATTTAATATAAAATATATTAAATATTTTAAAAATTTCGTAATAGATATTGATTTCTTATTCTGATGATTTTTATTAGATACCATATACTAATATAAGACATAGTAATACGATTTTCCATAAAACAAAATTAAATATATTAAATTGCATAATTATTATTTTGTATAATGTATTGCGGTATAAATCAAATATTATAGTGCATATCCATACAGAGTTAGTTAAAATTACAACTAAATAATTCTCCAACCGTAAAAAAATAAAGAAAATACGTTATTTTGTTTTAAACTACCTATCGAAATTTGGTAACATTTCATTCTTCATTTAGAACAATACTGTATATTTTAAAATTTTTTAATTCCAACATTATTTCTAAGAATTTTTTGTAGGAACCATTTTTTTATAAAATGCATCATTTCTAGTTATCAGCAATTAATTAAAACTCCTGAACTTTGAAACTGAATATTTTCCCACATACATACACACATTTATTTTAATTTGCTGTTTGACCATTTAATTAACATATCATTTTATTTTTCTATTTTTTATCCGTTTAGTTAAAATAAAAGTTTGAGTTTTGATTAATTGCTTATAGCTAAAAAGTGGAATTAATCTTAAACTTAATCTTATTGCTCTATTAGAAAACGGAAAGGTGGCCAGTTTCCATAATAAAATAAGCACTCTGTATATTAAAAATATATTTAGACGATAGCCTGTTTAAAATCAAACAACTTATATTTGATTTTTTTTATTATCAATCAATAACTTAGTAATTGCCCTATGTATATCGCAGTCGCAATTTGCGATTGTCGAGAAAGATAAAACAAGAATGACTGTTGAATGTCTGTCGACAGTGAATAAATATTTTTTTTCGCCAATGTACGAGAAGCACCTGTGCGACATTCCCCATTAATGACGGTAAAATTGTACCTACTTACCAGGTAGTTCTCAAGCGGCCCAAGTAATCCAAGAACTGTACCAAAACGATACAATAGATTCAGACTACATAGACAAATAAGACTAGAATAACTTGGAACTGATAAGATTTATTTGAAAGAGATAAATAATATATTCTTTAGTTTTAGTTAATTTATTGATTTAATATTGCTATTAATTTTAATTTTCATTAGTAATCTTATAATACGGATGGTTAATTTATTGATATGCATTTGCATTTCTTCAATAATACAGAAATAAATATTATCTGGTATATTTTCCATTTTAACTTTGCGTATGTGATTTGTTTTCCTGACAAATTATAGTAATGGGAACGTCACAGATAGAGAAAAAATACTATCGGACATTAAATTTTATATCAATGTAAACTATTTGTATTTTGCATATAAATTTATTGTGTTCAATATTTTTTAATCTTTTTATTTCAATACTAAATAATTATTCTATTCGTTACCTACTTTTCGGGTTGCATTGATGCTCGAACAGTGTTTGATGTCATAAATCAGACCCCCGTCATAAATAATACCTTCGGGTACACACAAGAAATGCTTTGAGTCGCGTCAAAAAGCCACCTTGAATGGATCGATGCGAGAGCATACGAAAGAAGCAAGCCGCTCGCCGAACGCGTGATTTTTATCCGACTATCTGCGTCCGTAGATACTTCTGGCACTTCGAATGTTAGCGGATTTGGGTGAATGTGGCATCCACACTCTCCCGATTCGCGGTCTCTCGCTGTGTCTCGCGAGAGTCTGGAAGACGTATAAAGCGATGTAGGTGTGCGATTGGTGGCTTAGGGACTGACAGATCATCGCTGACTGCAGCTGACAGTTGTTTTTGTCAGACATACTGTTGTCTGGTAGCGTTGCTAGCAACATCATCGGCTATTATGATTTTTTTTAAGAACGAATATCCGACTATAGCGTTAAATTGTGTGTTCTTTCTTTCTCTTTTGTATGTACAACAGAAAATTCAATACTATAGTAGGCTTAGGTATAGGAAAAATAGTTATGACAATGCAGTGTCACATGAGTGTCACTAGTGAAGTCGAACGGTAATATTACCGCGTAAATATTACCGGTAATTTAGGTTATATTACGTAAAGTTACCGAAGTTTTGGGTAATATTACCGCGAAAATACTAACAGTAATTTGAGTAATGAAATAAGTAATACCGGTAATTTATGTAATTTTACAGATAATTTATGTAATTTTACAGGTAATCTTGTAAGTTACTAAAATTGCAGGTAATTTAACATCACTCTAACATTACCGATAAGTTTTTAAATTTCTAGGAATTTAACATCACATTAATACTACCGGTAATATTACCTTAATATTACCGGTATTATTACAACTATTAAATTGCCGGTAATTTAACATCACAAAGTGTCACAGTGTCTCGAGTATGACAATATCCTGGATTTTTCGTTAAAAATGTTCTCCTTTTTAGATTCCATCTCACATATTTATTTCTAGTTCACCAAAATTGATCACAACCTCAAAGTGATCAAACAAAAAAAAACGAAAAATTACTTAGTATTTTTGTTGGCTCATTTACAACAGGTATTTTTATCATGTCCATATTAATAAGATAAGTGGAATTCTATGTTTGATAAAAGTAATCAAAGCTGAATGCGGTATGAATAGTATAAGTATTATAATCACATTAGATTCAAATATGTACGTAAGCAAACATATTTGCTAGACGTCACCAATGCAACATAATTTAATATTCCATTCAGTGGATATTTTATATTCTCTTCCTTAGGCACGTTTCTACGAATGAACGTCAGATTTGAATAACCAGGAAATAATGGAGACGCGCCATAAGTAATTTTATAGGTATAATTTGAGCTACACGTTTTCCCATTTCAATCTACACTTTTTCATTTCATCTAAATCGTTTATTTTTAAACACTCGGTATAAAGTAATAAACATTTTATGTGGGTCCCATAATAATATCCAGTCACCACAAATTATTCTTGTTTCTCAGAATTTTATTGTTTTACAATCTTGCTTAATAATAATTTCAATGGAAAAAAATTAATGATTGGCCAACTCCGGATTCAGCAATTTTAACCCGCCAGGAAAACTGGTAATTAACCAAAAATTACTGTAACATTACAACACGTTTAAAGACCGTGGGGATTTACCTTACAAAAAAAAGTTTTGTTACATAACAGCTAGTGTCACTGAAGTCGTTGTCACTATTTAACTTGATTTAACACTTCTTTGATTGCTTGCAGTATAATTAAACTCGAATCATAGCGTTACAGCTATTGTCGTAGAGTTCCCGGTAAAAACAGATGCAATTGTACGTAAATATTGAAAATTGATTTTAATGAAATCTATTTATGTTTAAGAAGAAAAAGGTTTTCGCACTATATTGCAATAGATAGACAGAAACATTATATATTATCTTTTCGTTTTTTTACGCTTTAGATAACAATCTTTTTACTCACAAAAGTAAAACATATAAAATTCAAAATCACATTTCAAATTATTTAAGATCTAGAGCCACACGTTCAACGCAAAAAAAAACGACCATCAATAAAATATTAGTAACTTTGATGAACGTTGATTTTGTTAATGCAGTGTCCATGCACTCCATAATAAGGTTTTCAGAAAAGTTGAGTTCATTTATTTATAACGTCGGAACCCAATGCTTCCAGATGGCCTCGAAGTAAATATGAACCTTTATGAAACTTGTATTTTTACCATAAATCCTAAAAATTTTTTCAATCAATCGTTTTCAGTCAGTATAAATTCACAAAGATTACCAAAATCACTTTTACCTCGAATTTTTCAAATACCTTTGAATACCTTCACTTCCAAACAATTTGCTCAATTGAAAAATAAAATTTGACATTTGCCAGTCAACAAAATATGGCTCCAGGAGGTTCTGATTATCAACCACGTAATGCCGTAAAGTGAAAGCAAACATGCCATAATTTTGGTTGAAAAGTTGATGATTTTAGCTCAAAAACTATTTACAGAATAAAAAATAGAAACATTTGTCAAAAATCTAGTGTGATACATTATGTGAATCAGAAGCAACAATAATGTTTCAAAATTGTCAAAATCAAACATGACGCCCATATGAAAGCTAAAAGTTGGCCATGGTTTCTCCGTCATCTTTAAAGATAACTTTTACCAAAACCAAAAAAATGTGATTACCTACTTATTTTAATATACCATTCATTTCATATAAGCAATTAGAGAAATATTTAGAAAATAAACTGCTTCCGGGTTATGCCGTGTGTCAAGATTTGTTAATGCTGACGTTTCGCGAGCCATGTTGCTCGCTTCTTCAAAGCTAATTGAATACTTCTACAAAGCTAATTGAATACAGTATTCAATTAGCATTGAAGAAGCGAGCAACATGGCTCGCGAAACGTCATCAAATCAAACAAATCTTGACACACGGCATAACCCGGAAGCAGTTTATTTTCTAAATGATTCTGGCCGTGAAAGCCTACGTACTTAATTAGAGAAATACTTGAATTTACTAAATATTATTGGAAATACGAGTAATTGAAAATTTGTACCGTTTTTTTGCCCACAGTATATACATTATACAGGGTTAGTCAAAATTACCGGAACACCTAAATAATTCTCCAACCGTAAACAATTCCAGCAATTTTTTCAAATAAAAGTTGTTTTGCTTTAAATAAGCTTATCGTTTAAATATATTTTTAACATACAGGGTTCACAGGTGTTCATTTTGTTCTGGATATTTGGTAACCTTTCCTTTTTCAAATAGAACAGCCTGTATATTTGTACATTTTTCTATTCTAAGTTTAAATTTAAGAATCGTTTGTAGGAATCATTTTTTTTTATAAGATTGATCATTTTTGAATTATAAGCAATTAATCAAAATTAGGCAAAATTACCGGAATACCTAAATGATTCTCCAACCGTCAAAAATCTCAAAAAATATTTCAAACATAAGTTTCTTGGGTTTAAACAAGCTATCGTTTAAATATATTTTATTCTGGAAATTTGGTAACGTTTCCCTTTTCTGATAGGACACCTACCGTGTGTCCACATTTTCTAATTCTTGATTTTTTTATATTTATCCGTTATAGACGATTATCGATTAATTGCTTATAACAAGTTATAACTCAAATATGACGCAGTTTATAAAAAAATGTTTCCTACAAAAAACTCTTAGAATTAAAAATGTTAAATATACAGGATGTACTATTAAAAGAAAAGTTTAAGTATTAAGTTTCAAATCTGTTTAAAATAAAAAAAAAAACATTGTTGTTTACTGTTGAAGAATTATTTAGGTGGAAGTTTGACTAATTTGTATTAATTGCTTATAAAACTTATTTTTACAACAAATTCTAAGAACTAATTTTAGAATTAAAAAATGTTAAAATTCAAATAGAACACTGTATGTTCTATTTGAAAGCAGGAAAGGTTTCCATATTTCCATAATAAAATGCACACCATGTGTATTAAAAATATATTTAAACGACAACTTGTTTAAAGCCAAAAAACTTGCTTGAAAAAATTGTTTACGGTTGGAAAATTATTTAGGTGTTTCGGTAATTTTGCCTAACCCTGTATGTGGAGTATATGTGTATATATATAGTAAATTTCACCAGTGCTGCAAATTACTCATCGATTTCTGCTGTTATGTTCCGCATACATTACAGATCATACCTATAAATTGACGTGTGTTAGAACGCAATAGCATTATTTTTATACTTCTGCTATATAAATTAAATCCGGCCAGCAAAAAAGTACGTCTTTTCTTAGAATGACAATTCTAACTAAAAGTATTAAAATACTAAACGTAAATATTGAATATTTTGTGAAATATTTTGTGCTGTTAAAAAGTTTCCGGTTTTTAGATCGGATTTTTCGTTTTTTTTAAACATAATTCTCTGATTTTTAGACCATATATTTGGTTGATATTATAGCAATATTAATTAATTCCGATAATATCTGTCTCGGTAGGCAACGACATTTACTGTGATCAATCTTCGGTTGCATATCCACTGAACAAGCTGCGCGCAACGTTCAAATCTTAGTTCGTACACTTTTTAACGATGAATAATTTGCAGCAATCGTGAAATACTATACTACTAACTATACTAACTATATGTATAATCTAGTCATAAACTCAAAACTTGATCGATTCTGACGTGAACAAGGCAACGTTTTAAGCCAGAACGTAACTAAATGTTTGGCGTTCGATTGGTAGACACCAAAATAAGTTAAAAAGTCTAATTAACATGGATCCTAAAATGAACTGTTTATGAGATATTGTAGAAAATGTAGAAACGTCAAAACGAAAGTTGTGATTATTGATGTGGACACACCTTTACAGGACATAGGCTACCTTGATGCAATAAAAGAGTGCATTTTGGAAGTGGGAAACTTTTTTCATAGTGTTAGCAACATAATATAAAAAAAAAATCAGCTCGCATTTTCCAGAATCCCAAGTATATACAGGGTTAGCCAAAATTACCGGAACACCTAAATAATTCTCCAACCGTAAGAAATTTCCAAAAACTTTTCAAACAAAAGTTTTTTGGCTTTAAACAAGCTATCTTTTAAATATATTTTCAATATAATAGGGTGTTCATTTTATTCTGGATATCTGGTAACCTTTTGGAAATTTGGTAACATTTCCTTTTTTTTAAATAGAACATGCTATATATTATTAAATTTTTTAATTCTAAGATTAATTCTAAAGAATTTTTTATACGAATCATTTTTTTTATAAAATGCAGTGTTTGTAATTAGAAGCTATTAACCAAAAATAGTCAAAATTACCGGAACACCTAAATAATTCTCCAACTGCAAACAAATTCGAAAAAATGTTCGAATAAAAGCTTTTTGGGTTTAAACAACCTCTCGTTTAAATACAGTTTTAATATACAGTGTGTTAGTTTTATTATGGAAATTTGCAAACCACTCCAGTTTCTAATAGAACACCCTGAAAATTTTTATTTTTCTAATTGATGTAAGATTTATTTTCTAGATGATGTAAGAACATTTTATAGAAATAAGTTTTTTTTAAAATGCATTATTTTTGAGTTATGAGCAATTCAGCAAAACTGCTGAACTTCAAATTAAGAATATTTTCCCACATACATACACATTTACTTTAATCTGACAATTTGAACATTTAATTTAATTCTATTTAATTGTGTTGTTATTTTCTCTTGATTTTTTACCCGTTTGGTTATAGCAAAAGTTCATGACTATTGATTAATAGCCTATAACTAAAAAATTAAAATTTTATAAAGAATAAATTTCAACATAACATTCCTAGAATTAATCTTAGCATTAAATTTCTATAATAAAATGAGCACATTGTATTGGTATAGAAAATATATTTAGACGATAGCTTGTTTAAAGCCAAACACATTTTGTTTAACCAGTTTTTTTATATTTCTTAAGGTTGGAAAATTATTTAGGTGTTCCGGTAATTTTGGCTAATCCTGTATACACCTTGTTTGCACCTTGTTATACCTGTAGTTCCAGGTAAAACCAAGCTTCCGTTTACTATCAAGTATCAACAACTTTAATATTTATTTGAGCGTATTTTCGCCGGCAAAAAACACAAACACTACGGTTTGGCAGTTTTGGGAGGTGACTTAACAAATCGAAACATGTTTATGTCCCGATTTATTTATATAGCGTCGAAGTGTGTACAGAGCGCTACAGGAAGAAGTACATCGAAGCGCGGGCGGCTAGAATAAATTCCAGATAGACTCGGCGAACACGGTTAAAAGTCTGGCGTCGCTTCGGTCTCTTGTGTTGTTTGACCGCACAGTACCAATATACGAGTCCCTAGTGCGGCTTACACCTACGCAGATACACCAGTTTGCGTCTAGTAACCAAAAGGTTCGATCGAACTATAACTAGTGCTTATATAGTGGGTATATGTGTGACAATGATAAAATTCATCGCCAATTATCCTATTGACGAGGTGTTTTAAGTGTATTAAACTTGGTACTATTATGGGATAGACCGTTCTAACGACTAGTTGGTCATTTAACATGCGTTTGATAAGAGTCAACTCCAGGCGGAGGACAGACAATAAAAATGGTTATTATCAACTGTTACCGCACATTAGTAGAGGTAAGTTAAGCTGGATGTATTCTATCAACCAGAAACACTCATATAATTTAAGAAAAAATAGTTTTTAAGGCATCTGTTTTATTGCAAGAAACTTTCACGACAAAACTACGTTCCATGAGGCTAAAAATAAAAATTTACCAGCAGGATCTAGACGCTAATATTCTGTTTTAAAAATTAATCTTTATTGGTGCGTAAACATTCACACTCTTGTATGTACGTATACATTACTAATTTATTGCGAAAAAAATTCGTTTTACGCTGTTGCCTTCTTTATAGAACTCATATCGTCATACTAAAAGGCATATATTATGCAAATAATTGTATTCTGATAAACACGAGCAACCGGAATGTTTACAAATACAAAATCCGATAATTCTGTTGCAGCTCATTTCATTTGAATTCTTATCATCATGCAGACGTAATGTGTGGTTTCTGTGTTTTAATAGTAAAATCGTGTATCAACAATAATATCCGCAATAACTACTATAAATATACTGAAAGTGCAATAAATGTGTGTCCCCCAGATGGTCCCAACTATACCTATAATCAACGTAAAATTAAATTTTTCGAGAAATAAAGTATTAAGATTGATATAAAATATTCAAATTTAATTTCGGAGCATTTTACTATTTTAACAAGTCCAACTATCAGCTTTCAGTATACATAACCACTTACATTCCTTAACTTAAATTACTATAACTACATATAACTACTAACTCTTTGATTATTTTCTGGGCTACAAAAAGGGTATTCCAAGAATGTTTCTGTTGATATACTTAGAAATATAAAGTGGAGATATCTAGGTGACCATTAAAAAATGATTCATGGGCGCTTTAAAGATACAATGAGTCACCAGATAAACCTAACCATACATAGCTGTAATGGAGAAAATAATTTATATTTTCGAGAAAAAGTTTTGGTCTCAGAAACTTCACATATTTCATCCTTTGTTTTTACCGTTCATTCTTTATCTTATTTATCGTTTGATTTTGGATTAGCATTATTATGAATAAGAAATTATGACAAAACTTCAACAAAAACTACTTAAGGCTGATTTTTTACGGTATCTACTAATTTTTCGTTTAAAAAAATCTAGTCGAGAGCCACTTCTACATTCAAATTTGATATTTGAGCATAGAGCTACGTCTAAAACAGCTGTTCCCTAAGATATTTTTAATTTAAATGTAAAAAACTTATTTAAAATGTAACCAATTTCTTGTTTTCCGACTACCCTGAATGTCAAAACAAAATGACTGTGTGTGTGAACATTTGGGGCACCCAAAACTCCTTCTAATGAGAAACTTTTTCCCGATTGAATTATCTGACGTTTCTTGTATAATAAAATTGATTATTTATTTAGTGTTGTGTCGATTCCAACTATTAAATTTGTTCAACTTTTATCTAGTGTCACACTGTATATTAAAGATAACTAATAGATAAGCAATATGGTGATACGTACATCTGTCTGACTGTCTGAGAACCTTATGAATATTAATAATGTGATTATAGGGAATAGCTACGAAAAACTTTAACCTGAATGTCATCAATAAGTACCATGCACATACACAAGTTGTATGTGATATGCATAATATCTATAGGATATCAAACTGCGCATATATAAATGTATGTCTGAGTGTGAGTTCTAAATAAATAATTGTTTTAGTAAATATGTACATTGGACATACAGTAATGTATGTATCATTATTATCATTATGAATCAGTTAATTATAATGTGATCAAAATCTACTTACAAATTACGAATACATAAAAGGATAAAAGTGTCATTATAATTGTTTCATTTAACTCGGATGAACAAAGGCATTGTAGTCAAAATTGCTTGTGTATTTCAAAAATTAGAATCTACAATCGATTGCATGTAAAATATGAAATTTGTAGCTTATTATTGTTTTTATTTTTGTTTTCTATGGAATATTGTATGAATTATTATATTTTTTTCTTTTACCATTCTTTCTTGAAAATCCATGTGGAATGGTATATTTTTTCTCCAAAAATTTAATTAAAATTAACCTCTTCGATGTAAAATTTTATAGCCATACGTCAGGAAATGGCTGATAAAGGACAATAGGGTAGTTGACTATTATTGGAAAACAATCTTAGTGTGTTTATTCCTTCACTCTACATTGTAAATGCGCTATTTTTCGTAATTATTTCCTCAATATTTCATAAAAATCGGCGTTAAAAATTTAATCACAAAAAGTCCCGCCAAAACGATACTTTCTGTTGTGTGACGTCACCCGATAGTAGATGTCAAATCGGCCCATATGGTCTGTCAGCATCGGCATCGTCGCCGTTTGGTAATTGTGTTGTATGATGTGTTGTTTTCAATTTCTACAGAAAAATAGCTTATAAATGGTGTATAAATCCACAATGCAGAAATACGTGAAGAAAAACTCCGGATAAACTATTTGTAGCTGTTTCGCAAGATTTGAAACAGCGAAGAAAGTGGTTGGCTCGTAGAAATCTAAACGAAATAAATAGCGGCCTATACAAGTGTTTTTGTTGTGAAGATTACTTCGACATAAGTAAAACTGACTAGAATAAGTTATCTATCGTATTTTCGAACCAGGTATTATCTGATCTGACAGCTTAAGGTTAGGGCTATCCTAACCTACAAAGTTATGCTTACATGGCATTTTAGTGCTATTAAATTCAAACGGGAGAAGCATAAGAGCGCGTTCGGATAACCCGGTATTGTACGGTGAGAGTGACGTGGTGCACAATAGGCGGACTAACGTCATACGGCGTTTATCTGCATATAAGAGAGACAGCCGATCCAGGTTATCGGAGCATTGTTCTCCCCATACCCTACCTTGACAAACCGAACGCGCTCTAAGCGTACTAACGAATGACGTCACTGGAGACTGAGCCAATTACAGAGCGTTTTCAATCACGTGATAGGACGTGAATAAAATTCAATTTTCGTGTAATAAAAAATAGTTTTCTTAAACTGTAATCTATTAGGATGACTATAATACATGCCATATTTTTAATACAGTCAAATCCCCTATTGTAAATCCCGAAATTCTCTTGTGGACAAGGATTTGGTGAATAGACAGTGAATAGGCGTTTTTCATAAATTTTCTTGTGGTGATTGTGGTGAATACGAATCCGAACTCTAAAGCTTTATAACATATCAGGATTTTACGTTTTTGTTTTGTTAGAGGACGACGCACTAGACTGAAAAAAATGTCTATCAGTGCTTCAAAGAAACAGATTAACAAATTTTCAGGGTTTCAGGTAAAAATAATCGAAAGTAGCTTTTGAAGTTTGTATTAGGGAATTTTACATTTTAACCTCACTTTTTTTCGAAAACCTTAAGTGATTTGAGTCCGGATTCGTATTTGCACAAATAAAAGTATCGAAAACCTTATGCACATCTTTGAGAACACTAAATTAAATTATGTTTATTTTAATTAAATGCCCAATTAGTACTATGTATATTATGCTAATAAGAGAACCTTCAGTCAGAATAGGAATGGATGACAAAGCAATAAAATCGAAATAAATCCAATCACTTCATTTCGTGGAACGCGGCTATTAGTGTTATCAAGAATGAACTATGTGCAGTATGTATCACATTGTGACTGAACTATTATTTATTCGATTTAACTAGAAATGTCAACGATGGGCAAGAAAGTAGGCTGACATATATTTCAGAAATGTTCTACATTACTTGTTAATTTTAATTTGTAGAATAACAACAATGACGCATATGAACAATGAACAATATGATATGTATGTAAATAATCATATTTTATACATTGGTTCATTCGCGCATTGCAAATCATGTGACGAGTTCGTTCTTAAAGATTCACATAAATAACTTTGTAATCGAGGAGATGGTCAAGTTCAAACTTCCTTTTCCGGCATCTGAAAATAACCCAGTTAAAATAATCATACGGTTTGTTAGTCACATATTTCATGTTTGCTGCCAATTGGCGGTCTAGATTAAGACAACAAATAGTCTTTAGAACAACAATCGAGTTTATTCGCAATAATTTATACATTTTTATTCCACAATTTTCTTTAATCACTTTTGCTGTCTCATTTTTCAATAGGGTATTTGACTATTATTGGAAAACCATTTTAGTGTGTTTATTCCTTCACTCTACATTGTAAATGCATTATTGTTAGTAATTATTTTCTCAATATTTCATAAAAATCAGCGTTAAAAATTGAATCACAAAAAGTCCCGCCAAAACGATACTTTCTGTTGTGTGACGTCACCCGATAGTAGATGTCAAATCGGCCCATATGATCTGTCAGCATCGGCATCGTCGCCGTTTGGTAATTGTGTTGTATGATGTGTTGTTTTCACAATTTTTACATAAAAATGGGTTATAAATGGTGTATAAATCCACAATGCAGAAATACGTCAAGAAAAACTCCGGATAAACTATTTGTAGCTGTTCCGCAAGAAACTGGCTCGTAAAAATCCAAATGAAATAAATAGCGGCCAATACAAGTGTTTTTTGTTGTGAAGATTACTTCAACATAAGTAAAACTGACTAGAATAAGTTATCTATCGTAATTTCGAACCAGGTATTATCTGATCTGACAGCTTAAGGTTAGGGCTATCCTAACCTACAAAGTTATGCTTACATGGCACTTCAGTGCTATTAAATTGAAACGGGAGAAGCATAAGAGCGCGTTCGGATAACCAGGTATTTATTGTACGGTGAAGGTGACGCGCTGCATAATAGGCGGACTAACGTCATACGTCGTTTATCTGCATATAAAAGAGAGATAGCCGATCCAGGTTATCTGAGCATTGCTCTCCCCATACCCTACCCTGACAAACCGAACGCGCTCTAAGCGTACTAACGAATGACGTCACTGGAGACTGAGCCAATTACAGAGCGTTTTCAATCACTTGATAGGACGTGAATAAAATTCAATTTTAATGTTGGTTTTTAATAAAAATAAAGCATATTTTTTTTGAAAAGTAATAACAAATAGTTTTCTGTAATCTATTAGGATGACTATAATACAAGCCATATTTTCAATACAGTCAAATACCATTATTTTTTAATCTCCCGGTAAGCTGGCTGAGTTAACCAATAGATCAAGCACCTTATTATGGGTAGATGAAAATACCTGCCCTAAGTATTTACTTTTAGTACATTGTATTTTTACCGTTTAATATAATATGGAAAGTATTTTGAGTTCTAACATGTTATGTGTGGTTAAAACAGTGTTGTTTCCTGGTATGTTTTTCTCTGACACAAATTCGTTTGCTAAGTATGTTTACATGTTGGGTAATGTGTACATAATTTAAAACTGTATTATAATGAATTTATGTAAGTGGGATGTATCAAAATGGCTACCACAGGTGTTGGTTGCCGGGCGAAACGACTTTACGTGCCTTCCGAAACACGGCAGGAAGATCTACGGCTGTCAGCTGGGTTTAAACGGCCGGGCTGCAATTATGTCTGCAAAATATTCTGTTTTATGGCACAATCTTTACATCCAAGTGTACTTTTCTTGTTATAGGTATGTTTACCGTGTATGTTAATGTGTAGTCTGTATTTGAGATCATGGTCGTAAGATATACATATTAGTTCAAGATTTATTTGTTGTTTTGGTGCGTTCATGTTTGTGTGGGAAGTCGGCATATACAATACACACCTATAGTTCTTTATAATTTAATGTCTTGTATGTTGATGATGCAGTACCTTATGAAGAACCGCTGTGGTCGAAAATAATCGGAAGAAAAATTAGTTAAATAAATAAAAATATTATCTTGTAATATTGGGGGTTTGTCCATTTCCATTTTGGAAGAAAATTATTGGCAATGAAAAATATGAACTTGGTGGTATTTGAATCAGTGAAAATCAATTAATTGATTATTAAAAAATAATCAAAACGATAATTAATTTACTTTTTCTATTTTAAACAATGACCAATACAATAAAAGACTGATTTGCAGAGTCGAAAAAAAAAAATGGAAAACATTGCAAAGATTTTTGAATGAAGTTAGTATAACACTAAATTTTAAATTTAAATTTTTATTTATACATTTTTTTATTATACAGGTTCAGCCTTTTCTAGAATGCAAAACTATTTTTATTTATACAGGATGTTGAGTTTAGGTGTGGCGAAAAATATGCAGTTTAAAATGGAATTCCCATCAAATATGAATACTAAAGGAACTTCGTTGTTTTATTATTATTTTCATTAGAATTTGTATATTTGAAATTCAAAGAAATCTTCTAATAAACTACAAGAATCTTTATATTGCTCGGTATAGTATAATAAAAAAAGTTTATAGTATTGAAAAAACTAAAAAAAAAAAAAAATAAAATTCTTTAAGCATTTTCCCGTTTTTGAAACGTATAGCAAACGAACCCGATAATTTATAGAATTCAATGCTTTTGTAGTGGTGAGTGCGCTCAAGCACAAAAACAAACAAAACGAAGCAAAAACCTTACTCGATAGGGAAGTTATGCAAACGGATTGGTACTCAGTAGAAACAACAAACAAAAATATCTACACACTTCATAGTTCATTGATTTCAAACAGTTTATTGTTCTCGAGAAACAAATCAAAATTGGGATATTATGAATGGTGCTGTGAGTAATCATGACAACTGGTAAAAATAGATACCTATATGACTTTCTTAAAATAAGTTAAGAGAACTTAAACAAATAATATACAGGCTGTTCCATTTAACACACTAAAAAAGAAACAATAGAATATCTCAGAAACTATTTACTTAGCATGGTTACAACCTGATACAGTTGGAAGTACAACTTCTTTAGCCTAATAGAATGATTAAACTTGATATTCAGGGACCTTTAAAAAACAGTTTATTTTTTACTTCAGGCCTAAATGCAACTTCCTATATAAACAAGAATAATTTTGCGTTGTAGAAAATGGTGGACCAAATAGAAAAAGCTATTTCTTAATATAAAGGAAATATCGACCACCCTGCTGCGTCTCGACTAACGATTTATAAATAAATAAATAAGTAGAGTAAGGCGGGTTAATTCTAAAAAAAGGGTAATTGTAAACAACCGTTAGTTCTCATCGTTTAGTGTTTTTGTTTTTGATATTATTTTTTCACATAGTTGCGTGAACCTATACAGTGCGTCCTTGACAATGAATTTGCGAACATCACCGAAAACAGCTGTGGAATTTGTCGTGAAACTGGCTAAAATCAGTTTTAAGACTCTACAAGAAGACAACGTTTGCACAAATTCACTGTAAAAAGAAATCTTATACTTTTCAAATTGTTTTCAATTACCTCGCCTTACCCAACATGAAAAATTAAATAACACCAACAAAAGTTCATCAGTTTTTTTTTTCAATGTTCCTGCAACACAGATGCGACATACTGCCACTATTTTGAGATAGGATATCCAATATGCATTTTATTTCATAAATATTCTTATACCAACACCACAACATTTAAATATACCGGGTGATTCAGATTCGAGGCTCATCCCCATGATCTCGCGATTTCATTTTAAAGATAGCCACAAAAAACTGAAATGTTAAGATATCGTTTTTAATTTTTTATTCAAAACCAAACGTAGCTAGACATTTGAAACAAAAACAGTCTATAGCGACTTTTTAGCAAGGAATGTAGTGTCATTTTTTAATTTGAAATAACATCAGAGATGGCGGCGTAACCATGGCCAACTTTTGTTTTTCTTATGGGCGCCTTGTTGAATTTTAGCATTTTCCGATAGTCGTGTTTTTTCTCATTTACGCAATGTATAACTTTATTTTTTAAAACAATGGTTTAATAATAAAAACTTTCTTGTTTTTCTCGTTGTTTGTCGTGCTTATCAGGTACCCAACTGGTGCTTGGTTACAGACCGCCGGCGTCGGACTGACCTTTGGATTAAAAACATTCAGATTGCCATTTTCTTGAAGGCATAAAACCGAGTCAGCTTTTCGTCATGTTCTTATGATCATCTAACTGTTCTTCCTGGAATAGCATTTGTTATTCCATCCCGCAGATCCTCGATATTTCTGCGAGTATCGTGATAAATTTCACCGTTCACAGTTTCCCATAGAAATAGTCCAGAGGATTTAAATCAGGGGATCTAGCAGGACATTCCACCACTCCACCATTACCAATCTAGCGATTTGGAAATTGTTGATTCAAATAATTTCGTACAACAGCAAAGTTTGACTTGTGTGGGGTTTGTACGGTTTCAATTTCTTTGTTCATAATGCTCTCCAAACACGTGTTTCCGGCAATTCCAAATTGGAGGCTACTTCCCGCGTAGAAATCCGAGGATCATGATTTATCTAAAAACCAGTAGTTGAAACTTTGCAAATTATGGTAATCTAACGTATACCATTTCCAAAATATCTCTTTGATCGTTTTCAACATTTCCATGATGATTATAAGAATTGCGGGCTTTACTAAACGATCCATGGTCCGCTAAATTTCTGTTCAATGTTAGGAATATTGTACGATTGGGCATTTCTAGGTACCTGAAGGTTTTTTGATTATTACACCATTATTTTAAAAAATAATGCTAACAACATGTTATACATTGCGGAAATTAGAAAATTCAACATGGCGCCCATAAGAAAAACAAAAGTTGGCCATGGATACGCCGCCATCTTTGATGTTATTTCAAATTAAAAAATGATTGTTTTTGAATGTTTTTGTTTCAAATGTATAGCTACATTTAGTTTTGAATAAAAAATTAAAAACGATACCTTAACATTTCAGTTTTTGCGGATATCTTCAAAATGAAAAACGATAGCTTAAGTTTCTTTTCAGATAATTGACCACCACAAAAATACGAAACTTTGCCAAACTTAAACATAGGCCCTATCCTCATGGTGAGCCTGGAAATTGAATCACCCGGTATGTAGGAAACATTGCCTGTATCATCTTTTATATTCACCAAAAACTGAACTCAACTTACTATCCGATTATTTACTTCTCAGAAAAACAAAATATCTAACTCTGCTTTAACTAAAATTCATCCCCATACATCAAGCAAATAACAAGATTAAAACCGCAATAATATTTTTCAGCAAAGTTGGTAATCGGTGACACTGTACAAGTAACAAAGCCTCGCCAGCATACACGCCTACCAAGGAGGTTGCTGCTTTGTTTTGCAACAGTGACCATAACCCTATTCATAATCATACTAACACTGGTACTGGCCATGGACACAACCACATCAGAAATGCCCAGAGAATTCCCTAACCAATACAATCTCACCGATCACGTCTACTACACCCAATCAGAATGGGGTGGAAGAAGTCCATTATGGGCAATTGCCATGGAACCACCAGTGAGATGGGTCATCATTTCTCATACAGTTGGAGAACAATGTCGTACTTTCGCAACCTGTTCATCACAGATGCGTCTGTTTCAAGATATGCACGTTGCTGATGGTAGCCCAAATATAGGTTATAATTTCGTCATTGGTGCTGATGGTAATGTGTACGAAGGACGAGGTTGGTTTACGCAGAACTTTCACACTTTTGAATCGAACAGTCTATCGATTTCGTTCGCTGGGAATTATGTCTACGATGAACTGACTGATGATATGGTTGATGTTTTCGAGCAGCTGTTGGTTCTCGCTGTGGATATGGAAGTCGTCAGTCCCAATTATCGGTTGGTCGCTCATAATCAGACGTTGGTGACGCTAAGCCCTGGACCGAACATATACAGGGTGATAAAGGATTTTCCGAACTTCTTTCAGGATCAGAGGCCTAGGATCAGTGATGGTAGTGATTAGGACTTGACGCATGTACCTTTAACTTTTGTGATATTTTTTTTATTAAGGTATTTTTGTGATGGCAGTGACCATTGAGATTATTGTTTTGAAATATAAGTACAGTCAAATGTATTATTATTTTGTTCTTTTATATTTATTCTTTATTTACATCAAGGGTACACATTACACATTACACTTTAAACATACGTACTATTTTGTGCCGATAGTATACAACTAATTTTGGCTTTTGTTGCAATAATGTCATAACTTTTTGTGTTATTTTTTCTTCCAAGGTACTAGAATAAATTGATAACAAAGACTTATTAATAAACATAACAGTGTACATACACTACACATTACACATACATAGTACATTTCAATAGCCTTGTGTCCAAATGATTAATGTGACAAATATTCAAGACAATGTACCACGTTAACAATGCGTGCTGTTTGTATTGGTAATGTGGGTAAAGACAAATATAATAAGGTAAGTTGGGAACAAGGATTCTGAGACATATTGGGAGGTATAGTCAAATCACTGTCCATATATCTCTATTATATCTATATCGAAAAAAAAGTTAATTTTCGAGTATTTCACATATTTTCAAGTAAGTACCTAATTTGTGAATAATTAGTTATCTAAGCCAGTGCTCCGCAACCACTGTGCCGCGGCACAGTTGTGCGAAATGGAGCTATCAGACCGCCGTGTGCGGGAGAAGGACATCGGAAGGCGCTTGCGGAGCACTGATCTAAGCTACTTGACTATCCTGACCAATAATGTTACAAAATATATAAAATGTATATAAAATATATAACTGTTTTATTTATTTATTATTTTTACTTTATCATACGCAGTATCTAAAGTATTGTAATCGTGCCAAAAAAATTTTTGAGATTTTAGCGGAAATATGTCTTTTTGGGTCCCCTGAACATTTTTGACCAAGGTACAAAAAAATGTTATTTTTTTTTAACTTATGACGTGTGATACATCGTTGGATAGCTCTATTTCTTACCTTTACAACCGTATAACACATTCCCCCATACTCATAATAAATCAACTGTCAACTGTCAATTTTCATGGTATACACGTGGTGGTTAATAGTACAATTTGTTGTTAGTTTATAAAATGGCTAGATTAACGGAACGTGAAAAAATTGAAATTTTAATGATGGTAGGTTATGGAGACCATAAACGAAAGCAACAAGAGGTTTGCGATTTATTCAATGATGTCCATCCCGACAGAAATCCCATTACTCAGTCAACCGTCAGCAAAATTTTAGCATGCTTTAATGCTACTGGAAGCGTACGTGGCGATTCTAGAATTCGAACCAAATCAGCAACAAACGAAGAAAAGAGCTTGGATGTTTTGTTGTCTGTCCAAGATTGCCCTCAAACATCTACCAATCAACTAGCTTTAAATATTGGAATAAGTCGTCGATCTGTTGGAAGAATTCTTAAACAAGCAAAGTACCGTCCATATAAAATGCATTTAGTGCACGAGCTATCCGAAAATGACCACGATAGAAGGTTACAGTTTTGTGAACAGATGACCGAGCTGTGTAACAACAATGAATTTGTTAAGAAGATTCTATTTTCCGACGAGGCAACATTTTGCTTAAATGGCACTGTTAATCGTCACAATTGTCGTTACTGGGCGGCAGAAACTCCACATTGGATACAGGAGGCGCATACCCAGCATCCCCAAAAAGTTAATGTCTGGGTTGGTATTTTAAATACCCACATCATTGGTCCATATTTTATAGACGGGACGCTGACTGGGCAGAAATATTTAGACTTGCTGCAACAAAACATTTGTCCTGATATCCAAAGAATTGAAGACATCTACACGGTTTGGTTTCAACAGGATGGAGCACCTCCTCATTATTCCGCAATAGTCCGTGAATTTTTGAATAATTATTTTCAAAATCGTTGGATTGGTATAAGGGGGACAATAGAGTGGCCCCCACGTTCACCGGACTTAAGCCCATTGGATTTTTATTTATGGGATGATTTAAAATATAGGGTTTATAAAGATAGACCGGATAGTTTAGAAAACTTGAAGGAACAAATCCGACGTGAGTTAATACGCACTCCAGCACAGGCCTTGTCTAACTCACTACAGGGTTTTATTGACAGACTTTATTACTGGCAAGAAGTAAATGGTGCTCAGTTCGAACCTTTGCGTTAGTTTCATTATTTAAATTTAAGTTCGCTTTACTTAATTTAAGTAAGCAACCTGTATTTCCTTTCTCTTTTCTAATAATAAATTAAATTATTGATCTTTTTGCGTTTTTTATTAATTTACATTTGATTTATTATGAATGTGGAGGAATGTATTATACGGCTGTAAAGGTAAGAAATAGAGCTATCCAACGATGTATCACACGTCATAACTTGCCATTTAAAAAAAAAAATGACGTCATAGTCGCCATGCTTTTATTTTATTATTTAGACATAATTAGATTTTATGAAAATATGGGGAAAAATAGTCAAACCATTTTTATGTTTAATACTTTTTGATAAAACTAATCATTTATTCTGTGCAGACAATATTCCATTTAGTTGCCCAACCCTGTATATCCTAATATCCTGTGATTCCAAAATTTGTGGTTTATTGCTTCATCGTTAGTTCAGTTATTGGTTGATCGTTGTTTCTGCGAATGTGGATTTCCCTGGGACTTTGATATTATACGTCTTATCATCAACTATGCATGTATTATTATGGCTTAATATGTTAGAAATCTGCAGTTCTTATCACATTCTTCCAGTGGTCGTTTCGTTAAATATTATAATAAATATCTGCAATAATTGTAATGCGTACTAGTGTTGCTACTAACTAGTCAGCTAGGACCTATACGTATTGGGCTCTATAAAATGAGTAAGCATAGCTAGCACATGACTGCTATAACGAAAAAGTATAAAATATAAAAATTATTTTAATAAGTTTGTTTCAAGTATTTGCATCCGTTTTAGTAGATGACACATTACCAATAACATATTAACAATAAGCCCTTGAACTATATAATTACTCATAAGCGATATTATTTTAAAAAACGTCCGATACATTCTATAATTTCTTATTGTTTCCATGATAATTCATTATCATCAATGATCGATCAATTATCAAGGCGTGATTCCATAGATTAAGCCTTTCATTTTTAATATAGATTCACTAATCTAGCATACAAACGTTTAAATATAATCTGTTGAATAGTACTTTGTATTATGCAAATGAGTCTTCCCATCAGGTATTTAGGAAAGTACCAAAGAAAGTGTTTTGATACCTAAGCGAAAACCTATACAATAAACATAATTTCTTAATCCATATTCCTTTTTGCAGCAAATCTGAACAAGTTCGAAACGACAAACGAAACAAGCGACTCAGAAAAACCAAAAAGACTACCATGCATATCTCTGAAGATTCTGCTCATCATCAGCATTGCTGTGGTATCAATAGCAATAGTCACGCTGGTGTTAGTATTTGTACCATTTACCACGAACGATGGTGATCCAGAATATATAGATACCACCAACAGAAACCTCTCTAACCACTTCTACTACGGCATCGAAGAATGGGGAGGACGCCAGCCACTATGGGTAACACCAATCATCAATCCAGTCACATGGATCATAGTCTCACATACAGTTGGACCACAGTGCCAATCGTTTGCGACATGCTCAAGGCAAATGCGATTGATGCAAGATATGCACGTTGCAAACGGAAACCCGAATATAGGTTATAACTTTGTCATCGGAGGAGATGCAAATGTCTATGAAGGAAGGGGCTGGACTGGCCAAAATTTCCATCTGTTCAGCCCGAGTAGTTTAGCGATTTCATTCGATGGGAACTATGTCCATGATGTACTCAGCGAGGAAATGATTGATGTTTTTGAAGAACTGCTCCAACTTGGTGTGGAGTTGGACATTATAAAGCCGGAGTTTAGGATAATTGCCCACAATCAGACTTTTGCGACTTTAAGTCCTGGCCAGAATGTTTACTCTGTTATAAGCCAAATGCCCAATTTTTATGAACGCTTGAGACCAGGTATGGGACCTGGTTAGGTGTAATCCGTACGTGCGGTGATTGTGATATTTTCTGCAGATAGAGTTAAGTTCCACAGTAGGCTTATCTATTTTTTTTATAAATAATTATGTCCGACGCCATATGTATTTGATATTGTATAATTTATCTTGTTGTTTGTCGAAATAGAATCCTATTTATGAATAGAAGAAGTGTTTTATTAAATGTGTGAGTTTACCGAAGGGCTTCAGTTAGATTCCAGTCAATGTTATTGTTCATAGAAGCTCAAACAATAATAATTATTGAAAATCCTCAAATGTTCAGTATAGGAATGTACGTGTGGTCCCCAAACTGTGGTTTCACTCATATTTGTAACAGGCTATAAAGTGTGCTTTTTCGCTTTTCTTCAGCGCATTCAGTTCTATATTCCCATTTGAATCCAGAAGTTCTTTTTATGCTATCCATCTAGTGCTTCTGGGGGTTTATAATAGCTTTTCTGTGATGCAAGTAGTGTGGAAATATAATATGATGTCCTAGATTCTGACTAATTTATTTCCAGAGAAGAAATTTTATAATCTGCTCTTTCACATAAGTATGTGGTAAATTGAACCAAAATGAATGTTTGTTGTTGGATGTGACCTTTTTACACCATAAGCAGTGTCAAGACATTATTATTTAAACAAAACACCCTGTATTTTATTGCATTATTGTATATAGCGGGGACCAAGCCATAGGTACGCCCGTTTAATTTTTCCTTTGTTGATGCTAGACGAATAAAATTTGTAGGTGCTAATAAACAAAAAAATGCCATTTGTTTTGACATGCTTGATTTTATTATGGCTTTTCCGCGTTTTCCGGATATGGCTTCATCATTTAAATTTTAAATTGCCCCATATTACTTCTGTGATATTGGTCAGGAAGACATTCTGGACACCAAAACATATCGATCGTCAATATTTATTATCACCAAGTCAGTGAAAAAATCATTTTTTGTTTATCAATCTAGGTGGCTATGAATTGGTTAAAATAGCCAAAAATTGTCCAATAAACACACCAAGAATACTTAATAAATTTAGTTTAGCAGCATGAGATTCTATTTGATCGAGATCGGCTATGTCTGCATTAAAACAAAACTAGTAGAACTAGACAGATATGTCGATTACAGCTGCGTTCGGATATTGACACCGGGTACACCATCCAAATGACACTTACGTGTTATTGGGTGTAAAAAGTGTAACGATGTACAATATCCGAACGTAGCTTATATTGACAGAAGTTATTGTCAAAACATTAGCGTTTGACACTACCTACTGTCATTAGAATAAAAAAATCTGACAAATCCTGGCTACTAATTTTAATGCAGTACGACCGATCTCGATGAAATAGAATTTGCTCATGCAGCTAAACTATTGATTGTACCAAAAAATGCCATAACCATAAATTATTCAGAATTTTCTCATCTTTAATTTATTATTTAACTATCTCGACGAAATTCCAGAAATGGCGGCTTATTTGCAAAATCTTTCAAAAATGCTAAGACTACACGTAATGTAGTTTTGGTGAAACTGTGGTTTGGCTTGTAGTTGCGTACCTCCAGTTCCTTTCGACCCTTTTCAACAGAAAGCTTTTCAGCTCTAAGTTTGGTTATGAAACTTCTAAATATGAAGTTTCGTCCCGATACCTTTAGTAGTTTCTCCGGAATCGTCGCCACAAAAAAACGGATACACACACAACACACACACAGACATTTTGTGTACCTTGGTCAAAAATGTTCAGAGGACCCAAAAAGACACATTTCCGCTAAAATCTCAACAAATTTTTTTGACACGATTACAATACTTTACATACTGCGTATGATAAAGTAAAAACTGAAGAAAAGTCGAACATTTGGAGTTTCTTTGCGATTTTAGTTCTGAAGCCATACCGTGGGAAGTAGCAAAGTTGAAATTCGGATTCAGTACTACCAAAAAAGCATGACAGAAAAAAACTTCTATATTTTTTTCCAGGCCAAAGCGTGTGTGTGAATATACTGTGAATGTGTACTCGTGACTACACAAAGCAACGACTTCTTGTCCAAAAACCAATTGAATAACGCGAGAGGTCGCCAGTGTTTATTTGATAATTTGCGACTATTTTAACCAATTTATAACCGCCTAGAATAAAAAACAAAATAATTTACTTTTTGTTGTCTTGGTGATGAATATGGACAATAGATGGCGTTGATGATGCCATTCTTATTATACCCTGCTCTAAACAACATTTTTACGCTACGATTTTCAGCAAAATCAAGTATTTGATCAGAAACATGTTTTCTGTCGAATAGATTTTGTCTATTAGCACTCTTCCAAATTTCATTCATCCAGCGTCATAATAAATAAAAAATAATGTGTTTTATTGCAAATGGTCGTACAATTCATTGTATATATAGGAACTAAACAGTTCTTCAGAATTGCCCTTCAAAAAAAAAGAGAAAACCACTTTTAGTACTTTATCTAGTTCAACTTTGATCTTTTCTACTATCAAGTTGAAAATTGTAAATCGATTGGTGTATTCCGTTTCAAACTAACTTTGCTCTCTTTAGAGTTGTCATGAAAATGAGCACATTTGGAAGAATAAGAAGACCGTGCTATTTTAGTAAAACTGAAAAAGAGATATGTTGGGCGTACATATCTTGTAAAATCGTGTTGGTGTTATAAAATCGCTAGTATAATACCTATGTATAAAAGATGGGAGAATACAAGGAGATTTACGTTGATAATTTGGCATCATTTCATCTAGTCAAAAAGAAATTGTTTGTTTTAATAAATTATTTAAAAATTTAGTTATTAAAAATGTTTGGTCCCTTCATTTAAATGTATATACAAAATTAAATAAACACAACAAATATATTCAATAACATGTTATGGCTGTAATGACTTATGAGTTATGAGTGTTATGAGTTATGAAATACCAAGTTAAACAGGAAATTGCGCAATCTCGAGTGTTGGGGTAAATTAGAACGCAATTGTTCCTTATTCCAGTCACTCGATAAAAAATCCTAAAATAAACTTTGATAATCATGCAGTGATTCCTTATCACAATGCCACACTTATCACTAAACCAAACCAGTCGCATGTAATTACTAAAAGGTTTGATGTCTACTCTGCTCGCTGTCTAACAAACAATGGCTATCATTGTTCACATCGATAGACATCAATTTAATTGATATAAAAATACTATCATCTAGAACTCTCGTACAGGGTTAACGACTATATCCGTCTTATTTTTGGCGTGGCAACATTAAAAATTCAGAAATTGCAGTGTTTTCGTCTGGCTCTTGTGCAAACATTTTCGGCGGAGTGTATGTCAACACGGAATAAAAATATCCGGGCGTTTATTGCACCACGTAAAGCTAACATAACAACCTTTTCGTGAGAGTGCTGGTGAAAAGAAAAACAACAGAAAATGAACACGGATGTGTGTACAATAAGTCTGTGTAAGCACACGTGGATACCTTTGAATGAATAAATTTACTCTACAAGCAAAGAATTTAGTTACAATTGCGTGCTTGAGCTATCTTTGAAGATGGTTAAAGATGGGCGTCATGTTTGTTTTTGACATTTTTGGGTGATATTTTCTCCAGTGTTTAATTTTAGACGTATGTTACTGACTGTAGTTACTTCTCTAACTCGAAATCTTAATATTTTTTGCTAACAAAAGGTTTAAACAATTTTTATACAGATTTTTATCTCTTTAAGTCATTCGGGGAATTCCTCTATTTCCTCTATTTCTTGTCGATCGCTGCTGGAATTGCAGTTTCTTGGCACGTGTGTATGCAGTTAAGGTGGATTAGTGATAACAGTAAAAATGTTTGTTAAACTGCTTAAAGTGTTTATTTAACAGTGAGTGAGAAATTAAAATTAATTGCTGAGGAAGAAAAGGTTGAAACGAAAAATTAAGATATTGCGGCACAATTGTCGACAATTTTGACAAACTTTTAGAGAAACAAGTTGACCATTTGTTTAACAGTAAACAAAAAATGCAACACGATACAAATTACATGTTTAAAGGAGATGGACGGGAGTTTTTTTTTAATGTTTGTCCAACAAAACACTTGCATTTAAACGACATAAATGCTTTGGTGGCAAACTGCAAGGAGAGGATTACCGTTGTGGTTTTGAGTGACATGAGTGGTGCCGAAAAGTTGAGATCGCTCATGATTTAGCAAGTCGAAAAATCCCCGTTGTTTTAAGGGCATAAAATCAAACGCATCTTTCAGATTAGAATACGTCCCACATGTCTGGAAAGTAGCAGAAGTTATCATGATACCAAAACTGTTACCAATGATATCGAAGCTCTTTGAAAAGTTGCTTCTAAAGAGAATGAAACCTATCATTGAGAGAAAGGAACTAATTCCTAATCACCAATTTGGTTTTAGAGAAAAGCATCCCACTATAGATCAAGTCCATAGAATAGAGACAGATATCATAGAGAAAGCATTAGAAGAAAAACTTATTTGCTCAACAATCTTTCTTGATGTGACACAAGCTTTGGATAAGGTTTGGCACGAAGGATTGATACATAAACTAAAGAATATGCTACCTTTACAATACGTCGAGCTACTAACATCCTATATATCTGATAGACTATTCAGAATAAAATAGATCTATGAATACTCGGAACTAAAAGAAGTAAAAGTTGGGGTACCCCAGGGTAGTGTATTGGGACCAATTCCCTATCTACTATATTCAAGTGACCTATCACAGCTGGAAAATGTAACAGTCGCCACATTCGCTGATGACACGGCTCTAATGGCAGTGGGATCAACTATTGGAGAATCTACTAGGCATCTTCAACAAGCTAGTAATAAAATATATAACTGGACCAAAAAATGGACGACCAAGCTCAACGAACTGAAATCTGTCCACATGAACTTTACAAACAAAAGAATCGAGAACATACCTCATGTCAAGATTAACGACGCCATAGTTCCATATGCGAACACTGCAAAGTATTTGGGTATGACTCTGGATACAAAACTAAGGTGGAAAGAACACGTTAAGAAGAAAAGAGTAGAGCTTGGCCTCAAATACAGAGAACTGTACTGGCTTCTGGGAAGAAACTCTCAGTTGTCAGTACAGAACAAACTACAAGTTTGCAATCAAGTAGGTACTAAAACCGATTTGGTTATACGACATCCAGCTTTGGGGTTGCGCGAAAAACTCCAATATACAACGAATCCAGATTTTCCAAAATAACGTAGTAAGGAATATGGTTAACGCTCCTTGGTACATACGGAATAGTGACCTGCACCGTGATCTTGGTGTCCCACAAGTCATCCAAGAGATAAAAAGATTCGCCACTAAGCATGAATCTCGCCTAAGCCATCACGTCAACGTAGAAGCCCTGCAGCTACTGGACAACCAGAATCTAGTGAGAAAACTAAAAAGAACTAAACCCTTCGAACTAGTGAATCAGTGAAATGTGTAAAAAGCAGAGCGCAGCGAGTGAAGTGTTAGTGCTTCTTATTTAGGACAAATATAGCACTAATATCAGTGGATAGCCTATTAGAGACAAGTACCTAGTTTTAAGAATTCAGATTTAAATTGATGGTTAGTATTTTAGACTAGGAGAATGTGCAGGCCTAGTAGGCCTGCTAGTCGACCTAGGTAGATCGCCGAAGCGTTAATGCTCGTACGTTCGAAGCGGTTACGGGCGCGCCATCTATTGCTTCGTAGCGTAACCTCAATAGCGACATGATGTGTCGCCGTCTGGTGACCGCGTCGCGAAGCGCGCGGCCGTTGCCTAGCAACCGCGATCGATTGGCATGACGACACGCTGGCGAGGACAGTCCCAAACGATACTCCATAAATTTAGCCTAATCGAGTTAAAAAATAACGAGAACTGGCCGGAAATTGGACGAAATCGAAAGCCTAAGCGCTGTACAATTCAATTTTAGGCGGAAAATCGGCGCCTGCGGCGCCGATTTTCGCTTCACCGAGGAGCAGACCCTTCCCCCGATTCGCCGATTTTCGTAAACTTCTTGCGCGGAGTGTGTTAGACTTTTAGTATATAGTAGGGATAGGGATAGTAGGGATAGGGATAGGGATTAGTTTCAATATGTTAAGCATCTTATGCTTATTAATAAAAAAAAATTTCTAATTAGAATAGTCTGAAATCTTTGTGAGTTCTGCCTTATTAAATACTATGTAAGACGTCAATAATTACTGAAGGCTGTAAATACTAATTACTGAATTACTGAAAGTGTGTGTAAAGTTATCAAATCGAATCGAATAGTAACCTTATCAATTCAATGCCATTTCCACTGCATGTTGTTATTGCAGTTAATTCCAAGGTTATGTAGGTCTCGGATATCAAAATTTAATTAAGTTTCTGTCCATCTTTTTATTTATTCCTTTCTGGTTGAAGTCGGTAAATTAATTTATTACTGCCGTCAAAACAAACATCTAAATCACCGCAAGGATAGAGAAGAAACATTTATCTTTCTTTGTTCATTATTTTGTGTTCATTATTTGTGTAATAATTTTGATGAACTTGAGTACGATGCGAAGAAAAAATTATCAATATTGATAACAAAACTTATTGCTAAATCGAAAATTATTAAATTCTTTGGTGTCCAATAAGGTGTCGATTAACTAAAAATTCACGTGGTAGTCCTTATTATTTCCTTTATTTTATGGTCGCTACATGTTTTTCCTCTTACTAGACGCTTCTTCAGGCGCTACATTAATTACAAAACAATAGTACCTACAAATTAGTTAAAAACTTACGATTCACAAAAACGCTCATCAGTATACACTTACATATCGTCAAAAATTGTAGAAGTCACACAAGAACGAACTATAGATGAAACGAACTATAGTCCCAATTGTATACCGGTGGTTTCTTAATAAAATTATACAAAGGGGTTGAGGTTAAAAGACACGTATCTTTTACAAACATTCAGAAATAGGGATGAATCAAAACTAAATCATGAGAATTGATATGGGTATAAAGTGCAGAAAACCTGGCCAAGTTCATTAATTGCTCCACACGGTGTCCCAAACTTTAACCACCAAAACATCATCTTCGTTCTTCCGATATAACAAACAAGTTTTAAGACTTTTCAAAGACATATGGCAATCGAAGTGAATGTTCATACCCAATTGTGATTAAATGATCAAAACCGATCAAAGATTACAAAATATATTGAATATCAACGCTAAAATTGCAAAGTATTCAGATATTGGGGCTAATCAAAGAAACAAAATGTTGGGAAAGGACTTATTTCTAAATTACACAGGGTGTCTCCAAATTAGACCACCAAAACATCATGTGCAGAAATAATTCCTTAAATCAATAAATCAAATTCGAGAAAAGATTACAAACGGAAGTAGGTAGTTCCAAAACACTTTGCGAAACCGAAAATTGTAAACTTTGTCTAAAATCTACAGTCAAACAAGTTCAAAGTCAAGAGGACAATTGTATTTGTGCCTGTCTTTTCTCTTTACTAATAAACGTATAAAATACGATGTTAATAAATCTCTACTGTTGCTTTTGACCTAAACCAAATAAATCTACTGAAGTTAATAAATCTTTCGTTTCTCAATAAATTGACCCGGTATCATCAACAACTGCGGCCCACACTTGGATAGCCATCGGCACCGTAATATAACACTGGATTTATTCTCTTAGTGTGAATATGTTGTGTCCAATCTTCACAATATTAGCAATTCGTTTTTTATAGAAATATTTTAATTGACTAAATATTATATATTGGAAATGCGAATAATTGCAAATTCGTATCGTTTTTCTTATAGTCGTCTGAATGTAGTCATGCCCAATAATCCCATGAATTTCTGAACAATTTGAAAAACCCAGCCTTAGAGGAGTTGAATGAAACAGTTGAATGTTTAGATAACTGGGGTTCATGTTGTTTATTATTATCACGATTCTTCGTTGTTATTGGTTCGTCTACTTTGCGATGTCATTCTATAGTTCAGTTTCTTCAGAAGTGGAGCGACATACATAGCAGCACGTGCTGAACAAACTTCGCTGCTTACTGAAGCTATTACGTTTCAAATGAGACTATAAATTCCAGTAATGTGTATATTCCTGTCCATACAAATAACGTCAGACCATCTGTTTCAAACTAAATCTGTGTAAATTGCCTTCAACAATACTATAAAAATACTGGAATAAATTAGTTGTTTTCACGTCAACTAATTTATTATTTATCATAGATATCAGAATGGGACATCCTCGACTGTGATTCCAAAATTTCTGGATTAATTGCTTCATCGTAAGTTGTTGGTTGGCTGTTGTGTCTGCGAATGTGGATTTTCCAGGGACTTTGATGTTATGCCACTTATCTTCAATTATACATGTATTAATATGGCTTGATATGCTAGAAATCTGCAGTTCTTGTCACATTCTTCCAGGGGTCGTTTCGTTAAATATCATAATAAATAGCTGCCATAATTGTGCTTACTAGTACTTGCTGCAAACTGGTAAGTTAGGATCTATAGGTATTGATATCTATAATATGAGTAAGTAACCCAAATATTGCTTCCTATAATCGACGATACTGATGATTTCGGGAGCATTCTGGTTTTCATACTTTGAGATTTTCAAAATTGTCAACCAAAATCTTCTAACCATAAATTATAAATTTAATTAAATATAGGTATAAATTAAGTACATAATCAATAGGTTTTGTAATAAGACATTTCTACGATGTCATAATACAATAAAAATCATAGAATAAAATCACTTACGTAGTTGTACGGTATAATTCATTGATTGTTGAGAAGTTGAGATCGACACCTATAGTGAGAATGACAGTACTCGCATCTATGAGTCGGTAGCGAAACCACAATATTTGATTTGCCGGTAATGATTACGCTTAAACGAAATCTACACCAGCAAAATAGTTTCTTTTTATTTTTCTGCACGTTCTTCAAAATTTTGCCTTTCCCGTTATCCTACAGAATACTACTGAACGATTTATCGTGGCATTTTTTTGCCGATAGGTGCAATAGGCCAAAAAGCTTGTAAACAAATTCAACTGTTTAAAGTTTTCACGATGAATTATGCGACTTCGTTCTAGTTTCTAGGAGTTCTCGCTGTTTTTGAGATTTCTGAGTGTCTCTGAGTTTTGTTTGTTTCCATAGATAGAAACACTTTTACACAAAACCCTTTTACCCAACTTGTAAATTTTTAGGAATTATTTGATAAACAATAATCATGTCGACATATTCCTCGTTAAAACTAATTAGGCATGTTATTCTAAGATCTTGTAACAGTACTACCAGCTAGTATCAGTAACAGGTACTGTGCCACTTATAATGTGTCATTTTCAAACTGTCATAAAATTTCCAATTCTAGTTTTATGAAAAAGCGGTCAGCGGTTCTCAACAAGTTGTTTCACTCCTGTTGTTTTATCATTTTAAAGATAGACAAATAGCTGTTTTTTTTTTATTTTAAATTTAACATTGTATTAAATAAGAATCACGTATATTTAATTTAAATTTAATTTTTGTCTTTTACCAGCATAGTTTGTTTACCAGCATTGGGAACGTTATAGGTATACTTTGCGAAAATGCATATACAATTATGAATTTTCGCAAAGTATACCTATAACGTGCACGCTTTTTCGTCATTAATTATGTTATCGAATATTATAATTAGTTTCTTTTTATTAAAAACTGTAGTAGTTTCGGAAATAGAGACGGAAATAAGTTTTTTTACGTGTTTTTGGACAAATCTGAAAACTTTTATTTTTTAAATGCTTATGCCCTTTCAAACGATATACTGCCCCCATGCGTTTTGAAATATACTTATGTTTTATAGTATAGCGTATCAGATGAACATAAATATACCTATTATACACCTTTTTACTTTATCATACGTAGTATGTAAAAGGAGAAAGGTAGTATGTAAAGTATAGTAATCGTGCCAAAAAAAAATTTTGAGATTTTAGCGGAAATATGTATTTTTGGGTCCCCTGAACATTTTTGACCAAGGTACAAAAAAATGTCTGTGTGTGCGTGTGTGTGTATGTGTGTGTACCCGCTTTTTATGGCGACGATTTCGGAGAAACTACTAAAGGTATCGGGACGAAACTTCATATTTAGAAAATCTTCATGACCAAACTTAGAGCTGGAAAGCTTTCTGTTGAAAAGGGTCCAAAGGAACTGGACGTTTAGTCTTAGCATTTTTGAAAGATTTTGCAGATAAGCCGCCATTTCTGGAATTTCGTCGAAATAGTTAAATAATAAATTGAAGTAGGGGAAACTCTGAATAATTTATGCCTATGAATTTTTTTTGTAAAATCAATAGTTTTAGCTGCATGAGCAAATTCTATTTAATCGAGATCGGTCGTACTGCATTAAAACTAGTAGCCAGGATATGTCAGATATTTTGATTCTAATGACAGTAGGTAGTGTCAAACACTAATGTTTTGACAATACCTACGGTCAATATAAGCTGGGTTCGGATATTGTACACCGTTACACTTTTTACACCCAATAACACGCAAGTGTCATTTGGACGGTGTACCCGGTGTCAACGGAGTACAATATCCGAACGCAGCTTTAATCAACATACCTGTCTAGTTCTACTAGTTTCATTAGTATTTATTATTATTTTAATGAAGACATGGACGATCTCAAACCAAATAGAATCTCATGCAGCTAAACTATTATTTTTATATATTGTATGATACAGTCATGTGCCTGGCCACATCAGTTTTTTTATTTCTTAAGCAAAAATCATTATAAAGAGTTTTGAATGTCGTAAAAATGACAGGGCCATAAATACTATTTTGATGAACATATATGGTGGTTGCAAAACAATAAATCGCTAACAATGGCCCAGACTAAGCAATCAGGTTTTCACTGTTAAATTTAAAATGTCATTGGGAAAAGTTGTTTCAAATTTAACTTAATATTCAGATATCAACTTTGAATGTTGTATTTCAATTTTAACACTTTATCTTATTGTATGTCCTAACCATTGTAGCCGACAAAATATGAATAAGAACAAATGAATGAGCCAAAATAATAAGTATGTCAAAATAATAACCAGACTATACAAATTTGTATTTAACATGTGATGTTATATGTCATCTTTTTTTGACCAGTACATTAGACCAGTCTTCAAGTGTCGGTATAACCTGTAAATAACAATACTTTTCATGCAAATTTTTTGTATCAAAAAAAACAATTTTCTTTTTTTTACATTACAAAAAAAAACTCTTGATAAAGATTAAACTCAGTTGTCTAAATATTAAAGTTTTACTCATTTCCTTAACGATCGCTTATTAAATATTGTTTGTTGGTCTGTTGTTAAATCACCAGGCCCCAGAATTGTATGGATAAGGATCAAATGCATTATTTATTAGTGTATTTTCCAATGGTCGGCGTCCTTGTTATCTTCCATAAGAGGTCACATCCATCTCTGTAGCATTGTATAATTGCATGTATTATAATTATTTTTAGTTAACAATGAAATTGTCTCACTGGATATTATTCACTAAACATTTATATTGACACAATTTTTTTCAGTATGTTAATAAATTAATTAGAAATAACATTACAAACTATTTCTTATTTATTTCAGAATCTCCTCCAAAATCTTCAATCGCATACACCGATTTGGAGAAAACTCCCAACCATTTCAGCGTACGATTTGAAGGTAAGAACTATTTTATACATTCCCAAAAATTTAGAATAATGACCGAGAGATTGGAAGATTAAAAGTGCTAAAAATATGGTTCTTTATAAGTCATTTCCACAGGTAAGTTAAGAAGTCTGGAATTCCAATTTCATTTATTTTAAAAACAAAATTTCATCAAATGAAATTATAGCAAAAGAAAAACTGTTTCCAAGAAAGGAACGTATTATAAATACCTGACCGTAAGCTATTTGTAGCCAGCGCACATGTATTTATTTATGTAGAAGACATCACATGGACACACACATTATTTACTTAAACCATGACATTCTCTAGATAACATGGCCAACAAAGAATGTTATGACTGTGAGTCAAGGTGTGCAATACATATGGAGAGGTGGCACTGAACTGAGTACTAAATCCAATTTTATGGTGATGAGTACTTGTTTAAAATTGCATTTAAATGAATGACTCAGTTAACTACAACAATTAGAACATATTTGTAGTTATTCATGTGCATAATTCGGTTATATTCGAGGAGTACTACATGTAAATATGCAATTTAATTTATGTAATGTTTTGCACTGCATATGGTTTAATAAAATAACAACATACTGATACGATATCATGTTAAGTTTAAGACAAACACGCATAAGATAGAGAAACTGTTCTGACACCGTGATGATTCTTGGTTTATTGAATAAGTACTGCAGTTGCTTATACACGGTCTAGTTTTCTCATCTAACTCAGTATCTATTATTTATTTTATTTATTTATTACTTCCACCAATTGGTGTTAAATTCATTGTGTTCTTACACGTATAAAAGAAGGTACGTACAAATTGAAATTTCAGCGAGTTAGTTGTGTATTTTTTTGTTGCTATGCAGCAGCAATGTTACTTGATAATAATTAATTTAAAGATATCTACTATCTTCAGAAAGCATTCATCATGCAATGTATGCCAATTATTATGTATAGCTAATATTATTTTTTTAGGTTGATTTATTTGCTTGTATAACCGGAAATTTGCATATATTATCATAAGGAAATCAAACTATTTCAAAGAAAAGTAATTAGTAGAAGTGATGGCAAATAATTATATCTAGATAAGTTTGGTTTATATCTCGCTTATAAATAGGTGAAATTAACGGTAAATAAAGTCAATTAAGTAATTTTCGTAGCTAAATAGTTTCTCACACATTGGTAGTTATGGATAAGCAGCCTCGTTGTTCTAACAGTAAGTTTTTCAGTATTTTGCATATACTCGAAACTCAATGTATTGTAATGTGTATATTAAGCAATTCATGTTTATGGGCTTCATATGAGGAAATGCTTAAAATTTTAACTTAATTAACTGTTGCCTGTACAATATTATTATTAATAGTTGTAGATCTTTTTAAATATTACGTCATGTTTTTCGATTTGAAGCGAGATTGCAGAGTATTTATTAAGAAAAGAAGAGTACTTACATGTACGTAATAATATATTAGGTGACTTCATAATATGTAGATACAGTTTTACAATAGACATTAGTATCATTTATGGCTTCTTTTTATGCTTTTGTTTACTGTTTTCATTCACTCCAACATAACACAAAATATGATAAAACATACAATAAGTACGTGGGTTTTCACAGTCAGAATTATTTAGAAAATAAATGCTTTAGAATATGCGTCTCAATTCGTAATTGCTGACGTTTTGAAAACCATGTTGTTTGCTTCTTCAGAACTAACTGAATACTGTATTATTCAGTGACCATATTCTACTAACACTGTATTCAGTTAGCTCTGAAGATGCTAAGAATATGGTTTGCAAAACGTCAGCAATTGCCAATGTTGACACACGGCATTACACGGCGACAA
Source organism: Aphodius sticticus (assembly GCA_963966075.1). Classification (NCBI taxonomy): domain Eukaryota; kingdom Metazoa; phylum Arthropoda; class Insecta; order Coleoptera; family Scarabaeidae; genus Aphodius; species Aphodius sticticus. The sequence goes on from OZ014506.1 coordinate 14,425,893, forward strand.
CTTAATTTCTAAAAAAAAAACATTTTTATTTTTTTTTATTTAATAAATATAACGATCGTATGCCTTTAGAAGATCAATTTTTATAAGTATTTGGCCAGAATTAACTCGTAAATTCAATAAAACGATTTTTTCTCCGACGATTTTTTGCTATTTATTTTGTCGACAAAACCAAAAACAGGTTTATTAACAATTTGGAATTCGAAAATCAGTTTTTGTATAAACCCTACTTGCCGCCAATTTTACACACCCAATTTTTACGACAGGGGCGCAGGGTTACGGTTAAGTTATTTAACCAGATATACAAACTTATTTATGTTGACAGTTTTATATGTGTTTGCTTATTCCAAACTGCACAAAATCGAATTAAAAATAACCGCAAATAACACCAGACCTACTGACTGACTACGAGGTCCGGGGTTCACACCCAGGACCAGCCGAAAATTCTTCTGCCGTCTTTCGGAAGAGACGAAAAACCGTGGGGCCCGGCAACCAGTTGAACATCTCTGGTTGTCGATATGACTTGTATAGCAGTGAAGGGGAAAGCTCAAAGGGCCAATTGTGGCCTAGGAGCTGCGCGGAAAAAAACTCACCCCTACCATACACATACAACCGAAAAGTATTTATTCATATTTATCTTGAATTTATATTACTCAATCAAAATATTACAGTAAAAATGTCTTTTTTTTTACCAGAAAGCACGCTCAATTGTACTAACAAAATTTAAATTTTAAGAGTATGAGGTTCACATGAGCGTCGGGCCACTCGTAATCAGACGGCCATTGGCCAACTAGTCTGCTGGCCTGCGCCTATTAACCGCCACAACAACGTTATTTAATTGATAGAACCTGTACATAATACCATGTAAATGGTGAGGTTAATAAAGGTATTATTATTATTATTATTATTTCCTTCTTCTTCTTAAAACAGTTACAGACTCACATATTAAAAAAATTAAACTTTGAAAACTAAAGCTTCTCAGTCTGTTTACGGTATAAATGAATATAACCATAAAAGATTATTAGTCCAGTCAAATCGTTTACGATTTGCCTGTTCCAGGAAAAAATATAGAAGTCTTTTTCTTTCATCCTATATGTTTTTAGGGGTGCTGAATCCGAATTTCAACTTTGCTACTTCCCACGGATATGGGTTCATAACAAAAATCGCAAAAACCTCAACACTTTCGACATTTCTTCAGTTTTTTGCCAAAAAGTGATAAAACTATGGACTTTTCGACATACTATATACAGACCACTCTATACAACAATAAAGTACACTAAATTTCCTATAAAAACCACCCTCAAGTGTATTCTTTGATTGAATGGTTGGCCGCTAGAGCGCGCTGAAAGAAGGACACATTTTCCTACTTTATGTAATGTGCGTGTAATTACAAAAAAGCATAGATTCTGATAAAACTACATTAATTTCCCTACAAATTGCATAACTTTATTTTCAATTCACTGCGGTCATTGCTAATAATGTAGTGTTTCCCTTTCATATTTCAGAAGAAAAACCAGGACCTTCAACCGCTAAGCGTTAATACATTAAGTATTAATTAAAAAGAGCAAATATATAGTTTTTAATAAATAAATAGTAATAATATAGGTCCCTACTGAATTTTTGGTGAAGGGCGGTTTTGCGTAATGTGACATAAAATTTCAACGCGCTCTAGCGGCAACACAGGTTGGCCAAACTAACTGATTAAATTATGCAATTTGTTGAGAATTTAATGTAGTTTTATCAGAATCTAAGCTATTTTGTAATTACACACATTACATAAAGTAGGAAAATTTAGCCTTCTTTCAGCGCGCTCTAGCGGCCAAACTATTCAACCAAAAAATACACTTGAGGGTCTAAAAGTGCATAGTTTTATGACTTTTTGGCAAAAAACTGAAGAAATGTGGAAAACTTTGAGGTTTTTTGCGAGTTTTTTGCGAATCTATAGTAAACGAGTCAAATGGACTTATTGTATGCATATTTTGGAGATGTCATTACGGGTTTGAATATTTTCATTTTATAGCTGACAACCCTCTAGTAAAAGCAAAATGATTTTAAAAGTAATCCTGATTCTTAAAAACTGTTATTTTCAAAGTTTTCAGGAACGTTAGGAACACTTTCTCAAAGTCCTAACCTAAATGTGGTTGCGAATTTGTAGCCAGAAATTAAGAGCTACTTGAGGATGGTACGAATAATTATGGCTCGCCTAAATCCTGTAGAAATAATTTTTGCAGTAACTTGATCTTATGCAGTTATGTATATTAACGCCATAAATTGTATGAATAAATTCTTCCATAACACAAAGGTCACTCAGTTCTTAAAATAATAGTTTACTCATGAGAAACCACAAAATGGGGAATCTTGCATTTACGCAGTAAGTAATAATTACAATGAATATGATCTGTATTAGTTAATCATACAAAATGAAATTAGAACTCAACACTAAAATAAAAAAGAAAAACACGCACGCCACTAAAACAAAATTGGCAACCATTATTATATACGGCAAAATTACCCGCAATAATATATTCCTCACTAGTTAACCTTGTTGAATACGAACTAAAGAAACAGTAACCTTCGAGCACCAAACAGTATCGTTCTTTAGCAACGCATGGTTCCTGTAAATATTTATTTAGCATCCACACTATACATGCATACCTGGCCAATCTAATTATAGAAAGCAAATAATGAACCGAGAAATGCACTAATCTGGAAAACACCATAATCAACGTGGTAGCAGCGCAACACCAATACGGGAAAAACAATCGCTACACGCATGCGCCAGCCACTTACCGTGCCTTCAGCGCGGATTTCCAAATGCTAAAGATTGCAGTAACGTCCTGCCTGTCGGAATTGTCGCTACATAACAAACAATCTCCATCGTCGCCTATAAACAATATTGATAACCGACGACCATGTGACGTCAAGTTCGCTTTTGCGCTCCAGTGTGTGTGAAGAACATCGAACAGACGACGAACGTCGTTCCCATGGCAGTTGTTTGAAGTTGTTTGCGTTATTTGCGCTAATGTTTGCGCTAAATATTAACACGGTGCGAGAGCGTTAAAAATTGTTATTCGCGTCATGGACTAGTAGAACGACGCAGCTAGGAAGGTGAGAGGAACAACACCTGTGGATCTGGTTGCTCAACCATAACATGGTATCGGACGCCGTACATCTTGGAGCTCAAATCACGCAAACGATCAAAAATGAGAAAGAGGAAGAAGACGACGATAACGTGAGCATCTCCACCACATCGACAGACGAATGCCAAGAAGGTGCGGTTGTCCTAAACGATACTGAAGATAGAGTGCCATACTTTGGGAATGTGGAAGTCAAGAATTCCAGTGACGTCCACTTCGGAAACAAGACGTACTATCAAGGACCAGTGACCATCAAGCAGATTCTGTATAGTAATCGTGATGGTGAACAAACTGAGACAAATGGCTTGCCACCGCAGTTGGCTATCGACAATAAGTGTGTCATCGATGGTGTGAATAGTGACTCGGGTTATAGAACAGATTCAGTGCATCCAACGAGTAATGGACACGCTAAGACGCCCAATGGAACTAGTAATGTTACCACGAAAGGTAATTTATAAAACAGAAGTCTTTGTTTGCAAATTGTTAATTATCAACAACTCACCATTAGCCCAAGATCTATAGACACAAACAAGGATAAGTAATTAAAAAAACTTTACTGATGATAATGCCTTCTTGGAAAACCTAATTCCCTGTGTTATCTTGGGTCATGCTCTATGGACCTTACTAGAGATAAAGGATCTGTAAACAAATTTCTGTCAAAACAGACTAAAAAATGCACTCAAACGAAGCATCTGAAGATTATCAAATACGAATTAATTGGTGATTACGTCAGATTAGTTAGAAATAACTAGAGAACGAGTTTCTTTTTCTTTCAAACTTACTCTTTCAATAATTTTGTCTAAAACAGTATGCAACGAAAATAGAAAGTCTTCTAAAGTTCTTATTTATTTAAAAACAATCTCTTCATATAATAATTATATTCGTTTAAAAAGTATTTATTTCACTGCTCTCCTTGAGGTTAGCGATTACTTAGCCTGGGGTCTTCCATAATGACCACACGTGACGCAGTTTTCTGTTTAATCTTCCAACTTGAAATGCAGCAACTTAACCGGTTGTGATAATTTGTTTCCACTGCCGATATACCAAGAAAACGTTTTATAGTATAGGTACCATGCTATGTAAGGTTGCCTATCATGAAATCAATTTTGTGGACGAGGAACAGTATTTGTGTGTGTCTACATCATAATTTCTTAGAACGCCACTCAATTTGTTTGTCAATAATAAAGGCAAATATTTATTTTTCGTAATGTAATATTGCTGATGTTTTGGCACGAGCTAACCTTGTCAATAATCATGAAAGTCATCAGTTTTGCGGTTAATAAAATTCGAATTAGGAAAAGAAAATCGTTTAAATATTATTGAGCGTATAGAAAACTATATACTGTGTGATCGATTACTTACTGTAAGTTTTTGCGGACAATGAAACAAAACATCCTGAAATAATCGCTGGCATACAGGGTGCATACAATGTTTCACGGAAAACTACTTTAGGCTACTTTATGCCCGCGGGGCATAAGGATTCTTAATGCCCCCGCGGGCAGTAAGCGTTGCCATGGTTTATACGTCAGATACATCAAATATTTGACATTCAAATTGTAAATTTTAAATCGTCAATGTCAATTATTGGCGATTAAAGTTATTGTGTTTGACCCTTAATTGCCTGTATTGTCACTCAACTCCGAATTGCTTGCATTGTTATTCAACTCCGTAGATACGGATGTCACTTGATTACGTCAAAATATTTATTAATATTATTCAAACGGAGGAACAAAACCATTGTAGGACAAAATTGGGTATGTACCTCGGGCATTACTTGATGTTTATAACCTCGGGCGACATAAAAAGCTCTCGGGCCTATCGGCGCCTTTTAAACTGTCACCCTCGGGGCATAAACATCCGTTTAATGCCCTTGGTACATAAATAACTATTAATATTATAGACCTTGATATTTTGACAGGTATGCATGGTGACAGTTGTATTTGTGTTCATGTAAATCAAAATTTAATGAAATTTTGCCAATAAAAACACAGCGTGATATTTTATATTTATCTTCAATAATTTGCCCTAATGAGTCAAAAATGTTCATAGAGAATATAAATTAATAAAATAAAAATGCTCTATGGGCTACCCAAAATTCTCATGCGACAGGAGAAGCAAGTCCTTACTTTTTGTTTTAAGATTTTGTTTAAAAATTTCTGTGAAGATGTGAATTATAGCACAAGATGTTTTTCTAATAAGTTCCTTAGATACATGAATACATTTAAAATATTCCTATTCACATACATTTTATTGTTGAATTACTACATTTTGACATGCCAATTGATCATATTGATGTTGCAAAACATTATAGATAATAAAATACAATACATGGCAAAATATCAAAGCTTGGTCATACAATATCAGGTACAGGGTTTATATTAAGATGCAGGCTGTTCCATTTAAAACAACAGTTTTTGAAGCTTCAAATGTAACAATTGAGTTTGAAATGTTGAAATAAATGTTGATCATCTGTAGGAAAATCAAAATTCAAACATTGTGGCATTTGTGTATAGGGAAACCTGATAAAACTCCATGTGTTTTGATAGATAAAAGCAAAAACTAAATCAAAGGTTATATGATTCCATTTATAACAAAGTAGATATCAACTTCAGGTAGAACGGAAGTGGCACTCAACTTGAGAATAATTTATTTTAAAAGTTTGGATCGAGTAGATTCTGATCCCAAACTTTTAAATATATAGGATTACTGGGCCATCCAATAGTTATTTATGTACAAAGGGCATTAGCTTTTTAAGTCGCCCGAGGGTATAAACATCAAACCTACAATGTCCTACAATGGTTTTGTTCCTCCGCTTGAATAATATTAATAAATATTTTGACGTTATCAAGTGACATGCGTATCTACGGAGTTGAATACCAATATAAACAATTCGGAGTTGAGTGGAAATACAGACAACTAGTTGTCAAACAAAATAACCTTAATCGCCAATAATTGACATTGACGATTTAAAATTTACAATTTGAATGTCAGATATTTGATGTATCTGACATATAAACCATGGCAACGCTTAATGCTCGCGTGGGCGTTAAGAATTCTTAATGCTCTCGCGGGCGTAAAATAGCTGTTTTCGTCTCGGTATCTAAGATGTAAAATGTCACTTTATGGTCACACAAAAATTCTAATGGACAGTTCCGTGAGACATGCTGTATATAAGCGCGTAAAAGTATGAAAACATGACAAAATCTATGTAACGATATAAATATCAAAATACTTAAATGTTAATATCGAATTCAATTTCCTACCTCAAATTTTTTTTTTTGCTTATCCATTTGTTGTGGTTTCTATCAAGCAACCCTTTATTTTGATTAATCTCTTAATGGCAGGCAGCTTACAAATTTTATGGACTTAAAGCAGAGAAAACAGCAGTCGATAACAATACACTGGATAATAGGGTATTTGACTATTATTGGAAAACCATCTTAGTGTGTTTATTCCTTCACTCTACATTGTAAATGCACTATTTTTCGTAATTATTTCCTCAATATTTCATAGAAATCAGCGTTAAAAATTGAATCGCAAAAAGTTCCGCCAAAACGATACTTTCTGTTGTGTGACGTCACCCGATAGTAGATGCCAAATCGGCCCATATGGTCTGTCAGCATCGGCATCGTCACCGTTTGGTAATTGTGTTGTTTTCACAATTTCTACATAAAAATGGGTTATAAATGGTGTATAAATCCACAATGCAGAAATACGTCAAGAAAAACTCCGGATAAACTATTTGTAGCTGTTCCGCAAGATTTGAAACCGCGAAGAAAGTGGTTGGCTCGTAGAAATCCAAATGAAATAAATAGCGGCCAATACAAGTGTTTTTTGTTGTGAAGATTACTTCGACATAAGTAAAACTGACTAGAATAAATTATCTATCGTATTTTCGAGCCAGGTATTATCTGATCTGACAGCTTAAGGTTAGGGCTATCCTAACCTATAACGTCATACGGCGTTTATCTGCATATGAGAGAGAGAGACAGTCGACCCAGGTTATCTGAGCATTGCTCTCCCCATACCCTACCCTGACAAACTGAACGCGCTCTAAGCGTACTAACGAATGACGTCACTGGAGACTGAGCCAATTACAGAGCGTTTGCAATCACGGGATAGGACGTGAATAAAATTCAAATTTAATTTTGGTTTTTAATAGAAATAAAGCATATTTTTTTGAAAATTAATAACAAATAGTTTTCTTAAACTGTAATCTATTAGGATGACTATAATACAAGCCATATTTTTAATACAGTCAAATACCCTATTGAACACAGATTTAGTGACAACTCCTGTTTGTAAATGAAGAGTGAAGTTTTCGATAGATTCTGCTGCGCTGAATACATCTCCAGTTTTGAAAGTACAAAGTTTTAAAGTTTACTATGAAACCCGAGGGTGTTGGGTTCAGATATCTGGATAAATCGCCGAAATCGCGTTTCTTATATTTTTACCTCACTTTTTTTCGAAAACCTTAACCGATTGGTATCTTTTGAGTCTAGATTTGTCTTCATTGAGAACAATTTTATCAAATATGCATGTCCACAATCGAGTCACAATATCTATTGGTATTATTTTGCATAAGCTGTGCAAAAGCTGTGCTTCTATAAACTGGATCATTTACATTTACATATTTCTAAAAAAATATCAATTCAGAATTATAAGTATAAATTAGTGCTCTAATCTGAGAACCGTTATAGAACCATCATTTTTACAAAAATTATCATATTACATTATTAGCACAGTAAAGATATCCGTTATAAGGCTTGGAAACCCGTTCTCTCAAGAATTTCTCATAGCATTCTAATTTAGAGGTCCTATAAAATCTGCAGGTAAAGTAGGCATTTGATGAGACTGCCAAGTACATAGATTCGAAATCAAAAAGGAAAGCGCTCAACAAATATATGTAAAAGTGTACTCGGGCACTCGTTTTTAATTAAACCTGCAATATTTATTGTGGTATTAAAGATCAACTTTCTAATGACGATATTGTGTCTTACCCTGTATACGCATTATAGCTATAGTATGTGCGCATTATAATTATATGTTTCAGTTGATTTGTTGATAAATAATTTATCATTACAGAATCAAGACTTCAACAAAATATTTACATACAGCTTATTATTCGACAAAGAAAAACAAATTCCGTAACATAACATTACATTCTCGGAAAACAGATTAACTTTAATCAAAATAACTTAAATAATAAATAAACCAGTTGAGTCCGTTTCAATTTTTGCGTACTTTATAAACTATTAACGGTTTGGACACTACTTTCACTTTTTATTGCATTTTCAGATATGTACACAAAGAATACATAGCCATCTCATTATCTGTGGTTTATGATCACATATTTCATTTTACGGTAATAAAAAAGTGTATTATAATAATAATAAAAAAGTATATTATTTACACTTTAACTAAATGTTTATTTTCAGTAAATAAAGGAAATAATTTGGGAGTACCAAGGTTTAGTTGGTGTGGATATTTGTTTGATATCGCTTATTCTTTTCATGAATTTTTTGCTTGAAAACCCTAGAGGCTATTTCTCTTCCGATAAACAATTGAAAGTCAATATTTACAATTATTTACTCTATTTGCAAAAATCTTAAGAATGTTTGGGTTAGACATTGTACCCTGAGGAACACGTGTATTTTTAATATAATTATAATAATAATAATTATTATTATTATTAATATAATATTTGAAATATTTTATACCATGCTTTTGTTAATTAAAATGCACCATTAGTTAGATAAAATAACTTTATAATGTGGGTAGGTACTAGCAAAAACCACCAATTTAGTAATAGACTAAATAAAATGGGCAGATAAAAGACTAAACGTAAAAGTTTTTTGAATAATAAAAATACAAATTAGAAATAAAATGTAACCATTTCAATTTTCTTGTTGACATCTGACCTAGTTTACCCGTTTTTGTATTGCTTGGGTGCTCAAGATCAAGAAAACCGTATATGTTACCAGGAATAACAAAATCGACCTAACCGTCTAGCGCGGTTACGCCCGTTACGCTGTGACCTGGTAAAACCGACTTTACTGACATTACATCACCATTTTGACTTGAAATAGTTTTTATATAAGTATGTAATCTGGAAACGTATATAGTGAGTTCTGCATTTCAGATTCGAGAATTAAATTATAAAGTTTCTTGTATGGAAACAGATTGCGATAAATATACATTGAGGGTCAAAATTAACGTACCACTAAAAATTTGTCGCAATTTCAAAGTTTATTCTACACGTAAAGCCGGGGCTTCATATTCGTATGCTCACCAAATATCAAATATTTGCCAAATGTCTATATTTGGCAAATATATTTGGCAAGCAAATCGTAAATTTTTGTTATTGATGGCTCTAAGCGATGTCACGAGTGATTCCTTTTTCCCTTTCAAGTTTGTTCACCGAATATTTTTCATCGTACAATATTCGTGTGATTTCGGACCGTCAGAGTTGCACTGCAACAGCGATTGCATCGGACATTGATGCATTCTCACATAGCATTTTCCAACACGTGAAAATCTTCTTCTTTGGGGACTTGCTATATATGCGTACCGAATAGGCACTAGCTATTTGTTTTATAAGTTCGCCTTATTTTGCACATTAGCGTATCGGTTTTTCAAATCAAACTGATAATTTGATTACGAACAAGGAAGATTTTATTTTATAATACCGACAGATGTTTAATTACATAATTAGATAAGCTCAGAAGTTCTGTAGCGTACCAAGAAGGCATTATGGTGAAATTTAAAAACAAATCTGAAGTCAACGAAACTGTTTCATTTTAATGATTTTTTGTTTAATTCATTAGCATTTTGTATTAATAATTCGCAGCATCTAATTTTAACAGGCTGTAAAACTCAATACAATAGGTCATTTGGTGAGAACTAATTTAAATAAACTATTATTTTAAGAAGAATAAATATTTTTTTTATTTAAATTAGGAAGATATTGCCTATGAACAAAATGGTTTCTTCGCTATTTTTAAACTGCTACTAAATCCAATTGTACTGCTAGGTTCGTTGTATAAATATGTCTTAATATTGTCTGAAATACAGACCAATTAGCTTTTGAAACCAAAATTTAAAAAAATTAGCGTTCAAAATATAACGTTTTTGTTAAATAAAAACCTACACAAGATTTTGTCTACTGTTAAAGTATTTTTAACCGTTTTCATTTCTCTTCGAATAATAAAGATCGAAAAAATCGACAAATATGTATATAATACAACAAGCAAATAAAGTATAAATTATAGACATGCTCATCTATATTGTTCATAGAAAAGCATCAACTTTGGATGCACTCGGTAGATGGTGTACGTTTTTCTTGGAAACAAATCGCATTGCGTTTATGTGGATACGTAAAAACAACAATAATATTTTTTTTCAATTCTGTCTGAGACGGTTCCCGGAAAATAAGATGTTTCACAAAATTACAATGTTATGCGGTTCTCGCCCTTCAAAAAAATCCCACATTTTACTAATAATTACAAATCTATTGTCAATCTTTGTATACGACCTACTTCACACAAAGCAAAATTAATCATTGAAAAAATTAAACAGCGAGCGTACTACAATCTTCATCGTGTACAAATAAATGCTTCAATATTTGTCGCCTTGGCTATACCCACTTCAACTGGGTATTGCAAATACCAAGTATTTGACGTAAAAAAACTCGTCCGCACAGCCGAACGTCGAATATATAATAGTATATTATTTGACGAGCACATAACTAAGGATATAAATCGCGAGCATGAAGTTTATACGCGAGCGTGTAAACATGCGAGCGATTTATATCCGTTGTATACGAGTCGAATACGACGTTTTATCTACGACTCACAAATTCCATTTTATATCAAATATTTTAAATGTATTTGTCAATGATGGCGAGGCGAACTGTCACATAACTGTCATCCACGTAGGTTTTGACAGACTTTGACACTAGCGTTGTATAATTATGACAGTTCGTTCAAATAATGAAGTCATTATTTGTACGAACTGTCATTATTATACAACGCTGGTGTCATTATAATCATTGGCGTGTATAATGATGGGGATTATATAGTCATGGATACGTATGCAATGAACTTATTATATGTGAGTCGTAGATAAATCTATTTTTGTGGTGGACTCGCTACAAATTGAATAGAGCTGGTTTTTTTTTTCTGAACAAATATTCGTATACTTGACAAATATTTGATATTTGGCAAGTATACGAATATGAAGCCCCGGCTTACGAGAAACGCGGCATGCCTTGTATACAGGGTGTCACCTTCTAAGGTGACATCCTGTATACATGTTCTTCAGCAGAAAAAAAGTGCTTTATCTATAAGCGTATATTTGAAGCCATAGTTACAGAAGTTGTGTGGCATTTCAGCAAAAAAAAGTTAGTATATAAGACACTTCTTAACTTTCTAATGGACATATCTTGGAAATGGTTGTTTTAACTGGATGCTATTGCTTTTCTTATTCTAAAATACGATGCTCTATCAAGCTGTCGATGATTTTGGTAGCGGAAAGGTTTACCCAACACACAAATACGCGTACGCCACAAATACATTGTTTCTCTTACGTGCTTTTGACGATTTTCTCGACCTATAACTTGAAAATCCCAACTCGTACATAAACTATGTATAGACATTATTTTGTAGAAAATTAAAAGATCTAGAAATTTTCTATAACGCTCATTGCCGTTTGATCAAAAAAAGTAAGACATTGTTAAAAAAAATCAATTCCAGCTGGGTTGGAGTTTTCCGAAGTAAAATCAAATTGACTGGGCTATTTATTGTTGGTTGATTTCACCTGCTATAAATGAATGTAACATGAACATCTGTTTATGAAACTAAAATGTTATTCTCTCTTATTTTCGCAGGTGAAAAGTGGCCAGCGTCTTTCAATAAGAAAGGCTTTATACTCACTGTGTCCGTAATGGCTGTGGTTTTAGTGGTAACAATTGGGTTAATTGTCGGATTAACTACGAGAACGGCAACGAATTTGGCCCATACAACAACAAATCCATTGCTAACAGACCCTGATGGTAAGTTAACGATACTAACTAAGTTCGGCATAAGTATACAAATATTTTAGTACAAATTTACCATCTCTCAAGTAGAGCTAATGCTTGTGATTGAGTTAATCGTTCATTTCCTTTGTTGCAAGCAAACATCTTATCTATTTGTTTACGTCATTGGCCGCTCTCTGCTATTTATACAATGATTATGTTATTATACGTTACTGCAGTGGCAAACATACTTCCATTGTTTTGGTGAAATTCAGTATGCACCTGAAAAATATTTGCCATTTTCGAAACGAGATAAAAAACTGAATGCTGGCAAATATTGCTTGAAACAAAACCTTAAAAAATATAACTCAAAAACTATTTAACAAAGTATAAAAGAGAAATAGTTTAGAAAGATACGAAGAATTTTGGTGTGGAAAAAAATCTGCGTAATGAAATTTTAACAATAAACCAGTAGCAATAGAATGGTGATAGGGCACAGTCATGCTGTATTCGTCGAGACTGTGTTTTTGCGTCAACAAACTGTTGGTTGCGGTTTTCGTGGTTCATTAGGCAATCCTTTCTGGACAAACAAGCATTCACTTTATTCTTCATTCTGATTGTTTTCTTTGTGCACTGCGTTGTTTTTCACCAGACTATTGGATTTATTTTACTTTTGTCAGTTTCGTTACAGTGACTTGTTTATCTTCTATTTTGTTAAGTCTTAGGTTTGATTAGATGTACAATATTAAACCCGCGCATCTATGTATACCGGGTGACCCACGCCAGAGATACGCCCGTTTATTTTTTTACAGACATGCATTTTTTTAATACTCTTGAGGTTAGTAGATATGACTTAGATATGACTGATAAGACTTAAATTGCCATCAAATTTTAAATTATTTGTGTGATTTTTGCAATCAGGATGCCATTCTGAACACAAAAAACATATTGATCGTCAATTGTTATCACTAAGGCATCAAAAAAATGCTTATTTGTTTATTAATCAATAGGCTATGAATCGTGAAACAGATTTCATAGTTTTTTTGCCAATGGGTCATTTTTTCCTGTGTATTTTATGAGTGCGCTCTACCTATTCGATAGATAACACTTTTCCAATTACAGTGACACCAAATACGTGATATATTTCTGAAAATCGTATTGTGGAAATGTCATTTAAAATAGGTAAATAGAAAAAAATATTGGGTGATAATCAGTCAACGTAGTGACCTATGGATGAATCTGAATTTGACAGTTCGCTGCATTGCGTTACACAGTCTTGTGTGAAAAAAAATCTGATGTGGCCAGGCACATTACTTTATCATACTATACAGCAGTGTCAAAGTGTGTCAAACAGTGTTGTTTCAACAATACTAACAATAGAACCAAAATATCTGTCAAATCCTGGCTAACTAGTTTTAATAAATCGATCTCGATCAAATAAAACTATTACAGCTAAACTATTATTATTACCAAAAAATGTCATATACATAAATTATACAAAGTTTCCTCTATGTACTTTAATTTAATATTTAACAACTTTGACGACATTACAGAAATTGCAGCTCATTTGCAAAATCGTTGAATAATGCTAAGAGTAAACCTCCAGTTCCCTTGGATCCTTTTGAAAAAAAAAGTCATGGAACTTCTAATATGATATTTTGATACAATAAAAAGTGGTCGGATTCCTTATTTTTGTTTCATTTTAGCAATCGCTACATGTTTCGTGTCCTACTGGGCACTTCTTCAGGCGCTATAGGAAATGAGATATAAATTACACAATTGACAAACAAATCAAACTCCAAAAAACAAAATTGTAGGCCGTGGAGAACATAAAACAATATACAAAGGTGACAAACAAACTTATATGAGACTGCAGAACAGATTTTTTTAAAGATATTTTGGTACTATTGACAGTGGGTATTGTCAAAACATCAACGTTTGACACTACTTACCGTCATGAGAATGAAAATATTTGCCAAATCCTGGCTGTGTTTTATATTAATGCATTTTGCTCATGCAGCTATACTATTAATTTTACAAGAAAATGTCATAGACAGAAGTTATTCAGAGTTTCTTCTACTTTAATTTATTATTTAACTATTTTGTTGAAATTACAGAAATGGTGGCTCATTTGCAAAATCCTTGAAAAAGCTTAGAGTAAACATCCTTTGGACCCTTTTGAACAAAAAGCTTTTCAGCTCTAAGTTTGGTCATGAAACTTCTAAATATGAAGTTAAGTCCCGATACCTTTAACAGTTTCTCCGGAATCGTCGCCACAAAAAAAAAGACGGGTCCATCACAGAGACATTTTTGTGTACCTAGGTCAAAAATGTTCAGGGGATCCAAAAGGACATATTTCCGCTAAAATCTCAAAACTTTCTTTCTGCACGATTACAATACTTTGTCATACTATGTATGATAAAGTAAAGTGTCTTATTTAGGCATTTTTAAAATTGCAATTCAAACAACAATAATGTAAACAACAAATTAAATAAGAATCAACAATAACCAACAATTAATAGCGAACATTAATACATTAATAATCAAAATACTAAAATAAATAGCAATAATCTCAAACAATAAGCAATACAGAAAAGTGTCATATCGGATGTTATCATTCATCCATAGTTCACTACGCTTTTTTCTATTTCCCTTTGGATATTTCCACGCTACGATTATTAGCGAAATATCAAGTTTTTGGTGTCATTGTAACCGAAAAAATAAATTAAATCATAAAATAACATTTAAATCACGATAGAGGTGCAAGTAATATAAAATCGGCCAAAATCGATTTAGTCAGTGTTTGTTTGACAATTTTCTACTGTTTTCACCAATTCATAGCCACCTAGATTAATTAACAAAAACGTTATTTCTTTTTACTTAGTAAAAATTGACGATCTATAAGTTGTTGTGGTCAGAATGTCATCCTGATTGAAAATATAACACAAATACCATAAGGTGCCATTTAAAACTTAAATGGCAATTTCCTATGACGTGGGTCACCCAGTTAACTTATGAGATATTTTCAATTTGCCACGTACCGTACAAACACGGAATTCGTAACTACATGACTAGTTTAATTGCAAATATCTCTGCTTTCCACATTGACTAGAATCTTGTACAGTAATAAATAAATACAGTAAGTACTATAAAAATATGCCAAACCTATCTATCTTACCTTGTATATAACTTATTAGAATACTATTCTGTTTGATAATGTCGCAAGAAGTATAGGATCTAAACGTCGAAACGGCACTTCCGCAAAAACCGGAAGTTCTTCTCAGCTGAAGAATATAAGAAAAGTGCATTTTTTTCTATTATCCTATTATCCAAATTTTATCCATAAATAAAAAAATAACAATGTATTTTTCTAGATTGGCAATATTTTGTGCGTAGGCGAATAGCTACACATTTTGTTTGTAACATTTGGTAACAGTTTTTTCCATCATTAGAAAGAAGAACAAATAACCATTCATTAAATATTTAAGATTTTGGGGATTTTCCTTTTAATTTGAACGTAGCAAATCAACATGGGCAACACAATAATTAAATAAATACGCAAATACCTGCCAACTACCAAATCATCGGGGATTTTTCTTATTTAGGAATACAGTAATTCCCAAATTCGTTGATCTTCTATCTAATCTAGGATTCATCGTTCGATATTGTTTGGCATATTAATGACGATTAGAAAGTTCATCTATTTATAGTTTAATAGTTCCAGTTTTTTTTATAACTTCTTTTAGTATACTTTTTTAGCCAATATAAACTAGATTTTCGAGAATTTGTCGTGCTGTTCTTAGTGTTAAAAAAATAGATTTTTTACAACAAAACTGTTACGATATCAATAATAATGCAGTTGAGTTTCTTCTCTTTGTTATAATTGTAGAGAACATTTAATAATGGTATAATGCTGCGTCATTACCAATAATTACAGTGACTGAACAGGTTAAGCACGTGGTGTGCTCTAAATTCTATCTAGAAGAGTGAACAACCAACAAGAACTGCGTTGAAATAGGTGTTATCAGTTCTCACTAAAGATTAAAAAAATCCACATCCTTTAATTGACCACCGCTGTTATACAGATTATACAGAAAATTTGCATTGATGATAGAAATTAAAAGAAAAGGTTACCTTGAATATAAAAGGAAGATTATAAATGAAGAGTTCTTGGATAAACAAGAATCTATTCATCGCTAAATAATTTTTTTGATTGACTTTTTGTACTTACTTAAAATGTTTAATTTGTCCGCATAATTCATATATTGCGATGGAGTTTATTTATTACGTAAGTGAAAATAAACAGACTTGAGTATCTTAGAGATATTAAAATGTCAAGGTTTTCGGCATACACACGACAGTAAA
This sequence comes from Aphodius sticticus, assembly GCA_963966075.1. Lineage (NCBI taxonomy): Eukaryota > Metazoa > Arthropoda > Insecta > Coleoptera > Scarabaeidae > Aphodius > Aphodius sticticus. Next base: position 14,442,408 of record OZ014506.1, read on the forward strand.
AAAATCACACAAGTTAATTTTTTACCAGCTATGGAATGTTTAATAATGTAGTCATTTTAGATTTGGATAGACATATAATTTGTGCCGACTATGAAAATAATACCAATAGATTCAGAAAAATATCCTGATGAACATATCAAAATGTTTACTGAATCCTTGATGAGATTATTATTGTAATTAATTCGATTAATTGAAAATGTTGTCCATCTACCTTTGCATCATTATCTCCGAATGTATTAAGATTTAGTAAACTTTTTGATATGATGTTGAAGACATCTACGATGTTCAATGATATTGCGTCTAAAATGATTGGACTATAATACTTCCTTTGGTAAGAAATTCTTTTATAGAATTTTATTATACAAGTTTTATAATACGTCAAATTGGCGCATGAGTAAAGATGTCTTATAAATCGCCAAGATGTCTTATAAATCGAGTGTAATATACTATTTTTTCTACTTTGCGTCATTAACTTTATAAAAATTTAGAAATTGTGGTTACTATATTTAGAATCCAGGGTATTTTGCGGGTACCGGTTGTAGTACTGTTAGTACAGTAGTAAACTGTCAACTTCCTAAAGTTGGGTTAAAATCATGAAAAAATCTTATTGTGGATAATTGTACTCTACTTTAGCCTACAATTTTTAATAAATATAATTAACGGGGCGCAACTATCATGACAATAGATCTTGGGGCAACACTATTAACCCGCAACGGCAACTGTGATAAAAACTTAGATGACAACCAGTGAATAAACGATATAGATATAGAAACATAACCTAAAAAGTTAACTTAACAATACTTTCTAATAATTATAATAGTCAGAATAGAAGTGTTTGGCGGTAACTGATTATTTTTTTCAAAGAACTTACTAAAGTCAAACGCTTAACTTTTAATAGCGGTGTTCTTATTCCCCTAGGTAGCCGTTAAGGCTTATACATTTACTTATAATTGAAACCAAATTCTAATTTCGGTGTAGTTTATTAGAATAAATTATATTTAGTAAGATTACATGCGATGGAGGTAACACAAACAGTTGCACACAGCTAGAACTAAGACGAAGTTGAAAGCGACGTACAAAAAAATAATACGGTATTGGCACGACCAGAATTCTGTCCAAAATGTTACCGAACACATATACCTACGTTACATAAACTAGGAAATTCTCAACACTTTAGATGTAGTATAGCTTGCTACGTGCATGCTGATATTCAGTAAACTATTTATTGCACATATACAATCCCGCGGCAGTATTTAAACCCGATCATAACTACGATGTAGGTTTGATCTTCGCATAACTCCTTATTCAGGTAAATTTTGTCCTTGTATTGTATCTGAAAGGGGGATTTGATATTTAGTTGACGAGAATGATACACAATCATTTTCCAGAGTCGCAAAACATCACCGAAAACGTCATGCTGGCGTACATATTTTGATGAACAGAGCAAAACTAAGAAAACACCCACCCCTTTTGCCATACTATAGCATGCTACACGCATGTTTAAATATGTATAGAATATATATATTTCGCAGTCTATGCGATTGCAAGCGATTCTAAAACGGCAGTTTGTGGTTATGTATTATGTTTAACATATGGCATTTGATATCAATGTGACCAATCTTAGAAAAAAGTTACTAAAAGCGGTGTTACAATTTGTTAATTGTAACACCGAAAACAGTGTTACAATGAATGTGTGTATTGTAAATGCAAAGTAGAAATAGTATATTATTATACAAGTTTTATAAGACGTCAAATTGGCGCACGAGTTGTTTTGGGCACGACGAGCGTAGCGAGGAGTGCCCAAATGGAACGAGTGCGCCAATACGTCTTATAAAACGAGTGTAATATACTATTTTTTCTACTTTGCGTCATTAATTTTAAATAAATTTAGAAATTGTGGTTACTATATTGCGCTAAATTAGAATCTAGGGTATTTCGCGGGTACCACGTGGCAGCACTGTAGTAACTGTCAACTTCGTTAAGGATGAGATCTATGAGATAAAATCTTGACAAAATCTAATTGTGAATAAAATTACTCTACTTTAGCCTACAAGTTTGAATAAATATTCAGCGAGGTCTCAACGATGATCATAATGGAGCTTAGGGCAACACTTTTAACCCTACTGTGATAAATATATGAAACTTAACCTAAAAAGTCAACAACTTTAATAGTGGTTTCATAAGTATAATAATCAGAATAGAAGTGTTTGGCGGTGACTGATTAGTTACTTCGAAGAACAAGAACTTACTAACGAATTGTTTTAACACCTAACGTTTAATAGCGGTGTCAATTTTAATTTCGGCAAAGTAGTTTATTAGAATAAATTATACTTAGTAAAATTACATGTGATGGAGGTAATACAAATATGTTGCACACAACCAGAACTAAGGCAAAGTCGAAAGCGACGGACAAAAATGAATACGAATTGAGCCGAACAGAATTCGGTCCAAAATGTTACCGAAAACTTATACGTTACATAAACTAAGAAATCCTCTACACTTTAAATGTACTATAGCTTCATACGTGTATGCTGATAAACCATTGATTGCGCATATACAATCTCGTAACAGTAATTAAAATCATTCATAACTACGATGTAGGTTTGATCTTCGCATAATACCTTATTAAAGTAAATGTGGTCCTTGAATTATATCTGAAAAGGGGATTTGATGTTTAGTTGAAAAGAATGATAACGATCACTTACCAGAGTCGTAAAACATCACCGAAAACGTTATGCTGGCGTATTTTGATGAACACAGCAAAACTAAGAAAGCCACAACCTTTGGCCATACTATAGCAGGCTACACGCATGTTTAAATATGTATAGAATATTGATATTTCGCAGTTTATGCGATTGCAAGCGATTAAAAAGGGGCAGTGTGTGGTTATGTATTGTACGGATTGTACGTTTGACATTTGGCATTTGATATCATTGTGAACCAATCCTGGCAATCTTAGACAAAAATGTTACTGTTTTCGGTGTTACAATGTGTTAATTGTAACACCGAAAACAGTGTTACACTGTGTGCATTGTGAATGCAAAGTAGAAAAAATCTTTTAATAACCTAACTGGACATTGTGAACTCCCAATTGTACTTTGATAAGCCTGATATCAAATTTGTTTACATTTATTGCAACAGAAAAATTTACAGACAATGGTAGTGTTAAATAAAAGGATTTTGCTTGTAACTATATCTGTTTTAATGCAATGGCAATAACATTTTTTCTTGACATCGTATTTACTCTCTACATGATAAAATTTTCGAGAAAAGTCCAAGTGAATCGTGGTTTTCGATATATTTCTGGATCACATTGTAGATATAATAACACATAATGTCGGTCATGTTATTGTTTTTGTGTACCTAAACTATCTATCCCGTATATCACTATTTATTATTATTAGTATCGCTAATTTGTTACCCTATTGTATGTTTACATTTAATGATAGCACACTAAAGTGCAAACATTGCTAATAGTAGATAACAAGTAGACATAGTTTTAATTTCATTTGCAATAATTAGTTAAAAAATGTCACTGACAATTACCTAGAAAAAACATTAGTTATTTTTGAATGCCTGTTAGTAATGGTAATTGTTAATGAGGCTTTCAGCAGATATTCAAGTTATTTTATTATTTTACTTATGAAAACTGTTAGAAAAGAAAAACAGTGTGCCACATTAATATAAACATTTAGCGTGTACGTGACGTTATGGGTTGCTAATAATAAAAAATTCCAAGAAATTTCATGATATGAAGGATATTTATACTAATCATATACGTATACAAACATCCATAAAAAAATAACGTGCATCAAATTATCATGCATCAGCAAATACGGAACAACTAAAATATGATGTAGGTAGATAAATATCTCCTATGGTATGCTGGGTGTCAGGAAAAAGAAAAACCCAACCGGGTGGATTTATACCTGGTGTGGATTTTGAAAGATTTACATTTATAGGTTAAGGAGATTCATCAGTCATTATCAACTTTCCTGGACTGTGGATAATAAAATTTGCCGTAAAGATTGCACGAGCGTGTTTAAATTTTTAATGTGTTATTTGCGTCGTCTTCGTAGTGTTAATACGGACAATTCTCGCTAAACAACCTTGATGTTGAAGTTGTCATTGGCTACCTTCACATCACGTTGATGCTTTTTTTGTGCAGCAATAATAAGTATTCAATTATTCGTTCTACCGCGAAATTTTCCAACACGATTTATTACAGTTTTTTTTCTATTCCAGGTATTATTAAATTAAATTTTTCAAGTACTAATAAGCTCTTATTATTCTTATTGCAATTCTTGTTAGCCTTTTGCGTTCGATTTTCTTTGTAAACCTTTCACCAAAGCTATATTAAAGAACCTACCAAATATAAACCAATACAACTTTGATAAGGATATTATCAGCAAAAGCCTAAATACCTAACTAATTGGAAGATATACCAGTATATTTGATTGCATGGCTATCTCAAATACCACCTTAAGTTCTTTAACTGTTTGTAAATAACATTTACAATGTTCATTCAACAACCAAGCAATAATTAGAATATATTGTGTCAGTATATACTAACAAATTCCAGAACATAGGGGACTTTATGACATTTTTTCTATGTAAATTTCTTAACTATAATTAAAGTAAGTATGCATAGCGCCTTTATCTATAAAATGTGAATATTTAGCATTCCTACGTTCAAAATGCTACCTACCCAAAACAGTGCTTAGAAAAAAAAATTTTCATTTCCCATATAAGCTGAACGTTGTCTATTTCACATAGTGCCAAGCCAAGCCTAACCTGTTATGTTATGTTATGTTAAATATATGATAGCCTTGAACTAAAGAAAAAGAACATGGCTTTATATATATTTCGTAACTCGCTTAAAATGGACGACCATATTTTTTTATGTAGTGATTTACATACATAATGTACTATGCCTGCACATTTTAAGCTAGTTTGTGGTTATTCTATAAAACCTATACTTTGACAATGGTTGAGTTTTCAGTGTTTTGTACAGAATAAACTAATAATCTTTTTATTAAAATAATACCCGCATAACAATGGCACATCAGGACGCATTTCTATGACATGCAGTTCAATGACATGCTGGATATATCTCTATAGAATTTCACAACTGTTTCCGATTTCAATGTACTGTGCATAGTCTATAATTTCTTATAGTTTTCCTCTATGGTACTTTATGGACTAACAATTTTATCGGATCCTACACCTAAGTTAGACACATGTGTAGAAATTGGTATAAAATTGTCGGCTCTTCCAAAACATATTTAGTTTATTTTGTCAATTATTAATTACATTATGGTATACACATGCTTGACAACGCAAAACAAGTGAATTGTAGACTGAATTTACCCATTTAACAGCAAGTCTTTCCATATGCGGTGGTGCGTCATCATGGTGAAACCACACCTTCCATCTCAAGATAAATAATGAAAAATTCTTTGACATCATTCTGTCCCTTGAATGAGAACAAACTGTCATTTGTTGGTCGTGGCTGGCCAGATACAGTTTTGTGTTGTTGTTATAATTTTAAGGTTTTGTTGAATGTAAGAGAAAATAGGACAAAAGATTTAGATTTAGCTTCGTTTTCGTAGATGATGCATCAACCAAAAGTTTCCATTACGTCATATTTTTTATCAAAAGGGTTCAAATTGGCACGAAATCTGTTTTTGTACTTTTTGATGCTTTCCAAAACTAATACGACATGATAAAATTGTTTAAATAGGCTCAAATTATATTAATAATCTGACAACTTAACTCACATGTTCTCCATTTTACAGAGTTTTCACTATTTTGTATATTTATAGCTGTGGAGGTCCATCTATAAGCTTTTATTTCTGTCTTCTTAACAATCTTAACCTAAGTAATGTCATACTAAACAAAGGCGTATCGGGAAAACGTTATTTCGCATTTTTTTGCATAGAATTTGGTGCTGAACCCATAACTTCATTTTTCGCCTAAATTTATGAATCACTCTGAATATATAGGGAGTTTTCTATAAGATTCCCTTGCTTCTCATTATTATTAACGTTTTCTTTTACAAATAAACTGGATGTTTCCTAAACTGGAAGCATTTTTCAATGATTTTGCAAATGAGCCGCAATTTCTGTAGTTTCGTCAAAATTTTGTATAATTTATGTCTATGACATGTTTTGGTAAAATTACCAGTTTAGCTACATGAGCAAATTGTATTTTATTGAAATCGGTCGTGTCTGCATTAATATAAAACTAGTTAGCCAGGATTTGACAGATATTTTCATTCTAATAACAGTAGGTAGTGTCAAACGATGATGTTTTGACAATACCTACAGTCAATAGAATCATAATATCTGTCAAAATCATAATATCTGTCAAATCCTGGCTAACTAGTTTTATATTAATGCAGACACGTCCGATCTCGATCAATTAGAATTTGCTCATGCAGCTAAACTCTTAATCTTACAAAAAAAATGTCATGAACATAATTTATACAAAATTTCCTCTACTTAATTTATTATTTAACTATTTTGACGACATTACAGAAATATCGGCTCATTTGCAAAATGCCCGACAAATACTAACATCATACTGCGTATGATAAAGTAAAAAAACTCTGTGAACAAATTGATCCTTAAAACTTTGTTTAACAAAAATGTTTAATTTTACTAGATTTTTCCAAATATTCCTCACTTGTATCCCAAAAAGTTTTTAGGGAGCCACGATCGCACGAAGTCCAGACATTGTAGAAAATACTTTCAGTAAAGGTGTTTATTTTGTTTATTTTGTAGAATATTTTTTGAAATACGCCTGTATAAGGTATACATAAAGATGACCTAAAACGAAAGATTTTCGTTAGAGAAACACGATCACTCAACACAATCAACCAAGAGTTGAAGAGAAGGTTTTTGCAAACACTAAATTGAATCTGATTACAAATGTTGAGAACCCAATTTTCAAGTTTGAAAACTTATAATATTGAAAGTTGTATGAAAACGTTTTTCATATTTCGACGATATCTCAATGAATTTTTTTACTATTACCAGAAAAATAATGAAAATCGGTCAAATATTACAAACATTAGTGAACATACAAAGTTTAGCAAAACTGGTTTGAGCGTTGTTTAGAAAAATCTGTTTGCAACGGAAACCGGTAGTATAGGAAGTAAAAAACACATGGAATAAACGATAAGGTCAATGGTGTCAAATCACGCAAAAACCATAATTCAAACTAATCTCATAGCCATAGGTAAAACGTTTCTAATTTTTCATTCATTTTCGTGAAAAAACAAATTTTACTAAAAAAAATTAAAATGCGTTAACGTTTTTATTAGTTTTACATACTTTCCACGGTGTAATACTACATGAAAAAAAAAACACCGTAAAAATGTCATCCATACAATGACTATTAACGCTAGGATTCCGAATCTACGAAACACTTCCGGTAGACTAAATTGTCCGTCCGTGTATTCAATTTCGACCATTTTTATTCTATTTTATGAAGATTAAATTTAACAAATGTCCATATTCTGCATAGAAAAAAAAGAACAAGGTACAATATTGATGAACCCCTGAATTGTTGTCAAAACACACACAAAAATATTAAAAATATCAAATATAAAGTTTCATTAAAATTGAACGATCATCAATGACCAAGAGGTCAATGAAAATCATCGTCAAATGAGTCTAATGGCATAAATATCAGACGTTAAGATTTTCAAATTGCAACTAATATACAAAAGATCAGAATATCTCCAAATTGGTCTATATCGGAGAATCGGAAATTCCTAATTGTTACACCCAAAATCTGGGTCTGGATTATTCATTAGTTCTAACTAACGGCCATCAGGTAGATAACTTTAGTAACTGGTGTCTTTATTTGCAGATCCAGACTCAGGTGATTGGGGTGATAATTCAATCCTCTCGCCAGGCCTTCATTTAAACGACAGAAAGGAATGGCTCGCAATTCCGCCAAAGTCTCCAGCAGACCCTTTAACAACACCTGTGCCATACGTCATAATACACCACACTGCAACAGAGAATTGCAGCACTCTAGCCAGATGCAAGATTGTAGTCCAAAATGTCCAGTTGTTCCACATGGAGAGTAACTATTGGGATGACATCGGTTACAACTTCCTAGTTGGTGGTGATGGTTATGCTTATGAAGGCAGAGGATGGACTAGTATAGGAGCCCACGCTCGTGGATACAATAATAAAAGCATTGGTATTGCATTCGTGGGAACATTCAGCAAAGTATTACCACCAGAACGTCAAACCAACCAAGCTTTTGAACTTATTAAGCTTGGGGTCGAGCAGGGATACATAAGAAAAGACTACAAACTATTGGGGATGAACCAAGTCAGTACCTTTGAGAGTCCTGGAGCTCTGTTAATCCAAGAGATGAAGAAATGGCCACACTGGGTTCCAAAGCCTTAACATTGTACATAATATATGTTGTAGAAAATAAGTATAGATTTGTTTCTACTTTGTAGAATGTCAATAATGATGTAGTCAGCGCATTCTTCTATAAATTTGTTACCGAAGACTGAATAAAAGATATTACCTAAGTTAAAATTACGATTTGTAAATAGAGATTTTATTGAGCGTGTAAATGTGACTTAAGAACGAAATAAACGTCCTATAAGAAATATGTGTTTCTTTGAAAACCGTGTCATTATTCGTAATAAAAAGGCGATATTTTATCTGAATAAACTATTGTTGAGAAAAGTCAACTTGAGAGGCGATAAAATTTAAAAATAAGAGCATAACATTTCATCGTATTGTGGACGCTGTATACAATTCCCAACCGCACATAGAAATTATGCGGTTGTAATAATGACGTTCTAAGTAATTGGTGTTGTTATCTACTCGAATATTATTTTATTACTGCTATAATACCCACAAACGTTTACTCAAACAAACTACAACGAAAATCAAGCGTAGAGTGACAACTTGTTCTTGTAAAACTGAAAAATTATTGACAAGCTCTAATATTTTTGTGGTTTTCCCAGAAGAGATAATTAGGCTAAAAATGGAGGTTTATTACGCATGACCTCGATATAATATATGAATAATATGCAGATAATTGTTTTAATTCTATGGCGAGCATACAAGCATATCTACAAAGCAGGTCTACAAACAGTTTAAATACCGTTATGTTGGTAATCAAACTATACATACAGACATGGATCTATCGATTATCTAGAACGTTTTTATGTGAATAACACAAATTAGACAAAACCCGTACCTACTAAATCCATAATAAAATGACAGTTCTGTTAAATGTAATTACATGATTAACTTGCTGATGAATTTAAATGTCTAGCTAGGTTCCAGAAAAAAAAACAATATTCGATTTTAATCAATTTTTAAACTAATAAAAAGGTTACACTGAAGTATTCTGATGTTTCAGTTGTGACGATTTTACAACACTTTGGAAGAAAACGTTTTTTATCATGTTTTAATTAAGTAAAAGTAAGACTTTGGTTTTACCCTGTGTTTATACATTATTGTAAAATCTTGATTTTATGGCTACTGGTTGCTAATTAATTTAGTTATGACGCTATGCTAAAAAACCTAAGTATTTTAGGGGAAATTTTCATGAATTTAACTCAATGCACATTTCAAGTACATACAATTACTTAAAATTCATGAAATTTTCATTTTATAAACCTCTGCGCTGCACTTTATACAATTCTAAAAGATTCCCTCTATTTTAAATATTGCTCAATCCATAAGAGCACTGAATCAAAAATTATAGTTAGAATAAGTATGCGAAAATTATGTACAGTGGGTCATAGAATATTGCACCAAAAAATCGTTGAAAAATACGTTTTCGAAATCCAAACGTCAATCCAAATATGATTTTTTTATAAGCTTTAATGTTAGGACAGGATAAAAACAATACCTTATAGTACTACGTATGATAAAGCAATAAATAACTAGGTTATTTTTTTGCCCCCCTATTTAACACAATAGGGTATTTGATTATTTTTGGAAAACCATCTTAATGTGTTTATTCCTTCACTCTACATTGTAAATGCATTATTTTTTGTAATTATTTCCTCAATATTTCATAAAAATCAGCGTTAAAAATTGAATCACAAAAAGTCCCGCCAAAACGATACTTTCTGTTGTGTGACGTCACCGGTTAGTGATGTCTAGATGTCAAGATGATGTGATGTCAAGATGTCAAATCGGCCCATATGGTCTGTCAGCATCGGCATCGTCGCCGTTTGGTAATTGTGTTGTATGATGTGTTGTTTTCACAATTTCTACATAAAAATGGGTTATAAATGGTGTATAAATCCACAATGCAGAGATACGTCAAGAAAAACTCCGGATAAACTATTTGTAGCTGTTCCGCAAGATTTGAAACTGCGAAGGAAGTGGTTGGCTCGTAGAAATCCAAATGAAATAACTAGCCGCCAATACAAGTGTTTTCCGTTGTGAAGATTACTTCGACATAAGTAAAACTGACTAGAATAAGCTATCTATCGTATTTTCGAAAGGTATTATCTGATCTGACAGCTGAAGGTTAGGGCTATCCTAACCTACAAAGTTATGCTTACATGACGCTTTCGTGCTATTAAATTCAAACGGGAAAAGCATAAAAGCGCGTTCGGATAACCCGGTATTTTACGGTGAGAGTGACGCGCTGCATAATAGGCGGACTAACGTCATACGGCGTTTATCTGCATATAAGAGAGAGACAGCCGACCCAAGTTATCTGAGCATTGCTCTCCCCATACCATACCCTGACAAACCGAACGCGCTCTAAGGCGGACTAACGAATGACATCACTGGAGACTGACCCAATTACAGAGCGTTTTCAATCACGTGATAGGACGTGAATAAAATTCAATTTTAATTTTGGTTTTTCATAGAAATAAAGCATTTTTTTTTTGAAAAGTAATAACAAATAGTTTTCTTAAACTGTAATCTATTAGGATGACTATAATACATGCCATATTTTTAATACAGTCAAATACCCTATTACATAGTTTTTTAACTTAACGATTGGACATCCAAAAAACATGCCCAGCTTTCCTTTGGATTGATAGGAGCAAGTTACAACCCCCTGAGATATTTGTTTACCCTTGACCGCTACAAGTTTCATTTGATAGCTTTGATAACTATCATTTTTAATCATTTTTTGAGAACATTCAGAATATTGACGACGTAAGGTAAATAAAACATGCGAAGTATAGCAACCGTTGATTGTCAATGGATATAGAGAGTCAGCCATGGGTTAGTTGGGGGTCTCGACATCCAGAGGGCAGGGTTTTGAGCAAAATTCATTCACAAATTATAGCGTTTTCAACTTATACACTTTTATGCACGCACTCAGTGCGAACTGGCTGAGTCCGAGCATAAATACATATATAATAAATATATAAGTCGAAAAGGCTATAATTTGTGAGTGAATCTTGCTCAAACCCCTGCCCTCTGGATGTAAAGGCCCCAACTAACCCATGGCCGACTATTATCTTCGTTGACAATCAAAATAGCAACATTAAACCTAAACCCTATCAATTTAGGCTACTGAGCAAATTAGGTTCGGAACTTCAGGTGTTTTAATGAGCGCGTACCACACTGTTCTCTCCGGTCTCTATCTGCTGACAGTTATCTGAGAATATTATTATTTATTACAGTTTCAAAGTATTCTCCGTTATTTGACCTTGTGCAGTTTAGGTTAAAAACAATTAGCAGTGATGTGAATTTTAATCGTTTTACCAAGTTTAGAAGATGTGAAAAACTCTAAGGCACAAGTAAGTCCTGATAGTGTCTGGCTTTTCCTGACTTTTCAGCCAATCATCAGAAAGTGATAGAAAGGAGCTTTATAATCATTTGTTGAGGGTCTTGCTATTGACAGATTAAGTATTAAGTTTCTAATGATTGTGGTATGTAACTTACCTACTTAATATGAGAATTTATATATTTTTGTAAGCAGTGAGCCCGCAAAGTACGGAACAAAACCTCTAAAACTGTTTGTTATTTGAAAAAAATCCCGGAGTCGATTTTTAATTATCAAAATGCACATATTAAGACCTCCAACCTCCAGTAAGAGTTCTTTAACGTGTACGTCGCATAATGACAGCACACGGGGCCACCGGTTTTACTTTCTCATCCGATGGAAGACGGCATGCAAAGGTATTTTTTCCCTTCCTAAAATACCAGGGCAGTCGATTTTAGCCCGAGCCGGGATTCGAACACGGGCCTCCAGCGTAGATAGCAGCCGCCTATCCCATACGCAGTCGACCCCCCCCCCCTCCCTTAAGATCAAATTCAATTGCCAACCTTTAATCGTTTTTTACTTTAGAGGTCATCGACCTTTTTTTTAAATAGCAACCAGGTATCACTATCAGGTAGATTGTCTTCATAACATAACAAGTTTTAAAACATTCCGTCAGAAAAATTTCGAAAAAAAAAAGACTGTTGAATATTAGGGAATATTGATAACTTGTGTTTGTGAAAGAAAAGCGAATAGGCCTTTTCGGTAGATTTCTTTGCGCTGAATGCGAATCCGGTCTTAAAATTTTCATATCACGCAGGTTATTTTTTTTCGTTGCTTCTTTTATTGAAGCGCCCGTAAATCACTTAAAGAATTGCTGTAAATGATTCAAACATTTCAGGTACGTTTCAGGTAGGTACAAAGTTTAAGGTTTACCATGAGACCCTTTTGAGGTTTCTATAACATTAGGTTCAGCTGCCATAGCTTTGTAAAAATCGCGGATTTTGACAAAGGTGATTCCGGGCAAATAAGTCGATCTAAAACGCATTTTAATTTTAAATTAAATTAAAGTCAAAATTTAAAGACAATTAAACGATAAATTCTGTAAGAAAAATATGGAATGGCTATTAAAAAATGGTTAAAAGTAAAATTTCATAAGAAAATTTATCTTTTGGTAATTAAAAATCAACGTGTGGTTTTTTAAAATAACAAACGCTTTAAGATTTTCATATGTTTCCATAGTTTACACGCTTACTGTTAAAATAGCAAATTTTGAAGGCCAGTAGCAACCACAAAACATTGGAAATCTCCAAACTGTAACAGAATTTAAGATAACACTTAACAACGCTTTGTATTGTATGTTTTTAAAACCCGTTTTTCGCATTGCCTTCAACATTTTCCTATTCTTGGTAAGGGTCGTTCTTCCTGTTTACTCCATGGGCAAGAATTACTGTATTTACGTCATATTTTGAAGTTATGACAATTCTTTTAGATCAATTGTTTACTGAGATGGTGAAAATAAAAGTACTGATCTATCTGATCTATAAATCTCGAGATCTATAAACTAGACCTCTTATATTAAATAAGTAGATTCCTGATACACTCGTTAAAAGTTTAAAGGACTTCTCCAATGCTTTAAAGGATAATTTTGTTTCAAATTTCCCTACAACTTGTTGTATATACCCTTGTTGGCAGACAATTTAAATTTTAAATTATTATTTTCTTTGTTTTTCAGCAAAAGGAGACGTGCGCATCATTCCACGTATCGAATGGGTGGCCACGATAGCCACATCCTCAAAAGCATTGCAGCGTCCCATCCCAAATATCGTAATTTTCGAGAGCAGAACCGAAACCTGCGACGAGAAGCGCGATTGCATCCGACTTGTCCGGCATCTTCAAAACAGTGACATTGAAGGAAAAGGCCACACCGACATACAATACAACTTCTTAGTTGGCGGTGATGGCAACGCGTACTATGGACGAGGATGGGCCACAGAATCAGTCGTTGCTCCCAATTGTAACACTCACGCGATCTCAATTGCCCTCATTGGCACATTCTCAGAAAAACCACCCACAAGAGCCCAAATCGTCGCTACTAAACGATTAATAGCCAAAGGAATCAAATTAGGCCATATCAGCAACGAGTGTAGAATGGTCGCGGCGTCGCAACTTTTGGGTGGCAATGAGGGTGCTGGAAAGAAGCTCCTGGAGGAAATTAGCCACTGGCCAAATTGGGTGTCCCCAGATTACTCAAAAAATATAACCTTAAAGGAGAATTTCTGCAAAGGAGATTTATAGTATTTTATTAGTTACCGTGATAACAGGGCAAGACTGAAGATACTTTAATGTTGTGCTTGTGTATAGATTTTATGAAATAAAATACTGCAACGATATGTATATTTATGTAAAAATGTATTATTATAACTGTTATAAACTAAACAATACGAAAAGATTTTGTTTTTTTTTGTGTAAGTACTCTATGTAGTAAAAACCTCTGAATGTATGCTTATATTTTGCTGAGCTCAGATGGAGCTCAGCTGATCGCAGAGTAAGTCAGTAAAAATTCAATTGCCGCTACCCACATGTTCTCATAACGTGTAGTACTCCGTCGAAAACTAGCCCGCACCTATCTCTAGCACGCGGAGCTCACGAAATGCGTATAAATAACGATGTATTTAATGAGTTAACAGTAAACTTACCAACAATTTTAAAGAAACTGCTCAAAGTGCGCACCGTTTGCATCCAAACACGCTTCTGCCCGGCGCGGCGCCTCCAAATCGCACATAAAGAGCGGCGTTGTCATCGCGCACAATTTCAGCACAATTGAAAATTCGCTCATGGAGTTCATTTTCATTGTTTACTTCCGTCTTATACACTTATCCTTTTAAATAACCCCAGAAATAAAAATCCAGAGGATTCAAGTCTGGAGAACGACTTGGCCACCGTCTTGGTCCATTAATCCCTATCCACTTTTCACCAAATGTTTCACTTAAATGTTGCACTACAATGCGGCTCTTATGTGCAGGAGCACCGTCGTGCATAAACCACATTTCACGGCGAACGTCAAGCGGCACATTTTCTAACAAACCTGGTAGTGTGTTTTGTAAAAAATTCAAGTAGGTATTCTTCACCATTAAGACGGGGCGGCACTCGGCAGTTCCACTGGCTCTACTAAACAATTGTCAATAGGCCTAGATATTGATGGCAAATCGGTGCTGAAAATTGGTACGTCGTATAATTCGCTGATTTTGGAGCAAATCTTGTACACGCGTTTCCCGATATACCCGATGTAAGTTTTCACGTAGTGTTCTGTGCACTATCCCGTGGGAAACTCCGACTTGTCGAGCAATTGTTCTAGTGCTTCGTCGATCATCTTCGTGGACCATGTGCAAGATTTGTTCTTCGGTATTTGCCATATTGCGATCGCGTGGACGGCCGCTTCCTCCATGCTCCATGGTTAGGCAAAAATACCCAAGCAGGACTCGGCACAGTTGTTGCGGAGCACTGCCTTAACCGTTGAACCAAGGAAACAAAAGTTCTATTCTCAAAATATAAATTTAAATCTTTATGTTCAATTTTCACAACAATAAACGCTAATTTCAAATGTCGCACTTTTATAATCTGTGCTTATATTTTAACCACCATTGCCAACCCTCCGATGAAACATATTCTCAACACAATTATAAATTACGTAAATTATCTAACATCCTTCTTAAACCTAATCAAAGCAATTGATTTTGGGTGTCCTTGATTTTTTCCATGCCTAATACAAATGGAAGAACAGATGAGATCACGCAAATGCAGATTCCCCTTAGGGGAATAAATCTACAGCCTAGCACCATTGGTAGCGCCGGTCAAATCGCCGCTTCTGTGCCAACTTCTCGTGTATTCGAAAAGGTCAAATACAACAACAATAAAATGTTTTCATAATTTTCGCGAACTTGAATTTCAACAATTATTATAAGTTTTACTTATATTAATAACGTTACTAAAACGAGGATACCCAGTTTTTTAATTAATCCTGAGCGTGTTTTTCTTACTCGTGAACAAAGCACCATGCTTTGCTAGTTCTAGCTTCAAGTTTTACAGAGTTTAACTTATTCACTGCGATGGTAGTAAACCGAGGCGAAATGAAGCGCAAACGGAAGGAAGACAATTGTATAAATCTGATAGATCACAGCCCAAAAAGGTTTGTTTTAATTCACTACAATTAGAATAGTAATAACTCTTGTTTTGTATCGTTAACAGAACAAAAGTACAAGCTCAACGTAAGTTTGCGCAGGGTTCGAACGTAAGCAGCCCTGTCATAACTCCGATTAAAGAGATTGAAACGCAAGAACGTAGAGATGTGTTACCAGAACCGATCGAATTATTACCGATGAAACGTCCAAATACCGAGGATTTTCTTACGTTTCTGTGCTTTCGAGGGACCCCAATTCTACCGCCAAACTTAAATTTCTTTAATAGCGCTACCATGGTTGATTCTCCACCGGAAGATCCCAAGGAAACAAAGAATGGTCCGATCATGACGGGCCCTATCGGAAACAGCCCAAACGAACGACCGTTTGTCGCATTTGGAGTTCGTAAACGTGCTGATCCCGTAGTTATAAGCAAACAAATGGATAAAAAACGGAGACATGCGTTGGCGCTGCAGACTTTACGTAGGAAATATCAAGAACAAAAAATGGCGAAAATACGTGCCATTGCTGTGAGTAAAATTTCCGAAAAGGTTACCAGTAGTAAGACGATTGTTAGAACGCGATCTATCAGCAAAACGGAAACGGTAACTAAAAAAGATGTTGCCCAAAAGACTAAGGTTAAAGTTAAAGTTGTAGCAACAAAACGAATTGCTCGACGTACGATAAAACAGCCAATTAGAACGAATATTAATCCAAATATTAATTCGAAAATGTGCTTACGGAGTTTCCGCGGAAGGTATATTCATCGCGAGTTGCAAGGCAGGGGTAGAAAACAACCAAACCCTACTAAAAGACGGGTACTGAAAAGAATCGAAGATGATAACGATGATACGCAAGAAATATCTGAATTTTCATCAGACGATGATGAACCTTTGGTTAAGAAGGCAAAACTTAAAAAACCGGCAGGTAAAATTGTTAAGAAACCCTTGGAAACGACAAAGAAACAAGAGAATCCCAGGCTAACTAGATCGCAAAGATTACTAGCTAGCACGAGAAAACACAGTTATAAAACTGTCATCACAAGACTGAGTACTATTCGCTCTACACGATTGGGTAATAAAAAGATTGTTCAGTCAGCTGTTTTGAGAAATACCAGAAGAACCATAGAAACAATAAAAAAAACTGCCAAGAAAGTCATTTCTGAAACAAAATCAGCTATTGTAGAAAACACCGAGAACAACACAAATAAAAAAATTGAGAATAGCAAAAGTAAAGAAAGCGATATTAAAACTAGGAGTAAAACTGAAAAAGGTTCCAAAATTATTGATAAGAAATTAGTGAAGTCGACTAATAATAAAAAGGAACCAGCTCAGGTTGTTAAGAAAGCTCCAAAAGTGCCAGATTCGCCAAAAAAAGTTGTTAAGTTGTTGAAGCCTAAAGTAGAAATAAATAAAAAAAATTTGAAACCAAGCCCTATTATCAAGAAAAAACTTCCAACAAAAATAGCACCAAAAAACAAACTCAACCAAAAAAACAATGAAGAAAAATTACAAGAACCCAAACTTAAAACTCAAAGCGCAACAAAGAAGGATGTTGACAAGAAAACAATTGAACAGTCCAAAAAAGTTCCAGAGCAATCCAAGAAGACACCTGTTGAGCCACCAAAAAAGGCAGAACAGCCAAAAAAGACACCACAAGAGCAATCAAAAAAACTTCCAACGGAACAGCCTAAAAAGGCTCCGGAACAGCCAAAAAAGCTGCCAGAACAACAAAAAAGAGCTCCGGAACAGCCAAAAAAGGCTCCGGAACAGCCAAAAAAGGCTCCGGAGCAACCAAAAAAGGCTCCGGAGCAACCAAAAAAGGCTCCGGAACAGCCAAAAAAGGTTCCAGAACAGCCAAAAAAACCTGTGGAGCAACCCAAACAACCAACAGGCGACCTGCCAAAAAGGATTTCTGAACCACCAAAAAAGCCAAACAAAGAGGAGAAAATAAAGGAGAAATCTACAAAAGAAAAACAGGAACTAAAAAAGAATGAGAAGGTTGAGGATAAAGTAACCGAAACAAAAGAAGAAGATGTTAAAGTTTGTCCATCTAGACCAAGTAGGAAAACTAAGGAAGCAGCCACGTTATATATGGAGCTTTTGGGCCACAAGCTAGTCAATGACGCGGAAATGGATGAGGATAATATTTCCATAGATAGTTTTCCAGAATTGCCGAACGTTAGGAAAACAGAGCAAAGGGAAATTGAATTAAAAGCTAAAGCAAAATTTAAAGAAACTGATAGTAAGAGTAAACCCAATGAGGTGAAGAAATCGGAAAATGAATCTAAGAAAAATATAGGCGATCTTCAAAGTTTTGAAACTAAAGATTTAAGTAATAAAAAGGTGGCACCAAATAAGAAATTGGATGCTGAAAATCAACCAGAATTAGAACCGGTTAAGAACGTTGTGCAGAATAAAGAAATTATCAAACCTGTGGACACTAAAATTGAAACAAAAGCTGTGGATGTTGTCGATAGTAAAACAAAAGAACCATTGAAAGAAGAAATAAAAGCTCCAAGTAAAGTAGAAGATAAAAAGGCGATGGCCAAAGCTAAAGTTGAAAAGAAAGTTCTGAAGACTGAAGAAAAACCGGTCCCAAAAGAGAAACCAATTCTTCCAGAAAAAGTGGAAGAAATTTTGCCCAAACCTCAAGAAATAGAGACCAAACGGATACAAAATAAGCCTAATAAACCAGAATCCAAAAAAGAAACATTTGATGATTCCTCATCTGAATCTTCAAACGACCTGAAGACGAAGACCAAGAAACTAAAGAATCTAAAAAAGAAACCGAAATTTGATCAAAGCTTCAGCGATTCCGACGAAGAACCACTATCAAATTTAACCAAATTGAAAGAAAAACCCAGCGATAAAGACAAGAAGATCGAGAAGAATCCCGAAGAAACTAATCCTAAACCGGATGTCCAATACAAAGGAAAACCTAAACGAGAATGCACGAAACGACCGCAAAACTATTTAGCCTTGTATTCGTCATCTTCCGACGAAGAGAAGTTCTTCCACGGATTCCTAAAATCAGAAGCCAAACCGGTCAAAGAAATCATAATAGAACCAGAAAAATGCACGCATTCAGTCCCATCCTTGGATCTATCCTGTAAGGACGTCAGCAGACGTTTTGGTAAGGGAAAAGTGAACATGTCAAACGAACAAATAGAGAAATGGTTAAACGATTCCGCGATGGCCACCAGTCGTAATTTGAAGAAAGAGGAGGAGGAGCTGATAAAATTCGAGGAGAAAATCGATATTTCCAGCACGCCGGAGAAGCCGAAAATCGAGACTGTGACAAAATTGGAAATAGTTAGTCAGCAGGATGAAGTTTCGAGCGCTTCGAATCAAACGCCGGAGAAGTCTTCGCCACTGCAATCCTTGAAGGTGACTCCAAATGAGAGAAAACCGATATTTAAGAAGAAAGCTGAACCGATCAAGAACGTGAATGCTTTCTCTGCGAACAACGAGAGCAGTGTTTATGCTTTTGAAGCTGAAGAGGACTCATCTGTTAGCACTCCGTTTAGAAGACCTTCAAGGAGACCATCGAGCACTGCTACTTCGAAGTCGGAGGATGAGATTTCCAAACATGAGGAGCTGTCAAAAAATGCAGGTAATAAATTAATTTCTTCTAAATTATCTCATACTATTCAATTTTTGTTCGAGCAAACTTGACTCCTTCTTTACTTCAAGCAAAATCAAACGAGGAGAATAAACTGGCACTAGTGGAAATAAATAATAAATTAAAGATTTTAAAAATCAAGAAAATTCTGATTGAAGAAAGATTTTGTATATTGAAATAGTTTTAAATTATATATAGTGTTTTTATTTTCAAAAAGACTGAAGATGGAATCCTACAAATATTGGTGTTTTTTTTTTAATGATGGCAATAAGATAAGTGGTCACCAATACTCATAAAAATTCGTCTCATACACTTTGACAGAATTGGATCGAGTTTTTTTATTATTATTTGCAAAGCTTCATGGAAAACTTACGTATAATTTGAATGCAATAACCTCAACATTTAGGTGTAACTGCTAATGAAAGTTATGAAGCTTATTTGGTTGCATATCCCTTTCTAAACGCAACCTAAAATCCAATGTTTTATGAAAATTAAAAAAATACTGGAATTCTGAAGTAATAAGTCATCAACTCCAGGCACTTTTAGGAGGAGCTAGTTGGGTTAGCTAGAAAAAAATAGGGCTGTTTTGAAAAAGATGATATTTGGTAATATATCTTGGAATATTTTATTTAATTTTTGTTTAGTTATGTTTAAATTTAGTTTGAATCTTATTGAATATATATGAATTCAATCACTTGTACAAGTAGTACACAAATTTTGGGAATTAAATTCTCTAGAAATTTAACCTGTTTTGTTTCTTTTTAGGGAATTTTTATTTTATTTTGAAAATATTACATTACATACAGAGGGGCTGTTCCAAAAGTCATAATCATTCCTTTGAGGGTTAGTTCATGACTGGCCAGAATATTGAAATATGACCTGAGTAAAAAAAACGTTAGTTTTTGAGCTGTTGGCAGTTTTATGAATTTTGTGATTTCGTAAAAAGATGTTTTTCGACTGCCACAGCTATAAAATTCCAGATTTTACATTATGTTTTGCAGCCCAAAATAAAACTAATAGGAAACCGTTGGAAGAAAAAACATTTTTGCTCGATTCATGTTTTTATTTTTGTTATTAGCTTTGACTCTTTATACTATAAACAAAAAAAAATGAGCTGCTAGCCTGTCATCCCTAAATGGGGATCCATCCCCCTACGTTTTGCTTGCAAAACACGCAAAAGGCTTTTTCTCAGCAATTAGTTCACATAATCGTAAAAGAAATACACCAAATTAAAGATAAAAGATATATAATTTTGCGTCTAGTGGTAGATTTTTGATAGTTCTGTTCGTTTTTGACAAATCTATTTCTGAATATGACATAAAATTGGCTGATTTTGCAATTTTTTTATAAAGAACTCAGGTTATAGTTGAAAAAAGTACCACATAATAGGACTAAGTTACACCTTCCTCTATAAGTGTACAAAATTTCACATAAAAATATCAATATACATGCTTTTTTCCATCAAAACTTTACTTCTTCGAGTACATGAATAAGTTATATTTTATCACGTAGCGTGAATACAACAACAAGTAATACATATACATTACCACAGCAAGTAATATACCTTTATCTATAATTTGATGTATAACATGAGAGAATTGATAGAACATTAAGCTGACTATGGATGCTTATTTTATAGGACGTACCAGCAGTACATACTGATTCCTCTTAAAGCTAAATAGACTTAAAACAAAGTTATTAAACATCATTTTAAAGGTTATTTCATCCTTAAATAATAATTTTAGAAATCTACCTACAAATGGTGGAGGTATAATTACTGGTGATCAGAAAACAGTATTCTTAAAAAAAAAGACGAGATAAGAAATATAAAAACAGTGTACATGTTAAGTTCTTTTTATTTCATAATACTACCACGTGTCATTCAATTTAAGAAGTTGTTTTTGACTACAACTACTTGATGTTTCTTCATAACAAAACACTATTTGTTTTGTTTTAAAGATCTGCCTTTCTTGTTTCAATAACAAAGAGAAAATTTAAAAATAGTAAAAAATAACGATTAAAAAAATGTGAAATTTTTTTCCCGTAATGTTATTTACAGTTTTACCTGACCAAACCCTTGCCATGTACAGTGAAAAACACTTTTAATTATTTCTTATTTTGTATCACAGTGTATTTGATATCTACTAATTGATTATTAAAACTTCATCTTAAAAGAAATGTAGAAATGAGTCATAACTCAAAAACTGTTTATCCTACCCATAAAACGTTTCAAATTAACAAACTTTGTATCAGTTTGTATAATTTATATATCTTTAATTTCTATATAAGAATTTATGTCTCTGAGGTACTACAAATGAGATATTTTTAGAATTGATGAAACTATTTAGTAACGATTTATTTTCTCAATTCAATGTTCCTTACATAAGAACATTTTTTAAACTAAAAAGTTATTGGTAACTCTGGGAACTATGAACAACTTTTTAGCTCGAATTCGTATTCAGCTCAAAAAAGAAAGAAAAAAATCGTATTTACTTAGTAGTTTACTCACGATAAAGAAATTTTAACAAATTATTATAAGATTATAGGTTTGGTATTACATGTTGATATAACTTATTAATTATTTATCAAAATACAGAAAGTAATTTAAAAATAAGCAAATACCTTATTTAATTTATCCTAATTTTGATAAACATTTTTATTATCAGACAATAGAAGTTCATTAAATGGTTTTATAATTGCCCTGTATTGATTTTTTGTGGGAGGTGCATCTGGAATTATATATGCATTTGTGGATGAATTCAGGGGGCAGCACCTGTTGACAAATCACCGCATATATTGATTTTAATTGAATGCATGCACTAAATGTTTCAGCATAATAAATCAATCAACCAGTTTAACAATTAAACAGAATTCCCATTGTCCCCCATATTGTCTCTAGTCTAAATTTTCTATCAAACAGTAAAACATAAATATCTCTTTCAAATTTATTACAAATAAATCCCTGAACGCTTCTAAACTTATGAGTGCAATAAATAGTTTATTTTGGTACACTATTTTTAGTTCTAAATGAAATTCAAGTAAGTTTTGTTCATAAAAATATATATTATTTATTATTTTGATGATAACAAACCAGAGTATTTTTTTAAAACTCCAGTGTGGTGAAATGTGTGTATGTATTAGATAACGCAGAGTCAGTAAATTCTTGAGTATGTGAATTAATATTAGTCGAAACGTGATACTGAAAGAAAAAAAAAAGTAACCTCTGCATTTTCTTAGTGCAAGAAAGTTTTTTTTACAAGATTATATCAGCTTGCGACAGTGTTGAATGTGATAGTCTTGCTTTGTATCCTTTTATAAATAAATTGTTAATATAATAATTTAAAACAATTTTAATTTTTTTTTTTGAACAGATTGTACACAGTTTTGCGTAGGTACCTACCATAAAAAAATAATGAAGAAAATGTCGAATACAACAAATGCAATATCCTTTATTAGTTTTAATTTCTACGTCTATTTCTAACAATCTTATTTTATAATTGCCGGTTTTATACATTTCTTGGTTATGAAAAATTGTTTTCGTTCAATTTCAGGTCGATTTAGACTACCATCGATGTTGAAGACCGACCAAAAGCTACCGATAAAACCAGAATTTCCGCTAAATTTATCCACGGAAGACTCCACAAGCACGAGTTTTCCCGTCCAAGCAAATGATCTCCTAACGGACAACTCCAACTCCGAGTGCCCCATGGAGACCGACGAAGCTGACCAAAACTTTTTCAAAGCGTCCGCAACTATTCCTATAAAAATCCCCGCAAACGATTCTAGTCAAAAAACAAAAATCGGACAAGCTATTCTGATTAAAGACGACAAAAGCTCGATTATGTTTCCGCCAATGCAATCGCTACAAAAAACCAAGCTGGATACGAAAACGTTCCTAAAACAATCGACTAGCAGGCATTGCGATCGAAGTTCGGAAACTTCCGACGATTTCAAATACAAAATCCCGAGTTCTCCAAGCGCAAGTTCATCTTCCAGCGCGAAATTATATAAGAGACCGCAGGTAAAGAATCGCAATAAAAACGTCGAGGTTTGTAATCCGGTGAACGTTACGGAATTCCCGAGCGGCCAAATGCCGGCCCAGATGGTGGAAGCTCCAGTTTTTCATCCGACCGATAAAGAATTCCAGGATCCGTTGGAATATATCGAGAAGATCCGACCGAAAGCTGAAAAGTTCGGAATATGTCGGATTGTTCCTCCCGCTAACTTCAAGCCGGAATGCAAAGTTGCGGATGATATGAGATTTACGGCTTATAATCAGTACGTGAATAAGATGCTGCATAGGTGGGGGCCCAATTTTAAGGAGTTGATGGCGATAAGGAAGTATTTGAGGACGCAGAATATTTCTTTGAATCAGCCGCCTTTTGTAAGTTTACGGGGGGGATTTTTTTTTTGGTGATTTTTGGTGTTTATTCGGTTGGTGTTGTAGATTGGTGGGATGGAGATTGATCTGCCGAGGTTGTATCAAACTGTTCAGTCGTTGGGAGGTTTGAAGGAGGTTATCGAGAAGAAGAAGTGGCCCAAGGTTTCCGAGGCTATGAAAATCCCGAAGTCGGCGCAAGATCGGATGACGAAATTGGACGATTTCTATTGTAAATATCTGCTGCCGTATGATACTCTCTCACCAGGTAGTGTATAATTATTTTATTGTTTATTACTAGTGCTAGAGAACTGAAAAAAAAAAACAGAATAGAACAGAAATAAGTATAATCGTAAAAAGTGACTAAAAAATGATATAAGTAATAAGAATTTACACTTATAATATAAAAATAAAATTTGTTTAGAACTATTTTCCTAATTAAACAAGAGTTTTGGTATATTGAAGGAAAAGTCTAACACTTATGGATTTAATGCAAAATTACAGAGTGTAAACTGTAGAATTACATTTGGAGAACCGTAATTTTACATCTGCCCTTGAAATTTACAAATTGAATGTACCATCGTGAGCATAAATACGGGGACAGTCAAATTTACACTAATTAAACTGGGCTTCGTATGTCATGTCAGTACGTTTGTCATGTCATATCAATGTCATCTTGAATTTTGACGTAAGAAATAAGAATGCCGCAATTGAATGAATTTCAGAAGGCAATAATTCAAACTCAACTGCATGATGGAATCAGCATTCGAAAAATTTGCTACTGAATTATGTGTAGGCAAGAATACCGCAAAGAATAAAATTGTTGAAACTGGAACAAGTTTGTAGGTTGACAAATACTGTCAAAGTTTAGACTTTATAGGTTAACAAATACGGTCAAAGTAAATCCTACACAACTAAAATTGTGGAGAATATAAGTGCCTAATTTCACTTTGCTGTCCCGGTATTTTTATGCTCACAATAGTACATTATTATTGTCATTTCTTGGGCAACAAAATTACTAACAAAGTCATTATATACCAACAAAATAAGTCATTTGACAAAGTGTAGTTTATATAAAAGTGTGTTCAAAGTGTGTTCAACAAAAGAAAAAATTGCGTTTTCTAGTAAACGTTCTAGTAGCTCTTTCTAAAAACTGGCTAGTAATTCACATTGTTAAAACACATTTTTGCAAGACATCAAGTAGTTCAATTCGTTTTAAAGTTACCTTATATGCTTTGGATGAAATTGTATATCAAAAAACAAATTTTAAGTTAATTGTCACAACATTCAAACAAAAGACGATAATCTTAAATTCAGTAGAGGAGTCTTGACCTTGAAAAGTGATCTTTTGGACCTCTGCTCGAGAGCAATTCCTAACAAAATTGTTGTCATTACATCAAAAGCCCTGTTTTCCCTGTTTTTCAAGAAAAAATGGAAACCTAATTGTTTATTTTTGAAATATTAGTAAAACATTTCTTCTTTAAAAACAGGGAATTTGGTGTGGCTTTTGATGCATTGTCAACAATTCTATTAGGAACATTTATTTTAATGTAATGATATGATTTTTTTTGGGTTACCAGGGCTTAAAAACATGTTTTTGTTTGACTTTTTTAATTAGTCCAGTATTTCGCTAAAAATTTTAGCTTCTTCAGGGACTACATAAAACAAAATTACAAATATATTAACATTGCTACATTACAAAAGAAACCCTAACAAACGTACCAATTAATAGTAATTAATAAATCTTGTAGTGGCATGGATGAAATTCCAGTAATCATCATGAAACAGAGTATTTTAGAAACCAAGACAGTTTTATGTCATATCATTAATAACTCTTTCCGATATGGTATTTTTCCAACACAATTAAAATGGTCGCTGATCAAACCAGTTTTTAAAAAAGGAGACATTGAAGCTTTGGGAAACTATCGCCCAATCAGCCTCCAAAACAGTTTTTCAAAAATTTTTGAACTGACTATGGTTAAACGCGTAATGGATTTCTTTAACGAGTGTAATCTCTTTAACCATACTCAACACGGTTTTCTAAAGAGCAAGTCTACAAGTACAGCCATTTTTTAATTTACGCAGGAGTTAATTAATTTTCTAGAGAATGACATGACTGTGGCGGGGATATGCGTCGATCTATCAAAGGCATATGATTGCTTAAACCATATGAGGTTGGTGGAAAAATTAAAGAAATATGGCATCAGAAATAAAGCAGCAGATTGGATAAAATTGTACCTATCAAACCGAAAACACCAGGTCATAATTACTAATCAGGGGGAAGAGGGTAAATCCTCTGTAGCAGAATCAAGTGTGGGAGTCCCCCAGGGTATTATTTTGGGGCCATACTTATTCTTGATTTTTATTAACGATCTCAACAATATTATTGGGACTGAAAACAGTGCGATTACAAACTTTGCAGATGATACCAATTTGCTAATAGCCAATAAGCAAATAGAAGATGTGGTACAGGATAGTATTGAAGTATTTAAGAAGGCAGAAGAGTGGTTTCAGAATAATCAACTAATAATAAATGAGGACAAAACTAGCTTATTGATTTTTAATACAAGCAAGAGAAAGGAAACCATATCTCACCTAAACTTGGGAGGGAATCAAATAGAGGTAGTTAAAAATGCAAAATTTCTTGGTGTTGTTATTGATGAGGATTTGAAGTGGGAAGCTCATATAGACCACTTAAATAAAAAGTTAAATAAAGTATGCCATGCTATGAGAGTCACGGTCAAATATATAGAGAGAGACGCAACGAAAACTTTATATTATGCAAACTTCGAATCCTTAGTGAGATATGGGATCATATTCTACGGCGTTAGCTTGAGAACAGACACCATTTTCAAGAGCCAAAAACGTATTCTGAGAATCATGTTCGGCTTAAAATATAGAGAAACGTGTAAAGGGAGATTCAAGCGAGAAGGAATTCTGACTGTATATGGCATCTATGTGTTGGAGTGTCTTTTGTATCTTTTCAAACATAAGCAGTTATTTATTCCCCTAAAAGACAATAGCTACGATACCAGAACCCGAGACTACCAATATCCTGTACACCGGCTTACTAAAACTGAGAAACATCCCGCATATATGTGTGTGAAATTGTATAACAAATTGCCTGATCACGTTAAAAAAATCGAAAACTTGATACCTTTCAGAAAGGCAACATGGGATTTACTAGTTGAACTAGAACCGTATAGTTTAGAGGAATATTTTAGATAAGTTTTTTTTGCATTTTGTTTTGACGTTTTTCATTTTATATTGCAGTGATATTGTATTGTATTGTACATTATATATATGAAATAAATTAAAAAAAAAAAATAGTCCTAAAACATAGACACAAGTAACGTAGAGCACGGCATTTAGTATACACGAGGTGCCAGTGCAAACGAATGATAGAAACTGGCGGGAACCAAAAAAAATCATATCATTACGTTATATATCAACGGGCAAAAAATTCCTACACTGTAATTGATTTATTTTAATAGTCAGCACCCTGCACTTTTTTTTCAAATTCACACGATAACTGCCGTATTTTTAGAGCAATTGATCTGAAATTTGGTTTACAAGTTTATCTCTTAAAAAGAAAGAACAAGTTCATGAATGGGCAAAATCAGTTAACTCCATTTTTTTTTCAAATTCCACAACAAAAATATTTTACGGCGGGGCGTAGATAAATGCAAATTTTATAAGAGTACATTCATAAAAAGAAAAGGCTCTGGCCGGTGCGAAGAATAAGGCTTGACCTCCAAAAGGGGCCGCTGACGGGTGGCGGAATCAAGAAGTCCGGCAAGAAGTGACGCAGGCTTTTCCGTATAGAATTAAGCGACCGAACGATGTTCTGTTATTGTACATTACATTTTAAAATTAAAATTTAAAAAATCACCATTATATCATCCCCCTTAACTCGATTTTCAGAAAACTCATGAGACAGATTTCTTCATTTTGAAATGAGAATCTAGTTACCAATAGGTTTGTTTTGTTACGTTTATTGAGATATGTATATATTCTTGAAAACCATCGCCAACCTAAATTTTTTACCCCCTAAATTTGTTCGGAAAATTGCAACATAATAATAATATTTATTAAACGATATTCATCTTTTACAACAATATAATCTACAAAAAAAATATATCATTAGAACTAATTTACTCTTTAAATGTTAAATACAGTTTTATAGACTGTGAAAAAAAATTATAACAAAATTTTGTTTAAAATTGCTATGTAACTAACTATGCCTCACAACTTTCAATCAGCAATCAATGCTCTGATATTTGTATTGAAACTATGCGTTAAACATTAACTTTGTAAAACAAGCAATTGATACAAAACAAAGATTTAGATTTATATTTTTTCTACAGCTGAACGTGAAAAATTATTCGACGAAGTGGAGACGGAATGGGCAAAGCGAGAATCGAAAATGTTATCAAAGATTCAGACGACGAGCGATTTGAACAAATCAGAAATCGCCAGTACCGAGTCAGAATCGGAATCCGACGATGAGGTTGATGAGTGCATCGTAAAAGGCCGAAATATAGCTCTTAATGCATTTTATAGGATAGCTCGTAATACCATGAGCATGTATTTCAAGACTACGGAACCACCTGCCGAGGAGGTAAGAAGAATCCTGTTTTAATTATAGATATTATTGTG
Source organism: Aphodius sticticus (assembly GCA_963966075.1). NCBI lineage: Eukaryota > Metazoa > Arthropoda > Insecta > Coleoptera > Scarabaeidae > Aphodius > Aphodius sticticus. Next base: position 14,470,974 of record OZ014506.1, read on the forward strand.
ATTAATAATAATTGTGTATAATAGGTGGAGCAGGAATTTTGGAAACATGTCACTCTGAAGAACAATCACATATGTGTCCATTCGGGTTCTATTGATTCAGGCAATTGGGGATATGGGTTTGCCGTTTCCAAAAACAGTCCGTTTGCGAGGCATGCGTGGAATTTGAAAGTTTTGACGAATAATAGCGGCTCAGTTTTGCGATATATGGGACCTATAATGGGTAAGTTCAGCTAATAATGTATTCAATAGCTTTTATTTTCATTTGTTTTTATTTAAGAATTCTCCTTATTCACATTTTGTAAAATATATAATGTAAAAACTAACTTACACTTAACTTCAGTTGAATGTTTTAGCATCTTTTCTTATTTATTCTAATTTTTGTCTTTTTCTATTATGAAAAACATTTTTTCACCTTTTTCAAGTAGGTAATACTAAAATCATAGATGATGATAAGTTTGGACCAAGTCCACCCAAGTATTCAGTAGAAATTTTTATTTATTTAATTAGGAAATAATAATGAGTTTTGTTCACTTTATTAGAAGTTAAGCAAAAAATCATACTACCTATGATAAAGTAAAAAAGGATAGAAAATGCATTCTTATGTAATTTCATTGCTTTACTTCATACAGTTTGTTTAAAAGAAGCAAATTTTTTCAAATTCCTTTCTTTTATAAAGGTTACCTTTATAAAAACAAAGGGTTTTCTCAGCCAACTGAACAAATTTAGGCTGACATATCAAAAGATAGATTAGATAGATTAGATAAAATTAATTACTATATAGAAAAACAAGAGATACTGGTAGAGATACAAGAAACTACTTACTACAGGTAATTATAAATTATTGTGGTCGAAGTAGGCCATGCCCATGTTAGAAATTTTGTGTCACTATACACAAACAACTGTCAAACGTCCAATAGGTTATGCAACCAATTTAACTTTTGCGTGTACAACATAGTAGAACAGAAGAATTCCATTCAAATAGAGCGGCAACCAGAAATCTTTACATTTGATATCATGGCATACTTTGACTACAATCATTTATAATGACCCTTTATAAAAAACCTGAATAAATAAAAAAATTTTGTTATACAATACACAGTTGTGTATTCTATACCACACACTATTGAAGTGTTACTGTATAGTCAAATCATCATTAGTAGAGCTCTGAGAGAGATAGACTGTATCTAAGGTTTCCCCCTGTAAAAGAAGATAAAATATACCCAATTTGAACGAGTTGTGTAACGGAAGCTTTTTATCCAAATGTACAATTATAAAAAGATTTTAGATATTGGCAATTTTATAAATGGTTGCTTGTTAATGTTTAACGTATAGTATTTTTTTGTATCTTGAATGTATATTCCATCTAAAAATTGCAATAAAAATGTTCTTGTGGCAGAAAACATGGAAACATAAATGCCTGAATCCACTGCTGGGTTTTTCAATATCACTTTAAACCGTCAGCCGGGTGATACCTAAACTTGATTTATAGCTTAAACCGGCATTGAAACTGCAGCCTAACAGTTGTTTTCTTAAAATGGTTACATTAAAACACATTCAAAGTTGCTTCAATCGATTTCTTGGCACTGAATATGAATCAGAAATCAAAGTTGTCTATTACGTACTTTTTTTGAAAAAGTTGACTCAAACTGTGAACCAGCGTTTCCCAACCTTTTTCTGCTGTCCTTCCCCCGCTCACGTCAGGCGGATAGGTTCGCTCCGCTCCTACGGCTCCGTGGAGCACCGGTTGGGAAACGCTGCTGTAAACTATTTTGATTTTGGCAATTTTTGTAGATTTATAGCAACTGAAGTAATCTTTTTCGAAAAGTACGTGATAGGATAACCAAAATCTATAGAATCAAAAATGTGCCATTCACAAAATCCAAAGTCCGCCTGAGCATTCACAAAATTGATGTTCCCCAAGTTAATATCAATATTTTAAAATTTTCACTTAATTTTCTCCAATAATTTCTTTTAAAGCCACGCAATAATAACATCTTTGGATTTAGAAAAACAAATCCTTTACTAAATTTTGAAGACAAGATGTAAACTGAATCTATTAATAAAAAGAAAAATACATACGCCTATCAAAAAATATGGTGGTTTTTGGTTCACATCAATCAGATGATTATCAAAAACGGTATGGATCTGCTATTTTTATACACCACATAATAGATATAGTTTTTCTTTAGTTTTTGAGTTTGCAACTTGTTCAAACAAAAATACCGCTATTTTGTGATTAAATTATGTATTTGCAAATTTATAGACAAAAAAGCACAAGTAAAAAAATCTGATGTGGCCAGGCACATGACTTTATCATACTATATATAAATTTACTAGTTTAGCTGCATGAGATTCTATATGATACAGATCGATCGTGTCTGCATTAAATAAAATTAGTTAGCCAGGATTTGACACATATATCGAATCTATTGACAGTAGGTATTGTCAAAACATCAACGTTTGACACTACCTACTGCCATTAGAATGAAAATATCTGTCAAATCCTGGCTAACTAGTTTTATATTAATGCAGACACGTCCGATCATACGCAGTATGATAAAGTAAAAACAAAGATTTGGGTAAAAAGAAGTTCTCCTGTACATGTTCTCTTTAAAAGAGAACATGTACAGGAGAACATGTCTCTTTTTGCAAATGTTGCACACATCACTACAAAGAAAACAATTTGTCAAATACCGGCTTTTCGAGCCCTTTGCCTGGCAACCAGAAAACAATCCAAAACAACGGCCGAGAGGAATCTATATATCTGAGAGATTCGTAGATGTTTCTACGATATGATTTTATGATCTTTGGCAAAACAAACAAATTGTTAAATTTATCCTATTTCTAAAAGTTACCATTTTAACGTAATGTTACTAGAAGTATGTCTTCAAGAACATATATCATTTTATTATTTCTATCCATTTTTTTTACGTTGAAAAGTATGTCATTTTATAATTTGTATCCATCTTTTTTTTACTTTGAAAACTAAAACAAGGGAAATACATTCGCCAGGGGATAGACTGGGTAGGAATTCATTGTTAAAAGTCAATATTATTGATTAGTATATTTGTTTACCTTAGCAACCAGGCGTTTGTAGATTTTGTTCCGCTAGCAACCGCTTGTACTAACCCGTAAGAAGTTTCACTTGAAAAGTATTATGTTAAAAATCTCAAACTCTAATAATTCTTTAGTTTATAGTCCCTGTACAGAAACTTTTAATAAGAAAATTGAAATAATCTAAGAATTCTTCTTCTATATAATTCCAGGCGTTACAGTACCAACACTACACGTCGGAATGGTCTTCAGCGGCTGCTGTTGGTACAGAGACCCGCACAGCCTCCCGTGGATAGAATACCTGCACACCGGCGCCAACAAAATATGGTACGGAATCCCCGACTCGATGAGCGAAAAATTCCACCAAACTCTCCTAAAATTAGTCCCGAATTACTGCCGAAATAAATCGATATGGCTTCCGTCGGATACCGTAATGATCCCGCCGAATCTACTAGTCGAGAACGGTGTCTCCCTCTGTAGGACCGTACAGGAACCAGGCCATTTCGTCATCGTTTTCCCCAAAGTTTTCACGTCCAGTTTGTGTACGGGATATGTCGTCTCGGAGAGCGTTTATTTTGCGTCTTCTTATTGGCTAGAGGGCGCTCAAAATGTTTTCGACGAGTTGCGGCAGAATTGCGAACCGTCGATGTTTTCTTTGGACCGTCTTCTGTTGAGTGTTACGATGGATCAGAGGTCGAGCGTGGATATCTTGAAGCAGATTATTCCGACGGTTCAGAAAATTTGCGATCGCGAGAAGGAGTCGAGGAGCAAATTGAGGACTCTGGGGTTGTGCTTGATCGAGAAATTGCCGATGCCCGAGTCGCCCGCTGTGAGGAAACGGAAGAAGTTGCAGTCGGATGGTGGTGATTACGAGTGCGAAGTTTGTAGGGCGAATTTGTTTATATCTTTGGTAAGTCTTTGAATTTTGGACAATACAAATAATATTTCCTCTGAATGCAAAATATAAAAATATAATATACAAATTAAAAAAACCATCCAAGTTTTAATAATTCTAATATTTTTTATATCAAAATAGACACTAGAAACGGAGCAAATAAAATAAGATATTTTTAAATTAATTTAAATAATATGTTTTGACACTTTCAATAAGATAATCATCGTAAATTGATAAATATATCCAGAAATACTGGAGTATCAATAACATCCAGTAAATAAAATATCCAATTGTTTGCTCCTTATTGTTTTTTTAGGCGTTTTATAAAATTTATATGATCAGCAAATGATTACCCAACAACAAAAATTTAACAAATTAGTGAGTCTTGCCTGCTTTTTTCTGCAGAATCTGAAGGTATAGTCCAGGTATTGTTAACTGAAAAAAATTCAGAAAGTTTTTTTTTTAATTGGTTTTTTGAAAAATTATTTTTCTGGTAATATTTAATTTTTTATTTTTGTTCATATGTAGCAACCAATACAAATAAGATATTTCCAGAACAAAGTTGTTATAAAGAAATAATAGATTCTTGAGAAATTAAATTCTCAACAAATTTTATCTAATATTTTTTGTCGGTAAACAGTTTTTAAATTATTACGATATGAACTGGTTTTTACGCATTTAACATGAAATTTGGCTAAGCATCAATTAGATATTTAAACTAGTGATGGGCGCATTCGGATTACAAAATCGATTATAATCGATTCTTGAAATAATCGAGATATCTTGATTATTATTTTTAAAAATCGATTCTTAATAATCGATTTTTAATAATCGTATGTTAATAATCGATTTTTAATAATCGGTTATTAATAGTCGGTTTTACATACATTTACATCAGGTTTATAGCACCCCCCCGTCACTAACTTCTTCGCTCAACCCAACCCAAAATATGCTTTTACATCATTGACTCCCCCTATCCATAATCGATTATTAAAAATCGATTATTAACATACGATTAATAAAAATCGATTATTCAAAATCGATTATTAATAATCGATTATTAATCGAGAACAACTCGAGAACCAAATAATACGATTATGCAAATCACTCGAATACTGAAAATCGATTCTTGTAATAATACGATTCTGCCCATCACTAATTTAAACCACAGCGTTAACACTAGAAACTAAAAACACCTTTAAAATCAGTTTTTTTATGCTAAAGTCCCTAATTTATTGTTTGATTTCCATATTTCAAATTGTTATTGAAACAACAATTTAAATAATATTTTCTAACACTTCCAATAACATAATAATAATCATTGTATAACATCCATTAAATAAAATATCCAATACATAATTCAGTTTATTAGGGTGAAAAAGACAAAATTCCAAACAAAATAATTACCCAACAACAATAATTGAACAAATATCTAAGGCTTTTCTGCTTTTTTTCTGCAGAATCTGAATGTATAATCCTGGCACCCATCACACCATCACAAATAAGATATTTCCAGAACAAAGTTCTCATAAAGAATTAATAAATTGTTATAGAATTAAATTTTCAACAAATATTTTTTGTTGGTGGTAAACAGTTTTTGAGTTATTTTTGTCTCGTTTTTACACTTCTAACGTGAAATTTGACTAATCCTCAATTAGATATTCAAGGCTGTGCTACAAAATAAAAAAAATACGTCTTGATTAAATTTATATCATTATTACATAAATAATACACCTCTAAAATCATTTTTTTGCAAAAGTCGTTTGATTGTTGTTTGATTTCCAAATTTCCAATTGTTATTGAAAGAACAAAGAAGAGCAAAAAGAGAAAAAATTACGCAGTAATTGTCAAAAACATTTACAAGTTTCCCATTTTTTATTTTTTTTTTAAGAAGTTTAACGACAAATTTAGTTTTGATGTTTTCTGTATTAGCAACGATAATGCGTTCAAATCCACATTTAAATGACTCTTAGATCACGAGAATCAGATAAAATGAGTTATTGAATATGAAATCTCACCGAGCATATAATTTCAAAGCAATTAATTTTCTAAATTTTAAAATCTGTGTTATAAAAACACTTTTCAAAATTATATATTATAGGACTGATCTATTATTGTAGTATTGACTTTACAAGATTGCAGAGACAACTACAGCTAGCAGATTTTCCCCAAGTAACCCCATTATTAGCCGCCTGGTACTTATTATTTTTGAGAAATACATATGATAAAAACAAGCTTGTACTGTAGTTTCCCATCACAGATTTTAAAACTTGTCAAACTAGTCACAATACACACATTTTAGCCTTCAAATTAAGATTCTACAGAAACAGGCAAATCTAGAGAAAAAAAAACCTAACCTCACCAAAATAAATTAAGCAATAACAGTTGTCAAATTAAGTGGTATACCAACAGCTTAAGAGGAATCAGTACTGCTGGTACGTCCTATGAAATAAGCATCTATAGTCAGCTTAATGTTGTATCAATTCTCTCATGTTATACATCAAATTATAGATAAAGATGTATTACTTGCTGTGGTAATATATATGTATTACTTGTTGTTGTTGTATCAACGCTATGTGATAAAATATAACTTATTCATGTACTCGAAGAAGTAAAGTTTTGAGTGAAAAAGGCGTGTAAGATATTGATATTTTTACGTGAAATTTTGTACACTTATAGAGGAAGATGTAACTTAGACCTATTATGTGGTACTTTTTTCAATTTTAACCTGAGCTCTTTGTAAAAAAAATTACAAAATCAGCCAATTTTATGTCGTATTCAGAAATAGATTTGTCAAAAACGAACAGAACTATCAACACTCTACCACTAGACGCAAAATTATATATCTATTATCTTTAATTTGGTGTATTTCTTTTACGATTGTGTGAACTAATTTCTCAGAAAACGCCTCAGAACTTTTGCGTGTTTTGCAAGTAAAACGTTAGGGGGTATGGATTCCCCTTAAAGCTTCATTCTAAAAACATCGCAACTCACGAAAAGTTTCATTTCAATGTTTTTTTTTGCTGGGAGTGGTCAGCCTGTCCCCCACCAACGTCAATCCGTAATCACCAGTTATAGGCGGTGTTTAAAGCTCCTGACGTCTGCTGTTTACACCGGGCAGCAGTAATATGGGCAAATAAATACATTTCTGGCAATTACGCTTTATTATCGCAATATTAATGTTTGGGTTAAATTTGTACTTAAATAAAAAATCTATTTTTGTATCATGAGTTGGGTTAGATGTTTTATATTTGAAAAAAGCCAAAGATGTAGATGTAAAATTATTTTTTATCTTTCCAAAGAACTATTTTTCATCTAGCCCAACTCGTTATTTAGCTAACACTCAAAATTTCATAAACTTTGAACAATAAATAACGTTTTTATTTGAAAAACGCGTTATAGCAGAGGTAGAACTGGATCTTAAGATTGACATCCCATTAAATTTGTTCAATCACTTACGTTCACCTGGTAATTATTGATTTTTACACAGGCTAGGGTTTTTCCTAGGTACAATTTTCCTAGGTACAAACATCTAGTGGTGAGTTTTTGATATTATTGTGATTTTTAACAATCTGTAACAGAATCTGACAAAACTATTTCTTTCTGAAAAGTATGTACCTAAATAACTAATGTTTCCTAATGTGTTCACTACAATTTTAGTTTTTAGGAATTTGGGTTCCTCTTATATTGGTTGGATCTTATTAGTTTTGTAATTTTCACTCACCTTTCCGTTCACTCAGCTTTAACAAAACTGATTACTTAACTACTGAATTTCCTGTCGAAACAAATCCATAAACTAAATAGTAACTGATGTTGACTTCACCATTTTTCAGTCTCCACAGCTAAAAATTTACAAAAAAATATATATATAAAACAAATAATCCACTTTTTTTCAAAGGAAAAATGATGATTATAAAAAAATAACTATTCAGTTTCATAGTTAGTTCACAATTAATTGTATATGAAACAAAAATTTTTGCTCATCAGAAAACCTAACAAATATCGACTATATTGAACTTTGACCACTAAAAACCACAAATGCAAAATTTTAGTAAAGTAGTTTTTACATAAACAATTAAATAACTTTCTCTGACTGGTTATAATTTCTGTTTTTAGGTATCCGAAACACAAGATGACGTAGTTTATTGTCTCCAACACGCGATAGAAAGCATCGAGAACAAACGTTTAGATGTGAAGAATTGCAAATTGATGTTCACATATAGCGACGAAGAACTCGAAGGTTTGGTCTCCAAAATTAACAGAACCATCGACGCAAAACTTCAAAAGAAAATTGTTGGCAAGGCATTATCAATGGTTGTTTATAATAAGTAACTGTAACATGTTAAATGTTTAAAAAATGTTTTAATTTTTTAAAAACTTAAATATATATATATATATATTTGGAATATGTAGTCGTGGGTGAAAATAACGAATACTACCGTTTGTTATTGTCACTTACGACGGTCTCCTAATTGTGATGTTCAATATTGAAAAAAAAATATCTTAGGTGTTTAGAGCAATCTCCAATTTTATAGTGTTCAAATTTTAAACGTTATTTTTATTGTGGGACTATTTATTAGTCTTCACAAATTTGACCAAAATTTTGTGTATGTTTATTAATCTTGTACTTAATTTACAATATTCATGTAATTTTAATTTAAATAATTTTGTCCAGGCAACTTATTTTTAGTATACCATCTAATTATGTAGATATTTTTGTTAGTTATAATAATAAATCCATGGTTATTATTTAAAATGATACATACAACTTTGTGCTTTAATTTTGACCTTCATTCAAACCAAAACTACTTTATAAGTATTAATTTATTTATTTAATTCCTTGTGACTTCTCGCTTGTGTAGTAGGGACAATAAAACGCATTTCAATAAATTTGTTGTACAATTTATTTGCTTCCACAAAACTCGTAGTACAAAAATATTGGCTGCAAAGAGTTGTGTCTTGTACATTCGACTGTCCGTTTAATATTTATTCGGACCATGCTGAAATAGGTAAGTAGAGTGTATGCAAAAATGATGTTTATGTTAAAAATATCGATTTACATTTTGACATTTATAAGTTGCAATGTGTGATGTTCAATTTATCAATTTCGTTAAGTACAAATAGCTTAATCTTAAGGTACCGTATTTTTTTTCAGTGGTGGTTTGAGATAGGTATCGACAATATATTTTGTAACGACTTAAAAATCACCATAGGGTTTGTATAAAAGTTTACACGCATCACTTAAATAAATAGATATAAGTAGTAGACGTAAAGAAGGGTAAGATATTTGTTTAAGCAAACTACACTGTGTTCTAAAAAATTACTCATGACTGATTCTATATTCATCAATTTTCTAAGAAAATAACTATGCTAATTTTTAGAATATGTTGGTAAGGTATTTCAAAATGTTCACTACAAATGGGAAACTTTTTATGATTAATTTCTTCATGGCGTCAAAAAAATTGTATTGAAGACATTCAATATTTTCATCGTTTCCTGAAAAACCAGTCTGATCTCAAGAATATCCCAAAACATGACAATCTATCCAAATAAAATTTTTTAGTTCAATGTTGAAAACAAAAATTTTACTCCGAGACCAGGAGATCGTAACATGAAAAAATATGTTATTGAATTTTGAAAAGCTATGGTTTTAGAAGAAATATTTTAAAATTCTGGAAAAGAACAATGGAAATAAAACACATTAATTGACAACTTTTGAAAACGAAGACATAAATCTATCTGTCATGTACAACATAATAAATGGTTCAAGAGCATATTCTGAGTCAGCTTTTAAGAACTTGTACAATTTGTGGTTGAAAACAGAAGGAAATAAAACGTGGTAATTAAAACTAAAATGACATCTTTAACAAATATTGTTATATGTAAATTAAATAATATACATCTTTAAATTCTAAATTTAATGCACTTCCTTAAAGCTGGTTTTACTTCAAAGGATTTATCAAAAATCAAAAGTATTATGGTCACTGATTAGCGAAGGTAGATATCTTGCAACAAAGATATTAAATGAAGTCGGGGAGAAATATTACTACTGTCATACATTAAAATAATTAAACAATCTTTGTTTTGACAAGCAGGAAAGCATTTCCTGCCAGAAAATTCCTTGATCTGAGGAACATTTTCTTTATCTACTGATCATCAACTTCCATTACAAAACCATAACTTTAGGTAGATTAAGAACATGTTTTTTTATAAATACAATATTCTGAAAAATAAAAAGTTTCGCATTTGTAGCAAAATTTCTGGGACTCGTAATTTAATTATAAATAAACAAAGCTAAGAAATTAAATGGCACAGTTTCAGTTTCTTTTTTCTTGTAAGCTCTCACTTTTTGATTACCAGAATATATTTCCAGCCATTTACTGAAGATTAAAATAAATGCTCAAAAAATGTAAATTTTTATGAACACAGTATTTTACACAGTGTAGATACTAATAATTATTATAATAATTGGACACATTCATTTCAAAAAGATTGATTTAGTTATATACCAAGTGATTTTTTTTGGAATGTTTAACAGCTTGTTTAACATTGGATAAAAACTTAAAAACTAAAGAAGATAAAAAATGGAGAAAAATGCAGAAAAAGGCAAGAGAATCTTTGGGTAATAAGTTACCTTTTTATACGGTAAGTAGTAAGTCTTATAAGAAGAGCTAGTTAGATTTCTTAATAACAGGAAAACTTGAAATACTGAAAGGATATTTGATTAAAGCATAAGAAAAAAGAATAACCGACTTTTAAGTATTAAAAGCCAACTTATAGACGGAAGCCACAAACTATCGCCGTAAAAAATACCGACACGTTCTATAAATCAGCCTTAAGACTAGATGTTAAGAGATATAATAACTTAACGTTAACAATGTTTTTCCTGGTTATCACTAAAAAACTAATCAACAATAATCGACGAGGGAGACGAGATACATCATCGGAAATAAAATTAGCCCTTAATAATAATAAGTTACAATAGAAGCCTGAACTATCATTCCTGTTTTAGGGAGTTTAAGCATTAGGAAAAGAAGAACCGAACGAAAACGCCTTTAGGAACATATAAATTTGCGGCTTAGGTCTATCTTACGGTATGTACAGATGAGGATCACACGCGTATGGTAACATAATCGATCGCACTATCTGTCGTGCCTGTTCAATATGTTGAAGAGTTCCTGGGAGTCGCTCTGCTCCCCTTCGCTATCGCTCGTTAAATGCATACTTACGGCGCTGTTGTCGATCAGCGACTTTCCCAACTCGAAGCCGTCCGAGTCGTCGTACAGCCGGTTCGAGCTCGGCTGCGACTGTACGTTACGTATCTTGTGGATTACGTGCGAAATGATGCCCGACAAGCAAATGGTCAGACCGATCACATTTACAAACGACATTTCGTCGGCGTTGATGAAGTGCGCTAGTACTAGAACTATTATTTCCTAGAAAAAAAGACAAAATCAGCAATCACCCCACCATAAAATAATATAAGTAAGGTTAAGTAGTTTTGAGAAATATATAACATGCAACCAAAATGCATAATCGACGGTGACCTTGAAACAATATTTACTATTTTTAACCGCTCATTGTTATTGTTTATTTCCAAATCTCTCGCATTCGTGTAATTAAACAAAAACAAACAAGAATCACACTAGATAGAGCCTATCTAAACAAATAAAAACAAATTTGTAGTTTCAATTTGTTCAACCTGTTCATATAAGCATGATTAGTGATTACACTACATTATTTAACTGATACAAGGTAAGTTAATCACAATTTATTTTAATGTGCTTGTATACAGGATTAGTCAAAATTACCAGAACACCTAAATAATTCTACAAACGCAAAAAATTTCAAAAAATTTTGGAAATTTCGTAACCTTTCCCTTTTTCAAATACATACAACATATTTCTTATGTGACACCAGTAATTTTTTTATAAAATTATTTTTAAGTTATAAGCCACTAATCAAAATCAGTCAAAATTACCAAAACACCTAAATAATTCTCCAACCATAAAAAATTTCAAACATTTTTTAAAAGTAAAGTTTTTGGGTATAAACATGTTCTCGTTTAAATATAGATTTAATATACAGAGTGTATACTTTTAATTTTTACTTTATAATACATAGTATGTAAAGTATTGTAGTCCTGCCAACAAATTTTTTTGAGATTCTAGCGGAAATATGTCTTTTGGGTCGCCTGAACATTTTTGACCAAGGTACAAAAAGAATGTCTGTGAGTCTGTGTGTGGATGGATGTGTGTGTGTGTGTGTGTGTGTACCCTTTTTTTGTGGCGACGATTCCGGAGAAACTACTAAAGGTATCGGGACGAAACTTCATATTTAGAAGTTTCACGACCAAACTTAGACCTGAAAAGCTTTCTGTTGAAAGGGGTCCAAAGAAACTGGAGGTTTAGTCTTAGCATTTTTGAAAGATTTTGCAAATAAGCCGCCATTTCTGGAATTTTGTCGAAATAGTTAAATAATAATTTAAAGTAGAGGAAATCCTGAATAATTTATGACTATGACATTTTTTGTTACAATCAATAGTTTAGCTGCATGAGCAAATTCTATTTCATCGAGATCAGTCGTACTGCATTAAAACTAGTAGCCAGGATATGTCAGAAATTTTGATTCTAATGACAGTAGGTAGTGTCAAACGCTAATGTTTTGACAATACCTACTGTCAATATAAGCTGCGTTCGGATATTGTACACCGTTACACTTTTTACACTCAATAACACGTAAGTGTCATTTGGACTGTGTACCCGGTGTCAACGGAGTACAATATCCGAACGCAGCTTTAGTCGACATCTCTGTCTAGTTCTACTAGTTTTATTTTAATGCAGACATGGCCGATCTCGATCAAATAGAATCTCATGCAGCTAAAAATAATTTTATATATAGTATGATAAAGTCATGTGCCTGGGCCACATCAGATTTTTTTAATTCTTAGAACTTCTTGTAGAAATCATTTGTTTATAAAATGCATTATTTTTGAGTTATGAGCAATTCCTGAACTTCAAATTAACAAAATTTTCCACAACAATACACATTTATTTTAATGTAACAGTTTGAACATTTTTTATCCGTTTGGTTAAAGTAAAAGGTCATGAGTTTTGATTAGTTGCGTATAACTAAAAAAATAATGCATTTTATAAAACAATAATTCCTACCTAATATTCTAAGAATTAATTTCAAATATACAGGATGATCTGTTAGAAAAAAAGGCTTGCAAATTTTCTAAATAAAATGAATATTCTGTATATTAAAAATATATTTAAACAAGAGGTTGTTTAAAATAAAACTTTTATTTGATAAATTTCTTGAAATTTTTTGCAGAGAATTATTTAAGTGTTCCGGTAATTTTGACCATTTTTAGTTAATAGCTTATAATTAAAAAATGATGCATTTTATAAAAAAATTATTCCTATAAAAATTTATTTAAAAAAGGAAAAAGGTTACCAAATTTCCATAATCAAATGAACACAAAAATTTATTTTTTCAATTTTTTATGGTTCATCATCAATAAATAGACGTAATTAAAATGAGATGTTCATAAATAATATTGCAAATTCAGATATTAATTTAATTGAATCTAATGGACGCCTTGTACAATTTGATTTTGCAAAATTTCTATGTGGCCAGCTTAACCGACCGACTATCATTAAGGAAATATTATAGAAAAACTTACTTTGAAAATTCCGGCAATTGACAACGTTAAACTAGATGTATAAGTTACGACGAGTACTTCACTCATCTCCATGAAGAAGGCTATGAAGGCACCAACTAAGACTTTCACGAGAAGCAGAAGATATTGAACGTTATCCTGGTTTGGGAATATCTTCAAGTTTTCGTAAACGGTAGGTCCTAAAATGTAGTAAGTAGTAACAATAAACAAAACGATAAAATGACTAGTTTAACAATGTGTTGTGTTATTTACTTTGCAGGTAGAAGCATTCTAATACACTTTTTTGTTAAATTCTTTGTCCTGTTCTTATATCTTTTAATTTTAATTCATCTACAAACAATCATTCAACATTATGATTTTATCGGAAAAAGTAAACCCTGCACAAGTTTACAGAAATTTCCTATGCTTTACACAGCGGTATAAATAATCAACGTCTTTAAAAATACATAAATAAACTTGTGTTGTAACGGTTAAACGGTTGCAAACAAGAAATACAAGTGCAAAAAATAAATAAGTTAAACAATTTTTGTGATGCAATATTTAGGTGTTTTTCGCACTTGTATTTCTTGTTTGCAACCGTTTATGTTTATGTCTTTGTAACTGTTCTTTCCATTTTCAGTTTTTGCCTGAAGATGGCTACTGTGTAGCCGAAACCTGTAGCGAAAGTATATTTTAATAAACTTACAAGGAAGAACGACACCAAGACGTTTTAATTATAATACTGTACCTTCTACTTGCAAAAACCCCACTTATTATACTGTATTTTTTGTGAAAGAAATCACAGTTTATTTGTAAGCATTGTAACTATTGCTGTACAGTGTACACAGATTGTCCCACTTCTTTCTTGCAAAACTTGTTTCCCGACAGTAAACTTATACTGAGTAAAAAGTTTCATATGAACTTACTTGTTTTCTTTATTTCTAAAAAAGTTACAGACATTTGAAATATTAACAAAACTCTATTTTAATGGCCCTAACTTCTTACTCAGAATGACATTACAGTAAAGCATCAATATACCGAACTAATTGGGACCGAAGGTGATTTGGATTATCAAATTGTTCGGATTATCAATTACTGCAGCTAAATAGTAGAAAATAGGAGCATTGGATACAAGATAAAACAAAAGCAACATTTTACTGTAAACAGGAATCGATAAAAATGGCTGTTCCCTCGGTTAGTCAGTGATTTATTTTATTATTATTTATTTTTGGGCGTTCGAATTACTGAGCTTCGGATTATCGACGCTCTACTGTACTTACAGAAAAATCTCTAAAATGTTTTATATGGATGATTTTTTGTTTCTTAATTTTTTTAATCAAGATATTTTTAGTATTTTTATGTTTTTAAAAAACATCTATTATCTAGCTTTCTTGTTGTTATAGGTGTTGATTGTGTCAACTTCTTCGTTTTCACATTGTTGGAAAACTTAATTTTGTTATTTCAAACAGCTATAAATATTTAAAAGTTTAAAACAATTAGGTCCATACGAAAAGTTTTACTCAGAATGATATCTACTATCTAAAAACAATTTTTGCAGGGAAAAAAGTTTCATATGAATTTATTTGTATGTCATTTCTCAAAAAGTAACAGCCATTTTAAATATTAACAAAATACTGTTTTAAACGACTCTAACTTCCTAAGGAATTAATTAAAAAAAATTTAACCAGTAGTCCATGTGACACTTTTGTGCATAATGACATTCACTTTCTATTCTTCTAGTTTTAGTGGATATGACAGTTTTTACACAGAATGACATTCACTTTCAATTCTTCTAGGTCCAGATAGGATTAATTTGTTTTTTCATATGATTATTATTCAGTTTACTTTTATTATTATTTATTGGTTACTTTTATTTATATGGATTGAAAAGTTTAATATTATTCAGCTTTATTGTTATTATAGGTGTTGATTGTCTTATTTCTTAATTTTCGCATTGTTTGAAACGTATTTTAGGTTTTTTTCTTCATTTTGTTAATATTTCAAACGGCTTTTAAAGTTTGAAAAACAATTAATATGGTCCATATGGTAGAAAATA
Source organism: Aphodius sticticus (assembly GCA_963966075.1). NCBI lineage: Eukaryota > Metazoa > Arthropoda > Insecta > Coleoptera > Scarabaeidae > Aphodius > Aphodius sticticus. The sequence continues at coordinate 14,486,643 of OZ014506.1, forward strand.
GGAACAGGAATAGGAATATTATATATATGTTAAATGAGTGAATACGTTTACTTAAATCCATGTTTATACTGATTTTTTTAAATTGGTGTTTATTTTTTACCTCAAAACCCAATCAAACTAGAAATTTGTAACCAAAATATAACAGACGATCTTTTACGAGAAATTTTGTTGTACAATCTGAGATAACTTATAACGGATTGAACATGTCTACCCTGCCATTAAATTTTACATAAAATTGTCAAAAAGGTAAAATATTGAAAGTATCATCAGGGCCTGCACAGCATAAAATTAAACTACGACTTATCTTTCTTATTAACCAGTTCTTTGTCTTTAAGAAATTTTTTTATTAGTTCAAAAATACCATTTCCTTTTTATTATTTAATATAATATATATTGATATCTTCGGATTGTTTTTTTCTCTTCATATTGTCTGATATGTATGTTATTTTTCTGTTTTATTATGTATTTCAACACGTTTTCTTTAAATTAACACTATATATCTTATTTAAGTTTAGTATAATTTTACTTAGCAAAGCCACTAAACAGACAGAAGAATTTTATTATTCCATATTACAAAAGTTTTACAGAAATAGATAAAAAAGTGCTATCGTTTTGACCAATTCTGTATTATCTTTATAGCTTACTGGTTGATATTAACAAGATAACAACCATTAGTCTGATACAACAAAAACCTTACAACCTAATTATTGATTATTTATTTATTGTATCACATATCAACTACCCACAAACATAAAATTTGATATTGTAAATAACAATTTTCTTATCATAACAACACTATTTAAATACGCTAAAAATCACTAACCTTCATTGTACAACGCAAAAGGAAGTACGCTGATAAACATCCAAGGTTGCATGTAATAAATCATATCCACAGGATCTTTCATGCCGAGTTTAGACTTCTGAAGTAACAACTGAACGCAAGTCCATCGCAACCCACTGCACATGGAAGCTATCAACACCAACGTAAATCCAAAAACATCGATCTGCGTCGACTTATAAGTAAATAACGTCAAGCCTATAGAGATCATAATGACCGTAAACCACAAACTCCAAGTCTACAAAAAAATTACCACAATAAAAATACTGAAGAAACAGAAAAATAAAGATTACATACCTTCTTCTCCAACTTAAATAATATAGCAAAACCCAATATAAAAACAATCGCGGTTGATTTTGTCATGGTGTATCTAAAAAGAAAGTTATTTTAAATTGGTTTATCTTGAATAGAAGAGAATGTAAATAATACAGGTTAATATTAATATAGCTAATAATTAAGATAAAGATCTTACAAAGAAACTGTGATTAATTCAAGCCCCCAATTTGAGAATCCTATATCAATTCCGCTGAATAAACCAGGGGGCGCAATTGACGTGACCATATCTCTGCACGCGACGGTAAGTTTTGGTCGTGAGTTCTTGCATGCCACACAAGACCTCCATATCGCAGATAGAATAAATTTCACTATTAAGTGAATAAGGACCGTGCACAACGGAAATTTGAATTTCTAAAAAATAATTATTAAACACTACACAATTCATAACTAAGCATGAAATAAAATACCTGTAAAAGCCATCGTTGATAGAACGTAAGGCCTATAGACGGAGTGAAATATATCAACAATAAAACACTGGTAACCAGCGAGGCGCGTATACAAGAGGGTGTAAAATATGGCATCTTCGGTTCTTCAATTTCAACATCTACATCATCTCCAACATCATCTACAGGCTTGTATTTTTGTTTTCTTCTGACCCAAACCATATTGTGCGAACTTTGAAATACGTTTCTTCAGAGAAAATTTACCCGACACCCAAGCATTGAACTGCGCGCATAGTTTTGTAGAATGTTTTGCGGTTTCCGATAAGAATCACCAAGTGCTACACATGTAAATAGCGGAACAGTTCCACATTTGTCACTGACATTGACACTTCTCAAATGGCCATGTTGGCAGACGACAGATACCGATAAACTTGAGCGAATATAGCGGCAAATGCTACGCAGGTAAAATTCCGGTTTCAGATTGGTTGTTGATGGGCCAATGGGAAACAAGCTTGTCGAAAATACAACAAAGGGAATTCAAATTTTGAAGTTGTGTTTTTATACCGCAATATTGATCGTAAGAGAACTAATATGGTATCTTGATATTCTTCAGACTCCTAGTAAATTGAATGAACGAAAGTCACTTGCTCGTGGTAACAACATTAAATTAGTTTCTTCGCTGTGCAGTAAAGCTTCAGACAAAACGGATTTGGTTTTTGTAGTTATCATTTGATATGTCACATGCCCTATTTTACCTACGCAGTTTCTGAAGTTGGTACTTCCTTCCGGCATTTATTTTATTATATCTGTGATTATATCCTTGCAAAACTTGGTCTACAATACACGGTGTCTCGCATTTTCTGTTTTCAGTGAGTATACAGGGTGTGTATAAATTGGCGGAAAAGCTACACGTGGCGGTGTTCTTCGCAAAATTCTGAGTAGACAATCTATAATCTAAAATGTTGTACCGTGCTTCTTGAGTCTTCACGAGGTCTCCAAAGTCATGATATCCGATCTCTTGAATGGTGTTATTATTTGAAATCTATTGATGGAGAAGCTGCAGTTTAGAATAAAGAACAATATTGAAAATTTTTCTTTTCCTAAATGTTATCTTTCTGCCTAAAAAGTTTGTTTTTAATTTCGGTATTTCGTTAATTTTGTCATAAAAATACATTCGGCAACACTGTAGAACATGGGTAAGTTAATTTTGGCATTTGTCACTGTTGACAGTTGTATAATCAAATTAAGTAATTTGACTTGTTTGTTTACAGTGCATAGTAACACGAACACCTGTTGGATTCAGCGTTGCCAAATCTATGTTTCTTTCAAATGGCTCCTGAGGGCACAATAATGACGCTACAACATTTTAGTATAAAGATTGTTTACTCAGAATTTTACGAAGAACATCGCCACGTATAGCTTTTCCGCCAATTTATACACACCCTGTATAAATTTTATTTCATTTATATATAGACTGTCCCAAAACTCAACATCATGCTGTGGAGCGCTGATAGGCCAACTCATGACCCTCATGACTTATCAGAATATGTAAATATGACCTTCGTAAAAGTCGTTAGTTTTCGTCATATTGACAATTTCACTTCCATATTCTAAGATTATAATTTTGGATACGCAAAACCCTAGACAGCGCTTCTATTGACCTCAGTCCAAAATAGATCTAATACTGCTATACAGTTGAAAAAAATATATTTTTTTCCGATTCAAGATTTATTTTTGTCTTTTTAGCTCACTTTGATATCTAAACTAAAAATATCTGGATAACCTAGCAAGTTATTTTAAAATGGTAGTTTTTAAAATGATAAAACACATGCTATATTTTACTATATAAGAAAAAATCTGATGTGGCCAGGCACATGACTTTATCATACTATATATATAAAATTAATAGTTTAGCTGCATGAGATTCTATTTGATCGAGATCGGCTATGTTTGCATTAAAATAAAACTAGTAGAACTAGACAGATATGTCGAATAAAGCTGCGGTCGGATATTGTACTCCGCTGACACAGGATACACTGTCCAAATGACACTTACGTGTTATTGGGTGTAAAAAGTGTACGGTATGCTATATCCGAACGCAGCTTATATTGCCAGTAGGTTGTCAAAACATTTGCGTTTGACACTACGTACTGTCATTAGAATCATATCTGACATATAATCTGACATATCCTGGCTACTAGTTTTAAAGGAGTACGACCGATCTCGATGAAATAGAATTTGCTCATGCAGCTAAACTATTGATTGTACCAAAAAATGTCATAGTGATAAATTATTCAGAATTTCATCTTCTTTAATTTATTATTTAACTATTTCGACGAAATTCCAGAAATGGCGGCTTATTTACAAAATGTTTAAAAAATGCTAAGACTAAACCTGCAGTTCCTTTGGACCATTTTCAACAGAAAGCTTTTCAGCACTAAGTTTGGTTATGAAACTTCTAAATATGAAGTTTCGTCCCGATACCTTTAGTAGTTTCTCCGGAATCGTCGCCACAAAAACGGGTACACACATCCACACACACACAGACATTTTTTTGTACCTTGGTCAAAAATGTTCAGGGGACCCAAAAAGACATATTTCCGCTAAAATCTCAATTTTTTTTTTTGGCACGATTACAATACTTTACATACTGCGTATGATAAAGTAAAAAGATATGGCTTTTTTACAGAAAAGTGTGCGCATTGAGAAATTATTTCAATAATTAGAAATTCGATAGAAAATTAAGCCACATTGACCTGCTTGTGTGCAATAGCACATATTTTCTAAAAGATTTGGCAGTTCATTTGTTAAAAGGTCGCGATAAATTTTCCCGTTTAGAATGTTCAGGTAATTCAAATTGTTATTGAAATAATTTCAAAATGAGCTTTTTTTGCAGTAAAATAGCAATACATTTTTTCTATAGCAAAACATACGTTGTTATACTATTAAAAACTACACTAAAACTTTTTACAAAGGTCATATTTAGATATTCTAGTCATTCAAGAATTGGCCAATCAGGCCTCCACGGCGTGACGTTGAACTTTTGGAATTTGTCTTTTCAACTCCTTAAAAAGTTACAGCCGTTTGAAATATTAACAAAAAACAATCCGAGAAAAAAATCTGTAAAAAGTGCCATATGGATGTTTCTTAAATTTTTTAGTTATTTAAATAATTAATTTATATTATTGTATTGGGTAATGTTTGTTATTGGCTATTGTTTATTGAACAAATAGATGTATCATGTAAGTCTGCTTACTCAGAATAACATTTAATTTCTATGAAAAAATAATACTTACTCATTTACACCCTGTAAGACAGAAAAATATTTGTAAAATAGGTATTTAGCTTTACAATAAATTAATTGAAATAAGAGATGAGTTTTGTTGAAATAATCCATTATTATCTTATTATTGTCTTATTCCTTGATATGAATTCTGTGAATAGTCATAATTTGCCAGATTTTGATAAATAAAATCTAGATAAGTGTATCATTGGTTGCCTTTTAAATAAATTATGTATTTCAAACCTGTGTGCAGTTTTGTTTTATTTTTTGGATAAATTGTGTCAAAACATTTTTATATTGCGACTAAAATATTTAAAAAAATCCCTTGGTATATATTTTTTGTACGGTTTTTATAATGAAGTCAAATGACACTATTTGAAGTGCTAAATTTAAAAATCAGTGCATGGAACAACACTCAAATTAAAAAAGTTTGTTGAAAAGCAAATCTACAAAATAAAAAATTCCAAAATCATTTTTAATCATAAAAATACAAATATAATTTATGGTTTTAAGATCTACAATTACATTTATTATATACATTAACAAATTTCATGTAAACACATTCATATAAATCTATTACATACTTAATAATAATAACTAAAGCTCCAATTAATTAGTTGTTCCTATGTCTACTTCTATGTTGGCCTCCCCGTGACCCTCTGGGGCGCTTCTGGTCCTGCGGACCATTGCCGGTCATCCGATTAGTGCTTGGCGTACTCTTTATCGTACCGGAAGTATTATTGTGAATTATAGCAGACGTTGTTATTGGAGTTTGTGAACTTTGCGCAGACCCTATTCTTCCTGCACCATTATTCGTTCCATTATTTAAAGGACTACTACTGCTCGGGGGCCCACCCATGGATGTCATTGGAGGCCCAGCTTGATTCGGTTCACTCATATTCAATTGTTCATTAAAAACCATACAAAACTCGCCAATTTTTTGCAAATCCCCTCCTTTGGAAGTGTATAAAGTTAAACAATTCCTCCATAACGATACGTATCCTTTTGTTAAACGCACAATATCACCAGGCACTAATAACTGACCAGCTTCGTCCCAAACACTAGCGTTTATACAAGCACTTTGGTCGGCCACTTTGAAAGTTCGAACTTCGCGGTTTTCTTTGGTTAGGGTGGGATGACCGACCTCTAACACGATAAATACAGCGCTAATATTCTTTATTCCAGGACGCATGTCCTTTATTAGGACGAAATTACTCTCCATATCGAATATGGAACTACAGCTTATGTATTTGAATATCGATCAAAGGGCATAGTAAATATTACAACGGTTGAATTGCTATGCAAGCCCTTTACACGTCGATCGACGAGAATAGAATGAATGTTTGCTTCCATTTTTCCTTGTACGTTGGCTGCAATGACTGCAATGAATAAATTGCAAAAGTTACTAGATGTCACTTGCGTCAACAACGATTTAATTTCTGACATGCGCTAACTAAAACGATAACAGAACTGCTGATAACACAGAAAATTCAAATCAAAATTCATACGAAATAATAAATTTAATTAATATGTGCGTAGAAGTGACACAAATATAATTTAACGACCACCTGTCACAAGCCCAATATAAAAACTATCCTCTAGTGATATTTACGTCACAATTCTATTATTAGAGAGTTACATCATTAGGTTTCTAGTATCTGCTGCCAAGAAAACTTATTTTTCGAGACAATGAAATCTGTGCCACCAGTTTCATACGAACCTCCACCTTCTGCACCACCTAGTTATACACAGGCAACTGCTGGATATCATTATGTATACCCGAACATACAACAAAGTAGTAAGTTAAGGAACGATTGTTGTCATATGTTTAAAGGTGGTTCTTACAGATAACTGGGATGGAATTATTACATCTGTTGTACCATTGGGGCCAGATTCTACCCACATGATATGCCCCAATTGCAATACGGAAATTGAAACTTCGACTTTCGAGAAGCCTCGTAGTATCGCATACGTGTTGGGAGCATTTATTTGTTTGATTGGGTAAACGTTACGAGTACTAAATTTTTGAAATTTGTTGATTTGGTTAATTTTAGATGCTTTTGTGGATGTTGTCTTATACCGTGTTGCATGAAGTCTTTTAGAGAGACGCATCACAGTTGCCCGAATTGTAACCATTATCTTGGACGATTTAGATTCTAAGGTGTAGTAGCAATGGAAGGAATAATTATTTACTAATCCACTGGCAGGATTTTATGTCTACTCATCACAGGAATCTCATTGTATAGGGTTTACTAATATACATGTGCCGAAAGTATTTTTTGCATTCCCCATGACAAAGAAAGAAATCGAAACCTATTTTTCTATTAATTTACTACTTATCAGATCCATATGTACATATATATTTTATTAAATATTCAACTATATACTTGTTATGCTTTATACATATTAATAAAGTACTCACATACTTGAATTATTTGTATTTTTTTTTAATTTATCACCACTTTAAATTTATTTTCTGTAGTAGTAAAGTTATGCCACAATTGTGAAACACAAAATTATGAAATTATAGGTCGACAACATTGCTTTGGTGACATACTTCCAGAATTGGGTCAATATATCAATTTGACTTAATATGAACTTGATTTTGTATGCTTTATTGGCAAGAGAGTTTAATATTTTGTTTTCGTATACTTATACTGCTGATCCTATAACTATATAATGACGTAAACATTATTAGCACATGGAAAATTGGAACAATTCCAACTGTTTGCATCTATGAATGCATTTATAAATCTAAAATTTTGCCTTCAAACTTTGTGATGGAATAAAAAATAAAATGTTTGCTGGATATAATTTAATAATATCTAAATGTATCTAAACAAATGAAAACAAATAAGTATTCTACAGGGAATGTGTGTAAAAAATAACTAAAAATATTGTTGAATATAAATAATATGTTCAATGGCTCACCGAAAAATTTAAACAAATTGCTAGAGTGAGCATCGTTGGCCTCCATACAAACTTCTGTACGGCGCCTCCAACTTTCACTTTAACAGCGTCTAATGTCATCATATGGTCTTCGAGCGACCACATTTTCTGTAAATGAGCGTCAACAAACGCTCTACTTGTGAAATTTTCCATTTTGATCACACAAAATAATAAAACTTGGAGCAGACAATCAGGAACGCAAACTAAAGTCACACACGGGACTTTACATAGTTCAGCTGTTAGCGGAGTAGCTCAACTACTAGTCTTCCTAAAAACACAAAGTGCCAAACTCTGCATTTTTAATGGTTATTTATTTAACTGGTGTCAGATACAGACAAAAAGTATATGAATATAAACTCCCAATTATCAAGATCTATAACTCCTCATTTCGTATACACCCTGCATATTTGACAGAAAGATTCATCTAGGTTAACTTGTGTTTTAAGGTTAGAATTGTGTTTTACGGTTGTCCAGGCATCCTTAACTAAATAAAACAAAGCTTTTGCTGGAAATAATTTAATAATATCCACATAAATAGTTATTTACAAGATACAGGTCCAATATGGTGTGCATAAGTAAATTTAAGAATTCACTAAAAATTAACTAAACAAAGATATTAAACCGTGAAAACAAATAAATATTCTATAACCTCTGAATGAAAGTACATATTATATCCGAACGACAACGATACGTCTCGCCAAACTCCGCCGATACTGAAAACTCGTACAATATACAAATTCCGTAAATACTGTACATCAATAGTTCAATAAATCCGATCGAACAAAATTTACAAACAATATATTATCGACTTTCATCAGTCCTTATACAATTTTATACATATTAGCAAACGAATCTGTTATGTGTACTATCTAGGAAACCGCCGCCTCCGCAACCCGGGGGCGGTTGGTCCCCGTTCCCGCCGCTAGGGGGCCTCGCGATTATTATCTGCCTGCGACTCTTTTCCGCCTCGAATTCCGCGTTATCCTTGAACAGAACTCCTTGCAGCCGCGCCGACAACTGCGACTTTAACAACGGCTCTGGAACCTCACTAGCCGCCCTACTGTAGAACAACATATACGGCGTTTCTGGTGGGTGCAATCGACACAATTCTTCCGCCTTCGTTCTAAACACCACACAATCGTTAAACTTATACCAATCTGCTTCGTCTCGGGCGTAAGTATAATAATGTCCGGAGTCCACACTCGAGCCGCAGTGAATGACCGCAGCGTATAACATGTATTTGACGTCCTCGAGGATGATGTATTCGTCCAGGTTGACCCGGAGGAGGAGTTTGGTCCTTTGCTGCGAGGCCGGATCGTAACGGAAGTGCTTTAAGGTTAGAATTAGTTGGGAGGGTTGCTCGACTATCCGGGTGACGCGTTCGCCATCTGTTAGCCGCTCGCAGTTATCACAGTGGTATTGGTTGTCGCCGCTGAGCTGTTCCGGTTGCAGATAGAAATCGAGTAGGTTTTGGACTGATTGCTCCGTGCAATTGTTCGGTATCGAGAGTTGGAGCTCTCTGAAGGAATCTGCCCTCTCACTCTGCGAACCGCACACGTCGCATCTCGATAATGTTACCGCCCGGCCGCCGAACGAACGCTGCACGATCGTGTCTTCCGAAGGCTGCTGTGACGAACCTGAAGAAGAGTAAAATCAAATTGTCAGTAAAACCAAAGATAAGAGAATTATAAGATACGTCACTAGACAAGAAAACGCGGTTAGAGAGTGAGATAGATTTGGTCAACGAAAAGATGGCTACCAACAGCTGATTGTGTTTGTATACTAGCGGGTGACATCGGGTGACATAACCTTAGTTTGGTGTTTACGTTCCTTGGATTGTGCAAGATTGTGTATGTAGTGTTTTAATAAGCATTTTAATGAGTGGTCAGTTTTTAATTAAAATGTTAATTGTTAATGTGGTTTCGTACTGTTTAGTTTAGAGGTACCTTTATTAATAGTAAGTAGTAGAGACAGTGAAAATGGACACAAAAAGGTATCCCAGTGGAAATCGGTGTGCGTACAAAAACTGTAGTGTGAGTTAAACCGCTGTTATTTGTTATATTATAATCCACTATTTTTGTTAATATTCCATTTACGTGACTATCGGATACGTTTTATTTTATTTATATATGTGAATATTGATTTGTTTTCATTTGCATTACATAACCTCTAATGTCAGCAACGTTGTCGCCCATCGTGCATTGTATTCGTTAGTTTAAAATTTCAAAATTTCATCCTAATGTAGGACAATGCAAACCCACATACCGCCGGCATCACCAGATACTTTTTATATAAGAACGTGGAATTCAGGTCATGGAATGGCCGGCGTTAAGTCCTGATCTGAATCCTATTCAACACGTGTGGGATCAGCTTGACCGACGTGTTCGCAACCGCCCTAATCCACCACTAACCATTCAGGAACTGACACAAGCCCTGATTGACGAATGGGAAAGCATACCCCAAGAATCTCTTCGCAGACTAGTACGAAGCATGCCACGAAGGTGTGAGGAGGTGATTCGTGCTCGTGGAGGGCATACACTGTATTAAACCTCACCAATCCACAGAAAACCCAACTGTCATCGATACTAGGCCAGTCATTTCCATTTTGTTTTGCGTTATTAATTTACACTTTTACTTTATCATACGTAGTATGACAAGGTATTGTAATTATTGTAACTAGACCAGGCAATAGAGCAGAAAATGACTGAGTTCGTGACAAAAATAGTATCAGGAAGGCGACGGTCCCAGGTCACGTGGAACAGTCCGTAGATGTATTGTGATGTGTTTTCGACTCGCAAACGGAAATATCTGCGTTTTTTCAAAAATGCATAACTCCGCCATTATCAAAGTTGTAGCGCAGGCTTTTCCCGAGAAGGTAGCGATTGATGGGTGCTTTGAGTGTGCATAACCCAGGCGTAATCCGATGATTATATTTTGCACAATAGGGGCTTCTACTTCTGACCCAAAACGCTAGACAACATGCGCACAAGACTTGGCGCTGCTGTCAAATATGGTAACATAATCAAACATAATATTGCTTAAAATCCCCAGTAAACACGCATTCCATGTAAAATTGCCAATTTCGGCTTTAATCATGAAGTATTCTGTATCTACGTATGCCAACTCAAGGAAGCTTGCCGTGGGTGTACCTGTTTTTATGTACCTACTTTGGAAAACTGCTGAACTGTCCTAACCTAAAAACACAGTAGGTATTTTGGTTTTCATGTTCACTTCCATATAATAGGGTATTCCGGTCATGTCAAAATGTAAGCAGATATTCGGTTTAACCTATTGTATAATTTATGAGGATTCATAAAGTTAAGCTATGAGCTTTTTGATTTAGTTTTTCTATGAGATAATTGCAATTAAAAGTGCATTTTGTTTGAATTCACCGGCCACCCTCGTTATTAATTTACACTTTTACTTTATCATACGTAGTATGACAAGGTATTGTAATTATTGTAACTAGACCAGGCAATAGAGCAGAAAATGACTGAGTTCGTGACAAAAATAGTATCAGGAAGGCGACGGTCCCAGGTCACGTGGAACAGTCCGTAGATGTATTGTGATGTGTTTTCGACTCGCAAACGGAAATATCTGCGTTTTTTCAAAAATGCATAACTCCGCCATTATCAAAGTTGTAGCGCAGGCTTTTCCCGAGAAGGTAGCGATTGATGGGTGCTTTGAGTGTGCATAACCCAGGCGTAATCCGATGATTATATTTTGCACAATAGGGGCTTCTACTTCTGACCCAAAACGGTAGACAACATGCGCACAAGACTTGGCGCCGCTGTCAAATCTGGTAACATAATCAAACATAATATTGCTTAAAATCCCCAGTAAACACGCATTCCATGTAAAATTGCCAATTTCGGCTTTAATCATGAAGTATTCTGTATCTACGTATGCCAACTCAAGGAAGCTTGCCGCGGGTGTACCTGTTTTTATGTACCTACTTTGGAAAACTGCTGAACTGTCCTAACCTAAAAACACAGTAGGTATTTTGGTTTTCATGTTCACTTCCATATAATAGGGTATTCCGGTCATGTCAAAATGTAAGCAGATATTCGGTTTAACCTATTGTATAATTTATGAGGATTCATAAAGTTAAGCTATGAGCTTTTTGATTTAGTTTTTCTATGAGATAATTGCAATTAAAAGTGCATTTTGTTTGAATTCACCGGCCACCCTCGGAAATACACGATGAGTACCGATCCCTAGTAGCGCTGGCAACAGCGGACAGCTCTCGAACAGCTGATCGGCCAAGTTGACGGTTGGCGACCCTGTTGTTTGACAACGAATGAAGGTAACTTTTTTGAGAGATGATTTGGTCATTCCCAAAGCTTGAAGTCAAACATTTCTCATCTCGCTAGTCGGCAATGTAAAGAAAATCTTATCAGGAGTTACTGTTCTACTGCTGTTACAGCCGGCACAGAACAATATCGGCGTTGGAGTTTATACATTTTGAACAAGTGTTTGATATAACCTCAATAACCAAAGCAGGTGTCAACAAACGAGCGATTCTAAACGTTGACACAACAGAAGACAAAAATTTACTACGTGCACCCTAGATATAGCAACGTTGTCAAGTCGCTCAGTTTGAGCGGTCTTTGTGACGTCACAAAGACCAATCATAATTCAAACGACGATTTCTCTTAATTTAAAACAATGTTTGGTATCTTACTTTTGAAGTAGCAAACAGTAGCACCCATAGTTTGTAAAAAATGACAATTTCAAAAACACCGGAATACCCTATTATTCAGTTTTCAATGGATGCATGTCATTCTCACACTTATCTTTTATCAATTAAATTTCATTTGATACTAATTAGGCTTTTTACAAAGCACAGTGGGAGCAATGCTCGCGCACATCGTCAGATCAAAAACCAGAACGAGAAACGTCTATTGCGATTTGAATTGTTTTGTGCAATATCTTTCGGCGAGCCTGGATGCGTCAGAGATGGTCCGATTTTAATGTTTTTAGCGGATTTCGTAAGACGTATTGTGCTACAAAACGTCAATTCTGATTTTGCGTTAAAATGTTGGGAAATAGGTGAAAAATGGTCGCAAACATGACCGAAAACCGAACGCCTACCCTCACTACTCGACCACTTTGGAGCGCGCGGCCGTTTTCAGTCATGTTTGCAAGCATTTTTCCCAACAGTTTAACGCAAAATCAGAATAGACGCTTTGCAGCACAATACAATATACTAATTCTGCTTATGAACTCCGTTAAAAAAATTAAAATCGGACCACCTCCGACGCATCCAGGCAAGCCGAACCATATTGCATAAAAAAATTCAAATCGCAATTGTGCAAACACTAATCATCGGACAACGCCTGGGTTGTGCACACTTAAAGTACCCATCAATCGCTACTTTCTTGCGAAAAGCCTGCGTTACAACTTTGAAAATGGCGGAGTTATGAATTTTTGAAAATAACGCAGATTTCTCCGGTTCTTCCGAATTTCCTCCGTTAATATTAATCCGATCGAATCCGTGTAGGGTTCATTTTTTTCGTTTTTTCATTCTCTACAATTCGTCTGTTGACAGTATCAAGATTGCTCCATCGGTTCAGCTTTTACAAGCGAACAACGAAAAAAAGCACGATTTTTTTAGGTTTTTTGTTTATAGCAAATTAAGTAATGATATTTGCGAGTCGAAAACACATCACAATACATCTACGGACTGTTCAACGTGACCTGGGACCGTCGGCTTCCTGACAGTGTTTTTGTCACGCAAAAATCTCTATTGCCTGGTCTAAACGTGTTATGTCACTTTTCAAGGTGAAAACTCCGCTATTGCAACCGTAACGTCATCAATCGCCATGTGAAAATGAGTGGTCCAAATCGGTAGTCGAACCGCAACCGAACCGTTCCACGCGAAATCGCCTATTGAATAATGCGGCTACAACCTTGAAAAGTTATATATAGGATCTCTGATGAAGAGAAGCTAGGCACGCAGGATGGTGCATAATCAAATTAATGTTCCTAATAAAATTGGTGACAATGTGTCAAAAGCCACATCAAATTCCAAGCTGAACAAACTAACATACTTTTTTTTATATTTCAAAACAAACAATTAAGTTATGTTTACAATTCTTCATCTTTAAAAATATGGAATTTGGTGTAGATTTTGACGCAATATCACCAGTTTTGTTAGGAACACTTATTTTATTATGCACCAACCTGCATACCTAACTACTCTTGGCAGAGGTCATATATGTCACTTCGACATTTACAAAGATGTAGAAATTGAGTAGAAATTATGAATTTTGCCTGGTAGAAAATGAAAAAAATTAAATAATCTGATTGCCAAAGATATTGGACAGGACTTAGTAAGGCACCAAAATTTATTTCAATAGAACTCTTATGCAATTAAATCTTAAAAAAATAAATTTAAAAAAAAATATTACGGTACTTTACAAACATTACAAGCCATACAAAATTTGACTTTATATAGGAATGCTTGGAAGTTGTTTAAAGCAGGGGCGTAGCTACGGGCAGCAAACTGCTCCAGGCGCACGAGTACAGGGGGCGCAAAATTGGAAGGGCAATAAAAAACTTCTGTAAATGTTCGTTTTTTTTAAGCAAGCACACTTCATATTTATTTACTTATTGAGTGTACTATTGTAGCGTATTGTTCAGTTTAAATGATTGTTATGACTTTTAAATGGCTATTATTTTACTAAATTAGTGTGTTTTTATTCATAAACTTATAAATATGTGAGTGGTTACTTATTTTAAAAGAAATAAACTACCGATCCCAAAATTTTAGTGGTAGGTAAAAGTTTCAATTTCCTAAAACGCATTCTTCCAAATAATTTTGATGAAAATTAAAAACAAACCTCCTCTTTAAAAATTTTGAAACCGAAAAAAATGTCACTAAACATCTTTTCAATGGGGTTAGAAAAGCTTACTGTGGCTTCTTACTTCACCTGAACTGTGAAAATGTTTTCAAGGTTGTAAGTCATTTTATTAGTTTAATAATACTATTATTTTTTGCGTTTGCATACTGCGGTTGGAATTTTTTAAATTTTCAGATTAATAATTCCAGAAAACGAAAAAATGAAGAAATTATAGATAATAAAATTTGATTTACATTACAGCACACGCAAAATATCGCCACAAGCTCTAAATGCAAACTTGCAAACTCCAAATCCGGGAATAGTGGACTATCGCTCTTAGCTCAGTGAAATTAAACAAATACTATAAAAAAATTCAAAGCCAGCTGGATTTTAAAATATGACTGATTGGGCATTAGAAATAACGTGTAAAAAGTTCCCATCGATATCGTGTCTGGGTTGCGAGTTATTCACGGTCAAAGATGCCCGAATTGAAGTTTCTTATTGACCGGCCAACAATGTTTTTTTAGGAAACTTCTAGATTTTTTAATTCCCTACATAAAATGTGTATATGTACATCGTGTACGAATTGGCGTTTTCAAGTTATGCGTTAGAAAATACGTCAAAATCACGTATAACGTATTTATGATCTGGGTGATCCATTCCACGTCCCAAGTATCTGAAAACATGATTGAGGATCATATTTAATACTAAGAAGAATAATAGCGTGCAATGAAAACAACCAAAACCCATTTGCGAGATAGTATTCAGAAGGTTTAAGAAATGGCTTATGTAACCCACCTTGGTTTTTATGGAAACCAAAGTTAGTGTAACTATGTTCTTAAATCTACGCTAGTTTTAGAAAAAAATCTATTAAATACGAAGCCGTTGTTTATATAAAACACTTTTGTCATTTGAAAAATATTGAGGTTAGTTTAATTTGTTAGAAATCGAAATTGCTTTTTTATTGTCACATAACCCTAAACAGGTTTTCTCAAGGATTTTGTATATATAAATTCTGGTTTTTGGTTCAATCTCGAATTGAAAAATTGGAATTGAAAGTGGGATACATTAAATTAAATGTTCAAAAATGACAGACAAACTGCCAAAAAACAAGAAGGGGCACAGATTTGTCTTGCTCCAGGGCGCTGAATATGTAGCTACGCCACTGGTTTAAAGAGATAGAAATTTAGAATCGATGTGCTTTCTTTGTTTTAGTCAGATAATTTAAATTAAATATAATTTTCCAAAATTAATAGGTATATTATGCAGTTTCTTTATTGCGCTTTTTTTATTAAAATAATGCAACAAGAGAAAGGAAAATTTCACCTGGTCATAATAAAATTCTAGATAAGATAACACTATGTGGAAAACATAAATATTCATGAGTCACTATAGAAAATGCAGTGATGAGGCAATGTGTACATGAACACTTTCATATTTAATTTAGTTTCTTTGATGACAACAATGCTTTGATAAGAATTTACTTGGTATAACTATAATGTTACCAAGAAACGTATTTATTTCTTTTGTAAAATAATAAATAAATAAGGTAGGGAACTAAAATAGTTGTTATTGAATTGTTGACTCATATTATGCTATATTCCAACAACATACATTTGTCACTTACATTAATTTAATCCTATAATAATATTGGTATTAAAAAAAACGTATGTGTATGAGAAAAAAAAATTTCTCAGTGGAGTAAGTTAAAAAAAATCAAAAATAAACCATGCTAGAAACTGTACCCTCATGCTTATAATGAACCAATTATCCGCTATGAGGTAAATATGTTTGTTTGTTTACGCATAGTAAAGTAAATTCAAATCCAGAATAATATTTTCAAATAACAAGAACAAAACAACCGCCGTATAAAAACAAAATTACTCACTCGCTTGGACTGCGTTATTTTGACCTATGGCAGCGCTATAGATGGACCTCTCCTGCTCGTGCAAGACATCCAGCAGATACCCCAAAAACTCGGAACTATCGTGCTGGTGCCCCTGTTGAAACCCAGGTGGCCGCGCTAAATTCAATATATCGTTAGGCGACAGAGCGCACCTCTGCGAAAACTGCAACAAGGCGAACAGCGACTGCAACTTGGAAAACAACGGAGTTGCATCCCTCTGGCTCACGAGGATGCTATTCCTAAACAGCTTAGTCATATACAGGGCCTGAAGAATGCTATTCATATAGCAGGTATTCCCCAAATTATTCAAACCAACTTTTCCAGTCGACGGTCTAACCGTAACGAGAGAATCCCCAGTGTTAAGCCAAGACTTGCAGTTCAGCATCTTCTTGTAGTGTTCCGTGGGTTCGTAGAGTTCGATTTTACGCTTTAGGCCCTCGTAAAGATCAGCGTATCCAGGAAAATGGTCCATTAGAGCCATGAATAAGTCAACAAAACGGTGAAGATAGAATTGACTAGAATCGGAGTGTTCCCTAGAGAGCGACTCCAAAACTTTCTCGGCGTGCGGAATTATCTTGTGAAAAGCCTCCGGGCTGTGCTGCATCCTTTCTAATATGTGAACGACAACAGGCCCAACGCTTTTCCTATGCCCGGGAAGTATGCATAACTTAAATAAAGGCTCGATGTACGATCTCGTAACTTCTATTAATATATCGTAGTGATGTTCCGTTTCTAAACCTTGCATAAAATAAAGGACTAACGGCCCTAAATTCGGAGTATAAATCCATTTCGACAGCCACGCACACAAAGTTAACAAAGCCCGTTCCAAACTTTGATCGGAATAACCGGAGTGTAAGATCCATTTGACCGCTGATGGTATTTGCTTGATATCGATTAATTGCAGTACAACGGACATCGTCGGGGACGGTTGTTTCTCCGGGTCTGATATCCCTTTGTAGAGTGCTTTTAACGTAGCAAATACCACCTCTTCGCTTGAACACGCCTTTGCTAATATTTCTTGTACATGTTCGATATCGGTCATGAAGTTTTTATAATCTTCCGGCGAGGATGGCATCGATACTGTTCCCAATGTGAGAACGATG
The DNA here is from genome assembly GCA_963966075.1 of Aphodius sticticus. Lineage (NCBI taxonomy): Eukaryota > Metazoa > Arthropoda > Insecta > Coleoptera > Scarabaeidae > Aphodius > Aphodius sticticus. The sequence continues at coordinate 14,504,286 of OZ014506.1, forward strand.
TGCTCGCAGATCTTTCCGATGTCAGTCCTCGGCAAGCCATCTTCGGAATTGATACTCTGCAGCGCTCGTAATATAATATTTAAACGAGTGTAAGCTGACGGGTCCCGGCACTCAACCACTTTATGCTTTACGGCCATGTTTACACTGTTCAAACTGGAATTTGATGTTAGACATGTTGTCGTTGAGGTCGCATGAACATTACTCACCACAAATTTTCAGCTAGAAATTAGACATTCATAAGTGACAGATGTACTGGAACAACTGTAACAAAAAGAAATTCCCAGTACTGCCAAGATAAACATGATAATGCAAACATTTCGTAGCGCTTTATGACGGTGTACGCGCTAAAGCTCGGATATCCTAACGCCAGGAGCGACGCAATAGATGAAATGCCAAAAGTGCATGCATATAAATTAGGAATAATGCAATCGTATTTACCTGTCTGTGTCCAGTGTATTTATAATATCCTATTAACCTTATGGAGTGTTGCAAATGTCACGAGTTTATATTATCTGGTAATCACGTTTAACGGACGCCGCTACTTTTTGTTTTGACGCGAACAAAACCGCTAGAAAGACGCTAGGAATACTTAAATCACTGGCAAATTATTTCTGGAAATGGACGTCAAAAATTCTTACAGGATCACAAAACGACCTTGCACAAATCTCGATCACTGCGCATGCTCCAACAAATTATTTCGAACGGTGAGATCAGTCTGGCCACCAGCGGCTGAATTTCAAAAAAATAGCGGGATTCCGTTGGGAATGGTTATATACCATTCTTCTCACACACGCTTTACATAAGGAGTAATTGCTTTGTGTTATGCATTTTTTACCGAAAAATTAATTAGATTTGCACAATAAATCACAACAGGCAGAAACTACTTATTTTTAACGGCGTTTGGTGCCCTGCCCCCTATCGGCGAGAAGACAAAACAGACCTAGTACGATGATTTCAGGATTGTAGGATAGGAGTATTTCTTCCTGAAATTACCTGAAATTCTCGATGAGCATTGATTGGCTATTTTGTTATTTGTTTATTTCCAATTTTAAATATTCTCTCTCGATAAGCCTTTGTATTTTGGACATCGCTTTGTTATTAAGAATTTTGATGGCAGGCACGTTTAGCTCGTGCAGTGAAATTAGCTAAACGAAGGGAAATAAATGCAATACAGTTGTCCTTTTGGGATCCGACCCGGAAAGTGTTAGGTTTCAATATTCTATGGCGTCCGCAAATTTTATAGAGCCTGGCACCCTAAAAACACCTCTTCTATTCGCATTTTACCGCAAAACGGTCACGATTTCTCAAATTTAGCTGACGTTCAAAAATAATGTTTATAAAATTTTGAACAAAAAAGGTATTTACCACTTTTTCTTGTATACAGTCGTTCTTAGGTTTGAAACGTTACTCTATCGCGGGAAGAAGTTTATGAAATCTCAAAAGGAGTTGGATAGATGTTTTGTGGAATATTTATTAAAAGTAAATGTAGAATTATACTATACAGGGTGTTCCTAAATATCATGTAAATACGAAAAGGGGTAATTCTTTGGCATATTTAATGACAAAAAGTCCATATAAACATAGGTCCGCAAACGCTTCGTTGCCGATCTACAGGGTGTTGAAATTTCAAGATTTTTTTAGTTTTTTCTTTATAGCTCTTGTAGCTTTTGAGATATTTAGCTCTAATTTGGAATTATAGGTTACGCTGTACGACTTACATCATTGGGCATACCAAATGGTTTTAAGAATCTACAGGGAGATATTTTTTCAGGGGTCATGCCCCCTTTTCTCCCCATGAACTTTTTTTCGGTGCGCCGCTGGTGGATTCTAAAATACAAAATGCATTTTTTTTTGTTCTAAGGCATTTTAATCTGTTGTAGTTTTTTCGTATTTACCACCGTTATCCAGAAAAGAAAATAAAAGCTTTTCTGTGTTTCGCTAGATGAAATTAAATTATTTTAAATAATTGGTCTAGTATATCTTGGCTTGATTTAGATAACCTTTTGTTTGTATTTATTTTGACATTTTATTCGCCACCAATTGTTAAAAATTAAAACTAGGATGGCGCGGTTTTTGTAGCAATCTTGAAATTTCAACGCTTTGTAGATCGGCAACGAAGCGTTTGCGGACCTATGTTTATATGAATTTTTAGTCATTAAATAAGCCAAAGAATTACCCCTTTTCGTATTTACATGATATTTAGGAACACCCTGTATACACCGTGAGAAAAGAAAACAATAACGGTGCAAGTTTTTAATCACTCGTATTTCCAATAATATTTAGTCAATTCAAATGTTTCTTTAAAGACGAATTGCTTGTAATGTGAAGATTGAAACTATACCATATTCACAATAACAAAACGTTTCAATCCAAAGTTATGTTGCTTTATGTATGGGTATGCCATATTTCTCAAAATATTGGGTTTAATTTAATGTGAAATGAAAGGTGTATTAAAATCAATAGGTAATGACATTTGTCTTGTTTTGATCAAAGGGTAGTAGAGATTTTTCTACTTTGCGTTCGTGATAAACTCATAACGAACCGCTTTCGGTGTCGTTATGAAATCACTAGATCACAAACTTTTAGTAACTTTTACTTTTCCAAGATTAATGATATCGACGTTGTGTCAAATAAGGATGACATATCAATCGCTATTGGCTCGCGTCAATCGTATTTGTGAATTTTACCACCAGTACCAACTGTTGAATATAATACTACGCTAGGCTGTTAGATGACAACCGAAATTTTCGAAATTTATGTAAAATTAATGTCGCGAAGTAGAAAAAATAGTATATAACACTCGTTTTATAAGACGTATTGGCGCACTCGTTCCATTTGGACACTCCTCGCTACGCTCGTCGTGCCCGAAACAACTCGTGCGCCAATTTTTGTCTTACAAAACTTGTACTATAATATACTATTATCTTCTTACACTGGGTGAAATTGTTAAACAATGTTTTATTTTTGTTTTTACCAAAAAAAGCAGCGGAATTGGACGATTGTAACAAAAACATTGCAACAGTACGAGAAATCTAATTGTGTACTTGAGTTATCTTTAAAGATTGTGGAGAAACCATTGATTGGTCTTGTTATGGCGGCATGTTTGATTTTAACATTTTAGGTGGTCTATTCGTCAGTTTCAATTATGATGTATCACACATCACACTTGTTGTTTAGCTGTAAATTTTAGATGAATGTTACTTGTTCTCGTTCTTTTGTTTGGTTTTGAGTAGATTGAATCGGATTGAATACGTTTTTTGAGTATGGCACATGACTTCAAACCAAGTCTGCTTTTTTATTTTTTATATCATGTTTGAATGAAGAGCACTTCGTACATCAGCCTGAACATTAAATACACTGTAGATGTAATTTTAGTTAATTAATTAGTTAATTAATTGTAGATGTAATTTTAAAAGATGTAACTTTTACGTGAAAAACGAACAGCAATTGGTTATTCAAAGAAATACTTGAATTTACTTAATATCTTTGGAAATATGAATAATTGAAAATTAGTACCGTTTTCTTTTTGCCCACACTTTATATTATATTATATTATAATATTGGAACCGAACACTTTCCGCGTCGGTTTCCAAAACTGTATTAGAATTATTTCCCTTACATTTTTCGTCCAGTTTCTCTGAATTAGAATGTGGAGTTTTAGGTTTTGTTATTTTTTGTTCCTTTCTCTTTACTTATGTTTAATGTTATTCCAGATAACTACCCGTCGATAGTTAATCGTTTTCGAACATATCTCAGACTAATATTCACTTTCTATCATACCACGCCCTGTTCCACTCAAGATTGAGTTACGGATTAGAATTGTGGGGAGGATCAACTCACGCAGCCAGGATTTTTGTTCTACAGAAAAAGGCAGTTCGAGCCATTGAGCAGGTGTGTTGGATGACACACTGCAGACCATTATTTCAAGGGCTCAAAATCATGACTCTCCCATCAACATATGTCTACCAAACCAACAGCTACTACGAGCAAAACGAGAGGGGGCAAGCCTGCCAATAAGAAGCGAAACGACAACTCGAACTCTACGAAATGGAACTCATGTCAATGTCCCTTTCCACCGCATTGAGACAACTGTTTAACAACACCAACATCTACAGTTCCTCAATACCTTACCGGACACCTGGAGAGAAAAAACATTTAAAAAATTCAAAGAAGATCTCAAAACTCTGCTGGTCAAAGAAGCATTCTATGAGGTGGCTGAATGCATCCAATACCTGAAGAACCTTACGAATTGAAATGAATTGTTAATTATTATTATTACTATATTCCACTTTGACGTTTTCCCCGTACATGTGTTTTTGGTGAAATAAAGATTATTATTATTATTATTATTATGATGGATGTTCTAACGGATACGAGTAAAAAAGTAAAAAGGAAACTTTAGTTCGTAATAAAAACACCAAAATCTAATGATATTTTTATTTTATAAACAGTAAATATATTCTTACAACATATAAATTCTTACAGTACATACGAAACGATAACGAAATGGGTCCGTCGTTTACTTGCGTTTTATATTATACTCTTTATACTCCTGTAATGTCAACAGCCTTTATAAACTTGAATTTCCAATAAATTGGAAGCAACTATTTATGATTATTTACATCTATACAATGAAAGATTGTAATTAACCAACATTGATAATATACCAATAGAAAACTTTTATTTATATTTTATGTAAAATTGCGGTGTTTAAAAAATGTTTATTACATAGTCAGAAATTTGATATAATTTACGTATACAAAATTATCTTATATCACAGTCATATATACAATTACTTCGAGGGAAGGCTTAATTGGCGTTTCCTTTCTATTGACGAATAGGTAATTCTTTTATGATATTTAATCATCAAAAGTAACTAAATCAGCACACGTGGTTTTCATTGTATTTAACAAAACATATAACAACTGCTAAAACCCTAGAATATGAACAAGCATTTTTAATTTGTAATTGTATATTTTAAATTACTAATTCTAGCAAATTAAGAAAGTAAGACGTTCTGCATCAATGCCGCATGACTTTTTATCGTTTAAAGCTTGTTAGAAATAACAAATGAAAATAATTAGTTATCCTATTTGAATAACCATGATGTTTTAATTCCAGATAAATCGGTTTCTTTCTTTAGCACTGCTTTCGACAATTGACCAAGAATCACCATATATTTAACCCCATAAATTACCAAATTAAAAATGCTTATTTGATAATATAATACTCCAACTGGAAGAATAAAACTGGTTGACAATCTTAATAGTTGCTTCTTGCCATATACCCTCTTTGGATGTGGCACTCATTATTCTTTTTAAACACTTCTAGTTCTCACTGACACTGTTTCTGGCCAGCAGCATTTGGTCCATTGACCAAATATCCAGGGTATGAGACCCATTGGGGGTCGGATTAAACTTTACCGATTTTCTTGGACCGCGGTTAACACTGTTGGGAGATGGTTCCTCGGTGCCCAGGGATGTGTGAGGGCCGGTTCCTGTGGGACTTTGCGACGGCGATGGTGGCGCTTCGGTGTAAGCCATCGCTCTTTTCGTACTCAAGTATGTTGTCGCAGTTGGCTGGGTACAATAGCGGATGCTTGGTACCTGTAAGTTTGAATATATCTTCAGAAACAGGGCAATATTTGTATTATCTAGGTTATTTTAGCTATTTACTTTGTTCTAAGTTGTGCCAAGAAGGTTAAAATACTTAGTTACTTAGGAAGCTACGTACTTTTCAATTATACAGGGTATAGCATAATATATATTTATATTCAGGGCCGCGTCTAGCGTAGAACCTGAAATTTCGGGCCCCTCAACCTACATATCGTATATGATATAAGACCAATAATAAAAATATTTTTTAAAGAAATAAAAATCGCATTTTTTAAGTTGATAATTTTTTTTTAATTTTTAGTAAAAATAATAAACCTAAAATGTTCCTTTTCTGATTTTGGTTTCAATCTCCACGGCTTCAATAAATGTTTTGATGATACCATCATAGTAGAGGGTTTTTAGAGCATCCTTTTCAAGTTTTGCAAGCGCGTTGAGGTTTTACTCCGAAAGAGTACCGCGCAAATAATTTTTTACCAGCTTAAAATAGAAAACGAACCCTCGGCATTGCTAACTGGTCGTGTTAGAAATAATCTTAAAATTATTTCGACATTAGGAGAGGTGGATTAAATTTTATTATCTAAAATTAAATTTAACTTCTCTGAAGCCTATTCTCTACGATTTTTAATAATAAATAAAACTGTTCTATTTATATTTTTCATACAAAATTTAATTTAGATTTAAAGATTTAAATAATAAATTAAAGTAGAGGAAATGTTATATAAATTACGTCTAAGAAATTTTTACTTTATCATACGCAGTATGTAAAGTATTGTAATCATGCCAAAAAAATTTTTTGAGATTTTAGCGGAAATATGTCTTTTTGGGTCCCCTGAACATTTTTGACCAAGGTACAAAAAAATGTCTGTGTGTGTGTGTGTGTGTGTGTGTGTGTGTGTGTGTGTATGTGTGTGTGTGTGTACCCGTTTTTGTGGAGACGATTCCGGAGAAACTACTAATGGTATCGGGACGAAACTTCATATTTAGAAGTTTTATAACCAAACTTAGAGCTGAAAAGCTTTCTGTTGAAAAGGGTCCAAAGGAACTGGTGGTTTACTCATAGCATTTTTCGAAGATTTTGCAAATGAGCCGCTATTTGTGTAATGTCGTCAAAATAGTTAAATAATAAATTAAAGGAGAGGAAATTTTCCATAATTTATGTGTATGATTTTTTTTGGTAGAATTTATAGTTTAGCCGCATGAGCAAATTCTATTTCATCGAGATCGGGCGTACTGCTTTAAAACTAGTAGCCAGGATATGTCAGATTATTTTGATTCTAATGACAGTAGCTAACGTCAAACGCTAATGTCTTGAAAATGCTACTGTCAATATAGGCTGCGTTCGGATATTGAACACCGTTACACTTTTTACACCCAATAACACGTAAGTGTCATTTGGACGGTGTACCCGCTGTCAACGGAGTACAATATCCGAACGCAGCTTTAATCGAGATATTTGTCTAGTTCTACTAGTTTTATTTTAATGCAGACATAGCCGATCTCGATCAAATAGAATCTCATGCAGCTAAACTATTAATTTTATATATAGTATGATAAAGTCATGTGCCTGGCCACATCAGATTTTTTTAGTAAAATTAATAGTTTAGCTGCATGAGCAAATTCTATTTGATAGAGATCGGTCGTATCTGCATTAATATAAAACTAGTTATCCAGGATTTGACAGATATTTTTATTGTAATGACAGTAGGCAGTGTCAAACGCTGATGTTTTGATAATATCTACTGTCAATAGAATCAAAATATCTGTCAAATTCTGGCTAACTAGTTTTATTTTAATGCAGACACAACCGATCTAGATCAAATAGAATCTCATGCAATTAAACTATTAATTTTATATAAGTATGCTAAAGTCATGTGTCTGGCACCGTCAGATTTTTGAAATGTGAAATTTTTCACATTCAGAAAGCATTCGGGTATTTTTTTCATAATTGGGAAAATCTGTGCTCAAGGGATATACACCTAGAAAATAAATCTTTTCGTTGGTGATTTTACGCGTCGTACCTATGTGTCTAATTCTCAGATAATTAGTTTCTCTGAGGCAGAAAATATGTACACTCAAAAAGTACCCAAAAACACGACACGCCACTGATTTTCTCAATTATTTTAATACATCTTTGGATATTCTACGTCACTGCCTACTAGATACTTGGAGAGAATCAAAAATTGATGAAGAATATTTAACATAACCGAGCTTTTTGTATCACAATAATAATAATTACAAATAAACCTAATACCTACTAATACTCGCAGCAATCAAATTCTCTATAAAGATTGTTAATTTGACTTATAAAGTGCCAACTTGACTAACGCAGTCAAAATTATGTGGAGGGACGTGAACAGAAGTGACTGGGTGCGTTCTGCCACTTTAAGCCGCTTAAGCGCTTGAACTCAGCAACCAATGGCCGTCGCGTTCATGTTGTTGCTGCCCAATTGCCGCCGTCCGCTGAGTTCAAGCGGTTAGCGCCTAAACTGGCAGAACGCACGCATTGGCTGGCTCAGTAACAGCAGTGTCTGCTGGCTTTCCGTGGAATCCGCCCAAACGGCTTGCTTACATACGGACTAATTTCAATAATATACGATATTCGTTTGATTTGAGTGATAAATGTGACCCGTGTGTGTATTGAAGTCCCTAGCAACGATTTGTGATGTTCAACGCACACAATCGCCCCAAAAAGGTAAGATTTTCTAAGAATTTTTATTGCTGATTCTTCCGACATTGTAAACAACCGGCCGCCATGATTGTATCTTGACGTTTAGCGCTACGAACATTGCGTGCGTTCTGCCACTTTAGGCGCTAACCGCTTGAACTCAGCGGACGGCGGCAATTGGGCAGCAACAACATGAACGCGACGGCCATTGGTTGCTGACTTCAAGCGCTTAAGCGGCTTAAAGTGGCAGAACGCACCCATTAACTTGATATTAGATTACGACTACGTTCTCAGTGCGTATATTATTTTGTAGGAGTTATTTTCTATTGTTATACCTTGTGTTTTCGCTATTTTGCGAGGGAATTTCGGTTTTTATTTAAATTAAATTACGTTTAGAGGTGGTTAGAGGTTAAGTTATATCTATCGTACATAGTTTACTTCACAGATAGATTGGGAAATAACAACTTTTAATCCTGCTAAATTTTTGGTTTTACTTCGGAAAAATTCAAATCCAGCTGTCCCCATCGATACCGTGTCTGCGTTGCGAGTTATTCAAGTCAGGTTTTGACAGATATTTTCATTCTAATAACAGTACGTATGTCAAACGCTGATGTTTTGACAATACCTACTGTCAATAGTAACAAAATATCTGTCCCATCCTGGCTAACTAGTTTTATTTTAATGCAGACACGACCGATCTCGTCAAATAGAATCTCATGGAGCTATTAACTATTAATGTTATATATAGTATGATAAAGTCATGTGCTTGGACACATCAGATTTTATCAAATATATGATGGGATCGTGGGATGGAGTTATTTGTTGTTATATGTCACACCTTTTGGACAAATGCAATGTTGATCAATTTTCAAGCAATGAGTTATAAATGTGGGTCATGCTTTTCTTTACTCTGAATACAGGCTCAAATGTGTGCAAGGAACAAGGAGCAAATAGCAGAAGCTTAATTGAGTTAGTAAGTTAACAAATTTAATCAAGGTAAAATAAAATTGTGTTTGTATTAGCTGGCATGCACCAAAATTGTTGGTAAATTTGATACAAATAAAAGTAAATGTTAGGCCAAGTTTACAGGAAAATACCTGTTATCCAGAAGATATATAACAAGTTAGTTATTATTGAGTTTTGAAAACTAAAGTTAATTAATTCCAGTTCTTATGTAAATGTTCGACTCATAAACAGAATTGTTCAAAGCTAAAAGTACGTTGATAAAAGCTTGTAACAAGATCTTTTAAATATTTAAAACCTATTTAACTATATATACCAGTATCTATAAAAAGTCTTTCAGTTATCAAGATATTTACTGAATACAGATTCAAAAGTTTATTATCCAAAAGTAGATTAGATGAACAGCTGAAATTTAATTAAGTTAATAATTTAAACAAGACAAAATAAATTTGTGTTTGTATTCGCTAATATGGTAAAAAAATTTAGGCAAAGTCGATACAAATAAAACTAAAAGTGTTTTAACAAAGTTTACAGGAAAATACCTTCTATTCAGAAAATATTTAACAAGATTAATTACCCCATTATTAAGCTCATCCTCCGCTCTGCCCCGACCGCACTTCAGTTCTTGATATTGAGATATTACACATAATAAGGCGTACACCTAAAATTTAATAGTGAATAATTAGTATTGTGTTATTGTCACCATTATGTTTTTCACTGATCTGGCTTACGTTTAATGAGTGTAGAAAAAAATCCATCGTGAACAGTATCGCTGTCGAAGGATTTATGGCTATCTGCAACAAGAAAAGCTGTATTATTAAAATGTTAAATATAAATATTTTTGTAACTAAACACTGATTTAACGAGTGGCAGTAGCTGGCCTTGTGAGCTGTCATGAATTTGTGACAGCTACTGGAATGTATTGGCTCGTTCCGTTTCCACAAGGACAGTAGCTGCCGCACTGTTTGGTCAGCAGCTGGCACCGTCTAAATCAGTGGTTCTTAATCGGTGCTCCGCGTAATAAATATGAATAAAATAAAAAAGAATTCTGAATATAATACAATAAAAATAAAAATGAGTATAGCTCTGCTACACTGTCACATAAAAAGTTCGGAAAATATGCAAACATTTTGAAATATATTTCTTAAAATATACATAATAAATATGATGTTTTGATAATATATATATTGTTGCCCTCATCTACATATCATCCACATGAGTTATTAAGTATTATATTAGTAAAAGCTGTATCAGAAATGAGGTTATCAAAACTACTTGAGTAGGTGGAATATTACTGCTACTACAAAGAATCCAGCCAAACTAGCTAAATATTTGACAAATTAGAAAGGTTTTGAAATTTCTATTCTATTTAGATTTAGATGCTTGGCATTTATAACCACCAAGTGATTCACGAACAAAATTTTATGCACACACACACAAAATGTGGAAAATATGGGGATGTGGGCAAAAAGAAACCTTTGGAAGCAATTCAGTACATCGAGAGCGTGTAGAAATAAGTTCCAAAATTCCCGAATATTTTCGGAATTTATACATAAATATATCTTTTTCTTTTCTGTATCACATTAATGATCTTCGCCGCAAATAAATTTCATTCGAGTATTCGTTTTTTCAATTCGGTAAAAAGTTAGATAGAGCTGATAAAAATATCAATAAAACCGTATTTTAAACAGCACTCGGAATGACATTTAGTTTCTAGAAGAAAATCGGTAAAAAGTTTTATATGGATTTTATTTTGTTATTTTTAATATTATTACTTAAATTTATTTAGTTTTTACTATTGTAATGGATAGTGGTTGTGTTAATTTTTCGTTTTCGCATTGCTTGATATGTATTTATCTTCTATTTTTCTTTGTTTTTTAACATTTCAAACGGCTGTAACTTCTTAAGGAATAGAAAAAACATATAAGCCCATATAAAACATTATACTCAAATAACATTTGATTTCTAAAAAATAATTTTGCCCAAATAAGGTAGACTATTTCGTATATTTATATTTTTTCTAATGAATGTTATTTTTTAACTGTTATGTAATAATCGTCTTAATTTTTAATAAAAGTTATGTTTATGTTTTTGGTGCTCGGGGAATTTCTCTTATGATGAAAAGTGCTCCCTGTCTTCAAAAAGGTTAAGAACCACTGGTCTAAATCACGTAAAAGCATGGATCAAGTGATAATTGACATTGATTTTATGGATTTATATGATCTCTAGAGGAGTCTGCCCCTTTTTTGCACTTTATTACCAATTTTATCAACAGTAAATTCTAAATAATATACCTACTGAGAGTAGGTACTGAGACCACACAATACGTGTTGCTGTCGGTAGCATAAACCGCACGTTCTGCGGCCGGAGATAATCCGTTTTGCGTTAGTAGTTCATTTACGATTACGCTAAGCCAGTTTTCCAACTGTACCTACACTAAAACATTTCCATTAAAACAAATTGGATGAATCTTCATCTACCGCTATTGCAAATTGCCTCCTAAAATTACCGGCAGTGCTGCTGTATACGAAATCAGTGCAATAATTTCTACTGGTTATAGATCCTGATAGTTCATGTGAAGAATTCAAATACTTTTTCCTCTATCTGGCACCAGTTTTGTGTAATTAATTATAGCAAATGCTGTATTTGAGTAGGGTTTCTTTGTTTTTTTTTGTGTTTGATCAAAATGGATAATTTCTTAAGTAGTGAGTATGTAAACATGGTGCTCATTTACGGAGAATCATTTCAGAATCCTGCATTTGCTTAAATACTTTTTGATAATATTAGACGCCGCTCTTTAAGTGCAAACTGGAGGCGCCGTACAGAAGTTTGTTTAGAGGCCAACGGTGAGCAGTTTGAGCAATTTGTTTAAATTTTTCTGTAAGTTGAGTGCTAAGTCATTAAACATATCGTTATATATAAATTTCGTAAAATCCACGTTATTAGAGGTTAGATGCGTGTCACCTTTTGTTATCGTACTACACATTGAAAACATGTGGGTAGATGCAACAAAATTTTCAACTACAAAATTTTGGACAATTTTATTAAGGTTTTTAGTTCCTCATATGTATATTCCTCATAGATTCAAGAAGGCTTTTGATGCGAAAACAAGAAGTGAAGGATAAGGGGTAGATTAATAGGATGATATTATGAAAAAAATTAAATCAAAGGCTGCAGATGTCTTTAAAATGTTTTCCCAAATCAATGAAATCATTGCCCATGGATACAATAAAAAGTGACAACAATGGCAATCATTTCTTGGGAACATCTAAGTTTGTTTGCTGTGTTATCGTTATCACTTATCAATCTTTATCAGTATTCTCATTCTTCTTGTGTTATCATTTAGTCGTATCGCTGTTATACAAAATCTGGCGTGGAAATGTTGTCGTTGCGAATAGCTTTCTCGGGCTGATTAGAGGGTGATTCAAAAGGTATGGTCACAAATTTAAGAGATTGTTTTATATTATTATTATTATATTATGTCAACTCCTCATATTACTTGCTAATAAAATTCTAAAATTATCAAAAATTAGTATTAATTCAAAATTTAGATGATTATTTTTAACAATAAACGAATTGATCTATAATTCAGTAACCGTTGATAATTGAGCAAATGTTTATCAGTATTTCACACAGAAAACACAAATGAACAAACCCTTAAATTTATGATCATACAATACCTTTTGAAACACACTGTATAGTAGTATAGTCTCTAAATTAAATACCAATACACAGGTACACCAACGCATTTTCGAAAACTCCTCCAGAAGACGATAGAAATTCAGATAAAAATTGAGATACTAAAAATGCCTAGTTAATACATATTATTGTGATTTAGGGGTTATTTATCATAGATCATGAAAGGAGGGCAAACGGGATTAAGTGTCTACATTTTGACGTACAGAAGAAAATCATGCAACAATTGTTGCAAAAGTTCCAAGCTATTTTCTGTACCTACGCACCATAATTTGTATATTTGGCGGTCGATATTCAATATTGTCATTTTGGGACTGTTAGCCAAGTAGAAAAACTTCAAGCAATTAAGTTTACGACAACAATTAATTTATCTATAATTTGACGTGTAAAAAGTAATTATGCAAAATTTGTCGAAAAAGTTATTAACATATGTATCTTCCTGGATGCAAACGTTAATTTTTCCTCATACCTTCATTGGGAGTCTATGGAAATTATCGTCATTTAAGGATTGTTTTGTCACGGCACAAAGCTTAATTTGATGAATAAACAAATGTGATTCAACAATTGTAGCAACAGTTATAATCCTTAACATCACTTACTAAGGAAACGCAAACTGATGATGTGAATGCTTGATTTTTGCTAAGCTTACTGCATAAGATTGTTTTGTATCTGTAAGTATAGTAGAGTTTCTGAGGCTCATCATTTCTACCGAGATCTTACCTAAATTTAACTACCGGTGGATATTTTTTTGGAAAACTCCACCAGGTGAAAGAAATTTCCACAAATTTGCTCTATATTTTTTTTTGCAATGGTTTTGGTCTTGTGTGCGTGGTCGCTGAAGGCTACAAATTTGAATTTTGGGTCTATCTCGAGACCCCTAGTCCTCCACTTTCGGCGCCCCCCCCCCCCACGACCTAGTGCCGTTTCTTGTTTATGAAGTTTGTTCGTTGTGGCATCTATCTCATGTGGACCGGTCCATTATTAGCTGATGCCACTGATATTTTTATTCTGAAATGTTTACGTGGTGGCTGCCATCTTCGACGGTTCCCCAGGTCCTAGTGCCAATTTTCTTTTTCTGATGCTTTTGAAATTAATTTTTTGGTCAATTTTGGTAACTTTTATTAAACACCAAGAAATTAATACAATTTTGTGAGAATCAGTGGCATTAATGAGCAACTAAAAAGCAACTGAATACTTACTGCATGAACGATGAGAGTGTATAAGCAATGAACGACGTCGACGATTATAAACCCCACTACAGCGACGACCCATGGTATTAGCAGGAATCGTTGATCCTGGAAAAGGTTAAGAAGGTTAATACCTTAAGGTTAATGATGGCTTAGTCGGCGCACTTACCCTGTATACGCCATATAGTAGTAATATAGATGTAACTATACCTAGTGTTGAGAAACTTAATAATACCCCGCTGAAGACCATGGACGCTGAAAAATACATAAAACGGGCAATAAATTTCAATTACCGTCGCTAAGGATAATATATGCTTACTTAAGGAAGTCGTTTCAGGGTCTATAAGGCTGCCTGGCTTGATAGCAGTTGCGTTGCTGAAGTACAGCAGCTCCTCGTGGAGGAGACTGGATGTGACCGCGGACAGCAAGCTGAAGTATATCTGAAATAATGGACATGAAGTTATTAGAAGGAGACTTAGCTGACATTATTGTTTAGAAAGATTTATAAATAAGTCTTAAATACCTAGAATCTGAAAATTTTTAATCGAGAGTATACATGGTGAGGAGACGTACGGATGAGATTAAAGTTTTAACAAGAGAAGACCAAACTTTTGACCTAAACACATAAACTAGGAAGTTACAGCAAGTTTGAATATTTGAATGTGACACATCTTAAGTTACAGTACTTGTTACTGATAGCAGCTGGTAGTATTGTTACATGATCTTAGGATAAGATACCTAATTACAGTAACGAGGAATATGTCGACATGATTATTGTTTAGGCAGTAATTCCTCAAAATTACCAAGTTGGGTAAGAGAATAGTTATTTCCAAAAATATTTCAGAGGATCACAAAAAGTGGCGTTAATTTATAGAACTTTAAACAGATGTATCTTTCTTGTTATTGATCTTTGCTTAAAACAGTTATTATGAAAATAGTTTTAAAGATAAACGGAACTGTATTGGGTAATTCCATTTGCAAAACGGGGTAACATATTATCATAAAATTTGATATTTTTCTATAACTACACGAAGACAACAATAGTACAAAATTTTATCAAAATCCAATGTCGTGAGGAATAAAACTGTGTTGATTTGAAATGGAATTACCCATTCTTGAAACGACAACTGAGGTCAACATCCCGATAGATTTCATTTACGTGTTGTGTTGTAAAATGTTTCTTCTTGTTGTTATTTATGAGTTTTAAGTAATATATTTGACATTATGAAACGGTTTAAGTACTTTAAATATAGGTTTGATAAATTATAATAGAGCGAACATTCAACGAACTACACTGTTTTTAATTGTAGCTGTCAATTTAGGTAAATTGATTTAAATTATTGAACGCTACTTCGAAGACACCTTGTAGTAGGTATCTTTTCATAAAATGAGAGGTATGAGTTTCAATAAAACAAATGCCATCATAAACAAGCTGTCGTGTAATAATAGCTGTCGTTTTTGCAATTTTCACTGATGTTGATTTACTAAACCCGCACAACAATGTTCATTTCTCGATGGGTTATTAAAATTACATATAAGTACACAATAAGTATACATATTTCAAATCATTTTTTTGCGTCCAAATGTCAATGCTAGTTTGTTAAATACCAAAAATTTATCATTTAAAATTAATTTTTTTTTATGAATTTTTTTTTACGTTTCTAGTCAAATTATATATCTTGTATTAAATTATCAAAAGGAAATTCCATTATCATTAAATAAAATCTAATGTTACCTACCCCGGAATATTACTGATTTAAAATAATGGAAGTTAACAAAAAAGATAATGAAAACGATTTTGTTCTTATGGGATCGAAAATAAAACCCTTTATCGACTACAGTATGATAATAAAAATAGTTATTTAACCAACAAGTATATTAAACAGAGCGATCAGTGATCGAGACTGTTTAACGCTTGAGCGTAGCGAGAGCGTTAATTGTCGAGATCATTAATCGCCGTTTAATATTCAAGTTGGTTACAAAATTTTTTCGTCGATCGTATTCTTCTAGCGTCGTCTACATAGATTTTTCTTCGCCAATGTCTTTTTAGGTTATATGACAATTTATGTAATTTGACACTGACAGTTCTAGAGGGCGGTATGTTTTGATTGGAAGGTTTCATTTCACATATGTTCGATTGGCCAATCAAACGCTGTCTTTACGTCGTGTGTTTGGCTATAACAAATCATGCATTAATAGAAATCGTGCATTAATAGAGTTGTTTAATAAACGATTTCATATTCACTAAACTGACTCATAAATAAACGATCGACGGAAACATATATTTAAACGATAGCTTGCTTAAAGCCAACTAACTTTCGTTTGAAAAATTTATTGAAATTTTTTATGTTTGTAGAATTGTTTAGGTGTTCCGGTAATTTTGAGTAACCCTGTATACAATAGGGTGTATCGAAAAAGCTTTTTTTTCGAAATTCAAAATTCCAAGTTGATAAAAAGTTGTCCCTGTGGACCCTCATTTAAACGCTGTCTTTACGTCGTGTGATTGGCTATAACAAATCATGCATTAATAGAAATCGTGCATTAATAGAGTTGTTTAATAAACGATTTCCTATTCACTAAACTGACTCATAAATAAACGATCGACGGAAAAAATATTAAATTGACAACTAGTACCATTTCGGATAATTTAGCATTTTTCGCGATTTTAAACAATTGGGTAATTCCAAGTCAAATCGACACAGGTTTATTCCTCAAAACCTTGGATCTTGATGAAATTTTGTAGAATTGTTGTGTTCATGTAGTTATAGAAAAATACCAATTTTTTATTATATGTTTATCCCGTTTTGGAATTTTTTATCCCGTTTCGCAAAATTTAAAAATTGTTCGGACATGATATATAAAGGACGATTGTCGCTCACTTAATTAATCTAGAGAAGTGGTATAGGTGGCATTTTATAGCCTTTTCCATGAGCTTTCTCGGCCGTTGGGAAATTTTGTTTTCTTAATTAAAAATTAAAAGTTTGGTTTGATTATTTCAAAATGCTCATTTTTGATTATAGTGTATTGTATTCACTTGTATTGTATTCACTCATTTTCAGTAAATATTATGTTTGTAGACATTTACTTTTTGTAAGACATCAACCCATTTGCGTCGCACTTTCAAGCTTTGGGAATTAACTAAAAACAGTGTAAGCTATTATGATTTTTTTTAAACAACTTTAAAAAAGTGCATTTGGCAATAATCATGATTAAACGTCTAATTTTGAATTAAGAAAAAGAAAATTCCCCCACAAGCCCTACAATCCTGACAATCGGCCGTTAAATATATCTTTTCCGATCAATTTTTAAAAATTTGCGTACCCATAATTACAAGACGGGGTAACATATTATCATAAAATTCTTTATTTTTCTATAACTACATGAAGACAACAATTGTACAAAATTTTATCAAAATCCAAGGTGGTGAGGAATAAAACTATGTTGATCTGCCCTGGAATTACCCAATTCAGTTCCGTTTATCTCTAATACTTTTAACATTGGTAAAGGTATTATTTTAATATATAATTCAGGACGTCGAAATCTACAAAACTTCCAAATTTCGGCTTATTTGGATATTTTTCCACCTAAATTGCCCATTTCTTTAACTAATAAGTTCTTAAAAATAAAATAAATTATAAATATTTACCAATGAGCCGATAAAATCAATCAATAATCACGAACGTATGTATAAACTATTAATTTATAACAAATTCTCGCAAATTCTCCACACCCATTATTGTAGCAGCCTAAAGAGGCAAGAAAAATCCGCTACGTTCATTTAAAACCATAGATAAAGCACCAAACGGGATGCATTAAAATGAGAAATTATTATATTTTATAAGCAACGGATAATTCAATACCACGCGAAGAATAAGCAGCGGTAAAGCTATAACACTAATAATACATACACCAATTTATAAAATAACAAATCGGTGCCGTAGTTCACGTCATTTAACAAGCACCAACATGCAACCTTCCTTCCATCTCATCTCTGTGTGCATTTGCGAGCCGGGGCAGTTTTTTGTTTAGAGGCCGTGTCAACGCATTTGTGGACGCAGTTGCGCATGAGGAATGTTAGCATCTTGTATGTTTACGCGTTTCTCTATGTTTGATTATAATATTTATCCGCATTTTGATTTATAAACTTGATAAAGTGCTACATTTGGTGATGGTGATGTTCCCGCAGACTTCTTGATCAGTTTCGTCGAATTTGAAGAGAAGAAATTGCCGATATAAGGTAGGGTGTTCCTCTATTTCGCAATCGGTGTAGATTTGGCTGGAATGCTTGCGTCTTAAAATCGTGTTGGGATTGATTTTAGTTAATATAGTATTCCAACAATAATATTTTGACTATGCGGTGTTTATCATGTGAAACTAGTTTATAACGTGTAAATTTGTATGAATTATATTAGAGGTTATTATACGGGATGGGACATTAGAGCCGCAGTCGTGAATATTTCTGTTATATAGAGCTAGAATAACGGTATTTATACAAGAATTAAATATAAATTCATTGTATAAAAGGACACATAATTAAAAAAAACTACGAATCAGAACAATACTACACATCTAACCACAAACATCAGTTTTGAACAACTTGAGACATTCTGGCTTTTGATTCTGGCTCTCAAATATACACCAATCAAAGTAATAGCGATAAATAAATATTATTTTGTCGATGTGAAGATTGCAGTTTACACCCCTATGAGTTTTTATTAAAATTTAGTTCGAAGTACATGTTTTAATTTGAATTATTATCTGCTGGTAACTCTTATTGTATGTTCTTTTTTTATTACTGAATATTCACTGTGAATAAATAATTTATTATAGTTTATTATAGTATACAATACATAAATAAAACCATTTATCATAATGTCACACTGCCATATTTTCACTTTCTACATGAAAAAAGTGCCGAAATTTATTATTCTCATAAAACTGATTATACTTTTTCGTATAATTGTTTTCAATGTATCCTGTAACCTTTGTCGTTGTAAATCAAACCATTCGAAAACTCTGCTTTATTGTGTTATTGTTATTATTGACCCTTTCTGTTTTCCTTTGAGTTTTCCTTTGGAAATAAAGCCGTAGAAAGAATGTTCCCATTTTAAACCAACAAGGGTTAACATTTACAACGAATACTGTCGTCCTTGCGAAGGACCCTACTAATAAAACTCAAGTTTTATGATCCCATTTCACCGATTCTTCTTCTGAATTCGCCATGCTGGTGTTGGTCATGTAAAATCTATAAACACGTTAACAATTTTATGTTGGAAGCCAGAAAAGCTTTACTTTTTTGTTCACCTTTCATATCCTAATTTATAAATTAACAATATAAAGTTAATTATTAACAATAATTGATAATTTCATGTTAGTTTTAAAATCATATACTGCTTTCATGTCTACATACGTGGTTTTTAAAGATTACTGACGATATGAAATTTCAGTAAAATGTTAATTACGTTAGTTTGTTAGTTAAATTTGGCTAGTATTAACCTAATGCTATGCTCCCAGTGCAGATATTAATTTAATTAACCCATATTGTTGGGCCTGCACAGTTGTGGCTAACCAGGGCCATCTGGTGGGTGAGTTTCGCCCGAGCCTTTATGCATAGATTGCCAGGAATAATATATGGTTTCCACGTATAATAGGGAATACTCCTGTGCATATTTAAAGCTTGATGAGAGCTGGGCATCCACTCGAAACTTTGGCTCGTAGTTTATAATTGCTGCGGGTAATACATTTAGAAAAAATTCCATTGAGATTGGAATTGTTAATAATGCACTGCATAAGGCTGTATTTATAGTTTATGGACTGCACGGTTCTTTAGAGTGATGAGAAATGTTACTCAAACACACACACAGAGAAATGGTTGTCTAATGTTAAGAAAATAACATTCTTAAGATGATGTGTTTGTTTTAAGACAACACCATCTTTAAGAAAACGATTGATTTGATTTAAGAAAGTCGTTGTTTTGAAAATAATGTGAAGGATGCCGATAGATGGCGCTTTAGTTTCTCGTCGTAAGAGAGGTCTCCTATGCGTTAATTGCATTCAATGTAAAATATTTTTGCTTTCATAATAACATGTTCATATTTAAAAGAAGTAGGTGATTGGGTGAATGTTTAATCCAAGAATGTGAGCTGAAGTCAAATAAGACAACCGGTCAAAATACCGGTTTTCTTCAATGAACAATATATATTCTTGCGTATATATAAAACAACCGTTGTTTTGCATTAACAAAAGTTGCTTTGAATTGGGACAACGTTACGTTGTGTGCATTCACAATAAAATTTGTACATCTAACATAACATAGAAATGCAAAAAAAAAGAAATTTTGCAAAAAAGAATAGTGTAGTTTCTTTGTATTCTAGACAAGGTTCACTGAAATCGAAATCCGGCTTAGCTTGTATTATATTATGTTTCTATGATATTACCATTTCTATGCATTCAACTCGGTACATGAATGTCGGATGTAATTTTAAAATACATTGTCACATTGTGGGCGAAATCCAATTACATGATAGAGATTTAGTTTCTGTGAAATATCTGTAACGATGCAAATCTAATATTATAAAGCCGGATCCAATTTTCAGTCGCTGCTGTTGTGGAGCACATCAAAATTCCGATTTCTGAAGTCCGGCACCTCTACAATACCGTAGGCAAAATCACATGGGACTGGTGTAGTGTAGACTGTAAAATAAATAGGATAATACAGAAGAGAAATTTTGAACTCAATAATAACGTGTTACGAAAGTTCTGTCAGAAATATTTTTGTTCCCAAAGATTATGTAAACATTTAAACTCTTGTCATATACTCATGTGCAATAAATTTCAGACACCTAATATGTATTTTACCGATTTAAATAAATTTTAGCTATGTACATTGTAAAGAAAATTATCAATATTATCATATTATACAGGGAGCAGTATAGTGCAGTTTTGTGGTCAAAATTTGAGACACCTCGTATATACACTTTGTCAGTTTATCAAGTACCTACTCTTTTACAGAGCCACTCTATGCTCATCAGTTCCTTATTTGTTTTATAACAATATTCTTCTAAAGCAATATTTATGAAGAGCTACAAATAACATGGACCATTAGCTGTAACTAGGGTGCCAGTGTAAATGATTCAATATGTGTGCAGTTTCAGGTTCACTATGAGACCCTTTTGAGGTTTCTAGAACAGCTTTTTGACATTATCATTATCAATTTGGAGCGGAGGTGGCCTAGTGGATAAGGCGAATGCCTTCTACTATGAAGCCCCGGGTTCAACCTCAGGTTAGGCAGGGATTTTAAAAAATACTCCGTCTCCACGATCGCCGCACAGACAAGCCAACAGGCTTTGTGCACATGGCGACATCCCAAAAAAAAAAATCATACTCAAATGGTTTAACATCAAAATAATACAATTTACAGTAGAGCAAAAAACGGTTTAGATTTGTGTAGATCCAGACGGACACCGGCTGCTTTATTTACTGGGGATATAAAGATTTCTATTATAAATTATTATGATTATTATTATTACAATACTGTGTCTTTTAATCGATGAGAAATATGCTTATCGAATTATATAATGCAAAAGCCATTTTGGTAAAAATTAAGTTAGGCTATTTTTGACTCAGGCTGACAACTCATTATATGATGCAATGGGTTAATAATAAGAATAAGCTTACAAGCCCAATTTAACTCCTAACAAGTTTTTTCGAAGATTATGTTAAATTTTAATGCAAATCTAACAAAATGGTTAAGGTAAGTTTATAAAATTCAACATAAAGTAATTCCTTTTTTGTAAATTTTTTAGTTATGACTCATTCTTATCAAGTATTTTTTTTTTCAAGTATCGGTATGAGAGTTTGTATCATTGAACTAAAACGTAGTTTCAAAAGTATCAATGAGGTCTAAAATCTTGAAGAGCACACGCCTTTTGCGAATGTTTCTGTAGCAGCCTAAAATGGTGTCCTTGAAATATATGGTATTTTGGTAACTCAATATGAGGTAATATGAGATTATTTTAAAATATATGTGAAATATATCAAATATATGAGATCTGACATCCTTAGCTGCAACAACGAACTGAATAAATACTCTTATTTTATAGAAAGTACAATGTCAGGTAATTATTTGTTCATTACATGATACATAACACTATGTTATATATTACAATTTGTATTATTTTGTGAAGGCGTGGATTAATATTGACATTTTATAACGAAATTAAGTATACCTATATAATGGAGCAATATTTTCGTTTCTCGAAAAAGAGTTATTCCTTATAAAGAGTTTTGAATGACCTATAGTCAGAATATTGATTTAACATGACATATTTTTTTAACATACTGTGCAAAACAAGAAATTGTTAAATTTTCTCAAGAGTCAAATATCAGTTTTTCACAATTAAATGTAAAGGTCATAGGGAAAATTTGCTATGTATTAAATTTAATTTAATTTTCAGATTTTCAGATATTTTGTAGATTATATGAGTAAGAATACCTGAGCAAAATTCTCAGAACTTTTAAGTGTTAGTAATATGTTCATGTTCTGGTGGTTTGATGTGGTTTAGTTCCGGTGGTTTGGGGGTTTGAAGTGGTTTGATTCTAATCCTGCTTCTTCTAATCACAATGTGTTGCAATAGTAGGAATTAGAACACTTAACTACATTTGCACTAGAAAGTGAAATTGATTCAAACTGTACTCAACAATTGACAATAAATAGTATAATAAATATTATAATTGTAGAAAAATAGACGCAAATCTAATTTAACACTTCATAACACACATAATACCTCCAAGATATTTTCCAACTGGAGGCCATCGGTGCGTGGAAATTACGTAATTATGATTCTCTTCCATTCTACAATAGAACCTGTAGGATAATTATATAGTACAGTAGAATAACACAATGGCGGTTATTGTTTTCGCCGACGTATTGTAAACGACGTGAGTCGACTGACGTGAGCGACAGAATTCGCAAAGGAATGCAAACAATTCTCAATCCCCCCCATGTTCAGTGGAGATATTGTACATTACGCGACAGGCTCATGTAACATTAAGTTCGGGGGAAATCGTGTAGCATTCAATAATGTTCGATACAATACACACACGCCCTCCAGATCGGATTTGTCGCATTACAGAGAATTTAGATTTGGTTGAATTGTTACTTCCTTGTTCAAAACGCTAGGGCACGTACTCAGACAAATAAACAGATCTGTTTATTTGTCTGAGGGTACGTATATTTCCATCATTTCCGCGCTTGACAGAAACAGACGGCGTGACATCTTTCATCTCCCTTTAATTTCATTGGGGGGCAAACAAAGCAAAAGCGCCATAAGAGATCATTTCTGGCTTTCTTAAATCAGCTTGAAGTAAACCATTTGGTGCGAAAGCGATTCAGCTTGGATTTTTTTCTGGGGGTGTGGACCTTATTGAATAAGTTTTGAAGCTCATTTTGGAATATTTCACGGTGAATATTATTCAAAACGATGTTAAAAAGTGACTTCGAAAATGAGGTTATGTTTCAAACGCGTGTTTTTGCTTTAGTTTTAGTTTTAAAACGGGTAAAATTTGTAGTGTGGCTAACTGCAGGTCGAAGAGCCATCGAGATAAGGAAATTTCCTTTCATATTATTACCAAAAGTCCTCAAGCCAAATTATCCCTTCAGTTTGTTGTCGCATTTTAGAAGGGAACGATAGCTATAGGCCATTAAGAGAGCTGGCCTTCTCTGAAGGCCAACTACAAAATTGGAGGGTTTTCAGCATGCATTTTATTGCAGGTAAGAGTTATATGAAATATAGATGTGAAATATTTGTTTATAATGTGTCATTTTAAGGTAAACCAGCTCGAAGAGTGCTCGAAATGATGACCATCCCTAGTGGGTGCCACGTAGGGCTGTTCGAGTTATCTAAAACTTCAAGTCTCGAATTTCGAGCTAAGTAAATCTCGTTTCTTTCCGAACCGAACACACGGTTTTTCGACTTGGCTCGCATTTGTTCGGTTAAAATTCGAGTCTCAATACCAAAAGCGAGCGATTACTTGTAATCAAGCATATTGGCTTGAATAAACGTCAATGCATTGGTTGTATCCAAGCAGTGGTATGATAGAACAAAATTTTAGTGTGACAAAATGACAGTTAATCAAACCGACCTGTGTTCGGTACGAAAAAAGCGAGCGCTCGAACAGCCCTAGTGCCAGAGCCTAGTGCCCTGCATGACGTTCGTGCAAAATCTGTCAAATATAATCAATAATAAAATATGATATAAATAAAGTGTAATATTGTACTTATCACATTATTCTACTCATATTCTACATACATTTCAGATTTTTTTAAATAACAATAATATAAAATCTATTAGTTTACAATCATTGTTTAATTGATTTAATCATCAAATTCGACTAATCCCTTGCCTTCAGGCTTCTTTACATCAAATTTCAGGTAAGACAATTGTTTTGTGACACTGCAAACAAATGTAAAATCCCAGAATGGATCGTCTAAAAAATCGATGCAGAAAAAAATCGTTTTTGGACCATAGGTACAACAAAGTCAATATTGGCGATGTGTGATTTGAATTTGATAACAATAAGCATATCCTAGTTGTTTAAAATACTCACTGAATTAAATATTTTCCATAATAAACCTGCAAAAAACACGCGTTTCAAACATAACCTCACTTTCTGAAGTCACTTTTAACATCGTTTTGTATAATACCGTGAAATGTTCCAAAATTAGCTTCAAAACATATTCAATAAGTTATATATTCAATAAGGTCCACAAACCCAGAAAAAAGGCCAAGCTGAATCACTTTCGTACCAATTGGTTTATTTTAAGCTGATTTAGAAAGCCAAATTGACATCTCTGTTTCTGTCAAACTCGGAACTGATGGATAGAAGTGTAGCCCAGTGTTGCCAGATGGCTGAAATTTAAGTCCCTGGCGCTTAGTACCAAAATTCCCTAGAATTCCCTAGATTTTTTTTCATTATTTCCCCAGATTTCCCTAGAATGATCTAAAAACAAAACACATTAAGACTTATAATAAATGGATTTATAAAGTACACAAATAATAAATATAATATACAGACTTCTTTCCGACAAAATTTTTTCTCAGTTTGTAAATGTCATACTGAGTAAAAAGTTCAATAGCGAGTTATAAGTGTTTTCACATCTACTTTCTAGAAACATAATAGCAAAAAGTTTCATATGGATTTATTTTGTGCTCATTTGTTGATTAATATATTTTCATCGGTATTGCTTGCTTTATTTTTTCGGGTTTGCATTGTTAGATATGTATTTTATTTTTTGTTTTGTTTTGTGCATTTTAACTGTGTATATTAAATTAAAATTAAAAACTATTATAATGCATAATATTTGTGATCACAAATGTGATTTCCTATTTAATTTTATATAAATGTTTTGATTTCATTAATTTAATGTATTTGGTATATATCTGAAATGAATAACAACATGTTTCTTCATTAGTATAGCGAATTTGCTCGCATTTAAAGCTTCCGCGCCTATTTCGGAATTCTAAACAGGAATGTCGAATAGAAATTAGAATTTCTTCTGGAAAGTATTGCATTTTTCCCCCAAATCTATTGATTTTAAATTTATTTACTACAATTAATTATATATTTGTTAACGTGATGTGAGATCATGTTGCTAAATATTTTTCTACATTCTGCTTGTAAGTCTTTACTAACAGTTTTATTCATTAAGGCAATAAAATGTACTAAAAATGTTTCAAATAAGACTTAAAAACAATAATATTGCTCTTGTTGTATTGCTCTTGTAGCTAACCACAGTATCAAACAATTATTGGTTAATTGCTGGCACTCGCACACACTAATAGATTGAATAGAATAGTTTGTGCTGTGGTTCCACACACGGTTTGCGAATTGTAGCTGCATCTCTGTCTGATAGAGTTTCTTTCCCCAAGACAGACAAAGAAACAAATATCGAGCATCGTTTATATAATGGGGGTTCCCCAATCTTTCGCCGCTCTTAAGTCTATACATTTGCTCTATCGTATGATAGATTGAGCAAGTGTTTCTATAAAAGCTCCAGATACACATTCATAAGATTTCAAATTTATTTTTAATGATTTGAAAAATTCCCTAAATAATCAGTAAAATTCCCTTTTTCCCATTTCTACCAAAATATCCCTAGAACTAGGGAAAAATTCCCTAATCTGGCAACACTGGTGTAGCCCCCCAGTCGACAAAACCATAATACAGGACAAAAAAACTGTAAAAAACAGAAATAACTGTCGTGTAGGCAACTAACAATACGGCGGACATGGCAAATATTTCATATGCTGTATCGTTGGTTGCCTATATGGCGTTTGCACCGTTTTGAAACGAACGCGCAGTATAGTAATCCTAATAGAATCAATGAATAGCTATAATTAATTATTTATGTATGACTATACCATTTAACAAAATGAAGGTCTTGTACGTTGTTCTTTCACAAATAATGAGAGTGACACCGGATTTGAATAACGTTGATGTTAACATATTCTAGCTGGGCAGTGGTGCACCCTTATGGGACCTCAAGTCAATAAATCAAGGCGAGGAGAAAACAAAATTCCCTAGGTTATAAATTATAACACAAAAGAAAAATATGCACGGAGTTTCGGTTTATTGCTTAGATTGACCTTTCTAGACGACGCAGAACTTTCGCCCTGCCCCAAATTACCCTTGCAAAAAGTTGGGTATTTATTTGACTGTCGGTTGAATTCAGTTCCCACTTTCGGTGGTAATAAATGGTATTGTAGGGGAAAAATACCACAAAGTTCATAAATATTTTTTAACAATATATGATAATTACAACGATAATGAAGACGAGTGAACCAAAACAAGAAACAAATTGTGCATTAATGTCATTGGAACTAAGTTGTATTGTAAAAAATCTGTTCTATTGCAAAATTACAGTAGCTTTCCTATAAAATTACAGAAATATTGTATTTTAAATGTATATCCTGGATAATTACTGTAATAGTGAATACTGTAATAGGTACTATCAGTTTGAAAAAAAATCCAGATGAGTTGAAAATTGAGTTGGGTATATTCAGAGGTAAGATAGAACCTTAATTCTAAATAGTTTTCTAAAAATAGGTATCTTTCGACCAGTACATCCTAGACAGAAAATAATGATGACCGATAATGAAGTGGATTAAAATCTTTACAGGTTTGCTTTATTACATTTTCCCCCAAAGTCCAGAGTTTTAGAGATAATCGGAAGTTTATGATTAAAAAATTCGTAAATGCTGAAGTATTATCCGAAATGGTACTAGTTTTCGGTTATAACTCTAATTAAAAATGATTATAATTATATTATACTCATAATTGAATTTCCTTTTGATAATTAAATACAAGAAATACATATAATTAGAGTAGAAAAGTAACCAACAATTTATTATATTGATTATGTTTAGTGTTGACATTTGGCGACAAAATATGATCTAATATACTTACTTATACACAGTCAAACAAATTAATTCCTTCGTGCAATAAGCACACAACAGAAATTTGGTAATTTAACTGCGTAGAAAATTGCGATAAAGACATTATAACTGTTGAATTTTTATGTTCAAGGTTTTTTTTTTAATCTTTCACAGCCAATCTCCGAAAACCACACGCAGTCTTTTTCTATATAAAGCCGGGGCTACATATTTTTATACTTGCCAAATAACAAATATTTGCCACATGTTAAATATTTGGCAAATATTTGCTACGCAAATCGAAAATTTTTGTTTTTGATCGGTCTAAACGATGCCATGAGTGATTCATTTTTCCTTTTAACTTCGTTCACTGAATATTTTTCATCCATCCTTGATTACCGGCTGATTTTTATAAAACTCAAAAACATCTATGACGTACCAACAAATTTGTACAATATTCGTTTGTGATTTCGGACCGTCAGAGTTGCACTGCAACAGTAAATGCATCGGACATTGATGCATCGCCACATAGCATTTTCTAATACGTGAAAATCTTCTCTGAGGATGTGCGTACCGAATGGGCACTAGCTATTTTTTTAATTAGTTCGCCTTATTTGCACATTAGCTTTTTCAAAACAAACTGATAATTTGATTCCGAACAAGCAAGGTTTTATTTGATAATGCCGACATATTTTTAATTACATAAGTGCAGAATTCACTGCGTACTAACAAGGGCATTCTTGTGGAAATTTACAAAAAAATCTTGACGAAACTGTTTTATTTTAATGATTTTTGTTTAATTCATCAGCTTTATGTATTATTAATTCGCAGCATCTAATTTTAACAGACTGTAAAACAATACAATTGGTCATTTTATGTGAACTAGTTTAAATAAATTATTATTTTAATGAGAACAAATATATAATTTTTTATTTAAATTAGGAAGATATTGCCCATAAAAGAAATGTTAGATATGGTTTCTTCGTCATCTTTAAAGTTACTAAATCCAATTGTACTACTAGGTTCGTTGTATAAATATGTCCTAATATTGTCTGAAATACAGATCAATTAGATTCTGAAATTTAAACAATTAACAAAAATTTAAACAAACGAGCTTTCAAAATATAACCTTTTTGTTGAATAAACAAGCTACACAAAATTGTCTCTACTATTAAAATATTTTTACCCGCTTTCGTTTCTCTTCAAATAATAAACATCATAAAAATCAACAAATATATAAATACAAGCAAATAAAGTATAATTTTCCAAATAAATTATTTTATAGACATGCTGTTTTTTTTGTGTATAAAAATAAATGGTATTGTAGGGGAAAAATACCACACAGTTCATAATTAATTTTTAACAATATATGATAAGTACAACGATAATGAAGACGAATGAACCAAAACAAGAAACAAATTGTACAGTAATGTCATTGAAACTAAGTTGTATTGTAAACAATCTGTTGTATTGCAAGATTACAGTAGCTTTCGTATAAAATTACAGAAATATTGTATTTTAAATGTATATCCTGTAAAATTACTGTAATAGTGAATACTGCAATAGAAAAATACCAAAAATATCAAAAACATCAGTTAGAAAAAATCCAGGTAAGTTGAAAATTGAGTTGGGTATATTCAGACGTCCTGAATAATGACAAGTTCTCGCTCTCGTACTAGACTAGCACGCCCCGTCAGACTGGTCAGATAAAACCTTAATACGAAATAGTTTTCTCAAAATAGGTATCTTTCGACCAGTACATCCTAGACAGAAAATAATGATGGCCGATAATGAAGAGGATTAAAATCTCTACAGGTTTGCTTTATTACATTTTCCCCCAAAGTCCAGAGTTTTAGAGATAATCGGAAGTTTATGATTAAAAAATTCGGAAATACTCAACTATTATCCGAAATGATACTAGTTTTCGGTTATAACTCTAATTAAAAATGATTATAATTATATTATACTCATAATTGAATTTCGTTTTGATAATTAAATACAAGAAATACATAATAATTAGAGTAGAAAAGTAACCAACAATTTATTATATTGATTATGTTTAGCGTTGACATTTGGCGACAAAATATGATAAAATATACTTACTTATACACAGTCAAACAAATTAATTCTTTCATGCAATAAGCACACAACAGAAATTTGGTAATTTAACTGCGTAGAAAATTGCGATAAAGACATTATAACTGTTGAACTTTTATGTTTAAGGTTTTTTTTTTAAACTTTTACAGCCAATCTCCGAAAACCACACGCAGTCTCTTTCTATATAAAGCCGGGGCTACATACTCCTATACTTGCCAAATATCAAATATTTGCCACATGTTAAATATTTGGCAAATATATTTGCCACGCAAATCGAAAATTTTTGTTATTGATCGGTCTAAACGATGCCATGAGTGATTTATTTTTCCTTTTAACTTCGATCACTGAATATTTTTCATCCATCCTTGATTCCGGCTGATTTTTATAAATCTCAAAAACATCTATGACATACCAACAAATTTGTACAATATTCGTTTGTGATTTCGGACCGTCAGAGTTGCACTGCAACAGTAAATGCATCGGACATTAATGCATCGCCACATAGCATTTTCTAATACGTGAAAATCTTCTCTGAGGATGTGCGTACCGAATGGGCACTAGCTATTTTTTTGATTAGTTCGCCTTATTTGCACATTAGCTTTTTCAAAACAATCTGATAATTTGATTCCGAACAAGCAAGGTTTTATTTTATAATGCCGACATATTTTTAATTACATAAGTGCAGAATTCACTGCGTACTAACAAGGGCATTCTTGTGGAAATTTACAAAAGAATCTTGACGAAACTGTTTTATTTTAATGATTTTTGTTTAATTCATCAGCTTTCTGTATTATTAATTCGCAGCATCTAATTTTAACAGACTGTAAAACAATACACTTGGTCATTTGATGTGAACTAGTTTAAATAAATTATTATTTTAATGAGAAAAAATATATATATTTTTTATTTAAATTAGGAAGATATTGCCCATAAAAGAAATGTTAGATATGGTTTCTTCGTCATCTTTAAAGTTCTACTAAATCCATTTGTACTACTAGGTTCGTTGTATAAATATGTCCTAATATTGTCTGAAATACAGATCAATTAGATTCTGAAACAAATTTAAACAAACGAGCTTTCAAAATATAACCTCTTTGTTGAATAAAAAAGCTACGCAAAATTGTCTCTACTATTAAAATATTTTTAACCGCTTTCGTTTCTCTTCAAATAGTAAACATCTTAAAAATCGACAAATATATAAATACAAGCAAATAAAGTATAATTTTCCAAATATTATTTTATAGACATGCCGTCTATAAAATTTTTATGATGTTTATTACTTGAAGAGAAACGAAAACAATTAAAAATATATTAATAGTAAAGACAATTTTGTGTAGCTTTTGAATTTAACAAAAAGGTTATATTTTGAAAGCTCATAAATGAATATCATCTATATTGCTCACAGAAAAGCACCAACTTACGATACACTCTGTATATAGAGTACGTTTTTCTTGGAAAGAAATAACGTTGCGTTTATGTGGACATTATGTTTATTACAATTTTATGCGGTTTTCGCCCTTTAGAAAAATAAAAAATCTTACTAATAATTACAAATCTATTGTCTATCTTCGTATACGACCTACTACACACAAAACGAAATTAAAAATGGATAAATTAAACAGCGTACTAAAATGTTCATGGAGTACAAATAATTGCACCAATATTTGTCGCCTTTGCATTTGCTATACCCACTTCAACTGGGTATTGCAAATACCAAGTATATGGCGTAAAAAAACTCGTCCGCACAGCCGAACGTCGAATATATAAATTTATTTTAGAGGTGGACTCGCTACGAATTGAATAGAGCAGGTTTTTTTTCTTGACAAATATTCATATACTTGGCAAATATTTGATATTTGGCATGGTATACGAATGTGTAGCCCCCCCCGGCTTAATGCGATTGCCCTTTTAAACCCAAATACGTCTGGTCTGAAATTTATTTTAATCTAAATTGTTAAATATTGTCACTGAAAAGAAAAAACAGTTATCAACAAGTTATCAAACGTATCAACGTTTTCCAAGTTTCTTTGTTTTGCAAACTTGTATGGAGAGTTCATGAAGTCTCCATACAAGTTTGATCCAATATGAGAAATGTGACGCAATAGTGTCAATACAAATGTCACAAAATGTCAATTTGTATAATAATTACATTATCCATTATGTTTATCCACGATATTTGCAAATCTGCAATACATATTACTTTCTGAACACCTTTATTGTTGAAATCATTATAGTAATTTATGGTAGGTAGAAACCGCATGATGTGAATCGTTGAGTTTTAAGGTCTGTCAGACTGTCAAACTAGTAAGGTTATATTAGTTCTAGCTGACACCTCGTCATGTGTTGGCATTTAGTTGACATTTTGTGACACAATACTTTGATGGCAAATTCATGAAGATGCACTAAAATTTTACAAAACTTTGATAGTATTTTTTAGTATTTTGCTATACCGTAACAGCTATAACGTTTTAATGAATTGAAAAATTTACTATCTAAAAATATACGGAAAATGAACTGGGAGATGCAGAATAGTTTACTATAGGTTATTTTGCGACTTTGAAATAAAAGGAGATATATCCCAGAAATGTATTTTGCCCGCAAGGCGTTTCTGTACTTTTTTCTCAACTTCTGGCTCGGGCAAACACGTCTAATTCTGAAGAAGGATAAAGTAAAGAAAAATGCGCTGGCGGCGCGTGGCTTGTGTATCGCTTCCCTTGCTATTTTGTTTGATTTATGCGCTTGTCGGTGAGAGTACGGCCGACAATATTTCACAGATGTATCACATAATGCTCAAAGTTTTTTTGTTTGAAAGAGAAAAATGTGCGGGGACGCAGCTCGACCACAGCGTAAAATGCGACAGAGGACAGAGGGCGCCACAGGCAATAAACATTAATGGGAGGAGAACCTTGTTAAAACTTAGTAGAAGTTGTTTTTTATCTTTTTTATCTTTTGTTTGTTTGTGAATTTAAAATAAGTAATGTCTTCTGTGAAATCTATGGTTTCTATTCTTCTAGAGAAATGTTCCTTTATTTTAAGATCTTGATCTTGATTGTTTAAAAGCCCTAGTTCCGCCCTAGTTTCACGGCTATAACGTTATAATGTATTATATAATGTTATTATTCATAACTTGATCATTATTGTAATGATGCAGCTATGGTCCAAATTTGAGCTAGCAAATTCGAAGTCATTAGCATCGTGGAACACGCTGAGAACGAGTAATTAGAAACTGTATGATGCCAAATGTATCCTTCCTGTAAATATGCATAATTTGCCATCAAGAAGTTAGTCCTGAATTTTTAATAATGTGTTTTCGACAGTATTTCAGCTATAAACTCGTCGTATGTGGTGGCAATTAAAAGTTTTAACTACCCTTTATTATATTTCCATATTTTCATGTAGGATTACACGTGCACAGGTAGCTTAGTTAGAATGTGTACGAGACAGTAGCGTTGGGAAAATGTATAACGGATGAACTGGATATTATAGCATCACTGGCGGATTATACAATTTAGTTTTTTTTACAAGTATCATACAATTTTGATTATTTTAAGCAAAGATGTTTTTCAAAACGTTAATTACGCAATTTGTGAAGCAAAATATTTAGGTATCATAGTAGATTCCACTTCAATTTACAACATCGATCAGCCGGCTTTTATAATAAACGGATCCGACCCAAGTACAAAAAGGGTTTCTGAAATTGTTTACTAAGACACCCAGGTAGTGCACAGTGCATTATCCCAAAAGATTTTAAAATGTATTCAAGATTGTAACCTGTAAATTTTGATGAAAAATCAAAAAGAAAACACATTTGGAGTCTAACTAGGAATACGGATATACGGATATACGGTATCATACGGACTTACGTTAATTAGAATAGGGTATTTGACTATTATTGGAGAACCATCTTAGTGTGTTTATTCCTTCACTCTACATTGTAAATACATTATTTCTCGTAATTATTTCCTCAATATTTCATAAAAATCAGCGTTAAAAATTGAATCACAAAAAGTCCCGCCAAAACGATACTTTCTGTTGTGTGACGTCACCCGATAGTAGATGTCAAATCGGCCCATATGGTCTGTCAGCATCGGCATCGTTGCCGTTTGGTAATTGTGTTGTATGATGTGTTGCTTTCACAATTTCTACATAAAAATGGGTTATAAATGGTGTATAAATCCACAATGCAGAAATACGTCAAGAAAATCTCCAGATAAACTATTTGTAGCTGTTCCGCAAGATTTCAAACTGCGAGGAAAGTGGTTGGCTCGTAGAAATCCAAATGAAATAAATAGCGGCCAATACAAGTGTTTCTTGTTGTGAAGATTACTTCGACATAAGTAAAACGGACTAGAATAAGTTATCTATCGTATTTCCGAACCAGGTATTATCCGATCTGACAGCTTAAGGTTAGGACTATCCTAACCTACAAAGTTATGCTTACATGGCACTTTAGTGCTATTAAATTCAAACGGGAGAAGCATAAGAGCGCGTTCGGATAACCCGGTATTGTACGGTGAGAGTGACGCGCTGCACAATAGGCGGACTAACGTCATACGGCGTCTATCTGCATAAAAGAGAGAGGCAGCCGACCCAGGTTATCTGAGCATTGCTCTCCCCATACCCAACCCTGACAAACCGAACACGCTCTAAGCGTACCTACGAATGACGTCACTGGAGACTGAGCCAATTAAGAGCCTTTTCAATCACGTGATAGGACGTAAATAAAATTCAATTTTAATTTTGGTTTTTAATAGAACCAAAGCATATTTCTTTTGAAAAGTAATAACAAATAGTTTTCTTAAATTGTAATCTATTAGGATGACTATAATACAAGCCATATTTTTAATACAGTCAAATACCCTATTGGACTGAATGTATAGTTTTCATGAGTAGAGTTAATTGTAAATATTTTGTACAGCACATTTTGAGTTCGAAGTATTTGTTTTAAATTTGTCAGAAACTAGACCCAATATATCTAATGAATGTTTTTTTTTTCAGGTGAGTGTTGAACCATTTTGCCATAGTACAGTTCTTCAAATTTTAGTAAGTAACAGTATTAGCATAAGTCCTGAATTAATTTCCAAAACGAATCACACCTGTACGAATCAGTTAAATTATTACTATCTTCTTAACTTGTCAACTGCTCATTATACTCGTTTGTTAGGTCAATTGATTATATTTAAGTGTAAACAATATTGATGTTCGCAATTTCTAATTACAAAACTGTTTCTTCTGCACAAAATTTTCAAAACAATCCCTCCCAGGTCAAGATGCACCAAGTAGCATTGCTCGTCATCAACTCATTAAAAAATGGAAACATTCAGAAGTAATCGAATTATAGGTAATATTGCCATATCGTAAATTTGACCCAGAATCATAACTACCTATCTATTACACTGCTCAACTTTGTGTCGCTAGCAAAATGCTTTCACCAAATGAGCTATTGAGGCCTATGTCATTTGTTAACACCGTATATCCGTATATTCATATCTAGTTATATTTCACGTTCAGTAATTGACTTCAAATTACATTTCTGATGTGAACCCTACGTCATGTACTTGACATTTGATAGGTGTCATGATAGGTTAGGTTTAGTAATGTTTACTACTTCCTTTCCTTGATATGACAATTTTCTCTAACATATGTCATAGGCCTCAATAGCTCCGTTGGTGAGAGCATTGTGCTAGCGACACAAAGGTCCCTGGTTCAAATCCAGGTTGTAGCTGTAATTTTTAATTTATTTTATTTATTTATCTAAACTGTTATAAACTGTTATAAACTAATTTTATTCTTTTATTTTACTTTGTGGGTGGGGCCCCCAAATATAATTTGCCTAGGGGCCCCGACTATTCTTAATCTGCCACAGCATAGCATCCTTGAAAAAGTCTCACTGAAAAGCTTTAACTGAGCTTGAAAGACGGACGGAGTGTGAAAAGATCTGAAAGAAAAACTCTATTTCTTTTCTCGTTACAGTTTGATAACCAACTACCTCTTATTTTCCAAAATTCTTTACAAAAAAAAGGGCTTGCAAGCTACTCTACATTCTCCTTAGAAATGCCATATAAAACTTTATAGTTTTGGGCACAAGTAGTCGAAAATTAAACATACACTCTGCCATGACATCTACGTCAGACTTCAAATATATGGAGTAGAAACTCCAGTGCATGATTGAGGCATGAACTTTAATTTATTTGTACGAAATATGAGTATGTACTCACAAAGAATATATTTCGAAGTAATCATGTGCAATTTGGATCTCTTATATTGATTAGCATGTTTATTTACAGTTTTATTTAATAAAGGTCGTAAATAAAGCTTTTATGGAATCGTTTACATACTGGAATGTACAGTAAAAAATAAAGTTCTAAAGAATATTTCTATAACCACATGAGTACACACTACACCATTTAAATTTCTTATTACGGAGACATCGTAAAAATTGTTATTACTCTCCGTAATGGCGTGAACATAAAACATCCTAACACAATGTTAGGTTTAATGCGTAAACTATGTTTATAATTTAATTACTTACGCCATAAGTGACCCCGTCCGATTTATTGTGCTATAAAACGATGTAACAGCTTTAATTATAAGCGGCACGAGTGGACCGCATTAATATCCGTCGTAAATGGACCAATCGAGAGCAGGTGGGCATTTACTGTAGTGGAAACAATGTACTCGTGAAGCACGGCTGCTGCCTCACCAATATTGCTGATAATATAGGTCAATTATGGATGTTTTATGACACGGCCAGTGCAAACAATGTCTTCGTCCTAAAAGTAAATGTATTTAATCTATTTTTATTACTGTTCTGTTGATTTTTTTATTGAACAGTTCGCAAATCAATATGTTGTTCCCTAAAGTCTTGTTAGTATTTTCGTTGGTTTTCCGACAAACGCATATTTCGAAGGCATATTTCTCAAATCTGC
Organism: Aphodius sticticus; assembly: GCA_963966075.1. Lineage (NCBI taxonomy): Eukaryota > Metazoa > Arthropoda > Insecta > Coleoptera > Scarabaeidae > Aphodius > Aphodius sticticus. Next base: position 14,540,871 of record OZ014506.1, read on the forward strand.
TCCATTACTTTACGACTTCAGTTTCAAAATAGTTAAAATATTAAAAACAAGATATCCAAGAAAAGGATAGACGGTAGGTTGTTTTATCCTACAAGAAGCAATACAAGTTATAACTACAAAATTACGACGTTATATTGAAAATTCGCATAGTTTTACAGACAGTGTCTTTCGTACATGGAACTCAGATGCTCTGACAATTTCAGTAGTTATAATGTCTTTATCACAAAGTATTCAGATAACAGTAATGTCACAAGGATATGGGAATTAACACTTTCAAGCAGCAAGTGACGAAAAGTATTTACTCAGATCACGAATCAATTGTAATCGTGCAGTCGAAGTGATCGGACGTGTTTTGCAATCAAGTTTTAATTGTTTGTGAGCGAGGAATATATTTCTGTCAATCAGCAATATAACTAAACTTATATCATGTAACTGTGTGCGTAATCAAACCGCGCTTCGGAATGTGTGTCAAACTGAGTTAATTGAACTGCTAAGTGTTGTGCTGAGTACGCGTTTAATACGCGTGCAATTTAAAGTGTAAAAAATGTCGTCGCAAACCATCGAAATAAAAACAGAAAATGAGCATTTGCTATACAAAGAGTTGCAAAAAGAAAGATCTGCCAAAACCGAGTTGGAATCTGCTTTGAAGCAATTGCAAAAGCAACTCCATGAACTCCAACAAAAATTCAATGACAAAGAAAAGAAGGACGCAGAAAATGCGGTACAATCGAAACCAGATGTAATGGAATATTTCACTGATGAGGATGAAGTAGCCAAAGAAACTGAGTGGATTCTTAAACGGGGCAAAGGGAACAATACTAAGAGGAAGAAAATGGATACTTCGACTTGCTCAGATTCTTCTATAACCCCCCCACGCCACTCATCAGAACACAATCAAGAACAAAAACAACAACAAAACTCACAGGAAAAAAAGGTGAGAGAACACAAACCTCCACCGATAATGATATACGATGTGACTAAATATGAGCAAGTATATGAGCTGCTAAATACCAAAATTGAAAATAAGTATAAAATAACGTTACTAAACAGTGGCGTACTAAAAGTTAATGTTGATGCAATCGACAATTACAAGATAATCACCAACCTTCTCGAGGAAGGAAAACTAAACTGGTCATCTTACGAAAATAAGCAAGATAGACCAATTAAAGTGGTAGTAAAAAAACTGCATAAAACCTGCAGTAAGGAAAAGATAATTGAAGATCTGAAGGGAAAAAAATATAAAATTTTAGATGTAACTAATATTTTAAAACGAAAAACAAAAGATCCTTTACCGATCTTCATGCTATCTTTCGACAAGACCGAAGATATCAACAAAATCTTTGCAATAACTGATATAATGGGAATGAGAGTCGAAATATCTCCACTGAAAAAACCTAAATTGTTGCCACAATGTAAGAATTGCCAAGCGTGGGGTCACACTCGTGGATACTGCCACAAAGACCCCAGATGCGTAAAATGTGCTGGAGAGCACGATACCCAGAACTGCACAAAGGCAAAAGAGGAACCCGCAAAATGCTATAATTGCGGTAAAGGTCATCCTGCAAACTACAGGGGTTGTGTAGTTCCGATTGAACTTCAAAAGATTAAAAACGCCAATTTTAAGAAAAACTCTCCCCCGGAACAGCAGAAAACAAAGCAAATAAACAGGAAAATTATCAAGGCAAAAGAGGTATCTGGTGAGCAGTCTTTTGCCAACATAGTAAATGGTAAGTCGACCTCTAGTTCTAAGCCAGTAGAAATAGAAAGCAATGAGGTAAAAATGGACCAAACCGTAAACAATCTTCCAGAAATCAGCAAAACACTGCAATTAATACTGGAAAAACTGAATAAACAGGAAAATGTTACAAAATCCATTGTTGCCAGACTCGACAAGCTTGAAAAATTCCATAAAAATGGCTGATTGTCTCCGCATACTTTCCTGGAACGCTAACGGGCTATTACAACACAGAAATACCCTACACACATTTTTAATTGAACATAAAATTGATATTTGCCTAATATCAGAAACTCATTTCACAAAAGAATCCTACCTAAAACTTCGAGACTTCACACTCTATCACGCTATTCACCCCAGCAATTGCGCAAGAGGAGGAAGCGCAGTATTAATTAAAAATAATATATCTCATCATGAGGACGAGAAAATCGAAAAAGAAGAATTTCAAGTTACGTCCGTTAGAGTCAAAACAAAATGTGGAGTAATATCGATTGGAGCTCTTTATTCACCTCCGAGGCACAACATTAAGAGAACACAGTATCTAGATCTTTTGCAGACTTTTTCTGGGAAGTTCATACTTGGGGGAGACTTTAATTCCAAGAATACATATTGGGGTTCACGGCTAACTACAACAAAGGGAAGAGAATTGCTACATGCAATCCAAAGCTACAGATGCGAAGTCCACTCAACAGGTAAGCCAACTTATTGGCCTACTGACAGAAACAAGATTCCAGATCTAATAGACTTTTTTGTAATAAAAAATCTGTCATCTAGCTTCATTGATATCACCGAGGAACTAGATCTTGACTCTGACCATACACCAATTATCTTAACTCTAAGTCAATCGGTAATTAGAAAAGAAAGAAGACCAGCTCTGACAACTAAAGCTACAAACTGGGAAGCATTCAAAGCAAGCCTAGAGCAGAACATCAACTTGTCAGTTTCACTCAAAACTCCCGAAGAATTGGAAGACGCAGTGCAGAGATTCCACGGCGATATACAGGAAGCTGCGTGGTTAGCTACACCCCAAATAAGTTACCATATCAAGAATAGCAACATTTATCCTTTAGAAGTCAGAGAATTGATAGCAAAGAAGAGAAAAGTTCGCAAACGTTGGCAAACTACAAGAGACCCCATAGTTAAGACAGAACTAAATAATATGGTATGGAAACTTCGCAAACTTACCGAAGAAATCAAACAGCAAACTATTGGTCGGTACTTGGAGGGGCTAAGCAATGACTCTGCTACGGACTACTCTCTATGGAAAACCATCAAAAACATAAAGCGACCGATAATGCAAATTCCCCCGATAAGAAAGGAAGATCGATCTTGGGCCAGAAGTAACAAGGATAAGGCCGATCTCTTTGCCGATCACTTGGAAAAGACATTTACACCGAATGAAACTCATACCCCTGAACTTCCCGAGTCTATCACCTGGACAGCACTGGAGTCAAAGCCTATACCCCATATTTCACCAAAAGAACTAATGACCGAAATCAAAACAAACCTCAGTTCGAAAAAGGCACCGGGATTTGATCTGATATCAGGAGCCCTGCTGAAGCAGCTACCGAGAAAAGCCGTAATAAAATTGTTAAATTTGTTCAACGCTGCACTTAGGTTAAGATATGTGCCCTCATTCTGGAAAGTGGCCGAGGTCATCATGATACCCAAACCCGGGAAACCGCCAAATGATGTAACCTCCTATAGACCTATATCTTTATTACCAACCATTTCAAAACTGTTTGAGAAATTACTTATAAAGAGAATATACCCAATTATTGAGAAAAATCAAACTATTCCATCTCATCAATTCGGCTTTCGAGCTCGACATTCAACAATCGATCAGGTACACCGAATTACTGACGTTATAGAAAAGGCTCTTGAGGAAAAGAAAATTTGCTCAGCAATATTTTTAGACGTGGCTCAGGCTTTCGATAAGGTGTGGCATGATGGACTCTTTGAGAAACTGGAACAGCAGCTTCCTAGTGAATATACAGAACTGTTAAAATCATATCTGAAGGACCGTCACTTCAGGGTGAAACAAGATGACGAATACTCCTCGCTACGCAATATCAATGCCGGAGTACCACAAGGAAGTGTATTGGGACCACTTTTGTACCTACTGTATACTTATGATATTCCTGTTCCGGGAGAAAGCACAGTGGCAACATTTGCAGACGACACGGCTATTTTGGCGATTAGTGACAGTGTCGAAGAAGCAACTGAAAAATTACAGATAGCTGCAAACAAAATCAATCTTTGGACAAAGAAATGGCGCATCAAACTAAATGAAGGAAAGTCCACGCATGTAAACTACACCAATAAGAGAGTTAACTATATTCCAGTAACCATGAATGGGAACGATATTCCATACGCGGATACAGCGAAATACCTTGGCATGACACTGGATGCCAAGCTTAGATGGAAAGTACATGTCAAGAAAAAGCGGGACGAACTCGACCTAAAATTCCGCAAAATGTATTGGCTAATGGGACGGAGGTCAGCCCTGTCGGTGCAAAATAAGCTCCTACTATACAAGCAAATATTAAAGCCAGTATGGGTGTATGGAATACAGTTGTGGGGATGCACTAAGCAGTCCAATATCAACCTCATTCAGAGGTTCCAAAATAAAGTTCTAAGGGCCATTGTTGGTGCACCATGGTACATCAAAAACACCAATCTTCATCGGGACCTTCGCATGGAGATGGTAACTAGCGAAATATCAAAATTTGCTAAGAAGCACGAGGATCGTCTACTCCACCACGACAACATTGAAGCCATCCAGCTGCTAGACAACAGTGCGCTAGTGCGTCGGCTGAAAAGAACTAAACCATTCGAACTAGTGCGGGAGTGACTAAAAGCAGAGCACCCGTAGTGTATTCACAGTGATAGTGTAGGTGAAAACAACCGCCGTCTACTTGAGTGGTAAAAACTGTCAGACTAAAACAACTTGGGCCAATGGGCAAAATTGTAGAAACACTCATTATTTTATCAGTTTAGGTTAAGTGAAAATAACTTGTTAGTCATTGACTAGGTGTTATGTCACAAACACTCTGTGTTTGAACAAAATAAAAAAAAAAAAAAAAAAAAAAAAAAAAAAGATCACGAATCATTAGATCGTATGATATGCCCCGAAATTATGAAACAATTAAAAACAATAGTACAACATTAAAAAAAAAACATTCTGGCCAAAAATAAATGAAATGAAAAAAATTACACCTTAAATTTTTATTTTTCTAAGCAAGAAAAAAGTTTTGATTTATCCGTTTTCCCTTACAAATCATAATTGAAACAAGTGAAACGATGTCAAGATGGAAAATGATAAAAAATGTACACAAAATTTTACATCAAAAGCTGAAGTGAAATTAACAAGTGGAGTTTTTTTTTTATTTTAACCTATTAACGATAACACAAATTTTATCAGAAAAAGAAAACTATTGTTAAATGTGTGAAAATCTGAAGAAATTAGATGTGTTGTAACTAAAGGTTTCGACAGTAATTTACGGCAAAAGCAAGACGTCGACACAAAGATGTCGTTCATGTTTCCATTACAAATCGAATAAAAATGACAGCATTATTATCCGTTCGTATAGCTAACGTATTTCAATCAGTTTTCACAGAGAAATGTCTATAACTTTAGTAAAAATGTTTGCATAAATTTGTATCATACCTCAAATTGTAGGTAATTAAGAGACGTCGTAGCCCTATGACGTTCGGAGTTCTGCCACATTGCCTCATTCCGTAATAACATTGAAAATTAAAACAACATACTTCTTTTAGAAGTATTCATAATATACTTATAATATAATATATTTTAGAGTAGCACATTTATTTAGAGTTATATGTATAACATTAAACGATTATAATGTAAAATAAAAAATAACAAAAGACTCGTACGTTATATATCTCTAAAAAAAACATTTATTCTCACTTAAAAATTATTTTTTGTAACAACGTTTAGCAGTGTAGCTAGTGTTATATTACCTTGTAACTCTTCTTGCTTTCACGGATACAAAATCTTAAATTAAATTAGTTATATTTATTGAATCTAGGATCTCATTTTCTATTGATATTAATGCCAAGCTTGACAGTCGTTCCTGGCTCATTGTAAATAAACGTAAATAATTTTTAATTATTTTTAATTTGGAAAAGCTTCTTTCACCGGAGGCAACGGAAATGTAGATTGAATTAGTTTAAAGTTTTCATGATGTTGCTGTAATAGTTGAAACCTTTCTTGAAGGGAAGATATGGTACAGTCCAGCATTGCAAAATAAAAAGTTATTTTAAAATATTCTTTTGGGTTATTAAATAGGCTGCTCTGGTGTCTCATATTGGAATAGTTTCGTCTTTTTCAGTATTCGGACATCTGGAAAAACGGGATCTATGTCTAATTGGTGAGCTGTATTTGTTGTTGAAGCAATAATATTTTCAAAATTTTCATCAGTTCTGCGACTTTTTAATTCGCTTGTAATATTATTCAAAGCTTGTGTCACTGTTAGAATATGGTATGTCGGATTCTGCATCATTTTACTTACTACGTTAACTAAATTTAATACATCGTACCAAATATGAATTGACAATAAAAATGTGTATGTAAATATCTTTGAAATAATATTTTCAGCTTGTACTCTTGCATCTATATCTTTAGAATCATCTTCTGAAATGTCATTAAGGGCCTGATATATTTCTTTTAAATTTATTTTAAGCGGTCTGATTGGCTCAACACGACTTTTCAATCTAATAGCAGCCAGCGGTTTTCACGTCAAACTTGTTATATATTTTTTTAATATGACCCAACGTTTAACCGATACTAAAAAGAAATTATACAATTCCTGCGTTATTCTAAAAAAAATTACAGTTTCAAATGAAATCTTTCTCTATGGATTAGTAGATTTAATGAATGGGCAGAACACGGTATAAAGAAACCTCTTGAATTTATTTCAAGTATTTTTTGTTGGAGGCCATTATGCTTCCCACGCATGCTAGCAGCATTATCATAAGCTTGCCCTCGTAAATTAGAAATATCGAGATTCATTATTTTGAAATGATTAGTAATAATGATTAGTAATTGAGCAGTGGTGTCATCAATTAATTAAAAACTCAAAAAGAACTCTACAATATGGAAATATTAAGGTAATCTACAGTGAACTGCACTTGCTCGGAGTAAACATTTTGCTTTGTACATACTTCGAGATGACGCCCCCCTTGACAAGGCGCCTTTGTGCGGTGCACAACCTGCACACCCATACGCGGTGGCCCTGACAACCCCTAAATCGCAATAATGTCCTTTCGTATAGCTAACGTATTTCAGTCAGTTTCCACAGAAAAATATTTATAACTTCTGCAAAAATGTTTGCATAACCTCTATCATACCTCAAATTGTAGGTAATTAAAAGACCTAGTAGCCCTATGACGCTCGAAGTTTTGCCAAAAGGACAACAACCCCTAAATGGTGATAACATCCGTTCATATAGCTAACGTAATTCAATCACTTTGCACAGGAAATAATGCACACTTAAGACAAGTTATCTTAGAAAAATAGGTTAGATTTTATTGTTAAAGAACACAAAGTAAGACGGAAATTAAATAATTCGGGGGTGATGATCTGTTATTACTTTAATTGCCGAATAAAATCGCCAAATTCATTAAAATTACTAAACTGAAAGTCGCTTCAATTTTAATCAATACAGACTCTCAAAACGACCTTATCATCCTGAAAAGCCCCTCCCAAATACCGGTATAATTCCGTATTCTATATTTGCACGAATGAGGAAGGCAAAGCTAATAACCGGGATGTATCCCGCAATATCACTTGACAAATGGTGCTTGACTGGAGCACGTTTGCAAACCTTAACGTGGCGGCCTGTTCACATTTGCGATCAAGCGGCAGATGACGTGTTCTATTCTGTCTCTGTTTACTAGAATCCAACGCACACTCACCCCACGTCTCTGTTTGGACAGAACGAATTTCACCCCGTTTGTAAAACAATTGCTCTACGTGTTGTTTCTGCGGGACGAAAGAAGATATATGGAGTGAAAGAGTTATTTTAGTTTTTCCTGTAGTTGCCGGATTGGTTTTGTGTTTCGTTTGTTTCGCGTCTATGTACCTAATGTCGAGAAGAAAATTCAAAAGATTTTTAACATCTTGAGGTTCTTAAGTTACATGTGCCTTTAAATTTTTCTTTCCTAAGTTAATGCGTTCCTATTCTATTGCTTGAAATAGTCATTTTTTTTTTCAATTTTCTGGCTTAAATTACTTAAAAAATCTCTGCCTTATCCTCAAATTATCGGAACAATAGACCAATTTAGACAACAAATCAATCCAATTAAGTAATAAATTGGTTTAAAAAACATTTTCGACTTCGTAGCGCACCAGCGCCTCCACCAGAGTGGTAAGATTTATTTTCAAAATATTTTATTTCCAGTACATCCTAGACAGAATATAACGATGAGCGGAATTGTAGAAGATTATCTGCTACAATTATCTGCTAGATTGCTTGATTACATTTTTCTCCAAAGTTAATAAATAGTTTTAGAGATAGGCGGAAGTGAATGGTACAAAAACTCATAAATGCTCAATATTTTTTAGCGCATGTGATCTTCTGCTTTGTGTTTCATTGGCCAAACCTTTTAAGAGTTCGAGAATATGATGTGTTAAACCAAAAAAACTATTTTATCGGCATTTTTAAGAATGGAGACAATTTTGCGGAGACGATTCGGAAGAAACTACTAAAGATATCGGGACGAAACTACATATTTATAAGTTTCATGGCCAAACTTAGACGTAAAAGAAATTTTGTTCAAAAGGGTGCAAAGGAATTGGATATTTTCTCTTAGCGTTTTTCGACGATTTTGCAAATGTGCCCCAATTTCTGTAATTTCGTCAAAAAAGTTATTTAATAAATTAAAGTAGAAGAAATTCTGAATAATTTATGTACATGACATTTTTTGGAAACATTATTAAAACTAATATGCAGCTAAACAGCTGCATGAGCAAATTATGTTTCATAGTGATCGCTCGTACTGCATTAAAACTAGTTAGCCAGGATTTGACAGATATTTTGATTCTATTGACAATATTGTCAAAACACCTGAGTTTGACAGTTATACGGTATAGTTATACGGCACTACGGTATAGGATGATAAAGGAATCTGTCTGGCCACATCAGATTTTTTTAAAATAATTTTAGGAAAATATTTAGGGTTTGCTACCATTTGTTAAGTTAAGAAAAATGTATTAATTTTGTATTAAAAAAGAAAAAACTAATGTTTTATTTTTTATTATTTTAAGTAATAAATAATAAACTTTTAAAGTGTAGAAAAATGGTCAAAAACAGAATAACTGAAACTAAATGATTACCCTGGTTCGCAACTAAAGAAACCCAAGAAGTGACAACTGATTGCAGTGTGCTTGTTTCCAGTTTTTCCAGTTTGAGTCCAGTTTTTTAAGAAAATCAGTGCCAAAAAGCGTAAAAAATATATAAGCAATAAAAACATGTTTTTTTCTCAAAAAGAACACATTTCAAAATTTCTACGTACACTCTCGGATTCTACGGAAAAGGCATATTAGATGAGAATCGGCTGTAACTTGTTCGTTTTTTTTATTGACCAGAGTGTACGTAAAATATTATAACAGTTTTGACCCGATAATTACCTTCTATTATTTATATTTCACCGGCGATAAACCATTTTTCGTTTTATTACCATGGGCTAAAGGTTGTACCTTGAGGTGTACTGGTTACCTCCGGCACGATGTTACGTCTAGTCTTCAAATCTGAGGATGTTGTGACTGAAGCCAGTGGCGTAGCTACATATTCAGCGCCATGGAGCAAGAAAAATCTGTGCGCCCCTTGTTTTTCGGAAGAGGTCTGACATTTTTTGAACATTTAATTTAATGTATCCCACTTTCAATTCCAATTTTTTTATGCAGGCGTTTATATATACAAAACCGTTGAGAAATTCAGTTTATGACAATAAAAGCAATTAGTCAGATGGCTGTTTTCGATTTCTAACAAATTAAAATAACCCCAATATTCTTCAGATGACAAAAGTGTTTTATATAACTACCGGCTTCGTATTTTATGGCATTTTTGAAAAACTAGTATCTTTATTAGCGTAGATTTAGGAACATAGTTAGGAACATAGCTTAGGAACTAGTTTTGGTTTCCGTAAAAGCCAAGGTGGGTATTCATATGCCATTTCTTAACCTTCTGAAGGACTATCTCGCAAATGGTCAAGTTGTACTTGCACGCGATTGTTCTTCGTCTTGTTCTTCACGGAATGAATCGCCCAGCATATAATATATTCATTTATTCATTACGATGTACACATTTTATGTAGAGAATTCAAAGATCTAGAAATTTCCTTAAAAAACTCCATTCATCTGATTAATAAAAAAATCCAATTCGGTCATCTTGGACCGTGAATAACTCGCAACCCAACCACGATATCGATGGGAACTTTTTACACGTTATTTCTAATGCCCAATCAAATGCGTATTTAAAAATTCTTTTTGGGTTGAATTTTTCCGAAGTGAATAGTGGGCTAAGACGCAATAGTCTACTATTCCCGTATTTTCAGTTGGCAACCTTGCATTTCGAGCTTGTGGCGATATTTTGAGTGTGCCATAATGTAAATAATCAGATTTGAAAGTTTAAAAAATGTTATCTACAAAGTTACAACCGCAATATACAAGCGCAATACAATAAAATTACCATTAAAGGAATAGAATAACTTACAACCTTGGAAATATTTTCGCAGTTCAGGTGAAGGTGGTTTGTGATGCCACAGTACGCTTTTCTAACCACATTCAAATGTCATATACGAAATATACAAATGACATTTTTCCAATTTTTTTAAAGAGATTTCTTTTAATTTTCATCAAAATTATTTTGAAGAAAGCATTTTAGGCAATTGAAACTTTTACCTACCACTAAAATTTTTTGATTGGCAATTTCTTGCTTTTAAAATAAGTAACAGTAATTGTGTTTCATGTGAACAAGAAAATACTGAGAACTACTTACATACTTATAAGTTTATGAATAAAAAACACTCTAATTTATTATTATTAGTACAACAGTAAACTCAATAAGTAAATAAATTCATATTAGTGCGCTTGCTTAAAAAAACGAAATTTACATTTATAGTTAAATGTAGGTACATGGAGTTATATATGTATAAATACACCGCACCAATCTATAAATAACAATTATGATAATTACGTCAAGATCACAAACCATTTACGTCGTTTGAATTTTATTTAGAAAATCTGGCAAATAGAATTTTTTACACAAAAGGTTTTTTATTATCCATACAATTTTGCGCCCCCTCTACTCGTGCGCCTGGAGCAGTTTGCTCCCACTGCTCCCCGTAGCCACGCCCCTGACTAAAGCACCACATTGGACGACATTGGTCACCCTGATTATGGTCTTCCTTCCTTTTGTGTTTTCTCCATTGAGCTTCCATCTTGCTGCTTGGGTATACCGTACTGATGAGGACTAATAAGTCCGAAACACGTGTATACGGTTGCTTCTTAGATGGCGGATATGCCCGATAATACCTAATTATTTTTAAGTTTTACATCCGGTAGCGACCCCTACGTCTCTTTTTCCAGTCTGTTTCTAGTCATATAACATTTTGATGGGGCAGATCTTAAAAAAATAACAAACTAAGTAGGGTGCTTCTTACACAACCTCCACTAGCTTTTTGTTTTTTTCATGCAACTCAGAGTTCTAACAATTTATTTTTGGTTTTAAGCTATTTTAAATTTTGTCAGATTGAATAGTGAATACATACTGTTGGTCGTACTGCCGCACAGCGCGTTGAAACTTGTATTAAAAGATTTATACAAACTATGAGCAATAACGTCTGCGGGCACAGGGTTGGGTCCCCTGTGTTAGCAGATTCGCAAAGCCCTTAATATTAGGCATTAACATTGTTATTGTATACGTAATACCCTTAAAATAACCCACCATATGTGTGTCTAAAACTGACAAACCCTAAAAAGCTCTCATTGTTCCTTGTAGTAAGCAGTATGTACATTTCTAAGTGTTTTTTTGCAGTGAAATGCCCCAAAAACCACTAATTATTTTTAATTAATTAATACGTTTTCATTGGAAATGGGACAAAACATTATATATTCTGTAAAATACGCTCATGCTTCACATGTCACCTAACTCCAAAACTATTAGCTTTAGAAAAGAAAGCACTTGAGGAAAACTTGTACAGAACTTCATACACTACAACTTTTCTAATTTATATTCTTTGTTATGGATGTGCCAGAATGAAGATAGTTTACAAAACCTGTATTTGCAAATTATAACCAACTTTGTCCAACTTTGTCAAACTGCGCTCGTAGATAATTACTGAACAAATGGGCTATAATAACTAAACCCTAAAGGCTTTGTGCGAGGATTGAATGACCACAAACCATGACCAAACCGAACAATCTATCTTCGTAGTCCGTTTGAACGTTATAAACTACAATTTCACGCAGATCGCACTGCATTCAAAATTATACGTTTCGGTGCACCGAACGAACCAGCGCCATCTATGAGCTGCGCACCGCCAAGTTTGGACTTAATTAATTCGGTGCAGCGAGAACGCGGAATTGCGACGCGACGGTTTGATTACTAATGGCGATGAATTAAAGTTTCCAAGGCACACCGCTACTGCGGCTGCTACCAACACCGATTAATCAATCTTCTCGAATGACGAAAAAAGTTGGGCAGCGTGGTGGAATTTATTTCCAATTTATTTCCGAAGCCGAATGCCGACGAAATAGAAATAAGTGCTGGAGTTGAGGTGGAATTGGAAAGAATTAATCTAATTGAAGTGTCCACAAATTGTTTTAGTGGCTAAATTGAGAGACCTGAACAGTGTGTCCTAAACAGAACAGTATTGGAATCAATAAAATTCAAAGGAAGTAATTTTGTGTGTATGTCACGTAGCTAAATTAGAAGAATTAGAATGTGAAAGGAAATTAAGGGAAGTTGTGAAGGTTCCTGGTTCAAATCCAGGTCGAGTATTTTCTTTGATCTTTATTAATTTTCAATTGCATTCTTATTCTTTGTATTAAATGTGTACGTTCAAGGAGAAAAAATGAAATTAGATAGGTACATATTTATACCAGGAAGCTGTAATATACCTTAATGGCCTTTGGGTTATAACTTATAGCATAAGAGGAATCATTCTGTTTAGAATGATGATAACGTAGCAAGCGTTATGCACTGACTGCCCTATTATTACCCTAGATTTTTGACCTCCAGATAGGCACGGAAATTGACTGTTTGAGATGGCAGTCAAACTCAGGACAATTCTTTGCTGTGATTTTGTCACGTTTTGTCCTCGTATGATATACATCGGTGATAAGAGTGACAACAGCTATAATAATAAAAGTAATGTAATTACAGCGACATATCCTATCAGTATTTTTGTTCTAGTGTTATATAAGGCCAACTCACTAAACTATCTCAAAAGCCAAATCACAATGAAAAAGAAATTAAGTTTAAAAAAATAACGTATTAAAGTTGTAGCTGAAAATTTATAATTTTTAGACTATACTCCATTTGTAAACAAGTAAGAATAAATTCCAAATAATGTTTTTAGAGGAACTTTAAGTTGGCAACACTGTTTTCATTGACCGCCATTTTGGCAGCTACCATGTGATTTATCTTTAGTTTGGTTTGCCATTTCATCATGAATAGACTAACGCCTGAACAACGCATGCAAATTGTGCAGATTTATTTCGAAAAAGACGGTTTTGTTCGTGAAACGCATCGCGCACTACGTCCATTCTATGGTCGGAGCAATCGTCCATCAGAGCAATTAATTCGATTAACAATGCAACGGTTTCGCACCACGTTTACTTTAAATGATAACACGCATCCTCTGAGACGTCGTACAGTGTATACCGAAGAAGCTATTGCTGCTGTAGAGCGCAGCATCGAGGAATACCCGAATAAGTCCATCCGCCATCATGCACAACAATTGGATCTGTGTCCATCCACTTTATGGAAAATTTTGCGGAAAGATCTTTGTTTGCGGGCTTACAAAATCCAACTCGTGCAAGAATTGAAGCCGCAAGACCACCGGGCACGGCGTACATTCGGTGAATGGGCCCGAAACGAGATTGCTGTTGATAACGATTATCACAAGAAAATTTTGTTCAGCGATGAAGCTCATTGTTGGTTGAATGGCTACGTCAATAAGCGAAACTGCCGCTTTTGGAGTGAAGATAATCCTCAAGCCATTGTTGAGACACCGTTACATCCAGAAAAATTGACAGTTTGGTGTGCTTGGTGGGCTGGTGGAATAATTGGTCCTTACTTCTTTAAAAACGATGCCGGTCAGAGGGTTACAGTCAATAGCGACCGCTATAGAGCCATGATCAATGACCTTTTCGTTCCTGAATTGAATCGCCTTGATGTGGGGCAGCTGTGGTTTTAACAAGACGGCGCAACATGTCATACAGCGCGTGCCACAATCGATTTGTTGAAGGAAGCGTTTGGTGAGCGCATAATTTTGCGTTGTGGACCTGTGAATTGGCCTCCAAGATCGTGCGATTTAACACCGCTGGGCTATGTTCTGTTGGGGTATGTGAAGTCGCTAGTCTACACCGATAAGCCAGAGACGATTGACGACTTGGAGGCCTACATTCGCCGCGTTATTGCCGATATACGGCCCCAAATGCTCCAGAGAGTGATCCAAAATTTGACCTCACTATTGGACTTCATCCGAGCCAGCCGCGGTGGTAATATTCCAGAAATAATACCTAAATAAAAATGGTAAAAACTTAACGTACGAAAAATTATAAATTAAGTAACGTTTACATAAACTTAACTTAACTTAGCATCCGAAAACTTAAAAACGTAACGTAACTTACGGAATTGTTCACTCAGCCGCAATTTTACAGATTCCGTACGCTAAGTGCACCGATCACAGGCTCTCGATTTTAACAATTTGAATGACGGTGACACTAAACTAACCAAAAAAATTAAGTCGTGTGACTTCAACTTTGTTGTATTTGTATTGTTTTGCAATATTTTTAGCACGAATCACGTATTATTATCGTGGATGATGGAACCTTGATTCAACTTGTGTGTACGTAATAAAACACACAGAGAGAGAAATATTGCGACAGAAGTAGATGTATTAGGTTAGATTAGTGTATTTGACAGTTCAACAAAAATGTATTTTATCTATTGCTAGTTATTCGCTCGACATCTATTTCAACTGTGGGGAACTGCATTTGAACTGATGTGACAAGAGGGAAATTATAATCAAATAGGAAAATATGTATCTACATTTGCGTTGTGATGACATTATGTCGTGCGTTAAAAACACAAAAGCACAACCAAAAGCACATGTTTGTTATAAGCGATGTACGAGTGAAGCAGTCCGTGACGTAAGGGACATTTATACATACGGTCGTAGGTAATCATATTTGTGTGATATTGTGCCATTGTCAAATGCGCATGTCACACACCCCAACGTAAGTGAATGTAAACGGAACCGTTCTAACTTTCACATGTAAAGTATCGTTCGCGCCCACTTAACTTATCTTAGCGTACGAAAAATTACACAATGCACAATATTTAGAACTGTTCCATTTACATTTACATTTACATTTACACATATAATTAAATGAAGTTCAACTTTCACTACTTGCGTTGATTGTCAATGGATATAGATAGTCAGCCATGGGTTAGTTGGGGCCTTAACATCCAGAGGGAATGATTTTCTGCAAGATTCATTTACAAATTATAGCGTTTTTTGACTTACAATTTGATGCACGCACTTGGTGCGAACTGGCTGAGGTCGAGCATAAATATATAATAAATATATAACTCGGAAAGGTATAATTTGTTAATGAATCTTGCTCAAAACCATGCCCTCTGGATGTTAAGGTCCCAACTAACCCATTGCTGACTATCTATATTCGTTGACAATCAACGCTACTTGTTTATTTTTCGTACATTAAGTAAAATGATGTACGAGGCTTTAAGTCTGGAAATTAAGCGGATAAACGACCAATTGCTTGATCAGCTGACAGATTGACAGCTCTCAGACGTTGTTTTGACAGCTAAAATAAATGTGACATTGGTGTAAAATTTTACCACATTCAGCAAATCATTGCGAGGGATTTCTAGTGACAAATATTAATCGAAATCTGAGCATAATTTCAGTGAGATTTCACAGTAGCTAAGGGCAGGCTTGAAAAATCTACCTATTCTGACATCGTCAATGTTCATAAAAGTCAATGTCTTTAATAACATAATCAGAGTCCATACCACTCCATACACAATAATCGATTTTAAAATTAAATGATTAGTACCTATTTTATCTGACGAGAACATAATTTAGGTTATAATTCATGAGCATGCAGTTCATACACAAACAGCCAGGTGACCCAAATCCGTCAAAAAACGCCAAATATATGAGTTAATTTACGTGACATTCGGCAGTCGTGAGTTATAAACAATAAACCACTGAACTGTCACTATAAGCCACCAAATCACCGAACTGTCACTATAGAGACATAAACCATGACATAAACCATCGAACTATCATCGGTGAGGATTGTCTCTATAGAAACCTACATAACGAATAAAAGGATTGTGATTCGTCTCTAAAAGGACGTAATGTAGATACAACAGACGTAGATTCAAACATTTCAGTGAGCATCTCTATTACATTTACCTAAAATGGTATTTTCAATATCACATTTTAAAATAAACAAATAGAATTGAAATGACTTGAATGCAATTCGAGTGCCAGATTTGCCGGAAGCGATTCAATAAGATAGGTAAGTTCATATTTACGAGAAAACAATGACCGTAGGAATACGTACGTTCTGCAATGCTTGCCGATTCGACTACACGGCAATATCCATTGTTTATAATCCCTTTCGCATTGAATCTTGTATGCGGAGGCTGCATATAACTACAAACGACGTTTCTATTTTCGAGATGAAGGTACCGAAAATGTCTAGTTTGATGATAGAATATGATATCAATATATAAATGCATAAATTTAATATGTGATATCAGGTATTTCTTTGTAATATAAACTGAAACTAACTTAACATTTTCGATAAATAGGATACCTAAACACCATTAAGTAAAAACCTAACATAACTGTGTTAGGTATGAATCGTATGAAGTTAACAAATTAGTTATTTAAATCGTCAAAATTATTATACACACAATATTCTCGTATAAAATTAGATTTTTTATTTGTCAACGGTCTGCGGAGTTTTACTCCACTCAATCAGTCGTGTAATTTAAAGTTTTTAAGTCCAGAAATTTCGGGAGTATGTAAATCCCGCTTAAAATTTTCTCGCGGATAAGTGGATTACCTGAAACTGCGTGTTTTGAAATTCTCATCGTAAATTTCGAGTGAAACTCGAGTTTGATTAAATTTTACAGCAAAAAAATTAAAGTTGGTTGTCAATCAAACTTCTGTAATTGAGAAACTTAATTTCATTGGAATCCCCAGCAGATTACAGTTGGTTCTCGTTCTTTTTCTTTTGGGTACATTTTCGATTGGATGTAGGAGAAATGTAAATTATGAGATATTGTAGATCCTCGATTTTTACTTTTTCATGCTTCACAAAGCAGTCAATTCTAATTAATCCTAATATAACAGAGTTTATAATTGGAAAATTGAAATAAAACTGAAGGAAAGGCACTAGAAAGTAGAAAGGGACTAAGTTGTATAATATTACATGTATATTTATTACAGCATCTCTCATATTAAATCTATCCTTTCAATGTTTTAGTTGTAGAATAAAATGATATGGCCTGATGTAAGAATATTTTTGAGCAAAAATTATTTGATAACAGTGATTGGCACATAACATTATTGTGCTACCATTAAAGTAACAGTGTGCAACAACAACAAAAATCCTGTATGCAACTTATTGATAATAAACAACTACAGGCCTATGTATCTATATTACCAGTACTATCGAAAACGCTTGAATCCCTGCTGAAGACAAGATTGTTAGCTTATTTCGAAAAACATTCTTATTTCTGTTCAGAGCAGTGGCTATCTGAAGAATAGTTCAACAATGAAGGCATTAATAAGTCTGATTGGAACGATACTCACGAATTTTAACAACTCTAACAAGTCGTCGGCATTGCTAATGGATTCATCAAAAGCTTTTGATTGTGTTAGTCATGCCAATCTTTTGCATAAATTGGAACATTACGTGATAAGGCGTCGCGCTTTAAAAATGTTTGGGTCTTATCTTAGTAATAGGAAACAAGTGGTCATTACTGAAAATAGAAGATCTTTTGAACTCAACATAAAGCATGGAGTTCCACAAGGTTCAATTTTGGGGCCAATTTTGTTTTTAGTTTATGTAAATGACTTGAGTAGCAATCTGACTGCGAGTACACCAATTCTTTTTGCGGATGACACCACAATAATAAACAACGGTGAGACGGTGAGTGAACTACTTCGTAGGGAAGACACCAGTCTTGCGGAATCTAAACAGTGGTTCTGAGCCAACAAATTATGCTTAAACACATCAAAAACGCAAAAAATTACTTTTAGCACGACAGCAACAAATTTTGAATACGTTAATCTGCTTGGAGTTCAAATCGATTCCGGTTTAAATTGGGGACCCCACGTTGATTATCTGTGCAAAAAGCTTAATGTTGTCACATACCAACCCAGAAAACTAACAAATATAACTAGCTTTGAAACTGCTGTGGCGCTATTAATGCTAACTTCCACAGCATGATTAATTATAGCGCTATTTTGTGGGGAACTTCAAGCCATGCATGTAGGGTGTTTTTAATTCAGAAGAAGAGGATTGAGGATCGTCAGGAGTCAGTTGCAGAAGTCCCTGTAGATAAACTTTTTAGACTTTTGCAAATATTAACTGTGCCTTCACTTTACATCTTGAACTGCTTAGCATATATTAAACTTTTAAACAGCTTTTTCATTCCCAAAATACTAAGCACGATTACAATACAGAGGAAAAAAAAAGAAAAAAAGATGATTTATCGATACCGTTCCATCGCTTGCAAATATGTAAACAGTTGGCTATTTATCAAGGCATTAAATTTTATAATATGTTAAGTTATGAGATAAAACATCTACCTGTGGGAAAATTTAAAATTCTTTTGAAAAAAGTTTTAACTCAGAGTGCTTTTTATACCGTGGATGAATTTGTCAATTCCAATGCTAATAATATGTTCCACCATTAGATTGCTGTGTTGCTTGCTTTGTTGTTATTATGACTTTCTGTAATGCCTCCAGTGGAGTTGTATTGAGAAATAAAGATTATTGTATTGTATTGTATTCTGTTCCAATATGTTACTTATTGGTGAGTTTACAGTAACTTTGCATAAATTGCCAAATACAATGGCAAAAAAATATAATTATTTCATTAAAATGTAAACTTAATTATTTTCAAAAATCCTCGTACACGTCAATTTTTAATAAATAACAAATATACATTTTTATACCAAAAAACACTTTGTGACCACCTATTGTTCTTTTTTCGTATGACGCGACGTCATCATTTTTTCTTATAATAGCAATCTAAATTTATTTGTTGTCGTTTATAATAGGCCTTTTAATTGTCTTAATGGTAGCATACAAATTAGATGGCCTTACACAAGAAAGTTTCGCAGCATTGTCGATAGATTTCTATTCGTTGAATATGAATTCGGTTCGTAAGTTTTCACAATATCATTATAGACCTTCAAAAAGGACTCAATATATCACCTACAAAACGTAGACCTCGTATTAAATTCATTAAAAAAATTACAGCAGAATAAAATATAAAACAAAAGAAGGGAAAATAAAAATAAAACATATGTTAAACACTGCGAAAACCAAACAAGAAATACCCACACAATATTACATTACAATAAGACAAACTTAAAGTAATTATTAATATTAAAAATAATAAATATAAATTGAACAAAATATGAATTATGAGAGACCACATGAAACATTTAGTATTTTTTTTTGAAAACTAAGTGTTCTGGGTTCTTTCCCAAGTTCTTTTATGTGGTCCTATTAGTTTTTCAATTTCTTAAGTTCTTAGTTACAATCGTTTAAAATACGATTTCGTTAACATTTCAAATGAGTGTTTTCAGGGAATTGGGAAATAATTAAGTTCATATGAAACTTTTTCCTTTGTATGGTTAAATTGAGGGTTTGGCTTAATAGGAAGTACAGTACTATGCCACTGGGAATTCAAATAATTAGGAAATAACACACAAATCATTCAACGGTTTGTTACTTATGCATCAGGAAGTTTCAGGAGTTTCATGCAAAAATTAAAAACAAAATTATTTACTTAAATTTGCCATCAATCACTATATTGACCTCACTCAGTTCCCACTTATTAATGAAGTCCTGAAACTTACTGTGCGTATTCAAAAAGAATTTATTTTCAGTAAATGTATCCATATTATTATGTTACAAACATAATGTGACATATCAAATTACTCAGAAAAAGAAATGCTGAATCTAAATATGTATAACACTAATCTCGCTCTTCAGATAAACAAAAGTTTAATTTGCTTCATTGCATATAAGAAACGGCCCATTTTTCAAAAGTATCGAATTTTCCTTTTTTCAAAATATCTCTGAAACCATTTATAATTCAACTGTTTTATAGTAGGTACCCATCAACAAAATTATACGGAAAATTTCAAAATGATTGGTATTCAAAGTAAGATAGCATCTGTGAAACATTTATTGATTCATTTTTAGCTACTCATGTTTACAAAGCTCAGAGGTCTTGGATAAATAGTAATTTGCTTGCAAATCAATCTAAGCAAAATGTTTAGAATATACGCTCATCTAATAACTGTGACAGTTATTAGACGAAATTAGTGCCCTATGGCCTATACTATAGTGAGTCTAGTGGGTAGCTATTGGAAATTTAATTATATCCTGAAGCAACTACGGCTTAGTATCCTATTCGTTGAAAGCTGCGGGTCCAGTGGAATTGATTACAACCGCTGCGATTCGACGGTTTCGTCATTCAAAAGGAACAGGTAGGTAATCGTTCTTGGAATATCTGTTACCTTTGTGGTCCTTCCTCGTAATTAATACATTGAACTTCCAATCAACCTTTGTAAAGTACCTTAGGCTACGGTGTACAAGGACTGAGAAATTCGCAGTAGACCGTTATCACTAAAAATAGTCTGATCAATAATACCGCCAACGTAGAAGGGGGTAAGCTAATGCCGGTGAAAAGTTTTGCAGTAATTTGTTTGATTATATGTATCTTAAGTAGATATGGAGTATGGTAGGAGGTATATTTGAAGGAAAAAAATCAGCTGTCAACACTGTTAAAGCTGGTAATGTCATGCCGGTTTTGTGAGGTACGAGTAGTAGTGAAGTGCGATGTGTGTTAAAAAGCAATTAAACGACACGCAGGTGAAACAATATTACGCTAAAAGGTCTTTGACCAATAGCCATCACAATATGATATAATTTAAAAAACCTAAACGTTAACGCAATAGTATATTACTATTAGATTACAAGAGCTGTAACTAGCATATTACGTACGAGTGGAAAGTTAACATACGAGCCGCGAAGCGGCGAGCGTTGCTATTTTTCACGTGCACGTAATATGCGTTACAGCTCGACTATTGTACATAATTTTACCTACGACCGACAATTACAGATCACATCACTTACTTTAAATAAAGCAGAAATATTGCCACAGAAGTAGATGTGTTAGGTTAGTATATTTGACAGTTCAACAAAAATGTAGTTTATCTATTGCTTGTTATTCGCGCGACATCTATTTTAACTGTGGGGAACTGCATTTGAATTTAAGAAGTTATATAGTACTAGCTTAGTAGGTTTCTATCTGGGATTCCCTCCTTGCATTGATTCTTGTTTTTGCACATCTAAAGTTTTAAAGCCTTCTTGGCATAAAACAATTTTTGATAATTTAATACATATTCTGAATACAATTGTTATTATTAGTGGTTTAAATGTACAAAGTAGTGCAGATTTGTGTTGTCACTGATACGTTAAGACAGGAAAAATTCGTTTAAAAGATATTTTGAAAAATGCAAAATTAGGAGCTTTTGGGATATGGTCATAAGTTTTTTATTTATGGTCATGTCAAGAAGCCGTTTTTTGAATTTTAAATTATGAGGTAAACACTGCATATTTGTGCTACAGAAACATGTGATTACCTTTTACTGAAATTGTTATGTATTTTTCGCTTTTGTATAAAATTGTAAATAATTAATAAGGAAATCACTCTGTGTTAGGAAAATGTTTTCAAGTTTTACAGGCAAATTGTATACTTCTCTTCATACATCAAACAGTAGGTAATAATCCATGTTATGCATATATTATCCCGCTAACTGAACGATGTCGATGGGGCTGAATTTTTATCAAAATGTTGATAATTTGTCACAAATATTTGCACAACTTTTGTAGTCTTTTGGTATTGATTTCTGGCAAATGTACCAATAATGGACCTAAACTTAATTTTTTCGAGAAACGGCCATTATAGCTTTCAATTTTCTATAGCCGTACACAGAATTTGATGTAGCATGCAAGGTGATCGAAAAACATGAAGTGGTTAAATTTTTCCAAAAGCAATCTACCAATGCTTTACAAATACATAAGAAATCTTCAAGGGAAATATTGTTCTAAATTTAATTATATGCTCAAATGTCAAATTGGAGTATTTTTACTTTATCATACGCAGTATGTAAAGTATTGTAATCGTGCCAAAAAATTTTTTTGAGATTTTAGCGGAAATATGTCTTTTTGGGTCCCCTGAACATTTTTGACCAAGGTACAAAAAAATGTCTGTGTGTGTGTGTTTGCAAATGAGCCTCTATTTGTGTAATGTCGTCAAAATAGTTAAATAATAAATTAAAGGAGGGGAAATTTTCTATAATTTATGTATATGACATTTTTTGGTAGAATTTATAGTTTAGCTGCATGAGCAAATTCTATTTCATCGAGATCGGTCGTACTGCTTTAAAACTAGTAGCCAGGATATGTCAGATTTTTTGATTCTAATGACAGTAGCTAGTGTCAAACGCTAATGTTTTGTAAATACTACTGTCAATATAGGCTGCGTTCGGATATTGAACACCGTTACACTTTTTACACCCAATGACACGTAAGTGTCATTTGGACGGTGTACCCGGTGTCAACGGAGTACAATATCCGAACGCAGCTTTAATCGAGATATCTGTCTAGTTCTACTAGTTTTATTTTAATGCAGACATAGCCGATCTCGATCAAATAGAATCTCATGCAGCTAAACTATTAATTTTCTATATAGTATGATAAAGTCATGTGCCTGGCCACATCAGATTTTTTTAATCAGGAATTAGAATCAAAATGCTGCAAGATTATGTCTACTACTACAAGATTGAAAAATATGTTCTACTAGCAAGTTTTACATAAAATTGAAACAATGTCTGTTACGGAGACAGGTTAAAATTGGTTAAAGTATAGATATGAGATAATAGATATAAGTTACACCTTCCTCTATAAGTGTAAAAGCATCATGTAAAAATATCAATATGTTAGGTATACTCGCTTTTCACTCAAAACTTTACTTCTATGCGTACATGAATCAGATATATTTTATACGTAATGTGGATAAAACAATAACAATTACTATACAGGGTGTGTATAAATTGGCGGAATAGCTATACGTGGCGATGTTCTTCGTAAAATTCTGAGTCAAAAATCTTTATACTAAAATGTTGTAGCGTCATTATTGTGCCCTCAGGAGCCATTTGAAAGAAACATAGATTTGGCAACGCTGAATCCAACAGGTGTTCGTGTTACTATGCACCTGTAAACAAACAAGTCAAATTACTTAATTTGATTATACAACTGTCAAAAGTGACAAATGCCAAAATTAAGTTACCCATGTTCTACAGTGTTGCCGAATGTATTTTTATGACAAAATTAACGAAATACCGAAATTAAAAACAAACTTTTTAGGCAGAAAGATAACATTTAGGAAAAGAAAAATTTTCAATATTGTTCTTTATTCTAAACTGCAGCTTCTCCATCAATAGATTTCAAATAATAACACCATTCAAGAGATCGGATATCATGACTTTGGAGACCTCGTGAAGACTCAAGAAGCACGGTACAACATTTTAGATTATAGATTGTCTACTCAGAATTTTGCGAAGAACACCGCCACGTGTAGCTTTTCCGCCAATTTATACACACCCTGTATATACGTTATCACAACGTACTATTAGGAAGTTCTTGAATGTTGTTGGCCAAACTGGAAAACCGCATATGTGCGTTTTTGGCAAAGGCATACAAAACTAGCTCAAAGAGTAACTGTTGTTATTTTTTCTGACACAAATAACATTTTAAAGAAAATTACATATTTTTTAGTTAATTATTAATATTTATTAGAAAACATCTCTAAAAGTAAAGAAGCAAATGTTAGGTTTGGCAGATTGGCCGCCCATATGTTGTAGTATATTTATCTGCAATTAAATCCGCTTTAGTTATTGGTTAACTTGTATTTAGATAGCCAATTCTGTAGCGATAATGTGCAGTAATTAAGGTACCTGTCAAGTTCTCAAGTACTCTGTTACAAAGTCTGTTACATTTATTCTTAACATTTTGGTTTCTGGTTCATCCAAATATCTTGAAAAAGATACACAGTTTGATATAAAACTTAGAAAAGATCAAGTTACAGAAAAATGTAATTTAACGAGAGTAATTACAAAAATTGTGGCACAATAAAATAAAACCAACAAAATGTCCACAGTGGACTTCATTTTGCTATATTAAATTAAATAAATTTCCTCTCAATTTCTCATGGTTAACATTTGAGAGATATACGTAAAATGCAGCAATAACAAATTTGTCAGAATCTGAAAGAAAATGTGAATGTTATTCTTCATTCTAAATCGAAAATTCAAAATTTCAAATGATCTGTAGAAACAGAATTTCGGAATTTTCGGGGTGTCCACACACGTTTGTACATACTTTCCATCATTACTTACTCATGATATTATAATTACATCCAAATTTGCCACTTTTTAACCACCTTCCTTTCATTATCGATCTCGGAAACACGAAATAAAACGAACGGAAATTCCTCTAATCTGTTTTGAACGTTTCCGAATTCGGACGGATGAATTATTTGTTTCGTTGCACTACGTTATTCATCATCGCGGTCGGGAGGACGCAACCGGATATCCTTCGTCCTAATATATGGCGGCGGTGAGACGCTACAACCACCGTCTTAAAAAAAGAATTCCTAGACACTCCAACAGCTTCCAAAGTCGATGATTAATTGGGCGGCCTTACGGACGGAAAAACGACGAACAAGGATCCGGCGAAAACGTCCCTTACTACTTCCTTCCTTCATCCGTTTTCCCCCCAAACAAGTACCAAAAGAGATGTTGTGGGCTTTCTTCACTTTCTTAATTTCTTTTTAATTACCTGTTCGATCGACGCAGCGGCTACTAGGGACCGCTTGAGAACCCATTCACTTTCTAATGGGTAAGTATAATTACCGAACTTTGCCTTTGTCCCGATTGACTAATTTTGGAGATTATGGGAAGTCTTATGATACAATTAATTTGACCGTAATTTGACCGGTGTCTTTATCTTGTTAATTAATTAAATAATTTGGGACGAGATGTGGAACTTTATAATTTTTGCAAGAATAAAGGGATAGAACGATCAAAAGTTTTTTAAGTGGCAAGTTATAATTTTTGTTTACATTTCGGTAGGATTTTTTAGTCTCTATTCAACTGTCTAATATTTTCATTTCAATAGCTTACATCAGAAAACAATCAGGAAAGACAGCCTTATGTTGATCCGTGAAGATTAATAAATTTAGCAAGTAGCCCAGTTATCCAAATGTAAAACGAACAAGAAATTGTCAAGATGAATTAAATAACCAAGGTTCTAACAAACATTTTGATTCTTTTGACTAACTGTAATAATAAATTAAGTCCGTATTGAAGTAATTAAGTCCCGATGAATAATAAATAGCATTTTTCTACTTTGCATTCACAATGCACACATTGTAACACTGTTTTCGGTGTTACAATTAACAAATTGTAACATCGTTTTTAGTAACTTTTTTTTATAAGATTGGTACATATTGATATCGATTGATATCAAATGCCTTATGCGATATGTCAAAGGAACAACACATAACCACACACTGCCTCTTTTTAATCGCTTGCAATCGCATAAACTGCGAAATATCAAGATTCTATACATATTTAAACATGCGTGTAG
Source organism: Aphodius sticticus (assembly GCA_963966075.1). Classification (NCBI taxonomy): domain Eukaryota; kingdom Metazoa; phylum Arthropoda; class Insecta; order Coleoptera; family Scarabaeidae; genus Aphodius; species Aphodius sticticus. Next base: position 14,566,861 of record OZ014506.1, read on the forward strand.
CATGCTTAAGTATTGCCAAAGGGTTGGGGCTTTCTTAGTTTTGCTGTGTTCATCAAAATACGCCAGCATGACGTTTTCGGTGATGTTTTGCGACTCTGGTAAGTGATCGTCATCATTATTTTCAATTAAACATCAAATTCCCTTTTCTGATATAATTCAAGGACCACCTTTACTTTAATAAGTGATTATGCGAAGATCAAACCTACATCGTAGATATGAACGATTTTAATTACTGCTGCGAGATTGTATATGCGCAATAAATGGTTTATTGAATATCAGCATACACGTAGGAAGCTATAGTACATTTAAACTGTTGAGGATTTCTTAGTTTATGTAACGTATAAGTTTTCGGTAACATTTTGGACCGAATTCTGCTCGGTTCAATACCGTATTCGTTTTGTCCGTCGCTTTCGACTTGGTCTTAGTTCTAGTTGTGTGCAACGTAAGTAGAGGTAGCAAGCCGATTCGGGAACCTCCTCCATGACCTTGACCTTGTACCCAAGGTACTCAAGGTCAAGGTCATGGAGGAGGTTCCCGAATCGGCTTGCTGTTGAAAATGAGTAGTCCTCAAATCAAGGTCAACATGAAAAATGAGGATGTTCCCAAACCGGCTCCTCCTCAATCTTAGCCTGGAGGTCAAAGTATTCAAGGTCATAGAGGAGGCTTCCGAATCAGTTTAACGTTAAAAATGAGTAGTCCTCAAATCAAGGTCAATATTAAAAATGAGGATGTTCCCAAATCGGCTCCTCCTCAATCTGAGCCTTGATCTCAAAATACTCAAGGTCAGAGGAGGCTGCCGAATCGGCTTGATGTTAATAGGAGATCAGCGACTGGTCAAGGTTTATGGTTTGTGGTTTGGAACCCCTTCCATCACAAAGCACTATATATAACGGCTGGATTACTATTAAACGTTGTGCAAATTTGAAGTCCTCACAAGTGAATCAGTGAAGTTAACGTACGTCAACCAGTCAAATTACGAAAATATTAAGTATGTTTCTTCTTTTCAATAATCTAATATGAAGTTATTAATTGTTTAAATATCGTTAGAAATGCTGTCAACGGTTCCAGACCTGAAACGGGTGATTCAGTTGCAACGACAACAATACGATCTTCGTCGTCAGGATCTAGAAGATAAAATTAAAAATACTGTTCTTCCGAATATATACGTTTATCGGTGGGAGGCTACCTTGGATCTTCAATGGCAACTTCAACCAATTTATTTGGGTATTAAGTTTTGTGAGGAATATCTGAATGATAAAATATCTATTGACATGTTCATAGAAAAAATGCAGAACCATGATTTATTATCCAGCATATGTAAAGAGTTAGATGACCTGCTCAACAAAACATTACTCCTTCGCTTAATCGCTTAGACGTACTTGTGATATAGAGTAAAATAAAGTCATACATTGTATAAACGTTTATTATTTTTTGTATTACCAACTATCTTGTCCACTTCTTACCATCGAAGCCGAGACATTCATTGAAGATCGTCAGTTTATATAGCCAAATAAATATTTTCAATTGTTTTATAGAATTTTTTTTATATAAGGTTATCGTCATTCCCGAGATTGTCATTCCACTTTCATCCTAAGAACGAAACCTTACCTTCCCACTACTACTAGTCGTCATGGGTGTTTCTTATTATATACGGTACGTTTTCTTCGATGATAACGGTAAAAGATTGAAGCTGGATACTCTGGAGTCCTACAAATTCCAAAAGGTTGGGCAGAATGTAATGTACCTCCTGGTGCAACGATAATTAGAATAGTTGGTTTCCATGAAGAAGAAGAAGATGATATAACTGATTATTCTGATTCCGAGTCTGAACTGGACGAAGGTGAAGTAGATGATGAGGAGGAACGTAGCGATGAAACTATTATATAGTATTTTTTTTGATAAAAGATTATCGTTACCCCGAGATTGTCATTCCACTTTCATCCTAAGAAGGAAACCTTACAAATTTAGTGAAATGAAGTTTGTTACACATAAACTAACATTGCCAGTGCAAAATTTTGATGTAAAATGTGATTTGAGAACATTTCAACGGCATAGTGACCTCTTTGGAGGTTTTTGTAAGCGAGCAATTATCGTTGGTGGTTCGGGAACCGGAAAAACAAACATCTTGCTGACACTACTAACGCATCCAAATGGATTACGTTTTCAAAACGTTTACCTCTGCTCCAAATCGTTAAATCAACCTAAGTATGAATATTTACGTTGTTTGATGAAACCAATGCATGAATTCTTTTATTGTGAGTGCTCCGATGTAGATGATATGGTTACACCCTGCACAGTAAAAGAGTATTCTGTTGTCATTTTTGATGATGTTCAATGTACACCGCAAAATGTTATAAAGGAATATTTTTCCTTCGGACGACATAAGAACGTTGATTGTTTTTATTTATGTCAATCTTACGGCGCAATACCAAAGCATTTGTTGAGGGACAATTGCAACCTCATTGTAGCTTTCCGTCAAGATGTTACGAATTTGAAACACATTTTCGACGATCATGTTAGTGCAGATATGACTTTTGATAAATTTCAGGATATTTGTCGTCAATGTTGGACTGATACATATGGTTTCCTAGTAGTTGACCTGGACTGTGCAAAAAACAGTGGTCGGTATCGCAAAGGATTTGACACATATATACAGCTCTAATACAGAAAACGGACAGTTGAAATTAACTTGTAATTCATTCAACATGGATAAGGAACTTGCTAAAAAGTTATTACACGTCCGTGAAGAATTGCGTAATAAGCTTAAATTGTTAAAAGCTGAAATTGCAGCATCCCGGCAAAGTGCCGAGACAGCTTATACACCAATAACTGAACCTTTGAAAGCTATTGCAGATCGGTTACAAACGGTTCAAATCATGCCAAAACTGGAGCAATCATACGGAGAAGATGAGTCATTTACGAATTCTAAAAAAAAAGGAAAACGTCTAAATATGAATCATATGAAGCAGATGAGACATCCATACCGCATGATAAACCAAAGCAAAAGTTCTCCAAATTTCAATCACTAACTGATACTTCAACCCCAATACAATCGCGACGAAAGAAGACACCTAAATTTCTGAAACTTGAAGAAATTGGATCTCTGTCAACTGCAACTGAAACGGAGGCGCAGCAAACGGATGTGCCCTCTGATAATGACATAGAAGAAGTTGAAGATGATGACAGCTTCGATTTAGGTGAATTGAGTCGTGATGTTTCAGAACGTCTTCAAGAAACCAAGAAAAGGTTATCCGAAAATATGCAACAACCACAGGTACAAGCAGTCTTAGCACAATTTCATCCATTACCTCGCGCTTACATTGAAGAGTATAATACGGATGTTGAGGATATATTCGACAAAAAGTACGGAGTACGAGAAGATAAAGGTGATCTTTACATAGGAAGTAGCAAAGTTGAGTTTGTTGGTCCTAACCTAAGCGTTGCCGGTTTTGAATACAAAGGAACTCCAGGATTATATGAATTAGTATTTAAGAAGAAGCCAGGAAAGTTTACACCTCAAGATCTTCGTGAGTACAGAGATCTATTGAGACGAACAAATGCTGCTAGACTGCAATATAATCCGGAATTACGAATATCTGCCAACAAAGGGTACAAGTACATGAATATTATCAAACCTGCATTAGCAGGTAAAGTGCCGAATGTATGGTGGACCAAATCATGGAAAACTGGTTCGGGATATATTCAGAAACAGTTCAAACCAAATACAAAGGTGCAATTGCAATATTGGGACAATCCGAACGAACTTGTCAATCGGTTGCGTCTTCTACTAGCTTCCGAATCAGCTGGTCACAACGGGCATAATAATGAAATTATTTCAATTATTGAAGAATTAAAAGAAGCGAACATCATGTATTGAGCACACAACATTCATTTATAAAGCTACACACAATCCAGATAGATTCATTCATTCCATTTTTGTTCTATCACATCAATTAACATGACCATTGATCGTTTGGGAAGACACTTGATTCATAAGAAATACATTGCAAAACACAGAGCTTTACGTGTTGAACAAAAAAGTGATTACGTTATTACATTTGTTGGAGATGGCACGCTTTCATCCACAAACAATTTAATAATTAACAACAAGGGTTCCAAGGATCTCTATCGAAATCGTGTTTACCAAGGAACTATAAAACTTGTGAACGTTCCTCCAAGCATGACACTTATCATCAACGGTGCTGTCGTTATAGATCCTATTGGATATAAAATTAATCCTGGTGACTCGTTTTCCCTGAGCTATATTTCAAAACGTACAAGACCTAAAGAATCCTACTTTGTTGAAATATTACTATCCAACGATGAGTTCAGTTAAAAGGGATTTGAACAATGAAATTCACGCTCCTGTACGAAGAAATTTTCCAAGACGAAAAGTTATTATTAAAGGACTAAAGGATTTTTTTCAAGCGGACTTGGTCGAAATGATTCCATATTCAACAGAAAACAAAGGATATAAGTATATATTAGTGGTTATTAATACATTTTCAAAATATGCGTGGGCTAAACCGTTAAAGACCAAAACTGGTTACGAAGTTTCAGAACAGATGAACAACATATTTCTCGAAAAGAGACAGAATATACCGAAGAATCTTCAAACCGATATGGGGAAAGAATTCTACAATGCATCATTCCAAAACTTAATGAAACGTTACGGAATAAACCATTACAGCACATACTCCAGTCTGAAAAGTTCAATCGTTGAAAGGTTGAATCGAACGTTGAAGGAAAAAATGTGGAAAGAGTTTTCCATGCAGGGGAATTATCGCTGGTTGAATTTACTACCGGAAATAGTGAAAACCTATAACAATACTGTTCACAGTACAACTGGATTTAAACCAGTTAAAGTGAATCAGAAAAATGCTAAAACCATTCTTAAAAGCACATATAATTCCTTAAAAGTTATGGATCCTAAACATGCAAAGTTCAAGATTGGCGACTACGTTCGCATCAGTAAACATCGACAGGCCTTCACCAAAAACTATACACCAAACTGGTCTAATGAAATTTTCACCATCTCTAGAATTCAAAATACATTACCGAGAACTTACCTATTAAAAGATTCACTAGGAGAAGATATATTAGGAGGTTTTTATGAATACGAATTGCAGAAGGTTCAACATCCGAACGTCTTTTTGGTTGAAAAGATTATTAAACGAAAAGGAAACAAAGTCCTCGTCAAATGGATGGGTCTCAGCGATGCACATAATTCCTGGATAGCGAAAAGCAATGTATTATAAACGTTGATTGTTTTTTTTTTGGTAAAATTAATAAAACACTTTTTTCATTCAGAACGTTTTTTATTTGCCAGTTATTTATACAGCTGTATAAGAGATTAGTTATTTTCATAGAACATAGTTACTAATTCATCTAACACTAAATTGGCCTCAGGGTTTAGAATTTTATAGTGTCCCCATGCCAATGTATTGCAATTGTTATTTAGAAGGTATCGTTTATCATCTTTCGCTGATAAAGCAATTTTGTTCTTCAATTCAGTATACATTGTATGCAAGTATGATCGGAATACATACATTTTCTTAAGTATCTGCCCCCCCTCATTCACAATCCGCTTATAGTCATCTACAGTTAAGTGTTTGTCGATAACATACTTTTTCACTCCTTTAGCTTTTTTAACATTCTCTGCAACATTCACATCACTTCCTGCAACTTGTATGCAATAAGCTTTGGCACCTGTACCGTAAAATGACTCAATTATTCGTCCACCATACTCATCTTTCATTTTACTTATAATAGACTTGTTTCGTGGAATCTGATGGATATTAGACATAGGATAATTAGAGGTATCAAATTTATCAATATTCTCTTTAATATCATTATAAACATTATCAGCTTTAATAGATACAATTAAAGAATCTGTATCCGTATATAAGAGACATACGCGATCTCCATACTTCGTTTTAAGGAAATCATAATAAAAATCATACATGATACTTTTGGAAATTTCCAATACACTGAAACCTACATATAATGGTTTCTTGTAATGAACTTCTACAATTTTCATTTCAACCGCAACCAAACTTTCACTAAAAATTTTTGCCGACTTAAAATTCGGTTTCGCAATAAAAACCTCTGCTCCAATTTTTCTATGTCGTGACTCGAAATGCGTTAATAACTTTATGTCTACCCGATTCTCCACATTCTCCATAGTCTTGCCGAAAATGCTGTTGTTCATTAATTTGTAAAAATTTTTGATAAACTCATTGACACCCTCATTTCTTTTACTCGTGTTAAAATCTATGTAAGGTTTTAACCAATTATTTTGTTTGAATTCAAGAATTCGATAAATTTTCCCAAGTTCAAGCCCATGCTCTATACATTGAGTTAAATTTGAATAATGAATTATATACTTTGTTTTTGAAGACAAAGTGTTTAATAGTTTACGATTTTTGGATCCTAAAGGTGTTGTGCTTTCCGCACAGAATGGGAAATCATTATGATCGTCATGTAAATTAGCGGGATAATCCAAGTCTACTTCCAACACATAACCAACATTAGGATCACCATGCAGGTTTGCAACGTTTACAGTATCGATTTCTTCTTTCGTGAACCATCGAAATGATCCTAAAGGAAGATTTTGACACATTGCATGCCCATATAAATTTGTAGCATCTAAATAGAGAATGTATGATGTTTCCTTTGCGTTATCATAATTGGTAAGAAATGGATTATTTGCTATTTCTTTTCGTTTTGTACACATACTAACACCTCCTCGAATACCATTTTGAAAAAATAATAACATGTCAATATCTGTTAATAGATCCAATTTAACACCGGTCATACGCAACATTGCATCCCAACTCAAACCTGGGGCGGTAAAATACTGTGCCGGATCAAGTTTATAATCTTGAATACATATATCTCGGAAATTTTCAAAAACATCAGCTAAAAGCAGCACATCCGATGTTAAATATATATCTGCGTAATCACCAAGTGTCTTACATTCAAATATGCGCCAGACACGGTGGGCACGTTCATAATTTTTCACATCTACGCTTTTATCCGACAATATATCAAAAAATTCATCAGGAGTAGGCAGTTGCGGATAATCTAATTTTTGAAATGAATCTACAAAAGAATATGGAAAAATTCCTTTCTGCCGAAGTAACATGAATTTGGTATCATCTTTTATATGTCTTCTTAATTCTCTACAGCTGTCATTTACTAAGTACGATGCTAATTTCTCTAACGATGACGCCATAAACTTAAAGGTGTCTAAAAATCTAAGTTTTACAAATAATTTTTTAAATTTCCCTCTAGCGTCAATCATATGTCCAACACCTATTCGTTTTGTAAATGAAATATATTTTTCTTTATTTTGAGCAATAACATCTATTCGTTCTTGTTTTAACGCCATTGTTTTTACAAACAGATGGCTGTCATAATTACTTAGATTATGAAAGAAAACTGGTACAAATTTTGGAATTTTGTAATGAATGTTGCAGAGGGAATGAGCAACACCTCTGAAAGCTCCTGTTAGGTGATCATGGTCGCATACTTTATCATTAACATCCACAAATTTATCACAAATATGACATGTGGTTGTCTCACCGAATAAACGATTTTCCTCATCAGTTAATTTGTTCATTGGTTTTACTATACCCAAATGTTCTTTATAGATTCTCTGCACATCGTTTTCTAATTGATTCATAAATTCTGTAGCGGCATGCTCCCCTCTATATTTTACAAATTTGGATAAAGAATCATCATACGAACATTTAATATAATATGCAAAAGCGTAAGGTTCGTGCTCATAACATTTGGTTGTAAATGAAACTGACTCATCTAATTCTCTATCATCATTATGGGTAGGTTTCAACAATGCTTCAAAATCAGCATAGATAACAAACGGTACCTTCAATTGTTTTTCATAATTTTCAAATTGTAAAATATTTTCCCTAACTCTTTCCCCATACTTATTTATTCTTAGCGATTCGGTGGGTAAGACCGCCTTAACACGTTTACAATCTTCCCTCATGTGGCGTTCCAATTTACTTTCTTCTGAAAAATATACCAAACATCCCTCACAAATATATTTTTCATGACCATTTCGCGATAACTGACTAGATACAAGTCGTGACAAATTTTTAATCCAACAATAATGATTATTACCACTATCATCACTTGTGATTAACAAATTTACATGCGCGTTTTGTCGTCTTTCTGTATAATGCAATGGTCCTACTACATTATTCGTAACGATACCATTCTCAAATTTTGCTTGTAAACCATAAACATTTACAGATATGTTATTATTCTGCTCAAATGTTGGTATATCATGCAAACTAACTGGGAATTGCAAACCTGTTAAATTCAATAATGTACGAGGTTTCGGATAGGACGACGTTCTCTGTGGTAGTCCTGTTGGATCGCACAGCGCTGATGTTATAGCCCAACAGAAGCATTCTTGATCATCATTTTGCACGTTGATTACTGCTTCTTTCCGTTTGATGTCCGGTGGTAGATCGATATAACTTGACGCCTTCAAGGGGTTGTATTTATTGATATTCACCTCCAGATATAAAATTTGAACTAAAGTCCATCCTACAAGAAAACATTATCCATTATTCATTATTGCACTACTCACAATAACATTTATCATACCTGAGTCACGCTCCTGAAATTCAGACATTTTTGCAGATATTTCATCCATAAATAGTCCATATACTGCATATAAATCAACACCTCTAGTAATTACAGCATTTTTCGTATTGAAAGATTTAATTTCAGCATCTTCTTTCGTTGCTAGGTAGTGGAAAGTAAAACACTCCACATTAACCTTCACACAGTTGTGACGATAACGCATGTTCTCAATTAAATTGATTACTTTTTCACGAATGTCATTTTTAAAATCATCCAGATCTATGTAGTGTCTTGACTCTGCTACTCTATAGCTTACAATTCTATTCCCAAACGCTCCTGCTATTCTTTCCACACCATCATCGGTTAATACCAAAGCATTTGCTTTATGCGCATTACTACGGAGGTGTGCGGAGTACGATGTTTGATTTACGTAAAGGTCGCAGAATTCACATTTTCTAACATTGGCGAAGTCTTGCTGATTATTTAATTTTATACGCTTTCCAAGACATGCTGTTCTCTGATGACGTTTAAGATTATCTGCACGACTGAAACTTTTACCGCACTGCTCACACTCAGGCATTTTAACTGTTTAAGACGATAGAGGAGATCAAACTGAGCTTTCATTCTGCATACGGTGTATTTAAAGGTTCCCTCTTCACAGCGTCCACATCTTAAAAACTAGTTTCATTGTCAAGAGGTAGACCTTGAAACTCACCACAGCGTGAGGAGGTTATTACCTGGGACTAGACTGCAACCTGGTAAACTGGTTTCCAGCGTGACTTGCTTGAACCCACACATATTTAAGCCGCTATGCAAATGATTCCACAGTAATAGCAGTTATCGCAACTGTAGCAGGTATGATGAGTCACTCATGGTGTGACTCATCGACGCTACCTGAAGGTAAAAAACAAAACCTGCAGGCTGACATGTGTGCCCGCACTATAAGTCATCCTGATGTTGACGAGGAAGATATTACTCGCGTAAGTATGATTACTTTTTACGTTCCCAACATTATATTAATACAATTATCTGCAGTCATTCGTTGGAAGTTTTTGGTGGTACTTGCTGTGCTGTCCAATACTCCCGGACCAAAAATTGCATGACGTCCTTACAGATCCAAGTGGTGGGGTTGGATTATTAAATACATAACGATTGCAGTTTTTACCTCAGTCTGAAATTCCTTCTACAAGAGCAACCAACAATAATCCGCAATGTGGGCAAGTTATGCCCTTGACTACAATTCACAGCGGAAAGCTACAACTTTAAAAGAAGCCGTGGATCTGCAACGGGAGGAGTACTCAATTTTACAACGTGAAGCTGAATTATCGTTAAACGATTTTCGGTGCGACTTTGAGTTTGAATATTTATCAAAACGTCGGAAGGAATTTGAAGCAGGGGTGAATACATGTGAAGACTACTTAGAAGATCGTGTCAATATTGACCAATTAATAAACCGTCTTAAAGAATTAACGATTTTAAATATACGAGATGATTTGTATACACTTTTACCGAAACACTTACAACAAATGTGTAATGATAATGCTCAATAAATAAAAGCAGTCTTAACAACAATCTTTTTGTTTTATTTATTTATTTTAAATATGTTACGATTATCTCTTCAATATCCCCACCAAGAATCGTTTTGGGTGGGGTCTTGCAGAATATATAATCCGGAGTATTTTATTTCTACCAAGCTTCTGTGAGAGTGGCTTACAACGACCAACCCTAAACATGTATCATGAAAACCGCTGAAGAATTGCAAGATCGTGTTGATAAGTTGCTACTGGTTCAATTGAAACATCTAATTGTCGGTGTCAGATACTCTGTTGAATATGTCTACAAGTTGAAAGCATCTCGCAGACTTGTGTGCTACTTATGCGGCCGTGTTAAACTGTTTGTGCCCAGGAGATTAGTAAGAAAGATCTCAAATGATCAAATCCGGTATGTCAACAAGACTGGAACACAGTTACAACTGATTTTTAATGGTGAGAAACATCCTCAACCGATTGAATTTCGAAAAGTCTGGCGGTAGCTGACACATTTATTGTAAGGATATTATGATAATAAAAACTTAATCTTTATAGTACTTTCATTATTCCACCGTAAATCTTTTAAGTGTTCATGAAGTAATTGGAGAACTGGGGTATACAAAATGTTGAAAATTGTGAACAACAATCATATGTCAGTTATATAAGAAATTAGTAATAATGGGAAAATTAGAAAAATGTGTCTGAAGCTCACTGAGCAAAAGATCTTGGGGGCATGTTTTATCATTTATATAGGGGATATCGTGAAGAATGTGACAGTCTCTGTAAACCCATTGTGTGACATCTGTAGTATTAAATGTACTGTTTGGAGGCAAAACGGATTATTCATCGTCGGAGAGGCAAAAGAGTAGGTCAAGGATTGATCAATAAGTTAATTAATAAACTTCCATTCGAACTGCACATACCAGGTTATAATTTTTGCGGACCAGGAACGAAGCTTCAAGCAAGATTAGAGAAAGGTCATACAGGTGTAAATAGGTTAGACGAAGCTTGTAAGGAGCACGATATCGCATACTCTCAAAGTGATAATTTAAGCCATCGACACAAAGCCGACCATCAATTGTATGAGAGAGCAGTTGAACGGATAAGAAGTAAAGACGCAAGATTTGGAGAAAAGATAGCGGCGTCCACCGTTGCAGCAATAATGAAAGGAAAAACAAAATTGGGAATGGGAACTTCAAAGAGGAGAAAAGGGTTAAAAAAGAGAAAAATTAGAGGAGGTGCGTTAAGTTTCACGCAAGCAATGAAGGTAGCTAGAAACGCTATATCCCGCGGTGGTAAAAACAGAAGTTTGTTATCAAATGTAAACATCGCATATGCAAAACTAAGGAAGAAGAACATTGCTCCCCCGCGACGACGAATAATACCCATTCCAAAAACTGGAGGGTTTTTACCTTTAATACCACTATTCGCAGCTTTGGGAGCGTTAGGTTCATTGGGTGGTGGAGCAGCAGCAATAGCAAAGACTGTTAATCAAGCGAAAGTGGCTCGAGAACAGATGGAAGAGGCTAAAAGACACAATCGCGCCCTGGAAGCACAAAAAATTGCGGGTAGCGGTTATTATTTGAAACCGTACAAGGCGGGATGCGGCTTATATATATCATCTAATTCAAAAAACTGATTAGCTCCCTTCCTCATCAACCGTTGACCAACGTTCAGTTAATGAAATATGTTAAAAAGTTAAAAATACCAAATTTTAGAGGTATTTTTATGAAGGATAAGTTACCGAAACGCATTCGTAATGTTGAAAGCGGTATAATTAATTTGGATGACGATGATGGCGAAGGAACACATTGGACGAGTTACGTGAAAGACGGTAATCAAATCTCATATTTCGATAGTTTCGGTGATTTACAACCTCCCATAGCAGTTCAACATTATCTATTGTCGCGAGGTGGAGATAGAATTCATTATAACTACGATCGCTATCAAAAAACTAACACAAACAATTGCGGTCATTTATGTTTACAGTTTTTGATAAATCAATATGAGAAGTTGTAAATGTTGTAGTAGAAGGTTTGTTGGTGACTTGTAAACATGGGGTCACATTCTTATACGTTCACATTAACTGGTCCAAGTTCAGAATTAGGATGCAACTTTTATCCAGCAATAAATTTGAAAGAAGATGTAGATTATGAGTTAGCACTTTTGAATTTTGACGCATATAATTCAATTGCGAACGTGACCGAAGACAATAATTTACTGTATTATGGCGATAAGAAAGACAGAATCGAAATTCCCACAGGCGCGTATGATGTAGATGACCTGGCGGATCACATCACAAGTGAACTGAAGAATAAATCAGTGAAGATGCAAATTCGCGGAAATCCTAATACTCAAACGGTTAGCATTAAATGTACCGAGGATATCCACTTTGACGAAGATCGATCGATCGGTACATTGTTGGGATTTACACGAAGGAAACTTGTAAAGGATGTGAATTACATCAGCGAACATAGAGTAAATATTAACCCCGTAAACGCTCTACAGATTTATTGTAATTTGGTCAGCGGGTCTTACAACAACGGACAACAGGTTCACGTGTTGCATCATTTTTTCCCGAACGTTCCAGCCGGATTTAAAATAATAGAAAGTCCACAACCACCGATTTATTTACCAGTACTGATCAAAGATATCACAAGTGTATTCGTAAAGGTGTTAGATCAGCACGGAAAGGTTGTAAAGTTTGGTGAAAGAGAAGAAATTACAGTTCGTATACATCTGCAGGAAGTTAAATGATAAAATGAAGATTGGTTTACAAAAGCGACGGAGGCATAGGAAGGATGTCAAAATACCGCATATAATCAATTGTAAATCTGATAACAAATATAAATGTCAAGCTGTAGCAAATACAAGGGACAGTAGTTGCAGAGCTGTGAAGACATTAACAGTCGCCAATAAGAAATTTCTCCAGTCATTAGGGTATAGAATACGCTAAGTAATGGACATCTTAAGTGTTACGGATAAAATTAGAACGGATAATTCCATAGTTAGTTATGAATACCATTCACATCAACCGTTTGGATCCCAGAGTTTTCATAACTCCGATGAAGTACGAATTACCATTCCAGAAGTTGATAATTTTACAGTTCCCGGAGAAAGTTATTTATACGTAGAAGGACGGATAAATTTGATGAATGATGATGGAACCGCGCAAAAAGCAACCAAAAAAGCAGACGGAACCATTGAAGGCGTTCCTCAGGCAACTAAATTCATATGCAATCCCATCGCTTTTCTCTTTAGCGACATTCGATACCTTTTAAATGGAGTGCAAGTAGATTCTGTACGGTATGTTGGGCTTTCTTCCATAATGAAAGGATACTTTTCATATACTCCAAATGATATGGTGAGATTGAAAAATGCTGGTTGGAATGTTGATGATGACCATACTAGCGACATTGTGGACAGCATGGGAAATTTTAGCGTTTGCGTACCGTTAAAATCCTTGTTGGGTTTTGCAGAAGATTATAGAAAGGTCATACTTAATGCAAGGCAGGAACTAATATTAATCAGAGGAAACGACGATATTGATGCGGTAGTTGAAAAGGTTGTACCCAACGTGAATAAGGATGAGAAGGTGCACATAACAATAGAAAGAGTAGTCTGGCGAGTTCCACACGTCAATGTAGGTTTAAGAGAGGAAATATCGTTAGGGAAAATAATGGGCAGAAATACCGTAATTCAATTACCATTCAGAAGCTGGGAAATGCTTGAATATCCCTCTCTTCCAGAAACAACCAAACATTCATGGTCAGTTAAAACTGCTACACAAACCGAGACTCCCAGATTCATCATCATTGGTTTTCAAACCGATCGAAAAGGGAAAATGAAAAAAAACATGAGCAAATTTGATAACATAAACTTAACAAATTTAACCGTATTTTTAAATGGAGAACGATTCCCATATGATAACTTAAATATCGATTTTAAAAATAATCGTTATGCAGTATTATATGAAATGTATGTTCGTTTTCAAGAGAGGTATTACGGGGTAGATGATAGCGAACCTGTGTTTAAACCTTCTATGTTTAAAGAGAACGCACCATTAGTAGGGATCGATTGCTCACATCAAAAGGATGCCGTTCATAAGGGAGGTGTGGAAATAAGAATTGAGTTTACCACGAGCGAAAATGTTCCAAAAGATACAGCAGCGTATTGTCTAATTCTGCACCATCGCGCATTCCAATATAATACCGTTCAGAAGCTTGTGAGTCAAGCGGTCTAACGTGCCTGCACATATAATTAAAGAACAATCATAAAATTACTTAGTTAGGATCATAAGTTGTTGCGATGAAGTACGTAATCGTTGACGTGCAAGGGTTTCGGATTAGTGGAATCTTCATACCAAAGGAATTAGCAGTTGTAAGTCATGACTGGAAGACGAGCCATTTTGTATTCGAACCCCCCGTACCATTAAAGTTACTATCTTGGAGGGACCAACGGTCTGCGGAATGGTTGACGGAATTTCATCATTGTATCAACTGGACTGCAGGATATATTCCATCCAGTAAAATACACCACATAATTGGCGAACTATCCAAGAATTATGAAAAAATTTACGTGCGGGGTGAAGAGAAATCCAAGTACATACAGCAATTGGTTTCAAATAAAGCGATCGTTGAAACGTTGGATAATTCAAATAGTTGTCGAATTGAGAGACAAGTTCCAATGTGTTCATTTCATGAAAAGAATGTATGCGTTTGTGCAGTCAATAATGTTTATTCACTAAAAATATATTGTGATGCAATTGTACATGATAAAGAAGAGTTTTGTTAAATAATTTTTTTTTTATAATAAAAAGCATGAAGGTGAGTTTGAGTTTCATTAATACCCTTCCTTTTCTCACCCCCCTCCTGAATTCATAATGGTTGGTAACGTATTAAATGCGGATTGCGAATTGAAGGAAATCACTAATAGTAGAAAGTCTGCGGGATAAGGAACGTGCGAAGATGTCAGTGATGAAAATGGTTTTAAGTCTTCTGCTGAAATTTGGAATTGTGAAGTATGTGGTGAATAAAAGTGCGGAAGTGTTGAATTCCTATGAAAGTCACGGATCTTTCATACCTCTATCAAAAGAAGATTTTAATTACATTCCATTGCCATTTATAAGAAGTAGGGTGTATTGTTATGAATTGGTACAAATATGGGAGAAGCTACCAAACCGATATCAGAAGGATGAAAGTTTGCGAAGAAAACTTCCATATTACGATGAGAATTATCGAAGTGATCATTGCGTTGGAATTGACACTCCTAATTGAAAATGTTTAAATATTGAAGTTGTAATGAGATACTGCAATAAATTGAATGGACAACCGTTCAGTAATGAGTGTAGTGTTATAAATTTGTTATACAATGTAACGGAACTGCAATAAAGAAAAAGTTGAAAATGTAAAAAAAATCGTTTCAATTAAAATTACACAGTAAATCGTGCTGGGTTGGGTCAGGGGTTGGGTTGAAAAAATTCTGCTGTGAGGTTAAAAGTCGGTCGGTGATCAATAGCAATGGAAAAGTTAGTGGGGCAGTAAAATGCAGGTGCGGAACGGCGGCGGGGCGATCACTGGGGGGGTTTGGGGGGCGCGGCCCCCCAATGGGGGGTCCGGGGGGCGAAGCCCCCGGCCGCTCTCTTCCACCATGAGTGGATATAAATTGAGGTACAGCATCACCAGCTTCAGTGCTTCCAGTACCTCCTCAGCAAACAGCAACCAGCAACCACCAACCAACAACCAACGGTAAGTTCTAGCATGACTATTAATTAGTAGCTTCTTAGAATGTATGTTTTTCCTTAGCCATGTCTTTCTCAACCAGCCATGATTTGGGTCCAGCCTTGATTAGCCAGGAAATGGTGGATTTCCTGAACACGGAGCCACCAAGTATGCCTCCATCTACACCTGCTCCATCTACACCTCTGCCGGAACCATCTAGGCAGGTGCAGCCGGAGGACGTGCCGGTACCTCAGCCGGAGCGGTCAGGGCAGGTGATGGCTATGCCGGAGCCGTGTGAGCAGGCGATGTCTGCACCTCAGCCGGGACCTTCCCAGAAGCCGGAATTTTCAAAGAAGCCCCGAATGAGATCAGCCGAAGTGTTGCGAAACATGCGGTTGGCCCGTTTGGGGTTGAAGAAAACCGGCGATGAGGAGATAGAGGATGATGATGTAATATTCTTATCGGCAACTGCTGCCCAACCTCCGGTTAAGAAGTTGAAGCAGCGGGTGACGAAGGGTTTCAATCCTTCCAAAGGTCCAGTAGTCTCAGTGCAAGCGGAGGGGCCGCGAACATACGAGGCTCAACCATTGACGGCGCCGAATACACCGGCATCTGTCGAAGGGTTGAGTCCTCCAATGGTTTTGAGCCCTTATGTTGACGCTTCGTCGGAAGGTGTGGTGAGAAAAGTCACCATTTTAGAAGATCGACTCTTGCGCTCACCTTTCGACGCTCGACCCGATGCTACTGTGACCGTTGTTGGGATTGGATCGGAACGTACGCCATCTCCTACGCTGCAACAAACTCTCCTGGATACTGATGTATGGCATCGACCTCATATGCAGCAATGCATTGCCAGCATGAAGGCATCATTCCTGGAAAGGAATGATGATTCCTACCGGCAAGTAATTGGCATAATTGATTCGAATATGCACAAATACGCTTCATATTTGTTGTATTTGAAGCAGTTAAAGAATGCGGAGGTCGCGTCGTCTCTGAACTGTTGTGTGAGAGATCTCGATGATCTCATTGACACAGTTCAGGAAGACTTAAATGTCATACGCAGTGTGTGGCAGAGTTTGTTGCAGCTCTTAAATAATAAGAAAAAGAAAATGTTCGAAACAAATTTTAAAAAATAAACTTTTTACACTGTTTTCTAGATTTTTTTTTTATAAAAATGAACATTACCCCAACATTGCCATTGCACTTTCATTCAATGAATGAAACCTGATTAATTTAGTGACATGAAGTTTGTTATCGCTAAATCAACCTAAGTATGAATATTTACGATGTTTGATGAATCCAATAACTGATATCTATAATTGTGGAATGAAGGCATCAATTTATTGAACATAGTGTCAATCTAATAAAAATCTTTGCATGGATCAGTTGAGATATATTTGACGATTCAATAAATTACACATTATCTTTCCACTATGACTTTATTATCAATGCTTCATTAATGAACTTACAACTACATTACATTACATTACATTACAGCTACAATGCGTTATTGTTCTTGTTTAAGGTAAGAACATTTGACGTATTTCACAATCAAACTTGATCTTCTCAAATCCAAGAGTCATGAATTCCTTCATGGTACAAAATTGTTCAGAAAGTTCACCATTCATTGTTACCAATAAATTGGTCAGTATATCGCCATCCATGCAAGCGATTCTACTCAAAATCTGATTATAATAACTGCCCATGTTTAGAGCTTTTAAGTATGCCAAACGAGTACGAATTATTTCCTTATGTTGCCACATTTCCTTCAGTCCATCCAATGATAAATACAACCATTCTTCCCCATGATGAATTTTCAGCACTTTTATATAGTGCTCTATCCATTCGCAGGTAATTCTAAAACCCATATTTTGCATTGAAGGACACACTTCTTGAGTTTGCATATTCAT
Organism: Aphodius sticticus; assembly: GCA_963966075.1. NCBI lineage: Eukaryota > Metazoa > Arthropoda > Insecta > Coleoptera > Scarabaeidae > Aphodius > Aphodius sticticus. Next base: position 14,584,639 of record OZ014506.1, read on the forward strand.
TAAATATTGTGTAATTATTTGTTCATGTTTCACAAATTCGTTCCACTGTTCTACCGTAAAGGTTACGTTTTGTCGCCCCCTTCCAAATATCCGAACTGCTGGATCTAAAGCTGATTCCATTTTAAAACCTACAGCTAAAAATTTTGTGTTACTCTTGTTCAAAGAGTACACATGTTGGCAAAGAAACGGTTTTGGGATTGTTCGATTTAGCTCGTTGAGGTCATATACGGTCACTTCTTGCATCATGTTTTGCACACCGGATCCATCAGTACTAGGTGTTGGTTGCACTTTCACATCATTCACGTTGGCCATGCTAAGATCTAATGGGTTAAGTGTTGCGAACTCTACTTGTTCCTTTTGCGATCCATTAAACATTGATAATAAATTCGTTGGTTGTGCATGACTATTACGTTTTCTCCTTATCTTCTTTGGAGCATCAAGTACGCCACCCCCCGGTCCTACAGCTTGTATTGGCGTTGTTGACACTAAAATATTCGTTTCTATTGATATTACGTTTCTTCAAGCTTACAAACCTTACTTTTCCACTGCTTCACTATTTCACTGCTTCGCTGCTGCTGTTATACTGTGTACGCCACAACTCCCACAATACCTTTTATACGCGAACAATGTCATCAATCAGTATTCAATTTGAGAACATCCTCATTTAACATTGACCTTGTTTTGAAGTCTACTCATTTTTAACATCAAGCCGATTCGGAACCCTCCTCTGAGATCAAGGCTCAGATTGAGGAGGAACCGATTTGGGAACATCCTCATTTTTAATATTGACCTTGATTTGAGGACTACTCATTTTTAACGTTAAACTGATCGGAAACCTACTCTATGACCTTGAATACTTTGACCTCAAGGCTAAGATTGAGGAGGAGCCGGTTTGGGAACATCCTCATTTTTCATGTTGACCTTGATTTGAGGACTACTCATTTTCAACAGCAAGCCGATTCGGGAACCTCCTCCATGACCTTGACCTTGAGTACCTTGGGTACAAGGTCAAGGTCATGGAGGAGGTTCCCGAATCGGCTTGCTACCTCTACTAACGTATTTGTATTACCTTCATCACATGTAATTTAACTAAGTATAATTTATTCTAATAAAATGTTACACCGAAATTAGAATTTGGTTTCAATTATATGTGCGTGTAAACTTGTATAAGCCAGTGGTACTAGGTAGAAACAGGTATTAAACGTTAACCGTTATAACAATTCTTTACTAAGTTCTTATTCTTTGAAGTAACTAATCAGTTACCGCCAAATATGTCTATTCTGATTATTATACTTATGAAACCACTTTTAAAGTTAACTTTTTAGGTTATGTTTCAAGTATTTATCACAGTAGGGTTAAAAGTGTTGCCGCAAACTCCATGATGATCATAGTTGCGACCTCGCTTATTATTTAATAAAACTTGTGGGCTAAACTAGAGTAAAATTATTCACAATTAGTTTTGTCATGATTTTATCCCATCCTTACGAGTTGACAGTTACTACAGTACTGCCATGTGGTACCCGCAAAATACCCTAGATTCCAATTTAGCGCAATATAGTAACCACGATTTCTAAATTTATATAAAATTAATGACGCAAAGTAGGAAAAATAGTATATAACACTTGTTTCATAAGACGTATTGGCGCACTCGTTCCATTTGGGTACTCCTCGCTACGCTCGTCGTGCCCAAAACAACTCGTGCGCCAATTTGATGTCTTATAAAACTTGTATAATAATATACTATTCTCGTACGTTTTAAGTACTCTTTTATGACAATAATAATGGTATGGCCAGACAGAACTGTACGTACTGCTACATATGCTATGTTCGCGACGATGCTATTGATGACATTTGCAAACAACTGTGACATTATTTTAGAGTACAATGTCACAAAGTATGAAAAATACAGAAAATGCATCTCTCTAAAGTAGAATTGAACCACCAATTAGCACATGCCGACTTTGATGACAAGCAGCAAAACGATGAAGTTTTGCACTCGTGATTCAATGATCTCGCGTCGCATCATCTTGTTTGATGAAGCAACGTAACCATGGTTAACCATGCATCACGTAGTAAGTGCATGTTTTGAACGGCTTGACAATTATCAGCTGCTGCGGGACCGGCAGTTTGAACACTTATTGTGTTGTTTTTTACCTTTCCAACTGTCGAAGTCAAACCCATTTGTTATTTATTTAAACTCAGATAACTAATTGATAAATAAAATGTATAAAATTAGTAACAAGTTATCGCGCATAGACAATACCCAGATAGTTACTGAAATCGTGTTTGTTCTTCCCATATTCATTATTCAGGTAAATATGGTCCTGGTGTTATATTTGAAAAGGAGATTTACTGTTATGAAACGAGAATAATTCAAGATAACTTACTACTGGACTCTATAAGAGGATACAGTTTAATTGAGAACAAAAAATAAGCGGCATAGACTGACAATTGTATTTTTCCAAACCACTATAGCGCCATATACCAAAATACCATTGCATCAAGTGTTCTTGTACTCGATTCTTATTACTATCAACTGAATGAAGGCCAATGACTGGGCAAATGGAGTGAGAAAACAGCCTAATTGATTGAACTGTATACACTTTTATGTTTTTACAATTTTTTCAAGTGGATTAAATAAAGTAGGAACCCGATATTAATATAAAATTAAATACTTTTAAAATACAGGGTGTGTATAAATGGGCGGAAAAGCTATACGTGGCGATGTGCTTCGTAAAATTCTGAGTCAACAATCTTTATACTAAAATGTTGTAGCGTCATTATTGTGCCCTCAGGAGTCATTTGAAAGAAACATAGATTTGACAACGCTGAATCCAACAGGTGTTCGTGTTACTATGCACTGTAAACAAACAAGTCAAATTACTTAATTTGATTATACAACTGTCAAAAGTGACAAATGACAAAATTAAGTTACCCATGTTCTACAGTGTTGCCGAATGTATTTTTATGAAAAAATTAACGAAATACCGAAATTAAAAACAAACTTTTTAGGCAGAAACATAACATTTAGGAAAAGAAAAATTTTCAATATTGTTCTTTATTCTAAACTGCAGCTTCTCCATCAATAGATTTCAAATAATAACACCATTCAAGAGGTCGGATATCATGACTTTGGTGACCTCGTGAAGACTCAAGAAGCACGGTACAACATTTTAGATTATAGATTGTCTACTCAGAATTTTGCCAAGAACACCGCCACGTGTAGCTTTTCCGCCAATTTATACACACCCTGTATATTATATCTAAACAGAATGGAAAAACATGAGGAAATATCGACATTTTAAACTGTAATGCAATGAATAGTTTACGAAATTCATAATTTGTAAAAATGGTAGAAAGATTTGCCACCGATACGACTGCGACCAAGAATGTTAAAAATTGGGGGGTAAAATTAAGTCTTTGTGCGATCATTTCAGGAACTACCATGGCGGTAGAATAAAGTTATGAAAAATAATAAATCATCCAGAAAAATTTACAAACAAGCAAAATTTTTGAATGCAGCTTTATTTTTGTGTCTTAAATAATATTTCAAAAGTCCCAATCAATACCACTATAATAAATATTTTGTGAAAAAGGGGCCATAATTCAGTGTATCTCTGAAAATGTAAATATTTGTAAAAAAGTGTTTTAATAAAAATTAGTGTAAAGATGGCATATAATTGTTCGTTCTAATGTTTACTAATTGTTTTCAAGATATAGTTCTGGGTATTTAGCGCTATTAGCTTCTGAGTTATAACCACAACTCGTGTATTAATTATAACATCAATAGCATTTGCGGACTCTACTTAAACAGAAATTATCAATAAAAGCAGTTAAACAGGTGAAAAATTGCATTGTAAATGTTGCGATATTGCACATTGTTTTCACGAAAATAATAGTCAATATCTAGATTGTAGACTTCCGCGGTCTGAGTCAATGATATATTAATTTCCGGGTGGAAACCGCGTTGAGGATTTTGAAGCAGTCAACGTTTCGCGCTCTGTTGCAAGAGGCATCTTCAAGACTAAGTTATCAAACTTCAAAGTCCTCAACGGGGTTTCCACCCGGAAATCAATATATCATAATGGTCAATTCTGACTTTCTTGTTCTGATAGTTTAAAAATACATGATTTTCTACTTCGTCATTGTTCAAATTTATTAGTACATATTTCCTGCATATGAAAATGTTATTAGGAAATAGATACACGTATATAAGAGCAATGTGTCAACTCCAGAAATCCAATTAGTATCAAGGGACAACAGACTCCATACAATCGACTAACACTTCAAAGAAGTTTCTGCTTCAGGACAGTTTACGGTAATATGCTTTCCCTTTAGTTAATTCAAAGTTAAAGCCGTTTACCTAATTTACCTAACAATCACGAAATCGCTTCTAAACTGGCAACAATATGTTTAAATAAATACAACAATCAGTAACAAAAACAAACGCATAATGTCTACCCTTGGGAGCAAACGTAGTTACCTGTTATAAGAAAAAATATATATCCATTGTTTCACGAGAAAACAAAGAAAAACTTTCGCTTAGTGTTACCAACCTCTCTAGAGGGTTTATTCTGTCTGCGCCTTAGGAATTGTCGGAAATTGAAAGGAAATACTCGGCATTTCTTTTCCGAAAACATTCTCTTGCTTACTCAGGCCGTGGTGTGGCGATGGAATCGATTTCGTACAAATGATCCGTGCGCTATAGCTGTTAGAGCAAATTACGATCGCAATATTAGAGTATCAGAAAGGTTCTATCATTTTGGGCGGAGGTGCCGCGCATTGAACGCGTCCGCGATATTAGATGGGTTTGATGTTGAACTACGACTGCTAACATTGACATTAGGGATCAGGTATCGATTCGAGGGAGTTATTTTTGGCAACCAATCCGTCGTAATGAGTATCGCGGTGGATATTTCAGCTGCGGGTAGGCGTTTATACAAATAATGTAGATCAGAATATTGGTTAAAATTTTTGAGTAATAATTAATTCGTAGGTATATAAAATTATAAATAGAACATATAAAGTTTGTTTCATTTTTGTAGGTACTAAATTAGTACTACTAATAGGGTAAGTAATAAGTTTTTCAAATCCAGGTTGTGGCTGTAATTTTTGGTTTATTTAAAATTTACATCCCGCCTGTCACCATATTATTGAAATAAAATAGGGAACAAAAACCGGTACCGGTTTCTCGTCTTTTATAAAAACATCTTCAGCCTAAATCTACAAAAAGAATAGTGGTGGTAATGCAATAAATAAATAATTTAACTGAGTACGTACAGTCAGATAATTAAAAACATTAAAAGCAATAAAGAACACGTGTGCCATGTGTGAAAGAGGACATTTGACATACGGCTGGAAGTTAGCAAGAGGGACGGCTGAAAAATTGGTAAAGAAGATTCAAAAATTTCAAAATTATTGTAAAGTGAACATGAATAAAGGTTTTTGTTGAAAGTCTAATTGATCATTTAGTAAGGTGATATTGGGGTTTCTCATATCCTTTTCTATTTCAAGTTGTTCCAATATATCTAATTTGTAGTTTTTATTACATTTGTGAAGTAATGTAAGTTTCTTTTTCCCAGCGCGTGGGAAAAATGATGAGATGAGTTATGGTAGGAACTGCAGTGAACTTTCTATATATATATATATATATATATATATATATATATATATATATATATATATATATTGTATTCAATGATACTATTAACCTATAATATTAATTTGACAATATGTCGTTAAACATTTTCAGTCAATTAAGACAGTTAAACAATTTTTGAGTTTTATATCAATTTTAGAAACAGCATATTCTCTTTAACTTTTTTCAATGAAGTTTAGTATCAGACGATCCTATGGTACCTCATACAACCTAAGTCTCTAATAAAGTTTCTAAACTTGTTATTAATATCACAAACTTGCTTCTCACCGTAATTTAATTTAGTTTCTTCAGTTTAAATAAATCGATTATATGGAATCCAACTGAGAATACAAACTACAAACCCCGTTAAAACCACCATACACATTCTTTGAGATATAATACTATATATACTGCGCGTTCAAATTAACGTACCGCTAAAAAAATCCACAATTTCAAAGTTTATTTTTCTTGAACTACTCATATGTCTTTTTAATTCTTTGGTCGATTGTAGAGTGATTCATTCGATAGTGTGGTGGACATTTGTTATTCAAATTTCAGTTTTAAGTAAGTGAGTGTGTAAAGTATGGAAACATGACAAAATCGCTGAAACGGTTTGTTACTTGAAAAGGTACATAATATACACAAAATATACATTTTACATCAAATTTAATTTCCAACCTTCAATTGTTTTCGACTTATGACGTCATCGACACTTTTTTTAAATGGCAACTCCATATTTTTTTTTTGATTTGATGTTGATAAATCTGTTAATTGTCTTAAAAGGTAATTCACAAAATTTATAGCCTGGCATTACAAAATTTCCTAAAAAAGAAACATTTGTTTGTTTATGGCAAGCGACAAGGCGTTTTGGATTGATTTATTTGGGATGGATGCGAATCTGAGTTAAAAAAAATGCATATCACGTCAGGTTAGTGCGCTTTTTGACGTTTCTCTTATGGAGCCGTCCACACCCTACTTAAAGAATAGCTGTAAATGCTTCAAAAACATTTTTTAACAAACTTTTGGGATTTCAGGTGAAAGTGTAAAGACTAAGGTTTACTATGAGACCGTTTTGAGGTGTCAAGGACAATGGGTTCAGCTGGTATAAATTTGTAAAAATTACTAAAATAGCATTTTTTGACAATTACACCCCACTTTTCTCGAAAACCTTGCGAGATAGAAAATTTCGTAGCCCATATTGATTTTCAGCCCAATTAATTATACCAAAAACGCATTTTTACATTTAGTTTGCAAAAGCTATTTTCCTTAACAGAACATATTTAACAGAACAGAAGTATATAAGGTCGAAAAACTGGAATCTACGGAACGTGCGAAGTCTACAAAACGTGCTTTGATAGACAAAATTATATCTTCTTTAAATCATGAGTTTATCAAATATCAAATCACTTATTTGCATATTTACCTGCAGTCAACAACTTCTGGTTCGCCATGCACATTAGGAATTTGCATATTTAATTGTGATACATGTTGATACAGTTTGGTACATATTGATACAAACGTACGCCGAATACATTTGAATTATTAAACAAGTTTCATTATTCATTCAAGTTTAACTTTGCGTAAATTCAAAAAGTGTTCCGGAAATAACAAGCACTGAAAATTCATCAGAATATAAACACACACGGTAATGGTAAGACAGACGAGCAAAATTCCTAACGTTAAAGGTGCACAGACACGACTACGATGTTACCTCATCCACTATATATGAATGAAGAATATCGACAACAGACTGGCTCTAAAATCACTTTACATTCATTAATAATTTATAGTCTGCCTGGCAAACAAGAGCATCAACGTGAAATATTTACTGATATAATAAATCTATTATAAATTATTAAGAAACTGTATTGTCTATAAAATGGGTAGGAGTATAATATTCAAGCCAATAGGCAATAATAACTTATTTTCAATGATACCAAACGGATTCTATAGTTTCATCTGCAAACATTTAAGATGGCGCTCGTATAATACATGTGTTTGCGTTACGTTGGCGTTGCATTGGCGTTGCATTGGTGTTGCGATGGTGTTGTGTTGGTAGTTTGAGTAAAAAATAAAGAAAAGAACGTCAGGAGTTTTGTTGATATCTTCATAACAAAGACAGATAAGTTAATATTATTTCCAGACAACACCCATCAAATCATATAAAAGTATAATTTTATACTTGCCGTTGCCTTAACATAGTAGGTTGGAGTAAATGGCTAGTTTATAAATTAGCCCATCAACTTTAAATTTTTTAAACCAACCAGCCTGTACATACTAAACAAATTTCTTCTTTGGGCTAATTCCATCTGTAACATATATTTTAATCTCGACGTTTTGAATTTCAAATCTCAACAATCTTCGTCAGAGCAAGTTTAAAAACAGTTTTGAGTAATTGATAGATTTGGTACTAATATAAAATAACTAATAATAAAATAATAATAAAATAACTATCAATTGGTACTAATATAAAATAAAGTTTAGATAGTTGTTGTTTCTGACTGAAAACTTGGTTTAAAATGAGAGAAATATTTAATTGAAACAATTTAATTGTTACATTATAAAGTTTGACAGGCGTTTTTTCTTAAATATAATAAGAAGAAAACAGTTTGCAGCGTATTATTGTCAATGCCACAAGCACAGTTTTAGAGCAATTTGCTGTACGTCTAACTTCTTAAAACATCACTTTTGCCTACCCTACATTTACGCGCCAAAATTGTTAACCGAATAATAATAACCCATAAGCTTTTTAATGTAAATATCGATACAGATTTCCAATTCCTTAATTTGTCAAAAATACGTTATACGATACTTGTAACTAAAAAATCACCACCAATCAACTTATTTCGGAGAATCTGAAAACATATACTGTGAATTGAGTCTATTATATTTATGTGGTGCTAATGACTATGTCAACTTCTTTTAAACAAATATTTCCTTCTAAAGATATCTATTCGTTTTTAAATAAAATTGATAATATTCATGTAATTTATATTATATTTTATAAGTTTAACAATTGCCCCTAATTCCTACACAAAGCGTATATTTTGATCCGAAATCAAACACATCAGTGAACCTAATTCAGACAGTGATCCTAAATCAGACACTTGTGGTACATTTTTCCGACAAATATAAATATTCAAGTAAATATTAAGTGTTTTAAATATTGTTAAATAAGATTTATTATTCTTAACATTTCTTGTTACACATTTATGTGTTACTATTTTTTAATGAAACACCGTGTAAAATAAGTCCTTAGTCTCCTTCAGTCTGTCATCTCTACCTCATCAATATTTTAATGTTTCTTGCATCTGGAATTTTTAGTGTCGTCTTTTTCTTGGTGTTTTTAGTCTTTTTCGCTTCCTTTCTTATTTCTGTAGAATGATTTTCGTTTGTACTTCCTTATTTCTTATCAACAAATATTCTCTCCAAGCATCACAGATAGTGTTTCAGAAGAACAGTTTCTTTTTACTTGTATGGGCGGTTCAGGCCAAAATAATGATTCGCGCGTCCCTACTAAATTTACCGTGACCATTTTGTCCTGTTTTTAAGAGTACAACTTGCTAAAATGCACCTTATTCACCTCCTACATAAAGCAAGGGACGTGGTATCTGACGTCACCGTCTAGTCACCGTACTAATAATAGAACTTTTGTTTCCGTGGTTCAACGGTTAATGGATAGTCCTGCCCGGGAATTTTTGCCTAACCATGGAGGAACAGGCCGTCCACGCGATCGTAATATGGTAAATACCGAAGAACAAATCTTGCACATGGTCCACGAAGATGATCGACGAAGCACTAGAACAATTGCTCGACAAGTTGAAGTCTCCCATGGGATAGTGCACAGAACACTACGTGAAAACTTGAAAAAGATTTGAAAAAGATTTGCTCCCACAGGATTATTTACAGAGGGTCATCTTTTGTGAGTGGTTTCGTGGTCAATGTCAAACCAATGAAAACTTTCCTAATTTGGCACTTTCCACTGATGAAGCGACATTTACCCGAAACGGAATTTTTAACAGCCGGAACATGTGCAGCTGGACCTATGAAAATCCGCGAATAATACAACGTACCAATTTTCAGCACCGATTTGCCATAGGGCCAGTGGAACTGCCGTCTTAATGGTGAAGCGTACTTGAATTCTTTTACATAACACACTACCAGGTTTGTTAGAAAATGTGCCGCTTGATGTTCGCCGTGAAATGTGGTTTATGCACGACGGTGCTCCTGCACATAAGAGCCGCATTGTAGTGCAACATTTAAGTGAAACATTTGGTGAAAAGTGGATACACACATAAAAATACGGAGTTGGATTTAACACCGATTCAACACCGCTATGGATCTCCCTCGCGACCGTTTGCGCATGTAGTTAAATCAGACGGAGTTGAATTTTTACAGAGCTCATTCACTCTTTTTATAGTTATTATTACTTGTAACGGAGTTGAAAATATATGTTTAGGGAAATGCAGGTTTACTCCTTTATAGACATAAAATAATCTCCCCGCGTGTCAAACTTCCGCGTTCCGGAGTGCAAAAGTTCTTCTGTAGTAGTGAAATACATCCGTGGAGATGTTACGTAACTCCTTTATTAGTGTTAAAATTACCCTGTTGCGGGGTGCTTTTCTTTTATTGGCGAAATTATTCTTTCCCTAAAAGAGTTGTTTGTGTACGTAATGAATTTAAATATGTACCAAATAGAGTTGTTTTTTTTCAGAGCGGTTCTTATCTTTATTAGGAATATGACGGGGACCAGTAAAAATCAAAAATACATTTTAACAATTTATTTTTCGAAAAAACTAACTAAGTACATATAATATAATTGGTAACTATATACATATCATTCGCACACTACTTCATAAAAAAAAACACAAAAATCGACATGCATTCTGTATTAGGTACAATGCAGTGTCATACTCGGTATGAAGGTACCACAAATGCGGCAACAAACGTACTGCGCATTTGACTAGCCGGTATCTTCACAAGCTTTTTTCTATAGTACATTAGTAGTGTGCGTAACATTTTTATAAACTACAAAATTATAAAAGCATGTGAGCACAACGAATAAGTAATGTACATGCATACATATGTCTACGTACATACATACATATGTCGTAATATAAGTAAGTTACCTGTAGTATTAATTGTGTCGAAATTTACTACATCGTTGATAATTCTGACCCATTTTTTTATTTGTCCGTATTTAACACGTATGAAAATACACTGCTCCAATGAAATAATAATAATAATAAATAATAAATTATAATTACATATAATATATTAAATGTAATGGAAATGAAAAACTCACTCTCAACTGCACCCCGCAAACTTCGGAGTATAAGTGACGACCACAACACACTGCGAAGCAAACTGCAAACCGTGTTGGTGGCGACATGTTGACGCCTGTTGTTGTCAAACCGTAAGTTTTTGCCTTTACAGTATAAATCTTACCTTTTTGGAGATTATTCACTCCAAAACGGAGTTAGAAATCAATATTACACAGGGAATTAATGTTTACTTTTAGGAGTTTTATCACTCCGTCACAATGTTCAGTCATATCAACTCCAAAAAGTGTACTTTCTCTCATTTTGTCAGTTATTTCAACACCCTGCATGGTGTTAATTTTCATTTCTCAGCTCCAGTGAAAATTTTCACCATTTCGGATATAAACTATTTTCAACTCCGTGCTGTGTAGTTAAATTAACTCCGATATTACGTATATCAACAATTTTTAGCACACAATCAACTGATTTTCGGAGAAAAAATCACTCTTTTTTGTGTACAACTAACTACGTGCAAATTCTCTCCGTAAAATTTTTATGTGTGTAGGGATTAATGGACCAAGACGGTGGCCAAGTCGTTCTCCAGACTTGAATCCTCTGGATCTTTATTTCTGGGGTTATTTAAAAGGATTAGTGTATAAGACGGAAGTAAACAATGAAAATGAACTCCGTGAGCGAATTTTCAATTGTGCTGTAATTGTGCGCGATGACATTGAACGCCGCTCTTCATGTGGGAATTGGAGGCGCCGGGCAGAAGCGTGTTTGGATGCAAACGGTGGGCAGTTTCTCTACATTTTTGGTAAGTTTGCTGTTAAATCATTGAATACATCGTTATTTATACGCATTTTGTGAGCTCCGCGTGCTACAGACAGGTGCGGGCTAGTTTTCGACGGAGTACTACACATTTGAAAACATGTGGGTAGCGTCAATTGAATTTTCAACTGCAAAATTTTGAAAAAGATTTTTTGTTCCTTATATTGAGTTACATCACCTCACTAAATTATTGCACTGAATTAATATATACCCTGTATAATATTTTATAACACCTTAAATCCCCCACAGATCTCAGCGTCCCGCCTTGGAGTACACCCTATATATTTAAACACGTTAACATCTAAAATTGATTAATTTTTTCATCAGTTCAGGAAAAATCGTTTGAGTTTGTGCACGCTAAATGGCAGTTCAGGGTAAACAACCGGGTAAAATAAACGTCAGAAATGCAAGTCTGGCACACCGGACGATAAAGATAGAGCTTCGTGAGCGCCGGCTTCACTATCTCAGGTTTTAACCCCTGTTTGGCTAAGGGTGGGAACGGTTAGTGCCCGGCTTGAGCCACGCTAGATTACGCTGCATTTTGTATTCAAAGTGCAAGGTCCTCCGAAACCGCTACTATACACGTTACACTCTAGCGGTAACTCAATTCCGATATCATCAACATCGTTGAAGGATTATTAATCCATCAAAGTTTCGGATCGTGATTAATCTATTAAGTTGGACAGCCTTTATAGCGTGACATAGTAAAATAACAAAGTATTAAGGTATTTCGTTATAAAATTCAATCAAATAACGGATAAATAAAACTCATCCAATATGTTGATGATTATATCTATCTTGGATAGTTGAAGGACTGCATGAAAACAGAACTATACCGAAGAATAAGCTCGGACTGGAAAACGTTTGTGAACTGAAATAATTTTTCTGTTCACGTCTAGATGTGTTAAACCCGTGACCTTTATCGATGAGATATCTATGTCAGGTTATTCAAACCTTACACGCCCACCTGGAGTTTTCAGTTGTGATCGTCGAAGTTCTAAATTATTTTGGTTTTAACTGTTTCTTTTTTAGCTAGACCTCCCATCATGACAATAAAATTTCGGAAAGCTCAGGGCTTCATCAAAAGAAACGTGTTTTGTTAATAGCCCCACATTGGTTATTTCATTAAAAAAACTACATTCAATATTTAGTAATAAAGTGTCTTACGTTCTGGAAAAATGAATTTGAAAAGGAAGTGATTGGTTGCAATAACAATAAATCACTAAGATAAATATAAAAACATAGAAGAAGGAAATATATAATTGTAGTGGCTGACGGTTATTTGAGTCCCGTACAACTTTTACAAAATGTTGAACCTATAGTTTAAATCTTCGGGAAACTTGTTATAAATAATGTTTGTTATAAATTATGTATGTTACAATGGTCATTTTTTATGTAGACAAGAGATCGCTCAATACATTTAACCCGTGCCCCAAGGGCCTCAAAATCTAGAATAAGTTATTAATTTATTACCATTAAAAAATACATAAGGTAAACATCCCAATTCAGACACTGTCCTAAATTCCGACATATTTCTGTTTAGTTGGATAAAATTAGAGATCTACATCATTAAACTTTATTTTAGGACATCTGGTTTGTTGATTTGACATTACACTTATCAAGTTATCAACCCATAATCGTGTCTTATTCTACCAATGTTCTAACGATCAGAATATAACCTAGAAGTCTGACTGATCTTGATAATTGAGTGTTATGCTAAAAGTTGATTTTTTCCTTATAAGGTAACTGCATTTCGACTTCTTTTTAAATCGCTACAGGATAATAGTAATTACGAGAATTCTAATAATATCAATGTACGGTGTACTACTCTTTTAACCACTATTATTTGCAAATTTAGGGGTGTCGGAATTAGGTACATGAAAGTATAGAACGTCCGTAAATCAGACATGTGTGTCGGAATTGCGTACATGGTTAGAAGTAATACATATGGCTCTATTCCTGTCTTTACACAAGAAAATAACATATGTTACATCGTTTGCTATATTGCAATTAATTGTACGCGTGTCGGAATTACGGACATTAATAATCTCTAATTATTACAGGGTGTCGGAATTATGATAATTAATAGTCCCTAATTCCGTTATGAATATCGACAGGCATCAAAGGAGATCATGAAATAAGATGGAATGATATACCTAACACTAGCAGCAGAGAGTAGCGATTTTGGCATTAATACACCACCTTTGGTGATAGCAGTTGAACTCATTGCCACCTCCATTAAAAGCATCATTATTCTGGTCGGAGCAACTGTTCCTCTAATGCTTGGAGAGAATATTTGTTAATAAAAAAGAAGGAAGCACAAAAGAAAATCATTCTAGAGAAATAAGAAAGGAAGCGAAAAAGGTACAGAACAAAAAGTTACGCCAAGAAAAAGAGAAACAAAATTCCAGATGCAAGAAACATTAAAATACAGATGAGGCAGAGAGGGCAGCCTGAAGAAGACTAAGGACTTATTTTATACTGTGTTTCAATAAAAATGGTAAAACTTATATATTTAACATTTCTTAATAATAAATCTTATTTAACAATATTTAAAACACTTGTATTTACTTAAATGTTTTTATTTGTCGGAATAATGTACCACAAGTGTCAGTGGCAGTGATTTAGGATCACTGCCTGAATTAGGTTCACTGAGGTGTCGGATTTCGGATCAAAATATACGCTTAGTGTCGGAATTGGGGGCAATTGTTAAACTTATAAAATATAATATTAATTACATTTAACTATTATATTTACTATAATAAATAATTTTCTTTAAAAATAAATAGCGAGATATCTTTAGAAGGAAAATTTACATAGTCATTATCACCATATAAATATAAATTCTACAGTTACATATGTAACAAAAGTTCCTTAACCTGTCTTTATTTTGGGCGTATACCTTACCATAGTTATTGGCTAAATCTATGAAAATAATCCATCAACTTTTGAGTCCATATATCAAAGCATTTCACACATTTCCAAGTAAGTTGTTTGTTAAAAACACAAGAATCTAATCTAAATGACTATCCTGACCAACAAAGAACAAAACCGGACAAGTGCTTACTGTTTATTGTATGCCTTTTTACAATCCTTTTCAATCTGCACTGCTTTTTAAAAAGCTATGCGTAAGTTTAAATTTCTGCCTTAAGATTCAACAAATAACAATATTTCCATTGAAAAATGTTAATTTTCAATTATTAAAAGAATTTTACATCAATATTCCTTACAGGAGCACATGTTGGATGTCATTCCTTGTAACGACATCGCAGTGTTAAGTAGTAAGCAAGCTACCAATTTTGTGTAGATACTACTGAATATACTTTCAAAAGAGTAAAATAAAATAGACAAAAGGCAAAGAATAAAAAAAAACAGAATTTGAGAAAAAGTTATGTATTGAACAATTAACAATTTAAAACTTTTTTTTATAGATTTTTGCGCATCTGAACACGAATCCGAACTTATTGTGTTTGCGAGGGGCACACCAAAAAACAGCCTCAGTACAGTAAGGAGACATTTCAACAAATTTGTCTCAATAATTATTAGAGCAAAATATGAAAATGATCATTTTATTCTTGGACAATTGTTGATATTGTTTCGTTAGATTTGAATAAAATTGGATAGTTATCATGTAGCATGTAAATGCAGTAGGTTCTATACAACAGCATCCATATTTTATGAACGTACCTTTTCATTTCGATATATTTTATGTACTTATGTACTCATACTAGATATCTATATTTATATTTCATGTAGATTGGCAATGAAGAAGGACATACATACATAAATATACGCCGTTTATCTCGGTCTTTTAAAAACCCTTGATCTCCATAACTCAAATAATCCGTCAAAGAGTATCTACATCAATTCTATTTTAGTAGCACTAAAGTTTATTGGTTCTGTCACCCAGCGATTATACTTCATATGTTTATGTATATGTTTCCTTAATATCCACCAGCTGGGTACCCATCGAAGTTTCACAGTTTTTCTTACGGGCGATAGGCCGCACACGCGCACGCTTGAAATTTCAATAAACATGTTCTCCCACACATAAAGGAGACCGGCGATAGATAAGGGGCGAAAACTTTTATATCTGCCCATAAATCTCGATGTAAATGGCTTCCCCGATCGATATTCTGAGATGAATTTGCACCGAAGTGAACCGAGCAACATGTATGCACATAAATCAATCTAGACACAGTTGACACAGTTTTGGATTAGTCAATGGTTCAGTTAAAATTGATTTTATGAGATAGGCGGTAGCCACTGAAGTATACTTAGGATTTTATGTTTATTTATAATAATAATTTTTGTTTCCTGGTTATTTTAAGACTCTGTTTTTAATAATAATAAAGCTGTTTATTTAGTTAAACGAAAGTAATAATTACCATTTACTCAACATTGTCTCGATACTAACAGTAAGCATTGTAATATACAATTTCGAGTACTGGATTTTGTTGTACCTATGTACTTGCATTTTTTAAATCTCTTTGCTGTACACAAAAGTATTATACTGCTGCAATAATTAAAATATGGTGCGCAAAAATTATTTAAGTTTTTTGCTGAGTTGTCTGCTGTCTTTCAAGTCGTCCTATTAAAACACAACGAAAATGCATAGGATGCAATAAAGAATTTAAAGGATGACGCAATGTTTGGCAAGAAAAAAATCAATCCAACCTCAAGAATATCTCAAAGACCTAGAAATCCTCCAACAAAGTTGATCCGTCTAGGTTAATAAGAAAAAAATTAAAGAGCCTTCTTTAATTTAATTTCTTCTTTTTTTCTTTTTTTTTTCATAGGCGCATACGTAAATTGTTTGTACTACATTCTAAAAATAAACAAAAATTCATTTTGAGTAAGTATGAGGAGAAACTGTCTACATATTCAAAAAGTACAAAGTCTGATCTTTACAATGAGCTATAATTGAAGACACTAGATGCAAAACAGCACAAGTCTAATGCATTTATCATTGTACTTGTGCTGTTTTGCATATAGTGTCTTCAATTCTAACCGGGAATATGCGGGGAATTTTATAAAAGTCTAGGCGAACTTTAAGTTTATAAAATTTTTGCTTCGTTGAAATAAAAGTTGCAAAAAAATGTTAAATAAATAAAATATAAAACATATTTACATACCTTGAGGAACTCTCTTCATTTTACAAAAATAATAAAGTTATTGTCAACAACCCCACAGAAAATTACAATTATTGCAATGGTGTCAAACACCCAAACATACGCTTTGCACAAATCGAAACTTTGAACTGATACTATTGTTAACCGGTTTAGCGAACATTTTTACAATTTACGTTTCTTATACGCGAGTGATCAAAGAATATTATGTAGGGTCAATTCTGATTATTTTGAAAACTATAAAATATGAGTTTTGGCCAGCTTTTTGGGAATTTTCACACTGTGCGTCGAAGGACTACTAGGTCTTTTAATTACCTAAAATTTTAGGTATGGTAGAAATGTATGCAAAAATATTTTCTCCAAGCGTCGAATGATTACTAGGACCTTTAATTACCTACAATTTCGTTTTTTCGATACACCCTATTGTGCATGTATGTATAAATGAATGCATATCTTACTGTTATAATTAACATGTGATGCTGAATTGTCCCTTATTTTAAAATCGGAATGGCACACCTTAATGCGTATTTAGTGGACAAAGCAATAAAAAAAAGTAAAAAACATTTCAGTAAGCGCTAATTTCTTTATAACCCCTTTCATTAAACATTCTCTAAAAAAGCATTAACCTGTACCAGAGATTAATGACCCTCATTAAGGTATCCAAGACATTCGGACAGCTTTTTCGCTGCGCATTTTTTATCAACCAGATTGTAATTAATCAGCGGAACCAATTACCAAGAGTAATTAACTAGCTTTTACCGCAAACAACCCCTCTGAAATGTCTTGGTACCGTATTGATTTTGATTTTCTTAGCCATCAAAATAAATAAATAAATAAATAAACACAGAAGTGCCAATGAACTTCTAAACATCTAATTTATATATTTTGGTAATAATTCCTGAATTTTGCTCCTGCTTATTGATTATATTTTGTTATCTGACGTAATTCAAGTATTATCTAGTTATGGACTTTTATCAATTATCTGCGAGTGCTATCTTGAACATTATGGGTGTAAAAATGATCATCCGACGTTTATGGACGTAATATATTTTGATTACTCGCTGATTGACATTAATGGGTACATTAATTTATTATGTGATAAAGTCCTATGGCTTTAATGCTTCCACGGTTATTAAATGGAGTTACAATTACGAAATTTCGTATCTAAAACTTGTTTTGCTTCCTGTAGGAGAGCAACTTGCTCTAGAAAGTAGGAAAGTGTCTAAATCTTTTTATCAAGGGTCCTTTGAGTGAATTTTGTTTTATTTGGATACAAATTTTTTCAAACATCCGTATCGATCCAACTTCTTTCGTCAACGACGAAAGTCAACACTGAACAAAATTACATGTCATGTTCAGAATACGTTTCGGATTTTCATCACGTCATGAGCCATAGAGTGTTGAACAGCAGGGTTTCCGCCAGTCATTTCCAGCGATTCCTCGTTTTTTTTTTTAGAGAATCTCCAGCCGGAGGAAGTATTACAAAAAGTTATATGTGAATATCTTGTAGTGGCAGCTACTCTCTCGTGATATAGATGAGTTCCAATAATTGCAAAACAGTTTTCCGACGTGCGTGTGTCCGTTAAAAATCAATTGTCGTATATCTGAGAGTGCACTGTGAGTTGTATCAACCACACAAATTTTACGGATGATGTTCTAAAAGAAAAGTTTGTACATACTACTAGAGGGAATGGTATCCACGTATCCAAAGATTCATTTAAGAGTCAATTAATGTCCAAAAGGATGTCATCAAATGATAAAGTATGACGTCGGCTTTCTTAAAACAGTCGCAAATTTTCCATACTTATTAGTGTGAAAATATATGTATTTTGAATTTATTGAAAGTGTTAATTTTGCAATTCCAATGTTTCTGTAGGTGCCTAAAACTTTGCAAAGAAAAACATATTTTGAAATTGCTCATTTTATGACCATTTAACCCATTTCTGACAGCTTGGAATATGATTTGTTTTTGATACAAATTAAAAGAGGGGTTTGAGGCTCCGGACATATCACAACCATGACATAATAAAAATGTACTTGTGCACCATAACAAGAATGAAGCAAGACACAGGCTACAATTGAATCGGCGAGTTCGAAAACAGTACAAGTCCAAAATTAGCCATTTTGAACGGAAATAGCCAAAATGTTCACTATGATTTATTGTATCGAATAAACCTAAAGAGAATGCTTGGGCAAAATAAACAAGTCCAGAACAGTACTTTTTTACTCGCGCATGCAACGCGTTTCTACTCAGTTTCTACTGATATCAGTCATATAATCAATTAATCAAAAATAGACGAAATTACCGAAAACCTAAATAATTCTCCAACTGAGAAAAAAAAGCACACTATTCTTTATTCTGGAAATTTGGTAACATAATTTTTTTAATTCCAGGATTAATTCTTTTATAGAAATCATTTTTTTAATACAATACTGTTATTTTATAGTTATAAGCAATTAATCAAAATTCCTGGACTTCAAATTAAGAATATTTTCCCGCATACATCCACATTTATTTAATTTGCCAGCTGGAATATTTGATTTATTATGCTATTTCATAGTTTAGTTATTTTTTCTTGATTTTTTTATTTTTTTATCGGTTAATTGCTCATAACTCAAAGATGATGCATTTTATAAAAAAATGATTCTTACAAACTCTTAGAATTAATTTTTTTAAATATACAGTTTGTTCTATAGGAAAAAGAAAAGTTTACCAAATTTTCAGAATAAAATGAATACCCGTATATTGAAAATATATAGCTTGTTTAAAAGCAACAAACTTTTGTTTGAATTTTTCTTTGAAATTCTTTACGGTTAAAGAATTACTAAGGTGTTCCGGTAATTTTGACAAATCATGTATAATCCGCCATTTTGAATTTAGTTTAAAAATCTGACAAAAGTTTCATAAGTTTCATGCTAATCCTACATCATGTATACCTACATCACAATAAAAATATTATTTAAATGCTTTAAATAAACAAGTATTGTCAAAAATGTAAGCTGTTTTTACGTCGAGTTCAAAGACAGTACATGTCCATGATGATTGTTTTAATCATGGCTCTGCTTTTAATCAAATATAAATAAAATATGTATTACACTTAATTCTCTGTGAACTACTTTATATTTTGTTTATTACCACAAAACAGCTAACTGCTATACTTTTCAAGATATTGCACCAACAAAATTATTTTGCTAATTTTCTCAGAACTCACTTTTTGGACTTGTAGTCTTTTCGAACCGACCGATTCATTTGATAAATCAACAAATAAGTTTTTGTTTGCAAAACTTCATTTCAAAAATTGTTTGGTTGGGTATCCGGTTTTGTTAAGTTAATAGCATCGTTAGATCTGGTGTCTATTTAGATAATATAATCCTTAATTAAAAAAAAAAACAAAGAATTTTAGTTCAACAACAGTAATAGAAGTACTAGATTTTCAATTTAATTCATTGCAGAAATAAAAAAAAATGTTAAGTTGTTTTAATACCCAGTATATTATTCGTCTAAGCAAATTAAACTGAGATTGATATTTTATAAATAAGTCAACGCTTAAAAATTCCTAGAGTATAAATATGTTATTTCGATCGAAACATCGTAGGTACATGTGCACTAACAAAACACGTTTCAAATTCTCGAAGCGGACCGGCCGGCTGGACAAAAACGTGTTCTATTACGGCTGTAAAATAACTACGCCGAATGTTGCTCGAATATTTGAAGAAAACATACTCATACCGTCAATGCTCCACAGAAAAATACATTTTTCTTGTCGAAAGAAATTGTTTTCGAGGCATAGCACGAGATGTCTTTTTATATTTCAATTTCGACAAGGAAATAATATCCTTGTACGAAGTATGCACATGTTTGTTTTTGCTGCCTTACTAACGCGTTTCGGAAAATATAATAATATGAAATGAATAAGGAATTTATTGTACGCCAAAAACACTATACATACCTACATCACAATAAAAATATTATGTAAATGCTCTAAATAACCAAATATTGTTAAAAATGTACACAGTTTTTCCGTCGAGTTCAAAAACAGTACATGTCCATTATGATTGTTTTAATCATAGCTCTGCTTTTAATGCAAATATAAATAAAATATGTAATACATTTAATTCTCTGTGAACTACTTTATATTTTGTCTGTTGGCACAAAATAGCTAACTGCTATACTTTTCAAGATATTGCACTGACAAAATAATTTTGTTAATTTTCCCAGAACTCACTTTTTGGACTTGTAGTGTTTTCGAACCGACCAATTCAATTTTAACATTTAGTATTTTTTTAACTACCACTGACTTGGCGCATTGTGTAATAATAACAATCAACAGTTTGGCAAATATCGAATGTATTTGGAAATGAAGCGAAACTCAGTATTACGACGTTTTTGGGTTCAGTATTGCCAGATTTTGGTACTTTTAGGTTACCCCAAACTACTTTTTTTTTTGTTAAATCCCTCGATCTGTGTTGGCGGATCCACAAAATATATTGGCGGTCGAAGTTTTCAACAACATTTTCCGTTAAGCTGAACTTCAGTAATTGGATCTGCAGATTTGTAAAACATTTTCAATTTAGCGACATTTAAGTAATTGTTTTATTTTGGCTCATTACAAAAAAAAAGAATGAACTGTCCGGCGACCATATAAGACGGATGATAGTCGTTTTATATAATCTTTTCCATTGCATCATGGGAAAATCGATGACAGAAAAGATTTTCTGCATAATATTGTAATTATTGTATTGTAATTATATTGTTTAAGTAATGTTTTTTTTTAATTATAAAATACCCATTTTGTTTTTAGTAATGTATATAATACATTTTCTTTTACTGTCACATTTGCAGTAAATATTAATACATAATAAAAATACTATTACGATCTTTACGAATATCTTCCTTTTGACAGTGATCTTAAAAATATCGTTCTACATTAATGGGTCGACTAAATTGGGTCTGCCATTTTAAATTTTAATTATTGTTATTTTTTTCATTTTGACATACAGTAGAGCGTCGATAATCCGAACTAATTGGGACCGAGGGTAGTTTGGATTATCAAATTGTTCGGATTATCAAGTTTTGCAGCAAAACAGTAGAAAATACGAGGAAAGGCAATATAACTGTAAACAGGAATCGAAAAAAATAGGTTTTTACTCGGTTACTCAGTGAACTATTGTTTTATTATTTGTTTTGGGGGCGTTCGGATTACCGGGGTTCGGATTATCGACGCTCTACTGTATATGTATACCTGGTAACCAATACCATAGGTACGCACGCTTCATTCTCTTATTAATAACTAATTAAGTCATCTTTGAAATTCTAAATGGCATTCTATATTATTTTTGTGATATATTCAATGATGATCACATTCTGAACTCAAAACCGTACAGTTATTCAGCGTAATTCCCCTTGACTATGTCTATGAATAGTTAATTTATTTTATAATGTAATTATGTTATTTTATTAAAGACGCATTTACTTTGTTTGTTAAATGACTTGGAATTATTGTACCTCAAATGTTTTAATCATAGGTACCCATGAAAAAACAACTTCTTGTCCAAAAACCAATTAAATAACGCTAGAGGTCGCCAGTGTTTGTTTGGCAATTTTCTACTTTGTTTAACCAATTCATAGGCGCCTAGATTAATGAACAAAATGATATTTTTCGTTGCCTTGGTGATAAAAATTGACGATATATATAATTTTGTGCCCATGCCATTGTGATTTTTCGCTGCTTTAAACGATATTTCTACACTACCATTTTCAGCAAAAAGTAGTCGATAACATTGTAATCGGAAAAATGTTTTCTGTCCGATAATCAGCATTTACCCATGTTGTACACTTGAAAAGTTGATCCATCGGCCAAAAACCAATTAAATTACGCAAGATGGCGCCAGTACGTTACGTTTTTGTGTTCAGAATGTCATCCAGGTTGAAAATATCACAGAAGTAATACAGGGTGACACTTAAATGTTCAATAATTACGGTGTCTGAGATATGGTAGGAAATGTGGAAACGTCAAAACACAGATTATGATTATTAATAATATTGATGTGGACACAGCTTTGTAGGGGATTAAATGGTTACCTGGAAATAATAATTGCAACAAAAATTGTCTTGTAGTGCAAAAGTGTTGGTTAAGCAGTTGGTTAATTTTCTTTAACTTCTTATTGTATTCATTTTTTTTTTGTTTTGTTCATTCAGTTTATACATTGAGCAAATTATTCAATTTTAGTACCAAATCGTAATCATTTGACAACCTTCTATGGTAACTTCTATGATAGCTATACCTTCTATAGTATCATCTGACAACTTTCAAAGGTAAATCTTTTTTCTTCATAGATTTCTGCACACATATTAGTTCTTACAAAGTTAAGGAGCACGCTCATCCTCTCAGTGGTGGACGTTTGTTATTTAAGACATAAGGAAAAGATTTCAAAATGTGTCATTCAAATTCATGATCAATATTCCTGGGTTATGGTACTTATAATCTGATATCCAATCAAACTTAAAGGAAACGAAACGGCGGAAAGCGATGTAGATAAGAAATTTCCAAAAGGCAAAAATGGCAAATCACTGCGAGAAATGACATGAAGGAAGTTGAACTATTATGAATCGGAAATTGACAGGGAGTGCCCGTGACAGCCACTTAAAACTCCTCTCTTTTCCTTTTAAAGGTAAATAAATAGCTTTCTCTAAATGGCTCTTTTCCATCAAACATGAACTGAAATATCAACAGAAATACGCAGTTAAGTTTAATTGATTTATGAAAAAGCTTCAAAGACCCTATACTTAGACATGAATTAAATGTAGTAGCTTTGAGTAGCTTTTAAAATGAAATATTTCAGAGAAAAAGCACTTACTTCTTGAATACCTTAAATCTATTTTAATAGTAACTGAATTTATTAGAAATTTGGGTAATCAAACTCTAATTTTCCGTCAAGAATATCTCATCTTACAAGAATAGGTACTCTAATTGCTTGCGCTATATGCCGACGTAGACAGTTTCCCGTAGTATATATTTCAGTAGATTTATCACGGAAACTTCCAGCAACGTCTGCTGAAAACCAGAAAGAAAAGTACAAAACGATCGCGTGGGAGATTTTTCATTATCTACGGCATTTTCAGTCTATAGAATCTGTAAAATCGTGCACCGGCAAAACACATGAAATGCACGAGTTTTATTCGCAAGATTTATGGTTTCTGTTGTTTGTTATCGTATTTATTGTTTAGGTTTGTATAGGACTAATATGTCACGGTCGTTAAGAGCAGTTTCGTCAAGTTTTTTTTTGTTTATTTTGTATTATCGAGAAATCGTGCAAAATTATTCGTGTTTAAACGCCCAATAATAAGAAGAAAAGATTCTCTGTTCCTGTGTCTTTTCTTTTTTTGATTTCAAGAAGTACTTTTGTATAATTAGGACCTTTTTGCCAAAATTTATAAAGCAAGCTTGTCAAAGGAAAAATCTATATAAAACATCTATTTTTAGTACCAAAATTTGGACTATCGATTACGAATGATCAAAGACGGATTTATAAAAAAATTAGACAATTGTTACAATGAAGATCATTAATAATTTGTATTATTGCTTTTATATTAATAAACAATTTAGATGATACCATACTAGAAATTGACTAGATTACAGAGAAAGAAATATCAAAAACTTATATCATTAAACAATTTAGATGAGACAATATGAGTTGAATTAGACTAGGTTACAGAGAAGTAAATATTAAAAACTGTTAAAGGTAGGAACAAATTTATCTTAAATAAAATGATCTCCATGATCACATTATCAGACATTTTATTATCAATATTATACTTACAGTCTACAGACAATTTACAGGAGATAGTATACGTTGGAAACGTTGGATTATCAAAAAGGTATGATAAAAGCAGGAGTTACTGGAAAATTAGATTATATATATGTTACGGTTAAAGTGATAAATGTGGTTTGTATTAATAATTACCGGCTATTATTAATAATAACCGCATCATTTGGTCAATGTGATTAGAAAAACTTAAATAATCACATGGACCGGCTATTATTAATAATTTCCTAACGGGCACGGTAAAAGTGATAAAAACGTTACTTTTTACAGATCTTTTGTATAGTCTTCAAAGAAGTTAGCAAAGTTATTTTGATTACTATGTAAGCTATTATATTTATTTACTTGACGCAAATCATCAGTACGGCTAGCCCAATGCTCAACATTACGAATAATACAAAACATTGATAATACAGAATGTTTTCCTTTGTCTCCCTTGTACTTTAGAAACTACTGGATATAATTGGTATTGATATTTGGTATACACCCAAGGACGGCTCAATGACGAAAACATAAAAAGAACATTTTATACAGAGTGTTCAAAAAAATTAACCATTTTATTATCAATAACACCCATTTTTATATTTAATGCATGTGGGTAGTTTTTTGTAAATGTACAATTACAATGTATTAAGTAAATTCTCAAATCCCAATTATCTTGAAATTTTGCGTATTTAATAATAATTTTTGCAATATTGTATTTTCATGCAAATACATGCACGAATAGGCGAGACTAGTTTACATAGATGTTTTTACATAAATTGCACCGCACAAATGATGCAAACATTTTTGAATGGGTCTGTTCCTAACACGGTATTTTTACTTTTGGTGTTTGACAATAAAGTAATATTTTATAAATAAAACATTAAACATTGTAACAACTTGCCCCAATCTTCCCTACATTAGGTTGTCCATTATATATACCTACCGTAAGCATATCTAATATCTGACGGATATAATCTGGTTTATAAGGCGGTTATTATAAAAGTGATAAAGGAAAGGAGTTAATTAAAACCTCTTAATTTTGCACAAATAACTAATTTAGTTTGGTACTATTTTTGATCCTTAGATCATCATCAGCCAAAAGCTAGAAAAGACACAACACAATCAAAAGTAATCGCGGAACAAATGTAACACAAAAAACCGAACAAATATGATTTGAAAAGTAAAATCTTAATTAGTATACATTAGTATTATCGCTCCAGCTTCTCTCTCGTTGTCGCGTTCAGCATAGTGGATTTAATCTTTGCAAAATTAGGTGTGAGGTATTCGTTTAAACAAGTGTTTATAAATGAGATGTGGTTCTTAGTTATCTTGAGTCTTATGCATAGCCTTTTCCCAACAATATTATAAAAGTGTTTATCACCAACAAAAAAAGACATTATTTATTTAGATATATGAAAAAATATAACAATAACAAAAACAAAATAATTCTCAAGTCCAGGAATCAGTTTAAAATAAAATATATTCGTAATAAATAAAATTAACAGTAGGTAACTCAATAAAATCTGTATCACATTTGTGCACTTTTAGTCTCGTTTTGATAATCTCCCTTATTTTAGTCATGAGTAGGAACTAAATAAGTTAGTCAGGACTAACGTCACTAAAGGTCTAACACTAAAAACCCAGTGAGTAGATTCGTTGTGTGGCGATTATGTAGATACTAACAGAATTCCAAATCTGAGGCTCTATTGTATTGTAGCATCATCTTAATGCAATATCGAATTGAAATATATCACATTGACCACAGCATGCTGGAAATTATTAATAATAGCCGGTTCATGTGATAAATTCTTCACTTTAACCTCGCCACTTGGCTATTATTAATAATAACCGGTAATTATTAATAATAACCTATTTATCACTATGACCGTAACATATATATTATTGACACGATCTTTCCAGGTTTTCTTTTTTAATACTTATTATTGTTCTCATTCGGAATTTCGTAATAATAATTCATAATAATAATAGATAGGCAGGATAAAGTGAGCTCCATTTCTTTTTCGTAGAGAGCAGAAAACGTAGCTATAAATTTTATTGCAATGAGCACAATTGTATAATAGATAATTATTTTACGAGCACATAATTAAGGATATAAATCGCGAGCATGAAGTTTATACGCGAGCCGTAGGCGAGCGTGTAAACATGCGAGCGATTTATATCCGTTGTGTGCGAGTCGAATACGACGTTATATCTACGACCCATAAATTTAATTTTTTTATCAAATATTTTAAATGTATTTGTCATTGGTGTCGAGGCGAACTGTCAAATAACTGGCATACACGTAGGTTTTGACATACTTTGACAGTACGTTCGTATAATGATGACAGTTCGTTTGAATAATGAAGTCATTATTCAAACGAACTGTCATTATTATACAAAGCTACTGTCATCGTAATCATCGGTGTGTAGCAATCAACATACCAACTGTCAATAGAATCAAGATAACTGTCAAACCCTGGCTAACTAGTTATATTTTAATGCTGACAACACCGATCTCGATCAAATAGAATCTCATGCAGCTAAACTACTAATTTTATATATAGTATGATAAAGTCACGCCGTTGGCACTGGGGAAGTGAAACACCCTGTATTTCACTATTATTATCGTAATCTATTTTTGTTTAAAATATCTTCAAATTTAATTAAAATTTCTTCTATGGCATGAATATCAATAATTTCTCAATTTTTAAAAATTAAAACATCTAACGTATATTGAGTATTGATCTTCATTTTGTTAATAATCAATTCTTTTGTATGAAATTTTGTATCATAAAGTTGCATACGTATCTCAGGCAGAATAATCAGAATAAATATCTAATAAATATAATTTAAAATCAGAATAATTGCGCATAGATTAATCGACGAATTAACTACTCAATGTTTGAAGTGAATTTGTGGGAATTCGTAAATTGAATATATCATAACATCAATTGCAATGTGATGGAATAATCCAGTGCATTGTAAGTGGTACCGCAAATGGTTATTTGATTACTCGGTGGAGTATGTCCTCATATGAAAGGTTTATACGAAATCAATTTGGAAATTAGTTCTGTAGTTTATGGTCCATTTGCGGTCCACTTCTATTTTCCTTTCTAGGCTATTCTAGTTCAACGTTCTCTACAATTCGATGATTTACCGCGGCACTTCGCTATGCAAAGTAGTCAGTCGGTCCCCATAAAAATAATGAAATCTAACAAATGTACGTTACAAATTGACATCGTAAATTTCGCATGTAGCTATGTAAGTATTGAAGCGAGAAGGCTCTAGAATTTGCGTGAGAATCCTGGTGTATATAGTCGTAAGTTTGCGCGATTGGATTGGCAGTGAACTGCAAATCCCTACATATTTCATATACACATGCACTGGTAAAGTAGTAGATTTGGTTCCAAGATTTGGGCACAATGTTAGATGCCTTCTTAAATGTGTATTATTTTTATTTTTAAACTATAAAAACAATATTTTAATGAAGATATTATATTTTAAGTTAACTACTGGCAAACTGGTTCGAAATGAGGTAATGAAATTCAATTTAGAAGGGATTGATAACTGCTGATAATGGTGTAATTGCAAAGATATATTTTCTATTGGTTATTAATCATTATGATTCTGAAGAAACCGATACGCTGTCTTTATCACAAGCTTCATAGTTAACGAATCAAACAATCAAACGTAAAGTTGTGAATATTTTATTATTAACAATTATTTTAAAACTTCTTTTTGTACATGTGAAACCGTGCAATACTGAAAACAAATCACTTTTTTCCATCATAAATTTACTAACCATAAATTATTAACGTATATGAAAAAAATCTGATGTGGCCAGGCACATGACTTTATCACACTATATATAAAATTAATAGTTTAGCTGCATGAGATTCTATTTGATCGAGATCGGCCATTTCTGCATTAAAATAAAACTAGTAGAACTAGACAAATATGTCGATTAAAGCTGCGTTCGGATATTGTACTCCGTTGACACCGGGTACACCATCCAAATGACACGTGTTATTGGGTGTGAAAAGCGTAGCGGTGTACAATATCCGAACGCAGCTGATATTGGCAGTAGATATTGTCAAAACATTAGCGTTTGACACTACCTACTGTCATTAGAATCAAAATATCTGACATATCGTGGCTACTAGTTTTCATGCAGTACGACCGATCTCGATGAAATAGAATTTGCTCATGCAAATGGTACCTACCAAAAAATTTCGTAGTCATAAATTATTCAGAATTTTCTCTACTTAATTTATTATTTAACTATTTCGACGAAATTGCAGAAATGGCGGCTTATTTGCAAAATCTTAAAAGACTAAACCTTCACTTCCTTTGGACCCTTTTCAACAGAAAGCTTTTCAGCTCTAAGTTTGGTCATGAAACTTCTAAATGTGAAGTTTCGTCCCGATACCTTTAGTAGTTTCTCCGGAATCGTCGCCACAAAAAAACGGGTACACACAAACACACATCCATCCACACACACAGACATTTTTTGTATCTTGGTCAAAAATGTTCAGGGGGCCCAAAAAGACATATTTCCGCTGAAATGTCAAAATTTTTTTTTGGCACGGTTACAATGTAAAAATCATACGGTTGTAGTGTAGATATTAGAACATATTATAGATTTCCAATTACTTAATTTGATTATTTGAGACTAGTTTTGGAGAAAATCAGTCCAAAAATATAGTTTCGATTATTGTATTTTTGTAAAATTAATTAATTGGAAATCTGCGTTTTTAAAGTTTAACAAATATTTCTATTATTAACTTAATAAGTGTGTTAAGCAAATTTATTTATTTATTTAATAAATTAAGTTTATGTAGTTCGTTATTATTAAGTTATTGATATTATTCTGAGCTCGCCAACAAAGAGACTTCGTAATTTATACTATTATCTTAAATTTACAAATTTGTAAAATAATAATCATTGATAAAATTATGTAATCGATTTGTTACTTACATTTCAGTTGAATATTTAAGTTTATTTACTATTAACCAATTGAGGCAGCCTAATTACCTAAGTTACTGTCTAGTGTAAAGATGGATTTGGAATTTACTTCTTCTAGGTTCAAACTGGTACTACAGTAGATTTTTACACATCAACAACCACAATCAGACAATAGACAATGTTAGTAGTGTTTCGTATAAAAATAGGTAGATAACAAAAATGCAACCATCTAGAAGATGTACCCTTACTTGTTTATGTCATGAAATTAATAAAAACTCTCCTTTTTTTTATTTCCGTAATGTTAATTAATTACAAATAAAATTTCATCATTCCACATCGAATAAATGTCCAGTACTATATTATTTTGTCTTTTAATGCTGTTTTTCGGAAAAAATAGCTGAACAAGTATAGAGTTTAAGGAGTACTACCTTAATACCTGCGTCTTAATACCTGCGTTATGCACTCAAATTTTGTAAATAATTAAATAAATATTTAGATCGGCATTCAGTTAAAAAACACGTCGTATAGGGGTTTGATGATGTAAAGACTGATGATATACTTACATTTTTCAACACTAACCTTTGCAACGTTAAATCTGTGAAATAAAATAATTTAAATACAGTCTACTATGATTCTGTAACGTCTGTTCCAAAACGCACAAAATATCGTCCTAGAACGGTATTTCAGAGCTGTTTTATAACTTTGAGTTGTAGGTCGTATTCAAACAAATCCATTATCACATTGTTTTCAACATAGAAAATTGATGTTTCTCTACAAAAGATGAGTTTATAAAAGCGAAAGTGAATTTGGAGACTAATTAATTCTAACCAACAAAAAGCGTTTGTGAACAAAAGTGAAGCAGCGTCGGAAATGACAATTACGACCGTTTGGAAGAGGACCTCCTCCCTATTTAGAAGTTATTAAAGTTATTAAAGTTTCGCGCACAGTCCTCTCGAGTCGACCAATAAACTTCTGACGATAAAACCCATTTTGCCGACGATATTAAAGCGATGGAGTGATGTCATCACGCCGCATTACCAAGATGTTAAGTAAACTCGAAAGAGGCGAGAAAAATTCTAAATGTAAATACCGCTGCCGAAGAGGAGGGGACTCGGTTGGTACTGGGTGGTAAATTTAATCTTATACGCTCACTGGAAGCGCCAAGGTTGACAGTGTTAACGATTATTAATTTCTAATACGAAAAATCTCACACCCAGAACACGTCTTGTAATAAATTCAAGTTATGCTTCCTCCATGGAAGCTTAAAATACTTATACCTTAAGTTGAACATGAATTTAGTTTAGTTATTAGTGAAGTTTTCTGGGCATAACGTGTTTAATGTTTATGTTTAAAATATAGTCAAAAAGTGAATTATTGTAAATCAATAAAGAGGAGGGAATGATTAATCCAGAAAGGGAAGATTAATGAAAAAGGACACCCCAAACTTGAAAGTTGAAGCAAGAAGCTTAGCTATAGTGCCTAATGTGTTACCTAATGTATTGCCTAATACAGTGGTCCCCAAACTTTTCCTAGTTGCGGCGCCCTTTTTCAATTAAAATACTTCCATGACGCCCTTGTCTAAGTAAAAGGATGGCTATTAGTAAGAGATAACAATAAAAAAAAACTCGTGTTTCTTTATTATTTTTTCAACTTTATTAATATTAAATTTAATTAGTATTTATTTATAATTAATGTAATGGATGAGCCTGCTAAGGACTGCACATTTTTTCAAATCGTGGAGATAAACTGAACACGGCCACCCTCATTTGCGCATCCACGTCTTTACTTGCTTTTTACTACAGCGTTGATGCTTCGCGCAAATACGAAGTCGAAAATCCGCTGAGCCTTATCACGTAGAAGGATATATTAATTGTTTATTGAAATCCAATTCTGTGTCAATCCCACGCTGCCAAATTTTGTTTTCAAACTGCTATCACAAGATAAGATTCTCTTCTTCTGCTGAAGTAAATGCAGACGGAACTAGTGTTAAATGGATTTTGAAGACACGCAAACTTATCGAACTTTCATTTGGCAATATTTTTCTACGCAGATAATTAGCTGTGATAAGTGCTTCTCAAACATGATTTTTATATCATGAGAAAGATCACATTCATTTGACGTCAAAAATTGCTGTAATATTAAGAAACAATCTTTATCTGCATGTTTATTCAATTTTCTTCTCCATACTTTTTTATATATATGCTTTTTTATAGAAACTTTCCGTTGATTTCAAAAGGCATGTTGCTGCAGAGAGACATTAAGGAAATCCAGCTTTTCAAAAATGTTGCATAAATATTCCAGTTTTATTACAAAATCAGCACCAGCAAAATATTCTGCATCTTTGCATCCCTCTTCTTTAAGGGAAATAAAAATGTCTGGCGGCAATTCAAAGGTACTTAAACATTACCTCGAGCGAGCCATCCTCTACTGCTATATTAAGATGAGTGTTCGACTCCCATATCCTCCCACAGTTTTTTTTAAAACGTTTCTTTCAATGGACGATATTTTATTAAATTTACCACATTCACCACACATTGAAACACCTGATACAGTGGAAGACTCAGATGCTTTGACGCAAGCACTTCTCTATGAAAAATAGTGTGTATGAAAAAACTTTTGTAAATTCAAAATTTCAAGTTGATAAAACGTTGACTCTATGAACCCACATATACCACAAAAAAATTGGCCCATTTGAACAATATTTAGGTCTCCCGCAGGAGATTATGAGATTATTCTTCCTCAAAGCCCACAAGGATCCACATAATAAAATATTTAATGATAAATAATCTTTTATTACCATTTACCTTTCAATAAAAAAAAATCGCATTTTTAAAGAAAATTAGAATATTTGAGCCTCTTGCGGAGAGCTACATATTTTTCAACTCGGCCATTTTTCTTTGTGGTATATGTAGGTCCATAGGGAGAACTCTTTATCAACTTGAAATTTTGAATTTTGAAAAATACGTTTTTTCGATACACACTCATGAATAATGCAATGGGTCCGCAGTACGTCTGGTGATTTCCTTCGAATAAGCACCTGTAAGCTAGCTCTATTAGTACATACACACACGTATTTAGGACAATTCAAATTATTTTCAGATATGAATCTCGAACAGGTACTGAGCCTTCGCTGCTGCAGTGAAATTTTTACAAAACAGAAGATCTTTAATGTTATTAAATACATCTATAAACGTCAGATAGCAAATCAAATCAGCATCTTTATTATTATCCGTAGCCTCATCTAACTGCAATCCAAATTCACCTCCTTTATTTTGTTTAATAAATTGATCTTTGATATTTATCTTCCGCCATTTGATGTACTCTTTGACTAACTGTGTTACTAAGTTATTAGACAAAGGCACTTGGAATTATGTAACTTTTACAATATTTCGCGGCGCCCTTGTGAAGGCGCCGCGGCTCCCCGGGGCGCCGCACATACACACATAGACATTTTTTTGAACCTTGGTCAAAAACGTTCAGTGGCCCAAAAGGATATATTTCCGCTGAAATCTCAAAATTATTTTTCGACACGATTACAATACTTTGTTATACTACGTATGATAAAGTAAAATTGTAGATTAGGGTGGTTCTAATTTATACTTTGAATTCTTTTTTTAGCAAAAAACAACAATCTGCTTCCTGAAAAAATCCCCCTAAATTTGAGAATAATTAATTTCCCGTTTAAAATACATTGGATAAATGCATTTCTTTTCAGGCAAATATTTCTCAAAATTTACAATTTTACTGTTAGTATTATTAGTATTGTTTTATAACCATTTATTAATAATTTGCAATTGATTAAATAATTACAATTTGTTTACACAAATGTATAAATATGTATACAATGTTACGCACCTAAATATTTTTCTATTAGCTAAATTTACGATGTTACGGAAACTATTATTAGATTATTGGCTTGTAATATATAATTTTTACCAAAAACGTACATAACATTGTATATTAAATGGTGTTTGTTTAAACAATTTCAAATTAATTAACAAATTACGAAAATCATGCCAATACTCTTACAATAATAATTTCTGAAAAAATAAAAGAAAAATATGTACGTTTAAATTAGGTACTAATAAATGGCAAAAACATGTCATTTACTAGTTACATGGCTAAATTAATAAAAAAAAAAATATGTTAATTGTAAAATTGTGGGAAATATTTGCCTCACAGATATGGTACTGCAGGGGAGGGTGGGGGTAGTGGAACAAAAAGTAGTGGATTTGTTCCTTGGGGTATTCTGAAAAATTTCTGATAATCTTCCGCAACTTTTCTTCTAAATTCCAGACGTTAAAAAAAGGTTGCCCTCCAGCAATGTGTTTTTTTTGGCCACCCTATTGCACATTCTTTACCTTTAATTTGGTGTATTGTTTTCACGATTCCGTGAATAAATTACCCGAGCAGTACTGTTGGGCCATTTTCTTTACTAAATTCTGTTCTATACAATCTTTTTTTAAATATTGTTTAGAAAAATTTTGCATATTTCCTAATATTTCGAATTCCGATTTAAAATATAAACACTGGAAAACGTAATTAAACAAACAATTAAACAAATATATTCCCTTAGACAGTTTTTATTTAAAAGTAAAAAAATTATAGGTCATTTATACCCTTGAGCAAGTTTAATAAAATTTATTTATTTTTTACCTCTCTGAATACTATATGAAAATTCTGACGCTGGGCACTAACAAAGTTCAAATACTGTGCGAAATAATCATGGTAAACTTGAAAATAACATTCATTTTTAAATTTTCAAAAAATTCTAAGAAAAACTCATTTTGTCCACAATTTTAATAACAAAAACAAAAAAAATTCCATGTTTAACATATGTACTCACTATACATGAAACTGTTATGTTTAGTATAAGAGATTCCATTGAAATTTAAGTCCAAGAAAACAATCCTGTTGGTAATAAAATAACATTTCTAAATAATCTGCGAAATACAAGAGGGTGAAAAAATTACACTTTATAAAAGTCTTGACACGCCTGGCATGCTTGACTTTAATCATGTTTATGTGTTTACTTTACAGGCGGCTCTCTACTTCGAGTTTAGTGCCAAATGGACGGCGTTTGTACAACAGTAGCTCTGTTGTGAAACATCGTATATTTCTGCCGTTGCGAATTACGTAAAATTTATGGGCGCTAAAGGACTTTAAATCCCCATTAGGAAGGGGAACTGAGAAAAAATATCTGCACGATACCGAAGTATATGACCTGATAACAGAAATAACAACATACGTCGGGCGAATATATGTCTAGAAATTGCTTTTAATGGATGATTTATCAGCTACAAAGCTGAAAATGTATAGACTTTTTTTATGGATAATGTTCTTCGAAATCCTAAAATTATGTGAAGCTTTTGTGCAGGAAAACAATTCATTCGAATTCGCATAATTTCAGGGACAATTCTGCACCATTAGAGTTTCAAAGTCGACGCATGAATTTAACTATAGGAAGCTCAAACATCACTTCAGTTCCGACTCTCGTTAATATCCTTAAGACTTGCCATAATGGCGTTGAATCATTCAATTGGGAAGGTTCTTGAAGTTCCTGAATTCGCATTTTGTGCAAATGTTTTTATTACATTTTGATATTAATCTTTTCATGAATTTTAGATTAAAGTGCAATTGCTTAAGGAGTTTACCAGCAATACAAAGTTTTGTGTATATTGCAATTATTATTTCTTTTTGTCGTTCATTTCCTGACATTTTTCTAGAACAATAAAAATAAAATAATAGAAAATCAAAGAAAGAGAAAATAGTAATAAATGATATTTTAAACAGGACAGTGCTTATATTATTATATACAATTCATTTAATTTGATTCTCTGTGTATTATACAGTGTGTCTCCAGATGGATCCAACTACACCAAACAACACCAATAATGGAACAAAACTTTTACGATTTTCAAAATTGACGATTTTGCAATTCAAATGTGTACCTATGAATGTTAAAAATTGTATATAGACTAATTAGTCTTAATCGAATCTGTTCGATTAAGTTCGTTAATATTAATCTAGCTAATAATATTTTATTTTTAGCTATAATTTAAACATTGTCACTTGTGAATGCTATCAAGTTCAAGACAAAGAAAAAATCGTGGAATCCAATGTTTTTTCGAAATGCATTAGATAAGAAAGAAATCTGATGTGACCAGGCACATGACTTTATCATACTATACCTACAGCGGTGTCAAACGCTGACGTTCAAACAATATTGGCAATAAAATCAAAATATCTGTCAAATACTGGCTAAATAGTTCTAATGCAATCCCTCAAAGGTAATGAACTGCCATTTCAAACTCAGAAAACAGAATTCAAACGGATTTTCGAGAAAAACGAATTATTTAAACAAAAAGTAACTGACGAATGTTTGTAAGCATTCCACAAGAACAATTTACGTAGTTTAAGGCGGCGAAGAAGTTATTTAGTTATTTGTTTCCATAAATATCCATTTAAAATTAAATTTGAATCAACGATGTACATTAAAAAAGTCTGATGTGGCCAGGCAGATGACTTTATCATATTATATATAAAATTAATAGTTTAGCTGCATGAGATTCTATTTCATCGAGATCGGCCATGTCTGCATTAAAATAAAACTAGTAGAACTAGACAGATATGTCGATTAAAGCTGCGTTCGGATATTGTACTCCGTTGACACCGGGTACACCGTCCAAATGACACTTACGTGTTATTGGGTTTAAAAAGTGTAACGGTGTACAATATCCGAACGCAGCTTATATTGACAGTAGGTATTGTCAAAACATTAGCGTTTGACACTACCTACTGTCATTAGAATCAAAATATCTGATAAATCCTGGCTACTAGTTTTGATGCAGTACGACCGATCTCGATAAAATAGAATTTACTCACGCAGCTAAACTATTAATTGTATCAAAAAATGTCCTAGTAATAAGTTATTCAGAATTTCCTCTACTTTAATTTATTATTTAACTATTTCGACGAAATTCCAGAAATGGCGGCTTATTTGCAAAATCTTTGGACAAATCTTTTACAAATGCTAAGACTAAACCTCCAGTTCCTTTGGACCCTTTTCAATAGAAAGCTTTTCAGCTCTAAGTTTGGTCGATTTTTTCTCACCAATTCACGTGCGAAAAAGTAGCTTTTTAATTGCTTATGAAATATTTTGAGAGGAGTTTTCGGTTGCAGTATATGCGACCGTCGCACTATATGAACCATTTTACGTTGAGTTTGTTTTCGAAATCGATGCAAAGCGACGTCTCGTTCGTTTTTGCTTCAACATTTTCCAGTTTTGTGAACGCGCCTCAACATTCCAGTAGCTGTTTGATTCGTTTCGCCATTGGCTACCGGTTATAAACGTCAAAAAGGCAACCATAACCTATTCACATTGCGGTAGGTATGTACAAAGCTAAGCGATTTCTTGGTCATTATTTGCGGGGGTCTAAAAGCACAAACTCCGTCCTTACAAATATCCTTTGAGAAACCTATAACCATATTGTACGTACATATAATAATAATTATTAATTCGCATTAGTCTCTGTTACGTACGAATGCGTACTTAATACCTATACATACAAGCATAAATGGTAGGCATAATATGGAAAAAATTTGACAAATAGCGATTCTCACCGCGCAGTTAACCTACTACGAAAACAATAGTAAGTAAATTAATAGATATGATTAGCTTTTCGTGTAAATTTGGTCGTTTACTTTAGCTGTTTTCCAATTATGCTCTGACAAACCCTGGCGCACTCTAGGGTCAATGGGAGAGCTTTAAAAGTCTCCCTTCCCCTTTCCCATATTGCACCTAGTAATTGAGTACACTTGATATTTAAGACTTAATAAAGATATGTCAAAAGTTTGCATTCAATTCTCTATGCAGTAATTATTCCGAAATAACGTAATAAGAACAATATTTTCCTCTAATATTCCTGGGTTGATTTGGTAATAAAAGGGCGCATGCTGCGTAAAGTAAAGTGTTGGTGGAAAATGTAATTTCAACAAATAATTACTGTGCACACGGCGTCATAGAAAATATAGTCTCATGTTTTATTAAAGTTACCTTCGCAGCCGCCCATCACGGGAGGTAACAAACCATGAATTTTATTAGAAAACCTTACAACGACTCACAAAATTGAAAAGTGCCCATTATACTTTTATAATGTTGTTTAAATTGTGTGTGCTATTTGGAGTTAATTGCTTTCTGTACCTATTTTATATGGACACTTTGGTTTTACGTTTATCCAACGCTTCGCTGTTATTGTTTTGAAGCCCCCATAAAACGTTTTCTCGCTGCCAATTTGTTAGGTTACCGTTTTCTCTTTCTCGTTAAAAATGCAAGAATTGCTTGAAAAATTTTAATTTATACATTTTCTGGTGAGATACGTCGTAGTGATTTTGAGAAATCTGTTTAAAAGATGAAAGTGAAACACCAAGAAAACACAATAATAAGCTAAATTATTCCAACAAACATAAGATCTGTTTTGTCTCAATTATTCAGTAGATATATTTCAATATTAATTAAATGGAACAAATTAATTACACGCCGTATTCCACGTATTATTATTATATCACAGTCTACAATCCACTACGCCTTATCATCTGGATGTTATCAATTGGATGTTATTAAACTCTGCTCGAAGTTTCCAATATTGTTACAAAAGCAAATCTCACTCACACTCCCTTTCACTTTGTTAAGATCAACAAACTTCACACAAGAAAGTTTTAATGATATTCACCAATTTCACGGATCCGGCTCCATGATTTTGTTATACAAATACCAAATATAAATGGGTTCGTGGAAGAATACATTGTGGAAAAGTGAAAAAAATTTCCCAAAATATTCTAAACTCATTTTCATGACTGCTCGATCTGCAAATTATTTGAAGGGAGCTGCAAGGACTTGATACTGGTTTAATTGCAGATGGCAGTGTGTCATGCAAGCAAAGTCACTTTTTTTTACAGAATAACCTAAATTTCCGTATATTTTTGGCTGGCACAATTAAATGAACGACTATTCCTCTACACGTTGATGTTCAATAACTTTGAATTTTTGTAGTAGATACACAATTTCAAGTATTTATTTGCAATTGGAAATGCATTTAAACCTTGCAGCAAATGTTACTTAATTGTAAGCGGTTATTAAAATTACTGCCTTAGCCTATTGTTTTTAATACCAGGAATAGTTTAAATCAACCAGAAATAAACAGATAAGCCAAGCCGATGCCGATGGGTAGAAAATTAAATTTAAATAAATGAAGCTTAATGTGAACTTGTTACATTAAGGCACTCCTCTTAATTCAAATAGTTAACTGTAGCGAACTTCTCTCCAAAGCTTCGAAATAAAAAAATCACCAGGTGTAGATGGCGCTATTATAAACGTGACTATTTTTATTTCGTATTTATTACATTTGACGTATGGTATAACCTGAAGAAATGAATGTATTGCTTTCTATTTGTACAAATGTTCAAACTGGACTGTGTTTGAGTTTTCTTTTCGATGATATACAGGGTGTCCGGAAAGTAATGGGACCCAGCTTAACCGTATATTCTTGATGTCAAATGGGACCAATTAAACAAAAAATCCCATAGTAAAAAGTGCTTCCTTAAGAAGTTATAAGGTGTTAAAGATAGAAAATATATTTCTTGTTTTGCGTATATTTCAGAAAAGAAACGGCCGATCATGTTGAAAAGTGGTACCCTTAGGCTTTTGGCGACGCCAAACATGATAAGAGTATTAAGACATTTGCATATTGTAGAGGGAGCTGTCCGCAGCTTATCAGGGGTAGTATTATTATGATATTTTTATTATTATTATGACTTTGGGCGGTATGACTAAAAATTATGATACGGACGTAAATT
Organism: Aphodius sticticus; assembly: GCA_963966075.1. Taxonomy (NCBI): domain Eukaryota; kingdom Metazoa; phylum Arthropoda; class Insecta; order Coleoptera; family Scarabaeidae; genus Aphodius; species Aphodius sticticus. The sequence continues at coordinate 14,624,127 of OZ014506.1, forward strand.
TCACATAAAAAATGTTTACCTATTTTATGGCGATAAAATCCACCGTTTCCAAGAAAAACGCAATTTAACATTTTCAAAACGCTCTTACTTTTTTCTTTTCTGTCCTTCATTGTGCAATGTACATAAACTAAAAAGGCACTCTAGTTTTCAACTACTCTTGTTGAAAGGGAAGATAACATTATTTAGTAGGGCTTCATAATTAACAATTCTGACAATGCTCTCTTGACAAACTCTTAGCTCTCACATATATCTAATATTGAACTTTAGAGTTCTAACATAAAATCGTAATGCCCTGTTCAACTCACATCCAGGAATCAGGACTATTAATTATAGTTTGCCGTATCATCTTCGACTTCATACAACCAACTTTACTTGTTTAACTTCAAATCCAACCTCACTCCCAGCGAATGAATAATTCTGGAACATATGTAGGTAGATCAAATATGTATTTGTACGCATCCACGTCACCGCCAAATTACATTTGTAAATGTATGGAACCGTTGGAGTTCTACTCTTAATGTAATTCATCGAATATGTAAGTTTCAATACGCCTGGGCGAGATAGAGCGCAAAATGTGTATTCCCCTTGAAATGTTTGACGTCGCAGTGAATATACGTGATTTCTGATGAAGAAACGACCGAATAGTAGACGACGAGACGAGAAAACGCTCCCGGCCATGTTTTAAATTACAATAATTTGATAAGGAATCATTCGTAGGAAGTTTTACCTTATGAGGTATACGTGGAACGCCCACGCATATTTCTTTCTATTATTTATTAGGGAGGAAAAGCCGCTGAAACAACGAACTTTATTTTTGTCGTGTTGTGTACCACAGATCAGCTTGCAAATCTCACGTCAGCTTTTTGGGATTGGTTTTTTTTTTATATTTGGTAGCGTGCATAGCACTTGCAGAATTTATATTTTGGGAACACATTACCCACATTTTGGGGATTTTCGTTAAAAGTACAAAGTCTTATGTAAGGCCATGTATTATATTATATACCGGGTGACCCACGGCATAGGTTTATTTCTTTTTTATATATAATATTATATTATATAATATAATATTTCCCGTTTATTTTTTTGTTTATAAAGCTGGACGAATGAAACTTGGAAAGTGTTAACAGACAAACAATGCCATTCTTTGGGATACTCTTGAGGCTAATATATTGGCACCCTATATTCTTTTTGTGATATTTTCAATCAGGATGACATTCAGAATACAAAAACATATCGATCGTCAATTTTTATGACCAATGCACGCAAAAGTAACTTTTTTGTGTATTATTTTGTATATATTAATTGGTGAAAATAGTGGAGAATTGTCAAGTCAACACTAACTAAATCGACTTTAGCCGACATTGCATTACTGGCGCCCTCTAGCGCGATTTAATTGGTTTTTGGCCAGTGAGTCATTTTTTTCACGGGTACCCAATGGCGATACCCTGATTATACGATAGATAACATCTTTCCGATTTTAATGATACCAAATACTTGATATTTTGTTGAAATTCGTAGCGTACAAATGTTGTTAGAAGCAAGGAAACCGAAAAGAATATTGACCTAATGATCAAAGTCAGCGTACACTCGAAGGAAGTACCCTGATTATGCGAGGAAAAACATTTTTCCGACACAATGATACAAAATGCTTGATATTTTGCTGATAATCGTAGCGTGAAACTGACGTTTAAGGGTACTTCCTTCGAGTAGTCCATTGAGTGATGTTGACTTTGATCATTAGATCAATATTTTTTTCGATTTCCTTGTTTCTAACAACATTTGTACGCTAAGAATTTCAATAAAATATCAAGTATTTGGTATCATTGTAATCGGATAGATGTTTTCTATCGAATAATCAGGGTGTGGCCATTGGGTACCCGTGAAAAAAATGACTCACTGGCCAAAAACCAATTAAATCACGCTAGAGGGCGCCAGTAATGTCGGCCAAAATCGATTTAGTTAGTGACAATTTTAGTTTGACAATTTGCAACTATTTTCACCAATTCCTAGCCACCTAGATTAATACACAGAAAAGTTATTTTTGCGGTACCTTGGTGATAAAAATTAACAATCGATATGTTTTTGTGTTCAGAATGTCACTCTGATTGAAAATATCACACAAAGAATATCGGGTGCCATTTAAAATTTCAATGATGACGTCATTTCCGGAAAACCCGGAAGTCATTAACTTCAAGAGTATCCAAAAGAATTGCAACAACAATACTCTTTATGTACCTACTTGTACGTATGCACAAAAAGGTACATTCCACTGTTTCTTACATACAATGATTCTCAAACTGCGAAAATTATAATATATTATAATATATTTTTATTATTTCAGTATAATTAAACTCATAATATGCCAGCAGCCGCCATTTCCAGGCTTCCTCATACAGGGGTATTCCAATATCAACAATTCCTTTTGTTAATAATTCTATGTTTACATGAAATTCCGTAAATAACTATAGTTTTGTATTAAGTATTCAACTCATAAACTTATTTCAGCGATGGTGGGCTAAAATTAGCAAAATATCGTCTATCTTGTGTACAGCGGCTCCCAAAGTGCGATCGCCCCAAATATTGGGCAAATACCTTTATTTTTGTGAACAATTTTATAAATATTATTTTTGTTCAGGTGCTAATATTACGAAATCGTGACCTTTTTGTGGTAAAATGCAGACAAAATAACAAACGTGCACGTTAGTGTGGTTTTTAGGGTGCCAGGGTCTAATTAATTTTACGCACGCCATGGTATATTGAAACCCAACACTTTCTCCCGAATCTCAAAAGGGCAATTGTATTGGGCAGTTGTATTTATTTCCCTTATTTTTGCTAATTTCACTGTACTCTATAGTTTTTTAAAATGATTTTTAGATCATAATATTTTTCATTTATTGCGTTTTAATTCATTTATTGCTACAAAGCGTTATGTTTGTTTGTATCCACTTGTTACTATAACAACGCATCAACCGCATTGCAAATAACAAATTAGTAACTACGCCGACATTTCATATTTCATCACGTTCATAAATATTGTCAATTAAATACAACAACGTTCATATAGTCCAAATAGTATAATTTATAAATATTGTCAATTAAATACATCTAATATCATTGTATTGCGGTCGAAATAACATGGAAGGTATGCTGTGAATTGTGTGCAGGAATGCACACTTTTTTGTCGCGTCAGTATTTATCAAGTTTTTCCAGTAAGGCGTTTTGGGGGAGATGTTGGTGCATGTGTCGTTCATTATTACGTTGTGTGATGGATTATGGTACACTTGCTGCGAATTATGAAGAATTTTGTCAAGAAATGTGAGTACTACGAGTATAACCTAATAATTAGTATTTTAGGCTATTGCGTAATATTGTACCTTGTTGGGAAATAGCAATTTTCGGTTACAGGCGGTTACAGGTGTAACATAAACTAACATAATCTAGTTTCATAGTTATTAATTTGTAATAAAATGTCCGGGGATGTAAGTGGTACCGTAAACTTGGGTGACTTTGGCCGCCCTGGGTGACTTTGGCCACTATTCGAAAATTTATTTATATTGCTTAGATCTTTGTTAATATTTCAAACAGTGCGAGTATTTTTGGTTATTTATATTTTAGATACTATATTGAATACAAAGGTGCTTAATGTAAGTTAGATGATAATTTATTTTTTTTTGTGGCAGTGTTCAGAAGATAGCTTTGAAAATTGACCAATTTTGTCACTATGAACAACTTTGTTTGTGTTGAGTAATCTGTCAGCATCTATGATTTGCCGCCGATAACATTAGTCCTGTGGTTTGTTAGGAATATCTTTCTGCAATACCCGCGTAGTTAAAGTGCTCGGTGTAGTCAATCGAGGAAAGTAAAGTCGGGCATTCTCAGTGGAAATGGCCATCAAATGATGACATTTCTGTGGTATGACAAAGATGACATTTTACAAGCAATAAAAACACCTGTCCCGTCCAAAGGAGGTTTCTTCATTATACCAGAAGTACAAAATTATGTCTAGCTATACCGGGTGATTCAATTTCGAGGCTTATTAGATCTCGCTTATTAGTGGAAATAGAGGCTATGTTTAAATTTGGCAAAGTTTCGTATTTTTGTGCTGAACAATTATCTGAAAAGAAATTTTAGCTATCATTTTTCATTTTAAAGATATCCGCAAAAAACTGAAATGTTAAGATATCGTTTTTAATTTTTTATTCAAAACCAAACGTAGCTAGACATTTGAAACAAATACATTCTACAGCGACATTTTAACAAGGAATGCAGTGTTATTTTTTAATTTGAAATAACATCAAAGATGGCGGCGTAATCATGGCCAACTTTTGTTTTTCTTATGGGCGCCATATTGAATTTTAGCATTTTCCGATAGTCGTGTTTTTTTCTCATTTCCGCAATGTATAACATGTTAGCATTATTTTTTAAAATAGTTATAAAATAGTTTTGTCATGATCTTATTGCTGATTTTAACATATTTTGTTTTTGAACACTTTTAAAACATATTTGGCGGCCAAACTCGAGCATACACTAGCTTATCGTTTCATTGGCATGATAAACAGTAGTATGGCCAAAGTGACCCAATAATGAATTCTGACTTTGGCCACCCATATATATACATAAAAGAAGAATATCCTGACGTTGGAAATATTAGTGTTTTGAGATTTTTGAAGTACTATCAAAGACCCAAAAAATAGCACAAGTATGAGTAATTATATCTAATCTATTAAAAGTTATCAGACTTCAAATTTCAAAAGTGGACTAAAGTCACCCAAGTTTACGGTAATACATATAATTCGTTTTAGTTGACTCTTGGTTAATACATACTTATTTGTTATTTGATATTATAACTAGACATAATATGAATGCGAAGTCGAAGGTTTTACAATAACATATAATCAAATCTGAAAAAGTTGTTAAAGTGGCTGATTTTAGGCATGTTTACTCTACTAAATGATGCGAGCTTCACCACTTTTATTCGTTTATACCGGTGTATAACACATAACCTTGGGGCGAACGCTAACAATGGGATGCGGACAAAAGTTCGTTTATCCTCTTGAGATTCTTGATCTTTACTGCTTCCACTCAATTACCTGAGAACGTGCCCGTCATTTATTACTTACTAGTGGACCTGTAGACCGCCTATTTAGGTAGATCAGTTAATTGGGTAGATCGCAGGAATCAATTGACAGCATATGTAGAAGGATGTCTCAAAAAAACACAGTTGCCACCGCCAATAAAATTAGGCTTAATAAATGTTGAAAATTGGGTACATAACCTGCCATGAGGTACCAATTTCTCACTATTTGGCGAGTTTGTCGTCAAAATAAATTGTGATAAACATTTCTCCCATGTGTTAGCCTAACAACTACAATCTTTAGTTTACCCTCAAAACTTTCCTTTATCCCTAAGGTAAAGATACTATTTTTGGAGGGAAACCGCCCAAATGTGAGAGAAAATCCCCCAATCTGGCAACAGTGCACTGCTTTTTTATATAAACGCATGTGGTTGGCCAAGCAACTACAGTATACCGTATATAGATAACATTATTGAAAAAATTATTAAAAGATTTGTTATTTTTTTTCTTTCAGTTCATATGAAAGATGCTTGTCATTTGAAGAAAAAATGTTAGATTTATTTTTCCCAATACCGTGAACCTTGACTTAAATGAACTACAAAAATAAGCTAAATTTGTTCAAATTACTCAATTTTATGAAGTGCGGAAGACCTAAACGTTGCAATAGCATAAAATTTTTGATACTTTATAGTTCTGGTTTTTGTTTTGATATTGGACAAAAACTATACAGCCAGATGCTCAATTTTTAAATAAAAATAAAACATAAAATGTTAAATTTGTATACCAGTCTACCTTTCCTCCTTCGTAAAAGAAACGGAAAGTATGTTAGAGTACCCTCGTCAAGCAAGAGCACATAATAAAATAATGTGAAAATATTTAATTTAAAATTTATTTATGTCTACTATAAACCAAAAACTCAAGAATAAGTATCAACATTTAAAGTAATCATTGAAGAACCCTAATTAATTATTTTATAACTAAATAGTATTATTTACAACACAATATTCATATTTGAATTTTAGAACAAAGTTGGATTCAATGCAAAATTTTCAATTTAGGTAACAAATGAAATTGATAGAAATCTTAATGATAGATCTAGTAATAATACAATAGGTATATAATACCCAAAACTAATACCTAAAATTAATATTATCTAATCTTGAGATGATTTAACCCATTTAATTGTTTAAGATTTATCGCTTGCAGCTCACTGACAAAAATGCATTTGGTTGCCGTGACCACATGAACTAAATTATTACATATTTACAAAAATTTAACGTCACACCGAAAGATATCAAAATTTGCATACCACTTGATATGCCCATTCAAATTTATTTGAATTCATAGGTATTAGAAGGCTTGCAGCTTAGAGGGCTTTATCACCCATCTCCAATAAATCATTCAGAAAACAATGAACTAAAATTATTAGTATTTTTTTATACGCTCACGTAAACATTAAATTCCATACCAGTTAACTTCATGTGGTAAACTGAGTGACGTATGCTATAAGTTACCAGACAGACCTATCTATTTTTAGTAACCTTGCGTCATAGCCAAATCTAAAGTACAGGTAGGCAAAATATATCCCTTTACTGTCAACAATGATTATTATCGACTGCGGCCCCTTGGTCCCTCCGGTACTCCCTTAGTACGCCCAATATCTTTTGGGTCAAGTTTTTTCTTAAATAAATAATTGTTTGCCACTTTGTTATGGTAGCTTGTCTACGCAAAGCAAGTTGCTGTTATTCGGAAAGACCTTGAACCATTTCCACTGCGTGTGTACTCTTTTCATCATACCACGTTACCTGCAAAAATATTAAATTAACAAAAGCTACGCATTCTAAACTCAAAACTAACCTCAATGTTGCCAACAAATTGATGAATTCCATGTAATTCTCTTACCGTATTTTAGTTTAATCTGGAGAAACCATTAGAAAGAACCACGGGCAGTTCAAAGTAGTTTGAAGTGGGTGATCAGCCTTTGCAACAAAATTTTGCTGGGGACCATATTCCGAGCCATTGGAGGCTTTTTTTCAGGCGCCTCTATCAATTCCACACCCTATTGATCTTCTACTACTTCTTGGTCTTGCAGCTAAATTTTGTATAGTGTTCATCAATTCCTCCATGTGTTCATCCAAACTTATGTATAATTATAGGTTATATAACGATATTTCACGCCCGCTAGGGGCGCTAGTAGCAGAAATATCTTGTGGTGCCATCTAATATGTAACCTCTCAAGAGTTGTATTCGTATTCGGTTAAAATAGGTTCTGAGCGGTGCTTTCACGTTGGGTTTGAGACGCGAACTTTTCACAAATAACATTCATTGGATCGATACACATTCTTCGAACAAATATTAACGCAAAGGCAAATAATCACGAATTAATAATTATTATTATACGTACAACATTGTTATAGGTTTCTCAAACATTATTTGTGGGTACGGACTACGGAGTTTGTGCTTTAGGCCCCCGCAGATAATGAAATCGCTTAGCTTTGTACATACCAATGTGAATAGGTTATGGTTGCGTTTTTGACGTTTCTAGCTCGCAGCCATGACGACGCGGAATAAACAGCTACTGAAATGTTGAGGTCCTTTCACCAAAATCGCTCGCGTTTCGGAAAATTTTGAACCAAAAACGCCCGAGAGGTCGTTTTTCGTCGATTTCGAAAACTCACGCAACGTAGAATGGTCCATTTAGGGGGACAGTCGCGCTCCGCGCGACTGAAATGCCTTCCCCATTTTTTCCATAAGCAATTAAGAATGGATTTTTTGGCAGGTGAAACACCAATTTAAAATCGTTCAATTGCGTTTACTTAATATAGACTAGGAAGCATGATATGGCGATGAAATCAATTTATCCTGATCTCTGCATGATATGATATTTCTTTATATGTAATAATACTTTATAACACTTTTAGAATACCTACTTTATATGTAATAAGTATACTTATTTTACGTTATTTATAAACATAAATTTTGACAAGAATGTTGACCTTCATAACTTTAAAATCCTATTAATTTTATCTAAACCCCAAAACCGATCACTTTATTGACTTTAGACCGAATTTATTACACAACGCAGCGCGGCGGTGATTTACGATTTTGTATTTGCACAAAGGTCCCTCCTTTAAATTACAAAATTTACATATTTGAAGTGTTCATTAGCATATCAGTAACAGTGAAAGACAGTCACGAATGCCCGCATACGAAACACCAACACAGTATGGTAATAAGATCGTAATGAATCCGACCATGGATTCCACAATATATTATTCAAACAAATTTTTCAAACAGTTTGAAGCTTAATAATTATCATCTTGTATTCAGACAATGTTTTTTTAACGTCAAACTCAATTTTATTTGTTGTTTCGTGCTCGTTATATCTATTTATATCCCAAAGTATATATTTAACTTTCTGATTGAGTGCCGGAAATTGATTAAAAACTGAAATCTCAAGGGAGACACAGCGCAAAATATAAGGGTGGTGTTCTTTATATATCACTAGAAAAAAATGTTCCACCCTCAAGCACATTTAACGTACCAAAAGATTTATTTTTGCGATGAAAGGATGTTTTGTATGTATGTGTGTGTTAAGGGATTTGGCACTCCGCGCGTGACACAGAAGCTCTCTAAAAGAAATGTTCTTCCATTTATCTTTTATAGAAAATAAAATAACGGTGCTTATTCCTTTTGTTATTTTCTCACGCAAATAATGATACACGTTGTTTTCAGGTTCCATAAAAGAGATAAAACAAAATAATGTAAAAGAAATATATTTCTTTTAGCAAGTAAATAGTTTCTTTTGTTTCTACTTTTGCTTCATGTACCAAAATTTGATACAATATAATAATATAATTAATATAGTTTAAAAAACTACCTACTCGAGACAAGTTTTAATATTTATTGGGCTTCCTGAAATATAAATCTTTGTGAAATTGACCACAATGTTGGGGTGAAGATGAGTACCAGATTTCAATTTCTAGTTTGAGTCTACATAATATATTGATCGAACCATAATATAATCATTTTAAAATGGTTACGGAAGTTCGTCTTTTAATTCTCTTATCGGTATCTTACCTTGATAATAGTATCTCAAGAAAATATTTAAGAACAAGATTATCAAAATTTGGAAAACATTTTTTAGTTTTGTTTGAGAATGGAAACTGAATAAGCGTTTTCAATAAATTTCTTTGCGCTGAATTCGACCCTGGTTGGAATGTTTTATATCACATCTGGTCTTGCAGTTTTTCTTTATTTTTTCAGAACCGGCTGTTATCCACTTAAGGAATCACTGTCGATACTTTAAGGACTTCAGATATAAGCTTAAGGTTTAATAATTTTTTTGAGGTTTCTAGTTTTGTTTATTTGAGTTCAGCTGGTATAAATTCGTAAAAATCATATTTAAAATCGTAAGTGGTAGAATGCTTTTGGTTCGGATTCGTATTCAGCATACAGAAGTCTGTATAGGCCATGTTTTCCAAATTTTCAGTTCCATTCTAACAAATTACCCTGGTTATAATTAAAGAAATCGAACAAGTAACATGAGGTGTACTTTATTTTCGTGTAAAATGAATCTGAAAAAAAAATCTGAGTTGAGTGTTCTTGACAAAATCAGTGCCAAAACAATAAAAATACCTTTGTTGTTCCATGGTACAAGATTATGTTTCAATAATTCAATAAAACTCTGTTTTTCCTCTTGATCCTTGTATATTTGTCAATATTATTTAAATAGGAGACATGTTTCGATATATTTCAATCATGTCTCCTATTTAAATAATATTGACAAATATACAAGGATCAAGAGGAAAAACAGAGTTTTATTGAATTAATAAAAATACCGTTTTCGTTTTCTCTAAAACTATACACAATTCAAAATTTGTGGTTGCAGATTCAGATTCTACAAGAAGAAAGCATTCCAGAATCGATTGAAAGTTAGTCAATTTTTTTGCTGTTGGCCATGTTATCATTCAGTATTAATTATTGCATTTTTGCCAAAGTAGGTAATTGGAATTTTCTGAAATGCTCTGATATCTAAACTCAAAAGTTTATCGATTATTTTTTTTTAGATAACGCAAATACAATATTATATACAAAATGCGGATATATTATAGACAAACATTTTCTGACAGTTTTCTTCATATTTTTAAATTCAAATTGACTTTCCAAGCTTGTACAACTGATAGCAAGCCCACTAGAAAATATTTTTTCACATCACACACTTTTTGTACATACATTAAGAAAACTATTACTGAATTTTGATTATTATTTCGGTAAACAGCTAACTTTAGGTGTTTTCCAATTATGCTCTGACGAACCCTGGCGCACTCTAGCGTCAATGGGAGAGCGTTCCTATTACAATTTGCAGTTAGTGCAACTCGCCGAAAGTCTCCCTTCCCCTTTCCCCTATTGCACCTAGTTTTCGAGTGGTGCTTGTAACACTGATCAACTGACATCAGTGACATTTGTCATTTTGTAATAGGTTAGGTGCTTGTTAACTACGTAAAATTCATTGTATAAATGGATTTACTCGGTTAATCTCGCACATTATTGTTAAAAGACCTTTAGCTACTGAAACATATTCGATATATTTGAATAAATAGGACTATGACGAAGCCCTTGAAGGTTTATATTATTTTTAAAGGTTATGTCACTTCTCATTTGACGTTGCCGCGTTACGACATTTCTTGACACGTTCCCATTACGATGCCGAACGGGCCAGCGCTATTTGCCCCAGCGTACGCTAGAGTTAAACGTAATGAGTGCGTAATACATGTAATTGGAAAACAGCTAATACCTACATATCTACGTATGAAGTAGGGATGAGTCGTTCGCGAACGAACCGTTCAAAATGAACGGGTCAAATGTCTGAACCGTTCGAACCGACTCACCGATGGCAAAGTGACCCGTTCACTTCGTTCGTTCACGGCGTTTATGCATTCGGCTCATTTCAGCTCAAGGCAGACACAGGCCAGCTTTTTGCGACGACCGGCTGGCGCGGCGGCGCCTTTGATGCACGTGTACGTTTGTTTCCAGTGCCGCGTAAATTATTATAATTAAATATTTTCGTTAGTTTATTTCTGGTTTGATTGAAGAATGAAGATTCGTCAACATATGGATCTGCCCAAATATTTTCGTTGCGTTCTAAAATGTTTAAGTACCGTATATCTACACTAATTGAAAACACTAGATGCAAAACAGCACAAGTCTAATGCATTTATCATTGTACTGGTGCTGTTTTGCACCTAGTGTCTTCAATTACTTTTAAATATTTTTGGAATCGTATATCGAATCTGGAGTAGATAATGTAAACCATTAGTTGCAATAAATATAATTTATTAAACAAAATAAAAGTTTGAAACTATATAAAGAAAAATAAATGGAAACAATAAAAAATAACTAAACATTCATTCAGTGTCATATAGACTCAGCACTGTAATGTTATAATTTACAAGATAACAGCAAAGGACGCGCGCATGTCCTTTGTCTCGTTCTTTTGAACGGTTCGTTCGCTAGATCTATAATCTATATGAAATTCGTTCATTTTGAACGGTTCGGTCGCCCGGTCGGTCCATATGAAAGTCGTTCATTTTGACCGGGTGTGATTGAACGGGTCATTTTAGTGAGCCGGTTCGACTGAACCGGGTCAGTGAAATGACCGAGAAATCCCTAGTATGAAGACAAATGCGGAAAAAAGTGCAGCCTAAAAACAACAACAAAATCGCTGGTTTGTGTATATCAGAAAGCTGATGGACAGCTGGAATTCGTAAGAAGGTCAACATAATGTATCGAGAGCACCTTTTCACTGTTCATTTACAAACTCGATGCTCCGCAGTTATCACTATCTACATAATTTTCAATTTCCTTTTGTGCAACAATTTCCTTCTGATTACGCTGTCATCAAGACAATTAAAGGATCTATGAAAACCTAAAGAAAACCTAGAAAGTATAAACATAAAAAAAACAAATATGTTGCTCACATCATACGTCGAGCAAAATTAAAGACCAGAAGATCAATTTGATATAAAAATGTGTAATTCATTAAAATAAAATGGACAGGTCCGAGGATTTTTTAAAACAACTAAAAAATAAAAAAACAATAAAAAATAACTAAACATTCATTCAGTGTCATATAGAACTCAGCACTGTAATGTTATAATTTACAAGATAACAGCAATGCGCGCGTCCTTTATTTAACAACCAGTTTCGATTTTTGCATTTATTAGTTCAAACCATTTATTTTATTTATTCCAAACCAGACGTAATAGAAACAAACGATTTGCTTTGGAGTTATCGGTGGGCATACCAACATAATACCAATAAAAACAAAATATACTATCAGAAAATAAATAAAAAGTTATTATTTGTTGACATTGTAATCAGTAATGTTGATCTGGAGATATTAACAAAATACAGACTACGGGCCCATTTTAGATGGAACAGATTAGCAGCTAACTCCCGAGATATTTACCCAATCAATTCAGCTTAGTGACATTTGATAGAAGCCAGCCATTAGCAGACTATGTATAGCAGGGCTATGTCATAATGACAAATACACCAACAGATAAGCATTAGATACCTTGGAAAACAACAATCGGCTTTTATTTAAATTACACCAACTGAATGAATGGAATTAATTTTAGTTCAAATTTGATTTTGAAGTCTACTATAGACAAAAAAAATCTATTCAAAGGTACATCCAAAAACAAAAGCAAATGCAAATAATACGCCTCCATGATCTCCAGCAATACGAAAAGAAAACAGAGCTATTTGCTGAACAAACAGTAATCTGTGTTTAGATACGAGCATTGCAAAAAAATGCTTTTTTTTTACGCGAGCATGTTAGTCCCATATGCATTCCGTTGGCTGGCTTATTCGGTATCATGCAAATATATGAAAATCGCCTGAAAGCCTGAACTGAACCGGATATTGCATTTTTATTCGCAAGCCGGTTATATGAAACTTGATATGCAATCTCATGCGTTTACGTATAGTCATACTTGGGAAGATTCGTTGATTTTACTTCCGCAAAATAAATTTAAAAAATAAACTAGAATGCACAACTTTTGGTTATACATGTACTTTTTCTCAGACATGCAGAAGGCACACAGTATATTAATATTGATGAATTATACTGCTTGTTGTAATATAATTTCCAATGATATCTTTAATAGTTTGAGAAACCTTTTGAATGAATAATGCACACATGACCAGGTAACGTGTGCTTATTATGGTAGAGAACTTTATATGGAAACTGCAAAGTAAGTGCTATGAGCAGTACAATAGATTGTCTTGTCTTGTCTGATGTTTCACGTAAACCGATAAGGGAACGAAATAATTCAAAGGGAAGAGAAAATCTGATTACGAGGACGTGAACTCGACGGAACTTTAGAGAATTATTAATTTGTGCGACGTGGATGTAAGTCTAGCTGTCTAGTCAAAGTAAATTGGATTAGAGTACAGCAGAACTGACTTACGTAGCTCTGAAATAATTAAATTATTTAAAATATTGTACGAATATTATTCGTCTTTCCTCAAATGACTTGATAATTATGAGCATATTATACAGGGTATAAATGAAGAACTATTATAAACTTACGGTATACAGGATTGGTTATAATAGATCAACATTTAGAGGAATAAAATGTTCACCCTTGGACAGGGTTGAAAACTAGCGTGCAAAAATTTTGTACAAGAGGAATCACTACTGCTGGTACATCCTATAAAATAAGCATCCATAGTCAGCTTAATGTTGTATCAATTCTCTCATGTTATACATCAAATTATAGATAAAGGTGTATTACTTGCTGCGGTAATGTATATGTATTACTTGTTGTTGTATCCACGCTACGTGATAAAATATAACTTATTCATGTACTCGAAGAAGTAAAGTTTTGAGTGAAAAAAACATGTAAGATATTGATATTTTTACGTGAAATTTTGTACACTTATAGAGGAAGGTGTAACTTAGGCCTATTAAGTGGTACTTTTTTCAATTTTAACCTGAGTTCTTCGTAAAAAAAATGCAAAATCAGCCAATTTTATGACATATTCAGAAATAGATTTGTCAAAAACGAACAGAACTATCAAAAATCAACCACTAGACGCAAAATTATATATGTTTTATCTTTAATTTGGTGTATTTCTTTTACGATTATGTGAACTAATTGCTGAGGAAAAGCCTCAGAACGTGTTTTGCAAGCAAAACGTAGGGGTATGGATTGCCCTTATAAAGCAAGATAATAATAATAATAATAGTCTTTATTCTATCCGAGGGCATAATGCAGAACATACGTATGCAAATAAGATTATTTAACTAAAACATAACGCGTGCGGAGAAAATAGGCGGAGTTCAGGTTGTCACATGATGTAACGCCTGCTCTTCCACTCATAGATATGGCAAAACATGCCCTTTGAACAATATAAATATGTATATCAAAGCAAAAAAGAAAAATGTTATAAAAGTTTTATATAACTAACAAAAATTCCTTAAACAGGGTGTTAAAGAAATTAATTTGTAAATAACTAGGAACGCAAAATATTTGAACGGCAACAATGAATTGAATTTGTGGATTTTGGTAGTTAGTGTTCTACTTTTAAACCAATAGAAGTACAAAATTGAAACCCATTACGACAAATTGTTTTAGTACAACTGGATTTAAGAGCTTTTGAGCATAAACATTATGAAGGTCAAGTTCTGATAATTTGGAAACTAAAGAAAAGCGGATAAAAAGATATTCTTCTTAGATAATTAATTGATCAATTTAAAAATGTGTTTTTTTTTTGTATTTATTTAACTGTTTTGTATATCTTCAAATAAAAGGGATCTATACACTCCAAAGAACAGTTTTTTAGGATAAAATGTTTATTTTCGGGTCCATGCCATGTTAATGAGATTTTCGGCTTACTTTTGATCTTTTTTATGTTCCCCAAATATGTTTATTTACTTATTTTCAACACTCTGTATCCAGGTTGTAAGTAAAAACCGGCCTTAGCACCAGTCAGTGGCACCCTATTTTGCTTACTGTTCTTTTGACGTGACAATGTAAAAGGAATATATGTCAAGTTTTACTCAGTAGAGAAATAGGTGTGTGATACATTCAAATAAATGTTCTTCATTGTATTTTAGAAAAGGTTTATTATACGTAGCTGACATGTTTTGCCTTATTCAGGCATTATCATCACAATAAAATAAGAAATAAAGAATAAGGGTCAAAAAGGTCAAAACTCACAATCAAAAATCCTTGGGAAAGATAACTAACGTTTGTGGTATTCAACCATTTAGAAGCAAGAAAATTATTTATTTCATTGTTATCTTTTTTTTATTTTAATGTTAGAAAATGACTGACGCCAGATCGAGGATTCGAACCCTGGGCTTTCTAGTGGAAGATAGTTGTTGCCTTATCCACTCCATCCAAAAATGTAAAAACATGAAAATACATATTTTACTTTGATGTTGAATAATGTTTTTAATTATATGTTCGGGACATTGCAACGAAATTTTTCAGGAGTAACGGGGAAACAAAATAACTTTTTTTGGTCTACTTTCAAGACATGCTGTGGAATAACTAAAGAACTTGAGAAAGTTCTCAAGCTCTCTCTTACAAAGCCATATCAATTCTCAATATATGCTTCCTTTGTTCATTATTTTTTTTTAAAGTAAATTTGTATTATAATGTCAAATAAACCTTTGCAATTTTGCAAACCCTTGCTGCAAGTTTTACTTAGTTGAGAGTATTAGATTGTGTTTTCTGATACGAGAGAGAACCGATGTGTAGAGAATTCTATAATATACTTAAAATAATAAAATATGGTCAAATATTACAAAAGTTATTAATCAATAACTTCAACAAAGTTTAGCAAAACTAATTACTTTACTTGTACTGGTCTATGTATTAAAAACAAAGCCACAGTGTGTTAAACGTAAGAATCTCAAAGACGAACAACTTGACAAATACTCAATTATATTCGTGATTTCAATAAATTTTTATGAATTCAAATGAGTAAACACCTCACATTTAAGACACAATTGAAAATAGCCCAATTGGAACTTTGCGACGATTTTTCTTCCAAAATATGATCGCAATTTTGACTAAACCAAAAATTGTGATAAATCGCTCAATCTGGCAACTGCTTTCTAATACAAGAAACAAAACGTTATCTGTACTGAACAGAACATGAAATTGAATTTCAGAAACTCTGCTATCCAATTTGATGAGTACAATTTTACCAATATAATCCATTTGCACCACAAAACCAAATTAGGTAAGAACCCCACGAATAAAGAGATAGAAAATAGCAAGGTTCTACTTTTAGAAAGTACAATTCGAGATTTTATTTAATCTTATTGAGAGCTGAGGTTTCTACCGAGTACCTACTTCAATTACTGAAATAAAAAAACCGGTGGTCCGTGGAAGTGTATAGAGTGTTTCGGTAAAGATTTGATTTTGCGAAGCACGTGTAACGGATTGTTCTATTTTATCGTGTTTTCAGTTCTATTGGTGTTGTGTGGAAGTTTGCGGTCCAACGACGGACGTAACAGGTCCCAAATACCGATGGGTAAACAGTTGGTTTGAGACGGGTTGGCAGGTGACGTTCGGATTCAACCTCAGCGGACATTTTTACGCCCTTTCATACATTTTAGGTCAACGTTCCACATAGCTTTTAATCTAACTTTGTTATTTGTAGAACTGGAATGGAAAAGTTTCATTTTATGACGATAAATTAAGCTTTTCATGCATGAAAATAAAGTAGTTTTACAGATGTTTTGGTTTTAATAATAAATTAATTAATAACAAATTTAATACTTGGGGGGATAATTTAAAAAATATTTGCTTAGGGTTTTTTGAAGTTTATCACGTCACTTAACATTGTTTAGAATGGGCTACTGTTATTTAATATTTAAAATAAACTAAATTTGTTGTTCAACAGCGGTGATAAATCTCACGTCCGGCGCCGCCACCAAAGTGGTTGTTCTAATAATTTCTGGTATATTGTCGTTAAATTGCGAGAAGTGGGCAGCGCGTCAATGTCGTTATATATAAGGGCTGTCGTAGACTTAGTGGTAACTTGAAGCATTGACCAGTTTACTCAATTAAACTACATGTAACAACGCTTTTGTAATAATTAATTAACTATGCTTTAGTGGTCTTGTAAAGGACATAATTATAGTTAGTAACTCAATGACTAGAACTCAATTTTACCCATTAAAGTTTATAAATTTAATATAGGTACCTAAAATGAACTTGTCGGAAGTGGGATAATGAGGTGACTGACGTAATTTTGGAATTCCAAATCGCGATCAAAAACTTGTTAAATGTGTTTAGAACGCACTTGAATATTACTGAATTCACTTTTGTGTGAATTATGTTTTGACGATTATCTTTGCTGACTACCTTTCCTGTTATTGGAATAGCATAGATAATATAATCCTTTGTTTCTATAATTGAACTATTTATTACTTTTTGTAATCACTTATTGATATAAAATGACTGTTCAAATTTTGTAGTTATAACTTGTTTTGCTTCTTGAGTATTTTACGACTTTTGAAATAGAAGTTGTAAAGGAAGAGACATAGTTTAGAGCAGTGGGGTCAAACTCATTAATGGCTGCGGGCCACAAAATTTTGGATTTGATTTTGAACAACGGGCCGCATACAAATAAAAAACTGAAAAAAAGGTTATTAACTGGAAACATGGCATCAGTATTTCATAATGCGAATATGATATTTTAAACAAATAAGTTTTAGAAAGAAATGCACAAACTTGCAACTAGGCATTTTAGTGATATTTGCTTAAATTACATATGAAAATCTAGAATAGTAAGTTTATATTATGGTTCCTATACCATGTTGCTAATACCGTATTAGATCAATTTCATTAGGGTGTTAATTTTTGATATGTTTGATTCACATCAATATCTTGCGTTTACATATGCGTGCGCCTTCGAACACAAGTTTGGAGAAAGCAAAATAAATAAAAAAATATATCAAGGATTTTACGTTTGAAGTGCATAATCAGTTAAAAATCTATTTACAAAGCTGTATGAACATTAAAAAATACTGTTAATTTTTCGTACTTTTTTACGAAAAGGATACTAAATAGCTTATAAACTTGACTATACCTTCACATGTTTAAAAACTACTACTACATACAGTACGCTTTTAATATCAAACCCCTATCCAAATGATATTTACGGAGATATTTTTTCTTCCTGTATATGTTAAAAGCTAAGGAATCCACCCACATGTGAATAGAAAAATTATCGCTTAACCGCTTAACTGATTTTTAAGCGGTTCCACAGAAAATAAATAAAAATTAATAATAAAAAAAATAATAATAATTGTCTTCTTGTTATATGTCCTTTAAAGACAAAAATAATGAATTAAATCGACAAACAAAATCTTCAGAAAATATTACTGTTTCATTCCAGTTATTGCCAGTTTGTTATAGCTTGAAAACAGGCAAGTCGAAATAAAAATTCTTTATCCGTATTTCTACTGAAGAACTAGGCTACCAGTGAGTGAAAGAATTATCAAAAACGGATAAATGGTTTGGGAGAAAATCACCTTTTAATTTTTGACTAATTTTTTATTATCCCATAATTCTTTTGACCAGTTTAGTTCAGAATTACCCCAAATTTCTCAATACAAACTTTCATGACCATAAAAAAATGAAATATTATTTTTTTTAATTCTTACAACCCGCAAGTGATACAACATTCAACGTAAATGTGTAGTATTCCCATTCAAATGTTCTTTATGAAGATATTTTTGGAAAATTTCGATTTTAAATGCTTTTTGATTTAAATAAAAAATGGGCAATTCTGTTCATGTTGTTTCTGGGTTACTAATAGTAAATTTTTGTGATAAAAAAATGGTTAAAATGCTGTTATACTCTTCATGGTGTATTTGTTATGCAACTACTTCGTACGTCGAATAATCGGTACCGAGTAATGGGCTGTGTTTTATTAAAAGCCATTAGTTTCATATTTGGAAATAAAACGCCGCTACGGTCGACAACGCAAGTGAACGCGTGGGCTAAACTTTTCGGTGGATGACATGATAGGGAACTTTAGATACAGGGTTCATATTTAGCGCATAAAATGTTCCGAAAACTCCTTGTGTCATTTATGAAATATATGTTCCGTAAATTTCACTGAACGATGTATATTTACGAAAATTCAACCTAAATTATTTACTTTCCATTTATAGTAAGCCCACAATGTAATGTAATAATATGCAAATAAAAATTACTGTTCTAGTGCCTTATAAGTAATAACTAGTGTCCATACACCGAAGCTCCTTGCAAACTTAATAATTAAAGAATAAAAAAGAAAATTAATAATTATCACTAATCATAAATTAATTGAGTTGTAATAATTCATTAGCACTTAAGTATCCGTACCTTTACAATTCTGCTAACTACGTTTATTAATGCTAATTTTTTAAAAAAATGTTCTAAAACGTGATCAGAAATAAAATTAAATTTGAGTCCAGCCATCAATCTCTGCTTATTTATATCGTATCAGTAGCAGTATCAGTATCAGTATCAGTATCAGTATCAGTATCAGTAGCATATTGTTATAAATATAACAACCAAATTATTCATATATTCATATAAAAAACTACTAAAAATATATATTAGAGAATTATTTTAGTACGGATTATTACAAATTTAGTATTACAAAATATAACAGTGTGAGTAAAATGTTTTGACGTACCAACCGTTTTTTGTGTTTTAAATAAAGTTTTACAAAATGTATTTGTTTATAAGATTGTTCGATTAGTGCAATAGCAGAATTAAAGAAAGTAAATTTGAAATGAAGTCACATGGATATTACATATCCTTGAGACAACTAATGAGAAATCATCTGAAATAACAAATTGTTACACGAACGCACTATTTGACCATTTTGTATATTATTCTTAAAATAGTGTGTATTTCATAACACTTTAGTGTATTATTATTGTAATAATTCCATTCCATTTGTATTGTTTCAAGTTGAATTTTCCTTCATACCGTTTTCCAACCGTTTTCCATAACGGTTCCTTTCCAGGATATTCCTGTCTCTTGAGAGGATTAGACTAAATTTGTTGTATGTTATTTTTTCCCTTAGACGGTCTTACTAAATATTCTCACATACTGATAATATATGCTCCAAATCCTATTTATCTTCCTGTTTCCAGATCTTTTTTTGCTAGTCGCTAAAGCATTCTATTTAATTTGTCTGTTCCTTCTTCTCGCTTCGGTGCTCCACTTCCACATAAATAAATATCAATTTCTGGCCAATATCATTAACTAGAGGAGAAATTAGAATCTCTGCTGATGAATTATTCGTGCATATATAGGCTGTTCCCTAAAATTGTAATTATAACTTTTTTTCTTAAATGGACCATCCAATATTTTCGCATATGTTCGAATTCGTTACTAAATTGTAAGTACTAAGATAGTAGTAATGCTTTTCAAAATATGTAGTTAAAACACGACGTGATATTTTATCATTCAATATAGTAGCACTATTTTGGCCAGTAATAACTGACTACAGCTAGTAATACACAATTGTTGTACTTCGTGTGTAAAATAATATATAATTCCAAAAACGTTGCCATTAAACTTTTATTAAACTTTTATAATAAAAATTGTTTACAAGATGACAGCCAACATTGTGACCCTGTATTCAAATTGTATGTCATCATTAAACTGAAATAATTTGCTCAATGTACCAACACTACACTCTACACAGCCTGTGTACAGAATGTCCCACTTTTTTCCACGCTAAAGTCGTTTTTAGAAAGTTAATGTCATTCTGATTAAAATAGAGAGAAATACAAAATAAAAAACATTATTAAACAATGCACCAAAGCAATGAAATTTCAGTACAAAATGAAACCTTTTAATTTGTATACATTTACTATCTGAGAAAACGTTTTGCCGAAAAAATTGGGACACCCTGTACTATAAGCTACCCCAAAGTAATTTCTAACTATCCCTTTCAAGATGACCGTCCTAAAAAAAGATTGATCGAATCACAACGGCGTCCTTGTCAGTTAGTCGAATTAATTGTTATAAATGGTGTTATTAACAACGTTTCAAGTTATCTGCCAACGTGGCAGGGGCCCTATTACGAAAGTTTTATGATCTCACGGGTCCAATTTTGTTCTGTCCGGTCCCTCTTAGTTTATAACCGTTCGACCCCGAAAAAGTTTTGTCGGTCCCAGAAGGCCACATTCTGCCACCCTCGAAATTCTATTATAGTTTAAAAACAAACTAGACGATCAATTGGGGTTAAATTGAACCTACGAACTTACAGGATAATGTATCCTAGAAGGTCAAGGTCACCAACTAACTTTGGAGATAATAAGTGTTCCTTTTGTTACGGAGCGTATTCAACGTTAATTATATCTTATAGCAATTAGTAGTCATTCCAAGTTTAAATGTAAGTTAGATAAGCCGAGATATACGACTATACATTCCCATGTAAACAGTATAAATGATTTATAATCACACATAATCGACTTGAGTAAAATCTAGATGGTTTGATGCTGAAATTATACCGACAAAATAAATACTACGTTTTGCTGAAAACTCTTTCCATTTCCGAGACGGATTGCTCTAGATTTCAATTAAGTATTCTATTATCCTGGGTTCGTATGACGTATACACATTTAATGTGGAAACGGAGTATACGGAGAGAAAGGAGAACATAAATGAAACTGATATAAATTGATATCCTGGGCGCGAAGCGGGAGGAATCGATGCGAATTCCATTACAGCGTAGCCCCCGAGATATAGGAGAGTGTCAGGAATCTTTCAGAAGTTTCAGCGCCTTACATATAATTAAAATCACAGGACCGTGGCTTTACGACGGGATCATATTTTCTAGTCACGATTATTCCACCACGAGACACGACTTCTAATTTAGCTAACGTCTGACAGTTGTAATTCTACTTGTTACACAGAGAAATCGAAGCTAGTTTAAATTAAAGAAATCAATTATTGAACAAATACTGCCTACACACAGAAAAGTGATTTTTTTGGACGATGAAAGCTTCATTTGAATGAAATAGTCTTTATGTTTGGATGTACATGAGATTATTGACTTCAATTACGAAATTTTATTTGTTGGAATATTTGCTAGATTTAAAAGTTCTTACTTCGTTCAAGTAAGTAATAGTCTTCAATGAAGTGTATATTCCATTTTTGTGCAATTACCAACAAGATTGCTACCACAAACTTCAAAACTCTCAAAACTGTCAAAACTTTGTGTGTCTTTACTTATTCAGACAAATTTATTTCAAACCATTGTTTTTAAATAAAACGATATACCTATTTCTTAAAAAGAAACACATTTTTGTTTGTTTCAAAACTTACGAAACCCGTAAGCGCATTTGCTACATCATCAGATCGTAGATATGCACTAGAAATTATGTAGTGCAAATCGAAACTTCTAGAATTCTACATAAACCATAGGTAAAGTTCAAGTCACTTAATTTTCATTCCTTTTATGGTTAAACGTAAGTTTTACGTTTGACCATTGTTTACCGGTAAGTACCATAATATAAATACATGGATAGTAGTTTATCTTTACGGATTAATGAATTTCTACGAACATTTTACGTATAACGTTCACTGTGGAGTTGTTATAATATGGAATATATGGAATAATATATTCTACATATTTTTCGTGATTTCCTTTATTTGAAGATTGTAAAATTTGGTCATTCTCTCAGTTATTAACTTATTACCAGGGATGTGAAAGCGTAATTTACCGGGTAAATTTCCTAATAAATTACCGTAATTAATGGTAAGTTACGGAATTTTAATTACCGCAATTTACGACCTAAAGTACCTAAGCTAATTTACCGATACTTCAAATAATTTCAAAGGCCAGAAAAATGATGAACCATTAAAACCAAGCTTTTATTTTTGTTTCCTTTTTATTTATTTGTAGTTCATTACTTTTGTGCCTGGTTTAACAATTTTTATTTTATTTATTATCATTATTTGACCCGGTATATTTTTATACTCTTGTTCGTTATCTAATCTCCTCAATTCACCTGCCGAATGATCTTATTTGAGAACATATAGATAATCTTTTTGTATTGTATGAATAAAGGGTGGAAAAGGGGGGATCGATTCAGCGGAGCTAATAAAACACATTTTAAATCAGATGCCTTTACCTACAATCGAATTAACCATTTAAACAAATGTTCCGGTGATCCGAGTAAAAAAATATCTATGTTTGTAAAACCGAACGTACTTGTTTCGTGAGTCGGTAATAAATTATAGTTATTTAACCAACAAGTATATTAAAAAGAGCGATTAATGATCGAGACTTTTAACGCACGAGCGATTAGCGAGTGCGTTAATTGTCGAGATCGTGAATCGCCGTTTAATATTCGAGTTGGTTACAAAATTTTTTTGCCAATCGTGGTCTTCTGGCGGAGTCTACATAGATTTTTCTTCGCCAATGTCTTTTTAGGTTATATGACAATTTATGTAATTTGACACTGACAGTCCTAGAGGGCGGTATGTTTTGATTGGAAGGTTTCATTTCACATATGTTCGATTGGCCAATCAAACGACGTCTTTACGTCGTTTGATTGGCTATAACAAATCATGCATTAATAGAAATCGTGCATTAATAGAGTTGTATAATAAACGCTTTCCTATTCACTAAACTGACTCATAAATAAACGATCGACGGAAAATAAAATAAAACGTGCATTTATTGTAAGCATTTGATAAAATATTTGACCAATACCAATAATATTTGTCCAATACAAAAAATATTTGAGCAATGCAAGAAATTAATTGTGCATTAAAAAAATAAATGTATATAAATGTACATCAGAATAAATAATTGCGCATATATATATATATATATATATATATATATATATATATATATATATATATATATATATATATATATAGTCAAATGTCCCCTTCATAATATATTTGTACACTTAAATAAATAAATGTGCAATACAATCGTTACCTCTATAAAAATATAATGAGCAGCTTAAAAAATACTTGTTCACTGAAAAAAATATATTTCCTATGGTTGAAATAACTCAGCATTTGAAAATATTATAAGCGCATTCAATAATTTAAATTGTACCGTGAGAAAATTATAATGCGCCCTACAAAGAATATAGTGTGCATTAAGTTCTGCAACCTGTAGCGCACATATAGTAAGCGCGTACAAAATTATCGAAAAGAGTGAGGTAATAATGTAAAAAACGCGATTTTGGTGATTCTTGCAAATTTATACCACATAAACCCATTGTCCTAGAAAACTCATAATAGCTTCATAGGAAACCTTAAATTGTATCCTGAATCCTAAAAGTTTGGTCATAAATGGTAAAGCATTTATTATTTAAGTGATGTGCGAGAAATATACAGAAGCGCAAGAATCTGACGTGATATGCAACTTTCAAGCTCAGATTCGTATTCATCGCAAATAAATCAATTGAAAACGCCTATGAGCATTCCATAAACAAATAAGTTATCAATACTACCCTAATTTTTAGCTGTCTTTTTCTCCATAATTATCTTTAAAACAAGTAACAGATTGCCATTAAAAAAGTGTCGATCACGTCATAAGTCGAAAACAATTGAAATTTTATTTAATATAATATGTATGGTGAGCTATTTGAATTAATTAATAAGGTCGGATATTATTGAAAGTACATGCAGCATGAAAGTAATCATTAACATACGAATCGTCAAAATCAGATCAGCATTAATTTTGATGCGCAGTAGATCTGGTGCTCAATATTTATTATTTTAATACACAAGTTTTTTTATTTTAGGGCTCAATATGCATAAAATATTGCTCATAATAATATTCTTTATGTAATATATTCGTATTTATTGAATGCTCAATATGTATTATTTTAATGCACATTATCCATTCTAGGGCAGAATATGTAATTTTTTATGGAGAAGCATGAGAGATGGGTGGTTATCTACAAAATAATGACTTTTAAGGTTGTACTCTACATTGTTATTGACTGTCATAACTTACTGTCATTGGTAATTTATCATTTTGAATTAATTGGTAATTTTAGGAAATATAATTTTATTAATATAATTTATATAATTTCAACAGGATGATTTTCAGCTCTAAGTTTGGTCATGAAACTTCTAAATATGAAGTTTCGTCCAGATACCTTTAGTACTCCGGAATCGTCGCCACAAAAAACGGGTACACACATCCATACACACACACACACACACATACACGCACACACATTTTTTTGTACCTTGGTTAAAAATATTAAGGGGACCCAATAAGACATATTTCCGCTAAAATCTAAATTTTTTTTTTTTGGCATGATTACAATACTTTACATACTACGTATGATAAAGTAAAAATAAATAAAGTACTGTTTACAGATTACGTTGACCTGAACGAGTACATATTTAATTTCCTCTATTCTTGACTACCGGTTTCGTGCGAGATACATCTTCAGGTCAAACTGCAAAAGTAATTAACAATAATTGTAGGCATCTAGGTGTAAATGAATGAATAGTATTTGAAGTATTTGAAAAGTATTTGAATGAATAGGTTATGTTTTCCGCCATATCGTAAACATTGTGAAAAGCGTACTCACCGTCATGTAAATAAATCAAAATACATAGTTTCATTCTGTCAGTTGTCACAATCAGCTCAATATTGTATACAAACACAAATACAAACACTCTTTTACACCTAGATGCCGACAATTATTGTTAATTACTTTTGCAGTTTGACCTGAAGATGTGCCTCGCACGACACCGGTAGTCAAGAATAAAACAACTAAATGAAAACTAGTGTTTTATTATAACACATACCCAAACATTCGTATTGTTTTCATTAGAAAAATGGAAGAATTTATCCAATACATTCAATTTCATCATTTCCATGTCCATGAAATATAGAAGCACAATAAAAAAGTAAAAATGTTTCAGCGTTCTATTGTTAACCGTTCACCCCTATTTAATGATTTTCTCCTCCATGGTCCATATCAAACCGAAGAAGGGTCGACGCACGATACACAAAGCTTTTATAACAATATCGACGAATCAATTACGGAAGAGCAGGCATTTTACAAATTTAAGCTTGATTGCGTTTTAATCTCGGATTAGCGTGTGCCTAACTCCGTTCACATTTTACCGCAATGCGCGGACAGCTTTTCATTAGGCACGCTTTAGTGCAAATGGAGCCAAAGGGGATCGCATTGTGAACATTTGAAGAAATAAATTTAATTTTACCAACACGCTTCCTATGTGTACGTGCTGCAATTTGTATAACGTGACGGCTTTGCTAAGATAAAATTATCAGCTACTTGCTTTTGTTCCGTATTGTCTCTATACAAACTTTGCCAACGCTTTTTGAGAAGTATGAGCATGTAAGTGAAAATTCTTTTTGGATTTTACAAAATTAAATATTTCTTTTCCAGAAGAGATATGAAAAATGTGAATAAGACGGTCCTTTCTAGAGAAATTATGATGAAGTATTTTTTTAAATGAATGTTCCTACATTGTGCAGGTTATAAGTTATAAGCAGGGATGTAAAAGCGTAAATTACCAAATTAATTACCGTAATTAATGGTAATTTACTAATTTTTAATTACCGTAATTTACGGCTTAAATTACCGATGGTAATTTATCGTCAATTTAAATTACTGTTGGTAATTTACCAGTAATTTAACGAAAATTTTAATTATAGTACCCCACCACTCCTATTAGTCGACAAGTGCACTGTTGTTTGTGCTTTACCTGGGAGGTACTTAGGGCTGTAAGAGTGTAATTTATCGGGTAAATTACAAAATAAATTACCGTAATTAATGGTAATTTCTGGATTTTTAGTTACTTAATTCAGCGGAGCCAATAATGCACATTTTAAATTAGAAGCCATCTACCTACTATCAAAGTCATGATTTAAAGAAATGTTCTGGTGATCCCGATAAAATGTGATCATTGTTTGTGAAACCGGGCGTTGTCGTTTTGTGAGTCGGTAATAAATTACAGTATTTTATACGTATATACTATAATTATGCTGTTGGACTGTCCATTTTATAACTTGCTGGTATAAAAACTATTTTTATTGTAGTCCCTGCTTTCATTTTAATAATGACCTACTACTATTAAATCAGGAAAAGCATCAGCGATTGGTGGTTATCTACAATATAATGACTTATAAGGCTGTACCCATTTTTTTACATATCTTATTGTCATCGGTACATTATCACGCGGTAATTTAAGAAAATATAATTTACCAATTCCAATTTTTAATTACGTGGTAATTTAAATTTGAAAATAATAATTTTAATTTCAGCGGAAGTACCTACTGAAAAAATTAATTACGAAAATTTAATATCCTTAGTCAGATTGCTAGTTGTATACAAAATAATTACTTTTATTTACAAAACCTTTTTATTAACATAAGTAGCATTCATAACCTACAGTGATCGGTATTAACGCCGGTTTAATTTAACATTTTGAATTTCTAATTACCCGGTAATTTATTCAGCGTAATTTACCATTTTGAATTTTTAATTACTCGGTAATTTAAGCCAACGTAATTTACTATTTTTAATTTTTATTTACGTGGTAATTTAATATTTTACATTAATAATTTTATTTTCAACGGTGTTTTACGAAAAAAAAAATAAATTACAGTAATTTAACGTCCCTGGTTATAAGACATACATCATCAGATTGAAGTAAAGATCAATTATCACTAAGATCACATTGTAAAGATTCTTCTATTATTCTAGAGACATTGCTCACTTTTTAATTTAAATTGGAAGTAACATAATTATTATCAGGTATTTACTATCGAAAGCAAACGAAATAATAAAATAGTTCTTGTGTTTAATTTTGTTTAAAAATAATAGGATTTGACATTTTGGAATTCGGAGTTAGTATCAAATTATTTCAAGACTGTTACCTAAACATATATTTTTTTAATTCACATTATGCATTTTGAATGACGTCACAATGTCACTTGATTTTTAAAACGGAATACGAAAAAAATTTAAGATTGGAAAAATCTTCCTAAATAGTATCTAGAATAGTGTTCTCATAAAAATTATCCAAAAGCATTTTTCTCTCATGAAAAGTACTATATGTTTTTTTGTAAAAATTCAAAACAGTTAAAATTCTCTGGAGTTTTCATTCAGGCATTTATCCGTAGAATCTTAAAAGTAAAATACCAAATTAAAGATTAATAAGTAATGCACATTTTGTATCATTTTATACCGGAATTTTTGAAAAAGTAAGACTATTTTATTCAGAAGTTAGCAAAGGAATGTGATAAATTTACTCAAGTACCTACTTGAGTAAATTTAACAATTTTCTTGTTTTTTCAATCAGCCTGTATGTTAAAGTAATATTCTGACTATGGCTGTGGCGTGTTTATGTCATCAAAAAGCGTTTCGTCAAGAAATTAAAATTTCAGTCTATTATAGGTATAGTTAGGTGCATCTGGTATGATAATAATAAAAGTGTAAGTATAAATATAATAATAATCTAGATCTAGCAGCCCTAGTTATATTTCAAACGGTATTTAACGTAAGAGAGGAAATCAGCGGTTTACATTAACTTGATCGTTCAATCAAGTCATATTAGATGCCTTTTCTTGTTCTTAAATTTAATTGAATTTGTATCCTATTAATTGTCTATTCATCAGCACATTTGGCATAAAACGCGTAAAAAGTTCTCTGTTTTTTTGTTTCAGGTATTTATCCATAGAATCTTCAATAGAAAAGCAAAACACCAAATTAAAGGTAAATACTTAATTCGTCTTATACCAAATTCTTTAAATAACACGTAAGAGTTTATTCCTAATATCCTGTTATGATTGTATACTCTGTCCCACGACGGCCACGACAGGTGTGAATTACTCATCGATTTCAGCTGTTGTTTTGCGGATATATTGCCAACCATTATAAACGTTAGAACCAGACAGCACGTTTTTCACGCGTCTATTCTTACAACTAAATTAAACAATTAAATAAATAACCTTCCTAATATTTTCAGAAATTTTCCACTAACATCAAGTCGTCAATGGAAAAATCGTTTAGGCTTAAAACAATGGATAGCACTTTTATATAAAATAATGCGTTGGAATGCTTCTGCTTTGGTTGTAATAAGAAACTACATTGAATGTCGTTATTTCCATATTGTTCTGCTTTATCAAAAAGCTTTTATCGCTAAACAGTTTAAACTCTGCGAATGTTGCATTGTTGTCTATTGCAAACGAAGAACCAATTTCAATTACTTTCAATAAGGTTAAGTTTAACAGGAAATTGGCGTTGTGGGAATTACTTTACAAGAGGGATTGGATTTGCCGGATGTAGTGCCTTCTGTCACTTACTGGGTAAGATCCGGACTCGGTTTTCATCACATATGCTCCGGAGCACCAATCCGCTCGCTAGAAATCCGGCCTGGGAATGAAGTTTACACTGGAAGTACATTTGTAAGATGAAGTTGATCCAGTTCGTACGAGATAGCGCGTCTATTAGATCCGCCGCAATATTTCTAAAGAACTGAAAAATCCGATCAGAGCAAAATGGATTTCACTCAGTCGCAAAAAATAGCAAGACTTTGACAGTAGGAGCATTTTTCTACCTGGTTATATATTCGTTCACGTATGTTAATATATGCTATATAGTAGTATATATGTGTATTCAATAACTGTAAGGTAAGACAAGAAAGTAAACAGGTCTAATAAGTTCAAAAAGAAATTAATTTTTGGCGGTAATTTAAGACATAACTTTCTACAAATTATATCTGCGAAGTTCTAGACATCATAATGCGAAAGCTGTTGTAGTAATTACTAAAATTTAATTACTTGATTAAGTAGTTACTGTAATGACTACGTAGTTAAGGAAGTTTGTCCGTTACCGGATCCTTGATTCGACGTTGCTCAAGTGGAAATCAAGAGTAAACATGAATGTAGGAAGATTAAATTTTCACATCCAAAAATTCCCGCGTAGGTATCTAGACCCTGCGCAAAATTGACGCATCATAATTTGCCTAAACGAGCAAATGTAGATAGATGGCGCTGTAAAAATTTGTTATGGCCGCTCTATGCGGGATACAATTATCGTTGGTTTCGGTATACAATACCGGGTGATTCAATTTCGATGCTCACCATGGGGATCTCGCTTATTAGTGGAGATAGAGCCTATGTTTTTTGGCAAAGTTTCGTATTTTTGTGTTGGTCAATTATCTGAAAAGAAATTTAAGCTATCATTTTTCATTTTGGAGATATCCGCAAAAAATGTTAAGGTATCGTTTTTAATTTTTTATTCAAAACCAAATGTAGCTACACATTTGAAACAAAAACATTCTACAGCTACTTTTTAACAAGGAATCTAATATCTAATATCTTGTTGTTTGGTCATTTGCTGTTTCCTACAGCTGGATAGCCGTGTCATCTACAAACGTTGCCACAGTATATAATAAAAAATCTCTTTCTTGCAAAATATACTTTAATGTACTTCGGAAGCGTTTCGGGTATTATTCCATCATCAGCGAGTAGAAATCTACAAATTACATACATATAAAAACACATTAAAATGTAATTAAACAACTCACAGTCAAAAAACGTCATATCAAAGTGAACACGTAGGGGAACAAGCCCGGGGAACAAACAAAAACGTGGTAACTCAGACGAGAAAGTAAAACGGAATCTACAGAAGAAAACAAGATGTAATAAATATCAAAGAAAGCAGCAAACTACAATCAACTCAAGCATGGAGGCTCAAACTGCGAATCCAAAGCAAAATTGCGCAGCAGACGAGAACGAAACAACATGGACGCACGACGGGCAAAGTGGTCTGCTAGAGTAAGAGCTGACGACAGACAAGGACGCGGTCACGTGACCAGAATCAAAATATAAACCTCCAAACCATCGGAACAATAACAAAGTGAAAATCACTCAAATATCAATTATAAATTTAAACAAATTAACCAAATAAAAACGGGTTAAGAAACCAGATGGAGAAAATAGGCAAACAAACTAAAGGTATGAAAAAAGGGGTGTATGCTGTATATTGAAAATCAATTTGATCATTTAAAAGGTTGTAATTAGGGTCATATTTATGTTTCTCTATATCATACTGTTCTAATAAATCCATTTTAAAACTTTTATTACATTTGTGTAAGAATTTAGTGTTGTTGTAATCGATATTATGACCGGTTAATTTTTTATGAAAATATAAGTTTGAATTATGACGTGTCTTATGTTCTTGAACACGTTTTGCCAATTTTCTCCCCGTTTGCCCGACGTAGGCACCATTACAATCTCGACAACCGACAAAATACACACCACTGCAGAAACAAATCACTGCGCTGCTTCGAAAGAATACTAACAACTTGAGTATTAGACTTAATTGCTGAAATTATGCTATAGGTTCTTAAAATTATGTGAAGTTTAAAGTTTTTATTGAAAAAGGTTAACGGTTTAAAGATAAAATTCTCCCGCAACCCTGAATGTTGAAATAAACAACACATTTTCTTATAAACAAAGTCGTGTTCTGTTGATTAATTTTTGAGGGAAATGATTCATTAAAGCCGGCTCATTAATGAAGTTAAGATCTTTTAACCTGTTAGCGAGACTAAGAGGGTATTTAAATCGGAGGGGAGCAAAGCGGTGTGAAAATCAATGAAAGGAATCAAAAGGGATTATAGTAGGAAAGGAAGTAGGTTTTCCACAACAAGATATTATACTAGAATTCTCATTAAATGTACAAACCCTTATGTTCCTATTTCAGTATTTTTTTAAGCCAACAACTAAAATAAAGTAAAATTTTGCTTAATATTTTCTATTTTGTCATGTTAAATTGCACTGTTGTTGTAGGTACTACATCGTTATCTTAGATCTTGAAAACTTTAGAAAAGTATAAAGTGCACCATTTCCGTATACCCGAAAATCAGCGATACCCACTTCCGTAAACATGCATAAAAGCATGCACCACGCTCCACTATGCCCTAATAAAAGTCGACAGAGACGGGAAGCGGACTTCAACGAACACCAGAAACATATTCGAACTCCAAACAACAAGCAGCCGGCATGCCGAAAGTTCGTTGTTCCGAGTTCACATTCATATTCAAAGTGGTGTGTGCACTGTGCATGCTAGTACACGAAAATTGAAACAAAACAACGCGCGCATCTACATCGTATGGAGCCAAACCGAACAAGTATACAAGGGTGTGGTGGAGAATGATAAAACTGGGAATGAAAATTTCGAACGTTCCATTCGATGGTGGACGTGGCAAATTAACGTAGCGAGCGCATCCGTGCGGCGATTGCGGTTTAAAGAAGATCGTCCACAATAAACGGCGCATAAAACCGTCTCGTCTCTTGTTGCTCTTTGGAATCTTTTCGCATAACAAATCGTTCAGTCCGAGCAAAACCTAGCAGTTGGAAGTATGCGAGGAATCGATGAAAGGAATTTTTAGCGAGATCCTTTTAAAAGAGATGTGCTTTGTGTGGCGTACAAAGCTTGAAATCGATATGGTTGTTTTATTTTTATAGGAGGATTGTTTGAAGTAGGTAACGTAAGAGCTGATATTGTCTTGATGAGGTGTTTTTTCAAGGAATATTAGTGGGGTCAGTAAAGGTTTTTACTTCAGAAGCCACTGTTATATTTAAATTTTTTTTATGTGAAGATACAAGTATATAATTGGGTAGACAAACCTTGCAATATCATTGCTTTAGGAAATTATTTAATGAATCTGTATCAATGATAGTGGCGTACAAAGCTTGAAATCGATATGTTTGTTTTATTTTTATAGGAGGATTGTTTGAAGTAGGTAACGTAAGAGCTGATATTGTCTTGATGAGGTGTTTTTTCAAGGAATATTAGTGGGGTCAGTAAAGGTTTTTACTTCAGAAGCCACTGTTATATTTAAATTTTTTTTATGTGAAGATACAAGTATATAATTGGGTAGACAAACCTTGCAATATCATTGCTTTAGGAAATTATTTAATGAATCTGTATCAATGATATTCATATTCATTTACTTTTAGGTAGAATGTTACCTCAAAACTTCATCAAATGATATTGTATAAAACTGGATGTGACTACAAGTGCATCGATTAATAAGAGCACGTATTGTTATAAATAATTGCAAATCATTCCTTATAGTGATATTGTTATGGTATTTTCAAGGTACTAACAATGAAATAACATATAAAGGTTTCGAACATTGCATTTGTTGATCCTGGTATTGCCTGGTGGCATGCATGCATTTTTTTTTTTGCAATGAATCATTTTGTAAAAGATATTACTTTAATTAAATTGTATTTGGATTCCAACTGTTTAGTTCCACGCCATAGGTACTCCCGTTTATTTTTTTTTGTTTGATGCTGGACGAATGAAATTTGGGAAAGTGTTATTAGACAAAAATGCCATTATTTGGGATACTCTTGAGGTTAATATGACTTCCGGTTTTACCGGAAATGACGTCATCATTGAGATTTTAAATGGCACCCTATATTCTTTGTATGATATTTTCAATCAGGATGACATTCTGAACACAAAAACATCCATCGTCAATTTTTATCACCTTGGCAACGCAAAAATAACTTTTTTTGTGTATGTATTAATAATGTATGGCTATGAATTGGTGAAAATAGTCGCAAATTGTCAAATAAACGCTAACTAAATCGATTTTGGCCACCTTGCATTACTGGCGCCCTCTAGCGTGATTTAATTGGTTTTTAGCCAGTGAGTCATATTTTGACGGGTACCCAATGGCGACACACTGATTATTCGATAGGAAACATGTTTCCGATTATTTTTGCGTTGCCTTGGTGTTAATAAGAGACGATCGATATGTTTTTGTGGTCAGAATGTAATCCTGATTGAATATATTACACAAGAATATATTATTTCCGGAAAATCGGAAGTCATATTAGCCTCAAGAGTATCCCAAAGAATGGAAGTTTTTGTCTATTAACACTTTTCCAAATTTCATTGGTCCAGCTTTATAAACAAAAAAAATAAACGGGCGTACCTGTGGCGTGGGTCACCCGGTATATCTTATTTTTTACCCATGTTCATATTTTAATATTTGACATGAGTTTTGTAAATCCTTATATAAATATAAAATAAATATAAATAACAATTGTCAATATCTGTAAACAGATCAAACGACACATAAAGAATCGTTATTAGTATTGTTATAAATACTTTTTTCTTTTTAAAATTTCATATTAAATAAAATACGAAACGCATACTACCAAAAAAACTATTCACCGTGTTCAAATACAAAGCCTCCAGCCAAATAAATATAAAAGAAAACAAGAATCTGTATAAGGATTTTTGTATCGAATAATGTTAGTACTAATAGTTGTTAAGAATTGCCCAAAACTCTTAAATCCTAAGATTTGTGAGAATGAAATGAATATTGAAATTTTCTATAAAAGAAGTTTTTTGGATGGATTTTTGCGATTAGAAAGCCGTATTATGGCAATTGTTTGTCATAAAACGTGACGTGAGGTTCTGAAAGTATTTTGTGTCATCGAAATGATGACTACTTAAATATTTTTTTGACATATTTTGACTTTTTATTTAACTTTGTAGGTTAAACCACTTTGAATTTTCCTGATTTTTTCACTTATTGGAATATCCAAAAGTGTGTTGCATTTAAAGATGGCGTGGGGAATGTTGTCGTACCCATAAGTACAAATTTTATTATTGTAAAAAGTAAAAACGTAAATCGGTTAAAAACGAAAAATGTTAAAAGGATGTTACACTCTTGTGTAAAGTGAGGCAAACACCAATTGGGTCGAAACCCGGGTGAACCCCAACAAAGAATATTATACAATGTCCTTCCCGTATCATTCCAAGTAAAAAGTGTGAAACACAGAAAAGGTGTGTGAAGCAATTTTGCTGTATCAAGTGTTGTTGACATTACATCCATTTTCTGTAACTTTGCAGATATTTCTGTACTTGTTTAAATTTATTTGTTTTTTTGCAATTCCTTAAAAAGTTACAGCTGCTTCAAGCATTACCAAAGGAAGGAAAAATAATAAAATTCATAATTTCAACAAATATCAACTATAAAAATAATATGAGTACAAAAATTAAGAAACATTCATTCTGAGTAAAACGTTTCATATGAATCTATTTATATCCTTAAGAGAGTCGTTTAAAATACGATTTGTTAATATTTAAAACGACTGTATTTTTTAAGGCATTAAAAATCTGATGTGGCCAGCCACATGACTTTATCATACTATATACAAAATTAATAGTTTAGCTGCATCAGGTTCTATTTAATCGAGATCGGTCATGTCTGCATTAAAATAAACCTAGTTAGTCAGGATTTGACAGATATTTTGATACTATTGACAGTAGGTATTATCAAAACATCAGCCATTTGTTGCTTTTTTATTCGTCACGATTAAAAGACTTTGTCATACTACGTATGATAAAGTTAAAAAAAATTGGGGTTCTACAACAACAAAACGAATTTATTTTCAATGGATCTGGATAATGTAATTATAATAGGCTTTATGAAAACAAACTATTTTGGTGAACATACCAGATAGTATGTGTTTGCAAATGAACAATGACACATGGCTTAATGAGCATTGACAATAGGAAATTATGGAATAATCTTGTTTGTTTAGCCGCTGATTATATATCGGCCTCGTTCAATTTAATATTCTCTCTACTATTGGTTAAAACGGTTAAATCGAATACATTACTCAATACAATAGATTCATCATTGGAATACTTCATTGAATGCCACTTTAATCCTGTCCTAGTTCCTGTAACTGCCATTGTCAAATCTCGTATAGGTATATCCAATTCTAACGAATGGCAAATCCCGGATTTATACGATTCTATAACTATTGAAACTCATATTTGTCACAAAAGCGTTTATTGAATTTTTATTATCAGACAGTTTTATACTACCTATCATCCAGTTGAAATATTGCCGACCGATTTAAATCACTAAACGAACTGTTAAAGCTGTCTGTTATTGAACTTTTCGCTTATCTAGTACGGTTAATGAACAAAATTTGGATTACGGATTTAATCCAAGTTGTAAATTAAAACAATTTAACAAAACCTGACCAATTTGCTTACGCTTTAGCATTTTATGTACTTATAATAAAACATAAACATATCTAATGATTTATGCAAATGGAATAGTTCAGTTCCAATAAAATAATTATTGATGACACTAAGTGCATACCCTACTCTAAAGGGCTTAATACGAAGATATTGCTGAACCCAGTACCGAGAGGCTTGAAATGGATTACTGCTATATTATTTACGATACCTAGAGCAAATAATTTAGTATGTTATCGTCTGTCTCTGCCAGTCTATATCCCACTGGTTTAAATTGGTAACGAAGCAAACCCCTATCATAATATTATAAAATTTATTTTACTTGCTCATAATTTGTTACTTCAATGTAAGTATTTATAAAATTATAATATATATATATATAGGAATCACTGGTGTATCAGCGGGTCGTTCTTTAATAAATCGTACGGATTTCGCCAACAAAAATATTTAATTTTTTTAAATTACACCAAACTTTTATTGTGGCATTTTTTCGGAATTTTAGTCGATACCTGTATCGGGAATTTATTAAAAAAATCGTTTTCAGAGATATGAAAGCTTGAAGTTTGGATGATTTACGATTATTTGCCAAACCTTGCCATATTCAAAATTCAATATCTTTGGTTCTAGGAATCGTATCGGACTCATTTTTGTTTTATTTTAAGGTTGAAATATTTGCCAAATAA
This sequence comes from Aphodius sticticus, assembly GCA_963966075.1. NCBI lineage: Eukaryota > Metazoa > Arthropoda > Insecta > Coleoptera > Scarabaeidae > Aphodius > Aphodius sticticus. The sequence goes on from OZ014506.1 coordinate 14,660,977, forward strand.
CTGCGTACAATAATTATTTTAATTTTATATATATAAAAAAAATTAAAAGCAATTGAATTTTTTAAATAATTATTTCATAGTCGCTCCTACAATGGATATAATCGAAAAAATATATATAATATCCGCCACACTTTTACCTACAAAATCCATTTCTTTCTAGGATGGAGTCTCAAAAGATATTAAATTTTATTAATTTAATTTTTTAATTTTACTAAATTTTATCTGACGTGAGTCAAGCGCCATTTTCGCTTTTGCGTGTTTGCAAGCAAAGCACTGAAGGATATACAATACACAAACTGATTCGCTGCTAGCGTCGCACACGATGGTTAGCTGCGCACACACGATTTGTACGTGAAAATCGAGAGGCGTTTGAACATTTAAATTAATAAATACTAATAAATGCTCAATAATTATGATTTTCTAATGATAGTTGATATAAGTATTTATTAAACTCTTTTTGTGATTTACTTTTCATTGGCCGATGTAAGAAAAAACATAAATCGTGCATTTATAGAGCTTTTTAATAAATGATTTTCTATTCACTAAACAAACTCATAAATAAACGACCGACGAAAAATATATATTTCAAAAAGCTCAATAAATGCACGATTTCTATTAATGCATGATTTGTTATAGCCAATCAAACGACTTACATAAATGGTCATATAATCTTAAACGACATCGACGAATAAAATATATGTAGGCGCCGCCAGAAGAATACTATCGACGAAAAAAATTTGTAACCAAATCGATTATTAAACGGCGATTAATAGTCTTGACAATTAACGCACTCTCTAATCGCTCGTGCGTTAAACAGTCTCGATCGATAATCGCTCTTTTTAATATATTTGTTAGTTAATAGCTATATATAAACCTCATTCAATTGGATATCGGTTTTATCTTTCTTGATTTTAGGTAATTTAAACCGGGCATGAGTTACAAATTCTTTGTTGAAGTGACAAAGATGTTATAGGTATATTTAATGCCAATAATTGGTATTTTATTACTTTTCTGAGAGCCTCATTCTTTTTATATTTGGATGAGGAGACAAATTGAATGGATCGAAACATCTGTCGGTTCGAAATTTAGAACGTTTGACACGGTTAGAAGACTTCGGCATTTTTAAAATGCGTTTAATAAATAAATATTTTTAGCACGTAATAAATAAGCAAATCCACTCACGCCGTTCTTAAAAAACAAACTGCACTAGCATGTTCAACCAGCCTGCTGTCTGCGAGACGTTCAAGAACGTCGCGTACACGCCTGAAGTAGTCGCTTGCTGCGTTTTTTATCGAGTTTCGACACGCCGCGCGTGACTCACTGCAGATAAAATTTAATATCTTTTGAACTATAAGAAACTCCATCCTAGGAAAAAAAATGGGTTTTGTAGGTAAAAGTGTAGCATATTATGTATATTTTTTTCGATTATATCCATTGTGGGGGCAACTATGTAATAATTATTTAAAAAATTGAATTGTTTTTACTTTTTCTACATATATAAATTAAAATAATCAAATTAAAATAAAAATGGGTCCGGTAATACGGCAAGGTTTGGCAAATTATCGTAAATAATCTCTAAAAATAAATTATTTAGTGCATACAACTTATAAAAAAAGTTTAAGCCAAATCTAAAATGTGACGACGTAAAAGGTGTACGATTTGTAACAGAACAACCCATATAAGCTAGTTTAAAAACGAAATATAAAGAAATAGAAACTGAAGTTGGCTGATTCAGAATAAAATTGGAATAAAGTTTGAGAGACCGGATTTTAACCACAGATCGTTGCACATTAATTTGAATTTGCAGCTGCACAAGCAAACTGTACGGTCGATGGGTATTCGCTTATTAAAAAAAGGTTGAGTGGAGTGGATGGTGGCTACGAGACCGTATATAGACGATATTCTAGCCAGATTTTTTCGCCACATTATCCAATACGCGGTGACTTTTTAACTATGTATTCATATTTGCCACTCTCTGCGTGCATTGAAAATATGCAAACTACTTCGGAACAAAATAGACTAAAATAACTTTATTCGGGTGGGTGTCCCAGCTGAATAAACTTATTCAATAATTTACATATTTCAGGAGAATGTTTTGGATTGTCTTTTTTTAAATTTGCTATTTAGCTGAACTAAAATATGCATAATATAAGGACTCTTATGCTAATATGAATGGTTTTTAAAACTCTAAATTGTTTTAAAGGAATGTGAAATGTGAATGCTTTTGATGGATTATTTGTGTTACGTACTTTTCAACTTTTTATACAAGTAGTGGTTTCGTCCTATTTGATAATGTGCATGAATCTGGTATGCAGAAAATGTTAGAAAGCCATGCTTTATCTTGGCTCTTTCATGTTCACTCTTTGTATTTTTTGTCACATATGTCTTCGATGTTCTGGAAGCGTTTTTTTTTTGTGGTGGGATCACTTGTATCTACAGTAGATGGAATTAATTAAAATTGAAACTGAATCTTGAACAGAATTTAATTGATAAAATAAAGTGGGATGCCTACATTTATTTGTTCTAAATATTAATATACATGCTAATTTATATGCTAATACTGCTAATTTATTAAAATTAAAAGTGTTTGCTATTTAAAAAAAATTTTACACGTACAGGCAGGCATACAAGTTCAAAGTTGTATCGAGAATGTCCAGATTGAGAAGGACGACATTCGGCGGAAGCAAAATCATCACATACAATACTTTGTTTTTTAAAATGAAATTAATCAATTGTTTGTTGGTTTTTTTGAAAACCGGTTTATGCGACATTCCAACACCCGCTTTTTATATTGCCAGTATGTGCCATTTTGTCCTTAAATAAGTAGAATATTGTACATTATTCGTTTCTCGTATGGAAACTGATTTAAATAATTATGCTTCTGGCCCACTTTTGTCAAAAATGTTTTGTCTTTCCCTTTCAAATTCTTAAAAATTTAGTATCTGTTGGAAATATAAACCAAACAAAGAAATATAAAATACATATGAAACAGTGCAAAAGCAAAAGTAGCAAAAGGAATTGAAAAATACAAACGAAACTTTTTACTCAATATGACATTTACTCTGAAAAAAGTTACCTATATGAATAATATGTTATTAATATGATGTCCTGGTGTAGAGCTTTCTCTTCAATGATTAGTGTACAATGTCGATTTTCACTTTTTTGTTCGTTTTTGACGTATTTTATAATTACTTTTCTCTCTATTAACATGTAGGTACATAATACACGACAATATATTATACTTATACTCAAAGCTGGGCACAAAAGCGTTAATCCGTTAATCGTTAATTAACGAAGTTAAATTTTTCGTTAACGAATTAACTTTTAAGTTGACTTTCAAAACCATTAGCGGACTCATTAACTTCCGTTACATTCATCATCCGTTAATTCAAGTCCGTTAAATCGAAAATATCTATCCTAATTAAACATTTCAAATTGTGTATAGGCATTCTGTGCAAGTTCGGACGTGATTTTGTTTACATTTGTGACGTACTACTTTGGTGACGCGGCGTCCGTATATAAAGCATGCCTGCGAATTGTTTTGTTTTTAGTTCTTCTAACTCTAACCTCCTTAAGCCCCTTTAACATCTGTGCAACTCAAACTTTGAATTTAATCATTAGTCAAATCATATTTTGTTTTACACTATGCAATGTTTTAATCTTATAAACTTGCATGGAAGATCAGTTCATATACTATTCTTGTAACATTCTAGGATTTTTTTTTCTAAAAACAAAATTGTTGTGGTAACACCACTGTGTATAGACACGAAACGTTCCGCATTTCGTTATGTGTTATTGTTTGCTGTGATTAAAAATGTCGAAGAAAGTGTATCAGAAAAATATGCTGTGGAAGAAAAGCGTAATCAAGATTTAATAACAAAGCAAGGAGGTTATATTTGCTACCAAGCCAATACTGTTGTCAAAAAAATAAAATCACTGATGTTCAAGGCATGCAATTTATAAATTTTATTAAGTTACACACATGTAAACGGTGGACAAATTGTCATAGAATCGCATGCTAAATCGCATGGTAGATATTTCATAGATGTAAAAATAGCTTTAGTTGATCTTTTCAATGTCTTTTCTTAATCTTACATCTCCCAATGTAGTTATTTTAGTTACCACAGTACCTTGTTTGAAAAATTCCTAAGGCAATTTTATCTTATGCAACCAGAAGGAACGCAGGTATATAGGTTGCATACTCACCGGCAGATCGGCACTCAATATAACCTACATTTGTTTTATAAAATTTAACGATTAACGGTTAACGTTAACTTTCGTTACATTTGTGACAAATTAACGGACTATCGGTTAACGAAGTTAACTTTTTCGTTAACGGATTAACGATTAAGGAAGTTAACTTTCTAATTAACTTTGCCCATCTTTGCTAATACTTGTCAGAAAGAGATACTTTTTAAAATGTTTCTGCTGTAAAATTTAACTACTTTTTAGAGTTACACCATTATTATAACAAACGAACGATGTGATATAAAGCAGTTATCAGAGAAATGATTATATCAAGAACTGAATAGTTCAAACACACTGAATGCCAGAATTTTAGTATTTGAGACAACTAATAAAGGATCCAATTTTTATTTGATTTATAGAAATGCACTCAGAACAATTAAACTAAGTTGAGTAGCCAGGTGGCGATTTTTTTGTATCTAGTATAAATGTATCAAATTGTATCAAGATTTCTAAAGCAGGTTTTAATAGGCTACCGGATTTTTTTTTTTCAAAAGTAGGTTTTGAACACATCCTAATCGTCTCGCTGGTATGGTGTACAATTTTATTGCTTTTGAATTCATCGACATTTTCAATGGCAAAGCTTACCGTTCTTACTGATTATGATAATCTAAAGTAGCATTACCATACATAAGAAAATTTTCGAGAAAAAGAGAAACATTTTGATAGTATGCGATTAATTATGATAAATATGGGGTATATCGATTTTGTTTCAGTGATTATCTGCCTTGCCTCATTATCATGTTCTATTGTCCAAACAAAATTTAGCCGAAAGATCAAATTACTATTGACACATATGATCAGAGTTTTTTTTTTCATTTTTTCACATATAAATAAGCGGTGGCTGTGCTTCAGGAATACTTGTGAACAAAGTTTTAGCATTTCAGGTAAAATGGCAAAATTTACTTGTATGTAGATGTTAAAATAAATTTGCAAACATTGCAAACTTAACTCTGTTGTACCTACCTACATTTTGAGCAATATTGTTTTACTTACAATAATTTTCTTATTTTAGAAAATTTGTACGTAATTGAAAACGATAGGTTTACATTTTGCGGATTTTTTTTCAAAAACCTGACGGATAATCAACTTCTGATTCACATTCAGTGTGCAAAGCTCTATCCAACACGTATGTATATTCAAGTTACTAATTCTGATTTATATTAATTCTAATTCTAATTCCATATCTGATGATTCAAGACTGTTTTACAGTAGCTATGTATGTAATTGCAGATATGTACTTGAAGTTTCACCTTGGTAGAATATGGCAGGATGGCCATGGAATAATAAGCTCCACACAATTAGATATATCACACGTAGGCACGATCCACTTGCGATAATTACGAATGGTGGCACGAGTTACACCACAACGTATTATCTACGACAAACGCACGCTATTTTCCACCACTATTTAGTACTGCGCATAACATCGCACCGCAAACTATGTATACCTAAATCTATCAACTCCCGGTCACGGAATTCACCACAAACCATGAACCGGCTACCATAACATCCCACAAACGCACGCATTTATTACATATGGTCAGTTAATCATCCAACTAACACTTCTAATCAATTCATTTGGTTCACCGCAATTTTATTGTTGAGAACTGCTGTAAACCGAGCAGTACATACCAACCTACAATACCATTATGCAGTTTACACAATTAACCATCCAGACGTGAATTCACACTATTCATAGCTGAATATAGGGTTCTGACTATGTCAGGTCAATTTACATCACACTCAGTTACGTAGAAGCAGCGAAACTATACTCCATAACGTTCAGACAGGGGTGATTTTGTTAACTGCACTACTTCGTTCCTTCTGTTGCCGTCGAGAGCAAGAAAAATAACCTAATTATTTCTATAGTGAGGGTGGAGAAGGAATGTGACGACCTAATGATCCGTAAGGGCGCAAGGAATGGGAGAACTCTGCTCCACTAATGAATCTCATATTACCTTTTATGAAGCTATTAATCTCTGTGCCGTTTTCACAACGTTTTCAACACTGCGACGGCGACGACGTGACTATTAAATTGATTCTTTTATTATCCCATTTCCTGGAAAGATGCAATTTTAATGCGCGTGTTAAGTTTAGATTGCGGAGAGCTTTAATTGAATGATTTTCTATTCTCGTCTTATCGAATTCTATTGTAAAAAGGTTTGATCGTGTATAGAAGTGTAATGTGAGTTTTTTAGGGTAATTTGCCGGAGAAGTTTTGTATTAACGTTGTCGTGATTTGTTGTATTTCAATTGTTTGTCAGAATCTGCATGAATCTACACTCGATGGGGAGTCATAAAGTATAGGGGTCCTGGGGCTGTGGTCGACCCTCTTCGCTAGTGAACCTGAACAGACAGACCACGTTTTGTAATAGCTCCCATGAATAAATTCACAACAGCTTTCGTACAGTAAGAAAAATCTGTTGTCACAAAAACATTTTTTCTTTATAAATGTTTACGTCACGGTCAGCGTTTCTTTGTAGTTAATTGTCTCTATCGCCATTTTTCTTGTCAAATAGTACAATCAGTTCTCCATTAGGTTGAGATTTGGTGAATACAGCTTTGGGTCATAATAACTAACTACGCTCGAACAGTATGAGAGCGACAGAATGCTTAAAATGTTCATTTTGTTGACATCCTGTGTCAACATAATATTTAGTTATATCTAACCATACTCTAATAGCAAAGTCTGAATATGGTATTATAAACCACGCTTCTACTGTTTACTCCTGTCGTTTCTGAACGGGAGTGGAGTAACCAGAGCGCGCTGCATTTGCTCGCAGCGTTGTTCCTGAACGCAGTGCAGGATATATACTTCTTGAATCTTCATTAACCACACGATTTTCTGACGATTTATTTGATCTCCCGACCTAGCAGCAAATTTCAGAAATTACAAAAGGTTCCCTTGCTAGAAGGATGTCAAGAGGTCGCAGAAGGAAGCTTTACTAATTATCACTGTGCGGCAAATTTTGATCAACTTTCTTCCTCCTGGGAAATTTTAGCTAATAATGATTCTATATGACCCCCTGAACACACCCCCCCAAGGCGTTCTTCAAGGTTAGCTCGAATAATCTGATAAGAAAACTCTGTATGTATTATGGCAAAATAGTCCAGTCAAATCGTTTCCGAGGGTTTTTTCTCTCATTCTATATGTTTTTTGGGGTGCTGAATCCGAATTTTAACTTTGCTACTTCCCACGGATGTGACTTCCCGACGAAAATCGAAAGAAACATACGAAAAAAAGTGATAAAACTATGCACTTCTCGAGATAGGCCATTCCATATAAAAATAAAGTACATTAAATTTCCTAAAAGACCACTCCTGAAATGCATTTTTGGTTGAACGGACGCAAGAGCGCGCTGAAAGAAGGGCAAATTTTCCTACTTTATCTAAAACCCCGTTTTTGAGTTAGTTAAAAAGGCTAAGATTGTGCTAAAACTACATTAATTTCCCTATAAATTGCCCATCTTAATCACTTATTTTGGCCAAACCGTGTAGCCGCGAGATTGGGTTGATATATTATATCATATTAAGCTAAGCGAAGCCGCTAAGTCAAGAGTCCGAATGTTTATAAAAAATATAAAAAATTACATAATACATTAAGTATTAATTAAAAAGAGCAAATATATAGTTAATAAATATATAGTAATAATATAGGTCTTTACTGAATTTTTTGTGAAGGGCTCTTGTTGTCGCGGTTTCGCGTAATATGACATAAAATTTCAACGCGCTCTAGAGGCTGCACAGTTTGGCCAAAATTGCTGCTTAAGTTATGCAATTTGTAGAGAATTTAATGTAGTTTTATCAGAATCTAAGCTTCTTTGTAATTACACGAACATCACATAAAAGAAAATTTGGCCTTCTTTCAGCGCGCTCGAACGGCCAAACCATTCAACCAAAAAATACACTTGAGGGTGCTTTTTATAGCAAATTTAGTGTACTTTATTTTTGTATATAGTGGTCTACGTCGAAAAGTGCATAGTTTTATGACTTTTTGGTAATAAACTGAAGAAAAGTCGAACACTGTGAAGCCATCCATATCCGTGGGAACTATCAAAGTTGAAATTCGGATTCAGCTCCCCAAAGAACATATAGGAAAAATAAACTTATATATTTTTCCTGGCCAAAAGACCATTTGACTGGACTAAAATTATGAATAAAATTAAAAATAAATTTGCAAATATCTCGCTTATTCGAGCTAACCTAGAAAAACGCCTTTGTGGAAGTGTTCAGGGGGTCATAAAGAATAATTATTAGCTAAAACTTCAGGGAGGAAATTATTTTTCGTTGCACAGTGTTATTTTAATTTTTACAGGCAACATATTACATAACATTGACATTTAGAAAATAAACTTCTTCCGGGTTGCAGCTCTTTGTGGAAAGCTTCGTAACTATCCACAAATAATAGTAAACATGATGATGATAAAGATAAACAGTATGATACAGAAATTTTAATTAAAATAAATGGGTTTTTAATTTTTAGAATACTATTATTGAGATAACAAAGCATAGTTCGTCCAGTGTGTTAATTCTATGTTATTTAGTTATAGTGCAAATAGCCATGTTTATGGGTTACACAAATTGAATATGTTCTGGAATATCTACGAAATGGCCACAAATGTCCTGGAAATAATGGTTATCTGACATAAATATCTGCTTTTTTTCCCGAAATATATAGAAGATGGTTTATGATTAGGGTTTAAATTTACACCCATTATACACAATGCCATTTCAAGTTAATATAAAACAGTGTCATTTTTCAGATTTTGATCAATTACTGACCAATCTTACCTAAAAGTTCTATAAAAAACAATTTTTTCCTTTAATTTTAACCTATATAATATATGATGTATAATAATAAGCTTCCCTGCTTTATCATAACATAATTTCAATTTAAAGCAGGTATATCATCATTGTATATCCAGGCCGCTACTATAAGGTTTAATTGAAAAAAGTCGTTAGTGCAAAATAAACCATGGTGGCTGGATGACCTCCTTGTGGAATTCAACACTTCACTTTACTTGTAGAGTTATAGTTGGAATTGTGTTCTAGAATTTTATTAAAAGGAACAAATGTTTCTTTCATATTACATTCTATATTCTAACATTTATTATTCTGACTGAAGACTGAAGTTGAGTTGCAGCTTAGTGCACTGTGGCGCGGCATTAGATAGCAAACGTTCAAATAAAATGTGATTTTCAGCTTTAATGTTTTAGAATAGTACAAACACAATATATTGGGGACAGCGCCCTGGAGCTTTGAGCTTTATTTATCGAATTCTTAGCACATTACTGTGTCAGTTGTGTTAGTACTCGCAGTAAGTACAGACGGAAGTCCATTAAAATACGTTCTTCTTTTGTTTATACTGTACATCCACTGGAAGTTGCACTCAACATTCTAAAAAGTCTGTGCTGAATTTTCCTTTTCAGCACTGGATTTTCTATGGTCCTCCAGAGAGTAAAGATACCAGGAAGGTCGACGATATCGCTGGGGCATACCATCTGAGAATGGAGGGGGGAATTTGCGGACAGATTGAAAGGACTGATATGAGTAGGGATTGTTTGAACGGACAAATTTAATTGGTAGTCGTTATTAGCATGCCTTTCGGAGTTTCTGTGGCACATAGGAGTTGATAAAATATGTGCATAGTCGATGAAAATCACTAGTTCTATAACTGTTTATTTAGCAAGTTTCTCATTGGGCAATGTTATTTCTAATTTGGTGGTCTAGAAATGTTGTTATGGGTCAGCTCAAATCAACAGTGCGTATACAACTACAAACTTATTTAATGTTTCATACTTATAAGTATACAGGCTGTCCCAAAACTCAACGTCATAATGTGGAGATCTGATAGGCCAAATCACAGACCAGCATACTTAAACATGATCTTAGTAAAAAGTTGTTAGTTTTCGAGATATTAACGCTTTTACGTATTTTGTCAAAGCCGTCACGTTAGATCAGTTTTTCGAGTATAATTTTTAACACCGTCCAAAATAGATCAAATAGAAAGATTCTCAGTTTTAATTCTACTGAATAAACGATTTTCGGCTAGATTAAATAATTTTTGTCACAGCACAGAAACCATTAGAGATAGAGAAAAACAGAGCCAGCTAATCCATTCTTAACGACCGATAGCAATCCATTAGTCTTGGATATAAAAGAGGACCGACTTTTTTATTTGGTGACTTTTGCAAAAAGATAGTCCTTATTCTATTCTAGTACTGTGCCGTGGTAGTAAGCTTTTATCGATTTTAAACTGTAGTATTGTAGTATTGCGATAAGTAATGTACAGAATGCAGTATATTGCAAATAAATTCGAAACTTTTTATGGAGCACCAGTCCAGCAGGTAAATTATATCTAAAGCTCCCAAGTAACGGCCATCCTCAACATATAAATGCATCAATTAACAATATAAAAAGAGATATGAGCACTTTTATCTACCTTAAAATAATATATAAACAAAACATTACTTGACTTTTAAAAAATACACACCACATTTAAATTAAAAACTGTATGATTTTTTTCTGAATTCTGTAAAATTCTCAACTTTCGTCTTAGTGCACTGAAACATGACCATTTGAATCCCTTACTCATCATTTTAATATTAACCATGTCGTTTAAATGAGGAGCTAACTCCGTCAAATCTACCTTACACGTTCTTTTGGGATACACAAATTCGTTGGTGTTCTATCGATCCACGAGATTCACTCAAAATCCGTGTTCTACCATGCATAGCCAACCCTGAAGTAAAGGGTGTCGAAACGTACCAGCGCAACGTGTGATACAATCCACGTAAAAATGAAATTATTTCCAAAAGGGAAGATATTTGCACAATAGTGAAAGGTACTAGACCTTTTTATGTGAAAAAATTTATGCAAACTTAGCTGTCTTATACAGGGTGTTTTCGGTCTTGTGATTTTATTTTCAAAGGGTGATTAAACATCTTAAAAGAAAGCCATTAACGTAAAAACGTCTTAACAAAAGTTGCATAATACGTGTGATTATACTCTTATTTTTTTCTTTGTTTTTAATATTAAAGGATGCCTAAACACTTTAAAAGAATGTTATTAACGCTAAAACGATTGATCAACAACTTGTGCAAAGTAAATCTAAACTCTAACGATAAGTTATCAGTGAATTTTTTACTAAGTAGGCTGATGTCAGTTACATAATATATCTCTTATTATGCAACTTTTGTACAGAAAGTTTTATGATAAAGGCCTTCTTTTATGATGCTTAATCACCCTTTGAAAATAAAATCAGAAGACCATAAACACCCTGTATATTGAAATTGATAGAACCTTCCATTCTAAATAGAATTTTCTCATGAATCTCTACAACAAATTACTATTAGTTGAGATGCAATTTGTTTCTTATGTTTATGTCTATTTAGCCCTATAAGGCAATAACTCAAAAACTGTAAGAACTAGGGTAGGACTACATTAGTACTTTACGCACTAAAATTTTTTAAAGAATTAAAATATATACAGACAGAAATATAGGTAATTTAAAAAATTAAGTTGATCTCGTTTACACTACGTACACGATGCAAAAGTTTTGAATACTTTTTGCAGGCGTACTCTTAAGAAGGGCGTTTATATGCTACTGAGATCGACGTCGGCCTTGAGTCTGTAGTACGCCCAGGATGTGACTCCATCTAACGGTGAACCGTTGTACTCAAGTCTTTGTGTATAAACAAACATACTTACTTAATTTGTACAGCAAATTTCTGCCCTTTGCCAATAGGCAGCTACTGTAGTTGTTGTCAACTGTTAGTTATTATTGTTCTGAGCTGTTGGTACTCATCTCCGGTGTCTCGGTCTGTGAACTTTATTACAGAAACTTTCTTTACAAAGCTCCACGGTGACAGTTCGTAGTAATTCGCCACAATTGCATAAAAAGCAGATAAACTTGACAACGGCTGTGTCAATTTTAAAGAGCTATGTCTTCAAATGTCACTTATAAATTAGCTCCTGTTTCGGGATTAATGCTATTGGCTCAATTACCATGAAAACATATTAAATCAACCAGTATATTGTGTCCAAAATTAGCTTCTTTTCTGTAATTATTGGATATATGGATGAGCGCCCGTCTTAAAGATAACCAAATTTTAAATTAATAAAGGAAAATATGATTAAAATTGCCCATGCTGTAAATTATATTATTTTTGTTTTAGTCACCTTTTTGTAAGGTAAATTTATTGTTATTATTAGAAAATCTATTAAATTATCAAGAAATTTTGATCATTCCAGGTAAATCGAAATTAGAATTTTTAATAACAAGGCAGTAAGTAACTCAGTTGCTTTCAAATTTAGGCGTTATCATCCACGACCTTTTCAGGCAATCAAATTTCAGAAAGTTTCTGGGATTTTGCTGCAGACGTTTTTGGGGATTTGTGACGAAACGTAGAAAGTGGATTTAGCACGGTTTGCGCCTTTTCTTCCCCAAATATGGCCTTCAGTGTATTAAAAAAACTAAAATAGTGGATTTTTATCAGCATATATATGAATTTGTATGATATAGAAAATGTTGTTAACGGTAAAATTGGGACAAACATCGATTTTATAAAAATAAGTTCAACCAACTTTAGTTTTCATGGTATCTACAAAACCTTAAATTTTAATATTTGTCATACTTTGTTTCGGTAATATTTGTTTATTTTGATATGACACGTAATTTATTTCAATGCTCTTTACTTGTAAATTGTAAATGTTTATATTAATATAGTAATTTTTATCCTAAGACATTCTTTTCATTTTGTCTTTGTCGATTATAAAATACTGAACCAAATTCATTAAAGATGAAATTAATTTAGTACTATCAAAGTCTTTTTTTTATGAATTGGACAAATGTTTTCCTTCCCAAAATCTTTTTTCTTTTGTGACACAGACCAATCTACAACCCTCAATAAAGTAACTTCAGATAAAAACCTTTAGATAAACCCCAACATTTCATCGATAAGCCTCACCGAACCTTAAAGAAATCGCAAGAGCGTTAAATTTTACTCACCATAGAATAAATGCCGCAGGCGAAACACCCTTTACGGACCGTGCTCCAGCAGCAGCAAGTCGACAGAATGGCCATCTTAATTCACGAGCCGTACCATCGTTGACTTTCTGAGACCTTCGACAAGGGTCGACCCACAAAAGTGAACGTCCGCAAATACCGTCAAATGAAAAAAGGACGAAATCGTTCTTCGACTTCCAGCCGTCACTGTTGGCAAAACTGTAACCAAGGACGCACTGTGGGCGACAAAACTTTCTTGAGTTAATGTCCTGTTTCTGAACCACCTAAAAGTCCTCATTAAAAAAGTAATCTTCGCAGAAGTCTTCTCACTTTTATTCAATTTGCATTCAACGTTTCGGCACTCTGTTCTTTTCACGCTGTTAATATTGCGAAGTCTTCTCGGTAGTCATTTCTGTCTACTCTGGATTCATCGCGAACGCAGCTGGTGACTTTTCACGTAAAAGGACTTAGGCTTCGCGAGTTTCTTTGAGGGGGATAATTTTCCGTTGAGTTTAATTACTGCAAACAAAAAAGAAATTAATTTCAAAAGGTGGTTGGTTTAATTGCTAAGCTTTGATGTGTCAACGCGGGGAGAACGTAAAGTAAATAAGTAGTTTCTTTAGCGGTTGTGTTGTTTCATGTTTGTAGTCCTTTCAGGTATTTCTGTGGGACGTTTTGTGGTTTGTAGTACGTACAAATGTTATTTATGTAGGATACGGTGTGCACAGTTCTTTAGATCATTGAATGAAAGACAGATGGTTGTTCGCTGTTAAAATTGTAAAATTGTTGTACAGCGACGAAGTATTTGTCTTTCATTCATTTTCAACAAATGCATTGCAATTTTCAAGTTAAAATCAATACTTTTTTATTAAAGTTTTGTGTGATTTTGTTCAAGAAGTTCTTTATTAAAAATAATGTAAAAGGTGAATAAATATGTAAACAAACGTGATTTTGTAATATTTTGGAATTTATACAGGCTGATGAACTTAACGAACAAACTAGAACTTCAAGGTCGCCTCGAAGTGCAGGTCGTCTTAAGTGCAAAGTTTTATATTCAACTTTATACTTTTACCGGAAATCCTGCAAATTCGGTCAAACCAAGAAAACGAACACGCAAAAACCGGACGTGATAGGCAACTTTCCAGTCGAGATTCGTATTCATCTTAACGAAATCTTAAACACGCATATTCACTTTCCATTTACAAACCAGAGTTATTGATATTTAACTGCTTTTATATTGTCTTTTGTTTTTGAATAGTTTTATGTAATGCTATAGACTGAAGTGGTTTGCTAAATTAAGATAAAAAGAGACCCATTATAATCAATAAGGGGTTAAAAACTGACAATAATTTTATCAGTGAAAGACAATTTAAGGTCAGATATGTAATTTTGTATAAAAATCTGTTTTTATAATCAAGAAATCTGTATGTGCCGAGATTTTTCTTACATTTGTTACATTTGGTAACACTTAACACTGTACAAGATATATTCTTAAACATGGAAAACTTAAACATGAACATGATAGCCTATTTTATAGTATAAACTATAAATATTCCATATAGGATCAATATAATCATAATGTTGCGTTTTGACGTTTCCATATTTTAGACCATATCTCAGAAACGGTTGGTTCATTTTGGGACCGATGTTGATTTGATTTTTTGACTTATTTTGGTCGCTACTATACCATCCAAAATTTTAATAGGTTCTGTCTTAAAAAGTTGTCTTGTCCACTTTCAAAGTCGATCAACTTGCAACTTCGTGGGCAAGGTCAAAACATCAAAATCGGTCCTCGCATTACGGAATTACGAAAGAACATAAATAAAAGTAACGTATAAATATACGTGTCGCATTTATAACCTCCATTTTTTGTTAAGTCAGTTAAAATATTTAGAAAATAAACTGCTTCCGGGTTATGCCCTGTGTCAAGATTTGTTAATGCTGACGTTTCGCGAACCATGTTGCTCGCTTCTTCAAAGCTAATTGAATACTGGTATGGAAAACAGTTTATTTTCTCAATGATTCTGGCCGTGAAAGCCTACGTACTTACTCAGTTAAAATATGTAAAATAACTCTCGAAAACGTAAATTTTGTAAAACTGAATGCCTTTTTTGATTTCCTGGGATTTATGAATTTAAAAATAAATCGTAAGTTCTACCTATTGTCTATTTTTCTATTATTTATTATCTGTTGTTATTATTTTAGCTCTCGTAAGATATGGATATTTTTTCAGCACTTTGTAGGTAAACAAATATCTATCAAACGCGGACGAAACAAATTTGCAGTTCTAAAAAATAAATACTTGGTCTGATTCTCAAGTACCTACTCTGTTACAAAGCCATATAATTCTCAACAATTTATTTTTTTAATCTGTTCAATTTTTTTTTTGTGGTTTATATTATTTTTCTTTGTTATTTCTGATGTGCAAATTGAACATTAACTATGAAACTATAAAGAGGACTCTTTTGTTAACATTACTTAACCCTGAAACTTATTTTAATTGTTAAATTAAACTAAATTAAAAATGACAGCCACGACCGGAATGGAACCAGAGACTCGTGTATTGTGCCACAATTATTCAACTTACTATTTCTACTAAATTTCTAATAAATATTGGAGAAAAATGTTTGGAAACCATCGGTTTATTACGTATAAACAAATGAAATAAAAGTACCAATAATAAGCCCTCAATAGGGTATTTGACTATTTTTGGAATCCCATCTTATTGTCTTTATTCCTTCAGTCTAATTCAGAATAAAACAGATCGATGAATACTCGGAACTAAAAGAAGTCAAAGCTGGGGTACCCCAGGGTAGTGTATTGGGACCAATTCTTTATCTACTATATACAAGTGACCTTCCACAGATGGAAAATGTAACAGTCGCCACATTCGCAGATGACACGGCTCTAATGGCAGTGGGATCAACTATTGGTGAATCTACCAGGAATCTTCAACGAGCTAGTAATAAAATATATAAATGGACCAAACTATGGAAGACCAAGCTCAACGAACTGAAATCTGTCCACATTAACTTTACAAACAAAAGAATCGAGGACATACCTCATGTCAAGATTAACGACGCCATAGTTCCATATGCGAACACTGCAAAGTATTTGGGTATGACACTGGATACAAAACTAAGGTGGAAAGAACATGTTAAGAAGAAAAGAGTAGAGCTTGGCCTCAGATACAGAGAACTGTACTGGCTTCTGGGAAGAAACTCTCAGTTGTCAGTACAGAACAAACTACAAGTTTACAACCAAGTACTAAAACCGAGTTGGTTATACGGCATCCAGCTTTAGGGCTGCGCAAAAAGCTCCAATATACAAGGAATCCAGATTTTCCAAAATAAAGTACTAAGGAATATGGTTAACGCTCCCTGGTACATACGGAATAGTGACCTGCACCGTGATCTTGGTGTCTCACAAGTCATCCAAGAGATAAAAAAGATTCGCCACTAAGCATGAATCTCGCCTAAGCCATCACGTCAACGTAGAGGCCCTGCAGCTACTGGACAACCAGAATCTAGTGAGAAGACTAAAAGGAACTAAACCCTTCGAACTAGTGAATCAGTGAAATGTGTAAAAAGCAGAGCACAGTGAGTGAAGTGTTAGTGCTTCTTGTTTGGGACAAAGTAAATATAGGGACATCAGTGGATAGCCTATCAGAGACAAGTACCTAGTTCTAAGAATTCAGATTTAAATTGATGGTTAATCTTTTAGATTAGTTTCAATATGTTAAGCATCTTATGCTTATTAATAAAAAAAATATTATTTTTCTTTGTTATTTCTGATGTGCAAATTGAACATTAACTATGAAACTATAAAGAGGACTCTTTTGTTAACATTACTTAACCCTGAATCTTATTTTAATTATTAACTTAAACTAAATTAAAAATTACAGCCACGACCGGAATTGAACCAGAGACTCGTGTATTTTGCCACAATTAATCACTTACCCTTTATAATTTCTAATAAATATTGGAGAAAAATGTTTGGAAACCATCGGTTTACTACGTATAAACAAATGAAATAAAAGTACCAATAATAAGCCCTCAATAGGGTATTTGACTATTATTGGAAAACCATCTTAGTGTGTTTATTCCTTCAGTTTACTTTGTAAAACAATCAGCGTTAAAAATTGAATCACAAAAAGTCCCGCCAAAACGATACTTTCTGTTGTTCGTAGATGACGTGATTTTTGTGACGTCACACGACATATGATCTGTTGTTTTCACAATTTATACATAAAAATGGGTTATAAATGGTGTATAGTTCTACAATGCACAAATACGTCAATAAAAACTCCGGATGATTTGTAGCGATTCCGCAAGATGTGAAACTGCGAAGAAACTGGTTGAGAGTAGCTCGTAGAAACCAAAATGAAATAAATAGCGGCCGATACAACTGTTTTTTCTTGTAAAGATTACTTTGACATAAGTAAAATAGATTATAATAAGTTTTCTATCGTGTTTTAAATCCAGATATAATCTAACAGTTTGAGGTTTTGGACTAACCTAACCTACAAAGTTATGCTTACATTGCACTTTTTACACGTTACTTAGTTCCGGAGAGTAAAGATAAGGATTATTTTTAAAGAAGAAACCCACCTTTAAAGCTTTAACCTTTGGTAGATTACCACTACCCGCTTTAACAATATTGTTTTCCATTGTTTGTAAATTAACGTAGTAAAGTCAAACGGCGGTAACACAACGTAATACGATGTGACGTCACTGGAGGCTGAGTCAATTACAGAGCGTCTTCAATCACGTGATAGGACGTGAATAAAATTCAATTTTAATTTTGGTTTTTAATAGAAATAATGCATATTTTTTTGGAAAAGTAATAACAAATAGTTTCCTTAAACTGTAATCTATTAGAATGACTATAATAGTAATACAAACCATATTTTTAACACAGTCAAATACACTATTACTGAAAGGGTAAATTTAATTGCACCGTAACCGATTTAATCACATCGATCTATCTAACTGAAACAAAAAGAATCAGAAACAAAACTACAATGCACGGATTTCATTAAAATCCTTTCCAAACAGAGACAAACGAACAATAAGCGCAACGAAACACAGTTCCCGAAATTGTTAGGGCGGAGGATTCCTTCAGAATCTCTGGAACACAATGAAAATAACAGGAAGTGCGCTCGGATTCCATTACAACAGCGTAAAAGTTTCTTTTAAGGGATGATACTACTGACGTGGCGCAAAAAGATGTTTGTTACGCCGAGTGGCCTGCATCGGACATCTTACAGAATTATAGAGGTGGATTTTTCCTTGGAACTGGACACGGACAAATGGAAAAGCAGACAGTATGCAGACCTACTTAGATTTGTATGTAAGTGGCCTTTGAAGCATGTTTATGCTGTGTCGTACTTGCGTACGAGCGTACGAACGCTCAATACGTGTATCCTTTCCAGATGTCAAAACAACGTATCTACACAGGAAAATACAATGTGTATGAGAAGGATGTATAGTTTGAAAGATTAATTGTTACAGCTGTGCTTGAGATGCGTCGATACAGGTTTAAAATTGATATAAATAAACAACTGAATTCGTGTTTTGTGGTTAGCCGTTCTATTTTGTATGAAGTAACGCGTTACATTACAAATTTAAAAGCATTAAAAAACTCTGGCAGCTAAAAGTATTTCATAGATAGGTGATTGTAATTTCAAAAGAATTTTAGTTAATTTTTAATTTAAGAAAAAGCATTAACATCATGTATCAATCTAGTGTTACAAAACGGGTACTTAAACATGACGTTACTATTGAATGAATTGCTCCATGATATTAAAGAGAAGAAGAAAAGTGCAGTGTAATGGTTGTTAAAAACAACTTCTTTTAACGCGTTAAGATCAATAAAGACGTCAGTACAACCATAACACTGTACTTTTTATGAAGTATTAACCATTTAGTCTACACGTCTTTATTCGGTCGTTGTTAGTATTAATTAGTCCAATACTTTCAATTCAATTAGGCCAGTACTCTCAATTCAGTAACATTTACCACAAGGTTTAACAGTAGCAAACAAACTACAGAAATTGACACATGGATGAATTAAGAAAAAAAGCCGAAAATTAAGAATAGATGGGGCTTTGAAACAGACTACTTGAAAACCCAGACAAGTTCCTTAATACTTTATTGGTGTCTCTCAGCACAAAACATTATAAATATGTAATAAAATGATGAGAAAATGTGCCCATGGAATGTACTGGTAAATTCGAGAATGTAGCAATTCTTTAACAAAATTAAGAAAAAAAAAACAATAACAATAAAGCTTCATTATCATCATGTGGATGGATCATGTTTAAGTGATCTAGTAATTACTGAATGACAACTGAAATTTATTAGAGTTTCAGACAATGCTTATTATACAGTGTGCGTGACGTTCAAGTAATTATAATTAATTTTCGAATTAGTAAAAGTATAATTGTAAGGGTAGTTTGTTACTAGTCTTCTTGTTGAACTTTATGTTTGCGTTTTATTCTATACTATTATACTTTTACTTCATGGTACAAGTTTTCCAGAAAATAATGCAAATATAAATTGCAACAACTTAATCGTCTAATTTTATTTATGATATATGGCTTTCAGATATATACCTGTAATACTAAAACAAGCTGATAGTCCAGTGATTTTGATGAAAAAGTATTTTATTCAATTCTACATCAAAACGAGCTAAGACGCCTTCTTACAGCTACGACTACTAATAATAAGTTCTGATAAATTACTATCACTTGACAAATGGGAAATTTTCAAAAGATACTAATTTTCTCAAAATTTAGAATCATATTGTATTAAGCATACTGTCACGTCCGGTCACCGGAAGTCGGTATCAACTTTGTTATCTTAAATGGAATGAATTAATTTAGAAATTTTGCGAAAATCTTCCCCTCAATATTTTACGCGACTACTTTTATTAAATGGATGGTGCACCGGCACATTCTTCGCATGTGGTATCCATTCAACTTAATCAGATGTTTGACGATAGGTGGTTCGGAAATAGGGGACCCCGGCGGTGGCCACCAAGGTCACCAGATTTAACACCATTAGACTTTTATTTCTCGGGGTCATGTGAAAAGTAAGGTATATTCCCTTTTCATAATTTTTCTGTTTTCCTGCTGTTCCAAAGTTGTTACATTCTCTATAAATGAAGAATAAATCGTTTTGTGTTTAGTTTGCATTCTTTTATACTGACAATATCTCAAAAACTATTAAAGATAGATATCGGGAACCTTAATATTGATTAATAGCGAATAAGATTTCCCATCAAATGGCGTATCCATGAGTTTTTTACGTTTGAAAATTCAAATATTGTGTTGTAAATATTGAACAGCCTGTATAAGATATCATAACGAACTAAACATCGTCTTATTTGGTTGTTTCTAGTTTTGGACCACCAATTGTGAAACTTCTAGTTTCAATAATAACCGAGATATTCAATTTTAAACGTAACCGCGAAAATCACAAAAAAATAGTAAAATAAAAAAAAACTCCAAAATGGTGATATTTAGGTATAGGGAAACCGGAAATCAAAAACGATGTATTTTGATTCGTAGAAACCTACAGTAAAATAAAAATTATATCATTCCATTTAAAACAATAAAGTTGATACCGACTTCCGGTGACCGGACGTGACAGTTAACTTGAGAATATTTTAGCTGAAGAGCTCAGATCGAGTAAATTCTAATTCCAAAATTTCAAGTTTCCAGAAATAGTAGAACATGGGAAACTTCTAATGTACCAGTTCCGTGAGACACCCTGTCTATAGGGCCAATATGACGCTCATAACAGCAACAAAAGTTCTATTTGTTTCCAGCGAAATCAAATTGCAAACATTGCAATTGCAGAAATTACAAACTGACATAATGAAATTGTAATTTAAAAACTGCCTGTAACATGTTAAAACTGCCGTTTTTGATCGGACACAAATGAAAAAGATGAACATATCTTAAAATTATTTTTTTCTAACACCAATAATAACAAAAGTACCAAGACAACCCAACATCTCGTGAGACACTCATTATATGACGCAAACGTCGGTTATCCCTGAACCACCAATACGTAGAGAAAAGCCAGTTACAAAATACAGCTGTATGTGTTTCGGGCGCTATGCAAATACTGTTTGGTTGAACGTTGATTAATTATCCCTGTGTAATATAAGCAGTAACCATATTGTTCATTGCAGAAGCATGTGACAATAAGCTTCTCCACATGACAATAAACGTCTTCACATGGCAATGGGCTTGTTATCAATATCAGTAAATCATTAGAAATTTTATTAATATTACATCTGAGTTTATCAGAGTTCAGAATACACTACACAGCTTAGTGCATTATTTAGTAAAACGATAAAAATAACTTGACATACGTATACACAATTTAGATCCAAAAATATATTTTCATAAATATTATGCCAACAGGGATAAACAGATCGATAAAGGTTGTATTGAAGGAACAAAATAACGCCGAAAAGTAATTTTAGTTAATTTGTGTAAAAATAGAGACAATGCTAGTTTAAATTTGACAGGAGATACTTAAAATACACAAATTAACGCAAAATGAGTAATAATTTTTTTGTAGGCTGTCTGGTTATCTCTTTCAACAGAAATTTGGTTCACAAATCTAACACACTTATGTTCCTAACTGCTGTACTTATCATAGATTATACATAACATAAATGTGTTTGCATGCTCTATAATTATCGTATCGTCAAAAGTGTTTGTGATGAGAGCTTTATTTTATATTATAAAGCTCTACCAACAGCTTCAATTACAGAGCTTTATAAAATAAATTGTTATAATATCGACGTCCAAAATTGCATATCTGAGAGTATTGTTTGAGGTTAGTTATTATCTGAGAGATTTGTTTCGCGATTTTGGATTTCGGTGACGATTGATAGTATATTATTGTTCCTTTTAAAAGACTATTTTGAAAACATATTAGAATATTTGATACAAATGTTGTATTTTGCTATTTTCTCGGTATCTATCGTTTTTGAGAATTTATTATATATTTACTAACCACAGTTGTCAAAAAGATTTGTTTGTCTCATCACTCGGATGAAATCTATGGCCTGGTGAATTTCAAAAACATTTGTCGCCTTTATATCATTTATTAATGTATTATTAATAATTATTATTGGAAATTATAATTTACTTCAGAATCATTGAACTCTTATCCGAAAATTTAAGATTCAACCAATATTGTTGCTTTTTTATTGTCTATTAATATGCTAGGAGTAATTCTTGGTAATTTGCTACAAGACTTTCTTTATCATGCTCGTTAATTTATATTTTATAATTTATATTTGCGCTTTTGTATTGTTTATTATTGTTAAAAGAATTTTTATCGTATATCCAATGAACATGATTATAGACTTTTCAATTTTCTGAATAACTTGAGTGAATTCCTATTACTAATATAGTCGCTTATCTACTGTTTTCGATGAACGTGGGCTAATATATCAGCTAACAAGCTAACGAAATTATAATCGTTAGAAATACGACAATTTTAGTAGGAATTCACTAAGTTGTCAAAAGAGAATTTTTAAAACGGTCCACCAATCAAAATCTGAATACCAAACTAATAAACAGCAAAATGACAAGAAGGTTATAAATATATCAAATTATCGAGAGAGGATGTTTAAACCCGAAAGTACAGAGTCAAAATGAACAAAATTAAAAATTCTATAATGGTGTGCATCAAGCATGCGATAAGAATTCTTAATAACAAATCGATAAATAATATAGTAATAACAACAAGTGTAAATAGAAACACGCTTGTTGTTATTACTATTGTACTAATACTTGAAAGGTGACAATCTTTATTCAAATAATTAAGTGTCAAAAGATCAGAGTAAAGTATTTAAAGGGTGTACAGAGGGGTCTGAAATGTCATAATAGACCAAGATTTGATAAAGAACTTAGAAATATTTAGAAACTTATGTAGAAAATGTCAAGAAGCGGCCATTTTGTCAGCAAATTTTGTCTGAATTATTTTCTACTATAGTCGTCAATATTTTACAAATTGACTATATCGATCATTAAAAATCAACGTTTAATTTTTTAAATGACAAACCTTTTCAGAAATTTTGTCATATCTCTATCAGGGATGTAAAAGCGTAATTTAACGCGTAAATTACCAAATTAATTAACGTAATTAATGGTAATTTACCGATTTTTAATTATCGTAATTTACAGCTTAAATTACCGATGGTAATTTATCGTCAATTTAAATTACTGTTGGTAATCTACCGGAATTTATAAGTTAATTTCAAAAACCTTCTATCAGTACTTGCGTCAATGTACCCCATCACTCCTAAGCAGTCGACAAATTCACTGTTGTACTTAGGGATGTAAGATCGTAATTTATCGGGTAAATTACTAAATAAATTACCGTCATTAATGGTAATTTCCGGATTTTTAATTACTTAATTCAGCAAAGCCAATAATGCACATTTTAAATCAGAAGCCGTCTACCTACCATCAAATTCATGATTTAAAGAAATGTTCGGGTGATCCGGATAAAATGTGAGTTGGTAATAAATTACAGTATTTTATAATATAATTAATGAAATTCGAATATTTAATTTGATATGGAATAAATCTTATTAGTTATTATTCAACAATAAATTTCTTATTCATTTCATATTATTATATTTTCCGAGAAGCGTTAAGACGCGTTAGACGCGAGTAATGCAGCAAAAACAAACATGTGCAATGTGCATACTTTGTACAAGGATATTATTTCCTTGTCGAAATTGAAATATAAAAAGACATCTCGTACTATGCCTCGAAAACAATTTCTTTGGACAAGTTTTCTGTGTATGAGTATGAGTATGTTTTTGTCAAATATTCGAGCAACATTCGACGCAGTTATTTTACAGCCATAATAGAACACGTTTTTGTTCAGCCGGACGGTCCGCTTCGAGAATTTGAAACGTGTTTTGTATGTGCACGTATGTGGGATGTTTCGAATCGAAATAACATTTTTATACTCTAGGGATTTTTAAGCGTTGACTTATTTATAAATTATAAAATATCAATCTCAGTTTAATTCGCTTAGGCGAATTATTATTTAGTATATTTACTGGGTATTAAAACAACTTAACATTTTTTTTTTATTTCTGCAACTAATAATTTGAAAATTCTAATACTTCTAATACTAATAACTTCTAATACTGTTGTTGGACAAAAATTCTTTGTTTTTTGGTTAAATTAAGGATTATATTATCTAAATAGACACCAGATCTAACGATGCTATTAACTCAACAAAACCGGTTACCCAAAGAATTTTTAAATGAAGATTTGCAAAGAAAAACTTATTTGTTGTTTTAACAAATTATGCTGTTAGACTGTCCATTTTATAAATTGCTTTTATTTTAATAATGAATTACTACTATTAAATCAGGGAAAGCATCAGTGATTGGTGGTTATCTACAATATAATGACTAATAAGGCAGTACCAATTTTTTTTAAAACTAACTTACTGTCATCGGTAAATTATCATTTTGAATTACCCGGTAATTTAAGAAAATATAATTTACCAATTGCAATTTTTAATTACGTGGTAATTTAAACTTGTAAGTAATAGTTTTAATTTCAGCGGTAATGTGCTGAAAAAGTTAATTACGAAAATTTAACATCCTTAGTGTATATTGCTAGTTATCTACAAAATAATGACTTTTATTTACATAACAGTTTTATTAACATAAGCAGCATTCATTTCATACAGTGATCGGTATTAGCGCCGGATTAGTTTAACATATTGAATTTTTAATTACCCGGTAATTTAAACCAACGTAATTAACAAAAAAAAAATAATTACCGTAATTTAATATCCCTGGTCTCTATACTTTGCGTTTGCGCGTACTGTAGTGTCCTTCGTATGGATTATATAGTTCATAATCCCATGTCAATATCAGGTTTAATAGATTTTACGTTTTACTGGTCAGTAAAGTTCACAAAACGCTGTGATCACACAAAATTTATCGATTTTATCCCTTTGTATGGGCACCTTTTACGAAAAGCAGTACATTAAAAAACGTTATACGAACGGGATTTTATTACAGGCAGTTTATCCGGGGGTAGATCGGATTTTATACTTGGTTGTATGGTGCTTTGTTGTCCAATCCCCTTCACAATAAATACCAGGGCAGCCATCGTTCACGCCGTGTGGCCATCCGTAGAGGCTCCAGTGAACTTTTTGCAGGATACTTCACAAAAACTGGATGAAAAATGCGGACAGAATCACCCCCGCACAGTGGGGTGGCAACCGTATACGTTCACACCACACGGTTGTTATTTTTAAACGGTCGATCAATTGTCACACGTACGCAGTTTCTAATGTAAACAGTATAAAATGTGGAACAAATAATAATTAACTAATGTACATTCATGGACAAAAGCTCCGGACACGTCATTTGATGTTCAATAACTACCATGCGGATGTTGATGGGTTTTCTTTCGGCATATTTGGAAAGAAAATCGCCAAAGTTTTTGGCCTAGGTCTGTGTATTGTATTCTTTTTTTGTTGCAGGAAAATTTTAGGATTTATATTTTATATAAATCCTCTGATAAATCTTGTGAACGTGGCTTTTAGATATTTTACAAAAATCAAATATAAAATAAAACGTTATTGTATAAAACAAAACGTTGTTCTGACCAATAATTGTTCGTTTTTAATAAATGATTGAAGTATCAAAATAAGAATATTAAACTTATCATATTTGGGTTGTAAATGATAGGGTGATATATACAGTGTAAAAGTACTAATTACTTATTGGGACTTAGTTTTTTAGAAAACATTTTTATTTTAAAGCAATTTTATGTCTTCAGTATCAAAACTATCTAACAAAATTAATATTATAAGTCATATATTGGCTGTAAGGGAACAGTTCCGTTAGAAGTGTTTGATAGTCTACTCGATCCGAACTTTTTAAATTAAAGTACTCGCAAGTTGACTCCGGCCTACCGGAAGTTGATATTAACTTAGTTCTTTTAATTGGATCATATAATTTTTTCGATGGATTACTACATATAAATTTACGTCAACGTATCAAAATGCATCGACTTTGATCAGGTTTCCGAATACTTTAATGCCACAATTTTTAAGGCATTTTTTTGTTGATTTTTGAGGCTTAGTTTCAAATTGCATATCTTGGTTATTATTGAGGATATCAGTTTCATTTTTGGAAAGTAAATCTTGCGCTCTATCACTGCGGTAATCTTCAATAGTTTTTTCACAAAATTGTGTATGAAAAAAGAGTTGTCTAAATACAAGTTTTTAAGTCAAAATTACATCAAAATTACATCCTATTCACGTCTGATTTTTTAAAGATATTTTGAAAAATGTTAACCAAATAATAACGTGGTTAGATTTTTTAGTATTCTTGTAGTTAGTATTACTTCCGGATTTTCCGGACATAACATCATCTTTGAAATTTTAAAGTTATATTATTTTTATTATATTATCAATCAGAAGGCTTCAAAGAAACGAAAAATTCACTAAATCGTTGTTCAATCAATGTTCGATCGTCAATATTGTAGCGCCCTCTTGTGTGATTTAATTGGTTTCTTGGCCAAGAAATTATTTTTGCTATTAGAATGTTACCAAATACTAGATATTTTGCTGGAAACGTCGCGTGAAGATGTCGTTTAAAACAAGAAAATGGAAAACAAAGTGTAGTGAATGAGGCAACTGACATCCGAATTTGACATTACTCTGTATCTTTTACCTTTCATAGTTAATTTGTTTTAATTTGTTTATTTCGCGATTATTGTGATTTGAATTGCTATTTTAAAAATGCCATTTTAAAATTCACACTCTAGGGATGATGAGATAGTAAATAAAGACATAATAGGTACTAGAATGAATTGGCCCAAAAACCTATTAAATCACGCAAGAGGGCACCAGTGATAGAATATCAGCCAACATTGCTTTAGTTAGTGCATATATGGCAATTTTTTGCTATTTTCACAAATTTATAGCCACCTAGATTAATTAACATAAAAATATGTTTTTTCGTTGCCGTGGTGATGAAAATTTACGATCGATATATTTTTGTGTTCAGAAAGTCATCCTGATTGAACATGCCACAAAAATAATAAATTTTTGCCATTTAAACTTTAAGAATGGTATTTTTTGTTGTCTATCAACATACCTCAAAATGTCATTCGTCTAGTTTCATAAATACGAAAGATAAATTGGTGAACCGTATCTACGGTGCTATTGTTTTCTCTGTATTATAGATTATAAAAAAACTTTTATAAATTTTTGTCTAAATCAAAAGGAAAGCTTATAATTTTTATGATAAACACTTTTTTTTCGGATATACTAACTATAAAGTTTATACTATAACTTTTGTACAAACTGTGACTTTTCGTCGTAAAAGTAAAATAATAAAGATTTATTTGCTGGAATTATTGAAGTATGAACAGTCGACACAGGGTATATTCGTTATATGATGCTAAACTATGATTGTATTCGATTTCATCGTAAACATTTTGTTAATTTCTTTTTGTAGATTGAAAATGCAAAACAGAAAAAAAACAAAGTATTCGACTTATTTATTTTTCGTAAGCAACTTTCAGGCCAATTCAGAACCACTTTATTGCTTGGCCAGTTTAGTTTTTCAGAAAGGTATAAGAACTTCACTTACAAGAATATAAATCGCGTCCATTTTTCTAAACGATTTTCATCTCGATATGTACCACTATAAAGTACGTGCACATAACCTTGTATGTAAAAAACTACAAATACGAATTTTATCTCATTCTCTAATCTTTGCCCATAAAATATAGGTTTTGAAGTTGATCATTATGTAATAATTAGTGATTGGTACGGTTTTACATTCAATATAATTTTCTAACCAAAGCATTGTTAATTAATTCCACAAACATCCCCTGTGCTAAAGATTATAAAAAGTTTTTTATAAATTTTTGTCTAAAACAAAAAGAAAGCAATTATATTGCTTATTTATTTTATTATTATAATTATTATTTGTTAGGAACAACACATTTTTATCCGGTAAACTATATTTTTTATAAACTGTGATTTTTCGTCGTAAAAATAATATAATAAATTATTTGTTTGAATTTTTAAGAATGAACAGTTGACATAGGATATATTCGTGAGATGATGCTAAACTATGATTGTATACGATTCAATCGAAAACTTTTTGTTAAAAATATTTTTTTTAGATTGGAAATGCAAAACAGAAAAAAGAAACGAAGTATTCGACTGATTTATTTTTTTAATTGTTAATAAAAAAACTTTCTGGCCAATTCAGAATCACTTTATTGTTTGGCCAATTTAGTTTTTCAGAAAGGTATAAGGAACTTCACTTACAAGGATATAAATCGCGTCAATTTTTCTAACCGAGTTTCACGTAATTATATGCCATCAATCAACATTCATCATGATATGCACCACTATAAAGTACGTACACAACATTGATGTAAAAAACTATAAATACGAATTTGATCTAATTCTATAATCTTTGCCCATAAAATATAGATTTTGAAGTTGATCATTATGTAATAATTAGTGATTGGTATGGTTTTACATTCAATATAATTTTCTAAACAAAGCATTGTTAATTAATTCCACAAACATCCCAATTACTTAAGTATTTAATTAGAAAACCCACTCAAACCGATAAATTTAATCCCACCCTGAAATAATTAGTTAAATGTGTAACAACTCAAAAAACATATAACTTAAAGAAACACAATAAAGAAACATCAAACAAGTATTCGACTTATTTATTTTCTTAATTGTTAATATACAACTTTCAGGCCAATTCAGAACCACTTTAATTGTTTGGCCAATTTAGTTTCTCAGAAAGGTATAAGAACTTCACTTACAAGAACATAAATTGCGTAAATTTGTCTAAACGATTTTCTGGATGGGTCACGTAATTATATGTCATCAATCATCATCATTCATCATGATATGTAACACTATAAAGTACGTACACATTACATTGATGTAAAAACTACAAATACGAATTTGATCTAATTCTATAATCTTTGCCCTTAAAATATAGATTTTGTTGTTGATCATTATGTAATAATTAGTGATTGGTACGGTTTTACATTCAATATAATTTTCTAAACAAAGTATTGTTAATTAATTCCACTAACATCCCAATTACTTAAGTATTTAATTAGAAAACCCACTCAAACCGGTAAATTTAATCCCATCCTGAAATAATTTGTTAAATGTGTAGCGATTTCAATCGCAATTTATACCACAGTTCGCCAAATTCGTCTAATCCACATTATAAAATTCAGCATCGTATTTCTATACCATTACACAAAATCGATTGACATAACAGACACAAACAACTCGTATAAATAATATAATCCAACGTACATATTTACCAATACTTACACATTTAATCATCAATGAATACACCAAATTATAACAACCCTCATCCAATCAAAACTAATTCAAACCGCTCAATCATCAAAACATTCCACGCTGTATACAAATTTAACGATCAGCAGATACGAATCAATTCAAATCCCTATATTTGTATGACATATTTACGGCTTTGGGTTAATGAAACTTGATAATCCGCGAGTCGAAAATTCACGCACGTGTCACGAGATGGCGCTGCTCTCGCGTCGCCTTTATTCGGACGCCGGTGCGCGAATACTGAAGAGAAAACACAAGGTTTCGCCAAACTACCCGCTGATGCTTTGGTTTCACGCCAAGAATTGCGCATGGTCGCGCTCTGCAGGTGGTTGTTCGGAAGCAACCCCCTGCCGCAAAAGCGTGACGATCAAGTTTGAGAGTGTAGAAAATCAGGGGAAAAATCAGTTGATTCTTATCGTATTCGAGGCGTATGATTTCCTTGATTTAAAATTGGTGTGGGTTTTCCGGTGATGTGAGATAATTTTAGGTTTGTGAGGGAATGTCGGGAGGAATATGAATTTTTTAGGGCTTGAAACGAGATCGAAAATCGGTTTTCTATTCAGCAGTCTGTGTGGAAGAAGGTACAGTTTATTCTACAGAGATCATAATTGAGTATTCATTTTTTAGAAATATTCCATTGTATTAACATTGACAATGGAAAACTAATATCAAACTTATGATGTGTATCATTGGATAGTTCGTTCACTATAGGCTTCTTCAGAAACTTTATTTTATATAACAAAACTGAACAGAGTTTTGAGAACCGAAAATTTATGATATTGTACTAATTTTAGAAAAGAAAAATGGGTTTATAGACCTCTAGATTCCTCTAGAAAACCACTAGAAAAAACTAAAAAAAGGTTTAAGACCGCCCACAATTTAGGGTGGTCCAAATTTATACCTTGCAAATTTTTTTCCTGGAAGGCAACGATCCCCAATCGGCTCTTTTTCCCGAAAAAAAATCCCCAATTTGTTGCAAACATTATTAAATTATTGTTTTTGTCATTTATTAACTAATTAGCAATTGTTTAAACAAAACTGTATGTTGTTACTCACATAATTTTCCAAATTTGCAGAAATTATTAGATTATTGGTATTTTTTGTCATTTATTAACTAATTTGCAATTGTTTAAAAATATATACATTGTAATGGACATAATTTTCTATATTTTTTTGCATAAATTAGAATTAGATTATTGGCAGTTTTTGGACATTTATTAATTAATTTATAATTGTTTAAACAAATACTATTTATTTAAACAAATATATACATTGTTACGGACATATTTTTTATATTTATTGCAGAAACTATTGTTAAATTATTGGCATTTTTTTGTCATTTATTAATGAATTTGCAATTCTTTAAACAAGTACCAATTTTTTAAACAAAGATTTACCCTGTTTTTTGTTTTTCCTCTTGTAGAAATTATATTGTTACATTGTTGGCAAGTTTTTTGTAATTTGTTACTTAATGTGCAATTGCTTGAACAAATAAATTTGTTTAAACAATAATATTCAATGTTAGTACGTATTTCTTGACAAAAATTATTAATAAGTATTAATAAGTGTTAATAAGTAATGTTTATAAATACAATAATAATTTTTGTCAAAGAGATACGTCAGTACCATTGTATATTTTTCGTTTAAACAAATGGTATTTATTTAAACAATTGCAAACTAGTTAATTAATGCCAAACAATGCCAACAATCTAAATATAATTTCTGATAAAAAAAGAAAAAATATCTCCGTAACATTGTATATTTTTGTAAACAAATGGTATTTGTTTATACAATTGCAAATTAATTAGGAAATGATCAAATAATGCCAATAACCTAATAATAATTTCCTTTAAAAAATAGAAAATATGTCCGCAACATTGTATATATATTTCTTTAAACAAATGGTATTTGTTTAAACAATTGCTAATTAGTTAATAAATGACAAAAAAACCAGTAATTTAATAACTTCTGCAATAAAATGGAAAAATATGTTTGTATCATCGTATATTTTTGTTTAAACAAATGCTAATTGTTTAAACAATTTCAAATAAGTTAATAAATGACAAAAAAATATGTCAATAATCGAATAATAATCACTTCCAAAAACAATAATAAAACACGTAACATTGTAAAATTGTAAATTTGGGGAAACTTTTGTCTCATATTTAGGGTACTATGGGGAGGGTGGGGGGGCGGTGAACAAAAAAAATAGTGGTTGTGGATTTGTTCTTTGGAGAGTTCTGAACAATTTCTGATAATCTCCCGCAACTTTTTTTCTAAATCCGAAACGTAAAAAAAAAGGAAAAAAAGATACATTTCTGCAATGTATTTTAAATGGGAATTTTGAGATTTTTTGGACCACCCTAGCCCACATACAGTCGTTTCAAAGTAGCTATTCTATAATAGCTCATACCACCTAGTTTCCGTTATGCTGCTTCTAAAATTGGCACCTTCTTTCTGTTCTGTTTCAATCACTCAAGTTGTAAAAGGAGGGTAATAATAAGAAATAAATAATCAGTAAATATCAGTAATGTATAGAAACAGGAGAAAATCTCAGAGATCTCAGATTTCGAAAACGTCGCTGTTTAATTATAAAAATACAACACTTTTGAAAAAAATTATATTCCGACCGTCAATTCTTAGTGACTTCTTGTTTTAAATGGCAACCCTATCTTTTTCTACTGTTTTTGGTAGATCTTTTATTGTCTAAAATAAATAGTAGCGGAAACATTTGATTGCCTTACATAAAAACATTTTCGAGAAAATTGAGAATTTTAAATATTAATAACTCTAGGAAATATAGATTTATGAATTGAATTATTTGTCCAGGAAAAAGAATCCAAGGCAAAATGTCAAAGACAATTTTGCGAGTTTTTGCAAATTTAAACCAACTGAACTCATTGTCAAAGACACCTCAAAAGCATGCCATTGTGAACCTTAATATTTGAACTTTCACCGAAAAGCCTAAAAGTTTGTTTGACTTTTTTTAAGCATTTACAATGATTTTTTAAGTTCTGTGCAGGCGCCTTCATATAAGAAACAACAAAACGCATCAGCCCACCGTGATATGCAACTATCAAGCTCGTATTCGTATTCAGCGCAAATAAATCAATCAAAAACGCCTATTCGCTTTTCATATACAAACAAAAGTTATCAATATTTGTAAATTACCATTAAGACAATTAACAGATCTATCAATATCAGTACAAAGATATGTTATTTCTTTTTTAGAAAAAAAGTGTCATTTACAAACTAAGATGTTCTGATTGTAGAGCGGAATATATTGGACAGACAGGATGAAATTTATTAATAAGGAAAAAAAACATAAAATTTGAAAACTTCCACTTTTAATAAACATTTACTCGAAAATAAACATATCTAAAATTGAAAATATTACACTTTTGCATCAATTAAAAAACCTATTAAAATCTATAAAGAAAATATTAACATAATTGCATTTTTCATATAACAAATTAT
The DNA here is from genome assembly GCA_963966075.1 of Aphodius sticticus. NCBI lineage: Eukaryota > Metazoa > Arthropoda > Insecta > Coleoptera > Scarabaeidae > Aphodius > Aphodius sticticus. Next base: position 14,694,148 of record OZ014506.1, read on the forward strand.
TCAAATCACGATGTCAATAAAATAAAAATAATAATAAATAAATATATGTCAATCGAATATATTGTTTGTCATTTTAACATATTATTATAAGTAAGTGTTTGACGTACATTATTTAATTTATATTTATCTCTCTTATTATTATCTTTTATAAAGACCTGATGATGTTAAATTCAAACTGCATTTCTCCTAAAAGTAAAAAATAAAATACTTGAAAACACATGATTGAACATGATTATAAATATGTGGTTGTCATAAAAAAGCTCGATAACTTGTTAAGTAAGAAATTATTGAAGATCGACAATTAAATTAGATGGAACTACGTGTATATTGATAATTAAAAATCATCGTATTCGATGATCTTTTCAGATAACAAACCATTGAATATATTTTGTCATGTGTCCATGCTTTGCGGGTTCACTGTTACATAAATTCATTTATAATTGAGAGAAAAATTATTCAGATAATATAATGGAGTTCTAAAAACCTGTCTTTTAAAGAAAAATAAATTTTCCAGACATTTCCAGTTTGGCACACCAATGCTTTTCTTACGAGAAGGCACAAACTTTATTTTTAAAAATAATAGTGATTGTGATTTTGCGGATATGAATCTGATTTGTCAATAAAAAGTTATAATAAAAGAAAGTTTGCTTCTAACGAAAAAAGAAATCAGTTCCGAGAAAAATGCAACAAAAATAATAATAACTGTACAGCCAGACATCGAGAATATAAAAATCGAAGATAGCGCCTATTGGGAAAATCAAAGTTGACAAAGTTGAAAGTTGTTTGTTATCCTCAAAACTAAAAAAGTTTAAATTTTATTTGAGATGATTTCGCAGCAAAACGGTCATAGTAGTTGTATCGAAAACTGCTTTTAATAAATATTAAATAATGCAAAAAAACTACGGAATGGCATCTCTAGTATGTACTAAAACTTAAATATTTTTGTGTCTTTTTTTCGAAGAAAATCCTAATTGAAGTGAACCTATAACCAATACAAATTCACGTATGTATATGTAAAAAAAATGTAGTTCAAATACAGCGCGAGTAAACTAACTGACCGAACATGTTATATTTGTGCGTTTACGGACCCTTGATATTTACTTTGCCCTCGGGGGTTTCCAGGACGATTAGGTGCCTCGTCAGCAGGTCTATCATCAACTATCCCGGCGAGGTACATAATTACTCCAGTGGGATACGTCATTAATTCTTTTATATCCGATCACATGTAGTTTGTTCATATTATGTTAAAAAGCTTTCATACTTATATAGATACCTATTGTATGTGATATTTGATGATTCATTTGTTTAATAAAAAAAAACAAGTTGTACGCTGTAGAACTTTAATAATTGGATTCCTTTAAAATGCAATTAAGAAATTAATTTTGAAGGGAGTAAACTAAACATCTCCATAAACTTCTAACTAAAGTGAAAGACCATCACGATAAGCTGCTAATTAAATTGCTCCACAAAGCTCGTTGAACGTTGGATTTTATCAGAATTTTCATAATCTCATCTTAAAACCATCATTTTAAAATTTGTATTACTTTGTCGGTTTTAATAATTGAAAATCGCTTATCAATTACCAAGTTATTTATTTAACACGATTATAATCGATCATAATAATCGAAAAAAAAAAAGTTTGCAGCAACCCTTTAGAACAACAAACCCTGCACTATAGAAAATTTTATGCATAGCTTTACAACTTGATATAAGTCGTGAAAGTTTGTAGAAGTTCCCGAAAAACTAAAACCGATACATCAAAATTTGTCATGTGTAGATAACGTCGAGAAAAAATCGATCATTGAGACGTAACGGGGTGGCTCCCCTACTGTTCTGTTAAAAACAAATTTTCTCCGCCATCGGGCACCATCGAATAAATCTACCAGTCACAGTCGACGGACACCAGCTATCTCTCATCTGTTATCTTTGGGGCCGTTTGTCGACTTAAGAAATAGATTTCCCGTCTTTGTTACGACAACGGAATAAATTTTATCTTTAAGCGCCGTGGCCGTCGCGCCGGCGTAATTAAAACATAACATTGGCTAATCTCGAGTGGAATAGTTTAATAGTTTAATTGTTAATTTCTTTCTTAAAAAGAAAGTAAGTAAGTACTCACGGAATAACAAATTAGTACTGCTATTTTGTATTTTTGGATTTGGTATGGTATAAATTAATTATTTTGTTTTGAAGGATGATGTACCTGTTGTTTTTGTTATGTATACCGCCATTTGTCATGAAACAATTAAACCACAGTTTGCTGCAAAATACCTACCATATTTACTCATGAAATATTGGTTTTATAGAAAAAAGTTAAACTTCTTTTTTTTTATTGAGAGTTAAATGTTGTTTAATTTATAAAGATAATAAACAAGCACTTAAATACCTTCAACAAAAAAACATGTATGCGTGCAAGTTTATTATAAGATGGCTGCGTTAGCTAACCATCAATGTTGCAGGACTTTTAACAGGTTCAATAGTTGGTCAAACAAACATATCCATCATTTTTTCGTTTTTATGCTTTGGTTCTGTTTGATGGCAAAGATTCTTCTGTAAGTTTTAAGACCCTAAATGCTATTATTATCCTATTATCATAATATACAGCAAATTCTGTTTTGGTATTTTGGTTAAATATACTTCTAACTTGTTTGGTTTTGTTGCTATGACAAGTAACTTTGCTCTTTGACAAAGAATTGTATATTATTATATTAATTATATAATTATAATAATAATTATTTTATTGAACTTTCGACAATTATATTGATAACTCTGGGGATCAAGGATATTGTGAAAAAATGGTTTAACAACTTTCAGGGCTTTCTTTCAGGTCGCTCACAACCTAGTCCATCGTAGTCCTTTCATCATCGATGTCAATTTCTGTGCAACCCTACATACAGGCTAATTGGTGAGTAAACGTATTCTTTTAAACACGTTAAATGCATGATCCAAACGTTAACGCTTTCCGAGATACTTTAATTTTCATGATTTTTGAAGAAAACGCTGCCTCATCGCCGTAGTCATAACCAAACTTAATTAATATTTTCGAAAGTTCTTTTTCTGCATCAATGGTGACTTTAAGGCGTATCTAACAATTGTTGATAAATAAAAATATCCTAAAAAAAACATCTACAAACCAATAAGGGGTTAAATACTTATAAGAATATTGCAGAAATTCAAATGCATCGCCATTATTGCTAAAGAACATTATAATATATTTGATAGGCAGTGGTCGTAAAAACTCCTCTGTTTCTATAGCTATTCAAGGTATAAATCTCAACAAAACGCCTTCTAATTTCCGAGAAAGAGATAATAATACTTAGGCGGGAGAGTACTATCGAAATCGGTTGATAAATAACCGCGATATTTATCAAAATTTATTTATACACGAAATTGAGGAATAACAAAATTTAATTAACTAATCCTTAATGAATTGTCAAAGTGCTGCGCGTTAATGACGAGACAATGCCCTAATCTATCCCCAAACGCTTGTTGAACATTTTCTAACATTTTATTTCGAGTTTTCGAACTTTCCTGTAGTCATTAAGTGAATTACTGCAGGAATTCTTTCCTTTAACGCCTCAATATTTACAGGTCTATTAAAATAAACTTTACTTTTTAAATAGCCCCAAAGAAAATAATCTAGTGGGGTTAAATCTGGCGATCTTGCTGGACATTCAATAAGCCTTCATCTACCAATCCATTAGGAAATTTGAAAATGTTTGGAGTAGGAAATACTTGATCGAGGTATCCTCGAACTTGTCGCGCATAATGTGGAGGCGCACCGTCTTGCTGTAACCAAATTCTGTGTCCTTGTGTCTATCAGGGTCTTCTGCGTTGGGAAACAACACCGCTAAAGTAGGTAGTAGTTCATTTCGTAGAAAGTTCAGATAACGTTCACCATTCAGTGTTCCGTCGAAAAATTTGGTCCAATAATTCTAGAACCCACCACACCAGCCCACACATTAAGGTTTTGAGGATATTGTGTGTTCGCTTCCACCATCCAATGCGGATTTTGACGAGCCCAGTAACGGCAATTTTGTTTATTGGCGGTGCCATTCAGACAAAATGTTGCCTCAACAGAAAAAAACGATGTTTCTAATTAAGCAAGGATTTTCATTAGAGAGTTCCATCATTGTCTCACAAAACTGCACTCGTCGATCAAAGTCATCATCGGACAATTTTTGTACCAAGTGCACTTCATACGGGTGAAATTTGTGTTTTCGAAATAATCTGGACACTGTGCTTTTTGACGCACTAACTTGTGAAGCGACCTCCGCAAGGGTTGAATGATTTTCTTGCACCATTAAAATAGCATCCAATTGTCGGTTTTCAATTAAGGCCAATGGACGCCCTGCCTTAGGCTTATCCCGTACATGACCGAGATCGCGAAATTTGTTTTCGATTCGACTTACTGTAGATTCCGATATTGGCGGACGGTCCGGGTGCGTTTCATTGAACAAAACACGAACTTCGTCATGCGTACGGCTTCTATCTCCAAACTCAATCATTAAAAGTTCGATTCTTTCGGTTTCTGTAAATCTCATTTTGCTACTATTTCTTCAATGACGAAAAATCTGAATTGTGTTTGACATAAGTAAAAATAAGTTGCAATTGTTTGAACGATATTGCTATGCCCGCTTCAACAGCGCTTACTCGAATATTGACGTTCTTCTTTGAATACATTTTAGTAAATATCGCGGTTATTTATCAACTGATTTTGATAATCTTTTTTTCGTTGTATTCAGAATAAAAAAATCTATCAATTGAGGTATCGCAAAGGACACACGAAACAGAATGTTATTCCATGTCTTCCAACTCCTAACACTCCCAAATGTTATTTTGACAATAATTATTGAATGTCCCACACATACGTACGACAACAAACCGTGCGCCTGCGTACGTGTTCGTATCAAAACTATTGTTTTGATGGAATTGATGGAATTGTTGCTGAAGCAGAATAGCATCGTCGCTTCCAGGATAGGTACGTTTCGCTTCGGGCTTCTTGCATCCAGTGAGATTTTTTAGCCCTATATCGACAATTAGACTTATGGTCCCATGTATATAAAGAGTTGCTTTATCAGAAAATATTATGCACCGCGAGAACAAAGTATCGCGAATACAAATTCCCATCTTCGTTCACAGAATTCTTGATCAAATATATGATCAAAGTCATTTTCTGCTAATGGTTATTGGCAAATGGTTATTTTAGGCAAAAGGCTTTTGCCTAGGCAAAAGCTATTTGCCTGGGCAAATAGATATGAAACCTTTATTTATATGCTTAAAACTATTTGCCTAGGCAAATTTATTTGATATATACCACCCGTACGGAATGTATTTTAGCGTAGCGAAACGTGACCGATCGATTTCTAAACAAAATGCTATTTAGGTGGAAAAAGACAATATGTTCCTTCTTGTAATTTCTGCTTATTTTCTGCTACAACATGTTTCGGCTAAAAGCCAATATCAGGTAGGCGACGTCTAAATTTAAAATCGTGTACATGTATAAAAATGGATAAAATTCTTCGTGTGGGTCATTAACTGGGTTGGCGTCAAAGTCAGGTCACTCGTCTTTCTTCTTTTTTTTTTCTTGCTTGATTCAGTCTCAGTGTTTAATTTGCGCTGTATATTTGCAGGCAATTGAGCGTTCGGCGTTCGGTGGTGAGGAATATTCCTGTCAGGAGCACTAACGGACATTTGTTTATCGAAACTACTTAGTAAACTTGTCAATAATAGCACAAAACGTAGAAACACCACGCCGAAAACACATAAAGATGGTGAACATGAGGACAGTCTTGACTGTCTTGACTGTCCTCATGTTATAATATTCCTCACCACCAAACGCCGAACGCTCAATTGCCTGCAAATATACAGCGCAAATTAAACAATGAGACTGAATCAAGCAAGCAAAAAAAAAAGGTGAGTGACCTGACTTTGACGCCAACCCAGATAATGACCCACACGAAGAATTTAATTTAAATTTAGATGGCAAATTTAGACGTTGCCTACCTGATGATGGCTTTTAGCCGAAACATGTTGTAGCAGAAAATAAACAGAAATTACAAGAAGGAACATATTGTCTTTTTCCACCTATTACACACGCTTGTAAGAACAAGAAGTTTTTCCAAATAAAATGCTATTTGCCTAACAACGGCTTTGGCAAATGCATTTGCCTAGGCAAATAGCTTTAAACATATAAATGAAGACCCAATATCTATTGGCTATGGCAAATAGCTTTTGCCATAAATAACCATTTGCCTACGACATATGCTAAGTGGTGCATATGTCTTATAGGGAAGAACTATTTGAATTTTTAATAGTTTCAGTAGGTACCAAAATATATCTCAATTTATGCTGTAAAGCGATGCTTCGCAGAGTTGAATGCGGATTATGTTGAATTACCAGAAAGATATTAAGCTGCACATCTTCCGTTAATTTTGTGTTGGGGCGGCCAGTTCTTGCAACTCACTTCACAGAACCGTGTTTTTTTCTATTCTACTGTTTGTGGATTAGCTTATTTGTCGCTCCGGATACTTTTCTCTAAAAAGTTGACATACTTCTTGATGACTTCTAATTCCATCTCCAACCAAATCATTATTAAAAGTTCAATTCTTTGGTGCTCTGTCAGTGATGCCATTTTCTTAAAACCATAAAAAAATCCGACAGCTCGATAATAAAACAAAACATAGTTCTAAAAACCCTTTCAAAATAAAGGAATTCAAATCAAAACTAAAAGGAAATCCGAAATATCAAAAGATATGAAGATTCTCAGAGGAGACATGAACTCAAATGAAATTATAAACAAACATGAAAGTGAAACGAATAAAATAAGAAATCACCAACAACCACGTGTTGAACCTTGATGCCAAAATACAAATTCTCAAACACCCTCACTAGTCAAAACATGCTAATCCATATCAATCTCGGGGGCAATAGCCCCAAGGTGGAAACTTGGGACCTTCTTCGCGTAGTGGATAATAAACTAAATAATTCATCTTACTAGTAATTTCAATCGCTATGGCCTTTTACATTTTTGCTGTATCACAAACTAACGGAGTTATCGATTATCTTATTCTTTTCATTCCCTACTTTCATATTTATTTCTTTACTCATTTGAATGCGATATATAACTGCATGTTGAAACGTTATAAAATACAATCCTGCAGCCAACTATGTCTAATATCTAGACGATTTTATCCATTTCTGATCTCCACATATATCTGTAGCAAATCCTTTAATACTAGATTCATGATAATTCTCCTTCAACTTAATGCTCGTAGGTTGTAAGTCCGTTGCTTAGCAACTTCATAGGATGTAGTCCTGATAGATCTCAAGCAGACAATAGCAGACAATCTACCTTTGAGTATAGAAAGCTCCCGTATTACGAAGAGCAGCGCTGGAATTGTAAGAAGAAAAGTTTAACGTCAGAAACAGTTTCTCGTGCTTTTCCACATATCTCGAAAGCCGATACCGATGGAGAGAAATTCGTTCAGACTTTATCAATTGCTCCCTCTCACACACACTGTTTGTTACTTCACATACTTTGACATAAGTTTGCTACCGTCACGTTGAAAGTATTTCAGCCGCCGTTATAACTCAATAACTTTTCAGTGATGTTGTTTCAAATTTCTGAACGCTTCCTCGAATCCTACGCCCAATTTTTATCAGTATTTAAATTAGTTTCTAAGGTCGAAAGAACTCTACGAACGTTCAACTTTTTTGGAACGGTATGTACACGAAAAAAAAACGTAATTCAAACTTTGTTTTTTATGTAAATTGAACAGCAGTGCCTGGTAGATAGCAGAAACGGCAGATGCACAATTTGAATATCTGGAAAGGACGCTTTCATTAATATTCATGGGGTTTTGATAACTAATTACTTTTTGACCTTTTTGCAGCACTGAAAGGTATGTAAATAGGCTGTGTGCTGTATTCGTTGTGGCAATTGCTACTAGGAGAAATGGGCTTTACATCAAAAAGCTACTTTTAACAAAAAGTGAATTTTGGAGATTTCTCTCTGTTTTAGATTGTCTCTATGTATTTTCCATACCATAGTAACAAAATCCACTAAACCATCGTACGAAAATATAAACCTTAACAACCATGAACAAAAAAGGAATTATTTTATCATCAGGTCGGTAGAGGTATTACCAGGTACTTTTAATATTGCACAAAGCAAGCAACGTTATGACAAATAAAGGCATTTATTGTAATAAAAAAGATATAAAGTATATCTGCAACATTTTTGTAATTTATTATACTAGAAGAATAAAATTTTAGGTTGTAAACGACACATTACCCCGTTCACAGTCAAAACGCAATTTTAGGTCGTTTTATTGCGGACAGGTATCAAACTTTTGACGTGTCGTCACCTCTGGTCGTATATACGTACCTTTACGTAAATATATACGCATTCCTATATTCTCCTGCTCTTGCGTAACAAATATTAAATGTAAACAGGTTAAATAATTGTAGGTTTTTTCTTAATTAGAGACACCGTGGTATTAATTATGATTGTTAATTAATTATAATCGTTTTTGGTAAAATATTTCCTTACTGTATGACGCGGGAGTAAAATTGAGACATCTGAGACTTTTGTCACGGGCCCGGCATCGATAAGGACAATGACGCGTCTTGATGTGTCCTTTAACTGTGCTTAAAATGTATGTTAATAATTCTTGTAATAATACTATATTGATATAGGGTCATCAGCAGCGCGTTATGCCTTTATATCAAATTTTTCGAGGACCCACTCGGTATGTTAATGTATTCAATACTACCCACATAAAGTTAAAAAAAATTTTAGAGACAATAATTATATTAAAAATAAAACGTTTGTTAGAGATAAATAGGACAGGCCTATTATTGATACGCACTGCATGCATGTCTGAGATGACTCATGTTGTCCCATACAGGTACCGGTCATGCCCTGTCGGACAGCAGTGTGTAAGGCCAGCCTTGTTGAACGCAGTCGCGTTTTGATGTGTTTATTGCTTTATAGTTATATTTTATTAGTTATAGTTAACACGTACACACAGAAAAGTGATTATTTGGAACGAGAAAACATAATTTCTTGAATTTATTTACTAGATTCAAATGCATATTTACTTGGATGTAGAAAGTTAGGTATATACAAGAAATGCCACATACTCAATATAAGTAAAATAATTTCTCAGATAAATGCTGTCAACAAATAAATTCTTTCGTTATAAGAACCAATATTGTATTGAAAGAAGTAATTGATGTTTTCGTCCCAAAAATGTAAATTTCTCCAACGAAGTAATAGTAAATCCATCCAAGTGCGTAGTTACTTGATCCAAGAAAATATAAGACATTTAATATAAGTAAGTATTGTTTACTGAATAAAAACCCACCAATTATTTGACTGTTTCAAGTAATCCCTTTCTCTGGAATAAATATGCGCACCGTGATTTTGTAAACAACAGCGAAGTACCCGTAGGGGATGTGCCTTGTGATTTATTGGGGATGTGTATTGTGATTTATAGTGTACAATAAACGTTTCTACACGGAATAGTTTGATGTAACGCACGCAACAGTTTAGAACGAGTAAGTAAATATAACATACCTACCTTGTTAATTAGCAATAGAAAACGTATTTGTGCCAAATCTTTAAAATTCTTACATTAAGTAGCTAAAAATATTTGCCGGGAATAAAAATATACACTTCATTGAAGACTGTTTACTTACTTCACCAGAGTAACCACTTTCTTAAATCTAGTAATTATTCCAAGAAATAAAATTTCTTGGTTGAAGTCAATAATCTCTCGCGTATATGAACCTACCAACTACTTCAGCCAAGTAATTCTCTCTTCGTTCGAGAGATCACATTTCTGTGTGTACAACTAATTATGTAAATCTAACAACGTTAATGATTAATTATCAAAATACTCATATAAGATATTTCCGATCTTCAATTGTTTTGATTTCGTCAAATGCCATTAATCTTTTTTTAGAACAGCTTCCTGTTTTATTTTCATATTAAATTTGATTTGTTTCGTAGACTGTATTAGTGGCAATATCAAAATTGGCCTTACATGCAAACACGTTTGTAACAAAACTATTGATAATTAGGATGATTATACATATGTAAATGTAAATAATATTGCCAATTACTAATGCTTAATTGTCTTATCTAATTATATTCCTAATTCCTAAAATAGGTAAATATATTTATTCTTTCATCTAGAAGTACGTCGATACAATTGATAATATTTTTAAAAATGATGTCTTTATTAAGAAAAGTATGCTTCATTGATTAGCTTTGTACATAATAAACGGGTAAGTATTTTTGTTTCAATTTGGGGTTTTTGCTTGTCTTATATACAGGGCTGTTAGTAAATAAGAGCGACAAACGTTAGGGGGTGATTCCGCATGAAAAAATAATGACTGTTTGCTATATAAACGTATGTCCGCAAATGCTTCGTTTTCTGAGATACGGGGTGTTAAAGCTTTTCTTAAAAACTGACGATTTATTTATTGCTCTGAAACCGGTCGAGATATGCAAATGACATATAGTGGGTTTTAAGAGGTAGTTATTGCGCATTTTTTGACATGCAATTAAGAATTTTATGTTCATCATTGGCGCGCATACCAATGATATATATGAAAAAAATATCAATTTTTTTAAAGAAAAAAATATTTCGCCACTGGGATATTTCAAATTAAAAATCATTTTGGAATTCCTCGTTCAATTTGTGACAAAAAAATATCTGTCTGTCTTTTTTGTAGGGGCCACCGTTTTTATGCAAAAAAATAAAACATCTTAATGATCTAAATTTTTTTAAAGAACCATTTAATACAATAACTTTAAACTAAAACAATAACAGAAAATAACACTAATACAATTTTAAATAGGCGCAAAGCTACAAAAATGATGAAAATGACCTCCCTCAGACGAGATTCAATCGTCAGTTTTTAAGAAAAACTTTAACACCCCGGTATCTTAGAAAACGAAGCATTTGCGGACATACGTTTATATAGTCATTATTTTTTCATTGGAGAATCACCCCCTGAAGTTTGTCGCACTTATTTACTAACACCCTGTATAAATTTAATTTATTTTGGGGTCCTAAATAAAATCATACATTGAAAGTAAACTTTCAGCAGATAGTTGTTTTCATTAAAATCCCACAGATTTAGGTAAGAAGAAGAACAATACAAATAAATTTTGCACATAAAATTAACTAGAGTCATTTTATAGGCAACAAACATCATGTCTTTGTTCCAAACGGGTGTAACTTGTAGACTAAAATAAGGGCAATTTTTAAACTCTTCCGACGCTTTTTTAAGCAATTGGTTTCAGTTTGGTTACAAATTTTAACTTCAAGTACATCAAAGTACGATGTGAATGGATATTGTAGCAGCAAATGCTTTATAAAGAAATTGAACATTTTAGAAGTTAATGTTAAGATTTTCTCTAAAGGTGTGATCAAATATTTCGTAACTAATAAAAACATTTAATAATGTAAAGAATAGAGGTAATAGAAGCCTAGACAAACCTTAACGTCAAACTTTAAGCTATGAAAAAGAAAGCATTCTTTTAATAGCACTCTGCCATTTTCTTACTGCCAGAGGTGAAAAAAAAATTGACTTGCGGGGTTATAGTAGACTTTAGAAACAGCATAGTTCCTTTAAAACCAAATTACTTATCTGGATCACTTGGAATACTAGTTGCTCTTGCACTAAATATCAAGAATAAATGAAACAAAGTCGGTTGTAACACTTACATTTAATGAGTTAAATATCTACATAGTTTACATGTTAGTGGTACATTATTTTATCTATATACATAAATAATTATTTATCCTAACGTGTACAACTGGAACTATTTAACACCAAAACTCTTTGTAGTTTTTAGTTACCGCATCGCCTACCGTTGTTTAGCCTTCTTCAAACCGAACCCACCAAAACAAATAGCACTCACTTGTTCACTCCGATGTTTATCTGCGAATTCTTCAGATTTTCGCTTCTTCTCATTCCGACGGCGTAACTCCTTTAATTTCTTCTCTTCTTCGGCCAGGCTTTCCATTAGAGAGATCATGGAAAATCGAGCTTTAGCAGCAGCTAAAGGCTGGCTTTTACCGTGGACATGCGTCTGGAAACTGGCAACGGTATAGTTGCAATCTTTGCAGAAATATTTTGATTGTGATGACTGGCTATCCCATATTCTTGACATTTTGACAGTTCTTTGTTTTGATTACTTGTCAACACCTAACTGTGTTTAACAGAACCGCTAGACTGACTGAACGATGTTTACTGTAAGCTCAATATTATATATCCTGATATCAGGTAAACAGAGAACAGAAAGGGTTGAATGACTTGGGCTAAAGTCACATGTCTTTAGCCCCTAATAGTTTGTGGTGCTTGGGGTCAGATTGTATTTATTTTTTATATTAGTGCTTTTGTTCGGTTTGTTTTGAAATAATTTGGTCAATATCATGTTTTATGTAACAAAGTTAGCGATTAAAAACAAAGATACTAATTGTCAACATTAATCTATACGAACGAATTTTATGTTCCGGTAAAACCGGAAGTAACACTTACTATAGATATTAGAATATGTGTGTACTTATTTTTGTACAAAATACTGCTACCTGTGTAACGTTGCATCCGTCTTGGGATAACACGAGGTCCTTTTTCTCATAAATTAGGCTGCATAAGTTTTTATGAAAGTTTTTATGATTGCTAGTAGGTGGGTACAACAAAGTATACAGTTTTATAACGTGGAATGGGGAAAGGACGTTAGTAATAAAATATATTGCCGTTAACTGTTACATCGAAACCAACGATGCCAACAAAACGCACAAGAGGTATCGCTTTATGTTTGTAATGTATTTAAAATATAAGAAAACTGATAACTCTGGATAGTGATGTAAACAAAAAAAAAGGGTTTTGTTTAAAAAAAAATGTTTTTTTTAGATAAAACAAAGCGTATTGCTTTTTTCAAAAATTTGTTTTTTTTTTTAGAAACATTGTTTTTCATTATTATCGATTCTCTATTTGACAAAGCTACATTTTCATAGATTTAGTGCTAGTCGGGTTCCATTCTTGGCCTTTGGCTCGTCTCTTTACAACAGAAAGTACATTTTACTCGAAGAGTCTTTCCACTTAAAGCAATACCTTCAAATAAACTAGCAAGTGGATGCATTTTTCTTCCTGACCCTTTGCGATTCGGCATTTTTACAAAAGAATCCTACAATTTAAAAAATAACCATACACGCACTTAATCTTTTATTGCACGCACCGCACAACACATCACCCAGTATGCCTCTTTGTTAACGCATCGACATAGCCGATCTGGTATGATGCCTATTTGAGGGACACGGGTATTCCCCGGAATAGTTGTGGAGTTACAGCAGATGACGCTTGAAGGTGCTGTAGTTTGCTGTGTCGTGCGCAGTGATGTTAAATACCCTGGTATTTATTATCAAGGGTAAATAGCCCGGGTATATACCTGGATATTTACCCAAACTGGGTATTTATAGGGGTATTTATAAACATAATATTGTTATTCAAAATAGCAGTAAAACGAAATATTTAATTACTAAATAAGGGTTTTCTTTTTATCACAAAATCAAAAGGTATTCTCTTATCTCAAAATAAATGTTATTCTTATAAAAATAAAAACATTGTTAAAACAAAGAATAAAAATATTATAGTCTCATCTGACGCTATATCAAGAGCACACTATATGTTAAGTTGACATAGCGGCTTTCGTCGTTGTTAATCAATTTCTTATTTTGCTATGAATCCAACTAAATGTACTGAATGTTCTTATATAACTCAAATATTTTACGTTATTTGTAATCAAGAGTCCACATCTACAGAGTGTCCCACTTTTCCCATTTTGTTCCCGCATAACTTTTTTCCTGATAGTAAACGCTACACTAAGCAAAAAGTTTCATATGGACTATTTGTTTTCTTTATTCCTTAAAAAAATACAACCGTTTGAAATAACTGTAAAATAATTGCAAAACTGTGTATTAAACGACTTAACTTCCTTAGAAATTGATAAACCCAATAAGTCGGCATGAAAGAAACTTTCAGAACGACAATTACTTTTAGAGAAACAAATGTCTAAAAAGTTTCATATGTATTTTGTTTTCGTTAATTTGTTTATATAGTTTATTTTTAACATTTGGTATTGATTGTGCTCTCTCTTAGTTTTAGCATTGTTTGATATGTAGTTTATTGTTTCTTTTTCTTTATTTAGTTAATATTTCAAGCGGTTGTAACTTGGCGTTGAAAAAACAATTAGGTCCATATGAAAAGTTATACTCAGCATGACATTTACTATGTTGTTGAAATGTTGAAATGTTGTTAAATGGTGTTTTAGGAATAAAAATGATAAATACCCAAAATTTAGGTATTTACCCTAAGTAGGGGTAAATACCCATTTTATAAGTTCCCACCCACTGGGTAGTTACCCGGCCCACATTACTGGTCGTGCGGTCTAAATTCACCTCGAAGAGAATATTACTAAAATCTAAAACCATGCAACAAAGCTGTCGAACGATGATTTCTAATAGATATCACCAATTTTTGGGAAGTAGTTTGGTCCTACCTTGGAGTTCGTATGAAAAACAACAAACGCTTTTTAATTTTTATGAAGGTTCTTTGATAACTTGAAAAAAAAAACAATGTTTTTGAAAACGTTTTTCAGATTTGAAAAAGCGTTTTTTACATCACTAATTCTGGAACAGATTTACCCAATTTAATAGTATATTATATATATTACAAGTTTTATGAGACGAAAATTGGCTCACGTGTCGTTTTGAGCACGACGAGCGTAGCGAGGAGTGCCCAAATGGAACGAGAACGCCAATAGTCTCATAAAACGAGTGTTATATACTATTTTTTTCAAGTTTTCGACATTAACTTTACATAAATTTCGAAAATTGCGGTCGTCTTTTGACAATCTGGAGTACCTACTTTTATCTGCAACATTGGTAGTTGTGGTAAAACTGACAAATACGATTGATGCGAGCCAATAGCTATTGAGATGTCAGCATTATTTGACGCTTGATGTTAACATCACCAATCTTAAGTAAGTACGTAGGCTTTCACGGCCAGAATCATTTAGAAAATAAACTGCTTCCGGGTTATGCCGTGTGTCAAGATTTGTTAATGCTGACGTTTCGCGAACCATCTTGCTCGCTTCTTCAAAGCTAATTGAATACTGAAGACCTACCAAGAAAATCTCCCTTATATACCTAAATTTACACCTCACTGCGCTCATCTGGAGCTACCGCTCCCATGTGCTTTTCCACCTGATTTTCCACCAATCTTAGAAAACTAAATGTTACTAAATGCTGGTGCTCTAGTGTTTTCATAACGACACCGAAAGTAGTTTCGTTATGAGTTTATGACGAACGCATAGTAGAAAAAGGAATTTTGGATTTAGGTATATAAGTAGATACATAAACTTGATGATGTTCAATAACTTTTGTAATCTTTAACCAAATTTCAATATTTTGTTGATACATTGTAAAAAAATTCATCAAGATTATCAAATACTGTTGTAATTTTGACAAACCAAATGTTGCACCTGCTTACACACAGTAAATGATGTCTTTTTCTACCTACATATAATGATGTTATTGGTCTACTTTTAAGACACGCTGTGGAATAATTAAGGAGCTCTGTTACCAAGCCAAATGAATTCTCTACATTTTGCTTCCTCATTCACCCCAATATCTGAATTTTTGTAGAAGATATACAATTTTAAGTAAACATTTGCAATGTAGAAAATAGTTAAACATTACAGCAAATATTATTGGGTGTTAAACTGTTGCTTTTGCAATTCAGATATTGGTATAAATTTAAAAAGTAACAACAAAGCTCGAGAATGAATACGGCTTTGTAACAGAGTACAAATCACTTTATAGAGATGTTAAAACATTTAAAGTTACAATACAGATTCACAATTCAATATTATATATCAATAAATTAAAATTTGTATAATAATATCATGTTCACATTAACCGACGAGGTTAAATTTCGTGGCTGTTTGTGAACTATAATTACCGAACAAACCGGTAAACATCATTTCCGAATTGAAATTGGATTTCCTAGAACATTGCCCCAATTAATTGGAAAATTGCACCGTGCAGCGCGAAAACTTTAGCACTTCAATATTTCACGCAGTATTGAAAAGCGCCAGCACCAGAGGTGTTTAAAATCAATATTTTAGAATGCAGTACAAAGCTCTTGTGCGGTGAAGTAATTGGTCTCGGAGGTAGTAATCTAACTATGGATTGAACGGTTTAGTTAATGAAACGTGATAAATTTCAATTAGGAGGATAGCAACCTGTTTTAGCCTCGCCTGGGTTGTTGAAGTGATGGTACTGTGTACTCGAACTAGTCCAATTCTACAATCCTTTATACCACTTACATCTAGTAGAATACTTCTTGATGTAGAACACGGTATTTGACTGATGAGTATAATTTCTAGCTTATTTATTTGGTTAATTGTCTCAAGTACGCTTGAACCTGAGAATGTCTTTCAATTATATTATACATGGAATATAATTGAAAGAAATGACCTGTTTGGTCTGGATTTGTTCCTGAGCAAGGTAGTACTGTCTTAGTAAACTGGATTACAAAGGGGATATGATCAGTCTGGTATTGAAAAATCTACAAGAAAGATTGTGATTTATACCAATTAAGAAAAATGTCGCTGTAGATATTTCTCACTAAATACAGATTAACAAAATAATCACAAGAATAACAAAATAAAATAAACAAAACTCCACAAATAAGGGTTTCTGAATTTCTGTTTTTTTTTTTAATTTAGCTGGCTTCAATGTTAAAGTTGTCCCTACAGATGCTTCTGAGAAATGCTCCTGTACTTCCCAATCATATAATATATCGCCTCAATTACACAATGAAAGATGCCGCTCTTAAAAATTTATTTGCTTAATTTATATTAATTCTGTATAATTTGTTTGTTTGCCTTGTATTTTATTACTTATTTACTAATTTTATATTGTACAAACATCATTGAATACAGTAAATAAGTCTGCCTTTAAATTTTAGTGGACACTTTGTGATTAACTACAGTCGGTTGAATAAATAATCATGAATTCATTACTAATCATTATGTACATAAGTATTATAATATTTTTCAAGATGTAGTACACAACAAGAGATTATTTTCTCGTCGATACTGAAAAGTATTAAGATATCTAACACGAAAACTATTTCTTGCGAGTACATAAAAACATGCATTTATTTTCTGCGGAGTATTGACACGGCATCAATATGTTTTCTTCAAAGATCATATCCAATTTTTCCGTAGAAGTTGTTTCACGGGCATAAAACAACTCGTTTTTAGCCAGCCAGCCAGCATTTCGAGAACTTGAAACGTGTTTGGAAATACCACATGTCTCGAATCGATATTAAATGTTTATATTTTACCTATTTTCAAGCGTATTTGACTTATTTTCAAAATGTTAATTTTAGATTCCAATTTGCTAAGAGTAATAGAATAATATACTGGGCGTAATACAACTAACAAAATAATTTAATTTTTTTGCATAATTTTCAGTGATATTTTGTTTCATGTTGAATAAGTTATTATAAATTTAAAATACATTAAAAATGCCTATCCTGAGCATGTCTGATCAGATGTGGACATTCTGGTGTAATAGTATAACAATATCTTTTAATAATTCCGTTTGCGCGATAGCCACAGAAATAAATTAGGATTTTTTTTTCTGATTTCGGATTACTGGTTCTTGACATATCATGTCACACGTTTGGCCACCCCATTTTTATTTTTACTTTTTATTTTTAAATAACTTCTTGTCATTTTAAAATAAATATATGCTTTAAAATTTATTTTGGTATGTTAATATGTGTAACAATAAATGTGAAAAAAATGACAAGAAAATTAGTAGTGAATGTCTTAATGATTACCCTAAAAAAAATATTTAAAAATGCCTTATTTTATGTGCAGTTACACCAGAATGTATCCCTAATATTGCAATGTTTATTGTATTGCCACGGTAGTTAATACATTAATAATTGTCAGTATAGTTTCAGAAAAAATATAATTTGACATTTAAAATCTTTAATAATATTGATTAATACTAATAGTATTGGTAAAAATCTGATGTGGCCAGGCACATGACTTTATCATACTATGTATAAAATTAATAGTTTAGCTGCATGAGATTCTATTTGATCGAGATCGGCCATGTCTGCATTAAAATAAAACTAGTAGAACTAGACAGATATGACGATTAAAGCTGCGTTCGGATATTGTACTCCGTTGACGGTGTACCCGGTACACCGTCCAAATGACACTTAGGCCGCATTTATACTACCAGGAGGCAGGCGATAGGTGGCGGGTGACAGGTGTCAGGCTACGTCGCCTGTATTTGTGGAACGTTTGTTGTTACGGAAGTCTTTATAGTTCTGACAGGTGCCGAGAGATGTAGGAGACGCAGCTCGGCTGCAACCCGTAGCTGTCGTGATGCGACAGATTCGAGTGGCGTAGCCTGCCGTAGCCTGGACAACCCTGCATTCATTCTCTGTTTGCTGTAGGATGCACATGCAAAATGTCAATTTCTATGTGCTCGCGAGATCTTAATCGGCTAAATTCAGACCCGGTCGGCAATTTGGAACCATGCAGACCCTAATCACAACTAGTAAGAAAATTATCTTCAGCCGTGCTGAAGTTAAAATACCCCCCACCGTATTACAAAAAAAAACCCACCGTAAAATATTACAACAAAAAGCAAGTGAACCGATTTTGCCCATTCACGAACTTGCCCTTACTTTTTAAGAGATAAGCTTGTATACCAAATTTCAGATCAATTGCGTCTAAATTACGGCAGTTATCGTGTACACAGACGGACAGACAGACGGACATAGCTAAATCGATTCAGTTTTCAATTCTGATCAAATCCATATACATATATATGTCTTTGTCTGCCACGCCTCCTTAAGGGTATTACAAATGTTGAATCAAACTCAATATACCCTCACCACAATAAATGTGGGGGGTATATAAATGGTGAAATTCGCCGTATGTACTTCGTACTTTAAATAGTGGATGGACACTATACCTTCTTTTTTTCTTTAACTTCATCTTCAATGTCACTATCTAATAGCATTAACATGCGGCACGTTCTAAACGCCATTTTGATCTAGACTGATAATCTTATACAAACACAAAACTTCAGTGGTTATTTAGGTGACGTCACTCGAAGTATAAACACCGCAACTCTCAACGCCTGCAACCCGCAGCTTGCCACCCGCCACCTATCGCCTGCCTCCTGGTAGTATAAATGCGGCCTTACGTGTTATTGGGTGTAAAAAGTGTAATACAATATCCGAACGCAGCTTATATTGACAGACGTTATTGTCAATACATTAGCGTTGTCATTAGTGTCATTAAGGTCATTAGAATCAAAATTTCTGACATATCCTGGCTACTAGTTTTAATGTAGTACGACCGATCTCGATAAAATAGAATTTGCTCATGCAGCTAAACTATTGATTGTACCAAAAAATTTCATATTCATAAATTATTCAGAATTTCCTCATCTTTAATTTATTACTTAACTATTTCGACGAAATTCCAGAAATGGCGGCTTATTTGCAAAATCTTTTAAAAATGCTAAGACTAAACCTCCAGTTCCTTTGGACCCTTTTCAACAGAAAGCTTTTCAGCTCTAAGTTTTGTTATGAAACTTCTAAATATGAAGGTTCGTCCCGATACGTTTAGTAGTTTCTCCGCAATCGTCGCCACAAAAAACGGGTACACACACACACACACACACACACACACACACACACACACACACACACACACACACACACACACACACACACACACACATACACACACACACACAGACATTTTTTGTACCTTGGTCAAAAATGTTCAGGGGACCCAGAAAGACATATTTCCGCTAAAATCTCAAAAATTTTTTTTGGCACGATTACAATACTTTACATACTGCGTATGATAAAGTAAAAAAAAAAATTAATATAAGACTGTGTAATAAGTAATTACTAGGTAATTTTCCACCTAGAACGTTCAATGCTTAACAAATTCAGCAAAATAATATACTTGCTTTCGTGTCCATATGTATATTTTAACACTGCACTAAACCATATACTATAATTTTAAATTTTTTTATGTAATGAGTTTTTGATCTTTTAATATGTACTCCAGCTTTTGCCAGAACGTGTTACATAATTGTGTACCATAGTTTGATAGGCAAATTACTCATGGATTAGATGACGCAAAATTATAATAATAATTTACAGTATTCTAATAATTCTAATATCTATTTAAGCTGACTAAAAATGCTTTATATTTTTATAATACATAATACGGTGTACTACTCTTTTAACCACTATTATTTACAAATTTAGGGTGTTGGAATTAGGTACTTGTAAATAGTAATGTCCGTAATCAGACATGTGTGTCGGAATTGTGTACATGGTTAGAAGTAATACATATGGCTATATTGCTGCCTTTACACAAGAAAATGATATATCCATCGTTTGTTATATTACTATTAATTCGCATTTTGTCCAAATTCCGACACTAGTGTCGGAATTACGATCATCAATAATAATAATAATAAATCAATCTTTATTCAAATATAATATATTATAGTATAATGTAATATGTGTAATATTCAAATATAATAGTCCCTAATTCCGTCATAAATTTCGACAGGCATTATGAGATGATGAAAGACAGAATGATGTAACACTAGCAGCAGAGTATAGCGAATTTGGCATGAATACACTACCTTTGGAGATAACAGTTGAACTCTGCCATTTCCATTAAAAAATTATTATGCTGGCCTCAAACGTCCAAATAAAGTGAAAAGAAACTGTTCTTCTGTAACACTATCTCTAACGCTTGGAGAGAATATTTGTTAATAAAAAAAGAAAGAAACACAAAAGAAAATCATTCTAAAGAAATAAGAAAGGCAGCGAAAGAGGAACAGAATAAAAAGCTGCGACAAGAAAAAGAGAACACTAAAAATTCCAGATGCAAGAATCAGAAGGCAGACTGAAGAAGACTAATGACTTATTTAATACTGTGTGTCTTTAAAAATGGTAAAAAATAAATGTTTAACATTTCTTAATAATAAATCTTATTTAACAATATTTAAAACACTTAGTATTTACATGAATGTTTATATTTGTCAGTATAATGTACCACATGTGTCTGATTAGGATCACTGTCTGAATTAGGTTCACTGAGGTGTCGGATTTCGGATCAAAATATACGCTTAGTGTCGGAATTAGGGGCAATTGTTAAACTTATAAAATATAATATAAATTATTATATTTTCTTTAAAAATGAATAGTCAGATATCTTTACAATGAAATATTTCTTTAAAAAGAGTTGACATAGTCATTAGCACCACATAAATATAAATTCCACAGTTACAAATGTAACAAAAATTCCTTAACCTGTCTGAATTTTGGGCGTTTACCTTAACAGTTCATAATTGAGTAATAGCTTATCATTTCTGAAAAAAAAATGATAATAACAAGCCCACAAACCACAAATATGGATAGGAAAAGTAATTGTTGCAGTAGTCATTATCATCAATAATAAGTGTTTCTGAGTAAAAATAAAACCGTGATCACTTGATCATTACCTCATAATTTTTTAATCTCATATATCTTTACTAGTAGTTTCAGGTATTTTGATTTTGAAGTAAAATCTAGCAACCCTAGTTGTTTAAATACAAATAAACTAAAATCTGATCAGTTACTTCGAATAACTCTGCATATCAAATAGAACTTTTCTATTTGATTTAATGAGATAAAATAATGAAAATAGTAATTTGTTTTATTCGGTTCCATACGGAGTAGCGATATTTTTATTGTATGAGTTGTATACCGTGTCATATTTGACACATACTGTATCATTCTTGGAGCAAGTTAGATTATTTCGAAGCTCTCCATCACTCTGTCGTTGAGTTTACACCATACGCATACAAACTGGAACCCATGTGGCATTAGCGTAAAATTCTATTAAAACTTTTCCACGTTATCGTCCAACCGCAAGTTTTCCAACCTCATCGCCTGAAATGTCCGACCTTTACATGTTGTACGATTACGGGGTACCGTGTACAGGATGGATTATGAATGAAATCTGTACATTTATCAATGTCAACATCGCCTTGCAAAATAACCATGACGATGATGAATGCAGAGAGCGGATTAGTTAAAAGAATAACAGTCTTGACTTAACACACCCGTTGCGGGTAATGAGGGAACCAATGCTTATTCGACCATGATTGAGTCGACGTCACTGAAGTTAAAATAACTTTTGTCTACTTTGCATTCACAATGCATACATTCTAAAACTGTTTTCGGTGTTACAATTAAAAAATTGTAACACCGTTTTTAGTAACTTTTTTCTAAGATTGGTCACATTGATATCAAATGCTATATGTCAAATGTAACCACACATAACCCCAAACTGCCTCTGTAGAATCGGATAAACTGCGAAATATCTGTATTCTATACATATTTAAACATGCGTGTAGCATGCTATAGTATTTCCAAAGGGTTGGTGCTTTCTTAGTATTGATCTGTTCATCAAAATACGCCAGCATGACGTTTTAGGTGATGTTTTGGACCTCTGGTAAATGATCGTGTTACATTCTCGTCAACTAAACATCAAATCCCCCTTTCAGAGACAATACAAGGACCACATTTGAATAAGGAGTGTATAAGGAGTTATGCGAACATCACACCTACATCGTAGTTGTGATCGAGTTCAAATACTGCCGCGTGATTGATGTGCAATAAATAGTTTATTGAATATCAGCATGCACGTAGCAAGCTATAGTACATCTAAAGTGTTAAGGATTTCCTAGTTTATGTAACGTATATGTTTTCGGTAACATTATGGACAGAATTCTTCTATTAAACTTTAAGCTTTATAACAATTTTTAGTAGGTTGTTGTTCTTTGATATAACTAATCAGTCACCGCCAAACACTTCTATTCTGACTATTATAATTATTAGACACTATTTTTAAGTTAAGTTTTTAGGTTATGTTTCTATATCTATATCCTTTATTCACTGCTTGTCATGTAAGTTTTTATCACAGTAGCCGTTGCGGGTTAATAGTGTTGCCCCAAGCTCTATTGTGAGCATAGTTGCGACCATTAATTATTTATTAAAACTGGTAGGCTAAAGTAGAGTACAATTATCCACATTAAGATTTTGTCATGATTTTATCACAACTTTGACAGTTTACTACAGTACCAACAGTACTACGTTTTTTGTACCCGCAAAATACTCTAGATGGCCTAGATTCTATATATATATAGTAACCCATGGGCAAAATGGGCATTTGCCCAGGGCCCCCAACAACAGGGGGCCCCCAAACAAGTATTTCGGAAACTTGTTTCTGTAATAGACAACCACACCATGCCAATCCTCATTAATGTAGCGAGCACATCTCAGCGAGGCCCTAACTAATTTTTAACTAATTCACTTCAAAAATATGGCAAAAATATTTAATTTTATTTTTGCCTGCCAAGCCGGTTGGGGACCAAAACAAATCTTTTATAAACTATAAATTAATTATTTAATAAATTAACGTAGTAAGAATATCAAATTCGAACTTTAGCATAGTCCTAGAGGCAGTTTTAGCAGTTAAACTCATTTTTTTGCCATAAAAGAAACATCTAATTTTGAGAAGCCTTTGACAAAGCTGAAGAAGAGAAAATAATGTATGAATACATTGAGAATCGACACTTATTCTTATCTATTTATATACACTTATCTATTTTGCAAAAATGAATTCTCCAAAAAAGAATGTAAAATAAAAACTCGATCTTAAAAATGCTTAGCTTTAAAAATCTTTATCATTACACAGTTTGTATAAACAGTGGTCAATATTTTTCTTTCTACAGAGTTGACAAGGAAAAGATTCCAATAACAGTTGTAGGAAATTGCTTAAGCTACAAAATTGAATCAAATATAAATGAATCATACTATATATTCAAAAGTATTGTATATTTATAGCTTAAATCATTTTCAAAAACATTTATTTTTTCTTGTAAACTTCTCAGAGGTCGAGGTATTGACATGGTAGAAATCCTTTTAACATTTTGTACTTGCTTCCTTTTAACATTTAATCATTTTGTATTTAAACGACTGATCTCAAGCACTTTTGGACAGGAAAAATATACAGGGTGCTATATAATAAAAAAATGAATTTGGTCTGTTTCTTACAAATGCATAACTCTGTTTATTCAAAAGCCAATCAAGTTTGTAGCTTGTCATTTCCTAAAATTTTTATTTGGTTTTTTTCTTCTAAACTTTCAGAACCAGATACACTTACGTTCTTACGTTTCTTCTAGTTAACTTTTTGATGATATAAAATCGGAATCTTATGCTTTAACTAAGAATAAAGGTTATGAAACCGACAATGTTAGCAAAAGAAAGAAGAAATTACAATTTCTTAAAAGAAACATCTCTAAAAGACTATGAAATCTGCATTAAAAATTTAATAAGTACATATCCAGAGGACAGATAGTGATGATGGCGTATTTAAGGATGAATTATCGGTGTTTGCAATGTGAAAAATATTAAAAAAGCTGTTCAAGCAGCAATATATCTACATTCCATAATCTGAAAAATTATTCATTTTTATTTGTATATGCATTAAGATAATTTATTTTCTTATTTGTTACGAATTTATATTTTTAAATTATTAAGCTATTTATTTGTTATTTTGTATTTCTTAAGATTTCTTTTTTGTTGTTTTAAATAATGATGTAGGTACTTATATTAAAAGTTGTTGCAAAAAAGTTAAATACCTTACTTATTATTTATGATTTTTTTTAGAATTAGCACATATTATTTTTGTTTAAAAAATAATTCTTAATTCAACACGGTATATGGGGGCCCCTAAATTCAAAATTGCCCAGGGCCCTATGATGGCATAACGCGCCGCTGAGTATATTGCTCGATTTATAAGTCATCTTGGCGCATTCGTTCATTTGAGGAGCGCCAGCGACGAGTGCGCCAATTTGACGTCTTATAAAACTTGTCTATACATAACAATATAAAGCGTTGAGGGTTCATACAATACGCGTAAAAACGCATTATCTAAAAAACAGTAGATGTTTACACATTGACACTACTATGTTAGTAGTTTTTATGTTAAAAAATACGCAGATTCCAAAAAGAAATGGAGCCATTCACAAGCTGTACCAATAAAAAATAAATGATAGTATATTATTTGACGAGCATATACCATCTACCAAAAAGTAGTGTAATCATGCTTGTGGATAGGTGGCGCCATCTCGTATAATAATATACTAATAAGTATGCTAAGTATTTTTTCCACTTTGAGTAATTTAATTTTTTACATAAATTTATTAAATTTTGGTTAATATTTGTAGCCAGGGCCATGGTTAACAACGGTTACCATTATGACACAGGAAACAGTGTCACAATGTGTTAATTATGAAACCGAAGTAGAAAAATATGATATTATAGCAAAGGGGAAAGAAACCGTAAAATGGTGGCAATCATAATTTTTCGTCGCTTCTCATGTAGATCAATATCAATAACAGTTTGAAGCGGAAGTTAATTAGTGTCTCAACGTGCGTTGACGCCATGTAAATATATTCACTGCGTGTTAGTCTCTGGCAGCGTTCTGCGCTAAGCGTGATATGCTGACGTTCGATCGATTTTCAATTTCAATTAAATTAAAAGTTTCATTCATACTGGCTCGTCACGGTGCGACGCGTCACAATTTTTTCAATTTAGCGATCCCGCCGTGGTCATCAAATCAATCTTCTACCCTTTATGTTGATAATTATTACTTTCTTTTCTGTTGATGGCATGATTTTCCGTTCACATTGACAGCAAAATGTTTGTTGGAAAATGTTTGGAAAACTCATTGCTCGTCAACTGTCCAATCCGGTTTATCAGTTTGGAGGTTTTAGGCTAAAACCCATCTTTGGTTCCGGAGTCTACGTTAACCTTATAGCCTATCACTTATTAACGATGTAATATACCGGAAGTGTACCGTAGATTCGGAATCCTATCCTTAATACGCGTTGTATAGATATGAAATTTGTACAGTAGTTTTTGGATGTAGTACTGCACCATGGAAGAATGTTTATAAAAGTTAAAAAAATAATCCACGTATTTCAACTTTTTTTTATAAAACATGTATTTTTAATAAATTGACATCCAGGGTAGAACATAAAAACAGAAATGTTTCACGTATGAATTTAGTTTGAATTATTTATCGTTTTTACGTGATTTCGAAGTCACCCTTGACTTTACCATTTATTTTACCGAGTTTTCTTTTACGTCTTGTATCACCTGTGGTTATTTTCCATTGCAAATAGTTTTTTTTTACTAAACAGTCACAACAATTTTCATTAGTGGGGTACCTAAACTAACTTCTTGTTTGGTACCGCTGTGTTTATGTTTGAGTGCCACTGCCACCATGCATAAGAAACCCACCATGCACAACGTAAATTTAATACAAGTAAAATCAAAACGGCAAATATTTCGTCAAAATTTTGAGGGTGCATGCGTGGCCGATGTCCAAATTCACCATTTCCCCGTAAGGTGACGCTAGCTTATTTCTGCTTGCATGTTTTGTGCTCAAACAGATAATATTTAAACCCGTATTACAATTTCATTCACAATATTAGAGGAATTTATATCATAATTAAACGAAAAATTACTTCATTCTTAATCAATTCTAATTTAATAGCAGTTTCATTTTGCATGAGCCATCTAGTATCCTTTAACGAACTGAGGCCTCATCCCTACCACATTTTTGAAAAGTTGGGACGCCGACATCAAAGGAGCCGACAGCTTTGATATCACCTGTGGTTAGTTTCCATTGCAAATAGTTTTTTTTTTCTAAACAGTCACAACAATTTTTATTAGTAGGGTATCTATACTAACTCCTTAACACTGGAAACGCCAAAGTGATGCCTATTTTGATTGCTTTAGTGTTTAGAGGAAGGTTGATATTTCAATTTTTGTTTTGACGCAGAGGAACCAGGAAACAGATCAGTCATTTTGTCTACTCTTTAAAGGAAATTATTTTTACGTTATTGGTTGTATAATAAATGATTAGTTGATCAACTGATAACAATGGTACTATGTATGATACTGAGTATAATGATAATAATTGTTTTTGTATTGTTCCTTTGTTAATAATTTATATACTGTTGGTGAAAGATTTTTAACATCTGCGTAAATTGGAAGACCTCGAAGAAACTTTCATAGTGTTAAGAGTGTGGTAAATTGTTCACAATATTTAAAAATATTTATAGCCGTCAAATAACTCAACTCTCAAGTAACTCTATTGTTTTTCAAAAACTGTATCGACTACAAAAATTGAATTTCGAAAAATCGGTACACTCGCGGATATGATCTGTCAAAATTTGTGACCTATCCTGTATTTACACAATTCGACTACTAAAGTGACTTGTAAGTTGTAAAACCGCTATCCTATAATAACGTGCTACTAATATCATAAGCTATCATAATTAAAGGTTTTAAAATCCAATAAGTTTTCTTCTGAATGTTTCGTCATTTAACGTCATTGAAGACAATGAAAGAGGACTTGCTTGTTGTAAAATTGGTATAAAATCACCATAATTTGCTTCTCTTCACACCAGTATACAATCTTCTACATTTAAAAACTAAGTTTTCCTTGATATGAGGAGTACCTGTAAATGTTGTAAATTGTAAATTCTAACAACTCAGGGTAAAAGAAACCTAATGGCCCATATTTAAGAGGTTATATATTTATGTATATTTTTGAATTCCTTACTCCATTTTTAAACAAACTACTGAGATAGTAGTACTTGCTTCTTTAGTTTAAGAACGGCAGCTTAGGAAGAAAAATATTTTTAAACTACTATTAATTTCGTCAACGTGACATCATTCAACTTACCATACATAGTTCTATAAGTCTAAATTAACATAAATAATTAATTTATATCCCGTTGCTGATAATATTGGTTGGATTGGGTTGTATCTATTGAACAGTTTTTGCCACTATAGCAGTCGAATTGTTAAATAAATATATTTTGTCAACTTTATTTCGACTTTTGACCAGTAAGATTACTGGAGGGGCTCACAATTTTGCCAAAGAAGAAATGCAATTTCTTCAAAACGGTAGACTGTTCGCAGAATAGTAT
This sequence comes from Aphodius sticticus, assembly GCA_963966075.1. Lineage (NCBI taxonomy): Eukaryota > Metazoa > Arthropoda > Insecta > Coleoptera > Scarabaeidae > Aphodius > Aphodius sticticus. Next base: position 14,722,356 of record OZ014506.1, read on the forward strand.
GTTAATATTTACGTGTAAGAAAAACTTCGATTCCAAAAAGTTAACCATGTGCAGGTGGTTGAAAATCGACATCAAACAAATTGACAGTTGAGAAATGATTTGATGCTGTCTTTAAACAAAAGCAGCAACAACTCACAATTAGTTTTGAGTATTGTTTATTATCTTAGTTTTTTTGAAAAATTTAGTAAGGATTTCAAAAATGTAGGGAAATATAGGCTATTACAATCCTAAAAAGTGTACAAGCTCACATTTTCTACCACATGAAGGATCGTATCTTTCGAATCTACAAGCATTTGATAAATTTACCCATCTCTACGTGGTGTAAATATGCAACCCAAGTGCCCTCACGACTCATTAACCTCGCATACCTGCCCATCTCGGTGTGGTTGACAAAGGGTTTATCGCTGTTTTGGCATGTCGGCTGCGGACAGGACGCAGTGCCATAAATAGCATATTATTACTTCCGCACGCGCGTGCAACCCCACCGTGCAAACACGCTAATTGGCCGGACGCTAATTTATTCCGGGTTTTGTTTCATTTTCTTAACAACCGCCGTCCCATTTTATTCAATTAATTTTTGCATCGTTAATACTTGCCAGGACGCTAGTCCTTAAAACAAGGAATCAGAGCTTTTGAGTTTTTGCTCGGGAGCTTCTTTTTTATCTTTTTTTTCTGGGGTGTGGAAGCTTAACATCGAAAATAAGCGTCTTTTCTTAATTGGGACTTCAGATTGAACGCAAACAAACGATCTTTTCAACTGATTCCTTTCAATTCATATCGTCGTTTTTTAGGCTTTTCCAATCCCTTTGTACAATATGGCTGTTATCAGAAAAGGAAATAAAATACTTGTGTTTCAAAACTGATATACTCTCTGAAGATTATTTTCATCTGAAGGTTCAATTTTAAAAGTTCCCTTCTTTCTTACACCGTGTGCAAGTTCTTAGATACTTTTGTGCGATATAAATATCAGAAAACCATAAATTTTCAAACTACATAATAATATATCGACGGTCTGTGAAACGTGAACTAAAGACGACCTCAAACTACGTGCCGATAGTACATTCTGCATAATAAAAGAATGGTTTTGTCCTCAACGCAAATAAACACATTCAACGGCGGTAACGTATGATATACGATCGTGAAAACTCGTGAATCTATTCCATGGGCATCTGCATTATTTCAAATTTTCTTGAATTTATTTCCCAGTTCAGTTTTATAAACGAGCGAGCAGATAGACTCTAGCGCAGTTAATTGTAATTGACACGCGGCTAATTGGCGTAAAGGGAATATGGCGGATCATCATCAGCTGATCAACTGTTAATTTAAGTGTTAATTATATTTTGGGTCGGATTATTAGCTCATTTACTAACGTTTGTTATTGGTAGTACTAATTATTTAAGTTTAATCTTTGGATCTGACACAAAACGCACGTAAAACACAGTTAAAAGGAAAATTTGTAGGTTATGTAAGTTTACTGAACTTTATTTTATATTTATGTAATTTTTGAGACTTGTGCAACGAATAACTCACCGTGTTAATCTGCTTAAATCTCTGCATGCAATAAACATAATCCGGCGCAATGAATTCTACATAAGCTCCCACATTAATCCAAACTTTATTTTGTTCGAAAAAAACTACTCTGAATATAAAGAGCTTTTCCATGATTTCCCAGGACTCGCTAATAAATATACAAGTGGAGTCTTTTAGGCGTAATGTTGAATTATTTGTTTTTTAAACACGAAAACAGCGCCTAAAACAAACGAATTTGACGCGGAGAGGGGTAGATTTATACCTCGCAGAAAATATTTTACGCCGGAAATACAAATAAAGATTTATGGTCGCGCACGGAGCAGCTGATTTAGGCAAGTCGAATTTTGCATAAACAGGAATGTCATAATATCCAGGTACATGTTTTGTGGATTTAGGAATAAATATAATACGGCCCGTTTCCAGACGACAAGCTGTAAAAGAATTTAACGGCATATCACAAAATATGTCATGATTGTACTTACATATAAAAAATTCTTTATTTCTGATGCCTATTTATTTATTTACACTGCGTTTATTCAAAACGCCAGTCAATCATTATAGGTACGACTTTTTAACAAAACAAATTTATTTTTGCGATTAAAATAATTAAGAATGTCAAACACGTCAATATAAAATATGGCTTTAAAGCAGGTTTACTGTTTCTCTCACAGGTGACATTTTAAATAGTGCTAATTTTCAACTGTCGCCCTAGAGATGTAAATAAATCATGACCTCCAGTTGTCAAGGGTAACTGGACAACGAATGTTTTAAGTGGGGCGTTTATGCTAGTGAGATCGTCGTCGGCCTTGAGTTTGTAATACGCCCAGGATGTGGTTCCATCTAACGGTGAACCGTTGTACTCAGGTCTTTGTGTATAAACAAACATACTTACTTAATTTGTTCAGCCGATAGTTCAGCCTGTAGTTGGTGTCCACTGTTAGTTATTATTGATCTGAGCTGTTAGTACTCTTCTCCTGTGTCTCGGTCTGTGGACTTTGTTACAGAAACCTTCTTTCCGCGGTGACAGTTCGTAGTAATTCGACACAATTTCATAAAAAGGAGATAAACTTGACAAGGGCTGGGTCAATTTTAAGGAGCTATGTCTTAAAATATATAAATTTGCTCCTGTACCGGGAATAATGCTATTGGCTTAATCACCATGAAAGCATATTAAATCAACCAGTATATTGTGTCAAAACTTAGCTTCTTTTCTCTAATTAAGTACATGATTAAAGCAAGCGCGGTTGAATTTTATATTTATCCCGGAACAATGCCCTATGCTTAGACATTCCAGCAGTACCTTTTACACATCAGTCCAATAGGTCACTGGTATATGGATAAACGCCCCTCTTAAGCTGTCTTATTCAAATACATGTGCCTAATACATACGTTCTTTGTTTTTGTCTCTGAAACCATCTGGAATTCACTATTTTCTCAAATAATTACACAGAATCAAGAATCACACTATCATATTTATATTCATTAATTTCTGAACTTTGTTTTTGACTTATGACGTTATCAACGTGTTCCCCAATATTTACCCCAATATTTTCAGTACAGTTTGTGATATATTAAGAGTAATTTACACATTTTATTGCTTTATATAAGAACATTCTGAGAAAAGTGCAGTTGATAATTAGGGTACCTAATATTGATAACTTTTGTTTACTATAAAAAACTGAATAGATCTTTTCGATTGATTTTTTTTGCGATAAATAGGAATCCGGGCTTCAAAGTTGCATATCACGTCAAGTTATTCCGCTTTTTGTTATTTCTTTTATTGTGTCCGCATGTCCGCACACCACTTGAGGTGCTGCCAATGCTTCACAAGTATTTATGAACAAATTTTCAAGATGTCACGTAAACGTACAAATATTTTGAGTATTTTGTCACGTATTTTGAGGTTGTTGTCACAGCCTGTCTTCCAATAAAACAATGCGTTGAGTTAATTGAAGTACTGTATTGTAGAACTTTTATAAACTTGTGTTACATAGGAGTATAAGGCAACATGCTTCTTTCACATCTTGGACCTAACTGACTAAAAAGAGTGACGAACGCACGTAAAATGTCAAATACATAGTCCTTCGGCAACACTCGGTAATAATAGAGGAACTAATATATAGGAGATAACCTAAGCTAATGTAAAACATGAATTTACAAATACAATAAAAACAGGAATATTTAAAAAACAATAATAAAATAATACTAATCCTAACATTAAGGTTTAACATGTTGTTGGCCCTTTTGAGATTTCTAGGACAATTTATTCTGCTTGTATATTTTTTTTTAATTTTAACTTTTTTCGAAAACTACGCAAAATAAAGCAATTTGATTAGTCCGGATTCGCCTTTAGGGCAAATAATTCAACACAATTTCATATTCTATTTAAAAATCCATGTTCCTTAGCGTTATCAATATTTTGCAATATTCATTTGCCTTTTCTCCAAGTTATTCTGTTGTAAAACCATACAAAATATGACCTTGGCACTAAAGAAAAATGTGTAATTTAATAATTAAAAGTTGTAGTTTCCGACGATTTTTTACAATAACAAACCATCTCAGAAATTGTTTGCTAAGAGTAGATTTTATTTCATGAGACATTTCGAAACATTGAAGTCTATAAAAATTTCCTCTGAAACGATCCTAGCATTTTTTTGAATTTCATGAATTTTTAGCTTTTCTTGTAGAATTAATTCACCGATACAACCGATGCGCCTCGGTTTTCTCGAAACACGATTCCGCAAATTGGCAGACGCTCTAACTTTTAAATTGATCAAGTGGAACATTTAAATCACTACGTTTTTAACAACCACTTGAAGACGAAAATGAAATCGACCTGAAAATTGAAACAGCTGCTGCCATTTTATCAATTTACAACTTTTAAACATATGTTGGTGCATCCTCCAACAAATATCATCCAGTTTGTTGTGCAAATTTCATTGTACAAAGCACATAAATAAGCACAATAAGCTCTGATGTGTATGTATACACATAATAGCTTATTGTGCTTATTTTCTTTATTATTAACAGTGGCGTAGCTACATATTCAGCGCCCTGGAGCAAGAAAAATCTGTGCGCCTCCTTCGGAAGATGTCTGGCATTTTTTGAACATTTAATTTATTGTATTGAGATTACATATATTCAAAATCCTTGACAAATTCAGTTTATGGTGTTATGACAATAAAAAACAATTAGTAAGCTGGCTGTTTACGATTTCTAACAAATTAAACTAACCCCAATATTCTTCAGATGACAAAAGTTTTTATATAAATATCGGTATCGTATTTTATGGATTTTTTCTAAAAGTTGTATCCTTTACTAGCGTAGATTTAAGAACATAGTTAGACTAGTTTTGGTTTCCGTAAAACCTAAGGTGGATATTACATAAGCCAGTTCTAATCTTCCGAAGGACTATCTCGCAAAGGGTCAAGTTTTAATTGCACGCTATTGTTCTTCTTATTATTAAATATGATCAATTCTGTGTTTTGTGAGTCACAACAAATGTATAAGCGAATTTATTAAATATAATGCTCAATCATGTTTTCAAATACTTGCGACGCGGAAAGGATCGTATTTTCAGACGCATAACTTGAAAACGCTAACTCGTACTTAAACGATGTATACATATTTTATGTAGATAATTAGAAGATCTAGAAATTTCCTAAAAAATCCAATGTGGCCATCTTTCACCGTGAATAACTCGCAACCCAGACGCGATATCGTAGGCACTTTTTACACGTTTATTCTAATGCCTAATCAAAGGCGTATTTAAAAATCTAATTGGGTTTGAACTTTTCCGAAGTGATAGCTGTATTTGTTTAACTTCACAGAGCTAACATGCGATAGTCTACTATTCCCGTATTTTGAGTTGGTATGCTTGCATTTAGTGGTTGTGGCGATACTTTGAGTGTGCTGTAAATGTAAATAATCAAATCTTATTGTCTAAAATTTCTTCTCTTTTTTCGTTTTTTGGAATTATTAATCTGAAAATTTTAAAAATTCTAATGTCTACAAAGTTACAACTACAATATACAAACGGAATAAAATAAAATTACCATTAAAGTAACAAAATAACTTCAAATCATTCAAATCATGTTTAAGGACATTTTTTCTAGTTACATAAAGAGAATTTTTTTTATTTTCATCAACATTAGTTGGAAGAGAGCGTTTTACCCAATTGAAACTTTTACCTACCACTAAAATTTTTTAATTCGCAATTTATTTCTTTTAAAATAAGTAACAGTATGTGTTTCATGAGAACAAGAAAATACTGAATACCATTTACATACTTAAACATGCTAAGTTTATGAAACACTAATTTAGTAAAATAATAGCCATTTAAAAGTGATAACAGTTATTTAAACAGAACAATATACTACAATAGTGCACTCAATAGGTAAACAAATATGAAGTGCGCTTGGTTAAAAAACGAACGTTTACAGAAGTTTTTTTTTACAGAAGTCAAGATCACGAAACATTTAGGTCCTAGAGTTTTATTTGAATATCTGGCCAATAGAATTTTATTTTTATTATTATTTAGTAATGTAGGTACTTTTACTTTACTGTTATTTACTCAGTTTCCATCCGCTGATTTGAATCTTCTATTTTCATATCAAATTGACCTAATTCTCTGTAACACAGAGTGCTGTTATTGTGTATTATTTGAAGACATGCATTATCCTGTCGCTTCTATTGTGGAAAATTAGTTTTATGTTCGTCGAAGAACTCTTAGAAACGAATGCCTCCGGAAGATTTATGCGTTACGCTTTACGTAATCTAGTAATTTATTTCCCCGTCCGTTTCGTCAAACGATTTCGTCGATCTTTAATTCCGTTTTCTATTGCGGTTCCATTTCAATGATCTGCGGTATTTACCGCTGTCACGATGCCGAATAATTTGTCAGCCGCCCGCCACCCGCTTGAATTATGGCAGCCCTGCTTCTCATCGATTCCAAATGGCATTTCTGTCTCCGTTCTCGCGATACATATAAACAAGGCGCCATAAATTATGTATTTCGGTCATAATCCATAATTCGAATCGCGCCGGTTTATTCATGTATGGCGCCCTGAGCATCCGATATTCGTATAGATTGGTCTTGTAAGGGCTTAATCTTGACATCTTAACTGTGAAGCAATCATGCAAGACACAATAAATCATTTTCAAAACTGAGAACGATTCATGTATTCTACTTTCAATACGCAAGGAAATGAACAATACGCAACAGAAAAGAACTGGAAACTGTGATTCGTTTTTTAAATGCTCTGTATGCTTACACACAGAAAAGTGATTATTTGGAACGAGAAAACATAATTTCTGAATTTATTTACTAGATTCAAATGCATATTTACTTGGATGTAGAAAGTTAGGTATATACAAGAAATGCCACATACTCAATACAAGTAAAATAATTTCTCAGATAAATGCTGTCAACAAATACATTTTTTCTTTATTGTATTGTATTTAATAAAGTAATTGAACTTTTCGTCCCAAAAATGTTAATTTCTCCAACGAAGTAATAGTAAATCCATCCAAGTGCGTAGTTACTTGATCCAAGAAAATATAGGACATTTAATATAAGTAAGTATTGTTTACTGAATAAAAACCCACGAATTATTTAACTGAAGTGATTCTCACTTCTTTCAAGTAAATACCTTTCTCTGGAATAAATATGCGCACCGTGATTTTGTGATGGCTCGCGCGCCCGCGCGTGTTTCTGGCACGTGCTGGCGCCACGGAACCTAACCTAGTACGAAAACAACGAAGTACCCGTAGGGGATGTCCCTTGTGATTTATTGGGGATGTGTATTGTGATTTATAGTGTACAATAAACGTTTCAACACGGAGTAGTTTGATGTAACGCACGCAACAGTTTAGAACGAGTAAGTAAATATAACATACCTATCTTGTTAATTAGCATAAGAAAAGGTATTTGTGCCAAATCTTTAAAATTCTTACATTAAGTACCTAAAAATATTTACCGGGAATAAAAATATACACTTCATCGAAAACTGTTTACTTACTTCACCAGAGTAACCACTTTCTTAAATCTAGTAATTATTCCAAGAAATAAAATTTCTTGGTTGAAGTCAATAATCTCTCGCGTATATACGAACCTACCAACTACTTCAGCCAAGTAATTCTCTCTTCGTTCGAGACATTACTTTTCTGTGTGTAGCCTAATAACAAAATTAATTAATTGTGGTGAATTATTATTATTTAATGATTAAATAGTTATTTAAGACTGAAATTATAAACGACGTTTAGATCTGCCAATAGTTAGTAGCGAAATAAATCTAATCAACGAATAAATTGTATTTGGGTATTCTAAATCAATGTAGGACGGAAATCTATAAAAATTTGATGCGGCCAGGCCCATTACTTTATCATACTTTGCAGCAGTGTCAAACTGTGTCAAATGCTGATGTTCTGACAATACTGTCAATAAAATCAAAATATCTGTCAAATTCTGACTAATTACACTGTGTGACAAGATTTTTTTACATGAATCGTTATCATTTATTTCGAGGGGTAACATAATAAGTATTATATTTGCCATGGGCAAGAGGGTTCCATCACGTCACACTTTTGAGTTAAAGGGGTAAAAACCACAAAAAATGCGTGATTTTTGCAAAGTTTGCGTATGTATTGCGACGTAACCCAAATATCTGGAGATTTCAAAAGAGTCTCAAAGTAATCCTTGAAGGATGTGCTTACTATTTAAGATTCTAGAGTTTGCTCACATGTGGCATTGAAGTAGTGATATCGTTTATTTGAGGGTAGGCGACCAAACAAAAAAATCATGTTGTCATAGATTGATCACTGTAATTGTGTTGCATACTTGAAGGTTACGATCTTAAGGCTGTAGTCAATATATAAAAAACAGTTTCGTAAGGGACACGGATCATCCGAATTTGTAGATGGCGTTAGCAGTATTGAAATGCAGTAAATACCATTAGGCCAACATCGACTGAAACCTGTGAAACCCGGGATCGGTTCAAGAATCATGCGTAGTTCAATGTCTCATTTGATTTTGGTCGTAGTATGTTGTACGAGAGCTCACAGATTTCTTTTGACGGTTTATTGTTGTTTATAGTTGCCAGTATAATGTATTACTGTATAAATTATATAATAATCGACTTACCAATAGAGGGTTTTGGCATTCTTTGCAGGTTAGGTAAGATATAGGTATACAAAAGTATTCTAACTTTTTTATATGTGAAGGTGTATTCTTTCAGGCTGCTGTAGACAATTTAAAAGACAACATTTATATGGTTTTACGAAGACAGAGTGTTACTTACATATATGAAAGTCCAAAACAAACATAAAACTTTTGATGGTAATGGATTTACTAATCTAATAAGAAGTAGATGAAAAAACAAGGAAACTACCTAAATGTTCACAAAAGGAATCAATCAAGATTGAATAAATACAATACATGGAATAGATTGCAAGCAAGCAGTTTTTGAGTCAGGTTGGGTAAAAAAATGATATCGCCGTCTATGTCAACGAACATGCATGGCTTCTTGTTGTAATACAAATGCAATAGAAAATTTACTAAACGCGTCTTTACGATTGATTGTAATATTTACAAAATTATATTCTGCATGCAGATGTTTAGTTTTTAACCCTTTCTCTGCAGCGGTAGTTTTTTGCTATTTACTAGTATCGAGGCGTATGATCATTCTGATGTTATTTTTATGTGAAATGGGAAAAAGCACAACCGCACCCGTTGGCGAATATATTCGTCAAGAGCTGTGAACAGGTTAACACTAGTGATAAATCATTTTATGTATTACACAAAATAGTAATTTCTATAACCTGCATCAAAGAAACTGTCTTAGTAGCCAACAAGAAGATATTCCTGTGGAACATGATTCCGTCATAATCGAATTTTTAAGATTACATTTCCGTTGCCATTACCTACTCATATTCTATGACAATTTGTATTAATGGAAAACCAGTTTCTTATTGTTCTTATGTTTTTGGTGTAGTAGTAAAATAAATTATGCCTAGGAGAAAGCAAGGTCTATGTACCGTACACTAAATAATTTTTGAAGATTGTTATTGCAATATTATATTAATAAAGGTATCCCAAGTTCAGAGAGCTAAGTGAGATCAATACTAGGTAAGTAAAAAATTATTTTCTTTTAATTAATTGTCAAATAGCATTCAAAGTAATTCTACTAAGTAAGTTCTTTTGAAACAACACTACATGCATTATACGGTACAATACCACAAAATATTTATGGTATATGAGAAAATAAATTCTGTATTTATTAAACATAATTGTAATAGATTGTTTCCGCTATATGTATAAAAAATAATCTAAAAAAAAACAGTTCAACAATTAGTTCACCCGAGTAATTAGCTGGTTTCCCTTAGCATAGGAAACAATAGGTAGATGTATGCATATGTAACGCTTTTTGTTTTTCAATACTTATATTAGGAAAACTTCATTAGGAACCAATATCATCAATAACATTGTCAATTTCAAAACTATCCAGGAAATTAGCGCGTACTATTAAAATTTCATACTTTATTTTTTTTTTTAAATAAAGATGAGATAGTAATTCAGAGGTCCGTATTGACTCCGCCGACCAATGTATCGGTAAACATTACATTATTTCAAACTACAATTTAATAGCGTGTCCAGAATAAGCAGAATAAGTAATTTTTTTCAATTTAAGTGGCGCCATCTATAAGAATAAGCCTGAACCTTCCAATAAACGAGGCATATTTGAAAATGTACCAAACCGTGTAAATTTTTCCGCGTTCACTTGTTGATAATAATTTTCTAAATAGGTTACTTTTGATCCATAATTGTTTTGTATTTAAATACCTTGTTACAATGCTGATCATTGATTTCCTATTTCGTTAATAATTGTAGTTTAATAAAAAATTATACAAGTGTACAGCGTGTAGCATTAAAATGTGCTTTTTTATTTGTTTTTAAATATGAATGAAATAGGAAATCAGTGAGCCACATTGACTATCTCGACGATTTTATCTGCAAACATGCAATATTCTATAATAAAAAAGCTAAAATACTATAAACAAAATTTAGCCCGATTTTAGCCTGTAATTCAGTATTCTACACTAAATTGTCTACAGTCTTAAGCGATATTTACCGTTTTGAGCCGTTTATTCTAGAATATACAACTTGTCCCAGAAAAAGTGCAACAAATGGATTTACATAACATGAACGTACTTTTACTCTTATGCCATTTTCATCTTTTTAGCAACACGCGGTCTATGCAATGGAGACGGTGATTAAAATTGCGTGTTTAAAGATCTCTAATATTTCCAAATATTTTTTTTCAAATAAGATTTTTGCATAGCTTTGAACACAAAGGTATTTTACTTTTCAGTGTTTTTCATACTTTTGATAACATCCGGTACATGCAGTTTAGGTAAAAGACAATCCAGACACTTTTACGAGAATATAATTTTATGAGACATTGATAATAAAAATGTTAATTACTAATAAAAACACCCGGTATATGCAATGAAGAAGGCGTTTATAATTGCGTATTTGATATAATATTTTTAAACTTTTTTCCAATAACATTTTTGCATAGCTTTTAACACAAAGGTTAACACAAAGGCTCTTAAGATTTTTTCATAGTTTTTGTAACACCCGGTATAATATGCACGCATATGATAACATTCTAAAATTTTCATTTTAAGTTGAAGACAATTTAAAAGTTTTAAAAATATAGTTTATTAAAAAGGTCAATAAAAAAAAGAAATTCAATTAGTTTCCCACTTTCTGCCGGAGACGGTATATATCAGGGGTGGCCAACCCGTCGATCGCGATCGACTGGTCGATCGCGAAGCCAATTTTGGTCGATCGCTCGCGATGTCTTGATTTAATGTGTGATGGTGGGTTTAGTCACCTTTACATAGTAGCAAATAAGCCTGACTATAACCCTATTAAAAAAAACGGTTGTTAAATAACTGCCCAATATTCTACTTGAACAGTGAAGAACCTTTGATTTTCTCCCTAAGTATATAACCCTATTGCTAGCGAATGTGGAAGATGAAAGATAGTTTCGAATCAAGAATCAAGTTTCGATCTCACAGAACTGTCCGTTTACCGATAGCAGTTTTTTGCTTATAGCATTGTATCAAAAACCATTAACAGTAAAAAGTGAGTCTAGTTACTCATGTATTTACAAATAAGTGTGTTTATAATCTTCTATCACTGGCCCAATATCTGAGTAATCCAACAAATAAAATAATTCCTAACACGGCCAATCCTTACTATAGCTTTGCTCTCAAAGCCAGTCTCCAGAACTATTATCCTGAATAATAAACTTGGTCTCAAAACCTCATTCAAACTTTCATTCGACAATCAATAATTTGCTAAAATTCAAAGGTGTTACTCATTCAACAATAATCAAGTTACCAATATTTCTTTTCCTTTTGCGTTCAAAACGCTAAAAAACTCAAAACTCAAAACCTAGTCAAATAATTGCAAAAAGCAAACCACCTTTCAGCTCAGCTACATATATTAGCATGTTAAGCTATAACCTTTCAGTCCAACAAAATTAACAAATATTTGTAAGGGGTAATCCTTTCAGCTCATGAACATAAACAAATAAGCAAAGGACTAATCATTCAGTTTAACAAGATAAAGAAATATTAGCAAAGGGCCGACCTATCATCTCCAACGATATAAACAAATATTATCAAATTGGTAACTTTTCATCTCAACACGATAAACAAATATTAGCACAGGGCTCATCTTTCATCTCAAAAATTAAACAAATATTATCAAATGGACCACTATTCATTTCAAGAAGATAAACAAATATTAGCAAAAGGCTAACCTTTCAGCTCAAACCCATTCAGATATTAGCAAGGGGCTAACATTTCAGCTCAACAAAATAAATTACCTACCACGCCAGTAAAGGGCTGCCACAAATATGTATTCGTAAAAAGCTAACCTTTCAGCTCAACAAAATAAATAAACTTTAGAAAAGGGCTAGCCTTTCAGCCAAACAATATAAATTAACATTTGCGCAAAGAGCTGACCTTCAGCTCGACAAGATAAACAAATATTCGCACAGGACTAACCTTTCAAATCAACAAAATAAAAATTTTTGTAAAGGGCTATCCTTTCAGCTCAAACCCAATCAAATATGTTAATATTCCTCGTAGATAAACAACGTAGGTAGATAAACAAGATGTTTCAGTACGAGATGAACTCCCACGATCTATTGATAGATTAGCAAAAATATGAAATTTGTAGAAAATAAATCTATAAATTTTCCATGTTAATTTTGCTGGCAAAGAAAAAGTGTCTCGAAATGTTAAAATTAAAATTTTAGCCATACTGTGCATTTTTATTATGAACTCGGCAAATATGAAAAGTTGAGTCAGGAAATTTATTTTTTTTATGCCTTTATATCGAAAACTTAATGGGTGATATAAAAAAAAAATAGTTTTTAACATATATTTTGCGTATCTACTACCCATAGCTCGCGGGAGTGCTACGCCTATGACAACAAATATTCACAAAGGACTAACGTTTCACCTCTATAAGATAAAAAATTTAGCAAAGGGCTATCCTGTCAGCCCAAACCCAATCAAATATGTTAATATTACTCGTAGATAAACAACGTAGGTAGATAAACAAGTTGCTTTAGTACGAGATTAACAAAAGTCTAAAATTTTATAAATAAGTCTAAAAATTTTTCATGTAAATTTCCCTGGCAAAAAAAGTCTTAAAATCAAATTTTCAGCCATACTGTGCCTTTTTATAATGAACTAGGCAAATATGACAAGTTGAGTCAGGAAATTTATTTTCTTTATGCCTTTATATCGAAAACTTAATACGTGATATAAAAAATAAAAAAAAATAGTTTTTAACATATATTTTGCGTGTCTACTACCCATAGCTCGCGAGATGCTACGCCTATGACAACATGTCGATCGCGGCACATTTTAAAGATAAAGGTAGATCTTAAGTAGACAAAGGTTGGCCACCCCTGGTATATATCATCAAAGGGAAATGAAAAAAATATATATCATCAAAAAATTTGTAATGTAATGATATCGTTTCATTGTATGCAACCCATGTGGGCTGTGTTTCTGGGACATTGAATTCAGCTGCTGTAAATTCGTAAACTAAAATCACGTGTTTTTCGCAGTTTGACCTCATTTTTTCGAAAACCTGACGTGATATTTCAACGTTTTCGTGATCAGCAGGTCGAGTTTAGTCAAACATAGTTGTTTTGATCAATGTTAGAAACAATTTCTCTTAATTTATCACGCAGTGCTATTAATGGATTAATTATATTATGTTTTATTTGAATACCAAGCTTTGTTTTGTGTGACGTAGTACTGAAAAGGTAGGATATTAAAATCGTTGGTGGTTGACTAATTAATATTCGCCCCATTTTCGCAGTTTTACCAAATTTAGTGGCGACACTTTTTTCATACGTACAAACGTAAACATAAAGTTTGTCGTCAACGGTCAACGGGCAACTGTCAAAGAACCCAGTTTCAAATACAGGTTAGGGCTGTACATTTTTATTTATTTAAAATTTACATCCCTCGTGTATGTTACCATATTCTATACTAACATAATATTATTCATTATGGTTCATCGAAGTACATATTATTACATATTTTTAGGTATATAAGGGAGATTTTCTTGGTAGGTCTTCAGTATTCAATTAGCTTTGAAGAAGCGAGCAACATGGTTCGCGAAACGTCAGCATTTACAAATCTTGACACGTCATAACCCGGAAGCAGTTTATTTTCTAAATGATTCTGGTCGTGAAAACCTACGTACTTACTTAAAGTACATATTGTTATTATCAATATGGATTTGATTGTTAAATTATAGTTACGATAATTAACATGAACAATGCCGATTTAAGAAGAACAATGCTTGCAAGTATATATGATTTAAATTTATAACTATACTCGCTACTTACACCAACACACGCATAGTTCAGGTTAAAAAAAAGCAACAAAAATGAAACGGACAATATTGGTTTCCATATATCTTTTGGCTTTCTTTTGTTTGTTTGCGGAAGGAGCAGTTTGTGAGTATATGAACGTTTTATTGACGATGCAAATTTTAATCGAAAACCATTGCTTTAGATCGCGAACTGCTGAACAACGGCTGTTCTGATGAACTCAAGTGCATTGCTGACTGCAAATCAAAGCATTATGAGGGAGGTTCTTGCAATGAGAATAATAGGTGTTCCTGCTTGAAGTTTACTGCAGGAGTGAAAGCCTAACTGTAGTAACAATGCAACAATTGTAGTAATAAATACTCAAGCATGATTTGTTTGATGGTGTTTTATGTTCCTCACTTTTTCAACGTTTTCTGAAGAAAACACCTGAATTAGAAGATATTGTAACCAATTGGCAATAACTTTCGCTCGTTGCAGCTGATTGTGAAATTTGTCCACTTCCGTAGAAAACTATTTTTGAGCAAATAGTTTTGGTCTTAAGAAAAGTCGTAGAAAATGCTGGGAAACTGCATGAAAAATTTCAGACAAGAAAAGGAGCGATCTGTGTGTGGGTGTGCGAATGAGGCCATCTGTGTTCATTTCACGATGATTGTCTTCGTAATCATGTATGTATCCTCGCGTCCTTGGCGTTACACTATTGTCCTCGTAGTATGCAAAATTTTATAAACTTAAAGATCGGAAAAACCTTAAATCTAAACCTAAACTTGCAAAACCTAAACCTAGACTGCATTTGGTCATATTTTCTAGTTTGAAGTAAATGTATGACAGCTAACTTTAGTTAAGTTTTTAGAAAGTCGACAAACCAGTTAATGTATGCGTTTTTATTTTCAAGGTATCTCCAAACATTCTCCATTTTTCAAGTGGCAATTCTTGCTAAACTTCTATGGTCTGAAAAAGAATATTAGGTTAAAAAAAATGAAAATGGTAATTTCAATAATAATAAATGAATTAAAACAAATAAACATAAAAATCTCTTTGGTTTAGTTCAGATGACAGCTGGAAACAACCACTACATTTTATACTTAAACTAAAAAAATCTATAATTGTTTTCAGATCATACACACAGAAAAGTAAATACTTCACTCAAAGCAATATGCTTTCATCCAAGTAAATGATTAGTTTGCTATAGCCGCAAGTAGATATTTTCTCAAGTTAAGAATAAAGAGATATTGTTGAATTGAAATGATCATATGCTTGTATATCTGAGAAAATATTTTCTTGCAATGAGTATAGATATTATTCATTCAAGAAAACTATTCTCACGTTGAGAATAATGGAATTTTCTTAAAGTGAATATATATGCTTGACAATGAGAAAATATTTTCTTGAAATGAGTATAGATATTATTAGTTCAAGAACATGATCATAATGTATTGAATAGAAATTACTATTTTAGTTTTTTTTTAAGGTAGGGAATTGTGTGAAATAAGTAGACAATAACTTAGCGAATGATATTTGTTTTATTGTATGAAATTTCTTTGCTTAATTACATATATACTTACCTATTTATAAATTATCACTACCTACAATATCTAAGGCATGGAAAAAACACCATATTCTATTAGACATCAAATTGTTTCCATTATATTACACAAGTAAGTTTTCTGTGGCATGTATGTTGATTTGGTGACCACTATATGGCTAGGCAAAATTTACGTACCGTGTGCGTCACAAGTCACAACTACGAGCTGCGTCGCAAATACGTTGAACATAAGTACTGTAGGCTATTCACGCAAAATTAAAACTATATACTTTCATAATATTATAGATCGCGTAGTTATTGCGTACAGTACCTACAAAATTAGTACTAACATATTGAACTCTTCCCGGACAATACTCGGTAGTCAGCGAACACGGCGCCATAGCAAACCCCAACTAACTGAAGGCAAAGGCCGATGCGAAAAATCTTAAATCTCGGCAACGTTCGTGCACGTTTGAGTGTAAATGCGCAAGCGCGTTGCAAGCAATGGCTTACTTGATTCAAGTTATTGATCAATTTCTTGAATTGAGAATTTAAACTACATGGTTAGAAAATTATATACTTAACCGAAACTAATAACTCTGAGATTGGGATATTCTTGAATTGTGAGAACAAGGAATTCTTAAATGAAAGAAATTGTTTCAAACCAAGTAAATATTAACTTTCATCTAAAGCAATAACCGCAAGTAAATAATTTTCTCACGTTTTGAGAATATACTTCGCTGTGTGTAGAACCTTTTGTAAAGATGAACCTTATCTTTATGATTGATTAAATTGTATTGCAATGAGAACAGTAAATAAATGAAAAAAAAAACACAAACAAACCGACAAGCCAACATTACACGACGAGATGTTTGACAAGATCGGATTATCAAACAAGTTCACGCAAACTGCGATTATTTTGCTTCAAATGTGATCGATAATATCTAATATCAACCATATCTGATATACCATGCGAATCGGAAAACGAATCTACATTCGGGAACATGCTTCATTAAGTTGAGAAGACAATCATCGGTTTTTGAGTAAAATAAGTAAAAAATAGAAAATTTCAAAGTACATTAGATTTTAGTATTATTATTATTATATTTCATTAGTACACTAGATATTTTGTCACTAAAAATATCTACAAAATTCCAACTGTGACAAACGCTGATAATGTGACAATATTGGCAATAGTATTAAAATACTAAAACTAAAATGCTAAACTATTAATTTTACCTAAAAATGTCATAGACATAAATTATCCAAAATTGTCTCTACTTTTTTGACGAAATTACAGACATGTAGGCTCATTTTTAAAATCGTTGAAAAATGCTAAGAGTAAACCTCCAGTGCCCCTTTGAACAAAACTTCTTTCAGCTCTAAGTTTAGTAATTCAACTTTTAAATATGACGTTTCGTCCCGATACCTTTAGTAGCTTCTCCGGAATCGTCGCCACAACAACGGGTACACATACACACACACTATAGTTAAATAATAAATTAAAGTACAGGGAATATTGTATGATTTATGTCTATGAAGTTTTTTGGTAAAATTAATAGTTTAGCTGAAGAGCAAATATTATTTCATCGAGATCGCTCGTCCTGCATTAAAACTAGTCAGCCAGAATTTGACAGATATTTTTATTCTATTGACAGTATTATCAGCATTTTGGCACTACTGTATAGTATGATAAAGTCATATGCCTGGCCACATGTGATATTTTGTTAGCAGAATAGAATAAATGTTACCTTATCTTATCTAAATGATAATTTCTCTACAATATTACTCTTGTGACAGCCAGTGCTCTCCAAAGCGATATCGGTGAACTATTAGAAAGACATGCAAAATATGGCAACAAAAAATAGGTGAATAGTTACAGTATAAAATGGCGAATCGCATATGACTACAAGAAATGTAAAAGAATGTGTAAGTTTCCATATTATTATTTGTACTATGATTTCGAGTGCAAATATGATTTCGAAAATTGAATATGAATTCGAATTTGACTATCATTCTACATCTCGTGTTTGAACGGTATTAGAGCAGTGTTGTATTTTCGAAAATGGATCTTGTGGGATATATTTTTCACCATTTTTAATTCATTGAAAAACTGCATTTAAGTCCAGCTAAAAGTTCAAAATCGCCCATTGTGCACCAGCACAATGTTGGTAGCGCTATTATGTTTGCTGCTAAAGATTTGTTTACTGCTTATTTAAACAAAAAACCGCAAATTTGAGCATAAATTGAATATTATCGACAATTGTATTTACATTATATGGATTCATCGAGTATTATTTATTCGAATTATTATTTATTCGAACCCAGTAACCCAACGAGGAATTATACCATTTCATACAATATCTCCATGTCGTGCTTTTCGCACGGCCAACGTACAAACATTTCCACTGAAACATAAAACTGAAATGTAAACATACACGTGTTTAACGAGCTTTGTGAATATCGAAGCCTATAAAATAATAAAAGCTCTCAGGCCGGTACCAGTAGTGTTTGCAAGTTCTGAGCACACATGGGAAGATACGAAATTGCATACGCGACGGGCGTGGTCGTTAAATGCATATGTTGCATCGTTATTTGCAAATTTCCATTCATACTATGTAGCTTTACGGGGCAGATAACTCTCCTGGCCATTGCGCGCCAAATTTACCGTTAAATTTGTGTTGATATTTTGTATGATACCCTGGCGAGATTCTCAAAGCGGTTTATCGCGTTTCGAATGCATAATAGCCACATTTCTGTCAGGTGGCGCTGTTAATTGCAGCGGAAAGCTTATTGGCGTAGGTAGAACTTTGGATGACACATTAAATTCTATCTAATCCAATTGTCAATTGTATTGCAAAAACTTGCATTGGCAACGTCAAAACTATTATTGGTCGAGCGAGAATAGCATTATCGTGTTGAGAATTATATTCTCTCAGTTTTTTGTAGTTCACCAGAAGTGTCTTCAACATTATATAAGAGCTAAATGTTACCGCATTGGACCTAATAAAAGTGATAAAATGGATTGAAAATTGGTTATTGATTTTTTTATGGACTTCGTACAAAAAATATGTACAAAGTAGTAAATCTATCGCGGCACAGTAGTTGCGGACAGCAGGGGAAGGTTGCAGCGCACTGCTCTAGGTTGGTCGCTATTTTCAACTTAATTTGAATCTGCAGGACCCTCTCGATTTGATCCTTATATTCATAGTTCCACAATTCCTGTGAAATTTGAGATCGATATATACGTATAATTTAATAATAATAATAATAATTTAATTAGAAAAATAATATAAAATTTTTGGTTTTACTACAATTAATTTGCAAACCAGACTCTTTAACTTAAGAAAATAAATTTATTAATTAACTTTTGAGTCGTGATATCAGAGTATTTCACATATTTTCAAGTACTTAACTTGTCAAAAATACAATAATCTAAGTGATTATCCTGACCAATAGTGAATAAAATCTAAGAACTGTTTCTGGTATGCTTCTTTTCTTAGAATGTGAATCTGCAGTCAGACATTTTCAGTTGAGCCTAGTTTTAAAAAAAGGAGTGCTAATGAACTGCAAACAATCCAAAAATGATTTCTTTTCTCAATAACTAGACTGAATTTGGAATTTTTGCTTTCAGATTCAGATAATATGGAGAAAAAAGCATACCAGAAACAGTTTTCACTTGTTCGATATTCTTCTTTGTTGGCCAGGATAGTCACTTGTGTTTTTAACAAATTCTAGACTTGGAAATGTGTGAAATGCTGATATCCAGACTGAAAAGTTAATAGAGGTTATAGGGATAAAAGACTCCATTTTTCATTGGGGTGGATAACTTGATGTAACCGGGTAAATAAAACTCCAACGCTTTTCTTTAATTTGTGTATTCTTGGCTACATGTTTCGAGAACAATATTCTCGTCTTCAGGCCATACGTCAATATCTTGAAAACGTGCGACAAATCATGTGTTAGGTTATGTATCCCTTCGATCTTATGAAGATCGAATAAGAATAAGATCGAAGGGATACATAACCTAACACATGATTTGTCGCACGTTTTCAAGATATTGACGTATGGCCTGAAGACGGGAATATTGTTCTCGAAACATGTAGCCAAGAATACACAAATTAAAGAAAAGCGTTGGAGTTTTATTTACCCGGTTACATCAAGTTAATAGAGGATGTTTTTTTTTTATTAATCTAATGACTATGGTGTGTAAATTAATTGTGGTAAAAGAAGTAAAAGAAAAGAAGTAAAAGAAGTATTGTAATCGTGCCAAAAAATATGTATGTGTGTGTATGTGTGTGAGTCCAAAGGAAGTGGAACTCTAAGCATTTTTCAATGATTTTGCAAATGAGCCGCCGTTTCTGCAATTTCGTCAAAATAGTTAAATAATAAATTAAAGTAGAGGAAATTTTGTATAATTTAAGTCTATGACATTTTTTGGTCAAATTAATAGTTTAGCGGCATGAGCAAATTCTATTTGATCGAGATCGGTCATGTCTGCATTAATCTACTATCTACTACTATATACTAAACGTGACTCACACTCCGCGGAAGAAGTTTACGAAAATCGGCGAATCGGGGGAAAGGTCTGCTTCTCGGAGAAGCGCCGATTTTCCGCCTGAAATTTGATTCTACAGTGCTTAGGCTTTCGATTTCGTCCATTTTCGACCCAGTTCTCGTTGCTTTTTACCTCGATTCGGCTAAATTTATGGATTATAGTTTGGGACTGTACTCGTCAGCGCGTCGCCATGGGGTTGCTAGGCAACGGCCGCGACGCGGTCACCAGACGGCGACACATCGTCATGTCGCTGTTGAGGTTGCGCTACGAAGCAATAGATGGCGCCCCGTAACAGCTCCGTACGTACGAGCATAATCACGTCGCGCGTGTAAGAGCATCCGGGCTTTTTGTCTCTCTCTTAACGCTTCGGCGATCTACGTAGGTCGACCAGCAGGCCTATTAGGCCTGCACATTCTCCTAGTATAATACTAGTTAGCCAGGATTTGACAGATATTTTCATTCTAATGACAGTAGGTAGTGTCAAACGCTGAATTGACAATACCTACTGTCAATACAATCAAAATATCTTGCAAATCCTGGCTAACTAGTTTTATTTTAATGCAGATACGGCCTATTTCGATCATATAGAATCTCATGCAGCTGAACTATTAATTTTATATATAGATAAAGTCATGTGCCTGGCCACATCAACTCTATTTTATATTATTAAATTTATGCCCTTTAGCCCTTTGGAGCACGGGTTAATATGTCAAATTTCACTGGAGTTAAGTATGTATATAAAAGAAGAAATGGAGAGGGTCCCGCGGAAAAAAAAATTAAAAGTTATACTTTTTTCTATAAAAATGAGGACCCTAATATACAGTATGGCTCCAGGACCTAGGTGGACGTATTTTTTTCATTTAACTTAAATAAGGTAAAAAATAAGATATTGTTTAATTTGAGCGAACTTTAAGTTTTCCACAATAAAATTAAAAATCTCTTAGGATTTTTTGTAATTTAATTGTGTGCTCAAATATCAAGTTGGAATGTCTTAATCTCAAATTTCAGATATCGGTTGGTCTGGAAAAATCACTTTGGCAATTAAAAATGATAATTGAAACTTTTAAATCGGGAATTAGATTCAAAACACAACAAAACTATTGATCAATATATATTATAATTTTAATATCATGTCATTTTCTAAATAACATTAAGAATACATCTAGAATTGTTGTTCTTGCATGAGAAGGAGGTGACTCCGCACATGATGGGGAGTCATATGGTATAGCGGCCTCCGGGCTGACGCGCGGTGCGCCAGGTCCGATATGACTAGTACCATAAATAAACAAAAAATTTGGATAACCATTATTTTTAATTCCTTCATTCTCGACCGAAATCGTCCGTGAAGTTGCTTTATTTCATCAGTAAACCGAATGAAGGAATTAAAAATATTCAGACTACATTTCTAAATCCCCTGCATGAATTAAATGTCTTCATGATGAATGATGACATAATTATACGTATTCCTGAAAATTAAATAAAGCTGTAATTCCTTGTAATTGCGATATAGCATTAAACACCTATTAAACTAAATTGATGCCAGCACATATACGCACGAGAACGAGGCTATAATGATTCAAGTTAGACAGGAAAATTAGGCGTCCGTTACATAATATATTCGAGTCCAGCACATTAGGCTGGATGAATTGTGTAAAACACGCACGATGGATAACTTTACCGTCCGTAGGAACTAGGGGCAGGCCGGCCCTTGACATTAGGTCAATCCAATTTAGTGAGAAATTTAAACCTGACAAAACCTCACGCCCCTTGAGCAAATTGAGTTTTTGCCGAACCGGATCTAGTCCATGCCAGGGCATAGAATCGCCGGCCACTAAGCATCGGAGGGAAACTTGGACAAATTGTAGCCGTGTTCTGAGTGAAATTGATGTCGAGGCGTGTCCGTACTCTGTCAGGAAAAATTGGATCCCTTAGCGCGGGTCTGTTTTGAATTTCTGTGTCATAGATTTTTTCGTGGAAAATATTCTCTTGTATTATATTTTCAAATAAGCACTCGTTAGTGGAACAATTATTGAATGGAATTACTGAAAAGTGATAAAATCAGTTGTTTGGATACACTGGTTCTAAATGGACTATAGAATGATGGAATTCCCGTTGCACATATACATTCATACATATAAGTAGTTTGTAATAGGTATTCAAAAGCTATTTAAAATAAACAAAGGTAATAATAGTAACAAAATCTTTTTCTTTGTATGCAAAAGAAAAATTAAAAAAAAAAGTACAAAAAGTCGTTATGACAGAAGGCTCTTTATATTGTGTTTAGAAAATAATCTGCTTCCGGGTTATGCCGTGTGTCAAGACTGGTACACGCTGACGTTTCGCGAACTATGTTGCACGCTTCTTCAGAGCTAACTGAACACTGACACAGTATTTAGTTAGCTAACTGAATACTGAATACTGTAATAATAGTATTTACATTTACAAATCTTGACACACGGCATAACCCGGAAGCCGTTTATTTTCTAAATGAGTCTGGCCGTGAGAGCCTACGCACTAAGTACTTTCTTTATATTGTGTTGTTGTCCTTGTAGCTTGGTTTAAGAGAATTTGTGGAAGGCAAGGTCTGGTAGTTGCTTCCAAAGTTTTCGCCTTTAAGCTTCTTCCCTAGCGGTGCCTCTAATAGTTGAATGGATCAAAGTTTTTTTTTGCTAATTCCAAAAAAGTTGTATTAAATTAAAACGGTGTACTTTTTTGTAAAAACCTAAACCGTGTTGTCTTCTTAAGTTTGAAATGTCAGGCTCAATAAAGCTTAACGTATTTTTTTTGCTTTACTCCCCTAGTCATTTACCTGCATGTCTTTTTTATGGTGTCGTTATGCTGGTGTAATAGAGTCCTGCAATTAAAAATGTCACCTGAACCCTTTTAATATTTGCTCTGCTGGAGTTTCTTCATAATTGTAGTGTTTTTATTATGTCCGCCGCAGCCGTCTGAGAACAAGTTAATTCTTGTTATAGAAGGCTCAAATGTTTGGAAGTTTAATACGTGGCCAACTGCCGGCGCTATTGCGTTTGTATTTTTTACACATTTTCTGTCCGAAGATGGTGTTAATTTGATTTTAGGCGTTCCAGAGTTCTTGCAACTATTTTGCTAGTTGAAGTATGCAGCTTGGTGTAGTAAACGAGGCTGGTCAAAATTTTGTTGGCAGTCAAAGAAAAACGAAACTGCTTTTAGTTTTGGATGTTTCAAGAGACAGGAAAAACGCCTTTACCTTTCACAAGTGAACGCGATTTACAGTGATTAACGCATGTCCATTTTCAGCGGACGTTTTCAATTTTAATTTTCCTTTGTGTCATATACAGGTTGAACACCATTCTGTAAATGGATTACCAAAACCAATATTGTAATTTGAGCATGTCACCAAAAAAACACCACCTGCACCTGCAAAACTCTTGAGCAACGCACTGGTATTGTCTGACCTGTAAACAGCCAGTTTTGCAAATAAATGTTCGAAACAAACTTAGTTTTGCAAATACTTTCACTTTCACGTTAGCACCAAAGTTTAGGAAACAAATAAGTTATTTTTATTGTTTTTATGTTCCGACAATAGAAAGTTAAAAACAAAATATTTTTTTTATTTTAGAGGCTTTTGCAAATAAACGCCTCGTTTGTTTGTTACGTTCAAATCTTGTAATCGATATTTAGGCCCCCAATTAGGCCAGGCAATAGAGCAGAAAATGACTGAGTTCGTGACAAAAATACTAGCATGGAAGCCGACGGTCCCAGGTCACGTGGAACAGTCCATATATGTATTGTGATGTGTTTCCTACTCGCCAATATCATTTCTTAGTTTGTTATAAACAAAAAACCTCAAAACATCGTGTTTTTTCCGTTTTTCGTTTGTAAAAACTGAACCGATGGAGCAATCTTGATGCATTTAACAGACTTGTAGAGAATTGTAGAGAATCAATAGACGAAAAAAATGACTTGTATGAATTAATGTTAACGGAGGAAATTCGGAAAAATCGGAAAAATCTACGTTTCTTAAAAAAATCATAACTCTGCCATTTTCAAAGCTGTAGCAGAGGTTTTTCGCGTGAAAGTAGCGATTGATGGGTACTTTGAGTGTGGACAACCCAGGCATTTTCCGATTAGTTTTTGCACAATTGCGATTTGAGTATTTTTTTTTTATGCAATGTGTTTCGGCGAACCTGGATGCGTCGGAGGTGGTCCGATTTTTTTTTACTTATTATGAAAGTAGAAGTATTGTGCTACAAAACGTCTATTCCGATTTTGCGTTATCGGTGAAAAAATGCTTGCAAACATGACCGAAAACTGCCGCGCGCTCCGACCCGTTGAGTAGTGGGGGTAGGCGGTCCCCCGACGCGACGGCCGCCTGCCCTCACCGCTCGACCGCGTTCGAGCGCGCGGCAGTTTTCGGTCATGGTTGCAAGTATTTTTCACCAACATTTTAACGAAAAATCGAAATAGACGTTTTGTAGCACAAAACTTCTACTTTCGAAATACCTAAAAAAAATTAAAATCAGACCACCTTCGACGCACCCAGGCTCGCCGAAACATATTGCATAAAAATATTTAAATCGCAATCGTGCAAAAACTAATCGGAAAACGCCTGGTTGTCCACACTCAAAGTACCCATCAATCGCTACTTTCACGCGAAAAGCCTCCGGTACAACTCCGAGTTATGAATTTTTTAAAAAACGCAGATTTTTCCGGTTTTTCCGAATTTCCTTTGTTGGCATTAATTCTATCGAGTCCGTGCAGGGTTCTTTTTTTCGTCTTTTCATTCTCTACAATTCGTCTGTTGAAAGCATCAAGATTGAGTTTGAGATTTTTGAGGTTTTTTGTTTAAGAAATGATATTTGCGAGTATTCCACGTGACCTGGGACCGTCGGCTTCCTGCTAGTATTTTTGTCTCGCAAAAATCTCTGTTGCCTGGCCTAAATGTCCAATAAAGTTGAAATTTGGCATGTAGACAGATTTCCGGTGGCAATGCTTAAATCAATAAAAAAACTTTTGAATTTCTTTTTAAATATTCGCAAAATGTTCAAATAAATTTTAGTTTATAGTGTAATTTTTTAAAAAAATCGTAGTTTTAAAAATGTGTATTTTTTGCATACATTTACTGTGTTAATAGTGGGATGACAATGAAATTTTCCGATTGAGATCCACTTTGCGATTTGAAGTCAGAAGCCGGTTACTGTAAAAACTTTACGATGTGTTTCCGATAAACCAATAATAAATATTTCAGAAAATAAAGCTAAACTTTTTGAATTTAATTGTAGCGGATTTTAAAGTTCTCTTATTAATACTTAATAATTCCTGAGCAAGAAGCTCTAGATAGGAAATACTGAAAAGAATCTGAAAAATGTATAGAAATTAAACTACCCACTTAGAATATGTAAGGTTATTATTTATATAAGTTTTAACAAAACAAACATAAAAGTAAGTAACTTTCGGAATGACAACTTTTTGACTGACACTTCTTGGTGATCGTTCACAATCCACTAAGCTTGGAAACAGCAGACCGGTAGCGTCGACTTGGAAATTCAATTATCCTGTTTGATGGAGTAGATGCAAGCTCCGGCGTTGGGCGAAGTGGCGAACAGGACCGCACCATTATCCTCGTTCTCAGTGTCGGTTAACATCGCAGAATAGAACTTTTCCTTCAGCGTGGTCATGTATTTGTCTACGTTGTCAGGAGCAACTAGAGCGACGGCACAACCGCCCCAGCCAGCGCCAGTCAACCGAACGCCTAGTGCGATCCCCGATGATATTTCGACGAGTTTATCCAACTGCGGATGGCTGCACTCGTAGAGATCGCGGAGGCTGGTGTGGCTCTGATACATCAAGTCGCCGAGGATTTTTAATGAATCGACACCTGCGGATGATCTGTTCTTGCATTCTTCGATGAATTTTTCTACGCGCAATGTTTCTGCAACAAAAATATATATTTAAAAATATATAACAAATCTGCTACCACGACGAAATTCAACAATCGCCCAAATGTAATGATTCCTCTCTTCATGCACCAACTTATAATAATTGCAAACTGCTATTATGATTTACACAAACAAATAATTTATCATCATCCAAGAATTAGCTTTTCAAGTACCAGTTAAGAATTATTTAAGTTCTTTATTATTTATTTACCTAGTGTTCTAAACTATTTCAGTCGTTGAAATGTGGTGTTTTCTGTGGAAACCCTGGTATTTCTGTACACATAATACAGTTACAGTAATACTTTCATAACAATCAATAATTAAATGAATGGATAATTGGAAACTGAATAAATAATAATTATTTCACTACGATTTTCATGAGTGCACATTAGGGTGGTCCAAAAAACGGACTTTTAGCTAGAGGGCAACGATCCCCCAATCTATTCCCCCCCAAATTTGAGGAAAATCGGTTAACGTTAACACGTGCTTACGAGCACCTCAAATTTAAAATACCCATTTAAAATACATTGCAAAAATGCTTCTTTTTTTCCTTTTTTTTTCACGTTTCGGTTTTAGAAAAAAAGTTGCTGGAGATTATCAGAAGTAGGTCAGAACACCCCAAGGAACAAATCCATAGCCACTATTTTTTTGTTCAACACCCCCACCCACCCCATAGTACCCTAAATACGAGACAAAAGTTTCCCCAAATTGACAATTTTACAATGTTACGTGTTATTATTATTGTTTTTGGCAGAAGTGATTATTATTCGATTATTGACGTATTTTTTTGTCATGTATTAACTAATTTGAAATTGTATAAACAATTAGCATTTGTTTAAACAAAAATATACGATGTTACGAACATATTTCTCAATTTTTTTTGCATTTGGCTTTTTTGTCATTTATTAACTAATTAGCAATTGTTTAAGCAAATACCATTTGTTTCAAGAAATATATACGCAATGGTGCGGACATATTTTCTATTTTTTAAAGTAAATTATTATTAGGATATTGGCATTTTTTGGTCAGTTGCTAACAATTAATTTGCAATTGTATAAACAAATACCATTTGTTTACAAAAATATACAATGTTACGGACATATTTTTTTTATCAGAAATTATAATTAGATTGTGGGCACTAGTTTTCATTTGTTTAAATAAATACCATTTGTTTACAAAAATACACAATGGTACTGACGTATCTTTTTGACAAAAATTATTATTGTATTTCTTGTCTTTTTCTTTCTTGCCAAATTTGTTAACTAATTTTCAATTATAACCTATAATAATAATTAGTGTTGCAACCACATAACTTATTAATACTTATTAATAATTTTTGTCAAGAAATACGTACTAACATTTAATATTATTGTTTAAACAAATTTATTTGTTCACACAAATTGCACATTATGTAATTTTTTAAAATGTTGACTTGATGTTATTGACTTGACCCAAAATTTCACGTAGGTCGTTATTCTAGACAATAAACTTGTTGAACATTGAATTTGTATTAGCCTATTATTTATATATTGCAATGGGTTTTTGAGATCGGTTGAGATTCTGAAAACATTTTGAGGCTCGTAAGCTATTATTGATAGATCCCTCCGAATATGCAAGTGGTACGCTATGCCATTATAAGTCCTGCGATAGCCACCGATAGACTGAGAATGATCCCAAACGTTTCAGTTTTTCATCTATTAAAAATTGATATTTTCAGTTTGCTCGTGTTTAATCAATTGCTCGAGCAGTTGGTGGCGCGGTTAGCAAGGATGCCTTGAAGAGTCATGTTAAGACATGAACCCTTTTCCGTCCCACTATCCAACTTGGACTAAAAGCACTGAAAGCTATTATCTGACTTTTTTTTTTAAATTTAAGGATTCTGAAATAATGAAAATTAAACTTTTAATTTTTAATTAGGAAAACAATATTTCTCACAAGCCCAATTGTGTTGTATATCAGGAGAAAGTTTATGGAAAAGGCTATTTAAAAAGATATATAAAAGGACATATATTTGATCAAAATCCAAGGTGGTGAGGAATTAAACTGTATTGATGGAATTAACTACTCGTAAAAGTTCACAACTGTTTGTTAGCGTTGAGATCTATTTCATTACTGACTGACAACGGTTTTATGTTAGGGGAATGGTTCTTTGTACCTAGTTAAACTTTTTAGAAAAATAACGCAGAGGACTAAATTATTCCTAAAAGTCTTTTTACATTACACTAAACGAGAAAAAATTACAACAAAAAGGGCATAACCAGCAGAATTCATGCATCGAACAAACAACGCTTTTTTATAAAAACACATGTGTTCGTGGCTGTAGAATATTTAGCGTGGAATACAAATTCAGCTCTTCGCTTTTAATGTAATTCAACCTCCACTTGTGACGCACACCACAAAAAAAATCAGGTTTTACCCCGTTAAATATTAAATGTGTATTTCATGTTCTGTCCGCATATCGTGTAATGTCATCTGTCCGTTCCAAATGCAAAAAACGGCATAATTATTCTATTGCTATACTCGTGCATTAATTGTAGCTATCAGAGATTGAATTTAAAAAACAATACATTTTTGGTGACCAATTAAATTAATCAATTAAAAAGGCTTCCACCGTTTTCTAAAATTTAGAATGGAAAAACCAATAAATAACCTGTAACACAAGCTTCGTTTATAATATCATTTTTAGGTTAGAATGTATAAACTCTTGTTACGTAGGCATGAACCGCGTTCAAACGGCTCCCAAAGGGACACGAATTCTAATTTTCCGCGCCATGGCAAACCATACTTATGTCGCTATGTGACTCCCGGTTTCATATTTTTTTAATTACTGTAACATGAAACTTTAAAGCTCCCTCTTGGATTTTGCAGAATGTTTTATTAGTTCAAACTCTGGCCGTAGTCAGCCACGCAATACTGGCACATATGCACCAAACTTTACATACATTGTGTTAACTATGTACTTGCCTCTTAATAGTTTAATTTATTGCTAATTGGCTATATCCATATTGCAAAGTTTATTTAAATTCAACTTAAATAAAAATAAAACCTCTCCTTGTTTGCTATTTTTTTATTGTACTCGAGACATGTTTCGATCTTAACAGATCGAAGTCGGGAATCTACAAAATAATTTAAAAACTCAAATAACTGCACTTAATTATAAGAGTTAATCCAAATTAGGTTACACAATATTGTACTATACTATAGTTTGTATTTTAGTGATAGAAACTACTTACAGTCAGTTTGCAGAGTCTATGTGGTCATAATTTAACATTGTTTCAATTTTTAGAGATCTTAACGAATGAGTAGGTGGACGTATGTATGCCATGCGGAATTTTAATCTTATTCTATAAATGTGTATTGTACTATGTATGCAACCGATGTTGTATGTGTGCCATGTATGTGGTGGTATATCAGTCGATTTGATTGAATTTTAAACCGCATTTAGGTAAGTAAACAGGGGCCTTTTGTAAAATTGTAATTGGTCGTTAACCAATTCTGTTTGTGTGTTTCTATTTTGTCTCTCTATTTCCAGCTGCTCTAATATGTCCATCTTAAACCTGTATTGCATTTACGGATTAATTTGACGTTCTTATAATTTATTTGTGTCCAGTTTGTATAAAATGTTTGTATACGCTTGATGTTACTTGATTAGCTTGCTCTGTTATTCTCTTAGCTAGAGATCGATGCCCCCGTAGTGGCGAAAGCTGTTGGGCGTGGATTATTATTATTATTATTATTATTTATTGGAACTCTCTGATACATCTCATTAAATACATTAAACCTAGATAATATAATTTAGATACAACATATAAATACAAAAATTACATTAATAAATTTTGAAAAGTAATGAAGATCATCAGGGCAAATTGGTAGTACCGAGCTTCGCTGAAGCCTAGGGTACTCCCTTTGCGGGTATCACTGCAGCTCAACCCAATTTAGAAAAGCAACGCCCTTTATGCTTTGCAACATTAGGTTGCAAAGCAAAGGAAAACTGCAGAAACCCCGTACAGCGTTGCGTACAGGTCAGTAAAAACACTTGCAGACATTTATTAATAGAATAATATACAATATACAAAGGAAGGTAAAGATGAAATATTAATATAGCAGGACGATAGCAGTAAATTTAGGATATGATAAAAGTCTCCTCAAAATATTCGCGCTTCCCAAAACCGCAATTTCTTGAATTTCCCAGGGCGAAGTTTTGCACGGCAACTCCTTGACATGTTTATTATAATTTAGAGTAACTGCTCCCAATGAACCTACAATCACCGGAATAATGTTTACTTTCATTCCCCACATACGTCCAACTTCTATTGAGAGATCCTTATATTTAAGTTGTTTTTCAAGCTCCTTCCTTACAACATTCGCATCAGCAGGTATGGTATTTTTCACGACAAGTGGCAGTATATACGCATATATACGCATTGACGTGTGTTAGAATGAAATAGCAATCTTCTTTATTTCATTCTAACGCATGTCAATGCTTAGGGACGTTTGCGCGTTATGTCAGCGGCTTACTGCCACTTGTCGTGAAATAAACCTACCGAGATTTCTATGAACGTGCATACCTTCCTCTGGAAATCTTTTACCACGATATCTGGCTTATTAGCATCAAGCATTCTATCAGTGACAATAGGCATGTTCCATAATATGGTAATATGATCATTACTCACAACAGGAGATGGAACGTGGTCATACCACCGAGACACATCCATTGCTAAAGCTAATAGTCGGGAACACAAATTGTAATGTATATATGTTCCCACCCTATCATGCCTAGCAATGTAATGCGACTCAGCTAAGACTGGACAAGCCGCTAACAAATGATAGACATGTTCCGGAGCCTGATGACACAATCTACAACTCCCATCATGAGCAACTTTCATAATCTTCTGTTCATGATATCTGGTACGTATTGCCTGATCTTGCGCCGCTATGATGGAGGATTCCGTTTCAGGCTTAATGTTTCCATGACAAAGCCAAGATAACGATCCAGACTTTGAAATACCATCACCCTCCACAATTCTTAAAAATTGGCCATGCATTGGCTTACTAACATAATCCTCTCTCATTTTCTGATTCATTTTTAACTTTATCTGTCGCTTTAAACTCTCCACTGAAATTTTATTTTCATAATTACCGAGTTCTTCCACCTGAAATTTTTCTAAAATTAGATTATGTTTACTAATTATTGACTTACCAGAAGTATCCCTAATTAATTGTTTAATGACTTTATCCTCCTTGTTGGCCTTTATAAAATTTCCTAAATTTAACATTTCCAAATCAATAAATATTTTCCAATTGCTGCAAGCCACGACAAAATATAAACACACAAACAGAATTGATTAACGACCAATTACAATTTTACAAAAGGCCCCAGTTTACTTAGGTACCTAAGTGCGATTTAAAATTCAATAAAATCGACTGATATACCACCACATACATGGCACGCACACATACAACATCGGTTGCACACATCGTACAATACACATTTATAGAATAAGGTTAAAATTCCGCATGGCATACATACGTCCACCTACTCATTCGCTAAGATCTCTAAAAATTGAAACAGTGTTAAATTATGACCATATAGACTCTGCAACCTGACTGTAAGTAGTTTCTATCACTAAAATACAAACTATAGTATAGTACAATATTGTGTAACCCAATTTGGATTAAGTCCTATAATTAAGTGCAGTTGATTGAGTTTTTAAATTTTTTTGTAGATTCCCGACTGATGATGATCTGCGAAGATCGAAACATGTCTCGAGTACAATAAAAAAATAGCAAAGAAGGAGAGGTTTTTATTTTTATTTAAGTTGAATTTAATTTATTGCGTTACTTAACTTAGTTAATAGTGATGCCATTAATGCAACAAAAAAATCCTTGAAATAGATTAACAAAATAGATGAAAAACTTACCTTTGAACACATGAGCAGCGCGTTGCTTCAGCTTAAAACTATCTATATGCAGCGTATTTGGCGTCAAGCTATACTTCGCAAGCTCATCAGACGTAACCTCCAATTCCTTCAGGATTTCGTCCTTCGTATACGGTTCTTCGTGGAAAATTTCATTAACCAGCGAGTCCATCCGTTCGAGATTTGCATTGAGTGCCAGTTGAAGTTCGCCCAATCTTTTTATACCGATCCAATTGAGTCCCAGGCGTTTCGCCATAATCTGGAACACAGAAGAAGCAGAGCGTGGGATGTCATATTTCATTCAATTACGACGAGAACGTTTATTATAGAAATGTAAATACTGTCTCTGCGTCGTCTCGCCACTTGAATTATTCAGGATCGTCTAAAGTGCGCGGTTTGAGGGGATTTACTCGAAGCTGATATAAGCCAGTCCATTTGAAGAGATTTAGGTATGCCAGTAAAATGTTTATGGCTCAATTTTTCGTACAGATAGATCTATTTTGAAATAATTTATTGAATGCGTAAGTTTGTGTACTAATGATTTCTTGCTAATGACTTTGGAAACATGAATGGTACGCACAAGGATAGGTATTATCCTTAAATACAAATATGAGAGTATAAAACATTGGAAGAAATTAATTAACAACGGAATAAGAACTATTCAAAAATACTATTTGATAATGTTTTGTTACTAATGTTAATACATTTGTATAATAAATCTAAATAAAGTAAACTAAATGCATAATAAAATTAATAATCAATGCAGCACTAAAGGTCAGAAATTGTCCGTTTTGGTGGAGGAGCCGGATTGTTAAAAACTACAACAAAGTTTGTTAAAAAATACCCTATATTTTCAGACGGCATCATGTCTGAAAAGGTCTTGTCAGTAGGCAATATGCCCAAAAAATCTCCAGATAAAAAATTCTATAAATAACGTAAAATCTAAATAAGAAAATCGGTCAAAACAAGTAGGGAATACATTCCTCTGCACAGTGCACTTCCCGTATTACCAATTTCAGATAAAGGTTGGTTGAGAAAAAAAAAGATAAAAATTCACTGATGGTGCAGATAACAAAAAATATACACGGTGACCCATAATTAGATCAAGAACTAGGAGAGCAAGGACAGAGGGAGCTTATTTTGGCCAATAAATTTATATCCGGAAATGATATCATCAAAAAAAAACTTACATGAACATATGTCCTAAAGGTCTTAGCTTTTGAAGTACAGGGTGCTAAAGTTTTAAGAAAAATTCTTCTTTTTTAGAATTTCTTTGGTATGGCCCTAGATATTCTTGTGAAACGTAGTATGGTGCATCTTCCATGTATCAAAAGGCATTTTCTGCAACCTATTTTGGTATTCTTGCCACTGGCGTTCGTGCGGAATTTACACGAATCATTTTAAAGAGAATAGTGCTTTTTCTCAAAGTAAACTTATTTTTGAAATCCTCATTCCTTACTGAGCAAATCTGGTCTCTTGATTTTTTTTCGTTTGTCGTACGGTTTTGGCATAAACAAATAAAATTCATTCATTTGCATGTTGGTATGAAATTTGTTATTATCAAGGATTAAAAACCTAGTAGGTATCAAGCAGATTTTGTTTTGTAAACAAAAACAGTTATGATAGTTGTCTACCTAGTCTAGTTGTCCGGTATTTAACTCCTCAAAATTAACAATACAGATTTTGTTCTTAAAACTTTAGCACCCTGTACTTCAAAAGTTAAGACCTTTAGGACAAATGTTTATATGATGTTGTTTTTTTTCTCAAAATGGACTCAAGAATAAGCTCCTGGAATCTTGGCATGGTAATAAGCAACACCCTGTATATGCTTAAAGATAATTTGGAAAAGCATGGAAACATGAGAATCTCTGAGACGGTTTGTTATTTTAAAAAATTCTCGAACTCGTCGAGTTTTAACTAAAAAGCGCACTTTTTCATCAAATTAACTTTTCGAGTTTTCGACCTTCAATTGTTACTACTGACTTATGACGTCGGAAACACGTCGGAAACATTTTATGGTCTTATCTAGAAAATATTTCGAGAAAAACTGTAAATTAGAATATTATTGAATATATTATATTATTGAATATTGAGGATCATAGTTTGTCATGATCATGTCATTGTTTGTAGAGTTTGTCCTGGAATATCAAAATGACTTTTGGTTAGAATTGTTTGCCCTGAAGACTCATCACGTAAGGTTTTAGGAAAAAGTTTAGTCAAAATGTAAAAAGAAACCTTATTATAGAAATTTTTACAAATTTATAAAAGCTGAAGTAAAATTAGAGTTGCCATATCCAAAAATGAAATTCGAAGGACAGGGGTTTATAAAAATCGGATCAAATGCCAAAAATCGAGGACAAACATGGATAAAGTTTAAAATTAAGACAAACTGGCCAAGAAACAAGTTGATTCCTTGTTCCAGTTTTATGTTCACGTTTTAAACAATATGTCAAAATTAGTTATTAATCCCACTCGTTTAGGAGATAAATTCAGCTTTTTTGGATTTATTTCCAAAAATATCAGGTTTTATACATAGTTTTTATAGTGATAGCCTATAGACTTTTCCCGAAAAAGTTTTCTCAAGCAATAAATGTGATAAGTAAGTACGTATAGGCTTTCACAGCCAGAATCATTTAGAAAATAAATTGCTTCCGGGTTATGTCGTGTATCAAGATTCGTAAATGCTGACGTTTCGCGAACCATGTTGCTCGCTTCTTCAGAGCTAACTGAATGAATTTATGTTTATTACTTTTATGTTTTTACTTACTTACCCGCAAATCACAATTGTTTTTGAAGTATTTACAGCAATTTTTTGAGTGGTCTGCGGGCGCTTTAATAATACAAACAACAACGAAACGCAATAACCTGTAACTTTCTAATCCGGCTTCATATTCAGCGCAACGAAATTAAAAGACTGTTAATTTTTTATTCTCAGACAATATTACACTAATGCTAATTACATAATTCTAATTGCAACTGATTCTACTCAAAATATACTTATACAAGAATGTGTAACCAATACCAATACCAATACCGATAAGAAATACATAAATCAAAACTCTTGCAATAAAATACTATTTATTTTGGCCTCTTTCAGTTTGTCGCAGGATGCGAGTTTACCGGGATTTCATATTTTCATAGCTTTTTCGAAGTTTACAATTTATAGCAATCACTCACTACCTACCAGATTCTTTCGTTTCCGACGTTTCCACCGAACTCATGCGAGAAAATCCCAGATCCGGTATCGAATTTCAATTCAACTGAGATATCTTGTCCCCGGCTAGAATGTGTATAGTAAAAGAGAGATCGCTGAAAGGTCCGAAAGCCTTTGAAATGTGAAAGAAATCTTGCGTGTTCACCAGAGCTCACATACGCAAAAGTTTCCATCATAAACATCAACTTCAATATAACGGCTTCAAGCATTGATATATTACTTCCTTGGCATTGAATTATTATGTGGGATATAGAGTTCGTTGTATTACTTGATTTGTGTTACTAGAGTCAATAAAATTTCCTAGGGCTAGTTCTATAGCTATCCATTTCAATTACTTGCAATATTCGCTGTGGTGTTAATTTAAAAGTGCTTTAGTATAATGAAGTAAGTTAGAAAAGACTAGCTCGGAGTTCTACCGGTAAAATTAATTAATAGAGACGTTTAACCGACTCGCGTTAATTAAGTAGTTTAAAATCAATACCTTCGTCACTTAACTATATTGTCATTCAAGGCGGCTATGCGCCAGAAGTCTTTTAATTAATTTCATCCGTCGGCAGCGGCGCGAAGATCACATTTTCAGCGAGCAATAAGTGATCAATGTTAATTAATGGCTGAAGCGCGTAATTGATCCCACTCCCAGGAAATGATTGGATTTTATTATCACCTCCTACGACGTGATGGCTTCGTATTTTTATGGTGACATTCAATACTTCACTCGAAGACAAAAACAAACCCCGTTTTAAAGAACTAGAAACATTTTAGATTTTGATCTCTGTCGACACATTAGAAATGCACAAAAATTTTCACATACCGCTATAATTTTGTTTCTTTTCTATTTTCATTTTAAAGCTATACTTAAATTAATAACAAAAAATTCAAGTTTTTTTCTTTTTTTCATTGATTCTTGTCTTAAAAGTAAAATTATTTACTCAAATAGGAATAGTTAGACAACTCGAAAAATGTTAACCAAATCTAAGCAGTAAGAGGGATGTTTTGCCGAGAAACGTTGGTTCCATCTTTAAGGTTTTTAAAACAAAAAATATAACTTTTAGGTCTTTGAGCTGTGAAACACCCTGTATTATTATTGCTTCTGGAAACTCCGAAGAAAATTAGTTATTATTGAATGTACGAGTTATTTAAATATTATAATATTATATTTGCAACTCTGATATGAATTTCTCCATTTCATCGGTGGTATTGATAGGTTGAAAATAAAAACACTTGCGTGATCCGATGTTGTTTAAAAGTTTATTTGGTTTTTTTTTTTTTCACGCAAGTGTTTTTATTTTCAACCTATTATATTTGCAGTTTTGCAGTTTTTAATATGAAATGGCATATTGCATGTGAATGATCTTAATTTTTACTTTATCATGCGTAGTATGATAAAGTATTGTAATCGTAACGAAAAAAACAATTGAGATTTTAGCGGAAATATGTCCTATTGGGTCCCCTGAACATTTTTGACCAAGGTACAAAAAATGTCTGCGTGCGTGCGTGTGTGAGTCTGTGTGTATGTGTGTATCCGTTTTTTTGACGAAAAGCTGAAAAGCTTTTTCTTCAAATGGGTCCCAAGGAACTGGAAGTTTACTTTTAGCATTTTTCAACGATTTTGCAAATGAGCCGCCATTTCTGTAATTTCGTCAAAATAGATAAGATAAAATAAATAAATTAAAGTAGAGGAAATTTAGCATAATTTAAGTATATGACATCTTTTTGTAAAACTAATGGTTTAGCTGCATGAGCAAATTGTATTTGATTGAGATCAGTCGTGTCTGCATTAATATAAAACTAGTTAGCCAGGACTTGACAGATATTTTCATTCTAATGACAGTAGGAAGTGTCAAACGCCAACTCCTGGCTAACTAAGTTTATTGCAGACACGATCGATCTCGATCAAATAGAATCTTATGCAGCTAAACTATTAATTCTGTATATAGTATGATAAAGTCATGTGCCTGGCCACATCAGATTTTTTTTAAATCGCGTTAGATATTATCTAGTAGTAAGGAAACTTGACGAAATATTTGAAACGGTTTGTTATTTGAACAATTTTTCCGAGACGTCGATTTTTAATTATCAAAATACTGAAACATATTTATATAAAATTTAGTTTGCGACATTCAATTATTTTCGATTTATGACATTGATAGGTTTTTTAAATACCAACCCCATACGCTAATTTACAAAATTTATGGTCTTACATAAGTAGGTACAGTTGCGAGAAAAAGACAGTTGAAAGTTAGGGTAATATTGATAACTTTTGTTTTGTTATGAGACGATTGATTCTTGAGCGCTGAATACGAACCCGAGCTTGAAAGTTGCATATCACGTCAGGTTGTAGCGTCTTTTTGTTGTTTTTCTTATGAAGGCATGCGTACACAACAATTGCTGTAAATGCTTCAAAAACAATTGAGAACAAACTTTTAGAATCTCAGGTAAAAGCAAATATTAAGGTTTACTATGAGACCACTATGAGACAGCTTGTAAAAACTACTAAAATCCCTTTTTTTGACAATTTGGTCTCAATTATGTGAAAAAAATCTCATCAAGGCGAATAATTACATTTTCAATTCCCAAAATGCCTTTTTCCGAAAACGATATTAATTATTATATTGTATTTTGCCATTTTCAATTGTCATTTTCCCGATTTTTTTTTATTGAAGATCATAAATCTATTCGCTTCTATTTAGACACTACCAAAATCAATAAGTAAGCAATCGTATTGCCAGTTAAAAAATATTGCTTAAGTTATAACTCACATATTGCTGACACTAGGAAAATGAACTTTTCACAAAAATGCGTAGGTATTTCAATCATTAAAAATCGAGGTGTTCGAGAGTTTTTTAAAATAACACAGATACCGTTTCAGAGATTCCTTATGTCCATAGTGTACGCGCTAACTGTATAGTCGTATGCGCAGATATTAAAAATCTATCTACCAACCTATTACGAAATTAGTAATTACAAAGTTAATAATGAAGATATCCAACTCTGCTGTTTTGCTGGCGCTCATCAAATTTTAAGTGTCACGCGGTCTAGTGGCTCGTTGAGAATCAAATTTTCCTGAAGTTGCAAAACAACGGCGACACTTCGTTAAATTAATTACAGCCGGGTTCGTGACAAGTCAAATATTTGGACTATTAAAACGATAATAATTCATGCGCTATCCCGACTTTCGCCAGCGCAAACATGACCGGCAAAAGTTTTCATTGGATTTCGGACATCTCTCAAATTACTTCTGCCCGTCTTCAAACGTCTTTACATCGGATTTGGGATCATTTTTAATTAGACAAACCTAGGAGAAAAGAGTTCGAAATGTATTTTAGTTTCGTAGTCACTACGGTTTAGTTTTAACTGCTTTAAACTTTCTTAAATGTAAAAAAATATTTTTCAAAGTATAATTGTTCTATAATTAATATCCTTCTTTGACAACTAGTTAATTAATTTACTTACTTGTGCAGATAGTCGGCACTCTACAACTCTGCAATTAAAATCAGCTGTGGCGGCTTTATTCATTTTAGCTAAGCTGTGCGCGATGACAAATACCGCTCCTTCCGGAAGTACGACATCCTGGCAGCGCAGAGGGGAGAATTCTATGTACTTCGCACATCCTAGAAATAACAATGGTGGAATAATTAGCATATTTATAAAATAATTAGTACACCCTGTCACACCAAAGTACAACAAAGTTAAATCTAATCCAACCAAGTTATCGTTTTACTATTGATTACTTTATTAATAAAATAATTACATTTTATTTATTATTTGATTAATTATTTGTAAACGCGCAAAAACAATTGAATGTTAGGATATCGGATAGCTTTTTCAAAAGCAAATGTTACATGTAAAGAATTAGTTTTATTTAACGTCACTTAAGTTAAAGCAAACCAAAATATGTGCCCTGAAACGACGAAACAGTCTTACTGAAGAATCTATTCTGACATTTTGATGAAATCTCACATCTCTTCTTATTGACTTTACATAATTCCGTAAAAATCTCAAAACCAGTTTATATTACCAATTTACCAATTTATTGGTTTATATACAGAGAAAAATGTCTATTAAGTTAAGAAACTATATGTAATAAACTACAGCAAAATGCTGCAAAAATAACGAAAACATTGTCAAGTAGCCAGAAAATTTCGGCTACGTCCGCGATGTCATGTCAGAGAAAGACAAAAACAAGCTTCCATGTGATGAGGATGCGACTGATAATTAATCAAAGTGAGGATACATTTTGGGAAAACTAACCTCGAGCTGGATTTGGAACACGATTATCAGCAATTTCCAGTCTGGAGCTCTCACCAATTGAGCTACTAAGGTCAGTGAAATTTGATAGGCAACTTTGTCACACGTCATAGAGGTTTAGAAACAAAAATACCATACGCTAATCTAATCACATGAATTGGATATATTTTTTTGTTTTTTAAATACAGGGTGTCTCAAGCAACTGGCACATTAGAAGTTTCTCACATTCTACTATTTCTGGAAACTTGAAATTTTGATATTAGAATTTACTCGATCTGACCTCTTCAGCAAAAATATTCTCAAGTTAACTGTCACGTCCGGTCACCGGAAGTCGGTATCAACTGTGTTATTTTAAATGGAATGATGTAATTTTTATTTATTTTTTGTTTCTACGTATCAAAATACATTATTTTTTATAAGGTTTTCCTATACCTAAATACCACCATTTTTGAGTTTTTTGATTTTACTAATTTTTTGGTGATCTTCGCAGTTACGTTTAAAATTGAATATCTTGGTAATTATTGAAACTAGAAGATTCATGATTGGTGGTCCAAAACTAGAAACAACCAAATAAGACGATGTTTAGTTCATCATGATATCTTAGACAGGGTGTTCAAAATTTACAACACAATAATTGAATTTTCAAATGTAAAAAACTCATTTTTTTCAAATGGAAGACTCTGTATCCCGTTACGCCATTCGATAGGAAATCATATTCCCTATCAATCAATATTAGGATTCCCTATATCTATCTTTAATAGTTTTTGAGATATTGTCACTTTTTCTTTAAATCCATTTTGAATATTCCTGGATTGTATAAGGTGGCCTTAATATTTTGGCAGATGAAGTATTTCATTATCGATAACCTTTCACAACATCATTTTTATAAATTTTCAACACAATTTTAGTCTTAATGTTTTTGCTTTAATAATGGGGACGAAATTAGATACGAAATTTACGACGAAAATTTAAATAGTGATAGATAGATATCTAAAAATTTTGCGAGGATGTGTGAATAATTTTTGAGAAAATCTTCCCCTCAATATTGTACGCGACTACTTTTATCAAATGGATGGTGCACCGGCACATTCTTCGCATGTGGTATCCATTCAACTTAATCAGATGATTAAGGTGGTTCGGAAATAGGTGACCCTGGTGGTGGCCACCAAGGTAACCAGATTTAACACCATTAGACTCGAGAAGAATTGACCAACAGCGTAGTAGCCGCCATTAATGGACTTCAGCGACAAGAAATCCGAAGAGCGACGATGACTGAAGTACAGCGAAGAGTTTTACAGTGTTTGGAGCAGAACGGGCAGCATTTCGAACAAAATAATTAAGTTTTAATTTAAGTTAAAATATGTTATTTTAGTTCTAACAAACCATTTCAATATTTTTTAAAATTTAAGTTAGACATCCCAAATATGTTATTTTAGTTTTAACAAACCTTTTCAATATTTTTCTGTTTTCCTGCTTTTCCAAAGTTGTTACATTCTCTATAAGAATAAATCGTTTTGTAATTAGTTTGCATTATTTTAACTGACAATATTTTAAAAACTAATAAAGATAGATATAGGGAACCCTAATATTGATTGACAGGGTAAGATTGCCTATCGAATGGTGTATCGGTATACAGGATGGTCCATTTGAAAAAAAGTGAGTTTTTTACGTTTGAAAATTCAATTATTGTGTTGTAAATTTTGAACACCCTGTATAAGATATCATAATGAACTAAACATCGTATTTTTTGGTTATGTTTCTAGTTTTGGACAACCAATCATGAAACTTCTAGTTTCGATAATAACCGAGACATTCAATTTTAAACGTAACAGCGAAACCCGGCAAAAAACTAGCAAAATAAAAAAAAAACTCAAAAATTGTGATATTTAGGTATAGGGAAACCATATCAATAATGATGTATTTTGATACGAAGAAACCAAAAATAAAATAAAAGTTATATCATTCCATTTAAAATAACAATATTTTAGCTGAAGAGCTCACATCAAGTAAATTCTAATTCCAAAGTTTCCAGAAACAGTAGAATATGAGAAACTTCTAATGTACCAGTTCCGTGAGACACCCTGTATAGTAATTATTATTAAACCCATCAATCTTTTGTATTAATTATACAACATCAACATACTAATTACTGGGTTAAATAAATTCAAAACGAGTTAACATAATTATCTCATCAATAAGATCAACATTCTTGACGTCACAAAATAGACATACCGAAAAATAATACTATTAAATCATAGAATAATTTTCGGCAATCAATATTTTACATTTTAAATTGTGGTAAATATCTACGAAGTAAGCGTCGGTTTCCCTTTATCGCTAGCGTCCTAAAAAACAGTTTTTTGGAAGTGCCAGGACCTTGCTCGGGCCAATCATGCATCGTCAACGAGCAGTATCACGAAAAATGTTGTTTGCGCGTCTACCGCGATTTCAAACTCGGTCGAAATTTGCTTATTTGCTATCAAATTCGTAGATTTTTTAAGTGTCGGTGTGATATAAACATGCAACTGGATCTGTGTGTCGTGTTTCTTGAACATTTTCGGCGATTATGTGTCCGGTAAGTGAGATTTTGATCATTTTCACTGCGTACGGGTAAAGCCGGTTTTACATAGCTGTAAGAAACAAAGTAGGTTTCACAAAATTTACACTATGCCGATTATCTTTGGTATTGACTGAATGATTTTGGGAACTAATTAGACAATTATATTGATTTCTTGGTAGTTGTTGAGTGAATTTTGATTATTATATTAATATCTTAGAACTTCTAAAGAAAAGACAATGGAAATCTAATTATTAGGACCCGGATCGAGTTGAAACCTTCGGTATCTTACTAAAATGAGTGCGCTAATTGTGATTAAGAGCGGTCTAATGTAGTCAGCTTATTATGCATTTGCAGGGATGTAAAATTACGGTAATTAATTTTTTTCGTAAATTACCGTTGAAATTAAAATTATTAATTTCAAATATTAAATTACCACGTAAATAAAAATTAAAAATGGTAAATTACGTTGGCTTAAATTACCGAGTAATTAATAATTTAAAATGGTAAATTACGCTGGTTTGAATTACCGGGTAATTAAAAATTCAAAATGTTAATTTAAACCGGCGTTAATACCGATCAATGTAGGTTATGAATGCTACTTATGTTAATAAAATTGTTTGGTAAATAAAAGTCATTATTTTGTAGATAACTACCAATCTGACCTAAGATGTTAAATTTAATCCGTTAATAATCCGTTAATCCGTTAATAATTCCGTTAATCCGTTAATTAGTTTTTTCAGTAAATTACCGCTGAAATTAAAATTATTACTTTCAAATTTAAATTACCACTAAAATTGCAGTTGGTAAATTATATTTTCTTAAATTACCGGGTAATTCAAAATGATAATTTTCCGATGACAGTAAGTTATGTAAAAAAAAATTGGGTACAGCCTTGTAAGTCATTATATTGTAGATAACCGCCAATCGCTGATGCTTTTCCTAATTTAATAGTAGTAATTCATTATTAACATGATAGCAGGGACTACAATAAAAATACTTTGTATGCAAGCAATTTATAAAATGGACAGTCTGCCAGCATAATTATAGTATAAAATACTGTCATTTATTACTGACTCACAAAATGACAACGCCCGGTTTCACAAACAATGATCACATTTTAGCCGGATCACCAGAACATTTTTTTAAATCATGAATTTGAGTAGGTAGATGGCTTCTGATTTAAAATGTGCATTATTGGCTCCGCTGAATTAAGTAATTAAAAATACGAAAATTACCATTAATTACGGTAATTTATTTAGTAATTTATATAATGACGTCATCGACAGTTTTTTTAATGGCAACCCCATTTTGTTTTTACTGATTTTGATAGATCATTTAATAATTTA
Source organism: Aphodius sticticus (assembly GCA_963966075.1). Taxonomy (NCBI): domain Eukaryota; kingdom Metazoa; phylum Arthropoda; class Insecta; order Coleoptera; family Scarabaeidae; genus Aphodius; species Aphodius sticticus. Next base: position 14,766,105 of record OZ014506.1, read on the forward strand.
TTTTTAATTTTTTAAGAATCAATAATAACCAAAAACAACTGTAAAAAAATTATCGAACCATATATTTTTCTGGGTTTAAACAAACTATTATTTATATTTCTGGAAATTTGGTAACCTTTCTTTTTTCTGATAGCACACCCTGTACATTTTTAAAATTTTTAATTCTTGGATTAATTCTTAGAATTTTTTGTAGAAATCATTTTTTAATAGAATACTATCAGTTTTTATTTATAAGCAATTATCAAAACTTCTGAACTGCAAAAACTGAGAATATTTTCCCTCATACATAGGTACATACTACATATATACATAACATAAGAACATACACATAAAATTTCCTTTAATTTGGCTGCTTGAGTATTTTATTTAATTCTATTTCATTGTTGTTTTTTCCTGATTCTTTTTAAATTTTATACGTTAATTATCAATTAATTGCTCATAACTCAAAGATGATACATTTTATAAAAAAATTAGAAATAAACTTAGAATTAAAATATGTAAAATTTACAAGGGTGTTCTATTAGAAAAAGAAAAGTGTTTCCATAATAAATTGAACACCGTGTATATTAAAAATATACTTAGACGATAGCTTGTTAAAAAAAACTTTGATTTTTTTTAAAATTTTGTACCGTAAATTTTGGTGTTCTGGTAATTTGGACTAATTTTGATTAATTGCTTATAACTAAAAACTGATGTAGTTTATAATATAGAAAATTATTTCTACAATAAATTCTAAGAGTTAATCTTAGAATAAAAAATCTGATGTGGCCAGGCACATGACTTTATCATACTATATATAAAATTAATAGTTTAGCTGCATGCGATTCTATTTGATCGAGATCGGCTATGTCTGCATTAAAATAAAACTAGTAGAACTAGACAAATATCTCGATTAAAGCTGCGTTCGGATATTGTACTGCGTTGACAGCGGGTACACCGTCCAAATGACACTTACGTGTTATTGGGTGTAAAAAGTGTAACGGTGTTCAATATCCGAACGCAGCCTATATTGACAGTAGCATTTTCAAGACATTAGCGTTTGACACTAGCTACTGTCATTAGAATCAAAATAATCTGACATATCCTGGCTACTAGTTTTAAAGCAGTACGCCCGATCTCGATGAAATAGAATTTGCTCATGCGGCTAAACTATAAATTCTACCAAAAAATGTCATATACATAAATTATGGAAAATTTCCTCTCCTTTAATTTATTATTTAACTATTTTGACGACATTACACAAATAGCGGCTCATTTGCAAAATCTTCGAAAAATGCTACGAGTAAACCACCAGTTCCTTTGGACCCTTTTCAACAGAAAGCTTTTCAGCTCTAAGTTTGGTTATAAAACTTCTAAATATGAAGTTTCGTCCCGATACCATTAGTAGTTTCTCCGGAATCGTCTCCACAAAAACGGGTACACACACACACACACATACACACACACACACACACACAGACATTTTTTTGTACCTTGGTCAAAAATGTTCAGGGGACCCAAAAAGACATATTTCCGCTAAAATCTCAAAAAATTTTTTTGGCATGATTACAATACTTTACATACTGCGTATGATAAAGTAAAAAATGTAAATATGTACAGGGGGTGTTCTATTTGAAAAAGAAAAGATTACCAAATTTCCAGCAATAAAATGAACACCCTGTATATTCAAAATATATTTAGACGATAGCTTGTTTAAAACCAAGAGACTTGTTAGAAATTTTCTTTGAAATTCTTTACGGTTGAAGAATTACTAAGGTGATTTTGACTAAGCCTGTATAATCCCCTATTTTGAATTTATTTTGAAAATCTGACATGAGGTTTTTAATTATCTAACTTAATATCTTAATATCTAACTATATATTCCGGGAAATAAATTTCATGCAAATCCAAGATTTTTTCATTTCGGTTGTCATATTGATTCCGCCATTTTGAATTAAAAAAATTGGACATTGGATTTGGAATCTGGGATCTTCAAATATCTCGGCATACAGGTTTCATAAGCAGCCGACATCTTTCTAAATTCTCTGGTCGCCATATTGAATCCGCCATTTTGAATTAATTAAATATGACAACGGGTTTGGAATCAAAACCCCAAATACACTTTACATCATAATAAAAATATTATTTAAATGCTTTAAATAAACAAATATTGTTAAATATGTACGCTGTTTTTCCGTAGAGTTCAAAAACAGTACATATCCATAATGATTGTTTTAATCATAGTTCTGCTTTTAATGCAAATATAAATACAATATGGTATACATTTTATTCTCTGTGAACTACTTTATATTTTGTCTGTTGGCAGAAAATAGCGAACTGCTATACTTTCAAAGATATTAACACCGACAAACTTATTTTGTTAATTATCCCAAAACTCACTTTTTGGGCTTGTACTGTTTTCGAACCAACCGATTCATCTGTGTGCTGTTGTGTAACAGTACACTGTACAGTACTCGGTATTTCAGGTTATGTTTGTTAGTTTATGATGACATTCACATTGCTGAGAAGTAAGGGTAATATAATTTTAAAAGCTGGTGTTTTAAAATCATTGGTTTAATACCTTTGGAATACAATCTTATTATAATCATCCGATTATTTTGCTTTAATAACGTTTTTTTCGTAACTTTTTACTGTATATTAATCTAAAATTGAGCCGAGTTCACAAGATAGTGACCCTTGGGGATGTATAACTACCCTAAAAATTTGAAATTAAAATCATGAAAGATAACGGCAGTCACCAGAAAGAAAATTCATTATGTGGTACGTCAAAAGAATTATTATTAGGTATATTATAAATTCCTAAAGTCAGCTATATAAAATGATTTCATTAATGCAGTATTTCGGGATATTCAGATAACCAATAAAAGTTCAATCTAAAAGAACAATAAACATATCTCAAAGACCTCTGTCACATTTAATATTTTCTATATCAATATTGATTTATCCTGTCAATAGGATCTCAAATAAGGGCTAAAGTCGGCACACGGCTTTTTATTTCTGCCAACGGAGTACAGTTTAGGGGAAAGCTTGAAGGTTTTCCTGCGATAAGTCAGATTTTAGGCCGACCTACGCATTTCGATGGACCCGAACGGGAAATTTTGTACCGAAGGGTGCGAAGACTAAATTAAATTATTGCATCACGTTTTTCTCTTTCCTTTTTCACGGGAAATGAATTTTCGCTGTTTTGAAAGGACGTTCACCTCACTCTCGGACATTTGACATGACAGTTTTGTAGCGAAAAAGTGTATTTTCCACTCTTTCGTAATACACAAAATCATTGGACTGTAATAATGAAAGTTTGAGAGACTAATAGCCTTTTTAATTAATACGAACTGAATGTTATGATGGCCTTTCGTTATAAATGTAAATTTTATTCAGTAAAGTATCGCAAAAAATAATCAGCAAAGTAATATAAAGCTAAAAACAATAAATACAATACATTTTTTAAATGGAATTGGAGTCTCTTGTATACTCACAATATTGGCTCATATATTTTTTAGAGTATATCGCCCTGAAAGATGGTATAATTTCAGAAACTTAATTTTATTTATTAAGAATAAACAAGATAAAGCTGCAGGGAATTCCCTTTTTATCCAAGGTAGGATATTACCTTGTATAAACGTAGGCTCAATCTTATAAGACGCGCAAACGGGAAATTTATGCGACGCGTCTCGTCTCTTTTTTTATCTTTCGGGGCGTCAACTTTTACGTTAACTTTACGACTTTTTATTAAATTTTGCTATTGCCAGTTCCTCCCAATGCTTCCAACGGTTCCAACGGCACACTTTAGGTACTAAGTAATTCTTAGAATATTAATTTGTTTGGCTCTACTAATAAGTGGTCGCTAACAACAAATATACATAGTTGTCACTATACGCGCATATAACTAGTTAATCTTTTGTAACGTAGATAACACTTTTGAAAAAAGTTATTTTAAAAACAACGTTATTTGATTTATTGTAGATTGCGTTAGTGTCCTGAGAGCAACATAATCCAGAAATTCTAATAGCAAATTAATAAAATAAAAAGAGTGCATATGTGACCGGCTTCGAAGAAAGGGGTCTTACGGCTAAATTATCGATTGTGGGGTTTTGAGCGATTCGGAATGCTGGAATCTTATTCTTTAACATGCAATTTATTCGACATCAATCGGACAAAATTTGGCAAAGTAAGATAGAAGATTCCACAAAACTATATTTTCGCGGGAGGAATCAATATTAAAGGGTACTATTTGCGTACATCGTTGTCACATGGTGTGATGTGTATTATCATTTATCATTTTCCTTATTTAAAGTAAAATTCGCATGAATAATTTATCAGCTGCACAATATCAATAAGAAATCGACTTAATAAAATATTTTCAAACAGACATGTGCGTTCGAGATATACAGTTGAAAACATTATACATACTCGAGAACAAGCGTTCAAGTTTGCGAAACGCAGAAATAACATTCGGTTCGCAGCTGGAGAATTTCTTCGGCTTCGAATTTAATTATAATTTGTTTTCTGAGACACCTAACTAACGTCGAATAACGTAAATGCTGCACAGAAAAATACATTTTTATGCCCACAAAAAATTGTTTTCGAGCACTACGCCATATTACTAACGATTATCGTGGTAAGTTTTAGACTACATATGTATGACTGGAATAAGCAATAATAATTTGTTTTTAATTCAAAATTATGTATACTAATTAATATGATCTTAAAAAACAAATACACTTTAAACCTATTTGTAACTATTATTAGCAATCGTAGTATTCAAAATACAAGATATCTTTATAAACACTTTTTATTGATATTTATTGATTCTCCAGTAGCTCAAGAATCATACAAACTCATTCTTACAATGTTTATTTTTGGAATAGCTAAAACTAAAATCAACAAATTGTGAACATACATAAATATTTCAGAAATGGCCTGATTTTTTCGGGTTTCTTCACTTTTCATTGTCTACCGAATACCACCGATAGAAATATAAATGGCGAAATGGCCACAGAGTGACAAGTCGTAATACTAAGATGCCTTTCTCAAAAAAGTAATAGGTACGTCCCCAAGTACATAACAAATAAACACTATGCATAAAAGAAGAGCTTTTTCACATACTTATTTAAGACCACTTATGCACTATGGATTTTAATCTAATAGGTAGTATACTACTAAATTATAAATTTTGAAGGTTTCAGTTTGCAGAAATCTTATAATTTTGTAGTGCATAAACAGCCGCGGAACATGTGCAGTCAGAGCACTTGACTTGATTAGCAACATGAATTGTGCCCTAAAAGATACTCAAACATACTTCAACGATGTTCATTACTTTGTACTGACATAACGGACAAAATCAACTGCGTAATACTCCTGAAGTATTTCTATATAACGTGTATAACTATCAAAACTGTCTGCTTTTAGGTTTAAACTTCAACATGAGACTTGTGAAAAATCGTACCCGACTTATTTACAAACAAGTATTACATAAGAACATAAGAAAACATAAATGCTAATCAATAGACAATATTCCTAATTTTACTCGATCATGATCTGACATTTTTGCAGTAAGAGGTTTACGGTAAGAGGCGGGTGTTAATTTAAAATAGTTAAAACTGCAGAAATCGGGTACCTCTTTACACTTCTGTCGCGCTCATCTTTAAACCGAACCGTAGAAAATATTGATAGTGATACTCTACATAGAAACGATTAACTAATATATCACACTTTATTTTATGTGCATTTGATAAGCAGTCTCAGAGTTATGAGTCTTCAAACACATGTCTCCATACTATTATTTAGCGCCGGGCAGCGCTGTACGCTATTTAGACGCGTATTTCTCGAAAACTTGATTTTAGCAGTAAGACCCCTTTCTTCCGAGCGGGTCACATATATGAGTGTAAATGTATGTCAAAATTTATTTCTTAAGACTACTTACTGGAACTATACTTCAAAACATTTTTTCTACTTTGCGTTCGTTAGAAACTCATAATGAAACCACTTTCGGTGTCGCTATGAAAACACTAGATCACAACCTCTTAGTAACTTTTAGTTTTTTGGCGAACTCATTCCAAAACAACTCGTGCGCCAATTTTTGTCTTATAAAACTTGTATCATAATATATTATAGTGATAATTGTTAAATTAAATTTGAAAGTGTTAAGACATAAATTACAAATTTCTCAGTATGGTGGAGGAGCCGGGCTCGAAGTAAGAAAAAATACAAATAAGCGAAAAAATAAACAAATTTTTCTACATTAATAGCATACTACTTTTTTATATCATGGATTTTAAAAAAAATAATAATTAAACCGCCGCACTCAGCAGTCTGCATACGCAATCGCAACCAGATTTTAATAAACTCGATTTCATTAAAATTTATCACGTTCGATATCTGTTCACCAACTGTAATAAAATTTGAATTCTACCGGATATATACCGCATTTCAAAATTGATTTTCTGCGATTCATTCAATCATAACAAAATGTAAAAGTTCGACGGCAAACTAGGTTTTGTCTAACTCGAACTCGAACGCGAACTCGAACTCATTACTCTGAAACACTGAAAAGTTACAAGTAGTTTGCAGTGAACCCGGATGGAACAAAATTAAATTAAAATGGCTATGGAGGAAGTCGTTTGGTTAATACCTCACGTTCATTTAAATTGCTCTGTAGATAATATAAGTGATGTAGGCACTATTATTTAATTCAGTAACATTTTAATTTGATGATTTTATCGTGGATATTTATATTTCAAAATGACGTGACCACACCTTATTTGCAGTTAATTTAATGTATATATTTCATTTCACGGCAATGTTATATCTTGTATTTAAATTGGGGCCTGTGGCAAGAGAATTTATTGCAAGTCATAATTTTAATTGCAACAAAAAACATGTTTTGATTCTGAAATTAGGTGTGCAAATTGCGTATATAAATTGTGTGAAAGCGTGGTGGTCCAATTACATTAATTGCTTTGTATAAAACGATTTGTAGATACAACAATAGGATGCGGGATTAATGTTAAATTTATCGTAGCAATTGAATCTGTACAAAGGTTATGCATTGCCAGGAATTGCCAATAAAAGGAGTTCACTCAAATTTAAAAAAAAAATATATCATTAAAAATCGATATTATGGTGAAATTTTGTAAACACTTACTGTAATTAAACGCTGCGGTATTCCCTTTTATCCAAGGTAATATTTTAACGTACAGAAATATGTTGATCTCAAGGGACCGAGAAAGGGAATCGTACGGAACCCCCCTCATATTTTTTACTTTCGAGGCGCTAACCTTTTTCTTGCCGCATTACGAATTAATTCTCCAGATCAATCTTTCAAATGCTACATTTTAGGTACCAGGTAATTTTTAGATTTTTTACTTGTTTGACCTTACTAGGAGAACATTCTGGGTACCAGATAAAAATACTGGTCTAATAAATATCAAATATTGATATAAATTGCTCCATAACGTTAGAGGTGGTTGTATGGAAAATGTAGATGATAAATTTCTAACGTATTTTATTGTTGTTCTTTTGGCTACATATTACGATTTTCAATCGTCATCAGGCCGAGCTACGAAAAGTAATACAAGAAACATCCTTAACATCATTCACACAATCATTTACATAATAAATACAAAAATAATAAAAATCTTTACCGTCTAATTCGGTTGGTCAATGTGCGTCATATAAATATCTAGGTTATGGATAATCTCTGTCTTAATTCTCACAACGTACATATCTAAAAAATACAAACTATTGTTTAACACACACACACACACACACACATGTCAGTTACAAAGGGATAAAAGGCTTACATGTAGAGGTATTTTCGTTGACTTAAAATTAATTTGAAGAAATGGAGATTATGAGACACCATGTAAGAACGCCAGGCCTGCTGATGAACGAAATTATCGAACTTAACCCCCACCGAATATTCGCGCAACTTTTTAAAATTCCCGCCACGCACAATCTGCCGTAGACGCCACAAGATAATGGTTGATACCATTCACGTTGTAATTTCGCACGCTTGCACTAAAGGGAAGTGAGTTAATTTTAAGTCAACGAAAATACCTTTACATGTAAGCTTTTCATTCTTTTGTATTGACATGTGTGTGTTAAACAATAGTTTACATTTTTTAGATATGTACATTATGAGAATTAAGGGAGATATATACATAACTTAGATATTTATATGACGCTCATTGACGAACCGAATTAGACGGTAAAGATTTTTATTATTTTTATATTTATTATGCAAATGAAAATCGAAACATGTAGCCAAAAGAACAACAATAAAACACGTTAGAAATTTTTGATCTACATTTTTCATATATATAAAATGTTTATGAATATTTAAAGGAAAGGGAGTGCTGTGTATCATAAAAACGAATGATAATACCGACGAAACTACACCTCAACTATATTTTCAATTTTCGCTTTTCTAGAAAAAAATAAAAGGTACTCTATAATAAAGCGCTAACGCGGTCTGTCCTGTCTGCCTGTTCAGGTTCTCTAGCGAAGAGGGTTTACCGCAGTCTCGAGACCCGTATACCGTATGACTCCCCATCGTGTGCGGATTCATACCCCGCTCTCTCCTCCCATCCAAAAATTAATAAACAACAATAATTTGTTTTTGACTTAGTCATTAGAACCCCAAACCAATACAGTGAAAGTCATTTATAACGTCGTCGCTTATAGCGTCGAGTCGCTTATAACGTCGAAAACTGAACCGTTGGTCTTCCATATAAACTAATACAAACTAAGTCCGCGTTTAGCGTCGCCGGATATAGCGGCAAAGTCGTATGTAGCGTCGCCCGCGCCATGGATTTTGGGCATGTTATGGTCAGTTATAGCGTCCAACTGGAGTGGCAGACGTCATGCGACTTGCGCACGGGTCACTAAACTACCGCTTTGCTATCATAAAATGCTCATGTTAGCTCGCGATCGCGGGACCTGTCATCCTCCCAGTTTTCGTTTTTGCGGCTATTCTGTGCATTACAATACAAAATGTCTGGCTACAAAAGAAAAGTATTAACCATTCAAAACAAATGAGCGATCAGAAAATGGAGAAACCAATGTTGCTCTCTGCTGCACTACTTTTAACTTGACATATTCGTCAGTAACGACAATTTGGATACATATAGACAAATTTAAAACCACTCGTGATAAAAATCTCGTTAAAAATAAAAAAAAATGCGTCAATCTACACACGGCCTGCACAAATCTAGCTAATTGACATTATTGATATTATTTGTATATAATTGATATTATTTGTTATACATACCAAGTGTTCTTTTTTAATTAGTATAAATAGTAATTGGATGAATAAATCGGATTACTGTGAATATGTGTGAATTTAAAGATTGTGTAAAAAATTACAATTTTTTTGATTTTATTTCAAAATTTATTTGTGTCCGGATTTAGCATCCAGTCGGATATAGCGTCCAAATTCCGCGGTCCCTTCGCGGACGTTATATACGACTTTCACTGTACAGTATTTATAGAAAACCGACCAGTACACTCATAGTAACAGCCACATTTTTACAAAATCCACGTAAAATAAAGTTGTCAGCATTTCAACTCTTTTCTCAGACTTATCAAACCCCCTTTATCAAACACAAAGTTTACTCAATAATTCAATCCCATTACACAAATTGGAAACAACAACGCTGATAACTGTTGTTATAGCAAACCAGCGCTGTTTTTTCCAAATGAACTGGTACATTTTATTTCTAAAATTAAGTTTAAGAAGTTTACTAACTATTAGCAGCGCAAACTATTAGCAGTTTTGACATGTTTTGGTCGAAATTTATTCACATTTTCGATTGCAAGTAAAAAATGGTTAAGCATAAATGGACTAAGTCTGATATCACTATTCTTATGCTTATCTTTAACTAACCTGTGAGCGGCATTATTAAATCCGACCTAACTGTCAAGCGGGTCAGTTTTACAGTCTGTCCATTATTCCAAATTTAGTGAAACCAAGCTGTTTGAAAGTGAAAGAAATTCCTAATAACAACTAGAATGACCATTATTTCGACACTGCGTTCTACAGAACTGAAGGAAAGAAAGCAAGCATTCAACTTGATTAATCTTGAATGTATTTTGTTTAGTTTGCGTCTAGGGCGCAAGCCACCGTTTGTTTTATTATCAATTATTTATGAAATTATATTCATAAAGACCAGAGAAACTTTACGATTTACCTGCCAGTAAAGAACGATAAAAATATTTAAAAGAATGTAAAACCTTTTGATTTAAACATTATTAATTAAAAATACCGACACATCCCCACGAACATGCACTAGAGAGTTAATTTGCTAGACGACGCGATAAAGGAGAAAATAAATAATAATGTTGCCGACAAGAAGGTATCTATGATGTGTGATGAAATTTGCACTAGCTACGATGATTCGACACTTGTTTGAAGTTGCTAAAACAAATTAGACTATTTTAACAATTAAAGAAGACGCTAATTTTTATGTTAACATTTCATAGATAACTGTATTCCTGACAGCGTTATAATCTTCATCTCCGTTCCTCATCATAACGATAATAAGTAGGTTACGATATGTATTTGTGCTAATAAATTTGTTGAACCATTAAGAAAGACGTGCAAAACGAATGAGTTTTGTATCATTACATCTAATCTCCAGCCGGTAAGACTATTGTTTTCCAGTGGCCGAGTTTGTGTTCATAGTGAGATGGAAAAATTCTAACCTAAAATTCTTCTTCGTTGAAATCACGATCCACTACTACGGTCTGCTCACGCGCATCAGCCACGCCTACAAGTGACGTCAGAGCGACAAAGAAGCGGAAGTAGTGTTAATATGGCGTTAATTTCGATGGCTGCCTTAGTGGCCAATTGTTGTTGTCACGGTTGTAATGACATTTATGCGCTGACGTCATTGCGAGTAGTAGCGTTCGTTGCCATGGTAGCCAATATGTTGTTGTGGCGTTCAAGCCTTTTTGACAATTAAAGCGTTGGCATGGTTGTCAACATGTTAACCTAAATCGTTATGAGTTTATAACGAACGCAAAGTAGAAATAGTATAATAATACAAGTTTTATAAGACAAAAATTGCCGCACGAGTTGTTTTGGAACGAGGGCGCCAATCCGTCTTATAAAACGAGGGTTATATACTACTTTTTCTACTTTGCGACATTAATTTTCCATAAATTTCAAAAATTGCGGTTGTCATCTCACAATCTAGAGTTATTTTATCTTCAACAGTTGGTACTTGTAGAAAAATATACAAATACGATTGAGGCGAGCCAATAGCGATTGAGATGTCAGCCTTATTTGACACTTGACGTCAACATCATCAATCTCGGCAAACTAAAAGTTACTAAAAGTTTGTGATCTAGTGTTTACATAACGACACCGAAAGATGTTTCGTTATGAGTTTATAACGAACGCAAAGTAAAAAATATAATAATTCTTTATTTAATGTTTTTTATGTCTCGCGTGCAATATGTACCAGCATTAGCACATGTCAAGCATATCACACTCAAAGCCACAAAGCCACGTAGCCACACGTTCGAGAACACGCCCAATATTACACATACGAAACACGCTCAATATTACCCATACGAAGCCACCCAACGAAATCGAGCTAGAATCGACATAAATGCATTTCAATACTCCAGAAACGCTAGACGCGTCAACATAAAACGGCATGTCTACCCTATGTGCATTCGGCAATCTACGTCAGCGAAATCCACCGCATATTAGGTAGATTTAACCAGACAAGCGCGAGTCGTAACAAGTCTTTATACGATCAGTTCAACGTGTGCCATTTTCGTCAGTAATTTGAAATTGTCAAAAGCTCGCTGCGTGGCATCTGCGCCTGTGCATAAGGTGAGCTTTTGTGTAATTGCGTCGCTCAGTTCGGTGCCCTTTTCAGAAGGTTTCAGAAGGTTTCAGGAGGTTTCAGGAGGTAAACCGCACCGCGTCGTGTCGTAACGGCTTTGATCTCCGCATGGTTGCACGTCACGGCGCTCGAACTTGATCCGTCGCAACCGTTTACCGTGTACGTAAGTTTATATCCCGTAAAATAAATGGTCAATGAGAACGCGTGGGTTCCATCCGCCAACCTTTAGGTCTCTGCGTAGGTACTACGCTTGTGTAGGTTTATGGGGGAAGCTTTCCGGGTTTTGTATTATTTCGGGAAAATTTAATTGACAACATAATTAAGGGGAGAAACACGATGTGGAACAGATGTATGTACAATCAAATCAAAGTGTTTTAAAGTGAATATTAAATTAAAATTTTAGATACAAATATTATATACGAATATTTAAAAAATATTTTACACAAGAATGAATACAGCCCAGAGTTCAATACATATTTTCTTTTCAGCATCTCTCAGATAAGCAGCTCAATTATAACACCATCAGCAACACAATTACAAATAAAATAAATTTGGTATTGGAAAATTGGAAAGGAAAAGTAGAATGTGGGAAAAACAAGTTGCAGTTTTTGTGGACTTAAAAATAGCGTTCGAGACTATTTGTCGTTGAACATTATTATATAACTAATGGAAACTTACAGAATCAGTAAATCTTGTGATGTGCACCGATTTGCAGACGATACACTAATATCAATCGCAGGTTATCTATATTAATATATTACATATTTTTGGGTACAGATAAAGACAGATAAAAATACAAGAAAATCGAGGCATAATTATATTACAATGCTGAGGTTAAGAAGTATTGAGACAATGTTGACCAAATTAAAGTTCTTGAACGTTAAATAAGGAAAGTTAAATACATTTCTCACGTTAGTATATAAATGTATAAATAATGAATTGCATAGTCGAATAGTAGAATGAATACAATAGTCATCAGCATGAGTACGATACTCGCTAAGTCCTTTTAAATCATCATGTCGGGTGTACATGTATTGGCTAATTTTAAGTAGTTTAGTACTAGAGAAAACATATTTGTTGTAATATAATTAGAAGCCCATAACGAGGTAAATATTTTTTAAATTGTTGTACAAAAGTGAAAACGAAAAGTACTCGTGACACCACCATAAATGGTGGAAATGTGTGAATATACCGGGTGGTCTTTTTAACTTGAGACTCCTAAATATCTCGAGAAATATCCATGGTACGACAAAAGAGAAAACTTGTAGGACGCAAAGGGGGAAATGAGATGGCGATATCAGTTTCATTGCAGATGGCGCTGCAATCGGTGAAAATGAGGTTAACTTAATTTTTTTAAATGGGAATACCCAACTTTTTTTTATCAAATTACGATTTTACGCTAAATAAGAACAATCTTTTGTCTAAACATTTTTTTCGTACGATGCAACTATCAAAAGTTATTGACGATCGAAGTTTGTGGCGTCCGCGGTAGTTACAACCGCTGCCGCTGCATGGGATGCGCTCGCCGGCTGGCAGTCAAAGCGACGAATGAGTAGACACTCATGGTACAACGTAGGAAGGTATGTGCATAACGGGGACACGTTTTGGTTTCTCGCGCGTTGCCCCGTCATGCGCATAGAGTTTGTTGACGCACGAAGAAAAATGCATCGTACGAAAAAAAGTTTCAGACAAAAGATTCTTCTTATTTAGCGTAAAATCATAATTTGATAAAAAAAGTTGGGTATTCAAATTTAAAAAATCAAGTTAAACTGATATCGTTATCTCATTTCCCCCTTTGAGTCCTACAAGTTTATTTAAGACACTTTTGTCGTACCATGCATATTTCTCGAGATATTTAGGAGTCTCAAGTTAAAAAGACCCGGTATACAGTGCGTCCCACCTTTTTCTCGCAAAAATTATTTTTAGAAAGTAAATGTCATTCTGTTTAAAACTTTTCATATGGACCTAATTATTTTCTCAAATCGTTAAAAAGTTACCCCCTTTGAAAAACTAATAAAGTAAAGAAAAATAAAATACATAGATTCCAAACAATGCGACCACGAAGAAAGAACACAATCAATATCCATAACAACAATAAAATTTAAGTAAAAAATTCAAAATAACAATAATAAATTAAATACATACATAAAAGAATAAATCATAAAATTAGAAAATGTTCACAGAATTTGTTTTCCACAAGTAAATGTCATTCTGAGTAAAGGTTTCATGTCGACTTATTGGGGTTTTCAATACCTAAGGAACTTAGAGCCGTTTAGAATACAATTTTGTTAATATATCAAACGGCAGTAAACAGAAAACAGATAAGTCCAGATGAAGGTTTAGTCGGTAAGACATCTACTTACTGGAGAGAAGCTTTGCGGAAAAAAGTAGGACAACCTGAATATAAAATTGTTAAATTGGCAGTATCTTTTGCCTTGCTGAAAAACTTGAATAAAAGATGTTTTTTTAGGTTTAGATTAGGACCCAAAACTTAATAATTCAATAAATTTTACAAAATCAAAATTCTAACCGTAATTCATACGTACATTTTGATATCCAATAAATAGAACAATCGAGAAAAAAATCACATTTTTACTCTTAAAGTTGGTGCTTATAAATCATCCTGTACACAATTGAAATGTAGTCATAATTAATTAACGACTAGGAATTAATTTTATTCTACGCTCGTTATTGTTTTTAAATGATTATGTATTTTATATGATTAAAAACAATTGCGATAAAGTTATTTGAATATTCTACACTTAATTAACTTATAATCTATCAGATCTTATCAATTTTTAAATTTATATTAACTTAAATTCGAAGTTAAAATCGTAAAGTATGTATATATATTTTTATTGTTTATGTTAAATGAAAAATACGAGTATACCTATAATAATAAAATGGAAAAAAATAAATAATAAAACTCAGCAACGAAAAGAATGCTCAAGTATATAATTAAAATTGTTGCATGAATTTTGCAGATGCAGAGAGCGATTTTTGTGAAAGCCATGCTTATCTTTAATGATGGATTTTTTTTTTACTTTTGTACTACTAAAAATGCTTGACAGAATTTGATCCTACGCCTTTACCAGAATGTCAAAAGTGGAATTTATGATGACAACTGCCGTAGTACGGTGTCTCCACTACTTCTACCATCCCGTTCCCAAAATAGAATTATACTACAGGTGTGCTATCGACAAGGTAAATAGCGTTAATTATTCATAGAGTTTATTTGTGCTTATTCCATCATTTAACAGACGGTCGCGCTGCTCTCACCCCAGTAACCCGTATACCACTCCAGTAGACATCAGTTATATTGAAATATAGCCTCCAGATAGCACCATACCTACAGGAAGAGACAGAGAGAGATGAAATAAAAGGAAGGACTGGTGTTTCCGCTGTGGTTTCAAGATATCCAGGCGAACTGTCCATGAATTATTAACCTCCGTTTAAATCGAATCTAAAGTATTTCACCCAATTCCATCACGTTTGAAAAATAGCTTATTTTTCAACGAGCGCAGATAAATCGAATGGACTAACAAAACACCAACAACAACTAATAAATTTTGCGTCGGATTGATTGAATTGGTTTCTAAAGTGGGTCAAATTCTATTAATATTGACTGATAAAAGTTTTTTCAGCCACAATTTGTTTTACAGAAAATTCGAACACAGAAAAATAACAGAAAACGAATGAGCGATTTAATATAAAACATGACGACTAACTTAATAAACATGCTTATACCAATAGGCAGGTTTAAAAATAATAATTGTTAACAATTACAATATATCGTGTCTTCATCTCGAGCGTCATTTTGGTATATCGCCCCAAACTATCGCATTGACTTGATCCCACGGTAATCTTAATTAATTATAAAATCTAATTGGAAAATGCAGGGCCGCAGCTTCTGGACGGTTCTCGAGTCAGTTAAATTTCAAACTTCAAACACTTAAAATACTTAAGCACTTGCGGTTTTAGGTACAAAATTAGATAGTATCAACTTTCGAAATGGTGTAGGGAAAGTTAATCTTGTGAAATATCATATAAAAAGCTCTTCTAAAACAAAGTCGATTATGCCTGAATATTCTGTTTTATACCCAAATTTTATGATATTTGGTGTAAATTGGTAAGAAGAATTTCATAAAAGTCACTTTAATTCTCCGAACCTATCATGATGTTTTTACCGCGAACCGATTGTTGCAGAATCTGATAATAAGTAACATCAAAATTAATACTGACTGTGTAGAGAATATACTTATTCCTGTGAGATCAAATAATACATATTAACCTGTTTCTCAAAGAGGCTTAAAATCAAGAATCAGTTTAATTTGATAGTAGGTACTCAATTTGTCAAAAATACAATAGAACTAAGTGACATCCTGGCGATCAATGTACGAAATCCACCAGGTGAAAACTGTTTCTAATATTCTTTTTTTTGGTAGAATTTGGAGGCAGAAGTTCTGAACGAAGTCTAGTTTTTTAGAAAATCAGTGATAAAAAACTGCAAAAAGCATTTTTTGCACCCAATTCCGCTTTCGGATTCAGGTTCTACTGAAAAAAGCATACTGCATGGTTAAACACGTGAACGAATTTATTTCTTTGGCAGAACATGTTTATTCATGAATTTTTGGCAACTTTTGTACTCAAATTACATTTCTTGTATTAGATTATAAAAAGGAAATTCAATTATGATTAGATAAAATTAATACTTATCCAGAATATTTGTGGTTTTCAAAAATATAAGATAACAAAGAAACATCAAAAACGATTCTGCTCTTCCAAAATAAAAACCATTATTCACTACAGTATGATAACTCTGTTAATAAGCTAATCGACAACTATAGTATTGGCTCCTGTGTTTGAAGGCAAAAAACAGACAAAAATGAAATAAAGTGTGTCATACTCCTGAATCATTTCTACATAAGTTGTGTGAGTATCAATACTTTTTGCCTTTCGGAGTAAACATGAGCGCAAAATGAAAAAAGGTACCCGATTTTTGTACTGTTAAATTAACGCTTATCTTTTCGCTCAGGATTATGATTTATGACACACTTTATTTAGTTTCTTTCTGTTCAGTAGTTTTAGAGTTATGAGCCTTCAAACACAGGAGTGAATACTATCGAAACGAAATATGTCAGTTAGGGCGATTCCCCCGTGCGATGTCACATATATGCGCTTTTTTACCATACACTTCCGCTAATCTCTAAAAAACCGACTCCGGAAAAAGAATTAATAGAGCATTAGAGCAGGATGTACTAGAAAGAAGATATTTTGAGAAAACTGAATTAGGGGGTAATCTTGCCACTCTGGTGGAACGGGCTCGTGTGCTACGACGTCGAAAACTAAAGTATATTATGCAGGGCGTCAAAATGTACTTAAATTGAAAATGTCGATTTATATGGACTTTTTATGTCAGGCCATACAACATCACTGAACTCAGAAATCAATCTTAATTACACTACTAAATTTTAGAGAAAACAAAAGTTGAAATTTACCTGTCAAAAAAATAACGTAGCTAACGAGATTCTACCGCCACTATTTAGTACAAAATAAGCCATTATGTTTTCTTCTTTGGCCAAATCAAGGGAATAACGTTATTGCACGTAATTGCTTATTTAATACACCTTGTATATAACACAGTGGCATAGCTACATTAGGGTGGAGCTTAGTTACTCTTAACGATTTTTTTTTCAAAAATTAGATGCACGCCACCCCTGGAATTTGTTCTACATACTGAAAAACTAATTCCCTCCAAATTTTAACTCGATCGGACAATGGCAAGCCGTGCCGCAAAGGCTTTGATTATGCAACAAAAATAAACTTTACCAAAGATAATAATAATAATAATAATAATAATCCACGCCTTAGCATCATAAAGATGAAAATAAAGTTATGTAAAAAATACATTTTTAAAAACTATGTTTTATACAAAAATTGTACTAAAAATTAAATATTTCTGAAAAATTAAACAAAAAAAATCAAAATTTTGGAAAGTTTCCTAAAAATTTTCTAACTTTTTTTCTTGATTCTTGCATCGTCACTAGAAATCTATTCACATGCAAAATTTCAACTCGATTGGAGCTTGTATGCAAAATATCGATTACGAGATTTGAACGTTACAATATCAATATCCGTTACAAATACGACTACCGGATTTTGATTTTGTTCAATTAAAAGAACGGGGAATATCACGTAAACTAAGACCCGTATCGACAAACTAATTGAAAATGTCTCCATTCATGACCAAACTTAGAGCTGAAGCTTTCTTTCGAAAAGGTCCAAAGGAACTGGAGGTTTAGTCTTAGCATTTTTGAAAGATTTTGCAAATAAGCCGCCATTTCTGGAATTTCGTCGAAACAGTTAAATAATAAATTAAAGTAGAGGAAATTCTGAATAATTTATGACTATGACATTTTTTGGTAAAATTAATAGTTTAGCTGCATGAGCAAATTCTATTTTATCGAGATCGGCCGTACTGCATTAAAACAAGTAGCCAGAATTTGTCAGATATTTTGATTCTAATGACAGTAGGTAGTGTCAAACGCTAATGTTTTGGCAATACCAGTTTCATTTTAATGCAGACATGGCCGATCTCGATCAAATAGAATCTCATGCAGCTAAACTATTAATTTTATATATAGTATGATAAAGTCATGTGCCGGGCCACATCAGATTTTTTCATTTCCAGATTAAACCAGAAACTCGGTTTATGAGTTTTTATGAAGAGCTTGCTTAAAAAAACAAACATTTACCAGCTTTAGGTGTAATAGTAAATGTAATAGATGTTATATTCATAAGGAGTTATATGTGTAACTACACCATACCAATCTATAAGTCAAAATTATGGTAATTAAGTCAAGTGCAGAAAACATAAAGGTCCTTATAGTTTAATTTAGAAAATCTGGCCAATCGAATTTTACACAAATGTTGTTACAAGTTTTTATTTAAATCTTCCCATTTTACGCCCTTGCGACTCGTGCGCCTAGAGCAGTTTATTCCAACTGCTCCGCAGTAGCTACGCCACTCATATTACCATATAAAACCTTATATTCAATTACATAATTATCATTTCTCCATCGCGTGTCCGATGGATGCGCTGTTGTTTTGCCCGTTGTGGTTGTATTTGATCGTGTGTTTAAGTATTTATGAACATTTTCTTGTTTAGGTTATTGGGGTTATTATTGCTAACGAATCGCCATAGAAATTTTCTGACAGTAAACCATTTTATTAATTCTTATTTATCTTGCTTATATGTTTTTGCTCGCCTTTTTGTTCATGCTCATAAAAATATACTAGTATTTTTTTTACATTCTTCAACGTCAAAGCGTTGACTTGGGCCTCGACGTTATCCTTTTTCAATTTATTTTCGCTCTTTTATCACACGGACGTGACACAGGATTTTTCCAATTATCATATCAAAAGTATACCGGAACATGGGACCGGCAAAACGCCGGTCTGAACACTCTTCCGATTTTCCTTTCGATTTCACAGTCTCCAAGAATAGATTTTTACCACACTTATTTATTTATAAAATCTAATGAAATATAAATATTTAAACATTCATACAAACCAACAATAAACGTTATACCAGCTACCATTTAAACCAATTCATCTTCAACACTGCGAAACGTTCCTTCATGTTATTTTCATAGCTTAACTACGTAATCGTATGCACTCATGTTACATGTACTCCCATTACAGAACTGTGCAGAGCATTAGCCGGAAAGTAAAGCTCATAAACGGCGACACACTTGGCAAGTGCGCCGCATTTCGCTCGCGAAAAAGCAAATAATATACCAGCTAGCAGAAATCATTCGCGACACCACGGCTAAGTGGCAAACTGGCAACGGTCTGCCGCTCCATAATCGTACACGTAGCGCACTGCTGGATCCGTAGATTAATGCGTGTGCTATCGGGATACAGCGCTCTAAAATACGGACTCCGAAAGTTTCAGGATTTCAGGATGAAGTTGATATTTACAACTGGCGGCAGCTTCGTTAAAATGGGTCCGTACTTAAGGCAATCCGTACGCTCATTTCGTTAATTGCATTAGTAATTATGGCATCTTTATAGCCGGCTCCGGTACGTAAATGCACTTCGCTGGTGGATGCCATCAACATTCCGGACATTTTTAATGAAAATTTGGATTGTTTCTGTAGAAATGGTGTCGATCGATTGGTTTAAAGTGAGATACGAGTTGCTAGCAAATGAGAGGGGATGTTGTGATTCTTTGGTGGATCGTATAATAAAAAGACAAAACTTTGTTACTAGGTTATGTGAAATGCGTACACTTCAAGCATCATCAAATTGAATGTATAATTACAGTCATTTCTCGAGCAAAAAAATTACCCATCGTTTCACTGTGCACCTACAAGGATTTTTTTCCATTGTAGTTAATATTTGAGTGGTAATTTTTTTCTGCGATATGTGGAATTATTGATAGAATGTCGAACGTATGTCTCCTCTAAGACACACTAAGTATAGTACGCAAAGATCCGTTGATCGCCATACATAAAAATAATGATTTTTATCGAAGAATGTTTGTTGTCAACGATCTCCAATATAAATTTTAGCGGTCCTTAATCTCCATCGTCAAAGTCAAAATTTCCCTTAAATATTGATAAATAATACTGTAATAAATGATAAAAGGACTAATGTATAGCTGGAAACTGGCTCAATCTTCAGAAAAGAAGATCTGGGCTGGCGTAAACTTTTGCGGAGCTAAAAATTGCGCGGGGTCAAAAGACACGGAAACAAAACAAATCGCAAATAACGCAACAAAACGCAAATAAGCTAATTTATACTTTGCGATGTCAGATCGATACTTACGTAGTAGTAAAATATGTGAAGTATCATAAATAAGATTGAAAATGTGATTTGAGCATATAATAAGTTTTGTCTATTAAACTAAACGAAAAAATACAAATGTAAGGAAAGATTGCTATAACTTCTTTTAGCATAGTTTTTCTAACATTATTTAGGAAAATAAATGTAATAATTTTTTGTAATAAAGCTTTTATAGTTATAGCATTTTATCATGTTTATAACTTCCGTAACTTGCGATAGCAAGTAGTATTGTTTTTTTTTTCTACAAAATGGTATATTTTACGCTCTCTCAAATTTAGTATAGGATTGTTTCCCTGAATTGAAACATACTCAAATAAAATGCCTTATCAGAAAATGTTCAAGAAAAGGCGTTGCAAATCGTAATATATTAGTGATATTAGAAGAACATGGATTATGTGAATAGACAGAAACTGAATAAATATTTTTGGCAGATTTATCATGAATATGGATTGATAGATATGAAAATCATTTATGTCTTTCTGTTTTCAATACAAATACTTTTATTTATTTATACAGTGAGCGCGTAAAGTATGGAAACATGACAAAATCTCGAGAACGGTTTACTATTTTAAAAAATCCTCGAACACGTCAATTCATAATTATCAAAATACACCTTATGATATCAAATTCATTTTTTTACCTTCAGTTGTTTTTAACACATGACATCATTTTTAAATGACAACCCTATATTTTGTTTAATGAATTTGGCTGATCTTTTAATTGTCTTAATGGTAGGATAATATTTTTATGGCCTTACATAAGAAAATTTTCGAGAAAAATACAATATAAGGTTACGAAATAAAAATGACGAAATCTCCGGAACGGCTCGACCGAATTTAACGAAATTTTTGAATTTCGCTGCCGTTATTATAGTTGATGCAAAACGTTTACAGTTTCAGAGATATAACCTCAAACTTTTGAATTTGAAATAGAACACCTAAGATATTTTGACATGTTCCGTTATTTTCTGTTTTCAATTTTTAGACCTAAGTAATAAAGGCTTTTGAGAATTTCTAGATGTTTTTGATATAATACTATAACAAGCGTAGTCACATTCAATGGGCAATGGAAGACTGTAGCAGAAAATGTCAAAATATACAGGGTGTTCTATTTCAAATTCAAAAGTGTGTTCTATTTCAAATTCAAAAGTGTGAGGTTATATCTCAGAAACTGTACACATTGCATCAACGATAATAACGCCAGTGACTTCACATGGTTGCAAAATACTTAATTCCAAAGTTTCGTTAAATTCGGTCGAGCCGTTCTGGAGATGTTGTCACTTTTATTTCATAACCTTCAATTGTCCTTTTCTCGAAAATTTTCTTATGTAAGCCATAGAAATATTATGCTACCATTAAGACAATTAAAAGATCTGTCAACTTCATTAAAAAAATATAGGGTTGTCATTTAAAAAAAATGTCGATGACGTCATCTGTTAAAAACAATTGAAGGTAAGAAAATTAATTTCATATCGTAAGGTGTATGTTGATAATTATAAATCGACGTATTCGAGGATTTTTTGAAATAGTAAACCGTTCTTGAAATTTTGTCATGTTTCCATACTTTACGCGCTCGCTTCTACTATACTGCAAAAACACAACAAAACCCAGTAGGTTATGAACAAGAAAAATTTAGTATGCTTCTGAAAGATTGCTTTATATAATTTATTTATTTATTTATTGTTGGTGGAAAATTTATTATTATTGTTATTACCATTCCTCTATTATTGAAATATTTATTTCCTTCTTCGAGATGATTTACTGTATAAGTTCAATAAAATGTTTAAATAACTAGGTACTAGTATAATAACTAGGTTATTAATTATCTCTTACCTTCTGTTGCCAAAAATCCAATTGCTTGATCCATACCGCCACCCTGGGTACCAATGTATCGTTCACACTCAGCGCATAGACTAGCAATTTTCTCCTTTGATAACGACAACTGCAAAAATAATTGAAGAAGTAGAAGCAGTTTCGATAAATTTGTGCTAACATGGACAAAAACATTTGATAATCATAATAATCATAAAAATAATTAACACTCAAACCTGCCCTTAATTCAAGTTTGTTACTAAAAAAACATTTTGTGACTGAACATGTTATTGCTTAATGCAGATAGTATAATATTTGTCATTATTTACAATACAAAAACCCTTATTCTAATAATGGCTTATCATGCTCTAGCACGTTAACAAAGGTGTTGTGCTTAATCATTCTACCCAAGTTCCAACATACGTAAATAATTCAAGCCCACAACCACCTTCAACTAAAACAAGGGGAAGGCTTAACATTCGGTTGAAAGAAAATCTCGATTCTGTAATCTGATTGCAATGCTCATCGAGCAAGGGTTCCGGTGCGTATCTTTATCAAACAGAACCGTCGTATTAGTCCTAAGGATGCCTAGTAGGGTTAGTAGGGACCGACCTAACCTAAATTAACAATCGTTGATACCGTCGGGCGCTCATCGCGTCCTACCGTACGGTCGACCGGGCATTGTTCGGCGTTCCAGCGTAATAATTATGCTTACTCCATAACAAATTGAGAGGGCACGAACTTTCTACGCCCGCGCTATGAAAAGTGAACGCAATTATGTCGTCCAACTTTTCGGATGTTTACGCCTTACGGTCATGCATTATGAAGTAATTGGTGCATGGTGGACCCTCATTATCTCTCTAAACTTTAAAATGAGACATTATTATATTATGTATATACAACTTTTAATAATTTTAAAAATGTTTAACAAAATCAGGAAATTTCTGTTTTCAGAATTAAATTCTTCCTGCAGATCGTGTTCACATTTTATTAATTAATTAATATAACCCTATACCCACCAAAACAACAGTCATCATTCATAGTAAATTTCGGCAGTGCTACAAATTACTGATCGCTTAAAGTGTACAAATGAAAATTTGAACGTAACGCGTATATTGTTCAGTAGATAGGCAACCGAACATTGATCACAGTAAATGCGTTGCCTACCGAGGTGGATATTAAGGCGGATATTAAATTATGATATTGCTATAATCTTTACTAATTGAATAACCTTTAGGGCAAGTTACAATTTAGGCACCAACTCAGAATATATGACTGATATAAGAGTAAAGTAGGTATATTTATATTAATTTTTAATAATACCAAAAAATTTTATTTGAAAAGTTTGTTTAGATGTAAAGACTTAATTCAATTTTAAAATCATAGTGATCGGGAAAAAACAGATTACGCAAAGAATAGGGCAATTACAAAACCATCAATTAATAGACACCTTTCTATCTATTATACAGAGTGATCCATGTGAATTAATATTGTCGAATATTATTGAAGAAGAAATGTGTGGTATTTTTCAAAGAGCTGTACCACTTTTCATTTTCCTTAACTGTACCAACTTTAGAAACATAATAGGTAGGTGATGTATCAAAATACGTATCTCACAGTCCCACACTCACCATCTTTTTTTTCTATTGAACACCGGTTAAAAGAGTTAAAAGCACTGAAATTTTCCATAGTATACAGTTTATTTTAAAGATTGTTCAAACAATGATCATTATAATAAACTATATTATGGAAACGTTATTTATATATCACTTTTTTGTAGATGCAAGGATCATTAGGCAAATCAAAACTTTGCCGTATGTGTTTCCTCAAAAGCATTGACGTTGAAGTAAAGTAAGTCATTTCACTGCGTATTTTAATAAATTACATTGTTTTTCAGGTATCTTTGGTCTGATTAGTTACTGGATATTGTTTCTTTATCACTGCTTCAACAATCATAGTACTTGAAATTCAAAAAGAGATGATTAACTGAATAACATCACAGATTCTATTCAAGCATTAAGTTGTTTACAGCAAACATGAAAACATTTGAGAATGAACCATAAGTTTATCTAGTTCAAAGTTCAAAGTTTTGACAAGGAAGACAGAAAATCATTCTTTAAAACGATTTTGATGACAAAGGATGTGTCTTTTTCGAAGCGTTCTTTTGGGAAAAATGCGTCCCAAATTTGTCACATTTAACTTTCAAGAAGATATTATTATTCATAGTTTTATAGCTTCGTAAAAATATATGTTAACTATATGGCGATCTGGCAGGACTTGTTGTTCATTCGTTAGCGGTCGTAATAACTTGGCGTGACTGTATTTTATTTTTTTTTAAATCAATGTTTTTCCTGGTTGTTTTTAAATTTCAATTTAATTTAAATGACAGTTAATGTGATCCTATTTGAATCGGTCGGTTCGAAAACACTACAAGTCCAAAAAGTGAGTTCTGGGAAAATTATTTTGTCAGTGCAATATCTTGAAAAGTATAGGAGTTAGCTATTTTGTGCCAACAGACAAAATATAAAGTAGTTCACAGAGAATTAAATGTATTACATATTTTATTTATATTTGCATTAAAAGCAGAGCTATGATTAAAACAATTATCATGGATATGTACTGTTTTTGAACTCGACCGAAAAACAGCGTACATTTTTAACAATATTTGTTTGTTTAAAGCATTTAAATAATATTTTATTGTGATGTAGGTATGTATAGTGTTTTTGGTGTCAACAATAAATTCCTTATTCATTTCATATTATTCTATTTTCCGAAACACGTTAGTAATGCAGCAAAAACAAACATGTATACTTCGTACAAGGATATTATTTCCTTGATGAAATTGAAATATAAAAAGACATCTCGTACTATGCCTCGAAAACAAATTCTTTCGACAAGAAAAATGTATTTTTCTGTGGAGCATTGACGGTATGAGTATGTTTTCCTCAAATATTCGAGCAACATTCGGCGTAGTTATTTTACAGCCATAATAGAACACGTTTTTGTCCAGCCGGCCGGTCCGCTTCGAGAATTTGAAACGTGTTTTGTAAGTGCACATATGCGATGTTTGGAATCGAAATAACATTTTTATACTCTAGGAATTTTTAAGCGTTGGTTATTTATAAAATATCAATCTCAGTTTAATTTGCTTAGACGAATAATATCCTGGGTATTAAAACAACTTAACACTTTTTTTTATATCTGCAACGAATAAAATTGAAAATTCTAGTACTTCTAGTACTGTTGTTGAACTAAAATTCTTTGTTTTTTTTTTTTTTTAATTAAGGATTATATTATCTAAATAGACACCAGATCTAACGATGCTATTAACTTAACAAAACCGGATACCCAAACAATTTTTAAATGAAGATTTGCAAACAAAAACTTATTTGTTGATATATCAAATGAATCGGTCGGTTCGAAAACACTACTAAGTCCAAAAAGTGAGTTCTGAGAAAATTAACAAAATAATTTTGTTGGTGCAATATATTGAAAAGTATAGCAGTTAGCAATTTTGTGTTAATAGACAAAATATAAAGTAGTTCACAGAGAATTAAATGTACTACATATTTTATTTATATTTGATTAAAACCAGAGCTATGATTAAAACAATCATCATGGACATGTACTGTCTTTGAACTCGACGGCAAACAGCTTACATTTTTAACAATACTTGTTTATTTAAAGCATTTAAATAATATTTTTATTGTGATGTAGGTATATATGATGTAGGATTTGCATCAAACTTATTTCCCGTAATATTTGAAGATTGATAATTAAAAATGTCAGATTTTTAAAATATATTCAAAATAGCGGATTATACATAATTAGTCAAAATTACCGGAACACCTTAGTAATTCTTTAACCGTAAAGAATTTCAAAGAAAAATTCAAACAAAAGTTTTTTGGTTTTAAACAAGCTATATATTTACAATATACGGATGTTCATTTTATTCTGAAAATTTGGTAAACTTTTCTTTTTCTAATAGAACATCCTGTATATTTAAAAAAATTTAATTCTAAGAGTTTGTAAGAATCATTTTTTTATAAAATGCATCATCTTTGAGTTATGAGCAATTAACCGACCATTATAAAAAAATAAAAAAATCAAGAAAAAATAACTAAACTATGAAATAGCATAATAAATCAAATATTCAAGCTGGCAAATTAAATAAATGTGTATGTATGCGGGAAAATATTCTTAATTTGAAGTCCAGGAATTTTGATTAATTGCTTATAACTAAAAAATGACAGTATTGAATTAAAAAAATGATGTCTATAAAATAATTAATCCTGGAATTAAAAAATGTATGTTACCAAATTTCCAGAATAAACAATAGTTTGTTTAAACGCAATTCGTTTTTCTCAGTTGGAGAATTATTTAGGTTGTCGGTAATTTTGTCTATTTTTGATTAATTGATCATATGACTGATATCAGTAGAAACTGAGTAGAAACGCGTTGCATGAGCGAGCAAAAAAACACTGTTCTGGACTTGTTTATTTCGCCCAAGCATTCTCTTTAGGTCTATTCGATAGAATAAATCATAGTGAACATTTTGGCTATTTCAGTTCAAAATAGCCAATTTTGGACTTGTACTGTCGCCGATTCATTTATATGTTAAATTAAACCAATACTGGCTCCTCCACCAATAAAGTTTATTGTACTGTAATACTAAGTAACTACAACAAAGTGATATTAATTATTACCAATCTGTAAAGTTAAAAGACTAACTATGGCAACTGGGAAGAATATGGCAGCATACGAATAACCGGAATTCTTAAAATTCGTGGATTTCAATATATCAAGTTGAATATCGATTATTCAACATAAAATGGATAGAATTAAATGCTCGATTTCCACCAGATTGGACTGCATCGTGACCCCAACATCAATCTTCTACGTCATTATATAACAAGCTCCGATGCGCACACAAAGAATTTAATCTTTTCTCCGCCAACGATATTACAAATCGTTCGGTGAACTGTTTGAGGAGACCGCCACGTATTTAGTACACACAGAGAACGTCTGAACGAAATTAAATTGCAGAAAAATAACCAAAGAAAACGCTCGCAAGCGGGCGACATATACCCATTTTCCCAGAGATGACAAACGAGCGGCACTATAAAACGATCTAATCGCACTTTTATGTATGTATTTGCGCCTTCAAGTCCCTGCTGTGGTATCCTTTACGCTGAAAATGTTTGTCCATAAAGACTGAACGGTTTATTTAATGGGCACTGAAACTGAAACGGTATGCATTTTCACGCATTGTTTTATTCACATCAATGGGTTGCGATTTCAGTCCGAATGGCAAAGGTCGAGTGCTGGATTCGGTGTAGATGGCGCTGCTGCGAAGTGTTATTGAAGTAGGTACGTTGAACTTTTATAGGACGTGCATTTTAAAGTGCTTTTATACAACGGCGGGCGTTCTCTGGAACTGGTTGTCTAACTGGGTTGTGTCAACACCTAAATTGGGAAAATGTTTGCAAACTTTATGATTTTATCTTCATCGGTGGAGATACAATGTTGGCGTACGTATCCATTATTAAAATAATACAGGCAAGTTTCCGAATACTATTCAGTACCGTATAAGGCCGATTTTTAAAGCTTCATTACCCTTAATATATTTCTGAAAGAATACTCCTCAGACTTTAGAAATGTTTGTCAATGGTTGAGATAAAATATTTGGTGGAAAAAATAAGTATGGTTTCTTCAGTTATCAGGATTGTAATAGCGAGAACACTAGAAGGAAGACTGATTTGCTCAACAATATTTTTGATGTGGCGCTTACAATAAGTCATGCTGCTAACATCCTATATATCAGAAAGTTCAACTTGACAATAAGATTATTTTGAATGTCTCTGGTTTTGCAATTTTGTCTTGTATTTTGCATAATATTTATTAAGATGTAATGAATTTTTTTGACGTGTTCCATACTTTTTGGTTTAACGAATAAAGTTATTACCTATTTATTATTTATTTATTATTAATTAACTGATCTGTCCACATTAATGTTACAAACAAAAGAACCATCAACATAGACAGAAAAGTGATCTCTCGAACGAGGAGAGAATTACTTGGCAGAAGTAGTTGCCAAGTAATTCTATAGAAAGTATAAATTTTTATTCCCGGTAAATATTTTTAGCTACTTAATGTAAGAATTTTAAAGATTTGGCACAAGCACGTTTTCTATTGCTAATTAACAAGATTAGGTATGTTATATTTACTTACTCGTTCTAAACTGTTGCGTGCGTTACATCAAACTATTCCGTGTTGAAACGTTTATTGTACATTATAAATCACAATACACATCCCCAATAAATCACAAGGCACATCCCCTACGGGTACTTCGTTGTTGTTTTCATACTAGGTTAGGCTCCTTTACGGCGCCAGCACCACGCGCGGGCGCGTGAGCCTTGACAAAATCACGGTGCGCATATTTATTCCAGAGAAAGGAATTACTTGAAAGAAGTGAGAATCACTTCAGTTAAACAATTGGTGGGTTTTTATTCACTAAAGAATACTTACTTATATTAAATGTCTTATATTTTCTTGGATCAAGTAACTACGCACTTGGATGGATTTACTATTACTTCGTTGGAGAAATTAACATTTTTGGGACGAAAAATTCAATTACTTCTTTCAATACAATATTGGTTCTTATAAAGAAAGCATTTAGTTGTTGACAGCATTTATCTGAGAAATTATTTCACTTATATTGAGTATGTGGCATTTCTTGTATATACCTAACTTTCTACATCCAAGTAAATATGCATTTGAATCTAGTAAATAAATTCAAGAAATTATGTTTTCTCGTTCCAAATAATCTCTTTTCTGTGTGTACGGTGGAAAGAACACGTTAAGAACTTAAAGAGTAAAGCTTGGCTTCAAGTACAGAGAACTGTACTGGCGTTTGAAGAGAAACTCTCATCTGTCAAGGTTATTGCCAATTTAGTTATACGGCATTCAACTTGGGGGTTTCACTAAAAAACTGACTATCGAAGGAATCCAGATTTTCAAATATAAAGTACTAAGGAAATGGTGAACGCACCGTGATCTTGGTGTCCCACAAGTCATCAAGAGATGAAAATATATTTGCCTCCAAGCATGAATCTTTGAACAACCAGAATCTAGTACAAACAATTCAGAACAATCGAACTAGTTCAGTAAAAAGTAGACCACAGTGAGTAAAGTGTAAGTGCTTCTAGTTTAAACAAAAATTTGGATTTTGGGAGGGAAGCGACTCTTTATCAAACCTTCATTAGGCACCAAATTAATAAAAGAAATTTAAGAAGTTTAAACTTACTGATTTTTTTTTCTGTTTTGTTTTACTGAGTTGTTGCCTGATGAAGATAAACAGTCGAAACGTTGCAAATCATAAAAGGTTGTGATTATTCTGGCTGGTCGCCCCTTCCAAATCCCAAAATTTTGTGTCAACAAGTCGACCAAGACTTGTTGCCTGGCTTCTCGTTTAGGATAAAGTAAATAAAGGTCATCAGTGATAGTCAGGTACCAAATCCCAAAGAATTAGATTCAAATTAATTAATACAGGTGATTTTTCAGGTTTTTTGTAATCAAAATGATGACAAACAACACGACGACCATGACGTGAAATCACTGTCATTAAATTGTCTGCAAACTATATTGTGATTCTAGGTCTAACAAATTGTACTGGTATATAAAGTACTTAGCACTGTTTCTCTTAAACGATTTTTCTGTGAAATGTATCTATTTTTGACAGCTACCTAAATCATGGAAAATCAATTTAGAGGTTCCTTGAGAAACCTAAGGAAATAATAGCCCAAAGGCACAAAATTGCCAATTTTCAGTATTTGAGGCAACCTACTAATGACCAAAGATCTTAAATAGACCTATTACTAAATGCTCTGAGAATGATAAAACCAAGTGAGCCAAATGGAGAGTATTTGCTGTTTCGGAGAATTGTTTTTTTTTTATCCAGAAAAGATTAAGAAATCGTCCAATGGACATTTTATGTTAGTTTTAAAATTATATTGCTGAATTCTAGTATTTGTATTATTTATTTGATTTTGTATTATCTCATCTTATTTTGTTGTACTTATTGTTTCCATAAACTAGTTACTATTTTGAGCTAGGGCAAAAAAAAGTGATATCAAGTCAAAATTGTCGATTTTTAAGTTTTATCAGAAGATGTTTCTATGAATGTTTCATCACTCTTTATTTCTTATAAGGGCACTGTAGGTTCTTAAATAATCCTTTTAGTCCACAGATAGTTGTGGTATACAAATAGTAACATACTTTTAAGAGACCTTTAACAGTAGTTCTTTTTTCATAACTGAGTTTGTGAACAACATTTTTAAACCATTATATCTATCAATATTTTCTCAAATCGAGCTCTCTTTTGTTTTAAAGACTCTTCATAATCTAAACAAGAAACAACAAAAAAGCTAAACATCTAACTTTTTCCAAATCGTTTAACATATACAAATATTTTTGTTCCTTAATTATATTGTTTTTATCTGCAAAAATTCGAAGTTTGCTTTTTGGATAGTTTTTGTATAAACCCTCATCAGATTCGATGTTTTGATTGTGGATTTATATCTATTTGGTTTTGCTATGGTAGAGTGCACTGACTTAATTTTTAAACGTTCAATCAATAATATTTTGATTCTTTTTTGTTATCCATTTTTCAGCAATAAAATGCATAATTATTATATTATATGTATTTTACCTTATTCTCTACCTGAAACTTCATTGTTTGCACATTACTTTAGTATATCAATAATAGGTTTACCAGCTATTATTGGGAATAACAATTTTCGCGGTTCATATTAATTTCTTTTGGTTGTGGTCCATGGTGCAAAGTGATGTAATTAGTGGAAAGAAAAGGCTATTTATTTCTTGTTTTTCAAGCATATGTAAAAAACTTAAAAATGAATGTTTTTATCGCAAACAAAACTGTTAAGTTATTCAACAAAATATAAGTAAACGAGGCAAATCATTAAAAAAAAAAATAATGATAATATAAATTTAACCATAGCCCGTTTAAAATAAACCACACCCACACTTGATGACAGTAAACACCTAATATAATACAAACAAGGCCAAACACTGTCTCTAAAGTTTAATTGGAGGAGATTGCTATTTAACAAGCACTTTACAGCAAAGACATGTTTACAAGAAAATACCGTATACATCGCCACTTACTTAAAAGCCCCACTAATTACGCAGACATAATTTCATCTTGAAGTTATATTACTTACATTATGGGCGTAAGAAGTTGCTAGGGCTGCGGCGCTCACAAGGGCGCTACTGCTTGACAGGCCCGCGCTGGGGGGTATCGTTCCGTTCACTAAAATGTTTAACCCTCTCAAAGGTGTAGTTGAGGGCAAAATATCGAGGATGCCTTTGATGCCGCAGTGCACATACTGGAACCACTTTGGTGCCCCATCGCCAACGTTCACTCTGAAAAACAACAACAGGCAAACTTATTAATGTATATACAAGGAGAGTCACTAGAGTCGCAATGGTCGATAGTGTCTTATCTTAGAGAGACGGAAAAAAATATTTTATGCAAAAGTTGTTTGACCCATCATTTTCTACAACAGGAAATATATTTTTATTTATACAGGATACCCAGTATATATCATATATATCCAACTGTCCAGATTGTAACCGCGTAAGGAAAATGGTTTCTCAGATGTTCTTCAGTGGTTTTTCAAAATGTTGGCAAATGCATGCCCTTTTCAAAAACCACGTAAAGACGACATTTTTACAGATATTGTCCTAAACATTCTGTCAGATAATGACTAATACCATAGCTAGATGCTGGTGTCATGAAAAATTAGATGCATTATACAGGCTGGTCGTAGGATGAAGTAATTCTTGAACATTTTGAAATGATTTTGAAGTTGCTTTTAGTTTACGTTCAGTATGTCGTATATCTATTTTTACTGGTTTTTGTGATATTTGCAATTTAAAGAGTTGTATGCTATTATGCGAGTAGTACCGTATTATTATATTTCTCTGTTAACAGTGTGTTGGGTAATTTGATATAAAATATTTAAAGGGTTATTGAAGATGGCCTCTTCTAGAGAACCTATTTAACTAGATTTATTCATATACTAAGTATTGCGGTTATCAAAATATTACGAAATTTGAAGTGTTTTGCCATTTTTGCAACCATACAGCCAATTTGTTCACTTGTAAAAAATTGCCCAGACGTTTCATTGTAGTGGTATGTGCGGTCAGACACAAAACAAACAAAAAACGCTAAAATCTTACTTGATGAGCAACGTTTGAGAACGGATTTGTTATTTTTCTGGAGAGACAATACAAAATTAGGATAAAATCAATGATAGTGTGAGTGATATTGATAATACGAATAGAAAGTGGGGTATTTGGAGTCTTTTTTATAGATTCGTCTGCTCTGAATAGAAATCCTCCTAACAAGTCTATCAGCTTGTTTTTTTTTCACATTTTGTTTTGTATGTGAGAGCATAAATCACATCAATGAAACGCCGTCTGTTTAACACTTTCAGAAGTAAACAAACTTTCACGACAGTTAACTTAAAAGTACAGGGATAACGGTTCACTTTAGTAAAATTTGAAAAAATTAAAAATATACTTAAATAATTTCATGTAAAATGTTTACTATCTTGATAACCGTAATACTTTGAAGAAGGATAAATCTGGTTAAATAGGTTCTAAATTACCTATTAAACAGTTTATTTCATACTACCAAATACCCTGCATGCAGGGCAATATTGTGGTTAGGACTTACATTACATCTTTATTAAATTACTAAAATCACGAAAAATAAAGGGTTATTACAGCAAACACATATTATACTATTCTAAGGTGTAAGTTCTATTTAAAATACTCAAGAAAAGGCCATTTTAAAATGTTAAGCAATTAATACATGGTAGGATCACCCTGTATGGCGTATTCATTTTGTTCTTCAACATTAGCAACTACCTACGGGTTTTGGTGGTTGTAAGATAATATTTGCAACAATGTAGTTTTAAGGTAGTCTTTCAGATAGGCCTGCAGTTGTCATTTTTTTGACAAACAATTGAATATCTCAGAAACTAATTACTTTCCACAGCTACAACTGAATACAATTGGAAAGATAAATCCGTTATTATTCATAATATGGTATGACATACAGGGCATACCATTTCAAAAATTTTCTTTCCATTTTCTTTCAGCTCTTAATGCAATATCCTGTGTAAATGAAAAGAATTTTCCTATCTCTTAAGAGGGGCGTTTATCCATATCCCAGTTACATGCAAATCACGGGCGCATAAAAAGATGATCGGAGTCGAAACTATTGCACTCATGTGTAAAAGTAAGGTACTGTTGGAATGTGTAAGCATAGGGCATTGTTCCGGGATAAATATAAAATTCAACCGCGCTTGCTTTAATCATGAACTTAATTAAAGAAAAGAAGCTAATTTTTAACACAATATACTGGTTGATATAATATGCTTACATGGTGATCAAGCCAATAGCATTAATCCCGGAACAGGAGCTAATTTATGGGTGACATTTGAAGACATAGCTCTTTAAAATTGACCCAGCCAAGTTGATCTGCTTTTTATGCAATTGTGTCGAATTACTACGAACTGTCACCGCCGAGCTCTGTAAAGAAGGTTTCTGTAATAGAGTCCACAGACCGAGACAAGGGAAAAGAGTACCAACAGCTCAAATCAATAATAACGAACAGTTGACAACAACTAAAGTAGTAAATTACGTAAGTATGTTTGTTTATACACAAAGACTTGAGTACAACGGTTGACCGTTAGATGGAACCACATCCTAGGTGTACTACAGACTCAAGCCCGACGTCGATCTCACTTGCATAAACGACCCTCTTACCATAAATGCAGTATCAACCACTCTAGTGGCTGAAAATATACCGTCTGACAGAAATGTGTAGGTAAAACAGTTAATCCTAAAAGTCATATCTGGCTAGACAAAAGCAATATGTCGATTTTCAATTTTGGCTTTTTCATTATTTAATACAGACATTTAAGGCAAAAACTTTTCATAAGATTAATTATATAGATCTTCATAATTTCTAATATTTTTAATCATAAATATTTGAATATAGTATTAATAGAAACTAATAACCAAAAAGATAAAGCCTTTGTTGATACTTACTCAACTTAAGATTTAAGTGCCCTTGTAAAATTACTGTGTCTGCAACTTTCAGTCACTATTTCCACATTTGGTATGTATGAACCGACCTGTGCAGTAAACCGGAAGATTCGATCGGTCTGAAGTATGTAGTCTCAGTACGCGGTAGTACATTTTGCAGTGCTAGCTAGCTAGGTTAATATAAATACGAAAAGACTTGAACACAGCTTACAACTCCGAAGTTAATTAGTATCGCATATATTCTATAGGGATTTCCGTTAAATTGGTCATAAAGTTTCACAGAATCCAAGCAAGATAGCGCTGCTTCCGGCTTACTTGCTTACATCGAAATTATCCGTATGTGTGCCAGGAGATTACTCAAAAGAAAGATAAATGTTGGTTTGAATAACTCTATCCAAGTATTTAGATACTCGTTCTCTCATAGAACTTTATTACGTCCGGAAAATTTACGGCAGTACTTACGATTTTAATTGGACTTCTCCTTTATTAAGTAATAAAATCGTTCAGGTCAAATGAAATCCTATTATACTCTTATAAGTTCAATGGGAAATATAAAAGTAGGCCAACGTTCGGGTTTTAGAATTAAGCACCATAATAATGAGGGTATTTCTGCTTTGAATTGAGTCGTCTTTTATAAATTTTTCATGACAGTTGAGCATCTTAATGATACACCCTTATTTTCCTGATCATTAATTTTCCAGGCCAGATTTAACAAACAAAGTTAGTTGCTATTTATACATTTTAGCTTTGGTTATTCTGCGGCATTGTAAGACGATTACAAAAATATAAGAAGTATTAAATAATGTGAGTATTTGTATTTTCTGTTTTCCATCATTTGATTGATCGGTTTATTTTATCGTAAGCTTATTGAACTTACCTAGTGAACAATCTTATTCCACAATCTGGCTGTGGTAAGCCATTCGTACATAGTAGATAGTAAATTGGTCCCAAGACACTACCCTTGAGTAGCACCGCTTTCCTTTCTTGTAGGTGCGAGTATTATATCTATTGTATCGTTAATAGCCAGTCTGATATATTAGATGACGTATCTCGAGGTATTATGTGGGTTGGGAATCCTTTATAATTTATAATTTATAATTAATATAATAAGCTGATGTCACATCAAGAAAAATGGTTAATCATAAAATCATTTTATTTCCTCCCGTTGTTTTATGTCCGCCAATTCTATGTTGTATCTATAGTATTCATATGAACAAATATGTAATGTAAACATAACTCGGTTTTTAATTCCTTCGTAAACTCCAAAAATAATTTGAAAACACCTTATTAAAGCTATTAAAAATCAATTTCTGACCTTCAATTTTGCTCGACGTATGACGTCATCAATATGTTTTTCATGGAAATATAAAAGAAAACTCTGGGAGCAACTATTTTGTGATTCAAATGTGGAATAGTGCGGTTGCTACATTGTTTTGCGTTTCATACGAATGAAGTAAAGCCAGGATATCAAACAATTTTGCTTCCTTGACGTCTGCTTCAGAATATGTTTTTCTTTTTCAAGGAAATGGGTTGGTAAAAAGGTTGCTGACATCTGACTGGGTGAAGAAGTTTGGCATTTCTGGTTGAAATGGTACAAATTTCTTCAGAGTGAAAAATCTGCCACATCTTCATCCCGACGTCTATGTGCTTCCCATAGCGTTGCAGTTGTTTTGGGAACTGTCGGAACGACTGAATTTGGTCAACCAAGTAGTGGTAAGTTAGAATAACTAAGTATAAGTATAACGACTTGATCGAAATGTTAGGAAAATAGTATTATAAACTGTTCTAATTGCTTAAGGAATTGATGATAAAAAAATGAACCCTACACGGACCCGATCGGATTAATATTAACGGAGGAAATTCGGAAGAACCGGAGAAATCTGCATTTTGTTCAGAAATTCATAACCCCGCCATTTTCAAAGTTGTAACGCGAGCTTTTCGCGAGAAAGTAGCGATTGATAATTAGTTTTTGCACAATTGCGATTTGAATTTTTTTTATGCAATATGGTTCGGCGAGCCTGGATGCGTCGGAGGTGGTCAGATTTTAATTTTTTTAACGTGTTTCGAAAGTAGAAGTATTGTGCTACAAAACGTCTAATCTGATTTTGCGTTAAAATGTTGCGAAATAGGCGAAAAATGCTGGCAAACTTGACCGAAATCTGCCGCGCGCTCAAACGCTGTCGAGTAGTGGGGTAGGCCGCCGACTCGGGGAAGCGCGCAGCGCGTTGGGATTACTATAGATACGCGCTTCCCCGCGTCGGCCGCCTACCCCCACTACTCGACCGGCTTGGGGCGCGCCGCAGATTTCGGTCAAGTTTGCAAGCATTTTTCGCCTATTTCGCAACATTTTAACGCAAAATCAGAATAGACGTTTTGTAGCACAATACTTCTACTTTCTAAATACGTAAAAAAATTAAAATCGGACCACCGCCGAAGCATCCAGGCTCGCCGAATCATATTGCAGAAAAAAAAATTCAAATCGCAATTGTTCAAAAACTAATCATCGGACAACGCCTGGGTTGTGCACACTTAAAGTACCGATCAATCGCTACTTTCTCGCGAAAAGCCTGCGTTACAACTTTGAAAATGGCGGAGTTATTAATTTTTGAAAAATGCGCAGATTTCTCCGGTTCTTCCGAATTTCCTCCGTTAATATTAATCCTTTCGGGTCCTTGTAGGGTTCATTTTTTTTGTCTTTTCATTCTCTACAATTCGTCTGTTGACAGTATCAAGATTGCTCCATCGGTTCAGCTTTTACAAGCGAACAACGAAAAAAAGCACGATTTTTTTTAGGTTTTTTGTTTATAACAAATTAAGTAATGATATTTGCTAGTCGAAAGCACATCACAATACATCTACGGACTGTTCCACGTGACCTGGGACCGGCGGCTTGCTGATACTATTTTTGTCACGAAAAAGTCTCTATTGCCTGGTCTATAAGTATTATAAACTTAAAACAGTTTGAATTTTAATGAATTTATTTCATATTTTTGACATTCTCTTTGATAATGTATGCAAAATTGCTTAAAAGTGTGACGTGATGAAAAAGTTGTAAACGTTTTTGTAACTAATATGAACACAAAAAAGAATAGAGTATAATCCGCCAGAGGTGAAGATTACTCATAGATTTTAGCTGTTATTTTCGACATCCGTTACAGATTATTTCTAAATATTGACGTGTGTTAAAACGAAATAGCATCCTTTTCCTACGTCTGCTATATATAATTTAAATGGGGAAGACAAAAAAGTACGTCTGTTCTTAGAACGGATGACAGCGGTACTTGCAACCTAACCTCCAATTATTATAATAACAAAGCGCGAACGTGTGAATGAAATGTGAACAAAATGTTTTCGTTCAAAGGAAAGCCCCTAAATACGAAATCGATGGTTATGGTCATGAACGTATTAAATTATTTTCGTCGCACGTCTGAATCCACTCTCAAAACACGTATTAAAACATAACCTCACATTTACAACAAACTTTACCACCGTTTTGTGAAATCCTTATCGTGAAATATTCAGAAATGAATTTCAAAACATATTTAATAATGTCTACACAAACAGAAAAGAAACTCCAAGTTTAAGCACTCAGTCACAAAATGATTATTTCTGAGCTAATTCCAACCGCACAAATACACTGGGCTAGTTGGTATGTTTTCAGTTTGTTTCTGTTAAACATGGTAATGATGGATATATAAATTAGATAGGATATTATCATAATTAAATGACCAATGATAGTATTTTTAGTAATTAAATATTAATCTTTAACGAACTACCTAGTAGGCAACCTAATATACACCGCAATATAACCAATCCACGCGGTACGTCCATATCTTGGTTCGTACGATTTTAAGCGATGAGTCATCTTCAGCTCTCCCGGTTTTACCATACAAGGAATTTTGTTGTTGTTGAACATTATTATTCCATTGATGATTTTTGTGCTGATTTGACGGTCAACTTAGCGAAACTTTTGTTGTGGATTTAAATAACAAAACGACAACTGTCTCTAAATGAAAGACTTTAGTAATTCTTGAAGCTGGACTAATGACGCTTGAAGTTGGGCTAATAGGTAAAGAATGCTATTCGTTTGAGATAGTTTTGAGCTTAGCATGACTTCCGCTTTTTCCGGAAGTTACAAACAAATCTTCAATATCAAATTTTAAATGCTAAAATATTTTTTTTTGTTTTTGTTTTGTTTCCCCATGTATGACATGCCACAACAACACAGAAACATATCAATCGTAATGTTTGACATCAAGATTTTTTATTTATTCATCAGGAAGTGTTTCAAGATAAATGATAAATATATCAATCACAGCTACCTATTTTTACATTTTGATTAATGTGTGCTGTGATGTACATGGCAGCTATAATTTGGATCGACCGTAATTTAACCAATCGCATTAAAAACTCTGCAGCCGCATGCCAAATTTTCGCTCGAAAATTTAGCGTCCCTAGCAGTGCCCGTCGCTCTGTTTTTCGTACTTTTACTTCCGGTGGCTCGTAAAGCGAACGCGGCACTAATTAAAGGACGTCAGCCTCCATAATTATCCCGTTTACTCTCCGTATTTTCATTCTCTACCTCCTGTACGACGTCACTAATGTACTGGGGATGATTTTTCAACGGAACATTGTTATTAGGGTGTTGTGCCTCTAGGGTCACTGCGCGGGAGGCATTATAATGAAAATTTACGTTAAATGCCCATGGCAAAAACGTGTTTCTTTATCTCCTTTACCCCTTATTCGTTTATCCCGATTTTTGAGACAACATGTAATATGCCTGGCGGATGAAACGCATGCAAAAGACTCTTGCAATATTGCGCAAATGGTTTTACGACCAGGAATTATATTCAGTGTAAAAAATTTCTCGGTTTGCTGTGTGTTTTCACTTTCTGAAGGTTTACTCTTAGCTCTTTCAACGATTTTGCAAGTGCGCCGCCATTTTTGTAATGTCGTCAAAGTAGTTAAATAATAGTCAAAGTAGACGAAATTTAGTATAATTTATGTCTTTGACATTTTTTGGTAAAATTAATAGTAAAGTTGCATGAGCAAATTCGATGTGATCGAGATCGCTCGTATCTGTATTACATTACAACTAGTTTGCCAGGATTTGACAGACACTTTGATTCTATTGACAGTATTATCAGATCATCGGCGTTTGACACTGCTGTATAGTATAAAGTCATGTGCCTGGCCAAAGCAGATTTTTTTTAAATATTGGTAAACATGTGTTTCATTATTTGTAAAGAAGAATAGGTATAAATAGCGATTTTCAATTACAGAGAAGTTCACTGAAAAATTGCCCACGTAACTAGGGTTTCGAAAGATGTAAAGGAGAATTTTTTTACGTTTGGAGTAGAATCTAAATACCAGTTTGTACGTTGCAACTAATTACAGTTATTGAATTATAGGTACGTTCGTAAAAACTATTACCACCTTTTTTAACCCTAAGATCATTTTAGGATTAGGGCAAGTGGTCTTCAAACTTCTGTAATATGGTCCCTTGGTGGTTCATTTTGCAGAATTCGTTTTGTTTTGCATTGTTTCTTGAATAGGTATATCCCATATATCTATTGAAGATATTTTCATAATTTCGTTGATATTAGTTATTACACGTAAATTTAACTTTTGGGACATTGGTACCAAGAATTCTACCAAAATTAAAAGATTTTTGAAAGAAAATTTCCGCTCATTGTCTTTTGATCAATAGATGTTAAAACCCCCAATGCGGTCATATTTGACAGTGAATAACTCGCGAAGCAAACACGATATCGATGGACACTTTTTGCACCAACCAAAGGTGTATATGTCGTAGGCAAATGGTTATTTCTGGTAAAAGTCTTTTGCATTGGCAAGTCTTTTGTCTAGGCAAAAGCTATTTACCTGGTCAAATAGATATGGAGTCTTTATTTACACTTTTAAAAGTTATTGCCTAGGCAAATGTATTTGCCAAATCTGCTGTTAGGCAAATAGCCTTTAGTTTTCAATCGCATTTGTTATAAAATTTTTGAGGTTATGTGCACGTTTGGTGTACTTTTGTTTTGAAATACGTCCTAATTAAAATTTTGTTGTTGATTACTTCTTGGTAATATCGTATTTTATACGGATTTTATGCCACTAAAAGAACATTTTTAGGTTAGGAATGTTTAGTTTACGTTTTACAAGCAAAGAAAGTTGTGCTAGACTGGAAAATCGAAAATTTTTGACGTATCTATCGATGCAGATTATATCAGCTGCTATAATTCCTATGTTACAAATGGAAAACCACGGAGAGCCAATGCACAGAATTAGGTGATATCCAGTATCGATACGTCGAATCGCCGAGTCGAT
Source organism: Aphodius sticticus (assembly GCA_963966075.1). NCBI lineage: Eukaryota > Metazoa > Arthropoda > Insecta > Coleoptera > Scarabaeidae > Aphodius > Aphodius sticticus. Next base: position 14,807,095 of record OZ014506.1, read on the forward strand.
AATTAGTCAACATGTTTTCCAGTCTAGAATGACTTTGTTTCCTTGTACTTTACAGGGTGAGTACACATTTCTAACCTAAAAGTCTTTTTTAGTGGCATAGAGATAGAAGTAATCAACCATGTAATCAACGACTAAATTTCAAATATAACGTATTTGAAAGCAAGCATGCACGGATTGCACATAACCTTACATAATTTTTAACAAAATTCCATTTGCCTAACAACGGTTTTGGCAAATACATTTGCCTAGATAAATATCCTTAAACTGTAAATGAAGACTCTATATCTATTTGACCAGCTTTTGCCTAGGCAAATAGCTTTTGCGTAGGTAAAAGCCTTTTACGTAAAATAGCCATTTGCCTACGACATATACAAAAATCCAGAAAATTGTAAAGTATCCACTTTACTGAATTTGACCTGAACACACTTCATGCTCACGGCACTCACTCATAATTATTATAATTTTACTATATTATATTCAGCCATTCATAGGCGGAAGTTACAAAAATCAGTTATAAAAACAAGGCACCTTGCAGTTTCTTTTTCCTAGGCTCAACGGTTTGGGCTGGGCGATGATGAATCAATCAAACAGTTCCGCCAAACAGTTCCGCCAAACAGTTCAGATATGGATTATCTCTTCAAGATAATATTACTATTACTAAATTAGCAACAGCATAAACCTTTTATTTAATTAATAGTTTTATGTAATCCAACATATTAGTTAAATATGTTTTAACTCCAGCCGTTATAATCAAAACAGTAATATGTACTTCCATTTTTCCTGTGTAGCGTTATTCTCGGATTACTAATTGTTGTAAAACAAAATTGCTAATAGCGATGTCATAAAATAATAAACGATGACAAATTGTGCAGGCCTTATAAAAACATTGTCCTACAATACTATCTAAACAACTTCCTTCCATTTAGATAACATTTTATAAAACATTAAATCCCAATTAAATATATTTGATCGCTCTAATAATACCGTCCGTTCTACTTTGATACCCTGATTATTTTCACAGCGAACATTTTTCAATTTTTTAAATACAATTTGATAAACACACTGATAAACCTTCACCACATTTCGAAGTACATACAATTAATAGACATATAAATAAATAACATAGAACCTACTCAATATCATCGATGGCACACTCATCATCCTCATAATTCTTGTCAGTATTAGCCAATTTAAGTGTCTTCCCGCCGTTAGATGACACTGCAAGCAGTATATCCTGTTCCAGTGCCATAGGGCACACACCGTATCCACAATAGTCGATATGTTCTCCAATCAGATTGACCCTATAAACAATCCAGTAATTCTCAAACTCCATAAAATAAGGCGTTCTGTAATATACCGTCCAGGAACACGAACGAGAAAATCCGGTCCAGTTCCGTGATAATCGGCAAATAATTCAATTAAATCCCTCACTCGGTCATTCGCAGGAAGTGGATATACAGGACACGTAGCGCTCTCTATTTGGGACATTTTGAATAAACACTCACTATATCACCGAACTACGAACCGAACCCGAACGATCAAGTAATTTGATACGATCTGCGGACCGTATATAAAACTGTTGAAGCTGATTTATGTTAGTTTAGGAACAATACTGCGTGGCAGTGTTTTATCAGTTTGGTTATGTTTACGTCAGGTGATGACACCTATGAGAATCAAGCGTACGCGAAGTCGGGCCGCAGTTGAGGCGAGCGATTGCCGGTAATGAAGGTAGCTTTGGTGGGAGGTTCTGCGTTTGGTCGGGAGATGGCTCGGGTTTTGTTAATTAATTTGGATGGTAAATTGTAGAGGTCGCTACCTAGATTATTTTGGAATTTAATTTGCGATATATGTAACACTAGAATAGTATGTTGCAAACGTTTTAAAAAGTAATTACTTTTTGCCAAAAAGAGTCTAACTTGAAAATTCATTGGGTGACGCAAAATTTAGCATATTTGATTATGATAAATTATGCATTCTAAAAGAAAAAAGTAAATCAATAAGATACATCTAGGACTGAATATCTCGCTGAGTCCAGAAATATAGGCAAATTATGATAAATGATAAACAATAAAATATGCGTTAGAGAAGTAATAATGTAGGTACTGGATAGTTTTCCGATAGTAAAGTTCATACAGAGTAAAACGTTTTATATGGACTATTTGCATTCTACTTAAAATGTTACACCGTTTTGAAATATTGGCAAAACCATATTTTAAACCTTTTTAAAAATTAAAAACTCCAATAAGTCTATATGACACTTTTTACTCCGAATGACACTTACTTTTTAGAAAATAGTCTGTAAAACTTTTAAGGATTTTTGTTTGTTCCTTCATTATTCGATTTAATTGTATAATTTTTTATTTAATTTTGTTTACTTTTTATGGTTGTGTTGTCATGAGAATTGATTGTATTCTTTCATCATTTCGCGCATTGTTTGATATGTATTTTATTTTTTATTGCTTTTTATGATGTTAATATCAGTTATTTGGGATTTCTATCCGTTATGTACGAGTCGAATACGACGTTTTAACTACGACTCATAAATACCATTTTATATAAAATATTTTAAATGTATTTCTCAGTGGTGACGCTGTCAACCACGCTGCAATCAACTGTCAACCACGCTGCCGTTGACCGTAGCCAAAGTATAGTAATGACAGTTCATTTAAAAAAAGTAGATTTTGAGAGAACTACATTTCGCGATGAATTTTGCAGTACAGATATCCAGTTCTAAGTTAGGTTTTAAGTTTTATATTTTCGTTTTCTTTTATGTACTTTAATTGCTTTTTACTTTATCACACGTAGTATGATAAACTTATGACTATGAATTTTTTTGGTAAAGTTAATAGTTTAGTTGCGGGGGCAAACCCTATTTGATCGAGATCGGTCGTGTCTGCATTCATATAAAACTAGTTAGCCAGGATTTGACAGATATTTTCATTCTAATGACAGTAAGTAGTGTCAAACGCTGATGGTTTTGACGATACCTACTGTCAATAGAATCAAAAAATCTGTTAAATCCTGGCTAACTAGTTTTATTATAATGCAGACACGACCGATCTCGATCTATTGAATCTCATACAGCTAAACTATTAATTTTATATATAGTATGATAAAGTCATGTGCCTGGCCACATCAGATTTTTTCTGTTGTTTCTTTTATGTTTCACTTACGCTTGCTAACTTTATCGGTAAAAATTATTTTTCAACGTTCCTACATCAATAATTTTTTTACTTAGGTATGTGGAAAAACATAAAAAATGATGTAATATTTGGTTTATGTACACCCATTGTTTTTACATAGTGGTAAATTATAACGTCATCTAGTTGCTTATAGCGGCGGACACTTGTTGTTCTGCCTGATAAGCTATATCAACCGAAAATAAACCCTTTTTGCCATTGCCTGGTTTTCCGTTCGGATATAGCGTCCGTAACCTTCGCGGACGTTATATACGACCTTAACAGGATATGATTTCCAAACCCTCTCAAAGCCTGAGATTTAAATATGTAAGTCAAACCCGGCTATAACAAACTCCGCATATTACGATCGACCTCTTGTAACGAACAAAGAATTAATTACATTGGTATATTAATTAAAAATTTTATTCAATTTTATAAAAGAAACAAATATTTATCTACAGTCTCACCCACTAGTTTTGTTTGTTTTTAATAACGCATGTTTAGAATTGCCCAAAAACCTTTATTGAATTTTATCAAAACATTAAAATTTTTATCATCTGATATTCAATAACACTCGAGTGCAATAAAATAAGTTGGAAACAGGTTTGCTATTCTAATCCAATATTATTCAGATGGTATTAAATGCTTGATTTTTATTAAACGTTATATTGAAGTGTATCGGGAAATTCTGAAAAATTATTACTAGAAGAATTTTAGGATAAAATAAAAGTGTGATATGATTTCTTGATAAGCAGCCAAAGGTATAAGTTTTCTTAAAGGAAATCAGACTCAAAATGCAGACTTTTTTGCAGTTTCTCTTCAGAATTATATAACTTTCTATCGACCCAATGAAGTTTTGAAAAATTGCATTAAAACACAAATATTATTCAAATAGCATCACGCACAATTTTGAAATGTGTTTTTATTTATACAGTAGGCCCAGAAATAATGGATTTAGAACCATTTGTATGATTTTCTCAACTGTGACATATTCTTACTGCCCTCTACCAGTAAGTTCCTTTACTAATACCGTCACCCGAAGTTCTGTACCACTGTGATACAACAGCACCCCTCATTTCATCCCTTATCATCGATTATACGTACACCCTGAGAGCGCTGAAACTCCATCTAAACGGTGATAGATGGCGCCACATCGACAATCGACTAGTGGCTCCCTCTAGCAATAACCAACAAGGACAATTTTGTACTAAAGCTATAGAAAGAGATGCACTCATATCCTTATCATTGATTGGATCTTACGTTTTGCCTATAAGTGATTTCACTCTATGCATAGTGCTCTAACCACTTTTATGTCTTGTTGTTCTCTCTGCTATTACTGCTGCTTACCGGTCTCCCTTTAAATCCAAACATCTTCCGCACGAACGATGACAGAGTAAATGGAGAAATGTACGCAGCGTACCGAGCAAATTAATGGTAATTCCACGGGTGAAATACGACCTCCGTGTTGTCGGTACAAGTCTAATATATATTACAGCACTGCCTAGGTTCATACTATTAATTTTATCGTTATTGAGGGTTGTTATGGTAGATGAATTTAGTAAATTTGATATGATGACTAAGAAATGACAAAGTGGAATTTATGAAATCTGATCAAAATGTATGTGCGCCTATTTCGGTATTTATGTAAGCTATTATATATTGTACATAACGATAGTGTTGGAGGGTGCTGTAGAGTTACTTGATTTACTTTTCATATGATCACCGAATGTATTTTTTTCTGTCTTGTTTTTCGTTGTCTTCTGTTCGCTTTGTCTTTACTCGTCTTGTTGTATTTTCTTACGTTCCTGTGCAATCGAGTTATTGATATACCGGGTGGTCCTTTTTTTAACTTGAGACTCCTAAATATCTCGAAAAATATGCATGGTAAGTGTCTTAAATGAACTTGTAGGACGCAAAGGGGGAAATGAGATGGTGATATCAGTTTTATTGCGGATGTCGCTGCAATTGGTTAAATGAGGTTTCATTTTTTTCAATAAGAACAATCTTTTGTCTGAAAATTTTTTTCGTACGATGCATCTATCAAAAGTTATTGACGATGGAAGTTTGTGGCGTCTGCGGTAGTTACGACCGCTGCCACTGCATGGGATGCGCTCCCCGTCTGGCAGTCAAAGAGACGACTGATTAGACACTAGACACTCATGGTACAACGTAGGTAGGTATGTGCATATCGTGGACACGTTTTGGTATCTCGCGCGTTGCCTCGTCATGCGCATAGGGTTTGCACGCACGAAGAAAATGCATCGCACGAAAATAAGTTTCAGACAAAAGATTCTTCTTATTTAGCGCAAAATCATAATTTGATAAAAAATTTGGGTATTCCCATTTAAAAATATGAAGTTAGCCTCATTTTCACCGCTTGCAGCGCTATCTCCAATGAAACTGATATCGTCATCTCATTTCCCCCTTTGAGTCCTACAAGTTTATTTCAGACACTTTTGTCGTACCATGCTTATTTCTCGAGATATTTAGGAGTCTCATGTTAAAAGGACCACCGCGTATTTAAGTTTCCTCCGGATTTTTCCATGCATATTTTCTGCTAGTTTTTTTGTAATACATCTTGGTATCCACTGAAGAATCTTAAATGAATCGGTGGATGGACTGCTCATTACTTCTTCAGCCATACGAGAAGTACATCCCCACTTCTCGTCTAGCCATATGATGAACATATTTCCAAACCTAGTTCTTCGTCAGATTTCTTGGATCTTCCATGATTGACTACCAAAAAATAGCAAAAAATGAGGTCAAGACTTTGTGAAGAGCGGCAAAAGAAAATAAAGTAACATTTTGAGTGACCACAATTAGCTTTAATTGTACCTTAGCTGGAGGATAATGCACATTTGTACCACATCTAAAACCATGATTCTTGCTCGGACGCAAATGTAACACAGTCGGAAAAAAAGAAAATATTTGCAGTATACCTACTTCACAGTGCAACATCTTTTCTTGACTACCAACTGTTTCCCTTCTAAAGAAGCATATTTTTAATTTCTAAATCTTGTGACAGCGCGGCGTTCTTTGTACTTGATACAAATCTCAAAACCAATGTTAGCTGTATGTTAAACTTGGTTTAAATGGTGCCATGGACAGTAAAATTCTGTTCAGACAATGACAGTAAGAGCCTTTTCAGACAGGGCACGACGTCTGTGTGGTTTCGACCGTACACGGTTGTTGTGTAGCTTTTCACACACACGGATTTCAAATGGCACGGCACGGTACGTGTGTAAGGTTCCATTTAATCCAGTGAACGGACAAAACCGTACGGACGCCGTGCCCCGTCTGAAAAGGTTCTTAGTGGTCAGAATTTGGTAGCGTCCAAATCGTGCATTAGAATTTTCTGAAATTGAGAATGCGGTGCTTTTTTGTTTCTTTATTATTAAAAACCGTTAGAATATGTAATGAAGCAGAGAGAGAAAATCCTTAAAAATCCAATAATAAGTAATATTTGCAAAATTGCTTTATGTGGACCAGGGTTGGTTATTTTGGTTAATTGAAAATCGATTTTTTTCATTAGTAAAACTTAGTAATTTGAGAATACTTTGTAATAGATTAATCATTATTCTTTTTGGTTGGTATGAAATATATTCTTTCTACTTGAACCAATATAGAAGTCGATTCAGAACTAGATTCAGGTTTTACTTAATTATAAAGCAGTTCAACACCGTCATAAGGCTCATAAAATTACCCTAATCTGCAATCGCAAGAAAATAAAAAGTAAAAAAAAATACAGTTTTGCCTTTGTCAGTCTAAATTATTTTGATTTCATCAATTTATTTTATAGCTAACCATCCGATGATGCCAGAAAATGGTCGAAAGCTCTGGGCTTCAGCAGAGGAAAGTTCTTTCATTAAAAACCTTCCATTGCTTGCTTTCCCATATAAAACTACATTCAATATTTAATAACAACTTTTCGTAAGGTTTGTGGGAGACCCGTACCGTCCTTTTACCTAATCCTCACACAAAAATCATTGTAAGGTAAACGCCCCAAATTCAGACAGGTTAAGGAATTTTCGTTACATTTGCAACTATAGAATTTATATTTCTGTGGTGCTAATGAGTATGTCAACTTTTTTAAACAAATATTTCCTTCTAAATATATCTTGCTAATCATTTTTAAAGAAAATTGATAATAGTTATGTAATTTATATTATATTTTATAAGTTTAACAATTGCCCCTAAGTCCGACACTAAGCGTATATTTTCAGACACTTGTGGTACATTATTCCGACAAATATAAACATTCAACTAAATACTAAGTAACTAGATATATATTTTCGTACGGACATACCGTACCCTTCCGGACCGTAATGATTACTGAATGCGAAGTAAATGGTGATATCCAGGCGGGATGCTAGTTTTAAATAAATCAAAAATTACAGATGGAAAGAGTTCAACTGTTATCTCGGCAGCATGCCAAAATCGCTACTCTCTGCTGCCAGTGTTGCACCATTCTGTCTTATTTCATCATCTCCTATGACGCCTGTCGATATTTATGACGGAATTAGGGACTATTGATGATCGTAATTCCGACAACCTGTAATAATTAGGGATTATTGATGTCTGTAATTCCGACACTCGTGTCGGAATTTGGACAAAATGCGCACAATTAATTGTAATATAGCAAGCGATGTAAAATATGTTATTTTCTTGTGTAAAGACAGCAATAGAGCGATATGTATTTTTTCTAACCATGTACACAATTCCGACACACGTCTGATATACGAACGTGCTATATTTACATGTACCTAATTGCGACACCCATAATTTTGTAAATAATAATGGTTAAAACAGTAGTACACCGTATTATTATGAAAATATCGAATCGCTGTTACCTCTATAAAGGAAAAAGGAAAGTCAAACAAGCGTTGAGGAAATGTGACATATTTCACAGAACAATATACTGCTTAGACAGCAATTGTGGGACCTAATGGCACATCGGAAGATCCCTAACTCGATTGTTATCCTGAATCCAAGCCCCTCCAAGGGGACAAAAGTAAATAGAATAGTGTTAAAAATCATCCTAGCACGTAATCGCGTGATATATGGCGAACATTCGGCGGTTAATTCAGAGGGTAGTGGTACTCCTCTCTCCATAGTATCCGCCCCTTTACGATCTGGCTTCACTCCAGCAGCGACCGGCCGAGAGTTGCCGTTCATTATTTCCGCGGTGGCGGCGGACAAAAAGAGCTAAAAAGCCGCCCTCGAAAACAGGCTCCGGCGCGCGTAATATTAAAAATTACATAATTCAAAGTTGCGCTTCCGGTCCGTGACACTTGTCTGGATTTGTCGCAAATGGCTACTTCCGATTTAAAATGTGCGGAAACGCCGTTCTGCGGTGATTCACTGCCGGGGCCAGAACGCCCTCCCTGTTAGGTTAAGAGGAAATGGGATAATGGCCGGCGAGGACGAGCAAAACAATGGATGTCTTTCTTATTTGCCGCGCCGCGGCCACCATCGAATCTGATGACCCGTTGCTTCCGGTCATCTTTCTCTGGTGTGTCGAGCGGGTGGGTTTTGTTGTGGTCAGTTTATTGTTGAATCGGGGAGTAGTGCTGATGCTGCTTGTTTGTTTCCCTTTAGTACTATCTTAATTGGTGATGTATCGATTTGACTGGATATGACAACATATGCTCTCCTACTGAGTACAGAAAGACATCCTGGAAATTAAAGGATTTTTGAGCTCCCAAACGATATGACCAACTGAGGTTTTAAGGAAAAGGAAATGTTGCTGCTCTGGTGTTGATCATCTTAATCACCCCAGAGACGAAAGGTGGGGAATAATAATTACTTGCAAATGCTTTATTCTTACTTTGGTGTTCTTGGACCCTTGTTTTGTGTTTTTGTTTCTGACAATTACCAACCCTCTACCGGTCAGCCTTAGGTATGTCAGCCTTAGGTAAAGAATTGAATTATGCAATTCTCACTTCTTCAAGAATCATTGTGAGGAGAAAATCATTATTATTAGAAGATAAGATATATTACAGATATCTTTGAACCCGATCGTCAGCGCAATAGGTTCCCCAACCTATTTGTTGGCACCTTTTATCAAATCCGAAGGATATACTTGTACGTTTTGACAACCGTCTTCGCCTGTGTTGCGGTTGAGGATGCGTTCAACGCCCTTAGCAGACAAATCCGTCGAGGTCTACCAAAAAATGTACCGAATCTTGTGGAGTAGTGTCTCTGAACAGTAAAGCAAGGGGTTGCTTGATTACCTTAAGTAAGGGGTATCGAAAAGAATCGGTAGGTAAAATTTAGAGCTCCAGCTAAGGTCAAGAATCCTTTGCCGAATCCAAAAGATATCACACCACTTCTGAAGCACGAAGGGAACGAAGCTAGCATGCTATTTATAACAAGATTCGATGACCAGAGTACCAGATGAAAACATATGGAAAAAGTGGAATTGCAATGGTATAAAAAAGGTAAAATCATAAATACAGCGAGCCGCGAAAATATCGAAAGGGTTTGGTAAATACCGAAAATATTTGGTATTTCAAAAACTTTGGACATGGACAAATTTTAATTATCAAAATAGCCATATTTGTATAAACTACATTTTTTACCCTTTATTTGCCTTTCACTTATGAAATCACTAACATATTTTGAATATTATTGAATGTTATTGAATATTATTCTCTTGTTAATTTTGATGGACATTTTTGTCTAACATTCTTTAGACTTTTACATTAGAGTGACTGACCCAGGGCCGTGCGGTAGATTTTCTCAGTATGATGCAAGTCTTCAAAGGGCCGCCCCTTAGAAGTTTCTTATTTAAAACTACTTTCGATTGTCATTTAAAAACTTTACAAAATGTAGGTACGAATACTATATTAGTTTAGAAAATATAAGCAAAAATAATTGTATTAACTTTAATTTTATTAAATTCGTTAATTAGGGTTGTGTAGTCTAGAGTGGCTGCTATTGCCTAGATTGTTAGCTTATTGAACATTTTCTCTCCCTCTAAAATTATCAGAGCTACAACAGTAGTCGGATACAAAGTAATTAAGTTAATTTGGCATAAATAATTTTAAACATCCAAAGGTTTCATAGAATATGCAGAGAGAACGTAAAATATGCAATCGGATTCACAAATTTATAGTTACAGATTGCAATATCTTCGAGACTAAATTTATTTCAAATAAAATATCATGCAAAAGAAAACTGCTAATCTTCCCCATGCTAACTTTAGTTTATGCATCTGTCTTCTATTATTTCTTAATAATGCTTCATAGATTTTTCAATGTTGGAATCATAAAAGTTTTAATGCACCTACTCTGCATGACCACCTAGTAGCAGTTAATGATTTTATAGTTAGTTGTGATGGTATGATGATATGATATCATTTTTAGCACTTCCTAACTCCTTGTGGAATCAGAGAAAAAGTGTAAAGTTTATTGTACAATAGAAACAAAAGTGTTGCTTTTGTAGAAGATTAAAATCCTTCCCAACTAGTTTAAAGAATGATGCGACCGCCTCTTTGTATCATAGCATGGCACAGCCCTGGACTGACCGTCCCGATTTGGACGGGACGGTTCAGAATTTGGAGCACTTGTCCTGTCGGATAACGAGTCCAGAATTCCAAAACACTGCCATGAAATTAATAAGCGTAGAAAAGTGTTCCATGAACACCTATTTTGCCCTATTGAGAAAATGAACCAGCTATATTTAATACTGAGATATTTTCTATTCAGGTATAATAAACATATTAGCGTATTTTAGCTTTTACACATTTAGTTAATTTACGTGGAAATAAAAAAGTATAACGATTGTTTGAAAGAACCGACTTCTTATTACTTATGGGGGTAGAACTTTTAAAATTTAGTCAATATCGATACTATCATAAATTCTATTATAAATCTTCAATAATAATTCTTGTTGACAAACAACTTCTGAGACTTCGACCCCAAGATTGCATAAAATAGAACGAATGGTATTTTAGTTACTATTGCAAACAATTTACTTGTAAATAAAAAAATCTACTGAAAAAGACAGTGCCGGTCGTTTTCAACACAAAACACAACAGACAATTACTATTATCGATTTCGATTTTTATTGTTTCTGAAAGCTCTGATTTAAAATAGATGTAATAAAAAATAATAAACGATGTAATAAAAGCTGGGTGGATGGATACAAAGTAAAAAAAAACAAAAATTCACATTTAAGAAACGAAATTCCATGATTTGAAATTAAAGGAGAATATTTTCAATCTGATGGAAAGAACGTTTGTTTTTAGATAGTTTTCTATCGGCGAAGGCCATGAAATAAGATATTACATCACAATGCTTTTACGTCGCATGTTTATCAAAATTTATGATATTTAGGTGGCAACCGGGCTCATGACATGTACTGTTTCTAATATTTCAATTAGTCATTACGGTACTTTTTCAGTTGTAAAAAAATATCTAACAAACAAGAGAAGAATAAAAACCGAAGTAAGTGTAATAAACATCTTCTTCTCTCCATCAAAGAGAGAACAAAAAGGATTGGTTAATATAAATGTCTGTTTCAAATATGGAAAATATTTGATTTATGCAGCCGGGCTCCCTAAATATAAGCGTCCCACCTTGAGTATTAAAAAGTTAATCACTTTATTTTACCTACAACGTTTTTAAAAAGAAAATAATAATGATATTGATAACGAGAAAGGTATTTGTCGGGCAATTCCGTCATCGAAGAAGAGTTAGTTTTCTCCTTATATCTCACCGTCGATTAACCAGTTTTTATTATATTGATAACATAGGTTTCTGAATGGAAAGTGAATGGAGACGGTTAAATTCAAGTTAAAAAGGCTTGAGGCGGAAAGGAGGCCCTCCTATGTATTAAACTAATATTGTCGCTTTTCTATTGTTTATTAATTTCTAATTATGACTTTTATTGCAGGTTTGATAAACACGATCCTAGAATTTTCGATTTTATCAATTTATTTCTGGTATTTTTGGTTAACTGTTTAGCAATCAGTTGCCAATCAGATTTTTTTAACCAGCTTTTCCTAAATGACAAAAACAATTATTCAGTGGAATAAACAAATAATGGCAGCAGTGAATTAAAAAAATACACAGCGAAACGTTTTAATATGTCAAAACTGCATTCATTGTTTCTCGCACAAAAAAAAAACAAATAATGAAAAACATTGGCGATTTATTTATCCACTCGCGCTGATGGGCGGAATTATCAAATGGCTAAATATTTTATTGAATATTCATCGCGAGGTTTATCCCCCACTCCGGTAAACAAATGCAATAAAACTGGATCTATGTTGAATGGGGTAATGTAAATATGTTCGTTGTCAATAAATGTGAACGCGTCAGGTTCGGTTCGGCTCACTGGCAAAAATTAGTTTTGAACGTCACTCAAGCCCGAACAACAACAGAGTTTATTATTTTAACGTAATGCGAATAAATGTCCGCACTTAAAATGATTATATTAACAGTGAGTGGTTACCGGGTAAATGCATTCCGAAATAATATGGGAATTGAATTCCGTATACAATATAGTGGTGGACGGACGTCAGCGGCGGATTAAACATAAATGCATAAACTGCAATAATGTGTATTTATTCCACTATTTATTTAAAACGTGTTCGATGAAATGTGAAATTCCGGAATTAAATATGAAATGGAGTTTCGGTAAATTTCACAGTACGGCTCACAGTGGCACCAAATCCATTTTTAACGTTACAGTATTGTTATTTTTATTTACAAAAAATAAAGTTATCAAAAATATTTGTTAATAATACATGTAAAGTAAACATTTGGTGTTTTTTTAGTGTTTATTTTTTCCTGTTGAAAGAATTAGTGTTTTTGCTATTTCGAATTGAGAACACCAGAACTTTGGTTCTCTAAGTATCTAATTATGTGTTTTTGTGATACTTTTTCGAGGAATAGAATGGCCAGATTTAAGAAATCAAAAATCTCCTGGCACTATGGTATATTATTGTGTACCTAACTAAACCAATTAGACCATTTCCTTAAAGATAGTTTAGTTTGTTCTAAAAAGATCAAAGCTATAGTCCAAATTCTGATATAACATACAAGATGGTTGAAAACGGGAAACAGTTACGTTTTCCCAATGTTTTCCACAGTTAAATTTCAAATGTTACAGGAAGAAGTTTTGAATGTAATTTTATGCTCTACAATAATGCTCTATTATTTGCAACAAATTCCGGCAACTCAATTTGATAATGTGCTATGTGTGCTCTCCGAGATTGCTGAGGGTGATTGTTATATAATAACAAACATTGTACTTTTCATGCAAGAACCATTTTAGCGTCGACATTTTTACAAAATAAGTTTTTTCCATATTCTGCATTTTATTTAGAAGAAAAATCGTAGCTTTCCTCTATTTTTTGATTTAATTTAAAAAAGTCAAGTTGACTTGCTGGTGACGTCAGATGGGAATTAATAAAATATTGTTATACCATATGTTGTACCATAGTCTTGTTCTATTTTTTTAATAATTTCCTGATATTATTTTTTGTTCCTGAGGTATCATAAACTCATTTCCCGAAAATGCAACAAACATTATTGGTTTTCCGAGCACGCCATTATTTTACATACAAAAAAAACTTTTTCGACAGATGGACTAAATTATCTTTGTGACATTTTCTAAAGGTACTATTCATCTTCTGCATGCAAGTAACCGTTTTAAGGCTATTTTACACTACACGACTTTCGTCTTTTTCTAAAGTTTTTTATTAGTAAATTTTCCAAAAAATAGTGTAGTACTATAGTCGGAAATGCTATTACATTTCTTAAATTTTACTTAGCATAGAGGAGGCATTTGGACGCATTTGGAGGCATTTGTAAGGTGTGCCAACAGTGCCAACGTGAGACATTTTGCTTTGTTTTAATATCCCGCAGTAACAAATATATTTAACATCACAGTGACGCGCTACGCTTTGTACTATTAGGATTAATTTATATAAATTAATTTGCAACACACATAAGTGCACCAGGTTGGCAATACTGAAATAGATAAAGAAGTGTGTCTTATCGCCTCAAAACATTTTTCTAGTTACTTTACTTGTTACTGGCTTTTTCGCCAGTGTCCGGCACTAACTTGGACACAAATGGGAAATATTTTTATCATAGATTATTCACAAAATTTTATTCTTGTTAAAAACTTCTACATTGTCTTAAATTTAAAATGCAAATATTAGAATGTTATTATCTGCTTGCATGTACAGGGTGTTATCAAAACTATGAAAAACTCTTAAGAATAAAGTACCTTTATTTTAAAAGCTATGCAGAAATGTTATTTGAAAAAAGTGTTTAAAATTATTATAGGGTATTAAGTACGAAATTATAAACTTCGTCGTTGCATGAATACCCGGTATATGGAATATCGAAGATGCCTACAATTTCATATTTAATTCCTTCTAATATTTTAAAATACTTTTTTCAATAATATTTTGGCCTAGCATTGAATATGAAGGTACTTTCCTCTTATGACACTTTTTAGGCAACACGCGGTGTATGCAACGGAGAAGGTGATTATAATTTCGTATTTAAAGACGTCTGATATTTCCAAATACTTTTTTCAAATAACATTTTTCCATAGCTTTGAACATAAAGGTGCTTTGCTCTTCAGTATTTTCATAGTTTTGGTAACACCCGGTACATGCAAGCAGATGCTTACATTCTAATATTTGCATTTTAGGTTTATGACAATCCAGACACTTTTATGAAGAATAAAATTTTCTGAGAAATTGATAATAAAAATGTTAATTGTTAATAAAAACACCCGGTATATTCAATGAAGAAGGTGATTATAATTTCATATTTGGTAAGCTCTAATACTACTAAATACTTTTATCCAATAACATTTTTGCATATCTTTTAAAATAAAGGTACTTTACTCTTAAGAGTTTTTCATGGTTTGGTAACACCCTGTACATACAAGCAGATAATTACATTGTAATATTTGCATTTTAGGTTTAAGACAATACAGAAACTTTTTACTGAAATAAATTTTCTGAAAATTTGATAATAAAATTTTTTTCCGTTTGTGTCCAAGTTGGTGCCGGACACTGTATATATAAATGTTTTGATTTATTTTATTTTATGGGGTTTTTCTTTTATTAGCGTATATTTGATTACATAGTTACCAAAGTTTAGTTGCTTTTCAGCAAAAAAAAGAATAAGATGGGTATCACCTAAGGCACTTCTTATCTTAATATTCAGTTAGCTCTGAAGAAGCGAGCAACATGGTTCGCGAAACATCAGCATTTACGAATCTTGACACACGGCAGAACCCGTAAGCAATTTATTTTCTAAACACTTCTTATCATTCTGAAGGACATATCTTGGAAGTGGTCAAGTTCTAACAGCATGCTGTTGCTTTTCTTATTATAAAATTAATACTAAATCATGTTTTCAAATACTGGGACGCGGAAGGGATCACCCAGCACATATACATGCGTTTGTCACTTAATTTTCACTTAAACGGTAAATAGACATTTTTTGTAGACAATTGAAAGATGTAGAAATGTTTTAATTCATTTGCAATTTTAGTTGCCTTTATTTCTATTTCTTTTAGTGAATTTTTGATTTATTGATTTGAACTTGTATCATTAAATTCGCAATGTATTTTAATAAGCGAATTTCGTTGTATCTATTTGTTTTGCTGCTAATAACAAATTGGTCCACTGTGCAACAATGCAATGGGTTGGATGCGATCCACGGGGTGTTACCCGGCGGTGGATCACTGACAGTCTAGTTAATTAGTAATATCATTTCAGTTTTATTTGATCGCGGCGTCGAGGCGCGAGCCCGCCGGGTACCGAGTGAAATGAAAAAGCACTCAATTTTTAATTGGATTTGGTTAATTCGCAAGAATTTTAATGGATATTTTACATTATCCGTCGCCGTTCTAGAACGGCGGGGAGGCGGCGGCGGCCGTCGTCACCACCCCGCTTCTCCTACCCGCCCCCCAGCTACCCCTTAAACTTTTACAACTCAAACAAATCTTTTATCAGTCCGCCGATGTAAAAATTATAAAGAGGATTTTAATTTTTAATTCTGCCTGTCAGCGCTCGTTCTACCCGAAGTAATTAAATTTCGTCGTGCAGATTTTCTCTCTCCTCGCTGAACTACTTGAAAACAAAAGAAAAAAGCCTCTTAGGATCACGTCCACAGGATAAAATATGATATTGCCCACTATATTGCTCCATTTGAAGATAGTAAAACATTCAATAAAATCCATCTTTCGAACGATCTCTTTGTGACTCAAATTAGTTCATTAGTGTTAATGGTAATATCTAGCTTCTAAGTATTTAAAATTATCTTATTATGGGGGATAGTTTCTACAAGCAGACGGTGTGTTCGTTATAGCAACACATCTGATGACAGACTAACCGATGTGGTGTAATCTCCTCATTAGGCAAACATTTATAGTAATTTTATCTATCTAGTTGACTGGCATGGCGATAATTTATAAGTATCTGCTAAGTACGTTGTACGATATAGGCGAGCACCTGCCAATTAAACACACGAGGCAATGTGACGACTTGGTGAAGTTACCATTAAGGACTATAAACATGTATTATACAAAGTGTTCCTGAAATTACTGCTGTCCTTCAAGCAGCAAAGCTACCGGGCCCAGAGAAGCAATATTGGTCACCTACCGTTTAATATGTAGTCTGCTTGCTATCATCGGCTCTATTCTTGACTCCCAATTTTGTTTTTACCCTACAGAGTGCTAACCATATGGCTAAGTCACAAGTGAAGTAGCAAGTAGCAACTTACTACTTAACCGTTTAATACCTACCAGATGTCCTAAAAAGTGACTAAATTGCAATGTGCACACTTGGTAAGTAAATACTTGACTTGCTACTTGACTTGTTACTTCGCCGTGTGTGTACTGTGAAGACCCTTAAGATAGCTTAGCTTGCCGGAGTTTAGTTGTGTGTCCGGTAGTGTTTGGAAGTAGATTTTATTTTTCGTCTTTTATGGCAAGTTTGGAATGGTGTTTCCGTAGTTACCAATCAGTCCAGTTTTTAATTTTGCTCTATTTGTGTGAACTAGGGTCCTTAATGGTCATTTTTCTTTCAAGCGGCAAAATTCCAGACGGCTCCATAATCTGAATAGCAATTGAAGTATTTTTCATAATTTTAAAACAATATTTGGGGTTTGCTCCCTTGTTATCCCGGTAACAACATTTTCAGTAGAATCTTAATCCGAAGACAAGCTTGATAAATATTTTGGTCAATCCCAAAAACGGATTTTAACATTTTGGCAATGATTTTCTCAAAAACTTATACCGGAATGAGGTTATTTGTTCAATTTATTGTTGTTGTTGGCCAGTGAAGTAATCGAAACAAAAGTTAACTGATTATTATTTTCTGTCTACGATTTTTGACTTTACAAAACATTAAATAAATAAATAAGTTTACTGATTGTTTTTTTTTTACTTGGAGTGACTATTAGTGTATTAGCAAAGTTATCATAGCACCCTTCTAAAAATATCACAACTACAAAACGAAACATTTAGATACACTGATTTTCTGTCGCTGGACCTTTGACATTTATGGCCATTATCGCAATTTTAACGGTATTGGAAAAGTCATGAAACTTGGACTGAAATTGTACTTAGATAAAAATCTATTTTTGTGATATCTATTTGATGCCAAGTTAACTATATCTGAAGTAAAGTAAAGACGTAGTTGTAAATTTTTTCACGACAAAAAGTATTTGTTAAATGGCCCAACTAGTTCAAAATTTCATAAATTTTAAATAAATAATAACGCCTTTATTTTTAATAACGCGTTTTCGGAGGGGTACAATTGGATCTTAAATAAGAAAATGTTTGAGTAAAAGACAATTGAACGTTTGGATAATATTGGCAACACTTGGGAATCTGGATTATCAGAACTATCCGATTTTTGGTAAAATTTTTATGCGGCAAGCGGTACAATTTCAAAAGATCTATGACCTGAAAAGTAATAAAATTACAATATTTTTATTATTTTAAAATAATATTTAGGAGCTTTACCGTAAAATCCGAATCTGAAGACAAATATTACAAATTTTGTTTAGTTTTGAGAAAAGCAAATACCAAAATGCCAAAAATCATTTTGGCATTTGATTTTCTCAAAGACGAAAACCAATTTGCAATATCTTCCTTTCAGATTCTACGCATTCTACGAAAAGGAAGCTTACCAAAATCAGAACTCATTTTTTCGATATTTTTATAGCGCTAGTATTTTAAGGACATAGGCTATAAAAAATGACAAAACCACTCATTTGACACTATTAGCTCAGTTTTATCTTCAAAAACTTGAAAGGCATCTTCTCAGACCGGATTTATATTCATTGCAAGAAATCTATCGAAAGCAACTGGCCTATATAACCTCAATTTTGAATTGCCTTTTGCTCAAAAAATTTCAAACAACTAGCAAATTTTTGATAAAACTACACACAGAAAAGTAAATACTTCACTCAAAGCAATATGCTTTCATCCAAGTAAATGATTAGTTAGTAGATATTTTCTCAAGTTAAGAGTAAAGAGATATTGTTGAATTGAAATGATCATATGCTTGTATATCTGAGAAAATATTTTCTTGGAATGAGTATAGATATTATTCATTCAAGAAAACTATTCTCACGTTGAGAATAATGGAATTTTCTTAAAGTGAATATATATGCTTGACAATGAGAAAATATTTTCTTGAAATGAGTATAGATATTATTAGTTCAAGAAGATGATCATAATGTATTGAATAGAAATTACTATTTTATTTTTTTTTTAAGGTAGGGAATTGTGTGAAATAAGTAGACAATAACTTAGCGAATGATATTTGTTTTATTGTATGAAATTTCTTTGCTTAATTACATATATACTTACCTATTTATAAATTATCGCTACCTACAATATCTAAGGCATGAAAAAAAAACACCATATTCTATTAGACATCAAATTGTTTCCATTATATTACACAAGTAAGTTTTCTGTGGCATGTATGTTGATTTGGTGACCACTATATGGCTAGGCAAAATTTACGTACCGTGTGCGTCACAAGTCACAACTACGAACTGCGTCGCAAATACGTTGAACATAAGTACTGTAGGCTATTCACGCAAAATTAAAACTATATACTTTCATAATATTATAGATCGCGTAGTTATTGCATACAGTACCTACAAAATTAGTACTAACATATTGAACGCTTCCCGGACAATTCTCGGTAGTCAGCGAACACGACGCCATAGCAGACCCCAACTAACTGAAGGCAAAGGCCGATGCGAAAAATCTCGACAACGTTCGTGCACGTTTGAGTGTAAATGCGCAAGCGCGTTGCAAGCAATGGCTTACTTGGTTCAAGGTATTGATCAACTTCTTGAATTGAGTATTTAAACTACTTGGTTTGAAAATTATATACTTAACCGAAACTAATAACTCTGAGTTTGGGATATTCTTGAATTGTGAGAACAAGGAATTCTTAAATGAAAGAAATTGTTTCAAACCAAGTAAATATTAACTTTCATCTAAAGCAATAACCGCAAGTAAATAATGTTCTCACGTTTTGAGAATATACTTCGCTGTGTGTAGTAGTGTTCGCACCATCTCTCTCTAATCTTCTCTCAGTTTGGAGCCCCTTGACAAAATACAATACCACTTTAATTGAACGCCCAATTATCAAAAACTTGTTTCCGAATATACGGCTTATCATGAGCGGTCATATATGGAATATTACTCCAGTTATGTACCCAATGCTGTGTAATATATGCCTTTACCATAATTTTCCTCAATAACCAATTGCCTAGATTCCAGCAAGTGTGGAATCTTCCTTTCCGTGATCTCATATTATTTCGTTGATTGTTTTCCGTTTGATGTAGTTCCTGGCGTAACACTTCATCGTCATCGATTTTATGCGAAGCAAATCTCCAGCATTTGGCTTTGGTTGAGTTGCAGGCATAGTTCGGGTTCTAGTTCTAATTGCTAGGTTATAATTTTAGCATACTTCACGATATTGTACTTATGTATCATTCTATGCTACTACTTGATATATCCCATTTCTGGCTTTTATACATTTGCTCATCTTTTTTGAGACTTCAGAGCTGAATCCACAGATTGATGGCTGGATTGGGTTGAACAACTTTTAGGCTTTTTAACTTGTGCTGGGGTATTGAGTCAAACGCTGTTTTGAAGTATACTTGGGTTTCACCATTAGTACATTCATTTGTATACACAGCACTAATAAATATGATAATTTAGATCTAATACCTTTAACTTGTAGAATGCTCGCCTGTAGAGAACCTGGTTCGATTCCCGGCCGACGCATTTTTTTTATTTTTATTCTTCATTGTCAACGTCACTCTTTAGATCATACATAAACCAACAAATTCCGCGTATGTAAAGCGGCACGTTAGCATATAAAACCGCTTACGATTACGCGGCCGGCGCGCTACGTTTTCGACGTCATAAGCCGAAGGATTTCGCATAAACTAACGAACTGCAAACATAGTTTAGAATATTATCAGATCAGCATTATACGTTTGCATGTCGCAGGTTGTTGTTGCGCGGCGAAGCGCGGATTCCGCGGAATCCGTCGCTAAACTGGAAATAAGACATAACAACAGCGTTACGAGCGCGCTCGACCTTCATCCAGCAACTATAAGAGAAGCAGATCTGTAGGTCGATACTGGACCGTGGCATCCTCGAACCTGATTTATGTCGGATTGATAGTAGATCGGCGACACCACAATGTGAATTACAATAGCCTGCCGTTGTAAATATGGATACGGGCGCATACCGAAATATTCGAAAAGCTTGAGAGGCAGCGAGCGGTATAGAAAAGTTGGTACGCCTCCACATCGGTATGCCTTTCGAAATTTGCAGCCACTTTGTTATTAGCACATGTACGATGAGACAAAATACCACTTTGGGACGGTAAGTTTTGCTCGTTTTTGCATTCTTTGTGTGTGTGAGCGAGGAAAAAATTCGACAACAGATGTTTTCTTGTAGTTGGCGGTATTGTCTTCGCCGCCAAATATGGATCTGGAATTTATCTCGGTTTTGTGCACTCGTTACAATGCGAGCGCGTTTTGCAAGTTTTAATTATGTAAAGACTGGAATTGAAAGTTAAATGTTGCACATACCGAATACACCGATATATGCAGTCGTTGTAATTTATTACAGGACAAAATAGCCAATTAAAATAGCGTAATAGATTGTAATGATTATATTCTAGAATTATCATAGTAATTAGCGCTAATGAATGGTGCAATTATGCTGTTTATTTATATAACACAAACTTGGCGTAAGCTTATTTAGACATATGTATGTCTGTTTGTAAAACCCCTCAAATAGTGGAGGCTATCAACTATTATGATCTTTCGTCGTCCTCTTAAATTTTGAGTGAGACTGCTTTTTTTCTGATCGAGATTTTTTCTTCTTGCATCTGTCGTCTCAAACCGTCACCTGGTATTTTAGGCAGAACAAAACCGATTTTGCCCATTCACGAACTTGTCCTTACTTTTTAAGAGATAAGCTTGTATACCAAATTTCAGATCAATTACTTCAAAATTACGGCAGTTATCGAGTACACAGACGGACAGACGGACACACGGAAAGACGGACAGACAGATATAGCTAAATCGATTCAGTTTTCAATTCTGATCAAATCCAAGTATATAAGTCATATGCCACGCTCCCTTAAGGGTGTTACAAATGTTGAATCAAACTCAATATACCCGCACCACATTAAATGTGGGGGGTATAAAAATTGTGGTGTCCTTCTCAGAAATAACAACATATTACAATGGTTAGAAAAATTTCAATTTTTAAACCAGAAATGTTTAGATTATAAACTAAATCTATGGTCTTTTGAATTATAACGCTTTTGTAGCATTTGCGTATTTGAACTTAATTTCTATCTGATTACAACGGTCTCTGTTTGTGTGATATATTGGCACTAACTTGGACAGAAATGTTTTTTTTTATTATCAATTTTTCAGAAAACTTTATACCTACTTCATAAAATTGTAAAATTAAAATTGTCTTAAAACTAAATTGCAAATATTACAATGCACGTATTTACTTGCATGTACCGGGTGTTACCAAAACTATGAAAAACTGTTAAGAGTAAAGGACCTTTATTTTAAAAGATATGCAAAAATTTTATTTGAAAAAAAAGCTGGAAATATTAGAGGGCATTAAATACAAATATATAAACTCCCTCGTCGTGTCATAAACACCCGGTACATGAAACGTCGAAGGTATATATAATAATAACTACTTATAATAATTTGAAATACTCTTTCAAATACTATCTTTTCTTAGCTTTGAAGATGAAGGTATTATTTTCATTTTTTTTGGCAAAACGCAGTATATGCAACGGAGGTGATTATAACTTCGTATTTAAAGACCTCTCCTCTGTCCAAATACGTTTCTCAAATGACATTTTTGAATAGCTTCGAACATAAAGGTACTTTACTCTCCAGCGTTTTTTTAAAATAATTTTGGTAACACCCGGTATATGAAAGGAAATAACATATTCTAATATTTGCATTTGAGGCTTAAGACAATTCAGACACTCCTGAATAGAATTTTCTGAATAGAGAAATTGATAATAAAAATGTTAATTGTTAATAAAAACACCCAGTAATTGCAATAGGGAAGGTGATTGTAATTTCGTATTTAATGATAATAATATTTCTAAATACTTTTTTCAAATAACATTTTTGCATACCTTTTTAAATAACATACTTTGTTCTGCAGTCATTTTCTTAATTTTGTAACACTCGGTATACGAAACCAGATAATTAAACCTTGATGTTTGAATTTTCGCTTTAAGAGAATACAGAAACTGAAATTATACTGAAATTAAATTTTCTGATAAATTGATAATAAAATTAATTTCCATTTGTGTCCAAGTTAGTGCCGGCACTGTATGTTATAAATGTCAATATTACACAACAATCATAAGACACAGACAGCCCAGCAATATGATGTAGTTAATTGTTGACCTGAAACTCTCCCAAGATCCCCTAAAACCGTTCAACTCAAAAATCTACTTTTTTCTAATGTTTGTGACTTTTTTGGCATAACTTTTCATGTTGCTAGCCAGGGATTGACTAAGATTTGGTAATAATTTATTTCAGAGTCAATTTCATCCCAGAAATTACGATTTTGTTTGTTTTTAACAAAATATTTTTATTTTTATTAATATGCTAAGTATAATTCTTGTTAATTTTCTACACGAATTTCTGGCTCATGTTCATTGAACCAGCCTCAATAAAAAATCACCTAATCTTGTCGACTTTTTATTGTTTTTCAATTTGTTATCAAGAATTTCTATGAAAGGTCCAATGAACACGATTTTTAACACAGTTTATAATCTGGTCAATTTCTCTGTATTTTCAGATTCAAAAATTATCTATCGATAACTTGAGCGAATTCTAACTAATATTGTCGCCTTTCTAATATTCGTGATAAACACGAGTCAACATATCTTATAGCTAATTAATAAACATTAGAAAGGCGACAATATTATTTGAAATTGACTCCATTGACAAGAGAGGTGTATAAAATTTAAAATTTTTTTAAAACAATAAATTATCGAGAGCGTATGTGTAAAACCGACAGAAAATGGACTAAACTAAAAACAGTATAATTCTTAATAACAAATTGATAAACAATACTACGGTGCCGCACCTTTAGAAACAACATAGGGGGAGTAGTCATGTCAAATATCATGAGACGGCTCTTTTAAAACCGAGTAATATTTATTTGAAACTTTTGTTGTCTTTGAAGGAGTTAATGAGAACCGAAATTTTGTGATTTTGCTACCAATTTTAGCGTATATTAGCCAATATTTATCTTTAATTATCTGTAGTGACCATATACAGGCTCTCTTTATCTCTCTGCAGCCTTTAATCAATGCGTTTCTTACAAAAAAAAGTGGGTCTACCATGAACATTCTGTTTGCCTTCTCAATACTTAACGATTATTTTTTAAAACTTTTCATATTTCAGCTATACAGGTCAACAGTGGCAAAAAAATGTCGAAAATTGATTAAGTCAATCAAGGAAAGTACTCTAAACGTATTGTGGTTTCATAATGAACACATTTTGACACTGTCTTTGGTGACTCAAATGAGAAAGAAGTTACCTAATCTTTTATTAACTCGACGTTGATGTTAATAATTCCCGGTGGAAGGGTATTCTTTAAAAATTACGGTTTACTTACTTAGTAAACTTTTCCATTATCAGTGTTCGGAGTAGATGGGAACGACGGGAGGAGAAAAAGCGAAGTAGAGAGATAATGCGACGGGGTTTTGTAAATCTTATCGGGCATCTAACGTTTAATGAAGTAGAGGGACATTGATTAAGAGCCTATTTTAAACTCAATCTTTAATTCAATCGCATTAAGGAGAAACAAGGCGATCGCCCCGAGGACAGGATAGCAGCGCGGACAACTTTTTTAATCAGCTGATTCCGGAGATTACTTCCTCTGATAAGAATTGATGTTAATGGAATTAGTATCGATGTCCCTTCTTCCACGATCCGATACCACCCGAAGTATTCTTTCAGAATTCGAATCGATAATCCACCATTGGATAAAAGTATTTCAGACGACATCTAAATCTAAATTCTACTTGCTTTGTGTATTGGCATTAAAGGCACCTTTATTTGTAGTAAATTATAGTTAGCTACATCTAATAGATGAGCTGTTAATTTAACTAAATGGAATCTCATTGTCGTCGATGGTATCGATGGTTAGGGGTGTCGTTAGAAAGCCACAGCGGGGTTGTAATTTCTGGATTATTAATGAAAACTGGCGACATCAATCATGGTCGGGAATTGACCGAAAAGTATCCCCTGCACCCCGACTGTAACGCCCAATTTTATGACCATATCACTTGAAATATCCGTGCGTAAATAATAGAAAAACCGGGAGCGATTTTTTTGCAGACGGCGCTCGTGAGAGTGCCTTGGATTAGTACTAGGATTGCATTAGTGCCCCAACCATTGACGTACGCAAGATTTTTTAGTGGGGAAAAATCCTTTCTAATAGATTCGGGGTTGATTAAGTACTGTAGGCGTTATTATTTATTTTTTTTAGCAAGGAAAAATTTTTTGTTGTATGTGTAATAGTAAACTTCAGATGCTTTTTGTGACTTCCTTGAGCAACATGGCTGATATTGGTACAATCTGCAAAAGCCTAAATGTAGTGAAAAATATTTATTTGCTGCTCCAAATTACCTGATATGTATTCCCCAATATTCTGTTCGCTCGCTAAGTACAGATGGCGCCTAAAATTATTTTTTTGGATGATATTTGATTTGTTGCAGCGCGTAGACAAAATTAAACTATTTTTTTAAAATAAAGTTAGGTACGCAGGTTGGTGTGCAATGAAATAAATGTTTCTAATAAAACATTAATTCAAAAGCTGCACCAACTTCCCTGCTTTAAATAAGAAAAAATATAAACAACCTAATAATTTATGTTTTGAAATATGTTTTGTGTACAAATTTATACACTCAATTCTTAAACTATACATACTGTAATTATTAAATGAGTAATGATTATATATGCAATTATATCCGTCAGTTGATGGACACTTCATATAGACCAGACAATAGAAATTTTCACGTGACAAAAATACTAGCAGGAAGCCGACGATCACAGGTGGAACAGTCCGTAGATGTATTGTGATGTGTTTTCTACTCGCAAATATCATTTCTTAATTTCTTATAAACAAAAAACTCAAACCGTGTTTTTTTTCGTTTTTCGCTTGTAAAAACTGAACCGATTAAGTAATCTTGATGCTTTTAACAGACGAATTGTATAGAATGAAAAGACGAAAAACATGAACCCGATTGAATTAATATTAACGGAGGAAATTCGGAAAAAGCGGAAAAACTCTGCGTTTTTTCAAAAAGTCGTAACTCTGCCATTTTCTAAGTTGTAGTCTTTGAGTGTGGACAACCCAGGCGTTGTCCGATGATTAGTTTTTGCACAATTGCGATTTGAATATTTGTATGCAATATGATTCGGCGAGTCTGGATGCGTCGGAGGTGGTTTTTTTTACGTATTTCGAAAGTAGAAGTATTGTGCTACAAAACGTCGATTCTGATTTTGCGCTAAAATGTTGCGAAAAAGGTGAAAATGCTTGCAAACATGACCGAAAACTGCCGCGCGCTCCAAACCGGTCACGTAGTGGGGGTAGGCGGTCGACGCCGACGCCGGGAAGCGCGTATCAATAGTAATACAAGCGCGCTGCGCGCGCGTATTACTAAATATCAGTGTGGGGCAAATTCTACTCATGAATAGAGTATTGATTAGATTACTCACTAATCATGTTTTTTTTTTAATTCTGAGTACTGAGTAGATACTCAAAACTAATTTTTTTTTCGGTGAGTACTGAGTACTCAAATTTTAAAATTTGGAGTACGGAGCAGATAATCAATACTCATTTTTTTCGGTGAGTACTGAGACTACTGAGTCTCTACTCAATATTCAAATTTTTTAATTTGGGTACTGAGTAGATACTCAATAGGCACCGAAAAAAAATGAGTATTGAGTAGATATATATTTTTAAAAAAAGCTAAATTTTCCCGTTTTTCCAGCTTTTCCCCGGTTCTAATTATCCGATCGGATCGTTTGACCTGTCATTCTCTTCGTAATTTAGTTCTCTATAGTTCATTCTGTTGTACCATTAATATAGCTTTCCTTTTACAATAAAAAAAGGGGATAATTGTTTATCAAAAATTTAAAAATGGCATTTTCGAGTAGGAAACATAGTGGGACTGGGAATATACTACGAACTGTCCTGCACAGGATGGCACAGGCGGCTTCCTGCTAGTCTTTATGTTAAACAAGCATTTGTCATTTGTAGGTCTATTGCTTGGCCTAATACGTTATTCTACAACAACTTGCCATTCATTTTTGTATTAATTTTGCATTAATTTCCAACAACCTTTCCAAAGGGCCACAAACTGCTAACCTTCTTCAATTGCTATAAGTAGCCATCTGACGCACAGGAAAAATCATCTGATCAAACTATATTAGACGGCATCCTCAAAAAATCCAATTTAAGGAATGTTACGCCCTTTAAACTACAAACCAACCAGCAGCAATTCAACTAATTCAGGGCAGAATGCAACAAAATCTTGCGGACTTCTCTATTACGAGCATGAAAACGTCCTGAGTTTTTTTAGTCTATTCCCACATTATTCTTGTCCAAACTCATTGTATGTGGAAACTACCGCAGTTGTAGAGAAATAAAGACGATCTTTCTCTAACCGAATTCCAAAAAGTATTAAACTGTTCAACTTTTAATTTATATATTTTAATTGCATGTAGTATCGCAAAACTCTGTATGTACTAACCTAATCTGGTGACATTTGAGAAAAGGAATTCGAATTCTAGTGTCTTGATTATGCTTTTGATATTATCATTTGCAAATCAACCACAGATTATACGAATAGCAAACGGTCAAAGTTGAACGAAAAATCAATTGTCTCTATTAATATTTCTTCATCGTTGTTCTTTTTGTATACAGGTAGTTATTTTGAAGTTTATTTTGAGACGCTGTGGACGCTGTTGTTACTTTATTTCTGCCAGAAGTGCTACCAACTTCGTATCGATGAAGTTGGTAGCGCTTCTGGCTGTTCGATGTGAACTTGAGATGGTACGGATGCCAAAAGCTGCAAAACATATGCATTAATTTTTGAAAAAACGCAGATTTTTTCCGCTTTTTCCGAATTTTCTCCGTTAATATTAATTAACAATTAATATTAGATTGGCAATTTTTCTATAAAATATTAACGCAGAAACCCAGGCATATGGTTACAACACCATAACCGTAACCCGCAACCGATTTCTAGGCCAGCAGAAGTTTACGAAGATCGTCTTTCTGCTGGTTTTGACAATTTGATATAAATTCAGCATACTCTGGTTTTGTGATGAAAACTGGCAACTTACTGAATATAAAACGCCTAAAAGGCCCTTTTGGATCGATTTCAAAAACCCACGCGACATAGGAACCTCCAATAGGACCCTTTATCGTATTTTGCGTCTCTATAAATGTCTACCAAATTTATTTATAAGCAATTAAAGTTCAACAGTTCAAAACATTTAAGCGTTTGTATGCTTTCCTTCTTTTTTAAAAATAGACATACTTCGAAGTGTATGTTTAACGACTGTGATGGTATTCAAAAATAAAATTCACGCTGTTCAGTCATGGGATGATATATTTCTCTCAATACATTTGTACAGAGCCGACGTTTCGCTGGTAAGTCTCCAGCTTCATCAGGGCCTAGAATTATACATATAATATAGAAAACAATACAAGAAGAGATAAGCTCCTCCAACAACTTACACGATACGAGCAACAGAGATCGTCAATAAATAAACTAACAAATTCATACAAGGCAAATAGGGGAGTCTTTCCATTCACAATGAACATATAATTCGCAACGAGCGGATTCAATCTAAAGCGCAGAGGATATATACACATATACGATTCACAACTATAAATCATCCGTGCAGACACCGTAATGGCGGAACGAAGGAGACGCACACGAGAAACGCCACGCACGCCGGCAACCAGAACGACGAAAGCACGAAATAACTTCGCAGTCGGTAAGTACGGCAACATTACATCTGTCATACAGAGGGCGTAATATAACCAAACAAACAGACGACATAACCTACAAAGTAGGTAGGTAAATAAACAATTTTCGATATGACAACTCACTTCAAAATTCACGATGTTTGGTTGATTCTTGTTATTAGATCGGCGTACGTGGTCATCACGAGGTGGCCGTCGACATCAGAATTCAGGTTAATATTGTCAGTAGTTGTGAAAATATGTATAGCCTCCCTAAATAATCGACATACTTCCGTTGTACAGACTTAAAATTCTCTGCCAAATTTTGTTGTAGTCATCGAACGGCAGGTAAATCTGGATTCAAACGCACCTTCAACAAAAAGTACTGTAGATCACAACATCCCATAAAATTATTGTTAACTTCCAAATGTTTTTGACTATAACTGCGGGACTTTTCTACAGAAACCAGCAATTAATACGCCCTTACAAAGCTCTGTGTGGCTTTCTTCTTTCAATGACAATCGTCAAAATGAGTCCAAATGAGAAAGAATAATTAGCAAGCAATTAATCATAAACACCTCAAATTAGGAGGAATCTCCACAAAGATTATGTGTTGACAGAATCCAGAATCGCTTCAAAAATTCAGTTGCCCGAATGTAATGTATTAATTAGTATAGAAAGCAGCACTCGTCTACACGTACGCCACTGGCGATGGGGTACACTCCTGCAGTGCATACCCCCTGCTGTTGCAGTGGGGACGACAAATGCGTTCGCCACGTGGCCCAGTGTAAACGGGACGCCCTGACGTGACCGCCGGCGTCACTTTTCATTATCGTCACGTGCTTCATTGTTTGTTGTGCCACGGGCTCGCAATTATTGCGCCTCTAATCCTCGACACTTGCTCTTTTCATTGCCCAGAAGAACGCCGCTAGAAACTTTTCCGTACCCATGCTACAATGAGCAGTATTACTTACGATACGTTGTATGTATGTATGCTGTATGCGAATAGAGTTGACTGAATACGCCTCGTCACATTTTTAAATTGAAGTAAGCTGTGACGGCGCACGCTTGCGTTATGTTCAACGTATGGAAATTATGAAGGCAATTTATTTTGTTAGTGTAAACAGAAATGGGTTATATGAATATGGATGCGATCAGAGGTGGGATCGTGTGCAAGTATGCTGAAAATATATGGAAGAAGTCGATCTACGTTCCGCTGAAGACTTAATTTTAACATATTTTTCGAGAAATACGCGTATAGAGTATAGCGCTGCCCAGTGCTAAATAATAGTATGGAGATATGTGTTTGAAGACTCACAACTCTGAAACTATTTATCAAACACAAATGAAATAAAGGTGTGATATACTCGGTGATCGTGTCTGGTAAGCGCCCCAAATTCAGACAGGTTAAGGAATTTTTGTTACATTTGTTACTGTAGAATTTATACTTATGTGGTGCTAATGACTATGTCAACTTTTTTTAAACAAATATTTCCTTCTAAAGATGTCTGGCTATTCATTTTTAAAGAAAATTGATTATAGTTATGAAATTGATATTATATTTATACATATATTTATACAGTGATCCTAAGTCAGACACTTGTGGTACATTATTCCGACAAATATAAACATTCAAGTAAATATTAAGTGTTTTAAATATTGTTAAATAAGATTTATCATTAATAAATATTAAACATGTATGTTTTACCATTTTTAATGAACCACAGTATAAAATAAGTCCTTAGTCTTCTTCAGTCTGCCCTCTGTATCTCATCTGTATTTTAAGGTTTCTTGCATCTGGAATTTTAAGTGTTCTCTTTTTCTTGGTGCAGCTTTTGAGTCTGTTCCCTTTTCGCTTCCTGTCTTATTTCTCTTGAATGATTTTCTTTTGTAATTCCTTTTTTTTTATTAACAAATATTCTCTCCAAGCATTAGAGATAGTGTTACAGAAGAACAGCTTCCTTTTACTTTATTTGGTTGTTTCAGTCCAGAATAATGATTTTTTTCAATGGAGATGGCATCGATTCAACTGTTATCTCCAAAGGTGGTGTATCAATGCCAAAATCGCTTCTCTCTGCTGCTAGTGTTGCATGATTATATCTTATTTCATCATCTCCTATGATGCTTGTCGATATTTATGAAGGAAGTAGGGACTTGATAATTGTAATTCCGACACCCTGTAATAATTAGGGATTGTTGATATCCGTAATTCCGACAAAATGCGTACAATTAATTGTATTATAGCAAACGATGTAAAATATGTTATTTTCTTGTGTAAAGACATCAATAGAGACATATGTATTACTTCTATGTACACATTGTACACATGTACACAATTCCGACACACATGTCTGATTTACGGACGTGATATATTTACATGTACCTAATTCCTACCCTCCTAAATTTGTAAATAATAGTGGTTAGAAGAGTAGTACACCGTATTATTATGAAAATATAGAGCATTTTTAGCCAGCCTTAACAGATATTATTAGAATTTTCTTAATTACTGTTATCCTGTTGAATAAAGCTTTCCATCCTTCAATGAAAACAGTATGATGCAATTGTTGGTTGGGTTTATTCAAAACTCCAATAGTTTTCATTCAGTATTTTATTCTTGACTACTAGTTTCGGTCAATAATGAATATCTTCAGGTCAAACTGCGAAAAACAATTACAATTAGCAATCAAATAAATAATTTAGCTGTATAAATGCAGGTTATGTTTGCTGTTAATTAAATAGCACACTCACCGTCAGCGAAAAATTACAGAAGTACACGTCATACGGTTTAAAATATATACAAATAGACGATACAATGATATTATTATAGAAACAATATGCGCGGCCAATATGTCTTCTTTCGATCAAATGATTCAGCGTTATTACGAATTAAAAATGGAAGTTTTGTTTATATTCGTGGTTGAGGTGTTTGGGTTGCATAAGCGTCTTCACATAAGCTGTTGGAATATATGTCGGTTAAAGTAGAAATCCGTAATGTCGTTTTGAAGATCTTCGGTCTCGCTTGTTACACTTTTCTGAATCTCGTATCTCTCTAAAACTGTTATCCTGTAGCGATTTAAAAAGAAGTCGAGTTGCAGTTACCTTATAAGGAAAAAATCAAATTTTAGCATAACACTCAATGATCAAGATCAGTCAAACTTCTAGGTTATATTCTGACCGTTAGAACATTGGTAGAATAAGAAACGATTGTGGGTTGATAAGTGTAATGTAAAGTCAACAAACCGGATGTCCTAAAATAAAGTTCAATGTTGTAGATTTCTTATTTTATCCAACTAAACAGAAATATGTCGGAATTTAGGACAGTGTCTGAATTTGGGACGTTTACTTTATCAACATCTTCTTCACTTGTGTTTAAACACGAGCGCGAGAGAAGTGTAAAGAGGTACTAGATTTTTTAGGTTTTAACTGTTTTAAATTAACACTCGCCTTTCCGATTTGTTCCTTCTAAACCTCTTAATTCAAAAATGTCAGATCTTGATCGAGTAAATTTTTGAATCTTGTCTATTTATTGGTATTTATATTTTCTCGAATACCGCTTATTCTGGAACATACGACCGTAAGGCCAATTTCTTCGTAGCCGGTCACATATTCATAACCTTAACTTAAAAAACTTTTCGTTGACAAGATCCAAATCTTCTGTTACAAATTCAAGAAAATCTTTTATTTGTCTTCTTATTCAAATTCAAATCAATAGACATCCAAAATAGAATAATTACGTAGGTAGTAAAATAATATATATGTTTTTCCGACATTTTTCTGTTAACATTGTTCGATTTAAATTCATATAACGTAGGTAGGTATATTGAAGGTACAAAAAAGCAGTTCCTCTCGGTTGAGCTTAGTAGTAGGTATTTCTCACGCTCATATATAGTCGGTGAAAGTAAAGTGATGGAGCGTGGAGTATAGGGCACCATGAACAGTAGTTTGAAGTGGTGCAAAGTGTACACCGCATTCAATTTACAGATGCAAGGTTTCACACCCTGAGCGGCTAAATGTACAAGTGTGAGAGTTTTGCCCACGGCACTGCATTGCATTGTTATATGCACTTGTCGCTTTTCATTCCCCACTTCGCGTGAGGGTTTACGCCCTACGATGCTCTGTTCTTTTTGTCTTTGATTTGTAGTATACCATAACTAAACAAATTCTACGTTAGCTAGACCATCTCATAATATTTTATTTTGATAGGTTATTTAATGGTTTGCTTTTATATGATTTTTTAAATATGTTCTCTTTATATGCGGCTAACATTCGAACCGCAATTTTTAAATTTACATAAACGTAATTGTTTAACATTTTTCCCATAATATACTTTTATTCCATCAACTTTTTAATGTAACTTTGAATAAATCAAAATCATAACCGTTTAGCAGCTAATTTCGTTGAAATTATACGTTTAATGCAACATTAATTAAAATCATTACATTTTAGCTGCAATCCAAGTTAGCAACCCAAATTATATGTGAGCTAGACACGTAATAACATATTTGTATCCAATATAATTTGGACGAAATAGCACCTAAATCAAAAACATGTTATGTTTCTACTGCACCTGATTTCGTTGAAAACATAATCTAAAATATCCTATACACACAGCGAAGTATATTCTCAAAACGTGAGAAAATTATTTACTTGCGGTTATTGCTTTAGATGAAAGTTAATATTTACTTGGTTTGAAACAATTTCTTTCATTTAAGAATTCCTTGTTCTCACAATTCAAGAATATCCCAATCTCAGAGTTATTAGTTTCGGTTAAGTATATAATTTTCAAACCAAGAAGTTTAAATTCACAATTCAAGAAGTTTATCAATATCTTGAATCAAGTAAGCCATTGCTTGCAACCCGCTTGCGCATTTACACTCAAACGTGCACGAACGTTGCCGAGATTTAAGATTTTTCGCATCGGCCTTTGCCTTCAGTTAGTTGGGGTCTGCTATGGCGTCGTGTTCGCTGACTACCGAGCATTGTCCGGGAAGAGTTCAATATGTAAGTATATCTTTACTAATTTTGTAGGTACTGTACGCAATAACTACGCGATCTATAATATTATGAAAGTATATAGTTTTAATTTTGCGTGAATAGCCTACAGTACTTATGTTCAACGTATTTGCGACGCAGTTCGTAGTTGTGATTTGTGACGCACACGGTACGTAAATTTTGCCTAGCCATATAGTGGTCATCAAATCAACATACATGTCACAGAAAAATTACTTGTGTAATATAATGGAAACAATTTGATGTTTAATAGAATATGGTGATTTTTTCCATGCCTTAGATATTGTAGGTAGTGATAATTTATAAATAGGTAAGTATATATGTAATTAAGCAAAGAAATTTCATACAATAAAACAAATATCATTCGCTAAGTTATTGTCTACTTATTTCGAACAATTCCCTACCTTTTTTTTTTAAACTGAAACAATTTCTATTCAATACATTATGATCATGTTCTTGAACTAATAATATACTCATTTCAAGGAAATATTTTCTCATTGTCAAGCATATATATTCACTTTAAGAAAATTCCATTATTCTCAACGTGAGAATAGTTTTCTCGAATGAATAATATCTATACTCATTGCAAGAAAATATTTTCTCAGATATACAAGCATATGTTCATTTCAATTCAACAATATCTCTTTATTCTAAACTTGAGAAAATATCTACTTGCGGCTATAGCAAACTAATCATTTACTTGGATGAAAGCATATTGCTTTGAGTGAAGTATTTACTTTTCTGTGTGTAGACAAAACCATTACTGGTAGAAAGCTATAATTTACAGGATTAACTTCCCATATTATGTACGAGTTCGACACATCATATTACTTTTTATCCCATCAGTATGGAAACATGAGAAAATCTCCGAGGCGGTTTGTTATAAAAAAAAATTAAAAAAGAGTAAAAAGTTTAATTTCTAACGTTCAATTATTACTAGTACTAGTAACTAGTTATGAGTTATAACATGATCTATACTTCTTTTAACGATGTAGTCTACCGAAAGTGTTTCGTAGATTCGGAATCCTAGCGTTAATACTTGTACACAAATGAAATTTTTACAGTGATTGTCTGATGTAGTACTGCACACTGGAAAGATATAAAAGTAGGTAATAAAAGATTCATTAACGTAATAATTTTTTTTTTGTAATCATTGCTATTTTATAAAAAGGAACCTAAAAAATAGAAATGTTTTATCTATGAATTTAGTTTGAATTGTTTATGGGTTTTACGTGATTTGTAACTAACGATTTAGAAAACAATATTTATTTCTAAGAGACATTTGACTTTATCGTCTACTTAGTGTGTTTTTTACGTCCTATATTAGCTGTGGTTAGTTTTTGTTGCAGATAATCTTTTTCTAAACACTTGCAACAATTTTTATTAGTGGGGTATACTTGCCGCTTAAATGGCAACCCCATGTCTTTCTTACAGACTTTGGTAGATCTTTTAATTGTTTAAATGGAAGCGGAAATGCTTGCCGGCCTTCAATAAGAAAATTTTCCAGAATATGACAATTGAAAATTGTAAATAATTTTAGGGAAAATGGATTTTGTAAATTGAATATGAATATGTAAACTTATTTGCCCTGAAAACGAATCCGGGCTCCGAAATTTTCTATCGCGTAGGATTTTTTGGAAAATTCATGTCAAAATGTAAAAAACGCTGTTTTGGTAATTTTTACAAATTTATACCAGTTGAACCCATTGTCCTAAAAACCTCAAAATGGTCTCATAGTAAAACTTAAACTTTGTACATATATAGTAAGTACGTAGGCGTACGGAACATGCTATGTAGGACAGACAGGACGAAGCATCGAATGTCGAATCAAGGAGCACAGTAGGGACACCCGGCTAGGCAAGATTCAACAGTCCGCTGTTGCTCAACACTGCCACGAGTCGGGACACACAATGGATTTCGATGACGCGAAGATGTTGGCAAGGGTGGGTAATTATCATCGAAGGCTTATTAGAGAAGCCATCGAAATTTACAAACATCCTGACAACATCAATCGCGAGGACGGTACTGACATTAGTAGGGTCTGGAAATCGATCCTAACGCGGTCAGGTGGAACAACACATGGAGCGGTAGCTCCAGATGTGCGCAGTGAGGTGTAAATTCAGGTATATAAGGGAGACTTTCTTGGTAGGTCTTCAGTATTCAATTAGCTTTGAAGAAGCGAGCAACATGGCTCGCGAAACGTCAGCATTAACAAATCTTGACACACGGCATAACCCGGAAGCAGTTTATTTTCTATTTGTACATATATCCTAAAAGTCTGTTCCCAATTGTTCTTGAAGCTATTACAGCGATTCTTTAAAGAAACGCAATAACCTGATGTGATATGCGTCTTTCAAGCTCGGATTCGTATTCAGCGCAAAGAAAGAAGCCTTTTCAGTTTCCATAAACAAACAAAAGTGACATTGTCTTAATTTTCAATCTTTTACGGAAAATGTTCTTGCGAAGACCATAAATTTTGTAAATTATCTTCGAAAATACTCGTAAACAAATCAGAATTTTGATAATTAAAAATCGATGTGTTCGAGAATTTTTTTCAAATAACAAAACTGTATCAGATGTTTTGTCATTATTTCCAAACTGACATCACTGTATGTCAATCTCATAACATTTTAGCAGGACAAATTGTATCCCATCAACTTTTCAGGTACTTCGCACTGTTTATGCAAAACTCCACGCAAAAATTTCCACTGGCCTCGGTAGTTCAATTGGTCAGAGCTATTACACAGGTAATTGGCAGGTTCATGGTTCAAATCCAGGCCGATATTACTGCTTTTGTGCTTATAGTTCCGCGTCCTTAATATTTTAAGGGGCAACAAAGCTTTATATTAAACGATCGTGATTGTACTAGCCGATCACGTCTATGATAGACTACTTTGTGGGATTTAAGCATAAAGTTTGGTTAGGGCAATATTGTTGTGTCAAAAAACGTCAACCAACACGGAATAAATGTAGTGGATAGACCCTTTCCGGACATGAACATTTGAACACTTGAATATAACTGGACAAAATAATTGTCAATTTAAAAATGTATAGATTTTATGAGTAAATTCACCTCTATATGAGAATCTCCGATACAAAAGGAAAAACTTTGTTTTAAAATGACGAAAAGATGAACAATTTGTTGTCCCTCAGACGTACTTACATCTAAAAGCTAATTTAAGTTCTAATGTATGCTTGTAGTAAATGTTACAATACCTACTTCATCAGTGGACTGTATGCTGGTTAAAACGTTATAAAACGTATGTTGGTTAAAGGAATATGAAACTTATCATCAAGATAATACCACACAAAATAAGAAGTTTATTTTAGAATAAACTGTTGTTGTACAAGTAAATACAGCATGATATATTGAAGACCTATCTGCTGTGTACTGTAGTAGAAACTTAGCAGAGGGCGAGGTGTTCTAAAATTCGTTTCTAAACTTCCCCAGCTAGACGTTTCAATCACGTTTCAGTTTCGAGGGAAGAGTAATAGACCCGTTCCCGTTTCCCTTTGATAGAAAACCTTCAGACGTAACAAATCCCGACACAGTCCGGGAACTCGATTGAAGTTTGTTAGACGCGATAACATTTTCATTTACAGATTTCCCGACCGTTTCACCTGCGGCTCCACCGCTCTAACAAAGGATCCCATTTCGGCACTCGCCCTCTCTCTCCTTCTCTAGACCCAGGCTCCGCCACCATTTTACAAACTACGGTCCGGGGCGGGGGTTGTTTTTCTTTCGAAACTCTTGACTCTGCGGACGGATCCATTGATGCGGATTGCACGTGTACAGTCCATACGTTCAATGTTAAACCTTACGTCATGAATTTTTAACCGACAGATCTTAAAGGATACTCTGGTGTCATTTCAGAAACTGTACATATAAATAGTTAGGAAGGATTTTACAGCCAGGATCTTTTAGAGAATAAATACAGTTGTCAGGTTATTTATACTTTATTGTAGAATAATATACACACTTTTGTAATTTTGAATAACAAATGTTAAGTAAGTGAGAAACTTGAGCAAGCTCTGAAGTATTCTTTTACAACGCCACATCAATTCTTAACATTTTGCTCGTTGGTTCCTTCCAATATATGAATTATTATAGAAGATACCCAATTTTGTGTCAACCTTTACAGTTTGAAATGTGGGTGATCCTTGCAGCAAGTGGTACTTGATTGAGAGTATTAAAGTATTGGTTCTAACACTAGCAATCATTGCTTTAACTTATTTAACTAAGGTAATGGCCAGAAATCAACAGCTAAATGGGTGCGATAAACCCAATGCAAAATTTTACTAGAAACTGTGCATCTTACAGTTTTATTTCTACAAAAATTCAGATATTGAGATAAATTAAAAAACGAAGTGTTAAGAATTGCTAGGGCTGAATTGATATAACTTACTACCTGAAAGCAGCAACAAGTACACACAGAAAAGTGATCTCTTGAACGAAGAGAGAATTACTTGGCTGAAGTAGTTGGTAGGTTCGTATATACGCGAGAGATTATTGACTTCAACCAAGAAATTTTATTTCTTGGAATAATTACTACATTTAAGAAAGTGGTTACTCTGGTGAAGTAAGTAAACAGTCTTGAATGAAGTGTATATTTTTATTCCCGGTAAATATTTGTAGCTACTTAATGTAAGAATTTTAAATATTTGGCACAAATACGTTTTCTATTGCTAATTAACAAGATAGGTAGTTATATTTACTTACTCGTTCTAAACTGTTGCGTGCGTTACATCAAACTATTCCGTGTTGAAACGTTTATTCTACACTATAAATCACAAGGCACATCCCCTACGGGTACGTCGTTGTTGTTTTCGTACTAGAGGCTCTCCTATACGGCGCGAGCACCACGCGCGGGCGCGCGAGCCTTGACAAAATCACGGTGCGCATATTTGTTCCAGAGAAACGGCTTACTTGAAAGAAGTGAGAATCACTTCAGTTAAATATTTTGTGGGTTTTTATTCAGTAAGCAATACTTACTTGTATTAAGTGTCTTATATTTTCTTGGATCAAGTAACTACGCACTTGGATGGATGTACTATTACTTCGTTGGAGAAATTAACATTTTTGGGACGAAAAATTCAATTACTTCTTTCAATGCAATATTGGTTCTTATAACGAAAGGATTTATTTGTTGACAGCATTTATCTGAGAAATTATTTTACTTATATTGAGTATGTGGCATTTCTTGTATCTACCTAACTTTCTACATCCAAGTAAATATGCATTTGAATCTAGTAAATAAATTCAAGTAATTATGTTTTCTCGTTCCAAATAATCACTTTTCTGTGTGTAGCATAGTTATCCCACAGCGTATGTTAAACTTGGACAAATTAAGTAATAATCATGATGAATTTCTTTACTATGTCCAGAAAAAAATTAATGGAAATCTGTCAAAGACTACGAAAGTTATTAATCAATCAATGTTAAGCTATATTGGTTTCCTTTAATTGTGCCGGTCAGTGTACAAATCATTTTAGATGAAAATATGCTGTAGGACTCGAGTATTTCTCTGCTTTAACAGTACTTAAACCGTATTCATATAAATTAAAAATATGTGGGGGACATGTAAAGAAGACTAAAATAAGTCGAAAATTTTGAATAAACATGGGTTAAATAATCAATAATCAATTGTGGAGATTTCGAGTTCTCTTGAAATTTGATGGTGTTCACGTTTATTTGAAGAGCTTAAAACCGGTTAAAATTGGAAAAAGGTCCTGATTTTTATGCTGATCAATATAATTCAAAAATAAATTAACCATATTTTTTAGTTAGTAAGATATCAACAAAAAAGACTATATTTTAAATTCTTAAATGTGAAAGCCATTGTTTTGGCTTCAAATTTGGA
This sequence comes from Aphodius sticticus, assembly GCA_963966075.1. NCBI lineage: Eukaryota > Metazoa > Arthropoda > Insecta > Coleoptera > Scarabaeidae > Aphodius > Aphodius sticticus. Next base: position 14,846,720 of record OZ014506.1, read on the forward strand.
TGCCCAAATATGAAAGAAAAATATTTATATCCGGTAAAAAAATATACTTAATGCAAATCGTTTCTTTTGTTCGGGGCGAATGGCTCTAGTGGTAGAGCGTTGGCCTACTGACTAGGAGGTCCGGGGTTCACACCCAGGACCAGCCGAAAATTCGTCCGCCGTCTTTCGAAAGAGACGAAAAACCGTGGGGCCCGGCAACCAGTTGCACATCTCTGGCTGTCGATATTACTTGAGAGTAGTGAGGGGAAAGCACAAAGGGTCAATTGTTGCCTAGGAGCTGCCTACGATGATAATTACTCACTCTTGCCAACATCTTCGTATTATTAAAGTTCATCATGTGGCACGAGGTAGGGTCCACTCCAAATGTTTCCGCTTGTCGTCATAGGCACCAGAGACGCATATCTTCTTCCAAGACAGCGTTGCCGGATTTTGGTATTTTTCCGCTGTATGAGGAATTTCAGTGTCGTTTAGAGATTTGGGGAAATTCTTATCAAAACTGGAGATTCGCTTTAATGCTTCCTATCTATTCAATTTGTTACAGATTGATTAAATTTCCAACATACATGTAAAGTATGAACAAAAAATGATATGAAATGAGCATTTTTTATTATCTGTATTTATTTTTATTTATGTTGTAATAACTTCATGAAAATTTTATCTCTAAATTGTGGTGTATTTTTTTTTAATTCTGGGGAAAAATAAGGAGATCTGGTGATAGTCTGTTGGTCAGACTGGGGAATAATATGATTTTAACCTGGCGACACTGGTCTTTATTAATATGCAGGTACATATGAAATTTATTTCTTCATAAAACATTTGTTTTTCATTTTAAAATACTATTTTCATGACTGGGGGTGGTTTCGACGTTCCAGGGCACATGTGGTTATCTTTTTAACACAGTATAGTGAAATGTATTAGTTATCTGAAGTTGAAAAAGTCACCATTCATCTGCGATAGGTTTGAAAATAGGTGACGTAAGGCTTTTCTCTTATCGTATGGCGCCTATACACTGTACGTGTGTGTGAAAATGTGCCTCGGTTTCTTGTTAAGGGTTAGAGTTGCTTGGTTCGACTGTGCGGCGTTACGGAGATTGTTCAGAATCGGGTATTGTGAATTCCGTACTCCGCGCTCCGTGAGGAGTTTAATGTTAGTTCGACACAAAGCCGCGGCGGCTGGATTTGTTGGCACCCGTGTCGTACAAATGATTGCAGAGAAGTTGATCAAACTGTGCCCAAAGGGTCGACCCAAGTTTAGGTTCGACAGAATGATCAATATCCCGTACGGATTATTCGCATACGCAGTTTGATAGAATCTAAATTTGATAATAGCTGATTTGAGATGGGAATATTTGGTAGAATAATAAATAGTAATTTACGATGCAGACGTCTGTTAACAACAAGAAAACAACTTTTCTATTCAATTCTACGAAATGTTTAGCTGAAGGTGGCAAATCGAAGGTGGCTCAGAACAAAATGAAAAAAGTTCATAATTTGTTCCAAGAAATTTAGGTATTTAATTTACACGGTATTTCCAATAAAATAATTCATTTGGTATGTATACTTTATGAATGATGCGACCTTTTTTATTTGAAGAAAAACAAAATACGAGTAAATGGGTTATTAAATTTGAAAAAGTGTCAGATTTTCCACATTTAAATATTTGAATTTAATTTAATATTGCGATAAGATCAATTTTTAATATTTTGTATCAGTTTTAATATTTCATCTATTGTTTTTATGGTTTGTTCTTATTTTATCGTTTGAACACTGCATTATTATTAACTGCAAATTATGACTAGTGTTATCAGTGTTATTATAGAATATAACCAGAAAATTCTTTTGTCGGATACCTTTTATTCAAAATACAAATATACCAAAAATATACTAAAAGACCGAAATTTGACATTCTTTACCTTTAATTTGGTTGCAAGAAAGAAAGAAAAACACTCAAAACGTGCAATAATTCATGCAATAAAAACTACGCCAGGGATAGTTTTTACGAAATAAATTCTGTGCAATATTCTAATATGTTATTTAAAATGATTTTCCGTATTTCCTAATTTTTCCAATTCCGCTTTAAAAAATAAAGTTGATATCTTTTAACGTCACATGTAAATTGTGAATTAAAATATATTTTTAGTAAAGAATTGTGTAGCAGTTTGATTATAATTGCAGATTCAACAATTTAAAAAACAACTATTCGCCAAGATATTTTAAATTTAAACATAAAGTCTATATACCCTTAGGGTGGACCCTTGGGGTGGACGCACACATATCAGTCATGTTAGAACAAAATATGTCTTGACGACTTTTGCCTACGTTTTGACAGAAGTCTAAACGTATAGAAATATGATAGCGATATCTGAACTAGTGAGTGGGAGAGAGAAGCAAAATGTTTTGATTTGTCTAACCGTGTTTTGTTCCAACATGACTGATATGTGTTCTGGCGGCTTTCGGAAAAAATTCAGTTGCCAAATCACCGGTTTTGTGGCATGAATAAAATACTCACCTTGGTATCAATAGACTCTAATAGATAATCTTAAATTTTATAATATGCATGTAGAATTCAAATACTACAACGCAATATCATGAAAATAGTTTTTTTAATCAACATGAGATGTCACTAAATAAAGTAAACCCCCTTAAAAACTTCAGTAAACTTGTATGAGCTTCTATTCCATGGCGTAGTTTTAACTTCGGAGTTTTGCTGTTTAAAAAAGCAAGGCTGTGCTAGAAATACTACCATCAAAATTTTGGCTAAAAAGTTATTTGGAGATTTTGATATTTTACTAAAATTAAAAATACCAAGTTGGCATCTTGTGATGTCACAATATCTACATATAATTAGGAAAATTTTTGTGTGACATTGTCAGGTAGTACCTACTTTGATTTTAACTCCCATTATTGTTATTAATATCTGACAAGATTATTGGCTTATTTATATGTTTATTCTAACTACTACACATGCATGGGCGCCGTTAGAAAATGTTCCAGGGGGGGGGGGGGCAACATCTTTTTTCGTATTAAATGGTGACGCAATATTATGTACTATGCTATTAACTGTTTTGCAGCATTTTCGTCTTGTGTTATTTTGCATACACTCTGAGAAATCTCTATCGCTTTAAGGTAGTGAAATCTTTTTGTTCACATTTTTGTGTGTTAATAGGCATCCATGGTCGTGATCCCTGTATGCTCGACAACACTTACCTATTATATATTGACATTCATTGAATTTCAAGTCGTTTTGCCGTCTTTCTATATCGTTTATTAATGTGGGATTAATGTTTTTAATTAATAATTGTTTGTAAATATATTTTGTTTCTGAATCATTCAACTCTTATTCTAGAATTTAAGATTTTGTATAATTTTCAACCAATATTGTAGCCTTTTTATTACTTTTTAATACGTTAGGAGACATTGTTGTTAATTTCCTATAATAATTTCTAGCTCGTGGTCATCGAGAATCTGATACAATATCTTAATAACAAATTGATAAACAATAAAAAGGCAACAATATTATTTTAAAATTTACCCCGTTAACGAGAAATAATGACTAAATATAGAGAAAAGTGGATTAATTTGAAAATTATGTGTTTAGGATAATCGACGACGAAATAATATTTTTTTTTACTTTACTATTATACTTGAACACTTGTAAGGCGACAATGTTAGGTCAACTACTAACTTTTGAACGAACTCATGTACGGAAATGTATTGTGTCAACGCTGGAGGGAGTCAGAAAATGGTACCAATATTACAAACAGCATAGAGAATCAATTGTCATGTATCATAGGATGGCCCTTTTAATACCAAATAACTTTTGTGATATTTTTTATTATTTAACGTTTTTGAAACTCCCTTTTCATTAACCGAAGTTTTGTAATTTTAGTACCAATTTTAGCCAAAATGGGTTATCTATAAATCTTTTTAAACTATTTGATTTTATAGTAGTTATTCTAGGATACTTTATACCACCTACTTTACTAAAGCAATTTCTAAAGTTGGTACAATATTCCGGCTCTCTGCAGTTCCTAAACGGCGTCTATCTGGACATGAGTTCGTTATCAAAATTTGATCTACTACCAAAAGTTGACTATTATACCTTATCTATATATTCTACGCTTATTAGTTTAACACCCAGTGTAATTAAGATAAACTGCTCAGCAGTGCCAAAAATTGCGAAGTAATGGAAACTAATAAGTACGATCAAATAAAAGTGCATACAACAATACTTATTTTGGACTGCAGCGCAAAATTTGGATACCGTATCTTGCCATCTTGTGGCTCTTTCGCGACTGTTACGAGAGGGGAATATCGCAATATCTAATAAAACTGACATTGGTGACAATCGCCGATAATAATCGGAATAGTCATCACTTATCTAGTATTTTTTTTTCATCCTTCACTATACGTAAATGTCATTTTTGCATCTTTGTGGGGACACGAAAGATGCTAATTGCCCGCTAGGCGTTTAGTTAATAACTTTCAAGCCTAGCCGCGAAAATATTTTACACACAGGCCGGGCGGCGACTGACCTGTCTGTTAAATAAATACATAGCTTTCAATTTGGTTTGATATGCGAGATCCATCTGATGAAAAAGATCAACCTGATCTATGATCAAAAGATCCATCTAATATGATAATAACCGATTTATCGATCAGATCTATTTATCGGTCTTCAATTGTTATCAAAGATCGATCACAAATTTCTCGACCACTCCTATCTTTTTCGTTTTTCGCGTAGCGGTAGTTGGGTTTGAAATCCAGGGGGGGGGGGGCAAGCGCCCCCCCGTGCCCATATGTAACGGCGCCCATGTACACATGATGAAAATAAATATAATAGTAGCTAGCCTAAATTTCTCATATAAAGCTATAATTATTTATTAACTTTATAAGAATAGAAGCTTTACACCAGGGTCATAACTAGAATCTTTAATTTTAGGTTACCAAAACCAAGAGATTGCTGACCAACGACCGTCACTGCTATTTAAAAAGGTTTTTCATAAAACATCAGTTTATCTACAGCAATTCTAAAAGGTGAGTCAAATTTTTGTTAAAATGTTGCATCAAAGTAATAATTATGTATAGTTTATGTATAGCTTATGTATAGTCGTTAGACGGGCGGGATGGGTTTAAACGGGACAACTAGGAGTTTGGCATTTTTGAAAAATCATAATTAAAATTTGTTTCCTCTGTGTACCTCAATCCATGGAGATATACTGTACATTTATATGAAAGGAACACATCCAGCATTAATTTTTAAAATTTCTCTGGTAGTTTGTGATTTTTATTTGCTGTGCAATCGCCTTTTCAACTGAAATAATTGCCCTAACTATTATATTTTTCCTGGTCCATTTACGTCATTTTTAAATTTGGAAAAGCTTCTATTGCACTTAGCCCAGGCGCCACTTGTCTTTTTCCCTACAACGAATTTTTATCCGCTGTTATGAAACACATGATTTGTCAAGAACTGCGTTCATATACGTGGTGCAAATTTTTATCCGCGGCGATAAAAAAAAATTTACTGGGCGCCTAGGCTTAGCAACTAAAACAGTTACAACTCAGAACAAGTCCAAATTTGGGAAAATCATTATTGTTTAATCATCATCATTAATTTTTAATATAAATACATTTCTCACTTATTTTTAAGATCTCTTGGACTGGGGTTTTTAATGCCGATTTTGTATATTTGGACTCAGTTTATGGTTTAAACTGACATTGAAAAATCTAGCCTTTAGCGCCCTTTTATTACGGCTCCTGTGTGCCCTGCACACGCCTCCCGCCGGCCCTGCTTTCACCCTTATGGTCTTATGAATGAAACCAGGGTCAATAAAGACCCATTTTTGACAGTAGTTTTAAAAGTGTCTTCTAGCAACCATTCGAAAATATTCTATACCATAGATGTAGACAAGGACAGTTTGACATTAATCAGTACTCGGAATTTCGCATTTTTCTTACTTTTTAATATATCTTCAATGCAAACGGTAGAATCTCCCTTTCATAAAATAACCTTATTCACTTTTAACAGAATAGCGATTAAAGCATTATCTTTCATGGAATTTGATGCAGAACTAACGACTGTATTCTTGTTCCTATACCATATCTCCACTAACAAAAAAAGCAATTTAAAACCAACCGCGTTATCTTATTTTTCACTTAACACAGAAAACAAAAATTAAGTTGCAATATGCAAAACCACCACCGTTACTTTTATTACGAAATTATTCCGTACTAATTACAACCAGCTCGGAGACACGCACTGTCTTATCATTAAACACAACTAATACTCGTGCATTTTTACATTTTTAATTATCCCTAAAAGCCACAGACCGGTCTCATTCCGCTTCAACCACAAAGTTATCGCTTGGTGTCGCCACTGTTGTGGACTTGTGTCACGCACGCCACTTCCGGGGTGGAGCGCCGCCATGTTTCGTACCTTCTGATAAACTATCAGTAACGCCCTTACACCATAACGCGTGTCTGTTTACATGTGTTCACTCTTTGCGAGGACAATGCTTATATGATGTATTACAACAGGTGCCGTGTGCTGACGTTGTTGGTTGTGCATGTCATTGCGTCAGGATCATATTTATTACGTAATGACGTAACGACGCTTGCATATACACTTCGCAACACGTACTGTCATCTGTCGTTAATTGCTATACCAAGGGTTGAGCGATTCACCAGATTATTCGAGATGCGATGGTAGTTGTTCGGTAACTGAAGTTAAGTGTTCAATTAGCAGTCAATTAGTTCGTTAAATAATACTTTCAAGTGTCTTAACGAGTCTCGTAACAGAATGAGATGATGTAACCTAATTACTGGTTTTACTTTTAAAGTTCTCGCCAATTTCATGTACTTAATTTATTGGCAGACTTCTCTCAGAAATAGATGGTATTGGATTTCGAGAAAAGCATATTAATTCTCTGGCCTTGGACTAAAACAAAAGAAAAGCCCAAAAAATCTTCAAAATATATCAATTTAATCTGCAGGTCAAAACTGCATATTGCTTAGTCTTTAGGTTACAGCGAGGGCTTAAATCAGTTTTAACAAGTATTAAATTGAATTTTTTGAGCTCTGGTTTTAGTTTTCTACATCAGGCTCTTCGAAAACGTAATAAAAGTAAGCAAATTAAACATGTACGCCGAACATTTATTTTATAAATTAGCTGTAATTAATTACTAAATCTGTAATTTTTGTGTTCGTATATAGTCATAATGTTCATGTATTGTTGCTAGTTTCTTTTTTGAATAAAAGTATTTTATTTTCAACGTAGTCTACAAATGAGTTAGCAAATAAATAATCACTTATGAGACTACCCAAGGCTAGTTCATCGTTTTATTTATAATTATTATTAGCAAAATGAAAGAATAAAAGAATAAGAATAAAAGAAGAAGTTTCAATGAAATTTGATTTTTTATTTTATTTATGAAGTTGAAAGAGTTTTGAACTAATTTCGTATTTTGATTTAAATTGTAAATGTTCAATAAATGTGTTGTAGTTAATATTTGTTCTGCGAGATTAAATTTTAACAATGGATGGCACATACCATCAAATTTGTTTGAAATGTACCGAAAATATTTGTTTATAGGACTTTTTTTAGTATTAGTTGTTCTCGAGCACTTTTATCACCTTTTACTTATTTTTATAGCGGATATAGGTACAATGTAGGCAACCTTAAACTTTAAAAGTTTAGTATTATTGTAAAGTGGACATGAATAATGATTTCTGTTGTAATTCTAATTTCACAAAGTCATATTTTGGTTTCTTCTATGTCCCTGTATTTCAAGCTGTTCTAATAAATCTAATTTATAGTTTTTATTGCATTTATCAAGTAGTGTAGGTTCATTGTATTTTATACGATGACTGTTGAAATTAATTTTGGGGATTGAAATTTGAAAGTGGTTACATGGTTTTAATGCTCTTAAAAATAGGATAAATGATGTACATATTTGGGTAAAATTTTGTTTAGTTTCATATTGACGCTGTTATCAATATACCAATAAGTTTACGCTTTTGTACTTTAAACTGTGCGCAAGTATTGAAATTAAGTGGTTGTTCATATTGTTGTATATTGTTGTATAAAAATAGGTGTTGTGTGGTACGATGGATTAGTTCAACTAATTTTATAGAGAGATAGACAAAATTCTTCTCACTTTCAATAGACTTCCTCCTGCGGAGCGCTGGAAGGTATATTTATCAGACTCAAGTAAAAAGAGCTGACAACTCTGATTATCTGCATTTTTATCACAAGCATCGGTGGTTCAGTGGTAGAATGCTCGCCTGCCACGCGGGCGGCCCGGGTTCGATTCCCGGCCGATGCATACTTTTTTATTTTTTTAAAATTGAAAAAAATTGTTTTTTTTTAATCCTACCATTCAATCACAACAAAACAGCCAAACACGGTCAAGTTTCACTCTATGTTTTATTCAATCAATATACCGAGTATGCTATATGGGGTGCCGGTGTGAGGCAACGCGGCCAGGACCGATCTGAAGCGTATTACAGAAATATTACACAAAATAGAAGCTTCGAGTTAATGCAGCCAAAAAAAGAGAATATTACCGTTAATATTACCGGTGTCGTTACCGGTAATATTACCAGTAATTTATGGACTGCCTGTAATATAATAGTGGTGTAATTAGTGATGCAGAATGGTGATATTACCGGGGTAATTTTACTGGTAATCGTGGTAAATTACCGTAAGTTACCGGAGGCATAAACTCTCGCTTGTAAATTACCGCGGCGGTAATTTTACCGCTAATTCTGGTAAAATTGCGGTATGTTACCAAAGGTATGTTACCTTTGTTACTGCGGCGGTAATATTACCGGTACTTTTAGTAATATTACGGTAAGTTACCTTCGTTAAGTTACCGCGGCGGTAATATTACCGTTGTTAAGTTACCGAGGCGGTAATATTACCTTTACTGGTAATACTACTGCTAATATTTACTAATAATTGGTAATATTACACCACGGTAATATTACAGGTAACGATACCGGTAATATTACCAGTAATATTATCTTTTTTTAATTACGGGTAATTTTGCATCACTAGGTATAATACTACCCGTATTTTAAATATTACGGGTATTATTAGTCAATATTACCAGTAATATTACCCACAGCAAATTTGAACAAAGGATACTGTGAGTAGATACTATAATGTAAATTACCGGTAACGGTAATATTACCGCCGCGGAAACATAACAAAGCTAACTTACCGTAATATTACCAAAAGGACCGGTAATATTACCGCCGCCGTAACTTAACTAATGTAAGTTACCGTAATATTACCAAAAGTACCGGTAATATTACCAATTACTAGTAATGTGACCAAATTTGTTAGATTTGTTAGTCCATCTGCAGAAGCAGATAGTTCTGTAAGTTTAAGGATGCAAAATATGAAGTGATATCCTTCATCACTCATTTTTATTTTTGGTAACATATTTTTCTTTAGCTTATAAGTAACATTTGAGATAAAAAAACGCACAGTTACAGAAACATTTTTAGAATTATCTATCCTCCATAAGCTAACCATAACTTGGGCAAAAATTACAGTGCAGTAGAAATACTGTGATTTTTCTGTATCAATTAATTTATGAGAACGAACGTGTTGACAAACTAAATAATGCGTGCAGTAAATCGTGTCTGTCGTCTTTCCGGTTACCGAGTCAAAACAGCCTGCGAAGAAGCAGATGAGCAAGAAGATGCGCAGAGCGGCGAAGAAGAAGAAGAAGAAATGAAATTTCAATCGGGTGTAGTAATGGTAATGGATTTATTTACACACTTTTTCCGCCGCACTGCGACTGGTTTGCGATTACGGGTGGTCCTTCAGATGCCGACGGTTGTCACTTTGACATTGTTCTTCAAACCTTACTTGGTAGTTTTAATATTTATTAGCCCCGGTCGTTATTTACCTCCGGCGGTAAAAAATTCTTACGCCGCTGTCATTATCTCTACGATCGGGCCGCCGCGCCGGTCGCGCTGCCCCAGCAAAGTTGGAATCTCTTTCTTTCAGCGCCGCATGCCGACTCTGCCAGAGTCACATCCTCAAAACGTACATGAACGGAACCATTGAACCTACTATAACAGTGCATATGTTTTCAGATTGACATGATATTGCATTAAGACTATGTTTTCCTATATAGTTAGAAGCGTATAAAACGTCAAACTCCTTCAAGTAGTAGATAAAACAATTCTAAATATTCCTTATTCTCTGTTAATGGTGCGGCCAGACAGACCGTTTGGTTTCAAAAGTACCGCCGCCGATATGGAGGACGTAAATAATAGCAATGTCGCAAAAATACCGTACCTAGCGATACGATATAGTCATCAAGAGATCAATAATGCTTTTGCATTGCTAGCATTAGTTTCTGTATCCATGGATGGTGACAGTTGTTACAGCAGCAAAAGAAGTAACAATTGTTGTGCTTTAAGGCAATGCATACTCAAGTGTTATCATAATATTTATGCTACTTCATAGTAAAATGTTAAAGAATAAAAATGTTAGAAATGTTTATTTCCAATTTTCAAGAAAATTTTGTTGAACGAAATTTTCATTACTTTTTATCGCATGCATAGTTCGTCAGATTTCAACTTGTTTTATTTCAGCCTATACAGTTTCACTGCGTCTGTTCTCTGTAGCTCAATTGGGAGCGCTTTCAACCGGTAATTGGAAGGTTCCTGGTTCAAATCCAGGCGGAGGTATTTTTTCCAAAATTATCCTCACCTGGATTAATTATCATTCGCTTCTTTTGTTGATTCCACATTATTGATTTCTCTGCAAAATTAATTTTAAGAAATCAAATGTCATTCTGAGTATAATGTTTTATATTGACTTGTATCTTTTTTCTATTCCTTAACGTTAAACAACAAAGAAAATTGAAAGATAAAATACATATCAAACAATGCGAAAACGTTAAAATACCACAATCACTACCTATTTACAACAGTAAAAACTAAATAAATTTACGTCATTCCGAGTAAAAAGGTACATATGGACTTATTGGTTTTCTTAATTCAGTTTCAATTCCAAAGTTGTAGCCGTTTAAAATACGGTTTTATCGATATTTTCATCAGCTCTAACTTTTTACCGAATTGAAAAACGAATACTCGAATGAAATTTATTTGCGGCGAAAATTATTAAAGTGATATAGAAAACAAAAAGATATATTTGTGTATAGGTATATTCCGAAAATATACGGGAATTCTGGAATTTATTTCTACAAACTAACTGTTAAATGTTTGAGGGAAAAAGCGTTTTGATTTACTGGACCCACAAAATTTTGTTCGAGAACTATCACCTGGTGGTTCTAAATGCCACCACCTATTTGGTATATTGTGATAGTTCCTCCAAGCATCTGACATAATAGTTGTTCGCGGTAATATAAATCTAAACAATAAAAGTTTCAAAACCTTCCTAATTTGTCAAATATTTAGCTAATTTGGCTGGATTCTTTATATTAGCAGTTATGTATCACCTACTTAAGTAGTTTTGGTAAGCTCATTTTTGATACAGCTTTATAGTAATATAAAACTTAATAAATCCGCACAGAACATGTAGATGATATGTAGATGAGGGCAAAAATATATATATTATCAAAACATCATATTAATTATGTTTATTTTAGGAAATATATTTCAAAATGTTTGCATATTTTCCGAACTTTTCATGTGACATGTGTAGCAGAGCTATACTCACACACAGATAAGTGATTATTTGGAACGTGAAAACATAATTTCTTGAATTTATTTACTAGATTCAAATGCATATTTACTTGCATGTAGAAAGTTAGGTATATAAAGAAATGCCACATACTCTATATAAGTAAAATAATTTCTCAGATAAATGCTGTCAACAAATAAATTCTTTCTTTATAAGAACCAATATTGTATTGAAAGAAGTAATTGAATTTTTCGTCCCAAAAATGTTAATTTCTCCAACGAAGTAATATTAAATCCATCCAAGTGCGTAGTTACTTGATCCAAGAAAATATAAGACATTTAATATAAGTAAGTATTGTTTACTGAATAAAAACCCACCAATTATTTAACTGAAGTGAGTCTCACTTCTTTCAAGTAATTCCTTTCTCTGGAATAAATATGCGCACCGTGATTTTGTCAAGACTCGCGCGCCCGCACGTGGTGGTGACGCCACGGAACCTAGCCTAGTACGCAAAACAACTCACGAAGTAATCGTAGGGGATGTGCCTTGTGATTTATTGGGTATGTATATTGTGATTTATAGTGTGCAATAAACGTTTCAACACGGAATAGTTTGATGTAACGCACGCAACAGTTTAGAACGAGTAAATAAATATAACATACCTATCTTGTTAATTAGCAATAGAAAACGTATTTGTACCAAATCTTTAAAATTCTTACATTAAGTAGTTAAAAATATTTACCGGGAATAAAAATATATACACTTCATTGAAGACTGTTTACTTACTTCACCAGAAATCTAGTAATTATTCCAAGAAATAAAATTTCTTGGTTGAAGTTAATAATCTCTCGCGTATATACGAACCTACCAACTACTTCAGCCAAGTAATTCTCTCTTCGTTCGAGGGATCACTTTTCTGTGTGCACTTTTATTTTAATTGTATTATGTTCAGAATTCTTTATTTATTTTATTCATTGATTACTATTTGAAAATTGTAAATATTTTAATTGTTAGTTTTGTTGAAGTTAGAATGTTTTGTACCTTAATAAGCACCAGTGTTCCGCGGAGCACAGGTTAAGAACCACTGCAATAGGGTGTATCGAAAAAACGTTTTTTCCGAAATTCAAAATTTCAAATTGATAAAAAGTTGTCGCTATGGACTCACATATATCACAGAAAAATTGGCCCAATTCAGACATATTTAGGTCTCCCACAATTTTCCTTAAAAATGGGAATTTTTCATTTTTTTATTAATGAAAGATTAAGGATTTCTCTTTTTCAAAGTCCACATGTACGCACATAATAAAATATTTAAGGACAAACAAACATTTATCAACATTTAAGCACATCCTTGAAATTATATAAAAATGGGCGTTTTTCTAAAACTTCTAGCAAATCTAAATAAACTGTAGCCGATCTAAGTGTTGCATGAGAGTAATATATTTTTGTATACTTATCTTATTGTTAAACTTTTTCTATTTGAAAAAAAAAACGCTTAATCTTTCATTAAAATAAAAAATCTGATCTGGCCAGGCACATGACTTTATCATACTATATATAAAATTAATAGCATTAAAATAAAACTAGTAGACCTAGACAGATAAATCGATTAAAGCTGGGTTCGGATATTGTACTCCGTTGATACCGGGTACACCGTCCAAATGACACGTGTTATTGAGTGTAGAAAGTGTGAAGGTGCGTTCCGATTGGTGGCAATGGTAGGTAATGGCGGTGGTAGCAGACGAAATTATAGTGTTTCTCACATGTCGTGATGAAATTCTATTAGAAATACTATAATGGCGTCTACTACCACTGCCATTAGCACTAATGAAAGCGCACCTTAACGGTGTTCAATATCCGAACGCAGCTTGTATTGACAGTAGTATTGTCAAAGCATTAGCGTTTGACACTGTCTACCGTCATTATAATCACATCTGACATCTAATCTGACATATCCTGGCTACTAGTTTTAATGCAGTACGACCGATCTCGATGAAATAGAATTTGCTCATGCAGCTAAACTATTGATTGTACCAAAAAATGTCATAGTCATAAATTATTCAGAATTTCCTCTAGTTTAATTTATTATTTAACTATTTCGACGAAATTCCAGAAATGCCGGCTTATTTACAAAATCTTTCAAAAATGCTAAGACTAAACCTCTAGTTCCTTTGGACCCTTTTTAACAGAAAGCTTTTCAGCTCTAAGTTTGGCCATGAAGCTTCTAAATATGAAGTTTCGTCCCGATACCTTTAGTAGTTTCTCCGGAATCGTCGCTACAAAAAACGGGTACACACACACACACACACACACACACACACATACACACACCCACATCCACACACACAGACATTTTTTTGTACCTTGGTCAAAAATGTTCAGGGGACCCAAAGAGACATATTTCCGCTAAAATCTCAAAAATTTTTTGTGGCACGATTACAATACATTACATGCTACGTATGATAAAGTAAAAAATCTAGTTATTAAAGAAAATTATAAACTTTAGACATCTTGCGGGAGACCTAATTATTTTCCAATTGGGCCATTTTTTCTTGTCGTATAAAGTTGTCCATAAGGACAACTTTTTATCAATTTGAAATTTTGAATTTCGAAACAATCGTTTTTTCGATACACCCTAACATACAATCAACATCTGGTGACGAAATTGATAAATGTTGAGCCGTTACAATCCATGCTCTTCATAATACGATTAAGACCATACTTTGTTAGATTTTTTTTTAAATGTTTGTATGCGGCGGGGATGTAAGTAGGATAAGTACAAAATGCTTACGTTTCCTGTCGCAAATGCATTACTTTTTGGGGTATTTAGTCAATAGAGGAGTAAAGTAGCACTTTTTTGATGAAGCGGAACTGACACGCCCAGAGATCTGAGTCATTGACCGTCCACAAGCCACGATCTTTTTTTCGCAAAGAGAACATAAATTGCTGTTTCGTCTGTCAAATTACTCACCCAAGCAATTAGAAACATTTGTACCAATTGTTTAGAAAGAGGTTTAATATTTTTCTTAATTCCCCCTAATATAACAGCGTATACCAACTAATCGAATTCAAAATATTTTCATGTCCCTTCACTAATTCCTCCACTATCACGATCTAATTATAAGACCAGAACAACCGGAAAATTACAGTATACCTAACGCCGTTTTCCCTCTAACGCACCCGAAAAAACGGTGTAATTTACACACCAAACCCTACAATTAAACACGCAACCATACCTCCACAACCTGAGTGACGTTTATTTATTTCACGTCAGTAACCCAACGCCTTGCATATTAACATTTCAAGTCTCGAAAAATTCGGTAGCTGGTCTCCATCAACCGCCCTCCTGAATTCTGCTCCATATTCATAAGTAGCAAGGTCCTGCGAGGGGTAGGTGTAGTCCGAGGAGCGCAGGACAACACGCGAACACAATTACGTTGCCCGTTGGTCCGATATTACCGGCCGTTTGACACATGTAAACAGAACCCGCCTCCTTCGGTCCGTGGCACCGGAAGTGGCCCTAGCTGCCATTATGCAACATGTACTTTGTTCCAGTTTATGGATAGGAGGGCATTGCATGCATTACTGGAACGTTACACACAACTACTGTGTAGTACGGCTACAGTTTGTACGTATGTATGTAGTGTAAGCACTGCCCCACAACGGCGCTACTTGTTACGCGTTAAATTTATTACATGTAACAATTAAATACCATTACGCGCGGTATTATAATGCGATGTGTGCCGTTAAAATATTAATTGGTGTGCTAATTTGGAATGGTCGTGATGGGGAAACGTGTTTTTGTGCGATTGCATGATCACAGTTTTTAATAAGCTTAGTAATGATAATAATCTGTTCGTGTTTTGGAATTGTGAATCTTGATTATGTTGCAAAAACTTTGTTATATTAGGGGATATTAAGAACTGGTCCTTATTATGCTGAAGTTTATGGAGACAATACTGGAGAAACAATATACCGTTTATTTCAGAATTGGGTTAAACTTTGATATCACCAAAATCGATGGTCTTTTTGAAAAAAAGTAGGATATTCTGGACATTTTAAAGAAACTCATGAAGATTTATCAGATACAATTAAAATTTTGAAAAAGAAGTGTTAGAGTAGATTATACTGGGAGAACCAAAATTATTAGTATCAAGTTCACATTAAACTTTATTTATTAAACTGTAATTGTTTACCCATCTGTTCATTTATCTATTAATTCAGATATTGGTAAGAACTAACAAACAAAGTGTTGAGAATTGATGTGGCTTTGTAAGAGAATACTTCACTCCTTGCCCATCACTTAATCCACAGGGTGACTTGAAAATAGACCAAAACCATGACTTCGATTTACCCGGTATAATCAGGTGTAATTTTATAATGAATTTCTTTATAAAACCTGCTAAAGGTGATTTGCAATCTTTTACCGACGTTGATAATTTTTTGGCAAATTTCATAATCTAATATAACAGTTTTTTGTTATTTCAATAAAAGAAGCTTATCATATATGTTTATAAGAAATATGTTTCAGAAAATCACGGATACAGTTAGAAGCAAAATTATAGAATAAATTTATAGATAATAAAACAATTTGTTAGTTTAAAAGGTGCTCCACGCACACGTTAATTTTATTTGAACATAATATATAAAATCCAATATCTGACCTTCATTTGCTTTCGATTAGGACGTTTAAAAAGCGCTATTCCCTTATTTATACATTTTGACAGAGCCTTCTATTGTCTTAACGGTTGCATAGCAACGTCATGTCGTTACATTAAAAAAAATGGAAAATTAAAAATGATGAAAATATTGATAAATCATCAAAATATTAACAACAGAATTTAGTAGAAATAGTGCCTTTTTTGTTCCGAATGGAACCACATCACTTTTTTATTGTGACAAAATCTGGTAACAAATATGTTACCTGAAATTTTACCAAATTATCTGAAAATGGTCCCTGAAAAAATTAAAAAAACCTAAAATGAAAATCCATGGGACAACTTTTTAGCCACACGGGTGCCAATTTGTGTCCCACGTTTGGTTGCAAGGAAATACCTGTCAATCGGATTTTTCCTTCATTGCTTTGAAGTTTAAAATTCAGGCTTTCAGTTCGACATTTCTTTTAAATGGCAACACCATATTTTTCTTACTGATTATGAAAGATCTCTTAATCATCTTAATGGCGGCATACAAATTTTATGACTTACCTACATCAGAAAATGTTGGAGAAAATTAATTTGTTGTGAATGAAAAGCGAGTAAGCGTTTTCGATAGATTTATTTCCGCTGAATATAAATATCGGTTTGAAAATTGCATATCACGTCAGACTATTGCGTATTTCGCGTTGTTTCTCTTATGAAAGTTCTCACACACCAAAAAAATCTGATGTGGCCAGGCACATGACTTTATCATACTATATATATATATATATATATATATATATAAAATTAATAGTTTAGCTGCATGAGATTCTATTGAATCGAGAGCGGTCGTATCTGCATAATGATAAAACCAATTATCCAGGATTTGACAGATATTTTGATACTATTGACAGAAGGTATTGTCGAAACATCACCGTTTGACATTACCTACTGTCATTAGAATGAAAATATCTGTCAAAACCCGGCTAACTAGTTTTAACGCCGACAAGACCGATCTCAATTTGAATCTGCTCCTGCAGCCAAACTATTAATTTTACCAAAAAATGTCATAGACATAAATTATACAAAATTTCCTCTACTTTAATTTATTATTTAATTATTTTGACGAAATTACAGAAATTATTATTATTATTATTATTTTTGTACCTTGGTCAAATATGTTCAGGGGACCCAAAAGAACTTATTTCCGCTAAAATCTCAAATTTTTTTTTGCACGGTTACAGTATTTTATCATACTCCGTATGATAAAGTAAAAATATTTGATTGCTTGTAAATATTTAAAAAACATCTTTGATCAATCTTTCAGGATTTCAGGTGGAAATACAAAGTTAAAATTTTACTATGAGACGTTTGTGAGGTTTTTAGGAAATTTTCCAGGTCACAAACTATCCCAAGTTTTCAAATCTACCCCAATGAATAAGAAAATAT
Organism: Aphodius sticticus; assembly: GCA_963966075.1. NCBI lineage: Eukaryota > Metazoa > Arthropoda > Insecta > Coleoptera > Scarabaeidae > Aphodius > Aphodius sticticus. The sequence continues at coordinate 14,864,476 of OZ014506.1, forward strand.
GGGGTTACCTATTTAAAAAATGTCGAGTGACAAGTCAGTCACAATAATTGAAGATTGAAAATTTTACACAAAAATGTATATTTTAGTAATTAGAAAACGACAGCTTTTTTTATCAAAATAACAATCCGTTTTTCTCATGTTTCTGTAATATAATTACGCGCTCACTGTATGATGTAATGTTACCATTGACAGATATATTATCTGGAATTCACAAATACACAAAAGCTTGCGTGTTGTGTAAATAAATATATTAAAAAAATGCGTTCTGCATGTTTCAAAAACGTCTGGTCTCTGGTATTTAACCTCTTGCATGAGTTTGGACTTAAATAATAAAAAGCATTTCTCCTTAGATTTTCTGTATTAGAAAGTAACGTACAATACATTTTTTTCATAAATTAGATGTAAATTCATATAATACTGTACACACAAAAAATAATTTCATTAAAAATAAAGCTGTTTGAATAACTGGAATTTATTTAGTCCAAATAACGCGCTATCTCATTATTAAATCTCCTTTCAACGTCAACCAGAAGCAACGTACATAAATTGCAAACGGGACCAGAGATATGATCTGTCCATGCATTAAATCATCACTCCAAAAACAGTTTCGCGACCGCTGATAATAACGCACAATCCGGTTGTCCGGTTTTGTTCTCTTGTAATTGGGTGTATACTTACCAATGTTATCTTTTTTCAATACGGCAAAACCAGCCAGAAATTAATGCAAAACCGTCTGCAGACATGTTAACAAGTAGAGAGCAATGGACATGACTGAATGTAGAGCGTTCTCCGCTGCCTTACAGTTATTTCTGTTAAAATCGCACAAATATCTGAGTACCATTCCAGACATTGATGAAGATTGACTGTTACTGTAATTTTCAATTATTTCACGACAAATAGACAGTTCTCTAATACATATAATGTCTTTAGTTTGGACAATATTATATATACTATGTAGAATGTCAGTTACCTAAACTGGACACAGTATGGTTGATACGTAACTAACATCTTCGAAATTTACCATAAGGTTACCGTCCATTTCGATTATTGTCGGGGTATTGTAAGTGCTACAATACCCCGACAATAATCGAAATGGTAGTAGATATGATGTAGATTTATTGTTCGCATAACTCCTTGTTCAGGTAAATGTGGTCGTTGTATTATATCTGATCAGGGGACTTGATTTTCTTCAAAGTCAAGAATTAGTAATTTATGTACCACTTTAAAATTGCTTAATAATATTTACGAAGACATTAAATTGTTCATGATGGTACAACACTTAGGAAAATAGATCGCCTGATTTACCCAGTTTGATTTATTACACAGGAGTCATATTGAGGAACAAACTTATTACATCTACGATACCAAAAATTAAGAATAGAATAAGGTAGCGTTTTCAAAATATTTTTGTGGAAACCATGAAAAATGTACTATTTCCACTGAGAATTCGAAGTTAGACTTAAACGCATTGACCTGAGAGGGCTGATATGTGCACTCTTGACAATCGTACTGAAATAACTATTATTTATTCAATTTACAATTATCTATTTATTAAATTATTTATTCACATGAGAGTATTACTGACAACGTGTTATGTGTACAGACATGTTAGGATATCTACAGTACACCACATTTCTACGAAAGCACTCCTTGCTTTTGTAATATCTGTAGTAATAGGAGTATAACCAGTAACATATCCCGAAATAAATAATACAACTGATGATTTAGCTGGGTAAGGCTTAGATCACTACAACCAACCCAATGACTTAACATTCTTTACATAATTTAGGACATTACGTAAATAAATAATAAACATTTTAAATAATTTTTCACTGATACTAAAAAACTAATTCTAGGATGATCATAATTTGTTCGTTAGTGTAATTCGCTACAATCAATCAGTTTGCAATGACTAAAAGTTGCTAAAGTTATATATATATATATAAAAATTTGAAATAGTTAATACAAGATGGCGGTAAAAAAAAATAAACAAAAAAATTAAAAACAATAAAAAATTACCGCCATCTTGTATTAACTATTTCAAATTTTCATATCAATATATGCAGGTTTCTGCAAGAATTAACATCCATTATATATATATATATATATATATATTAAATTAGATTCTTAATAACATTGTAGCTGTTGACGATAGACCTACCGAGTTAGACATTTTAGGAAAGCTGATTCATCGATTTTTCGGAAACCTGGTTTACTTATTTTTCAAAGTATTTCAAGATATACTGGGTGTTCCACTTAAAATTCTAAAGTTATTTAACAAATAGCAAACCTCCATTTATTCCGGATAAATCATAATAAAATCTCAAATCAACAATAACTATCGAAAAGCGTGATATTTTTACTATCCAAAACGAGTTGTCTTATTTCTTTATCCTCGTTAGTTACTTAAGAATGATTTTTTGAAAAAAGCCAGTTTTTGGCATAATTTAACAATATTTCAAAAACCGTTGATAATAGCCAAATAAAAGTGTCATTTAAATTGAGGATGCATATTATCTTAATAAAAGAAACTGCAATAATATACCTAGTGTTGCATTAAAGAAAAATTTGTGTTATTTCTATATGGAACATGTATTTCGAATTCTTAAGCACGTGTTTCTTGCGTGGGACACCTGTACAAAAAAAAACAAATTGTGGCTATATTCTTCTTCTTTAAAAAAAGAAAACAATGCAAATGGGCACGAAGAGTATGCTCAAAGACCCCAGTCACTCTTTCTTTGCAGTGATGTGGGCCGGGCATTTTATAAGTTCCCACCCGCCGGTGGGAACTTATAAAATGGGTATTTACCCCTACTTAGGGTAAATACCCAAATTTTGGGTATTTATCCTTTTTATCCTTAAAACACCGTTTAACAATATTTCAGAGATATTTATACAGGGTGTAATACTTTTGTCCCGCAAGAATTATTTTTAGATAGTTAATATGTCATTCTGAATATAACTATTCATATGGACATAATTGTTTTCTCAACGCTAAGTTACAGGCGCTTGAAATAATAACTAAATAAAGAAAAATAAACAATAAACTACATATAAAGCAATGCTAAAACTAAGAAAGAGTACAATCAATACCCATAACAAAATTATAAGTAAAAAATTCAAAATGTTAAAAATAAACTAAATACACAAATGAACAAAAACAAAATACATGTGAAACTTTTTAGACATTTGGTTTTCTCTAGAAAGTAATTTGTCATTCAGAGTATAAAGTTTCTTTCATGCCGACTGATTGAGTTTATCAATTCCTAAAGAAGTTAAGTCATTTAATATACATTTTTGCAATTATTTTAAAATTATTTCAAACGGTTGTAATTTTTTAAGGAATAAAGAAAACAAATAGGTCCATATAAAACATTTTACTCAGTGTGTAGATGTGTAGATGTGTACTCTTGATTACAAATAATGTAAAATATTTGAGTTATATAAGAACATTCAGTACATTTAGTTGGATTCAGCAAAATAAGAAATTGATTAACAACGACAAAAGTATATCAAGTATACTTAAAGTATATCAACTATACTTAACATATAATCATAAGTTTCTGCTAAATCTTCTTCGATAACAGAATCTGAAAATATGGAAGATTCACACGATTGAATGGACGATTATGACAAGAAAATGTCTGCTCTTGTTATGTCGTCAGATGAGACTGATAGTTTTATTCTTTATTTTAAAAATGTTTTTATTTTTATAAAAATAACCTTTATTTTGTGATAAGAGAATACCGTTTGATTTTGTGATAAAAGAATAACCTTTATTTAGTAATTAAATATTTGCTTTTATTCCTATTTTGAACAATAACATTATGTTTATAAATACCCCTATAAATACCCACTTTGGGTAAATACCCGGGTATTTACCCGGGGTATTTACCCTTGCTAATAAATACCCGGGTATTTAACATCACTGTTTCTTTGTAATCTCCACAAAACGTCTGACATCAATGCCATCAATTTTACAAACCTAAAAGTTACTAAAAAAAGTGTTGCAATGTGTCAATTATGAAAGCAAATTAGAAAATAGCTATATGTGAAGCTCGTATTAAAAATAAAAGTAAAAACCTAATAAATACAGATTGGATCGTGTAAATATTCAGACCGAAACGTGTTGTAGATGCCAGATCTGACCAACAAACCTACCGATGTATGGTAACACCTTTGCAGTCATTAAAAAATCATTAAACGACATTAAAACTGAATTAGAATGATAAACACGCGTCTGAGATGCAAAATAGTAGGCCCAAAGCCATGTAATGATCATAAGAAGCAATACCTTTAATACAGTTACAAAACACGCACGACTTTTCGAAATGTGCTCAAAAAAATTAAAACTACATTAGAATAAATTAAGTTATTAATAGCTACAACCGTTAATATGGTACTAAGACAAGGCTACGTTGTGCTACATGTGTAAACAACTTTTTGTAGTGTTCCATTGGCGGAAATACATAAAATTCATTACACATCGTTATAACATTGATTAATTGTTAATTTATGTGTTTACTCGTTCGGTACATACATGTAATGTTACCGTACAAATGTATAAGTACATACGTTTGGTATTAACATAATGTGGGTGTTACAATAAACGAGTATCGATTTTTTTTAATGCGACTAGCATATATTCTTCTCTTGTAATCCGAGTACGGTCAGGTATAATGGAGGTCGGGATTATATACAGGTTTCCACCTTAGAATTAATTATGATTTATGGCCATAAAAGTGAGATAATTGGGTGTGAAACCGGCCCTAAATCGATAATTATGATCCATCCATTTTACTGGACGTCAGAGAGATTCTGAAGAGATAGAGCTGGGCAACATGTATTTCCGGTAATACGGATTGGCGTGTTGGCTGCTTCGACGCGATGATTTTATGGTAGCTTTAGTGTAATTAGGGCAGAGGTAATATACGGGTTTATAATTGTAACAAACGGTTGCTTTTCTGATCGCTCAGGTGCTTTGTGCTTGTGTTCTAATATTGAAGAAATAATCATTTTGTTGCTGATAATTAATTGACATTTGTTTTGTAATCGTAAATACAGCTGTGCTTATATACTTTGTTTTGTACAAATGTAGTAGAAATATAGAGAAACATTTTAAGTAGAGTTTGTGTTTGAAGATAAACAAACGAAGAATATATCAGTAAAACTGAGATTGCATGATGATAATGTATAAAATGATAAATATCTATAGAACAGATGCTCGAACAAATAGATGAGTTTATCACACATTCAGAGCTAACTTTTTATTTGTGAGATCCATTTTTTGACGAGAAAAAGTTATTTTTAATTTTTTTTGTATGTCTCTCAAGAATGCTTACATTTTTATTGACATCATTGTTATTTCGGATGGCCGATCTTATAGAGGATAATAAATTAGGGCTATGAAAAGAAAAATAAGAAGAAGAACATTAAATGCACATTGTATCTTGTTGATTTTAGCTTCAAAGAAATCCTGAGCCTCAACACTAGGAATCTTCTAGGATCCATTCGTTGTCCAGTGGTCCATACAAGAAACAGTAATGGGCATTTTGTCAATTTTGCATATATCTGAAGACTCCTCACATTTTAACTATGAATTTACATGCTGTTTTAATTTTAAACAAAACATGGTGCACCATAGATACAAGTAATACGTAAAAGAATAGGCGTTGAAAACTTTTTTATTGCTAGAAGGCACCGTCGTGCATAGAGGAAAAATGTCTGTTAAGTTACAGAAAATTTATGTAATAAAACTACAGTGAACATGTTGTAAAAAAAGAATTTGCACTAATTTACCTGAAGAAACACACAGCCAATCTGTAAGTTTACATTGCAGGTATACATGTTTTACAATGAAATTGCTTGTTTTTTACAGCACGCGTTGCAGCTGGTTATTTGATACCAGTGATAGTGCTGTACATTTTTACGGGAATTTGACAGAGAAGTACAAACATTTACAGTCAAATTGATTTCAACTCAACTAAATTAATTAATTATTGCTCAATTAAGCTTCAACTTTGTAAAGTTGGTGTATTTTGTTACACTGATTTTGTATCTTAAAAAATGTATCATTGATTTCAATTTTTTTCTAATACACTACAAGTAATAATAAAACTTCAATTGCATTTATCTAAAAACTTCTACCCATCCCTAATATATGTCTCGATGTAGAGGCGGATTTAGGCATGTTATTTATGAGCAGGAACAAATATTTTGTACTTAAGATAAAGAAAGACTAAAAACGTTTACTGATAATATAGATAAGAAGCTTGATATTTGAAGAAAGGCAGAAAATTTATAAAATAAATTATCGAAACTTGGAACTGCGATTTTAACCGTTTTCTTCTAACAGATAATTGTGAAGAAAATAAATTTTATAACTGTGATCCTGGATTCTGTGAATGGATTTTCGGCAGAACATAGGATATTTATTGGAGTTTCTAGATCTCTTGATTAGCAAAGAATAACAATATCAATTTTCAGTTTGACGTCATTTTGTCCATAAATCGACTATACTACCAAAAAATCGATATCATAAATTATAAGTAATAGATAGAATTTTAATTTGATATAAAATTGTGTATTTTGATAATCTAAAATCCACGTGTTCGATGATGTCTTGGAATAAGAAGCAGTTTGTATTTTAATATCTTCCAGTTATCTTTAAGAACAAGTTTCTTGTATTTATTATTGACCTGAGAAAATGTTACTAAAAGTAATACATTTTTGTATATATAATTTACAAACAATGGTACGTTATTACGTAACCTATAAAATATTATTTTTATTTCTGTTTGATAGTGTATGCCTAAGAATTTCATTTGAATATTTTACAAACCGATATCCAATTGCATCAAATAATAAAAAGAAGTTCCTTAATGTCTTTCGCCTATTTTTGCAATTTAAAAATTTATAAAACACAGTTTTTCTTACAAAATGGCAAATATCTAGCCACGACTAATTCAAATTTGTGTTCATTTGAGTAGGGCCCCCAAAAAATATAATATGTTAAAAGCCTAGCATACATACTTAAATAAATTATTAATTACTTACAAAAAAATTGCCAATTAAGTTTCTCTGGCGTCGGTAGCTCGATTGGTCAGAGCTCTCACCATAAAATTTAGGTTCCTGGTTCAAATCCAGGTCGAGGTTATTTTTCCACAAATTTATCCTCACCTAGATATCATTCTCTTCCTATTTTTAGTTCTTTTACAGCAATTTCTCGGTGTGTAAGCGTGTAATTGACATTGAAGAGTTGAGAGATATTGAGGCCTACGTAGAATTAGAATCTGCAATAGTAGGTACACACAGAAAAGTGATTATTTGGAACAAGAAAACATAATTTCTTGAATTTATTTACTAGATACCAATGCATATTTACTTGGATGTAGAAAGTTAGGTATATACAAGAAATGCCACATACTCAATATAAGTAAAATAATTTCTCAGATAAATGCTGTCAACAAATAAATTCTTTCTTTATAAGAACCAATATTGTATTGAAAGAAGTAATTGAATTTTTCGTCCCAAAATGTTAATTTCTCAAACGAAGAAATAGTAAATCCATCCAAGTGCGTAGTTACTTGATCCAAGTAAATATAAGACATTTAATATAAGTAAGTATTGTTTACTGAATAAAAACCCACCAATTATTTAACTGAAGTGATTCTCACTTCTTTCAAGTAGTCCCTTTCTCTGGAATAAATATGCGCACTGTGATTTTGTCAAGGCTCGCGCGCCCGCACGTGGGCTGGCGCCACGGATCCAAACCTAGACGACAAGTCGTCCTCGTCAACAACGAAGTTGTAGGGGATGTGCCTTGTGATTTGTTGGGGATGTGTAGTGTGATTTATAGTGTACAATAAACGTTTCAACACGGAATAGTTTGCTGTAACGCACGCAACAGTTTAGAACGAGTAAGTAAATATAACATACCTATCTTGTTAATTAGCAATAGAAAATGTATTTGTGCCAAATCTTTAAAATTCTTACATTAAGTAGCTAAAAATATTTACCGGGAATAAAAATATACACTTCATTGAAGACTGTTTACTTACTTCACCAGAGTAACCACTTTCTTAAATCTAGTAATTATTCCAAGAAACAAAATTTCTTGGTTGAAGTCAATAATCCCTCGCGTATATACGAACCTACCAACTACTTCAGCCAAGTAATTCTCTCTTCGTTCGAGAGATCACTTTTCTGTGTGTACGGTTCGTTAGGTGTTGAAAGCTAAAATTGTCTAAATCTATTGGTTATGATTTATCATCAACGTTCTCGCTAACATTTTGGACAAGGCAACATTCAGTTTTGAGATTTTGACGGAATCAGATAGCTATTTGACTCTCTTATTTTGTCAATCCTTTTTCTTGCACCATTGATAAATTCTTTATCTTTGGAACGTCAAGGTAGATCATATTTTACACAACTGAAATAATTTTTACACAGCTCGAGTTCAGCTGATTGGTGAATAATAACTTGACACTAATTATCGTCCAACTCAAGTTATAGAAATTCCACGGTTTTAAATTCTGACAAAATCAAGTTTTTCCTCTCCATCGTCTACTTCTTATACATCAAAAACATCAAATTTGTCATAATTTGATGGCAAACACGTCGGATCAGTTAATAATAATTGTCCCTTGATGAAGTGGACGACCACCGTGCGGCGAGAGTTCGTACATCGGCTGTTCCTCTCGTCCGAACTGGTCGGAACAAATTCCGGCCATTTTTCGAGCTAATTTAAAGTTTAATACGGCGACAGCGGCTCGGTGAAATAATTGCAACAGGAGAGACGCGCACCCGAACACGAACAAGTTGCGACAAAAACAGATTGCGGCCGCGGCAGAGTTTCAACTAACCGGGCATCCAGCGCGAGCGGAAAAACTTAATTGTCATTACGAAATTACGCCTTTAATTAAGGGATACGCGCATTAAAATTTATCAAGCGTCGCAGGACGGTCCTGTTTATTTCTTTTTTTGTTGTTCTTTTTTTTGTTTTTCGCTGAAGAGGCATGTAAGCAGCGTCAGTTCGAGCGCCGCTGTACTACACATTTTCAATTAGTGAGGGCATGATAAATGCCCGAAGCTTGTAACGACGATATAAACGGTCCTTCGTACGAGGTGCGTAACATATAATTACGACGCGGATGAGATATTGCCTTATATCATTTCTTCTCTTCGCCATGACGACGTCAGCTTGGAGATTCAGGGTCGGACTTGACCTTTGTATCTTATTCTTGAAACCTTTTCTTTGCCCAAGGTTACTAAAAGCTGCAACATCAAGTATTTCATACTCGTGCTGCAAATCTAATGCTTGGATGTTTTAGATTTTGCTAATAATGATGATCTTTTTGGTTCCATTTGTGTTTTTAGTAGTCAGAAACCAGAAGACTAGAATCATTAAATGATTACGAAAGAAGAGAAGTATCTTCCTGTGCGGTATGTGGCTTTAGCTGTGGTAGTTTGTTCATATCACGAGCACTTTGAATGAATTTGACTCAAAGAGGAACATCGGGAAGTGGATGTTTGGAAGGTGTTCGTTCCTTGCAGACACAACTGGGGCCAGATGTGGAGACACATGAAGACATGTGCCTGACTTCAGACTTTTGTTGAGATAACATGCAATTTCCACTGAAGAATCAGGCAGAATCCACACCTCTATTATCTGGAAAATTAACACTTACTCCGAAAGAATTCTGTCGTCAATTAAAGACAAAATTTGCTTGAATGGTTTACTATGGCAGTGACAAGACTTTAATAGAATTATTTGAAAATGTTATTATGAGAACTAGAAATAAGTCAATTTTGCTTCTAATCTAGAGTAATAATAGCAGTAGCAGCAGAATTAAATGGGGAATCCGTGTTTTAAAGTTTGAATAAGTGTCAAAATACATAAATGGAGAAATTGCTCAAATTTCAAAGTTCTAAAACGAGGCATTTTCATAAAAAAAAAAGATTATTGTGATTGAAATAGTGGTCCGAAAGACAATTAACTTGAAATGAAATGTTTTCGATTTATGTGTTTATTTCTCCGATCACCCTACATTAAGAGTTATAATTGCCAAACCAACCTATTGCAAACAAATTACCCAGAAAATTTCTCACGAAAATAAAAACTTATTCTGATTTTTCAGTAAAATATTAAAATTTTTATCAACTTTTCATTAAATTGTAATTCACTAAAAGCTTTGTGTAGTATCTTCAACATAAAATACAAATATTAGAATGTAATTATCTACTTGCATATAGTACACCGTGTTACCAAAGCTATGAAACATTCTTAACAATAAAGTACTTTTGTTTAAAAACTATGCAAAAATGTTATTTGGAAATTATTTAGAAGTATTATAGGTCATCAAATACGAAATTATACTCACTCCATTGCATATACCGGGTTTTATTAACAATTAACATTTTTATTATCAATTTCTCAGACACTTATTCTGCATAAACATAAAATTCAAATATTGAAATGTAAATATTTGCTTGCATGTACCGTGTGTTACCAAAACTATAAAAACACTGGAGAGTAAAGTACCAAGAGTGCATTATTTAGAACTATTGAGGTTTTGAAATACGAAATTATAAGCACTTTCCCCATTGTATGTATACACAACAGGTTGCCCCTTCGACGTTCCTTATACCGGGTGTTCATGCCAGGGCTGTGGAGTCGGAGTCGGAGTCGTGGAGTCGGAGTCGGAGTTCAGACAAATTTCAGAGGAGTAGGAGTCGGAGAGAGAAAAATATACCGACTCCGACTCCGAGTACAGGTTTCATTATTGTAAAAAAAGAAAAACATGCGAGATGGACGTTGCGTCAGTAGACAGTAAACAAATAATACTAAACGTTCTATTAGGTCTTTGACAAAGTACCTACCTACATACATATGTAAATAATCAAATTACAAAACACACTTTTCAGACGAAAGTGAATACGATTAACAAAAGTAATGGGAAATCAAAAAACAAACGATTTGAAATGAAATTGAGAAGTCGTAGTTCAATTTTGTAATAATCATTTATCCAGATTATCTATATATTATCTATATTATATCTATATTATATAATCATTTATCCAGATTGCCTGTGCAGCCATAATTATGATTATTTTCAGTTTAGAAAATAATTAGAAATTAAGTAAGGGCATCCTTGTAGGAGAATTTGGTTGGAGCTATTCTGTTCCTCACAACAATTTTATAACCGTATTTTGCATTTAATTCTATTTCTATTAGAATGATTTTTATTTTATATTGTACACTATGTCTTATGGGTGAGTTTGTTATTATTATAGATAGAAAACGGTTAAATGGACAAAGTAGTGCCGATTTGTATGTTCTCTGGAGAAAAGAGTAAATACTTAATGATGTCAGTGATTTATTGAATAAATAAATTACAGAAAGAAATTTCATTTAATAATTATGTGGTCATAACTTTTATATTTGTGGTCCCATCAATAGGACTTTTTGATATCTTATAGGCCGTTTTTTATTCACAATTAGATTGTCAGTTTAAATATGTTTGCTAACAAATTCGCTGGACACTTATTATAAAACTTCTGTTTTGCTTATGGTTTCAGCATTTGTTGTGAGTAATTTGGTATGCACAAGCCATATGTTTAATACAATCAGATAGCTACAATACTAGAATAGTTTCTTTTTTCCTGGTGGTGCTTTTGTTTTCACAGTAAATTTAATGTTGCTCGGTTGTATTATTCTGCATCAAATTTGTGAGTATTTACATATATAAGATTTTTATTACACATAATTATTTGAATATATTTTTGTATGCAATTTATCTGGAGTCGAAGTCGGAGTCGGAGTCGGACCACGAAAATCATCTGGAGTCGGAGTCGAAGTCGAGTCGGAGTCGGAGTCGCAGCCCTGGTTCATGCAACGACGAAGGAGAATATAATTTTTTATTTAATACCCTCTAATATTTCTAAACACTTTTTTCAAGTAACATTTTTGGCGTAACTTTTAATATAAAGGTACTTTACTCTTAGAAGTTTTTCATAGCTTTGGTAACACCCTGTTCTTGCAAGCAGTTAATTATATTATTCTAATATTTGCATTTTAAGTTTAAGACAATCCAAAAGCTTTGACGAAGAATAAAATTATCTGAAAAATTGATGATGAAAATTTTTTCCTGTTGTATTCAAGTTAGTGCCGGACACGCTATAAGCAACCCAAAAACAAAATTTGTATATTTTTGTCGGCTTTGTTGACTATCGTTTCAAGACTGGCTGCCCATAACTTTCGGTCAACTGTTCTGAAAGCACATAAATTATTCTATAATTGAGAGCAAACAATCATTCACAGGCTAGTGATATGTGCACTAGTTATTTTTGCTTAGTTGTTGTTTTTATGATCAGAAGTAGAAATATATGTCAGATAGATGCAATTTCTGATAAAAAGATCGCTCAAAGAATAAACGGAGTTGTATGTAGGTATATATTTTCACTTCAAGTTCTCTTTAACGTATAATTTGTATGGAAATAACAAATCATTTCGGCGTAAATATTTTTACAAAATTATGAAGTATATTTGGTTTCCTAGTCAATCCCTGCCCAACCTTAAGGTTGCACTCGATAGAATTGAGCCAGCTATTTGTTTTATTATTAGCAAAGGTATAAAGTTCACTCTAACTTATATTCCGAATGCACAAACTTGAACATGCTCATGCAATAGCCGATTAAAAATTATGACTGCAATACCAATTTAAACGCCACCTTAATACAATTTTTTAATAATTTAATTTGATGGATGATCCAATGCACAAAAACATTTCTTTACATTAATAGAACATGTATTAATTAATAGTGAAATTAATAGTAATTTCTTTAACATCCTTTAACAGCCCATGAGTTTGACATTCAGTTGACATGATCCTAACCACATTTAAGAAAATAATTAATCATTGCTTACTAAATGCCTTTAATATACTGTAGATACCATTATGATCTATAAAATATCATTCAGAGCGTGTGTACAACTATTTCAAGCCATATTGTTCTTCCAGTCCGGTTCTGTCCTCCACACTTGCACCGCAAGGTATCATTTTAAGATATAAACTGTTCCGAGGCGATTATAAAAATAACCCGACCGTTTCTTCAAGAGCAATCATCGATCGCATCGGCAATTAGCGTCAGTTCAGATTAGCATTATTGTAGGTATATTAATATCGACGTAATAATGTACCAAAGTAAATACCCCCTTGGGTAACCGCTTATATTCGATCCCTTTTTATAGAGACATAAATAAGCGCGCGAAGATTATATTGCAACCAATAAAACTATATGTATACCATCTTTGTTTGATCAAGGACTTTACGACTAAACGTTTTTACCGCCAATAAAATTTTATTGATTGTCCTTATGTTATATCCTTAATATTTTCTGGGGGATATTGATGCCACAGCTTTGCAATATCGTCAGAGTTGGAACGATTTTGTCTTGTCTTATGATTAATTAATAATAATATATTCACACATCATTTAATTTGTGATTAACACGTTTCTAACCATTTTTATTATCTATATAAGACCTAAAAATTTAAAAAGATTCTGGGGGGCACCAAATTCAGCGAACGCATGATTTGGGGTAATTTTTTGCAACGTCGCTCTCCTAAGTGCAATCATTAGTCTTTGGCGCTTTCGCGGAGGGGTTGTTTAGCTTCTGCCTCGGTAATATAAAGCGAGAAAATCGTTAACTTTTCAAATTAACCCAGTACCTACGCGACCGTATATGAACACAAGCTATAAAATACTTTCTCGGGGTCTCACCCTAGGTTATTAAAAAGTTTGTAACTACATGTAAAATCCATAACACTTTGCGGAGGGTGTTTGATCATAAAGGTTCATTATCGATTTCTATCGTGGTCTAATGGAAATGTTATAATATAATGTAGGGTGATTTTTCTACATTTACAATTTATTTGCGATAGAAGTTTTGTAAGATGAATTACCACTATGTTTTCTATATTTAAGAGTAAATGTTAGTCACCGGCCTCAAAAGTTCGACGAAACTGAGGCGCGATAGGAGGGAACAAACCGCGCCACTGTACACTCCGCAGAAAATGCAAGCAACGCACTGATTAGATGAGGGGAACAGCGGTATCGTTCTTTGGCGGCGCAGATCAAAGGGGCCGTATGGTGTCGACTGGCGCCGAACCGTTTCCTAATAATTTTGTGCATGTGACTATCGCATGTTGTGAAATGCTTTTCTTGTATATTTTAAATACAAATACAATTCCACAAAACAATACAGTGATACAAATTAATTAATTGCTTTATTATCACATTCCTATTTTACTACTAACTATGGTTGAACATTTTACCTTTTGTATGTTGAAAAAAATTGTAGTTTTGGTAAAACAGTAAGCTTTTCTTACATAAATCATTTACTGCTTTACATTTATTATTAGAATTAGTAACTAATTATCAGTTAGCTCCGAAGAAGCGAACAGCATGGTTCGCAAAGACAGTAATTATGAATTTTTACTCACGGCATAAACCGGTAACTATTTAACATCTAAATTTAAATGACTCTGGCCGTGAAAGCATTCGTACCCAGATACTTATTTAAATCCATTTAACGTTTTCTTTGTGCATCAATAATCTCGAATGTCTCGTTCGTACTTATCAGAGATCGATACTTTCAGGTAAAACACACCTCATATAAAAATTCAAATTTTTATCGGCTGACGCAAGTAGGTGTTAGTAAATATAATATTCCTATTTTAATTCTAGATACAGTTGGATACTGCATTTTGAAAATTTACTCAAAATTATTATTACTATGTATAGACTTGGTATACGTACTTCAATTTCAATTGTAGGTATGAGAAAAAATAGCGATTTCGATAAAACAGACAGCTTTATGTATATGTATAAGTCATTTATTATATATTATATAGGTACATGTTCAAATATTTTACACCTTTATAATAGTTTTTTGCCATATATGGTAATCCGGCAGGCTTACGCCTATAAGAGAGTATTGCCCAAATTAACTAGCGAAGTTAATTAGCGAAGAATTACACTACACGTATAATATCTACATATACACTTACCGCAGGTACTCTCGCAAGTTATTAGTTTTCTTAGAACGCGGGCCACATAAAGGCAGCTGATTTTTTAATTTGCCCATATTTCTAGCGTCTGTTCTACGTCTGTTGTACAACAAGTAGAACTAAAGCCAACCATCCTACATAGATTGCGATTGCCCTGAATGCATTGCCAAGCGACAAGTGTTTGGTATTAATATTATTTTCTAAATCTAAATACCAATATATTTGAAATTCTATGACGAAAAATAAATGACTGATTAAAAATTAAATTACTTGTATTTCCTTAGTAATAATTTATTTAACTCCTATTAATTATTTAGTAGTTGTAACATTGTAAGTAGGTATTGCGGTTGTTGATTATTCTTCGTTCCGTGTGTCGTACGGGGACTGCACTATAAACCCTCGCGGGAACATGCGCTCCTAATTTATAACTCGCTCTTCGCTGTCTGCGTAGAGTCCATCAGGACGGCAAAAAATTATTTCTCGTATTCGGTTTCTAGCCTATTTTGGTCGAAATTCAATAATTCATGTTGATCACATACACTTCCGCAAGAACATGCTGTCCTAATTTATCAGCGACTCGTTGCTATCTACGTAGCACCAGCACGGTAAAATTTATTTTTCGTATGGCTTTCGTTTGCCGGGCGCGGCGCTGCTACACCTCCCGTGTCAACATGCGATCAATATTTTTGTTAGGCCGAAATTGCTCAATATTTGTGATTCCCCTGACTACGTATTCATGCTGCTGCTTCAGACTACTATTTGAATTTGATTGGTCGAAGAAAATGATGTGGTGTTTATCCAACAGATGGCTGCACCGTACGACTATAAAATATGTTATTCTCGTCTCATTCACATGTTCAAAAAACCAACGGTTAAATCATTACAACATTCATATTTTGTTGTCATTTTTTTTACACACTTTGTTGACGTTTGGTTCGGATTTGGAAAAAAAATAACAAAAATTACCAATTATAGGCTTCTTTAGCAAGGGTAAAAACAAAACAACAACGCAAATGAAAAAAAGTGGCATTCGTACCCGGTGTAATGCACCTTTATCTATAATTTAATGTATGACACGTGATTATTAACACACAATTAAGCTCAGGATGTTTGGTTTTATGTAGTGTTGTTTTGTAGTACGTTACTACCTCTAGTGATTCCTCTTAATATAAATCTTCCATATACGATGATTAGTTATATCTAAAATATCGAGAATCCCCTTACTGTGAGGGTTCTAAACTACCTATCTATTATTTATAAATAATTTATTTCAAACTTTTTACTTATATAAAACATATACTACTAGTTTAATAAATTGATTTGAATATCAGAACCAATAAAAAACGTATTCAAGTTCTTTTAGTTTTTTTTTAATTTCTAATATTTCGCCTTAATAAAAGTCTTCATCTCAAGTAATTTTTTATATAAATATTATAACAAATTTATAAATACTTACTAAATAAACCATATAAATGCTTAACTAAGTGGACACATGAACTTTATTTAAACTTCTAACAAATTACTTCATAAAAACGTAAATTAATATAAAATCACGATATCCGAAGCAAAATAAATTAATCAAAGTTATGTCAAACCCTTGCAAGATTTCAATAACATTAATGAATTTTTATTAACAATAATTACATTTTCTACGTCAGGTTTAAATTTAACATTAATAAAAAGCTTTTCAAAAAAATGTTTTTCATTAATTTTTACATAGACCTAAAATTTTTACATTATGAAAATCAAATTTTTGCTTTTCCTCAAAAGCATGGTAATTAAAGCATACCTTAATTGTCTAGTTTTTATGACTTATTTATATAACGAAATTTTATGTTTTAAATAATTACCAGTCTGACCACCATACAATAAAATGACAACAAGGAAAAAACACGTAATAGTATAAACAACCCCAGAATTTATAACCAAAGGGGGTTTTATCTTTAACAAAAGAAAAACAATGATTAATATTTAACAAATTATATTTTGCAAATCTAAGATTATTAGAAAAATTTTAACCAAGGTCAATGTTAAAGCTATTATAAGAAGACATTTGAAAAACAAAACAGGCTGTCGAAGAGAAGAACAATATTGGCATGACGAGAACCAAATAATAAATGATTAAGTGTGTTTTTTGGAACAACATTTTTAAATTCTTTTATCGAAATATAGAATTACAAATCTTTTCGTTCCAAAACTGTATTAATTTGTTTAATAATGGGATGATATGAGAAAAAATTAATATATCTACAGGAATTTGTAACTTTTCTAACCCAATCCAAACGCAAAATGTTGTCATCCTTTTTCAATACTAAACTGAAGATTCTGATTAAAACTATTAAAACAATCTAATGTATTTCCAATTTTCCGCCCAGTCTTAACTTATGCGTGTGGTGTCTGGGCAACAACAAAAACAAACATCAACAGAATGCAAATATTCCAAAACAAAATACTGAGAACTGCCGTAAATTCACCATGGTTTGTTAGAAACAAACAGATACACAAAGATCTATCCATATTAACCATTGATGCACACATTAACAAGATCGCCAAACAGTTTTTACAAAACCTCCATAAGTGTGATGGCGCAACCTTTTACCATCTGGGAGAAAAGAACATTCATCAGCGCCTAAAAAGAAGACTTCCTCAAGACATCTTTGACACGAGCGAAGAAGAAAGTGATAAATAGATAATCAATTCCTGTGAATGGTGTTGTGTAAATATGTGTGATCATTTTATATAATGTTTCGAGGAGATAACATAACCTCTGTATTTATTGCTATGTTAATTGTTGTAATTACATCACAACTATGTATAGCATGTATATATGTTGAGCTGGTTTTATTAATAAAAAAAAAAAAATTTCCAATTTTGTCCTCCGGCAACGTATAAATATTGTCATCCACATACTTCAATGGACGAAAATTTAAAAGGTTATTTTGGAATAATGTCATCTAGAAGTTTATCCGTAATAATTTTGGCGAAAATTGGAGCAATCTGAGAACCCATAGGAGTTATATCAATTTGTGAAATATCATTATTAAAACTAATCTAATCGTAGTAAAAAAAAAGCTTCACACCATTTTGTAATGCCAATACTCTTTTAAAACATCCAACAACAAAGTTTTACTCCTATTATAGAGGTTGTCCCAAATGTTGAAAACCCACTTTATGCTTAAGATGGATTTGTATGTCTCTCGAACAACCTGTAAAGTATAGGATCTTAAGCTCAGGAAGTACTAAACTGTAAAGCTAATTGATTCAACGTACCAATAAACGTAAATGCCTTTTATTCTGAGTTGCACTAATAAATTCCGTGACAAATGTCGGTGGCAACGCGAATACATTAAATGATACACGTAATATAGTTGGTCGCCTGGAGTGCGGTCAACTCAAATTGAAAGGAATTATTTATAATACGCAGCGCGCCATCCGCCGAGTTGTCGTTAAATATGCCTGTGCCATTAGCTTAATTAAAGCTCGCATTCGAACTTCGACGTTTCCAAAACAACGCACACTGGTATACGTGTGCCATAATGCTGTCCAAAAGTAGGAAATCATAAAAATGGTTCTGTTTCTTTTTGATATTTGAATAGAAGAATAGCTGGGTTATTAACAATAAACTTCCCACCACATTTCGTCTTGGTCTGACCTAAAGTAGATGGCATCATATACAGGTTGTGACTTTTTAAGACGATGTGGCCAAATATGTTATACATAAGCAGAATACTACCATTGTTGGTACCATTGTAATTGTTTTTTCACTGGAATCTTATGCCAATCAAGCCTTTATAAAAAAATTAACCTGTCATGTTAGTAAGATGGTAAAACTGACAATTTGAATTCTTGCACTCAAAAACCCAGTCGACGTCCATACTCCAAAAATTGCTAAGTCGCTTTAGCGGGGATTTTAAAATTGGATAACTTTAAATATTTGTTCAATGAATATCTTGCCTTTTGTTTCTTTGTCGGTGTTTATCCGTCTTGGGTTTTGATATTCTGGAATCTCATCTGGTTCCACTGACCTATTAGACCAGGCCTGGCCAATGCGCGGCCAACGGGCCGCACACCGCATGTCGGTTGGCCAGGCCAGGCCTGTATTAGACTTAAAACGACATAGTAGTTTAAACGACCGTTTATTATTATTTAGCCTTTTTGCATACAGTGCTTTAAAACTGGGTATCAATGTTGAAGAAAAATCGGTCAATTTCATTGCAATTGTAAGAAGGGTCAAATTTTGGATTTTGATGTTTCACGTGAAATGACCTCACGTTCAAATGAGAGTATACCCTATTTCTTCGAGCAATATTGGCCTACAAAATTATTTTTATTAAAATTCGCTGTTTACGACGACAGTTCTATGTCTATATTAATAATAACTTACTATACGAATTTATAAGTTAGTCTGTTCTAAAATAGGTGTTAAAGAATTGAAGAAATCAAATGCATATAAAACTTTTTACTTAGAATTACATTTGATTTCTAAAGAATGCGGAAAAAAATATTTTTTTTATTCTATTTATTTTTATTATTTGTAATTTTGTTAGTTTTAATTAATTTCGGACATCTATCATCACCAAATTTCTGCATTTTTTTACAGAATAGATGTTAACTGTTCTTTGTTTATCATGTACCTACGTCATTTCGTCACAACATTTCGTGACAAAATCACCATCATTGACACATTTTTCTGAATCTATTGTTATTTTTTCATAGGCCCTCGGTTTATTTATGATGTTCAATGGCTTTGCGTCTAATAAATAAATTGATAAGAAAACTATATGTGTTATTTTTTTCGTCGTTCGTTTTTGCTTTCTTTGATATCTATTTTATTTTCTTTGTTTTGTTAGTATTAGGTATTGGAGACAGAAATAAGTCCATATGCAACTTTTTAGTTTATGTTGGCTCTGTTAGTAAAACTTATGCGGAAAAAGAATGTTTCACAAAATGGGACTGCGTAATGGATAATTTCATTTTCTGTTGATATCTTCAAAACTAGAAATAGATTTTGTCAAATTTCTTGTCAGATTATTATTAATTAGTATAAGAATCTGCATCTTTTCCATGATATTATGTAAATGATGGACTTTTGCCAAACTCTTGTGAATGCTGGCTAATACCTCAAAACAAACCACCCAGCGAAATGGTGTACGTCTAGCCACCCTATAGTATACGCTTCTTCGTCTGTCTGCTTCCATTTTTCCAGCATTTCAGTTTTGTCTCTTCTGGTAGTAAAGTATATTTGACCTAGATATCACTATAGGTAGTTTGATATATAGCAGCAATACTTCCTTCATTTCTTTGAAATTGTAGAAATATCTATCCACTGTCACAGGTCTCGATAATTTACCGGTTTACCGGTTAGCAGAAGACCTTGGTTCGACTCCGGGCTGAATCAGTAATTTTTAATTCATTTTTAACTTTTGTCATTCGCCAACCATTCTATTATTCAATACCTTGTTTCGAGGAATTCAACAGTGTGTTAACTTTTACGCCAGTCTGTATTTGGAAAGCAATATTATCTAATGTCGATTATTGAATAAATTTCTGACAAAACAAATAATTTGTGTTAGTAAATACGAATAGTATATTATTTGTAAGCCTTTTTGGAAGTATTTACCTTCAGATATAATATAATTTACAATTTATAGCCAGTTTAGAACCGAAAGCAGCGACATATAATTTTGGTCAGCATTTTATGACAAGGGTCCCACTGTGCATCGACTAAACGATTGTTTTGAGCGCTGCATTCAACTCCGAATGTTCTTATTCGTAAGCATCCGATTAAAACGTATTAATCTCGAATTAGCATTAAAGTATCAGGCAATGGTGACGTTGAGGACTATTTGGCGACCGCTTCTATAACCTGAAGATGCAGCGACAGGTGTTGCCTATACACCTGTTCTGACGCATACGAGCACATGTCACATGAGGCGTTCGTTGCTCAGTCGCACAGCCACGTACTCACTTTTTCTTCTTGTTGGCCACACCAGGGGACCTTCCTCAGCATAGACCTGCAGGACATTACTTACAACACGCGACACTTCTTCAATAATTTGCGTAATTAAATAAATAATTTCTTTGAAGGCCATTAGAAGGTAATTACAAGGGAAAGGTGATGGAAACGGTGTAATTATAGGCTGTTTGGAGTCTGGTTCTGTTTTGTAAAAATTAATATACATCTTAATATTACCCTTTGACGAATACTTCCGAACCGTCCATCGATGTATTTTACCTGGTTCGGAGAATTTAGAGACTTTTGACCAAATTTGTGTTTCGTTTCTGTATTTTGATTCTTTTGATTTGTTCAATGAAGACGTTTATTATTATATTATTATTATATTAGTTGATGAATACATGTATCTATCAATGCTTGCTAAGTTAGATGTTTTTATCATTAGCACATTAGCTATATTGGCCAATATTTAAGTATTATGGAAAAACTCATACCTCAAAAACTCCTTTTCGATAATAAAATTCATTCAATCTTTTTTTCCATCTATTCCATTTTACTTTCTCAATATTTACTACTTTCGTTATCTATGAGTTGGATTTGGAGTGGTATGCTGGAATACAATTATTTGGTTTTGGAATCCCGAAAAATATAGCCTATAACTATATTTTTATGTATAATTAAAATTTAAGTTGTCTTTAAATATAATTCCCAAACTTGTGTTTTGTTTGCTACCGTTTTCTTATCAACGCTTTGTGTCAATCATATCGCAATAAGCAAAAAAAATCTGATGTGGCCAGGCACATGACTTTATCATACTATATATAAAATTAATAGTTTAGCTGCATGAGATTCTATTTGATCGAGATCGGCTATGTCTGCATTAAAATAAAACTAGTAGAACTAGACAGATATCTCGATTAAAGCTGCGTTCGGATATTGTACTCCGTTGACACCGGGTACACCGTCCAAATGACACTTACGTGTTATTGGGTGTAATAAGTGTAACGGTGTTCAATATCCGAACGCAGCCTATATTGACAATAGTTTTTCAAAACATTAGCGTTTGACACTAGCTACTGTCATTAGAATCAAAAAATCTGACATATCCTGGCTACTAGTTTTAAAGCAGTACGACCGATCTCGATGAAATAGAATTTGCTCATGCAGCTAAACCATAAATTCTACCAAAAAATGTCATATACATAAATTATAGAAAATGCCCTCTCCTTTAATTTATTATTTAACTATTTTGACGACATTATACAAATAGCGGTTCATTTGCAAAATCTTCGAAAAATGCTATGAGTAAACCACCAGTTCCTTTGGACCCTTTTCAACAGAAAGCTTTTCAGCTCTAAGTTTGGTTATGAAACTTCTAAATATGAAGTTTTGTCCCGATACCTTTAGTAGTTTCTCCGGAATCGTCGCCACAAAAACGGGTACACACACACACACATACACACACACATACACACATACACACATACACACACACACACACAGACATTTTTTTGTACCTTGGTCAAAAATGTTCAGGGGACCCAAAAAGACACATTTCCGCTAAAATCTAAAAAATTTTTTTTGGCACGATTACAATACTTTACATACTGCGTATGATAAAGTAAAAATATTATTTTCTCATCGAAACTGAAACGTGTTAACTAATCTCGTAGTAACCCTAAAACAATTTCTTGCAAGTAGCAAACACAATTTTTCTGTGGAGCAATGGTGGCTCGAATAAGTTTTCCTCAAATATTCTAACAAATTTCGGAGTAGAAGGTACTTTACAGACATAAACTAACAAATTTTTGTTCAGCATTGTTTCGAGATCATTAGACGTGTTTGGAAATCCACATGTGTCATGTCTCCAATCGATGTCAAACATTTATATTTTACGTATTTACAGATATATTTGAACTTAGTTTCAAAATGTTAACGTCATATTAAATTTGCTAATATTAATAGAATATGATACTGGGCGTCATACAACTATTCCATGGTCTCCACGATTTTTGACTTTATTTCGTAACTAAAATAAAAGCATAATTTTCAAAAATATTTTGTATCATGTTGAATAAAATAATACCAGTCCTAATCAATTAGGATAAAATCTTGCAAACCTACTCTTAAATGTACAATGTCATAAGAAAAAGTTGCTTTAAATTTAATTTAACGTTCAGATATCAAATATTTTTCATTTTTTATTTTGTTTGATCTTAAGTCAACATTATTATTAACAACAAATTACGGAAACCTGTGCTTTCAGTAAAAATCAATTGAAATAATCAAGTTCTTTTGTGAGATTCCTTTAGTAATTTTTCAAAAACCGTCATCAAAAATTTCGGTGTAAGACGAAAAATTTGTAAATTCTTTACTTTTAAGTAATTTGGTATAGTGCTTTTAGGATTCTGTGAATAAATTAGCTGAGAAACAACCTTGGGAACTTTTACATGTTTTGAAACTAAATGTACCTACTGATTTTTTACAATAAATTAGTACTTAATCATTAAGAAAAACTACTCTAAGATATCTTTTACAAAATAAGATCCGTATTGATGTAATTTCAGTATTTTCTAATTTTATAAATATCAAGTTGGCAGCTTCTGATGTCACATGGTAAATGTCAGTAAAAGATGTTTTCTAACAATCTTATAGTAGTTTGATTCTAATTCCTGACATCAACATTTCAGATCTCAATTATTTTGGAACTGGACCAATATCTGAGATTGAGATCCAAGATCCAATTTGGAGTTTGAGCAAAAATTACATTTAAAACAATTACTTCCGAAGGCACTTTTAATGAAAACGTAAAAAAGATGGTTTATTCTTGAGCAAATTTAAGAATTTCTAGATTTTTGAGATGTCTGAAAGAAGTATATCGTGATGCAAGACAATTTGTTGTATTTCCAAACTCAAATATAGATTTTTCTTATTAAAAATAACAAGTTATAAATATAGGTTACCCTATAAATTCAACCTTGTATGTATAATCCGAGATCATTGTGATTATTTAATTTAAAACTCCTTACGCCTTAGGCAAAAGAGGTATTTCTACTCCACTGCTGTAGTACCTGAGAGACTGACATTAAGCTGCCCCTCGTATTAAATAGTCATAAATATTCATAGATTCAACAGTAGTCGACCTAGTAATCCAATGAAACCTGTCCATATGTCCTCGTGATGCCTTCCTGACATCAAAGAAGGACATAATAACACAGTGTTCGACAAATACAAAACATCCAGTTAGCGGATATCATTCTGTACTGAGTGTACTGGACAACTTTTCTATTTGACAGTATTTTATCCAATTTTTAAAACATCTTTTTCCATTCCTCAATTATTTAGATTATTACAATAGTAGAGAAAATATAAATTCAACGTTTTCTTGTAAGGTGATGGTGTGCCCATATTTTACATTACAGATTTAAGAGACGATATCAAAATACCAATGTAAGTAATGTTTTTGGTGGAAGACTTATTTCATAGGTGGTTTCAAAGGGCACTGGAGTGTCGCGGCGATTTATGAAATACACGGTCTGAAAAAAAGGACCTCTCAAACATATCACGTTCGTCGGCTTGTTATATAAATCAAACCGCAGTGCCGGCACACACACAACGGGTACATATTTATGAACCGCGAAAATGCAACGAAAAAGTTGTCCTGATTCCATCGACGCTGCTCGGCCATTCCTCTGTTGGCGATTTTAAATGCGCTCTGATGAATTGTGTCTCGCGTTGGTCGAATTAAAAGTACCAGGACCGTTTGATAAGTTTTCAGAAATAAAATCTTAATCGGACAAATTTCTTACAAATTAGTCGCTAGAACATTAAAAACAGTAAAAAAACAATCTAAACTGATAGGATGTTTTTCAGTGGTTTGCGTCAGAATTAATTTATTTAAATAATTCTCAAAACCTTCGTAAATCTGTTACATATCAATAAATTGCATTTTTAATGAATTTTGAAAAACTTTTAGTGAAAAAAATGTTTTATTAGCTTGAGCATAGCTCTTTTCAGTCACCATTTTTTTAAATAAAATTAGATTTTGTTTTGAAACAAGAAATTTTTATGAAACTTATTCCAGCTTTATCTATTATGAATTCGTTTATTTTAAATAGCTCATCTCCGAATAAAAGGGTCGGTTCTGAAATAAAAATCACTACAAATCTTTATTTTGATCTAATTAGCATAAATGAATTTTGCTATTTTGAAGATTTTACAAAAATTGTTTAAAGCAACGTCACGTGAATTAAATAAAATACATTCTAGGTATTAAAATTAAAACTTATCTATGTTGAGTTTTATATCTGGGCTACATTAAATTTATTTGATTGTTTTAATCTAAGAAACTGTACCTACTTACTATGATCATAGTAACATTGCTGTTGACATTCCAAAAACATAAGTATGTAACTATAAATAACATAACAAGCATTAAGAAGTTTTTATTCATTAACGCATTATGTCTAATATTATTATATAAATGTTATTTGTAAATTGTAAAACTTCCGCTTTGGGTGTTACTTTTACGTGCCTATTGACGTTTTTTTTGACGGATAACTTGAAAATGCCACTTCTTGCTCAAACGATTTATACATTTCTGAGAGAACTGAAGGATCTAGAAATTTCAGAATGGTTATTGTCGGCCGATCAAAAAGTAAGTTTTTTTTTTGTTTTTTGTGTTAACTTGGTTCATACAATTTTGTGATTGTGATATATCACCCAGTCAATGGCAAGTTATTTTAACTCAACCTTTGCTGATAGTATAATGTACATTTTTCTACTTTGCATTCACAATGCACACATTGTAACACCGTTTTTAGTAACTGTTTTCTAAGATTGGCCACATTGATATCAAATGCCATATGTCAAACGTAACCACAAATAACCACAAACTGCCTATTTAGAATCGCTTGCAATCACATAAACAGCGAAATATCTATATTCTATACATATCTAAACATGCGTGTAGCATGCTATAAGTATTTCCAAAGGTACTTTCTTAGTTTTGATCTGTTCATCAAAATATGCCAGCATGACGTTTTCGGTGATGTTTTGCGACTCTGGAAAATGATCGTGTATCATTTTCGTCAACTAAACATCAAATCCCCCTTTCAGATACAATACAAGGACCACATTCACCTGAATAAGAAGTTATGCGAAGATCAAACCTACATCGTAGTTATGATCGAGTTCACATACTGCTGCGGGATTGTATATGTGCAATACATAGATTATTGAATATCAGCATGCAGGTTGCAAGCTATGGCACATCTAAAGTCCATCAATAGTACATCAATTATAAGTGCGTGTAAATGTATAAGCCTCAACGGCTACCTAACGGAATAACGTAGACACCGCTATTAAACGTTAAGCGTTGTAACAATTCTTTAGTAAGTTCTTATTCTTTGAAATAATTAATTAGTTACCGCCAAACACTTCTATTCTGACTATTATAATTATTAGACACTACTTTTAAGTTAACTTTTTAGGTTATATTTCTATATCTGTATCCTTTATTCACTGGTTGCCATATAAGTTTTTATCACAGTAGTCGTTGCGGGTTAATAGTGTTGCCCCAAACTCTATTGTGATCATAGTTGCGCCCCGCTAATTATTTATTAAAACTTGTAGGCTAAAGTAGAGTAAAATTATCAACAATAAGATTTTTTCATGATTTAATCCCAACTTTTCGAAGTTGACAGTTTACTAAAGTACCAACAGTACTACAACCGCTGCCTGCAAAATACCCTAGATTCTAAATATAGGAACCACAATTTCTAAATTTATATACAATTAATGACGCAAAGTAGAAATAAGTAGTATATTATAGGGATGGAACGGATTTTCGGCCCGGCCGGATAATCCGGCCGATCCGGCCAGTTTGCCGGATATTCGGTCCGGCCGGATCTCGATATAAGAACTCGGCCGATCCGGCCGGATCGGCCGGATCTTTTCGTATGTTGTTAAAAATAAATGAAATCAATTTTTATATTGAAGAATAATATTTTCCATTAATTGTAATAAATTAGTATTATTAATTATTCAGTTAAAACTATATAATATACTAAAAAATAATAGCTAAATAAAATAACAGTTTTTCTATGCTGCCGTGTTTTGAACAGATTTCGTATCTATGTTTGTAAAAAGTTGTAAAATGTTGTGTTTAAGAAAATATTGTGTTGTTACTTCGCAGATAGAAATGTTCAAATACTTTTTTTTTTAATTCTTTGTCATGTTCTTATATCTTTTAACCATAACATATCAACAAAAGATCGGAAATGGTAAGATTTATCGAAAAAAACTAAAATCTAAACAAATTTACAGTTACGACCTCAATACTTAACACGGCAGCATAGTGCTGATATCTTTTTAATTCGTGAAATAATCGACACATAAAAATCTTTTTTGTAAAAAGTAATGTTTCTGAATTGCTTTGAATAAGACTTGTATGTTGAAAATAATTGCTCTGTGCAAATGGATAAATGCACTGAAGTTGATAAATACTGGTCAATAATCGACATGTTGGAAATAAGTTGTAATTTTTTCTTCACCATTATTGTCAGATTTTTCTGTTCACAAACAATTTCTTCGTGGAATTATCAAATTGAATCAGGCTTGTTTCTTATTTTAATTTATGCGATTTCAATTTCTTCTTTATCTTATATTTTTACAGGTAATTGTTATCCAGAATTGTCTAAAACCTATACAAAAAAAAACCTGAATACTGAAACTCTGAAGTTTTTCATTTTTACACCTAAGAGCATAAACTAACTTTCAAACTTTCAACTAATTGTTGTTTTTAAAAACCTACTCAAATGATATTAATAATAATAATAAGATTTAATCAATTTGCGGTAAAGATTCGGCTGATCCGGTTTTATATAATGGCCGGATATCCGGTATCCGGCCGGGTCTTGGCCGGATACTTCGGTATACGGCCGGATCTTGGCCGGATAGTTCGGTAAAAAAATCCGGGCGATACAGTTTTAGACAATGGCCGGTTATCCGGTATCCGGCCGAATTTTGGCCGGATAATTCGGTATCCGGTTTTGAGATTTAGCCGGATATCCGGTATCCGGTAGAATCAGTAGACGATCCTAGTGCTTCTTAGCTAATTTTAATATTTTGCTAGTTACCATCTCCATGCGTAGATCCCGTTGAAGATTGATGCGTTTGATGTACAACTGCACATCAACAATAGTCCTTAGCACGTTATTTTGGAACCTCTGAATGAGTAATCCATACACCCATACTGGCTTTAATAATTGCTTATTTTGCACTGACTGGTATGGCCTCCGTCACATTAGCCTATGCATTTAGCGAAACTGTAGGTCAAATTTGACCTGCTTTTTCTTGATATGTACTTTCCATATAAGCTTGGCATCTAGTCCATGACGTGTCCAGTACCGTTCCAATTAATGGTTACCTTATAATTCTTTGTTACTTGGTTGATTTTGTTTGCAAACGTCTGAAATTTTTAGTTGCTTCCTCTACACAGTTGCTAATCGCCAAAATAGCATTCTTCCGGAATAGGAATATCAAAAGTATACTGTAGTATAAAGGTGTATGTAAATCTTTTGTAGAGTTAGAATTTTTACATTGTGGTCCTTAACTAACAATACAGTAAGTAAAAATCATCAATCTATCTTCATCATTGGCTACGTTTGGATCAATATTAACTGAAGAAAATAAGGCTAACCGACCTTTTATTGATTGCAGCATTGTTTTGGAAGATTTTATTGGGTTAAAAGAACACTTTGTCCTAAGTGAAAAAAAACAATCACCACATTGGATCATAATTTTTAACACCCTTAATTACGCCACGCTGTACCTTCCTTTTTCCAAACCTCCCTCATTGTTAACCGAAACAATTACGAAGCAGAACCGAGATGGAAGTTTCGTACAACAGCGAAAAATCGTACCCAACACGAATAAAAGCGTTCCCGTAAAGGTTTCTCGGTGCTTTAAGGGTACCACAGGGCACTAACAACATCGCTAACGACCCGCCTGTTCACCGCCCCGTCAAGTATTGATAAACAAACTGGTCCCGAGGCCAAATTAAATGTGCTCCATGTAGCCAGCCCGAGCACACAAAAACGTCGAACAGCGTTGATGCTCCAACACAATGTAGATACAATAAGAACATCTTATGTACGGAACAAGTAGGCCATGGCGGATGGAGGGTTTCATCAAAGAGTGCCTCATTAATATGACGCTCCGGGCTGACTACTGATGGCAGTGAGTCGCCTTCCTCCGTACGCTTCCTCCGTTCCTCGCTTGTTTCACCGCGGTTCTCTGCTAGGCGCGCTTCCTGACGGACGGTGGGGTAGGAAGCCGCCCCCTAGCGGCCTCCGGCGAAGGCACTGCTTCTCTCACTTCCCGAAATTTAATTATTCACTTAACCTCTGTGTTACAGTGGATTCTCCGCATGAAGAATTGGTTCTGCATGAGAGGATAGCGTTGGCGTTTTGGATTTATGAAAAGTTTTAGTGGTCTAGAACAGCGGTTCTCAAGCGGGGTTCAGCAAAAAATTGACTTGACTTCAAGTGTCAAGATTAAGCACTTCAAATTATCTGGTACTTGCGAATATACAATAACAGACATTATAAAAAACAATCTGGCGGAATTATTGGTCAAAATCCAACATTATTTTTTTCAATATCTGCCAATAGAAATGTATGACACAAATTTACCTATATATAATTTTAAGCTTTTGCTCATACCTGGGACTTGACTTTAGGAACAGACCTGTGGGTTTCAATGTCTTCCTACACAATAATATCCTTATAAAGAATGGTTTGTTTCCGAAAAAACGGACAGGAAACATTGAAGCTAAATCCAACTTTTTGGATATTTAAGCAAGCAAAAGGAATTCTGGTGTATTGCTAACCATGTGTGTGTTTTTTTTTCAATTTGTGCCTTTTGCTGTTGAGCCATGGCCAGTTGCTAGTCTTGTACATAAACTTAATTTATTTCTGTAAAAGCAGACATTATTTATTTTTGAAGTAGTAATAAAGAACAAACTCCTGAACTACTTAACAGAAGAGAATCTACTTACTCAATGCCAACATGCTTACCAACCGGGAAAATCGACATCGTCAGCCATACTTAGTGTATTGCAGGAGGTCATAGATGGGTTTGATCAGCAATGCCATACCCAGGTTGCTTTCTGTGATTTAAGTAGAGCTTTCGACTCAGTAAACCTATTCGATTAATAAACTTTATTAAACATTATTATTAAACATTGATATCAATCGACGATAAGAACTTAGCATAGAGTTATAATTGAAGGGCAAAGGTACAATTTTTGCTATTTTTTTTCAAAAAGAATTCTTCTGGCAGCTAGAGAGATGGAACACATCATTATGATGTGTTTTTCCATTTGCTTCCGATTTACATAATTCCGATAAAATCAAATAGAAGTACCTTCTCTTGATGGTGATTTGTTGACAGTTTTATCTGTAGCGGTGCTTTGGTTATTTGAGAAAAAAATTTCTGATATTGATAATTAATTGTTTTAATTCCTTGGAATAATACTTCAGCATTCTTGTTCAATACCAGCAAAACACGTACGCATGCAACGCAGATACTCAAGAAACTTTATTCAATGAATAGTTATGCATTTATGTTATCTTGATTTTACCAAAAATCATATATTTGGGCCTGAGAAAAAATATTTTGGGTTGTTATTTTATTTGTTTATGCTACCTAATATTTGATAATAATATTTGTGTGCTGATGTTGATTCAATGGCGCTAAAAACTAAAGAATACATGCTTACAGCTGTTCGTTGTACACTTGCAATCTATTCTTTGATTAAACAAAGAGTCCACCATTTCTAATCTTCAACTTCAATGCTGGTTACATCAATAAATATGTACGATGTTTGTTTCAATTCTAAGTCGGGCCTGTGATACACGCTGTAAGTCGGCCTCGAATCCCGAGCCGCTGACGACTGCGTTGACCGACGTGACGTACTTGCGCGCTGTACCAAAATTATATCGCATATTTATGTCGCTTTATAAAACTGATGAACATCTGAAATGTGTTGCTATTGCAATAGTCTCATTAAACAAAATTTTGCGATTGTTTTCGTACCTGTCACGTTATCGTGCTAATACTCTTTGCCGAGATATCCGCTTTCTTGAAAATCTTGTTTATAGCCTTTATTGCATAGATAATTAGTAAAATACAAAAGTCAATCTGTAGACAAGAGCTTTAGTTATACTCTGTGTCAATTTCAATTTTTTTGGGAAAGCGATTCAGCAGAAAAGAAAATTGGAAAGACGAGCGTTTATTAAAAGGCGTTAAAATCGGGTACATTTTTACACTTCTCTCGCGCTTCTGTCCAAACCTAGGGGCAGAAAATTTTGATAGTCAATCATGTTCTGTAGAAAGGATTCAGGAGTACAACAAAGTTTATTTAAATTTTTTTTTCAGGCGTTGCAGTGCTACGAACCTCCAATCACAGGGCTCAATACTTTTGCAACCGAAAGTAGGTGATATTCTGTAATTCTGAAAATGTTATTCTGTTGTTTGGTCGCAAACTGAAAAAGAAAAATTCTACTCCTACATTTGTTTTGATCGATCAGTAGCCACACTTATAAAGTTTGACGTAACTTTGGGAAGATGTATTTATTTCTTCATTCACAATGGTACATATTACAGTACCTGAACCAACAGGGTCCATAAAAATTGCTTTAACTTTTTCTTTTACTTTAAACAGCAATCGCTGAATCTGTTTTTCATGAATCTGAACTTAGTATGTATGTATATAATTCAAGAATGTGCATGTAATATGCCACACTAATTAGTAGTTAGTAATTGGCATTACCAACAACAACTAGATCCTTTTATAGGCTTTGATGGAAAAACGTAACCGTGTAAGGTGTACAGTGTCACTAACATAATTACAATTAACGTTGTTTACATAACTTGTTGACTTCTTACCTTATTTGGGATTCAAGTATCTGTCGATTATTAGCACTAATTAGGCCGTGTTTACTTTAAATTAATTACGTCCTCAAGCTTTTATAATAATTTAATACTTCTACATCCTTGATTTATTCACATATGCGATTATATAATTAAATGCATTGGCGACAGTATATACGTTTAAAAGATAAGAATTTTAAATGAACGGCAAAATAGGCGTTTTATTAGAAAAACAGCAATTATATGTGAAAATAGAGTTAAATTAAATGAATATTCAATTGATATAGAATATTTTGAAAGTACACATCAAGTACACATGCAACGCCGACTGTTGCCTTTTGCCAGATTGTAGAATTGTTTGATTATATTAAAGAAGTATGGCTAAACAAAAACCCAAACTGGTTTGAATGTCTGCTGTAGGATATCCTGGTGAAATATTCCTGTAAAATTACAGGATTATCGCAGTAATTTTACAGGATATTATTGCAACTTCACCAGAAAATTACGGTAATTTCACAGTAGAAGTGATTTTTACTTTATCATACGCAGTATGTAAAGTATTGTAATCGTGCCAAAAAAATTTTTAGCGGAAATATGTATTTTTGGGTCCCCTGAACATTTTTGACCAAGGTACAAAAAAATGTCTGTGTGTGTGTGTGTGTGTGTATGTGTGTGTGTGTGTGTGTGTGTATGTGTGTGTGTGTGTACCCGTTTTTGTGGCGACGATTCCGGAGAAACTACTAAAGGTATCGGGACGAAACTTCATATTTAGAAGTTTCATAACCAAACTTAGAGCTGAAAAGCTTTCTGTTGAAGAGGGTCCAAAGGAACTGGAGGTTTAGTCTTAGCATTTTTGAAAAATTTTGCAAATAAGCCATTTCTGGAATTTCGTCGAAATAGTTAAATAATAAATTAAAGATGAGGAAATTCTGAATAATTTATGACTATGACACTTTTTGGTACAATCAATAGTTTAGCTGCATGAGCAAATTCTATTTCATCGAGATCGGTCAATGCACTGAACCTAGTAGCCAGGATATGTCAGAAATTATGATTCTAATGACAGTAGGTAATGTCAGGCTAATATTTTGACATGATCTACTGTCAATATAAGCTGCGTTCGGATATTGTACACCGTCACTTTTTACACCCAATAACACGTAAGTGTCATTTGAACGGTGTACCCGGTGTCAACGGTGTACAATATCCGAACGCAGCTTAATCGACATAATATCTGTCTAGTTCTACTAGTTTTATTTTAATGCAGACATAAGCTATCTCGATCAAATAGAATCTCATGCAGCTAAATTATTGTTTTTATATATAGTATGATAAAGTCATGTGCCTGGCCACATCAGATTTTTTTTATAATTGCACTCACTATTGTACACGGCAAAATACCTTCACAATTTTTTATATATGTATGAAACTTTTTACTCAGTTTAATAATACGTAAAATAACAACATCTGTATTCTGTAAAGTTGTCGAACTCAGTTGTCATTTAAAATCCACATCATGACTACATATTCTAGCGTATAAACTTTTGTCGTTACATTGTCGTTACGAATAGTTGATTTGTTGTGCGGGTACTGCCAGTATATATTCCCGTTCCAGTAATCATTGTTAGAGATCATTGATTAATACCATTGGATAAACGCCATACAACTGTAAAACTTGCATTATACAGGGATGCCGCGTAATTTATTTTACAATCGTTATAACAAAAATCTTTTTTGGGAAGTAAACTTTGAAGCAGTATATCCACTAAATGACAAGGAATTGCATATAGGTATGGTTAAATAGTCTTATAATCGTCCCATAAATCTGTGGTTAAGCCATGTGCATCGAATTACGGGACATCCGTATATATTTTCAAGCTAAAATAAGGTTATAAGAAAGACCCGAGATACGAAGTTGATGTTTCAATGGGTAAGGGCTTGCTATTATGTATTCTCTTTTCAGAAATGATTAACAATAACTCAATTATGAACTGTTACCTCCTATAGACCTATATCTTTGTTACCAACCATTTCAAAACTGTTTGAGAAATTACTTATCAAGAGAACATACCCAATTCTTGAGCAAAATCAAACTATTCCATCTCATCAATTCGGCTTTCGAGGGCGACATTCAACAATCGATATCGGTACACCGTATTACCGACGTTATAGAAAAGACTCTTGAGGAAAAGAAAATTTGCTCACCAATATTTTTAGACGTGGCTCAGGCTTTCGATAAGGTGTGGCATGATGGACTCTTTGAGAAACTGGAACAGCAGCTTCCTACTGAATATACAGAACTATTAAAATCATATCTGAAGGACCGTCAGTCCAGGGTGAAACAAGATGACGAATACTCCTCGCTACGCAATATCAATGCCGGAGTACCACAAGGAAGTGTATTGGGACCACTTTTGTACCTACTGTATACTTATGATATTCCTGTTCCGGGAGAAAGCACAGTGGCAACATTTGCAGACGACACGGCTATTTTGGCGATTAGTGACAGTGTCGAAGAAGCAACTGAAAAATTACAGAAAGCTGCAAACAAAATCAACCTTTGGACAAAAAAATGGCGCATCAAACTAAATGAAGGAAAATCGACGCATGTAAACTACACCAATAAGAGAGTTAACTATATTCCAGTAACCATTAATGGAAACGATATTCCATACGCGGATACAGCGAAATACCTTGGCATGACACTGGATGCCAAGCTTAGATGGAAAGTACATGTCAAGAAAAAGCGGGACGAACTCGACCTAAAATTCCGCAAAATGTATTGGCTAATGGGACGGAGGTCAGCCCTGTCAGTGCAAAATAAGCTCCTACTATACAAGCAAATATTAAAGCCAGTATGGGTGTATGGAATACAGTTATGGGGATGCACTAAGCAGTCCAATATCAACCTCATTCAGAGGTTCCAAAATAAAGTTCTAAGGGCCATTGTTGGTGCACCATGGTACATCAAAAACACCAATCTTCATCGGGACCTTCGCATGGAGATGGTAACTAGCGAAATATCAAAATTTGCTAAGAAGCACGAGGATCGTCTACTCCACCACGACAACATTGAAGCCATCCAGCTGCTAGACAACAGTGCGCTAGTGCGTCGGCTGAAAAGAACTAAACCATTCGAACTAGTGCGGGAGTGACTAAAAGCAGAGCACCCGTAGTGTATTCACAGTGATAGTGTAGGTGAAAACAACCGCCGTCTACTTGAGTGGTAAAAACTGTCAGACTAAAACAACTTGGGCCAATGGGCAAAATTGTAGAAACACTCCTTATTTTATCAGTTTAGGTTAAGTGAAAATAACTTGTTAGTCATTGACTAGGTGTTATGCCACAAACACTCTGTGTTTGAACAAAATAAAAAAAAAACTTATTTATTAATATTATTCAAACGGAGGAACAAAACCATTGTACCTTTTTAAACTGTCACCCTCGGGGCATAAACATCCGTCTAATGCCCTTGATACATATAAATAACTATTATGTTACCAATATCATAACAATTTTGTCAAAATAATAATATTTTTATTTAAACTATACCCAACAATTGTAAACGCATTAACTAACGTAGTAATATAATAAATCTTGCAATATTAACATTTCAAAAATAAATCACATATACTTGAAAGTAAGTAAAATTAAAGATTTTACATCGATTCGACACATAATATGTGGATTTCCAAACACGTTTCAAATTCTCGAAACGCTGTAGCTAGCTGGACAAAAAAAACGTGTAATTTTAGGGGCGTAAAATAGCTTCTGCATCTCATTTTGTTAGAATATTTGAGGAAAACATATTGATGTCGACAATGCTCCGCACAAACATCTTTCTAGTTGCAAGAAATTGTTTTCGGGTTAGTACGAAAATTCTTACGCTTCAGGTATTCAGTGATGTTCGTAAAAAATAAAATTAGTAAATAAGTTATAAAATACACCGAAAAACAAACAAATTATTGATAATAAATATAAATTAAGCAATTAAGTTATCGGTTGTTTGTTTATATGATAAGTCAAATTCAAATTCTCTCTTCAAAAACTCAAGTTATGCAGAAGATATAATCTTGTTATGACTGTCACCACACCTATAAAAATGATAGTTGATGCTAAATTATATAAAGTATTTATTAATCGTAAACTATATCCAACATACCCTCCCTAACCGCGAATGCGGTCTTCAGTTTTATATCCGACATGAAATCGTTCCTTGTTAACGACAATAATTACATATAATCGCATCAATTTTTCAAGCATAATCCAACAATATTTTATGCACGATATAACAAGCATCATTATGCGAGCGCAAGCCTCTAGTTTGCAATGCCGAGACGACCGACCGCGACGCGACGTCGCATCATCGGCCGTACGGGCCTCCAGTCCGTCGAACGATGGTAGATGCCCATCCAGATAAAAACTGGTATGTTTCCTGCCACCCAATTAGTACGACATATATTTCTTATGAGGTGGCTGGAATTACGGAAAAAATTAATAGATTTTAATGAGCTCCCGTATTCCCGGAATCGACTCTATTAATCTGCGGACGTCTTCCGTGGGAGAAGACGACTCTGATGAGCAGTAATGATGTCAAGATTAAATTTTTACAAATTCATTCCTTTCGTGTACACGTTCGTATACGAAGTGAAACGGCGGACGGATTTCAACAAAAAATCATATCCTGCTATGCATGGCGTGCTTGTAGATAGCGCTTGTAACAAGGGGATATTCACGCTTGAGAAAAAGTTGCGTTAAATGAATATGATAATGTAAATAGAAGATAAAAAAGTCAAATTATTACTAATTATTATGTTAAACTAGTAGTATTAATTATTTATGTACTACACTGTTTGTTTATAATAGGCTGCAATTCATAAAATAATATAATTTATTAATTCACAGATAGTCTGTGAGTCAAAAAAATTGCAAGTGCACGACAAATCCAATAATGTACAGGAGCTATCTTGAAAGATGATGGAAAACCCATGGCCAATTTTTAGCTTTCCTATGGGCGCCACCATCCACGAAAGGCTAGAAAAAGAACAACATGAGATTAGCAAAAGCATGGAAGAAGTACTGGTCGCTGAAAAACAAAAACGTATGACTAAAAAAGAATTATTCTTGACACGTGCAAGAGTCCGGTAATCAATTATGGTTCACAAACATGGTCTTTCACAAAAAGAAGCCAACATAAAATTAAAACAATGCAGAATAAAATGGAAAGAAGTATGGTACGAGTGTAGTGGAAAGATCAGTTATCAGTAATGAAATTAATTCTTTAATAAAAATGAAGAATATCACAAATGCTTTAATGAAAATGAAGAATATCACCAAAATCGCCGATATTAGTACCATCGAAACACTGAAGTGGAGCTGGGTGGGCCATGTAATGCGAAAGCCTGTGGGATGGGCCAAAAAATTTTTGAGATTTTAGCGGAAATATGTCTTTTAGGGTCGTCTGAAAATGTTTGACTAAGGTACAAAAAAATTTCTGTACGTCTCTTTTTTTGTGGCGACGATTCCGGAGAAACTATTAAAGGAACGAAACTTCATATTTAGAAGTTTCATGACTAAACTTAGAGCTGAAAAGCTTTTAATTCAGAAGGGTCCAAAGGAACAGGATGTTTACTCTTTTCAACGATTTTGCAAATGAGCCGCCATTTCTGTCATTACATCAAAACCGTTAAATCATAAATTAAAGTAGACGAATTTTTGAATAATTTATGTCAAATACATTTTTGGTAAAATTAATCGTTTAGCTGCATAAGCAAATTCTATTTCATCGAGATCGCTCGTACTGCATTAAAGCTAGTTAGCCAGGATTTGACAGATATTTTGATTCTATTGACAATATTGTCAGCACATCAGCGTTTGTGACTGCTGTATAGTATGATAAAGTCATGTGCCTGGCCACATAAGATTTTTATTATTAACTTAAACCCTTACATTGAATTTTAGCTTTTTACATTTCTTTTGAAAAAATGGCATTTAAAAATTTAGGAAATTTGAAATCTGTGGAAAATGGATGTTGTGAATGAACAGTGAATAGAGGGTTTTGTTAGATTTCTTTGCGCTGAATGTGAATATGGACTATCAATATGGGTTACCAATTTCCGGTTTGATTTTTGTCGTTTGTTATTCTTTTTTGAGGTACTTCCACATCAATAAGGAAACGCGTCAGTCTTTGACACGTTGACGAACAAACGTTTGCTTAACAATACAAACAATCGTCGCACGTGGTTCGATACTTAGTCAGGAATATGCCTTTTGCAACATATGGCTAAAACGTCGACTATTTCAAAGTCAACTGAAAGTTGAAGTTTAAGGTTTAGTTTGAGATTTTTGTGAAGTGTTTAGGGGATCAGCCACTATAACTTCACAAAAGTTGGAAAATCGCATCTTTTTACATTTTAACCGCAACGTACAAATATTACGTGATGAATTTGAACATAAGTTGAATAAAATAAGTTGACATACGCCAGGTCTGTAGGAAAATTTACAGATGACTAGAAAAAAAGATTGACAGTTATGGCATGGTAAAAATTCGAAATTATATCAATATTGACATTCATAGGATACAGGATAGGAAACTAGCTCCTGAGGTGGATAAAAAGAGGCACAAGACTTAAAATTAATATTGCCAATAATCTTTAAAAGCCATGTATGGCAATTCCCAAACAAGAACTATTGCACCTGTAATCGGAATGTGTCCTTTGTTTTGTGAAGTTATTTTAATGGGAACTTGTTTCGTCATACGACATCTTCCGCCCAAATCTACAATATAGCAAAACAGAACTTAATCTAGGTAGGCACATTTCTTTTAACAATTCTTTTAATAAATTACTCACGTTCAAAATTACATAAAATACGCAGTACATAACAACAACATGTGCCAGTCGTTTTAGAATACACAAGACGAATGACAAGACGACCGTTGTGAAGTTAGCAGCGTAATGGAGGAAAACAGGTTAGGCAAATTTAGAAATTTAAAGTGTTACAAAATGTTAATTGATCGTTAAGCAAAGTGAAGTTATTATTTCTTTTGTGTTTCTCTATTTCTAATTGTTCTAATAAATCCATTTTTTTTACATTATTCACCTTTGTAATAACATGGACGCATTTATAAACAAATATTTCACATTTATTTCGCAGTCACGTAGAAGAAGATTAGAAGGCATACTTCCATCGTATTTTTTGTTGTAATATCACTCAGATCTGTGAAAATAATTGGAATTAGTAATAAGTGCAATTTTTAGACAACACGTAATTTTACAGCCGCTCTTCACAGTGTAGAAGTGATTGTCTTAATAAAGAAAATCTATCGACTCTGACCCAAGAAATATTTAATATATAATGATCTATTTTATAAGAAGATCACGGCATGTGGCACAGATAATGTCACCTAGGGCACCTCCGTTATATATGAATGGTATTAGGTGTGAAGTGCTTATGGGGTTAATGTAACAATTTGGGACTTCCCGCAAAGCCGTCGTAGCACGTCGGTCGCTACGAACAGAGGGTCCCGTTTTCCCAAACCCGAAGGTAGCTAGTAGCTAATACACAATACTTCAGAAAGGCCCTGAGAACCTACCACGGTCCTTACACTTACGACGTCCGTATAGCGTATACCGGGAGGTTAGTATAGCCTGCGGGTCGCTCAGTCTCCTAATGTGCTTTCCGTGTCACCCCGGCACCTCAACACGTGTCCACCCCCTCACACCCACTGCGGCGTGTATTATCGATGTATTGCCTTGTACTATCACGAGCCCTCATGTGAGGTTTTACTTCACCCGACCGCGAAGTATTACACGAGTTTCCGAGAACGCGATCAAAATTTTTTATTACCATCAACCCCACCCGCCACCCGATGGGAGATCTAAGTTTGCAGACGACGAGCTCGATCAATACGACCGCCAAAATATTATACATGGCGTTGATGCTATGATGTTCTTTGTAACGATGGTATGAGACGTACACGTCTTCAACGACACCTATTTGCAACATGTTGTATTAAAAGACAAACCTGAAGAGCTTTTTTAAACGCATGAAATTGGACAATACTGGTGAATATTCTCAAGCAAACAAAACATTGTGGAAGCATCTTATGAACTGCACATCGGTACAGCTAAAACGCCCCATAATATCGGAGAAACTCTTATTAATCGTTACCTTTTAAAAGCTGCTGATGTTCTTCTTGATTGCGAAAGCAAAACAAAACTTTCCCAAATTTCATTTTCCGAAAATCGTATTGATGAAATGGCTGATGTTGTCAGTTGATGTGACCTAAAAGCTACTTCTAAAGCTGCTGATGTTATGAAGGCAATTACCGAGATATTGACAAATATTAACTATTATAGGACACACTTATTGGTGTGTCAATGCTAGAGGATCAAGTTCTGGATTTCTCAAGCTAATAAGAAATAAACGCTCCAAAATAACTGCAATTCATTTTGCCATACATCAACAAACTCTGGCGGCTCTTCCAAACAACTTAAAGTTGTTTATTTGATTAAAAATATTGCCTTAAACACGGTACTTTTTGAAATTCTGGTTTTCAAATGGAATGCTATCGAGACTGCAGTTTAAATAATGGATTTCACAGCAGTAGCTGAACCAGCAAAAAACACATCTTATTTGAAACGTGTGCTAATAAAACTTTTCAAATCAAATTGGCTTATCTAACTGATATTTTGAATGCATTGAACATGCTTAATTTGAAGTTACATGGCAATGTTTCAGCAAACATAATTACACATCAAGCTTTTTAGAAAAACTACTTTTGTGAAAACGCCATCTGCAAGCAAGCGCACAATTTTTCATCATTTCCAAAGTGGATACTGAAATAATTCGTATTATGGTAGTAAATGAAGAAGTCACAAAAATATTATCTGTCATTTAGAAAGCATTATCGATAAATTTCAACGATAGTTTTCTATATATAATTTATATTACAGCGAAAAACATAAAGTACCCGATATTCCTTTTAATTGTGATATAAACACCCTTCTAGAACATGCAAGAACAAGCAATCGACTTGAAACACGATTCAGCAATGATATTGTATGTTGGCTTTTTATTAGATAAAACCAATGCTATTGTGGGAAAGTTTCTTTTATCTTATGGGGGGGGGGGGGGGCGCGCAAGCAGTTCATAATATCAAAAGGGGGCCCCATAACAAAGTTTGGGAACCTTTAGTCCAGATGGCTATAAATGGAAAAATATAATTTCTATGGACGGATGATCTGTAGTTACGCCATAGATAGCTACGCCACAACTACCAACTTAAAAGAAAAAGTAACATATGAGGAAAATTATTTTAGTCAAATGCCAAAAAAACATGCATTTGGAAAACACAAAAGCGATAATCTTTTTCTTTGTTTCAGATGTTCGCGAAAATAAAAAGGTTGAATTAAAATTATCACCCAAAATAAAAGCAGGTTTCAAGCGATCAATGCTGACAGAAAATTATCATGGTTTTTTAAAATTGTAAACTATTTAGAAAATTTTTGGAGGCCTTTAGAACAACACTTATATCTTGGTGCTAAGGAACGCTTTTTTACCTTCTACTCTAAGCAAAAAAAATGAAAATTAAATAAATGTTTATGAATGAGACGTATAACAGAAGAATTATGTTGTATTAAAGTTGATTTCAAAATCAAAAAGGTTTCACGTAAAGGTTTAACGGAAAATGTATAAAATTCACATG
The DNA here is from genome assembly GCA_963966075.1 of Aphodius sticticus. Classification (NCBI taxonomy): domain Eukaryota; kingdom Metazoa; phylum Arthropoda; class Insecta; order Coleoptera; family Scarabaeidae; genus Aphodius; species Aphodius sticticus. The sequence continues at coordinate 14,906,152 of OZ014506.1, forward strand.
AAATACGTAAAGGTTATCCGTAAACCACCTCTGCAGGAGACCATCCTAAGTCTTCTTTTAATGAGGATCTCAAAGCAAGAAGAACTATTGAGAGATTATCTTTCCTATAATTTGGTTTCCCTCTAGAATAAAAACTGTTCTTATTGCTTTGCGGGTGCAGGCAAGGAGGAGAATGAATTTGTTGTGAACTAATAAATTGATTGAATTAATATATATATATATATATATATATATATATATATATATATATATTTCATAGTTTTATATCAATATATGCAGGTTTCTGCAAAGAATTAACATCCATTATATATATATATATATATATATATATATATATATATATATATATATATATATATATATGTATATGCATGTTTAAGTGCATTAACAATATACGTAAGAGCGAAATTTGAAGCTTTACTAATAATAAAACAATACCTGGCTCAAGTCTGTCAATTGTAGGTGACGAATTCTGTGAATATCGGTGTTTTTTTGTTGATCGCAAGAAGACTACGACATAGCCACCATTAATCTTAAAATCCGTCACCTAGACTCGACAGAATTGAGCCGGATTTTTTTGTATTATCACCAAAGGTTCCAAGTTCACTTTATCTTATGATTTGAATGCAAATGCATAATCAGTTCGGAGTAAATCTGCTTACAAAATTATGAAGTATATTTTGTTGCCTACTGAATTCGAGGCCAACCTTAAGTAATTGCAATAGTTGAAGTGGAAATTTCTGAAAAATATATGCCTCAGTTTATCTTGTAAAACGTTCAATAACTGTTAGAATATGATATAAACCACCAAGTAGTTAAAGTATTTATAATGTCTATATGCATGTGTAAGGGAATACTAAATGTTTGTAAAGGCGATTTAATATGTTTGACAATAAGGTAATACAAGTTTTGATATAACGGTAAATGTCGGAGTTTATTCGAGGCCAGATAATCTAGCTTTAATGAAGTTATTAACTAATTTATTAAGTAATTAAGTTTTGTAAAATTGTAATTCCCGGATGATCTGTAAACACCAATTACATCGGCGACATCATTATGTGGAGTTATTAAGTGATAATGACCACAAATAAAAATAGAAAAATGGAAACAGAAACGAACTCCTTCCGTTGAAAGACTATCATAATAATTTGAAATTAAAATACATATTAACGGTTACTTCGAGACTAAAACAACATGATTTCTAAAATATAATTTTTATAGAAATGTAATTTAAAGTGAGATATAGAGTACCTTTGGAATTTAACAAGTGAATGTTGCTTTCCCTGGAGCTAAATTTTTTGCATGTACGTCTGATTACCCCAATTAGTTATCTAAAATTTGATGTCTGAAGAAAAGTTATGAAAGAATTTTTGACAAATAATAATTTTTGTAAAAGTTTCAAGAGCATGTTTCGGTAGGAAAGTTTTATTTTATTTGTATTACAATACCCACATGAGCAGTGTACAGTGTGGAAATTAAATAATGAATAAAATCGGTAATTTTGTTGATATTTTTGGTAGAGCAAAAACTGGAAGGGATAGTCAGTCTGAAACGCTAAATATCATTGTTAAATAACCCCTAAATGACAATATTGTATAGGTCGCCTACGCAGACAACAAATTTATCATAACTTTACAACCAATATTTGCATGACCTTTAGTTAGTCATCACTGTAGCCAACAACCCCTAAATCACGATATTTTGCATTAGCTAACTATTTTCCATCATTAATATACTTTAACAAACTCATCTTTGTTGACTTTCTGCAGTCGTCTTAAAGTTCCACTATTACAGGCATGTTATATTAATACAAAGCATTTTGTGATAATGATATGTTACATATATATCCAAAAACTCCACCCACATGGTCTCTTATATCAAATTTAGTCACGTAGTATGTCCTATCAAAATCTGAATCATATATCATTATAGGATCTAAATATTGAACAATTCACCAAACACCAAGTGTGGATGTCCATGAACAATAACTATAGAAAACTTTCACCATCTTATATACATACATTCTATTGAATATACGCTATGAATACGCGGTAACATACTGATTGAGATCATCACTCACAAAAGAATAATTCACAACTATCCTCTATATACTCACAATCCACACGAAAACATAATTTCACCATATCATCAGCAACAATTAATAACCAAACTCCACTGAGCACCATTTATAACGATGCCTGAGATCCCATATCACGATAACACCTCAACGTTAATTAAGATTTCTCAATCAACGTCCATCCATCAGATCAGTATGCCAGCCAAATTTGCTAACGCTTAACTTATAATGACAGGACTATTTACAAAAGCGTTCGACGAAGTGATGCCTGCTTACTAAACAAGCAATTGTCTAATCATGACGCCTTTGGGCACCAATGTATATCGTTTCAAACCGTCGGTTGTCCACTTTTCAACAACGAGGCGCCCACAATATAAGTGATCACGAATAATATACATATCAACCGGTACGTAATGATTAATGGATCTGGAGACGGGGTCCGCTGCGATGCAATTACCGGTATTCAGAGATAATCAGGCTTTAAGGTGTTGAGGCTGTCTTAAGCTGTCCACCGATGATTGTTATCGACAATTCAATTGATTTTGTACGCCCGGTTTAAGGTTAAGCAGGACAAATAGCGGATTATTTTGGGTAATACTTATTTAATCTATATACTGTGTCTAAAAGTGGACTAAATGTGGTAATGTTTTAGCGTTTTTGATAATTTGTAGAGTATACACATATTTCCAAAATTTATCTCTTCAAAGATTTATCTCTCTATCTCTTCCAAAGTATATCTCTATGGTACAAAAGTTTAACCGTCTGCTATGTTTATTTATGTGTTTGTTTATTGTAAGTGGAAACACTGATATATAAGCTGAGATTGGTACATTGGAACAATAATAATAGGAACACTGTTTATTTTTTTCCCAAATATTTTGTGAATAACAACTACAGTATTTAATTTTTTAATGTTGAAGTAATATTTAGGAGTTGCTACCGGCTGTCGCACTTACTTAAAATCAATCGCAGTTGTGTTAAAAATGCTTATTTATTCTATTAAATTTGTATACAATTATTAACTTAATAAAAAATAAATAATAAAAATAATAAAAAATCAGTTTAAACAACGAAAGACGCTCAATTATTTAATTTTTCAAAATGACGAGAATCTACCACAATCAATAACAATTGGCTGAAGTATTTTTTGGAAAACTACATTGAAAAAAAGTAAAAAAGTAGGAAAAGTTAATTTCCGATACGATTAAGAATTATTGCTCTTTGGATTTTTCTTTTATCTCCTATTATAAAGAAAATATTCGCTCCGACACAAATTACACTGTATATTCCCCCTATGACAAAAATCCTGTACACAGCCACCACAAGATGGCTAAATACAAGATATGTATTGTTTATAACACGACTACGAAAGACGATACAAAATTTAAGATAGTCTAATTGATTTATTTGAAATAATTCTATGAATGTAAACCCATCATATTTTTTTTTGGTAGATTATTATTATGGACCTGTACGTGGACTATACGCGTAATAGATATAAATTTTAATTTATCGACAAACAAAGTTACTGTTTATAAAGAGTTTTGGATGCTTTAAAAGTCAATTGGCAATATCAGAATTTCGATTCAACAAACCAAGAAATTCTGAAATTTGGTCAAGTGTAATTTTTATACATTTAAAGTAAAAATATCTTAGAAAATAGTTGTATTATTTGTAATTATATGGTCAAATTTTAAAATGGAAATATGTACTTCAGTTCAACTATATATTTTCGCGCAGAATTGTTCTTTATTTTTTGTTATTCTTTTCAAATTTGAAAAACATCGAAAATACTGAAATTATTTAAATAACATCCAGAATTTCTTTCGTAAAAAATATCATAACATGGTTTTTCCATGTATGCAAAGTACTTATTATTGTAGAAAACAACACAATTAGTTAAGGCTATTTTACACTGCACTACTTTCGTCTATTTCTGAACTTGTTTTAGTAACTAGAAAAAAGTTTTAAAGTAACAAGAGATGGATATATTAGACACACTTCTTTATCTATTCCAGAATGACCAACCTGGTGCATTTAAGGTTATCTTGTTTGTTTACTTAATGCCGCTTTATTTCTGCAATATTTTGCTGTAAAGACGTCAGTACAAAATAATTTACATAAATTAAACCAACTGTGCAAAGCGTAGCGCGTCACTGTAAGGTTAAATGTATAAGTTTCTGCGGTATGGAAAAACAAAATGATTCATGATCGCACTGTTGGGAGACCTTACACTGCGCCGTCTATTCTAAGAAAAAGTTTAGAAACTTAATAGCACGGCATTTTCAACTATACTATTCTTTAGAACTTTTTTCTAGTGACTAAAAAGAAGTTTAGAAAAAGACGAAAGTAGTATAGTGTAAAACAGCCTTTACAAAACACTTAAAAGTTCCAAGGGCTGTTCTTAGGTAATTTATTCACAGAAGCCAAAGAGCAATACACCAAATTAAAGCTAAGGGAAGAATGCACTATTTTTGGTATTATAGTCCGTTTTTATCGGTTTCTGAAAAAATAATAAATGAATCTGAAAAAAAAATTTGTTGATTTTCTTTTTGCTGAAAACAATATTTTGTGCATCAGTTAATATTACCAATAATGCTCAGTATTGCTCAGTATTGCTCATTAAATTTTGGGTAACCAGGGGTAAAGTTGCCATTCGTTTCACTCATTTATTTCGTACAATTTCGCCAATAATTGTGGCTTGTTCAGGGGCACAAAGATACAAATATTTGCCATAATTATTGGCGAAATATTGGACAAATAAAAGAAGTCAGTCGAATAACAGCAATACAGTAGCAATACGTCACAACTCAACGGGCAAAAAAAATCAACATTGGTTTTACATTAACAGCAAATGCAGTTACCGTAATTTTTTGTTAATAATAGGCAATGTTGACTTAAAATCAAGCGATAAAATAATAATAAACAACAAAACAAAAGATAAAATTCTGAAATTGATATAAAATATTTGCAGTACTTTTCTTACCACCTTAATCTTGAGCAAATCTTTCCATTTCTTGTTCAATCAATATTATGACAAGTACTGGTATTTGTCATGAAATCTGTAATGGAGAAACCGCCAGAGTGACCAAAAATTTCGATTTTGATGAATATTGGGAGTAGGGTTGCCAACATGGTCATTTTGACCCGGAGACTTCGGGTTTGGCGACCATTCTCCGGGCTACGGGTTTTCAGTTAAATTCTCCGGGTTAACTAAAAGTAATCATCGATCTTTTGAGAAAGTGTAGCGACCCCCAAATATTTTTTAAAAATTATGAAAATACAGTAATTGTTATTCTAATCATACAATTTGCAGCGATTTCTCTTCAAAAAAGATTTTTTCTCAAAATAAGAAGCACTCTTTTACTCAATCTTCACAACAATTTAATTTTACTTTTTGAGAGCATGTGAGAAACTTTGAAAGTAGCAATTGTAGCATTTTTAGATTTTGTCGCATGTCTAGTGAATACAGTAGGAATTCTGTAGCGCTACGACGAACGCAGAAGATTGTATCCTGCCTAAAAATCATAAACTGAGACAAATCTAATATCAAAAATGGCTTCCAAAAAGACGGTTTAAAGGTAGGAATTGGCTTGTCATAAATCAACAGTCAATATTTATACATTAATTATTAACAAAATCTGTTTTGAACTTTCGTTGATTATTTTAATTTTAATGTTAATTAATGTTATTCAGATGAAATGTCCCAACAAGTTTGAGTTTGTCCACGGCAGTTCACAGAATAGTATCATACTGGTCTGCCATAAAACAGTATTTTTTTAATGATGGAGGTGACGACAGCGATGCCTTTATTTGAAGATTTTATTAATAGTTAGACTATATATTTATAAAGATTGAGAGATATAGTTATCATTTTTGACTAGAGACACACTTATTATAGGGGTTTATAAAAAAATGCCAATATAGTCGGAATAAAAAGAAAATTTTAAATTAGTTAGGGAACGTGTGGATAATTACTTCAACCAAAAACACATGATCCCTCAAAAAACTCTCATTTTGTCTGATGTTGGTTGTGTCGAAAAAAATTCCACAATAAAAGGAAGAAACGAAAAAAAGGGAAACCAGTGACAGTTTAAAAACCGCGATGGCTGATAGGCCCGAGAGCTTTTTAAACTGTCACCCGAGGGTATAAACATCAAGTAATGCCCGAGGTACATACAATGGTTTTGTTCCTCCGTTTGAATAATATTAATAAATATTTTGACGTTATCAAGTGACATGCGTATCTACGGAGTTAAATAACAATACAAACGATTCGGAGTTGAGTGACAACACAGACAATTAATTGTCAAACTTATAATCTTAATCGCCAATAATTGACACTGACGATTTAAAAGTTACAATTTGAATGACAAATATTTGATATATTTGACATATAACCATGGCAATCCTTTATGCTCTAGGGCGCAAAAAGAATCTTTATTGCCATAGGGCGCAAAAAGAAGGTGTTTTCGTCCCGGTATCTAAGATGTAAAATGGCACTTTATGATCATTTAGGACTTCTTTTTTACCAAAAAAGGACCAATTTAAATTCAATATTCAATCGGTGTATAATTTTATAGTGTGTAAACTGCTATTTTTTAAATGAAAACCACACAACACAAATTACAAAATTAGATAACAATGTTTACAAATATTGATTAGGCAATATTAAAATTGGATGTTAACAGCAAAAGCAGCACACTAGGCTGCATAAAAACACATGTACCGTTAACTTTTAAATATATGGTTAATTTTCGGAATGGATTGAAACTGAAAAACACATTAATAAAACAAACCTTGTACTTAATTAATTAAATTATAAATACTGGTTCCATGACACGATACATGCCTTATTCGCAAAAAGAAGAACTCCCCTTGCATTCATGTCAGCGTATTCTTTTTGCTTGAAGGCTTACTAGTCTCGCCGTGCAGAAATCTGTCACTCCGGTCTGCCGGGCCAACGGAGTGGAAAATTAAAAGTGTGCGTTAAGAGATTAAACAAGTCCTGAAATTGTTGACAGGGCGCGTCATACAACCGAAAATACATCGGACAACATACGTATACGAATGTGACACGGTACCGTTTCCGTTCCGTCACCCCCGTCGTATATAGGATGGGAGTAGCGAAAACTCGCGACCCGAAAAATAACTTCGCAACTTGTCTTTTAATGTAACACTGTGTTGACGGGCTGTAATATCGCTTGTAGTGTTGGGGATTTGTGCATTTTTATGTCACGGTCTGGCGCTCCTTCATACGATTTCGGAGAAGGGTGAACGAACAGTGGGATACTACTACCACATTTTTCCGGTGGCTGCATACGAACAAAATATAAATTTGTTTCATATTAATAAGTGGGATAGATAAGAATAAATTTAATAATTAACTGTAGGTAGACTTTAGTTAATAAGATCTTAAGTTTAATTTTACACTTTTAATATTAAAATTTGTTTCTTGTTTAGATGCTTTTTTATTCTAAATGCATATCTAACGTTTTTGGTTAGATATGCATTTTGTGTAAAATTTGTGTCAATCTTGAACTAAAGGCTGGTACTCAAAATGCTGCTAAAATGGATTCTTTTGACAAAGGCAGTTCTCTTCTAATCATACAGGCAATTATTATTTTGAACATGTTTATTGTTGATTGTTTAATCTTAATATTTGATTATTTTGAAAAATACCGGAAACAATATACTAATAACATATATTATACAAGAAAATCTACTGGTTTTGTTATAGATGGAATTAGTGTCGTGAAAACTGGGTTAACATAATTTTTTTTGTTTATGAAATGCCCTAAATTTTGAGTGTTGCAAAACTTTCATAAAAAACTAAGATGGTCCTGCCGTAAACCTTACAGTTTTTGAGTTATTTTTGTATTAATCTACAAAACGTCATTTTAATGAACAATATATATCTTAACTACAAGAAGTTTGTTCGAAGTGATTTCTAATTAAATTCTATATAGAATCGAAGTTTTTATCAATTGCAAGGCACAGGATAGCTGCTTATTGCTGTTTGCAAAGTGTGGTCATAATATTTACTACATCTATCAAACTATCCTTTCCAAAAATATGTGATTTTGTTATCATTGTATGGTTACATTTTTGGAATGGAGATATTTTTCACGTATAAAACAGAAAGCGCTAGCATACCAATAAGTAAAAATCATTGGAATTAATTGCACTTTACGTCGATTGTATTTAAGCGCTGGTACATGTCAATACAAGAAAAAGTTTAGAACATAAGTATATTTATTTTATATGAAAAATCATATACAAAAATGTATGAAAGCTGACCAGCCTTCACACAATCGTCATGAATACCAACAATTTTCTCGAAAGTACTAGATTTTTACACAATAGTACGTTGTATTTATTTATGTGAATAATAAACAACAAACAAAGAATTTAACCATGTAGAGGGTGTTACAATAGAAAAATTCTTATTATTGACAAGATTTTGTTTGATTCATTTAGTCCAATATTATGAACACGCTATATACAAACTAGTTGTCCTTGAGCAATTGAAGTCTTGCATTGATTCTTATTAGAATTTCCCGAAATTTCTAGTAGTGAAGACAGTTTTTGGTTTTTAATTTGCTGAATTTTAAACAACAAAATCAGCCTCATAGCTGTGTTGTTAGGATTAGGGTTATTAATGCATTCAAAATTATGCAGAAATGTTAGTCATTCCATTAAAAATAAATAAAGTTGAAAACCAGTAGGTACAACATGACCTTTAGGGCCTTTAGGCAAAAAGTTTAGTATATTTTCAAGATAACAAATATTAAGAATAAATTGGCTCATCCTGTATATCTTAAATGGTTTCCTAGTTTCAACAAATTTGTCAATAAATTTCATAACGAGCCGCTACTCTTTAAGTTTTATAATTAAATGACAATTTCCTAAACATAAAAACACTAACTAGTAGACCCTTTATTTTGCAATGCATTTGAGATTTGGCGTTGTTGCCAAATTAGTTATTCTTTATTACGATTTTTAGTTAAATCGTTTTATTTGGATTAAAAACCCGCTATTTAGGTATCAGGTACTATTTTTTTTTTAATATTTAGTAAAATAAAAAATTGGTAGATGTTTAACATTAAATTAAGTGCAGGTAATTTTATTTACTATTGTCAATATTATTTCGTGACTTAAATTATCCAATACCACTTTAGTACTGAAAAACTCATGTCATAGTGAAGTCATAGAACTAGATTATTTACTTTATCATACGTACAGTAGGTAGTGTCAAACGCTGATGTTTTGACAATACCTACTGTCAATAGAATCAAAACATCTGTCAAATCCTGGCTAACTAGTTGTATTTCAATGCAGACACGACCGATCTCGATCAAACAGATTCTCATACAGCTAAACTTTTCATTTTATATATAGTATGATAAAGTCATGTTGGCAAAAGCTTACAACAGAGAGAGAAGTTGGGAGTCTACAAGGTCAGTTGCTCTCATTGTCCCTCCCTGTATATTGGCCAGACTGGAAGAAAGTTATCGAAGCGTTTGTCCGAACATCAATCTCAACAAACCTCTAATCTGTACAAACATAAAATAGAAACTGGTCACGTCATTAATTACAGAGGTGTAGAACTTCTTCAAACATGCAACAAAGGCTACAAGCTCGACCTTTTTGAGCAGTATCAAATTGAGAAACATAAGATAAATAAAAACCACAACTTGCTTAATGACAAATCTGTTTCCCCCACCAACCGCTTTTTAACTATCTGCTCCAGTCTGATTAATTTAACTAAATTTTATTCCCCTTGTTTTCTTTTCATATTTTCAGACATTTAAGGATTTTTATATTATTCCTTGCCACTTACTTTGCGTTTCTTTGATGATTTTTGGTTCTATTACCTGACTTTGTTTTTCGAATTTCACTGTTCACTTGGTTGCCTACATATGGGGTTGTTTGTTTCCTTATTTTATATTTACCACGTCTGCGTACTCTGCATGCTCTATATTGCAGTACGAACTTCCCAATGTCAATGTCATTTCCGTTCCGGCTGTCGCTTTTCGGGTGCACGTGTAGAATTTGAAATGTTTTAAATGTTAATTGTTTTCGTATTAAATGTACATAAGCACTATTTCTCCAAATATTTGACCGTAAGTTTAAACCTTTTTGTATACTCTTTTATCAGATAGAAATTGTTTCAGATGTTTTTTTTTTTTTTTTTTTTTTTTTTTTTTTTTTTTTTTTAATGATTTATATTATCCCATCACCTCCCGCTAATTGATTGTTTGTATTGTTTTGTAGATTTAAGCTGATGATGACTCAATTGAGAGTCGAAACCGGTTCTTATTAATATAAATAAACCACATCAAAGGAATAAGAGGTTTTTTCATTATCCTTTATACCGAAACCTTTGAATATGGACTACTATTCGAATAAAGTCATGTGCCTGGCCACATCAGATTTTTTATAGAACTAAAACATGTCAAAACCCTATTATATGAACTAGGGTTCTCATTTGAAACAAAAATCTAGTCGATTGTTGAATATTTTAAAAATTGCATAGATTATGTGTGTACCTACTATAGGGAATGTACGTACATATTGACCTAATCTGAAAATATTTTAGTTAAGAAGATCATAACCAATAACATTTATCTGCACATGTTCAATTTTTCAGGTATCACTTCATATACGTTTTCCATATTCTCTATACACTTCTAATGGAAGGCCGTCGTGAAAGATTCTGTATATACAAACTGATGAGTTGAAACATGGGTGTTTTTCTTTTCTAGAAGACCAACAACTTCTTATAATTAGATCCTACAAGTTTTAACGAAGACACATGCCATGATGGTTATAACCATATTAAAATTATGTATACACTTTTTGGTTTGCAATACACATACCTATTTAAGTAATTCCAACCAACGTACAATACAAAAACAAATTAATTTTACCCATTTAATATGTACTGAAACGTTTAAACTTCAACACAAATTCATCAGTCCATCATCCCATCCAAAAACATATTAATTCCCCCAGTGATCAGTCCACAATGGCTGACAATTAATTGAATTTAAATTAAAAGAGGGACCGGCACGTTTCCCCGTCCAGCTAATGCACCTACGGGTCGAATCGACTTGTTAAGGCATCATTAGTCTTTTATATTCAATATGGTCGTGCCGCGATGGACCTGGGAGACAGAGAGTGAGAGAGTGGCCCAGGGTGAGATGATTAATTGTCGTGGCTTCATTAAGGCGGACGTCAATCAATTGCTCGCTGGCCACCTTTGTCCGGACCCGTCGATAAATTTGTTTATTAATTATTAACGGAAAATCGAAGTGTAAATAAGTCGACGAGCGGCTGTGACGTGATCCATCCATCGAACCGGTCACGCTAGCCAGCTGGATGACGAAATATTCAGCGCTGGAGACTGGAGATCGAGGCGTCGAACTGATTTAATTAAGCCTGCCAGCTATGGTGGAGATAACGATTTTGAATCGTCACGCTGGTGGTTTTTATTCATTGTTTGTATTGATTTGTATCTTTTCTCTTTAGTATTATACTATTTTTGTGGTTGAACATTGGAGGTGCTACGTGGAAACAGTGGTTCAGAAATCTGGGTTGGATGAAATCTGTGAGGTCATGTTAGTAAATTTGAAAATATCCTTTTACCACCCAGAACTCCTTTTGTTCTGACTCATCAATGCAACTATCATTTCAAGGTTTTTAAAATGATGAATTTAAATTTGATAAATTACAGCCCACTTCTGATGTAATTTTATAAGCATAAAGGAAGACAAGTTAGAAATACGTGGTCCAGAATCAAATGAATGTCCAGAATCAAGCAACGCCTAGTGATCTTCACAAGACACTGCCATCTATGGTAACATGAGAATATGCAACACTCCCATTTGTATCAAAAAGATGAAAGTTATTGCTCCAGTAGACTCTTTCGCCAACTGCCATGTTTTTTCGCCCAAATGCAAACTTTGTTTCTTTGTAATATGATGTTAAGTTTGAAGATTGTTTTAGCTGACTAAGAACGATTTTTTTTACAAAAAAAATTTAAGCCAGGTCAGCATTACTACCTCATTAGGTAATGGTCCATCTTTGTAACTTATAACAACAATTAGTGTAAAATATACTACATGACACTAAAGAAACGAACATCAAGAACGAGTTAGATTTTTTTACCCTACTTGAGATAATGATGCAAATTGCAGGAAGTTAAAGTTAGCTTCTTGAAAGAAGTTAAAAGATGATCTTAAGCTAGTCAACCTTTTAAGATGAACTTTTTTGTCAACATACAAAACACCAGCAATACTATCTCTAGTCTGCAGAGCATTTTTTCTTGATATTTTATTGAATGCGTTTATTGTAAACCATCAAATAACGAAATAGGTTAGAAAACGCATGTTTTTAGCTTCACAATGTATTTGGTTAAAGGGCTAACCCAGGAGGGCTAACCTTTCGCCAGACAAGTTCTGAGCTTCTGTGAAAGAAATGTGGGCGAAAATTGATATGGCTAATCACAATAAAATTCTAATAAGAATGCTTTGTGTATGGAAAAACGGACAGGGGATATTGTTGTGAAATTCACAATTTTGCAATCTAGTCTATATTAAGTAAACGCAATTGAACGATTTTAAATCGGTGTTTCACCTGCCAAAAAATCCATTCTTAATTGCTTATGGAAAAAATGGGGAGGGCATTTCAGTCGCGCGGAGCGCGACTGTCCCCCTAAATGGACCATTCTACGTTGCGTGAGTTTTCGAAATCGACGAAAAACGACCTCTCGGGCGTTTTTGGTTCAAAATTTTCCGAAACGCGAGCGATTTTGGTGAAAGGACCTCAACATTTCAGTAGCTGTTTATTCCGCGTCGTCATGGCTGCGAGCTAGAAACGTCAAAAACGCAACCATAACCTATTCACATTGGTATGTACAAAGCTAAGCGATTTCATTATCTGCGGGGGCCTAAAGCACAAACTCCGTAGTCCGTACCCACAAATAATGTTTGAGAAACCTATAACAATGTTGTACGTATAATAATAATTATTAATTCGTGATTATTTGCCTTTGCGTTAATATTTGTTCGAAGAATGTGTATCGATCCAATGAATGTTATTTGTGAAAAGTTCGCGTCTCAAACCCAACGTGAAAGCACCGCTCAGAACCTATTTTAACCGAATACGAATACAACTCTTGAGAGGTTACATATTAGATGGCACCACAAGATATTTCTGCTACTAGCGCCCCTAGCGGGCGTGAAATATCGTTATATAACGCGTGGCAGTAGAATATATAGATATAACGTATAATTATACATAAGTTTGGATAAACACATGGAGGAAGGGATGAACACTATACAAGACAAGCTGCAAGACCAAGAAGTAGTAGAAGATCAATAGGGTGTGGAATTGATAGAGGCGCCTGAAAAAAGCCTCCAATGGCTCGGAATATGGTCCCCAGCAAAATTTTGTTGCAAAGGCTGATCACCCACTTCAAACTACTTTGAACTGCCCGTGGTTCTTTCTAATGGTTTCTCCAGATTAAACTAAAATACAGTAAGAGAATTACATGGAATTCATCAATTTGTTGGCAACATTGAGGTTAGTTTTGAGTTTAGAATGCGTAGCTTTTGTTAATTTAATATTTTTGCAGGTAACGTGGTATGATGAAAAGAGTACACACGCAGTGGAAATGGTTCAAGGTCTTTCCGAATAACAGCAACTTGCTTTGCGTAGACAAGCTACCATAACAAAGTGGCAAACAATTATTTATTTAAGAAAAAACTTGACCCAAAAGATATTGGGAGTACCGGAGAGACCAAGGGGCAGCAGTCGATAATAATCATTGTTGACAGTAAAGGGATATATTTTGCCTACCTGTACTTTAGATTTGGCTATGACGCAAGGTTACTAAAAATAGATAGGTCTGTCTGGTAACTTATAGCATACGTCACTCAGTTTACCACATGAAGTTAACTGGTATGGAATTTAATGTTTACGTGAGCGTATAAAAAAATACTAATAATTTTAGTTCATTGTTTTCTGAATGATTTATTGGAGGTGGGTGATAAAGCCCTCTAAGCTGCAAGCCTTCTAGCGATTTTGGTGAAAGAGCCTCAACATTCCAACAGCTGTTTATTTCACGTCATCATGGCTGCGAGCTAGAAACGTCAAAAACGCAACCACCATACCCTCATCATAACATAACCTATTCACATTGCAGTGGGTATCTATACAGAGCTAAGCAATTTGTATACGTACTTAATACCTTCAATACATACAAGCATAATTGGAATGATCTGGTAAAATTTGACAAATAGCGAATGTTACCGCGCAGTTAATCTGCTACGAAAACACAGTAAGTAAATTAATAGAGATGATTAGCTTTTCGTTTAAATTTGGCCGCCTACTTTACCTCTAATTGATTACAGTTTGAGACATAGCTTAGATGGCACCCATGTACGCCAGTCGGGTCTGCGGACAGCGCCAATGTCAAGAACCACCACCTATTACCTAACGTCCTAACCTAATATTTTGATGGTGAAATTTCACAAACAACCGCACGCATAGCATAAGGTGAGTTTATTACAGATTATTTGTAGAACACATTTACTTATTTATTAATAATTTCAGGATGGAAACAAACTGTCGTACAGTAATAAATCGTACGTATTTAGCCCCACATACAAAACATCTTCCAGGTCAAAGTATATCGAAAGACACAGATGGCATATAACTCAGTTCTACCATACCATAGCCCCTACAAACTACAAGAACGCAGAAATTAAAATAGTGTGCGAATAGACAGAGCGCAAGAAAGAAGCCTAGAACGTGAACATCAGCTCATTATGCCAGAAATGAGGATGACTCCAAAGAAAATAAACAAGAACTTTTCCTCTAATCAAACATTTAGTACAAGAATTTGAAGGAATTAAACTATTTTCTATTATTTTGAGGTTAGATTAATTTTTGTATATTTAGTTGAATTTATTTTAAATTGATTTTTGCGGATAACATCTACGATGTGAAAAATAGCATGGAGGAACAAGGAATCTGATTTTGGTTTAAAGAAAGTTATATCAACATTTGTGATTCGGCCAATGGTAAGTCTCGGTCACCCGTAATGTGATTTTCAATTTCATATACATACGCACCAATCATATTACAAAGAATACAATTTCCAATCAAGGTCTGTATTGCTATAACCATAAATGTGGACAAACTTTGGATTTAGTTGGAATGTATTTACTTCAACCCCCTTTGCACACGGCCAGCTAAATGTGGCATTTTGACTACTGGTGTGGGATGCTACGTAGGTACGTGTAAATTGACAAAACGTTTTCTCAGGGGCGATTATGGAAAAAGAGTCTATTCAAATTAACAGGTATATGTTACGAAGAAATATTTAAATTTGTAAATACTCAATTTTTTTGCTTATTTTATTGTTTTCTGTAATATATACATATGTATACACATGTATAGAATGATGTGCAATCGTTCTACAAATATATGTTAATGTGCACAGTCTCTGTAAAGGAACTAATTTAATTTTTAACCTCAATCATATGTTTTACATACTTATTTATCATTGCTTATTTGTTATTTAAAAATACTAATCTTAAAAATACTAATGTTATTAATCTACAATACCAATCTGTATGAGTAGTGACCAACCAAGCAGTACAGTGTATAAAAAAAACTTTTTGGAAAATCAAAGTTTTAAGTTGATTTAAGTTGTCTATGAACCCACATATAACATCAACAAGATTGACACAATTAAGAAAAAATAGGTCTCCCACAAGAAGCCTAAAGTTTATATTTTGTTTCAAATGTTTTTTTTTTTAGTAAGGGTAAAGTATTTTTCAAGTTGAAAATTTTTAACTATAGATTGTGAAATAATAGTATAAAAATATTACTCTACTGCAAGATTTAGGTCTCCTGCACTTGGCATAAAATTGAGTAATTTTAACAATTAAAGCTTTTTTTTTGTATTCCATGTAAATTAACTGGGAACAAAATCTAACAATTATATATTTTTTTTTTTCAAGTAAAAAACATCTTTAACTTAAAAAAAAATCAAAAATATTTTTTTTCAATAAAGCTTATAAGTGTAGATTGTAGTTGCTGAACCAACAACATGCCAGTATATAAAAAATAACTTAATGTTAAATTTGACAAATATACAATTGACATTATATAAGTTGATAAAAAGTTGTTTTTATGGACCCATGTATACTATCAACAATTTTTGCCTAATTTTGTTTACATTTTTATTAAGATCATGTTTGTCACTTGAAAAAAAAACAATACCAACATGTTACGAAGAAATATTTAAATTTGTAAATATTTCATTTATTACTTATTTTATTGTTTTCTGTAATATATACATATTTATACAATGATGTAATTGTTGTACAAATATATATTATTATGAACATTCTCTGTAAAGTAACTAATTTAATTTTTAGCCTCAATCATATGTTTTACATACTTATTTCATTATCACTTTACTGGTAATTTTTGCTTTTGTTTGTACAATAATGAAGTTGCAATAAAGTATGTCTATAATTTAATAGAGGTTTGTTTATTTATTTGTTTTACCAGTTATCATATCAATATAACTAAGAAAAAAGTATTTAAACATACTTATACATGTATTACAGATTCTCCAATATATCTACAATGTTATTAAACTACAATACCAATCTGTATAAGTAGTGACCAACCAAGCTGTAGGGTGTATAAAAAGAACTTTTTGGAAAATCAGTGTTAAGTTGATTTACGTTGTCTCTATGAACCCACATATCACATCATCACATATCACATACAACTTCAAGATTGACCCAATTAAGAAAAAAATAGGTCTCCCACCAGAGAGAAACACCAGAAAAATTAAGTAATTGTAACAATTACAACGTTTTTTGTATTCTATGTAAATTAATTGGGAACAAAATCTAACAATTGTTTTTTTTTTCAAGTGACAAACATCTTTAATAAAATCTAAAATAAAAAAGCAAATCAAATTTTTTTTTGCAATAAAGCTCTCTATATAAGAGTAGATTGTAGTTTCTGGGCCAAAAGCATGCCATTATATTAAAAATAACTTAGTGTTTAATTTGACAAATTGACAATTTACATTATATAAGTTGATAAAAAGTTGTCTCTATGGACCCACGTATACCACCAACAAATTTTGCCCAATTGAAAGCAATCTGGGTCTTCCGCAAGGGGTCTAATTTTTTTTACATTTTTATTAAAATCATTTTAGCCACTTGAAAAAAAAACAATTGTTATATTTGTCGTTGTAGTTTGTATTGATTATGAAAGTAATGGTGCGTTTAGTCAGCTTTTCGTAGCCGCAACGCAATTGAACGTCTTAACTTCTTAACAAGTTAAAATATACGGAAACCGTATATTGGTTTAGACAGCACTGGGATTAAATTAATGTTTCCTAGAAAAGGACGTAATGTTTTAACTTTCAGGTCGTTCCCTAATTTGGAGCCATCTGTCGGAGTATCATTAAACTACTAACAAAATTACTACAATGAATTATTTACAATAAAGATTAAGATGCATTTCACAGGGACAAAACGGTGTCGCGACAAACTAATAACATTACATTAATAACGTGCAGAAAGAAAGACGCACCATGTGCCACCAAACTTTACGTGTAAATCACAAGATGGCGCCTCCTATTCAAATAGAATTTATTTCATATAAAATATTTATTTGACAAAACAAACATAAAAATACGCCGTGATACAATTTTATTTGAAGAATCACCGATGAAGAGGGTTTTTATTGCCATTCAGTAGCATTTGCAGTTTCAAAACAAACATTTTGCGGGTTAAATCTGACAGTTTCTACTGCGCACCCACCGTTACGTTAACGAATTCTTAATTTATCTGTATAAGCGGCTAGATATTTTTCTACGGTTAAATTTCGGCTAATTTGCGACTACGGAATGCTGACTAAACCCACCATAACCTAAATTTGTTAAAATTACTACATTTTATGCAATTTAAGTACGTTGCCTTAGAATACTATATTTTTTATACTTTTGTTTCACACCATACGTATTGTTAAAATGATTAAACTTGAAAAGAAGAAGCAACCTTCAAAAAGAAAATCAAATTTACTTCGACAAATTATATTTCATTTTCACTGGCGGGAGAGACTATTTTTTTAATTGAGCCATTTTTGTTGTATATATTATGAGTCCATAGAAACAACTTTATATCAACTTAAAAGTTTGATTTTGCGAAGAAAGTCTTTTTTTAAGACAGCCAGTATTTATTTATGCTGTCTATTAGGAGCCATCGTCCTGCGATGTACCGACTTCACTGATCTACCTATTTAGACGATCACAGGTCCACTAGTCTATATTAAGTAAACGCAATTGAACGTTTTTAAATCGGTGTTTCACCTGCCAAAAAATCGATTCTTAATTGCTTATGGAAAAAATGGGGAACGCATTTCAGTCGCGCGGAGCGCGACTGTCCCCCTAAATGGACCATTCTACGTTGCGTGAGTTTTCGAAATCGACGAAAAACGACCTCTCGGGCGTTTTTGCTTCGAAATTTTCCGAAACGCGAGCGATTTTGGTGAAAGGACCTCAACATTTCAGTAGCTGTTTAGTTCGCGTCGTCATGGCTGCGAGCTAGAAACGTCAAAAACGCAACCACCATCACGCCATAACCTCATCATAACATAACCTATTCACGTTGCAGTGGGTATCTATACAGAGCTAAGCAATTTGTATACGTACTTAATACCTTCAATACATACAAGCATAATTGGAATGATCTGGTAAAATTTGACAAATAGCGAATGTCACCGCGCAGTTAATCTGCTACGAAAACACAGTAAGTAAAGTAATAGAGATGATTAGCTTTTCGTTTAAATTTGGCCGCCTACTTTACCTCTAATTGATTACAGTTTGAGACATAGCTTAGATGGCACCCATGTATACCAGTCGGGTCTGCGGACAGCGCCAATGTGAAGAACAACCACCTATTACCTAACGTCCTAACCTAATATTTTGATGGTGAAATTTCACAAACAACCGCACGCATAGCATAAGGTGAGTTTATTACAGATTATTTGTAGAACACATTTACTTATTTATTAATAATTTCAGAATGTAAACAAACTGTTGTACAGTAATAAACTGTACGTATTTAGCCCCACATACAAAACATCTTCCAGGTCAAAGTATATCGAAAGACACAGATGGCATATAACTCAGTTCTACAATACCATAGCCCCTACAAACTACAAGAACGCAGAAATTAAAATAGTGTGCAAATTGACAGAGCGCAAGAAAGAAGCCTAGAACGTGAACATCAGCTCATTATGCCAGAAATGAGGATGACTCCAAAGAAAATAAACAACAACATTTCCTCTAATCAAATTATTAATTCGCATTTGTCTGTATTACGTACGAATGCATGAAAACACAAGTAAGTAAATTAATAGAGATGATTAGCTTCTCATTCAAATTCTGCAGTTTACTTTACCTCTAATTGCTTTCAGCTTGGGACGAAATATGTTAGATGGCACCAATGTACAACAGTCGCGTCTGCGGACTGCCCCAACATCAAGAAACACCACATAACCTAATATTTTGACGGTAAATTCCAGGAACAACCGCATACATAGAATAAGGTGAGTTTATTACAGATTATTTGTAGTACACATTTAATTATTTATTACTAATTCTAGGATGTAAACAAACTGTCGTACAGTGACTAATTTGTACGTATTTAGCCGCAAATACAAAAGATCTTCCAGGTCCAAGGATATCAAAAGACACATATGGCATACAACCAAGTTCTACCATACCATAACCCCTACAAGAAAGCGAAAGTTAAAATAGTGTGGGAATTGACAGAGCGCAAGAGAGAAGCCTTAGAATGTGAACATCAACTCGATTATGTCAGCTGGGGGATGATTCCAGAGAAAATAAACAAGAATTGTTCCTCTATTCAAACATTGCGTGTGTACAACCACATCGGGCGCCTTCTAGCGCTAGCTAGCGCTTGGCAGTGCTGAGCTAAGCGGTAACATGAACACGATTGCTTAGTGCCAGCGCCGAGTCCTAGCGGCTAGCGGAAATACATTTGTGGTAGATTGGGCGTTCAACCGGCCCGGGCGCTGAGTCTTGGCACCGCTAGCGCTAGCAGTTTCTGCTAGATCTGGTTGTACACGGCCATTTAGTAGAAGAATTTGAAGGAATTAAACAATTTATTGTTATTTTCACGTTAGATTCATTTTAGTATATAGGTATGTAGTTGAATTTTGTTTAATTTCTTTTTTACAGGAACATCTATGATGTGATAAATAAGCTGCAGGAACAATGAATCTAACCCGGAATCTAATTTTCGTTTAAAGAAAGTTATATCAACATTGGTCATTCGGAAGTGTTATTGAACTACACTTATCGTATGGTAACCGTAAGTCTCAGTAACCCGTCATGAGATTTTCAATTTCATATACATACGTACCATTCATATCACAAAGAGACGGTTTCAATCAAGGTCTGTTTTGCTATAACCATAAATGAGGACAAACTTTGGATTTAGTTAGAATTTATTTATCTCAACCCGTCTTTGCACACGGCCAGGTAAATGTGGCATTTTCTACGGCTAAAAAGTGGGGTTACACCTAGGTGTACATTGACAAAACGTTTTCTCAGGGGTGATTATTGAAAAAGAGTCTATTCAAATCAACAGGTACATGGTATGAAGAAATATTTAGGTTTGTAAATATTCCATTTTTTATTTATTTTATTGTCTTCTGTAATATATACAATAATGTGCAATTGTTCTACAAATATATATGATATGAACAGTCTCAGAAAAGGAATAAAGTTTATAATTTTTTTCAATTGTGTTGTTTTGTAGTAAGGGTAAAGTATTTTTCAAGTTAACTATGGTTGTGTTTTCAAGTTAACTATAGGTTGTGACAGTAGTATAAAAATAATACTCTACTGCAAGATTTAGGTCTCCTGCACTTGGCATAAAATTTAGTAATTTTAACAATTGAAGCTTCTTTTGTGTTCCATGTAACAATTATTTCTTTTTCAAGTAACAAACATCTTTAATAAGATCTAAAAGAAAACCAAATCAAATATTCTTTTCAATAAAGCTCTCTATACAAGAGTAGATTGTAGTTACTGGACCAACAACAAGCCATTATATAAAAAATAACTTCATGTTAAATTTACAAATATAAAATTTACATTATATAAGTTATAAGATAAAAAGTTGACTCTATGGACAAATTTTGCCCAATTGAAAGCAATCTAGGTTTTCCACACGGTGTCTAAATTTGTTTTACATTTCTTTGGAGATCATGTTTGTCACTTAAAAAAACAATTGTTTTTGTCGTCATAATTCGCATTGATTATAAAAATAAGCTAAATTTGTTAATATATTTTTTATACTATTATTTCACACCATACTTATTCTTAAAATTATTAAATTTGACAAGAAAAAGCAACAATAAAAAGAAAATCAAATTTATTGCGACAAATTATATTTTCTTTTACTTGCGCGAGACTATTTTTTTTTAGTTGAGCCAATTTTTTTGTGTTGTATATATGAATCCATAGAAACAACTTTATATCAACTTGAAAGTTTGATTTTGCAAAAAAAGTATTTTTTAAAGACAGCCAGTGTATATGCGGTCTAACAATTCCTGCAATGTACCGATTCACTGATCTACCCAATAGGCGGTCTACAGGTCCACTAGTCTATATTAAGTAAACGCAATTGAACGTTTTTAAATCGGTGTTTCACCTGCCAAAAAATCGATTCTTAATTGCTTATGGAAAAAATGGGGAACGCATTTCAGTCGCGCGGAGCGCGACTGTCCCCCTAAATGGACCATTCTACGTTGCGTGAGTTTTCGAAATCGACGAAAAACGACCTCTCGGGCGTTTTTGCTTCGAAATTTTCCGAAACGCGAGCGATTTTGGTGAAAGGACCTCAACATTTCAGTAGCTGTTTAGTTCGCGTCGTCATGGCTGCGAGCTAGAAACGTCAAAAACGCCACCATAACCTATAAATAACCTTTTCATATAACAGCGAGTAGGTAGATGCATAATATCATTAAAAGCTAAGCGATATTTATTGATTTTATCTGCGGGAGTCGAGGAATAAACCTTTGTGAAACCATATTATGATAATTCATTTTGTATGTATAATAATAATTAATAATTCGCATTTGTCTCCATTACGTACGAATGGGATATGGTTATAGCACATAGCGCTGAGTTTTATTACATGTTAACGTAGATTATTTAGGATACGATGAATCGTGCGGAACATCATTTGGTAAACAACATGCGAACAACATAAATGAATTAAAAGTTGAATTGTATTTGAAGTTTTATGAACTTTCTTTATCATTCTGGCGTCCCCGCTTGACCGCTTGAAGTTTGAAGTTACCGTATTTGGAACTCAAATGGCTAGAAACTACCTTTGTTCATTTTGTAATAACTAATAAGAAATCGCTAGCCTGTATTTTCGCACGTTTGAAAATTATTTTGTTTTGTTAGAGACTTAAGTTGGCAATGCTGAATTTCAAATTTAAATTAGTGTCCAATGTCAAAACATAACCAAGCGTATAACCAATAATTCCATCTCGAACCCCTACAAGAAGAAGCTAACTAATAATAAACAGTACGCTTACTCTGCTTCAGGTTTTATAGGCATTACATACGTATCAAAGAAGAATTGTACGTTCACAATCGTCTGACGATTTGACAATGTGTATTGAACCATTGAAGAAATCAAGATGAATATCTAAGAACTAGCGAGAATAGTAGAAGAGTAATGCTTTATAGAGGTACAATTCATATATTGTGAATTATTCTAATCGGACACATCCTGATCGAATACAATCCGACATATAATCTTCATTGATAAAACGCTTATCGTAGGACCAGAAATATTATGTTTGTTATAAAAAAATCAAGGTTAATTTTAATCCAGAAGGGTATGTTGGTAGAGCCACAACAACGGACGTGTAACAATCACAACTAGACGAAATTACGACTTTACTTCGTTCGATTTACGAGACTCGAGTTTTACGATGACTCAAATAGTCCTATTTACCATAATTATCAACTTCTTTTGGTCACATCGTTCTTGCTTTTGTTTTTCTTTCATAGTTATTTTTACGTTAACAGTTATTTATTGGTTTTTAGATGGACTAGAAACGAAATTTTATTGATAAACTTTATGGATTCCGAAACAGTTTGTTGAGTAATACTATTGTCGAATTTGTCATTAGAACAAGTACATATGTGGACAAAGACATTTACGGTATTGTATTATAGTTATCCCCAAATAGTTTAAAGTAATTTAGTTTATATTTCTTTAGATTGACCTTACGAATGCGACGACACTGTCGAGGTGAATGATTTTAATTGTCTTACAGACATAACATGGAAGAATACAGGACAAACATTTTTCTACTGCTAATTTTGTCACAGTAATTTCAGGAGTGTTCCTCAAGTAATGTCAATCTTAACAAAAAAAGTTATATCGACGTAGGTTAGTTTCGGAAGGGTTATTGCGTAAGTTGTAATGGCGCGGACGTAATCCGTAACGGTGCTGATATAGTTCGTAGTGGTGCTGATTTTCAATTTTGTAACATATTTTAAAATTATTCTTATTATCGTGCCATTAATTGATATGCTTTCTGGATAGGAATCATGTTGGTATTTTCTTTTGTTCGAAATTACTTGGTAGTTTGATAGAATTTTTGTTGCGATACCCTGTCTATTATTTCTTTTGATATTCTTTTTAAGCAACATTATTAATATAATATTTTGGTATTATGAATGAGATTATTGTGAATATGACTTTGAATAGAATATGAAAACTGACAACATACAAATTCCCACTTAAATGTCGTTCACATAAATTGTTAATTACTAAGTAAATATGATTTTTTCAAGAATCTTTGATTGAGATAAATTGGATGCTAAAATACAAAACAGCATTAATAAACTATGAATTATTTGTATGGCGTGCATTTTAAGATTTGGTCATCAGCGAAGGCGTTATCAAATTGTTCCATTATTGTTATTATTAAACACTAAACAGCGTAACTGTAATGCCTAGGCTACACTAACGTGTAGCGCCTAACGTGTCATGTTGACGTTAATGCACTAAAATCACTACTACACTGAAAAAGTTATTTGGAGAATTTTTGTTGTCAATTGTCATATTGATAGTTTGAAAAAAATATATATATAAATAGAACAATATAGTAAAATATGATAAGTGTACATTTTATAAGAATTATTTTTCAAGTTTTATCGTCGAATTTAGTGTTATATTTGTATTGTTTCAGTTATTTATTGTTGATAATTAATGTTTTTTATTTATAAATTTTGTTTAGTATTATAAATGTGTGCTTAAAGGGTAATAGAATAAAAAGGCATAAGTACTTTTTTAATTTTATTAAAAATATATATTATATATATATATATATATATATTAATATATTTATTATTATATAATTGAAGGCATGAGAATGAAAAGTGGATAAAAGCATATGGTTTCCTATGGTCTTTATCCACTTTTCATTCTGAGCTCTTTAATTATTAAATATATATATATATATATCAACTATTTATTTCATATATTTAAATATCTATGGCTGATCTGATGATTCTCCATAATGTTTGTGAACCCCTTTTTGTCAGGTGTATTCCATCTCTGCAAAAAAGGAGATGAGGTAAATCAGTATTCTACAAATTATATAATATGTGTATGTTTGACTGTACCTTTTAAATGCATTAAAACGTAAATTCTTGAAAATATTGTATACGTCTATATATCTGTATTTGTTTTGTTGACAAAAGTATTTTATAAAATTATTGAAAGTCTGCAAAAATAGCATTTAGTACAAGTATAAATTACTTAATTATTGTGATTATTATTACTTACGATTATATCTTCGATTTCTTTGCACGCTGGCAAGGTACAAATAATTATGTTTATTGTCGTATTTTGTGATACCGTTCTTATTAAATGTCTAAATTCTCGCTTAATTTTTTTCATTGACCGACCTCTTAATATATCATTTGTTCCGCACATGATAATATACATATCTGTGTTGATGCTCCAAAGAGAATTTTTTTTCTCGCTGGCTTTAATCCTGCGGATTAAATTGTGTATGCGCTGTCCCCCGACACATAATCCAGCGGAAATTTTGTAGTTTCCACTTAGGAATGGCTTCACATCTAGAAAGAGAATGTTGTTACTTTATCGTATATATTATTAATCATATCTATATATATATATATATATATATATATATATATATTATTCTAAGATACTTACGTAATATATCTGTTTGCATTCGTCGTAGGATGCTGGATCCTAGAAATGTTATAGTACTTGCCATATTTCTTATAGATGTATTCTACAACAGTTTTCACGGTCAACTGTCAAAAAGCCTGGGTTAAATTTCATTTATTATAACCGTCTCACAATTTGAATTTTATTGGCTCTATGCTCGATAGCTTTTGTTTCTAGCCGTTGGAAAACGATTTTGAATGTCATTCGATTGCAGTACTTTGTGTGATGCTCCCTGGATTTCACAGTTATTGCTAATTTAATCGATTTTCTGCTAATTTTCGAATATTTTTTCTTTTCTCTAATTGCTATTTATTAGTGCGTCGGCGAATTTTATAGCGAGGTAAGAATTAAATATATATTTTGCGTTAGTTGTTAGACAATTTGTATGTGTTGTAACAGATTCAAAATTGAATATATTTATTGAATTAATTTTGTAAGAATGCGTGTTTTAGAATATTTTAAATTATTGCTCGCGCATGGCAACTTTGGTAGTCACAAATTTTTAGATGTATGGATGTAAATATTTGCAAATATGAGGTTATGTTTTGCTTTGGAGAGTTCCAGGCGGTAAATATTGTTGGTTATTAAGATTCTGCTTTTGATTAGGCAGAACTATTCACACAAATCAACGGAATTAGAAGGACAATTTTTTGGATAGTATAAAATATGCCAATTTGATAATATTTTGGCAAACAACAGACAATTGATATGCTTGCTGGTTTCTTGAATGTTGCCAGTTATGCAAACTCAAAAACCATCAAAATAATGAGCAATAGATAGAAGATAATTATGATGAATACACATACATATAGAAGTCACGGTTGATTACAATCGTTTTACGAACATGAGTACGGTAGCAAATTGTATGCACGTTGCAACAAAAGAACAACTGAGTGAAACATTTAAATACAATATTTATTTGGTCATCAATGATAAATACAAATTACATTGTACTCAACGTGACTGCGATTAACGCCCGGATACGTGTCAGCGTGACAAAATGTTGCTCGGGAAACGGTCAAAGCATTCAATTCGGTAGACGCATAATACATAATGCAATATAAAATTTTGCATAACCTTTCCAAATTTGACAACAACTAACGCTCATTTAATATCTTTATCAACGTACAGATACCTAACGTATTTCGGTAGATGATGGCTTATTTTGCACTTGCTGCGTCACCTATGGTATCTGCATAATTTTTATAACTAAAAAATATGTTCCCTTAGGAGTTTTCAAGATGCCGCCAAAGAAGCCTGACCCATTGCAGACCAGGAAAAAGGTGCAAACTGGTACCGGAAAACAGGTTGTGAACGAACAAGGTCAGGTTACCGTAAACATTATCAGAGGCAGCTTTAATCAAGGAAGTGAAATATTTAACTTATATAGTCGAGGAAGTCAGTGCACCGCTAATGCTGCCGTTGCATGTGTAATGTCTACCGTTCGATTTCTTGAAGACTGGAATACGTCAGTTATTGATTCAATATTACATTGCGGGGATAATTTATACGTTAGGAGTAGAGAAAGTGGATCGTTATTAAATTTTGATATACAGAATAGGGCCTATTTAACCCTTGCCGAATTGCTCACAGATATTGTATTATTTCAAGAAGCTATCAGTTTTGAAATTGTTGAACAGAATGCTGTTAATGGTCGATTATTTGATCACATCGATAATTTTATGCCACGCTTAGAAATTGGCATATTTTCCTTTTTTAGAAACTACGAATGTGGTGTTTTGACCACTAACGGTCTATCAGTCGCAATCTTTAAACAAAATGAATGCTATTTTTATTTTGATTCGCATTCAAGAGATGAAAGTGGATCGCCTTGCATTGACGGTCTTTCGTGTGTTTTGAAATTTTCAACCATAGATGAGTTATATCGTAAATTAATAAGTAACCTCGCAGTGAGCACTGCAAATGTTAACCATAATCAAAATGTGTACAGCCTCACTGCGGTGATTGTAATTAATCGTCATCCATTATTGATAAGAGAAAACAATGTCAGCAATACAGCGGTAGTTTCTGATAGGATAAATAATAAAGAAATATTCAAAAGACCAACTAAGAGAGTAATAACGAGACAAGATAATATCAGCAATACGGACAGGGCGTCTCAGAGGAGAAATAATAAGGAAACGACCAAAAAACCAAGAAAAGAAGTAACAAAGCAAATAACAGAAAAAGTTGCAAAGAAATCAACACAGCAAATAACACAGAAAGTAACAAAGAGAACAACAAAGAAAGTAACAAAGCGGATAAAAACATATGGCGATGCCTCAAAAGTAAATGTTGCAGTTCATAACGTCGGCGCTATGATTAATATGTGCGCAAAATGCGGGGCAAAATTTTTCACTGACGAAACGTTCAATTGCTGTCGGGGTGGTGTTATATCTTTGCCAAATTTACACGGGTATCCACAATTGTTAAAAAAATTGCTGACTCACGTGCATGCCGAATCTAATAGATTTCTTAGTAATATTTTGACATTTAATAATCTATTTGCATTCGCGGCATTTACTGCCGATATAAAATTTCCTAATGACGAAAGATATAAAATTTGCATTATTCAAGGTATGATATATCACTCTGTTCAAGATATATGCCCAACTGATTCCAATCCGCATCACGGACTATTATATTTTATGAACAACGAAGAATCGGTAACAGTACGATCAGAACGATATGCAGATCTCGACCCCGAGTTGATAGCGCAAATAGACGCTCTGTTAAGGAAAATAAACCCATACGCTAAGACTTACATGTTTTTGAAAGAAATTGAAGCGGAAGAACGTGCCCGTGCATTGCAACTTAATAAAGATATGCGATCAATTTCATTTAAGATACACCAAGATCCTCAATTTGATAGAAGGCGGTATAATGCGCCACAGAATAGAAATGAAGTGGGTATGGTTTTTGTAGGTGACGATGGGGCACCGCCAGAGCCGAAGGAATTGCGGATTTACTTACGAAGTAATCCCACTTCAAAACATTGGCTACATGTTCTTAATCCGATTGTAGATCCGTTTTGTTATCCGTTATTATTTCCTAAAGGGGATTTGGGATGGCATCCAGGAATACCTTTAAAGACTACCGACAAACCCCATTTGAAGCGCAAAGCAATTAGTAGACAAGAGTATGTCGTGTACCGCGCCTTAAGCGTAAGAGACACTTTTAATCCAATTTACTATGCTGGCAAGTTGACGCAGCAATATTTTCTTGATTGTTACTACAAGGTGGAATCAGATAGATTACGTTTTATTCGCGAAAATCAAATCAAATTAAAAGCTCATAATTATAACGGCGTCATAGATTATGTAAAGACTGTTGCTGAAAAAGCGAATATAGAATTGGGACGGGTTATCATACTTCCAGCTACATATATAGGCAGCCCGCGCGCCATGCATCAACATTTTCAAGATGCAATGGCCATCGTAGCAAAATACGGCAGGCCAGATTTATTCATTACTTTCACCTGCAATCCTAGGTGGCCGGAAATAATAAACAATTTACCAAATAATGTAAAATATTTTGATCGTCCAGATATAACATGCAGGGTTTTTTATAGCAAATTTAAATCATTTTTAAATGACATAACTAAGAAACAAATTTTTGGCATAGCAGTTGCTTATGTGTACGTTGTTGAATTTCAAAAACGTGGCCTACCTCACGTCCATCTATTATTAACTCTTGCAAATGAGGACAAAATGCGCGAACCCAGTAAAATTGATCAGTTCATTAGTGCCGAAATTCCAGACCCCTCCGTAAATAAGGATAATAAGAATATTTTTGAATGTGTTCGCAGCCACATGATACATGGTCCTTGCGGAACACTTAACAAACAATCTCTATGTATGGAGAAAGATGGAACGTGCAAAAAATATTTTCCAAAAGCGTTCGTAGAAAGAACGGTAGTCGAGAGTGACAAATTTCCAATATACAAAAGGAGTGATAGTGGGAGAACAGTTAATATTAAGCGGGATGGCATTGAGTATGACGTAGATAATCGTTTTGTAGTACCATATAACCCCTATCTATTACAAAAATATGACGCCCATATCAATATAGAAGTGTGTTCATCTGTTAAAAATGTTAAATATATCTTCAAGTACATTTGTAAAGGGCATGACAGTGCATTGCTTAAAATTCAGTTAGGACAGTCGAACGATTACGACGAAATTGCAGAATATGTAGATTCAAGGTATGTTGGTTCTGCAGAAGCAACCTGGAGGTTGTTGAGTTTACCGTTACATCAAACTTCTCACACAATAATACGTTTATTATTCCATTTGGAAGGGGAAAGACCTATTTATTTTCCTGACGGGGAAGAAGCGAGAGCGGTAGAAAAATCGTTAAATAGTTTATCTATGTTTGAAGCGTGGTTTAAGTTAAATGCAACTGACAGTAATGCACGTCAATATGTATATCGCGAAATTCCTCATTATTATAGATTTGATACAGCTAAATCAGAATGGGTCAAACGAAAGTATGATGGTTCCAAAGTAATTCCACGTATGTACACTGTTTCTCCCAGTAATGAAGAGCTATTCTTTTTGCGTTTGTTATTACTTTATGTCCGTGGACCTCGCTCATATAAAGAGCTCCTCACAGTAGATGGTATCACTTATAGTGATTTTAAAGACGCAGCACAAGCTAGAAATTTATTAGAGGACGATACGGAATGGGAAAAATGCCTGCGCGAAGCGTCACTTTTGCAAATGCCATTCCAAATGCGTAAATTATTTGTATGTTTACTAACTTTTTGCACAATTTTGTCACCTTCCGTTCTTTGGGACAAATTTAAAATGTTATTAATGCAAGACTTCTTGCATAAAGGTTATGACTGCACCAGTGCTGAAAGAATGGCATTACTTCAAATTAAAAATCAACTAACGCGCAACGGTTATGACTATGATAATTTTAAATTGCCAAATTTATCATCTATCGACGATACAACTCTTCAAGTTGTTAATAATGACGATTATTTAGGTGTTAGCTCGGATGAAATGATCAGTATCCGTATTCAGGTCGGCATAAACAAACACAATTTCAATAACGATCAGATGTTGGTGTACGATCGTGTAATACATGCCATATTAACAGACGGGGAAAATCAGAGATTATTCTACTTAGACGGACCTGGGGGCACTGGAAAAACTTTTGTCTATAATACTATTTTGGACGAGTTATATGTGATGGGTAAAACGGCAATATCAGTAGCTTGGACTGGGATTGCGGCAATTCTGCTGCGGGGTGGAAGGACGGTGCATTCGCGATTCCGTCTTCCAATAAATTTGACACGAGAGTCCACATCATCGATAGGAATGGAGTCCGAAGAAGCTCAGCAATTAAGAAAAGCTCATGCGCTTATCTGGGATGAAATTACGATGGCCAACGTGCACGCATTTAATGCTGTAGATAGATTGTTTCAAGATGTCATGAAAAATGCTAAACCGTTCGGGGGAAAGGTAGTATTAGTAGGAGGAGATTTTAGACAATGTTTGCCTGTGGTACCGCGAGGGCACAGATCACTAATAGTAGAGTCCTGTGTAAATAATTCAGATGCGTGGGTCCACTTTGCTCATTTTACGCTTTCGAGAAATATGCGCACACACGAAAGTGAGCATAATTTTGCCGTGTGGCTCTTAAAGCTGGGCGATGGGAAACTGATCGACCATATTGATCATAATTTGCCTGTTGACACTATTATTATTCCGCGTCAGTGTATTGTTTCTGATATTATTTCGGCTATTTACGGAGACATTGAGAAATTTGGCGATAACGAATATGCATCTCTTCATTCAAAAATAATATTGACCCCGAAAAATGATAGTTGCGAACGTATTAACAATGACATTTTGAATAAACTTCCTGGAAAGTCCGTAATTTATTATAGTATTGACTCTATAGCCACCGATGACGATCAAGAACGGGCAAATTTTACGGTAGAATACTTAAATTCAATTACACCTTCAGGCATGCCCCCCCACGCTCTTACTCTTCAAGAAGGCGTTCCGATCATGTTACTTAGAAATTTATCAATAGCTGAAGGTTTATGCAATGGCACACGACTGAAAGTAATACATTTATTTAATAACGTAATAGATTGTGAAATTTCGATGGGTCACCTAAAAGGGAAGCGTGTTTTCATTCCAAAATTGGACCTCACCTCCTCAGAAACATCCGTACCTTTCGTATTAAAAAGAAGACAGTTTCCGATCAAGGTCTGCTTTGCAATAACCATTAATAAGGCACAAGGACAAACTTTTGATTTTGTTGGAATTTATCTACCTCAACCCGTTTTCGCACACGGCCAGCTATATGTGGCATTTTCTCGGGCTAAAAAGTGGGATTCTGTAAAGGTGCAAATCGACAAAACGTATTCTCAGGGGCAATTATTGAAAAATCAAAATTTGTTCTTTACAAAAAACATAGTTTACACAAGTTTGCTCTCTGCAATTCAAATTAATAGGCGCACGTAATGAAGAAAAATTTATATTTCTAGATATTTATTCCATGGGTAATTTTTCATTTTCCTGTCACTTTTGCAATGTAAAGGGACTTGATTTTTAACCTCGATCATATTTTGTACATAATTCTTTATCATTGCTAATTTCATTACATGTCACTGGTAATTTTTTCTTTTATTTGTACAATAATTAAGTTACAATATACCTCACATAATATACCTAATAATACATCATTAAAATATTATCTCTACATATTGCTACGTTCTCATTTGCTTAATAGATATTTATATTATTATTCGTTATACCAGTTATCTCATCACATTAACTATATAGTAAGGGAAAAAAAAGCTTATTTAAAAATACGAACCTTATTATGCGTGCACATTTTACAAGTTCTGCAAGTTACGGTACCTACAATTTTACTAATCTACAATACCAATCTATAATAGTTATGCCTAACCAAGCAGTCGTACAGACTGTAGTTGCTGGGCCAACACATGGCACGTCATAAAATTATATAACAAATAATTTTTCAAGAAAACTGATATGTAGTATACTATGTCCATATTACAATGTCTTCTCTGTACATTATTTTCTCTACATATTGTTACGTTCTCATTTGCTTACTATTCTTAATACAGATTTTAAAAGAGGTTTATATTTTTATTTGTTTTACCAGTTATCTCATCACGTTAACTAAATAGTAAGGGAATAGCTTATTTAAAAATAGGAATCTAACTATACGTGCACATTTTACAAGTTCTGCGATATACGGTAACTAGAATGTTACTAATCTACAAAATCAATCTATAATAGTTGTGCCTAACCAAGCAGTCGTACAGACGACTGTAGTTGCTGAGCCAACACATGGCACATCATAAAATTATACGACAAATAATCTTTTCAGAAAACTGATACGTATTATATGTGTTTACTACTACAGTAGACTCTCCTACAACGCGGCTTAATATTAAGCTTTTTATGAAAACGCGTTATAGGAATTTTAGGATCGAAAATTTTGACGCATGCGCGTTGTACGAGAATCGTGTTATATGAAGATGTAGTCGCAAAATTTTTAGCGCGTTTGTAGTATTTCGCGTTCTAGGAACCGCGTTATAGGAGAGTCTACTGTATATCCATATTACAATGTCTACTCGCTGCATTATTATCTCTATCTATTGTTACATTCTCATTTGTTTACTATTCTTAATACATAATTTAATTTATATATAATTAATATTAATATATAATTTAATTTCATCACATTAACTAAATAATAAGGGAAAAGCTTATTTAAACATACGAATCTTATTATACGTGCACATATTACAAGTTCGGCGATATACGGTACCTACAATGTTACTAATCTACAATACCAATCTACAATAGTTGTGTCCAACCAAGCAGTCGTACAGACTGTAGTTGCTGGAACTACAACACTTAAATTATGTGACAAATAAATATTCTATAAATATAATACTATATCCATATTAGTATTACAATGTCTACTCGCTGCATTATTCTCTTACAAGTATAAAAATTGCGTTTATAACATAATACGTATCATTGTAACCTGCAAGACAGTTATGGTCAACCAAAGACTACGATTGCTATGCCAATACATGGCACACGCAGAATTAGGTTACAACATACATAACACGAAATTTACGAAAAATACAATATGCTTCTTTATCCATGAAAAATTTAAATAATAGACAGATGTTTTGGAAATAAACATTACATTTTTATATTAGTGTTATTATATTTGTCGTCACTCTACCATTCCACGTCCTCGCTTACCTACTTACCGATGTTGTCGCTAATCAATAATTACTTATATTATATACATAATACAGTTATGCTCAACCAAGCCATCTATATACGATTAGAATTTTACAATAACGGACTACATCCACATTTTAATTTAGGAATTATGAATATTTCACATTCTTGCACGATTACTGATGTACAGTTGTGCCAAACCAAGCAGTCTCTATCAAGATTGTAGTTGCTTGGCCAACACATGGGACATAGGGCTTTCATATTTCCTCTTGACGGCGAACTCACCATGTAAAAAACGGAGTAACGAGCCTAAATTGGTACCTCTTGGGTGGTTGTGTATCTAATTTATTTGATCCGCGGTGGCAATTGGCCCAAAGAATATAATATTATATACCCAAATTTTTTGGGAATATTAATGAATATTTTTGAAAATATTAATTTAAACGCGTGTTTCGCCAATATTTAATTTTAGTCATAAGAATCTTTTCTTCGGAACCGGTTTTTACATGTTAACTACAAACAACCTGTTTGTCTACAGATCCACGATTTATATATTTATGAAATTGATCTTAATACGGGTACATGTGGAAAACCAATATATTGTCTCATTAGTAGTACATAGTAATAGCGATGAAATGTTCATATTTCTTAATCCACATTCTTCAGATTTATCAATATTTTGCAATTTTCAATATTTTCTTATCTAAGGCGTTCTTATCTAAGGCATCTATCTCATTGAATTCAGAAATGAATTGTCTAATGAAAAAAAAAACGTTGGATTTGAAAATAAAAATTGATACTAAGAGGATTAAACTTTCACTGATTTTTTACAATAAAATAAAGACAGTACTTTTTAGTTCAGATCAATCGGATAATTAACAAACATGGCTCTTTTTGTTAGTTTTTCAATACAGCCTGTACGTGTAGTCTAACAATTCCAGCGATCTACCGACTTCACTGATCTACCTATTTAGGCGGTCACAGGTCCACTAGTAAATCTGTATAAACTCAAAGAATTGCCTTTTTGTTATGTAGAATGCGAAGAACGTTTCTCAGCTGCTAAAGTATTACTTATTAACGGCATTATTCTTGCGCATCCCTGTAAAAACGCTCACTCAACTCTGACTACTGATGCTTCTATAGTAGTTCTTCTATTGGTACAGTTTTAGAGTAAAAACAACATTTCTCAACCAATCGCTTATATTTTTCACGAAAACTTTCACTCACACTAACCAAATATTCTACTTTTGATCGCGAACTATCGGACATTTCCGAAATTTTTTAAAAGGAAATGAGTTCACTATTTTCACGGACCATAAACCACTAATTAATTCACTTTTTTCTAAGAGCGCATCTTACAATCGTACGTATAAGCAGTAGAATATGCTTTTTTACACAAAATGAGTTGTTTTTTAAACTCCATTGTATACAATAAATACAGACAAATTCTGTATAAAAATTCGTTATTTTTTTACTGCAGTTATTACATCGCCTGTTATTTGATACCAGCTATATTTCACTATTTCCTTTACAATACGTTGCTGTGATATTATGATATATTATTCCCGGAATAAATAATCCTGTGCCGCCTCCCATTGGCTAAAATATTTCTGTTTCCATAGTAATAACAACTTATTCTGGTATTTATACCAATATTTAGGTTATCCCATGGTATAACGTGTTTTGTAAGATCGGCCCTTAATCACAAAAATCTCCGCGACATTAAATTCATTAAAGGTAAAGCCAACATTACTGCTGATACTTTATCTAGATTAAATGTTCTCTTCATCGATTCTTCCTATCCTAGTATTAAAAACTTAAAATCAGCGATACAATAGATAACGACTTCAAACTTCCTTTTCTACGATTAGGATCAATTGTATTCCTACAAGGTTCGGAGTGTTTCACGACCATAGATAGTTTCCAAGTTAGGCCGTCAGTTAACGTTGATAATGTCTGAAGTATTGCTAACCATGTGTAGTTATAGAAAACCCACATTATAACTCGGAAATGAATCATTTCCTAAATTTTTATTCATCTGTTTAAATTTAGTTTGTTGTTTGACAAAGTTGAATAACTAGATTCTAATAAATACTTCACAACGCTTCATAATTAAAATTTATTTCGATTTTTTACTTTCCACTTTGCTTAGTATGGTGGCACATTTAATTTTCATGGAATTTTTTACTAAAAAATACGTCTGAAATATAATATGCTTTTTTACACAAAATGAGTTTTTTAAAACTCCATTGTATGCAATAAATACAGACAAATTCTGTATACAAATTCGTTATTTTTTTTACTGCAGTTATTACATCGCCTGTTATATTTCCCAGCTATATTTCACTATATCCTTTACAATACGTTGCTGTGATATTAAGATATTCCTGTAAAGTTACAGCAATATTACAGTAATTGTACAGCATATGTTTGTAATTTTACAAGAAAAGTACGGTAGTTTCACAGTAGAAGCTATTATTTATAATTGAACTTCTTTTACATACAGACATGTTGCTGGGTACTTAACACTTTTTACTAAGAATGAATATTATTTACATACTTAAAAAAACCTCTATTTTGTTTGTGGTGTTCCCTCGGATTACAAATTTTTTTTAAGAGTTTGGCAATGGTACCAAGGTTGAAAACTGCTGATCTAGAAGAAAAAAAATCATCCTGACCATGACGACATATTTTGCAAGCAGTGGCTACCAGGAACAATCATTACGGACATAATTAATTATTAATAGAAAATGTTAATTATTTTTTATTATTATTATTAATTGATATTATTATTATTATTAATTGAAAGAAAGAATAATTTTGCATTACGCAAGCCTGACTCTTAAATCTAACTGTGTAAATTATTGCTATACAATCTATTGATAAAAGATATTTAAAACGATAAATTTCTAATTGACAAAATACTATAAATACTATCTTTGAAAGTTAATAATTAACTACTAAATTAATAATTAAACATATATCTTTTCTAGTTCACTAGACAGATCCAGCACCATTGTACATACTTAAACCTACAACAACAAAGAAACACCTGTTTATTCTTAGCGCGATTGACAATACAACCTGACTATACCATCTACCAAAAATACCGAAATAATCTAAATACACATTCTATTATAAAAACCACCTTACAGTTACCTCTACGTATACAACAAAAGAAGAAAATAAAATATCCAATTTCGCCTTCCACCTTGCGCACAAACACCGAGACGGGACAGACAGCAACCAGTGTTAATTCAAGCGATCATCAAGCCGGGGGCCCGAGGACATAACCCTTATTACCTTAAAGGCCTGTTTGATGCAGACTGTTTTTGTATCTCGGAATTTTAATCCTACCGTATATAAAAAAACCGTTTTTTCGGATTACACGAATCTCTCGACGTCTTCTGTAGAGCACCTTTTGTGCTCGCGAACCCCTTATTATCATTTCTCCACTCCTCCTTTGATACGCTTCTTAATACATTAAGAAGTTCTCGGATCAACGGCATACACACATCTTGACATTTTTCTGCTCGACTGGGTGCAGGTCTACGTTGACAGGTCTTTCTCTGTGAAGCTCGGTTATACGTTATAAGACGTGAGGATAACGGGTACGCCCATCCACATGGATCATATATGCAATTGTAACATAACACGGTTTTATTGTGTATAAGACGTGGAGTACTCTGGGAGATTTGTACAAGGTGTGGTCGATGATCCTGTCTCGTTTTCTGTTTGTGCATGTTGGTGGGCTAATGTGGCTTGACGAATTTGCAACACTTCTAGAATAACGAACTCTGTATGGGGCTGTTTTTGGGTTGATTTTTGAGGGGTGGAATGATGTAGAGTTTTACCTTTTTAAGGGTAGGTAGCTATTTGTTGAGTTTTTGATTTCTAAAATGTTATTGGACCACCGGTGAATGAGAATATTAAATTAATTGTTGTCATCTAAATAAAATATGAAGGCAATATAAAAGTTGGTATCGTGAAGCTAAAAATTGCTGTTGCACTGATTAATAATAATAAACTCTCAGATTTAAGTCAGGCTTTCATTTAAAATACCGTTTCAAAGGTGCGGAATGGTATCAGCTTTCGAAACAGCATGATGGAGAGAATTAAAGAGCGCCAAACATTAGCTAAAATTTATTAATAAATAACCACATGTTATATTTTAATTAATGTCTTGTAAAAGAATGAAAAAATCTATGAACAACAATAGAAAAAGCATACAAAAATCAATAAGTAGGTCAAAGCCAACTATGAGTTACATTTAAAGAATACTGCTTCAAGTAATACCATGGAAACACTTGAGGATATTTAAAATCTGTCTATTTAAAACTAGATGTCTTCAATTATACTAAAAAAAACTCCCCTACATTTAATTAGAATTACAAAAATCGAACTTTTGCTTATAACTTGATAACAAAAGAAGATAACTCAATTAACCACAACTTCCCGACCAAACTGCTTAAAACCGTTTGCAGAGAAAATTAATTTATTTTGAAGAACAAAAATATAACAAAATATATACGTACTCCATACAAAACAAAATACTTAAAAAAAACATAAACTAAAAAGAATCGTAGACTGTGCTGGAATTTCTACTATCCTGTAATGTCGTTTTTATTCTACGTAAGAAATGTTGTTTGGTCTGCTATTAGTTGTCACAAGTAATGCAGTTTACTCATACAGCTATCTATTATTTGTTCAGGTTTTTTAATCCTTTGGTTATTTTTTTTTATGAGCGTTCCTTTGATAACAATAGTTTTTCATCTTTCATCTCGCTATTCTGCTAAGTATATTGGCATGACACAGTAAAAAGTAATTACAGGGAGACATTTGGAAACTATGTTTAGCACTTGTACAAAATACCACATAAACTAGGAATAAGAAAAGAAAAATTTATAAAAATATCGACAGCGGGACCAAAATCCACGAAATTGAAAGCCTAAGCGCTGAGAATCGATTTTCGCTTCTTCGGGGAGCATATGCTTCCGCCGTTTTGCCGATCAGACTGTTAGTATATATAGATTGCATAATATATTTATTAGAATCTGTTCCCATACCAAAAATTGTATATTATCAAAATGTCAAATCAAAATGTATATATATTTGCAGTTTACTTAATAAACTAAATCATTTCAAGTCAATATACCTAGTAATGGTTTTGATAAAATTGCTCATTATTTTCACATATTAATTCCAGTATACAGGCTGTTCCTAAATATCATGTAAATACGAAAAGAGGTAATTCATTGGCTTATTTAATGACTAAAAATTCATATAAACATAGGTCCGCAAACGCTTCGTTGCCGATCTACAGGGTGTTGAAATTTCAAGATCCTTTTAGTTTTTTCTTTTAGCTATTGTATCCTAGTTTTAATTTTTAACAGTTGGTGGCGAATGAAATGTCAAAATAAATACTAACAAAAGGTTATCTAAATCAAGCCAAGGCATACTAGACCAATTATTAGAAAAAATTTAATTTCATCTAGCGAAACACAGAAAAGCTTTCATTTTTTATTCTCGATAACGGTGGTAAATACGAAAAAACTACAAAAGATTAAAATGCTTTAGAACAAAACAAAAAATGCATTTTGTATTTTAGAATCCACCAGCGGCGCACCGAAAAAAGTTCATTGGGAGAAAAGGGGGCATGACCCCTGAAAAAATATCTCCCTGTAGATTCCTAAAACCATTTGGTATGCCCAATGATGTAAGCCCTACAGCGTAACCCATATTCCAAATTAGAGCTAAATATCTCAGAAACAACAAGAGCTATTAAGAAAAAACTAATAAAAATCTTGAAATTTCAACACCCTGTAGATCGGCAACGAAGCGTTTGCGGACTTATGTTTATATGAGTTTTTAGTCATTAAATAAGCCAAAGAATTACCCCTTTTCGTATTTACATGATATTTAAGAACCCTGTATAAACCCGCTTCTTTTAAATTTAATAAGTGATTTTCCAATATCTCAACTAACCGGTTTTAAAACTGATTAAAACTTAAAATGACAAAGTGTTTGCAAACTTTATCATTAAATTAAGTCTATTTTTGTTTTAGTTCCTTTAATTCATCATAGTGCCTAAACCACTAGCTTCCGAGCATGTTTTTGTTAATCAAAATTTCTTATTTGGTACATCCGATATCTCATCTTACATTGTCGGTATAATTTGTAAACAGCGTCTATTGCAAAGAATATTACTTATATCTGAATTTAGTTTTAAGATCCTGACGCAAAAATCACATTTTCACTATTATTTATTGCTAATCTATAAAATGCTGAAACCCTATATTCAATAATCATCATTATTTTACAGTAAATATACGAAATATAAAGAAAAAATATTTTAAACAAATACCAAAGTCAATTTTTGTACAGGTTTTGACAGAAAAAAAAGGTGGACTATACATGGACTGGTCTTACGACAACAAATAAACAAAAAGAGCAAAATACATACCTATCTATGCTGTTGTGTGGGACTACATATATAAAAGAAAATAAAGGTTGTTTGTCAGGGAAAATAATGAGAAGAGTTGTAAAATATACCAAATTGTTTTTTAACTGTTTTGGAGACCTTAAATAAGAAATAGTCTCAGAAGAGACATATTTGGTATTAAAAACTATATGGCACGATGATTTTACTTATTAACACTTATTAAGAAATAACGCTAAAATAATCATTATAATTGTGTAGGTATATAATATTGATTTGTCAAAAAAGAAAAGGATACTATGCTTTAAAGCAAGAACCCAGTGAAAAAGCAACAAAGAAGATTTACATTAATAAAACGTAATAAATCAATTAAAAAAGGCATAAAGCTGATTGGTCATGAATAAAAATAATATATGTTTTGTATTATTTTGTTTTACAAAATGTTATACAAAAAAATTAAACCCTAAAACGTATTGTTATTATTAATTTATACTACCACTGAATTTTCTACTTACTATTTGGATACTGGACCTACGTTAATTTTCACTATTGCCGTTTAATAAGTTATTATCCGCATCCAATAGGTGGCGCCACCTATCTGGTAACTCCAAACTAATAGAATATTACGGAAAATTAATAACATCAAGAAAAATGGGCCTAAAATACAGTAACCTAATCTGATCCAAACATAATAAACAATTAGCATAAAGTGAATATTTGTGCTAATATCTATTTACCAATAAATAAATAAATCATTATTATCAACTTCTATGAACAAACCATGCAATTTAGCAAATAAATAAAATTTATTAGTGGCGATATGACAGTTTTAATTTTTATCAGCCACTAAAGCAGATATAAAGCGCACTAATTAGTAAATTCCTCGGTCGGTGTAAACTTTTAACAGAGCCGCCGCATACCGTCG
Source organism: Aphodius sticticus (assembly GCA_963966075.1). Lineage (NCBI taxonomy): Eukaryota > Metazoa > Arthropoda > Insecta > Coleoptera > Scarabaeidae > Aphodius > Aphodius sticticus. The sequence goes on from OZ014506.1 coordinate 14,947,217, forward strand.
GCACCGGAGCTTGCTATGATAGTAGTAAAACTTGAAACTTTATTACCTACATACGTACACAGGCGCGCTTTTTCAACATTACACACCGCGTCCACAGTGCTCCGTGCATTCTTTAAACAACAAACAAAACGAAATAAGCAACAAAACCATACACACAAACATATATATGTATATATAAATTCAACGAACATTTCACACACGTACTTAACACTCTCGGACGCACTGCAGTAAATTTCAAAGTAACAGCGAACTGTGGGAGGTGATAAACATTAAAAACGCAATGATTATTTTATTTTCGCATTTATTATTTTACTGTTGAAGGAAACGGACGGAGTTTGCAGCCGTGGCGGACGCACAAAACGAATAACTGACTGACTACTCTGACTAGGCCGTTGCCACTTTCAGCGCGGACTGGTTGGGTTGGCGGTAAGAAATTGCCGGTTTGACGCTCTTCGGTATGGACGTGGGCCGGCTGAGAATGTTAATAGACGTCGCAAATGTTCGTCAGTTGCGGCTGAACGTGTGCGAAAAGTTTGTTGTTTGAATAATGTCTTGAGAAAGAAATAATAACACAGCTGTTATTTGGGTTGTTAAGGATATTTTGATGAACAAATTTCTATTGTTTAATTAAATCTATAAAAATTGAACCCTGGACACACAAACTCCCGATTTTAGATATTTTAGTACCAAATTTTTGGAAAAAAGTTTTAAGTGTCTTTAGACTCAATGGTAGCCACTAAGATTTATTACAAGAAAAATAATATAAAAATAATTATCTCAAAATTGAATAAAATTTTTTAAAATAATGCACTTTTTCTTATCTCAAAAGTGAAATTTCTGTATATGGGCACATTAAGTATTAACATAAAAAAATTATACATTTTTGACGAATTTTCCTCTTTTACGTAGAAAAGGATTTTCTGCGAAATAAATAATACAAATGGTCCCTTCTTTTTTCATCTAAACCCAACTTCTAAATTTATTTTAATGATACATATTAAGGATTACTCGTACTAATTTACGGCGATACTAAACATTACATTTAAATTTTATTAAGAAAATTATTTGGGCACTTTTTTAATATTGATTCACATTTTATTTAAAATATTTTTGCTAAGATAATAATGTAAACAACAAAATTACAAACAAACATCAACATATTCTTCAGCAAAAGTATATATTTGCTATTTTCAATAACATTATATACAGATAGAAATTAGTGTGTCGGTTAAATGGGCAAAGTAGTGCATATTTATGTGCTCTTTCATATTCTGTGCAGAAAACAGTTGAATTCCAAATGGTTTCCAAGCTATTTTGAAAAAAACAAAAAAATGTATTTTAGATCTGTACTTTAGATCTTTTATTTAAAAAAATGTGTCGCGATCGACATGTTGTCATAAGCGTAGCACGCCCTCGAGCTATGGGTAGATAAGCAAAATATAGGTTCAACACAATTTTTGTATTTTTTATCATTAAGGTTTAGAGATTCACGCTCTTATGAGCGTGCTTTATAGCAAATACATTTCCAGACCCAACTTTTTATATTTGCAGATTCGAGTTCTTTCCGTACAGGCGGTACCTAAAGAACTTGATTTTTCGACAATTTTCTTCGACAAGATAAATTTGTAGTAACTTAAAATATAATTTAATTCTTTTTATCAATTGCTATGTTCAAGCTGTGGTACTATTTGTTCCTAAATATGAAAAAGTTGTTATAAAAATGCACAGGAAATTTTATCATGGAAGAATGATACAAGATTTTTAGACGATTTTTTGCTAATCTATCTATACATCGCGGGAGTGCATCTCATACTGAAACACCATGTATATCTACCTACGTGATAAACATGAGTAATATTAACATATTTTTTTTAATTAACATATTTGATTGTTTGAACTGAAAGGATAGCCATTTGCTAATATTTTTTATCTTATTGAGTTGAAGGTCAGCTCTTTACTCAAATAGTATTTTTTTTTTGTATTGTATTTTGTTGAGCTGAAAGGTTAACCATTTGCGAATATTTGTTTATCTTGCTGAGCAGGAAGGTCAGCCATTTACTCCCGTGGTAAATTATTTTGTTGAGCTCTGCTAATATTTTGTCTTTGAGCTTGAGTTGAAAGGTTATCCCTTTGCTAATATTTGAATGGCTTTGAGCTGAAAGGTTAGCCCTTTGCTAATATTTGTTTACCTTATTGCGATAAACAGTTAGTTGATAATATTTGTTTATATTGTTGAGATAAAAGGTGATCCTTTTGCTAATATTTGTTTAACATGTTGAGCTGAATGATTAGACCTTTGCTAATATTTATTTATCTTCATGAGCTGAAAGGATTGCCCCTTGCCAATATTTGTTTATTTTGGTGAACTGAAAGGTTATAAGCTAGCTCACATGAAAATTTATTTTGTGGAGCTGAATGGTTGGTCCTTATGGCTAATATTTGATTATGTTTGAGCTGAAAGCCTTTCGGAAATATTTGGTTACGTTTTTGAGCTGAAAGGTGTTTAGCTCTATGCAATTATTTGATTACGTTTTGGGCTAAAATGGAAGGGCTTTGAACACAAAATGAGAAGAAATACATAATGGTAACTTGATTATTGTAAATTATGAATTGTCGCATTGAAGTTTGAATGAGTTACTGACATCAAGTTTATCGTTGAGGATAGTGGTTCTGGAGACTAGCTTCAAGAGCAAAGCTATTGTCAGGATTGGTCGTGTTAGGAATTATTTTATTTGTTGTATTAATTCAGATATTGGGCCAGTGATGAAGATTATAAATACGCTTAGTTGTATATATCTGAGTAGCTTGACTGACTTGTTACTGTTAACGTTTTTTTGTTACAATAATGCGATAAGAAAAAAGCCGGATAGGTCTGTCAGATCTGTCATTGCTCGATTCCAGTGTTGTCTGCTTTAGCTGGATAAAATTAATAAAGTACATGATTCGAAACGATCTTTCATCTTCCATATTCGACAACAATAGGCTATTTTACTACTACGAAACGCTGACTAAACCCACCATCACACAATAAGTCTAGACATAGCAAGCGATCGACCAAACTAGGCTTCGCGATCGACCGGTCGATCGCGATCGAGTTGTTGGCCACCCCTGCTATATACGATACAATTTTGAATTATTATGTACGTTAAACTTTATATTCGTACACAGAAAATTCTTGTTAACTCGAATAAGTCGTTGTTTGAATAGCGGTTAAAATATATTTAATTGCTACGTAAAATCGTATTGTACATTTATAATACCGGGCCTATACAATATTTCTACCTGTGCCAAATATCTCTCGTCCACCTTGTGACCCAATGAAAACATACATGACTTAACTCAAGGCCACCTTAAAAGCTTGTCAAAACACTTTGCAAAAATTCGAAATTAAAAATCAGAACTTTACAGAAATAAACTCTCCTCCACCAAAACATTAAAGTCTGTCTGATAAAAAAAACTACATAAGATTGAGATACCCATTCGACCTATGTTGACATCATGTTACGCGGGAAATATGAGAACTATCATCACAAATACACAAACACATTGTAAGCTCAAGCAGATAATCCTCTAACTCTGGCCAAGACTCTGACAGACGGTACTCGGTTAGACACATTTAGAAATTTAATTATTGATAAAAAAACGGTTAAATCAATAAATTCATACCAAAATACTACAAGAATTTCTTTTCCTTGATTTATTTTTGTTGGTTTGACTTTTACTCTACGCGCGAATCAATATTTTTTAGATCGGTTAAAAATAGAAGCAATCTTAGAAATCAAACCATAATAATTTTTTTTGATATTTAGGAACAAAACTTAAATATTTCAGGTGGTCAGGTGGTTTCAATGGTTAAAAATAAATTTAATCAGTTATTGTGGCTAACCTAAGTTAAACATTAAAACACATCTACTATTCTACTCATTCAAGATTTATTAAATAAAACGGAAAACAAATTATCTAATTTAGTACATAAATAATTACTAATTACAGGACGTAGATAATGACACGATAAATATCATACAGACTAATTTATTTAATTCTAGGTTTTTTTGATTGACAAACTATCTCTTGATTACAACAAAACGCAAATTTAATATAGTATGATGACTATAATTTTACTAGAGTAAATTACAAATTATTACAGTAAAAAAATAATAAAATTGATTAAAGTTATTTTGTGATCATGTATAATTACAAACCATTTCATCTGTCAGGTGTAATAAATTCTAATTACCTACCCATCATATGAACTCCATGTGTCTAATAAGGATGTTTTTAATGAAAAAAGTGAGATTTGACAATTTGGCAAAGGAAAATTAAAAATGCATTTGATCATTAATTGATTGATAATTGAAGGCATGAGAATGAAAACTGGAAAAAATCATATGGTCTTTATCCACTTTTCATTCGGGCCCTTCAATTATCGATACAGAAGTGGTAGTAAATACTAAATGAAGTAGCAAACCATGTATTTATAAAAACTTATATTTCTTATTCTCAATACCATCTCTCAATTTCATACAAACTTCTTTTTGCTTTCAAGCAATACCAAGACCAATAAATGGCATCAGTCATAAAAACAAACACAGTGCGAAACCATAGATTTCAGACTGTCGTCTAGTCCAAAACTTGTAATTTAGTTGATCATTATAAGTGATTGATAATTGAAGGCATGAGAATGAAAACTGGATAAAATCATATGGTTTCATATGGTCTTTATCCACTTTTCATTCGGGCCCTTCAATTATCGATACAGAAGTGATAGTATATACTAAATGAAGTAGTAAACCATGTATTTATAAAAACTTATATTTCTTATTCTCAATACCATCTCTCAATTACATACAAACTTCTTTTTGTTTTCAAGCAATACCAAGACCAATAAATGGCATCAGTCATAAAAACAAACACAGTGCGAAACCATAGATTTCAGACTGTCGTCTAGTCCAAAACTTGTAATTTAGTTGATCATTAATTGATTGATAATTGAAGGCATGAGAATGAAAACTGGATAAAATCATATGGTTTCATATGGTCTTTATCCACTTTTCATTCGGGCCCTTCAATTATCGATACAGAAGTGGTAGTAAATACTAAATGAAGTAGTAAACCATGTATTTATAAAAACTCATATTTCTTATTCTCAATACCATTTCTCAATTTCATACAAACTTCTTTTTGTTTTCAAGCAATACCAAGACCAATAAATGGCATCAGTCATAAAAACAAACACAGTGCGAAACCATAGGTTTCAGACTGTCGTCTAGTCCAAAACTTGTAATTTAGTTGATCATTAATTGATTGATAATTGAAGGCATGAGAATGAAAACTGGATAAAATCATATGGTTTTATATGGTCTTTATCCACTTTTCATTCGGGCCCTTCAATTATCGATACAGAAGTTGTAGTAAATACTAAATGAAGTAGTAAACCATGTATTTATAAAAACTTATATTTCTTATTCTCAATACCATCTCTCAATTTCATACAAACTTCTTTTTGTTTTCAAGCAATACCAAGACCAATAAATGGCATCAGTCATAAAAACAAACACAGTGCGAAACCATAGATCTCAGACTGTCGTCTAGTCCAAAACTTGTAGAATGCATCCGCTATTGTCACGGAGAATGTTCATTCCAATTAGGATCAACGCTCGCCATTATTTCCCCGTGTTTTTGGAGCTTCCAACCATGGTAAATAATTCATAAATTAGGAACCCGTTCCTCTCGAACGGCCGCAGCGTGTGAATCGGACGAATTTGGCTCGAAAATAGTCACCTACAACGATCAGATATACAAATATTTGTAACCTAGACCGTGCGATTCGAATATTTTGCACGTCCGGTCCGAATAACAATGGCCTGGGACCGCACAACAACAAAAACAACCGGGACCCCCGAGAATACATTACGTAGTTCGGCGGGGTACGTGTAGATGGCGCTAGCTGTACGATTTTCTGCGCTGCGGTAGCGAATGTTGTACGTTGTTAGCGAGTAGCTTGTGTGTAATTATTATGTGAAATTTGCACTGTGATAATTATCAATTAATAAGTCGTTAATTTACGCGATCGCAGACAGACACTTAACGAGTAATTAAGTGTGGAATTATGTTGAATTATGCCATGTTAAAGGTGGAATTAAAATAATTTATCGTGTGTTTTATTTATTCTATGGTAGCTGTATATCAACGCGTAATTATTATACGTAGTATTTTTATTATATCGTTTTTTCTTCTCATCTTTCATAAAAAAATAATAATGAAGTTATTTTCTTTGGGTTCAGTGTGCTATTTTGCACTATTTAACTACTATTTTACTATATATTTAGTTTCGTTTAAATCCTGTTTGTTGATTTATCGCAATAAAGAGAATTAAAGAGAAGAAAATAATAGTCTCGAAAGTAAATGTCCTCTTCATGTCCAAACGGTGATTTTTTCTTGTTCCTTTTAAAAAGTTGGTCCTTAAAGCACCTTCTGATGCCGCCAGCTATTCAGTCGAGAGGTAATACTCTGATATGAGAGTAATTATGATAATCTTAATAATATTGTTATTATAATGACCTGTAATGGAGAAATCGCCCTAGCGAAACAAAATAATTTTAAGGTTTTAACGTAATCAGCTAGTCAATAGAAAGAGCTATCTGATTCCATCAAAATCTCAAAATCGACATTTTTGATTACTAGTGCGATTTCTCCATTCCAGGTTACTTAAGCGTTTTTCAAGGTCTGCAAGTATCAAAAGTTACTGAATTGGTTAGATGGTTTTTAAAAAAATCGACTAACCATATGAGAGTAATAATTTTCTTGTGACATTAAAAAAAATAAAATCCGTGCTCTAGATTCTGCAAGTAATATGTGAAAATAATGAAATATTTGTTTAAAAGCATCACAGTTTTGACTTTAAATCGATAATATTAACTTATTTGCAAAACAGGTACACATCATTCAAGGTACTTTTTTTGTGGAAAAAGATTCCAGTGGATTTATTATATATTTTTTCTTGCTTATACTTAAATGAACGCCTTAGTGGTGATCATTAAAACAGTATAATATTTCGACTGTACTTTTTCCATTAGACTGGTACCAGAGAGCCGATTTCAAGAAATTTATTGTTTAGCGGTCAAAACAAATGTTTAAAAAACTGTTTAAACCTTTTATTTTCTATTGTTTTCTGATAATTTTGAATTCGGAAGCCGAAGTTATTCGAAAAGTAAATTTCCTTTATATCCATGCTTTACAACTCCTGTAAGATTTGAGATCAATTAACACATAGTAGCCCATTCCCAAGGGGTCAACATTAAAAGAAAAGAAAGAAAAATTGTTTTACTACAATCCATTTACATAATACAGTTATTAACTTAATAAAATTAACTTTGTGAAAAATACAATTATCGAAGCCAAACGGCTATCCTGTCCAACAACGAATAAACTCCAACAAGTGAAAACTGTTTCTCGTAAGCTTTCTTCGGTGGAATCTGAATCTAAAAGCAGAAAGTCTGTATTGTATATAGTTTCTGGGAAAATCAGTGAAAAAAGGAACAAATATGCATTTATTTTCTCAAAAACTACTAACAATTTAAAATTGCTGCTTTCATATTCCGAAGAACCTACTTGGAAATATGTTAAGTGTTCTGATATCAAGCCACAAACATTCTTTTTTTATTAAGTTAGTAAATGTGAAATATAGAAACAATATCTGGACAAACAATATCTGGCCACCCTATCTTGTTTACCCCCAATGTTTGATACATATATTTATTTAACATTCTGTATCGGTGCAATATATAGTGTACAGTGCAGATACTACTTCTGGGTATTTTTGTATGGATTTTAAGAACGACTCAAATGGCAATAGTGACCCAGAAAAAGTTTATCTTATTTTTAAATACTTACAAAATGTAAATCCTACGCTTTTCTTCCCAGTATCTGTTGATGGATCATTAACTTTTGTGTTAAGACAACCAATTTAGACTGCGAGGTACAACACTGGACACCCAATATTTTGCTAAACTTTGTAGTACAACAAACAATATACTATGTGACCAATGTTGACGATTTTTTTCAGCACATTTTAATCGAAACTTTGACCACTAAAATATCGTTTTGCTTCTCCGTGTATTATAAACTGTAAGATTTTCATGTTTTCAAATTGCATGTTGAAAAAATCATCAAAATCGGTTGCAAGAGATTTTAAAAGTTATTGATCGTAAAAAGTTAGAAGCTGCTAACATAAGCATAGAAATATTTAATCAATGAAAGAATTCATGGAAAGAAGTTGTAAAAATAGTATGTCTAGTGATATGGAGTTGCTTATTAAAACAAATTAGCATAATGCGAATTTATTAAAGATCTACACCATATATTTAAACTGTAAAGCTAAAATTGCTATAGTTAACTTATCGCGTTATCCAACGATTAGTCTTAACCCGCAGGCGTTTAACATTAACAACCCCCGCTCGTTCTTCGACAACACACGTATACGTGTAAATTTACCCGAAGAACATATATTACTGTCCACGATATTGTTGTCGGAACTGAGAGGTATATTGGCGTGTAAATACACCCCATTATCCACCAATTTCAGGTATTAAATCATTCGGAATAATTGCTAGGCAGCCAACCGTCCGGACGACTATTATAGAACCACCGGTGCAGCCCGTCCTGCGCTGCTGCTGCTGCTGCAGTTTGAGCTGCAAGCGCCTCCTGGTGGTGAGAGGTGCTACGTCCGGAGCTCTATTTGCCCGACAGCATTGTTTTGATAACAGTCCGTGTCTAATTGAACCTGTCCAACTGCAATACATCATAATATTATAGTGCGTCCTCAATGGTTCAGTATATATCCACAAGTACTGACTATACAACGGATTGTTTGGTAATTTGCTATGTTGTTAATGGTAGAGAATGTTTAAAAATATATCATTAAAGGTATGTTTTAGCACTAAAACTAAAAAAATTAAAACTGTAAATGTGATTTTGATCAAATGTTGATCTAAAAGTTCTTTGAACATCTTTTGATTAAAACCTTTTAATGGTTGACACACCTGACTGAAATAATTTTGATTTTTATGTGACGTATTAGAAGTGCTTGCATAACATAGGCTTTCAAAGACTTCAATTATAGCAGGTTTGATTTCTGAAATATATACAGTAGTCATCATTGCACCCAGATTTTTGAGAAACCGAGATTCGAACGTAGGTTGAATATGGTATCATTGTATAGAAATTTTAAATGGAAACAAGTTCTTTTGTGCTTGTATTATCTCAAATTATTGATAAAACCTCTTTTTCCTTTTCACTTCCTTCCTCTACTAATATCTAAATACAAACAGATGAATTTCAATCGTGATCACAGGATATAGCGACACCATAAAGCTATGGATAGGTACATTATTCATGTTAATGTGGTACGTCACGTGTGAATAATGTGACCGTAGCCTTACTGATTTTATGCTTTCTTTGGCAAAACGTATGATTTAAAAACAATTTTTGCAGAAGTTGTTTCTTTTAAAATGATACCCCTCACAACCTGGATTGAAGTTCCACACCTGAATACTACTTCTGGTATATCAAGATATGTAAAATTGAATTGAAACCGATTTCAAAATGTATACTGAAACATATCAGATCAAAACATGCGATGAAAGTATTTTTCAGTGGATGAAAAACGGACACTTCTACGTTTTCTGCAACTGCTAAAATGTACATGTTTGATAACCATACCTTCTATACTATACAAAATTGACTGTTTCAATATTAACACGATTTTAATTTTGGTATTAATTGTATACCAAATGCAGACTTGTATCACTTCTTTAAATATTTTTTAGGCTCTATCGGTTCAAAACGTATATACACAATAATTTGTTGTTTTTAGATACCGGATGACACACGGCATAGGTACACCCGTTTTTCTTTTCTTTGCTTATAAAGCTGGACGAATGAAATTTGGGAAAGTGTTAACAGACAAAAAATGCAATTCTTTGGGATACTCTTGAGGCTAATATGACTTCCCGGTTTTCCGGAAATGACGTCATCATTTAAATGTTAAATGGCACCCTATATTCTTTGTGTGATGACAGGATGACATTCTGAACACAAAAACATATCGATCGTCAATAAAAATTTTGTGTATTAATCTAGGTGGCTATGAATTGGTTAAAATAGTCTAAAATTGTCAAATAAACACTAAGTAAATCGACTTTGGCCGACATTGCATTACTGGCGCCCTCTAGCGTGATTTAATTGGTTTTTGGCAAAGTCATTTTTTTCACGGGTACCCAATGGCCACACCGTGATTATTCGATAGATAACATCTATCCGATTACAATAATACCAAATAGTTGATATTTTGTTGAAATTCGTAGCGTACAAATACTGTTAGAAGCAAGGAAATGGAAAAAAATATTGACCTAATGATCAAAGTCAGCGTACAAGTGAAAGTCACTCAATGGACTACTCGAAAGAAGTACCCTGATTATTCGAGCAAAAACATTTTTCCGACACAATGGTACCAAAGGCGTGATATTTTGCTGATAATCGTAGTGTGAAAAACTGACGTTTAAGGGTACTTCCTTTCACCATTACGACTTTCACCATTACAAAACTAGAACCTGCACACACATAAGAACCCACAAATACTATAAAAGTAAATATACCCAAACATTGCTAACAAATACCATCAATAAATACAATCAACTACCGGACCACCTAAAGAAGTTACCAGTGAAAACTTTCAAAATACAAATTAAGAAAATGCTCATAGAAAACAAAATATAGAGACGAACAACGAATGGAAGCAAACGTACCCTCAATACCGTTAACCCGAGGAATGGAGACTCGGACACTCATCCTGATTGAAAATATCACACAAAGAATACGGGTGCCATTTAAAATTTCAATGATGAGTCATTTCCAGAAAAACCGGATGTCATATTAACCTCAAGAGTATCCCAAATAAATGCATTACATTACATTACATGTCTATTAACACTTTCCCAAATTTCATTCGTCCAGCTTTATAAATAAAAATTGTTTCTAACACATATTTGTTATTTAATTTTCTCTCCCAAAAGACACAAAAAAATAACTGTTTAAATAATTCTGATAGAAGATAAAAAACTTGGTCAAAAAATAACTTCAAACAAGTAATAACAAACGTCGATAATCTATGTCTATGTCCTACTGAAACAAAACCTCGCATCTGCTTTTTTAGTTGTTTGGTTTAATATATAAATTTCAAGAATTAAAAATTATCTCTCTCTTTCGTATAACGCAAAAAATGTAAATGTGTTTCAGTAAACACTACAACAGTAAATCTAGAAAATACGAATTTTCATATTGAACGTTTTGTTTTAAGGGTCAGTGTAATCTACAGTTACACATATTGTTTCTAAGATTGTCAATTTTTTTTTTGTCATGGTGTACAAAAAAAAGAATGTACTATAGGTCCAAGAGATACAATGTTGTTAAAATTGACAATTTCATAGTTAGTTGATTACTGCCATCTTGTGTGAATCAATGCGGAATCAGTTGTTATTCTTTTCAATTAAAATGCCACATGAGTACAGCAACGAAGTGTTGTGTCGTATAGTGTTAGCGTGAAGTGTCACTAATGCCGTATTTCCAACAATAAAAATAAAATCATTTGGCGTCCTGCTAGACTATTTTTAAAGAAATCAACCTCTGGAAAAAGTCGTCATCTCAGCTTGTCGTCAATCTCATACAATGTTGTTAAACCGGAGATTCTTATTTCATCTCATGATGTCAGTCTAATTCACGTATAAATACACATTATTTATTTATAAATACATAGTCACGTATACTTGTTATAACAGGAGTATCTGATTCAGACCAGAGAGGCTCGACCTCATTAAAATTATAAATATGCAAGCGTTGATCATTACAGCGGCATTTATTTTTCATACGTACGCCTCGAGCTTATACCGTATTATTATAAACAGATGCCTCTCTAAGATATACTTATACTTATTATGATTACGTGTCGTTAATTAAATAACTGATAAGTACATCCTTAATGCAGAGAGCTTATGAAGAGCGATGCTTTATTTGCTCATGGAATATATAAACCAAGGACCACACACGGCACTGCGTATGCGATAATACTGCCGTGTTCCATATATACAGTGGTACGATTAACTTCCAATTTAATGCATAAATAAACGCGCAATCAATAAATGTAATATTTTCTGTCGACGCGTCATACATTACTCTCTGCGATTGCTTGTTTACTGTCGTCGGAGTTCGGACTTCCCAGAAGGCCACTTAGTGCATAATTCCCACACTGTTAATGTCTAGCAGTATTCCAATGGTACGAAACCAGATGATAGCATTATTATGTTGTTTAGAGAAGCTACATTCCTGTGGCTTTTTATTACCAGCCTGTTTAAAATGTTTGAGATGTTGACTAAAATTTGAGAATGAATCTGGCTGTAATCAGTTTGATGTGACGACTTTATATCAAAATTTTAAAGTTATGTCCGTAGAATGCAAGAAAACAGGGGTAGGAACTCATGTCTTCCATTCTTGCAGACACGAAACCCCTTGATTTTTTTAGCAAAACAACCTCCAACATAACTCTGGGCTTCTATAAAAATAAGTTCAAAAAGCCAATGTTCTCTGGCAGTGGCCACTAATATCTTATGATATATCTCAAATTGAACTTCTATAGGACTCAGGGAGAAGAAGATTTCATATTTTAATGTACCAGCCGCCGCTGCCAGCCGTTGGCGCCAGCCGTCGCCGCCAGCCGTCGCCGCTAACCGCTGTATAGGAAACGTGCCTTAAGAATCTGGGTCCAAATGTTGCTTGACGAAACATAAAGCACAACACATCAGTATGTAGAAAACAGTAACGCACGCAAACACATCAGAAAAGAAATGTTTTATTTTCGCTCTTTAAAAATGAATTAATTTTATTATTATAGATACTGTGTGTACAAACAAACGTAACACGTCATTAACTTGTTTGTTACTGAAAATTTTACAAGAATAATCCTTAAGCTAAGTGTTAGGCAATGACTTAAATTATGAATACGAAATTCTTTTTAATATATAAGGTGACTAATTTGTAAGGAACAGATCAAATTCAATCGAATTAGATAAAAAAAAGCAATAATCTGAATACCGTTTACTAAATAAACAGTTTTTCATGGCTGGTAATTCCTAATAATACATATTTCTAGAGCATCATCATTAATGCAAGTGGATAGAGTTAGATATATTAGCTAATTTATAGGAACTCTACAATATTGTAATGATATTTCCAGCGGCGCCTTATGCCATCATGGGGTCGTGGGCAATTTTGAATTTGGGGGCCCCCATATACCGTGTTGAATCAAGAATTACTTTCTATACAAAAACAATAGATACTAATACTAAATAAAATCATAAATAATAAGTAAGGTATTTGACTTTTTTGCAACATCATTTAATATAAGTAACTACATCGTTATTTAAAGCAACAAATGAATATTCTTAAGAAATACAAAATAACAAAAAATAGCTTAATAATTTAAAAAGCCAAAATTCGTAACAAATAAAATATAATATTATCTTAATTAATAAATGGGCATTCTTAACAAATAAAAATAAATAATTTTACAGATTAGGGAATCTAGATATATTCCTGCTTCAACAGCTTTTTTTTAATATTTTGCATATTGCAAACACTGCGATAGTTCATTCTTAAATACGCGAGTCACTATCTATTTCCTCTGGATATGTACATACTTATTAAATTTGTAATGCAGTTTTCATAGTCTTTTGGAGATGTTTGTTTTAATGAACTGTAATTTCCTCTTTCTTTTGCTAACATTGTTGGTTTCATAATCTTTATTCTTAGTTATGCATTTGTAAGAAGCAGACCAAATTCACTTTTTTTTTTAATATAACACCCTGTCTATATTCCTGTTCAAAGGTCCCTAAGATCAGTCGTTTAAATGATACAAAATCATTAAATGATAAAAGAAGCAATAATACCTTTACCTCTTAGAAGTTTACAAGAAAAAAATAAATGTTTTTGAAAATGATTTAACCTATAAACACAAAATACTTTTGAGTATATACTATGATTCATTTCTAAGCCTTTAAAATTTGTAGCTTAAGCAATGTCCTAAAACTTTTATTGGAATCTTTTTCTTGTCAACTTTTTAGAAGGAAAAGTTACATTACTTCTTATACACACTGTGTAAAGATTTTTAAAGGTCAGCATTTTGAAGATCGAGTTTTTATAGTCATGTCATTTTTGCAGAATAGATTTCCATAACAAAAGAAAAAGTGTGGTCTGAAAGTCATCTATGTATTTATACAGTATTTTCTCTTCTTCAGCTTTGTCAAGGGTTTCTCAAATTAGATGTTTATTTTATGGCAAAAAATGAGTTTAACTGCTAATCCTGCCTCTAGGACTAATTGTTAATTTATAGTTTATTAAAGACTTGTTTTGGCCCCCAATAGGCATAGCAAGAGCGCAAAAATACAATTCAATATTCTTGCCACGGTAGTGAATGTGTTAAAAATTAGTTCGTGCCTCGCTGAGATGTGCTTGCAACGGTAATGAGGATTGGCATGGTGTGGTTGTCTATTATAGAGTTTCCAAAATACTTGTATCGAGCCCCCCTGTTGTTGGGGGCCCCGGGCAAATTCCCATTTTGCCTATGGGATAACGCGCCACTGGATATTTCTGATAAAGAAGAAATATATGTGCCCAAAATAAACTTGTGCGATCTGAATTTCATTGACACGGCATAATAAATACTCGTGACAGCACATTCTCAACAAACAAGTAACAAAATCATTACAAAATCTAATTTAAATAAAGTGAATACATTATTTTATGACATTATTTTAAACAAGTGACCATAAAATAAGTTTCTAGGATACCATGTGAGTTGGTATAAAAGAATGTGACAAAACAAAATTCAATGCATCATTAATCCAAGTTCCAAGCAGCTGAGTCAGCCGGTTTTAAAATGGAATAACATCCACATTATAGGTATATAAGTACCTTGTTTTGCTCTCAGCTGTTATTCTTCTACAACAGTACCAACGCTATGAAGCTATTAATTTTCATTCTATTGTTTCTTGCACTTGGCCTATCACAAGCAAGGTTACCGCCAGGTTATCCACAACCAGAAGAAGAAAATTTCGAATACGATCCACAAAAATGGTAATTGTTGTACTTAAATATTGTTTCTCGATGAGGTAAGATTTAAAATATCGTGTTACGAATTCTTACTATTTTTAGGTTGCTGGAAAACATACCAAGAGCATTATCGGATTCAAGAATTTGACGGACGAATAAAAATTAGTTAAGTACCTACTGTGTTGACCATTTATTATCGTGCACTTATCATAGAAGCATATTAGCTGTAATGTGTTATATTGTTTTCCATAAGAAATTTGTACAAAAATGTTAAAATGTGTTTTGGTAATACATAGTTGATTATAATAAAAAATTAGATAATCTTATAGTTTTTTTTACTTTTTACAATTGTTTTAATATGACAGTTATTTAATTTTTAAATATATTGTTCTTCCATTGCATTTTATTAAAATAACGAAATACTATCATTTTCATTAATTTTTTGTAAAATGTTTCTGTATTTTTGTGCCTTTGGGTTGAATATTGAGTACGAAATATGACAGAAAGATAACATTTCGAAAATTAGACATTGTACAGATCTTTCTTGCATAATTGTATGAAAATATGTATTCATAAATATATTCCTCATAAGTAATATCTATTTTAGGACATGCTACAGTTTCAATTCATCATTGAGTACAACTACAAGACGTAACTACACAACTACGGCAGGTATAGGTCGAGTTGTGCATTGTGCTCATCATAATAGGCTATTTGTATCCATTTCAAAGTTTCTAGTAGTAGCAGAGTAACTTAACCAGAGGATTAGTTTGCGGCTGGTAATATAATTGGAGTGTAGCGGCAACGCATCAATCTTGCCGAAGCACAGCTGCCCCCCCATAATCATTGTTATTAGCACTCAAATGTGTCGACCTATCTGTTTGGGTCGTTTTGGCTGCCGGCCGAAAGCAATCAACACTATAATACTTATGTATATCATCAATAAATGACTTATTCCGCAAATAATAAAAAAAAATCCGACAGGTAGGTAGGTATTTATCCTGCTATTTGTTTATATTTCCATATATACCTACAAGAGTTAAATTTTTCAAAATACAAAAACTAGCAGTAATATGTAATATACTTTTTCTTTTTCCACGTTTCTCATTTATGACAACATCACAGATTCTCTTACATATATGATTTCATGATCGTAATAATTAGTCGACACAATAGACGGATACAAGCTCAAATACCATGGATGCTACTCCACCTGACCATAATTGGTCGGTAATCTGAACATTCTTTTGTTTCTAGTATTTAAGTCATTAGATATAATTAGAACATGTGTGAGTGAGGGGTAAATGTGAGTACGGCTGGATGAACTGGTTTTCCAGCTATATCTACATGTGGTCATTTGGATGTAATGGACTTAATGATATCACCTCGGGGCTTAAATCTATTATAAGTAATTAGATTTGTGTAATGAGTATAGGATAGGTATTTTGTATCGCTACAATTACCATGAAAATATGTAAATATTGATAGAGCAGATGATGGTGTGCTAGAATATCAAGTTGAATAATTATGAACTTTAATAATTGAGGAGGCTAAAATAAACCCATAAGGACATGAAAAAGCTAAAGTTTTAAGAAGAGTTGAGGGATATAAGTTTAATTTTAAAGATAATGTTCGCTGATAACGACTATCTTTTTAGTACGGGAAGAATAACAAAAAATAAGTAAAAACATGTTTGGAATAATTATAATATGTGTGCGATTGACAGTGTTTGAAATTTGTATGACCGATTTGGTTAAATATCTGATGTCTATACAGGTATCTGAAAAAATTTAGTCTTTCATTTAAGAACCAAGTAGTCTCTATTTCGTGAAGTTAATAGTTATTTAACCAACAAGTATATTAAAAAGAGCGATTAATGATCGAGACTGTTTAACGCTACGAGCGTAGCGAGAGCGTTAATTGTCGAGATCATTAATCGCCGTTTAATATTCGAGTTGGTTACAAAATTTTTCCGTCGATCGTATTCTTCTGGCGGCGTCTACATAGATTTTATTCGTCGATGTCGTTTGAGGTTATATGACCATTTATGTAATTTGACACTGACAGTTCTAAACTGCGTGCCTGTATAACGGAATGTTTTGATTGGATGGTTTTATTTTACGTATGTTCGATTGGCTATAATGAAGTCGTTTGGCTATAACAAATCATGCATTAATAGAAATCGTGCATTAATAGAGCTTTTTAATAAACGATTTTCTATTCAGTAAAAATACTCATAAATAAACGATCGACGGAAAAAATTGTTAATAACTATTTGCTAAAATGACTGATTGGAGAAGTTATTTATGAATTTTAACGTTTAAAATTCAAGGAAAAAAATTAAATTAATTATTGAAATATTTCTCAACTTCCCGTATACACAGTTAACAATAATTTTGCAATTCACTTGAATTTTTGTCTGACGTTACAAGGTAAATCTCCCGATGTCAGAAAATATGATAGAAAGCAGTTATGTTCATTATAAATATTTATTTGTGAAAGTATCAGCTGTTGAATGTGATAATTTTATGATATTATTTTTTAATTATTATAAAATTATTTGCTAAAATGACTGACTTATTGGAGAAGTAATTTTAACGTTTAAAATTCAAGAAAAAATTAAATTAATTATTGAATTAATTTTCTACTGCCGGTATACACAGTTAACAATAATTTTGCAATTTACTTGAATTTTTGTCTGACGTTTACATGGTAAATCTCCTGATCTGTCAGAAAATATGATAGAAAGCAGCTATGTTCATGCATGTGTTAAATTGCAATTTTTTATCTTTATAATAATATTGTATTTTTTTTATAATAATGAAAATGATCGATAATTCAGTAATAAAAGTTATTAAAGTAAAAGATTGTTAACATTAGTCAATTTTTGATTTTTGGTGTTACAATTAAAAATATTCATTTCTGAAAGTATCAGCTGTTGAATGAGTAAATTTTATGAACGGGGTGATTTGACAATTCTAACGTGTAGCTCTAGCTTTGAATATTTAAAACATTCCATAGAAACAATTATTTTGAATTGCTCAGGGTGTTGTACTTTTTAATTACCTTTTTTTCATCCTTTTTTTGTAAGAAAATGCAGCTTAGAAAACAAATAAAATAAGTACTTACTGTTTTTTTTTATTTTTTACCTTTCTCACTGAGTAGATTTTGACATTTTAAAATATGTGGAAAAGGCATTATTCTAACATGCAACTGGACACAAAATTTACGTTGGAGTTTTAAATTATGCATTAAAAACCTTATATATCTACAGTAATGAATTCGCTTAGTCGTTCATTTCATACCAGAAAGTTATTTCTATAAACAGAATTTGCAGAAATTTAGGTTAGACGATAGCGATGGCGATGGCTAGGCGGTTTTACAATTTTTTTTATCGGTTACGTCAGGCAATGCAAAACAGGCCACAAAATCTCATCTACTTTCATTACTTTACTTTTTTATTCAACCCAATATGTGGACTTTTGTAGAAGATACACAGTTTCAAGTAAAAGTTAAAAGTCTGTACTGTCTTTACATAGTGAGAAATATACTAGAAATATAGAGAAATATAGTGAGAAACATAATTACAGTCTGCAATTTCTCAGGATATATTTTTAAACATCCATCTTTTAACAAGAAATAGACTTATACTCCAAATCAGTAACTCAGTAAAATCAAGAAACAAACCAACGAGAATAGATTAGCATTGTCAAAATACTTGAGAACCTGAAGTGTTTTAATTACTTTTTGACCTAAACGGAGGCCATAATTTAATTGGTGGTCTGTAAAGCAAGGAAAGTTTTTTTTGTCGAAAACAGCTAGAACATACGACAACCTTGATGATTTTCTTTCAAATGTGCTGGAAAAGTCATAATTATCGAAGCAGTAGTTCAATGGGTTATAAAAAGGTGTTCGAAATTGTTTGTCCATGATTGTATTCACATATTTATTTAACGTTAGTACAGTGGAAAAAAGTAAAAAGAATAATAAATGACCAATAATAATCAATTTGAGCCTTCCTTAAATATTCCTGGACTATTTAGGAAGACCAAAATGCTGGTGTGTTTTCAGCTTTCTTTCTATTGTAAGTTAGATTGTTACAACTCAAAAACCCAGCAATAGAAAACTAGATTCCGAAGAAATATAATGAAGATTAGAATAGAAATCGAGATAAAAGAGAACAAGGAAAAACAGAAACAACATTGACCATTGTCACATAAAATGTGTCTTCAAAACAAACTCCAGTCCTACCATTAGAGAAATAAAAAGACAAAACAACTGTGTATACAAAATATTAAACAATTTTATTTTCTACCAAAGGAAGTAATCCAAACAATAATCAACCTTATTCCTTTGTAACATAATATTATATTGGCAAAAAGTCACCCATATCAAAATATCAAATTTTCTATAAACATCTGTAGTCGATGTCCATTTCATAGCAGAACAGACGTCGCTTTATAGGGCCAGAAATCAAGCTGGATTCAATATTGGCTCGCGGCTCCCGCCCGCACGTCTATTCATCCCCCGACGCGTCTTTTAAAGTTTGAACCCCTCGCACAACATTAAAACAAATCCTTTTGCAAAGGGTGAAATCCCTTCGGGCCGTATGAGTGTCGTAGGCGATATACCATCCCAGGAGTGCCACTTTCTATAGGGCCTAATCCATTTTTTCAATACAGATGTCATTTATATATATATGGCGCATCGTCGACGCAGTGTTAAGGGATTAGGGGCGTCGGGCGTTGTTCGCGCGGGCGACGCAGAGAGAAAAGATATAGGAAGTGAGGAGAAATATGGCGCGCTCGGAATGGATTTGTTTCCATAAACTGAAACGAGTGCTCGACGCGATATAACGTACTTGTCAGGGACGATAAAGGGCTTTTACTTGAACTGAAACAATAGCCTGACGATTGAATGGGAAGCATCATTCCGGATTTATTTCAATTGACGGTTTACTCGCTTTTTGAATATACTCGTGTGGGTATTTGTTATGAAGGGTTTTAGAGTACGTAACTAAGATATAAATGTTGAAATGTTGAGGTGAATTGAATTAAATTTTATTTTTCTGTTTCATACACCTATTTTGAAGTTGAAGAACATTACCTCATTAATTACGTCATAGTTATTTAAGTTGCAAGGTATTTGGGGAAAAGAATTGGACTGATAGAGGTCGATGTTGCTTATTACGATTAATTTAAACTAAAAGAAGAATTAAAATAATATTTGCTGATACACTAATATAGCCTAGGACACGAAAGAAAGAGAATCCTGTCACTCGACAGGCTACATATTTTCAACTGAGTTGTAAGCATGGAGGAAGGAAACGAATGCTATAAGCTATTTGCTGGCCCTGCAAATATAATTATTGGATTATGTTACAATTTCAGTTTCAGTTTCAAAGAACACAAAGAAAATACTATGTTATTGGTTAGTTTGACTTTCTAAAGAATCTATTATCATAAATGTTGGAGTTGCTATCATTCTAATGTTGACAACGTTAAAGATAGTAAACGTATTTTATTCAAAAGACATCATTTTCCACGAGACAAAATTATTTTCATTATACAGAATGCTGCATTTAGCTTAACCGTATCATTGTTAGCTGTACCTTTTTTTGCAGATATTGTCTTACAACTTTATCAGAATTTAAAAAAAATCTCCATACAGGTCAGTCTAATGTTGTTGAACTATTGTTGAACATTTTTAAATATCCTTTTCTTGAGTTTGTTTAATGGAAGACCCTGTATATTATTTGCTGGTTGCAATGACCTTTAACTTCTTTTGAATTTATATTAATTATGTAATATATATTTGTTTTAACTAGTCCTATTTTGTGATATTTAAAATAATAAGAGTACATACGCGAACATGTAATCTACATATTAACTTAAAATATATCACTGTATACAATACACTCTGTTTGATGGTTTGACAGAAATGTTTAGGGGCTGACAGAAGGGGTAATTTAGAAAATATTTAATCCGACTTATTCTGATACAAAGTATTAGGGTTATCAAGATATTAACAATTTTATATGAAATTTCAAACGAATCCTGTGACCAAAAATGTCAAATTATTATTAAAGTAAATCCTAAACCCTGTGCATTTTGCTGACTTCTGAACGTTCCGATTTTATTTTGTAGAATTTGTACGGTCACAAGCTTTTGATTTTGATTTGTTTTTAAATGTCTATCAAAAAACATCAAAAACTCCACTTAGTTATCAATATTACTTGTATTATTATCATTCACATTTTCCCAATTTTAAATTGTTTTACCAGAACCCTTTTTAGGTATATATTTTTGGTTGCTTCGCAAAAGTTGTAGGATGGTTTTTGTGTGTGAGCGCGCGAACCCCAACAATAAAACGTCTGTGCTTCACTTAAACAAAATTTTCAAGAGTCTACTTGAAAGTATAAAAAGGTTTAAGATTTACGTATATTGAACGTTTAATATGACGTAGATTTACATCACATTGAAGTATCTAGGTCATCGGGTTAGTTCGCTGTAAGCTTGCAAAAATATCAAAATATACTTATGCATAAAATATATACTGCATAAAATATAAAATTTCGTAATAAATTGTTAATATAACTACCCAGCACACTAAATACAGAGCATGTTACGGTTCTGTAATAGTGTACTAACCTTTAAATTTCAAATATCACAAAAGGTAGTAAAATTATAATTACATTCTAAATGTAAACTGCAAAGACCTTAAGGGGGCCTTTATCCATACACCAGTTACATGCAAAATACGGGCGCTTAAAAATCAGATCGGACTCGAAACGATTGCATTGATGTGTAAAAGTAAGGTACTGTTGGAATGTGTAAGCATAGGGCATTGTTCCGAGATAAATATAAAATTCAACCGCGCTTGCTTTAATCATGAAGTTAATTAGAGAAAAGAAGCTAATTTTCGACACAATATTCTGGTTAATATAATATGTTTTCATGGTGATTGAGCCAATAGCATTAATCCCGGAACAGGAGCTAATATATGGGTGACATTTTAAGACATAGCTCTTTAAATTAATGAATTAATACGAACTGTCACCGCGGAGCTCTGTAAAGAAGGTTTCTGTAATAAAGTCCACCGGCCGAGACAAGGGAGAAGAGTGCCAACAGCTCAGATCAATAATAACTAACAGTTAACAACAACTACAGTAGCTGCCAATTGGCAAAGGGCAGAAATCGGCTGAACAAATTAAGTAAGTATATACTTGTTTATACACAAAGAGTCCAGTACAACGGTTCACCGTTAGATGGAACCACATCCTGGGCGTACGACAGACTCAAGGCCGACGTTGATCGCATTAGCATAAACGCCACTTTTAAGAGGGTTTGAAGTTGGGAAATAATATACAGGGGTTTTATTTAAAAATCTCAAGAAAAAACTATTTGAAAATTATTATACTGCCACGATCACATACTAACTACATATCTAAGTTTTAATGACATCAGAATCTATATACAGACTAAAATGTGATGTGTTCCGAATGTTTTAAGGGGTAAATGTTATGAATAAGAAACCAATCAACGTATAGTCAAAAGTTAAGTTGTTGATAAGTATTTATTATTACTACCTACTTTCTTTGCTGTCGAATTTATAGGTGGATTGTAACTTAAGCAAGTTACTTAGGGCGCATTTTCTAACAGCAGAGAACGTTATGAAGATCCGGTATATCATCGCGTCACCTTTTCAACAGACTTCTTCTTTTTCTGGTTCATTTAGGGTTAAGTTATCGCTTTTGATGTTATTGTAGTTTTGCTTCTTCAAAGTAGGAATCTCTCTTTCAAAGTATAGGTTTCTTTCTTGAAAGTTGGCCAATGATAGATAACGTCTTGGTAGCTAATCTGGTACAAATTTGTAGTGCAACATTGAACAAGTTCTTATTTTACGGAATTAAAATTAAAAATCAATTGTTATTGGTGGTTTACCCATAATTAATCGGCCAATACCATCAAAACGAATGACAGTTTAATACTAATATGTGTAATACACATTTCCCAACTCTTCGCAGGCCCGCAATGAAGCAATTTCAGGCTAATTTAAACAATTTTCGGGTACTCGCGACCCTTCCTTCCCACCCTTAATCAAATGATATAAAAGCCATCTCTGCCGCCAACTTAATTCCGAATATGAGCCTCTAAACGAAATTTCTGGCCGAGATTATCTCGCCTCCCAAACACAGTTAACTTAATTAACAAGATATTAAAACTTTAAAACAGTCCTCCAGATGTGATTCGGATTATCTAGGCCCCGGCTCTTCGTCGAGTCGTATAGTTATCCAATTATGATTAAAAGGTTAGTAAGAACGTATTAATTAGTTACTGAGAGGGTGCGCTACTGCTGCTGTGTTACTGTTAACGACGCCTGTGATGCTGCTGCTCCTGCTGCCGTTGGGCGCTAATGCATGGGCCCCCGATATCTGGGCGATAAATCAAATTAGTCAGCTAATCCTCGGGTTTGAGCAGTGTCGCCTACGCGTCTGGGGACTCGCTAACATCCCTAAATAAATGCTTTTGAATATTAACTTCCATTAGTCTGATGGATGTATTGACAACAATAAGCCAACACATTGTATAAAAGTACTATAGTATTAATAAAATTATAAACCCCTAACCACAACAAGTATTTTAGAACCTAAATACGTATTTCAGCAACTAAGTTGCCATCTTCAGTAGAAACTAAAAAGAAAAGAGATTAGCACTTCATAGTATCTTTACTGGATATTGTCCAAGCAAATCACTAGTGGAAGTGACGTCCATGTTAAAAATTAGCCTATATATACCCATTGTTCGTCACACCTCAGTGAATTTTGATCACTGAAGCGTAAAAAACATGTTTTAATTAAAGCAGGTCAAACAATGGCGAACTAGGTATAGGACCCCTGTCTGAATTTATTAATTTATCTCTATTCAAGTGAATAAAGATACTTTCCAAGCTGTTTAGTTCCCTATTATTTGACACAGCTTTTACAAGTTTTAAGTCATCTACAACTACTTTATGACCTGTGTCTAAAATATGTTGAGCCACACTCGATTTTTCAAAACGATTATATTTAAAATGAGCTACATGTTCTTTGAACCTAGTTAAAATTGTTCTTCGAGTCTGGCCAACGTATTCTTTTTCACAGTCATGACATTTGATACAATATATACCAGATTTATCAAGTATATCTACCTTATCCTTTGGGTTTCCAAGAAGGTTTTTTATGCTATTATGAGTCGAATATGCTATACAGAGATTTTGTGATGTAAAAATACTTCTCAAACCCCTCGTATATGCACAATCGAACGGTATTTTAACATATTTCTTCTTTTCTACAGACAAAGTATACTTTGTCTGTAGAAAAGAAGAAATATGTTAAAAATCAACTGAAAAAAGTAAAAAAAAGGATAACGTTACTGTCTCGTAACGATGGAACATGGAAAAAACACACGACTTTTCTTCTCTGTATGATTGGTGGCGCTTATCAGCTGGAGGAATGATGTTGATATTCTCATAAAATCTAAATACTGCAAAGCTTGCAAATTTTGGAATAAGAAAAGTAAATAAGAAAAGGAATGCATATATCACGTGCAAAAACTAATGGCACTCGTCCCCGCCATTTGACAAAAACCAGTTAGGGCCTCGAAGAAAAGGGGAAGTCATTCGTCGTAATCATGATTCAATTGATAAAATGAAGAAAATAAAGCTGGGCGACACTGTATCATAAATTCTGACCGATGAAATGCCGCAGCACGAGAATTGTCCACCTGGTGATTTCATTTTCATTTTCACTTTCAAGTGGCAAAGTAATTGTGGATATTGCAGCAAGTATAGCCATTTGCGTTGTCATTGATCCATTATCCAGCCTTATGAAGATTATGGAGGTATTATGTATGAGCATGTTTTCAGAACCATCGCTGACTGATACTGCAAAACAGGCCCGTCTGTCGTCAAAATCAAACAGAAAGAAACAAAAGGAGGACAATGTTAATTTGAAAAGATAATTATATGGTCCAGACATCGCCGACTATAGAAAAATATAACAATTCTATACATCAAAGTTAAACAATTACTTTAAACGGTGTTTTCTTAAAACCACATTTTTCAAACTGGCCGGAAAGATAACTTCAACTGATCTCCGCCAATTCACTTCAAATTTTATATGCAGCTTCAGAACAATATTATCTAGAGAAGTACGTACGGATTTTACGATAAGTTCGAAACTTTTTTTGTTATAAACAATTTTTAACCGAATTTTGTACCTAGAAGTGATAATTTGTGTTCAAACGTGCGCCATTTTGTTTTAAAGCGGAATTTTCCGTACGTACTTCCCGAGATAATCTTATATAGAATCAATTTTTTTTTTGTTTTTATGGCTAAGTAAAAAACTGCGTGCAAAATATTTCCGGCCGTGCAACCCTGTCCGCCGGAAGAGGATTCCTTTGATGTCCTCCAACGCTGCTATTTCTTATTTATTTGTGTTTTTTTTATTGTGAATATTCCTCAAAATATGAACAATAAGGGGCTTTAAAGAGATTTTGTAACTCATTTACTATATTGTAAAAAATATACCTACAAAATCGGCTATTTTTTCTCGCGCTAGAGTGGCATTGCCCCTTAAAATTATCGAGACACTGTCCATACAATTTATTTATGTTTATTAACATGGGTTTGTAGAATAGTCAAATGTGTTGAGTACATCTCTTTTCTATTCATGATTATTTCCAACTATAACACATTCCAATACCGCATTAACATCCACCAAAAAAAACTGTCCTTTGGGGTGTAGAGTTCGTGTAAAAGCACGTCATTTTTGACACGTCGTGCAATAACCCAAACTGGGCCATGTAATTAAATTGTCACCTAGTTGAGTGGCCCAGGGATTATAGTATTGAATTCACGCTGAATGGAAAACATTTTATATGAAATAATAACATTACGTCATACAATGTAACGACGACGTGGTGTTGACTTTGACGACGGGAACAGATGCCCTATAAATAAGACACAAAGTGCCTTCGCAACCTTTGATTGACACATTCTCTCCCAAAAGGGCCAGCTTCCACACTCTATGCTGGAAGTTTCATTCAATCTTCGAGCTTGGCTGCCCACCCCGATTTAATAATATTGCGCCACTGGCGTCGACCGTAGCTGTCAATCAAAACAGGCAACAGTATACAGTAGTAAAAGTACGGTATGCTTATTTGCACACCCTTGTATGCAGGCGGTTGGATCGCTCCTTTCGCATGTTTTCCTCGCGCAATATGTTTTGTTATAGCAGCGTGTGGTACGGGTTTGGAGCACAGCTCAGTAACTTTGCAGAAAACAAGTTAATTGACGTACCGGATTTCAACGGACGGAGGTGTGAACTGTATGGAAACAACTTCTTTAAAGTCGATGTTTCTTTTGTGTTCTTTGTACTACAATATGTTTCGCACGCATACATATGAGAGGCAGAATTTCCGCAGATATGAACAATATCTAAGTCGTCTAAATTTACATGAGTTCCTCCGATCCCTTGAAAAACGAGTCAAGTTTTATGCTTCAAAACTTGCACACAAACATCCATCGCCTTCGTATATACTACTCGCATATTAATATTATTGCTCCATACAGTCTGGCAATAAATAATAATAAATCTTTCAAAGAACAAAAGGTACCTTATATCCACCAAATGTATTACATATTTTATCTACGTCTCACATAATATAATAAGTTCATTGCATACGTATCTATGACTATATACAGTGAAACTTCTCTAACTCGAATCAGCAAGGGGCGGGCACAAGCACAAATTCGAATTAGGGAAAATTCGACTTACAGAAAAATGCGATTCTTTTTTAAATTTTATTACATAATACAGGATACAGATATAAAACCGAACATTAACTCTTAGCAGCCTAAAAATATGCATATGTGTGTTAATGTAATAAATAAGTACATACTTATTATATGTAAAACGTGAAAAGAAAAACTAGTTATTTGAAAAAATCAGTAATTTTTTTTGCTTTAATATTTTATGGCCCTTAAAACAACGGGGATTTTTCGACTTGCCAATAATAAGCAATTTCAACTTTTCGGTACCACTCAGGTTACTCCCAACCATAACGGTAATCCTCTCCTTACAGTGTTTGCCACCAAAGCATTTTTGCCCTTTAAATGCAAGTGTTTTGTTGGGCAAACATTTACAGAAAACTCCCCTCTCGTCTCCATTAAAAATGTAATTTTCATCGTATCGGCTGATTAATCTAGGTAAAACATTGGTTTGCCATTCCTCACTACATTGCAAATCTGCAGAAACACTTTCACCACACAGTGACATTTCAGTGATATTATGCCTCTTATTAAACTTATCTAACCATCCTACACTAGCTGAAAAATCGTCCCGTCCCAAAGCTACGGCAAATTCTTTATCCTTTTCTCTAATTAAAGTTCCCGAAAGAGGAACATTTTTAGCACGTACTGTAGTGACCCACTTCAGCATTGCTTCATCAATATCATTATTGACACAAGTTGTAAGTCTTTTTCGTTTACTGTTGAACAAATGATCACCTTGCTTTCCTAAAAGTTTGTCCTTGTTCTTCAAAATTGTTGACAATGTGTTGGGGGGGATTCCAAATTGTTGCGCTATATCTTTCTTTTTCTTTTCACCTTTTTCTACCTCCGAAATTAATTTAAATTTTTCACTCACTGTTAAACACTTTAAATTGCATTTTGACATGTTTTCTGTTATCACTAACTTACCCTCTAACTGCATAATACACCTGCCAAGAAACTGCAATTCCAGCAGCGATCGATAAGTTTCTTTCTGTCGTCGAGTGGCCGCAAATTGGTGAATCCCCGAATCATCGGAAATTCCCGAAATATTCGAGTTAGGTTTGGCTATAAAGCATAAAATATAAGTTCGAGTAAGAGATAAATTCGAGAATTAGAAATTCGACTTAAAGAGATAAAAACCTGTATAAAAGTTGTTTAAACCTTTTGTTCGTAAATAAATATTCGAGTTTTGGAATAATTCGAGTTAGAGAAGTCCGAGTTAGAGAAGTTTCACTGTAATCCCCATCATGATACGCGCCAATGATTATAATGACACTAGTTTTGTATAATAATGACAGTTCGTTCAAATAATGACTTCATTATTTGAAGGAACTGTCATCATTATACGAACGTACTGTCAAAGTCAGTCTAAACCTACGTGGATGATACTTATTTGACATTTTGCTTCACCACCATTGACAAATACATTTAAGAGATTCGATATAAAATGGAATTTATGAGTCGTAGATAAAACGTCGTATTCGACTCGCACACAACTGATATAAATCGCTAGCAATGTTTTCTCGCCTACGGCTCGCGTATAAACTTCATGCTCGCGATGTATATCCTTAGTTATGTGCTCGTCAAATAATAAACTATTATAGTATTCGCACATTTGTTGAAAGATACTTATTTCGCTAAGTATCTAAATATTATTTACAATGAAATTATTAACAACTGTTTTGTTAGTCTTTTAAAGTTACATTTAAAGGCAGTTCACATAGTAAGAGGGGCGCTTATGCCAGTGAGATCGAAGTCGGCCTTGAATATGTTGTACGCCCAGGATGTGGTTCCATCTAACGGTGAACCGTTGTACTCAAAGCTTTGTGTATAAACAAAGCATCAATTTGTTCAACCGATTTGTGCCCTTTGCCAATAGGCAGCTATTGTAGTTGTTGTCAACTGTTAGTTATTATTGATCTGAGTTGTTGGTGCTCTTCTCCCTTGTCTCGGTCTGTGGCCTTTATTACAGAACCCTTCTTTTCTGAGCTCCGTGGTGACAGTTCGTAGTAATTCGACACAACTGCATAAAATGGAGATCAACTTGACAACGGCTGGGTCAATTTTAAAGAGCTATGTCTTAAAATGTCACCCATAAATTAGCTCCTGTTCCGGTATTGATGCTATTGGTTTAATCACCACGAAAGCATATTAAATCAACCAGTATATTGTGTCAAAAATTAGCTTCTTTTCTCTAATTAAGTTCATGATTAAAGCAAGCGCGGGTAAATTTCATATTTCTCCCGGAACAATGCCCTATGCTTACACATTCCAACAGTACCTTACTTATACACAGCAGTGCAATAGTTTCGACTGCGATCTGCTTTTTATGCGCCCGTGTTTTGCATGTAACTGGTATATAATGGATAAACGCCCCTCTTAATGATTTTGCGGAACCCTGAGTGAAGTCTGCCCAGATTTTTACGAACACATGCGACATAGTCAATCATCTGCATACCAAGACTATATACCAAGCGATCGTGCAACGCTGGGGTGGTAGGAAACAGAAATAAACAATGTCATGCAAGGGTAACAATTCTAGGGCGTAGCTTACAAAAGAATAGCTGTGTTTAATTGTCCTGTTGCTTGTATTGTTGATGTCCATTAAAATCCAGTATACTCGGAGCAGTAATGGACCTGTAATGCTCAAAACTCCATTGACTGCAACTGATAAATTACCAAATTTATTACACTGGCATTACCATAAACATCGTCCACACATTCAAATACAGTCGAGCAGTCTTCAAAAAAGAAAACCTCTTCATGGACATATGTTTTCAGTGGAGCAGAATGTACCGTGGAGCAAGAGCGTGAGGAGTTAAAAAATATCTCAAGATGTAACACTATTAGTTATGCCACCAGCCATGAGGGCGCCGAGCTTTTTAAAAAAATTTAAAAAAATTTTCTGGTTTCTTCAGTTTTTCTTCGGTTCTAATTATCCGATCGGATCGTTTGACCTGTGATTATCTTCGTAATTTAATTCTCTACAGTTCATCCCGTTGCACCATTCAGATTGCTTCAATATTTCTCTTCGATATCCTTTCGATATCCGTATTTTTTCATTCCTATCCAATACTCGCATTTTCTATTATTTAGCTGCAATATTTGATAATCCGAACAATTTCATAATCCGAATCACCTTCGGTCCCAATTAGTTCGGATTATCGACGCCCTACTGTATATTGCTCAAAAGATAAAGTTGCAAAATCAATGTTTGATTTTCAAAAAATTCTTCTAGGTGGGTCACCAGAAGACATTGTAACTGTTCTTTACAATCATCTGCATACAGACCAAGGCAATTATATCCAATTTAAGTGGCGATATGCAACGGTCGAAAGGAAAAGCATGAAGTTGAAGTCGAGCCCGGGGGTACAAATATTTCAAGGCGATCTTGCAATGATGGGGTAGCAGGAAACAGAAATAAACGATATCATGTACGCTGAAGTAAAACTAACCAACATGGGGTTAAAAATTCTTGGGCTTAGCAATAGAATAGAATAGCTGTGTTTAATTGTCCTATTGGGGCATTGTTGATGTCCATTAAAATCCAGAAATAAACCGCATTGTTGGTCGTCACATGTATCCAGCATTCTCGGATCAGTAATGGACCTGTAATGCTCAAAACTCCATTGACTGCAACTGATAAATTACCAAATTTATTACACTGGCATTACCATAAACATCGTCCACACATTCAAATAGAGTCGAGCAGTCTTCAAAAAAGAAAACCTCCTCATGGACATATGTTTTCAGTGAAGAACGGTACCGTGGAGCGGGAGCGTGAGGAGTTAAAAATCATCTCAAGATGTAACACTATTAGTTATACCACCCGCCATGAGGGCGCCGAGCTTCCACATCTTCCCGGCGAACACGGTGTCGACACCAGTCATCAATCATCTGAGAATCCCCGGCCTGTCCGACAGCTATAACTAATATCGGGGACAAGTATCGGCGCTCACTTTGGTATTCCGTCTTTTTTCGTGTCGCGGTATCGTCTCGGTCCATCGCAGTCTGCGACGTAACGGCCGCGTTGGAGCGGCGAGCCATAACATGGCCTTAGCCCCGTGATACCAGGATGAATCGTCCTGGGTATTTGTCACGAAGGCGTGATATTAAAATTCTGATCATCTGATGAACACGCTCGAATTAATCATATCTGTATGACAATTTTTAAATTAACACCTCTGAGACCCAGTCCTATTCATAAGCTGCTGTAGGGGATGGTACAATTGATAGAGATGATCGGAAATCCCAATTTAACATTCATGAAGTGTATATCGAAATGGAAAAGGAGATGGAAATGGACATGGAAATGGACATACATATAGATATGTACATCATGAATAGTATAGAAATTGAAGAAAGGATGTTGAAAAACATTTTTAATGATTTAAGTAAATTCTTGTTAAGATTTGTTTGACCACATAGAGCACATTATGAGCACCCTTTTTCTTTAGTGTTTGTTGTACATGGTTTGACTAATTTTTACCATATCTGGCCATTTGTCTGCAACACGTTAGGTCATTACGTACTTTTAGTTCTGGACAATTTGAAGCTCGTAGAATCTCTGAAACGATTTCTGTCGATTTTTAATTATCAAAATATACATAATTACATCAGATTTAATTTCCGACCGTCAATTGTTGTATTGATTTTGAAAGATCTGTTAATTGGTCTTAAATCAAAAGTTGCATATCACGTCAGATTATTGAGTTTTGACGTTCTTCTATGGAGCCGTCCTCACATCACGTAAAGAATCTCTGTAAATGCTTCAAAAACATTTGGAAACAAACTTTGGGGTAAAACTTTCACGTAAATGTGCAAAAATAAAAGTTTACTATGGGACCATTTTGAGGTTTCTAGGACAATGGGTTCAGCTGTTATCTATTTGGAAAGATTACCAAAATAGCGTTTTTCTACTTTGCATTCAGAATGGAGACATTGTAACATTTAGCTTTTAGTAGCTTCTTTCTAAGATTGGCCACATTGATATCAAATGCCATATGTCAAACGTACAACACATAACCACAAGCTGCCTCTTTTGAATCGCTTTCTTGGGCTTTCTTAGGTTTGCTGTATTCATCAAAATACGCCAGCATGACGTTTTCCGTGATGTTTTGCGACTCTGCTAAGTGATCGTCATCATTCTTGTCAACTAAACATTAAATCCCCTTTTCAGATAAAATTCAAGGACCACATTTACTTTAATAAGGTATTATGCGAAGATCAAATCTTCATCGTAGATATGAACGATTCTAATTACTGCTGCGGTATTGTATATGCGCAATAAATGGTTTATTGAATATCAGCATACACTTAGGAAGCTATAGTACATTTAAAGTGTTGAGGATTTCTTAGTTTATATAATGTATAAGTTTTCGGTTACATTTTGGACCGAATTCTGCTCGTATCAATACCGTATTCGTTTGTGTCCGTCTCTTCCGACTTTGTCGTAGTTCTGGTTATGTGCAACGTATTTGTATTACCTCCATCACGTGTAATTTTACTAAGTATAATTTATTCTAATAAATTATTACAATAAAATTAGAATTTGTTTTCAATTATATATGAGTGTAAACTTGTATAAGCCAGCGGTACTAGGTAGAAACCGCTATTAAACGTTAACCGTTATAACAATTCTTTAGTAAGTTCTTATTCTTTGAAATAATTAATCAGTTGCTGCCAAACACGTCTATTCTGATTATTATAATTATGAAATCAGTATTTTAAAGTTCACTTTTTAGGTTATGTTTCCTTTATACTGGGTGTCATGTAAGCTTTTATCACAGTAGGGTTAAAAGTGTTGCCCCAAGCTCCATTGTGATCATAGTTGCGACCTCGCTGATTATTTATTAAAACTTGAAGGCAAAAGTAAAGTAAAATTAGTCACAATTAGATTTTACCATGATTTTATCCCAACCTTACGAAGTTGACAGTTTACTTCAGTACTGCCACGTGGTACTCGCAAAATTCTCTAGATTCTAATTTAGCGCAATATAGTAACCACAATTTCTAAATTATGTCAAATTAAGGACGTAAAGTTGAAAAAATAGTATATTACACTCGTTTTATAAGACGTATTGGCGCACTCGTGCGCTAATTTGACGTCTTAAAACTTGTATAATAATATATTATTTTTGACACTTTCACCCCACCTTCTTTCGACAATCTTGCGCGATAGAAAATTTTTAAGCGCAAAATGGCTTTTGGGACAATTAATTCTATCCAAAAAGCTATTTGCCCTAAAATTATTAATATGTGTGCGTGGATGTGAAAAGGGACCAGTTGTCCGTCTCTAGTTACGCAAATAATCGCAAATTAAGTTGAACTGGTTCAAAATACACATTTTGGTTTTATTGGCTAATTATTCTCTTTATTGTGTTTTTTATCAGATGTGTTCGTCTGAAACCCGTCTGCGGTTGGAAAGGCATGAAAAAATGCGTTTTTATTGCGAACGAAAAAGGGACCAGTTGTCGATATCACGCTACGCTCTAGCGCATTACGGTGTTGCCGCATACAGTGGCAGAAACAAATGTCCGTATGATAGCAGTTTATAAACTTGTTTGTATAAAATATAATTACAAAGTTATATAAAATTCCGGACAATTACTACGCTTCTATTAACTTCACTTTTTGTTTGTTTGTTTGTCTGTTTGATTGTTGGTCTGTTTGTTATGTACAAATCTTGTAATCGATATTATTTCTACTTCCCAGTATCCAATCAAGTTAAAATATTGCATGTGGACAGATTTCCGGTGACAATACAAGAAGCAATAATTAAATTTGGAAAAAGATTTTAAATTAGGAAAATTTGCCCAATCGAGTTGAAATTTTGTATGTGGACAGATTTCCGGCGACAATGCTCGAAAATAATAAAATGAATTTTGTAATTTTGTAAAATAAACTGAAAATTGTAATTTTGTTTATAAAGCGCAGTTTTTAAAAAATGCCCTTTTTATATAAATTTATTATGATTGTATTTCCATGTTTTGTGTATCTAGTTATGTTCATTAAAATAGTTAAATCATTAAACGTTTAAAATAATCTGATTTATTTGAATTTTATATGCCCTGAGATTGAATTCGCAAATTTGGATATTTAACTGACATAAGTGTTGAAATCAGACAGCTGCATAATTATGTTACAGGAAATAGGATGAGAAAAGTTATTATTCTCATTTTAAATTATAAACATCTAACATGAGATATTTCTGTTTTCTTCTGAATCCTACAGTTAATTACATGTTTAGTCGCCATATAGGATCCGCCATTTTGAATTTTATACATCTGACAACAGATTTGGAATCCGTAATTTTCATATATAACATAATTTAATTTTTGTATAAAGCAGACACTTACTTACATGATTGGTTGCCATATTAGAGCCGCCATTTTGAATTCTAAAAGTCCTAAATAAGATTTGGAATCAGAGACCCCATAAACCCCTTACGAGAATGCTTAAGTCTTCTTAAGACTCGAGAGATGAAGATACCTAGCTTACACTATACATATTGTAGCCCCAGGCCAATGGCGCTATAGATAGAAAAACCTATAAAACCCAACCGGAATAATGAAATAATAAATTCTACTAAAAATCTTGATACTAATATCGAAATTGTTCCAAAAATGTTGGAGTCAGCGTAACTTCCAAATATGCGCTAAGTTAGATATTAACTTTTAAACTTTGCAAAAGTTTGAAGCGTGATAGCGCAAAAGTTTAATTTTTGCATCAGCAACTTAAATATTTTTTTTTTTCAATTTCTCTTTATGGTAATCGGCTTAAAATGTTGGAGTACCTTTGCCATAACTTCATTTATCTAAAAACACTCATAACTCAATTTTGGCCAACTGGTTCCTTTTCATATCCACGCACACATATTTTACAATTTTCAATAGTCTCTTTTTCGAAAAGTTTGGTATGTAAAGGCTTCAAACATTTCCTGTTCCATTAAAGAGTTAAATGATGTACCAAAATCAGAAACAACAAAATTGGATTGCAATTTAAAAAATGTCTCGATGACGTTATAACTCAGTAACAATAAATTGATGGTCAGAAATTGAACTTTTCACAGAAATGTGCATTTTAGTAATTAAAAATCGACGTGTTTTTTTTTAAATTACAAACCATCTCACCTAAAAAAAATATTTTGGTTTGCACTCCAAATTTTACTTTGTATCTCGTACAGTTTGAACATCGGTAGCCTTGTGGGTATGGAAACCTTCAATTTTAAAGGTAATGTTCAATAAGGATCTTGGAAGACTGTACTTACGCATCCCGACAAGCATGGCAGGACATCAATATCTAGAGCCTGGTATTCGTCGTTGATTAAGTAAAAAATAGCACAATCATTCTGCGCAGTATGGCATACTATTTTAAACTTACTGCTACATGTTTTACAGTTAGACATTGTTATTTACGTGATATAGCACTACCCTGCGCCAAACTATTAAACTCGATACAGTGCGTGCTGATCAAAACTCGGCACTCCAAACAGCTGATCAAAAGCGCATTAAATTGGGCGCAATAAATTATAAAAAAGTATATAAGTACTAGTAATGTCCATTGAATTTTTACTAAAAGACCATTGTTATAGAAATATTTAATTAATTAATTTTTAATTATTGGAATTCCGTACAATTTTTTGACTTACACCTCTATTACATCACCTCTATTGTAATTTATACAATGATTTATGTGCCATTTATTATGTAATTACAAATTTTGATACTTAGATTTTTTTTTCGAAGCAACATCTACAAGTGCCATTTCAGTTATCTAAAATTCATATTTTATGAACTACTTACCTCGTATAAGGCACTCAATATAAAAATTCTTTTCTTTTCATTTTCATTCTCTTTGAATGTTTAATAAAAACCAGTCATTTGTCTGTGACTACTATAGTATTCTGTATCAACAGAAAAAAATATATAGCTTCAGCAAATAAGTTTTTATTTAATAGTTCAAAACATTCAATGCGCCACAAAACATAAAGGCCTTCGTAATAATCTACACACTGCATCGCTGTATTGTACAGTAAAATACGTTTTTAAACTCCGCCACTAGCATCGGTATTCTAATTAGTCCTGTTCCGAACAGTCCAACTCGAAATAAAGCAACGTAACTTCTGTAGAACAAGAGCTATTTGATTCGAGCGTTCGCCGAGTTGAATAATTCTATGGAAAATCCAGCACATTTCCATCAAATCAGCGGGCGTTATTAAAGCCCAACGCGAATGATCGTATACTCCGTCGAACAATGGCGAATTTGCTATTGTTTGTCGCGAGCAAATTTAAAGCGACTCGAAAATCTCAAACTTCCTTGTAAATAATGGCTTTCGGGAGTTCAGAAGGGGTTGCAGAACGGTGGAAGGGGCACCGGGAGTAAATACTAATATATAACTTATTGAAATTCACAACTGAACTTTTAGTCAGCAGAACTTTATCATAATAATCCTTTTCAGATCTTGCTCACGAGCGGTTTTACTTCGCGAACAAAGGTCGTTCATTTCTTGTTAATACAGAAGTTTAGGCGGTCCGCCAATTCAAATAACGCTGAGTTTCTGCGCCCGTTTGTAATCCTGCATCGTCGCCCATATAGAAATGGTGCGAGTTTTGCAACTGAAAAATACGTCGGTGTTCAAAAGTAAAACATCCCGGATACTGGCCTGGTTTCGCATTGCTGAACTGAAAGTTGGGAGAGAGAATTTCTGCTGCTGTTTATGCAGCACAGCGTCGGGTGCGGGCGGAAAGTTTTACAACGTGTACCGTGGTTTCGTTCTACATATAAATTTCTTATATAAAATTTTGAATATAACCCGGGAATTGTGAATTGTAGTTTGTGTTTATGCGGTATAAAGTTTGCAAACTTTAATAACAGTTCGTTGCTTAAATTCAGAGGGTGAGATTTTGCATAAACAAGCAACTATGTAGAGAAGAATTGAACAAGCTATGCCAAAAATATTGTAATTATCAATGGTATAAATAATTAAACTGTCTAAGAGAGTTTTGTTAGTCCTTCTTTGAAAAGATTAAAGTTACCTGCAATTATAAAACACATTTTTTAATTTATAAAGCAGTATCATCCTCAATAATAAATGTCCAGTGTTATGGAATATTAAGGAAAGTGTTTTCAGAATCTAGATAATCACCAATGTCTGCAGAAAAGAAAATGCATAAAAAATCTTGAATCGTGGAATAACTGAACAAAGATGTTCGAAAAGGAATTTGAGTTCTTAGCTCTTAGTAGTAACAATCTTAGTAGAAAACTAACATTACAACTTGAAAACCCCTGTTCTAAATTCTTATAATTTTGTTTGTTAAATTTGTCGCGAAACACATTCGCTGGTGGCTGGAATATTAAACAAAAATATCTATCCAACTCTTGTTGAAAAATCATAAACTCATTCCCACGACAGTGGGCTAAAATTTGCTAAAATGTACTTTGAGAACCACTGTTTACAAGAAAACGTATATAACTTTTTGTGCAAAATTTTATAAACATTATTTTTATAGCCGAGTAAAAATTACGAAATAGTGACCGTGTTATGCAAGTAGACTAACTGTTAACATATTTTATTTTAAATAAAACAAAAACTGCTAAAACAAAACAAGAACGTTAGATATTATAGTTAAATTTAAATACATTATCAAATAATCCGAACAAACACTACCCTTGGTATTAATCGTTTGATTGGAATGAACCATAGAATGTTTAATAACAACAATTAATAACAAATCATTTTTTGTGCAATTTGGGTTTCATTTTATTATTAAATATATGTATCTTCGTTGGGATAATTGTATTCGCTTAATTTGAACTCCTTCTCTATAATTTGTTTGTTTTGCGCTGTATTTTATTACTTTTTTTTACTAATTTTATATTGCAGAAATATATCAATTAATTCAGGTAAAGAAGTCCGCCTCTAAATATTAGTGAACACTTTCAAAACCATCAATTCATTCCTCATTACATTATTATATTATTATTATTATTATTATATTTTGCAAGACATACGACATACCAAGATATTATTTTCTCGTTGAAACAGAAACGTATTAAGAATTCTCGAACCCGAAAGCAATTTCTTACAAGTAAAAAAATATTTTTCTACGGAGAATTGACAGCATATGTTTTCCTGAAAATTCTAACAAAATTCGGGTTAGAAGTTATTTCACGGCCGGAAATAACAAGTTTTTGTCCAGCCCACTGCGTTCGAGCACGTGAAACGTGTTTGGAAATTATCATGTGCGATGTCTGGAATCGATAGCAAAAATTTATATTTTACGTACTATTTGACTTATTTTCAAAATGTTAATCTCATATACCTTCAATAGAATAATATACTGGACTGTAATAGTATAATAATACTTACAATTGATCCAAAAAATGACCTAATTTCTTCATGAAAAAACTCATTATTTTTAATAATATTTTGTTTCATGTTATGA
Organism: Aphodius sticticus; assembly: GCA_963966075.1. Classification (NCBI taxonomy): domain Eukaryota; kingdom Metazoa; phylum Arthropoda; class Insecta; order Coleoptera; family Scarabaeidae; genus Aphodius; species Aphodius sticticus. The sequence continues at coordinate 14,985,637 of OZ014506.1, forward strand.
TAAAATTAAAATAAAAACAAATATCAATAAAATTATTTATATTGCTGATTTCAGCGAAATAATATACTCACTTTACTGTCCAAATATTTATTTACACTTTTTTTTAAAACCACGTAAATGTTACATTGTTTTGCAGATATTGTCCTAAAATGTTGACAGATAATAAGTAAAACATAACTGGATGGTAATGTCATGACAAATTAGATGCGCCATGCAGAGTGATTGTATAGCATGCAGTATTTTTTTAAGATTTTCAAATGGCTTTTTTATGAGATTTTAAATGGATGGAGTTTATAGTAGAAGTTATTCCACGATGATGGTGAGTTCAAAATGTTCAAACTGTGTGGGCACATCAGAAAATTTTCGAGAAAACCACGAAGAAAATTTAAAATATTGATACCTAACCCTACGGATATGGATTTTGTAAATGGAAAGTGCATGTTTTCAATGGATTTCTTTGCGCAGAATAATACGAATCCAGACTCAAAAGATTTATAACATGATGAAAATACCAAAATTGTAATTTTGATATTTTTGTTAATATATAACGACTGAATCCTGTGCACAAAAAACTTCAAAAGAGCCTCAAAGTTCAAATAAAACTTTGTTCTTTTGCCTGATATCCTGAAAGGTGGTTTAGGCCATTGATTTCATCCACTATATATATACAAAAACCAAAATCACTATTAGTTACATTTCAACTTCAATTTCTTGGAGTTGTATCTACTGTGGGTTCCACGCGATACTGTTATCTTTTATAATTTTGATTTACATATTTTGGATGTTGTACAACAAAGATGCAAAATTAAGTTTTTGTTCTCCGGAATAGAAATAAGGTAAAAAGATACGATAAAAGAAGTTGATGAGAATTAAAAAGTATCTAGGTACACATATAGAAGTTTTATTGAAATATTAAATTGGCTAGTTTTATCATAGAAAATTTTCGGTAGTTTGCTTTGTTATGAAGATAGGGTAAAAAGTAACTAAGAAAGCATTCAGGATACGAAATATCCATATTACCTACAGTAAATTTTAGGTTTCTATCGTATTTCTTTAACATTTCTATATTGGAAATGTCTTCCATGTCGTTTTCTCTTCCGTCACAGTATTTTGACAATTTGGGCAGAATATTGGAAGAAATTCCAAAATAATTGGTGATAAGATTTGCTAATTTCATCAAGATAAAGAAAATTTGTCATTGTCATTATTTTTACTTACAGTGACTTTTATTTTCAAAAACTTTATTTCTGGAAACAGCATTTGAACAGTATTCCAAAATTAATAGTCCACGAGCTGTGTTAAATTTTGCCTCTGAGAGTAGTTCATAGAATTGAGGCGCTTAGTATCATAACCAGCCCAATTCATTTTTAAAATTTTTCAGGAGAGAGAAAATAACATAATTATAATTATTATTGTCATTAGATCAAAATATTTTCATCGGAGTTTACGTTGGCAACACATTCGCCTTCGTCGGAAAAATTATCTTTTTGAATGCAGGTCCTCTCTATGTATAATACTTGAGGAATTCGATAGCCATCCAGTAGACCCCAAAATGTTTGGTGAGCAAATTGTTCACGTTATTTATCTTTGCTGGAGCATCTGGAACGCCAGCAGCCACAGAGTAAGGTTCCTTTGTGGAAGTTCCTGAATTGTCTTGTGTTTCACTCTTAAAAATGCCAAGGTCCAAACTATAACAAACTTTACTTCTTACTTCGGTGTCATTTTTCATCTTGTACCTGATGAGCAAAAATCGCTTACAAGCTAAAAATGTAAAATGTCAGTTGCCACTGTCCTGTGATATGCAAAATAGAGGAAACATCTGCTTAGAAGTCGTAACCAGTACGTTCCCAGGAAGCAAAAAGCAAGTGGTTTCTTGCTGAGCAAGAATTGCATATTCTGGAATGGTATATTCTTGGGGATCTGAATTTCTTCTTTATCTTATTTCTATACGGCCGAAAACGCGGTGAGATGGTAGGAAGGAATGCCCCGCGATAAGGAAAACCACTTCCATCGTCTTGTCGTGCGCTGGAACGATTTTAAGGAGTCAAGAAACTGAACATTCCAATCAGTGTGGAATTTTTATTTTGTTCAGTCACAAAAGCAGCCTACTATTTCAACCTCAGGAGGGATTCTGGCATGGTTAAGCAAAAAGTCATAAACTGCCGATGATATTTTATTTGAACTTTTTTCTCATCGTTCTCACAAATACAAATATACAAACAGGTTGCTGGGAGTTTGAGTTTTAAGCCGGGTGGCGCACATGGCGGCCTGCAGTGGAGCATGGATTGAGCTGGGTTTGAAAAAATACCGGTTTTTGACACACGTTTTCGACCGGATTGTGTTGGATGTATTCAAAATCGCTTTGTTGGGTGATAGTATCGACCAAGTCTTATCAAATTAAGCAAAAAAATACTTTCGAAACAATATGGATTGAGCTGGTTTTGATACTAAACGCCTCAACTAAGTATTACTGAAAATACACAGTATAACTTGACTATACCTCCAATAGAACTCCCATTATCGGAAAACCAGTACAAATTTAGCATCCGCACATAATATAAGTAGGAGGAGCAATACAATAGGAGAAGAGCTTCACCAACCGAGTCTAAATCGATACAAACCAAATGCAGCGGTACAGCGGGTGGATACGTAGTATACGTACGGTGCAGCCAAACAAATTGCTAAATTATACAAGTCATGAAGGCGAGAACTGGATGAAACATCCCGGCTTGATAAAACAGATCGAATGAGGCGTTTCCCAGACCGACAATACGAGGGGGAGACCGAAACCGTCGTTCGTGGCTCACTTGTGTATGTGGGTGAGATACACTCCGCGCGGCGCGAATATCCCCAGTATGGGGTGCAACCCTCCGTTGCGGAGGGACTCACTCGCGCTGTAAAATATTTATAAATTAACTAAATTAGACTCACATAAGGCGGAGTGGCGACTGTTATACGGCTGATTGATTTTATTGCGATTAAATTACTATCGCATTTAGGGGCCGTTTTGCTTAATGAATATTGTATACCAGATTTCTGTGTGGTGCGTTGCATATGTATATGTATGTACACTCATGGAATTAAGTAAGTTCTATACATATTTTAGCAGTGTGTCGATGATACATCCAAGTACAAGTTTTTTGTTATTCTGGTCGACCGCTCGGCCGCCAAGTGCAAAAAATTGTCCGTTTATGCTTCAACTCGTATATCGGAAATTTATTATTTGCGAAACCTTGTTCGAATGCTTTGAATTGGTTTATAATGATTTATATGTTTCTATTTATTAGCTTAATGTGTAATTAATTAATGTAATTCATACATTGCAATGTAATTGTGTTTTTATTAAATATGACGTAATTTTATATTAATAAACATAGAAGTTTTCGATTACATGAAATGAAAATCTCATTTCAAGATATTGCATACAACACAACAAATTATACTTACAACCTTATTGCATCTAATAGCTTTTTTTGTGTTAATAAATACTAAAATCAATTTGTTGTTGTCAATATTTTTACTTTTCAGGTTATTTCAGAACTGACATGTATTAACATTTATTCACAAAATAGAAATAAATTAAAATGAAAGTGCTTTAAATTTGTCTTTATAGTAATTTGTTAATTATGATTTACTGGTGCTTTCGAGATATTTAGCTTCAACGATATTTTGCAGTGTTTAACTTAATAAACAGAAAGGAGTATGTATTTTGTATAGCATGAATGTATCATTACTATTTTTTTATATTATTATTTTGTATTTACTTTACAGCAATATGTTTCAAATATCTGACAACTGAAAATAATGACAATTATGTATATCACTAATTTACAAAAATGTTTGGAAGCAAGCTCTAAATTTTCGACGAATTTTGTTGGAATGTAAATATGTTATAATTATTATTTAAAAAAATAAACTAAAATATACGACCATCCAAAAGAACATTTATACAACATTAAAATTATTTCATCAAATTTGACCTGGGATGAGTATAAATTGTGTTGGTAACGGGTATATAATTTCCCAAAAGGAGACGCTTCAGAAAGAAAAGTTGTTGGTTTCTCTTACGTTATGCTCTGACATCTGAGCTATTGACATTGTGCTAGCGACGCAAAGGGCCTTGGTTCAAATCCAGGTTGTGGCTGTAATTTTTGATATATTTAAAATTTACATCCCGCCTGTATGTTACCATATTATTAACTTATAATATTACCTTGACAAAGTATGTCGTTAAACATTTTCAGTTATAGTTTATATTGTTTGGAAATTAAAAAGAGCTTCATTTTTAATGTATATGCATTTTAGCTAACCTTACAGTAAACAACTCATAAGTCAAAATGTTACTTTTAACTTATTATCGTTGTTAATGCACGCCTCTTAATTTATTTAGAAAACAAATTAAGAAATAAAATTTCCAATAATGTTCCAGCTAATATATAGTTAATGAAAAATGTGTGCTTATTGAACTGGAACTATATTACAATAAAACTTCTGTAGAGCTCTTTGAAATATTAACAAAAAAAGAAAAATAAAAAATTAATTAGTTATCAAACAATGCAAAACCAAAAATGAAACACAATAAATACATATTACAACAATAAAAAATTATTAATTATAAGTAAAATTTTAATAATTTGTCTTAACAAATGAACAAAAGAAAATAGCAAAATGTTTTGTTTTTTTTTCTAGAAAGTAGAAAGTAATATGTTTCATATGGTCTTATTGGTTTTCTCTGTTCCTTCTGAAGTTGGAGCCGTTTAAAATAAGATATTGTTAATAATTCAAACGGCTGTAACTTTTTAATGAATTGAAAAAGTAATTTACTTTCTGAAAAAAATTGTTTTGCGGAAGAAACGTGGGATACCTGTATATATTGCTATAATTTAAATTATTTTGGTTGTCAAGCATGTATTAGATGTCATGAAAGATAATTGAACATTAACTGCTGTAAAGTAAATACAGATATAAAATTTCCATTGTCCTTCATACAAAATAATGCTCGTCCTAAATGTAAATTTAAATTATGTTTAGAGAATTTATTTACATTTAGTGAAAATATTTTAATATTACAATTCTGAAATAGTCTATATTTAGTGATAATCCTTGGCATCAAGTTGATTTGCGCATTTACTTATTTACTTACTTAAGCCCGTCACCCTACTGCTGGGCAAAGGCATTTACTTGCGTAATTAATATGTGTATTAGTTAACATAAATTTATATAATGATCATGATATTACGCAATATCTTAAAATGAGCTTTTCGTATCATATTATCAAACATGTTTATTAATATTATTATAAAAGTAATTCTATATTTAATTAAATGCATTACCTACTCGTAAACTTAACTGTAGTGATGATATTTCATTTATTACATTGCGATGAAGATATCACATTAAGGAAAAGGTCGGACACGCAAAAAATAAACTAAATCCCGTTACATTACATCCATCGAAAAACCACCTCGTGACGGGCAACTTTTTGCGATGCGGCCGGGTCGAGGTAGAATAGTACACGAATATATAACCGACATACTATTTTCAAATCCTGCGATAGCGATACGAACTTACTTATTTCCATGACTGTACACTGTACAGAGTTATTCGAGAAAAGAGCAGATTTTAATTGGTTATTTCTCACTCACCATCGGAACAAGCAGGTTTTTACTTTATCATACGTGGTATGATAAAGTAAAACACGATTCCGGAAAAACTAGTAAAGGTATCGGGACGAAACTCCATATTTAGAAGTTTCATGACTAAACTTAGAGGTGAAAGAAGTTTTGTTCAAAAGGTCCCAAACGAACTGGAGGAGTCTAGAGAGTTTTCAACGATCTTGCAAATGCAGATGAAATTTCTGTAACTATATCAAAATAGTAAAATAATAAATTAAAGTAGAGGAAAGTGTGTATAATTTATGTATATGAAATTTTTTGGTAAAATTAATAGTTTAGCTGCATGAGCAAACTTCAACTTTGAAAGTCATGCATCACAGTTGACTCTGTTGGTCGCTCAGCGCTTTGTGCATTATGTATTGCAGTTTTTATTCGAACCAGCGCTAACCCAACTACACACATCAAAACATTATATTTGATAGAAAGCGCTCGTATCCGTATTCCAATTAGTTTGCCAGGATTTGAAATATATTTTGATACTGTAAGTACGTAGGCTTTCACGGCCAGAATCATTTAGAAAATAAACTGCTTCCGGGTTATGCCGTGTGTCAAGATTTGTTAATGCTGACGTTTCGCGAGCCATGTTGCTCGCTTCTTCAAAGCTAATTGAATACTGTATTCAATTAGCTTTGAAGAAGCGAGCAACATGGCTCGCGAAACGTCAGCATTAACAAATCTTGACACACGGCATAACCCGGAAGCAGTTTATTTTCTAAATATTTTGATACTATTGACAGTATTGTCACAACATCAGCGTTTACGTTGAGAAACACTCCTAAATAGTATGATAAAGACATGTGCCTGGCAACATTAGATTTTTTAGTTTTGCAATTATCAATAAGAAACTCTAATATTGAATTTTAAGGTTTTGTCGATTTGAAATTTGAAAGTTATCTTAATTTGATTGCACATTAACATTCTTTGTAGAAATATGTCTTAAGAATGTTTGATTTACAAGTGTCTACTTCCATTACGTGTTGAATAAAGAATTCGAAACAAAAATAAAACATCAGGTTTTCAATGATCTCTTGAAAACTTTTCTATTGTAGAAATTCTTTGTTAGCAAATTGATCATTAGTAATATGCTAAATTTGTCTCTTATTTAACCGTATGAATCCATATATTTTCATATAAACAAACTTGCCAAACATTCTCGCAAAAACAAACACTGTATACTGTATAGTACAAAAACATTGTTATACCTAGTTATTTGCAATTTTGGCTATTTTTAGCCACGTAAATTAATGAATAACAAACTGATTTTTGTTGTTGTCTTGGGGGATCAAAATTGATGATTGGTGGGATTTTTTTTCAGAATGCTACGACTTGAAAATATGATATTAGTTTTGCAAATTGATCATCGAAATGTTGACTTTCAAGATTCTAGATTGAAAACTGACAAAAAGAATCATAATTTATAATAATATCATAATTTTGACCTAAATTGTTATCCAAAATGTTGAATATAAACCACTGTGCAGCGTCGTTATTATGGTATATAAACAACAGTCAATTACCTAAGTAAAGTGGAAAACTGACGAGTTTTAGGTTATATTACTAGATTCATAGGTAATTTAAACACTTTTTAAGATTCCGTAAAGTAAAATAGAGTTCGATACCATTCCTGATTCCGATTCTGCCCTCCAACGGTAAAGTGGCGTTTTTACTTTATCATACGCAGTATGTAAAGCATTGTAATCGTTCCAAAAAAAAATTTTGAGATTTTAGCGGAAATATGTCTTTTTGGGTCCCCTGAACATTTTTGACCAAGGTACAAAAAAATGTCTGTGTGTGTGTGTGTGTGTGTGTGTGTGTGTGTGTGTGTGTGTGTGTGTGTGTGTGTGTGTGTGTGTGTGTGTGTGTGTGTGTGTGTGTATGTGTGTGTGTACCCGTTTTTGTGGCGACGATTCCGGAGAAACTACTAAGGGTGTCGGGACGAAACTTCATAATTTATGTATATGACATTCTTTGGTAGAATTTATAGTTTAGCTGCATGAGCAAATTCTATTTCATCGAGATCGCTCGTACTGCATTAAAACTAGTAGCCAGGATGTCAGATTTTTTGATTCTAGTGACAGTAGCTAGTGTCAAACGCTAATGTTTTGAAAATACTACTGTCAATATAGGCTGCGTTCGGATATTGAACACCGTTACTCTTTTTACACCCAATAATACGTAAGTGTCATTTGGACGGTGTACCCGGTGTCAACGGAGTACAATATCCGAACGCAGCTTTAATCGAGATATCTGTCTAGTTCTACTAGTTTTATTTTAATGCAGACATAGCCGATCTCGATCAAATAGAATCTCATGCAGCTAAACTATTAATTTTATATATAGTATGATAAAGTCATGTGCCTGGCCACATCAGATTTTTTTTCATCAACAGCACTTATGAGATATTTGCAGTTTTCTGAGATAAAATTTAAAATTTCCTTGGATAAAAATTTCATTAGCCTTAAAGTACTTACAATTAATATTTTGTTAATACGGTAGGTTAGGGTAAATATCTTATAAATAACAACAATCAAACCGATTTTCTATAGAAATAAAAAAATTATAGCAAAGAAATGTGGATGCCGTGTTCTTCCCTAAGATCGAGTAGTGTAAACATTCATAAGATAGCGTTTAAATACTCCCAACCATTCATAAGATACTTCTTTAAACCCGCCGTCTCTAATATTATACATTTTGAACAGGTAATTAATTAACATATATGCGAGCAAATTTGCGGGTGTAGTGACTCAGAGAACATTCTGTTTTTAGAAATCATGTTCATTTCTTCGCGCGATTTTCTAGTTTATACGCATAATCAGAATAACAAAATTTCAAATCTCTATACCGTTTGTAAGGCGTGATATTTTAACATCAGTTACATAATCAAAGCAAAATACATTTTTCTGAAACTGAAAAATTTATGAATGTGGTTATTATATGTATATGTATGATTATTGTTAAAAAAACATGTGAGCTATAACTTACTTCCAAGACTAAATAAGAAAAAAAACATTATGTATTATACTTACTTATAATTACATATTATCTCCTGATTCCTCTTAAGCAATCTAACGATCTAAGAGGAACCGAACTATCCCAGTATACTTCACAAGAGCCACTTTTCGTGGACAATTCGTAAAGTATTTTCAATAACATAAACCTCAAAAAAAAGTAATACTTTTTAATTCATAAACCTTTTTTTACCAATTTAAGACAAACGCTTGAATTGTCAGAAATATTTAAAAATAACACTTCAAGAACCAATGTAAGCTAAGTTTATTAGCTATTAACAAAATTCAAACAAAAAAAGGAATTTCATCATTATATAAAATTCTATTATATAATATATCAACCTTTAGTACCCTTCCTCTTCTTTCCCTTTGATTTCTTGCCAGGTTTGCGTTTCTTAGCTGGTGCAGGGTCGGCTGTAAGAATTAATCACAGATAAAATATAATGAATGACTTCGAGAAAGGGAAACCTGAATTACCTGATCTACGATGTCTCTTCTCTGTTTAAGAAAAATAAATAGCATTAGTATACATACTGCATTGTATGAACCTTAAAATTAACAATGTCGTAATACTAACTTACTTTTCTTTCCCTTGGATTTCGATCCTGGACGGAAAAGTAAGTTAACTAAAATTTTATATTTACGGTAAATTATTCTATGAAATAATGCATAACATAATGCACAGGTTGGTACTAAAGTTTACGTCATTACTTATTAGGGTTTTTTGCATTATTTTTTTATAAATTTTATAAATTTTAATAAGGTTGATTGAAGAAATAAAAACTTCGTTGCAAACCATTAAAATTATTTATTCTAACTGGCTGTGCCATGTTAAATCATCCTTTATAAATTATGTTGTCGTGTAGTGGCTCACCTGGTTTGCCTTTCGTTTTCTTTCCTACAATCGACAACAACGACATTAGTATTATTATAAATTACTGCTACGATTCTAGATATTCGACATATTTAATAGCCTTTATAAGTGACATTCCTATTTTACACACATAGAAAATTAATTAGACATACCTGAAGCAGATCTTACCTTAACTTCCTCTAGTCCATCGGTGGATACATCTTGATAAAAATAAGTTGATTTTGGGCCAATCTATTATCTACTAATTATGAATGTTATTTATTGTTATTTTATTATTAAATCAAAAATGTTATAGGTACTTGTTTTGTTTTTTTTTTCTAATTTGTAGTTCTATTTTTATGTTACCGGTTGTTTTTTTTTTATTTAACTTAAATTAACTTTCCATAAAGTATTTCTTAGTACAGATGGCTAGTGTTCCACAAACATCCATATTAAAAAGCAAAAATGTCAGGATTAGTATGAGATTCTCTAATTGTAGTAGTGTTTTTACAAAAGAAAATTGGAGAAGCTTGTCTATGAAAAAATATACACTGTGGGCCAGAAAAAAACGGTACAAATTTTCAATTGCTCATATTTCCAAAGATTCTAAGCAAATTCAAGCTTTTCTTTGATAAACTAATTGAAAACATGCATATATTATTGCATATTTGCAATAATTGAACGTTTTAATTCAATGTAATGTTGCTTTATGTTTGGCTATGCAACATTTTAATTTAATGTGAAATTAAAGGTGTAATGAAATTAGTAGGTAATGACATTTGTTTTCTTTTGGTCAAAAGGGACAGTAGAGATTTTATAGCATCGTATACAGGCTGATTTTTTTAGTATAGGTACAGGGTGAAATTTTGGAACATCGCTTTTTTGCTGTTTTTACTCAAAAAAACAGTTGAATTGGACGTTTGCATAGATTAAAAAAAACGATTCCATTGCATACGCATGAAAAGTCCAATTGCGAACTTGAGTTATCTTTAAAGATGATGGGGAAACTATGGCCAACGTTTAATTTTCTTATGTGTGCAATGTTTGATCTTGAAATTTTTGAAGGATTTTTCTCACCTATTTTCCATATTGTACTATAATTATGTAGATTGCTGTAGATTTTTTTTCAAATTTTTATGTTTTTGCAGTGATTTGGAACTAAAATCAACATCGTTTTTTATTGAACTAAAATTATGGCAGTTTGCTTTCACTTGTCTGACGGTCAGGTCTTTGCTGTTCGTTTTTCACGTAAAAGTTACATCTTCAAATAAAAAATATCTAAAAAAACGAACAGTAATGTATTCAGGCTGGCTTCAGGCTGATGTTGGAAATGCCCTTTATTTAAACATGACTTAACAATTAAAAAGAATACTTGGTTTGAAGTTATGTAACATACTCAAAAAACGTTGATTTCAGCTCCGATTCAAACAAAAACAAACAAAAGAACAAGAAGAAGTTACATAGGTCTAAAATTTACATCTAAACAACAAGTGTGATACATCATAAATGAAACTGACATAACAATAGCAATGGTTTCTCCACCATCTTGAAAGATAACTCATTGTCGTAATGAGATAACTCAAGTACACAGTTAGATTTCTCTTGCCGTTGCAATGTTTTTGTTACCAACGTCATATTCCACTGGTTTTTACTAAAAACAATAAAAACATTGTTCAAATATTTCACCCTGTATAAGAAAAAATCACCATGTATACGATGCTATAACATCTCTAGTGCCCTGACAAATGTCAATACCCATTGATTTTAATACATCTTTCAATTCACATTAAATTGATCCGATATTATCAGAAATTTTGCATAGCCGAACATAAAGCAACATAACCTTGGATTGAAACGCTCTGTTAATGTGAATATGATATGGCTTCAATCTTCACACTACAAGTAATACGATTTTTAAAGAAATATTTGAATTGACTAAATATTACTGGAAATTCGAGTGATTAAAAATTTGTACTGTTTGGTAACGATATTTCTACGGTTGCTATGGCATGGTTACATAGCATAGTCTGTAACAACTTGGTTGTTTGATCGTTGAGTATTTATTTTTAATACTGAAAAAAATATGAAAGGAAAACTAAATTGGGGTTTAAGCAATGGAAAGTAGAATGTCTTTCACGAGTCCAGATAAAATTATAAAGTTTAACGTTAACTTTGAGACGCCTTTGAAGTTTCAGTGCATTTGGTTCTATTAATAAATTGTTATAACAATCTACGTCTGATTTACTTCCGGTTTAATAATAATTTTAAAAAATACTCTACGCGATTTTAGCTAAAAACCGAGTTATTCTTAAAGTATAAAATTTTAGGTTTACATTAGTTGAAAGATTAATAATGACGTCATGGCTCATGCAGTTAGGTATACCGGGTGACCCAGGCCATAGGCACGCCCGATTTTTTTTTGTAATTTGACGATAGACGAATGAAATTTTGAATGAAATTCTAATAGACAAAACTTGCCATTTGTTTGGGATACTTTTAAGGTTATATATTTTTTGTGTGATATTTTGTGGAATTGTCGTTTAAAGCAGAGAAATAGGAACAAATAAATGATGCGTTAATAATCAAAGTTAGCGTAGTGAACTATGAATGAATGCTAATATCCGAATTTGACACTTCTCTGTCAGACGGCAGTGGAGAGAGCTATTAGGGGCCTCTTCAGTAATTGTTAATTCTTCTTTCGAACAAATAATGGTCAACTATGTGAGTTTCCGTTTGATATTTACAGATTTAAATAGGATATCGAGCTCGATTTAAAAATTAACAACATAATATTTTCACAAACTATCTTAATTTTACAAAAACAGCATTATTATTTAGGCCACACTTTAAATTTGGTCGTTATTTTATTTCTAAACTTGATTATTGTTAGTTCTATAAGGTATCCCTCGCCACTACGCCACTAAGTCGGGTGAGCTAGCGGGCCACCTAATGGTATTTTTTGGTGTTCATTTCATAAAAGTGTTATCCATGTTTGTAAATAATTTTCAATAATTTATTTAAATATGTAAAAATTCAATGTTGCGTCCATAACCACAAAAATGTTGAATATCGCCCAGCCAAAGGTGATTGACCAAAACATTTTCTGATAACAAAAATGGCTTCAGAATATGCTCTTATGTAAGCATACAAAATTTCGACTTTCCATTTATCGTAATAGCAAAGTTGTTAAAATAAATTGACAATTTTAACTTTTTCCATAATATTTAGTAATCCTTGCGAAACTTTTGAAAAGTAAAATTGTTCTGAAAAGGGCTTCTATTTACACAACTTTGTCCCATTTAACTGACATCGTAGCACTTACAGTTTCCGAGATCCCCATGTACTTAGCCTGTATAATATAATATAGTGGTTATTCTTTATGGCATGATAACAGAAAGAGATAGGCACTATATCGGTTTTGACTCAATTTCATCATCATCATAAGAAGACTCAATTTATCTAGACGATCATCATAAGAAGATATATATTGACCCAACCATTAATACAAAAACTAGTCATGACTCCGCAGTCTTCGCTGTGCTCGCACCAACTTTAGGAGCAGGTCTTGACCGACCTGGCAATATGAACATTGTGTCAATAATAGTTAGAATAGTATAAATTTTGTAAAAACGTACGTCGTAAGAAAAAGAAGCCACCTCCTATTATATCTAAAAAGACCACGAATCGGTATTAGAGATTTTCATGTAGGTATATCAGATCGGGCTTTAGAAAACGTACCATAGCGCCTTAAGTTGGGTTCAAAGCTCTGTCCTGGTTACGATCAAAAACAGAAAGATGTCAGATTAGTTACACACTAAAAACTAAACTCTCAATTCAAAAAAGAAAATAAAATATGTATATATTGAAAAATAAGAAAATAAAACACGGCAAATAGAAATTTAATAATCGAGTTGATATTGCATGGGATTTTTTGAAGAAATATTAGTTAACTACGTTCTACAAGCATTTACTACTCTTAAGTTATGGTTTAAAATATCGAACAAGTTGGAAAGACTCTTTGATGAATTATAAGTTACCAACGATCTTCTAGCATATGGTTTTCTTAAGTTCGTTGCTAAATACATCGAGCGAACTCAACTAGCATAAATAATCGAAGAATACATTTATTTAAATAATATACATGGGATTCTTTGAAGAAATAAAAGTAAACTACGGGTTACAAGCATCTAGCTTTCTTAAGTTATTGTTAAAAACATGTACCAAATTGGCAAGCCTTAGGAATAGAGGAATATTTTTATTAACATGTAAGTCAAACAAAATACTCCCATTACACATTCTACATAATTGTAAACATCTTTTGGCACTTTTGAGCACGGAACATTTTCACATGCGGAAAAAAATTCAGTCTTTTTCAGATAAGATACAAAAACAAATTTTAAATTTTGAGGTAAGTATTACCATTTGTGACATTTATAAACTTGATAAATTATTGACTGAATTGAAAGTTACGTTTATTGCCGTCTAATATTGTTGTTGATTTTTTGTTACATGTTGAAAATTCTTATAATAAAGAGTTCAATAACAAAAATACAAATTTAATAATATAAAGAAATATGCAAGACTTTTACATATTTTAGTTATTTCTGATGCTCCGTTTAAAGACAACTCTAAGTGGCTAGCTAATTTAACTGACAAACAAATTCCAAAAGATTTCTTAGATTTTTTGTCATTGGGTCCAAAATTTTCTTTACCGATAACTGTAAATAATTGCGATTTTAAGAGATATGATATACAGTGTGTTTTAAATTTTCTGCCATCTGATACTGTTGATATTTGTAGAGGTAGGGTAACTAATGTTATTACTAATTTTTTACATAAAAATAAAAATGTTGGTTCTAAGTGGGAGAGTTTGGAAAAAACATGTAAGGATTATTTAAAGAGCAATCCAGATATTTTGGTTCTTAGAGCAGATAAAGGTTCGGTTACGGTTATGTCCAAAATTGAATATTTTGAGAAAACTAATTCTTTACTTAATGATATAATACATACTTAACGAATGTATATAAAATAATTAAGAAAGATCCAACTAGTATTATCCAGAAAAAAGTAAATGATTTTGTTAAAAAAATGTTTCAGGATGTAGTAATAGATGAAAATTTGAAACGTAAGTTATGTATTAATAATGCTATTTCTCCAAAATTATATTGCCTACGCAAAATTCACAAACAGAATATCCCCCCAATTTTGGCCAAAATTATTATGGATAAACTTTAGATGATATTATCCCAAAATTACCATTTAAATTTTCATTAATTCATAAATACGTTGATGATATTATTTGCGCGTTGCCCGAGGACGAAATTGAAAATACCTTACATTGTTTTAACAGTCGTCATAAAAATATGCAGTTTACTGTTGAAAAAGAAAATAATTTAAGTGTTTCTTTTTTAGATATAAATATTATTAGGACAGATGAAAATATTTTGCTTTTAGATTGGTTTAGAAAACTTACAAATTCGGGTAGATATATTTATTTTTTCTCATATCATTCCATTAATCAAAAAATCAACACAGTTCCTATTGTTTTTTGTATTTGTTTCCCACTTTATGAGTTGGCATCTTTTGCTTCTAAAATTCATCGTGACTCCTTTAATAATGTCTTGTATGATATTAAAGATTCATTTACTTTTTCTGAAAAATATCAAAATTTTCGTTTACCTACAGGACATGTTTTAATATCTTTTGATGCTGTTTCTCTTTTTACAAACATTCCAAAATATTTGTTGTTGGATGTTTTAAAGGAAAATTGGCAATTAATATCAAACAATACAAATTTGAGTGAAATTTCCTTTTTTACTATGATAAGATTAATTTTTAATAACGATTATTTTTCTCTCGATGGAGAATTTTTTTCACAAATTGACGGATCTCCTATGGGTTCTCCAATTTCTCCAATTTTGGCCAAAATTATTATGGATAAACTTTAGATGATATTATCCCAAAATTACCATTTAAATTTAAATTACCATTTCATTAATTCATAAATACGTTGATGATATTATTTGTGCGTTGCCTGAGTACCAAATTGAAAATACGTTAGATTATTTTAATAGTTGTAATAAAAATATTCAGTTTACTGTTGAAAAAGAAAATAATTTTAGTGTTTCTTTTTTAGATATAAATATTATTAGGACAGATGAAAATATTTTGCTTTTAGATTGGTTTAGAAATCTTATAAATTCGGGTAGATATATTTATTTTTTCTCATATCATTCCATTAATCAAAAAATCAACACAGTTCCTATTGTTTCTTGTATTTGTTCCCCACTTTATGAGTTGGCATCTTTTGCTTCTAAAATTCTTAGTGACTCCTTTAATAATGTCTTGTATGATATTAAAGATTCATTTACTTTTTCTGAAAAATATCAAAATTTTCGTTTACCTACAGGACATGTTTTAATATCTTTTGATGCTGTTTCTCTTTTTACAAACATTCCAAAATATTTGTTGTTGGATGTTTTAAAGGGAAATTGGCAATTAATATCAAACAATACAAATTTGAGTGAAATTTCCTTTTTTACTATGATAAGATTAATTTTTAATAACGATTATTTTTCTTTCGATGGAGTATTTTTACTTTATCATACATATATATGTATCATACATACAACAATTTATTTATGACGGTAGATGAACGAAATATTGAGTGAAATTCACATAGACAAAAAATTTGGTATTTACAGATTTAAATAGAATATCGAGATCGATTTAAAAATTAACAATCTAATATTTTCACATTCTATTAATTTTACAAAAATAGCATTTATTTAGGCCACATTTTAAATTTGGTAGTTATTTTATTTCTAAACTTAATTATTGTTAGTTCTATTAGGTATCCCTTTCCACTACGCCACTAAGTCGGGCGATCTAGCGGGCCACCTATTGGCATTTTTTCTGTGATAATTTCATACATGTGTTATACATGTTTGTAAATAATTTTCAATATTTTATTTAAATATGTAAAAATTCAATATTGCGTCCATGACAATGTTGAATATCGCCCACCCAAAGGTGATTGACAAAAACATTTTCTGATAACAAAAATTCCTTTAGAATATGCTCCTATCTAAGCATACAAAATTTCGACTTTCTATTTAACGTAATAGCAAAGTTATTCAAATAAATTGACAATTTTTACTTTTTCCACATATCTAGTAACCGATGCAAAACTTTTGAAAAGTAAAATTGTTCTGAACAGGGTTTCCATTTACGCAACTTCGTCCCATCTAACTGACATCGTAGCACTTACAGTTACCCAGATCCCCATGTACTTAGCCTGTATAATATAATATATTGGTTATTTTTTATGGCATGATAACAGAAAGAGATAGGTACTATGGCGGTTTTGACTCAATTTCATCATCATCAGAGGAAGACTCAATTTATCTAGACGATCATCATAAGAAGATATATATTGACCAAATCATTAATACAAAGACTGTCTTCGCAGTCTTCGCTGTGCTCGCACCACCTTTAGGACCAGTTGTTGCATGATCTGGTAAATTGAACATTGTGTCAATAGTAGTTAGAACAGTATAATTTTTATAAAAACGTACGTTGTGAGAAAAAGAAGCCGCCTCCTGTTATATCTAAGAAGACCACGAATCGGTATTAGAGATTTTCATGTAGGTAAATCAGATCGGGCTTTAGAAAACATACCATAGCGCCTTAACTTGGGTTCGACGCTCTGCCCTGGTTACGATTGAAAATAGAAAGATGCCAGATTAGTTACACACTAAAAACTAAATTCTCAATTCAAACAAATATGTATATATTTAAAAATACAAGAATTATATTTTATCAGCCTATCTAGTTAAATACTCGATATGTAAAACTGAATGAACACAGTTGGTGCAATTAGTAGGGTACAACAACATCTTAAAGACACATTGTGATTAGTTTTCTTATACTAGAAAAGTTGACAGTCTAGACTAAGGTGACCAGACGTCCCGCGTTTTTTTAAAAATGTCCCGCTATTTAAATAATTGTATTTTTTTTACACAATCAATAGAGAATTACTAAAAAAAATGAACCATTTGCTTGTTAGTTCAAACATCTTTTTTCAAATCGTGCGTTAAAAGGCAGTAAACTTTTTTAATTATTAAACAACATTTTGGGGTCGAAAACCGTTGTTTCACAATTGTACTTTTTTACAAAGAAAAATATGAATTACTCATTTGAGGTAACTTACATACCATACTAAATATAAATTAATATTCATTTTTGTTAACAACAAACATAATCAAGTAACATTTGCTACAAGGTTTAACAGCAAATTTAAATTGCTAAGTTTTATTTAAACTTTTGAAATTGTTTGTTTATCTTCTACAAAATGATATTGAAATGAACTAAAAACAAAATCTTGACAATATGGATGTCTTTTTAACAAAGTACTTTCAAATTTGCTCATGCTCCGCAGTTATTTCACAGCGTGTATCGAAAGTAGATCAAAAACATCATTATGGTCTGTTTTTAAAAAATTACAAAAGGATGTGATTATCTCTAAGAAATTCAATGAATTTCTTTAAAATGCATTAAAAAATAGTGAAAACCGGTCAATATTACAAAAGTTTAGCAAAATAAGCGTTCCTTTAATTGTGCTGGTCAGTGTATATTTTTCTCAAAACTGTACCTTTAAACTTGGCATATCTTGTTGTGCTGTCCAGAGTCGTTAGATTAGAACATCTGTTTGTTATTTTTACCTTAAGATTTATTCATTATATAATTCATCTTTCTTAGTCCTTCTTACTATATTTATTAGTTGATAAAAATGTTTTTAAAAAGTATAAAAATTTATTTAGAATATTTATTTCGTGCAAAGGGAAGAATTTGTGTTAAAGAAAAGAGTTAATATATACAATTTTAATCCTTATAATAAACGATAATAAAATAAACTTTGTCGTGTATCAAACAATATTTTTTTATTTGAAATAAATATGGCAAAGCAAGTAATCACTAATAATGCAAATAATGTCGAATGTTGATCAAAGCACAACAATACAAGGAGTATATGTGATGTTGCTTAAAATACAAAAATCTGTGAAACCAACCAAACTAAAAAAAACATACTAATAATATTTTTTCTGTTTATAAAAATCCTAGAATTTGTCTATTTTCGAGTACGATCTTTTGAAAAGACGGTTGGTTTTAATTACTACCGCTCACACCGCTCCGCTACTGTCCCACTTTTCTACAATAAAAATCTGGTCACCTTAGTCTAGACAGAATCATATTCTGTTTGCAGATTTTAGTTGCTTATCAACTTCGTGTGCAACTTCTTGCGCAAGAATAGCGTAGTGTACAACGGCAATTACCTATGCATTGTTGGCATAAATTATAAAATTAAAAATGACGTTAAACCCTAATATTTTTTGGAACGATAGTTGGGAGTGTTACGAGTGTATTCCCACTAAGGCAGCAACAGCAATTCAAGAGCGAAAAATACCACGTGGCATTTGAAAATTAAGTTTGGTGTTAACAGTTTCTTTTTTATTGTTTAATATGGCGTCATGACTCACAGGTTCGTTAAACATTTTTTAATAGCCACTTTGACAAAACTAAATATTTAATTCCTTATATAGGATTTTACCATTTACTCAACCTGAAGCAGATATACTCATTTCAAGTTTTAAGATATAATTCACTACTCCCTATACATCTTTTGTGACGACTTAGCCTTCAGTGCGCGATATGCATCTTTGTTCATCTTTGTTTTAAAATTTGATAAAAAATAATGGACGTAATTTAAAAAATACCACATTTAATATAATTGGATGTTCTTAGAAGGTTTTTTTTTTAATTTACTTATGTGTCACTTATAGAGGTTCTATTAAATATATTGTTAATCATAATATTATTCAAACTACTTATTTAATAAAGTTAAGAAACATACCTGCAATTGGATCCGCACTTCTTCGCTCTATCTGATGCAGCTCTGAAAGGTATTATTGTTTTACTAAATACATTATTTATCAAAATGTCTAACTCTAATAATATAGTATAAATTCAGATCTTACCTACATATGGTGGACTTCTCCTAAAGACCTCATGACCTAAAATGGAATAGGAATAAAATTCATCAAAATAAAACTAACTTTCTATTAACCTGCAGTATTTTCCACGTCGAATTTTTCATTATCTGGACGTTTCAATCTGTAGTTTCACCAACATTGAAAAAAACGTTATTTATATCTTGTACATTCGATGAAAATTGCGGTTTTCGCGGTAAAATAACAACAAAAAACTACCAATCCAACAAATAAAAATTCGTTAAGTAGTTTTTGAGTTATACAACCGTAGAAACCCATAATGTTTCTTACCCAGCATCGGCATATGTCGCGACTATGTTATAAATTAAAAATGCACAAATTAAAAGTCGACATACTGCGCCCGTCATTGTGCAATATCGAATCGTAATATTCGAAACTGGGCGGGAGGTTATGTACAGCTATTATAAGCTGGAACGAATTTTCAATGGGTCGTGATGAGTAAACATCACTTGTAGTGGGTTTATCAATAAGTTACTCGTAAAATTGTCAATGGACAAAGTATTATCTTGTAATAACAATCGCTGGTTTACGATCTTATTATTTTATACACTTTGAGAAACAATGGAGGATCGCTCTGCGTCGGCGCTAAGATATTTTATGTATAGGTCTTTTCGCAAATAATTAAAATTAAAATTCACCTTTGGCTTCCTAATTAATCAGCTAATCAGTTAATATTATTTCATGTTTAAAAAGCACAAGTGAAACACAAGTATATGTCAGAAAGTCGGTTTTCTTAAAAAAGAAATGGCGTATAATTTAGAAACAGGACCTTTAGAATGGCTCTTGGTCGATTTTAAATGTTTGTATTTAATATGCACATTTTACAATAATGGGAGCTCACAGAAGCTCACAGAAAGTTTGCAACATCCCGGGATTTCCCGGGAATCGGAAAAATTTATTTTTATATTAAACCTTTCAACAATTTTAAAAATCTGATGTGGCCAGGCACATGACTTTATCATACTATATATAAAATTAATAGTTTAGCTGCATGAGACTCTATTTGATCGAGATCGGCCATGCCTGCATTAAAATAAAACTACTAGAACTAGACAGATATGTCGATTAAAGCTGCGTTCGGATATTGTACTCCGTTGACACCGGGTACACCGTCCAAATGACACTTACGTGTTATTGGGTGTAAAAAGTGTAATGCAATATGCGAACGCAGCTTATATTGATAGATGTTATTGTCAAAACATTAGCGTTTGACACCAAGACTTCCTACTGTCATTAGAATAAAAAAATCTGACAAATCCTGGCTACTAGTTTTCATGCAGTACGACCGATCTCGTAGAAATAGAATTTGCTCATGCAGCTAAACTATTGATTGTACCAAAAAATTTCATGGCGATAAATTATTCAGAATTTCCTCATCTTTAATTTATTATTTAACTATTTCGACAAAATTCCAGAAATGGCGGCTTATTTGCAAAATCTTTCAAAAATGCTAAGACTAAACCTCCAGTTCCTTTGGACCCTCTTCAACAGAAAGCTTTTCAGCTCTAAGTTTGGTTATGAAACTTCTAAATATGAAGTTTCGTCCCGATACCTTTAGTAGTTTCTCCGGAATCGTCGCCACAAAAAACGGGTACACACACACACACACACACACAGACATTTTTTTTAACCTTGGTCAAAAATGTTCAGGGGACCCAAAAAGACATATTTCCGCTAAAATCTCAAAAAATTTTTTTGGCATGATAACAATACTTTACATACTGCGTATGATAAAGTAAAAAGGATACCTATGATGTAAAAAGTTAAAAAGCAGAAAAACATAAACTAAAAATATTAGAAAAAGATGAATGCATTTGTTTATTAATAACGACTTGTTGCTTTTCTTAGTTTTTAGATTATCAAAGTTTTTAAAACCCACACGAACAGCCGAAGTTTTTCTATGTTTGAGTTGTGAAAAAAAGCTTGTTTTGACTGTGTCGTTGTCGACTGTCATAGTCAACAATTAATCGTATACAGGGTTTTAAAAATCAAGCAACAATTGCCATAGCAACCAACTACCAAGTATTCCAAATATAACTGTAGATTTTCTGTTGTTAAAATTTAATGATCTTACATAATAAAATTTTGGCCAACACAATTGAAAATCGTGAAATATTGGAAAGTGAATATGAGATTCGATAGGTATTTAATTACGTTGAATCCGCATACCCCGTACTTAATGTTTCCGAAAAAGTTAGTTAAACTGTTATAAACGCGTGATGCCCTAGAATCTTGAAAAGAGTCTCATACAAATATTATTCTTTTTACTTTTACTTGAAAACCGATGTTTTATGTCTTTGAAGCAGCAAGAATGCTGCAAGAATGTGACAATCATTAACTATATCCCACATGCTGTTAGCGCCTTGAGATATTTGAGCCTTTTCAAATTACTGATACCTCTGACAGTTCTTGCAATATTCATTAATATGGTCGAATATAAATAAACTATGCTTGCACCAAGCTTACGTTTAAAAAGAGATCAATATGGTGATTTAACTTTTAAAAGGTCATTGGGAATGTTGATCGTTGATGATATCATTGCAATACTTTTAAAAAGTAAATGAATTCGTTGCGTCTGAATCTATTTAAGGTTCCGTACCTCAAAAGTACAAGACGGAAAAAAAGTCCCTCCGTCTGTTGGATGACTATACAAGACCAATGTCTCTGGACTAAATAAAGACATAATGCTGACATTTGGCGTAGTTGTAAAACTGACTAACCTGCGTGTTTTCCCAGTGCCAACAAAAAAAAATGCCTCTATATATGGAGGGGTAAAAGTACATCCCAAAAAATATCTTTTAACTCGTTTATGGAAACGGGTTCCTCCTAAGGATTTTACCCATATTTTGTTAAAAATTGTATACGATTATACCAAAAACGCATCTCAAAAGCCCATTTTTCTGTTTCCGAAATTAGTACCGAAATAACTAAGATATATTTATTATTATAGCGCTCGCCGGGATATTTTCTTATGTAACGTCACTTAAGGAAGCTAAAGGAAATTCGCTGAAAAGAGTAACGAAAAAAAGGGAGGACTCTAAACTTGAGTGATTTTCTGACCAAATAATAAAATTACTTCGACAGTACATCCCATTTCAAGTGTTCGTAGCATCTTAGACAATTCATATTTTCTCCTAATTATTACGCATATCACATTAAAAAAAAAAACGGAAAACAAAATCATGTGAAATATGTGAAAACAAAGCGCCCATTGCTTATTTATACTCGTCAAAGGGGCGTGACGGGTTGTGACACGTGACCGCAGAATCACCCTGATTCTAAATTAGCAATACCACCAACCTACCGTAATCTTTAAACCCTTTTAGAATCTTATTTGGTTTTAAAAGAGCTATTCAAAGATACCTCACAAAATTTGCTAAGGTTTCCAATATCACCAACTTTCGGTTCACTCTAGTGAACAATCTACAGTGCCGTTAAATACAAAAAATGTTTAGTCAAACCTTATTCGCTTCTTAACGATTGTAGTACTTGATAGTACAGTAGAGCGTCGATAATCCAAACTATTTGAGACCGAAGGTGATTCGGATTAGCAAATTGTTCGGATTATCAAATATGGCAGATAAATACTAGAAGTAGTATTGAATAGAAGTTCAATCTTAATAAAACCAACACCATTCGATCCTGCTCTTCTTAAACTATAGGAATGTCAAAAAGTAAAAATCGAAGGATATCGAAGAGATATCAAAGGGATATCGAAGGGATATCGAAGAGATATCGAAGGGATATCGAAGAGATATCGAAGGGATATCAAAGGGATAATATCTAAAGGATTTATTTATTGTTTATGACCTATTTATGATTTATTTATTCTTCAATTAACTAATTGGGACCGAAAGTAATTCGGGTAACTAGTATATATATAAAAAAAGCAACGTTTTTCTGTAAACAGGAGCCGACAAAAATGGCTTTTCCCTAGGTTACTCAGTGATTTATTTTATTATTATTTTTTTGAACGTTCGGAGTAGCGAACGTTCGGATTGCCGAGGTTCGGATTATCGACGCTCTACTGTATTACTATTATTGTTTGTCCCCATCGTTCAAATGGCTCAACCAACAATTCAATTGGCTCACCCAGTATGCGCTTTCTCTTTGCACTGTGTCATAGTTTGGAAAATGTAATGCGTGCCAAATAGGTACCGTTTAATCTAGTCAGTTTAGTGAATAGGAAATCGTGTATTCAACAGCTCTATAAATGCACGATTTCTATTAATGCATTGATTTGTTATAGCCAATCAAACGACGTCATTATAGCCAATCGAACATATCGTGGGCTTAAAGGTAAAAGTCACTAACTAACATTTTGTTACATTTTCTTGAAACACGAATTAATTGTAGTCAAATGCTTCCAAATGGGCATCTTGTACAAGGAGGCGATCAATAAGTGTTCTAAGTACTCGAAAATGCATTAATTATCAAGAAAATATCATTACATTTGTTGGTAATACATCTTAAAGTCAGATTTTCGTAATTATTTTAGATGTTAGTTAGTGACTTTTACCTTTAACCCGACGATATGTGAAATGAAACCTTCCAATCAAAACATTCCGCCCTCTAGAACAGTCAGTGTCAAATTATATAAATTATCATATAACCTAAAAAGACATCGGCGAAGAAAAATCTAAGTTGACGACGCCAGAAGAATACGATCGACAAAATTTTTTTGTAACCAACTTGTATATTAAACGGCGATTAATGATCTCGACAATTAACGTACTCGCTTAACGCTCGTGCGTTAAACAATCTGGATCATTAATCGCACTTCTTAATTCTTCTGTCTCCACAGACAGGGTTGGATGAAGAAATACATTATCTACGATACTCTGTGCCTTTAAAGTAATGAGTAATAGCCGTTATCTACGACCCACATATAATAAGTTCATTGCATACGTATCTATGATTATATAATCCCCATCATGATACTCGCCAATGATTATAATGACACTAGTGCTGTATAATAATGACACTGGTGCTGTAATAATAATGAGAGTTCGTTCAAATAACGACTTCATTATTTGAACGAACTGTCATGATTATACGAACGTACTGTCAAAGTCTGTCAAAACCTACGTGGATGACAGTTATTTGACAGTTTGCCTCGGCACCATTGACAAATACATTTAAAATATTTTACATAAAATGTACTATTACATTATTGTGTTTTGTTATTATAACGATTAAACAAGATCCCAAACATGTCCACATCATATCATCGGAGCAATAGTAACCGTTGAAATTATTTACTGCCGTTTAATCGCTCGAAGCAAAAATGCGCATTGTTTTTTTATAAAAGCTCATCCAACCACCCACTCCAACAGTGGAACTGGCGTTGAGTTTCGAGTTCTATATTCACGGCTAATCGCGTATATGATATTAATGTGCGGAGGAACGTCCACGACAGATTTAAAAACGAGCTAATGCGACAGTGGCGACCTCAGGCGGCAGCCATTCATCACGTCCCATAATACTTCTCCTCGGCTCCCGAACAACAATGGACAATGTTAACGACCACAATTAATTTTAAAAATTACTCCCCCCCCCTCCCGTTCGCCTTAGAAAAGTCGAACAACGGGCGGCGAACATCCGTTCTGCCTCTGGCCTATTTTTCGCGCCCTTGCCACTGACAGCCGTAAAAATGACGAATGTTTTTTGATGTACACTTGCCGGTGACAATGATTAAATATGAATGGATCTGTTTTTCAGTAATTACCGAGCTGTGGCGCTCGCGAAGGTTTATTTTGTTTTGATGAATGTTCATTTAAAGTTCCAGTTATAAAATCAACGAAAAGTTTTTAAGAGCATTAAAAGAGGTTATTTAATGGTTTATTCATTATTGGAGTTAGATTATATTGGCGCATGAGTGGCGAACTAGTTTTAAAGTGAATTCAGTTCAAAGATTGTATAAGAATAACATAAATCCGCTATGATTTACTTTGAAATTTTTTTTAAGCAATTTTTTTCAGGTTTAATACAACTAAGTAATTATAAGCTATCAAAGTTCATATAATTGCTAGATGGATTGAAATTCAACAAACTTGCTTAAGAAAAACTTTAATTTATTTCCAAGTTTGATTTTATAACATAACTCAGGTCTTTAAATGTTGGATTTGTTAACATGTAAAAAGAACCAAAATTTGTTAAGCATTGTCCAAAAGTTAACGAAGTTTACAATGTCTATCGTCGAATAAGTGATTGTACCATATATTCCACTTACAATACACGTTAAAGTGGGTTATAATTGAGCACTTGTAGGCTAATTAATTATCTAAAAAGATATTGAGCATGTCATTTTTAGTGCTGATACTAAAAGGTAACTGGAAAATGTCTTAGATATTGTGTTTATAAATTTAATGTCTAGTTACATTGGGATTTGAGTTTCCAAATCTTCAAAACTAACATACTTCTCCCAATGTAGTTTTTTGTGTAGTTTTTTTCCAATAAACGAGTTTTATTTGTGGACACATGTTTATTAGCAACTTGACCGATTATTTTTATTGTTTAATGTAGGGTTTGTAATTACTGCGGTACGTGCTTTATCAAAATAATAAAAGTATAATCGTTTAACTTATACAAACTAACTACTACTACTAATTCCTTTTTGACCAGGGTGCAACCATATTTATGTGAACTATACAGTGCGCGCGTAAAATATGGAAACAAAATCTCTGAAGCAGATTGCTATTTCAAAAAGTCCTCGGGCAAGTCTATTTTTAATTATCAAATAACACATATTTATATCAAACTTAACTTCCTCCCTTCAGTTGTTTTTCATTTATGACGACATCGTCACTTTTTAAAAGGCAATCGCATATTTTCCGTGTTGATTTTGATAGATCTCTTAATTGTTAATGGCAATAGAAATTGTATGTCCTTACATGAGAAAATTTTCGAGAAAAATAGAATTGAAAATAATGGTAACATCACTTTTGTTTGATAATGGAAAACAAAGAGGCGTTTTGGATAGCATTCCTTGCGCTGAATACGAATACGGGCTTGAAAGTTGCATACCATGCGTTACTTGATGTTTCTTTTATAGACGCGCCTGCACAACATGTAAAGAAACGTTGTAAAGAGTGCAAATAACAGTTTGTCAACATGATTTATTTCCTGGTAATTTTCAGGATTTCAGGTAACAGGTAACATCGCTTTTGTTTGATAATGGAAAACAAAGAGGCGTTTTGGATAGCATTCCTTGTGCTGAATACGAATACGGGCTTGAAAGTTGCATACCATGCGTTACTTGATGTTTCTTTTATAGACGCGCCTGCACAGCATGTAAAGAAACGTTGTAAATGGTGCAATAACAGTTTGTAAACATGATTTATTTCCTGGTAATTTTCAGGATTTCAGGTAAAAGTACAAAGATTAACTTTGATTTGAGGTTCCCATGATAATGGGTTGACCTGGTATAAATATGCAAAATTTACCTAAATTGATTTTTTTCACATTTTGATTTATATTTTTTTCCCGAAAACTTTACACGTTGAAAATTTTTCAGGCCGGATTAGTATTCAAGGCAAATAATTCTACTTACAATATCTCTCATATTTTATGAACAAAACCCACGTTCCCTACAGTAATCCATAATTTGATATTTTCATGTAAGGTATAAAAGTACCATTAAAAGGTACCATTAAAAGATAAAATTAAAAGATCTCTTAAAATCAATAAGAAAAGTATGCGCTAAAAAATTGTCGATGCCGTTATAAGTGATCGTAAGTAATAAGTAACAAATGACGATCAGAAATTACATTTTTCATTAAAATGTGTGTTTTAACAATTAAAAATCGACGTGGTCGAGAACTTTGTAAATAACAAACCGTCTCTGATATACAGGCTTAGCCAAAATTACCGGATCACCTAAATAATTCTCCAACGGCAAGAAATATCAAAAAAAAATTCAAACAAAAATTTTTTGACTTTAAACAATCCATCGTTCAAATATATTGTTCATATACGATGTTCATTTTATTATAGAAATTTCGTAAAATTTAAAACAGCCTGTATATTTTTACATTTTGTAATTCTAAGACTAATTCAAAACCTTTTTTATTGAAATAATTTTCTTATAGAATGCATCATTTTTGAGTTATAAGCAATTAGTTAAATTACCGGAACACATACATAATTCTCCAACCGTAAAAAAAATGTTTGAAAACAAGCTCTCGCTTAAATATATTTTTAATATACACGGTGTTTATTTTATTATGTAAGTATGGAAAACTTTTCCTTTTTCTCATCTATCGTCCTGTACATTTTTATTTTTTAATTCTAAGAATTTTTTTTAAGTTTGATTAATTGCTTATAACTAAAAAAATGATGAAATTTATAACAAAATTATTCCAATAAAAAACGTTTAGAGTTAGTATTAGAATTATAAAATGTAAAAATATACCATTTGAAAAAATAAGTATACCAGATTTCCATTATAAAATGAACATCCTGTATATTAAAAATAGATTTTAATGATAGCTTGTTTAATGTCAAACCATTTGTGTGAATGTTTTTTTGAATTTTTTTACGGTTGGAGAGTTAGGTAGGTTGTCTGGTAATTTTGACTTAATTTAATTGCTTAAAACTCAAAAATAAAGCACTTTATACAAAGATTGATTTAATAAAATTTTTTTTAGAATTAGTCCTAAAATTACAAAATGTAAAATTATACAGGGGTGTTCCATTTGAAGAAAAAAGTTTACGAAATTTCTATGATAAAATGAACACCCAAATAATATGAATATATTAAAAATATATTTGAACGATGGATTGTATAAAGTAAAAAAACTTTTATTTGAATTTTTTTTGAAATTTCTTACCGTCAGTGAATTATTTAGGTGTTCCGGTAATTTTGAGTAACCTGCATATTCTCATGGTCCCATTCTTTTCGAGCTAACTGTATATGGTATTATATTATACGTTTGTTCATGGACAACTAAAAAAATTTTTAATAAGGCTAAAAAGTACAAGAAAGTGCAGTTGTTTTATCCTGCAAAATAAATTAGAACAACAAACATTGTTAACAAAACTCACAATTGTATTTTTTAACCCTAATTGAAATGTAGTTATTGTGCTCAGCTATACTGCAGCTCTATGTCTCTTTAAATATGTAAATATAAATATTTTTGATTAGTCTACCTATTTTGATGAAGTCCAAATCATATTAGTATGTAGGTTAACCAAACTTTACATGACTTTTCACATATAAGAAATGAGCAAGTGTTATCCAGAAACAAAAGTACTTAGTAGTTCTCGTCATAGAGGAGGTGGTATTTTTCAAGCACCACGGATTTGCTTTGGACCTAGTTTAAATTAAAAAGCAAATTCTTATAACTACAGTATATAAAGTTTGAAAATCTAGAAGAAAGTTTAATTGGAATTTCTACAAATGTCTGCGCGCAACTCGAGCGCAAACACCAGAAGGTGTGAAACTCGGGAAGCGTCGTTCTTCTTTTTTCTTCTCGTCGGTCGTCGAGACTCCCCTCAGATGTTCTTGTCGAGTTTCCGAGATTGCAGCAGACTGAACATGGCCCAGCTGATATGAAACCGCAAGAGCCTTGCATCCGCAAGTAGGTAGGAACGGAAAACCGCCCGCCCGCCCCCGTCTGCAACTTCAAACTTCATAAATACGGTATAAGTTTGTCGCGAGCGAACTTTGCGTTCAACTCGTACCGAAGATGATTATTTTAATTCAGGGGCTGGCGACATCTGGCGACACACCGCCTAAAACTGTTGATAATGAGAATCGGAGGGTAGTTATAACCATCCGGTCGGCCAAATATTACTTCCAATTCCACCCAACACCCCCTCACTCCTGTCGCTGCACTAGTTACGAATTCAATTATATTGGAAATTATTTGTAAGAAACTCTGGTCTTCAGGCTGTTAGGTGTATATTACCTAAGTTACAAGAGTTGCTAGAGTCTTCTGACGTTTCTTGGGACAATAAAAATACCAGATTTGAATAAGTAGGTTTTCCAATAATGTCATATTTTTTGCCAGTGTTATCAGCCACATTTTCATAACCTACAAATGTAGTAGTACATCATAAGAGCATGCTTTATCCATTATTGTTATGGATATGGAGGCACAATTGATACCACTGCAGAACATGGGGTTCGTGAAAAAATATACTAATGGGACAATAACTGTTTCCTTACAAAATAAGAACGCTTATGTTAACGCCTAGTTGCTCAACAATCTTTCTTGCTGTGACACAATCTTACGATAAGGTTTGGCACAAAGGATTGATACACAAACTAAAAAGTATAGCTGATAGACTATTCAGAATAAAGTAGATAAATACTCGGACCTAAAAGAAGTAAAAGCATTAGTACCCCAGGATAGTGTCTTTGGACCAATTCCCTATCTACACACTCTATCTACCACAGCTGGAAAATGTGACGATTGCCACTTTCGCAAATAACACGGCTCTAATAATAGTGGAATACACTGTTGAAAAATCTACTAAGAATCTTCAACACGCTACACTGAAACCAATTAACTGAAATCTGTCCACATAAACGTTACAAACCAAACAGAGGGCATACGTTATGTCAAGATTAACGACGCCATATTTCCATAGGCGAACACAAAGTTATTGTGTTAAGAAATCCAGAGATCTGTATTGGCTTTTGGGAAGAAACTCTCACTTGACAGTGCAGAACAAACTAAAAGTTTACAATCAAGTACTAAAACAAATGTGGTTATATATTTTGGCATTCAACTTTGGGGTTTTTCTAAAAAAGCAAACATACAACGAATGCAGATATTCCAAAATAATCCCAGACTGAAAAGATTCGCCCCAAAGCCTGAATCTCGCCTAAGCCAGCAAGTCAACGAGAGGCCCTGATATGCCTTTTGTTCGGCAGAATGCAAATCTTAGCGCAAAAATGTTTTATTCTAAAAAATAATCGCGTATTTTTAATTCTTAATTATTTCCACTGATTTTCTCAAAAACTAGATTCAATTCACAATTTCTGTTTTCAGATTCAAATTCTACGAGAAAGAGCGCTCTTGATTAGTGAATTGATTTCTTTAGGTGTTGGCCAGGGTAATAATTTAGTTTTAATTCACTTATTGTTAACACATTAAGTAATATTATATACATGTATATTATGTGAAGTGTTCTGATATCTACAGAGAAAAGTTCAAATAAACTTATGAAAAAATGATTAAATTTTTTATCAGTTCTCAGAATATTTTGAGGAGAAACAAAATTAAAAAAGAAGCACGACACAAATTAAAATTTTTATTTGCCTCTATTTAAGAGGTCGATAAAGTTCAAATGATTCCCTAACTTGTGATTCAAATGATGTGTATTGGGGTAGCTTCTTTCGAAATTCGAATATTCAAGTTGATAAAAAGTTGTCCATATAGACCCACATATACCACAATACAAATGGCCTAATTGAAAAATATTTAGGTCTCCCGCAGGAGGCCAAATGTTTATAACTTTCTTTAAAAATTATAATTTCTTTTTAATGAAATATTAAGTGATTTTTCTTTTTCAAATAGAAAAAGGTTAACAATAAGGTCTGAAACTAACGTATACAAAAATATAGTACTCTAATACAAAATTTAGATCGCCTGCAGTTCATTTAGATTCGATGGAACTTTTAGAAAAATGACCATTTTCGTATAATTTAAAACATGTGTTTAAATGTTGATAACAGTTTATTTGGCAATAATAATATTTTATGATGTGCGTCCACGTGGGCTTTGGAAAAAATCACTTAATCTTTCAGTGAAAAAATATGGAAAATTCAAATTTTCAATGAAAATTATAAACTTTAAGCCTATTGCGGGAGACCTAAATATTTTTTAATTGAGCCATTTTTTTTGGTGGTATATGTGGGTCCACAGGGACAACAGTTTATCAACTTGAAATTTAGAATTTCGAAAAAAGCGTTTTTTCGCTACACCCTAAGGTGTAGTGTAGAATTTAGTCAGGACTAGGTATTTAATTATACAGTTATTACAAAATTTTACTACAGAAACAGCTAAATTTTAATTCAATAATACTCATTAAAATTACACAGCCGATTTGAGCTTATTCCCTATGTAAACATAATAAAAGTGCATAGATTACAACATGAGGTTGTTGTTAACGTTGAACAAAATCTGAAAAAGGTTCCAAATGTTTTCGATTGTAACATTGTCATTTCCGAAATAACAAAACAAAATCCAATAAAAATGGCGGAGTTAGGAATTATGACATTTAGGTATACTACTATGTACACACACCCAAAACCGGAATTTTTTTAAAAAATAGACAATGGGAAATGTCTGCCCTGCCTTCCACTATTTTTACTGCAAAATTGTGTTATTTTAGCATTGCATTAAAACTGACTTCTAATATACAACATGTGGAATTATTGTCAAAGCTGGCCATAAAAGCGTTAATCCGTTAATCGTTAATTAATGAAGGTAAATTTTTCGTAAACGCATTAACTTTTATGTTATCTTTCAAAACCATTAACGGACTCATTAACTTCCGCTACATTCGTCATCCGTTAAATTTAAAAATATCATAATTAAATATTTCAAATTGCTATAGCCATTCTGTGCATGTTCGGACTTGGTTTTGTTTACATGTGTGGCGTACTACTTTGTGCGACGCGCGGTCCGTATATAAAGAATGCGCGTGAATTGTTTTGTTTTTAGTTACTTTTTGTATGTACACTCGCGGAGAAAAATATATTTACATCCTGAATTTTTTGTTTCCATGTAAGTCAAAAACTACCCAATGAATTTTGATCGGATTTTTACCCAGAAATTGTTTGTATTTTAGGGAATATTCAAGAACAAGCAGACCAAAATTTATTGGGTAGTTTTTGAGTTATAACGCCGCAATAAATGCAGGATGTATACATACTATTTTCCGGGAGTATACCTATTTATTATGCAATAATAAATATTTTACCTTTTTTATATTGTTAACAATATTGTCATATTGTTTTCAAAATATAAATCAAAACTTGAAAAAGCAACCTTCTAAAAATTCCTTTCTTCTAACTGCTTACTTGGTCTTTTCAATGTCTTTAAGAAATCTTGCATCTCGCAATGTAGTTATTTTAGTTACCACTATAGCTACTTTGAAAAATTTCCGGCAATTTTAAGTTAAGAAATTGTTAACGTTAACTCCGTTACATTTATAACAAATTAATGAACTATCGGTTAACTAAGTTAACTTTTTCGTTAACGGATTAACGATTAACGAAGTTAACCTACTGATTAACTTTGCCGAGCTTTGATTATTGCTCATCCAAAATACGATTTACGCAGAAAAAAAAAGAACCACCAATCAAAATGTAGTAATATTGTAGTTGTATAAACACCACACGATTCCATTTGACAATATTTATGCAAAAATTCGTCATACGAGCACATCAATAGATAATGGAAAGCAGCTGAAAGTCTGTTTGACAGAAACCCGTCCAAATGTAAATAAATACATTATAATATTAACGCGTTAATAATGGGACCCGATGTTCCAAAAGCCATTGCTACGTGTGTGATTTTTAAAGTCGGCCGGTTTCGCAGTTTGATTGATTACTGTAAACCTCACGCCTTTATGTCATGCATTTCTCCTCAAGCCTATTTAAACCGTCTAAAAGAAATCTGGGTGACCTTTTGCGGGACAAATCGGGTTTCGTATCTGGTAGGTAATACACTGTAACACGTTGCCGTACACGTAAAATTCAAATTATCCCCTTTGCTTTGCGGATTTACCTGCGCTGCTAATGCATAATGAACGACAATGGAATCGTGTTGCCAGAGGTGAACATGACTGATTGTTGTGATCTTCGGCAAGATGTTAAAATTAGATAGATTGAGATTGATCTTGCTTCGCATTTTTTTTGTTCCATGTAGATACACTGATATAATAACATTAGCATAACGGTTGCACTGTTCCTCGAGATGTGAGGTTACTTTTTTGCAACAATCGTTTCTATGACGATTTGCCTCAACAAAACACGTATGAAATAATACAGCTTTTCTGAATCTTTGCTATAGTCATACAAAGAAAACCAAAGAAAGTTCCTTTTAATGAAACACATACCAAGCGATAGAACTGTTCAAGAAAACAAATTATGAGTCTTATAAAGATATTCCATAACTGTCTGTGATAACTGACCCCAAATTGATGGTAATTAATTTGGGTAGCTGCGATAGAACTCTCTAAACTGATGATAATGTATAACTACTATCTACACAAAAAAAACGAATTGCTAGAAACGCAACAGTGGACTTCTACGAATGTTGCAGCTACCCTAGATTAATTATCATATCAACAATTGAACGTATGATAGAATGTTATGTAATTTCTTTTATAGAATGTTTTATATAATTTTCTGTGACTGTCCACAGATTTAAAGCACAGCACTTTTTTAAAGCACAGATTTAAAACAGCTGCTATTCACAAAATTTCAATTTAATAGACTAAGACGTGTAGATAACTGTATCGTAACTACTAACAAAAAATCATATGATTCTATCTGCTAAAAGCAGCAAAAACGTTTAAAACATATGCCTGAACAAACTAGAATAGATACAAAGCTAGAATAGCTAGATTGAATAGATTTTCAGGAAAGATAAATTGAGGGGCTTGGAAGCAAAAGGGTATAACAGAGATTAAGTTATATTGCTTAAGTTCCGTGAACCTGGACATACGTACATGGATTGTGACCGTAGTTTTGGTTTATTTGAGAACGAAAAGGCAAATTCCTCAAGTTTTTATCAGATTCTGCAGATTAAGAGATCGTAAGAAGAGGAAAATCAATAAATTTTGTGTGTATAATATGACCAATACGATGTTTACTCCTTTTTGCCATTTCATGAAATAATGAAGGACCCTAAAATAATATCGATGACATATAAAGTGGAGAGCAATTTGCCATTTCGTTAAACAGTAATATTGAGTTTTTGAGGCGCACAATAGAAACCTCAAAAGTTGGATGTTCGTCTTTCCGGTTTTCTATACCTAAGCCTTTGAATAAAACATCAATCAAAATAAAAGTACAGAAACCTAATCACATTGTTGGAATATGTTCCACCACTCCATCACGCATTTTACACAAATATAGATGTGATAAACATGATGTAACAATAGCTGGAAGAGAAGGACACAAGAAAAATATGATTTATTCGAATATTCATAAAGATGACGCCGTTATACCTAATATATTTCGATTACGAATACAAAAGTTGCGTTATACTTTACTTTAGGTAACTTGTCATTTATATTTCTTTTTAATAAAGGTTATTTTAATACAGTAATTGCACTTGAACCATTTTACCACCAACATTTTTGAAACCCACATAATGTTTCAATGACATTTGTGCAAAATAATAAGCTAAACAATAAAATTTAGAGAGTCCATGATTCGTTATAATCTTTTTATGGCTATGAATTAAAATTAAAATAATAATACAATTTTCCAAACCTATTTCTAAAATTTTGAAATACAACTTTAACGCAAAGCTTGTTATCTCAGAACCACAAAAAGTGCACTTAAACCCTTTTACTTCTAGGCTCCTCAATTGGATAATGGATAGTGCATATATATTTTATTTATCTTGGATAAGGTTGAATGATAATAATTTCTACCACAAGTACTTGTAATATCGCATAAAACAAGAGAAATTGTCCCTGAAAAAGCCTGAGATAGACGCCTACGTTTCAAAAATTCCCCATAATAAATTAGACTAGATACAGAGCTGTAATTAGCAAATATTTTACTCAATTTATCTGTGCCCAAGGCATGTATAATAATTTTTATTGCAATTATGTTGTTCGTAATTGCAGATAAAGCAAAAGCAGAACATACGATCAACTAAAAACTAGGTACCTACCTAAAATGTATATTATATCAAAAATTGCTTTACTGGTTAAAGGGCAGCATACAGCTATCCAAGAAAAAAGTGTAAGTTTAAATAACTTTTCATAAAAATTTAATTTAAATATTGTTAAAATTACCGGAGGTATGAGCGTATTCATAAAAAAATTGTTTTGTTATATTTCTGATACCAGAATCGTTTGTAGCATATGTACTTTTTTAGCAAGGGCAATTTTGATTATTGTATTGTTGACATATTATTAAATAATTGAAAATTTGTGAAAGTCTGATATCTAAACTAAAAAAAAAACGATTATTTTGTTATTAATATAATAATTCGCAAATATGTATATTGTAATAAAAACAAAATGTAAAAAGAACTTTTTACAGGCGTGGTCACTATTTTTACCTGATAAGCGTTTATAATAACTTTTTTTAGAGTTTAAACCAATTGATTTTTTTTTGCTCGCCATATCCTTTTAACACAATTTGATCCCCCACATTTGCTGTGGTATGGAATTTTATCTGTTACAATGTAAGGACAAGTTCGTGAATGGGCAAAATGGGTAAACACAATTTTTTAAATTACACGAAATTACACTGTCGTAATTTTGGGGCTGTTGAACTGAAGTTTGGTATAAAATCTTACCTCTTACAAAATAAGGACAAGTTCATTCACAAATATTTTAATAACTGACAACTGACAACCATGCCTTTTCCTTTAAGTTCTCAAAGAATACCCAGCTGACCCGACATAAACGACATATTATAATGGTCACTAGGAATGAAAATCGGTTAACTCCAATTTCTTTTTCACTCGATAACTGCCGAAATTTCAGATCAATTGATCTGAAACTTGGTATACAAGTTTATATCTTA
Organism: Aphodius sticticus; assembly: GCA_963966075.1. NCBI lineage: Eukaryota > Metazoa > Arthropoda > Insecta > Coleoptera > Scarabaeidae > Aphodius > Aphodius sticticus. Next base: position 15,021,975 of record OZ014506.1, read on the forward strand.
AAAAGAAAGGACTAGTTTGTGAATAGGCAAAATCGGTTAACTCTATTTATTTATTTTTTCAAATTCCACAGCAAAAACATTTTACTCTGGGGGATATTTTAACCGCCTTTAACTTCATACTAATTGTTATTTTATTATCTTGCTTTTTGCGGGATATCATCAATAGTCGTCACAAAATTTTAGTATGTAGTATCAGTTCAGCTATAGTGCCTTATCAACAGTTAATACAGTTAACAAAAGAAAAATCCTGAATATCTAAATAATGAAGAACTTGAACAAGTTAAACGAAAAGTAGATCGCCTTGAATCTCGATCTAAATAAATAAAACATATTCAGTTGTATCACAATGATGGCGAATATTATTTAAACCCACACAAAACAAACAACATCATAGAAGCAACTTTCTCGTATTTATAACGCTGTCACATCTAACAGAACTTATCGAATTAGTCAAACGGCCTCGCCTATTAAATTTAATATAAAATAATTTGTAGCGCGACGTATAACCAACATAAAATATTCCACCATGCTCGCTGGTTTGTTTTTCCATGGGGCGATTAAGAAATAAGTGGCAAACAAGGCGGGCGTATATATAAACACGGCATTACAATTTCTAATGCCGCCCGCTGGCAAAACATTGTAATTTATAAACGCAAAACAAGCTATTAGTTATAATTATGTTGCATGCGTATTTAATCGCGATAAGGGGGTACGGGGCTTGAAATTTTGCTGTTCAGTAAGTTATGGCATCAGATTACGGAGCTCTGCCGTCCCGATTTGCATATATAAATCGCGCGCCGCGGTACCTTCGCCCCTGCAGGCGAACGGAACACGCAACACTAGTAAAACTATGATAAACTTGTGTTTTCCGACTATCGAGGTACAGGACGAGTCGTAACGAGTAAACCGGAAACGATGCTTGTCTATTTTCGGAATAAGTTTTATTCAAATCGTATTAGCATCACAAAGGTACAAGTAATAAAAAGTACGTGCAATAGAATATTATTAATCTTGTAAATTGTTTGAGTCAGTCAACAATAGATATATTTTTACAATTTGTTCAAATCGATAAGACTTACAAATGTACCCTGTTGTACGGGCATGGAGTTCAAAGAAATGGTGATGGAGTGCTTAAGACCCAGTTCTACCTGTGCTAAAACGCGTTTTCTATTAACGGCGTTATTTATGGTTCAAAATTGATGAAATTCTCAGTGTCAATTCTTAGATAAATAAGGAGTTTGGCTAGGCCAAAAATAACCTTTTGGTAAAATAAAAATTAATTTTACTTCTACATCTTTCTATTTTTTTTAAATATAATACACCTAGCCAAAGTCTCACTACAATAATGGATTTTTTATGACGGTACAATTTCAGCCCAAACATTATAACTTTTCCGCTAACCGAAAAATGCGATAATTGTCAGATATGTAAACAATGGCCATATTTCGGCTGTTACGTATGGCCAGGTCATCGCAGACACCATAAGCTTTAATCGATACGTAAACCACGGCATAGACACGGACCCCGGCAGAAAAACATCGAATCTAAATATTTTGTTTCGTAGTTGCGATGTTTTTACAACGCAGCCTTAAAGACGTGACAAGCGGAGTACAGTCCAAAGTCCTACCGAAGTTTCAAATTTCATAAAGATCCAAATGGTTTTTATTTAGAAAATTGCTACATTTTAGTAAAAGCTTGATATTGGTATATGGTATATTTGACAATTTTTGAGAAAAGCTGACTATATTCTCTGGATTCGTATTCAGCGCCAATAAATCTCTGGAAAACGGCTGTGCCCTTTCCATTAAGTTCTCAAAGAATACCCATCTGACACGAGATGACATATTATAATGGTCACTTAAGATGCACTATAATTTGTAGCTGATTCAAAATGTGGTTTGAAACATCGTTTTTGAACTAAATCTGGAAACAACACTCGCTTTACCTAACACGTCAAAGTCTAAGACAAAGAAACAAAAACATCTTAGTACCTGTGTTCTTCATAACGCTGTATCATCAATAATATCAATTCAAATTAAGTTCAATAATATATTGTAAATATGTTGTTGATGGTATGATTTTCGGAACAATGCTTGCAAATTTTTTTCATCAAATCTCTTTTAGAGCACCTCTTTAATGTGATCTCTTTTTTGGCTCAGGTCTTTGTTTTCTTTACTTGTCCTCTTTCCTTATGTCTTTTTTGCCAAAAAATTATTTTAAAATACATACAAAATAATGGTATGCTTTCAATAAGTTGCAAACTAAAAGAAACATGAGCAGGGGATTATAAGTTAATAAAATATGAATTACTTCTTTATTTACATATTTATTACACAGGCGTGACGTTTTAGTCCATGACGTGTTTGTTGATTATTCGGCGGATTTGTACAAAAAACCAAATTTCTTAAAAATTTAGTAGAGGATTTGTTTCTCTAAATGTATTTCAAATTCTTTTTTGATAACTTTCGAAAAAAATTCTATTACATATTCAATAATTTTGTTCAAGACTGTGACTGGGAGCAAAGGAGCTTGAATTGGCTCGAATCCCATTTTTTACCCTACACAATAGAAGATGAAGAAGATTTTTTTTTCAGAAAAAGACAAGTGAAAATTCTAGAATATTAATGTTAACTCAGGGGAACATGAATTTTATGAATGGTCGGTGCTGAGGCTTTGTTGATTTCAAAGTCAAGAGCTACAAACCCTCAATAATTGACATTTTTTTTTCATTTTGCAGGTACTTAAACCTTTGTGGGCCTGTGCAATCCAACTGTGGGACTCCACTAAGCCAGGCAATATCATCATCATTCAACGCTTCCAACATAAGTGTTAAGAAACATCGTGGTGCACCTTGGTATAATAAGAAATTAAAATCTCCATAGGGATCTTGAGATGGAATTAGGAACCGACGAAATTAAAAAATTCGCAGAGAATCATCAGAACAGAATTCTTCATCACACGAAAGTCGAGGCAATTTTGAGTTGGTGTAGTGATGTTACAACAGCAGAACACAGTGTTATGTGAGTGAAAGGTGACTAAAGCAGAGCAACGTGTAGTATGTGAAGTTTAAAACGTCAGCATCCGAACTAAATTTAAGTTAAATCAACATAACATCGAACACTTTTTATACTTAGTAATTTATGTTATTATAGATATATAGTCATCAGACTAGGTGTTATACACAGTACCTATGAGATGATGCTAAGAAAAAATAAAAAAAAAATGAAGTATACTTTTTCGAAAACCTTACGTGATAGGAAAGTTTTGATTCGAAATTCGTATTGAGCGCTAAGAAATGTATCGAATTATGCCAATATAACTTTACAATGTGCTTCCAGGCGTTTTGCATATCTGGGAAATAAAGTTTAAATATGTTTTGTTAACAGAGGCACATTCTACCCATGGCACACTGTACTGTGCTCGATGGCACATTTTTGACAATTTTTTCAATGTTTTCTTTTCGTTTTCATTTCTATTTCAAAACTTCTCCTAATTTATTTAGAACTTCTGGTAACCCTAGTTTTTAGCATTGGGTTCGTTCACTATTCATGCAGACACATTGCTTTTTATACTTTGACCTAATTTTGTTTCAAAACTTTTAACATTTGAACTAAATTTCATATTAACTACAAGCGAACGCATCACAAACCCTACTCAGTTTTCATTTACCAAATAGATGTTATCAAAATAATTTGTCATAACAATTTTTTTTCTTCAACAATAATGATAACTTTTTATGGTTTTATACCGTACGATAAACAGAATCACAATTACAGCATTTGACTGAGTAGACTCCACAATCATCCACAACTGATTTTCGGGTTTTTGAAAGTAATTGGTAAATTTGGGAATTTTTTGGTAATTGGTGTTACTGCTCTTAAGACCGGGATAAATGTTAAATTTGAGTAAAATTTAGAGTAAGTGTAAGTAAGTGTTTTTTAAGTATGTAAAGTGGGTCAGAATTGTTTATGATTTGTTGTAAAAGACTGTTGACGTGTTTAAAAGGAAAATACTTGTTTGAAGCAATGTTATAAATGTAATTTTTCCCTCGATCGTCTATTTATGAGTCAGTTTAGTGAATAGGAAATCGTTTATTAAACAGCTTATAAATGCACGATTTCTATTAGGTACTGCAAGATTTGTTATGACCAATCAAACGACGTCATTATAGCCAATCGAACATATGTGAAATGAAACCTTCCAATGAAAACATTCCGCCCTCTAGAACTGTCAGTGCCAAATTACATAATTTGTCATATAACCTAAAAAGACATGGACGAAGAAAACTATGTAGACGACGCTGGAAGAATACGGTCGATGAAAAAACGTTGTAACCAACTCGGATATTAACGGCGATTAATAATCCCAACAATTAACGCACACGCTTAACGCTCGTGCGTTAAACATGTTTCGATCATTAATCGCTCTTTTTAATATACTTGTTGGTTAAATAACTATAATTCATCGATTCTAGACTAGTGAGTGAGGGGACATTTTAAGCAACGATTAAAAAGGAAACAAAATGAGGCAATCAATGCATTGGGAAAAATGATTACGGTAGGTACTGAAGTGGGCGTATAGTAAATTTGGTTTAAAAAGTTCCGTTACCCAACCGTTCGTTAAAATTGAGTGTATTTGCATTGCTGTCACCAAGCCCAAATTTCAGTTTTCTGAAGGGGCTGCGCGGGGTAATGAATCTTGAGAAGTTTTAGAGTTAGAGCAAAGATTTGCAATGCTGTTTCTTATTTTCTATGTTGTTTCTGCTTTGTATTTTTCATATGCAACTTTGCAACCTCAAATATTTATATTGATTTAAAGGTCAGCAACAAAAGATGACGAACAAATAGAATACAAACTTGGTCTGTTAGGTTTTGTTGCATCACAAATGTTATTCCATTGATCTAGTGCTTATATGTTTATCTTTTTATTTGTTGAACTCTATAAATTATGTGTATTGAAGGGTACAATATACAACTTGGAATTTGTCGAATAAATCCCCCGGTATATTACATCGTTGGTACCTCCGTCGTTAAAAGCGTACCGAGCACGCAACTCTAGTAAAACTATGATAAACTTATGTTTTTTCGTCGGTAAAATATAGGGCAATATTTACATTCGTCTCGAACACGTTATTTTATTATTTGTGTCACCCGCTTCGCAGCGAAACACACAAACCAAGTGACTTTGATCACGTTACGATACCCTTTCTCGCGTTCTCACGTGATTTATCGCTCCAACTACGCGAAACGTAAACTTCTGACAAATATTTCGTTTTTCAGACGAGTAACGCTACCCCAGTTATCAATCGTAAACTATTTTATTGTCTCTTAACATACTACTATGAGTCATTCGTTGAATGTTTTATTACACAAGCTACAGACTAGACTGCAGTAAACTATACAAATTATGTAGATTTAGGACATAAATATTGAAGAAAACGATATAATATTTTACTGTGAAATAATGCAAGGAACACGTTTTTAGTGGATATATAGAGGACGTGCTAGGAAACAAAAAGTTCTATCTATAAAACTAACTTTGGACTCACCTAATCAAGTAATGTGCTCGATATTTTTCTCCATACACTGATAAAACTGTGTATCGAAGGGAAAATACCATGGGGTTTGTAATTTTACTTTGAGCTAATAAATTTACTTCTCATATGAAATGAGGTTTCCGATGTGTACGGTTTTATATATACTTTTGTAAGTAAAATTACTGACGTTCAGTAAATTTACTGTAAACACGTAATTGCAATTAATTGTTGTACAGTAAACTTTCTGCAACTTTAATATTAGATTTGTCCAAAAAACTGCAAACCAGTTAACAATCAGTACTTTTGTGATGGACCACATATGTTGCTATGATAACTCCATTATAAATACCAATGAAACATTATGTGGTTTCTCACAAAAGAACTGTTTGTAAGCTGGTTTTGCGACTGCTCGGACAAGCCTGTATTGTCAACTGTAAAATCACTAGTAAAATCCTATTAATGTGGAGATCATAAATAAGAACAAAAAATAATTGTATGAAGTTTTATTATAATTTGAACAATAAATAACATGTGAAACATATTTATATTATATATATCTACATATTTTTTATAAATATTTCATATTTTTAACATTAAATAAATAGAGGTTCCTGACAAAAATGTAATCATAAGTAAATGAAATAAAATAGGAACCCATGGACTATACTTATCTACATATGGTATAATAAAATAAATCGATCTGCTTCACAGAGAGAAATATATCTTTTAAATATAAATTAAATATTATTTCAACAATATTAAGTTGAAATACCTAAACTTACGTCACACACTTACTTAGATTGCATACAAACATTTATTTATTTATTTTCATAATAAGTTTGATCACCTTTCAGTGGATTTGGTTTTATCCTTATTCCTTTTTGAACCCTGACTTGGAATAATTTTTAAAAAGTTAAACCGTCTCCAGAGTAAGAGAACCTGGGGATAATCCAACCACAGCATATAATATAGCCCAAAATGTGTCACCTGAAATCAAAATAAGAAGTATATGAGTCATATACCATATACAGGGTATAACAATGTCAGCAGCTGCTTTCCTTTGAGGTACAGAGTGTGTGTAAAGTTATTAATGAGTGTCTATAGAAAAGTATTTTTTATATTGGTGCTTGAAATGATATGTGTTTATACATGTTAGTAATAAATTTGATTGTAAGACCGCATGTACGAGATAGAACAATAAACGAAATCTTACCTATGGACACCACACAAGTCCTTGAATTTGTAGAATGGCAGTATCAACTTGTATCCTAAAAAAGAACATCCAATTAGTGAAAGTGGATATTATACATATTAAGACTGCAAACTTTTACCTGCACTTTGTAGTATATATTTGCAAAGTCCTCCATAATATACAAAGAGATGAATGTACCAATATTATATCTTTTAATACTATAGAACGATATGGAGCAAATATTCCACACTACACCGATAAAGGATGTCACAGAGGCACTAACCGTGTTAAATTAGTTGTATACTAGGAGAATGTGCAGGCCTAATAGGTCTGCTGCTCGACCTAGGTAGATCGCAGAAGCGTTAAGAGAGAGACAAAAAGCCCGGATGCTCTTACACGCGCGACGTGATTATGTTGCTACGTTCGGCGAGGTTACGGGGCGCCATCTATCGCTTCGTAGAGTAACCTCAACAGCGACACGATGAGGTATCGCCATCTAGGGACTGCGTCGCCAAGCGCGCGACCGTCGCCTAGCAACCTCGATCGATGTCATGGCGACGGGCTGACGAGTACAGTCGCAAACGATAATCCATAAATTTAGCCGAATCGAGGCAAAAAATATCGAGAACCGGGCCGAAAATGGACGAAATCGAAAGCCTAAGCATTGTAGTTTTGCATCTTGTCGTCAAATTTGCGTTTCTGGCGCCCATTTTCGCTTCGTCGAGGAGTAGACCCTTCCCCCGATTGGCCGATTTTACTAAAATTCTTGCGCGGAGTGTTAGACTTTTAGTATATAATAGTAGATAACAATCTCACTCAATAAAACTCTAACTTATCTGCTGTAAACACAACCAAACGGATGGCGAACGGAACTCGAACTGTATATCCCATTATTGCGCAAGCGCGATAAAAATTATCTCGGTAGCACTTTACCATGTAGAAAGGAAAATTGCACGAGCAGAAGGCAAATTTACATATCAGACAGTAGTTTTAATGTATCGATACGTAATTTTATTCCGTTGAAGTAATTGTTATTATGAAAATTACAAACTTGTTAGCAAATGTACATACAGTTTGTACAATTAATGAATGTAACTGCATTTTCAATGATAATTAGTATTTTTGCTTAAAATTATGGTAAAATTGCCGACAAATAGGGTAGGTTTACTGAAAAAAATGTAAATTTCATTTGTAAATTCGCACTCATTTTTATCAGTGATACATGTCTTATAATGCAATACCGACATTTACATATGACACGTTTACAAGAGAATAGCAACACCGGTTTCAATTAAATAAACCGCTATGGCAAGACGGTTGCCATCCAAGCGGCGAAATCATCCGCATTAATTAAACCGGAAATCTGAAATGTAAATACTGTTAAACAGCCGAAGCGTGTCCGCGAGATCTGAGGCCGGAGGAATTTCAATTTAGCCTCAACGTGTATATATAGCCGCTACAGCCCCCTAACACTTAATTATATATCTTCAATTAATATGAAGTTGTTTAAATCCGCCGTGGGCGTGTTTGCGGTGACGAGGAAATATTCGCTGACCTTAATTTTAGGGTGGAGTGCTTTGAAATGAAAACAGGAGCTAGTATCATGAGGCTTTTGAGCATTTTTGGTGGTTTAAGTGGTTTAGGTCAAAATTATGGGTTGGTGTAATGAAAAAGCTTCTAATGTTAATCTAGAATTCTATTGTTCAATGTTCAACGCACTCTGTGTGTTGTGCCGGTTATCCAAGGTACTTGGTTCAAATCCAGGTCGGGGATATATTTTTTTTATTTAATTTTTTTTTTTCAATTTTAGTTAAGAATTCGTGGATAAATTTGCACGAAAGTATTTCTTTTCTCTTTACTTTCCTTCAGTGTAGAACCATGTGGTAATTTCATTGGCACTTTATAATACCTGAATATTTGCAGTTATTTGTTTGACTTTTTCAATATGTCGCTAAATTTCCGCCAGAGAAAATGGTATATTTTTTCTTACCAAAAAATTTAAGCCTAACGTGGTTGGGGTGAAAATGTCCGTCGTGGATCTTTTAGCCTTCATGGCACAGTTGATAAATATTTTAAAATATGTGTATAATTGTTGTTTTAGAATGCGCAATTATAAAAGATAAACCAACCGAGGGGCTAAGTCTGCTTGGTTGGCTATACTACCTAGTGAATTATTGAAATAAGTAAACCTTGAAAAGATTTACAGGTTATTGAAAATTAAGCTTGTCAACTTGAGATTTGGTTATAGTGTTCCAGATCTTTAATAGAAACTCAGCCTTCAACATCATACTATCCTCAGTCTTTAACATAATTGGATCTTCAGCCTCCAGCATCTTCCGATCTTCAACATCTGATTCGCAGGTGAAAAAACAAGTTGTTTTTTCGCCTGAAGTAGTGCAACCATTGCCTATAGCCATGGAGCGGATTTCTATCAATGAAAAATGCCGGAAAACTGCAATTTTCACTAATACTCCTGAAAAGTAAAATCTGCGATAAGGACAGAATAACAAAAAGATAAAAAGTGACAGAAGGCATCTAAAAGGTCTAAAGCGGATAAAATTAAACAGATTAGAAAATGATTTTACCGAAATCAGACAAGAAAAGTAATCTTTTTGTTTAGTTTGCTGCACAATACACTGACAGCGATCCTGGCAAAGGCAGGTTTAACTGTATTTGCAAAAACATGAAAAATGTATTGGTAAAGGGCACAAAATATTTACTGTGTTTGTAACATTTGTGATTCTGACTGGGTGGTCGATTAGGGTGATACTAATATTATAATTTTGATGCAATCATTATTTTTGAAAACAAAAAATTTCCAGGGTAATCGTGATTTGATTGCTACATTAAAAATGTTTCAATATACATTATTGGATTTTTTTTTTTTTTGGGATGTCGCCATGTGCACAAAGCCTGTTGGCTTGTCTGTGCGGCGGTCGTGGAGACGGAGTATTTTTATAATCCCTGCCTAACCTGGGCTTGAACCCTGGGCTTCATAGTGGAAGGCCAGGGTTTTATTTAAAATATAGGTTTTATATAAAATATGGTTTTATTTAAAATATAGGATAAAATAAAATAAAACAAAAAATAAAAATAAAATTTCAGAACATTTCACAGATTTCCACGACCTATTTGTCAAAAGTCCAATAATAGGGTATTTGACTATTATTGGAAAATCGTCTTAGTGTGTTTAATCCTTCACTCTACACTGTAAATGCATTATTTTTCGTAATTATTTCCTCAATATTTCATAAAAATCAGCGTTAAAAATTGAATCACAAAAAGTCCCGCCAAAACGATACTTCCTGTTGTGTGACGTCACACGATAGTAGATGTCAAATCTGCCCATATGGTCTGTCAGCATCGGCATCGTCGCAGTTAATTGTGTTGTATGATGTGTTGTTTTCACAATTTCTACATAAAAATGGGTTATAAATGTTGTATAACTCCACAATGCAGAAATACGTCAATAAAAACTCCGGATAAACTATTTGTAGCTGTTCCGCAAGATTTGAAACTGCGAAGAAAGTGGTTGACTCGTAGAAATCCAAATGAAATAAATAGCGGCCACTACAAGTGTTTTTTGTTGTGAAGATTACTTCGACATAAGTAAAACTGACTAGAATAAGTTATCTATCGTATTTTCGAACCAGGTGTTATCTGATCTGACGGCTTAAGGTTAGGGCTATCCTAACCTACAAAGTTATGCTTACATGGCACTTTAGTGCTATTAAATTCAAACGGGAGAAGCATAAGATCGCGTTCGGATAATCGGGTGGGGTACAATAAGAGTGACGCGCTGCATAATAGGAGGACTAACGTCATACGGCGTTTATCTGCATATAAGAGGGAGACAGCCGACCCAGGTCATCTGAGCATTGCTCTCCCCATACCCTACCCTGACAAACCGAACGCGCTCTAAGCGTACTAACGAATGACGTCACTGGAGACTGAGCCAATTACAGAGCGTTTTCAATCACGTGATACGACGTGAATCAAATTCAATTTTAATTTTGGTTTTTAATAGAAATAAAGCATTTTTTTTTTAAGTAATAACAAATAGTTTTCTTAAACTATAATCTATTACGATGACTATAATACAAGCCATATTTTTAATACAGTCAAATACCCTATTGAAACTAAATGATTACCTTGAGCGACAACTAAAGAAAACAAGCGTGACAACTGATTCTGGTCTGGTTTTTTTTTGTAGACTGCGGGTGTGACCACAGTAACTGCGAATTAAGTCTAGGTCTTTAGAAGATTATTTGCAAGAGATGCAAAATCACATTATTTTTCACCAAAAATAGACACAATTTCAGTCGTAAAGTTCAGATTCTACAAAAAACAGGCATACCAGAATCGGTTGTAACTTTCTTTTCCCTATTGGTCACTTACTTTTGATTATTGTATAATTGACAAATTAAGTAATTAGAAATCTGCAAAATATATGATTCCAAATCTCAAATTATTATCGATTATTTTCTTTTTATTAAAATAAATTGAATAAAAATTCAATTCATGTTTAGTTAATTAATTTTCCTTAACATTGACCTATGGTAGCAAATTCCCAATGCATTTTAAAAATTAAAAACAAAACTAAAATAGTATTTCGAAAGGGTGGCCTTTGAAACAAGATTTTTTTAAAAAGAAGCACTCAATAAGATATTCTAAGAATAAGATATTCTTCCAATAACTGTTAAAATGGTAACATTTTGAAATAGGCTCCAATAAGCAATTCAATTCTCTTGCCAAAATATTCTATTATCGCAAAAGAACACAGAAATATTATTTGAAAATTAAAGAATCAATTATGGGATAATGCTGGGCTTTTCAGCTCCATTAAATTGATTAGTATGGGGGTAGAAGTGATTGTGTCACCTAAAAATATAAAATTAAACTGCAATGACGGCAAATGTTTTGCACTTTCTATCAAGGGCAATTTTAAGTCAATTTAGCGCTATTGATCTATATGCAAATTGCTTGCTTTCTGAGATACACCGTTTATAAAAAAACAATCCTACATGTTTTCTGATAGGACTTATCTGGTCAATAGTATTTTTATTCGTGTTGTCAATGATACTAAGCCTGTTGTTATCGCCGCCTATTTTTTTTATTGGTATACATATATATGCTTGTTAGTAGCTATTTGACAAACGTTACACGACTCTACGAATCATAAAAAATACATAACTTACAATTGGATTTGTTTGTAGTTATTTCGTATCAACCATAATAACGAATTTACAGTCTTAATTTGAATTGGAAACGGCACAATATAATTTAGCGTAACAATTTGGGTCAAATACACCATTGCGCAGCGTCGTAGAGAAAATTGAGATACCAGAAGTGGCCGTCGGTTCTTATCGTAAAGTGTTAATCCTAATCTGATCTGGTGTTGTTAGCGTTAGTAGGTTGGTGCTGCCACTACTCCAGGCCCTGAAAGGTCGTAGAGTCAAGCTGCTGCATGGAGATTAGCAATGAGTTAATCACGTTACGTGCGGCCGATGCGCACTCATAATGGCCAACAGATGGCAGATGCGGTCGACTATAATTGAATCAACTTTATCTGTGAGTATAATAGCGCGGGGGTCGTCGCGGGTGGTTGCCTCCCCGCACCACACATACACACTTACCCACACACACACACGTTTACTATGTGTTGTATATGGGAAATACATGAAGAGGGAAAGAGAGAGAGAGAGAGAGGAGTGCGCTGGCCTAGCTAAACGGACTGCCTGTCAGCTTTGGTCGGATTGTCCTGTTTTTGGAAGAGTAGTCAGTGATAGCCAGTCTCACCCTCCCTCGTTTTTCCAGATGTTGGTTTCGAATGCAATTTATTGAGATGCGTTTCGATTTAGATAAATATCTGGTTATAGGGCAATTATTCGCTGCTGGGCTCGGTCCGTTGCGGAGGGATTCCGCTATTGCTCGCGCTGACTGGTTTATTATCTTCGGAAATGACGTGTTAGATTGAGATCCGGATAGTCGCCGTTGCTATAATTGATTCGAAATGATGACTTTACTAGGAAAATCAAGCCAGTTGCGGAGAAGTTATGAAGCACTCCTCATTAATTGCAATTTTTATCATCGGTAAGCTCATGTTATGCGATTTTTCAAAATATGTCATGCTATGACAATAGATAAACAGCGAACCAATTTTCTAATGTTTCTTGTTTCTTTGGACCATGTTCATTATGGAGGTGTCACCAAACTAAATTATTGAGATGTTGACAACACATTGGCCAACTTTGGCGTACCACCATGGTATGTATTTGAAATTAGAAATTTTAAGTATGCCACTAATTTAGATTATAATTTATGAGTATCCAGTTTCTACAAGAGGAGCCAGACAAGCGTCAATGATAGTCATTATGGGTGAGTAAAGTATACCGTTTCATCTGCGACTATAATAAATTACAGTTCTAATAAATTATATTCATACTATTTCCTGGATGAAGGTTCGCTGTTTTATAATCATAAAGCACCTCGCAGTCATCATAATTATCTGACGCGTGTTTATTAATGTAGAAAAGTCATAGAAACAATTATTTATACTTCCTCCATTTTACCCTTCACACAAAGCAGTGCTTGGATGCAAGTAAATGATTAGTTTGGTATACCGCAAGTACTTGATACAAGTATAAGAGTTCTTAAATGAAGAAAATGTTTCAAGCCAAGTATATATTAGCTTTCATCTAAAGCAATAGCCGCAAGCATGTAATTTTCTCACGTTTTGAGCATATACTTCGCGGTGTGTTGTAATGCCTTCAGACATAGGATCGCAATTAAGTAAATCAGTAAGAGATTAGAGATTGTTTTCATGATAATAAAATCTAACGGGAATGGATAAAATTATATAAAATTCAATTTTGAAACTGGAGTTATCGTTCTTAATGGTATCACCATATTTTTCTTACTGATTTTGAAACCTCTGATTGTCTTATTTGTGGCTCACCACTTTAAGTACAAATTTGAAAAACTGAGACTGTTGAGTTGGATTGTAAAACTTCCCGTGATAGATAAATTTTGTGTTTGAATTAGTCTTAAGTGCGAAAAAATCTATCCAAAACGCAGATTCATACCCATTCACTAAATCCGATAAAACTGAACAACGTTTCACAAGTTTCAAATGTTTCTTTTGTTTGGTTTCAACAACGTTTTCATTGAAAAAATTACGAAGCGCCGTAAGTCAAAACAACTCGAAAATACCAAATTGAAATTGACATACAAATATGTATTTCGTTAATAAATAGTCGACGTGTGCGGGTTTCTTTTTGAATAACAAACCGTTCCAGAGGTTTATCATGTTGACATACTTTGCGCGCGAACTCTATGTGAAATAACTTAAACAATGTTAAATTAACTTTGTTCATTAACATTATAACTGTTGTGGCCTAAGTACTCCGCAGTAATTGGTTTTATAGATTGATGAAAACTACCTTTTCTACTATTTGCCCACGAGCTATTGTAAAACAATTTAGGATTGACTGTTTCAGTTGCTCGGTAGTGCAATGCCTCTACAGAAGACTCCGGGTCGACTTCGGGTGGAGTTAATAATTTTTAATAGATTTTTAAAATTTGCTTCTCACATAACTTAATTTATGACGCGGCAATTCAACCGATCGATATAGTTCCCGAAATTTATTCATCAACACTCACGTCAAAAAGTGCAACAGTATTCTTCAAGAACTCTAGAATCACCATTTCCCGAGTTATTTCCAGTAACAAATGATGCAGACCTCAATATATCACAATTTCAAAATCAGTAAAAATCCAATAAAGTTTAGAGGGATAACAACCCTTTTTTAATTATATAATAAAACACTTAGTACAACATTAACACTAAATGTGCGATAATATTAAGGGGGGGGGGGATCTCATACAATCGGTTGGTAAAACCTCCGGTCAAAATTTCCTGCAGGAGCAAGTATACCCCACTAATGAAAATTTTTGTTACCTACTGTTTAGAGAAAAACTATTTGCAATGGAAACTAACCACAGGTGATATAGGACGTAAAAAACATATGAAACAAACGGTAAAGTCAAGGGTGTCTTAGAAAAAACATCTTTTTTCTAAAACGCGGGTTTGAAATCACGTAAAAACGATAAATAATTCAAACTAAGTTCATAGGTAAAACCTTTCTATTTTTTATGTTCTATTTTGGAAAGTAATTTTCGTAAAATAATAATGTTTACCAAAAAAATAATGTCGTTATTTAATATGTTATTACTTTTGTATATACTTTCCAATATGCAATACTACATCAGAAAACCACTGTAAAAATTTTCTATTTCTACAACGCGAAGTTAACGCCAGGATTCCGAACCTACGGTACACTTCCGGTAGACTACATCGTTAATGTCGCAATGTAAAATTTGAATTCAGTGTAGAAAACAATTAGTCCTTGGTGCTTATGTTGAGTCAATTATTACATTTAATGAATTAATATAGAAAAGAATTTAAAATGGTATAACTACATTCTCTTGTAGAAGTTATTACACCAACACAACCAATGCGTTTTCTTTTTTGGAAGCACAATCGTTCAAATTTGCGTACTTTTTGAACTTTTAAATTATCTGTTCAACAAATCGAGTTACCAGCTTCTCTCACAAAAAAAAAAGCTTTTGTAGAAGGTTAAACTTAGAAAGTATTTTGAAAACTTTGTGTAACAACTTGAAAGTCCTCTAACAGTCCCACTATCTAGTGCCTCAGCATTTTTGAAATTTCGGAATCTTATGACAGGAGCTACAACGTCCGCAACGTCCGCAGAACTTGATAATGCCTACAACATACTTCTTGCCTATATTTTTTTCGAGACAAATTTATATCGTATCTACCGTAAAATATAGTAGATTTCACAGTAAATGAAAAAGAATTGATTTCTCTTACAACTCGTTTGAAAATCTATCCCAACACAACCAATGCGTTTTCCTTTTTGGAAGGACAATCGTTCAAATTTGCGTACTTTTTTAACTTTTGAATTAATTGTTCAACGAATCGAGTTACCAGCTTCTCTCACCCAAAAAACGTTTTTCTTCAAGGTTAAACTTAGAAACTAGTTTGAAAATTTTGTGTAACAACTTGAAAATCCTCTAACAGATCCACTATCTAGTGCCTCATCATTTTTGGAATGGCGATTTCTGATAACAGGAGCTACAACGTCCGCCGTTGAGACAATAACGCTGAGCAGAACCTGATAATGCCTACAACATACTTTTTGCCTATGTTTTCTTCGAGACAAGTTTATGTCGTATCTACTGTAAAATATAGTAAATTTTACACCAAAAGAAAAAGCATTGATATCTCTTAGAACTCGTTTGAAAATCTATCCCAAATTTGTGGTATTTTTGTGGTATCTGCATGGAGATTCTCACGTAATTTTATCTCATCAAATGTTTGCGCTTTATTTGTTCCATTGATTAAATAAAGCTCTCCAATTACAAGTTACATGTTCGACAAGTGCATTTCTAGCAATCATAATGATACAAGCATCGAACAACAAACCGAGCGCATGCCTTTAATTAAAGATAAGTGCCAGTAGCATACAATACACGACTACGTCTGCCAATTGGCATTGGGGTCCCCACATTAAAAAGACCGTACGCACAACATAAACACTAGACACTCATCGAAGTGAAAAACGTCAACCCCGTCTGTTACTATCAAAAATAGAAACAGTCCAACGACAATAAGCTTATCCCATTCACTCTCAACGTTTACACATAAATAATAATCACGAGCAGTAGCGTTTTTGCGTGTCCTATTTACTATTTGCGATTCCCACGTTCCACGCCTCCTCCTTCTGTTAAGCAGTAAGCGCACGCTTGCCAACATTAAATATCTAATAAATCCGATTCATATGTTAATCCCCTTTCCATATCGATATGTCATACTCGTCCGCTAAACCACATTTATTACCCTGGGTAAACAATGAGTCTAGCACCGCAACGTGCCGATCGCGGGTGTCGCTCGAAATGATTCCTCCTGAGGGTCAAACCATAAACATCTACTTACGCTGTGTTTGATATGTATTATCTGGCTCGGGTATGATTGATATAGTTGCATTGTGTGATTAATGCACCTAGTGGGGATTGGGGGTAGTGAGTATATTGTATGGATTCGTGCAGGCTCCGAGGATTATCCTGTCAAATCCTTCGTGGGTTTCGCAAACAAAATGCGTCAGCTAATGGCTAATCACCGAAGTTGATCATGTCTCGTGTCTCGAATAGTGCTATGAGGATTTTGATACATTCTTATTTTATACTTACTTTCTTAATAAATCAATACTTGGCTAAAATAAATTTTAAAAATAATTAATAATAATAATATTTTCTAATTGTCTCATGCAGTGATATATTCTATAAATCTTTGTAGTAAATATTATTTGTTTGTATACCTAGTTTCTACAGTATCTGTTTGTTGTACTATGCCTAGGATGCCTGGGTTAAAATTGTTAAAAAGGGTTTGTTAAAAATTGTTAAGAGTCTTTTTTAACAGTAACAAAAAACGCACATCAAAAGATCGAAAGAGATCTGTCGCATTTAGGAATATATTGCCAAAGTTGTAGACGACGCAATACTTGAATAATATAGGTATTATTTAAGACAAATACGTATTGGCCGTTGAAATACAGATTTTTAACTTTGATGTCAGCAACTAGAAGAATTTTAGAAATGTACCTCATGTCATATTATCCTATTAAAAATCATCATTATTTACGAATAGTTGACCACAGAGTGTTAAATGGTGTCTAGCCGATTCATTATTGTAACAATATTGTGTATCGACTGCCAAAGATACATACTACAGTGAGGTGCTGCTGAATACTCATAATAATTTGTATCGAATATCTTTGTACCTAGGTTTTGAGATACATTATCAACACGCTACAGAAAAGTTATTATTGCTTTTAAAAAAATTGCTCTATAACTTTCCTTCACAAGTCAAATTTTAGGTACCTAATTAATAATTGTATTTTTGTCATAAACGGGTTGGTTGCCAAACAGAAACCCACGTGGCAAACAGCCCCAAAAAATAATAATTTGTATATACTATTGAATTACATATCTTTGTTACTGAAAAATATTGATAACTTTCACAAAAATGGCTGCATAATCCAAGTCCATGTCAAATTGAAGGTATAATTGTGGTTGTATAATCTTTTTCCGGCGATCGTTTATGTATCACTCAGTTTGGTGAATACTAAATCGTGTATTAAACAGCTCTATAAATGCACGATTTCTATTAATGCATGATTTGTTATAGCCAATCAAACGACGTCATTATAGCCAATCAAGCATACGTGAAATGAAACCATGCAATCAAAATATTCTGTACTCCAGTACTGTCAGTGTCAAATTACATAAATTGTCATATAACCTCAAAAGACATCGGCAAATAAAAATCTATGTAGACGCCGCCAGAAGAATACGATCGACGAAAAAATGTTGTAACCAACTCGGATATTAAACGGCGATTAATGATCTCGACAATTAACGCACCCGCTAAACGCTAGTGCGTTAAACAAACTCGATCATTAATCGCTCTTTTTAATATACTTGTTGGTTAAATAACTATTTCCGTCGATCGTTTATTTATGAGTCAGTTTAGTTAATAGGAAATCGTTTATTAAACAACTTGAATTCACGATTTCTATTAATGATGATTTCTTATAGCCCATAACACGACGTAATGACGTCGTTTGATTGGCCAATCGAACATATGTGAAATGAAACCTTCCAATCAAAACATATCGCACTCTAGAACTGTCAGTGTCAAATTACATAAATAGTCATATAACCTAAAAAGACATCGGCGAAGAAAAATCTATGGAGACGACGCTAGAAGAATACGATCGACGAAAAATTTTTGTAACCAAGTCGAATATTAAACGGCGATTAATGATCTCGACAATTAACGTGCTCGCTAATCGCTCTTTTTAATATACTTGTTGGTTAAATAACTATTAATACACAATGTAATGATTCGATCAAATGAATTAATATATTAATAGTATATTATTTGACGACCACATAATTAAGGATATAAATCGCGAGCATGAATTTTATACGCGAGCCGTAGGCGAGCGTGTAAACATGCGAGCGATTTATATCCGTTGTGTGCGAGTCGAATACGACGTTTTATCTACGACTCATCAATTCAATTTTATGTAATACTTATTTATATCACAAGTGCCGAAAGTACGGAATAGCGCGACGAGCGGTAATGCGGCACGACGCTGCGCCGAATGCTCAGCGTCGCAAGTGAGCAAGTGAGAAATTTGTATTTTGGAACTATTATTATGGAACTTTGCCGCTCCAGTGCGGCAAAGTTCCATAGCGGTTCCCCAACCTCTGACGAAATCAGCTGTTTTCGAGTGTGACAGCACAAAAAATATTTTAAATGTATTTGTCAATGGTGGCGAGGCGAACTGTCAAATAATTGTCATCCACGTAGGTTTAGTCAATATTTGAGCTGTATAGGTTTGAGGGCCGGTTTTATAAAGGTTCATGTTGACTGCCAGTTACCCAACCTCCGGTTGAGAAGTGAACCGACGGTTGAACTGACGAGTCTAGTCTAGAGCTGGACGTTAAACGTTCAAACGTCATATAACAAAAATTTCCGAATAACCGGCGGTTGACGAATAACCTGGCGTCAACCAAATATTATAAAACCGGCCCTTAATGCTCTAAATTTTCAACGTTTCAAAAAAAGAATCCTTAAAATCCGAGTGTTTCCGCCGAGATAACGCACTATTTATTTCTAGTTGGATTCCACTAGAAGAGTACTATTTATTATCCTGCAAAAACATAAGAGTGGTTCAATAAATACTTTGCCCTTTGCCTATTTTCTTTTTTTTTGTCACACAAAGTAGGTACAGATCAGTTTGGTTGTTTTCTTTTTTAAATGACATGCCACACAAAAGTCTTTGAAAAACAATTTTGTTGCGATGAATTATTTTCATACAGGTCGGAAATTAAGTGTGGTCTAAAATCGCGAGTAGGTACTTCTGTTAATATTTGTACTCTAGATCTAGAATCTAAAATGGGTAGTTCAAGCGACTAAAATTACAGCGCGATGATAAGCATATTATTTACAGATTTTCCATCAGTTTTTGCAAAAGCTATAACGTTATCAATAGTTTTATTTTAAATTGCATATATGTAAACATTTTTTAGAATTATTTTGGATTTGTATAAAAGGTTATAAAATGCGATTAAATGCAGATATTGCTCACAGTAATAACAGTAAGCTTATAATGTAGGGTTTTAAAATAACAAGCAGCTGTTTTGAGTTTGATAAGTAGTCGTAAGAACAAAGGGAATTTTTATTTCCGGTATATAGTTCACATTAACAAAGAGCATGGAATGAAATAATATGTGCTGCGTGTTTAAGAAACACCTTGCTTACATATTTTTAAAAAAATATTTTTTTTCAACAAAAATGACAGTACATAAATTGAATAATTTCATATAAGTAATAAGTAATATTCATATAATTTATTTCTTATCATACAATATTTCTTTTGTGCCAATATATTTGATTAACATCTTGTCAACGATTATTTGATTGACTAAATAATGTCGATTAGAAAGAAGAAAAACCTGACCTTGTAAGTTTAGTTTATTCTTCAAGTATCTCGAGATCGCCTTGTATATATTAGCAGAATACCCCAGTTTCGAGATAACTCAAGATCCGGACAATTTATGGGCATATTTTACAGCGCATTAATGTATGCGAAAGGCGCCTAAAATTGCGTTCGGCTCGCAATACCCGAAGCTCATTAAATCCTTAACTAGATGTAGCCCGAGACAAATTGTGCATATTTAATCGTGTTTAACCGGATAACGATATGCCGTCATTTATCTGGTGCGCTCATAATTTCAATCAACATACTTAAAACGTAACTGCGCGTCGCTCAGAAATTATTGCTTAAGTATACCGATTCGGAGGGTATCCGTTTTCATATACAGGGGAACCGATTACGAACCGACCTTAACGAAGTACAAATTAGGTGGAAACAACGTCACACATACTAAACAACTTCCAGCAGCCAGCAAGGCAGCCTGCTTGCTGCGATTAGCTGAGTTGAGAGTGGATCGCGGTGGAGTTAGTTAGCGGTACCGCTATTATGAAAATAACCTTAATCATACATTATTATGCACTTATTGTTGTTTATCGCGAACGAGCATTCCTGTTCTGGGCTTGTTCGACGATACCATCGGCCGCTACCGGTCCCTTGTTCTGATCGCCCATCACTCAGCTACCGCGTTTCATCTTCGAGGTTTAATGCCGGTCCACTTATACCCTTTTATGTCAGGAGCAAATTTTAAAATCATAAATATTGCGATGAATTTTTGGATTGTTGAACTATTATTCTCTTTTGTAGTTGGGTCCACATGTTCACGAATGATCAACAGTTTTTGAAGAAGTAATAAATTGAACTACGTAGATTCAAAGTAGAATAATTTCTCAAACAAGACGGTTATCTAAAAATGTACCTTTGCCAAAACAGGTCAGTTCCACAAAATCATTGTTAAATACAAGAGACAATAGCATCTGAAGCTCTTATACTACAAAATAGCCTACAATTGATATAAAGTTGACATAACATGACCACAAAAGAAGCTATAGAAAATATAGAAAAAGATAGTGCCAGGATGTCAACTCTGAGGACTACCAGACATGGAGAGAGCAATACGACAAATGCAGCGTGGCAGATCGTCTGAAGAAGCCAACATACCACGAGAGATGTTCAAACAATGCGAAATCAAGATAAAAGAATAACTATAACAAATATTTAATCAGTAGATACTGGACGCAGGAGAATTTCTATTCCAACTGACTGGAAAACGAAGTAGTTTTGATACAAAAAAGGATACACACTTAACATAGAAAACAACATGCTCATTAGTTTGCTGTCTCAATTGCGTACATTGTTCATTTGAATTGTTACAAATAGATTTGAGCCTAACTTGATATGTACCAACCGAAAGGACAGGTCTGGTCTCGGTGCCACGGAAAGAAACCTCCGAGCGTCAGTTTACTGAATTAGAAACGGTCGGAGCACATTTCCAGACACACGAAAAACTGGAGTGGGGCCATAATAAGCGTGTGGCAAAAGGTAATTTTAAGAAGTAACATCAAAAGGAAGCTAGTCGCAATACCAGAAGGTGACACTGAAGATATAGCTTATCATATTATAGAATTAACAACGGCCTTTCAATATCACGATACATGTCTACAATGGTCCTAACAAAATTGAGGATGACCACAATATGAACTACAAAATCCTTACAAAAACAGAAAATTCTCAAGATTACATTGGTAAAATTATTTTTCTGTCGATAGGTGACTTAGAAGACCTCGAAAAGTTCAGAATGCTTAACAATTTACTGGATGTAAACAAAGCACACAGAAAACTATTGGCAAAATAATGGAGAAGGAAAAAAGGAAACCATAGACTTAAAGAATATTCAGATTTTGAGAAGATTATTGTTATAAAATAAATAACAACATCCAAAAACTTAATGAAAAAAGACACAGGAAAATAAAAGATAGATTAGCAATTAGACAACAAAAATGCCAGAGACACTGTTGAAAGCATATGAGATTTGGAGCGCATCAAAGAATAAAATCATGTGTCTTCCATACGAACAGGTTGTATTCGACCATGGTTCCAAAGTTGTTATGTTGTTCATTTACTGCACGTATAATAATAGATTAAACATCTTCACTCAACAACTCAACGATAAGATAGAACTAAATAATGAATCTATGAGTATAGGTAATACCACGAGAGCTGCAAATGAAGCATCAATTTCAGCTTTCAAGGTGGACCAGAAATAATGAATAAAACGCCCAAAGATTTTTAAAAGTATTTAAAAACATATTTCAACCTTATCATGGAGAAGATGCATAAATGCATAATCACTAGAATGACCTGAAGGCAAAGAGATCATGGTTTCCAAACCAACAGAAGCGAAGATCTTAATTTAAAGCGACATTAATCCCAAAAATGCCCCAGGTTATAACCTGATAATTGGAGACCTACCTAATCAGTTTCCAAGGAAGACCGTAGTAAAGCTGGCGAATCTAAGGTTGGGGTCTAAATTGTGGAAAGAGGTGGTCATAATACTGAAGCTTGGGAAACCTCCACACGAACCTATGTATTATAGACCTACCTCCTTGTGGTCCATTATGTCAAAAATCTTGCAAGCTCTTGACTATTGACCAAGTCCATCGAATAGGCAACATTATCGAAACTGAGATATACTTTATAGTAAAACAAGATTATGCATGATGTGTTTTAAAGGAAATATAAACAGGAGTACCGCAAGGTAGTGTTTTTTAACTTTTGACTGTTCTTTAACTTATCAATGACTTAACTTAACTTAACAATGACTTCCCACGATTATAATGTAATAGTACCGTACGCAAACACAGCAAAATATCTCGGCATGATATTAACTGCCAGGCTCCGCTGGAAAGCCCATGTCCAAAAAAGGAAGAAACTAGGAATTAGATATAACTGCATCATGGCCTACTTACAAAGTTTATCTGTGAAACAATTTCATCGTAGTTAATCTAATAACTTCATTGACGTTCAGCAATAATTTCTGCTTCAATATCTGTTTTTACTGTCATTGGTTGTTCCATTTCTAATAACAATACCTGATTTGTGATTTTACGGAATTTATATTGCCATCAAAAATTATACTAAGGAAGAGAAGATTTACTATTCTAACTTCAATTAATTTGTACATAGAGACGAGAAACGATATGGTTATTTTATTTAGTCTAAAAAGTATCTTTTACACTGCAATAGTCAAGTCGTATAGTTGATATGCGAACTCTTGTAATTGTGCAATTATATCGGAACGCATGGCCGTACCGTATCATTATGTGAGGTTATAACGCCTGATCGGATTTTCGATTATATAATACCGTCTGGAAAGGAGCGGATCGACAAGCGGTGGTACACATCCCGTCCACCAGGAGGAGGCGATTAATGTAAATTCGCCTGTTTTATATTTTAAAAAGGCTGGTAAATTGTTTTCTCATACATTATTAACTCGATCATAAGTAGGTATACATCGATTTGCCGTCCAGATTCTGATCGCCGGTCTCCAGTCTCGTCCCAATCGTTTTCGTCTATTTTTCGGGGCTTAACAAGAGCGCGTAATTTTACTACTTTATTATTTCTGCCGATCGGAGAAATTTGCAATTTTGCCCCTCGCATAAAATTGGCATAACGATCCGATAACCATCTCGCCAGTTTCCAACTGGTTTCGTCGCAGCAGCGCAGCGAGCGGCATCTACATCGAAATTAAAATTTAATTCGCTTTTAGACTAGACGGAACAACTTAAAATTATGGTAATTTACGTCCCCAAACACTTCGCAGGTATTTACATTTGATGTTTTTCTTTCCAGGCAAGTATTTATCGAATATTTCGGAGGCACCCTTAAAAAAACATGTTTTTGGTACTACTTGTATGTTATCAAGATAAACTCACGCACAAAATCAAATAAATCGATATAAGGAAAGGATCACTATTTTATTTTAATAGAAATCGGTTTGATTTATTTCTTATTAAATAACACAACGCTAAGATGATGTAGGTACCAGAATATACAGTGTGGCCCCGATGGACCTAACTATACCTATAATGGACCTAATTTTTTATTTCTCGAGAGAAAGTCATTCTTTATAAAGAGTTTTGGATTGGTTGAACAGACATTTTCCAAATAAGTGGATTGGATGATTCGGGCCTATAGGATGTCCACCACGTTCACCTGATTTAACGCCGCTTGATTTTTTTTCTGTAGGATTATTGAAAACAGAAGGTGTATGCGAATAATTTTCATGATAATGTAGACATTATAAAATTAAAAATTAGGGAAGCTGTAGACGAAATAAATGAAGAAACAATTGATTTGATATATCGGGAGTTTAGATGAAGATTGGAAAAATGTGTATCTGTAGGAGGGGAACATGTGGAGTAATGTTTTTTAAATTACTTTGTTAAAAATAAATATAATATAAAACTTAGAATACAACCTTGAAATTTGACATCTGGGCATAAATTTAAATATAAAACAACTTTTACCTATAACATTTAAGTTCTAATTCAGAAAAACCGATAGTTTACTCTTCGGCCAATTTAACATTTCCGTGTTTTCTAACCATCCTGTATGTTAAATCAAAATATTAACAATTGCTTTCGACTTGTTAGGACATCCAAAACTCTTTATAAAAAATGACGTTTTCTCGAGAAATTAATAATTACGTCCATTATAGGTATAGTTAGGTCCATCGGGGACACACTGTATACATCTCAAAAAGGAGGAAAAGGCACTAAAAATACACGTGTCAAAAAAATTATCTACAAATGAAAAGATGTCCTTCATAAAAACAATGAAAACTGATAGTATTTTCTAAGTAGGCAGAAATGAACCGTGAAGTTAATTGTGAGTTTTGATATATTTAGGTTATTTTTAAAATAATAAAAAAATTGTTTAAGTTTTAGACACCCTGTTGAGTGCCGGTTCTTATCAATTCTCAACATTTTGTTCATCCACAAATGTGAATTTTTGTAAACGATACACAGTTTCAAGTAAAATTTTGCATTGAAACAGTGTTAAAACTGTAGTTTACGATGCAGTCTGAATATGCCGCAATCCATCAGCATCGAACTTTAAAACGTATTCATTCCACTGTTATTTTAACAAGAAGTGGACGTTATTAAAATATTCAGTTGAGTTTTACTTATTAAATTTTATTTGTATCCATAAGTTTAAATATTGATTTTCGGTCAACTCATTATCATTAAACTAAATCGTTGCTGGTATTAAAAGGATAGTCCAATGCCAGTAACATTTGCTGAAAGGTTTAACCGCATTTCAAATGTTTACTTGAAATTGTGTATCTTCCACAAAAACTCAGATATTGGAATGATCCAAGCACAAAATCTTAAGAATTTGTTTGGTTTTATAACACGGTGTGTCAAAACTTGTCCTTACGTTAGTTATGCAACACCGTATTTCCAAAGTAGATAAAAGGACATTATTATGATGTACTCGGTGTAGTCGAGTAGTTTCTTTCCAATGTACCGAAAAAATCATGAAAATGGTGCCGAGGAAAATCATTTGTCATCTCTGCTTAGCGCTAATTTCTTACTGTCAAACGCGAAAGCAAAATTGACAGTGTCAATCAACAAAAATGGTCTTGTGTAGCACTTTTTACTTTATCATACGCAGTATGTAAAGTATTGTAATCGTGCCAAAAAAAAAATTGAGATTTTAGCGAAAATATGTCTTTTCGGGTTCCCTGAACATTTTTGACCAAGGTACAAAAAAATGTCTGTGTGTGTGTGTATGTGTGTGTGTGTGTACCCGTTTTAGTGGCGACGATTCCGGAGAAACTACTAAAGGTATCGGGACGAAACTTCATATTTATAAGTTTCATAACAAAACTTAGAGCTGAAAAGCTTTCTGTTGAAAAGGGTCCAAAGGAACTAACTGGTGCCGCTACTTGTGTAATGTCGTCAAAATAGTTAAATAATAAATTAAAGGAGAGGAAATTTTCTATAATTTATGTATATGACATTTTTTGGTAGAATTTATAGTTTAGATGCATGAGGAAATTCTATTTCAGCGAGATCGGTCGTACTGCATTAAAACTAGTAGCCAGTATATGTCAGATTTTTTGATTCTAAAGACAGTAGCTAGTGTCAAACGCTAATGTTTTGAAAATACTACTGTCAATATAGGCTGCGTTCGGATATTGAACACCGTTACACTTTTTACACCCAATAACACGTCAGTGTCATTTGGACGGTGTACCCGGTGTCAACGGAGTACAATATCCGAACGCAGCTTTAATCGAGATATCTGTCTAGTTCTACTAGTTTTATTTTAATGCAGACATAGCCGATCTCGATCAAATAGAATCTCATGCAGCTAAACTATTAGTTTTATATATAGTATGATAAAGTCATGTGCCTGGCCACATCAGATTTTTTTATATATTTTTCGTATGTACATGTCATTAGCAGTTCAAGCTTCCATCATCAAGTATTAAAAAGTATCAAAAACGTAATTTTTGATATTTTGTTGCCATATCTTACAGAATTCTTTGGTTGCCAGATTCACAATATTAAAAAAATTATTATCAATGCTAGGGCTTGTCATTCAAAAAAAAAAAACGGTTTTATGGGACATTTGGAAGCTAGTTTTTAAATATCAAAAAACGGTTTAGATGAGAGACCTATTATGTGGCAATAATGAGTTATATTATTAGAAACATTACCATCCTGACTAGAAATGGATATTATAAAGAAAGAAATCTGCAAACTTATATAGTGGTTCTACAATTATTTTTCATATGTATCGCATTTGTTATAGTATTCTTCTTTTTGACTTGTGCACTATCATATCAAACCAGCAATTTCAATATGAAACTGCGATAATTATCACGGCACTGCTCATGAGAAAAGATAAAAATATGGAAAAACTAATTCACAATGCTTGCATAACCTAAAAAAATTATAATTTAGACACTGAATGCGAAAAGTTGAGTGTAAGACAAACACCAAAGACCAAAGAACTTACATGGACCTACTATTAAATACCTTAAAAAAATTAAGATTTATTTTTGGAAATTTGGAATTAAAACGCAGTTTTCTAATGCCTAGTTTCGCCTTTCAATAAAAATTTCAAAACTACTTTTAATATATTAGTCCAGTCAAATCGTTTCCGGGAGTGCCTGTTCCAGGAAAAAATACAGAAGATTTTTTCTTTCATTCCATATGTTTTTTGGGATGTTGAATGCGAATTTCAACCTTGCTACTTCCCACGGATGTGGCTTCAGAACGAAAATCGCAAAAATCTAAAAATTTTCGACTTTCTTCAGGTTTTTGCGAAAAATTGATGAAACTAATTATTTATTTTGGCCGAACCGTGTAGCCGCGAGAACTGGTTGATATTTGATGTCATATTAAGCTAAGCGAAGCCAGTTAGTCAAGAGCCCGAATGTTTACGTTTGTTTTTTTTACAAAGAAAAATACATAATACATTAAGTATCAATTAAAAGAGCAAATATATAGTTCTAAATAAATAAATAGTAATAATATAAATATCTACTGACTTAGCGGTTTCGCGTAATGTGACATAAAATTTCAACGCGCTCTAGCGGCTATACAGTTTGGCCAAAATAACTGATTAAGTTATCCAATTTGTAGGGAATTTAATGCAGTTTTATCCGAATCTAAGCTGTTTTGTAATTACACGTCCATTACATAAAGTAGGAAAATTTGGCCTTCCTTCAGCGCCCTCTAGCGGCCAAACCATTTAACCAAAAGATACACCTGAAGGTGCTTTTTGTAGTAAATTTTGTGTACTTTATTTTTGTATATAGTAGACCACTATAGTGCGTCGAATAGTGCATAGTTTTATGACTTTTTCGCAAAAAACTGAAGAAAAGTCGAAAATGTTTATGTTTTTTGCGATTTTCGTTGTGAAGTCATATCCATGGGAAGTAGCACAGTTGAAATTCGGATTCAGCACCCCAAAAAATATATAGAATAAAAAGAAAAAAAAACTTCTATATTATATACAACATTTTATTCAAGTTCATTAAAAATCTCCTAACACCAATCGCAAAGTTGTAGACATCTCGGACAGTAAATCGTTACCTACTTTAGAAACTAACCTGGTGTTGTTCCACTCAAGCGAATAGAAAGAACATGCATTCGCGCAATTTAAAATAAAACTGGAGTGAATCATAAAGAAGCATCTACATGGAGCACTCATACCAATAGTTTTTAATTGAACAATTTTTGCGTGGCAGGCATTGTACATGGCACATAAATCAGGCGCCTGGACAACATTAAAAACACCATACGCACTCACACTCGTATGTAGATACTAAATTTATGGTCGTGTACATTAATATATTCTTTCTCGTGAATTATATATTTTATTTGACATCATAAAAACATCACATGCACTTGCAGGTTATATTTCATGTGTGCAGTTAGCGCCCCTCTCTTGTCCATAGTATATGATGATAATATTACTCCCTGTTTACTGGCGTGGAGCGAGTTGGCGTAACGTCTCTGGACCATAAATGTACATATATACGTGGAGCAGACATATGTATTGTACGAACCTCTACCACTACTCACGAGTAGCAAGGAACGGTCCGTATTTACACAAAGTATTAACATTGCTACTTACAGCGTTTGCCTTTATCTAGACCTAGGTATTTATGTTATAAATGCGTACCATACACACAATATGTACATTGGGTATTAAGGGTGGTTGGGTTGAACGTAATAATCGTGGGAGATTGTTTTTAGTGATGTAGATTGATTTGGTGATAGATCGTCTGAATGCTTCTAGAGACATCTTCATCAATTACAAAATATAAAAACATCCTCCCTTATTTCGACAATTTTTCACTTCTTATTAAAGGAAAATAGATTGCAAAGTCAACGAGAACATCACTAACACTAAATGTCGCACATTTATTAAGTTTATAAACCAGACGCCGATAATTTTGAAGGACATCAAGACACGCGGAAAAATTGGAAGACGCTAAAATGTTCCAAACACAATGGGGTGTACAAACCGGTTTGCATGTACGTGAAAAGAAGAGAATGCGCGGACTCGTTGACACACATTGACGCATGATGAGAGAGAGGTGGCTATCAGCGAGTACGTTTTTGAATAATACTACATACATATACACCAATTTATTATTATTATTATAAATTAGTGTAGGTATGCATTAATGATGTTATAGTTTTGCAAATTTGGGAGAATTTGTTATAATTTAATAGTTAACAATAACAGTTTTGTAATTTGTAACAATTTACCCTGAGCCACCATATTAACATAATGTACCTTAAAAAGTATTTTACTTTTTGCGGATGTAATATGTTATTACAACATTCTTCTAATATGTTATTACACCATTATTACAACATACAACATTACATAGTTTGATGGTTGATGTGTTGCACAGATTGGCTCAAATCGTTGATTGATTAGAGGCATAGATTCATTTATTTGCTACAAAGAATGTTTATTTGAATATTTTTAAATATATTTTTGCCTCTATACACACAACGATTTATTTAACTTTAACAATGTATCTACCAGGGTGGAAATTACGGACATTGCAACAACATTTTTAAAAGGCAGGAAAGCATTTGGGACCCATAATGGCCACCCTACTGTAATAGTGTTAAGTGTAAACAATTAAATCATACTGTTTCTGTCTGAAAATAATGTACTAATTGGTTTCAATATGAAAATTTGACAGCGTACTTCCTATCCAACAGTGAAATTCACGGTTTTATGAAGAAGGTAAACACATGGAAGTATCTGACATCAATATTGCTTATATTATAATGTTCTCAAATGAAAATCATGTAACATCTTCATTTCAAACCAAAAGAAGGCATTTTAGTTTAGTTTTAAATGATTAATATTTAAAAAAAAGATTAGGTTAAGGAAATAGTTTTTGGCAGCATTTTTTACCACCGTACACAGAAAAATAATACTATAAAAGTTACAGTAAATTTGATGTGATAAATTACAAGAAATGCTATAAAACAGAATTACCACTTGTTTACCTACAAAACGTTTATATTTACATCACATTTTCATTGCGGATGTACAGATTTTTCGAATATAATTACGTTTCTTTATACTTTTATCACAAAGTTGCTGGTTGGTACCAATAACATGACTGTACGCATGCGTGTTGTATAATACGTCCCTGTGATAATGATATGATACTGTGTGAAATTACAGCAATATAACAGTAATTTATATTTCTGTAACTAAAGGAAACATTTCTACCAGTTTATAGGAAAAGTACTGTAACAGTACTGCAGAAGAAATTTTTTACATCTTCACTGCCATTTTTAAGGAAATATATCTCGGGGATATTGCACGATCGGAATTTAAACTACTGTATCAGTATAAACCAATTATTACATCAAATCCATGATAGGACACAACCATTTTCACAAACCTTCTTTTAAACAATTGATCAACCAATCTTTTCCAGCCAATTCCGGTTGGCACACTAATGTTTTTAGTTTTAAGAGGAATCAGTACGTCTAGTACGTCCTATAAAATAAGCACCCATAGTGAGTTTAATTTTGAATCAATTCTCACGTTATACATCAAATTATAGATATAAGAATATTAATTGTTGTGGTAATGTAATAGTAGGTATTAATTGTTATGGATGTATCCACGCTACGTGATAAAATATGTCTGATTCATGCACTCAAAGAAGTAAAGTTTTGAGTGAAAAAAGCATGTAAGATATTGATATTTTTACATGAAATTTTGTACACTTATAGAGGAAGGTGTAACTTATATCTATTATGAGATACTTTTTTTCACTTTTAACCTGTATTCTCCGTAAAAGAATCGCAAAGTCCGTATATTTTATGTCAGATTTAGTAACCGTTTAGTCAAGAACAGACAAAATATAAAAAAATTACTACTAGATAATTATATACCTTTTATCTTTAGTTTTGTGTATTGCTTTTACGATTCTGTGAACTAATAGTTGAGAAAGACCCTCAGAACTTTTACGTGTTTTATGAGTAGAACGTAGGGGGTACGGATTCGCCTTAATAAGGTTCAAATAAGGTTTAAAAAAATAATTTAGAATATAGATATATTTGTGAGGATTCTGATCTTCTTTGCTTTCCAGGCATTTGAGACCAAATGGGGTAAGGCACATTATCATTAAGCACACCAGCAATCTTTTATTCTCAACGTCATTTTACACCACACATAAAAAATTCCTTTTGTGAGGATAGAGGAAGAATAGAGAGTTAGAATTTTGTGTAACTAAGTACAAGGATCTCATGGGTTTATGTCATTAAATGACCACAACGTTAGTTCTAGACAACCGTCATTTTTATGTCATAAAACGAGATAAAAACAAATTCTATGCCGAAAGTTGTTGTTTATATTCTGATAACTCGGTATATCCAAACCAGCAATTGACTTTACTGCAATAATCATTCATAGAGTAACATCAAGATGAGAACTTCTCTTAATGCGATGATTCGTCGCAGAAATCCACAACATCATGAGTGCTTTATCATAGCGGATTCGACAAGTTGCCTACCGAAACTATCACCAACAGCTTCATGCCTCAAGAAGTTTTGGAGAAGATGCAGAAAGCTCTTCCTCGTGTGGGAGCGCTATCCTAACTGCCGATTATACTTCCGGAGCATGGCTGCGATTGAATTCGAAAGGAAACGACAAGTGTTTCAGATTCCATCATACATAATACATCCGTTCAGCAAATGGTCATACATCAGGGAGATATTAATGTTCCTGGTATATTTTTTCGGATTTGCAATAAGGCCAATTG
The DNA here is from genome assembly GCA_963966075.1 of Aphodius sticticus. Lineage (NCBI taxonomy): Eukaryota > Metazoa > Arthropoda > Insecta > Coleoptera > Scarabaeidae > Aphodius > Aphodius sticticus. The sequence continues at coordinate 15,054,122 of OZ014506.1, forward strand.
CGAACACATACGCCTTTCATGAGGAATCTGAGACACTGCAGGCCATGGAAGTGGTACATCTCATCACCGACATATGCCTTATCATCAACATATATTTCTGCTTCGTGACCGGCTATCATCATCCACAAACCAACGAGACCGTGCTGGAGCCTAAAAAAATAGCCCTCCACTATGCCCGAACTTATTTTCTATGGGATTTGGTAGCTGTCATGCCTCTGATGCTCTTCACAATCTATCTCAACAAAGTGGCCAAAGTCTTAATTCTGTTCAAACATATTGCTTTGTATCCAAGAGTCACAACTATGTATAAATACTTCCGTCACATAACATTACTATGCGACGTTGGCGATAGCAAGCATGAGATGCTAAGCGTCATCGGTTTCTCCTTCTATCTGTTACATTGGTGCGCTTGCATCTTATTCATGTCCGAGCACGTTTATCGTATGATTGACGCTGATAACCATTCCTGGATGGCAAAGGCCAACCTAAGCTACGGGAGTCCAAATGTTACCATGTCCATAAAGTATTTTTGGTGTCTTCATATGGCGATATGCCACTTCTACAGGGTGGGTCGCGGGATGTACGATACTGAATCTCAGGGAGACTACATCGTTCTCTCTTTGATCACAATCATGGGCATAATGTACTACGCCTTTGTGGTTGGTGTGGTGCTCCAAGCCATAGGTACAGCTACTTGCTCAGAGAGTAAATATGATGAATTGATGCAGCAGCTGTACGAATACATGAGGTCCAGAAGGATACCAAGCCATATCAACAAACGCTTGTGGAAGTACTACGAGTACCGTTTCCAGAAGAAGTTTTTCAGAACCGAGACCATACTAACCACATTATCGGAACATCTCCAAAACGAAATCAAACTTTACAACTGCAGGCACCTAATGGACAAAGTGGACATGTTTAAAGGTCTACCCAAATCCATCGTAGGCAGTATAATTGGTTGCCTAACGGTTGAAGTTTTCCTAGCGAATGACGTGATCATTTCTCCTGACGCACCTTGCGAGTACTGGTATCTAATTTCTTATGGCACCGTGGCCATGTTCCATAAGAGTGGGAAGGAAATCATTCATCTCGAAGATGGCGATTCGTTTGGTGCTGCTCATATGCTGGTTGCAGACTTGGAAGTGACGATTGTAGCTACTGAAATCACGGAGGTTTTCCGTCTGAGCAAAGATGACTTCATGGCTCATTTGAGAAATGTGAATGTGTACTCGCGGGTACTTAGTGTTGTGAAGAAGCGCTCAAATTTGGTGAACCAAGCTATCCGGAAGTACAATACTGCCAGGGAGGACCGACCTGAGGTCCTGTACAAGCTTAGGGCGGGCAAAATTTTAGAGCCCGGCCATCGAAGGCAGGTTACCACGAAATATTTGGAGATTTGATGTTATCCATTTAGGCTTATTTAGTGTTAATGTTCACCAAGAATTCATATTGTGTATAATTAATAAGCAAACATTGTGTATTTTTTCATGTGCTCCTATTTCAGAAAATCCAGTTTGTCCAAGACAAATCGTTCTATTTATTGTTGTTAATAAAATCCTATAAAATTTTATTTGCAATAAGGCCAATTGCGAACACATACGCCTTTCATGCGCAATCTGAGAAACTGCAGGCCATGGAAGTGGTACATCTCGTCACCGACATATGCCTTATCATCAACATATATTTCTGCTTCGTGACCGGCTATCATCATCCACAAACCAACGACACCGTGCTGGAACCTAAAAGCCCTCCACTGTACCCGAACTTATTTTCTATGGGATTTGGTAGCTGTCATGCCTTTGATGCTCTTCACAATCTATCTCAACAAAGTGGCCAAAGTCTTAAGTCTGTTCAAGCATATTGCCTTGTATCCAAGAGTCACAACTATGTATAAATACGTCCGTCACATAATATTACTATGCGACGTTGGCAATAGCAAGCATGTGATGCTGAGCGTCATCGGTTTCTCGTTCTATCTATTACATTGGTGCGCTTGCATCTTATTCATGTCCGAGCACGTTGATCGTATGATCGATGCTGATAACCACTCTTGGATGGCAAAGACCAACCTAAGCTACGGGAGTCCAAGTCTTACCATGTCCATAAAGTATTTTTGGTGTCTTCAAATGGCGATATGCCACTTCTACAGGGTCGGTCGCGGGATGTACGATACTGAATCCCAGGGAGACTATATCGTTCTCTCTTTGATCACAATCATGGGCATAATGTACTACGGCTTTGTGGTTGGTGTGGTGCTCCAAGCCATAGGCACAGCTACTTGCTCAGAGAGTAAATATGATGAATTGATGCAGCAGCTGTACGAGTACATGAGGTCCAGAAGAATACCGAGCCATATCAACAAACGCCTATGGAAGTACTACGAATACCGTTTCCAGAAGAAGTTCTTCAGAACCGAGACCATACTAACCACGTTATCAGAACATCTCCAAAACGAAATCAAACTTTACAACTGCAGGCATCTAATGGACAAAGTTGACATGTTCAAAGGTCTGCCTAAATCCATCGTAGGCAGTATAATTGGCTGCCTAACAGTTGAAGTTTTCCTAGCGAATGACGTGATCATTTCTCCTGACGCACCTTGCGAGTACTGGTATCTAATTTCTTATGGTACCGTGGCCATGTTCCATAAGAGTGGGAAGGAAATCATTCATCTCGAAGATAGCGATTCGTTTGGTGCTGCCCATATGCTGGTTGCAGATTTGGAAGTGACGATCGTAGCTACGGAAATCACGGAGGTTTTCCGTCTGAGCAAAGATGACTTTATGGCTCATTTGAGAAATGTGAATGTGTACTCGCGGGTGCTTAGTGTTGTAAAGAAGCGCTCAAATTTGGTGAACCAAGCTATCCGGAAATACAATACTGCCAGGGAGGATCGACCTGAGGTCCTGTACAAGCTTAGGGCGGGCAAAATTTTAGAGCCCGGCCATCGAAGGCAGGTTACCACGAAATATTTGGAGATTTGATGTTATCCATTTAGGCTTATTTAGTGTTAATGTTCACCAATAATTCTTATTGTGTATAATTAACCACTTATCGATAAAGCAAAAATTGTGTATTTTTTCATGTGCTCCTATTTCAGAAAATCCAGTTTGTCCAGGACAAATCCAGGACGCTCCATTTACTGTTGTTAATAAAATCCTTTAAAAATTATTTAATGTAGGTATGTTGTCGATTGTAGGTTTTCCAAACCCTGAAAGAAAAATAGTCCCGGTAGATACGATTTGCTGCTTTTAACAACATAGAAAGTGAAAGAGAAAAATTATTTTAAAATAACGGCTTCTAGGATATAAGTAAGGTTGGTTATCAAAACAGTAGTTCGTAAAGTTGTCCTAAATTAAATATTCTTCGTCAGCTTTTAAGAAATAACCCGTTCCGGAACTGACTGGTTTTGTTAATTAATACAGTTATAACATCAACCCATATAAAATTCCATTACAAACTCTTCCACTACAAAAAAAAATATATACAGTGTGTCACTTTTTTCCCGCAAATGTTATTTTCAGATAGTAAATGTCATACTGAGTAAAAAGTTTCTATAGTTTATTCGTTAGGTATATTAGTAGTGTGAGTAGTAGTGTGTGTGACGTAGATGGGCAGAATAAAATTTTTGACTCTGTCAAAAAACATCAAGAATTGAAACAGTGGCAACCGATACGTTTTTTCGCTAGAATCTGATCTTATTCATTCAAATTGTGCATTCGTAACTTTGGCGGCCGATAGAAACCTCTAAATATATTTTCTTATTTTACAAAAAACAAGTTGTTCAAGGTAAACCATCAAGTGCTATTGAACATAAAATCGCATTTACATGTTCTTCTTTGGTTTCGTAATGAACACATTCTGCCACTATTTTTTGTTTCATAATGAAAGTTCTCGGTAAAAATAGTTACTGTTATAAATATACCCAACATATCTAATAAACGTCAGGGTTGCTCAAATTGGAGGTCGCCTAACAATAATTGGCCTGATCGAGTAACAGCTGAGAAAAATAGCAGACATTGGTCTGCAAAATTTTTATTTCTAAATTATTATTATCACCAATACCGTGACCTTCAAAAAGTTAGCATCATATGGGAAAAAGTTTTACTATGCATTTCTCAGAAAAAGTTTTATCTTCATAAATGTTGACGGCTAGTCTAATCATACTGCGTATGATAAAGTAAAATGTAACTATATCAGATCGTACTTAATGTATGTACCATATTCCGGGCACTGTTAATGTATCTAATTTTACATAACAATACGTTATTTTAATAATACAAAATGTTTTTATTGGAATGGTCCTTTAGAAGTAAAAATTATTAAAAATTAAATTATTACCTTTAAAAAAAGTAGTTGATTCTACGGAATCTTTTTGACCTACTTTTTGAAAATATTAATTGAATTTTATAAGCAATTGGTGATTTCGATATGATTACGAATACTGATTTAGAATTTGTTCATTCTTATGATACATCATTGATATATCACCCTGAAGATAATTAAAATCAAGGAATAACTAATTAAACGAAACTATTGGTGATTACAACGATATTAAATAGATTAATTTATAATCTATTCGCTTGTTTTATTTCTAGTGTCATTATTTATTCATTTGCCATAATATGGTTGGATGGGAGATGGAAGAACATAGAAATTTGAAACAAAAACAGATTCTGCTCAAAATTTGCCGGACTTTTTTTAAGCAATGGATCATTACCTAAAATGGAACAAAATTCTTTGTTAAATTTAAGGTTTTAGCTTCCATTAACAATGACGAAGGATTAAAAGGCTAGATAAGCAGGAATTCAAAAACTGTACTAGTGACTGAATGATAGTGATAAGTAAAAGCAATGCCTACAAATACCGTCCATTCTGAAATATTGACAACACCGTGGGCATTTTTTATAAGGAACACTAACATAGAATCAGCATCATCTGTTCATTCTGTTTTTTTCCGAAATTTTCTTCATACCTATTACGAAGGCGTTTCGTTTTCAGTGTTTTTTTTTTCTAAATTCTTTAATACAGCAGCACTTTCACATAACCACGGATACACCGGAAATCAGTTCATCGTTAGCAATTATCGTATTTTCTCTTTCGGACAACCGTTTAATACTGCGTTAACTGTAAAAGTTGAATGTACCCGGTAAGTTTGCAAGTTGTTCCTTGCGGTCACAGGTGAACCTGCCTGATTAGCGCTGAGACGGATTGAGTCGGTAAGTGAGCAATGTTAATAACAGAACACGGCACTGCACAACACGACTGATAGGCATGGCATAACACAGATGGACGCGGATGTTTTCGTGACTCCGACACGCCAGTAAACCGAGTACAAGGCAAACACGCACCGTGGCACGGTAATTATTGTTCTTATAATTACAATTCCGTGTGGATATGATTAGGGCCTGTCCAGTTCGTCAAAACGTCCACGGAGCGCGATCGCCAGACGCCAGGTCCAAGTTTACCTAAAGAGCGCGCTGCATACAGGGCAGAATTGCGAACTCATCAACATGGGTTGGGCATGACAACGCCACCTTGATAAGTGTAATTGAGTTGTCAATTTCGAGTTGGTCTGTTTTATTTTTGTTGTTGTTTGGTGCACACTCTGGAGTTTAGGATCTGGGGTATGGGATGAAGGATCATTTTACGGGAGACTAATTATAATGTAATTGTATGTGGGGATGTGGTGATTTTCTTGTTGTTGGCAACTTACTTATCGTCGGTCGGTCAAGATTTAATTAAAAGCTGACTGGCGTTTTGTGTTCTGATCGCTCTGTAATTATTGTTAAATTGTAAATGCCGCTGTAATTTGGTTGTGTTCTTCAGCTGACGGGAAGAGTTTAATTAAAAATTTGCAAGCATTGTATAGCTGTTTACTACTGCTTTGCGCCGATTTTAATTGTATATTGGTTATTGAGATTGTTACACATTTGTTGTTTGGTTCTTAGAACAAATATTCTATGAAAAGCTTACAACGTTAAGACCAAATACTTATGATCACAAGTCAGGCTTTGAGTTTTGACAGGTAGATTATATATCTTTATAAAATATCCTGAACGAGGTTGTCCTTAAAACCATCATTTGTATACTGTATACCAGAGCTTCAAAAAGTTATAGAATCGGAATCGTTTTTAATCAAGTTCAATCATCGTCACTACTAACGATATGTATAAACATAAAGTACTCTTTGAAAAAGAAATATTAAATTTTGCTTAAATCAGCTAAAATACCTAAAATTAAATTCTCAAATAATCAAAATTTGCAAGCATTTTCACAAAAAAATGGACACATGAATGAGCTTTGAAACTGAAAATAGACAATGAGAGAATTTGTCGATCTAAGGAAAGCATGACGCTCTGAGGACATTTAGGATGCAGTCTCATGCACAACAGTAAGACCCTCATTTTCAAAAAAAAAACTTTAATTTACATATATTTATAACAGTAACCATTTTTCCGCAGATTTTCATTATGAAACCAAAAATAGTGCAGAACGTGTTCATTATGAAACTAAAGTAGAACATGTATAATTTTATAGGAGTTTTATAGGAGACGTTAATTTGCACATGAGTGGTTTAATTGATTAAACGAATGTATCATACGAGTACTACGGCATTTTTTTCTACTTTGAGTAATTTAGTTACTTAATGTTAATTTAGAAATTACGGTTAGGATATATAGCTGTGGTTATCATGGTTTTCGAAGGTTTTTATTATGAATCCGAAAGCACTCTCACAATCATTGATCACAATGTTTTCAGTAAGAAAAGTTATGATTTTTAACACTGGGTTTCACCATGTTGTATTGATATACTTTATTCACACTGTTATCTTATCAGAAAGCTGTTTGATATTGTGTGATAATTTTTTAATGTGATTTTATGTTCAATAGCACTTGATGGTTTACCTTGAACACGTTTTTTGTAAAATAAGAGGGAAAAAAATCGGTTGCCACTGTATCAATTCTTGTTCTTTTTTGACAGAGTCAAAAATCGTTTTGTTCTACCCATCTACGTCACACTCGTCACACTAAAATTGCTGTCAAAGGCAAGTGTCAAGCTCGCATATATTTTGTAACCGAAACTGTAAGCATTGGTGTATAACATTAAAAATAACATTGTTTAGTTAAATTGTATGAAAAAAAAAATCGGCGAAAGCAATTGGAGACCAAAATGGCAATAATTTCATCCGCAACAGGACGATGATTTATAGGTTGCGTGCGAAAAAGAATGATTATTAAACCAGCGGTCTAATTTACCATTTGATTCTTCCTATCAATAAAATCAATGAAGTCTTTAATGTCAATTTGTTAATTTAATAAACTTAACACAAGAATTATGTACAACATCGATTACTTGCAAATACAACTTAAATAATACTTGTTCTACGTTCATTTTACCGAAACAAAAAAAAAGCGGGACTTTAATGAGTTATCTGCCTTTTTCTGTAGACAACCCGCTGAACCCGCCACCGCACATTTCATTTTCACGACTTTTTTTTCAAACTTATTGCGAACTCATGTATTTTCTCATGATTCATATCTTATGTGACGGCACAGCCATCAAATTGCCAAGCCGAATCATTCTTGGGGCAGAGTAGTCATTTAGCACCGATTGTTGTATTTTTATAAATTAAGTGCCTAATTATATTACCTATTATCTCTATTGAAAATACATATTTTGTTATTTCAAAATAGTGATAAGTTGTGGTAAGTTGTTGTTCTTTAAATAAAGAAAAAATATGTTATGAAAACGAAATAGCAGGATGGGCTCATTAAATTATACAGTGTGTCCCCCGATGGACCTAGTTTGTTTAAATTAATTTTATGCTCAAATATCAAACTTGAATGTTCTATTTCAAATTTTACATCTCGGACCAGTGAAAAGACATTACATAAAGGATAACAAAAAATTTAGAGACCACAATTATGATTGATCAGTTGACAGTAGTAACAGCGTATCCAATCAATTTGTTGATAGAAGCTGATTGAATGTTGTGTATGTTGACTTTAGAGCAAATGGTTTATTTAGTTCTTTGTTAGGGCATAGGTGAGGTATCGTACCGCCGTGCTATTGAAGTTTTTAACAGAAAATACCCTGAGGTATACGTTTCTGTTAATTGTATTCGTGAATTGGTAAAAAAATTTCATGCAACAGGGGACACACTTTAGTAGAAGGATCGTCGATTAGAATTTTGTCTATTAATGGGAGAACGAATATGGTCGATAGATTTTTCTATAGAAAAATTATTTTCTCTGACGAAGCGGCGTTTACCACAAATGCAGTTGTTAGTTCACAGAATTGCAGATATTGGTCTCAAGAAAATCCAAATTTCCCTATTACAACCAATCCTCAAAAATATAATAAAGTGAATATTTGGTATGGGATTTATTACAAGGGAATAATTGGACCATACTTTTTTGACGGTACTGTAAAGCAAAACACTTATTTTGATATGTTGGAAATTCTTTTGCTACCTACTGTGGACGAAAGTAACTTACAGCTCAGGTGTTCACTACACTATCAACACGACGGTTCATAGCGCATATCAAGTCAGTGATTGGTTGAACAGATATATTACAAATAAGTGGATTGGGCGATTCAGCCCTATAGGATGTCCACCACGTTTACCTGATTTAACGCTGATTGATTTTTTCTTTGGGGTTATTTAAAACAGAAGTTGTATGCGAATAATTTTCATGATAATGTAGACATTCTAAAATTAAAAATTAGGGTGCCTTGGACGAAATAAATGAAGAAACAATTGATTTGGTATATCGGGAGTTTAGAAGATTGGAGAACTGTGTAGCTGTAGGAGGGGAACACGTGGAGTAATGTTTTGTTAAATTACTTTATTAAAAATAAATAAAATATAAAACTTAGAATACAACATTTAAATTTGATATCTGGGCATAAATTTAAATATAAAACAACTTTTACCTATAAAATTTTTGTTGTAATTCCGGAAAACCGATAGTTTACTCCTTCGGCCAATTTAACAATTTCGTGTTTTCTAACCATCCTGTATGTTAAATCAATATATTAACAATGGCTTTCGACTTTTTAGGACATCCAAAACTCTTTATAAAGAATGACTTTTTCTCGAGAAATTAAAAATTACGTCCATTATAGGTATAGTTAGGTCCATCGGGGGACAACCTGTATTTAATTATTTCAAACTATGGCAAACGCATCGTCAATGATTGCTGAGCTGGTCATCTTGCCTTAAAGGGATACAAAATGAGACTTCCATACATTGATGTACAAATCGCCCAAAAAATATTGTGACATCCTGATTTCAATAGCTATATTTGTTGCTAACTTATGTCAGCTTTTAGCCACAGTGCGGCGGCAATTTAGGGTGGCGGTCGCATAGTTAGCGGGACTGTTGCTACCGTGTCCGACCGTACGCGGTTTGGTTTGTGTGTTTTTACAAGAGATTAAAACAGCCCGCGGGTACTTTGCGGCATAAAACCGAATATTATACCCGCCGCACACGGCCATACGCACACAGAAAACCACCAACCAATGGACACGTACACACACACGGGGCGAAACGTTTGAGGGTATATTTTGTAGTCCTTTTATTTGTGGACCGCGTGTGTTCGTTTATTAATTTAATTAGCCATTGTGTTCAAACAATGGACGAACTGAACGAGCGTTTATTAATATTTCGCTTTTTATCGTTGCATGCGTACGTGTACTATCGGTTCGGTCTTTTAATTTTTGTTTGTTGTATATATAGTCGGCCGGTTTTTGTCATATGGAACGCGGCGCGGCCCTTTTACTAGTAGGATAATTTAAAAAAGGACATTTCGCTTTAGTGCCCGCCGCAGCCATAGGCGGCGGCATTGCAAATAACCGCGCGTTGCTCCTCGTTAATTATTTTATGTACCCGAGCCCGTTGAATAAATTATAATCCGCGCGATGAATTTATAACCTGTGCGCGCTGCATGGCTGTTATTGTTTTTCGGTAATGCTCGCCGAATATATTCTATTGTCTGCGATTTGAATTAACCGCATTCGACTATTTTAAATGTTCGAGCGCTCGTACTGCACTGTACGTAGATCGCGATTTTAATCCTCTGAAATTATTTTATGCGATGGGATATTCATGATTATAATACTGTTTGGCGTGTAAAATTTGTGAATGGCTGCTAACTAATTAAATTAAGTAAAAATATCCTTTGAAATTTATTAATATGGTACCTTAGGCTTTGACGTCCAGAATCATCAAGAATCAAACATAATTTAGTTCCAGGTAATAGCGTTACATAATAAACTAGAGATAAAGATAACTGAAAATTGTGAAATATAATAATATTAAAGATAGGAAACACAGATTTTGTGAGTGAATATGCCTTGGCCTATAAAACTTGCACGGGCAAAAAGACTACTTAGACAAATGATTACAATTATTACTACTGATTAATATTAAATATTGTCATCAATACCAGTAGAAATGGATTGTCTGTTTCTTGTTTTTGCGATAAAGTCCTCTCTCTGGTCAAGCACAAATGAATTACAAGATAAATTGTGCCAAGGTTACAATACCTAATTTTTGGCCTGTAGTCCAAAATGACCATGTCGGGTTTTCATTTGATCTTAGAAGGTTCTATTCCTTTGCGCTGTTTTCGCAATGTTAACCTGTTTATCACAAATATGTGCTAAAAAAACGTGAAAGTTGAGAAGGTATACAGAATGGTCATAGAAGACCAACTTTTGATAATAAACTGAGTTAAGAAAGCCGGAATATGGTACCAACTTTAGTAAAGTGTCATATTAGTACTAAATATAATTACAGATACAGATCAATTTTTATTTGGCTTTAAAAGAGCTAGCCTATGATATCTGATCCACTATGCTGGTTATAAACTTGGTGCCATCTTCCGTATCGCTAAACATTAGCAACAATTATTAGAATTCAGTCTAATTCACCTAGTCTCTTAAGGGGAATCCATACCCCCTACGTTTTGCTTGCAAAACACGCAAAAGTTCTGAGGCTTTTTCTCAGCAATTAGTTCAGATAATCGTAAAAGAAATACACCAAATTAAAGATAAAAGATATATAATTTTGCGTCTAGTGTTAGATTTTTGATAGTTCTGTTCGTTTTTGGCAAATCTATTTCTGAATATCACATAAAATTGGCTGATTTTGCAATTGTTTTACGAAGAACTCAGGTTAAAATTGAAAAAAGTACCACATAATAGGTCTAAGTTACACCTTCCTCTATAAGTGTACAAAATTTCACGTGAAAATATCAATATCTTACATGCTTTTTTCAGTCAAAACTTTACTTCTTGGAGTATATGAATAAGTTATATTTTATCACGTAGCGTGGATACAACAACAACAAGTTTATATTTGCTAAAGCAGCAGACAATGGTGTAGTAGTTTATTTTTTGTTATTATTATTATTAAGTCTGATGAACTGTTATGTTTATTTGGTCAGTGGCTTTATAAACTTTCTATGTATGTTTTTAGTTTAGTACTTTTATTTTGCGCTAATTTTGGTTGTCTTCTGTGCTGGGGCCAATGAAAAACAATAGCATCTACGTGATGCATTGACTTGGCTCCACTTAACTATTTCTAAATCGTATAAAAACCTATGTATTTATATCATGAGTAGTTGATAAATATTATTATTATTAAGTAATACATGTACATTACCACAGCAAGTAATACACCTTTATCTATAATTTGATGTATAACATGAGAGAATTGATACAACATTAAGCTGACTATGGATGCTTATTTTATAGGACGTACCAGCAGTAGTGATTCCTCTTAATATTGTCACTTTCCAAGTGATTGTCAGTATAATATTAATAATAACATTTTTGTGCTTATTCATCGATAATCGTAGAATTTTAAAATTTGTCTCTTTCTCGCTTTATATTTGTATAGAACTATTGTATTTTATTAATTCGTTAAATTTTAAAACAATATGCCTTTATATTGTTTATAAACTTAAATTTATTCTAATAAAAATTTTATCGGATGCTTGATAAACTATAAAATTTTAAGACTTTTGTGTCTGTATTTTTGTTTTTAAACATTCGTTCAAGGTGATTTATCTTCATTCCTTTGTTTATTACTATTTGTTTATTAATTTTTATCTTGACAACTATTTAAACTAATTTTGATGTTTTTCTAATGATTATTAATTTGCTGTAAGTGCTGTTGGCTCGTGTTTATCGACAACAGTGGAAAGGGGACAACACTTGTTGGAATTTTCTCTAGTTATCGAGAGAAAACCGAAAATACAGAGAAAACTTGGACAACATTTAAGTTTCTATAATTATGTATAACAGGTATATTTGGCAACTACTTGGTATATTAACGGGCGCATCACGAGTTTTAAAATTAAGCGGCACTCTTTAAAAACTAAAAAACAAATTCTTGACCCGCACATGGAACGTTTTGTAACGGAACCCATGGCTGCCATTAAGACAGATAAAAGATCTACAACAGTAAGAGAATTGAAGCGATTACATAAAAAAAATACCTATAACATAAGAAAAAGCAGATGGAGGTAACCAATTTTATAAAACATGTGTATTTTAATAATTAAAACTTGATGTTTATTTATTTATTCCATACTTACAGCATTATAAAAATCAATTTTCTGAAAAACCATGTACTGCCAAATATAAATAATTTTCCCAAAGATTGTCATAAAACAAAAATGGCATAGAATTTAAATGTGAAGTGCTAGCTTGACAAACATATCTATCCCTCAGGTACCTTGCGACGAAACGTTCCAAAATCAAGACGTCTATTGGCTGCTTCAGTGGCTGGACCATAACTCATTGCGTGTTTATATAAAGCCTCGCCAGTCGCCATCATGAGAGTGCAAAAATTATATTCTAATCAACTCTACTGCGATTTTCGCGTTAATTCGCAATCGCTAATAAAGCGGTCCGTCAGTCAATTCTGCGTACGCATCAGAAAATTATTAACGACAGCATATCGTGCATGTGTGACCTATCCCACGGTTGTTATCGGGGCAGTAGCGATAATGCTTGGTCTGTGTGGCCCGGCTGACCCTTTGACGAACTATTGCTCGTTTTCCGTGCCGCAAATTATGTATTTGGGCCTGCCGCGAATATCTATCTATAGTAGATTTGATGAGGGGCGTCCAGTGGGAACGGAATCATGAACAGTTGTAAAAAATCCAAAATTGAAATGATGAATGTTATGATGTAATATTGGTCTTCCTTGCTCTTGTGTCATAACTCGCATGAAATGCTGTGGAAATCAAATTTGATTGAACATGAACATTTTGGTATCACATTTTATATCACTTGTGACTCTAAAGCTTCTATAATCTTAAACCTTTGGCTTATTACCTTTTCTTTAATATTTATGCTTCCCAACGTCCAAAATGCACTGTAGAATCATCCCAACTGATTTCCAAATCAATCAAATTAAAATTAATATAAAATATCTGATACTCTTTTTGAGGGTGCAATTTTTAAAAAGTACTCTGGAAAGACAGCCACATTCTAACATATTCTAACAATAATATATAAATGTTTTCCATACAATTGGCAAAAGTACATAGAATTCAAACAAAAATCAAAGTTAACAAAATCTCTGTCAAGTAGGACCCCCGAATTTTACTTTTAGTTTTTTTATACCAATCGTCTGGGAATGATTTGAGATGGTTTGGGAGCACATCGTTTTTGTTTTGGAGTAACGTGGTGTTTCAGAAAATTAAAATTGTTTATTTTGCGCAAATTATCACATTTTGAACACATTTTGATTGGTTTGTAAAATTTTATAGATTACATAATATAGAATTGCAGGAACTCAACTTTCGACGATTGAGAGTCTTTTGTTTGGCCCCAAATTCATATAAAAGTTTTTTGTCCCTAGACTTTAAAATTTGGTTTAATTTTCGTTGTAATCCAGTCGTTTGGGAATTGTTACAGACGGTTTGGGAGTACATTTTTTTGTCAGAAATCGTTAGGGAATATTGGGGATCCCAGTCTCGACGTTTTGGAGTAATTAGTTTGACTGCAAATAAATATAAAAGATTTTAGTCTCCAGACTTCATGTGATATTTGATTTCAATGTTATGTAATGTTTGATTCCAATCCTTTATGAATCGTTACAGACGGTTTGGAAGAACATTTTTATGAAGAAATCATTAGGGAGGATTAGGGATCTCAGTTTTGACGCTTCGAAGTAATTAGTTTGATCACAAATAAATATAAAAGCTCTTAGTCTCTAGACTTTTGAATTTGGTGAAATGTATTATTGGAATCCTTTGGGATCGCTACAGACTGTTTGGGAGTACATTTTTGTTTCAGATATCATTAGGGAGGATGAGGAATCCCAATTTTGACGTTAGGGTGTAATTAGTTAGACAACAAATAAATATAATAGTTTTTAGTCTCCAGACTTTTGAATTTGGTGTTATTTTGCATTCCAATCGTTTCGGAATCGTTACAGATGATTTGGGAGTAATTATTTTCGTTTGGGAGTAACATTATGTGTCATAAAATTAAAATGTATTGACAACCTTTACATTTTCTATATACATATATTGTTTGGATTTGTTTATTCAATCGTTATGGAGGATTAGGGATCCCAGTTTCGACGTTAGATTAGAGAAATTAGATTGACCTTACTTGAGTGTGCATTTAACCTCAATTTTATTATCGATTTGCGACCAAACTATATTGTTGCTAATATCAAAAGTTGATTTCTTAAACCAACCTATGTTTGTATGTAGGGGGAAGGAGGCTGGACACAAGACCCATACCACCTAGGCATCAGTAGGCCCTTTGTGCAGACCTCCCCTGCTCACTCTGGTCTCGTAAACCAGTCCAGGACCTGGACAAAGGCAACGAGACATGGTAGAGGAGCCAACCTAACAATTTTTTAAACAATTTATGAAGTTGAGTATGTACCTAAGTATGAAGGAAGTATGTAAAAAGTGCAAGAATACTTCAAATTAAAACAAAAACTTAACTTGACAAAGCTTCTGACAGGTTGGTCCACCGGATTTTTAATTTTATGTAATAGCGTCCTATCTGTCAACTTTGTTTCCTTATATTGTACACATGGACATGGACTCCACAACGGTTGTTTTATATATACGCAAGAATATATTTCGTTCATTGAAGGAAACCGTTCTTTTGGCCGGTTGTCTTGCTTTAAAATTGAACAATTTTCAATGGATGCTATACTTATTTGACTTAAGAATTTGTTCTTTTAAATCAAAAGGTTGGGTAGTTAGATTAATCAGCTCACATTCTTGGACTAAACATTCACCTATTTCTTTTAAATATGAACGTGTGAAATATGAACAAAAAAGAAGATTGTTATTTTCCAACTAGAGAAGACACCCGGTGTTGTCCCTTCTTAGTCTCTTTCCATCAGTATTAGAGCTGTTGGGCATTTCTACGTCAGGTACATTGACGGTATAATAACACAATCACTGATGCAGCATAGACATGTATGCGGTGCGGTTATATACCCTCTAGGAGGCCTCTCTTACGACGAGAAACTAAAGCGCCATCTATCGGCATCCTTCACATTATTTTCAAAACAACGACTTACTAAATCAATACAATCGTTTTCTTAAAGCAAATATTTAGGTTGTTTTATATTAAAGAAATATTCTTATTATAAGTATGTGTTGTCTTAAAAGAAACAAATTATGTTAAAAATGTTATTTTCTTAACATTAGACAACCATTTCTCTGTGTGTGGAGTTGAAATATAGAAGTTTAGTACATAAGCTGATTTTTTTAGTAAACCTGCCGAAAGTTGCGCTAATTGTTTTGTTTTGGGATAAATTGTACGTATCCTTGGTACGTATCTAATGATAGAATATCATTAGGATGGATACGATTTAAATTTGAGGGGCTACTGTGCCTTGTGGTTCTAGTTAGAAAGATTTCCCTCATTCAAACATAACGAAACAAACGTGTCGATGTCTAAAATTTAATTATACATACTCGCATCTATTCACGGGTGTGCGAAAACACATAACAATAGACTCGCAAAAACCAGTATCAGTAAATAAATCACGGCGCGAATAGTTTGCCAAGTCGGGAATTTAATTTATTCGTATCGTTTTTCTGGTATCTGGCACACAGGTACAACACCTCTGGGCCGAAAGGCCGCCAACCGGCAAAAAGGATCAAATTCCACGATAGTGAGAACACTAAACAATAATACGAATTTAAATAGGTATCCGCAAAAAAAGCCCCGAACCCAACACGAAATAAACAAATTCGAAGCGCCGCCGCCGCCAACTCCGGTTTTTATCGTGCGGGTAAGGAAGAACCCGAGAGGCGAGGCTAAAAAGGAACAAGACAGTCGAAATTCTGACAATAACGGTCTGAATTCCCCGAAGGAGAATCTCTTATACAAACTCGTGTACAATGTACAAGGTGTTTCATTTCCGAAAGAGTTTCACGTTGCCGTCGTCCTGCTCTTTCCGTCCGATGTAAAGGTCTGTGGTAGAAGTGAGATGCGATGAAGTTCGAGTGGATCAAGTTTTACTCTCGTACTTTTCTGTTACCAGGGTTGGCGAGACTGTCTATTATCCGGGACCGGCGAACGTGACTTGGGAGACCAAGTCGATGTCCGCGATAACATTATTCATCAAAAACGCATTTTATACACTGTTTCATAATAAAACTGAATTTGATGCCTTTTTATTACCCACTACTAAGCTCGCCCCTCTGCAGTATTTTTCAGTAGCAGGCTTAATGTCCACGAGAGGCAATAACAATGGAATAATGGCGACTGAATATTCCATTAGTGCAAGAATGATTCTCCGATTGTTTTAAAGAGTTTACAACAAAATGATTAACCGATTAATAAACACCGTGTATAATTAGTATTGCAATTTTGATACAAATATGTTATTTCAAAAATACATGCTTTTGAGGTTATATAAACACTACGGCTGCCACTCGTCCTATGTAGTAACTTGTGGCCCAAATGTTATTGTAACTATGTTCTACGACACATAGTGTAATTGGATTTAAGAATTATATCAATTTGTGTTTTCCAAATGTTTGGTTGTAGGTTTTACTAGGATTGGTCGATGTTTTATAAACCGGCTTTTTGGGACATTCAAAAACCGCCTTTTATGATAAAAAACCTGATTTTGGATACTACGTTAGAATTACAATTATTATGTAGCAATAATGTGATATTTGATTAAAAATTAGAATTTTGTCATTCTGAGGATCGCTTATGATATTGACCTATTCCTATTAACAAATAAATAAATGTCAGTACAACAATTAAAAATAATACAAATGAAAGCATTAGATTCGTCCTAGAAAGCAGTATTTTATACACATGTTTTGTTAGTAAAATTACCTACTTTTCAGACAAACCGACGGAAAAATTAAAGCTAATGGCACAAATACTGCAAAACTGTAAACACAGTAAAATGAAAACCTAAGCATTTGACACACCAATAAAAGAACAAATAATGATTGTAGCACTCTGAGAACAAATAAACCAAGTTGAGTAGCCAATTGGAGACTTTCATTTATTTTATTAGATATTGTTGTATACAGTGTGTCCACGAAAGTCCGCACCATATGGAAAAATTTTTTATTGTGTATTTCTCAGAAAATTTTATTCTTTATAAAAGTTGGCGGCTCGTATGAAACCAAAACTGCAACCGTCAAATATGTTAATTTCGGCGCCATATACCAAGCGATTCAGAATATATGAATTTGTGATAAGAGTAAAGTACCTGTATTTTCATTATGTTTAGAAGTAAAAATTATATTCAAATATGAAGTCAGAGCCACCTACCTTGAAAAAAAATATTTTCAGCTTTTTTCTTAATTATTACTTTTGTGACAAATATTAGTAAATCCCAGTGATACTACAAGGTTCTTTTTAATCTATTTTTTGGAAATTTGAATACATTTTTTATATTTTTTGATATTTTGGTATGATATCTAATGTTTATTTAGAACTAACGCAAAATTACTTATTTTTTTGGTGCAAAGTTGATATTTCACCCTGTAGATATTAATATATCATACAATAACTAATTCAGGAACGTGACTTACCTTTTATTTAGTTAATATTATTGACTGTGAATAAGTTTATAATAGTAGTTATCCATCTACACCGAGCGATTCTCAAGTGAATTCTCACGCGTTCCGTGCACTGATAATATCTTCATAAACATAACTGAAACCTCAATCAATTGTGTCTTGAATCAATTATTTTATGCAAGAATGTATCTTCTTATGTACAGCAGCACAAAACGCACCAATAACCACCTAAGTATAGTTATCACCACCAGTTATCTCAGGTGGATATGAAAAACAAAAGCATTATCCAGACATTATCCATTTAATCGTACTCACTGCAGTTTACGTTAGTTTATGTGAATAGCTTCAAGAAACCCCACAAAAATATGTTGACAAAATGAGGAAACAAGTTTGTCAGTGTTGCAAGAAGTAATCGAGCATAAAACGACTTCTGTTCGACAAATTGCTTCACACAGCCAATGCAGGAAATCAACAGTACATAAAATAATAAAATTAAACAAGTATCACCCTTATAAACCAATATTTATAAGTACACTAAAAGAAAGAGACTTCGACATCAGGTATGACTATACCATCTGGTTTGAGTTGAAAATGAAAGAGAACATAGTTTTTTTAAAAATATTCTTTGTACAAATGCGGCAACATTTACGTCAAATGGGACTGTTTCTTCAGAAAATTGCCGGTGGTGGGCACATGAAAACCCGAACTTTACAGTAGAATGCCGAGATCAGTACCATTTTAAGACTAATGTGCTGTGCGGTATTTTGAATAATCAAATATTTGGGCCTTTTTTTCGTCAAAATTTAAATGGGGAATTATATCTTCAGTTCCTGAACAGAGAGTTGTCACCTTTTTTGCCGTTAATTCAACGGGAGTTAATTTGGTTCCTGCTTGATGGTGCGCCCATATACACAATATAAACTCTGTCTAGAACTCTTTAAATCATAAATTTGACCATCGCTGGATAGGCAGAAATTCGGAATCTAGATCCTGGCCACCTAAATCCCCCGACTTTACCCCGTTAAATTTGTTTTTATGGGTTTACGTAAACGTATACAAACACCGACCATTTAGAGATATAAATCATTTAGAGGAATCTATCCAACATTTTAAGTAGTAGAAAGAAAAGAAGTTCATAGACAATAAATTAGCATTATTAACATATTCATAATAGTTATTAACTTAATAACGGGTAAATCAGTCATAATTAATTCAAGAAACAATAGATGTTTGATGCTTTAGTTATTTTTATTAAAATATTATCAGTGAAAATAAAATTTCGTAAGTGGTAGTACCGCGCGTCTCACCACTTGAGAATCGCTCGCTGTAGATGGATAACTACTATTATAAACCTATCCACAGTCATTAATATTAACTGAATAAAAGCTAAGACACGCTGCTGAATTAGTTATTATATGATATATTAATATCTATAGGGTGAAATATCAACCAAGAAAGCACCAAGAAAATGAGTAATTTTGTGCTAGTTTTAAATAAACATTAGTTATCATACCAACATAACAAAAAATATAAAAAATATATTCAAATTTCCAAAAAGTAGATTAAAACGAACCTTTTAGTACCATTGGCATTTACTAATATAGGTCACAAGAGTAATAATTAAGAAAAAAACTGAAAATATTTTTTTTCAGTTCTCAGTTTAATTTTTACTTCTAAACAACATTTCTAAATAAAGTTTATCGATAATAATGAAAATAAAGGTACTTTACTCTTATCACAAATTCATATATTCTGAATCGCTCGGTATATGGCACGGAAATTTACATATTTGATGGTTGCAGTTTTGGTTTCATATGAGCCGCCAACTTTTATAAAGAATAAAATTTTCTGAGAAATACACAATAAAATATTTTTCCATATGGTGCGGACTTTCGTGGACACACTGTATAGATAACAAAAATATGAACTAATCTTTCACAGGGCTTTCCTGTCTTTTATTGTATTTCCGAATTCTAGTTTTTTGTTAAAACCAGCAACATTGATTTCGTCCGTAAAAACTTCAAAACCGATTTTAACGGTTTTTTTGCAATTTATGTAATAATTACCTATGTAATTAAAACCGTTAAAAATTATGTAATAGAGAACCGTTTATTTTTTTTGCAAAGGACGGTTTTTGTAAATCGTTGTTAATATGCGTTTTTGTGTTTATTATTTTTCTTTTTGTCAGGACTGCCTTGGATTATTTTAGTCAGAATTATTTTACACTTTTTCATTAATGTGTCTCCAAACAGCGGCGGCGCGTACCTAAAGAAAGTGGGGAGGCCACAAATAGTTGGGTTGGGTTGGGTTGAGAAGAATATGAAACAGGTAGAAGAATAAAAGTAATAGAACACCTATAATTTAGAACAAAACGTATTTACTACAAATAATAACATAATAAAACATTCTAAAATTGTCAAAAACGTGAAATAATTACATCAAAGGTAACTACAAACGCTTTTAAACAAACCAACACTCTTAAAACTACAATGTAGGGCAACCCTTTTCTTAATAAAACAGCACCCTTCGATTTATTTTAGTTGTAAAGTGTCTGTAGTCCATTTTGGGTCATCAGCTTTGTAGTATTTTCCTTCTTTGCCGGCCCATGGTGCTTCTAAGATAAGTTTTTATTCTCTTTAGGGAACCTCTTACGGGACACGTAAACACCAATTCAAAAAGTTGCCACACTAATGGTAACATCGACTTTAATTCATGTTTTAAAAATGATGCCGCGTAGTCTTCTATGGTATTATCAATACTTATACTTGTCCTGATTCAAACATCAAAACTTTAAAAAGTTTGTCTCAAACAAGGTGGACTATGAGTCATGTGTCGGTAACAACTGTGGTGAGGCTTTTACCGGCAATTGTAACATCGTTAAAAATTATATCGAATGGCACAAATAATCCACGAGTTTCGGCTGATGCTTTAGGGTTACTGAAAATGATTTTGGATGAAGAATTCTTGCTTTCCCTGATCATTATCGAATTAATCCTGGGGATAACAAAACTATTATGAAAGGAACTACAGTGTCCTAAAATTTCAATTTCCCTTATATTTCCTAAAGTAAATGCAACAATTTTAACTTTAACAATTTTAACAAATTTTAACTATTTCAATAAATGTTTTCAGAAAATGAAAACATTATCGAAAGAAATTCAAGAAGAATTTTATTAAGTAAAAGAGGTGGCTTTACCTCGACGAAGAAAAATTCCAAGAAGATTGGACGAAACGTCACAGAATATTTTCAATTTCTATATAAGTACATTTATTTGCCTATGCAGTTCGGTAACATCGCCCGTAAATTTATAAAAATTATTAAGTAATTTCGGCTTCTCCTTAATAAAAATTATGTTTGTGGTCCAACAAACAGTTTTCAATTTTAGGAATTATAGTATAATCGTTTCTAGAAAACCGTAGTTTAAAATTTCCAGTTAACTCGTCAAGGCATGTAAAAACAAATTAACGCGTAAAAAATCTTTGACGTCAGAAAAATTGACAAACCTCACAGATAATTTTTTGAAAAATGCCATGTCGTTTGGCTGACGTTCAATAATATGGTATAAATTGACAATTCCCAACGCATCTCTTAAACTTTTTGTTTCTGCACAAGTGCGAGCAACAGCTAGCTCGAGAAGATGCGCATGGCAATGGAAATATAGCGCTTTAGGCTCTATTTCTTTAAACTTTGCTGCCAAACCATAAAATTTAGCGCTCATGTTTGAAGCACCATCTTAAGACTGAAATCTGAGGTTTTAGGTATAGTTAGGTTCGAAAAACTGGGGGGCACGTGGCCCAGGCCCCCCCCCCCCCGACGCGCCGCCGGTGTCTCCAAACATTTATTTTTTCAACACTTTTCAAAAAGAATAATATTTACAGGTTGCTACCCGCTGCCATACTTAATTAAATTAAAATAAACACAAATTTTATTTACATTTAAAAAATAAAAAACTGATTTTGATATTTGTTAATTTCAATAGTAATATCTGATGAGTACTTTTTGCCAGTAGACCGAAATTATCAACTCACTTCAGGTTTAGAAGAAGTGTAAATTATATTACAATGTAACTTATAACAATGCACAAAATAAAGAAAAAATCTAAAGGCCAACCTTACAGAACAAAATTCAATTTCTAGCAGACTGTGATTATTGTGCTTCAAATGTGCATCGTTAAATATGATCCAAATAAGTGTGATTGGAATCTGAAAGCAGAACTTTTTTCGGGAATATCAATATTAAATATGAGTATAAAATTAAAAAATCTGATGTGGCCAGGCACATGACTTTATCATACTATATATCAAATTAATAGTTTAGCTGCATGAGATTCTATTCGATCGAGATCGGCTATGTCTGCATTAAAATAAAACTAGTAGAACTAGACAAATATCTCGATTAAAGCTGCGTTCGGGTATTGTACTGCGTTGACAGCGGGTACGTGTGTCCAAATGACACTTACGTGTTATTGGGTGTAAAAAGTGTAACGGTGTTCAATATCCGAACGCAGCCTATATTGACAGTAGCATTTTCAAGACATTAGCGTTTGACACTAGCTACTGTCATTAGAATCAAAATAATCTGACATATCCTGGCTACTAGTTTTAAAGTAGTACGCCCGATCTCGATGAAATAGAATTTGCTCATGCGGCTAAACTATAAATTCTACCAAAAAATGTCATATACATAAATTATGGAAAATTTCCTCACCTTTAATTTATTATTTAACTATTTTGACGACATTATACAAATAGCGGCTCATTTGCAAAATCTTCGAAAAATGCTATGAGTAAACCACCAGTTCCTTTGGACCCTTTTCAACAGAAAGCTTTTCAGCTCTAAGTTTGGTTATAAAACTTCTAAATATGAAGTTTCGTCCCGATACCATTAGTAGTTTCTCCGGAATCGTCTCCACAAAAACGGGTACACACACACACACATACACACACACACACACACACACACACACACACACACAGACATTTTTTTTTACCTTGGTCAAAAATGTTCAGGGGACCCAAAAAGACATATTTCCACTAAAATCTCAAAAATTTTTTTTGGCACGATTACAATACTTTACATACTGCGTATGATAAAGTAAAAAGAGACAAGTAATCAGGCTTTTTGTAATCTAAATTTCAAAAGATAAACAACGTTCTATTCAATATGTCCTCGACAGAAATCGACAGAAATTCGAAAAAAGACAACCTTAACTGAAAGTTTAAGGAAGTTCTCTATTAGGCTATTTACCAACTAGAAAACTTAGTATCTGTTTAACATGTTTCAATAAAAGATCGCGTCAAAGCAAACATGGAGTCGTTTAACTTGAACTAACGCATGTATGCATTTACTTTTAATCAGGTAGAGAAAAATATATGCTAATGATTCGAAGTGAGGCTTTCGGTGGCAAGGATCGAGACGGGTTACTGTAAAACAAGCTGTTGGAGGAAATCTTGATAAGTTGTCAGTCAGAAGAGTTAACAACCGGATCAACGGCCAACAGCTGACCTATTATGCTTAATTTAAAACCCTTATTATACCTACGTATCTTAATGACGAATTAAAAAAAGTAACTCAAGTAAGTAAGTACGAGGAGAGTGCAAATTTAAGAGATTATGTAATGGTGTTCTGCAACTTATTTACCGTCTGATCAATTAATTATGCATATCCGACGCTAATTACTCTGACCCATGTTTAAAGAAACACGAGATAAGTGGCAAAACGTACATACGTACAATAAATTTTGGAAGCATAAAATAGTTTATCTTTTACGTTTACCCTTTACGTTAACATTATTGATTTAACTACATAAAGGGTCATTATAAATGATTGTAGTCGAAGTAGTCGAAGAAGTAGTAATGTAAATATTTCTGGTTGCCGCTATTTGAATTGAATGCCAATTTTTTCACGCAAAAGTTAAATTGGTTGCATAACCTATTGCAAGTTTGACAGTTGTTTTTGTATAACGGCAAAAAGATATTAACATGGGCATGGCCTAATTTGACTACAATCATTTATAATGACCCTGTATTATTATTTTTATTTATTTATAAATTTTTAAGTATCTAGGCCATTTTTTGCTATCATCTTTTATCAATAATTTAGAATTAAGAATGTTCAAATACCTTTTTTTTAATCTTTTGTGTAAGCCTAATTTAAACATGGCCGAATCTGGAAACGAATTTTCCAAGACAATTTTGGAGATAAAAATATACCGTGCGATTTGAGTAGCAAAAGTTGACGGACGTCTGCCAAATATTATGGAATTATTGGTCACAATCGACCATTATTTTTTCTATATTTTAACACAAATGTACCTATAATTAATTAAACATTGTTCTTGGGAACTTGACTTTAGGAGAAGAGCAGAACTGTGGGTAGTGGGTTTCAATATGATCTTACATTCCGAATGAGATTATTAACCTATCCCTAGACAAAATCTGAGCATCTGTGAAAGAAATAGTCTTACGCTTTATAGGAATTCAATAAAAATTCAGAAAAATTTACAATTCTAGGCGAAAACTTTTGTGCCTAATCACTGAGTAATCACAATAAGATTGCAACAAAAATTCTTTGAAACAGTGAAGTAAATTTCAAAACGATGTGACCGTATTCAATAAAAAAACAAATAAAAAGAAATTGTAAAGTATGTTTTAGGTACGTCCATTTTACAACCAAAGGTTTCGCGAATCATTAAAAAGTAGGTACTTACCGAGTCCTGTCAAAGTTGATCATTTCTGACTCATTGCTACGTTGTAGTGTTGTGGTGTAACCTGGAAATTAGTTATTGTGGAATTTATTATTTTTGTTCATTTTTTTTTTCAGAACGTTATCCTGTGTAGAATGTTTCATATGGACTTATATATTTTTCAAAGTCTTCACAAAATTACAGTCGTTTGATGAATTAAAACTGTATTTTTGTCTAACTTTTTGAAGGTTTAAAAAATAAATATGTCCATTTTTCAAACGGGTGTAACTTCTTATGGAAAAAAAAAACAGTAAATCCATATTAACTTTTTTAGTTAGAATGAATGTTTTAAATTTTTTTTCTTTTTAGTTAATTTATTTACATATTATTATAGTAAAGATATACAGGGTCTCTAACGACGAGCTGCCATTAGAAGCTTGTGGAGAACCAAATGAAATGAGAGATTGAAAATTAGTGGACTTATATTGTTGGATACGATCGTCTCAACTAAAATATTTTGAGTTTTCGGTTACTTCCGGTTACACCGGAAATGATGTCAACTTTTATATTTCAAATGGAACACCCTGTATTTTATCGCATATTTGAAATCTTCAGTAAATTTTAGATCAATTTCATGTTACATTCCCTATACTACCTAACATGTGTCATTTTTGAGATATTCATTTTTTCATTAAAAATGACAGCTGTGACCGTTGGAAGAAAGTTGTCCCGCAAAATTGTTGTGAAGGTAACATATTATCGACACATCGGTAGAATTCTTCCAAAAGTTGTACAGAGTGTTCAAATTATAAGATCAAAGTTGGACTCGAGAAAAGTACTTAATGTCGATTTAGTTAGTTAGTTAGACGGCAACCCTAACATATGAATACATTTCTCAATTCTATGGAAAATATTACATCAACTTTGTGTACAATGGCTGATACCGGAAATGTACTTGTACCTACAATTTTTAAACATCACAGTAGAAATTGTAAACATTGCCAAATCTAGATTGCGTTTGAAAACAAGTGTACAATTTGGAAAAACAGAACTTTATTAAACAAGTTCTTTAGGGTCATTTTTCATTATAATTAATTTAGTATTTATAAAATTATAAGCCTACAATAAAACATAATATTAAAAATAAAACAAAATCGCAAAAAAGTAAATTAAAAAAAACTTCTTAATTCTATTTCAGTAACTGTTCAAAAACATTGCCATTTTCCGCTAAACATGCTTCAATTCCTTTTAACATATTATTGTTGGTGGCGTCCCTGATAGAGTCAGCTCATAACCCATTCCAAGGCTGTTCCATTTGAAATATAAAAGTTGACGTCATTTCCGGTGTAACCGGAACTAACCGAAAACTAAAAATATTTTAGTTGAGATGATCGTGGTCAACAATATAAGCCCACAAATTTTCAATCTCTCATTTGATTTGGTTCTCCATATACTTCTAATGGCAGCTCGTCGTGGGAGACCCTGTATTAGAAACCTTCTCGAATTGTAAAGAGTGTTGTTTGTGCGCCTTCTTCGTTTTCGCGTTGTTTCATATGTATTTTCTTTTCCCATCTTTGTATTATTTTTTCAACGACTAACTTTTGAAGAAATTAAAAAAACGAATAAGGTCATGCACAGAGAAACATAACTCTTAAGTTACAGAAAATGAATAATGAAAGTAATGGTAATACAGCAGTATTACTGAAATTGTACAGGACATTATGGCAACTTTCGGAAAAGTACGGCAATTTCACAGTAGACGTGATTATTTACAATTCAACTGCTTTATACGGCGAAATGATATTTTTGTTCCTCTATGTAAAATGTTTTTAAAAAGTCAAGATAACCCAATATTTTTATAGTATATTATTTAAAATTAAGGGAAAGAAAGGAAAATGTGGCTGAAGCAAAAAATGCAAATTACATAACGTACGACATAACCCTGAAACTAAATCTACACCATAAAACATATTTGAGTGACTCGACAGGCATATTGGAAACCTTTCTGCTGAACCTGAGACTCTTCAGAGATTGGCTCAGGTTTCTGAAAAATCCAGCACGTTCAAAGCATGTAGCCCCTAATGAAGCCATGTATTGTGAAATAGTCCATCACTAGACACAATTCAGAAAATTTGGATAATCAAGCTCGTTCAAAATTAAATCTAACTTTACAATAAACCCTCTGCGAGTGTCATTCACATCGAACAGTAACAAGCTTTTAATAAATCATCCTGGATTCGGTATGGCATCAAACCCCCCCGCTATAAATGATATTTAAATTACGCTTTACCCCTTCCCCATTTGTGTTAATCAATGCGTCAGACAATGCGGATACATACCGTATGTACTACAACAGACAGGCTGGGGCCCATCATCAGCTGAGAGGACCGTCATACGGCCCATCAGGCCGGAGACACCCGTCACTATTCAAAAAAGTGCGAACACGGTTCGACAATATGTATGCTAAATAGGCGACCTTAAAATTTGAAACGCGTCCGCAATTCTGAACGGTACATTACTATATAATACTGTCAACCCCTATAATACTCCAATTATAAAACCCTTCGGAAATCTGGACGTGTCAGAGTCATATGTGACGCGACCGAGCCGGACGCGTTTCAAATTTATATAGTTTTATTATTGCCGTCGCCAGATCCAAGAGTGTAAAATTTTAAAATTGAATCGGTATCAGGATGGTTGATAGAAGCCCAAGGGCCGCACTATATATACGAGGGGGCTCGCATTTTTAATATTGGCCCGTGTGTGTGAAATATGTAAGAGTCGAACGGGCATTTGTCCGGAGACATTTGTTTCGAGATATTGGGTGGGAATTTATAATATAATATGTGTCTTATGGATTTTGTCTTTTCAACAAGGGACGAGATATGTGGGAAAACTTTCGTTCCGATGCTATCAAAAAAAAATATGGTGTTATAAATCATTGGAAAACCTTTTTTTTATTGAAGTATTAGTATACTGTGAGTTTTTCTTATCTATGTACATTGTACATACTACCATTTACGCAGACCTTTAAAATGACCACGTCAACGAGTTGAGCTTATATATAGAACGTAATGCACAAAAAGAGAACTACAAAAAATATGAGAAGGATAAAATTGATACAAAATGTCAACAGGAAAAAAGTGAAGGACAAAAATGATGAAATTCGGAAAATCTATGGATAAAAAGAACAAATAAAAAAAGGACGTAAAGGACGAAGTAAACAAAATTGATTGAAGGACAACGAGAAGGATATCAACGCCAAGAAAACATAAAACGGACGACGAAATAGAAGTGAAGAACGGTGTCAAGGACGATAAATACGGACCGGACACAACGAATAAAAAATACGATATGGATAAGGGATATAGATGATAAAATGGATAAAGTTGACGCAAAGGATAAAAATTTTAAAAGGAGTACAAAGGACGGAAAAGTAGAAATGGAAGTAAATTACAGAGAATACAAAAAGGACTAACCCGCATAATCAACAAAAACTACTAAAAATGATAAAGATGAAGCAAAGCAATTCAATAGTCAAAACAACATTCTAGAATCTAGACTATTCATTAACTTCAATTGAAAATATTACTTACAATAATTATCTGTTACATAGAAACAAAATAACCTCTAGAAAACAACAATCTGGCAGAGTTATTGGTTCAACTCTAACTTTATTTGTTTTCATTATTTTTGCCTTTCTAAATACGTAACAAAATAAACCTATAATTTGAATCTGCTGCTCATAATGGTCTTTTAGGAGAAGACCAGAGTTGTAGGTGGTGGATTTCAATATGATCTTGAATTCCAGATAAGATAACTAACCTATCACCAGACAAGTTCTGAGCTTCTATGACGAAAGTTATGTCGGTCCCATTCATAGAGAATCAATAAATATACAGAGTGATTTGCAATTATAGACGAAAATTTATAAGGACAGGAAACTAAAGTGTAATTTCAAATTTCGTGACTGCATTTAATGAAACAACAAATAATTAAATTAAATTGAGGTAAGTACCTACCAATTTTGACAATGAAACTAATTTAAAACTGCTTCACATATTTTTATTTATAATTTGGTATGTTTTTGCATTTAATTTTCACCCAGAGTTATAAATTACCTTGTATCAGTTCAGTTTTCAACATTGTGTATGTATGAGCAGCTTTTTCTTATTTACCAACTTTAAGAGAAAATATAGAGATCATCTGTTATAGATGAAATTAGTGTGTACAAATATCTTCTAGTTGGGTGTTTATTCCCACATGTTTTTTCTTAGAACGTAATTATTGTTCTGATTAAAATATTTCATAAGGACTTAAAAAATAACAAAATATTAATAACACAGTATTTTAAATGGCTCTTACTTCTTAAGCAATATTAACTTGCTATCAATGGGTCCATATGAAACTTTTTACTCAGAATAAATGTTTTTTATTTTTTTATTTTGACCAATGATTTTTTTAAAAACATTTCTTATTACAGTCTATTTAATTATTTGTAAAAGTTACTTTTGGTATTCATCGTTTTCTCATTGTTTGCTTTGTATTTTCTTCTTCCTTCCTTTGGTAATACTTGAAGGAACTAAACAGAACAATTAAGTTTATACCTAGAGAGAAATATCTGCAATGTTACAGAAATGAATGTAATAAACTACCAAAAAAAGCTTTAAAAGAAGAATTAACTGTACCATCGCTGGTTATTGGATACCAGCTAAATTTCTGTATTGTTTTTACAGAATTCACATATTCCACAAACATATTCCGGTAAAATTAGAACAGTATCAACTTAATTTTACAAATAAAAAAATAACTTTTTCTGTCAAATAATCTAGGTGGCTATGAAATCGTGAATTTAGTCGAAAATTATCAAATAAACTCTGCCTCAATCGATTTTGGCGGATATTGTATTACTGGCGCCCTCTAAAGTGATTTCATTTGTTTTTAGCCAATAAGTATTTTTTTGCCTTGTATGTTTTTGTGTTCAGAATGTCATCCTAATTCAAAATATTTTACAAATAATATAGGGTGCCAATTAAAATTTTAATGATGATGTCATTTCCGGAAAATACGGAAGTCATACTAACCTCAAAGGTATCCCAAAAATGGTATTTTTTGTCTATTAGCAGCTCTCAAAATTTCATTTGTCCAGCATCATAAATAAAAAAATTAAACGGCAGTACCTATGGCGCGAACCACCATAATTGACGAATATATAATGATAAATACGACAAAAATTATGAACATTATAAATGTAGCAAAGTGGTGAAGGACGAAAAGGAAAAACGCACCGTAAAGGACGAAAGTGACAAAATTGATAAAAATGAAGTAAAGGTCAACAATGTTATCTTAAACTTTACGTCCTTTTTGTCCTAGTCTTTTTCCATTTTTGACCTTCTTGTTGGCTACGTTCTTTTCGCATTTCCGTCGGTTACTATTTTAATTTTATTATTTTTTTTTTCGTTTTGTTATATTCAGCAATTTCAGTAGGAGCGTTAAAAACACAGTAGGTACTCCGAAAATAAGAAAATTCTAAAGAATGCAAGGACTAACACGACTAAAGGAACATTAATGGTGAAAAGGGCAAAACGAACGTAAATGACTGACAGAAGGGATGAAGATTTGCGTATGATTAACTCCAATTTCCTATTTTTCTCTTTAAAATATTTATGTGTAATGTTTATCTTTATGTTATGAATTTGTAAAGCAATAATCGCATGAATTTAAATTTAGTAAACTCCAAAAAGGATTTATCAATTCTACAATGGTGTACATCTTGCGGTCACAACTACATTGTGTGAAAATATTGTCAAGCTGCGCGATTGTTGAGAGTGTTTGCGCAGGGTGCGTTGCAATAATCCATTATATGCAGTTAATGGTTGGGGATGAGACCGGAACCGTTGGAAAGATTATTATTACAATGATAGTTCACACACTTAGGCGTCGATACAGAATGGACGTTTGTTTACATTGCGTCCCAAAGCGCACTTAATGTGCCGTTTAGTATTATGGGGTTTGCACAGGGGCACCACGAATAAAAAAGGATACATTATCCATGTTTATTGTTGCCCTTTATGGATGATCGAAGGGTATTATTAGATGTAACTGCTCAGTATATGAGGCGTAAAGTTCTATTGAATCTGTGGTAAATAAATTATTTGTCAAAAAGGCAGAGCAGA
The DNA here is from genome assembly GCA_963966075.1 of Aphodius sticticus. Classification (NCBI taxonomy): domain Eukaryota; kingdom Metazoa; phylum Arthropoda; class Insecta; order Coleoptera; family Scarabaeidae; genus Aphodius; species Aphodius sticticus. Next base: position 15,085,037 of record OZ014506.1, read on the forward strand.
ACTAATCTGAATGCCGCAAGTTTTTCATGCAAATACTTCGTTTGAATGTCACTGTTTATAACGAAACAACGTCCACATTTTTTTATAATCAACTGTTTTTGTGGCATAAAAGATATTACAGATAACTTTTTCTGTAGATAACATAGGAAGTATCAACAAAAAATATGCAAAGAGATAAACCTGTTAAGTAGGCTAAATTAAAAGTTTGAACCTACAATAGTGAACTTAATTAGCCATGACGATGGCAACTCTCTGAATTAAGGCGTTACATAGACAATAATTTCTAAACCTGGGGGTCAAATGGTTGATTCAAAAAAGTAGCTAAAAAGAAAAAAATCACGTTTTTGGCATTTATTGAAACCGAGCACAAAAATAATGCCTGAAAATTTTCAGGGAAGTCATCATATGTAAAAAACAAAAAGAAACAAGATGGGTTATTACCCATCATAGGACGCTGTTTAACCTTCTGAACGACATATCTATTGTCTTTTTATTATAAAAGATGATGCTCAATTACTTGGGACGCGGAAGCGATTACCCTGCATATAAATACGTTGTTACTCTTACTGGCTTTTGACGTCCTTTCAGACGTATAAGTGAAAAATGCCAACTCGTAGTGAAACGATACATTTGTAAAAAATCTAGAAATTTCCTGATAACTTTTACTGTCGTTCTATCAATAGAAAGCAAGATATTGTTAAAAGCACCAAGCCGGTCATCTTTGACCGTGAATAACTCGCAACGCAGGCACGATATCGATGGGGATTTTTGCACGTTATTTGTAATGCCCAAGAGTGTATACAAAAATGTGAAGTGAAATCCTTATGTTTTTGGGCTATACATTTGATTAACTAACTAGTTTTTCACTTCTTGCATTTTTAGTTGGGCACATTTAAGATGCTGGTTCTACCTAACTTCAGGACTGTTCTGGTGATCCCGTATTGGTCCAATTATATTCAAACTGTTCAGTGCTTTTATGGGTTAATTATTAAATAATGGTAAGATCTTATAAGATGACAACAATCTGAATTAACTATTCTAGTGCGCCAAAGCTTCATATTTATTATACCCATGCCCAATTCTAAACAATTGCTGCTCAAAGATAGACGTACAATTGGAGGACGGGTAATATCCTGATTTCAGGAATAACATTTCAATTATGTATTTTTGCGATTTGCCGCAGTAGTTCCACTTTACGTCAATGTACAATTTGAAGAAAATCCAATAAATGAAAAGAAATAACGCCACACCTTTGAAGATTCGCCGTCGTATTTTCCCAATTTTTCTATCCATGTTCGAGTCTGGACAGTGTGGCCATCTACCATGTTCTCGAGAACTAGACGTCATTAGACGAAGATAGTAATGGGTCTATCTACCATATACCACAAATCAGATATAATCTGAAAATAAAGAAAACACCACACAAAGCAGTATTCCAATCGAAATTAGGAGATTACATATATATTCTACTATTGTATCAGCCATCAATCACGTTTGTGCCTAAAGAAGTATACTATTATTTTATAAAAAAAAACAGCATGTGAATTGTTAGGTTAGCTAGCAGAATATACTAATAAACAGTGCTGTTTTATCCATTCTACTACCAGAGAATTTAAGCTTCAAGTATGGTATGATGCAGAAGCTCATTACAGGTTTTGTAATTGGATTCCAATTACATTACGGAGAATCAAAATCGGGACGTACTATTTTGTTGATCGAAGAGGATTTCTAGACAAGAGATGTGATTACTAATTTTCATAATTTCCATGAACTAGCATAAAATCACCGAGGTATGCTGAAGATTACCGATTTTTTATCAAATTTCTTGGTAATATTACTGGAAGACGTCTATAATATTATTATATGAGAAATGTTATATAATGGGACATAGTCGACTTGTCACTGACTCCAGATGTTTTCACAAGTGCAAAGTGTATGGAGAATTTATGTTTAAGACAACAAACCGAAGATTCTATTGAAATTACCTCCGAAGAACCGAACAAGCATTACGACCCATATGCGTGACTGATGATAGCAAGCATCATCATTTTTGTGATTTTAATTATCTTTTATAAATAATATATGAATTACAAATTGGTAAATAAAGAATGACTTATGAAGTGTTTTGTTTTTGTTATACGTTATCAGATCCTTGTGCTGTTGATGTACATACGTATGTGTAATATGTATACTTGTGTGTTTTTTATTAGCCAGCCATAAGTGTATTAACAGCTGAGAAATGAGTGCATAATCTATCGTACCAAGAGAAAGTAATATTGGTACGGATTTTGCGATATGTCACACGTATTTCTTCACACACACAATGATACGTACATATTTTAGGTATAAATGGGCACATAACCTTACACTTTCAAATATTTCACATATTCATAGTACGTGTGTTTTTGCAGATATCACTTCATAAACCGTAGACAAATGTTGAAGTTATCATATCAATATATATGACAAATATCTCAAATTCTCAACATAGGTTATGTCAACAATTTATCACAGTAATTTTTAGAGTTACCATGTTATGTTGGTGAGCATTGTAAAGTATCACTATACAGCGGACAGCCTGATTACGTGTGCAAAAATAAATTGAAACAGCGTTAAAGACGTTAGACCGTATAATGTTGACCGCACGTCGGCAAAGTCTACCTTGTTCCAAAGTAGCTTTAGCGAAAACGTCGACATCCCCACGTAAAGACCAATTCTCGACTGATTTTCCAAACTCATCAAAAACAGCCGAGCTGCTGTCGATCAGCTGTTGGACTCCCCTCTTAATGTATCTCGTTCAGTTATATCTGAAAACGCTAACTTTGACAAGCAGAAAACTAGGAAACTATTTGTATTATTTTAGAAATATTATGTAAGTTTAGCGTGAATTCAGATTCTTATTTGGCGCAAACACCTTTTTTTCAACCGATACATTTTCAGAGGCTTTATCACATCTTACGTTCTTAATGACTTGGGTAAGTATTTGATTTATAGGATTGTCCCAACGGCACAAAAATATTACGAAAGGCTGGTACTTATGTCATGTTTTCTGAATCTACTTCTGAATTTGTACACTCATAAACATCATAGATTAACCATGAAGCACTTGCTCAAAAATTCACAATATGTCCTGAATTTGGTATGACAAAAAAGAACATTAACTTTGAACAAAACATTCAGTTTTGAAATTATAAAGCATTACTCCATCTTAGGAGCTACTTTCCGCCAAGTCCGTACCTGCAGACCGGTACATCCCGTGAGCAATTGTTGACCATACGAACACAATGTTTTAAAACCTCACGATCCATGTATAAATATTGTAGTTACCTAACCTAACAAAGTAAGGGGGATGTAGACAACAGATTATCAGCGCACCGGGTTCCTATGCCATTGTTTGCCCATTTACCGCCAGCTAAGCTGTCTGTTTACCAACACTCCGTGCTCCTTCTCGCTACGTACATAGAAGCGTGTACCTCCAGCCTATTTGGTTGCCGTCCCTCCTCATACACACCCCGTATAAGGTCCAATATTGCACCGAGAGCAGAGAGGAGACAAACCGAGGATGAGGATCGCTATAACCGGCCTGTCAATGAGTGATTTAGGTCCTTCCAGGTGTGTTTGTATAGGTCGGCTTTAATCCGAACGGCATCGTCGGTCTCCATAAACATGGCGGCCACCTTTGATCTTCAATCGATGCCGCGCAGCAACGGACGAGATGAGATGCTGCGAGTGTCGTCTTCTCCTCCGGTGTTGGGCTGCGGGAGGCGAGAGGAGCGAAGGCCAGCCCTGATCTGTCAGCGCCGCTTAGTTTACAAGTGCGAAAAATAATATTTACCCTTCGATTTTTAATACTGGCCTACAGAGTGCTGAGAGTGCTATTTAGTTGGATGAGGCTGCGTGGTTAATTGGCCGTGAGAATGGGCCTTTGATGCCGGCCGAGTTAACCGTCCTCGGTTGACGATAGGTTTTTGAAAAAGGAGGGATTACGATGAATTGTAATCAATATTTCGTAGTAATAACGTATATTGTTCCAAAATTATTGTAGTTAAAATATTAATATTTATTTTGAATTGTTGAAGCTATCTACAAAATGAGAAACATGGGTGATGAAAGTGAAGGGCATGGAGTGATTTTTTTACCAAATTTAGTGGAAACTTGGTGGGCTACCGATAAGTAATAATATTGATTACATTTTCAATGAAAAGGAACTAAGGGTTTATTGAAAACTAAAGGTTTACAGTCACTGTAACAAGGGAATGATATGGGGTTCTACCATTTAAGTAAAGACAAACGATTTCCAAAAAAAACTTTACTGTATCTTAGATGCCTTCATTTTAATCGCTAAACTAACTGCGTAAGTAAATTGTCAGAAACCGAACATTTTTTATTTATTAATATAAATCAATAAATTTTAAATTTAATTAATCAATATTAATAATAATATATAACTTATCAAATAATTCCATGTCAAATCAACACACAGATTTTACGTCACTAACGCAATCTCAATTTAGAATGGAAATTTTCATCATTTCCTCATTTCCATTTCCTCATGTGGTACGATCTGGGAAATGACCAAGAAAAGTGATATCAAGTCAAAATTTTACATGCCTTACATAGTCTAGCTTTTCGTAAGACAACGTTTAGAACCACTTGTGACTTTCCGGTGGCCTGAAAATTTGTGATTTCTTTAATAATTTTTGGTTTGCTTTTGTATCTTTTATTTGTTAAATGGCAATATAAGAATAAAACACCGGGTGATGTAATTATATAAATACATAAACAAATAGACGTCTTTGGCTAACTTTGCGCACACAGAAAAGTGATCTCTCGAACGAAGAGAGAATTATTTGGCTGAAGTAGTTGGTAGGTTCGTATATACGCGAGAGATTATTGACTTCAACCAAGAAATTTTATTTCTTGGAATAATTACTAGATTTAAGAAAGTGGTTACTCTGGTGAAGTAAGTAAACAGTCTTCAATGAAGTGTATATTTTTATTCCCGGTAAATAGTTTTAGCTACTTAATGTAAGAATTTTAAAGATTTGGCACAAATACGTTTTCTATTGCTAATTAACAAGATAGGTATGTTATATTTACTTACTCGTTCTAAACTGTTGCGTGCGTTACATCAAACTATTCCGTGTTGAAACGTTTATGGTACACTATAAATCACAATACCTACACATTAAATCACCAATAAATCACAAGGCACATCCCCTACGGGTACTTCGTTGTTGTTTTGCGTACTAGGTGAGGCTCCTTTGCCTCCTTTACGGCGCCGGCACCACGCGCGGGCGCGCGAGTCTTGACAAAATCACGGTGCGCATATTTATTCCAGAGAAAGGGATTACTTGAAAGCAGTGAGAATCACTTCAGTTAAATAATTGGTGAGTTTTTATTCAGAAAACAATACTTACTTATATTAAATGTCTTATATTTTCTTGGATCAAGTAACTACGCACTTGGATGGATTTACTATTACTTCGTTTGAGAAATTAACATTTTTGGGACGAAAAATTCAATTACTTCTTTCAATACAATATTGGTTCTTATAAAGAAAGAATTTATTTGTTGACAGCATTTATCTAAGAAATTATTTATTATATTGAGTATGTCGCATTTCTTTTATATACCTAACTTTCTACATCCTAGTAAATATGCATTTGAATCTAGTAAATAAATTCAAGAAATTATGTTTCCTCGTTCCAAATAATAACTTGTCTGTGTGCGGTTGGTATGACTTCCTGTATATTCATAAGTGACATCCTTGGCAAAATTTTAAACTGCACATTATACTTTTCTCCTGTGTCCACTAAAAACTTATCAGGAACCTATTCTTATGCTCGAGACTACAAACAAGCTACACCAATTCTGACCCATGCCATATTTCTTAGACAAATGTTTTTTCCTAATTTTAGTTTTTACTAAACTCTGTCTTTTTATAGTGTGTCTTTTTATAGAGAATGAATGTTATTTCTTATATATTGATGGGAAAAATAATAATAAATAGGAGAAAATATGTGCATTTGCGTACTGATCTATGTGCTAAAATAGAATTTTTATGTTAGTTTTGAAAAATTCATTGTAAAACGGATTCAATGCAATGTAATGGAATTAGACATTTGAAAACGAAACATTCTTAAGGCACATTTCTATAAATAATTTGATTGCGCAATCAGATTAAGATAATTCTCAAACTGACAAAAGCAATATTTTAGATTTTGTTGTTGATATCATTGAAACAAAAACAAATAAACAAACTTTCAACCATTTTTCTATCTCTTGAAATACATACAGAAAAGTGATCTCTCGAACGAAGAGAGAATTACTTGGATGAAGTAGTTGGTAGGTTCGTATATACGCGAGAGATTATTGACTTCAACCACGCAATTTTATTTCTTGGAATAATTACTAGATATAAGAAAGGTGTTACTCTGGTGAAGGAAGTAAACAGTCTTGAATGAAGTGTATATTTTTATTCCCGGTAAATATTTTTAGCTACTTAATGTAAGAATTTTAAAGATTTGGCACAAATACGTTTTCTATTGCTAATTAACAAGATAGGTATGTTATATTTACTTAATCGTTCTAACCTGTTGCGTGCCTTACATCAAATTATTCCGTGTTGAAACGTTTATTGTACACTATTCACAAGGCACATCCCCTACGGGCACTTCGCTGTTGTTTTCGGACTAGATTTCGCTCCTCTACGGCGCCAGTCCTACGCGCGGGCGCGCGAGCCTTGACGAAATCACGATGCGCATATTTATTCCAGAGAAAGGGATTACTTAAAAGAAGTGAGAATCACTTCAGTTAAATAATTGGTGGGTTTTTATTCAGTAAACAATACTTACTTATATTAAATGTATAATATTTTCTTGGATCAAGTAACTACGCACTTGGATGGATTTACTATTACTTCGTTGGAGCAATTGACATTTTTGGGACGAAAAATTCAATTACTTCTTTCAATACAATATTGGTTCTTATAAAGAAAGAATTTATTTGTCGACAGCATTTATCTGAGAAATTATTTTACTTAGACTGAGTATGTGGCATTTCTTGTATATACCTAACTTTCTACATCCAAGAAAATATGCATTTGAATCTAGTAAATAAATTCAAGAAATTATGTTTTCTCGTTCCAAATAATCACTTTTCTGTCTGTACCGAAGATATCTTTAAATTCGCACTAAAAACGGTATACCCGGTTCATTTTCATTTACAAATCAACTAATTTGCTGCGATAATTTTTTTTAAGGAGAGTGTTTTAGAATGTTATGCTACCTTTTTCCAGATCGCATTATATAGATATATATATTTCGGACATTCGGGTATTTATTTATAATATTTAAAAATTCTTTGAAAAAAAAGTCAGATAATAGTTATGTGTGATGGAAATGGATATTCTAAAGGTTTAAAATTCTTTTCAAGAAAATGTAGTTAATTTCCTATAAAAGGTTGTACATAATCTGAAAGTAGACATTAAACATAATTCTTATCAACTTTGGTAATTCTTTTTTATACGGCTTTATTTTATGGTTTAAACAATATCTCAAAAGTGCTCAATCAATACTATCCCCAGAAAAAAGAATACAAAAAGCAATGTCGGAAAGTCGGTCAGCTTTTTGGAAAATTATAGCCTAAAAATTTCCTCTATATAAAAGAGATTTGTATTTTTCTGTTTTTCGTGCAAATAAGGCTTTCGGAAATATACTCCAGTGTTAGTACTAATAAAAATGTTGAAAAATAAGCGAAAACTTATAATTTATATCATATGCAACCACTATTTCGCAATATTGTTTTAACAAAATTTGAGATAATTGCAATGGATGTGGTCCCCTTTCACTCCGCAGAAGGCTTTTCAGCCTGATCAGAGTAATATCGAAGCTTTTGAGATAATGATTAAATCAACATCAAAATAAAGATGTAATGAAAAATGTCGCTTCTTTCTGATTTTTTTTTTGAGAAGATCATAGTTAGTACACATATACAGGCACCTATACAGGCACCTAAATGTTTGAAATGAATGTTTATTTTACAGCTTTTATTGAGAAATGTTCATCCAAATTACATAATTTGGGAATGAAGTAACAACAAGCAATAAAGTGTTATTCAATTTTGTGTCAAAAATTTAACGCCTTTTGAAAAATTCAAATTCCAGATATCAATGAAAATATTTTTTTTTTTTTGTAGTGTTATTTCTAGTGAGTAGAAATTCTATTAATTTAAAAAGTGCATCAAGTTAAATCAAATAAAAATAACTTCACTGCCATTTAATTTTGCAATATTGAGTAATATGACGAAGTATTATGAAGTATTAAAATGCAATGCAAACACCTTTAGTACATAAAGCATGACCCCCCAATTAAACAAACAAAAAACTCATTAAATATAGAAGAGTCGGTATCGTTAAGAACCAGCTTGTCTGTTCACTTTTAAAAGGTGCAAGATTAGGCTGGTCGTTCGAAAGTTTTCCTTGTTAGTAGCAGAAGTCGCTCTACAGGAGGAGGACATCCGAGATAAGATAGGAACGGAAGTCGGCCCTCGGTACACGACGGATTTTTGTTTTATACATTAAATTTTAATTTAGATTATCCGTCGGCACGTATTCGTCGTCTGGCGGGCGCGGGCAGTTTTGAAATTTTAATCGCCTTACGTCGAGCACAAAGCCGTACAAACTTTTATATTATAACAAATTGATAAGAAGTTTAATTAATGAACAAGCGGATCGATAATCCCGCACCTGTCGGCGCTTTTTAGAGGATTAAATTAGTGTAGATGCTTTCTTTTTAGTTGACAAATCATTAAATCGTGTACATAGGTAGAAATGTGGACATCGGTATTATATTGTGTTTAGTTAGGCTAAGTTAATTTTAATGAGTTTAATAACTTCTAGTCTAGACATTTCAGTATAATATCGGTTGGCAGAATATTGATATTTATGTTTTTGTTTTTCAATTTAACGCTCATATTAATTTTATGTTTTGTGATTCAGAAGATTGCTATTGATATATGCCCGAATTTTCTTGTTTAATGTAGGTGTCTGAATTATTTAATATACAGGTTCTACATGAATTCGGGCGGAAAAGTTTTACTCTTAGGGAAAACTCCGGAAACGCATCGTTTGGATGTTGCTTGTTATATATTTGAAATGAACCTGAAAATATCATAAGATAGCTGTTCGAAAACCAGACAAGTTTCTTGTGAAACTTTTTTTATTTAACATCGTTGAAGATAGCTCAAGACAGCAGAATGTTTGTGATGTAGGTAACAATTTTAAAAAAGCATTTTTGTTATTCTCTCGGGTAACGTTATTAAAGAAAAGTTTCAGACAAAGTTCTTTGTATTTTAAACCAACCTATTACCTAACCTAAGACACACTATAAAAAACGCAAGAAGAATATTTTATTCCCAAAGGTTCGGCGTTGCACCCCTAGATGACGCTAGTAGTGCAAATATCTGTGTTATCGTCTGAAACGGTAAGTGATTTCATTCATAATAAAAAATTTCATAATAACACAGAATATTACTGTTGGTATACATAATTTTCATAATTGAAACAACTTTTTAGTAATCTGGAATTTGAATTTCCTTCTCATCATCAACAAAGCAAACTATTAGACGTAATATGTTTTATAATTTTTTCTTTATCATACGTAGTCTGACAAAGTATTGTAATCGTGCCGAAAAAAAAATTTGAGGTATTTAGCGGTCTTTTTGGGGGCTCTGAACATTTTTTACCAAGATACAAAAAAATTTCGGTGTGTGTACACGTTTTTTTTTGTGGCGACGATTCCGGAGAAACTACTAAAGGTATTGGGACGGAACTTCATATTTGCAGTTTCATGACTAAAGTTAGAGCTGAAAAGCTTTTTGTTCCAAAGGGTCCGCCATTTCTGTAATTTTGTCAAAATCGTTAAATAATAACTTAGAGTAGACGAAGTTTAGAATAATTTAGTCTATGACATTTTTTGGACAAACTTAATAGTTTAGCTGCATGAGCAAATTCGATTTCATCGAGATCACTCGTACTGCATTAAAACTAGTTAGCCAGGATTTTACAGATATTTTGATTCTATTGACAGTATTGTCAGCACGTTTTAGCGTTTCTTACTGCTGCATAGTATGATAAAGTCACTGTATAGTATGATAGAGTGACATCACATTGATTTTCTATAATGGAGTTTATTTTCTTATATTGTTGTTAACAATTTTTTATCATGTTTAATTTCAGTGGTTTTTATCTGGAACTTTACTGTTTCTCTATATTGGATTTAAGATAAAATGGTCGAAAATATTTTAAGTTGTGTTTAATTTTAAACCACAGTCTAGAACAATAATTATAATACCGATTCACTCGATATCTTATACCTATAGGTAAAACCATGAGAACTGAGAATGAGTCATTGATTTCAGCTGTTATTTTGCTGATACGTTATCGACCATTCCCGTGAGCTAGAAAGAAGAAAGTGCTTTTTCAAACGTCACTTTCAGCTCTCGTGGATTTACCTATAATACAATTTTTCTTTGTTGCACCCAGAAAATTTGCTTTTTGTGTGACACAGCAATCGTTTATGACGTAGTAGTTTTTGCATTGCTGTGACTATGAACTACACTCATTCCACTTGACCAAATCTAGAGTTCTAAGATAAAGAAGTAGTTTTTAAAAAGCATTCTTTTATCACCATAATATTTTTTTGTGTTGAGACACATGTAATTGAAAACGTAATTTCTTACATGTACTGAATATTAGTAACCATATTCACGATTGTCTAAATTTTTTCGTTATTTCTACTTAAAAAAAGCAACTATATTAACCGCCAAACCCGAACCGCGGGCGTCCCATGTTGGGGGTCATCCGACTCGGCGTTAGAACTGCATTGGGTACTTTGTAATCCCAATCTGTACTCTGTTAGTTTCGTGTTACAGAAAATGTATACGAATTGGCATTAGAAGAAAATTTAACAAACAAAAAAATAATAGACAATAGGTTAATACAGAATAATAACAGAATAACAAAATAATTATAACCTGAGTATTTAACTCCTGTTTTAATGTAAAAGTTGAACATAACTCAATTCAAGTGACTTTGAGAAAGGGGCCATTATGTTGCTAGAAAGCTCCGAAGATTTTAATTTAAAAAAGATATGTACCAATAAACTGCATAAAGTATCATAAATTCTTTTGATCAAAGGTTTACTGTCTTTTTTTGTGAAAATCAGATTTGTTAAATTTCGCAATTCAGAAATAAGTTATAACTACATTTAGAATTCCATGTAACTAGGGGTCTTATTCTATATAACTTCTGTTAAGAACTATTATGCTAACATTCTGTCACTACTGTCATGATATCTATAATTAAAAAAAGTTATTGTTAAAGAAATAAGCATATATAATAATGTCAAACAGACAATATAACTTCTATAAGTTCTATTGGTTCACTCGTAAAAAGAAAATACAAAATTTGACACTATCTGAGGGAGGTTTAGACTGGGTTGTCCCACAGGGTGACATGTTCGTTCCACTATTATTATTTATTATAGAGTTAACTGTAATAACTAACTTGCAATATTGCTAAAAACACTCATAATTAAACTCTTATATAACTCTTATAGCAATTAATCAAACAACAACCAACACCAGAAAATAACTGATAGCAAGCGTAGTCCGGACCTGCACCAATCGACCAGACCAGCGCGAACCGAGCGAAAAAATGGAACAAAACATCGAAACGAACGAAGTACGTAACAAAGGGGGAAACAAAAAATAATCAGTGGCTTTTATCTCGGGGGCTCCGTTCGCCTCTCTCTATCCAATCTTATCTACAACTCTCTGGAAATAATGAAACAACTTATACAGCAATAAAACAACACGACACGGACTCCACCGGAGTCCGCCGGAGTCCGTACTCGGCGGTTCGAAAGGCCGCCAACAGATCGCACCCGCGCGCTCCGGGTGACGCTCGTGGGCGTGGCGATGGGAGGGGCGACGCTCACGCCCTCTGCGACGACGTCGACGACCTCCATGTTAGATGATCGTTCTTCCGCGGACACGGACATGTTAAGATTGTGGAACATTGTCACGCTGGTCCTCGTCTATGTAATATGTGTGAGCCTCGTCTGTATGTCGTCCTCTGACTCCAGTCTTGTGTGTGTGTGTGGTAGCTGCGCACATACGAGTTGGTCCTTCTTCTCCACGCTGCCTCTGATCGGTTTTATACGGTCGCTGCGTATCATGGTTTAGTTCCTTTTTATGACGCTTCTCGAGCTGGCGCGACGCGGCGCTTTCGTCAGTCTCCGGACTGATGGTTTTAATTTTTTTTTCATGAGGATGGTATGTTGGATGGTTTTGGTGTGTCTACAAATGAAATTAAGTGGATAGAATAAACTGAAAGTAGATTGTACTTGATCGATTGAACGATTTAAAATTGAGAATATTCGTTTAAAGACGAATGTTTACATTTATCTGACACTCTTGACAAAATTGAAGATTTGATAGTGTCTCAAGCAAGTACAGAGTGATAAAATTGGAATTTGTGATTGTAGCAATGTAAATTGTACTTTGTTGCATTCATTTCTGATATCAGAAGTGGGATTCACCAGCCACCAAGCAGAATTATGCTTTTTTGAATTAAAAGAAATTGTTGAGTTAAAACGTAATACTTTAAACTTTGCAAAATTGTTCCTATGATTGAAGAATTGTTTCTGAAACATTTTGAAATTAATATTGTGCAACTGATTTGATTTTGAATACAGCTTTCACTCCTATTTAGTTCCATGTTGTCAAATAAATCTTCTTGTTATCTAATTTCTAGTTCAGATAATTTGGAAATGAACAAAAATTTAAAATAGAGCATTGAAGTGAATACATATTTATTTGGTTTTAGCAAAATTTGTTTAATAGAAGTGAGAGTATTCATTATTACTAAAATGATTACTCAAAATACTCAGATAATTTATCCGCTCTCATTACATCGAAATCTTCAGATAAATTTAAGAGTTTATTATGTTTTAAAGGTTGCATATCTACCAACCATTATTGTCTAAATTTCAACGTTTCTACAATGTAATTTTATTGATTAATTTGTTTTGTGACTTTGTTAATCAGAGATTTCACGAGTTTCAATACAATTTTAATTCAAAAAGGCAATAGTTTAGTTTATACAAACTGGAATACGTTGCATTTTTTGCCTGAATTTTCCCTTATACTTTAAGGGTCATTTATATTCATGAAATATTTTCGCTTTGAGTAGATTTTAAAGTCTTTTCTCTATCACCACTCTTTGCCAAAATAAAAGCCATCACTGGTTAATGCTGAAACATTATTGAGTCATGACCAGAATACTTTTGGAACAGGTACTATGAAAATGATGTTGTTTTGACAGTGTAAGCGTTACCAACCACATAACAAAGTGAAATATTTATGATTTAAGCAAAATAGTTCTACAAGTATCCATAAAATACTTTTGTTTTATTTAATAATTTGACTAGGTAGGTACTTTATAATAAAGTACACTCATATCTCGCTTACGGGTCTTTGGCCAGGTCGTTTCGGCCTAATTTTTACGTCACACTCCCTTAAAACTCCCCTGGAAAAGCATTTTGGAACAAATTTAACACCAAAGATACAATGGACATTATTGAAAATTTATATTAATTAATTACAACATACATGAAGATCTGAAGCTCTCTAAAATTCGTCAACTAATATAGACGATGAAAAAGAAATGTATTCCTATATGTTTTGTAGCTATACAACATCAAAACTACCCAATGAATCTTTATCGGACATTCACAAAATAAATTCCATCAAAATTAGTTGGCTAATTTTGTACTCATATCGCGCATAGTTTGCAGGACGTCCTAGACATTCTCAATTTGTTCTAGGATTGAGAAATTACGAAATGAACAAAGTTAAAAAGCGCGACATAACAAATATTGAAACATTTTTAACCTGTGCGAATTTTAGATCGAGTTTTTGTCACAAACAAATAACAAATTGCTCAAATAAATTACAAACCCCAAAAATGTTAAAAATAATAACTTAGGACAAAAACAATCACAATTATACCGATTATATAACATAATGGTTGCAACTATGACAGCTGTCACATGGCTATACTATATATTATTATTATTATTTAAAAAATCACCGGACGTCGTGTGTTAGTTGATAAAAATGTAGATTTTATATCAAACTCAATTACTAATCTTTACTGGTTTTGACTGACAAAACATTTTAGTTTTTTTCTTAACCTGATTGAAAATGAAAATATTCTTAGCAGTAAAATAAAAATTGATTAAAAATATAGCGTAAATCACCAAGAATTTCTACACAAATGACACCCCTTTAACGGTTACAAAGAAAGTACACCACTGTATTTCTCAAAAAATAAATAAATAAATATTTGCGAACCTCTGGGGGATTTCCACAAATTTTCGAACACTCGGCGACGGAAACATCCCCCGGCCCGAATAAAATACCTATCGTGCCGTGTATACAATAAAACGGCAAGAATCCGAACAAAATCCTCGAAAGCGACCGGAGCCGCTAAAACGGAACGTCAAACGTCGAGCGGCGCGGGGGTGTGGGGTCACAGGGCAACAACGGCGACGGCAGCGCTATGGCAACGCTGCGCGGCGTTCAGAGGAACCATCCTTGCAAGCTTTTGCTTGCCGTTGGCCGCCGCCGTCGCACAGTAGTCGATTTTGCACTTTTAGCTGATCAAAGTTATTTGTTTTTGTATATGAACTTAAAATAGTCGTTAGATAGGCGGAAAATAGTAAAAAAATGTAAGTAGTATAGGGGCTGTTTTCATGGGGTTGAATCTGCAAATACAAGGAAAAACGAGATGGGTTTTGAGAGTGGTTTAGATACAAATTTAGTTTAAAAGTTCCGAAACCTAGTGAGTATAATAATACTGAACCTGTGAATATACGAAAATAGTAAACAAAATTCTATGTAGCAATGGGGTTGCTGGTGACAGGGTTGAGATTGAGAAATGTTGTGTTAGAATTCTGAAACCATGTGCATATGATTATATTACAGCTGAAAATACATATAAAATGTATATAAAAAAAATCGATATACGAATGGGGATCGTATAATGTTATGATATCTGTAAATATAACCAGTTTTATCCAAGGCTTATTTCCTGGTTATATGACGTCACAGAGATTCGGGAAGAAACTAACATAAATTAAGCCATCCTGAAGACTTTAATTATAACAATTTTCATTTCCAGAATATACCGGAAGTAGTCATAACTGCACTCAGTTTCAGAAATTAAAATTAAATCTAGGTTGTATGTGGTATAATTGGATAAATATTTTAAAATTAACATCTTTCGTTGGAAAGAAATCTTACTCAATTATATGGTTTACGAAATAAACTATATGATACCGGATTATGAAAAAAAATATTTTTTGACAGGTGACTGTCCAAAACTGAAATCATTGACTATCGATATAATATCACTTGCCTTCTTTACTAACTAAATACAAAACTATTACCTGTAATTTTCGTTATGAATAGAACTTATGCAGATGCCATAACTTCTTTCGTAAACCTTATAATTTATCAGCATTTCTTTCCAAACATTTCTTATTAAAATATCTATCCAATGATAACACACATAACCTAGGTTCTGGTTTAAATTTCACCTCCATGTAGTAATCACTACTTTTGGTATATTCTTGAAATTAGAACTGTTGAATACGTCAGGTAGGCTTAAGTTATGTCAATTATTTTCCTAAGCCTCAATAACGTCCTACAACCAAGAAAAAAGCATACACTGTGGGCAAAAAAAAAACGGTACAAATTTGTAATTACTCGTATCGTATTTCCAATAATATTTAGTCAATTAAAATAATTATGCAACATGCAACATTTCTAATTATATCGGGTCAATTTAATGTGAAATGAAAATTCTATTAAAATCAATGGGTAAAGGACATTTGTCTCGTTTTGATCAAAAAGGACAGTAGCGATTTTATAGCATCGTATACAGGGTGATTTTTTCTTATCCACCGTGAAATTTTTAAACAATGTTTTTTTTATTGTTTTTAGTAAAAACCAGTCGACGTTTGTAACAAAAACATTGCAACGACAAAATTTACAAGAAATTTACCTGAAATTTAAATTTACCTGAAATTTAAATTTACCCGACGAAATTTAACTGTGTACTTTAGTTATCTTTAAACATCGTGGAGAAATCATTGCTATGGGCGGCATGTTTGATTTTATTATTTTATGTTGTCTTTTTGTCAGTTTCAATTTTGATGTGTCACACTTGTTCTTTAACTGTAAATTTAAGACGTACTTTACTTGCTCTTGTTCTTTTGTTTGCTTTTGCAAAGATTAAATCGGAGCTGGAATCAACGTTTTTTGAGTATATCACATCACTTCAAACCAAATCGTCTTTTTTTATAGCATGTTTAAATGAAGAGCACTTTCAACATCAGCCTGAATACATTGTGTTGCTCTTTTTTTGATATTTGTCATTGAAGACGTAATTTTTGCGTGAAAATCGAACAGCTAAGACCTGACTGTCAGGCAACTGAAATCAAACTGCCATAAGTTTATTTTAATAAAAACCAAGTTGATTTTAGTTCCAAAATACTGAAAAAACAAAATTCAACGTTTGATTATGTTGCAAAAAGACCGCAAAAACAAAAACATAAAAATTTACAAAAAATCTACAGCCTAATAATTGTAGTACAATAGTACAATATGGGAAACAGGTAAGAAAAATCCTTAAAAAATTTCAAAATCAAACATGGCGATCATAAGAAAACTAATCGTTGGCCATAGTTTCTCCACCGTCTTTAAGGATAACTCGTGTTCAATTGGATTTTTCGTGCCTATGCAATGTTATCGTTCTTAATCTATGCAAACGTGCATTTCAGCTGCTTTTTTGAGTAAAAACAACAAAAAAGAATGTTTCAATATTTCACCCTGTATACGATGCTATAAAATCTCTACTGTTTCTTTTGACCAAAAGAAAACAAATGCTATTACCTACTAATAGAATTTTACCTTTCATTTCACTTTAAATTGACCCGATATTATCAGAAATGTTGCATAGCCATACATAAAGCAACATTACATTGGATTGAAACATTCAATTATCGCAAATATGGTATGCTTTTAACCTTCACAATATAAGCAATTAGGTTTTCAAAGAAATGCTTGAATTTATTCAATATCTTTGGAAATATGAGTAATTAAAAATTTGTACCGTTTTCTTTTGCCCACAATGTATATGTCGTCAAATCTAATAACCCCAAATATGACATATCATGACAATCATATCAACGTGGTCATGTAATTAAGTAAGTAAGCAATCAAGAAAATTTCGCAAAATTTGCTTCTAGTTATTGCAAAAAACTGTAAAACCAAGTCTCATCCGCAGCCAATCCTGCCATATTAAAGTGTGCTTTATACCATCAACATTCACAATCACTTGGTAACAACTTGTTAAACACCACAGTCGCGAATCGATGCGAAAATTAAAAATTAGTACAAAAGTCTACAACGACTTTAGCCCGTTACTGCACGTTATCTAAAATTTCCAGGCTGAAAAACTGATTGGCTTTAAGTCATTTGATTATCTAAGTATATGTTTATGTCATTTTGGATAAAATTGGACCATAGCGCTAAAATAATTTTGAACGGCTAGATTCGCATTTTCGACCAGTGTGGCGTCGCCTTGTTGTGTTCGGTAGAGTGACAACCGAGGCATTAAACTAAACGTATACGTTGTTGCGCCTGGGAATTGGCATCATTGTGCCGCGTCGTGGAACGTCGAGGGGCGCGATAATGGGGCCTCTCCCCCGGGAACGGCATTAGGGGACCCGAGCGTCGAGTGATACAGTGGAAACCGTTCCTCACCTCCGTCCATAGTCTCTGAACCCTACAGGAGGTTGTTTGAAAGAAGTCGGGGCGAGAGCAGTGATATTGTTTGTTAATGTATTGGTTTTACGGGCGGCGAGCATGCTCGCCCCCTCGCGCCCTTATTAATTCATTCATAATTGACAAGTTTAAATTGTTAAAAATGTCCTTTTAGGCCTCCCGGGCTACTGCTCTATTTCCTTTTTGATGTTGTATGTGTTAGGTACTCATAACTGTGAACACGTGTTCATGTTGGTGACACATGAAATATATAATTTTTTGTTAATTAGGGCGGTTTTGTTTCTTGTTAATTATGACGGTTTAATAATAAAACGTATAATAACCTCTTACTTTACAAGCAGATACTTAAACCTGTGTGGACCTATGGTATCAAAATAAGGTGCTAAGGAACATCGTGAACGCACCTTAGTATACAAGAAACAGAAATCTCCACAGGGATCTTGAGATGGAATCAGTAACCAACGAAATAGGAAAGTTTGCAGAGAATCATCAGAACAGACTTCTTCAGCACACGAATGTCGATGCAATCTAGCTTCTTGACAATAGGGTATTTGACTATTATTGCCGCCAAAACGATACTTTCTGTTGTGTGACGTCACCGGTTAGTAGATGTCAAGTCGGCCCATATGGTCTGTCAGCATCGGCCAGCATCGGCATCGTCGCCGTTTGGTAATTGTGTTGTATGATGTGTTGTTTTCACAATTTCTACATAAAAATGGGTTATAAATGGTGTATAGATCCACAATGCAGAAGTACATGGCACTTTAATGCTATTAAATTCAAACGGGAGAAGCATAAGAGCGCGTTCGGATAACCCGGTATTGTACGGTGAGAGTGACGCGCTGCATAATAGGCGGAGTAACGTCATACGGCATTTATCTGCATACAAGAGAGAGACAGCCGACCCAAGTTATCTGAGCATTGCTCTCCCGATAGCCTACCCTGACAAACCGAACGCGCTCTAAGCGGACTAACGAATGACATCACTGGAGACTGAGCCAATTACAGAGTGTTTTCAATCACGTGATAGGACGTGACTAAAATTCAATTTTAATTTTGGTTTTTCATAGAAATAAAGCATATTTTTTTAAAAAGTAATAACAAATAGTTTTCTTAAACTGTAATCTATTAGGATGACTATAATACATGCCATATTTTTAATACAGTCAAATACCCTATTGTGACGTATGCGAAGACTCAAAAGAACTAAGCATTTTGAGTTGGTGAGGTGATGTTACAAAAGCAGACTACAGTGTTATGTGAGTGATAGGTGAACAAAGCAGAGCAACGTGCAGTGTGTCAACTAAAGCGTCAGCATCCACAAGTACCTATGAGGTGCTGTTAATTAATAAAAAAAAATGCTTTCCATAGAGCACTGAAATTGTCAATGAAAAAGCTTACCTTCATTCTTGCATGCTGTAAATACTCAGAACAAAAATTGAACCAAAATATATTTTACAACATCGCTTCTGACAACTCTAGCTAAAACTGGATAAAAAACATCAACATCGGATTGACTGTTTGAGAGAGTGTCAACATTGAAGATAAACAGTTTTAGTAATGGATTCTGAGTTTGACTGTGGCCGAGTGTATTTGGCGTAGCACCTGCATAAAGCCGGGGCTTTATATTCGTACACTTGCCAAATGTCAAATATTTGCCAAGTATACGAATAGTTGTCAAGAAAAAAAAACAGTTCTATTCCGTTCGTAGCGAGACCACCTGAAAAATAGATTTATATATTCGACGTTCGTCTGTGCGGACGAGTATTTTTACGTCAAATACTTGGTATTTGCAATACCCAGTTGAAGTGGCTATAGCAAATGCCAAGGCGACAAATATTGTAGCATTTAATTGTACGCGATGAACATTTTAGTACGCTGTTTAATTTTTCCAATTTTTAATTCCGCTTTATGTGAAGTAGGTTGTATACGAATATTGACAATATATTATTATTAGCCAAATGTGTGATTTTTCTAAAGGGCGAGAACCTCATTAAATTGTAAGTTTGTGAACCATTTTATTTTCCGGAAACCGTCTCAGACAGAACTTTAAAAAAAATTATTGTTGTTATTTCTTTCAAAAAAAAAAACGGACACCATCTACAGAGTATATCGTAAGTTGATGTTTTTCTATGAACAATATAGATGACCATGTCTATAAAATAAGTTATTTGGAAAATTATGCTTTATTTGCTTATTGTATTTATATATTTGTCGTTTTTTATGATGTTTATTATTCGAAGAGAAATTACAACGGTTAAAAATATTTTAACTGTAAACTAAATTTTCTGTAACGTTTTATTAAAAAAGTTATATTTTGTAAGCTCATTTTTTAATATTTTGGTTCCAAAAGCTAATTTATCTGTATTTCAGCCAATATTAAGACACATTGATACAACGAACCTAGTAGTACAATTTGATTTAGTAGAATTTTAAAAATGGCGAAGAAGTCATTTTCTTCAACATTTTCTTTATTGGCAATATCTTCCTAATTTAAATAAAAAAAAATATTTATTCTTCTTAAAATAATAGTTTATTTAAATTAGTTTTCACCAAATGAGCTATTGTTTTGAGTTTTACAGCCTGTTAAAATTAGATGCTGCGAATCATTAATACAGAATGCTGATGAATTAAACAAAAAATCATTAAAATGAAACAGTTTCGTCAACATTTGTTTTTAAATTTCCACAATAATGCCTTGTTGGTACGCTACAGTGACTTATGTAATTAAAAATGTTTAGGTAGGTATTATAACATAAAAACTTGCTTGTTCCTAATCAAATTATCAGTTTGATTTGAAAAAGCGATAAGCTAATTACCGAATACGGCGAACTAATCAAAAAAAAAAATAGCTAGCGCCCATTCGGTACGCACATGTAGCAAGTCCCCAAATAAGAAGATTTGTACGTGTTGGCAAATGCTATGTGGGGATGCATCAATGTCCGATGCATTCGCTGTTGCAGTGCGGCTCTGATGGTCCGAAATCACAGACGAATATTGTACAAATTTGTTGGTGTGTGAGATATTTTTTTGAGTTTTATGAAAATCAGCAGGCAATCAAGTCAGTATGAATCACTCATGGCATCGTTTAGACTATTTAGAGCCATCAATAACAAAAATTTTCAATTTACTTGCCAAATATTTGACATTTGGCTAATATATAAAAAATTCAAATTCTTCGATTTTACAAAGGGCTGTGTCTGGAGTTGACTCCAATAAATATCCCCAAAAGTTGATGGAGGCGACAAGTGAAATCTCATCGCATATGGTTCGACATTATCGGGAAAAACTACATATAATCCAAACACGTGGTGACACGTGTAGCGGTTAAAATAACACCAAATTGATAAAAAAGTGCATAGGAGCCAGAAAGGATCAAATCCCAATATTAGAAGAAGAAGAACAGTTTTATTGATGTCTAAATTTCTTTCGTAAGTGGGTATTACTAATTACTAATTTCTCAAAAATACATACATTTTGGAATTATTCTTTCCCTACAATCTGAATCTGAAGTAAGACATTTTGAATAGCGTCCAGTGTTTTAAACAAAAAAACGCGTATTTTTTTCATGGAAAGATCCTGATTTCTGATTCAAAGTCGACAAAAAAAAACACAGCGGAATCAATGTCGCTTGTTCGATTTCTTTAATTGTTAGCAAGTTGTATCTTTGACACATTAAGTTTTAGATACAATACAAACTTTATGTTGCAGGTACTCACCTAATCAAGAAATGTGATTCGAATTAGCAAAATTTGTGATTGACTTTCCATCAAAGGCAAACTTCAAACCTGAACGTCTACCAAACAATTAAACTGCTTGAACCATTATAAAATAAAATCTTGGCACTTGGCGTTAACTGCGTTACCCACTCATTAAAAGGATACACCCACACCCATTCCTAATCCATCCGACACTTTCTAGCTCGTATCTTATACGACCAAAACTAATATATAACCCAAGACATCCCTAGATGCTTTATATGTAAGTTATCGATTCAATATACTTAAAAAGCGTACGAGATTCGGCATCGGACATAAATCACAGGCGGGAAACTTCCGAAAAATAAATTTCTCCAATCGTCGTCCTCGCGGCAGTCAGCGAGCACCAGCTTAGGGCCTCGTTTCCCTCAAAAGGCCCCCGCGCGCCAGCGAAAGAGATCCAATTCGGCGGAGAGATAAATCTCGAGGTTAGGATCCGGACCCGGCCCGGTGGACACGAGTGCCCTACATCAGCAGTAATGCTCCGGCTAGAATTACACCTAATATTGACTTGCAAAATCGCTGTCAGTTGAGAAGGAGCACGTCCCTGGGCGTGCCTCAACCAAACGATCCAGGACTTACCGCCGAGGGTGATTGATTGGCCCCGACGACGACTTTGATACCTAGAGAGATCCCTTAATTGCATACCGAATGTGTTTACATATACTTCATATCCGCGTCACCAGTATACTCTCACTTCGCTATCTCTCTCGTGTTGATACAATATAACGGACGTAGATGTCGCCGGTGGGTCTCTAAGGGGGTTGATAAGGGACGAAGGGGGTCTGAGGGGTTGCACAGCTTGACGGTGTACACATCTCGTAGCGGTGTTTGCTGAAAGGGAGACGCGGAACGTTAGACACTTTTAATTATGACGTGTAAGTGGATTGTACACACAACTCCACAACTCTTGGCTGGCTTTATTGCTAATTAATCTGTCTGGATGGTGTTTGTCTGAGTATAATGTAATTAAAGTTTATTTTTGTGGATGAATGTTTCGTAGTCGTGTTTGCAACAAAGTGAGAAAATGATACTATTACTCACTACCTCTATATCCAGCATCTAAGTAGCACCTCATGTTTATCTTCACATCCCCTATAACTAAAGCAAATGCTTTTTTAGTTGGTTGCCGTTCTGGAAGCCCTAAATGTTAAATTATCATAGAAAGTATATATGGAAATGTTCGGATATTATTTGATATGCCTTAAAAGTCTTGTTTTTTTAAGTTTCATTGTCTTGTTGTTCTTGCTTGGTTCCCCTTTTAAAAAATATACCACGTGGCGCCAACATTACTTTTTGTTTGTGAAAACCGGTTAGGCAGACAAAATGATTTAGTGATGGATTTCGGTGATGGCCCAGCCTGATAATCTTATGTAATAAGTATGTGATGCTCATTTACGGAGAATAAAGGCAGAATATTAGATGCCGCTGTGCAAATGTGAATCGGAGGTGCAGCACCGTACAGAAGCTTGGTTGGAGGCCAACGGTGCTCACTTTCAGCAACTTGTTAAAAGTTTTTTACTGTTCTGTCATTGAACATTATTTATTACGAATTTCGTAAAATCTGCGTACTAGAGCAGAGTGCTCGCTGCTTTTGGGGGTGGTACTCCACATATTGATAAACATGTGGGCAGCGACAACGATTTTGAAACGTATAATTGCCGAGTGTGTACCGAATTGCTGTAGTCTAATTTGTTCCAGTTCTTAAACGTTTCAGTTATTCATTCGATATCAAATTCACAAATTTAAAATGTATGACTAATGAAATCGTTCTACGTTGTATGTTTTACAAAAGGCTATTGAACATTACGAAACTTTAAGTTCAGTGGAAAATGAGTTATGTGGTAGTTTTGCTACATTGACAGTCCTTTAAGGACACTTGAAGGTTTTAGGATTTTATTTAAAAGTACAAAATTTAAAGTTTACTTCGAGATCCTTTTGAATCATCGAATTGTTGCATTTAATCAGTAAATATGATGAGCTCTTACCACATCATTTATCTACAGCAACTGTATTTACTGGAACATCTAATCGCATACAAAATGATATAATTCAATCGCTTAATAGTATTTTAATTGCCGAATTTGAATAAGAAGTCGCAGAAACAGAATTTGTTGGTATTATGTTAGACGAAACATCCGATATATCACACAAATCCCAATTATCGGTTGTGTTTAGGTACATATAGACTCAATTGGTAAACCAGTTGAAAGGTTTCTATTTTTTAAAGATGTAGCATATCGTTCAGCAAATGCATTACCGCGCGTTGTTCAAGAAATTATTTTAAATTGGGGATGTGAAACTAAACTAATCGCCCAAACTTACGACGGAGCAGCGTCGTGGCCGGCGAACAAAACGGTACCCAAAAGAAAGTGAAGGACATGTTTCCCGATGCGTTATTTGTGCATTGCTGTGCACATGCACTTAATTGAGTACTGTCCCAATCAGTAACATAAATAAAGGAATGTAAAATATATTTTGTAACAATTTCTGGTATGTCCGCACTTTTCTCTGTATCAACAAAGAGAAATTATGCTTTGAACGAAATAGTTAAAAGAATATTTCCAAAACTGGCTACTACAAGATGGAATTATTCATCTCGAATAATAAATACTATAGCAATTAAACGACAATTGCTATGCGAGTTTTTTGAAAGCATGATTGATAATCCCGAAAACTGGGACACGATCAGCATGGCAAAACCTGGTACCTAATAGTTTATTGAAGAATTTAATTCTCAGCTTTTACTACTGATATTTGCCAAAATTTTTAATTACACGGACGTGCGTTTTGATATCCTTCAAAAATATACTTTAGATATCACTTATGCTGTACAAAAGATTAACGAAGTAAAAACAACCATTGCAGATTTAAGAAGTACCAATTTTGACGAATTGTACAGAAATGCCATATTAATTGTAGGCCCTCCTCAAGTAGCACGACACATTTTAAACAAATATACTGTGAAATATTAGACACTATTTACGAACAACTGCAATTAAGATTTGAAAAGCTAACGTCATTAAAATTTTAGTAACTATAGAATCCTAAATTTTTTGAAATGTATAAAAAACTAATTCCGGAAGCGTGTATAAACTCTCTAAAAGAACAATACTACACACAGAAAAGTGATCTCTCGAACGAAGAGAGAATTACTTGGCTGAAGTAGTTGGTAGGTTCGTATATACGCGAGAGATTATCGACTTCAACCAAGAAATTTTATTTCTTGGAATAATTACTAGATTTAAGAAAATGGTTACTCTGGTGAAGTAAGTAAACAGCCTTCAATGAAGTGTATATTTTTATTCCCGGTAAATATTTTTAGCTACTTAATGTAAGAATTTTATAGATTTGGCACAAATACGTTTTCTATTGCTAATTAACAAGATAGGTATGTTATATTTACTTACTCGTTCTAAACTGTTGCGTGCAAACTATTCCACGTTGAAACGTTTATTGTACACTATAAATCACAATACACATCCCCAATAAATCACAAGGCAATCCCCTACGGCTACTTCGTTGTTGTTTTGCGAACTAGGTTAGGCTCCTTTGACCTTTACGGCGCCAGTACCACGCGCGGGCGCGCGAGCCTTGACAAAATCACGGTGCGCATATTTATTCCAGAGAAAGGGAATGCTTGAAAGAAGTGAGAATCACTTCAGTTAAATAATTGGTGGGTTTTTATTCAGTAAACGATACTTACTTATATTAAATGTCTTATATTTTCTTGGATCAAGTAACTACGCACTTGGATGGATTTACTATTACTTCGTTTGAGAAATTAACATTTTTGGCACGAAAAATTCAATTACTTCTTTCAATACAATATTGGTTCTTATAAAGAAAGAATTTATGTGTTGACAGCATTTATCTGAGAAATTATTTTACTTATATTGAGTATGTGGCATTTCTTGTGTATACCTAACTTTCTACATCCAAGTAAATATGCATTTGAATCTAGTAAATAAATTCAAGAAATTATGTTTTCTCGTT
This sequence comes from Aphodius sticticus, assembly GCA_963966075.1. Classification (NCBI taxonomy): domain Eukaryota; kingdom Metazoa; phylum Arthropoda; class Insecta; order Coleoptera; family Scarabaeidae; genus Aphodius; species Aphodius sticticus. Next base: position 15,110,710 of record OZ014506.1, read on the forward strand.
TCAAATAATCACTTGTCTGTGTGTATACATATTTTGATTTTAATAAACTATCGGTAGTGTATCAATCAGAATCTTTTCGAGATTTAAATATATATGCCAACTAATTATACACATAAAAAATTATGACTTGGATGACGCATTAAGCGAAGTTCTGAACTTGACAAAATTAATATTAACAATAATTCCTTTTGCAATTGCGTCTGTAGAAATGTCATTTTCGGCCCTAAAAAGAATCAAATCTTACTCTAGAAGCACTACATCCCAAGATAGGGTATCCAATTTAGAATTACTATCGAGAAAAAGGTGTTAAGTTATTTACAATCCCGGCCCGATTTTTATGAAAATATTATCAATGATTTTTTAAAAAATTCGGACAGGCTAATATTATATTTATTTTTTTCTTGTTTAAATGTACACTCATTATACTTAAATAAAAAAAAATGTATTTTTCGAAGTTTTGTTATTTTTCCTCCACTGCACACCTTATGTGCAAATGCACCGCACACCACTGCCTGGAGGCTATATTACATAATACATATCCATTGCGCATGCAGCATCAGTGATTGAGCTATTATACCGTCAATGTATCTGACGTAGAAATGTCCAACAGTTATAGTAATGCAGGAAAGAGCCTAGAAGGAATATTTTTCCTTGGATGTTAATTGCATTCCATGTAAAATAATGTTATTGCTTTCATAATAACAGGTTCATATTTAAAAGAAGTAGATGAATGTTTAATCCAAGAATATGAGCTGATTAATCTAACTACCCAAATAAATAAAAACAGAACGAGTCTGACGAAATAAGACCAATAAGTATAGCATATTATTAACCTATAAGTATAGTATCCATTTACAAAGCCTTTGGATTAATAAAGGTTGCTTTGAGTTGAGACGACGTTTCGTTGTGTGCAGTTACATTTACTACAATAATAAATTGTTGACTTTTTAAATAGTATGCTCAAAATTCTTAGATTCAGGGAAAAATTCATAATTTGGCATCAATCAAAACCCGATCCTTGTGAAGAATTTCATTTCTAATATATAGAGGTGGACCATTTAAGACATGAAAAGCGAATATGAAATACATGATATTGCTCCACTGGACTCTTTTATTTTGTTCAACAATAATTTAAATTACTAAGATGCTTCACTAACACCAGACAGCAAATACGCTTAGAGGAACTTCTTTCCAAACAAATTCAACATTTTGTCCGTGAAGTATTGGAAGAAACCTCTCGCGGTCGCCTTTTTGCGACGGCTAATGCCATGGTAACCTCGGTGGCTGGTGTTTTGTCGTGAATACTGAACAACGCCATTGGACCCGTGTCGGACGGTGTCCGGTGATCTCCGACGCCATCCATTATTCAACGAAGTTCTGGAAGACGGGCTAAGAAGCCATCGTCGCGGCGCGTCCACCCGATTGTCCGTCCGACGACAACGTGTCACCACCCACGCCCGACCCCCCACGACAAATGTACCCCTCGTCCGCGTTGACCCGTAGGGTTTAAGAGGACCAGTATTACGGTCGACGCCACTCACTGTTTTTCTTTTATTTTATCCGGAGGCCATATCGGCCGCGCTCACGACCAGGGATCGTCCAATCAATATTTACTTGTGTTCGGGAGATTTGGGATTGAGAGTTTGAAGCATCTTTTCAACGTGGTTAGCACAATTGTAAGATTGATTAAAAATGTTTGTTGAATTAAGGGTAGTTTTATTATTTAGATGCGTTTGAGTAACATGTTGTCAAAATTTGGCAATTTCTGACGTTTGAGCGTCGGAAGAAGGAACTTTTTGATGAAATACCTCACTTGTTTCTGGTGGAGATTGTATGTGTTTGTTAAACTTGTTTTGCAAAAGGTCCATAAATAACAAGAAACATTTTGTTAAATAAAATACTTTGTCCTCTTCAAGGTCATACTTCAGAATTAAATTAATTGATTACATGCATATTGGGTTTTCTTCCTAAAATGTGACACTATTGCTACTTACAATATTTTAACTAATAAACTGTTTTTTATATAAACTAAATGAATACAAATATGCTAATGTTTTAATATTCTTAGTATACTACAATGATAATAATTAATATCTTCTTAATTAAACCCACAATAAAGTTTTTTTAATTAATCTATTCAAACTTGTGAAATTTTAAAAAAAATGGTAACAAGAATAAATTGTACAGACGTAGTGCCTTTCCATAGAATCCGAAACTGGAGGCAGAAATTCAGTAAAGAATTTCCTTTTTTACATATTAAGCAATTGAAAATCTGTCGTAGTTTTGACATGCACTCGAAGTTATTTGTTTTTGATTAAGTTAGTAATTGTTGAAAGTTGCTGTTTGAAAAAAAAATGTTTGCATCAGATGAAAACTATTAGGCGTCATTAGGCTGGTTGATTTGTGAACCGTGAAGGTCAAGTTTGTTAATGTTAATTTTAGTTATTTTGTAGGACTTTCTTCTTCTAACAAATTAAATCTAGGAAGTTTCAATTGTTTTTCTTTTTTATGAAACTTTGTATATAACGTTTTTGGTCACTATACTTGTAAACATTTCTGATGAACCCACATTTTTATTTATCGAATAGTTACTTGCATAGTTACTCTATATAACGATTTTTAGATGTATCTACTCGAAAGCGTATAGCGTAAGTAAAATATTTTTATTAGCAAGTAAAGTTCTTGCAAAACAATGTCAAATTAAAACTATTTCTCCAAGAGTAAATGAGCAATATTCATACTTAAATTAAAATTATATCCGTATTACGAAAAAGTTGTTTGAAATTTAGTTGCTTGGTCAATTGTCAAATTCTAAACATACAAAATGTCAAAAGTCGCTGGCGCGTCTGTTAAGTGATACCTTAAGAGGACATAAAAATAATAGAGACTTAGAAAGAAATTTTTATATGAGGAATTACAATAGAACAATGCTACAACAATGCTTTAGTATAAAAAAAGTAAAAAGTAGTAAAAGCAAAGTAAAAGTTAAATTTAAATTTAAAAGAAAAAAAAAGTAATTTTTTAAGTTTATAGAATATAACCCTTTTATTTAATGCAAATAAACATTTTATGAAGGAATTTTTTTAATGATTGTATAGCCTGTTTTTAGATTCGGCAATGTGATTAGTTTTATTTAGTTTTATGGTTTAATTTAGTGAAAAAACAAAGTATTTCTTATGTTAGAAAAACTTCTTGAGAGTAAAAATTTTGAGTTGTTAGGTATTTTCCATACGCTCAATTTAGTTGCCTTGTCAAATTCTAAACATCCAAAATGTCAAAAGTCGCTGTCGCGTCTGTTAAGTAGCACCTTAAGAGTCATAAAAATTATAGAGACTTAGAAAGAAATTTTTATATGAGGAACTACAATAAAAATACCTACAACAATGCTTTAGTACAAAAATATTTGTTGTAAAAGTTGTAAAAGAGTTTTAAAAGTTAATTTTAGTTTTACTTTAAAAGTAAAAAAACGTTAATTTTTAAAGAATGACCCTTTTATTTATGGAAAATAAACATTTTTATGAAGGAACTTTTTTAATGTTTGTATAACCTGTTTTTAGATTCGGCAATGTAATTAGTTTTATTTAAGGAAGCAGTTGATTTTCTAGTTTTATTTAGTTTTGTAGTTTAATTTAGTCAAAAAACAAAGTGTTTCTTATGTTAGATAACGTCTTGGAGTCAAAATTATGAGTTGTTTGGAAACATTTTCCATAAGCTCAAAATTGTGTCTATTATACAACATTCAAATTTGATATATGAGCATTAAATTAAAACTGTAAAAAAACTGATAGTTTAGCTTGTTCTGCAAACAGCCTGTATGATAAATCAAAATTGTCACAATGGCAATACTTGTTACAAAACACCATAAAAAGCACGACTTTTGTCGATAATTTAAAGCTTTTGAATCACAAGTTTTGTTTATCTTGGGACAGCCTGTATATAATGTAAGTCCACCATTTTTATTTGACTTTTTTGGTTTGGTTGAAAGAAGAACAAGTTACCAATAATTTTATGACATGTTTGCCCCTGAAATAGTTTTTCTGAACACACAAAGTTCTTAGAAATCTAAAATTATAAAGTACTGTAATTAAATACAAAACTGAGGACCAAATAAATCATTAATACTAATTTTTGATTTATATAAAATATATACACCTATTATTTCATAATTTATAAAAAGAAAAAATAATAATACAAAACTCTGAACCCTATGAATTGAAAAGCCAACTTTTACCACGAAGTTTTAAAAAGCACTTTCCGCCAGCATTTTACACGAGTCAACACCAGGAATTAAATCAATACCGAAATCCACCGTGTCCTTACAAGGGGGCGACCCGTTCCCAAAAGTTACAAAAATCTACGATCCTCCACCATTTATACCGAGCGGCTACCAGCACCTCCACCATTTTGGTCAAGTGGCAGTGCGAAGAAAGTTGGCCGCCTCGTTCGAACCGGCCCGGTCCGAGAGCCTTTCCGACACAATTAGGGGCAGCGCAGGGCTAAGTAGAAAAGCGTGTAGTGGCCTGGCAAGTGTGAGTGATGGTTGACAGCTGACCACAGTCCGAGCGGGGCAGGACAAAATTACCCCGGCCTGACCAGGGCCGCCTGCGTTCCGTAGACGTCTTATGTCCTCCTCCCACTCCACTTCCTCCCGTCTTCTTCTCGAGGACGGTCCGGGCTGCGGTTCTATGGTTTTATATATTTATGGAGTCTTGCGGCGGCGATGTTGCTTCAAACTTGAACCGTAAAAAATTTACGGTCGCGCCTGCCGCCGTCGTCGCCGCCTAGCGGCCTGCCGTTGCATTATTCACGTTCGTGTTTGCCCGGTTTTTATTGGGTATTGTTATTTTGGGGGGTGCTTATAGCGCACGAGCCGTTAGATGGTTTTTAATGGCAAATGATAAAAAGCTGATTGCGTTTATATGAAATGTGTTGCCAGTATTTTTTTGTGAAGATTGATCCAAAAATAATTTCTGTAAACATATTTAGGTAAGGTAATGATGTCATTAGAAAGATAAGTGAAATATTCTTGGGATTTGACCTGGGAATATGATCGAATACTTAGTCATTTGGCTTGAGTTGTTTGTAGTGTCGTCATTATGTTTTAATCGGAGTGTGCTTTGTTGTGACGCCCATATAATGTGTTAATAGAAAATATAATGACACTATCAATTTTGGCCCGTTTTGTTTTATTTAAAGAAGTACTTGGCATTCTTACTACTGGAAACTCTACCAAGATAACTTTAGGATAACTGCAAATCTATTATCATGCATAATGAGCATAATTAGGTTGCTACTTTATACTAAGATATACATTTAACCTTCATGCTCTAATTCACATACTGCAATACAGTTTTCTATTTTTGGATAACTATGTATGTTAATCAACATTCTGACTATGACCAGACCATAGGCTAGTTAAAGCACCCAAAACAATTTAAAATAAAACCATTGCTAGAAAAATGTAGGCCCATTATACGTATAGTTACTAGAATTATCGGAAAAAAAGTAAAAGTCGTAAAAACATCAACTATTGGAGTCGTTATATCGATGACATTTTGTGTTAGGGATGACTCTCTCAATTGATCGATTGATTGATTGATCTCTTTCTTGAATAATTCCATAAAGAAATATTCTTTTTTCACCATTCAAGTATTCTATATACCTTTATCAAAACATTAAAGCAGGAATACAGAACTGTCGTGCGCAAATCGCTCAAAATAATAGATATAAAAAAGGGATACATTATGGTGAACAACTGTTTAATACTCCAAGCTGACATTCGTAGGGTGGGGATTAGATAAATAAATATGTTCAATAAACTGAACCAGCTTTTGAACAGAAATAAGTCATCCTTTGAACTGCATTTCTCTCGTCAACATTGCAAACTAACTAAAATCCTTTGTGATTAGTGTTATTATTAATAGCCTCTTCATTTACTTTAGAAAGGAAACAAAATACAAATCACAAATAAGTCAATGATAATACTTAAATTAACTTATATAATATTCTGTAAATAAAGAACCCCTCCCAGGGGTATAGCCTCTCTCTTAACGTAAAAAAAAACTACTTTGGAGTGGAAAATCTTGCAAAACCTGCAGTGTCGAAGCATTTTGTCTCCTCTGAATTTATTTTTTTTGACTGTACCTATTTGCCAGTAGAACTCTGTCCAATTGCGATATGACTGGTATTTTAGCTAATGATGAAACCAATAATGAAATTTCTTTTCATATATTTAATATTTAAACAAAAAAATAAATTGAATTAAAATTCAAATAAAATTAGCACAACTAATAGTTTTGTTTATTTTAAGAGATTGTTTTCAGAAAGAATAAGATCTATTATTGTTTTTATTTGAATACCGATCAACTGAAAATCTTATAGCAATTTTCTTATATTTATTTTGTACTGGTGCCATTTGTGACATCACCTTCTCAAACTTACTCAGACGAAGATTATTAAGAATTAATAATGGAAATGAATTTAGTACACTGCGTTTTCAAAATCTTATAGTAGGCATTTGACTGCAAGTCAATCACAATCAATTGAGCTTACTTAAAAACTCAGTCCGTGTTTCTAGGAACATCTAATACTACATTTAATACTAATATTAATTTAATTTTATATTTTTAATATTATAAATATAATTTTTAATCATTATTTTATGTAGAAATACTGCATAGTTATCTCAAGAAAACAGAAACACAAACCAAAACAGAAAACAGAAATTAATTTGACTAAATCTATACAGCATTTTGACCCTAAAAATGAACAGAATCGTCTTTTAAATTAATCGTTATATTTTTGTCAATTTCACATACAAGTCTAAAAGTTGTTGTAATATATAAACTATTTACCAACCATAGTAATTCTTGTTTCTTCAAAAGTATTTTAATTTTTGTACATGTAGTACATTATTAGAAATGAATAGAAAATATCTCAGTATCACAGCTTCTAGATGATCGATTGTTATTGTAACCTAATTTTTTATGGAGTTTGATGGGAGGTGTCTTCAAAATTCGGGACTGTCCCGCCCAGTGCGGCACGATTGGTCACCCTAGGCTACAAAAGATCTTCACATCTTCTCCATTCAAAAAGCTTTTGAAGATGAAAGTAAACATAAATAAAAACGGAAATATCTCAGTTCTAGAATGTATTTCTACAGTATCTTAACACTAAATAAAAATCAACTGAAAGAAAATTCCAACATAATGAACGTACAAAATATCTGTAACTGTTCGATATATTTTACTTGAGGCCCTTTTTGTATCGCTACACCAACACGTTTTCAATCGTTATCAAATTTTCAAATTTTATAACCATTTCTTTTGCAGTATGGTCCCACACAATATTAACACACAGTATAACCTATTTACACAATAAGTTGACAATAGTTGTGCACTTACGTTTCTGGTAAGTCTGATGACGTCTTGTTGGCAGATTCATCTGGAAAAAAGAGAAGTAAAAGCTTAGTTATTTCTGGTCATTAGGTTTTCTTCTTCGAAAGCAAAATCTTTTGTAATTTTTTTTTATTAATTAAAGCACCTCATAGGTACTTGAGGTGTCTACACATTTATGGAATAAGGTTAAAATTCCGCATGGCATACATACGTCCACCTACTCATTCGCTAAGATCTCTAAAATTGAAACAATGTTAAATTATGACCACATAGACTCTGCAAACTGACTATTCCATACTGATGATGATCTGTTAAGATCGAAACATGTCTCGAGTACAATAAAAAAATAGCAAAGAAGGAGAGGTTTTTATTTTTATTTAAGTTGAATTTAAATAAACTTTGCAATATGGATATAGCCAATTATCATTTTAATAGTTGGCTATACTCGAAGGGTAGTACCCGTTCCAGCTTCATGCCAGTCTTCGTGCCAAATTTTGTCGAAGGCTTTTGCATCATCCAGGAATATAGAGGAGCATACCTTTTTTTCTTCTAAAGTTCGTTCTATTATCATTGTTATTCTGTGCACCTGATCAATTGTCGAATGTTTGTTTCTGAATCCAAACTGATGAGCGGGTATAATGTTACTTTCATCTAGGATTGGCTTCAGTCGTTTTGCAAGTAGTTTTTCAAAGAGTTTTGACAATGTGGGCAGTAAAGAAATTGGCCTGTATGAGGATGCTTCATTTGGTGGTTTTCCTGGCTTGGGAATCATCACTACCTCCGCAGTTTTACAAACAGTTGGCACATATTTAAGCCTAAATGCTGCGTTGCAGAGTGTTAGTTATCTTAACTATGGCTTTTTTCATAATTTTTTTTAAAATCTCACCTGTTATTAGATCAAACCCAAGTGACTTTTTGGTTTCCATTTTTTAATTTCTTTTATTACCTCTTACGGAGTAACTGTTGTAAATAAATAAAAAATGTTTAATCTCCTCTCCTCCAGTATCTGCTAAAATTTCTGGTACGATTTCGGCGACATGGTGGACACAGTTTAAAAATTCTAATTCACAATTTTCCGGCGGCGTTACACCCATGTTGCGCGAAGCGCGGAGGCGCGCTTAAATTGAATTTATTTGTTTCGGGGGCTCGACGGCGGCGGCGTCGGTCAGTGCGGGCAAGGAGAAAAACAACGAGGCCCCGCGGGGAGTAATTTCGAACAACCGGTAAAACTCCGGTAATTTTTCAGACAGTCCGTAACACGGGCACCGCGCGCCGTACATGGCCGGAACGGCTCGAAACACCGAACAATTTAATTTCCGACGTATAACAATCCGTACCGTACAAGACGAAAATTCCTAAATGGAGATTCATTTTCGCGGGTCACGAGGTACGCTACGCCCTTTCCCAAATGAAAATATGTAGCTGGAAATCCATGTCGAGCTTTCCCTCGGACAGAGAACGATGCTGAAATGTTTGCTTGTTTTGACCGCACACAAAACTGGACTGGACAAAATTATTCCTATTTATTGCTATAGTTGTAAATTTAAAATATGTAGGTACATTGTTTAAGATTTCAGTCAAACTATCTGATTTTAATCCTAGTATGTCACATTAAATGTAAAATTAGAGTAATAATGACTTCATTATTTGAAGGAACTGTCATCATTATACGAATGTACTGTAAAAGTCAGTCTAAACCGACGTGGATGACAGTTATTTGACAATGCGCCTCTCCACCATTGACAAATACATTTAAAATACTTGATATAAAATGGAATTTATGAGTCGTAGATAAAACGTCGTATTCGACTCGCACACAACTGATATAAATCGCTCGCATGTTTATACGCTCGCCTACGGCTCGCGTATAACCTTCATGCTCGCGATTTATATCCTTAGTTATGTGCTCGTCAAATAATATACTATTTAACCAACAAGTATATTAAAAAGAGCGATTAATGATCGAGACTGTTTAACGCACGAGCGATTGGCGAGTGCGTTAACTGTCGAGATCCTTAATCGCCGCGTAATGAGTTGGTTACGAAATTTTTTCGTCGATCGTATTCTTCTGGCGGCGTCTACATAGATTTTATGCGTCGATTTCGTTTGAAGTTATATGACCATTTATGTAATTTGACACTGACAGTTCTGGCCTGTGTGCCTGGATAACAGAATGTTTTGATTGGATGGCTTTATTTGACATATGTTCGATTGGCTATAATGAAGTCGTTTGATTGGCTATAACACATCATGCATTAATAGAAATTGTGCATTTATAGAGTTTTTTAATAAATGATTTTCTATTCAGTAAACATACTCATAAATAAACGATCGACGGAAAACGTAATTAGTGGACGGTTTTATTCATAAATGATCATAAATCTAAATTTTCCGTTTTTCTCAATTAGATTTTGTTACTGTAATTACTCAACAACTTGGCAACTTCGCTCCCACTAAAGAGTGTAATTTATAACTTTGGTTTCATAATGAACATATTGTGACACTGTTTTCCATTTTATAGTAGACGGTTTTATTAAAACCCTATGAAACAATATGAAACCAACAACGGTTACAGATAAGAATTCCTAACCGCCATTTCCAAATTTATTACAGTCGCTTTGTAAGACAAACTATACTATGCTATTTTAGTTTGTATCTGATTTCAAAAATTCTTTTTCTCAAATATGGAACTCATCATGGTCTACTTCTTACAAAATAAACATTCACTCGCTCCAAATCAATCAAGATATTATATAAGTAGTTGTTTATCGAAAATGTTCACTAGTAATAGTTCAGAATTGCCCACAAGCCTGAAATACAAAGGTTATGTAAATAAAAAAAAAGTATTGCAATATTTCACTTTTGAAAAAGACTTAAACGCTACAAAATACCATAAAACTTGACTACAGCATACGTGTCTTTCGAATAATTCCCGTTGTTAGCTTTTCTAATCTCAGAAACACATTTAAATGATATCTGCAGACCTTAAGGAAAGAGGCAATTATGAACAAGTATTACTAGTAAATTTTTCCCATTAAAACCGCCTAATACAATTTCCTGATTTACTATTTGATTTAGTTGTTTTTATTTTATTCCAACTTTATAGACTAACAATAAAAACTAACAATAAGAATATAGCTGTTAGAAATGGATATTTTTTTGAGGGTTTTTAAGGGTCCATGACTAACAAAACCTTGAAAAAATGACCTCCATAAGAAAGTTAACTTTAATGTTAACCATTTCGCTACCCAACAAGTCTGGATTTGTTTTTGTTATGTAAGTAGGTGTCTTAACGTGATAATAAATTTTGGCCAAAGGAAGGAAATGTCTAGGGGTATGGAGAACAAGCACTAGGACACTTAGAGCAGTTGAGTACAACAGGCGCGGCTTATTAGACAGGACCATAATGCCGGCGATATACATATATATTGTGTGTGTGTATGCAAGTAATGCTCTCATCTAACTAACAAGAGTCGCTAATAACTAATACGGGGTCGTGTTAAACTCCCCCCTTGGGGTTTAATCCGGCCGTTCGTATATCATGCGAGAGAGCGGCGGGCCCGAGAGCAACCAGCACCAGCAGCCACCACCTCGGCGTTATACGTTAAGCTTAATGTTATATACGATGGTAGTACGGTTTGTTCGAGGGAAAGCCCGACATGGATTCCAAGCTACATATTTTCATTTGGGCAAAACCTGAAAATGAATCTCCATTTACGAATTTTCGTGTCTTGTGGGATGCACGGTATGGATTGTTGTATGATGGAAATTAGATTGTTCGATGCTTTCAAATATAAGAAATAATTTGTACTGAATGTTGAAACAACAAACAACTTATAGTATAAAATATAAAGTGGTGGTTCACTTATTCTTTTTGAAAGTTATGATGTCAAACGTATTTCTTCTAATGGCAACCTATATTTTTTATTTCAATATGGCTTTTTAAAAAAAAATTTGAATAGATTTCATAAGACAAAAAGACAAGACAACAGCTTTAAAGTTGTTGGACTTACATTTTCAAACCTTTAACTTTAGTTTAAACTGTAGAAAGTGTAGGTAACTTCCACTAGTCAAATTATTTTTAAAAAAATGGGCGGATTATGTATGTCACCGACAAGTCCTACCCATACATTTAGGTTCTGTGGATATTGGGTACGAGCTTCCTGCATCCAGTGAGAATTTTCCTTACCACAGTGTCGACTATTATGTCTATTGACAGTCTAATGTAAATAAAAAGTTGCTCCATCAAAAAATTTTCTACATAACATTGAATCGCAAATATAAATTTTTTTCATTCGTTCACAGAATTCTTGTCAATGATCAAATAAATTTTCTGCTAATTCATGTACCAATTTACTTGTATAGGGATAGAACGTTTGAATTTTTTAAAGTTTCAGTAACAGAACATGGCTTATGCTGTATCCCAATACAAAGCCATGGGCCATTCTCCAACCATCTTTCAGGCGGAAGCTCATGCAATTGACGTATGTGCCCAGGAACTTACAAAGGGCCAACATCTCCATATGCTCAGTCAGGCGACATATTGACATTGTGTGGGACTGCAAAATTTTTCTGGAAAAGCTAGCACAAGAGAACATGGTTTCACTGACGTGGGTTCCAGGACATTCAGGGATCGAAGGCAACGAACAAGCCGAAATCCTAGCTAGAGAAGGCTCCAAGTAGGGTTGCCAACATTGTGCCTATGCTGATCCGGAGAACTATAATTATATTATGGAACATAAGTTTAAATTAATAACAGCCGCCACAAAAATGTACGGCTTCGACACATACTTTTTAGTAACGCTTTGGTGTGAAGTTTGGATATAGGTACTGTAGAAAACGATGAGATCTAGATGCTAATTACTAAGTAAATTCATTTATTTCAATTCCCTCTTTTCGTTTCTGCCTCTTATAGTCGATTTTTTTACGACATAACCAACATCAGACAAAATGCCAATATTACCACCTAAATCAAGCACAATTTTGATGTACTGAGAGTATTTTTTTAATTGATCATGTGTTTTTGCTTGAAGTAATTATCTACACGTTCCCTAACTGTTTAAATTTTTATTTTATTCCGACAATATTGGCGTTTTGTATAAACCCCCATAATAAATATGTCTCTAGTCAAAAATGATAACTATATCTCCCTGTCTTTGTAAATATATAGTCTAAACAATAATACAATTTTCAAAGAAAGGTATCGCTGTCGTCAGCTCCATGATTTAAAAAATACTGTTTTATGGCAGACCAGTATGATACTATTCTGTGAACTGCCTTGGACAAACTCAAACATATTGTTGGGACATTTCTTATCATCTGAACAACATACATAACGGGTGATCTAAAATGATTGAAGACAGGTTGAATTTCCCGCCACAGTTTTAGTGTAACTAAGATGGTATGTGTGCATGATATAGGTTATGATTACTGTCAGATACCATAGTGAACTCGTCAGTAAGGGCTACGTTCCTCTGCAACGATATTTCATATTTTTTCTCAATTAATTTGTTATTGGGTTCTTGAAGAGTCTTTCTAAAAATAAAATAATAATTAATTAATTCAATTAATAGTTTCACTTTAACAAACCTAATTATAATCAGAGAATAAATCCCTTTACAAAAAGGAACACCTACGCCACTGGACCAAAATAACAGCTGTCATTTGCAACCATTGCCAACATCACAATTATTCAAATTGGCGGGAAATTCAACCTCTCCTCAATCATTTTAGATCACAAAACATACTTTGTTAATTAGTGTCTCATTATTGAATGTTGATTTCTGACAAGCAAAATTCCTACCTTTAAATAAAACCTGTCTTTTTGAAAGCCATTTTTGATATTAGATTTGTCTCAGTCTAGGATCATCGAGGCAAGATACAATCTTCTGCGTTTGTCGTACCGCTACAGAATTCCTACTGTATTCACTAGACATGTGACAAAATCAAAAAAATGCTACAATTGCTACTTTCAAAGTTTCTCACATGCTCTGAAACAGTGAAATTAAATTGTTGTGAAGATTGAGTAAAATAGAGTGCTTCTTATTTTCAGAACAATTCCGCTTTTTCAAGGGAAATGGCTGCAAACTGTATGATTAGAATAACAATTACTGTATTATCATAATTTTTAAAAAATATTTAGTTTAAAAATATTATAAAAATATTATAATACATTATTAAATAGTTAGTTTAAAAATCTTTAGTTAACCCGGAGAATTTAACTTAAAACCCGTAGCCCGGAGAATGGTCGCCAAACCCGAAGTATCTGGACTCCCTTCTACGGACCTGAACCCTGTTGCGGTAGCACAAAAACCCACATCAGGAAGATGGTACAAAACTGGGAAGATTAAGCTAAACGAGCTTACTGGAAAACATCACCTGGCATGAGACAAGCAAGGCTACCATATCCTCCTACCATTTCCAGTTACAAAAAACAGACCTTCGACTGTTTACAAGGAGTCTACTTTTGTTATCATTTTGAAGACAATACGAAACTTCTCGAATGGTTAGGTCAGACGGAGTGGCGATATCGGCGGTAGCCTTGGTGTTTGGAACGTATGGGCGTGGCGCGTGCGTTATTGTTCTTAGCGACAAGCAAACTTTCTCATAGATACGTTCCAAACAGAGTGCACCTGCCGATATCCCCACTCCGTCTCACCTACCCATTCGAGAAGTCTCGTATTCGCTTCAAAAAGATCACAAGAGTAGACTCCCTGTTAGTCTATCTCGTCATCTTTTTGAAGCGAATGCGAGACTTCTCCAATGGTTAGGTGAGAGTGGGGATATCGGCGGTTGCCCTGTGTTTGGAACGTATGGGCGTGGCGCGTGCGTTATTGTTCTTAGCGACAAGGAAATTTGCTCATAGATACGTTCCAGAGGGAAACCGATGATATCCCCACGCCGTCCACCTAACCATTCGAGAAGTCTCGCATTCGCTTCAAAAAGATGACGAGAATAGACTCCCAGGTCTCCTTAGAGGACATTGTCCACTGAGATATAATCTCACAAACATTGGACTGGTAAACAACGCAGACTGTAGATTCTGCGGGGGGTCCCCCCAGACAGCGGTACACCTATTGTGCGAATGAGACGCTCTAATATGTACAAGATAAAACCACTTGGGAGCCGCCATCATTGAACCAGCAAAACTGACACAACTTACTCCTCGAACAATTACTGACTTCGTGAAAAGGCTCAACATCGAAGGACGGGAAATACAACAGATCTTTTAGGTCAAAGTTTATCGAAAGGCAAAAATTTCAAACGACCCAACTCAACCATACCATACCATTTTATTTATCTCATATCCAAATATGGAAAGGGTGCAATACTTCATGAACACTATAGCAAAAGCGATATTAGGAAGAGCTAATTGCAGATTATCGTCAATTTTCAGTAAGATCTCAAGCTGCACATCTTCGGTTAATTTTGTGTTGGGACGGCCAGTTTTTTGAAAGATTCTTCATAGTAACGTGTTCTAGAAATTTAATTTCTATTCTACTGACTGTAGATTGGCTTATTTGACGATCATGATATTTTTCTCTGAAAAGTTGATAATTCTTGATGAGTTATAATTCGATTTACATATCCAATCATTATTAAAACTTCAATTCTTTGTTGTTTTGTCAGAAACGCCGGCAAAGAAAATGTTTATGCAACACGAAAGTGAAAATAATAACTAAAAATGCCGTAACAATATTTCAAAAACCAAATCAAAATTAAAAGTAATCCAAATCCAAACTAAAAGCAAATCCGAATGAAATCTCAAAAGAGATGAAGATTCTCACACGAGAAAGAAATTATAAACATACTTAGAAGTGAAACGAGTAAAATAACAAATCACATTCATCTTTACTAGTAAAACTTTAAGGCTGTTTTTCTTGATTATTTTCTAATGTAACCTATTCAATTTGTATACTGTTGAATATAGATTAACATGTTACCAAAATAAAAATATAGTTGCCATTGGAAAAGGAAGGTATATGTCTTAACTTCCAAAAAATATAATGGAAGAATCTGAAAATAGCTTCTGTGATGTCAATCGATACACTCTTTTAGATTTTTGTTCTATCGCAAACATTCACATTATAACCAAGTTAGTAACTGAACTGAATGTCAATATTAATATATTTTCTTGCAAATATTGTACTATAACACAAACAGATATTTGGTGCATTATAAGTTCCCTTGGAGGAAATTTTAATTGAGATTATTTCAGAATATAACGCACTAAAAGTAACACGCAGCAGCATTTACAGCAGCATTTAATTTACAGTTTTTTCAGGTTTTCTGCATATTTTGTAAATACAAATGAAACCAATTTTTCTACAACTGTATAAAAGTAGACCAATGGTTTCTTCACTTGTACTGTAGTCTCTAATATACTATGGTAGCAAGATTATGTTGTGAGCATCAAGAATAAGGCTTCAAGAATAAGGGGAAGTTCCTTTGCCGATATTTGCAGTACTCTAAGGAGAGCAACAGCGACAATAACTGGTACTAACTGATTTCATTGTATTTTATGGATTTACGTCATTATCTCTATAGATCAAGATACAACAAGAACAGTTACAACGAGTTACAAAATCTGCTAAGAGAGATTCCCAGTTTTGATGCCAAATTACATTATCATTTCATTGTAGCAAGTAATTATACGTGTAACTGATTTAGTGAAACAGCTTGAGACACGTGTCATTACATATTTCCCGCCGTACTAAATATACCCACACGACTTGGACTATGCACGTACACATAGTAGCATAGAGGTGCGACAACGAGCGCTCGTCCGACGTTTATTTCGAAATACCCGACGTGCATTTCGCATCGTCGTTGTCGGTCTGTTGGCCGGTTTGCGGGCCCGCGCGTTCCCCATAAAATAAATCTCCGTCCATCAATTACTCATGTAATTGTTTTGGCAACAACTGTTACTTGGTCTATTTGTGCTTAACGTAAATTCTCTATCCGCGACACAAATTGCGGCATTAATTTCACCGAATGGTAAACAAATAATTTACACGCGCCATCTATACTTAGCCGGGCGATATATTTTATCAACTTACAAGAATATATAAGCCAGACGACATTTGCCACAGTTGTACGTAGAAGAGCTATGATGGGCTTACATTATGTAAGTTTTGCTTGCAATATGTTCTTGCAACGACTTTGCGAGTAAGTAATTTTCTTTAAACAGCATCTAAGCGTGTCATGCTGAATTTTGCAAAATTCGACGATATAACACCTACGGCGCAGCTCATAAGTGTACTGAAAATTTGTTATTTTTTTAAATACATTTTAGCCCTTCTTGCAGAAATTTGTACCACAATTTATGTAAACATTGGACCTGCTCAAATTAATATATGTAACCATAGAAACCACGACTTTCAGCGTCTTTCAGCACAATATTTCAGTATCGAATTGATACGTACCCTTCCTGCAGGATATGTAGAAATTAAATAAAAAAGGACTAAATAATTAAGTTAAATATTTTAAATGTAAATTTATGTAATAATACACAATGTAAGTAATAAATAATTATTGATTTGTCAGTGAACAAATCAACTATTCAAACAAAGTTCTGCATCGTTTTGTAACGGTTAACTGTAACAATTGTTTCAATCATCCCCAAAAATAAAAATCCATAATCGTCAGATCAGGACTAAGTGCTGGCTATAAAAAGGGTCATTTATTCCAGTCCATTTTTAACGAAATTGTAAATTTAACCATTCAACCAATTTAAGGGTAATTCCTCAAGTTGTTAATGACAATGCTGTGAAGAAACTATTTGTTGCCATTTGTTGAGGTCATCCGTAAATACAATAAATTCATGAAAATTTCTTTTATCGTCGTTGGCATCAATGTATTGGGTCCATATTGCAAGATTCAAATGAACGTTAATAAAACAATTAGATACCTCTATATTTATTTTTGCTTCAATACAAAAAAAATTATCTGGAAATTTGATAAAAACGCTGATAGACAAAACACTTAAAACTTTGGACCCCTGTATTAAAAAACCCCACACAATGTTGACCAAATTTACAGAACCTTCACATATAATGATATAAACACACAGTTACATAAGACCCTAACTAAATTTCAAATAATTCCGGCATACTTATAGAAATAACAATCAGATACCTAATGAAAAAATTAACCAATTACAGGTATGAAGAAAAAGACAAGAAAAAAACAACTGATCGTAGAGTATACTCTGTAAAATGTTGTAATTGACAGTATGGTTGACGTATAATAATAATTGACGTATACGTTGGTCAAACAGGCAGAAATTTAAAGACATGATTACGTAAACATTCAACGCGAACTTCTTCCAACATCTACCAATATACTTTGGAAACTGGTCAGGAAACGAATTATAAGGATGTAAATTTGGTGCGTAAATGTGACAAAGGATTCAGAATGGATCTACTAGAACAGCTGGAGATCAATAAACAAAAAATCTGATGTGGCGAGGCACGTGGCTGTATCATACCATATAAGTATAAAACATGCATGAGATTTTATTTGATCGAGGTCGGTCGTGTCTGCATTAAAATAAAACCAGTTACAGGATTTGACAGATATTTTTATTCTATTGACAGTAGGTATTGTCAAAACATCAGCGTTTGACACTACATACTGTCATTAGAATCAAAATATTTATCAAGTCCTGGCTAACTAGTTTCAATGCAGTACGAGCGATCTCGATGAAACATTTCCGCTAAAATCTCTACTTTTTTTATGTTCTACATTATGATAAAGACACATCTTAGATACCGGAGCAAAAACTGCTTCTTAAGAATCGGCGTTAAGGGATTCTTAACGCCCGCGCGGGCATTAAGGGTTGCCATGGTTATATGTCAAATATATCAAATATTTGTCATTCAAATTGTAAATTTTAAATAGTAAATGTCAATTATTGGCTATTAAGGTTATATGTTTGGCAATTAATTATCCGTCTTTTGCGCCAGACCATGGTTAAAGCTGAGCCATTTTACGTTAATGGGAAGCCATTAGACAAAATTTACAAACCATTCACTTATAACACAACTACTGTCAAACAACAAAATTCTACCCAAATTTAATGTTTTCCCTGCTTTTAAAAGTTCTACTCAAATTTAAAATTTATTATCCAACTTCAAAATCCCCATTCCTATCATGGATTGTTCTGGTTTACTCGATCAGCTGCTCTAATTGTTCTTCGTCTTACCTAGGCCAGACTGGAAGGAAAATTTCACAAAGAATCAGCGAACATAAAACTAGAAATTCTTCAAATTTATTTAAACACAAATTAGAAACGGGACACAATTTAAATTATGAAAACTTCAAACTTTTGCATAGATGTAAAAAAAGTCGATTTACTAGAGCAATACAAAATCGAGAAACTTAAATCTAATAAAAGTGTCAACCTACTTAACGATCAAATCAATTTTCCACTCCAACCACTTTTCAAATACATGCTTCAGTCTGGCCTGTGAGAGACGAGATAGATACCAGTAATCGTGTGTGACGCTGGTTGCATACTTATAGCACTCGTCGTTATTTTTCCCATTCATTTGCGTTCACTCTCCAAACGAGACACATGACGCCAGTTTTTGTTATATTATTGTAATTCTATTTTACAATAGTTATTTTTTAAGATGTAGTATTGTACTTGACTTTAATTCCCACAGGAAGCTTTATCTAATTATTGGTTCTTCTGCGTTTTAGATTTAGGCTGATGATGATCATTAATTGATCGAAACCGGTACCTATTTTTTTTTTGGGATGTTGCCATGTGCACAAAACCTGTTGGCTTGTCTGTGCGGCGGTCGTAGAGATGGAGTATTTTTTTTTAAATCCCTGCCTGACCTGGGCTTGAACCCTGGCCTTCATAGTGGAAGGCATTCGCCTTATCCACTAGGCCACCTCCGCTCTAAAATAAATAATAATCAAAAGATCAAAGAGGTTTTTATTTTCAACACCTAAATGAATTATCTGTATTGTCACTCATCAATGTCACTTATTGGCGATTTAGGTTATAAGTTTAACAATTAATTGTATGTATTGTCACTGAACTCCGAACTGTTTGTATTGTTATTCAACTCCGTAGATACGCATGTCACTTGAAAACGTCAAGATATTTATTAAATTATTTATTAATTATTCAAACGGAGGAACAAAACCATTGTAGGACATAAAATTTTGTATGTACCAAGGGCATTACTTGATGTTTATTCCCTCGGGCGACTTAAAAAGCTCGAGAGCCGATAGGCCCTCGAGCTTTTTAAACTGTCACCCTCGGGCATAAACACCCGTTTAATGCCCTTGGTACATAAATAAGTATTTTAGAACGATTACAATACTTTATCATAGTATGTACCAAGTAAAAACAGTCAAATACCATAAAACTGAAGTAACAATTCGATAACAAACCAGAAAAAACTATTCTCATCACGCTAAACCAAACACTCAGTGCACAGTGCACACCAAAGCACTCGGAATGTCCAATAGCTATTTCAGTCGCAATATTTCATGTAGATAGCGCAAAGCATGCGTTTCCCTCTATATGTCCAGTTTAATTAATACTAAAACGCACACCTGAACATTGTAAATGTTTATTTTAATCTTGCCGCGGTACACCTAAATTCAGCGCACCTCGTGGAAACATTTACGTTTATGCTCCCGAACCGCTCAATTAAAACTTGATTTACGCGCGAAATAATTAGTATTCGTTTTGTACTGGTTCGGGATAATTTACGTCCGGATGGAGATCACAGAAGGCGGTGCATCGAGTCGCGGACCGTTTGAGTTTTCATCTTACATATATTTTACGATGTACCATGCCCTGTTCCTTCGAGCTGATTTATGACGATGTTATTTGCGGCATTGACGCTGAAAGTAATGTTGGTCCCTTGGAATGGCTGATATTTTAGCTGCAGGTTATGTTGAACTTGTGGTGATGACTTTTTGTCGTAATTGGATTGAATTCCTATACCTAGCTAAATCTTCAAGGTAGATATGCAAATTCTATGGCTAGATTTGTTATTTGGAACATATATCCAACGTTAAGTTTTGGTTACAAGCTATCTACTACAAGATTTGGTTGGAAAATTACAGATTCCTCACTTTATTCCATTTGCTTATTTTGTAATAATCTTGATGTTATGCATATTCATTATAAAATATCAAAAAAATCTTTTAACACAAACGAAATTTTAAACCTAATTTAGCAAATTTATTATGGTTAGTTAAAATTTTTTTTTCTAATTTCATTAATTTCAATTCATTTTTCTTAATTTTTACAGACCCTACTTCTTTGTTTACGAGAAAAAATTTAATGATGCCAGGCACATGACTTTATCATACTATACAGCAGTATCAAGCGCAGATGATCTGACAATAGTTTAAATAGACTCAAAATATCTGTCAAATCCTGGCAAACTAGTTGCAATGCTGATAATTTTCACGGAATTACAGAAATGGTGGCTCATTTGCAAAATCGTTGAAAAATGCTAAGAGTAAACCTCCAGTTCCTTTGGGCCCTTTTGAACAAAACTTCTTTCAGCTCTAAGTTTAGTCATGAAACTGCTAAATATGGAGTTTCGTCTCGATACCTTTAGTATAGTTGAATCAATTTAACTTTGCGTGTTGTCGAAAGTGACAGTCGTCTGGTGCAATCGACTGTTGTCATTCGGCCAGTGGCGTAGTAAAATCAATTTTGCCAGAGGAAAGGCATACGTATGCATACAGGATAATCGTAGGGAGCCATAACTAAAATTCAAAAGCGACTGTTCACGCAGCTCTTCCTTTAAGGATGTAATGGTAACATGCTTTCCTAGAATTAAATATTGCTAAATGTTATCTACAGGAAGAATATGGTAATGAAATAGCGTACTTGCAGCGTAAGTTTTTGGTTTCCTCCGAGTTCGAGATTTTCTTCTGGTACAAAATGACTCGTTTGCCTCCCTGGCATTTTTAATATTAGATACTGTCGTTTGACTTATTTTTAATGCATCCGCAACTTTCTAAGAAATAATGTAACAATGTTCGCAATAGGGCGAATGGACAATAATTAATACCTGCTGAATTGCATTAAGGGAATTTAGGGGATCCATATTTTCCTTTTCCGCTGTTAAATAGTCTATAAGATTGGCCACAAACTGTTTCGTTTAAGGATTTAAATATTTTCCCGGCATTTTAAAGTGTGATACCAGCACAACTGATAGTTACCCTGAATCTCCTGTCAGCGACGCCGCTGGAGATCCGAACTACCCAATGACCGACGTACTGTAGTTCTGTTTTTCTTCTGCGCACTATTATACATATTAGCATCCGAGATCGTGTGTCTTAGCCAGCCGAGACATACGTCCAACATTAGTGTCATAGTTTAGCATGCCGTAGAAAGAGTGGGAATGCATTTAATCATATCGTAACTACCGCATGTCACTTGTGATAACACGCAAAGTTAAATTGATTCAACAGACATTTTTTTTACAAACTTAGAGCTGAAAAGCTTTTTGTTCAAAAGTCCAAAGGAACTGGATGTTTACTCCAAGCATCTTTCAAGGATTTTGCAAATGAGAGGCCATTTCTGCAATTTCGTCAGAATAGTTAAATAATAAATTAAAGTAGAGCAAATTTTGTATAATTTATGTCTATGTCATTTTTTGGAAAAATTAATAGTTTAGCAGCATGAGCAAATTGTATTGGATTGAGATCGGTCGTCTCTGCATTAACATAAAACTAGTTAGCCAGGATTTGACAGATATTTGTATTCTAATGACAGTAGGTAGTGTCAAACGCTGATGTTTTGACAATACCTACTGTCAATCGAATCAAAATATCTGTCAAATGCTGGCTAACTAGTTTTATTTTAATGGAGACACGACCGATCTCGATCAAATAGAATCTCATGTAGCTAAACTATTAATTAACTAAACTATTAAAGAAAAACATTTTTTTTATATAACGGTAATAGAAAATGTTATACATATTTGTACTGAAAACCTATACTTGGCGTAATTATACATACAGTGAGCGCGTAAAGTATGGAAACATAACAAAATCTCAAGAACGGTTTGCTATTTTAAAAACACCTCGACCAATTCGATTTATAATTATAAAAATACACCTTAATATAACAAATTATTTTTTCCTTCCATTGTTTTTAACAGATGACGTCATTGGCATTTTTTTAAAATGAGAACCCTTAATTTTTTTTAAATGATTTGACAGATCTTTTAGTTGTCTTAATTACATAAGAAAATTTTCGAGAAAAAGGCAATTGAAGGTTATGAAATAAAGGTGACGAAATTCCGGAACGGCTCGATCGAATTAAACGAAATTTTGGAATTAAGTATTTTGCAACCATGTGAAGTCACTGGCGTTATTATCGTTGATGCAACGTTTACAGTTTCTGAGATATAACTTCAAACTTTTGAATTTGAAATAGATATTTTGACATTTTCTCTTACAGTCTTCATTATTATATCAAAAACATCTAGAAATTAACAAAAACCTTTATTAGTTAGGTCTAAAAATTAACAAAGAAATATTGATAACAAAACATTATTACATTTTCTACTGCAAACTACTCTAGTTGGTTTATGAGGATTCTCAGCCATTGACAAGAACACATTGTTTTAAATTTGATCGGTTTATTTTTTGTTGTTGTTATTTTTTGTTATCAATTTTTTCTTTGTTAATTTTTAGACGTAAGTAATATTTTTTTGTTAATTTCTAGATGTCTTTGATATAATACTGTAACAAGCGTTGAACAGGCAATGGAAGAATGTAACAGAAAATGTCAAAATATACAGGGTGTTCTATTTCAAATTCAAAAGTTTGAGGTTATATCTCAGAAACTGTAAACGTTGCATCAACGATAATAATTCCAGTGACTTCACATGGTTGCAAAATACTTAATTCTAAAATTTTGTTTAATTCGGTAGAGACGTTCCGGAGATTTTGTCACTTTTATTTCATAACCGTCAATTTTCTCGAAAATTTTCTTATGTAAGGCCATACAAATATTATGCTCGCATTAAAAGATCTGTCAAATTATTTAAAAAAAATAAGGGTTGTCATCTCAAAAGTGTCGATGACGTCATCTGAACCAATTGAAGGTAAACAAAATTAATTTGTTATCGTAAGGTGCATTTTGATAATTATAAATCGACGTGTTCGAGAATTATTTGAAATAGCAACCCGTTCTTGAGATTTCACTGTATATGCTTATAAAACATTCGTAAAAAATTAAATTAAAAACACTTGAAGTTTAAATTAAACTTTTTGGATAAATCCTGCTTGAATGCCTACGATATATGAATCTTCTTCTTCAGAGTTCACGCTGACAACTCCACGAATTTCTCTACAAATCCTTTGTTTAGAGACGGCTAACAATACTTATTGAGTTCCCTATCTTCTATAGCCCAGGCAACTTTATGAAGAAGACCATCTCAGCGACCATCGGTTAATAAACAACACCGTCCACACCTAAGACTATGTAAAGTATTCACACACACACACACCAACACATACATCGGCAAATGTGCATATTCGTGTAAATCCGTGTTATTTTCAGCGTCTTCGATCAGCGGCTAGCTTGCGACGCCGTAAATTTAACGCATTCTTAGCTAAGGCCGCAATACTCACAACGGCCGCAACCGGTGAACCGGGCGACCCCTCGTGTCACGTAACATAAACTAAAGGCGTCGTTTAAACTTATCAGTCTGTATCTTTGTTTTGTAAACGCTACAACTTACAAGGCGCTACGGGTTTTCTTTCGACTCTTGCTTCGGGGCGAATTGTTTATGGTGCGGTTTCGTGTATAATTGAATCGATCGCATCTCGATCTGCGCGTCGCTACTCGGTCGCTATCTCTTCTCTTCGGCATGGCATTCCGGTTCTCTTATGCGCGGTCGCGGCGTTTTCGCCGCTGGAATCGGCGTAGACCAGCGTTTCTCAACCTTTTCACTCTTGTGGAACCCTTGAAATTGGGTTGGAACCCGGCGGAAACCTCATAAAAAAATATTAGACAGTGTCCTTCACTCCTTCCCAATGACATTTCCAGAAAAGAATATACTGTGAAATATGTGTAAGGCATTTTTACGGGATCAGACAACCAGCCACCTGTCTGTAATGAAACGCACTTCAACGGTTGAAAATCACTTACTAAGTTAAATTACTGCGGTGAAATTACAGCACGTTTCCTGTGAAATATCAAAAATATTCTGTAAAATTACGGCAACAATGCTGTATTTTGACAGGAATATGTATGTGGAATATGAGAATTCTGAAAAAATACAGGATTATAGCTGGTATCAAATAACCAGCGATGTTAATTCTTCTTTTACAGCATTTTTTGTTGTTGTTTATTACATATTTTTTCTGTACCTCTACAGATATTTGTCCCTTTATATAAACTCCTATGTTCCTTTCAATTCGTTTAACAATTACAGCCCTATCAAGTATTATCAAAGAAAGGAAAAGTAAGTTCAAATTTAAGAAAAATGCGAGGACGAAGGATACAAACAGTACTTTTAACAATGATTAAATAAATTCCTTAACAAGTTTAACAAAAATATCAGAAGTAAAAATAAAATAAATACAAAAATGAAGTTTATTCTCAGTCAAAAGGTTCATATGGACCTATTGATAAGAAGATAACATTAGAAGTTAGCGCCATTTAAAATAAGGTTTTGTTAATATTCCAAACAACTGTATATTTTTAAGGCATTGAAAAAAATAAATAAGTCGACATGAAACATTTTACTCATAATGACATAACAACATACATTTTCTGTACCTTTACAGATACTTGTCCCTTTATATAAACTCACATGTTCCTTTCAATTCGTTTAAAAGTTACTGCCCTATCAAGTATTACCAAAGAAAGGAAAAGCAAGAATTAAAATAAAAAAAATGCTAGAACGAAGGATACAAACAGTACTTTCTACAATAATTACATAAATTCCTTAACAACTTCAAAAAATATCAGAAGTAAAAATAAAATGAATAAAAAATTAAGTTTATTCTCAGTAAAAAGTTTCATATGGACCTATTGATAAGAAGATAACATTAGAAATTAGTGCCATATAAAATACGGTTTTGTTAATATTCCAAACAACGGTATATTTTTAAGGCATTGAAAAAATAAATAAGTCCACACATAATGACATTCACGTCCTAAAAATAACCTTTTAAAATAATCTTTTGGTTTGTGGGATCACAATGGGGTGTGTTTGCGTAGTACCAGACACGGATGGATGACAATTCTACGGCTAGAATGCGACATAACTTTGATCGGCCGCGAAACGCAATTGCTGTGTTCAGTCTGTTTGTTTTGTTCGAAGGATATCGCTTTGCAATCATAATGTTTGTAAATCCGCATCACATTTCTGGCGTAGTTACGTACTAATCTCTCTAAGTTTCAATTGATAAATATTCGTACGTACATTTGCAACCGTATTTCAGTCATGCGCGATCGGCTATGCACCAGGGCAGGGTCTTAGACGATTTCTTCAATACAATTTTGTTGGTACTTAAAAGTTTTAAATAGAATATACGTTATTTGATCAAAATTACTTCTCTGTCCTTGGCCGGATATGCTCCTTCAAGGTTAGCCGTTATTTCTGAAACACCCTGTATAACAGATGATTTCTAGAGCATTGAATATAATTGAATAGTATATGGTCATTGTTATATTTTCTTTTATAATTTGTTAAATCAGAAAAAGCTTGGTCATACATACACAATGTTGAAAACTACACTAATACAAGATAATAACAACCCGAGGCGAGAATTTAATGTTAAACCACCAAATTTGAAGTAAAAAATACGAATTAAGTTTTAATTTTGTTTACGTTGCCAAACTTTTATCAATACTTACTTCTATACTTTCTATATATACTTTCTATACTTCTATACTTTACTATAATTATTTTTTAAAAAAATTTTTATTGTAGCTCGATTGTGAATAGCCATAGAAATTTTCGCCTAGAATTGCAAATAACTCTGTATATTTATTGATTTTCAATAAATGGTACCGACACAATTTCTGTCACAGTACATAGCTCAGAACTTGTCTGGCAACAGGTTAGTTAGTAATCTTATCTGAAATGTACGATCATATTGAAATCTACAACCCACAATTCTGATCTTCTCCTAAAGTCAAGTTTCCATTATTAGCAGCAAATTAAAATTTTAGGTTTATTTTGTAGCACATTTGGAGAGGGAAGAATATTGAAAAGAAATCTCGCGGAACACCAGGGTTCTGTGAAACCCCGGTTGAGAAACGCTGGTGTAGACGCTAGGCGCACATACACCGCGTGCTATGTCACGATGTGTGTGTTTATGGCGGCCGATTATTTGTTTATTATTTCTAATTCGCCGATGGATGTCGGCTTTCGTCGTGGGCAAAGCACGCAAGTGGAACGATGCTGTTCTGCGGTTGTATTTTACCGAAGTATGCTGATCTGAACATTCGTAGATACTTTGATACAATGAAAACTATGCATTTCAACTCGGTTCCAACTCTGAGTTTTGTAGGGTTATCAAAAATAATTGTGGATAGTTTAAATTACCAGCTCAAGAAGCTTGTTGTTTTATCAATTCTAAGGTTAATTGTTGAAGAATCTCTAACTTTAGGAACAAACATTTTATGCACTTGAACTATATAACTTTGTGCACCTTGAATTACCTTGGAAACTTGACGTTGACGTTAACTTGACTTTAAACTTGACTTGACTTGACGTTAAATTTTTAAAATTTCTGTGGATATTTATATATTCTTGCTTAGAATAGTCTGTAATAACGTTTGCAATAGGTATTAAAGTTAGAAAAAGTCGCTACACGTCAGCAAGAACCATTTAAAAAATACTAGTTACTATTCGAGGGTGGTATGGAACATATCCGTCAATAATTAAATTTTAAATATCCGTACTTAATAAATTAAATTTTTATGTGGTATGATTTGATTACCAAAAATCTAAATATAAGAATTTATAGGTTAATAATATAATATAATATGCTTCTCCTAAAACATTTTCAGTTATAAGGATTTATACAATATAAAAAAGTAAGCTGAAAATACGATTTTATGTTGTGGTAAAACTATTACAGAATATTTCATAATAAAAGAAAATGTGTCTTGCGGCTGCTCCCAATTGCTACCAATAGAGGTGGTTAATAACAAAAAAGGGCAAACAATTTTGGAACATATGAAGAACTATAATAAAAACTGTATATATTTTTGAATTAGTTAAAATTACCCATTACAGCACTCTTGCATTTTTGTTGATGTTGCACAAAGGGTAACTTTTCTTTAAAGAAAACGTTAGCATTTTAATGGCATTTTTTGCCTTATTCTTGAGGATAGTATGACTCTCGGGTTTTCTTCACTTTTTGAAAGTTGACACCTTGGTGATCAAAATACGACAAACAAAATAGAAAAAAAATATAATTATTAAATAAAATTATTTGGTTGCACTATTGAGAATCTTTTATAAAGATTTTATTCGAATTAATTATAATAACTTCCTTCCCTATTTTTATAGCAAACTCCCTAACACACATTGTATTCTACGCTATCTAATCTCAGACCAAATGAAAATGTTTTTCAATAATATATGCATTAAATCTATAATCTTGAAACACTACTTGTTATAGATAACTTGTTATAATAAATAATTTGAGTGATTTGGGCACCACTCGGTAACCAGTAGAGTTAGAAATAGAGATGGGCATTCTCGGTCATTTCACTGAGCCGGTTCAGTCGAACCGGTTCTCTGAACCGGTTCCCTAAGATGACCCATTCAATCAGACCCGTTCAAAATGAACGACTTTCATATGGACCGACCGAGCGACCGAACCGGTCAGAATTAGCGAATTTCATATAGGTTATAGACGGATCTAGCGAACAAACCGTTCAAATGAACGAGACACAGGACGCGCGCATTGCTGTTATGAATGTTTAGTTATTTTTTATTGTTTCCATTTATTTTCCTTTATATAGTTTCAAACTTTTATATTGTTTAATAAATTATATTTATTGCAACTAATGGTTTACATTATCTACTCCAGATTCAATATAATATTCCAAAAATATTTAAAAGTAATTACAGTGTAGATATACGGTACTTAAACATATTAGAACGCAACGAAAATATTAGGGCAGATCCATATGTTGACGAATCTTCATTCTTCAATCAAACCAGAAATAAACGAACGAAAATAACTTTTTATAATACTTTACGCGGCACTGGAAAAACGAACACGTGCATCAAAGCCGCCGCCGCGCCAGCGCCGGTCGTCGCAGAAAGCTGGCCTGTGTCTGGCCTTAAGCCGTTTATGCCTTGAGCAGGAGTGAGCCGAGTGCATAAACGCCGTGAACGAACGACGCGAGGTGAACGGGTGACTTTGCTAGCGGTGAGTCGGTTCGAACAGTTCAAACATTTGAACCGTTCATTTTGAACGGTTCGTTCGCGAACGACTCATCCCTAGTTTTCTATGTGAATTCATAATCAGCGCACTCATTTTGGTAGCATCGAGAATTCGGAGAGAAGATATGGGATTTTTATCGAAATTTTTGCCAGTAACGTGAGCAAAACTACCTCCAATCCAATTTGGGTTATGTTCCATAATACAGTTTTTCTTTTTCATGATACACTGATTACGCTGGTGTAATTAGATTCTTTCTATCTGGAACAGTACAGAATTAATGCATTCCCAAAGTACCAAAAAAAAACAGAGCAAATGCCACGTTTCACTACACAACAATTCTGAATATGCTTAAAACGCAAAACTCCTAATTTTGCATTTTCTGGACAAACGCTTTACGGGAAACCCGAGCCCACCGTTGAATTCAGCAGAAGTTTTTCGGCAATCTTTGATAGAACTGGGAACACACGAACTGGTTTTAAATCAGAGAAACTAGCAAGAGTCCGAACAATTCACATGGGCTTTACAATGGCATGCTTCCATACAAACTTCCTGCAACATCTACGTATATATTTAATCCGTTCGACACAATAAACTGAATATCGTTTTAACCATTAGATGTACAATATATCAGGCTCAAGTAATCCAATAGTACCTAACATTACCAAAGTATTTATAATCCTATCAATCTTAACTCTGAAATGGGTAAAGGTTTAATGAACACTGATATCCACCGACTGACTGTATATTCGGACAAAGGGTCGAACTGGACACGTAGTCGGCGGCAAGGAGTAAGGAGTGGTCGGAGTCCTGCCACGGTCGGTCGACCGCAGACCACGGCCTGACGCTTGCAAGGATCCTTGTTCGCAACGGTGATTATTATTCATAAAGCTCGAACCGAAAGCTTGACCGGTCCAGGGGCTTGGTCAAAATTAATATCTGGTACTTACACACCGAGTACAGGATTAAGATGGGTCTGCGACCATGCCGTCAACGCTTCAAATTGAAATTCGCTTAATACCCCCGGCAAGTGGTGGACCTTTTTCGGAGTAATTCTCCGCTCTTATCCATATTCATGTACGCGCGGCGTTTATCTGTGTCCGTACGTGCGAACGTGTTTGTTCATTAACAAGATTAAATTGATCCTCTGGAGATATTTTCGTAGTTTATTATAAATTATTCATTTCGGCGCGGAACGTGTTAAAAAGTTAACCGCTTCAGCAGTGGGATGAACACGGTGACGAATAATGCTATAAAGTACTCTTAAGCTGATTAATTGCTTGATGATAGCGTTATAAAACCCTAAAATGACGTAGGTATAATTGGTAGTAAAGCAAAACAGTATTTTGTGGGTGGACCGCTAGTATTTAGAAAGTAATGTGGATTAAATATTGTGGTATACTTGTCTTTAGTAGTTAGAAGTCACCTAAAAAATGTTATTATGTAAATTTCAGAGAAATAAATATAAAGTTCGATTAAACAGAAAAAGGTGGTTGCTATTAAACAATATTTGGTTGATGTAAAATCTAAAAATGTTGTCTGGTAGAACTGAATAAAAATATTCACACGTGGCATAGCAATCATCAGATTTTACTTTACCAATCTTGACTGTAAGTAGTCTTTGCATTAACTAAGATTGATTAAAGTAATAAGCTTCCTTTGAGAAGCCAAGAGCAGTCAACTTTTTAACACAAAAATATGCGAAATGGACGACATAACTTCAAAATGGTACGATAAAGATCGAACAAATTACCTTTTTAACACAGCATCCTAATTGCTGCACACAGAAAAGTGATCTCTCGAACGAAGAGAGGATTACTTGGATGAAGTAGTTGGTAGGTTCGTATATACGCGGGAGATTATTGACTTCAACCAAGAAATTTTATTTCTTGGAATAACTACTAGATATAAGAAAGTTGTTACTCTGGTGAAGGAAGTAAACAGTCTTCAATGAAGTATATATTTTTATTCCCGGTAAATATTTTTAGCTACTTAATGTAAGAATTTTAAAGATTTGGCACAAATACGTTTTCCATTGCTAATTAACAAGATAGGTATGTTATATTTACTTACTCGTTCTAACCTGTTGCCTGCCTTAGATCAAATTACTCCGTGTTGAAACGTTTATTGTACACTAATCACATTCAGAAGGCACATCCCCTACGGGTACTTCGTTGTTGTTTTCGTACTAGGTTTCGCTCCTTTACGGCGAGCCCTACGCGCGGGCGCGCGAGCTTTGACAAAATCACGATGCGCATATTTATTCCACAGAAAGGGATTACTTGAAAGAAGTGAGAATCACTTCAGTTAAATAATTGGTGAATTTTATACAGTAAACAATACTTACTTATAATAAATGTCTTATATTTTCTTAGATCAAGCAACTACGCACTTGGATGGATTTACTATTACTTCGTTGGAGAAATTGACATTTTTGGGACGAAAAATTGTATTATTTCTTTCAATACAATATTGGTTCTTATAAAGAGAGCATTTATTTGTCGACAGCATTTATCTGAGAAATTATTTTACTTAGATTGAGTATGTGGCATTTCTTGTATATACCTAACTTTCTACATCCAAGTAAATATGCATTTGAATCTAGTAAATAAATTCAAGAAATTATGTTTTCTCGTTCCAAATAATCACTTTTCTGTGCGTGGGTGCGATTGCCATTACTGTCCTACATCAGTGGTTCTAAAACCGGTGCTGCGCTGAACACTCGTGCTCCGCGAGCTTGTTGCAAGTGCTTCGCAAAACGACAAATCTAACAAGAAACACAGGTAATTTTTAATTTTTGCAAAAATGTAAAATGTTTTTGTATTGCAAGAAAATGCGTGCTAATGAATTTTAATTTTTTGAGAAAATCTTTATCATAGTTGAATTTTAAAACAAGGAGATTGTTTTCACATTAGAATGCGGCATTAAAACACGCTCACCAGCATGTTGCAACGTGTTAGGTGTTATATGCTGAGAAATTTGTCTTCAAGTTTGATATTTTTTTTATTATTATATTATGTCAAATTTCTGTGATACTTAGTATGTAGTTTTTAAAGTGTTCTATCATAGGATTCTTCCAACACGAAGAAAACATCGTTCAGATATCATTTTTTTAGTGTGTATAGATCAACATTCAACCGACACGGTCCTCCATCTATGCTAGTCATGCAAGCAGGTTAATGCCAAATATCTAGTGGATCATAATCAGTAAAGCAAATGGGTAAATTGTCTCAATAGTGCAGAGATAATAATAATATTTATGTATTATTAACACAATAATTAACATAATAAACAATCTAACTTCAACAAAACTAAAAATTAAAACAGTAACAATTTACAAACAGTAATAAGTGTGAATCAAATAAATAAATACTTCTGTACACAATACAATTAAAACATATCAAACTAATTAAAACAAGTGCGTACAGCTCTTCTACACATGTCACATAAAAAATTATACAGGGATTTCGTAATTTTGTTCCTAAAATGCACATAATAAATATGAGGGAAAAGCACACTCAATGTAATTGAATTCCTTTAAAATTTTTCTATTTTCCTCGTCTACATATCACCCACATTTTGAGTGTGGATTTATTAAGATTTATATTAGTATTAAGCTCTGCCAACAATAAGCAAATAAAATTACTT
This sequence comes from Aphodius sticticus, assembly GCA_963966075.1. NCBI lineage: Eukaryota > Metazoa > Arthropoda > Insecta > Coleoptera > Scarabaeidae > Aphodius > Aphodius sticticus. The sequence continues at coordinate 15,143,172 of OZ014506.1, forward strand.
GAGTAATTGCTAATATAAAGAATCCAGCCAAACTTGCTAATTCTTTGACTAATTTTGAAGGTTTTGAAAGTTTTAATTAAATCTAGGTGATCACCAGGTGATAGTCCACGAACAAACTTTTGTGGACCCAGAAAATCAAAACATACACGCACAAAATGTGGAAAATATGTGGATAAGTGTAAAAAGAAAACTTTGGAAGGAATTCGGTACATTGAGAGCGCTTTTACCTTCAAAAGTATTTACAACTCTGGAGAAAAAAATTGGAAAATTCCCGTATATTTTAATAATTTATTAGATATGTGTTAGAGCAGTTCGCATTCAAGGTTTGAATTATTGTATTCAGAATAAGTTTTTTACACTTTTTGTTCTTTTTTATTGTTGTTTGAAAACTGATTTATCTTTATTAGTTTTGTTGAAGAATGTTTTTTATTTTAATAATAATACACAACTATATCTCTTTTTGTGATTTTTCTGCCATTCTGCCTGTGCATTATGTTGCTAACATAGCCATGAATGACGGAGGACCTTGATGGTTGAACGTTGGGGTTACACGAAGTTGGTCCTCCGCCAATTTTTCTTATGATCCCTGACAAAAGATTAAGAATCACTGTCCTACATGTTGTCTGCAAAGCTATCTACAAAGCAAAATTTGGAGAACAAAATTACAGATAAGCATTGATGAGAAATTATTACTCATACGCCATACATCATTTAAAATTACATTAAAATCGGTGTAATATTCAGGCCCAATTATTGTAAAATTACAATGACAATGTAAAAATACAATTGACATGTAAAATTACATTGATTCTCGCAGGACGAAAAAAAGTGCCATTCCTACCATAAATTCCCAAAAAATTTTTCTGTGTAATAATAACTGCACTCAGGTTAGAATTTGAAATTAAAACCGAGGTCCTGTGTGGTGTCATTCGAAGAATATTTCATGAGGCAGTACAATGAAATTGAAACACATCCCAAAATTATTGAACAGATCCAATAGTTCATAATTCTACCGCCATGCCACCTGGCGGTCTTGTTGCAAAAGTGCCAAGATGCACATTAAAACTTTTGTAGAAAACTTAATTTCTTTAAAATACATACCCAAGATTATATTATTCTAAATAACAAACTGCTATTTTCAGTTCTAAACATAAAACAACCTTGCAGCTCCTTAGTCCTTATTATTCTTATTATTACCACAGCGTAGAGCGTCCAGAGTGAAGGGGTACATTATACAGGGCTACAACAAAGAGGCGTATCCCGTATAAGGCGACGCTTTTATCATGGTCGCCGATATATAAATACAAACATGAGTATTCACCAGATGTCGCCTCGCGTGACGCCCGCTGAAAAGAAGTCGAGAATTCATGAATGGAGTCGGCCTGCCCAGAGGGTACCTAATCAATCAACCCGGGGAAGGTTTAATGGGACCGGTGTGGTGGCGCCACTGGCCGCCGGCCAAACAAAAACAAAACACATCAAGATATCACTGATAGCCCAGGAATCAGATCTCTCGCCAGATAATCGCATTTCATTTCATTTTCTTTCTATTTTTTTTTCCGTTTGGAGATTTGGTTTCTTCGTTCTGGCGGTAAAACCTGAAAGGGCAAAGGAAGGGGTGATTGAACGGGTTTTCGGGGCCGTCCGATGCGATGGTGTGTGTATAAGGTGTCCACGTTGGTGCGACACGAACAAAAAAGGAAAATAATCGACCGCGCTGCGATGAGAGGCGCTGAATATAAAAAAGGTGGAATGGGCGGCGGCGACGCAGAGAGCTCGATGGCGTGGTACAAGACAAAGGGGGAGATTTACGAGTGGTCGCCTCTTCTAATGGGTGGCGCGCCTTCCTTAATTACATCAGCACCTCGCCAGTCGGAACACTCAAAGTCTCATATAAATAAAAGAAACGGCAAACGATTTTTTTGCCGAGCCGGGTCGAGCCTCATCGCTAAAGTAGCGCCAACATCGGTCAGAACGAGAAACACGACCGGTGTTAAGGATCGGCGGCCAACAGTAACTATTTTTTATAGGTTGGTAAATGTATTTTAGGATGCATACTCGTCGGTGACGTTAAAACAATATATTAACCATTTTGGCCATCATTTATTCAAACAAATGCAGCACATTTTATGCAGTTTTCATCTTTGCTCGGAAGTCTTACGTTGTATGACACGAGGTGACCAATTCTTCTTTTAAATTCTAACAACGCTTGGGAAAACCGAAAACAAGCGTTCAAAATACTTCTCGTATGATTGTCTTTCATAATAGTGTTACACTCTGGGTGGCGAAAAAATGGGAACATTATATATTAACAAGGAACTCGACCGGACAATAGAAACATATATTATATTAAAACTTATGTTGCAAGTTTGCCATGTTTACTGAAATTTTCCACAAACAGTCATTTTTAATTCTTGGTACATCCTGAAAGACTTTCTTAAAATCATTCGATTTGGGGACAGTTGAATGAAAAATGTGGAAACATATACAAAGGGGTTTCTTTTGTATCTATGAATGTTTAGTTTTGCTTCAAATGCAAATGCAAGTTTTACAGCAATGTAGCTAGCTGGGCTTGCCAACTCTGCATTGCGTTGATCCTGACCTGTAGAGAAATAGTGTTGGTATGAGAATTTCTACGTTTATCAATTATGTAATAAGAAAACTAGCAAAAAAAGTCGAGAAATTACTGCAAAAAGCTCCAAAAAAATGTAAAACGCCTAAAATCTACAAATGAAAACCGGAGTCTAACGGAGTCCAGATCTTGAATCGTACAGAGAAAAAAATCCAGGAAGAGAGATTATTTATACAGGGTGTCTCACGGAACTGGTACATTAGAAGTTTCTCATGTTCTACTATTTCTGCAAACTTGAAGTTTTGGTATTAGAATTCACTTGATCTGAACTCTTCAGCTAAAATATTCTCAAGTTAACTGTCACGTCCGGTCACCGGACGTTGGTATCAACTTTGTTATTTTAAATGGAATGATATAGTTTTTATTTTATTTTTGGTTTCTACGTATCAAAATACATTATATTTGATAAGGTTTCCATATACCTAAATATCACAATTTTTTAGTTTTTTTAATTTGACTAATTTATGGGTGATTTTCGCGGTTACGTTTAAAATTGGATATCTCGGTTATTATTGAAACTGGAAGTTTCATGATGGGCGGTACAAAACTAGAAACATAGACCAAATAAGGCGATGTTTGGTTCATCATGATATCTTATACAGGGTGTTCAAAATTTACAACACAATAATTGAATTTTCAAACGTAAAATACGATTTTTTTTTCAAATGGAACATCCTGTATACCGATGCGCCATTCGATAGGAAATCTTATTCCCTATCAATCAATATTAGGAGTCCTTATATCTATCTTTAATAGTTTTTGAGATATTGTCACTTTTTCTTTAAATCCATTTTGAATACTCCTGGGTTGGATAAGGCGGCCTTCATATTTTGGCAGATAAACTATTTCATTATCGATAACTTTTCACATCATTTTTATAAATTTTCAACAATTTTAGTTTTAATACTTTTGCTTTAATAATGAGGGACGAATTTAGATACGAAATTTACAACGAAAATTTAAATAGTGATAGATATTTAGAAATTTTGCGAGGATGTGTGAACCATTTTTGCGAAAATCTTCCCCTCAATATTTTACGCGACTGGTTTTATCAAATGGATGGTGCACCGGCATATTCTTCGCATGTGGTATCCATTCAACTTAATCAGATGTTTGACGATAGGTGGTTCAGAAATAGGGGACCCTGGCGATGCTCACCAAGGTCACCAGATTTAAAACCATTAGACTTTTATTTCTGGGGTTATGTAAAAAGTCAGGTCTATTCCACACCAGTTAATACTCCAGAAGAATTAACAAAGAGATAATGGACTTCAGCGACAAGAAATCCGAAGAGCGACGATGACAGAAGTACAGCGAAGAGTTTTAAAATGTTTGGAGCAGCATTTCAAACAAAATAATTAAGGTTTAATTTAAGTTATATATCCCAAATGAATGACTGACAGAAGTACAGCGAAGAGTTTTAAAATGTTTGGAGCAGCATTTCGAACAAAATAATTAAGTTTTAATTTAAGTTATACATCCCAAATATGTTATTTTAGTTTTAACAAACCTTTTCAATGTTTTTCTGTTTTCCTGCTTTTCCAAAGTTGTTACATTCTCTATACATGAAGAATACATCGTTTTGTATTTAGTTTGCATTCCTTTATACTGACAATATCTCAAAAACTATTAAAGATAGATACAGGGAACCCTAATATTGATTGATAGGAAATAAGATTTCCTATTGAATGGCGTATTAGGTATAGGGAAACCTTATCAAAAATGATGTACTTTGACATGTAGAAACCAAAAATAAAACAAATTATATCGTTTCAGAAGTGACAGTTAACTTGAGAATATTTTAGCTGAAGAGCTCAGATCGAGTAAATTCTAATTCCAAAATTTCAAGTTTCCGGAAATAGTAGAACATGAGAAACTTCTAGTGTACCAGTTCCGTGAGACACCCTGTATACGTACTTAAATATGTGTATTTGAATTTACCAGTTTTAGTTACTATCTCTAAATAAAATGTAGATATTAGATGTTTTTAAAAATGTATAAATTATTTCCTTCGTTGCGACTATTTGGTTAAAAATTCTTCAAACTGATTGAAAAGATCAATCTTCGATCACGTTAATCTTTTTATTTGAAAGATCGATCAGATAGCTCAATCAGATCGATCACATCGAAAACATCGATCTGATCGATGGCTTCGATCCAAAATTATCGTCATTTTACGAAAATGTGAAAAACGCGTATTGGAACCATGGAATTCAAAATTATTGAAATTTTCAAAATTGCTGAAATTTTCAGTGCAACTTCTTAGACTAGATGAATAATTGTGGAGTTTGCCAATTAACACAATATACTTACTTACATTACCTACTTACATTACCTTTCCACAGTTACAGTTCCACAAATTACGATAATTGACGCAGACTCTTAGAATTCTTATCCGTGATGTGAACCATTGTAGCTGAAGGTTTTTATACCTGCGATGTTTTCACAGCGGATCCTTAAAAAATTTAAAATACCCATTCTAATGTTTAGGAAATAATCAGTCAATCATTGATAAAAGATGCCGTTTGCAAAATAGATCGAAGAGATTCATCAGATCGAGGTGAATGGTCGTTTTGACCTGATCTGCTCGATGAGCTTGATTGAAATATGTGTTCACACAATGATATCGATCTAGTTAACCAAAAAGTGTCAACTACCCACAATTATGAAACACACGGCACTTTTCGATTATAATCGAAAAGACAGATCTAAACTTTTTCATCTTAAATGGAACATCCTGCATTATTCTAACAAGACAAACGCGATACCCATCATACACGGAATGAAAAGCTTGAAAAAACTATTATTGTCTTATAAAATAGTGCTAATTTGCAAAATAACACCATTCTATATAAAAAAAAATCAAGAATAGTATTAAATTTCTCTCAAAAAGCTACCCATAAGATACGTCTATAAAATCACATCTTAATGTCACCAATTGAACTGAGTCATTTATTGCGACTGTAAACTGGTGTTCCTGACTTCACATCATTAACTGATTCCCAATAAAAACTTGAGCAAACTGTCAACATCGAACGTGATTCTGTCCGAAGGATTTTCTTCGTAAACTAAAAAAGAGAGTTTTGTTTCCGCTGATTCCAAACGGGTTAGAGAAATCAGTCATTTTCCATTTCAGGCCCAGCAACATACGTATCTCCATGTTAGCGGCTGATGCTACATTTCGGAGCACTCTGTAGAACAAGGAAGCGACGCGCCGTCACCTATCAATCTCTAAACGACTTGCCATATGAACAGTTGCAGGTTCAACCATCCTAGGCCACTTACGTTGCGCTTTAAAAGGCATGAGAGAAAATATCAAGCTTGCGTCGCTCGTCGTCTACGAGAAATCCAATTTACTCCGTAGGTCGTCATGTGTGAGCCTTTTCTGCAAGAAAGAGAGTTTACCGGGAGACATGTGTTTCTGCTATAAAACGAGAGCTCTGAATGGTTGGCTGGCTCGCTCTGCGCCATCGTCGGGAAAATAGCCTCGGTCGTTTCTTGCAAAATTGCATTCGCATGAATTTTACATTCGCCATAATCATATTCCATAATTTATGACTGTTACACGTAAGGGTAGGTTCTCCTATTAAAGTTTCTCGCGAAAAAGTAATTTTACCCGACGTTTACGGGCTTAATCTTACTGCCGTTTCTCGCCCCCCACCTTAGTGCCTCCTGAACGACGCTACTTCCTACTCCATAATAAGTATATAACGAGGGTGCACTGGAAGGAGTATCATCGTTAAGTTTTGTGGACGTTTGTAGTATATTTTAAGTACTTTTAATATTAATCGTTTTTACAATTTTTCATTTATCATATCAACTATTCAGGTAAGTCTTTATGAAAATGGTATGCAGTAATATTAGGGCTTCCAATCCCGGACAATATCTCGGGATTTCGGGATTAAAGATTTTGTAATCCCGGGATCCCGGGATTGATCCCGGAATTCGTGAAAAAAAAGCGAAAATTGCCGGATCAAAACGCCATCAGTAAGAAACGTCTAAAATATACTATTTTTTGACAGTATCTTTTCCCCCGAAACTTCATCAATGTTTTCAAATTTTATCTTACAAGTAGAAAACCAAAATTTAAGGTTTTAAAGGTAAAAGGCGTCAAAGTGTGCGTAGTGACATCAACAATAAACAAAATTTAAACTTTTTTAGATAATAACTTGCTCTTGCATCTTACATTCGCTCAAAAATTTAAAATTTTTGTAAAATGATTCAAGAATAGTCACGGCAAAAGAAATTGGTTGATCGAGACAATTTCAATTTTTCTTAATAATGCCAACAAAACATTTTGACAAGTTTTTTTCTTTAAGATAAAATTGTATAATTTTAGAATTCACACATAATCATGCATTTTAAATAAAATATTATTGTTTACAAAAAAAATAACTATAATGATTTTAAAACCCACTTCTAAACGCGTTTTCAAGTAAAGACGTTACTTATGGTTATTCAGTCCAACTTATTTGAATATTAAATATTCAAAAATACATATTCTGGTCATGAGAAATATTAATATTCCGTCTTTGGGTTTTCTCAATTAAGGTTCAAGTAGCCCAATTCATATTATAAAAATAGATTTTTATCTAAGTGCACTTTTTGACAAACGCGAAAAAAGCGATAATTGTGCGATGAAGAAATGTCAAAAATGACCATATGACCGCTGTCACAGCTCATCACAAACTCGAGATTCTTCGTACCTAAATATTCCGTTTCTTTACTTTAAGGTAAAATCCTTAAACTGGAAGAAACTTTTTCGCTGTATATGATTATTATCTATCTACTAATTTTATATTCTGTAGTACAACACTGCATACAGGTAAAAAAATCCGCCACATTTATTTTTTTATTTTTACGTTTTTTTTCTTCTGTTTTAATGATTGTATTTGTTGTTGAGGGTGCAGTAACTAAGAAGACTTTGCAAGTTGAAAAGGTTCACGATTGCCGCCTCCATATGACTTATATCTACTTCTGGCAAAATCTGTTCTTCCTATTATAGCAACATGTTGGTGTAAACATTTTATGCTTGATACTTAATTTAATCAGAAAGGGTGCTGTTATAGACTGAAGTTCATACTTAAATAATAGCAGATTAATTCATTTATTGTAGATAAGTGCTCACATTTCGCCAATTATCAAAGAAATAAGAAAATAATTTAACTTTAACATTTTGGGGATCCCGGGATTTAGATTTAGGATTTAGATTTATAATCCCGGGATACCGAAAAAGCTTATTATTTGTCGGGGTCCCGGGATCCCGTAATCACGGGATTGGAAGCCCTAAGTAATATGCAGCATGCGGTCCTCAATCCTTTTGCAATATATTGACCAACGAGTTAACCCAAACTAACGTTGGTGTCTTTACAATGTTTGGATATCAAAGACAGTTGACAAAGTCAGCAAGTTGCGCCCTTTGTAATAGTTTTTGCAATTTGATGATTTTTCTCTATAAACTAATCTCAGTTCACATGTTCTACTTTCAGATTCCATGAAAAAAGCATACCATCACCGGTTGTCCCTTAAATCAATTTCTGTTTTGTAAATTAACTAGACCATATCGTAATTTCTTAATTCTCAATAAATAAATAGTCACCTAATAATTTTTATTGAAATTTATGTATTTTTTAAAATCCATCAAAAATTTGAAAAACGTCCAGTTTTGATACTTTCAATATGTAATATCCAAAATATTTTTGGATGCCACACGTCCAATACCATTAAAAACTAAATTTAATAAATAATAAGAATAATAAATTTTTCACTACGCATAGCCTCACTTCGTTTCCTTTTCATTCGTTGTTTAAAGTACCCCCTCAATTACAACTCCCGAATTGATGAATTAGATTACATTTATAACCTTGCTTCAAACTACCTTTTCCCTGTAAAACATATTATCAATCGTCTTTTACAACAAATCGTTAACACCTCTGACCCACTTTACATACCTAAAAAAAACCATGACTTAATATATAAACCATTCACTTACAATAACGCCAATTTAAAACAACAAAATTTTACCCAAATTTAACATTTATTCTGCTTTTAAAAGCAATAATACTATCTACAAATTACTTTCGAATGTCAAAAACCCTAAATCGGTTATGCATGAGTCTGGAGTCTACTCAGTCAAATGCTGTAATTGTGATGCTGTTTATGTAGGTCAAACCGGAAGGAAGTTGGCAAAACGGATAGCGGAACACAAATCCAGAACCTCTTCTAACATTAGCTTTGTTCGCTGAGCGAATCCCGAACTAGTTCAGGTACTCTTTTATATTGGACCAATCCGATGTGTCGCTATGATTTCCCTACCATTATCACACAACACATCTGGTCCAATATAAATTACGTCCCGAACACGTTCCGAACGCGCTCAGCAAACAAAGCTATTAATCAGCACAAAATTTCAACAGGTAATTGTATAAAATACAACGAACCTACACTCCTTCACAAATGTAATAAAAACTACAAATTAGACCTATTAGAACAACTCGAGATAGAAAAACATAAAAGAAACCACAACATAACTTTATTAAATGATCAATTAGATTTACAACAAAAGCCATTATTCATGTTTACTTTATAATAATTTTAAAAATTTATTAACTTAAAATATTGTTTTTAATTACCTGACCGGGACGTATCCATTAAATTGTTACTTATTTGTTTTCGTAGATGTTTTCTGATTGTAGATTTAGGCTGATGATGTTATAACCAACGAAACCGGTACCTAAGAAATTATATATTTTACAAAGGAATAGAGGTAGTTTTGTCGTGTATGTATATATAAATTTAATAATTTTACATCAATACTCATTTTATCAATTGTCCGACTGAACATGCTTCTGTTCACAAACTACAGAATCTTTATGGCATGACGCAAGCTTTTGGTGAATCTTATTAGTTTTGGAACACCAGGAGAAACACCATCTCTAGGAAAAGAGAGACCCTAATCTCGCCAAATGCTAGGTTATTTTTCAGTTATTTTTCTGAGAAAATAATTTCTGGGAAGATGCATTATGAGTTCTTAATTTTGGCGATGTCACAAGAGTTTGTTGATACTGTGAATGTTTTGGACACTTGAATTAACCAATTTAATGGCAATCAACTCCATTCAATATTGGATCTTAAGCTTCGTCATATCAAGAAATTCTCTAAATTTATTTATAGAATGAATGCTCTCAAGAACATCAGTGCAGCATTTAAGAAAAAAAAAGAAACAGGAAGCTTCGATCAACACCACCATCGTTTGTATACAGTAGCTCATACGCAATTTAAAATAAATTTAAAACACGTCGTTATTAACCTAACTTATAATTAGCGAATTATAAATTCCTCCGCAGGCGCAAATCCACCGTCGTTATGGGCACCAAGAAATTCAACCAGCGAACGATTTTTTTCATTCCATGTAGCTCGGCTCGACGGCCATTAAATCATACTCTGTATGCACAACTAATCATTATTATTACGAAACAATTTCATCGACATTATTCTCGAATTACCGTAATTTTCATTTAATCACATTAACATAGATTAACATAACGGCGGTATGTCGTACACCCTTCCCCGCATTATGTTCCAGAAGCAGCGATGGGTGATGATAGGCGTTTGAGAAGTAGATGCTATATCGCGATATCGTCATGTCGCACAGTGGTTTGGATATTTGACCCAAAAAGCTGGACAAAATTATTTTTTTCGCCTAGAAGGGCTCTAGATGTGTTGTTTTATTTATGTATAACATTTTATTCTTCATAGTAAGTATTTGAAGGTTAATAACTTAATAAACACAATAAAACAGTATGTACGAAATAGATAAAAAAGCAAACAGTATTAAAAATTTTGCTTCACTGTTGTACACCTCTATTGTAAATTATTTACTCCTACAACATTCGTCATCAGTTATTGGTTTATGTGATTTTATTTTCATTACGTTCTATTGTGTGAAATTTAGAAAAATATATGTGGCATTTCCAATTTAAATGTACAACGTAGACGGATTTAAAATTGAACAATTCCTGTCATTTCTGAGTTAAATAAGAAATATTTTTGTGTCTCTTATGTTGTAAAAAATCCTGAAAAAAGTTTTATTTTTTTAATACCACAAGTAGAGATAGAAAATGAAAGCCAAAAAACAATAATCAGTCTATATTGTCTTGGAACACAGAAAAGTGATTATTTGGAACGAGAAAACATAATTTCTTGAATTTATTTACTAGGTTCAAATGCATATCTACTTGGATGTAGAAAGTTAGGTATATACAAGAAATGTCACATACTCAATATAAGTAAAATAATTTCTCAGATAAATGTTGTCAACAAATAAGTTCTTTCTTTATAAGAACCAATATTGTATTGAAAGAAGTAATTGAATTTTTCGTCCCAATAATGTTAATTTCTCAAACGAAGTAATAGTAAATCCATCCAAGTGCGTAGTTACTTGATCCAAGAAAATATAAGACATTTAATATAAGTAAGTATTGTTTACTGAATAAAAACCCACCAACTATTTAACTGAAGTGATTCTTTCTTCTTTCAAGTAATCCCTTTCTCTGGAATATATATGATATGCGCATCGTGATTTTGTCAAGGCTCGCGCGCCCGCGCGTGGTACTGGCGCCGTAAAGGTCAAAGGAGCCTAACCTAGTACGCAAAACAACAACGAAGTAGCCGTAGGGGATGTGCCTTGTGATTTATTGGGGATGTGTGTTGTGATTTATAGTGTACAATAAACGTTTCAACATGGAATGAACGTATTTGTGCCAAATCATTAAAATTCTTACATTAAGTAGCTAAAAATATTTACCGGGAATAAAAATATACACTTCATTGAAGACTGTTTACTTACTTCACCAGAGTAACCACTTAGCATGCACACAGAAAAGTGATCTCTCGAACGAAGGGAGAATTACTTGGCTGAAGTAGTTGGTAGGTTCGTATATACGCGAGTGATTATTGACTTCAACCAAGATTTTATTTCTTGGAATAATTTTCTGTGTGTATGCATGCTATTTTCCGTTCTATACAGTTCTTTTAAAACGTGCAATTAAGAAACTATTGAACGATATTTACCTCCATAAAAATTATTATTATTAAGCGGAGGTTTTCATGTAATCGGTTGAAAAAATCTTTTCTTTCCTTTCATATGTTGAAACCTTGGAGTGTATAAAATCAGCCCATGAAACAGTTTTTTGATTCTCGCAAGTTTGACGGTTTTATAGCCTATGCCTATGGTATTCTCCGGTCAAAATTTCTTGTATAAAGGCGGCGCAAAGAGATGTGTCTATTCAAATGATAATTTTCAGTAACGCTTTAAATTAGGAATGTGAAATTTGGATACAGTATAGAGAACGTATATATCTAGGTGCTTATGTTGAGTAAATTATTATATTTCAATGAATTCATATAGAAAATGAGTTTTAAAAAGTATCATGTTTCTACCTTCTCTTGTAGATGAGGTTGTCCGATTGACAGTAGGTTATCTAATAAGTTGTTATGGTTATTGTTGTTGTTAATTATACCTTCTTTGTCTGTAGTGTTGACCTGAGGATGATAAGTTACTTATCGAAATCGATCGTCACACGAATTGTTTCTGAATAAAGAAACTTCTCCATATTTTATTGCGTTTGTTTCATTTATCTCATATTGAAATATGGAAAGGGTGGAAGATTTCGTGAATACTATTCTCTTGTAGAATTTATTATACTGATACTACCGAGGCCTTTTTCTAGAAACTCGATCTTTCTTCTTTTTTTTCCTAAAGAAAATACTTTCATTGGAGGCTGAACCTCATAATAAATTAAACTTTTAAATAATTATATTATTTATAACGATTTGAAACCGAAAAAAAGCTGTAAAAATCGATCTTAAAATTCAAACAGCAGCAATTTTGTCAATTTTCAACTTTTTTAAGTAAATGTTGGTTTAGCCTTCAACTAATTCCATCTAATTCCACAGCGCTTTTGAAATTTCGACCCCTGTTTATGTTTTTAGGAGCTATCGTGCACGTCGCCGTCGTTGAGACAAGCACGCCGCACAGGACCTGATACTTCCGACAACAGTATCAACTTCTTGCATATAGTTTTTTATGGTGCTATGTCCTTTTGTACACTAAAGTATGGTAATTATATGGCAAAAAAAATATTGATATCTCTTACAATTTGTTTGAAAAACTGTCTCAAAGTTGAGCTACTTTTTAGATCTCTAGATGAGAACCTCCCCTTAAGAATTATTTCCAAATGGACTCAAAGTAAACCTTCAATGTTCTAGGTTTCCTTGAACACTTTTGAAATTTGATTATCCTTCAATCTGAAACAGTTTCGTTATAGTGGTATGACCCTAATACGCCTGTCAGTTTGCACAAGCTTACTATTGTCTCTCCACAACAATAATCCATTTTTAAGCAATGAACTATGAATGCGAGTAGGCGTTTTCGATGTATTTTCTTGCGCTGAATATGAATCCGTGCCCAAATGGTTCGTATCGGGACAGTTTTTGTGTTTTTCCTAGTTTTTAGTGTGAGAGGTTCACGCCTACAGAGAAACTCTGACATTACTTCAAGGACACAATAAGTAAACAAATTTCCAAGAAATTCATATAAGTACAAAGTTTAGAATCCTTCAAATTCATTTTGAAGAGTCAAGGTCATCGGGGTTGTTTGCTATACATGATGCAAAATGGGAAAATATACGTACAGAATGACATTTACAACATACAATAAGGCATTGGACATAAAATTGTCCAATATCTTGATAACCATAACAATTTGTATATAGATAAATATGATTAAATATGTTCTAAATACCTCTACTATCACGCTTTCAGAGGATTTCATCAAACTACAAGTTTACGAGATAAAAATTAAATTACAAAAAAAAAAACATCCTTAGCTATCCGCAGCAGATGTTGCAGTAGTTGTAACATCAAATAGGTGTACTATAATTCAAACCACTTTAAAAAGCTCAATTAAGGTAAAGTCTAACTAAAACACTTAAATTCTGCATAAAAACGTTATTTTATAACAACGCATGTTCTTAGCCCTGCAATGAACAAAATTGTCGGTAAATTTCAATAAAAACAATTACGAAGGAAAGCTCGTACTTAGTTCCAAAGACCATAAACAGAAAAGTCACGTTCTTCTATAAAACACAAATTGCAACCGATTTCAAAAGCATCAACTCATGTCTCTTTATAAACAAAAAGGCTGTCTACTGGAAAATCAAAATCAGGGGAATCTGGTAAGACTGAAGCTAAGAAGGGGTAAGATAGACGAAGGAGGGTGGAGATTGTGGAGCAAGGAACGGAGCAAGCAGTCCATATTTAATAATTGGCAAAGCCCCGAGGTGTCGCTGTCACAGCAGTTACGACCCTTGCAGCTGGGCCCTATTGCTACATAAACACACTCCAAATGCAAATCACGTTGCGTCGATGGCTCGAGCAACCGTTCGTAGCAAGTAGTTCGTTCCATGGTGTACAGTGTACAGTGTACACTGTACACGTCTCGGTTATATAATCTAATAAGCTATTTTAATGCTGTGCGAACTGTTATTGCCCAGTGTAAGTTTCGCTTGGTCCCTTTGTCAGGAGACGTTGAACGTCTGTATCATATTGCGACTTGTATTATTGGGCTTGATTTCGAATGTTCTCAAGACGTTGACATGGGTAGGTTTGCTTGAACGAGATGTTTAATTTGACGAACACGTTGAAGATATGGTAAGGGTCAGAAGTTCTAGCATGGCTATAAAATAACAATACGATTATATTAAATAAGAAGGAACAGTTTCAGGGCCAGAATCGTTTTCAAATTAATTGTTTCCAATAAAGTTAGCTTCAAAGACGATAGATAATATTTGACATTTCGCTAAACATTTCTGCAGACATAACTAAATGCTAAAAAGCTTAAAACTTGGTCGATGATGTGATGTGGTCTTATAGTAGAGACAAATTAATAATAAACATTACTTCTGCGTCACCTGAAATCTTCTTCCGTTAAAATCACAATTGAATTAAAAGAGAACAATTCATGGGTGTGATCCACTGGAGTAGGTATCAAGAATCCATGTACAGTATCGGAAAACTGGTGTGATGTCTTTTGGGTAGTGCAAAAGAACCTTGACCTTAGCTGGTGTTCTATATCTTACCGTAATGCTAGATTTTGTTAGTTACTGCGTATGTCCATACTAATTGTGTGAACTGCCGATTAAAAGGCTATGGTTACGCGAGGAATTTAATCAATAATAACTGTCTGTTATAATGTCATAAATTGTTTTAGACGAAATAAAAAAAATAGAGGAAATAATATTGCTTTAGAGAGCTATACAAAGATCCTCATGTGGCCATATTCCCTATGCTGTTTCTAATGTTGGTACCTACCATATTCCGGTCTATAACAGAATATACGAATTTGAGCAAAAATTGGTCTACCATGAGTCCTCGTCATACAAGTGAAATATTGTCTCGTGATTTATATCACACTTTACAACAACGAAAGTTAGAAAGATTGAACTAGCCTGAGAAAATATCCCAATGATAAATCGGGTTGTCTGTTTTTGAGTAAGAGTCATACACGTATGGTGTAATTGAAAACAATAATGCAATTTTCCCGACTGAGAAAATCTTTATACATATATAGGAAAATAAAAAATGATTTGATTAGTTACTCTGTGACCATAAGTGGGTATAATCATCTCTTTAAAGTAGTATTTGAAGATCGTGCCAAATCAGATTATAATTTTCTTTTTCAACATTGTGTCTTCTTCATTTCTAAAGTTAGTGAGCGTAGTGGTAACATCTACAGAATACAGATTCTATTACCCATTGTACAAATTAGACGTCTTGACATTTATCTCACTTGTTTTATTGAGGTCATAATTTAAAACTTCATGTAGGTACCTTGTCGTGTAATTAACTCAATCCGGCTTAAAGTATCGTATTATTATCATCGTATTATCATTTGTAGCTGCAGAATGTTGCAGCTGGAACCAACAGCTCGTAGATTTCTGGGATGTGGCTTATAATGTGACCAAATATTACAAGAAACCGATCCTGTTGAAAACAAAAAATCGACACATATACTGTTAGCCTGTTGTAATTTAATTCCTTGAAAGATTACCTAAAATAATGTGACGTGTTATCGTACTCATAATGGAAAAGTCACCCTCACAGTTAGCACTGGTTGCTGGAGACGTCCACATGGTGTAGAAGTCATATAAATCTTTGGTCATAATAATATACCTACCGGATTTTGGAATAGCAAAGTTGGACACAAAATTGATACAGCATGAGCTTTGAAAACACATAGATGCTGACAAAGCTGAGTATACCGTGTCCGGCAAAGAGTTGAACACTACATAAAAGCTTTTGGATTGTCTAAAACCTAAAATGCAAATATTAGAATATAATTATCTGCTTGCATGTACCGGGTGTTACCAAGACTATGAAAAGCT
Organism: Aphodius sticticus; assembly: GCA_963966075.1. Classification (NCBI taxonomy): domain Eukaryota; kingdom Metazoa; phylum Arthropoda; class Insecta; order Coleoptera; family Scarabaeidae; genus Aphodius; species Aphodius sticticus. Next base: position 15,159,249 of record OZ014506.1, read on the forward strand.
CTTAAGAGTAAGGCACCTTTATATTCAAAACTATGCAAAGTTATACAAAAATGTTTTTTGAAAAATGTATTAGGAAATATTAGAGGTCTTTAAATACAAAATTATAATCACCTTCTCCGTTGCATATACCGCGTGTTGCCTAAAAGATAAAAATGACACATCTTCATCTTCAAAGCTATGCAAAATTATTATTATTGAAAAAGTATTTCAAACTATTAGAAGGCATTAAATATGAAATTTGAGTCACCTTCGACGTTAAATACGATTATAATTTCGTATGTAATGGTCTATATTGCTAAACGGTTTTTTCAATTAACATCTTTGCATAGTTTTTAAAATAACGGCACTACATAACAATATCCTTATTAGTGTCCAACTGTTTGCAGGTCACGGTATAGCATCAAACAAAGGCTTATTAAACAGGGGAATTTCACAAACATACCATCAACATCAACATTCCACGGTGGAGACAAGATACTGACAATACTGATTAACAGCATCAAATATCAGAAACTATTAAAAACTATACCACTGGTGGATTGAGGTTAGGTTACATAACATCAAAGTACATGGTAAATAAAATATCAGGTAAAGCAACCAGAGTATTGTCATACAACTACTATCTACTCTTCACTAGTTACTATTCAATCGCAAATCGGTATTAAAGTATCCACCAATTAGACAAAAAAAAACTAACGGAACGTTTTAAATTGTTTCCGCTGCTCCGATTCATTTATTTGCATCGTCACATCAGTCGCTGGGTATTTGGCATGGCTCATTCAGTTTTGGCGACGGATTGGCACGCGGACGCATTCAGTTGGAAGAAAATGCGGTTTATTGGGGACGCGGACGCGCACCTAGCCGCTGTTATTAACGGGCTCGTACACGGTCTAGGAACGCGCGAACTAACAAATCACTCGTTGGCTCGTTACATTTGCTCCGCCAAACATATTTGCGGTGATTTACAATGGCAGTACGAGCCGTTGGTACAAGTGATTGCATTGCTGCCAACCGATTGGATACTGATATGTCCCACTCGATGTCACGATTTCTTTCTATGAATTCATATACACATTCAATTCAAACATAAAAATCAAAACTGTTACATAATAACTTAGTAATAATTCTGTAAACGTTTAGAAACAGGCAAGTGGATTTATTACGTGCTCTAGATGTGAAAGAAATAACATAAAATGAATAAATAACACATAATTGATGAAAATACATAATTAAAAGAGATTGGTTGATAATAATAGTTAAATAATAAATATATAAATGGTTATTTGAAACAGATTTGTATTTGTAATAAAGTTAATAAAGTACTGGACACAAAAGCGAACCAAATAGTAATACCACAAAAAAAAACAAACAAATTGATAGTTTTGAAAAATTCGAGCATGAATGTTTTCCTTTTGTTTGATCAAGAATTGTCAAATTATTTGAAGAGAATTGTGAAATTATTTGAACTTCAAATTGCCTTTTAATATTAATATACAGAGCGTTCGAGCTAAAACTGGATTATTTTGTTTTGTATATATAGTAAATGGTGATGCAAATTTTAAATAAATTTTATTTTATTGTGTTTTGTGTTCTTCGAACGTTAATCTATATGAACATATGTCCGAATTTCTCCCATTTTCAGATCTTGTTTCAGATCTCTTTCAGGTCTAAAAAGCAAGCGATATTAATAAAAATTTGGACAAATCAAGCATCATTTACAATTAATTTGGAATTATTTAAAATATGAATTTCGTTGCCTGCTAACTATTATATAAAATACGATATTTACTGATGGCAAAAAAATAATTTTTCAATAAAATAAACGCATGTTTCTTTTTTCATACAAAAGCCATATATATATATATATATATATATATATATATATATATATATTTTACGACCACTTTAATATCTACTTTCGGTGGGACAGTCCCAAATATTGACAACTTAGTCCGTCTCATGAAGCGTCCAGAATTTTGTCCCGCTTTTTGAATTCTTTTTTCATCCACCTAAAACTACATATAATATTTTCTTCAGCATAAAACAACGTTTGCTTTTTATGCGAAATTCAAAAAATTCGTTTAGTTTAAGAAACAACCGTTTTCACTGTGAGGGTAAACAGTTCTTGATTGACTTGATTGACAAACTACGTATGTGTCTTCGAGTTACAAATTGTTTTCATCCTCAAAATAGAAAATAACTATTTTTCACTTACTTTTTTTACATACAATTACTGGGGTCGCTTTTTTCCTGAGTGAGTTTTTTAGACATTTCTTAAGACGTTTGGACGAACACTGCAAAATCTTTTCTTTTCCTCTGTTTGTCATTTTCTCCTTTTTCCTTTACTGCTTAACCTTCAAAGAGAAGTAAAATTTTTCTAGAACTTGCAGCGTCGTGCTATTGTTTGTGCTTATTAGATGTTAGATGTATTTGAGTTTTTGTTCTATAACTACATTCCTCCATATTTTATGATTTTTTTAGATTAAAAAAAAATGCCCAACAATTAGTAATAACATTACCTAAACAAATTCTAAACAAGAGTTTGTGGAACAATAAAAGTTATGATTGTTTTTATTTTGAAATCAGATTATAACTATTTTCTGTTTAGTTTTGTTTGGGGTAGGTCTGGTCCAATCCGAAAAGTGAAAATACATTGCTTTATTACAAAAAGCAGATATAGAAAATCAATAAAAATCTATTTGATTACACTAGAAACTGAATCTACAAATATTTTAAAACCTGTAATTGATTAATCATATATTATTTGGTACCTTTGTGGAAGTATGAGTTGAGTATGAAATACATGCATTATACTTGAACAAACAAAAGCTCAAAGGCACACTATGTAGTTTGTCAACAAGTTTCAAGTTTGACTAAATTCATACAGAAGTTCTACCCTACTCATTTTTTTTTAATAATGAAAGAGGCGTTTAAAAACCGTTGTAATTTCTCAATTTTCACATAATAATTAAACATGCTGTGTACTATAACCAATTTATCCTATAACTGACCATATAATCAAAACGTACACAAAATAAAACATATAAAATTGATACATTACTTAAAATAGTAAACACGATGCACTGGAATTTCCAAGCTACTACAGGTAGTAGCTTAGATATTCTTGAAAATAAAATAACATTTTTAAAAACCGGGACAAAATTTGGGACGCTTCTCGAGGCTGGGCAAGTCGTCACATTTTTTGCATATCATTGTCAGTGCCAAAATTATAGTTCTAGATCAATAGCCTGACCATCAAACTTCCTAATTTTCTTTTAAAATCACTCCGGTAAACAAACACAGAAAATCTTATATCAAACTCGATTCACCCCCCATCTAAGAAAGATTAACACGGATTGAGGAAAGTGTAATTTGAGTAGTTAAGTTGACGATGAAAACGGAATTCCAGAATTTGAATACTTGCGTTAAAAAATTATTAGGTTTATTAAAAATCCTTATTTATGTAATCCCACCACAGATCAGCCTTTGAGTATCAAAAAGTTGGCCACGAAGTAAAAATGCATGTTATAAATTATAACTGATCTTTAATTATTTATCTCAAAACCACAACAAGTTACTCAACTAAACACGTAGGTTTTTACGACCAGAATCGTTTAGAAAATAAATTGCTTCGGGGTTATGCCGTATGTCAAGATTCGTAAATGTTGATGTTTCGCGAACATGTTGCTCGCTTCTTCTCAGTATTCAGTTAGCTCTGAAGAAGCCAGCAACATGGCTCAAACATCAGCATTTACGAATCTTGACACACGGCATAACCCGGAAGCAATTAATTTTCTAAAACACCTTTCAATAATTTTACTTCGTGCTCTGGATTGAAAAGATTCAAATATGTACCACAATTCCAACACCAAATAGGTATAAAGTTCATTAATTTTTCATTGATATTCCGATGATCTTACTAATCGGGGAATGCAAATGTCTCGTCTCAACAGAAAGTTAACAGATTTCCTCAATTTATGATGTAATATTTATAACAAATATCACTTATATTAGCTTCATTCGTTTAACAGTTCATTAATACCATTTCACAATCAACCAAACTCCAAATAACCCAACCCAATTCTAAAATCCTTTGTTTTCGTTTGACACGTCCTCCACGAGAAAACCATTAAGACGAGCACACGCTCGCAAGCATCAGAACAAAGAAAAATCGTTCCGTGGCGTACTTTACGACTGATGCGTTAACCGCGCCTTGTTTTTTGGGTAGACAAAAGGCACGGGATGTTAAGGAGATGCACCGCGTGGGCGAATTAGTGGTAGGACTACAAGGAGAACGGATCCTTCGCAAGGAGCCTGACCGTGTATACGACGCGCCATACAACTGTGAAGATGCGATCGGTTACCTCTTGTGGCCCGACCGCGACCGTCTGTCTGGTCTCGGTGACGCCAAGTTCCATGTTTAGACCAATTATAACACCTTTAACAACTAAATGACTTCGATGGGCATCGTTGACAACGGCCGAAAGACAAATAAAAAAGGTGGGAGATCGTCGAGGATCTAATAAAGGCGCTAAAGGTGCACGAAGAGGAACGAATATGAGGGTTCTTTTGCGGCGGAAGGTTTAATTGGGTGGCTGGATGGAGACGACAAATCGATAAAAACATATGTGGGTAAATGTGTATGTAAGACAAAGTAAAACAATGACATTTGGGAATTATTAAGTTTGATGTTTTTTAACTTAGTACCTATGAACTTTACAAACTACAAAGTTCAGTTATTTCGTTATAAGAATAGAATCCATTGTCGATTATCTAAAAAAGGTGCTAGATAAATACCAGAAAAACTAGATAGCATTAAAACTTTTAAAAAAGAGCTGTAGTGCTAGACCAGTTGAAAAACTCATTTTGTAGTCAATATACTCGAATTAAAATACCTCTATTCCTTTGTAAAATATATAGTTAACGTACCGGTTTCGTTGGTTCCAACATCATCAGCCTAAATCAAGTAGTGTGTGAACATTGCAACTTAGTCACTATTTAGGACACTTTGTATGTATTTAACGGATAAGTAGTAAGTTGCTACTTGCCACTTGACTTGGTACTTAGCCGTGTGTGTAGGACCCTTATATTAATTTATATACCTTTGTCGGCATGGACACATTCCAAATACATTTTGTAGTCCTTGAGTTTTGTTATATCATGGATTTTCCTTCATGAATCACATAAATCATTCAATACTCGAAATCGCTTTTTAGCAGGAAGAATTTATGATAGAATAGTCTTCTACTCAAAGTCTTGGCAAACTTGATACATTTTTAACTAAAATATGCTAAAACTAAAATATATAGAAGTATACATTTACTTATTTTAGTTATTTTCCTAGCCACTTTGTACTGTGAATTTTAGTGTAATTTTCGTTTTACTGCATTCAGCTTTTTGGGCATTTTTACCACAAACTAAAAAATGAATTAACTTTAAATTTATTGAATGAATTTATTGAATTTGCTGTTTAACAAACACCTAGTTTGATCATCTCCAGTTGGTATGACAAAGTACTGTAATAGTGTAAAAAAAGATTTGAGATTTTAGCATTTTGAACATTTTTGACCAAGGTACCCGTTTTTGTGGCGACGATTCCTGTAAAACTACTTAAGGTATCAGGACGAACTTCATATTTAGAAGTTTCATGACTAAACTTAGAGCTGAAAGAAGTTTTGTTCAAAAGGAACTGGAGGTTTATTCCCAGCTTTTTCAAGCGATCTTGCAAATGATCCGCCATTTCTGTAATTTAGTCAAAATAGTTAAATAATAAATTAAAGTAGAGGAAATTTTGTATAATTTATGTCTATGAACGTTTTTGGTGAAATTAATAGTTTAGCTGCATGAGCAATCTTTAACTTTGAAAGTCATGCATAGCAGTTGACTCTGTTGGTCGCTCTGTGAATTATGTATATACAATAAGTTTAGTGCAGCGTTAGCAGTTTTTATTCGAACCAGTGCTAACCCGACTACACACATCAAACATTCTATTTGATCGAGATCGCTCGTATCTGCATTACAACTAGTTTGCCAGGATTTGCCAGATATTTTGATTCTATTCGCAGTATTGTCTGATCATCAGCGTTTGATACTGCTGTATGCTGTATGGTAAAAACATGTGCCTGGCCACATCAGATTTTTATTTAGAATCCTAATTAATGTAACGCATTGCTGTGTGTTGTGCAATTGTGCATAGGGTTGTTAATGTTTAAATTGTTATTGTATTTAAGGCAAAAATGAGAGACATGTTTAAAATTTCAATAAGCATATGAAAATATATTTCTAATCATTAATTGTTATTATTATTAACTTCACTTGGATGTTTGATACGTTCGAATTTTGCAATCTACATTTCTCTACTTGCCAATGTCCAATCGAGTTGAAATTTTGCATGTGGGCAGATTTCCGATGACAATGCATGAATCAGAAAACAAGTTGGAAAATTTTTAAAAAATTTGAAGAATTTGTCCAATCGACTTGAAGTTTTGCATCTGGATAAATTTCCGGTGGCTGCAAAAATTTTTTGAGAACTATTAGTAACGTGTACTTTTAAAAAAAAATGGGAGTTTTACATAAATTTTCTTATTTCTTTTGCATAGCTTATAAATTTAAACAGTTGATTTTTTTTTAAATTGTCTTTCCCTGACCTGTTTTCCTGTCTCGTAGATGGCCAGGGGAAATACAAACAAATTCACCATGGGGAGTACATCACAAATACTAAATTAAAAAAAAAATAAATACATACACAAAAAAAGGAAAAATTATAAATAAATAAATCTGGTTAATAAGTAAGCGAATATGATAATTAATATCGATTATTAATAATGAATTCATTGTTCTATTTCATGAATTCCTAACCAGTAAAGTAAGTCTATCGCCTGGCCAATGCATTTCCCTTGTTTTTGTAAAAAAAATAATCTTCACTCCTTGATTAAAAATTATGGAACTATTATTATGAGCATCCTAAAACATTATTATACGAGATTTTTCATAAAAAGTATTGCACCATTTTCTTTGCAATGAAGAAAAACATTGTCTTTAAATTATTTCAAATTTAGTTTAGCGATATTATCATATTTGTTGTTGGCGATTAACGTTTAAAACGCAATTACCACGATTGCATGTAAAAACAACCCCCGAAATCTATCTTCCTCGTCCCCACACCACCCCCACCTTCGGAGACGGCCTCGAAGGAGTCGAAATTACGTGCCTTGTAAAACCACGCGGTGGCGGCGACAACGGTGGCGGCGGTTCGTTTGCATAAGTTTTACTTTCCAAGATTAACAACGGAGCGAGGAAAGTATAATGGAAACGCGCCACCCCTACACAACTTGCAGAGCGCGACCGGCGAGGGACAGCCGCGATGGCGTCGTGGGGGTGGCCCACCGCCACCAGCGGGGGGTTGGAGGGGGTGGGTATCCGTTTTTTATGGTTATGCGGCTCGGTAATGAACACCGCTGCCGCCTCCTTCCCCCGTGTGCGACCGTGAAGGGCTTAATTTTTATGGCGACCGCCACCATCTAGGACTTTATAAAAGTCGGCCTCCCACTTTTTAAAGGATTTTAAGATTCGTTAACAGTTTTAACAAACGGGGGCGGAGGATGGGGCTTCCCCTAAAGCGGTGGAGGCAGGCAGGCACTCACTTTCCGGCCCCATAACACCCGGCGATTACTCTCCGCAAACTTTTCCGTACTCTTTTAATATTAACTTCGGAGGCGTTAAACACGCCGGAATTTTATTTTACAGACTTAATTTGATTCTGCGTGATGATGGGCTGGTCTTGCCGCATCGTTCGAGGATTTTTTTCTGATATGCTTCACCAACATACATAAAATAGAAACAAAGATTTCGTATTCTATATTGGAAAAATTAACCACTTGTTAAGGATCATGCGGTTAACAACAGTGGCTAAGTCTGATGGTCATGCGCATTCAGTACAAAACATTCAATCAGCTGATCAGTACCCATTGATGTGCTGTGCACACACTTCTATATGGAAATTAATAATGAATAGGAGTATCTGCGAGAGTAGAACTACACAAAAGCCATATTTATGTCGTCATGGTTAATTTTATCCACAAAAATAAAGTTCTTTTTCGACGCTCTCAACTCCGCTTACGGAAGCCGGTAACGTCGAAGAATGGTGGAAACAATTTACGCGAAAATTAAATTTGTTATTTTTTTTTAGGGTATACTTTATTATTTTATGAAAATGAGTTCCAAAATAGAACATATAAAAATAGAAAGGTTTTACCTATGAACTCTATGTGATTTCGAACCCGCGATTTAGAAAAAAAATGGTTTTTCAAAGACATCCTTGACTTTACCGTTTGTTTCATGTGCCATTGCAAATAGTTTTTCTCTAAACACTAACAAAAATTTTCATTTAACAAACTTGTTTTAATAGTAGATGAATACAAAATTGTATTTGATGATAAAATTATTATTTTTTTACTTGTATTGATATACATCTTAGGTAAAAACCAAAGAAAGTATCCCTTAACTTCCATCTGGCAATTGTTAGGTAACCTCTAAAATAAAAATATAAATAAACCACTTTCTACAACTGCTTTACAAAATTTGCCTGATTATATGAAAAGTTCCTCGCCACGGCTGCTTGTAAAACAATGGATGATGGAAGAGGGGAATATAGAGTTTCGGTATGATTAAAATCAGACATTATTCTAAAGCTTTTTTCCAACTGGACAAATATACATTTTGCTATATACAGGGTATTCCTAAATATCATGTAAATGCGAAAAGGGGTAATTCTTTGGCTTATTTAATGAAAAAAATTCATATAAACATAGGTCCGCAAATGCTTCGTTGCCGATCTACAGGGTGTTGAAATTTCAAGATTTTTTTAGTTTTGTCTTTATAGCTCTTGTAGTTTTTTTGTTAATGTCATAATAAATACAAACAAAAGGTTATCTAACTCAAGCCAAGGCATACTAGACCAATTAATTAAAAAAATTTAATTTCATCTAGCGAAACACAGAAGCTTTTATTTTTTTTTCTCGATAGGAAAAATAATGGTAAATAATGGTAAATACGAAAAAACTACAGGAGATTAAAATGCTTTAGAACAAAACAAAAAAAAAGTTCATGGGGAGAAAAGGGGGCATGACCCCTGAAAAAAATATCTCCCTGTAGATTCTTAAAACCATTTGGTATGCCCAATGATGTAAGTCCTACAGCGTAACCCATATTCCAAATTAGAGCTAAATATCTCAAAAACTACAAGAGCTATAAAAAAAAAACTAAAAAAATCTCTAAATTTCAACACCCTGTAGATCGGCAACGAAGCGTTTGCGGACCTATGTTTATATGAATTTTTAGTCATTAAATAAGCCAAAGAATTACCCCTTTTCGTATTTACATGATACTTAGGAACACCCTGTATATATAAGCCACACACTAATCAAAAATAATTTTTATTTTCACTGTTCTGGAGAAAGCTAACGTCTAACTTTTGAAAATTTTTTCACCAATTTACAAGATAGGGTCAACATGATATTATTATTGTTAATTTGACGATATATACGATTCTGGTTTTATTTCGGAAATGGATGAAACCGATCTAATTTCTTAGTATGGATATTTTCGTCTCTTGACCTCTTCAATCTTCTTAAATATGATGTACTTATAATACTGCCATGTATTATTGGCAGTAAACCATGAGCGTGGAACATATAATATTTTTTTGGTCTTAGCAGTTACCAAAAAAAAAATAATTTGACGTGGTTTTTTCTACATCATCACATCTACCAAAATAATCCCAGCGGGAAAATTTCAGAAGCAGAAAAATATGATAAAGATAGATCATCTTTCGCTGCTTCTATGAATATGAATCACCTCACGGTAGTTCTTGAGTAATATCGAGTAAAACTCAACGTTTTTAAGTCGTAATACTGCCGCCATTTGTGCTGGATATCTAACAAATAGAGGTTGCGATGTTAACTATAATCCAAATAACTTGAATAATGCCAGGGTCCCATTGCCATCCTTCCGTCCGTTCACCGTTATAATTGAGTCAAAGAGAGGAATGTTACAGGCCTCCGCGACATGCAGATTGGAAAACTGCTGTTCAACCAGAAAATTCCTGGTGTGAAACAATTACAAAAGAGAGGCAAAAATAGATTGGCGGTAGAATTGGACAATGCCACTAATGCAAACTCTTTTTTGGACTCGGAGATAGACATTATTATTAAATGGCGAACCTATATATTCCTAGTAATAATAATAATGAAATATAAGAAAGTAATTATAACATTGAGGAACACGGAATTGGTGAATGGAAAGTTACGAGTCGAATACCAATACGCACTTAACAGTTTGATTTTTGAAAAAAGAATGCGGTAAAAAACAGGGTGGTCAAAAATATGGTCATTTATTGCGAATGAATATATTATCATAGAGTTAGAATTTGGTAGCATAATAGAGGATCATTTTGTTTGCATGTGATGACATATTGAGCATCGAAACTTGACCATTATGATAACATTGGAATAGAAAGGGACAAGACGTTTTTGATAGATTTTTTTGTGCTGAATTCGAATCTGGTCTCAAATGTGGCAGTTTTAAATAGGTTGGTAATATATTTTCCTAAAATTCTTTAAAAAAATCTTATAATCATTGTTAATGTGACAAAACAAATACCCTGACAATTGAACCAATTTATTATTGCACCACTATCAGCACATTTCGTGTCAAGCTATTACCATATTAAAATGGTAAAAATAATAAAAACAGTTTTACAGCTCTTAACATTTGCTATACAGAAGGTGTGATGTATTTTTCCGTATAACTAAGATATACCTTTCTGATTGAGGAGTATCGTCAAAAAAGATTTTGACTTCAGAAACATTGGTTATTGGCTGGACTAAAGACAAAATATTCAAGATGACATTTGACGGCATTTGGCAGTTAATGTTCATGCAATTGAAGATAATGAAATTATACAAACATAGTGTAATGACTAAACAATTTAAGGAATCAATGATGGTAACAAAAATTCCACCTGTTTGTTAACAGTTCTTGATAGTTCTTCATATTTGGCTAAAATTTAATTTTCTAATTTTTATGAATTGTCATTCTCGAGGCCTGACAGATTTATACCCTGTCGTGAAAGGTAAGCAGAAAACAAATTTTAGAAGGGTGTCTACGACTAAAGGGAGGAGGCATTTTTGTATGATTTTTTGCAAAATAAATTATTTGTTAATTTTTGGGATATATTTCAAAACGTCATTATTTTAACTGTTACTAGGGGTATGTCTGCAAGTAGGCAGATTATTAACTTCTTGATACTGTTGCAGATCTTTTCAAAAACAACATAACGTTTAACAAAATTCTAAATTGCGGATACTTTGGGGTAATGTGGTAAACAAAAACTAAATGATTTCTCCGTGACATCTTCACATCTTAAGTTATTCAGAGTGGACAATGAAATGAACACTCCGTACAATTCCTTCGTTGGACCTAGAATCATCAATGGTAAAAAAAAACTCTCAATTATTTTTGGGACTCTTCGAAACTACTCGGCTATTCATTCAAGAAAAGGTTGAATCAACGTTGATCAGATAACTCGAATTGTAATTCAAGTAATTAACGGCGTTGTAACACCGAGAATCGTTTGTTTTCCGATGGCGCCAAACCTTTTTTTATTGGGGTTGTGAAGCAGAAGAGGACGAAACAGGTTGCGAGAACCGGAACCCGGCCGTTCTGTTGAATGGGTCACCGATACTCAGTCGATGATATCTCCTAAGTGACCAGTTTTTAGTATTTCCAAAGTGTGTACCTCTGTCAGGAGGACCTCGCCGTCCTCAAGGTCCGGTCCCAAGCCGTCACTATCTTAACACCATCTAGCCCAATGATATACGAGTTGCCCGTTGGCACCGGACAACGAAAATATCTAAACTGTATGGATGCAGTTGTAAAAACTGTTTATACCCCCTTGTCCCCAGATAGGGGACGAGCCATAATTAAAACGGCTTTTGTTTATTATCGCGATAAGAATTTAAAGCTGACCCGGCCGGAGTAATGCGGCTCTTTAGTGGCCCATTAACTTATATTTAAGCTTCGTTTGTAAAATGGTAACCGTGAGGTACCAAACGACATTCGTATTTATATATCCCATTTTGTGATTGTCGTTTTTTCGAGCTTGCTATCTTTTTCGTCCTTTTCGGATGTTTGTCCGGACCGGTGTACCTTTTGATTTTAGTGTTCTGTTGTTTCGTCGAGCGGCATAAAAGATCTCATAAACGCGTTTTCCCACCACTAGCGGGACGACCATTGTCTCGAAGTCCTAAGAGTCTTATCAGGAGCACCAGGCGTTAACAGTTTTATGGCGGATCCTGGTATTTAGTTCTTTCGTGTTAATACTTATGGTTTACGTGATTCATGGAACCGAAGATGGGTTTTGTTTTAGACATGTGCGTTACTTTAGCTCACGACAAGGTCAAGGTTAAGCATTCGGCAATATAGTGTTGTCATACTTAGTTACGAAGTTTAGAATGTTTTTTTGGCGGAGCGGTACTAATGTTTTACAGTGCAATAGGATCATCAGCAATAGGATCATCCGATTGATTGACTAAAAAGTAAATTGTATGGCTGTCTGTTACTGTCACCATAATTTTTGACAAGCGAATATTAACTTTTTTTCAAATTTGACGCTTAACTGTTTTCCACAATTAAGCAAACGATATTTTTCTATACTCAATGACGTTGAAATTGTGTAGCATTGTGTGGAAATTGTGTGGAAAATTTCAAAATTTTTTTTAAATTGTGGTAAGCAAATTTATTAAAATAAATAAGCAAACAGAATATTCTTTTACAAATACACTACAACAAATAAAGGCCTCCTTACTCTTCATTATTAATTAAGTTGTAGGACAATGAGAAAGATAGCGATATGCAGCACAAAACTTGGTTTGTCAATCTTGTTGGTATTCTTAATTTTTTGGCATTTTATGCGAAACTGTCCAGGTCGGATCGTCAAACAATTACTTACGATAACCATTTTTCTAAAAATGTGATCCGAAAAGCTAATCCAGGCAAGTGCGATGTATCATTCGAATTGGAAACAAAATAGACCAGGCAGTAGAGCCGAAAATGACTGATTTCGTGACAACAATAGTATCAGGAAGCCGACGGTCCCAGGTCACGTGGAACAGTCCGTAGTAATATTGTGATGTGTTCTCGACTCGCAAAAATCATTACTTAATTTGTTATAAACAAAAAACCTCAAAAAATCGTCAAAAACGGTCGCGCGATCGAACGTGGTCGAGTAGTGGGGGTAGGCAGCCGTCGCGTCATATTGTCCGCGCTTCCTTTCGACGGCCGCCTACCCCCACTACTCGACCGCCTTCGACCGCTCGACCGTTTTCGGTCATGTTTGCAAGCATTTTTCACCTATTTCGCAAAATTTTACTGCAAAATCAGATTGGACGTTTTCATACCAGCATACTTCTACTTTCGAAACTGACAACGCCTGGGTTGTGCACACTCAAAGTACCCATCAATCGCTACTCACTCGCGAAAAGCCTGCGCTACAACTTTAAAAATGGCGGAGTTATGAATTTTTGAAAAAACGCAGATTACAACTATATTCGGAAATATAAAAAATGCGAGTTTTCTATAAATTGCTTCGGAAGGAAGATACAGTAAAAAGGTGACTAGGAAAGTTCTTCAGAAACATACGAAGCTTCAGTAGAGTCATAAAAAGTTTAGTTTTATCATGGTAAAACAGAAATCGTCAGTAAATGTAAAAGTGTAAAAGTTATTAATTTTACCTTAATCGTGTGAGTGCTAAAGTGTGAGTATTGGCTAAACTAAAATAAGCGTTATCGAAAAGATCGACAAGATTTGCGGAAAATATGTTAAAGTTAAAGTTTTTACCAGTTTATATCTACCGGGTTCTTCTTTTCGAGGCTCACCATGGGGTTCGCTTATTAGTGGAGATAAAGCCTATGTTTAAATTTGGCAAAGTTTCGTATTTTGGTGCTGATAAATTATCTGAAAAGAAATTTTAGCTATCATCTTTCATTTTAAAGATATCCGCAAAAAACTGAAATGTAAAGATATCGCTTTTAATTTTTTATTCAAAACCAAACGTAGCTAGACATTTGAAACAAAAACAGCTACAGCTACTTTTTAACAAGGGATGCAGTGTCATTTTTTTAAATTTGAAATAACATCAAAGATGGCGGCGTAACCATGACCAACTTTTGTTTTTCTTATGGGCGCCATGTTGAATTTTAGCAGTTTCCGATAGTCGTGTCTTTTCTCATTTCCGCAATGTATAACACGTTAGCATTATTCTTTAAAGTAATGGTTTAATAATAAAAAAACTTTTTTCTTTTTCTCGTTGTTTGTCGTGCATATCAGGTACCCAACTGGTGCTTGGTTACAGACCGCCGGCACCGTGCTTTGGATTAAAAACATTCAGATTGTAGAAGGAGCAAGTTTATACAACAAAGAGGTTACATTTTAGAAGTAAATGTACAAATACGTCGCCATTTTGTTGAAGGCATAAAACCGAGCCTGCTTTTCTACATCTTGTAACTCTTCTTCCCGGAATAGCGTTGACCGCATTTGTTATTCGATCACGCAGACCCTCAATATTTCTGTAAGTATCGTGATAAATTTCGTCGTTCACAGTTCCCCATAGAAAATAGTCCAGAGGACTTAAATCAGGGGATCTAGCAGGACATTCCACCACTCCACCATTACCAATCCAGCGATTTGGAAATTGTAGATTCAAATAATTTCGTACAACTGCAAAGTTTGACTTGTTTGTACCGTTTCAATTTCTTTGTTCGTAGTGCTATCCAAACGGGATCATCATTTATCTAAAAGCAGTAGTTGAAGCATTGCAAATTATGGTAATCTAACATTTACCATTTCCAAAATATCTCTTTGATCGTTTTCAACATTTCCACGAGGATTATAAGAATTGCGGGGTTTACTAAACGATCCATGGTACGCTAAATTTCTGTCCAAATTTAGGAACATTGTACGATGGGGTATTTCTATGAGAACAATAATAAACTCTTATGATATCACGCTTTTGTTAGTGGTAAACGGCATTTTACATCCACAATCAACCAAAATTAAGGTTTATTTGGTTAAGTGGCAAACCCAACGCTGAGCGCGCCGCTTGATCCAAGTGCATTTTGTTAATGTTGCTTGGCAACGTCCGGCGGTCTGTAACCAAGCTCCAGTTAGGTACCTGAAGATTTTTTGATTATTACACCATTATTGTAAAAAATAATGCTACCATGTCATACTTTGCGGAAGTGAGAAAAGACACGACTATCGGAAAATGCCAAAATTCAACATGGCGCCCATATGAAAAACAAAAGTTGGCCATGGTTACGCCGCCATCTTTGATGTTATTTCAAATTAAAAAATGACACTGCATCCCTTGTTAAAAAGTAGCTGTAGAATGTTTTTGTTACAAATGTCTAGCTACATTTTTCCAACAAAAAATTAAAAACGATACCTTAACATTTCAGTTTTTCGCGGATATCTTAAATTTCTTTCCAGATAATTGACCAACACAAAAATTCGGCACCAAAATACGAAACTTAGCAAAATTTAAACATAGGCTCTATCTCCACTAATAAGCGAGACACCCATGGTGGGCCTCGAAATTGAATCACCCGGTATACCTACATGCACATTTTGACATATCTTACGTTTAAATACGACAAATCTATGCTCTTTCGGAATCACATTTGAAAACTTTGAGCATGCTTTGGTGGAAATAAATATTGTCTCCTTAAGTATTACAATTCTATATATAATACTTTTATATTTCAGCTGTTTCATATTGACCTGATTAGGCAACGTTTTGCTCCCTAGGCGTTTCGATACGAATTTTTACTTTTTCTTTTATAATATTACTATTCTTGTATAATATTATTTTTTATGAAGTGTAAAATTATATTGTCTTCTAAAGCAGAATTTTTCTAAAGCAGCCCAAATACTTTCTTCAAACGATTTAAGAACGCATGAATATGTTACGGTTAAAGTGATAAATGTGGTTTGTATTAATAATTACCGGCTATTATTAATAATAACCGCATCATTTGGTCAATGTGATTATAAACTCTAAACTCTAAACTCTCACTTAAATAATCACATGGACCGGAATTATTTATAATTTCCTAACGGGCACGGTAAAAGTGATAAAAATGTTACTTTTTACAAAAGATCTTTTGTATACAGTCTTCAAAGAAGTTAGCTAAGTTATTTTGATTACTATCTAAGCTATTATATTTATTTATTCGACGCAAATCATTAGTACGGCTAGCCCAATGACCAAAATTACGAATAATGCGAAACATTGATAATACAGAATGTTTTCTTTTGTTTCCCTTGTACTTTAGAAACTACTGGATATAATTGGTAATGATATTTGGTATACACCCAAGGACGGGTCAATGACGAAAACATAAAAAGAACATTTTATACAGAGTGTTCAAAAAAGTTAACCATTTTATTATCGATAGCACCCATTTTTAATGCAGGCGGGTAGTATTTTGTAAATGTACAATTACAATTTATTAAGTAAATTCTCAAATCCCAATTATCTTGAAATTTTGCGCATTTAATAATAATTTTTTCAATATTGTATTCTTATGCAAATACATGTAAGAATAGGCGACACTAGTTTACATAGATGTTTTTACATAAATTGCACCGCACAAATGATGCAAACATTTTTGTATGGTTCTGTTCCTAACACGGTATTTTTACTTTTGGTGTTTGACAATAAAGTACTATTTTATAAATAAATGATTAAACATTGTAACAACTTGCCCCAATCTTGCCTACATTAGGTTGTCCATTACCTATGCCTACCGTAAGCATATCTAATATCTGACGGATATAATCTGTTTTATAAGGCGGTTAAGCATGTTATATATAAAAGTGTTTATCACCAACAAAGACTTTTAAATAGATTTTTTATTTTGATATCTGAAAAAATATAACAATAAGAAAAACACAAAATAATTCTCAAGTCCAGGAATCAGTTTAAAAATAAAATATATTCTTAATAAATAAAATTAACAGTAGGTAACTCAAATAAAATCTGTATCACATTTGTGCACTTACAAATCAAAAATAATCAAAAAAAAATTCATAGTAAATAATAAAATAAAAATAAAATATAGGCACAGTTCACATTTATGAACAAAACAAAAGAACATGAGGTCCTATTGTTACAAACTTTATCTTGCTTTACTTTTACAATATAAATGATTAAAAAATTAAATATAAAACATTTCTTTAAAGTTTTGTATTAAAAAGATAATAAATAATAAGTTATAAATAAAAATAATTTTTCTCTTTCTTTCCACGAATTGCAAAATACGAAAGCACTATGTACGTATGCACTGGCAGAATAATACAAACCGAGTTTGTAATTTATTACTGAAGCCTCAATTACATTTAGCGAGTTTACACGCTGCTAGTTGGCGAATTCACTAGTTGCTAGTAAACTCGCTCAGTGTCATCATGTTCACAACGTTACTCGCAGCTTGTAAGCTATCTGCGAACATGATGACTCTGGGCAAGTTTACTAGCAACTAGTGAATTCGCCAACTAGCAGCGTGTAAACTCGCTCTATGTAATTGAGGCTTTACTTAGCTTTTAAGAATTGCGCAAATAAGCATGCCCCAAAGAGTTACACACTCGAGCATGCAATTTGTATGGATTGGCATTTTTTAGTCTCGATTTGATAATCTTCCTTATTTTAGTCCTGAGTAGTAACTAAATAAGTTAGTCAGGACTAACGTCACTAAAGGCCCAACACTGAAAACTAAGTAGATACTAACAGAATTCCAAATCTGAGGCTCTAATATATAGTAGCTTCACCTTAATGCAATATCGAATTGAAATATATCACATTGACCACAGCATGCTGGAAATTATTAATAATAGCCGGTTCATGTGATAAATTCTTCACTTTAACCTCGCCACTTGGCTACTATTAATAATAACCGGTAATTATTAATCCGGGGGGTTGTAGCGCCCGCCTGGAAATTAGAAAACGCAATTAATATCAATTATCCTCTGCGTTAATTAATTCCATAAGCGGGATCCTCGCTTCGCAGCCAGCCAGCACCACTCGCAGGATCGTCGTATTGTATCCATCCTGCCAGATCAAGGCGGCGGCATCCTTCTTTATCCGAGGCAAAGGGGTTGCCCGACTCCTTAAATCCAAACACAAAATATCAACGGGTTGAAGTGACAGTTTTAATAACCGCCACAAGACGTCATCGTCGTCAGGGGAAGGCACGCGGGGTGGGAGGTGGTAGTAGGGGTCGTTTTATTACTTTCTCCGCACAATGAATTTAAAAATCAACTCAATATTTCTTGTCAGGGGCAAAAGCCTCCCTCGCGAACGAACAATGGCATCGGCAGAAGCGGACTCGACCCGTGTTCAACATAGTTAAATTTTACGAAACACTAAACCTCACCGCCGTTCGCTAAATCCGATACACATGCTCGCCGAATTGACTTCATACGCCTCTTAATGCTGTTTACATTTTATGAGGCCGATTTAAATGTAAGTGCCCACGGTGCTTGTATTTAAATACACGCCGGGCTACGACCGATGCTAGCGCTTCAGCGGTTGCGAATGCGACCGTTCTCTTTGATAATAAAACGCGTTACAAATGTCCGCGAGCGAGCGAATATTAAAACGCGCCATTATTGCTTTCAATACATTCAAAGATTCAAAGTTAAACAGCAAAATATATTAATTTTTATTTAACGGTCATCGTTAAACGTTTGGCATGTTTGCTTTCGATGAAATTTGACCTAAAAGATCATTTTTATTTCCCTGTTGAGCCTTTTTACGAAGTCAGTAATTGTTCGAGGACTAAGTTGCGTCAGCTCTGCTGGTTCAATGATAGCGGCTCCCAAGTGGTTTTGTACAGTCTGCGTTGTTTGCCCGTCCAATTTTTGTGAGATGATATCACAGTGGACAATGTCCTGTCCTGTTTGTAACTGGAGATACTGTCTGGCCTTGGAGGCGGACACGGTTATGGTAGTTATGGTAGTTATGGTAGTTAGCTTGTCTCATGCCACTAGATATTTCCCAGTAAGCTCGTTTAGTTTTATCCTCCCGGTTTTGTACCAACTTCCTGATGTGCCTTTTTGTGATACTGCAACAAGGTTCAGGTCCTTAGAAGGTAGCCTTCTCTGGCTAGAATATCAGCTTGTTCGTTGCCTTCGATCCCTGAATGTCCTGGAACCCACATCGGTGAAACCTTGTTTCCTTTTGTTAGTTTTTCCAGGAATAGTTTGCAGTCCCAGACAGTTTTGGATTTTTGGACTTTTGCTTGCAGCGCCTTCAATGTCGCCTGACCATCGAGCATATGTAAATGTTTGCCATTTGTAAGTTCCTATGCGAACATTCCTGGGCACATAAGTCGATTGCGTGAACTTCCCCCTAGGGTTGGAGAATAACCCATTGCTAACATGACAGTACTTGTTCAATATGCTTTTATACAAAAAAAAACATGGTGAATGAAGAATGTATGTTTTGTGTAACCGAACAGGTCATGAGTTTAAGGAGAAAAGAAAACTTTGTGAATGGTTTATGATCAGTATCAACTGTGAATTTTCACAGCAATAATGCGAAACCCCCAAAACATATGGTAACAATTCCTTTTCGATATGACCATAGAAGATACATCTGCGGATAGAAGACAAATATACATACTGGCTGTCCCAGTAAAGTCTCAAAAGAGTGTACCTCTCTTGATGAAGATATTTTAGATCTTTTTTTTTCAGATTTTTTTTTGCACTAATATAATAATAATAATAATAAATCATTTATTAGTTCACTGTTAAGTACAAAGTACATCCAGAATACATATTTGTTACAAACCAGTTAACTAAATGGACCAGATTCAGATAAATCTGTTATTCTATCTGGCCCAGAAAAAAACACAGTATATACGTAAAAAAATAAATACTTCAACAAGTGACAAAAGAAAATCAATTACGGAGAACGACAGAGACGCACAGCAGCACACACTCCCACTGGTGGCTTGTCCAGCAGCTATTCAAATTGCAGGTTAAACAAGAACTGCTTGTACTTTACTTTAAATCTCGTAACATTCAGGTTTAAGAAGTGAGAGGAAAGTGAGTTCCAAAATATCGCAATATTATATGAAAAAGTTCTTCTAACTTCTATACATATAACGAAGTTTTGTGTTTAGGTATTGTCAATGTGTGCTTGAACCTAATGTTAACATTGTGTACGTCTGTGCGGTAGCGAATTTTCCTGTGCAGATAAGATGGTAGTCCCGTGCAGATTATCCTGTGATAAAGAGTCCCCGAATGCAATTTACGTCTACTAAACATGTTCAACCATTTACACCCTTTTAGTTTGTGCGATATGTGATCAAATTTCGTAATGCCGTACGAATAGCATAAACACAACTTTTGAACATACTGTATCCTCCTTTGAGTACTACTATCAATGCACTGTCCATAAACTGAATTACAATAATCAAAGGCGGAAAGAACCAAAGAGTTAGTTAACATTAGCTTCACATTAACATCAAAAACGTGACGAAACGAATACAACTTTTTCAAAACATTGTAGGATTTCTGGATAAGTTTATTCACGTGAGTATTAAACTTTAAATCACTATCCAACCACAGACCCAGATTTTTAACAGTATCCACGACATCCAACATTTTACCGCCAACTGAAACATTTAGAGACTGTTTCACTACTTCCCTCTTTTTGTTGTTTGCAAATACAATAACTATAGATATTTAACCCATGAGCATTGGAAACCAGAATTATAGATTCAAAGTCTTGATTTATCAGTTGATTTGCTTCTATAACTGCGTCGTGATTAAAGGTATAATATAATTGAGTGTCATCCGCATATGTATGAAACTTACAATTTGAAACGTAATTCTTAAAAAAACGCCATGTAGATGATGTACAAAAGGGGGCCACATATGCTACCCTGCGGAACACCTGTATTTAGGACAGTGCAGACGACAACTCACCACCTATCCTAACTCTCTGGCTTCTATTTATCAAATGACTACGAAAAAAACTCACAGCACCGTCACTCATACCGATATAATGCAAAATACCCAATAAAACATCATAATTTATAAGATCAAATGCCCTCGATAATTATTAATCTTCCTTCAAGTATCATATGTAGTATGTAGTATCATATATCCTTCAAATCTTTCCGAATAAAACTTGTTTAAATTTTTTTAAACAAATTTTTCTGTAAATAAACAAACATTTTTCGACAATTCTCAATAATCTCAATTTATTTCATTCACTATTTGGGTCAATGCAATTTTCACTAACCTTACATTACCTTAGTGCACCTAATCAATTAATTCAAAATGAGTTGTTTGCATTATTTTACGGAGTTGCAACCTTTACAGGATTCACCCAAACTGGACAACGTTTACATTTACAGTGTGTACATTTTGCCTTGTTCAACTTTACTGAAAACTATGTCGACATAACGATAAATACGAATCCTATTTAATTAAAGTACTCACAATCTAGTTTCAACAAATGGGATTATATCCATGTTGTTGAACTGGTACGCAGTGGCCAGAAGGCCTTTTTTAAATATCGACTAACGGCTAACTAACTCAGTATAGCGCAGTACATATGTATAATCTAATTTCGATGCTAAATACATGGCACACATTACACCAGTACACGGCCAATAATTGCATTAGAACGACGTAGAATGCGTAATGAGCAAAAGCTGACCTGACCGTTGTTGACTAGGAATTACACAGTGGTACGAAGTGGTAAAAAGTTGACAACAAAATAACTGTTTGATGAGTTTTTGAAAAATATCATAAAAAAAGCAAAACACTGGTGAATTGTCTTCAAAGTAATGGTAACTTGGTTGGTGTTACAAACATCGAGTTGTCCAAGCAGTAGCGATTGACAATAGTGCGAAAATGAATAGTCATAAGCGAATATGAAAAATTTGTGATTTAAATTTTAAATTTGAAAATTAAATTGGACAATTAAAAAAATTACAGCAGTTAATTGTTACATTTGTAACTGTGGAATTTATATTTATGAGGTGCTAATGACTATGTCGACCTTTTTTTAACAAATATATCCTTCTAAAGATATCTGGCTATTCATTTTTAAAGACAATTGATAATAGTTATACAATTGATATTATATTTTATAAGTTTAACAATTGCCCCTAATTCCGACACTAAGCGTATATTTTGATCCGAAATCCGACACCTCAGTGAACCTAATTCTGACCGTGATCCTAAATCAGACACTTGTGGTACACTATTCCGACAAATATAAACATTCAAGTAAATATTAAGTATTTTAAATAGTGTTAAATAAGATTTATTATTAAGAAATAAGTAAAACATTTATGTTTTACCATTTTTAATGATGCACGTATTAAATAAGTCCTCAGTTTTCTTCAGTCTGGCCTGTTTACCTCATCTGTATTTTAATGTTTATTGTATCTGGAATTTTGTGTTGTATTTTTCTTGGCGCAGCTTTTTATTCTGTTCCATTTTCACTTCCTTCCTTATTACCCTTTTCCTGATTTTCTTTTGTGATTCCTTCTTTTTTATTAAAAAATATGAATAAGTGTCCATTGTGCAGGGAAAAAAATCAATGTTGAACTCAAATAAAAGCCTCCTTGATCCTTGCAAGTTTATTTAATTTACTGCAGACATGTTTCGGTGGACACCACCATCATCAGTACGTACAAACTACAATGGAAATATAGCGAATTAACTAATGAAAATGAAATCAAAAATCTCTTTAAAAAACTTACGTCAAAAATAATCAAAACGGATCATGAAGAGAACCGGGAACAAACTAATTCGGACGAGCACAGGAACAACGCAGTGTCAGTCACGTGGTTTGAAGTAAAACACATAATAACAATCAAGAACATCAAAAATACGGAGACACAGTTAAAGTTATTTCCAATACAGAGCGTTTCAGGTACGTGGCAGCTCAAGGTAGAAGAAAAATGCGCGCGAAAACGAGCATACCGAACGTAGATACAATAAAAACCAAAAATTTACCACAACTTAAAGCGGGGAACAACGAATTCAAAAACAATAAAAAGGGGGGTGGATGGATGGAACAAAAAAATTAATAACTAAATTAAATTAAATTAAATTAATATCTCCGGCGAAACGGACTGGAGAAACTATAAGTATGAAAATAAAGGTTTGTAAATAAAATTAGTTTGATCATTAAGGAGAAAGGTATTAGGGATTTTTTTGTGTCGTTCTTTTTCAAATTGTTCAAGAAGGTCTAATTTATAACCTTTATCACATTTGTGAAGTAATTTAACATCTCTGTAATTAATAATATGCCCAGTTTCGACTCTATGTTTATATAAATTAGAAGTACTTTGATTACGATGTTCTCCAATCCGAAACAGCAGCTTCTTTTTACTTTATTTGGGTGTTTCAGACCACCTGAATGGAGTTAATGTGTTAATGGAGATGGCATCAGTTCAACACAGTTCAACATCTCCAAAGGTGGTGTATCAATGCCAAAATCGCGACTCTCTGCTGCGAGTGTTTCATCATTTTGTCTTATTTCATCATCTCTTAAGATGCCTGTCGATATTTATGACGAAATTAGGGACTATTGATGATTGTAATTCCGACACCCTGTAATAATTAGGGCTTATTGATGTCCGTAATTCCGACAATCGTGTCGGAACGATGTAAAATATTTTATTTTCATGTGCAAAGACAACAATAGAGCCATATGTTTTACTTGTAACCATGTACTGTACACAATTCCGACACACATGTCTGATTTACGAACGTGCTATATTTACATGTACCTAATTCCGGCACCCCTAAATTTGTAAATAATAGTAGTTAAAAGTGTAGTACACCGTATTATTATGAAAATATAAAGCATTCTTAGTCAGCCTAAATAGATATTATTAGAATTTTCTTAATTACTATTATCCTGCTACTATTAGCCTGTAGCGATGTAAAAAGAATTCGAATTGCAGTTACCTTCTAAGTAAGGAAAAAATCAACTTTTAGCATAACACTCAATTATCAAGATCAGTAGAACTTCTAGGTTATATTATGACCGTTAAAACATTGGTAGAATAAGAAACGATTGTGGGTTGATAAGTGTAATGTCAAACCAACAACCCGGGTGTCCTGAAATAAGGTTCAATGTTGTAAATTTCTTATTTTATCCAACTAAACAAAAATATATCGGAATTTAGGACAGTCTATGAATTTGGGACGTTTACCTTAAATCACTTTGTAGATACTTTATTGCATGCCTGCATACGTAGAAACGTATAGATAAATTCAAAGATCAGAACCAAAAATATAATCTGCCTTTGTGTATAGTTAGACGCCGATCACAAATCTTTTTTTTCGATTGTTGTATTAATGGTCGGCATTGACCTCATTGGTTTAACGATCATCTATTCTCTTTCAGAGCGCTTGCGCAGCTGATCGAAAACCGCCACACCATCGCCACACCTTTGCCACGCCACCTCAGTGGGCAATAAACTAGAGAAAAATTTAGATATTTTAGAAAATTGTATAAAATTAAATAAACTTAATACTTTACATAAAATAAATACTTTCTTTAAACTAGGCAGAGAAATCCAAAGATAAAAAATCACTGATACCTTCATTTTAATTTATTAAAAACTTGGAAATACACAAGGATTATATCACAACGACATAAATAAATCTAATGAAACTGATGACTTTTTTAGTGTCGATTTGTTGTTGCTCAAATGTATGTCAGTTGTTACTGCAAATATCTCCAGTGTACACTGTGGATGTTTGCTGTAGGTGGGAGTTAAGTAATTTAATTTCAGTAGGGGCTATTTGCTCGTTGAATACAGTACAGTTATGGATACTGCATCCATGCCCTTTATGATTGTTTATGACGAATTACGCTCAGCAGTAAATTGGTGATCGAACTAATCGAAACCGATTCAACCCGATCGCAGAACTGTTAGCATTAAAATTTATTCGAGATAAATTATCGTCGGTGTATCTGCGGAGGACATTTTGATTTAGTTTCACCGTACGCCGCCAGTTCGGTGAGCGGCGCTGCCGCGGCGATAAAAATAAAATCGCGCGCACTTTTCCATTGTTGACGTCCGCGTGAATGTTTTACAACGGCTATTCTGTTTTTTGATATAAATCCCGATTAATTTCAACGATCGCGGCGTTCATTAAGATAAACGGGCTCGGATCGAACAGGCTTCCATTGTTTTCAGTCCCGAAAATAGTATCTGGCGTTTACACCGGGTTCGTTTTTATTTATTTGTATAAAAAAATATTATAGAGTGGCGCGTTGCGCCCTGTCGGTGGAATAAAAAGTTGAACGGGGCATTAAAAATCTATAATTTTGTTGACATGGCAAATGAATTATCCACCGATTTTCGGTATTATTTATCGCGCGATGCGCTGTTTTGGGCCTGTAATTATTTACCGTATTTATTATTTATGTGGGAGCGCAAACTATTTTTTATTTTACCTGCAATATTTGTTTAATTAAAGTTGATGAAAATGGGTAAATTTTAAAACACCGATTTGATTTCAGTGGAAATTTTTTGAGATATAAAGTTAATTTGAATTAAATGAATAGCTTTTACACTACAGAAACTCTGTCTAATTGAGTTGTTTTTGATAGAATTTTTTTTTACGCTGAATACGAATCCGAATCATAAAGTAATAAGAAAGAATCTGAGTGAACAATCAAAATAAACAAGGTAATATCTGCAATTATAATTAAAGCATTTTGAAATGATTTAACATCATAGATGCTGTGGTTAATTCCTTCTAATATTGTGAAATACTCTTTTCAAAACATATTTTTGCATAGCTTTGAAGATACCTTGAAGTACTTTACTTGATGTAATTTTCATCTTTTTGGCAACACGCGGTATATGTAATGGAGAAGGTGATTATATATTTGATGACCTCTAATATTTCTAAATACTTTTCTCAAATAACAATTTCGCAAAGCTTTGAACATAAAAGTACTTTACTGTTAACAGATCTCCATAGTTTTGGTAACACCCGGTACATGCAAGCAGTCATTACATTGTAAGATTTGCATTTTCAGTTTAAGACAATTCAGAAGCTTTTATGAAGAACAAAATTTTCTGAACAAATAATAGGCATTTATCCTATTTGTGTTCAAGTTAGTGCCGGACACAGTACGGTCATAATAATCATATGATAATAATAGGGTATTTGACTGTATTAAAAATATGGCTTGTATTATAGTCATCCTAATAGATTACAGTTTAAGAAAACTATTTCTTATTACTTTTCAAAAAAAATATGCTTCATTTTTATTAAAACCAAAATTAAAATTGAACTTTATTCACGTCCTATCTTGTGATTGAAAACGCTCTGTAATTGGCTCAGTCTCCAATGACGTCATTTGTTAGTACGCTTAGAGCGCGTTCGGTTTGTCAGGGTAGGGTATGGGGAGAGCAATGCTCAGATAACCTGGGTCGGCTGTCTCTCTCTTATATGCAGATAAACGCCGTATGACGTTAGTCCGCCTATTATGCAGCGCGTCACTCTCACCGTACAATACCGGGTTATCCGAACGCGCTCTTATGCTTCTCCCGTTTAATTTAAGCACTAAAGTGCCATGTAAGAATAACTTTGTAGGTTAGGATAGCCCTAACTTTAAGCTGTCAGATCAGATAATACCTGGTTCGAAAATACGATACATAACTTATTCTAGGCAGTTTCACTTATGTCGAAGTAATCTTCACAACAAAAAACACTTGTATTGGCCGCTATCATGATTTCTACGAGCCAACCACTTTCTTCGCAGTTTCAAATCTTGCGGAACAGCTACAAATAGTTTATCCGGAGTTTTTATTGACGTATTTCTGCTTTGTGGATTTATACACCATTTATAACCCATTTTTGTGTAGAAATTGTGAAAACAACACATCATACAACACAATTACCAAACGGCGACGATGCCGATGCTGACAGACCGTATGGGACGATTTGACATCTACTATCGGGTGACGTCACACAACAGAAAGTATTGTTTTGGCGGGACTTTTTGTGGTTCAATGTATAACGCTGATTTTTATGAAATATTGAGGAAATAATTACGAAAAATAATGCGTTTACAATGTAGAGTGAAGGAATAAACACACTAAGATGGTTTTCCAATAATAATCAAATACCCTGTTATATCAATGAAAATAAATAGTTGTATGGATAGGGGCAAACATATATTTATTCGCTACAGTAAAGCAAATATAAGTATACTCCAATAAATGTTGTTTGACTAAAATGTTTTCAGCAAATAAATATATTTTTGCCTATATCCAAACAATATTTAATAGAGTCAAACAATGTATTCCGATCTGGATAACAAATTATCAATCAATTATCAATTATGAAGCTGATTCTACAAAATTCCGCTTCTAATAATGTCCAGTCAAAGAAAAAAGTTATATCATTCTTACATTTTTTTGAGGCGATATAATCACTACCAAACAAAAAATCACATAAAAAAAAGCAGATCAACGTAGTTTGGAAATTATAAAGTTGTATTGCCACAAAAACTATAGAAGTTATAAAGTTTTTTGCAAAAACAATAAAAAAACAAACTTTGGATTATTTTTTAAACAAAACCACAGTCGATCATGAAAATTTTAGATCGAGTATTTATCACTAATAATTTGTGAAATGTTTCATTACTAAACATCTTTTTACTTAATTTTTTAAAATTAACGAATTAATAATAATAATAATAATAATAATAATTTATTTAAAGCCCAACAGTATACAGAGATACCAAAAAAGGACACAACATTTCCTGCATTTATCATCAACTTAACTTTTATAAAACTGATGATATTGATGATAGAATTTTAAATTTAGAGTTATTTTAACTGAATATTTAAGTGTAGCACAGGTTTTAAGATGTTTTGGATTTGTCATTGAATTGAGAAATTACAAAAAAAGAAAAAAAAATATCATCAATATACATGGGTTTTTGTTTCAAATAGAACCACGGTTGATGCGATCTTAAAAATTTTAGATCGAGTTTACGCCACATATAAATAAAAAGGCCCAGAAAAATTCCGAATAGGTAACTAGCATTTCATCAACATGTTTTCATTCCTAAGTAATGGTGTCCCCAATGTCGTCAATTTTGAAACCTACCACAAACATCCTGGTCTCTTATGCATGTCAATAGCGAAAAAAACATTTTATAAAGTCTTTGTTCTCGCAATACTTTTGCAATAACGTTATATTCTTCTGAAAATGAAAATAACAATTTACTCGTCCTACATCGAAATATGGAATTGATGTTACATTCTTATACACACAATAACCTAAAATTAAAAAAAAAAGAAATCAGAATTCTCCACCCAAAAAGTCAGACAAGGCAAACCATTATTTCAGTCTTCAATAGACTCAAGTGTACAATGCTTTGTAGATTACGCGTAAAAAGTAAATATATACAATATAATAAAATCTAAACCAATCTTAAACATATATAAAATTGTAGCATATATTAAAAGTAATCATCCAGATGCGATTTCATGAAACTACCTTGATAGTGTCGCCGCTCATCGCGATCGGCAACGCAGGACAACGCACAAGATCTCGCTTTGGACGTTGGACTTAATTTGACGGGTTTTGCATTCTGATGACGTCTCTGCACCCTTTCCCAGTCATTCTTAGGGGTAAGTAGGATTGTACCAGATGCCGATTTGTTCTTAATACTTGTGTTGCTTTTACTAACTGAAATATTACCACGAATTATGATATAATTTCAATGTTTTTTAAATAACACATACCAGTTGATTTCACATTTGGTAGAGTTTTAGCTGATGTCGACTTGTTTATATTACGCGTACTAACTGAAATGTTAAACGTATTTAGGCTATGGTTTTATTTTTAAAGAAATGTATACCTTTCTCGTGTACTTTTGAGAACGTGACCTCTTTTCGTGTATTTGTAGCAGCATCAGATTTGTTTTTGCTATGCGTATTAACTGAAATATTAAAACTATTTATGCTATAGTTTTATTTCAAAATAATTATATACCTTTTTGGAGTCCTTTTGAGGCCATGGGTTCTTACTTCTGACAGATATGATTGGTTTTATATATTGATGTGTGTAATCATGGAAACAGTTGGGAAATGATCAAGTTTAAGATGAGATATGTGTATAACTATAGAAACAACAAAATATACAGAATGCTTTCATACGCATTTTAAATATGAAAGTTTCTTGGTTAGTTGAAGGCAAGGCTTTATTGTTTTACTTATAAAGTAACCCCAAATGATACCCTTTATCTTCATATTATTTTAAAGAGAGATGAAATACGTACCATGTTTTTTGCAGACATTCTCCTAAATTAGGATTTTCAAACAAACTATTGCAGGTAAATGGTCATTAGTTTGGAACATTTTCGAAAAAAAAAATATTTATATAAAGGTATTTATATAAAATGAAACGTTGAAAAAACAAAGCACAAAAAATGGAACACGATATGATGTGATTGTTAGGCACCCGCCTGATGTGAACCAAAAACGAAAATGCTTTTTTTATGGAATAAGCTAGTGAAACTAGAATTTGTAAAGTGTTCTTACTTTTGGACAGGGTCAAGTTCGGATTTTCAAATGGGACGGTAAATGTTTTTCTTCAAAATTTAGTAGAAGATATATTTCGGAATTCAATATTGTTTAAATAGAGTCTTACATAGAAAAAATCTAGAAAATTCTAACATATTCACTACACTGGGGAACGTGGATTTTGTGTATGGAAAATGCATAGGCGTTTTCGATATATTGCTTTGCGCTGACGGACACAACAGTTTCTTGTTATGTACAGATATCGAGAAAGTTGGGGTCAAAGTGTCAAAACTTATGACACTGGATGTTTTGTGGATTTATAGCTGCTGATGTCAATGCCCCAACACACAAAATCCGATTTCGCCTTCAGAGTTATCAGCATTTTCCAAATTTCTTTTGTCATTTTCTCTAAATTTTCTTATGTAAGCCATACTGTTTACACATAATATAAATTCACAAATGTAAATATAAAAACAGGTTAACGCTCTTATTTGACAAAACAAAGTTCACATGTGCTTTTAAAAAAATAGTCCTGTCTAATTGTTTCCGAGGGTGCCTGTTCCAGGAAAAAATATAGAAGTCTCTTTTTCTTTCATTCTATATGTTTGAGGGGTGCTCAATCCGAATTTCAACTTTGCTACTTCCCACGGATATGGCTTCACAACCAAAATCGAAAAAAAAATCAAAATTTTCGTCTTCTCTTTAGTTTTTTGCCAAAAATTCATAGAAGTTATGCAGTTTTTTAGGCAGACCACTCTATACAAAAATAAAGTACACTAAATTTCCTATTAAATGCACCCACAGGTGTATTTTTTGTTGAATGGTTTGGCCGCTAAGACGCGCTGAAGGAAGGCCAAATTTTCCTACTTTATGTAATGTGCGTGCAATTTCAAAAAAGGTTAGATTCTGATAAAACTACATTAACTTCCCTACAAATTGCATAACCTAATCAGTTATTTTCAGTTCACTGCAGTCATTGCTAATAATGTTGTGTTTCCCTTTCATATTTCCAGAAACCAGGATTTTCAACCGCTAAGCGTCGCAGAGTTAATAAAAAAAAACATGAAAGGTTTTTAATAAATAAATAAATAGTAATATTATAGGTCACTACTGAATTTTCGGTGAAGGGCTCTTGACTTGTGACATAATATTTCAACGCGCTCTAGCGGGTACAGAGTTTGGCCAAAATAACTGATTGTTATGCAATTTGTAGGGAAATTAATGTAGTTTCATCACAATCTAAGCTTTTTTGTAATTACACGCACATTACATAAAGTAGGAAAATTTGGCCTTCTTTCAACGCCCTCTAGCGGCCAAACCATTCAACTAAAAAATACACAGAAGAGTGCCTTTTATAGGAAATTTAGTGTACTTTATTTTTGTATATAGTGGTCTACCTCAAAAAGTGCATAGTTTTGATTTTTTTTATACTATAAAATAACTCATGAGTATTTCTTGTTCACATAAATGGACGAACTTTTAGGTTTTTCGTGTCTTTTGTTTGTATTTGAAAAGCAAGGACTAAAACAGAAAAAGTTTTTTCCTAATTCGTGGGGATCCTTAAGCATTTGACTTCATAAAACAGCAAAAAAAATCGCTAAATTAAAAAAACGACTTGTAAACTGAATTGGAAATCAAGCCCAGAAGATAAAATAGCATTTTTACTCAGGAAACCCTTATTTTCGGAATTACTTATGATATGTTACCGTTATTTTATAAATTTATATTATTATGACACATTTTGACTGACCGAGTTTGACCGATGATAACAATCTAACTTAACTTTGTGTATAAATTGGAAGTACAGTGTAGTATTTTAAGTAAACATTTTATTTGTTTGTTATAATGTAATCACTAAGATGAATATGATATAAGAATAAGGCAGTCTCCTACCTGTGTATGTAGATATAATTTCTGTTGTGTGAAGTATAACATATCTACATATCTATCTTGCTTAAAAATATGTTAAATATTTTGGCAATCATGTTATGTTATAAAAGTTTTCACAGTTACCTTCTTATTTTCATGTGCAGCGTTACTTATGCGACGTTTTGTCAATAAAATCTAAATTCAATTAAAAAAATATCTTCGGACTTTTTTTAGTGTCAAATTAACTTTCCTATCTTTCCTTATTTTCAACTTATCATCTACTGCTGTGCGATGCCATCTACTTTTTTTTCAATGGCAACACCGAATATTTCATTTTAGAAAAATTTATTTACATAATATGAAAACTCATCAAAAAACAATAGGGTATTCCGGTCATGTCAAAATTTAAGCAGATATTCGGTTTAACCTATTGTACAATTTATGAGGATTCATAAAGTTAATTTTGCTATGAGATAATTGCAATTAAAAGTGCATTTCGTTTGAATTCACCGACCACCCTCGGAAATACACGATGATTACCGATCCCTAGTAGCGGTGGCAACAGCGGACAGCTCTCGAACAGCTGATCGGCCAAGTTGACGGTTGGCGACCCTGTTGTTTGACAACGAATAAAGGTAACTTTTTTGAGAGATCATTGAAACTTGCAGCCAAACTTCTCTCATCTCGCTAGTCGGCAATGTAAAGAAAATCTTATCAGGAGTTACTGTTCTACTGCTGTTGCAGCCCGGCACAGAACAATGTCGGCGTTGGAGTTTATACATTTTGAACAAGTGTTTGATATAACCTCAATAACCAAAGCAGATGTCAACAAACGAGCGATTCTAAACGTTGACACAACAGAAGACAAAAACTTACTACGTGCACCCTAGATATAGCAACGTTGTCAAGTCGCTCACTTTGAGCGGTCTTTGTGACGTCACAAAGACCAATCCTAATTCAAACTTCAAACAACGATTTCTCTTAATTTAAAACAATGTTTGATATTTTACTTGTGAAGTAGCAAACAGTAGCACCCATACTTAGTAAAAAATGACAATTTCAAAAACACCGGAATACCCTATTGAAAATGATGACAATTTCAGAACATGGCTTTTCTAAATGGAAAGACACGTTTAATAATAGACGTTTTTGACAGCTATTCTTTCAATTTCAGTTTTCAATCTATCAAAGACTAAAAATATTGTTCACAACCAGCTTTGAAGCGATGATAGTCTAAATACAGAAATCTAAATACACATACCAAAAAACAATGTTTCTAAAGTATGCCGAGAATTGCAAAAAGTGGGTTTAGTAAACTTGAAGTGTCAGTTTGGACCATTACTTTTATGGTTTCAAAAGAAAATATGATCACAAAAGCAATTATTGTTATTATTAAAAATATTTAAGGACATTGACAAGACAGTTACACTTGGGAGCCGCCATGCACCAGCGGAGGTGACACAACATACTCCTAGAGCAACTGCTTGAGTTCGCAAAAAGATTCAACATCAAAGGATTCTGGAGTACGAGTTCAAATATCTTTCAGATATATCGGAAGGCACAGATGCTATACGACCCGTCGCGATGAGAGTCAGCAGCATTTAGGAGCATCAACACAACTCATCACATTGCGAGGAAGCCGTTAAAAACTGACCTCAACCCACGTTGGGGGAACGCTAACACCTGTATAGAATTACATGATGAGTATGTAGTGTATGTACTCCTTGTGGTGTGTGCGCACACTACCTACAATATCAGTTAAAAGACTTCGCGTACGAATTACGCAAAAGCTCATGTAGCAGTTCTTGCAGTACCTACAGGTACAGTTGTGACAAATGTTCGATTTACCTTACCTACCTGGAGGACGCCGTGCAAGTAGGAGGAGCTTACAGACCGCAAACCACTCCTACGTCGGCTGCCCGTAACCAGTTTCGAAAAAAATCATCATGTTAACAAGGTGGTCTCGAGCCGAAGACAAGATGGCCGCTGACGCCACCGTCGTCTGCGCCACAGACCTTTTCTTCTTTTAATTGGTGTTGACGATGACGGCCGACGGCACAGGAACGTGCACAGTTACGTTTATTGGCGAATTAAAAGGTCTTCTTGGCTCTTCTTAGGCCACCTTCTTAGGCTACCTTCGTTTGCAGGTTTGGGTGGATGCGAAGGTTCGGACGAAATATACATGCCATTAGCGTGGTTCCCAGATATTTCGGATGTCGGCGGCGGCGTTTCGTTTGTTTTAATTGTTCTTTTAGGTTCCTGTATAATGGGAGCTAATAGGATATGCAGCATGACTGGAATAGTTCTTGATCTTTTTTGTGGAGATCTACAAAGGAGATAGGAGCGGGTAATCAAATTCTACACGGTGATTTTCGATGTTTATGTGATGGTACGGAAACCTCTTTTAGTTTCGTCGTAATTGTTACATGCTTCTAGCATACCGATGATAAACTGTTTTGAGCATGGGAAACCATTTTTTTAAAGGTCGGCTTGTTTGAACCATAAAGAAACTAAAATATTCTGTTATTACAATTTCTCATTTCTCACCGGTCTTCATTTAGTTGATTCATCTGCTTTTATTTAGGTTTTCTTCAACCTCCTTTCCAATTTCCTTTGCTGCCCTCCAGACATCCTTTCGAATACTTCCTCTACTGCTATCTCGAGACATCCTCGTTCGATGGCTTAATCACGGCGATATCACATGTGTTATTTTTCGCTCCAGGGCAGGGGAATGTACTTGCTAATCCTTTTAAAAGTGGAGGACAGGATATATATTTCCCATAATATGTCATGAAATATGTAAGCTGAGTCTGTAAGTTTATTACCATCATGCTAAATGCAAGAGAAATAAATTATGTGACATAGATACAGTTCGAGCATTGAAATGTCGTTCATTTGAAGAGGCACAAAACAGTTAAATTGTGGTAAAATTTTTAAGTCTTTACAAATTTTTAAACGGTTCATGTTGTGACTATGTGTTAAAAATTAACACATAGTCAAAATACTAGTAAATTCAAGGGATATGTATCGCAGTAAATAAGGATTATTTGCAACTGCGTTGTCCTGCTAACATTCGTTCCTGAGATATCGGCTTCCATTAAAATCTTGTTCGCAACCTTTATTACATAAAAACTCAAGAAAACAAAAACGTCAATCTATAGAAGAGACTCTAGATGCAACCTGAACAAAAACTGAAATATTTGTGGTAAGTAGTTTAAGGGAAAATATATCATCTGTAAAAATTGGGTCCTCTTTTCACTTTTCTCGCGCTCATGTTTACAACGAGAAGCAAAGAATTTTGACAGTCATACAACTTATGTAGAAATGATTCAGAAGTATGACATACTTTATTTAAATTTTTTCTGTTCAGTAGTTTTAGAGTTATGGGCCTTCAAACACAGGAGTCAATACTGTCGAAACGAGAGATGGCAGTTAGGGCGATTCTCTCGGGCGTGGTCACATAATATATAATATAAATATATCTCGTAACATGATTTGTTAGTGAGTTATAGCCACCTGAAGTTTTATTCAGAAACGACATATTGAAAGCAGGTCGTGTGAGATGTCCTAGGATACCTTTTCCATAACGAATAAATTTCATCTTAATGTTTTTGTATTTAGCGTTACTGAAGCTAAAGGTGGTCGTAATATGCTGATTCTGGTACCACTAATAATCTTATATAAAAGTCATATTTTATTTAATTATTTTCAGTAGCGCTAAACAAAAAAGTTTCAGATGAAAACAGGAAAAATTAGTTTTATGGACATTTTGTTAGGGCGAGCCCATGAAGCAGCCTAGCTCAAGAGCTTATAGACAGTCAATGAAGCGGGCGAAATAATTTCATAATGGATGGAGAAAATACTGTTATATTAAAAAAAATCTGATGTGGCCAGGCACATGACTTTATCATACTATATATAAAAACAATAATTTAGCTGCATGAGATTCTATTTGATCGAGATCGCCTATGTCTGCATTAAAATAAAACTAGTAGAACTAGACAGATATGTCGATTAAAGCTGCGTTCGGATATTTACTCCGTTGACACCGGGTACACCGTCCAAATGACACTTACTTGTTATTGGGTGTAAAAAGTGTAATACAATAACCGAACGCAGCTTATATTGACAGAAGTTTATGTCAAAACATTAGCGTTTGACGCTACCTACTGTCATTAGAATCAAAAAATCTGACAAATCCTGGCTACTAGTTTTAGTGCAGTACGACCGATCTCGATGAAATAGAATTTGCTCATGCAGCTAAACTATTGATTGTACCAAAAAATGTCACAGTCATAAATTATTCAGAATTTCCTGATCATTAATTTATTATTGAACTATTTCGTCGAAATTCCAGAAATGGCGGCTTATTTGCAAAATCTTTCAAAAATGCGAAGACTAAACCCCCAGTTCCTTTTGGCCATTTTCAACAGAAGGCTTCTCAGCTCTAAGTTTGGTTATGAAACTTCTAAATATGAAGTTTCGTCCCGATACCTTTAGTAGCTTCTCCGGAATCGTCGCCACAAAAAAACGGGTACACACACACACACACAGAAATTTTTTTGTACCTTGGTCAAAAATGTTCAGGGGACCCAAAAAGACATATTTCCGCTAAAATCTCAAAAAAATTTTTTGGCACGATTACTATACTTTACATACCGCGTATGATAAAGTAAAAATCCCCAGAATGCAAAAATGCAATGTTATTTTTTTAAAGTTGCAGAAAATAGTTCAAATTAATTAAAAAAAAATTCAATTTGAGTCATCCAATAGAAACCAAATCGTATAACCGGCCTACAATTTTAGTAGGTGACGAAGAAAAATTGCAAATATAAACCACTGGAAAAAGTTTGGAAATCACTGAGTGGGCAAGCTATCAGTGGATTAGAGAACTGATCCTTTGACGTTATTAGAATTAAAAAACGTCCATAATTAATTACCCAAAAACTATTGACTATGAACTGCCCTAAATTTGTAGAAAATTTGTTTCTCCACAAGCCGGTATTTTTGTGGTTTCAATTGGATGAGTCTTATGAAAATTGCGGTTAATTTTGATAAGGACTCTCCAATTACTGATCACAGGAAAACTACCATAAAGCAAAATACTTATTCATAATTTTGTTTAAAAAAATCTATAAAGCGCCACACAAAAATAACAAGAATCATTGGAATCAGAAATAGAAATAAATTCAGCAACACCAAAATATAGCTTTCATTAGGACAATTGTTAAAGATTTTTTCCACAATATTTAACTTTATCTTCAATCTAATTAGGTTTATAAACAAATTAGATTATCCAATATTGGATTGATTGTTAATCTTTAATTATATATTCCTTATATTCCTTTTCTATTTATTTGCACTTTTTTTCTCTCCCAAGAAATTTCTCAGTAATCTCCCTGTTCAGTAACTCTTATCTTTATCTACTTCACTCCAATGACTATATTTACTATTGCAGTAAACTTCATGCGCACAATGTATTTATTTAAACAATTTGATCATTCATGAGTTTCTCACCTCACAGATTAATTTGATATTTGCGAACAAGAGTGAACCTGATACTGGCAACTAATAAAATTGGCAAATAAGCCAATTGCACTTTCCCTATTTTCAGTAGGTAACTATTGAACACAATAATTAGGTAATAACGCCCAATACCGACCACCAATTATTATAAATTCAGGATTTACCATCAATCAAAAGATTAATGAACCTTCCTTATCATTCTGTTGCTATGCTGTAACATTGCTCATATTGCTGCAATGGACTTATATTTGATACTTTTCAATTGCTGAAGATGCTGGGGACGTTCAGAGCAGACTAATATCGGCGTTGTCTGGAGTCTGAGAGCGTCCACAATCGAGACATCGCTTGGTACGTTGAGGGTGTAATAATAAGATTTTCCACCGGAGTTATTGCCCTTAAATTGCCCTTGCGACATGACTCTACGAGTGCATCATAATACTAGATGTGAGCACCCATAAGTCGGTAAACTGCGGCGTCCCGAAGAGATCGTATTTAGAATTGGAACACGCACATTGTATAATTCATAGGACAGAGGGCGCAGTTTCACAATCAAGCAAATGCCTGGCCATGTAAATCGCTTCATTAGCAGTATACAGTCTACTAAATTTCGCGCGCGATGTTGCAGGAATGGCCGTGCCGTACATTAAGGGCCTTGTTATGCCCTCTCTTTATTAACGTCGGCCGCTTCCAATATCCTTAAGTTTACGATGCAGCCGGAATGTCATATCACACTGGTTTTTATGAATTTCAACGAGTACTTGTACTTTGAAACTCAATTTTTAGATAATTGAATTTAGAAGTGCCGCGTTTACGACCGCGTTTACGACACCCTAACAGCCACAGCCCATAGCTATGCCCGTCTTTATTGCTCCCCCCTCTCGCGTTTTATTTCGCACTTTTATACACTGTACAAATCAAATTCTTTATTTACCATTCGGCTTCGCGCACCACAACTACTTTAGTTTATCGCTTTGATGATGGTGCTAATACATGATGGAAAGATGTTTTCGATTTAATGGTAACCACTTCATTTTGAGTAAATTGACTTTATGCATGCTGGATAGGAAATTCTTTTAGATACACTTTGTTTTGAAGAAATTATTGCTTTCCCTCTGCATGAATAAAGTATAGTATGTATATTATAATACAAGTTTTATAAGACGAAAATAAACGCATGGGTTGGTTAGAGAATATGATTGAGCCAAAGCTGGGGAAAAGTTGGAGGGGGGACTTGATTATAAACTACCATTATTGTAAAATTCTAGGATTTAATATACATAGAAAAACAAAGTAAAAGTTTTATTGTATATCAATATTATTTTGAGTTAACACATATCCTTTTCCTTTAAAAAACATATTTTAAATTTTTGTGATCAAAACATAATGTTTACTTAATTATTTTGCCATATTTATTGTTAGAGGGTTTTCAAAAACGTACACAAATGTCAAATATCCACCATGAAATAGAAATTCTGTATCATACTCTATAATAAAGCGCTAACGTGGTTTTTGCCTTTTCAGGTTCCCTAGCGAACTGGTTTGCCTTTTCAGGTTCCCTAACGAACTGCGTTGCCTTGACTGCAGTCCCAAGACCCCTATACCGTACGAGTCCCCATCGTGTGCGAACTCATAGCCAGCTCTCACTTCCCTGTTAGGACGTGCATACTGACGTCAGGTAATTGAGTTTATGAGTTAAAACTAATTGTAACAAAAACTGTTCCAGAGTGTTCCAAGGAAAAGATTTGACTTCTGCCCCCAACATGCACCGGATATATTATATTATTAGTTTTTTAATTATTTCTGCTAATTTGGCTTTTTGGAATTTAAATTAAACCCAATGGGATACAGGTTGTTCATAATGTAGGTACTTATAACATTTTGTAAACAATGTTTGTCTTTCATTTTCTTATGGAAAAGTTTTTTTAAATCTTCGTATTATTTACAAAAATGTCAACGCACTATTATGTGAAAGTCTATTATTTTGGAGATAAATGCTGTTCTTCGTCAACATTGTGTATAATTAGCTATAACAGAGCAAAGGGCAATTCATAAACGCCATTGAAAATCACCTAAAAGGAACCAAGAAAATGCTGTCGGATTTTTTCGGTTTTGAGGGTAATACAACAAACTTCTAAATATTATACTCTAAGGGCTGGTCCTTTCACCTATCTACAAAGTTTTCAGTAGCTATCTGACAGATCTGTCAAATTTCTTAAGCTATTCACACATCTTCTCATTTACCGGCGTATAACAGGGCAAAAAAATATTTTACGGCAGATTTTATTGGAAGTATGTCTTTTTGGGAAGTATGTCCCTGAACATCTTTGACCAAGGTCCAAAAAATGTCTGTGTGTGTATGTGTGTGTACCCGTTTTTTTGTGGCGACGATTCCGGAGAAACTACTAAAGGTATTGGAACGAAACTTCATATTTAGAAGTTTCATCACTATATAAACTTAGAGCTAAAAAGCATTTTGTTCAAAAGGGTCAAAAGGAAGTGGATGTTTACTTTTAACATTTTTCAACGATTTTGCAAATGAGCCGCCATTTCTGTAATTGTAAATCAAAATCGGTTAAATCATAAATTAAAGTAGACGAAATTTTTAATAATTAGAATTGTTTGGTAAAATTAATAGTTTAGCTGCATGAGCAAATTCTATTTCATCCAGATCGCTCGTACTGCATTAAAACTAGGTAGCCAGGATTTGACAGATATTTTGATTCTATTGACAAAATTGTCGGCACATCAGCGTTTGATGCTGCTGGATAGTATGATCAAGTCATGTGCCTGGCCTCATCAGATTTGTTTTGTATATAAAGAACCCCGCAAAAATAATTAAATGTAAGAAACTGACGTATAAGAAGTGTGAATTGATAACTTCAACCTTGAAATTTTCTGTTATAAACAGAGCATAACATGTAACGACTACGTGAAGTGCTTTTCAGAACTTCGGGTTCAAACTTGACACATAGCTGTGGTAAAAACGATGAACACCACGAGTTTTCACATTGATTTTCTCTGCACTGTCGCAAAGCTAAATCTTTAAGCTCTCATTTTAGCCTTCTTAGAAAATTTGACAAGTCAGAACTTCTGATAAATTGTATAGTGTTATATCATACTGAAAAAATTAACAGTGAATTCAAAGTAAATTTGCAAGAATCTTTTATTAAAAAATAATTTAATTTAGGTTGCAGAACGAGTTGCCTTAAAACCGCAGGTGGTGAAACATGCTGTTTACATGAACTTTATCGTCTCGAGTACTTTACTAAAAGCTCAAACTTTGAACGATAACCCATGTGACAACACTGTGAACTAGTACCTATTTTCTCATTGTCCAACGCAGAACGACAGAACGTCACATGTCTCATGCTGTTCCAAGTTTTGATTGAAATCAGTGGCGGCTCGCGTATAGGCACTGTGGAACTGCAACACCCCCTATTATTTCAACTTAATATTATGGATAACATTTAATATAATGAGTCTTTTTTCCTTTAATTCTTTCTTTATACTTGTACAAAGTATAATCCTTAATCCTTAATGTTAGTAGCCATCCCCCAGGTTAAGAAAAAGATTTAAAAATCGTTGTATGGAACTGTGATCTGCACAGTTCCAATAGGCGAGCTGTTTGGCTGTTCTGCGCATGCGCACACAACAGCGGCAAGCGAGGCAGGATACAGATACAGAGACTAGAGAGAACTGTTGTCCCCGCAGTGCCGACCGTGCCGACCCTCGGCTGGTGGAAGGTAGTTTTAGAAACTGCGGATGGCATATCAAAGGCAATACGTATTTTACAACAATTGTAGTGCTTTCAATATAGAAAAAAATCCTCAGTTTTCATCCAGAGACCAAGGATAAAATTATTGATATTTTCGCGCAAATTAAAACAAGAAGAATTGCACGCTTATCTTAACGTCACTTGTTTGTTTGCTACAATCTTGTGATCGGTATTTTACCTACTTCCCAATATCCAATCGAGTTGAAATTTTGCACGTGGACAGATTGCCGGTGACAATGCATAAAGAAATAAAAAAATTGAAAAATTTTTCGAAATCTTGCCTCAATTTTCAAAATTTAACCGTTAATGCGTTTTTTCTCATTAAGCGTTGTTTTTAAAAATGTATTTTTTACATAAATTTATTACTACGCTTACCTTAACTTCACTTGTTTGTTTGTTATGTATAAATCTTGTAATCAATATTTTACCTACTTCCCATTGGCGGTATTATTCCCTAAATTCTTTTACGATTTCATCAAGTTTCTGAATGACAAAAACATTTCTGGAACAGCACCCCCACTAATATTAGCTACGAGCCGCCACTGATTGAAATATTCCCTTGTAGATCTAGGATTAGTCAATAGTATTTGCGGTGTGTCATAGGTAAGAATTTTTTTTAACGAAAGCAGAGCGTGTCGTGTCTTATGGTTTCAATTTCGCCGCGAAAACTTCTACAATCACTTCGGATCATTTCCATACCGTACCATTTCGTACCATCTTATTATGAGGTCGCGGTAAGAATTTCCGGGGTCCGCAACGTCGGTTTTCCGCGTTACCCGCCCCACAGCCACCCCCGTACCGCAACCCCCGTCCTTCTTACAGTATAACCTAATATACATAATTGAAATTTTAAAATCCTCCGAATGGAATTCAACAAAATAAAACCTAAAACCTTTAAGACACCTTTAAAAGTCATTAAGTCCGGGGACCGTAAACAGTCTCGAAATTGGTTTCGTAAGCGAGTTAAATAAGCAAGCGGTTGGGCGTCGCGGCGGGCCACCGTTAGAGGGCTCCGTAGTCGCCGCGGTAAGCTCCCCTCGTCATCGGTTTCCTCTTGGCCGTGGGGATTACCATCGCATTTAAATAAATACATAAATATTACATCGCCGAATTGTGTATAATTAAATTCCGGAGCCGCGGAATCCGCTTTGCGGAATTGCTAATTTTACCGCTGATTGTAATTGATGTTCTATTTCGGCGGCGGAGAAAGATCTTCTACGATTATCGTCACTTTCCGCTGCACTTTGGCCCTGGAAAATATTAGCTGGTCGCAAATTGGGGACCGAGAAATGTAAATTAAGTAATATATACCGAAGAGAAGAATGAACACTGAATGGACAACAGGCGGATTGCAGGTCTATAACAAGAAATAGACAAAATAGACAGAAGAAAAGAAAAGATAGAGATAGATTGTATAAATAATAAACAAAATCAGTAATTGAAGTGGAAGACGCTGCGTAGTATGTTGACCTGAGTAGACCAGCTAACCACGCTGAGATTCTCAGATATTACGGTCGATTGCAATTTTCTATTAGTCGGCTTCTTGCTATCATAGCACTAATGGGACTATCCATTTCCTCATACAAGGTGGTAGACCCAACAAAGGTTGCAACCGAGATTTTCTTAAATTTTTGAACTTCTAGGGCAGTAAACTACAATTTATTCTTTTTAAAAAAATATTGAAATAAACCTGTAGGAAGTAGACAAGAACATATTATGTAAGAAATCGTTTGAGAACAACATGTTTTACCACCTGTGGTTTTATTACAAACAGTTGTGGCGTCTAAATATTTTTAGCACAATGCATAAGATTTAATGATGACCTAATAGTTTAATTTAATGATGAACCTGATTTTATTTTGTCATGTTTAAAGTATGACGAAACTTGAAACCCTTAGTAACAACTAGGGCTTAAACAAAAACAGACATTTCAAAAACACGGTTTTTGAATTCCCAATTTCCAAAAAAAAACGGTTTTCTAATTTATGAAGGCAAAATCAATAGAATGTTCCTACAGAGAAAATATCCCCAACTGGCTACTCAACCTGGTTTTATTGCTCTCAGAGCACTTCTATATTCATTTCGCCTTTTATTGGTTGACTACTAAAATTTCGCATTCAGTGTGTACTCAACTTATAACGTATCAATAGCTTTGTTCGCTGAGCGAATCCCGAACTAGTTCAGGTACTCTTTTATATTGGACCAATCCGATGTCTCGCTATGATTTCCCTACCATTATCACACAACACATCTGGTCCAATATAAATTACGTCCCGAACACGTTCCGAACGCGCTCAGCGAACAAAGCTATTGATATCGCTGGTTTGCTATACTAGTGGTGCAACATTCAAAAGTAGATAAATTCCACAAGAAAAATTCTTAAATTTCTGTTTTTGGCATGAATCTAATGGATGTGTTATTGTGCTGTTCTTAGTTATTATAAAATAAGTTCGAAAAAACGGCAAAAAATTGTCAAAATCACATCGGCCGTTGCTCATTAAACAGAGAGTACTCTACCAGGAAATCATATTATTTATATAGACTGCAACTTCTTTCTCTTTTTTTGATAGTACAAATCTGAAGCTAAGTGAAAACTTTCATATGACCTTTTTTTATTTTTTTTTGGAATGTGACCGTTTTAAGTATTAACAGAACTTTACTACTTTACATTTATTTATTTTTTATTATTCTAATAGGGTATTTGACTATTATTGGAAAACCATCTTAGTGTGTTTATTTCTTCACTCTACATCGTAAATGCATTATTTTTCGTAATTATTTCCTCAATATTTCATAAAAATCTGCGTTAAAAATTGTATCACAAAAAGTCCCGCCAAAACGATACTTTCTGTTGTGTGACGTCACCCGATAGTAGATGTCAAATCGGCCCACATGGTCTGTCAGCATCGACATCGTCGCCGTTTGGTAATTGTGTTGTATGATGTGTTGTTTTCACAATTTCTACATAAAAATGGGTTATAAATGGTGTATAAATCCACAATGCAGAAATACGTCAAAAAACTCCAGATAAACTATATGTAGCTGTTCCGAAAGATTTGAAACTGCGAAGAAAGTGGTTGGCTCGTAGAAATCCAAATGAAGTAAATAGCGGCCAATACAAGTGTTTTTTGTTGTGAAGATTACTTCGACATAAGTAAAACTGACTAGAATAAGTTATCTATCGTATTTTCGAACCAGGTATTTTCTGATCTGACAGCTTAAGGTTAGGGCTCTCCTAACCTACAAAGTTATTTTTACATGGCACTTTAGTGCTATTAAATTCAAACGGGAGAAGCATAAGAGCGCGTTTGGATAACCCGGTATTGTACGGTGAGAGTGACGCGCTGCATAATAGGCGGACTAACGTCATACGGCGTTTATCTGCATATAAGAGAGAGAGACAGTCGACCCAGGTTATCTGAGCATTGCTCTCCCCATACCCTACCCTGACAAACCGAACGCGCTCTAAGCGTACTAACGAATGACGTCACTGGAGACTGAGCCAATTACAGAGCGTTTTCAATCACGTGATAGGACGTGAATAAAATTCAATTTTAATTTTGGTTTTTAATAGAAATAAAGCATATTTTTTTGAAAAGTAATAAATAGTTTTCTTAAACTATAATACAAGCCATATTTTAAATACAGTCAAATACCCAATTGTAATTGTTTCATTTGTATTTCAAACGGCAGTAACTTTTTAAGAGTTTGAAGGGTCCATTTCAAAACCAGTTCCATACAAGAAATATAAAATTCTACAATATTCTATTTATTCAAAGACAAAATGGCAATTTTTAATGAAATATCT
Organism: Aphodius sticticus; assembly: GCA_963966075.1. Classification (NCBI taxonomy): domain Eukaryota; kingdom Metazoa; phylum Arthropoda; class Insecta; order Coleoptera; family Scarabaeidae; genus Aphodius; species Aphodius sticticus. The sequence continues at coordinate 15,203,881 of OZ014506.1, forward strand.
CATTATTCGTACATATTAAGTGGATTGAATCTATACAGGGTGTCCCAAAATTCAACATCATGCCCTAGAAGGCTGATAGGCCAACTCATGACAGTCATGACTGACCAGAATATCTTAATATGTAAAAAGTCGTAATTATTTTCTAGATATTGACACCTTCATGAACTTTGTCAAAATCGTCACCTTAGATCAGTTTTTCGAGTGCCACAGCTACAAAATTCCATATTCTAATATTCTAGTTTTTAGTACGCAACCCTAAATTTATTTATTTATTTATTTACAAAAATTGCGCTGCTATTGACCACAGTCCAAAATAAATCTAATAGATACATTTGGAAAGAAAAAATATTTTTGTTTGATTTATTTTTCTTTATTTTTAGCTAAGTTTTGAGTCGCATATCTAAACGAAAAATACCTGGATAACCTGGCAAGTTCTTTTAGAAAATTGCTCATCCTGTGTAGTTTTTAAAATCGTATACCACTTGCTATGTTTTACTATAGAAAAAAAGATATTGCTATTTTACTGCAAAATGGGCTCGTTGTGAAATTATTTCTATAATTAGAAATGTGATTGAAAACCATTTTGAAGGCACATTTGGTAACCACATTGACTTGCGTGTGTGCACATCAATAGCCATTAGATTTGGCAGTTCATTTGCCAGTAATTTGATGGGGCCAATTATTTAGCCGTTCAACATGGCTGTCCAGCACATTACAGTAGCTGTAAGAAATTATTTGCACCAAGCCTATCCACATAGATGTATTGGCTGTGTTGGTCCAGTTTTATGGCCTTCCTGGTCTTCGGATTTAAACCCTCTATGTTTCTTTCTACAAGTATTGCCTACAGGAGAGAGTCTATGCGCAACAAACAAACCGTTGTTTATGTTTTGCGTTGTTGTTTGTTAAATGAATTGAGAGCAAATATATATATATATATATATATATATATATATAGGAAGTGTAAGATGGATTTAAAGAACTTTTTTAAATAGCCCATGCTTTTGATTTTGTGGAAGGCAATTTGAACACATTCTTTAATTTTTATTTGTTTTGTTTGTTTATAAATAAATACCCGTCATATTAATATTACTAGTGTTTTCATTCGAATTTCTACTTATTGAAATAATTTCAATATTGGCTCATCTTCTAATAAAATAGCAATATCATTTTTACTTTATCATACGCAGTATGTAAAGTATTGTAATCATGCCAAAAAATTTTTTTGAGATTTTAGCGGAAATATGTCTTTTTGGGTCCCCTGAACATTTTTGACCAAGGTACAAAAAAATGTCTGTGTGTGTGTGTGTGTGTGTGTGTGTGTGTGTGTGTGTGTGTATGTGTGTGTGTATGTGTGTGTGTGTGTACCCGTTTTTGTGGCGACGACTCCGGAGAAACTACTAAAGGTATCGGGACAAAACTTCATATTTAGAAGTTTTATAACCAAACTTAGAGTTGAAAAGCTTTCTGTTGAAAAGGGTCCAAAGGAACTGGTGGTTTACTCTTAGCATTTTTCGAAGATTTTGTAAATGAGCCGCTATTTGTGTAATGTCGTCAAAATAGTTAAATAATAAATTAAAGGAGAGGAAATTTTCTATAATTTATGTATATGACCTTTTTTGGTAGAATTTATAGTTTAGCTGCATGAGCAAATTCTATTTCATCGAGATCGGTCGTACTGCTTTAAAACTAGTAGCCAGGATATGTCAGATTTTTTGATTCTAATGACAGTAGCTAGTGTCAAACGCTAATGTTTTGAAAATACTACTGTCAATATAGGCTGCGTTCGGATATTGAACACCGTTACACTTTTTACACCCACTAACACGTATGTGTCATTTGGACGGTGTACCCGGTGTCAACGGAGTACAATATCCGAACGCAGCTTTAATCGAGATATCTGTCTAGTTCTACTAGTTTTCTTTTAATGCAGACATAGCCGATCTCGATCAAATAGAATCTCATGCAGCTAAACTATTAATTTTATATATAGTATGATAAAGTCATGTGCCTGGCCACATCAGATTTTGTCTATAGTAAAACGTGGCAAATGTTATATATAAATAACTTGCCAGGTTCCAAATCCACAACAGTGTTAGATTTATTTTAGACGCTGGTCAATAGCAACGCTGTTCAGGGTTGCGTGCTAAAAATTAGAATCTTAGAATATGGAATTTTGTAGCTGTGGCACTGGAAAAACTGATCCAAGGTGACGATTTTGACAAAATTCACAAAAGCGTCAGCATCTCGAATAAAACGCCATTTTACTAAGGTAAGGTTTTCAAGTCGGTTTTTAAAAAACCCGACAAACCTTACTAACAATTTAAAGCGTTACCGCGAAAATCGACGAAATGGTGCCAACTTACGGAAACGTGGTAAAAGTCGTTCTATTTTGATATGTATTATCATAAAATAAGCAATTTCGTTTACGTTTAGTTTACATCAATCAGATGATTAACATCAATGTTAACGCTTACTCCGTTTTTTTTTTATTCAGCCAGTATGTAAAAGCACAATCTTACTATGAAGATAAACCATTACAAAATATGTACATAAACATCAATCGGAATCTTTTTAAGATCACCACACTAAAAAAATCTCAAAAGGAATCTCATACGCAACCAAACATTTCGATCTCTTTCGTGGTTTTCTTTCTATAGATAAACCGCTTTGACGACACATCTTAAAAATATCAACTTTTACTGCTGTGAAAATACCTCGAACATCTTAAAGATCTTATACGACGAGCGAAAACAGGAACAAAGTGATGTCGCCTGGCACTACTCACTCCTCCGTTGGCGTCTATTTTCGGGGAATGTCTCCGATGCATGTGAAATGTCAGTAGCGCGGGTCATTACTTAAATTTTCGATTAGTTATCGTGCTCGTTGGGACCGTCAGCACTCAATAAAACCTCATTTTTGGGTACCGCTGCACTCTCGTCAACAAATACATCACCGGTTTAGAGCGGTTTAAGTTTAAATTTGTAGAATTGGTGCTGTTGAAGTGACGTGCCACGCAGAGGACAGATCATCACTTAATATACACCACTCGAGTGCGGTGTAAACACGGGATAAACTTTTACGATAAATGAAGGCGAGATGTGCTTTGCTCGGATGTGTTTATATTTGACTTTAAGCTAAAGGCTCGTCCATACTATCAATCTCTGCATATGGGGAATAGTTGTTTAATTACGACAGGGGAATGATATTAAGAAATAACTAAAAACTGGTGTTGCAAACCTTGGCTTCAAACAACGGGGCTTTTCATAAGCATGTACAGAATTTGATACATTTGCGTAGATTCTTTTCTTGTAAAACAAAAAATTACCTCCTGTTTTTGTCACATTTCTCCAGGAGGTTGACATGAAACCTTAAACCTTGAATTTGAGTAGCAATTTTGAAAAATAGCAGTACCGGAGATCGGTTCATGGACACAATATTTACTGGCTTCAAGTGACAAGATTATCTGTTACATAAAAACAAAATAATCCCTAAAAACAACTCCCGGCAGAATTATTAGTCAAAATCTAACAATATTTGTTTTCGATCATTTCTTCCCCTATCCAAATGTGTGACAAAATCAACCTACAATTTGAATTTGCTGCTCATAATGGACTTTAGGAGTAGATCAGAATTGTGGGTTGTAGATTTCAATATGATCTTACAATACAGATAAATCTATTGCCAGACAAGTTCTGAGCTTCTATGACAGAAATTGTGGCGGTGCCATTCATAGGAAATCAATAAATATTAGTGATTTGCAATTCTAGGCAAATTTTGTATGGCTAATCACAATAAAGCTATAATAAAAAAAAATGCTTTGTTTCCCAAAAGGCGGACTGGAAACTGATGTGAAATTCAAAACTTCGTGAAGCCATTTAATAAAAAAAAACAATTAAATTAAATAGAAGCAAATACTTATAAAAGTTTGACAATGCAAAAATATTAAAACCACATTTTTTAGTGCCAATTTGGAGTTTTAACATAAAATTTATTGTATTAAATATATACTCTATTATATTCTATTCTATAGAAATCATCTGTTATAGATGAAATTAGGGTATAAATGTCAATCTCAGTAAAATGTCTTTTTTATTATTTATTTTTTCAATGCCTTAATTGAAATATTAGCAAAACCGGATTTTAAACTGAGGTAGTCAGTCCTCCAAGTTTCTTAAAACCCGTTTAGAAGTTTATAATATTATCTTTTTATATACCAAGAAACTTTTTACTCAGAATAAGTGATTCTTAATTTTTTATTCATTTTATTTTTACTTCTGATATTTTTTTAGTTATTAGTGAATTTATTTTAATATTGCAAAAATTACTGTTAGTATTCTTCGTTTTCGTATTTTTTTAATTTGAATTATCCTTTTCCTTCCGTTGGGAATACTTGAAAGGGCTGTAACTTTTGAAGGAAATGAAAAGCACAAATAAGTTGACACACAGGGACAAATACCTGTAAAGTTACAAAAAATGAGTGTAATAAACTACAACAGAAAATGCTGTAAAAGAAAAATTAATATCGCAGGTTATTTGATACCAGCTATAATGCTGTATTTTTTACAGAACTCACATTCCACAAACATATTCCTGTGAAAATACAGCAATGTCTTGTCATCGTAATTTTACAGAATATTTATGAAATTTCACTAGAAAAGTGCTCCAATTTCACCGTAGAAGTAATTTTCAGCCATTAAAGAATGTTTTAGTACAGACAATGTTGCTGATTGTTTGATACAGAAAAATTGCTGTATCAAGCACATTGCACATTTTTTTCTGTGAATTTGTTTCTTCGGAATAATCGGAATATTGGGAAAAAGTGAACTACACCGTTTAATATTTTCTTTGTTGGATTCCAACCCAATTTCAAGAGTTCCACAAGAGTAAAAAGAGAAACGCTCAGTAGACCACACACAGAAAAGTGATCTCTCGAACGAAGAGAGAATTACTTGGCTGAAATTACTTGGCTCAACCAAGCAATTTTATTTCTTGGAATAATTACTAGATTTAAGAAAGTGGTTACTCTGGTGAAGTAAGTAAACAGTCTTCAATGAAGTGTATATTTTTAATCCCGGTAAATATTTTTAGCTACTTAATGGAAGAATTTTAAAGATTTGGCACAAATACGTTTTCTATTGCTAATTAACAAGATAGGTATGTTATATTTACTTACTCGTTCTAAACTGTTGCGTGCGTTACATCAAACTATCCCGTGTTGAAACGTTTATTGTACACTATAAATCACAATACACATCCCCAATAAATCACAAGGCACATCCCCTACGGGTAGTTCGTTATTGTTTTGCGTAGTAGGTCTAGGTTAGGCCCCAGCGTGGCGCCAGAACCACGTGCAAGTCTTGACAAAATCACGGGGTGCGCATATTTATTCCAGAGAAAGGGATTACTTGAAAGAAGTGAGAATCATTTCAGTTAAATAATTGGTGGGTTTTTATTCAGTAAACAATACTTACTTATAAGTACGTAGGCTTTCACGGCCAGAATCATTTAGAAAATAAACTGCTTCCGGGTTATGCCGTGTGTCAAGATTTGTTAATGCTGACGTTTCGCGAGCCATGTTGCTCGCTTCTTCAAAGCTAATTGAATACTGAGTATTCAATTAGCTTTGAAGAAGCGAGCAACATGGCTCGCGAAACGTCAGCATTAACAGATCTTGGCACACGGCATAACCCGGAAGCAATTTATTTTCTAAATACTTACTTATATTAAATGTCTTATATTTTCTTGGATCAAGTAACTACGCACTTGGATGGATTTACTATTACTTCGTTGGAGAAATTAACATTTTTGGGACGAAAAATTCAATTACTTCTTTCAATACAATATTGGTTCTTATAAAGAAAGAATTTATTTGTTGACAGCATTTATCTGACCTAACTTTCTACATCCAAGTAAATATGCATTTGAATCTAGTAAATAAATTCAAGAAATTATGTTTTCTCGTTCCAAATAATGACTTTTCTGTGTGCATCTAAAATGCGATTTGTAATTTACCATGAAAGCCATATCGACAACAGATTTAAAAAAAAAGCACTGTTTAGACAGGGCAAGTTTACTAGCGAAGAGTACTGTCCGCCACTAAACTTGCTTATAAAATTACTTTCCTATGGTTTAGACATGGCAAGTTTAGCGAGCCATGTCTACAGAATTCTGTAAGCAGGCAGAAATAAAAGCTTTAACACCTCAGCTTTGAAGAGTAACCCCAAAAAACTCAATGTTTCATTTATGCATTATTTTGCCAGAGCTTCCAAAAGTGCCAATCCGAGATATTTCAAAAATTTTGTGCCCAATTTCTCACCAAATTGGGACAATTACCAATTGGCCTTATTATTACCCAGACCGGTAACGGGTAGTACCTATACATTAAAAGTCAACGTACTATTATCAATTTTACGTTCAAATGATATTGATTATTTACTTTTATTTCTGCGACCACCACTAACTCACACGGGCCACCATTGAACTATGATTAAAAATGAAATTTGTAATATACAAGGAATCCCCTATCAACAACCCAAGTCAGGAAGTCGGTGTTTTTCTGTTTTTTGATGTTGAGCTCTTTACTAAAACCTAATATGTGAAAGCTGTAAAAACAAAACTTAAAACAAATGCAGATCAGTTTCAAAAAGCATTGTTTTGACAGGGCAAGTTTAGTGACCGACAGCACACACTGCCACTAAACTTGTCCATCAAAACATTGGTTAAGAACATTATACAGTAGAATACAATATTTTACAATATTATTACAATATAAAATGTTACTCTTCTGTATTCAAACATGTGGATTCCTCACATCCGCAATATTTTTCGATGCATAGTGTTTCCGCAGTCCATAATATTTCAAATATTTCCGTCTGAAATTTTCAAAACCTTTTCAGTAAAGAAACAAACATTCTATCTCATTCATACTTATAGGGCATTACAGCTGTCTTTATTAGCATCTTAAAATCTGAATGTATAACGTACATTGTACATTGCTGATCTAATTTCTTTCTGACGTTTCTACCAGCGTCAGTTTTATCCCAGTTAGGCATTGTACAAAACTATTCAACTGGAGTTTGACGAAGTGATTTTTACGTCAAAATAAAAATTAATTGGGCTCAATAATGCCTAATGAAGCTTCAAAGTCCGTTTGGGATCACGATGGCAACATGAAGGCATCAAAGACTTCTTTTATAATTATGTCCTGGTAGGTCCCGTTTTTTGAGGAAACAGAAGTAGAGACAGAAGATATCAAAGAAGATAAGAACCAACCCAAGGACAAGAAGATGATTGTAGAATTTGCATCCACACTTATTACAAATTTAACCAAACTATTTCTAAAGTTAGTTCCATTGATATGCACAAGTTTTCTTGTCATTAACATTATAGTTTATGTTTACTGTGGTATCCATTATCTGAAGTCTATGCGCAGCTTAAGCGAGATGAACGCTTGGTGATCATCATCAACATCCGTTGTCAAGTCGCATGAACGTGTTAATGTGGCATGGACTATTTATCGCTCATTGACGGACGGCCTATCTTATCGCTATCCTTTCCTCTTAATTCGGTATATTTTCGTCCATAAGAATTTTGTTTACGTGGTCGGAGATGTCTACCAACCAAGTGGCCTAGAAGACACTCGAAATCGGTTATTAAAGTGAGGCGTCATAAATTCATGCGCTCGCCGGGCAATAAAGATTGGTTAATTGGGTGCTTCAGATAAAAGTGATCGTTACATAAATTTTCAGCATTACGCTTTATCGCCATTATGTTATTGGAATTCGTGATAAGCTAACAAGATCTAACAAACAGTGAAGCCGCTCATATCAACACATAATATTTAACAAGACTTTATCGACCGGGAATGCCCGTAAAGTTTAAGTGCGCAACTGGAAGTAATAGCATATGTAATAAATGAGGACTATAAAATGCCACACTGCGTTTCGGACATACAGGATTCTAATTCTTAAATGGCAGACTGATGGAAAATTTTTGCCATTTGGAACAAGCAATTGTAGGGGTTCTAACATTAGTACTTTAGTATCGACATTTTGTAATCCTGTAAAATAAACTAAGGTTCTACCTTGCTGGGAATGATTCGATTTTATTGAATCATAACTGAATTTCCTTTTGATAATTTAGTATAAATAAAAATATAACAATGTTTAAACAAAAAATGAATATGATTTAAATATATCTGCTTGTACCGGCTGTGTAATTTTAATCTTAACATTTGGTAATCATGAAAAATATTCAGATTTAGATTCAATTGAAGAACAGCATACCAGAAGCAGTTATCAGTTGTTAGATTTTGTTCATTGTTAGTCAAGATATTCACGTAGCTTAGAATATTGTATTTTTGATAAACTAAGAACTTGGAAACCTGTCAAATGCTGTATATGATATCTAGACTTTAAAGTTAATTGATAATTTGTTTTCTATTCAGTTAATATCTGTGGCATGTAAATTTATTGTAGTAGAAACAATTATTAAATTGGTTTTAATCTCGATTTTGGGCAACTTTTTTTCACATACAAAATACTACATAAATACTATTGTGTTAAAAATCTACTTTTTTGGAGATAATGCATTTCTACATGGACTGCATGAAACCTCGTCGCATTATTTTGCTACATGGAAAGGTAATTTTTCTATTGATTATTATGATTCTTCATAAAAAAATAAGATTCTTGTGTTTGAAACATTTTGTGTTTGTAACATGTACCAGCGGTTGAATACTATCGACGTAAATATGTATTTATTTCTTTTCAAAACAGTAGATTTTTCGCAATAGTATGCTAGTACTTTTTGTATGTGAAAACTACCTGCATTCCAAATATATATCCACCCATATACTGGGTGTTCCAATAGGAAAGTCGGTATTCTGGAGCGGAGATTGTTTGAAAGATGTACTCTAAAATAATGCCCAGTATCAAGGCCAGTACGCAAACCAGTTGTCCTGTGTCATGAAATTGATAAAATGTTCGATTCTAAATAGAACTCTGTCATAAACCACTACTATAGTTGAGATTTTATCTGGTTCTTAAAATGATTCGCTTCTTTAAACAAATGAATTATCCAAAAACTATCAGGATTTTGGTAGTACAATTTATTGTTCTAAAATGTTGCAAAGAAATCAAAAATATACAGAAATATAAACCATTCTATTTAAAAAAATTAAGTTTACCTTATTTTCGTGTCTTTGAACAAAATACCGGGTAACCCACGTTATAGATACTCCCGTTTATTTTTTTTGTTTGTCAAGCTGGACGAATGAAATTTGGGCAAGTGTTAATAAACGAAAAATGCAATTCTTTGAGATACTCTTGACGTTAATACGACTTCCGGTTTTTCCGGAAATCACGTCATCATTGAAATTTTAAATGGCACCCTATATTCTTTGTGTGATACTTTCAATCAGGGTGACATTCTTAACACAAAAACATATCGATCATCAATTTTTATCACCAAGGCACCGCAAGAATTACTTTTTTGTGTATTAATCTAGGTGGCTATAAATTGGCGAAAATAGTCGAAAATTGTCAAATAAACACTAACTAAATCGATTTTGGCCTACATTGCATTACTAGCACCCTCTAGCGTGATTTAATTGGTTTTTGGCCAGTGAATCTTTTTTTCACGGGTTTTTTTCACCAATTACTTGATATTTTATTGAAATTCTTAGCGTACAATAGTTGTTAGAAGCAAGGAATTCGAAAAAAATTTTGACCTATTGATCAAAGTCAGCGTGCAAGTCAAAGTCAGTCAATGGACTACTGGAAGGAAGTACCCTTAACGTCATTTTCAGGCTACGATTATCAGCAAAATAACAAGAATTTGGTATCATTGTGTCGGAAAAATGCTTTTCCTCGAATAATCAGGGTACTTCCTTCGAGTAGTCCATTGAGTGACTTTCACTTGTACGCTGACTTAAATAATTAGGTCAATATTTTTATCGATTTCCTTGCATCACAATGATACCATATTTGGTATCATTGTAATCGGAAAGATGTTTTCTATCGAATAATCACAGTGTGGCCATTGGGTACCAGTGAAAAAAATGACTCACTGGCCAAAAACCAATTGAATCACGCTAGAGGGCGCAGTAATGCAATGTTGCCCAAAATCGATTTAGTTGGTGTTTATTTGACAATTTTCGACTATTTTCGCCAATTCATAGCTACCTAGGTTAATACACAAAAAAGTTACTTTTTGCGTTGCCTGAGTGATAATATCGCACAAAGAATATAGGGTGCAATTTAAAATTTCAATGATGACGTCATTTCCGGAAAAACTGGAAGTCATATCAACCTAAAGAGCATCCCAAAGAATGGCATTTTTTTGTCTATTAACACATTCCCAAATTTCATTCATCCAGCTTTATAAACAAAAAAAATAAACGGGAGTACCTATGCCGTAGGTCAACCGGGATATTAAAAATATGTTATGATTAAAATGGAGATATATATACCCACAAAAGAAATCAATTTTCTTATGCGGGTTGAGTAATTTAATAGCGGAGAAAATAGCGAAAAAAGCAGCCATTCTTTTTATCATAGGTATATACCAGAATTTCCTCCAAGAATTCGTAAAATGGTTTTTCCTACAATTCGAATCATTACGAAGATGTTCTCAAATAGGAGCATGTGTCGTTATAAATAATTGCATAATTGCAACTCCTTGTGACGATTTATCTTCAAAACAATCGCCTTAAAAAATAAATTTGAAGCAAAGTTTAGTGTTGTAGACAGTTTTATCCAGTACAACTTTTTTTTATAAATATTTAGAAATCGAAGAACGCCTAGTTGAAATCAGAAGAAATCCCTTCAAATACTGAGAAATTTTGTTAATTTTTATTATTATTAAACATCGTTTCGTTTAATTTATTAACTTGAATGTAATTTGTTGTTGGAAACAATGCCTGTAATAAAATATAGTATCATGATTCATGCTATATCTCATGTATCATTAACAAAACACGATCCGTCTACATATTATACAGGATATAAAAAATGTCAACATAACATTGATACAATTCCTTGGACGTAAAAATTGTACTAGGTATGTTCGATGTAGGACACGATGTGATAAATTTTAATTAATGTAGGTACCTACAGCGCATTTGCATTTACGCAGACGATTAATAAAATGTACGCTGCGTGTCGCACATCGTACTTTTTCCACGACGGGCGAACACAAAAAAGGACTATTCGCTGTTATTCCGGGTGGTAATAAATTGTGTGTACTTATAATTGACCGGACCGTGTTACAAAACAAAACACGTGTATGGCGAAAGTGGATGAAATTCATCCTGGTTATCGGTGAAAAATAAATTGCTAGTCGACAGATGAAACGGGAATAGTGGATGGGCATGTTTTTATTATATGCCAATTGATGATATATTTGTTGTCGCAATTTAAACTGTACAATATTTCTTTATTGCAAAACGGTTTGTTTTAATGTATTCCTAAAATAAAAACTGTTTTCGATTGACAACGTTTTGATATCACGTATTCTTAGTTTGATGTACTTCAAGTCTTTAGACACGTGAAGGTTATGAATTATACATAGTTAGTCTTCACTGAAACTTACAACCATCGTTAGTAATTCTCTACATCAGTGGCACCAATTCGTGTCAAGTATAATTATGGAATATGTTATGGTGAGATGTCCTGTCAATTCAACGTATCATACATATGGTTAATAAATAGTAATCAGAATTCAGTGTCTGATCAAATTCATACACTGTAGACCAGCAGACCAAACAAACTGCATAACAAGTTAAATATATTCTAAGAAGTAATATGGTAGAAGCCAATAGATTTTTTGGTATCTTATGCATAATGTTTTTTTGCACCATGCCAAGTATTTGTTGTAAGTAATGCTCGAGTAAGATAGAATAGGATAGAATAGAATAACATTAAATCAGAATAAACAAAAAATACAAATTTGAAACAAGTCGACACTTAAATTATAACATTTGCAAAGAAAAAAGAAATCAAATGCAGTAACACAGATCAAATATATAATCTTCCATGACTACAAACTGAGTACAGAAATTACTCACTTAAACAAAGTTTCACATTTCCGCGCAGCATCCAATGTGACTTCTGTTATAATAGCTATCAGAAAAAGTATATGAGTTGTCTTCATCAACTTTATAAGTACCAACGTAAGATTACATATAATAGTTTTTAACGTTTTGCAAGGGCAAAAAGGTTGACACACGGAAGCCATACTCTCCTGGATAACGTTTTTCACATCAGTATTATATGAGTATTTTGTGATTATAGTGGGACACTAACAAAATTGTGCTTTTGAGCCAATGTAGCTGGAAATAAGTCAACTCAACTTTTTTATCAGTTATGATTTCGAAATAAATAGCTGAATCGTCAAATATATTTTCTCTATGGTTTTAACGGATATTTTTCTCTGGATATCACCTAAAAAGTCGACTTGCCTGTGACAGCAACGTTCAAAGCATTCACAGCGTGGCAAGTATTCATTCACAGTGTTTAAGGGGACGTTCTTATGTAGATACCTCAAAAGTAGCTCAACTTTGGGACAGTTTTTCAAACAAATTGTAGGAGGTATGAATATTTTTTCGTTTGCTTTATATTTATTAGTGTAAATATCAGGTCCTGCCTGGCGTGCTTGTCTCAACGACGTGCACGATAGCTCCTATAAAAATAAGCAGAAATCGAAATTTCAAAAGCGCTGTGAAACTAAATGAAATTAGTTGTAGTAAGTTGTAGGCTGAACCCATATTTAGTTAAAAAAAAGTTAAAAATTGTCAAAACGGCTATTTGAATTTTAAGATCGATTTTTTACAGTTTTTTTCATTATAAATAATGTAATTAAGTATTTGAAACTTTTACCTATTATGAGGTTCAGCATCAAATAAAAAGTATTTTCTCTAAGGGAAAAAAAAGAATAACTTGAACCGTTAAACGATTCAAAAGTAATTGTGCATGGTAGTTTGAAAGATCGTGTTTCTAGAAAAACGCGTTGGTTGTATCGATGTAGTAAAGACTACCAGAGAAGGTAGAAACAAACTTCTTAAAACTCCTTTTCTATATGAATTCATCGAAATATAATAATTTACTCAACATAAGCACCTAGATATATACGTTCTCTATACTGTATCCAAATTTCACATTCCTTGTTTAAAGCGTTAGCGAAAATTATCTTTTGAATAAACACCTCTTTGCGCCGCCTTAATGTAGACAATTTTCACCGGAGAATACCATAGGTTATAAAACCGCCAAACTTGCGAGAATCAAAAAAACTGTTTCAGGGGCTTATTTTATAAACTTCAAGTTTTCAAAATATGAAAGAAAAAAAAATTTGATTTTTCTAACCGATTACCTAAGAACCTCCCCTTAATGTCTCATTTTAAAAGCAATGAGTTCAATTGCAAGATTTAAACGCCATTATGGAATTTATTAATTTTGTTTGGCGAAGCTCATCGATGATCACAGTGGCAAACCTATAGATTTTGTTAAAAAAAATTTAGTTTTGCTGGAAAAATTAAAGATGCCATGAATGTTTAATAGATATTATTAAACTAGTATATAGTACTAGAAGTTTGTCTCCAATACTAGAATGTTTTAAAATAACATTTGGTGTACTAGCGGGTGTAATAAAATCATAGACACAAGGTTTCAGAATGTTATCATCGAACTTATTTTTCAATCAATATCCGGAGATCTTTTTGCCCATAGCAAGAAGTTGACATTGGCGACATAGTTGCGTATATATTCTTGCTGAACAAGCGGGAATTTCGGATGTTGCAATAACTGAATCACATGGGGTTCTATACCACTTCCTCATTGTACGAATTTAGTGGCACAAATATACAGTATGTTCCCGGATCGAGTTACAAAGGGGGAGAAATGGTTTATTATTGGTTTCTCTAACTTATCAAATCTCAAACTCCCAACAGCCGAAGTTTATACTCAAACCATAGAAGCTAATTAATAATTCTTATTTTTATTGATAAATTGGACTATTTTAAGTTCAAATGAAGATAAGTTGTAACCATATAAGGCACATCTTATGATACTGGTGAATCATGTTTTCATGTCATTATAGAAAAATTCCAGCAAAATCTCCAGATACAAGAATATCTCATGTTCGGGCTCACAAACTTATAAACAAATTTGTGGAAACGGGTTCTGTATTAATCATAATGAAGCAGAACAAGAAACTGAATGAGGAAGACGTTGCTTCTCTATAATAGCATTACATTCTGTTTAAGAAATTCCACAATTACCCCTTCGAGAAGAGCGCTACAAATTGAAAATTGTAACTCGCATATGTCCAGCATTAACAAAGAAAATAAAATTAAATCATTTATACCACGATTTAGACTTTGGATTCCGGCGATGATGTCAAACGTTTGGACTTCTCGAATGGTTAGCTGGGACGGAGTGGGGATATCAGCGGTTGCCCTTTGTTTGGAACGCATCTATGAGCAAGTTTGCTTGTCGCTAATAACCATAACGCACGCGCCACGCCCATACGTTCCAAACGCCCGGGCAACCGCCGATATCCCCACTCCGTCTTACCTAACCATTCGAGAAGTCTCGTATTCGCTTCAAAAAGATGACAAGAGTAGACTCCCTGATCTGAAAATTATAGATTTTTATTCTTGGAGACCGGACGGTTGAAACAAATTCTTGACAGTTAGCCATTACCAGACGATGCAGAACTATTAAAACTAAGAATAATGAATGTGATACAATCTCTACTACTGGCGGCAATTCGAAATTCCTATAAAGAGTTTAGAATTCGTCTTCAAATGTGTGCCGTCTGTGCCGAATTAGGAGGTGATTTGTTTGAATAGTTCATTTGTTCACTTACAAATAAATAATTATTTATTAAAACTGGAATTATTAATCAACTTTTATGGTCATAGCATAAATTTTGCGCGATTTAGAGGTTTGAACATATCCGACTCATTATTTATGCTCAGATATGTTTAAAAAGTTAATTACAATTTTTTTCCTCTTTGTAAGTAGATCCGGGTACATACTGTATATCAAATTGCCACAAATAAACACCAAAGCTGGTTCTTTCCAACCCAAAAACTCTTTCAAGAAAAAATGACGGTAGCAATGTTCCTCACGTCTCGGATCATTCGGATCACTGCACTGATAAAATTTTATACATATTTGTTTTTATATTAGGTATTGCCGTAATTTCTAAAACCTATAAAACATTAGTAATTATTTACATTTAATGTATATACGACGAAACTGTCTGCAGTATTGTGGTTTTAACGAAAACAGTATACAAACTGAGAAAATTCCAAAAATCTATTTTGGACGTTTGACGACGAACGCAGGCTGCGTGACCCGATGCCCTCCGGCATCTATAGCTTGTCACCATACCGACTGCGGTCTCCATGTCCTACTAAATACGTGAGGACATCACGTGCCAGTGTTGTTTTAATTTAGGCATCGCGTCCACACTTTAAACTCCAGACTCCAAAATAAACAATTGCATTTAGCGGCGAAAGCCACTTCACTCACTCCCAACACTTTTCTCGGTCCCCTTACCAACTCTGCGCACGAAAGCAAACAACAGTCGACGCCGGGCCACAAAGAGAAAGGAGAAAGACGAAAAAAAAAACAGAGTAATGGGCGGTCAAATGCGGTATTAGTACGTCTCAAATTCCTGGGTCACGTAAAACAGGACCCTAAAATGTCATAGCAGTGGGAGATTACATCTTTTTAAAAATGGTGACCCCTGCGGCGACACAGGGCACAATGACTGGCTACTTGATATTTAAGATGGTATCTTATTGTTTATAAGCCGACCCGATAATCTCTATATTCTCGTGAGTCTGCTGGCTCGGGATGTATATGAAAGTTTGGTCGGTGAGGAGCGTTGTTCTTTATGCGAGACAGGTCCGGCGTTTTACATGGAGACATCAACGGAAAAATATTTAATGCGCGGCTCGGAGGATTTGAAACCCGACCTATGCCGTGGGTAGCCGTGCGGACGGTTATCGGTGTCAATTTTAGTATCTCCTCTGTAGACAAGGCATTACTCGAGTTTAACCAAAATCGAAGATTGATCGGCACTCTTACGATTTGTGCATGCCATGGAAATAATTAATAATGTGCAGTCTGTGCGCACTTTTACAGGACAAGAAAGGGAATTCTTTGGACAAAGTTATGATGGTGCTCGGTAATCCGTTATGTGGCAATCATAGGAGGAAAGGATGATCGGAAAAGAAGAAATTAATCCAGATGGAGCTGATGTGAAGATGAATGTAACGGATTTAAAGAGAGAAGATGGCAAAGAACCGGCCAAAAAGACAGGAAGAGTTGAAGAAATAGAAACGTAGTTGCGAGAAATACTACTAGAGAAAAATTACGAAAAGTACCGTTTCTTTGTTTGTTATTGATTTTATCCAATTTCTGAAGGATGGAGAGGATGATGAAAGTGACGATAAGGAAGAAGAAGGTGATAAAACCGATAATGAGGAAGAATAAGCCGAAGGCAATAACAGAGGAAGTTAATGATGAAAAGAACAAGTGAAGTGTTGAAGTAAATAACGAACTAAGTGCCAAAAATATTATTCCGAGATATTTAGAAAATAGTGTGCAGCAAGATTAATGTTTTATAGAAAGCCATCCCTAATTTTTTGTGCATATCTAAACAGATTGTACATCACATGTTGGTGTTGTTTTTTGCCGAGGTCTTGTATCGCAAGAACAAATCTAAAGCAAATTCAACAATTCGTAAAGGTGCTAAGTGCCATAATATTTATTTATATATTTTAAGCTAAGTTGATACTTTTTATTCTAGAAAGTAAAACTTAATGAAAATAAGTTGCTTGACCAAGTATACTTCATACAGAGTGTCCGTTGTTGGAAAAAATACATGGGGACCTCGTTTACTGAAAGCCATGCAAAATTTGATAGTTCTGCTGAATTTTAAAGTCATTAATTTTCTTTAAAAATGCGGTTATTTGTTATCTTGCAAATGTACTGGAAAACTGTTGTTTTTTGTGCAATCTTTCTCATCTAAAGATGTTTATGTAAAGTTTACATTGAAAATGACATATTTTAGTAACTTCTTAAATGTCTTAAATAAACTTGTAGGACGCAAAGAGGGAAATGAGATGGCAATATCAGTTTTCTTGCAGATGGCGCTGCAATTGGTGAACATGAGGTTAACTTCATTTTTCTAAACGGGAATACCTAACTTTTTTATAAAATTATGATTTTACGCTAAATAAAAACAATCTTTTGGATGAGCATTTTTTTCGTACGATGCATCTATCAAAAGTTATTCACGATGGAAGTTTGTGGCATCTGCGGTAGTTACGACCGCTGCCACTGCATGGGATGCGCTCGCCGTCTGGCAGTCAAAGCGATGACTGAGTAGACACTTATGGTACAACGTAGGAAGGTATGTGCATAACGGGGACACGTTTTGGTATCTCCCGCGGTGCCCCGTCATGCGCATAGAGTTTGTTTACACACGAAAAAAATGCATCGTACGAAAAAAAAATTCAGACAAAAGATTCTGCTTATTTAGCGTAAAATCATAATTTGATAAAAAATTTGTGAATATCCGTTTAAAAAAATGAAGTTAGCATCATTTTCACCGATTGCAGCGCCATCTGAAATGAAACTAATATCGTCATCTCATTGCTCTCTTTGAGTCCTACAAGTTTATTTAAGACTGTCGTACGATGCATATTTCTCGAGATATTTAGGAGTCTCAAGCTAAAAAGACCACCCGGTATGTATATCAAAATTTGTCAAAATTACCGGAACACCTAAATAATTATCCAACCGTAAATAGTTTCAAAAAATGCTTCAAATATTAGGTTTAAACAAGCTCTTGTTTAATATATTATTCATTTTATTATGGAAGTTTGCAAACTTTTCTTTTTCTAATAGAACATCCTGTATATTTATTTTGTTTTTTAATTCTAAGAGTTTTTTCTAGAACTAATTTTTTTTTATAAAATGCATAATATTTTAATTATAGGCAACTACTGGCACTGACTAAAGGCACTTAGCGCGCTATTTGCGAAAATACGCCGAAAGTTAACTCATGCGAGATCGAGCGGTTAAGTTTGTTAGGCATTTCACGACATATTTTTACGTAGCCCGTTATTTACATTAAAACCAGTGATATCCAGCCCACTTTAATGTAATAAAACCAATTTTTCAATTTTTAGCACTTAGTTCATTATTTACTTCAACTCTACAAGTATAAACAAGAAGACGCAAAAATGCAAGAATTTAAGATTAAAACGACTATTCGAGAAGATCCAAGAAGAATAATGCATAACCAAGAAGAGAGTGATAAAAATGGTTTTTAAATGGGATTGAATCTCTCCAGCTTCAATAGGTTCCAAGAGTATCGACGAAAGAAATCAAGAACAAATAGAAGAAGTGGAGATAGCTGTTGAAGTACCTAAATATAAAAGAAATTCTTGACATAGAGACTGCCTTAGAACAGCCTAGGCTTGATTTTAACACAAAGAATAAAATACTGGAAGAAATGAAGGAAAACCATTGAAGATATAGCCATAAAATTCACTACTATGGCGTTCTATCAATAATTTTTTGCAGATGCTCAGCTTCGTCCTCAGAACTAGTTTTAGCAAAAATCTACAAATCATCGGGATGAGGAAGAGCAGCACAGGAAAGCACGCAGATTAACTTATTTATGAAGATATTATACAAAATATGTTGCAAACTGTTCCAAACAGATATACAGGGTGTTACTGAAATAAATGGTAACCGTGAAGGAGAATATCCGCCTATCCACAAAAGTTATTTTGATCAAATAACGTTTAACAATAAAATAAGAATCGTATATTCTAAAAGTTATTTATAAGCTTATAATATTTAAAAAAACAACAATTACTTTCTATTAAAAAAAAACTAACAGGTCACGAATTAAAACAATAATATTTTTAATTTTGTAGGCCCTGACGAAGTCAAACATAATTAGCGAAACGTTGGCAATGTTTAAGATCATAGAAATAATACACTCCCAGACTGCAAACCGTTCAATCTTTCATTCTTTTCAATATAGTTTTGCTTACTACCAAAGTACAGGTTTCTGTGTAAAATTGTAAATTTTTTGCAGACTTTTAATTGGCTTAATGGTGGAGGGTATACTATAAGTCCTTACAATTTCCGAGAAAAAACCATATGGAAATTTTAAAATATTGATAACTCTGGGTTATGTAAATTTAATATGAAAATGCGTTTTGTAATTAATTATTTTTATCCTGAATATCAATCCGGAATCAAAAACATTTCTCCACGCGATTTCAAAAAAGGTTTTATAAAAACTGAGGTGAAAATATCGAAAGCATAATTATGAAAATCTATACATTTATGCCAGTTGAACCCAATGTCCTAGAAACCTCGAAAGTATCTCATAGTAAACCTTAAACTTAGTACCTATACCTAAAATCCTGAAAATTTGTTCTCAAATGTTTTTTAAGCATCGACAGCTATTCTTTAAGTGGTGTGTGGGCGCTTTCGTGAAACAAAGTACATACAACAAACGCAACAACCTCACGTGATACCTACAACTTTCAAGACCATATGCATATCCAGCGTAAACAAAAAAATTTCGATTACGACAAAACAAATAACAAGGATGGAAAGTTAATTAGATATAAATATGTATGTTTTGATAATTAAACATCTACTTCTCGGACGAATGTGCTGAAATTAAATTAAAACAAATACATTTACGACTTGTTTTTGTAAAACTGGAACCGATGTATGGTATTTGTATGGGTTTGAAAAACATTGGTTTATTAAATATTTATTTGTCAATTAAATTTATGGAATTCTTATCATATGATATTGTACTACACTGAAATCAACTAAAAAGCAAATGTTTCAGCAACGTGTAAGTATTCCTTTAACCCCTGCAGTAGGATAGAACGTGTAATTTAATCCGGAGGCACTAAATTTCGCCTGTAAGCCGAAAACACAGTTAATTTTTCGGACACACACAACACCCCGGTCTCCTTTAAATACCAAAAGATATACACGACGTAAGAAGATTACCCCGTGTAAATCTGGCGGCAATTTATGGCCTCCCAGTTTTCAGACGATAAATCGCGCAGGAAAGGATTGGGCGCTGAGTCAACCAGGGCCCCACCAAAAACGAATAGATTCGCGCACGTACTTATATTAAAAATCTCAAAATCGTTAATCCACGCGGGATCCCGAGCCTAACAAGGTAATCCAGCATCCATTCCTTCCACCCTCATCTGATGGTGATATATAGTTTAATTAAGCTTGTCTTACGCCTTGTATTCATTTGTTTCGGAAACAGATTGCCAACCTTAGGTTACCGAGAGTGGAGACAATGCTTCTACAGTAGACTGGCGCTCTCGTTCTCGTTCCATTATCATACAATTATACATTGAGCCTAATCTTGATGTTGAAACGGTGCTCCAGCTGACATTTACATATGTTTGAGAGCGTTGCTTAATGTGCGGCCGTTTATCATCGAAAGATTAGGAAAATTGAATGGAATTGTTGACTGCCTACTGCCGAATGGAAGCGGTAATGAAGTGGTGCAATCTATCCACAAGCTCGCTTCCATTCACTTCTCTAAATTTCTATTTAGATACAAATTGGGTCAGTCGGTGAATGGAGACCTTTTGTTCCGTTGGTCTTTGAAAAGATAAATAACTGCTATAATTGATTTTGTTATTGTTTGGGTTATTAATATTTATGGATGGTTTCTTTTGAGAGAGGAGATGATGACAATCCTGCCATTGTCATGCAACGAGGTGTAAGTTAAATACGATTTATGTTGTAAAGAATTGTGACATTGTAAAATGGTTATTTAACAAGTATATTGTTTGCTATTTCGTAAACTTCTGGCGACAGGCGTAAACATAGATTGTTTTTAGTTGGACTTTTACTATTATTGTATCTCCCATCACCTTCGAAATAAACAAATTTTATTTTTATTTGCAAATTGGTTGATCTACCTGAAGACGAGACACCTTTTTCGAAACATGTAGCAACACTTACATATCATACATTGGAAGCTTTTTGTTCTTTTTTATATCGGTTACATTCCGATGACTGTGGACTACTGTGGTCATCTCACTGTTATTGGTTTGACAGTGGCAGATCTGTGAACGTTTTGATATGATTCGTTATATTTACGTTATGTTTGATTGACTATAATGAAAAAGTGCCTGTTTTCTTCTATCCAGTATATTTCGTTTGCCATCATTGTCCATTTAATGCTTCTCCAAGTCATCGTAACACAAATGCCTCTCTCTACTGCACTAGTGAGATAATAGCATTGAGGATTAAGAAATTAAAAATGTAAAATTCGCCAAAATTGGCATTTGGGTATATCCCAAAAAATGTGAACCGCAAGCGAAAAATTGAGACTGGTCCGAATTGTTTCTTATTACTTAATAATTAAGCTTAAATGTGTATATGTTGTAAATATAAAAGCAGTTTCACTTTTCGCGTGTATTTATCTTGTTAAAAGTAAAATCATATTGTTGTTGTTATTTCGACTTTCTCTACTAACAACAACATTTTTCCTCAGAATGTAAAAAGGGCGAAGCGAGTTCGAATAACGGATTATTTTTAAATTTGATCTTACCTATATCCTTATGTCGCGTCCGTTACCAAAAACCATATTAATTGCTGTCATTAGTCGATAAACATTTGAAATTCAAACAACATTCAGTTACAAAGCAAGCTCATTCATTTGTTTCAGAAAGCACAAAAATTTACTCACGACAAATCGAAATTAAAATTTTAATTATGTTTGCAATTTGTCGCGTCCGTAACCGAAACACTATGAGGCGGCCTTTTGACTTATTTCGTTGCTAAAATCATAACTTTTGAACTAATAGAAGATATAAAGATATAAAAGATATTTAAAGAAATTAAATTGCATCTGAACGTATAATATCTTAGCTTTAAAACACAGTAGAACATCAAAAATCCGAACGTCAAAAATCCGAAACGTCAAAAATCCGAAATGTCAAAAATACGAACGCTTTAGAAGAGTTTAAATACATAATTATGTAATAGTTTGTGTAATAGATGTATATTTAATCGACTAAGTGTCATTTCTTAAGCCTAAGTGTCATTTTCTAGGTTATTTTCGAAAATCCGAACAATTTGATAATCCGAACCACCTTCGGAATTTTCAGTAAATACCATAGTAAAATTACTGAAAG
This sequence comes from Aphodius sticticus, assembly GCA_963966075.1. NCBI lineage: Eukaryota > Metazoa > Arthropoda > Insecta > Coleoptera > Scarabaeidae > Aphodius > Aphodius sticticus. The sequence goes on from OZ014506.1 coordinate 15,226,109, forward strand.
TTTGTTTATAAAGTTACTGATTTGAAATCGTACCTGTTTCAAGCTGTACGTTGGAACGGTTGTACCTTGAAACAGGTCTGATTTCAAATCAAATATGCTTAACTTTAAGGTGTGTTCTGATTAGTGGTAATGGCAGTAGATGCCATTATAATATTTCTGATAGGAAGTGTTAGTGACTCAAATTTATGTGCATGCAAACTAATATGTGTCACTATCACGGCTGGTGAGAAATACTATAATTTCATCTGCTACCACTGCCATTACCTATCATTACTACCAATCAGAACGCACCTTTACGTTCTGATTGATCTGAAATGATCTCGTAGTAGCTCGATCGGTCGGTACTCGGTATAGTAGCGTGTAGTAATCCAATTTTACTATATTATTATAACTGAATTAGTTTTATGTTAAATTTCTGAAATAAAGTTAGAGTTGAAATGAACATTATTGTATTTTATGCTTTGGGAAAAAACTGTCGTATCCGAACTCGTACTATATATCATAAAGAAAAGCTGAAAGATATTTCCCACATTTCATAAGTCTACCGACAAAAGACATTCATTGGTCTTCATTTGCACATAAAACAAACAGATTTTTTCTCCAAACATTGCTGAATTTGGAATATTTCTACTCGCGTTAAAAAAAAACTTCCATTTTTTGTCGCGTCCGAACACTTTTGTTTTTGCTTGTATATTTGCACTTAACTATTTATCTTTCCAAATTTTGTTGTTTAATATAGCACTCTACTAGTACTTTGCACTAATTAAAATACGCATACGATTTTTCCGTTTCTTTCCTATGTTAAGCTTTGTTAATCGCGTAGGAATGTCGCGTCCGTTGCCCAGGATATACCCATTTGTGAAGGATGATTTCTTCAAGAACCCATAGATCATTTAATGTAGGGAGTAAGTAAATCTTTCCATACAAATCTTTTTAGTTTTGATTTCTTCTTCGTTTAAAACAATACGTTAGGACTCTTACACGTACCTATTTGAAAGAGGTAGAATTTATTTCTCTCGTCTCGCTGGATATAAATCATCAGCGAGTCGTCTGGATCGGCGCATACCATAAACCATCTCCGGTCGATATGAACATACGCTCCGATCAAAACAATGTTCGCGGACAAACAGATATAACCGCACGAGGTCATAGTTCAGGAGGAAACGGCATGGGGGACGTGGAAAGAGGACCGGAGCGAAGACAATCAGCGTTCCGGAGTTATCGGCGCTACCACCCACGGCGAACCATAAACCAGCCGGTAATCATGCGCCCGTTGTTACCGACATGGGTTGTACACGACCCTTGTACACATCGCTCCAGATTCAAACGGAAGAACTGTCTCGTAAATAAATTACAGTACAAACTCGGAAACAAAACTGCACACATGCCTTCTACCATCGATGTTGTTTATTCGTTCTCCTCGATGGCGGCACGATGGAGAAAGAAAATGTTTGTCTAGGTTGGTATTCGAAGTCGACGTACAAGCGATTGTTCGTAAAATATTCGGAATGCGTGTTGACTTACAGGGAGTTTAATGTGTTGGGGAAACTGTGGTTTTGTCATTAACGCGGTGTTGTGTCAATAGATGTAAATTGTCTTGGAGACTATAAATATTTCACTTTGTACATGAGAAAAGGATTAAGAAAACATATATTTATTGGGCAGCTGTACGAATTTATGTGACTCGTCACAGGAAGAACAATCTGCTTGCATCATAATAATTTATATTGTAAAATCTGATTGTCACAAAATTGGTTCCTGAATTAGGATTTATTTTGCCTATACAGGGATAAATTTCAGTGATATTAGTGTATGTCTTAAACAGTGGATTTTTACATAGTATGCTCGTACTTTTTTTTATGTGAAAAACGAAAAATTGGAACCATGCACTGCACAGGTGTTCCAATAGGAAAATCGATATTCTTTAAATGGAAATTTTTTAAAACGTACATCCAACTACAAGCTAGCTGTCTTCTGTCAATATGTAACTATATACACACAGAAAAGTGATCTCTCGAACGAAGAGAGAATTATTTGGCTGAAGTAGTTGGTAGGTTCGTATATAAGCGAGAGATTATTGACTTCAACCATGAAATTTTATTTCTTGGAATAATTACTAGATTTAAGAAAGTGGTTACTCTGGTGAAGTAAGTAAACAGTCTTCAATGAAGTGTATATTTTTATTCCCGGTAAATATTTTTAGCTACTTAATGTAAGAATTTTAAAGATTTGGCACAAATACGTTTTTTATTGCTAATTAACATGATAGGTATGTTATATTTACTTACTCGTTCTAAACTGTTGCGTGCGTTACATCAAACTATTACGTGTTAAAACGTTTATAGTACACTATAAATCACAATACACATCCCCAATAAATCACAAGGCATATCCCCTACGTGTACTTCGTTGTTGTTTTGCGTACTAGGTTAGGCAGGCTCCTTTAGGGCGCCAATACACGCGCGGTCGCGCGAGCCTTGACAAACAGTGCGCATATTTATTCCAGAGAAAGGGAGTACTTGAAAGAAGTGAGAATCACTTCAGTTAAATAATTGGTGGGCTTTTATTCAGTAAACTATACTTACTTATATTAAATGTCTTCTATTTTCTTGGATCAAGTAACTACGCACTTGGATGGATTTACTATTACTTCGTTTGAGAAATTAACATTTTTGGGACGAAAACTTCAATTACTTCTTTCAATACAATATTGGTTCTTATAAAGAAAGAATTTATTTGTTGACAGCATTTATCTGAGAAATTATTTTACTTATATTGAGTATGTGACATTTCTTGTATATACCTAACTTTCTACATCCAAGTAAATATGCATTTGAATCTAGTAAATAAATTCAAGAAATTATGTTTTCTCGTTCCAAATAATCACTTTTCTGTGTGTACAGGACAAGTTGGTCCAATAAGAAAAGCGATTTTCATGCATAGCTAATTGTCTGCTAGATGAAACATGCTATTGTGAATACGCTGTCTGCAAACTTTTATCTTGAAGTTGATAGAACCATCCATAATAAATACTATTTATTAATAATAAATCACTTAAATAAATTTCCAGTAGTTCAGAAATAAGTTGGTTCTTAAGTTACTGGTTTTTAGATAAAGGAAAAACTTTAAAAAAATGACCAATAGGACAGTATTATGTACACGTGGTGCTCCGAGATTCTTTTCGGTGATCAGTGTAGCTATGGTGCGGTTGACAGTTGGCTATTTTATTCTATTTTCAAGTTACATTGTCATTATTAATATTAATTTTGGAATTTGCACATCAACATATATTTAATGATGATCATGAAGAAGATACAACACAAATTGTCTCACAAATTTGTTGTTTTGCAGAGAAGTAGTGCCGTTTATAAACGATGAACAATTTATAAAACAGAGCCTATGCCAATGGTGGGCAAATGCGGCTCTTCGTTGAGTAAAGTGCGGCTTCATTTAAAATAAAAAACTTCAAATTTTAGTTTTTGTCACGCATTCAGTTTTGAAGCAAGCAGCCTGCAACTGTTTATTTACGATCTTTAGAACAAAATATTTAATCATTTTCCAGGAGTAAAAGCAAATGTAATTAATAGGAAAGAAAACAAGTTCGATGAATATAAATACAGTAAAATACTAGTAAGAAAATTATCTTCAGTCGGGCTGAAGTTAAAATACCCCCACTGTAAAATATTTAAAAAAATAGTGGACCGATTTTGCCCATTCCCGTCCTTACTTTTTTAATAGACAAGCTTGTATACCAAATTTCAAATCAATTACTTCAAAATTACGACAGTTATCGTGTACACACACAGACGGACAGACGGACAGACGACGCATATAGTTAAATCGATTCAGTTTTCAACGCTGAACAAAACTATATATACAAGTCCATACTTGCCACGCTTCCTTAAGGGTGTTACAAATGTTGTGACAAACTCAATATACGCTACCATAGTAGTGGGGGTAAAAAATGAGTTACATACAACACAGTTAGTTATATGCAAATTTCTATCATAGGCTTGGAGATTCCAACAGTTTGAAACCTGCATTTACATATTTTAAGAACCCATTTATTTGTGACATTATTAATAATACTTACTTATTAATTCTTACTGAAAAGGAGGCTGGGTAATTGAAGTTATTAGAGATGAAACAGCATTGCAAATGCTCAACAAAGCTACTATTATCATTGAATTTTGGAAATTTGCGCCAGAATCAAAATATCCATACTTAAATCTATTGTCATAGTTGACCAATTAACATTACAGAATTTCTGCGAAGAGTTTTACATAATTATACCACAAATAAAAAAAAAATGACCAAAGATTCTCGTTAGATGTTACTATACCTTTTCCGTCGATCATTTATTTATGAGTATGTTTACTGAATAGAAAATCATTTATTAAAAAGATCTATTAATGCACGATTTCTATTAATGCATGATTTGTTATAGCCAATAGAACATACAATCATCGTAAAGTAAAACCATCCAATCAAAACATTTCGTTACCCAGACACACAGCCTAGAACTGTCAGTGTCAAATTACATAAATGGCCATATAACCTCAAACGACATCGACGAATAAAATCTATGTAGACGCCGCCAGAAGAATGCGAGCGACGAAAAAATTTTGTAACCAACTCGAATATTAAACAGCGATTAATGATCTCGGCCAATTAACGCACTCGCTAATCGCTCGTGCGTTAAACAGTATCGATTATGAATCGCTCTTTTTAATATACTTGTTGGTTCAATAATTACTTATTAATAAATGTATTTTTGTTATATTTGATTTTTGTTTAATTTATTTAATTAATTTATTGTTTGTGTTTTTATAATTAAATTTGTATGTGTTCTTATGTTCTTATACGGCTTGTGAAAATATGCAATATGCAATTACATTAAAAATAAAGAAAAAATGCTAAAAGTACATACATGTGGCTTTTTATAAAATATAAAACCCCTGCAAACTGTTGTCAACCAGAACTGGAATTTGGTACGCAATTGATGATTACTGTTTAGCCAATAAATTTGTCAATAAAATCAATAAGTGAATGAAGCTGTGTGCATTTAAAAATGATTAGAATTTTGAAAAACGCAGTAAAACTAGATTAAATTTATTGAAGGTATACAAATTTGGTGAAAGAAGTTGAAAAATGACAAAATGGACGCGGTTTGTATTTTAATTTAATTTTATTGCAACTTTTATTGGACAAAAGAAATCAATAATTTTTTGTTTCACTTATCGATGTTTAAACTCCAATAAAAAGTATTATAGACAAATTGTACCATTTAACATTCTTTTTCTATATGAATTCGTTATAAATAATCAACTATAATAGATCAACAGAATCTTACCATTTTATGATCTATCGAAAATAATAAAACCTGGGCATGGTTGATATTATTTTCAATATGACAAACAATTTTGTGCTTATGGACGTATGGGTAGATCTATCAGGTTGAGAACTGAATAGACCGACGAAGTACGTGACCATAATCACAAAAGCCGTTGTCAGCCAGATTAAACTATGATCTGTTACCTAAACATGCAGAATATGCTCAGAACACATCAAACCTCAAGGGAGTATTTTTCCTTCTCATAGACCATCCATCAATTAAACAGGGAAAATATTATTGGCAACAGTCAGCAACACACTTGTAATCCGAACAATTCCTGGTCACGTGACCGTACGGATTAAATAAAAGCATCTCGAAACAAAGGACAAACACTGGCGGCTCGTGTCGCGTGTGTTTTGAACGACCGCCGTTAGGGTTAGCTACCCCCATTCTTGATACCACTTATCAATGCTTTCCCGTTGCGTGGGAGCGTGCCCTCATAATTGCAACGCTAGCCGTTTGTTCAAACCGCGAATTTCGCCAGAAACTCCACGCCGAGAGAAATAATATGTTTATTTATAACGCGTGATAACGTCCACGACTACCGGATAACATGAAATATTACCCGACAATTGAATTTCGAGAGATGTGTGTGTTTATACACACATAATAAATGGAATATTATACTCAAGCGCGGAGGAATAGTGAATTTTTCACGTCACATCAATCACACATTACATTTTCCGGGCCTTACATGTCCCGCTTTTAATGAGAGGTAATTCAATTTAAATGTAAAAACTAAAAAGCACGTTTTAAATTATTAATATAGTCGTTGTTTATTATTCAACGTATTCGTCGGTTGGGGTATTAATTTCGTTTTGGAAGTTGCATATTTTTGTTCGGTAAACTGCGGAAGGTTTTTATTTGATGCAGGGCGTTTAATTTGCCATCCGGTACAGATGAAAATGATAAAAGTTTATATTTAAAATAGGCGGTTTCGGTTAAATGTTGTGTGAAAAGTTGAAAGCAGCGTATAATTGCGCTTTTTTGGCATTTATCGTTGCTATTTGTTTGCGATTTAATTTAAAATATAAATATTACGTTACGGGCATTTTATTATATACATTTTGGTATTATTTGTTTAAATTTCATTGACAATTGCGATGTTCAAACGAAGGAAATATACATATGCCATACAAAAATATTTGACTATCCGTTTCTAATAGTACCTATATTATTTGACCACATAATGTAGGCGATAATTCACGAATTCAAGTTTATACTGAGATACAAAGTTTTGTTTAACTCAAATAAATATTGGTTTGATGAGAGGTAAAAATATATTTATTGGCTACAAAGAATGTTTATTTGAGTCAAAACGATATTACTTTACTTCAAACATTTAACGCATTTGACTCAAGTAAACAGTCTTTGTAGCAAATAAATATATTTTTGCCTCTATTCAAACATCTATTTGAGTTAAACAAAAATTTCTATCTGTGTACTAGCCGCCAGTTTGAGTAATATCAGCTTGTGCGAGTCAAATACGTTGTTTATCTTCGACTCATAAATTATATGTCAGATAAACTATAATATTCGTAAATTTACGTGGTCACCGGTGTTTTATGATCGTAAAACATTGAACTTTCATTGTAATCGCTGGTGTCTATTAAACTACAGAATATGTCTACATTAGTGTGCTAATTAATTTATTCAAAATTCTTTTTTTCAGTAACTACGACTGTACAACGTTTTATAATCTGAGCAACAATTACAGTATTTTTTCATAATTTTAAATATATATTTCGGGATTGCTACCATCAGTCAAAGTCAACCACTAAAACGGGTGTGTTTCTAAGAAGTGATTCTAACAAAAGAAATTGTGAATTTACTCTAGTTTTCGAGAAAGTCGGTGACAGAGAAAAAATTCAAAACATACAAAAATAAAACTAGATATACAAGGTGTTCCTAAATATCATGTAAATACGAAAAGGGGTAATTCTTTGGCTTATTTAATGACTAAAAATTCATATAAACATAGGTCCGCAAACGCTTCGTTGCCGATCTACAGGGTGTTGAAATTTCAAGATTTTTTTAGTTTTTTCTTTATAGCTTTCTCTTCTATATTCGTACGGACATACCGTACCCTTCCGGACTTACCGTAATGATTACTGAATGTAAAGTAAATGGTGATATCCAGGCGGAACGCAAATTAAAAAAAAATCAAAAATTACAGCCACAACCTGGTTCGAATCCAGGTTGTGGCTGTAATTTTAGAATATATAGAACATATATCAAAAATTGGCTATTTTTTTTTATTTTTAAAGTCTTTTTATTACACGACTTGTCTCCACCTTTGTAAAAAAAAGTCTGAAAGCTTATTATAGCGCGAGAACCGAACTGATGCTTTGGTGGTGTAAGTTTGAAACACCCTGTGGAGTAAATAAGAAACGGTCAGGTTCAGCACCTCTATATTCTGCTGGTATATTTTAATGGTGTATGAAATTTATAGTTTTAAATTTTACCTTAAGTAGAAAACAAAAATTCGTCACAAAAATGTTAAGATTTTAAGCAAATTTAAGATGCGAAAGTTATTGTCGAATCAAGTTTAGATTTTGTGTTTATTATTCATATCAATAAGCACACTTTTGACACCTCTTACGTTTTAATCCAACAAGTTTGGTTTTATACGTTTAAGGTAAAATTTGAAAAGTGTCGGTAAAATGAACATTGTTTTGTCAAGGTAATGAGTTTTGAGTTAGTAAGTTTTGGCATCCCAGACATTTATATCCACCAATTTCTCGGTTACCCGCGAAATTTGGAATCCTGAAATCCCGGGATCAGAGTGTTGGGCGGCATCCGAAGCCCGAAGACGCACATCTTGGCGGCACAGGACCGAACGCAACTTTTCATAATCAATTTTCTCGATGATAGGTCGAGTTAATATACAGGGTGTCTCACGGAACTGGTACATTAGAAGATTCTTATGTTCTACTATTTCCGGAAACTTGAAATTTTGGAATTAGAATTTACTCGATATGAGCTCTTCAGCTAAAATATTCTCGTTAACTGTCACGTCTATTTTAAATGGAATGATATACCTTTTATTTTATTTTTGGTTTCTACATATCAAAATACATCATTTTGATAACATTTCGCTATACCTAAATATCACTATGTTTTATTTTTTTTTGTTTTTACTAATTTTTTGGTGATTTTCGCGGTTACGTTAAAAATTGAATATCTCGGTTATTATTGAAACTAGAAGTTTCATGCTTGGTGGTCCAAAACTAGAAACATAACCAAATAAGACGATGTTTAGTTCATCACGACATCTTATACAGGGTGTTCAAAATTTACAACACAATAATCGAGTTTTAAAACGTAAAAAACTCATTTTTTTCAAATGGAATACCCTGTATGCCGATACGTCATTCGATAGGAAATCTTATTCTCTATCAATCAATAGTAGGGTTCCCAATATCTATCTTTAATAGTTATTGAGATATTGTCACTTTTTCTTTAAATCCAATTTGAATACTCCTGGGTTGTATACGGAAGCCTTCATATTTTGGCAGAGAAGGTATTTCATTATCGATAACCTGTCACAATATCATTTTTATAAATTGGCATTTCTAAGTGCAGTATTTAAATAATAAGATGTATTTGAATAACGATATTTTCATACTTTTTATGTCATTTTTGGCACATTTGCACTGGATTTATCGTGTACGCCCGATGGTGGTCGCTGCTAATGCACTGCTACCTTAATTTTGATAGATCTTTAGATTTGACAGGTATGTTTGTTTGTTTGTACTGTGGTGGTGGTCACCCTGGCGGTGACCACCAAGCTCACCAGATTTAACACCATTAGACTTTTATTTCTGGGGTCATGTGAAAAGTCAGGTCTATTCCACACCACTTAATACTCGAGAAGAATTGACAAACAGAGTAGTAGCCGCCATTAATGGACTTCAGCGACAAGAAATCCGAAGAGCGACGATGACAGAAGTACAGCGAAGAGTTTTAAAATGTTAGGAGCAGAACGGGCTGCATTTCGAACAAAATAATTAAGTTTTAATTTAAGTTAAATATCCCAAAGATATTATTTTAGTTTTAAGAAACCTTTTCAATATTTTTCTGTTTTCCTGCTGTTACAAAGTTGTTACATTCTCTATAAATGAAGAATAAATCGTTTTGTATTTAGTTTGCATTCTTTTATACTGACAATAACTCAAAAACTATTAAAGATAGATATAGGGAACCTATTGATTGATAGGGAATAAGATTTTATATCGAATGGCGTAACGGTATACAGGGTGTTCCATTTGAAAAAAATGAGTTTTTTACGTTTGAAAATTCAATTATTGTGTTGTAAATTTTGAACACCATGTATAAGATATGATGAACTAAACATCGTCTTATTTGGTTATGTTTCTGGTTTTGGACCACTAATCGTGAAACTTCTAGTTTCAATAATAACCGAGATATTCAATTTTAAACGTAACCGCGAAAATCACCAAAAAATTACTAAAATCAAAAAAACTTAGAAATGGAGATATCAAAAATGATGTATTTTGATATGTAGAAACCAAAAATAAAATGAAAAGTATATCATTCCATTTAAAATAACAAAGTTGATACCTACTTCCGGTGACCGGACGTGACAGTTAACTTGAGAATATTTTAGCTGAAGAGGTCAGATCGAGTAAATTCTAATTCCAAAATTTCAAGTTTCCAGAAATAGTAGAACATGCGAAACTTCTAATGTACCAGTGACAAAAAATGTTGTTTTAGTCCTTCAAGGTTATCAGGTATAACATCAGAAGGTAACAAACCCTCAATGAAACATTCAAACCAACAAGCTATGCAAACCAGCAACACCATTGTAACAATGCAATAACATCTTTCAATTTATATTTAACTCGACTGTCTTAGACGACACTCCCATATGCACCAGAATCATGCTGAAATTTGTTTACACACGACAATGAACACGCAAAGACAAAGTAAAATCGAGTGGGCGCGTCCGAAATTATCAGGCGTCTGTCAACTAATTTAGCGTATTTATTGCCCCTATCCTCCACGATATATAAACAGTTATACTTTACAAAGTTCGAGTGTTAAGTGGGTGGTTGCCTGTGGAAATTTATGGGACAGTTCGGCTCTACACACGCTCAAACGGACCGATAGGGTGCGCGCATAGGCGCTGCATCCGACTTGCAACGTGATTTATTCGTCTTTTGACGATATCCAGGCTCAAATTTTCTCACTTATACGCGACACCTATGGCTTTTTTAACGGGCCGGTTTCTCAGTGCTCGATGTCACACTTCTTAACTTATCTTGAGCAGATGCGACTATTAATTTACATTATCGTCCTCTTGAAGAACACATTTTAAGTGAATGTTTGTCAGCGAGAGATTATTTTGAGGTGACAGCATGAAATAAACAGTTTTTTAAAGGATATATATTACTCGGAGTCTTGGATATCTCAATCTTTTTTGTTGGTTTATTACTCTTTCCAGTTTTATGTGTTTTGGGTGTTAAAAATACATAAATACTATTCATAAAGAAAGATAAACAGATAATTAAGCGGTAGAGTACAATAAAACTGTTATACACATACTCATTGGTTCACATGAAGTTATAATTAGTTTGGTCATTGGGTACAAAAAGTTATAGACCAGAGCTAGACTCAACTTCCGGAGGGAATACCATCTTTTTATCAGTTAACTAAAGCACATATGTTGCAGCTGTCAAAACCTCACCATCATGGTAAGGTACTTCTATTAGCTTCAGTGGAATTAATTAGAAAAGAAATCAGAGGCCATGAAGTAAAATGATTGTCATGAGGAATTAATAGATAACGATAACGTGATCTTCATCAACCACTGATTTTTGTCAGAAATAATATTGTAAAATAATAATAAATCACAAAACAGAATAATATGTATATAATTCTTTCACGCACATGTTTAACCGATGCGATAAAAGATTTAACCGACGTGTGAAAAGAGTGTGTTATACAACTTTATTTATTTTTTATTTGTTCAATCGTTGTAGAGTTCCGAGCCTTCAAACACTGGGCTCAATAGTTTTGCCAACTTATAGTACTAGAACAAATCTGTTGAAAGAATTTATAAAACTTGCATGTGGTTATAATATAATGCTTGAACGTGGTTTTAAACTTGAATTACCCAGAAATAAACAATAATGGACCAACATTTTTATTTTTCGACCAAAAGTTGTTTTATAACGAGTTTGGGATATCCTTAAAACATCACAGCCATAGTTAGAATATCAAATTAACATATAGGTTGGTTGCAAAACAAAAATTGTTTTGAGTTTCATAATTTTAATATTCTTATTATTGGGTAATTCCATGTCAAATCAACTTAGTTTCATCACTCACCACCTTGGATATTGATTAAATTTTGTGCAATTATTGTCTTCATGTAGTTAGTTATAGAAAAATACCAAATTTTATAATAATATGTTATCCCGTTTTGGAATTATGGGTATGCAAAACCTTAGAAATCGTTTGGACATGACATATTTAAAGTTCAATTATTTATCGCTCACCTAATTAATCTAGAGATGTGGTCTAGATGCCATTTTATAGCATTTTCCATGAGCTTTCTCCTGATATATAACACAATAGGGCTTATGAGAGAATTGTGTTTTCTTATTTAAAAATTCAAAGCTTAATTTTGATTATTTCAAAATGCTCATTTTTTAAAACTTAAAAAAAATCATGTAGTTGCTTACAATGTTTTAAGATAATTCCTAAGGTTTGATAGTGGGACGAAAATGAGTTCATGTCTTTAAAAAAATTAATTGTCTACAAACATAATATTTAGAAGGAGTCTACATCAACTACATCAAATTCAACATCGTATTGAAACTACATAGTTATTTATAGTCTAATAGTACCACGTAAATGATTTAAAATTAATAACAGTATAAAAATAAAATAGTGTATTGCGTTCACTTGGTTGTTATACCATTTTCAGTAAATATTATGTTTGTAGACATTTATTTCCAAAACATGAACCCATTTCCATCCGTTTCAAATTTTAGGAATTAACTAAAAACAGTGTAAGCCAGGAGTGGCCAACAGGTCCATCGCGATCGACCGGTCGATCGCGAAGCCAATTTTGGTCGATCGCTCGCGATGTCTTGTCTTAATGGTTTAGTCACCTTTCCATAGTAGCAAATAATCCTGACTATGTTAAGGAAACGGTTGTTAACTAATATACTACTTGAACAGTGAGGAACCTTTGATTTTCTCCCTAGTACATAACCCTATTGTTAGCCAATGTGGAAGAATCAAGTTTCGATCTCACAGAACTGGCCGTTTACCGATAGCAGTTTTTGCTTATCTCATTGTAACAAAAACCGTTAACAGTAAAAAGTGACCCTAGTTACTCATGTTCTCATGTATTTACAAATAAGCGTGTTTATAATCTTCTATCACTGGCCCAATATCTGAATTAATCCAACAAAGAAAATAATTCCTAACACGGCCAATCCTGACTATAGCTTTGCTCTCAAAGCCAGTCTCCAGAACTATTATCCTCAATGATAAACTTGGTCTCAGTAACTCATTCAAACTTCCATTCGACAATTTATAATTTGCCGAAATTAAAAGGTGTTACTCATTCAACAATAATCAAGTTACCAACATGTATTTCTTTTCCTTTTGAGTTCAAAACGCTAAAATTTTTAACTCAAAACAGAGTCAAATAATTGCAAAATGGAAACCACCTTGCAGCTCAGCTACATATATTAGCATGTTAAGCTATAACCTTTCAGCCCAACAAAATAAACAAATATTCGCAAGGGGTCATCCTTTCAGCTCATGAACATAAACAAATAAGCAAAGGACTAATCATTCAGTTTAACAAGATAAACAAATATTGTCAAAGGGCCGACCTTTCACATATTATCAAATTGGTAACTTTTCATCCGATAACGATAAACAAATATTAGCAAAGGGCTCATCTTTCATCTCAAAAGTTAAACAAATATTATCAAAGGGACATCTATTCATCTCAAGAACATAAACATATATTAGCAAAGGGCCAACCCTTCAGCTCAAAACCGTTCAGATATTAGTAAAGGGCTAACCTTTTAGCTCAACAAAATAAATTACCTACCACGTAAAGGTCTCACATAAATATGTATTCGCAAAAAAGCTAACCTTTCAGCCCAACAAAATAAATAAATTTTAGAAAAGGGCTAACCTTTCAGGCAAACAAAATAAATTAACATTTGAGTGAAGAGCTGACCTCCAGCTCGACAAGATAAACAAATATTCGCAAAGGACTAATCTTTCAACTCAACAAGATAAAAATATTAGCAAATTGCTATCCTTTCAGCTCAAACCCAATCAAATGTTACTCGTACAAGATTACTCGTAGATAAACAACGTAGGTAGAAAACAAGTTGTTTCAGTACGAGATAAACTCCCACGATCTATTAACAAAAGTAAAATTTTTAGAAAATAAGTCTAAAAATCTTCCATGTTAATTTTCCTGGCAAAAAAAGGGTCGCGAAATCATAAAATCAAATTTTCAAAATTTTGTGCATTTTTAATGAACTCTGCAAATATGAAAAGTTGAGTCAGGAAATTTATTTTCTTTCTGCCTTTCTATCGACAACTTAATACGTGATATAAAAAATTAAAAAAATAGTTTTTAACATATATTTTGCGTATCTACTACCCATTGCTCGCGGGAGTGCTACGCCTATGACAATATTTCGATCGCGGCATATTTTAAAGATAAAAGGTAGATCTTAAGTCGACAAAAGTTGGCCACCCCTGGTGTAAGCGATTATATGATTTTTGTATATAATTTTTATGGATGCATAGCAATTTTAGGGTAATTTTTGAACGAAATAAGTTGTGTGTCTTTAGTCTTTACTATTCGAGCTGTTATTAAAAAACATATTTACTAATTTTTCGAATTCCGGATAAAAACATTCAAGTTGATATCTTGTAACGTCACATGCAAAATGTGAATTGAACAAATGCTTTATAGGACTTCCTGGACCGATATCTGAGGTTTGAGATTCAACATTACAATTTTACATTTGAACACATTATTAATTTAAATGTCAAAATGATAGTTTAGTTCTTGTTTTAATATTTCATGTTTTTCGACCAGCCTATATGTGAAATGAACATTCTGACTATCGCTATGGACTTTTTACAGTACTTAATATTCTTTATAAACCCTAAATCAGAAATTAGGTCAATTGAACGTACGTCCATCTGGGGACATACTGTATAAATTTATGCCTAAAATTTTTCTATACACAACAAATTTCCAGGTTTAAAAACAAAAGGAGACAAAAATACAGGTACAATAAATGCACAGTATATTTAAATAAATCTCAAAAAAAGGGAAATAAGGAAGATTTCAGTAATTCATAATTTAAAAACAATTAAAGTTACAACACTATTTCTTCTAGGTAGCTGACATCCATTTTTAAGAAAGTACAAAAACATTTTCCAGAAAAGGGCAATCCAAAATTATATTAACAATCACAAATCGGAATTTAAATTACGGATGCCAAATATAGAAAAAGTAGCTTCTTATTTTTCAGTATTAAAAATCATTTAGCATTCAAGTTATCAGTGTGATTAAAATTATTATGTGCATATACATAGTTCTCTTAATACTTATTATCATAATTACTCTTCCACCGATAGACACAAATGAAGCAGTCTTAGCACATCAACAAAGAACTCATTTTCCAAACATCTGCTCTAATTAGCCTTTACACAATTATAGCAAATTGTCCCATTCACACTTCCTCAATATACAGAAGAATTCTATCACGTCTTACATTGTCGCCTTCTAAAACCTCTTCCCATAACGAAAGATAATTAAATCTTATATTCTATTACTTATAAACTTATCAGTTGCTACTTCACTTCATCGTCGGAACAATGTAAACGACTCATCTTACCAACGACAATCGAGACCGTACACACTATCTTTATGTATGTACGTACAGTCTGACACTTTTGTCCCACTGATGTAAAAATAATTGCCCAGAATTAGGAGCGAGGTTCGGCCCATTAATTTCAAGGGTTATCGCCACCGGGGACAGAAATTATCGGAAGCGAAAACACTTTAGTAAATTTATCAATGGAGATACCATAGAATTACCGCATTATTTTTAACCCGTTGACGCTTTTATAGCGTTTTAAATACTTAATGGCGGGCTACTTAGAATCAAGATATGACGTCAACTAATATTGAAAAATGGAACATTATCTGTTTTTGAAGATTATTGGTCGCTGTGAAGGTTTAAGGGCAGGTGATGAATTTATGATGCTTTAGATTTCCGAAATAACATTTATGGAGTATCTAAAAGCTTAAAACTTAAAAATATACAGAGTGTTACAGCCACTCATCGCAAGCTATTTTCCGCAAGATTTCAGAAGTAGACATTGCACCCAGATTAAGAATTTCAAACGAGAACGTAGGTCGTGTCCGGCATCATCGGATAGGTATTTTAAAACTAATCAAGCTTTTTTAACGTTTCTTTATAAATCAAATTCTTATATGTACCATAATATGATGAAATCTTTCCAAAGCATATCTCTTATGACATAAACACGTGGTATAAGGTATTACGGGTAGATCAGACAAACAAAAACAAATTTTGTGGGAAGCAATTCTTTCTAAAAAAATCATAAGAATAAGAATAATAAATAAATCATGGTGGTATACCATGTATAGAAATGGTATAAGAACTATAGAAATTTAGTACATTTTATAGAAGACTGCCTTAAGGATGTTGGATTTATTTATTTATTTTATTTATTGGTTGTGTTGTGGATTTTCTTACTTCATTTAAGGCGAAAGTCTCAAATTCAGACAGTGTCCTAAATTCCGACATATTTCTGTTTAGTTGGATAAAATAAGAAATCTACAACATTGAACTTTATTTTAGGTCATCCGGTTTGTTGATATGACATTACACTTATCAACCCACAATAGTTTCTTATTCTACCAATGTTCTAACGGTCAGAATATAACCTAGAAGTTTGACTGACCTTGATAATTGAGTGTTATGCTAAAAGTTGATTCTTTCCTTATAAGGTAACTGCAATTCGAGTACTTTTTAAATCGCTACAGGATACTATTAAGAAAATTCTAATAATATCAATTTATGTTGACTAAAAATTTTTATAATAAGACGGTGTACTACTCTTTTAACTACTATTATTTACAAATTTCGGAGTGTCGGAATTAGGCACATGTAAATATAGAACGTCCGTAAATCAGACATGTGTGTCGGAATTGTGTACATGGTTAGAAGTAATACATATGGCTCTATTCCTGTCTTTGCACAAGAAATTAACATATTTTACATTTTGGCATTGATACACCACCTTTGGAGATAACAGTTAAACTAATGCCATCTCCATTAAAAACTCATTATTATGGCCTGAAACACCCAAATAAAGTAAAAAGAAACTGTTCTGCTATAACACTATCTCTAATGCTTGGAGAGAATATTTATTAATAAAAAAAGAAAGAAGCACAAAAGAAAATCATTCTAGAGAAACAAGAAAGGAGGCGAAAAAGCACAGAATAAAAAGCTGCGCCAACAAAAAGAGAACAGTAAAAATTGCAGATGCAAGAAACATTAAAATGCAGATGAGGTAAAGAGGGCAGACTGAAGAAGACTAAGGACTTATTTTATACTGTGTTTCATTAAAAATAGTAAAACATAAATGTTTATCATTTCTTAATAATAAATCTTATTTAACAATGTTTAAAACACTTAATATTTACTTGAATGTTTATATTTGTCTGAATAATGTACCATAAGTGTATGATTTAGGATCACTGTCTGAATTAGGTTCACTGAGGTGTCGGATTTCGGATCAAAATATACGCTTAGTGTCGGAATTAGGGACAATTGTTAAACTTCTAAAATATAATATAAATTACATAACTAAAATTTCATTATCAGTTTTGCCGTTTACTGAGTTCATGAATACTTTTTGTTCCATTTATTTTTTCTTCTTAGTTTACTTTCATTGAAACGGTATCAAAATAGGAAATTTGGCTTGTTTTAAATTACATTTACACACTCTGATACCAGCTGTGAAAAAAGAAAAACAAAAATTAAATTCTTCTAGTGGACCCACGTATAACACAGATGTGTCATAATTTAAAAAAAAATGATCTCCCAAGAGGCCTGTTAAATTTACGTAAAAAACGCATATTTCAAGTTAGAATTATTATAAAAAACTATATTTCCATATATTTTTTTTTCAATGAAAACAGTAGTGATTTTTTCTTCAAGTTCTTTAAAAGTTTCCGTTAAAATTGTCGATTCGAGTACCATTGACATCCATTTACATGGACTACGAAAATAAGTTAAATTTGTTAAAGTAAGGTAGTGAGTATTTTTTTATCATTTTCTCAGACATATTCATTTCATAACGTTGTGATCACATTTTAAGTTGTCCTGCTGAATGGACAACTTAAAATGTTAAAATTCTAAACATGTATTTTGTAACAAACGTTTGCTGATTTAATTTCAATCATCACAAATATGTAGCTTTAAAATTACCGATAAAATAAAGAAGAAGTCCTTGAAATTCATTTCAATCACAATAATAAGATTCCCAAATGTCATTCCAATGATTATATTATACGCTTCTCTAGAAATAATTAGCGATGAATGTGTTGATGCTATTGATCCGAATATGATTTATCTAATTGCTTCCTCTGATGTGACGGTTTTATTCACCACAGGAAATCGGTGTCCCTCTGATCTCTCATTTCAAGATAGCGCAGAGCGTGAAATTCAGTACACATCAACACTTTACGGTTACACAAATACGTCGTAAATACACACTAAAGTGTTAAGAAGTTAAATTAAAATCGGTTCTTTTGATATGAGGCGTTTAATGCGTTCTGAAAAGAGACGTTCGTCGTTAAGCGAATGTTTAAAAACAGCGACGACTATTCTACAACATCCTGTGTTGTATTTGTATTTTTAAAATATATGTTTCGAACATACAAGCTAAAGTGATACTAAACGGGACCTAATTTTATTGGAGAAACACTATATTATGCGTTTAAAATAGATTTTTGAGTGTGTATGGAAAGTGTGGAAATGTTGCATGGTTGAACTTTGATGAAATTTTTATATTTATTATATTAGTCAGGTATATTTGATAGACTTGGAATAACGCAATTCTTTTAATGTTAACTTCTTTTGCTTATATATTGTAACAGAAATTTTACTGTAACTATAAATAACGTTTATAGAAAAATTCAATAACCGATTCAGACCAAATAAATATAAATAGTATAAATAGTATGGTACTATAGACTAACTGATTGTAGGTACCTGTCAATGTTTTTGTGAATATTTGTGAATTGTACTGGGTACAATGATGTAATGGGGCAACCCACATATTTCACGAACATACATCATTGAGAATTTTTTATATTCGTAATAAAAAACAAAATACCACAAAACTGTTCTAAGACTATTTGTACATTCTTTATTCACACGTACTAAAACTAAAAATAATGGAATTGCATTACAAAATAAGTTGTTTTGCCACAAGTCTTGTGGTATTTTGATTCCTGATGCATCACGTTCTCACCCTGTACTGCCCCATTGGTAACTTATTTTGCTTTACTTTTTCTTGCCTATATTAACTTCGAAATGTAGAAGTTTTAAAATATACATTAAAAGTCCCCCTTGTATTGTATTCTTTTCAATAACCTAGGAAAAAAATTTGGTTTTACACAATTTAAAATTGTAGCTCGTAAAGTTTCCATAAAAAAGAGTTTTGTTTCAATTAATTTGTTATTTGAACAAGAGACAAAAATATATGAATTTGTTACAAACAATGTTTATTCATTGTAGGAACCACAATATTTTTCTCGCTCAAATAAACGTTGTTTGTAGCAAATAAATATATTTTTGCCTTATATTGAAACAATTATTTATTTAAATATTCTACCAGTGCATTTTTATACAAGTAATCGATTCAATCATATAGTCTAAATGTAGTTATCAAAGATTAATTACCATAAATAATTACCAATAAGTCGAAATCTGAGTAAGAAAACATATGGACTTTTTTTAATTCCTTAAGAAGTTAGACCAGTTTAAAATACAGTTTCGTTATTATTTCAAAATACTGTAATTGTTTTAGGAATAAAGAAAACAAATAAGTCCATATCAAACTTTTCACAGGTATTACACCTCTCATCTGAAAAAAAAACAAATTTGAGCAGCCTAAGTAATAGACCTAGCTCTGTTTCGGGGATATGCTATGATATGCTATGATATCATTTATTGTTTTAACAAAGAACGAGCATTGGATTATTCGTCTTTTAGAACTAGCTGCGATAATAAATAGTTTAGATCTCTTTTCTTAGGCAAAATTTAGGTCAGCACTCATAATCATTTATGCCGGTTATTTTTCTAAAATCAAAATCTGTAGTTTCAAACTTTACATCTAGGTAATTTCCTGACGTTGAGCATTTGAGACAACTTCGGTATGTTCAGGGCCATCCTAACCACAGGGCTAAATGGGCTATAGCCCCGGGGCGCAAACATTTTGGGGCGGCAATTTTTAAGTGCCAGCCCAGGGTTGCCAGATTTTATTTATCAAAATATATGAGACTTCTAGTACAAATCTAAGAAGTCATGAAAAATATATAATTATAGTGGATCAACTTGATCACGGTTTTTCGAAAACGCGAGACTACGATTCGTATTTAGGGCAACTAATTATATCCAAAACGCATTTTCATATACTATTTAGAATATCCATATTCCCTAGAGTTATCAATATTTTGCAGTCTTCAATTCTGTTTTTCACAAAAAAATCATGTATAAGACTACTGAAATTTTTCCGCACCATTAAGACTATTAAAAGCTTTACCAAAATCACTAAGAGCAATATGAGGTTGCCATTTAAAGGAAATGTTGATGATGCCAGAAATATAATATGAAGGTCGAAAATTTAATTTTACATATACTTAAATGTTTTTTTGATAGTTGAATACTTTAAGCGCTCGCACTGTATACATAAAATAAATATAAAAATTAACAACTGTAACTCAAATGTTGAATAACATCGCATCGGTCTAATACTCATATGGCTTAAATCCAAAATAATAAAATTTAGAGAAAACGGTTCAGATTTGTATAGAACCAGATGGAAAATGGTGCTTTATTTATTGGGGATGCAAATTCTTATACCTTAAATTATTATGATACGTATTATGTATTATTATAATTTAGCATGCCTCACTCGATGAGAAGTTTGCTTATTAAATTATGCAACACAAAGCTATTTTGGCAAAAAAAAATTGAGTTAGACTATTTTCGTACTACAAACTATTCTCAACTTATTCCCTAACAAAGGAATTTATAGGAATTCCCACTACAGGAACCGAATTATGCTTTCCTAAGATTTTTTTTATATTTTATTGCAAATCTAATCAAATGTTTAATGTTTAACTGATTTTTATGTGTGATTTTTAACAGCACTTGATTCATAAATTCTAATGTAAAGTAGTTTCGTTTTTACCAATTTTAGGACAACAATTGACTCAAAAATTGAGTCTACATTATCTAACGCAGCACTGCGCATTTTGTAAGTTATGTCACTACAAATTGCAGCTGCGAAAAATCTTTTTCAACAGTGAAAAGGATAACAAATTATAAACGATCTTCTCTGGGGGAAAGAACTTTAAATGATTTGAGTACTTTATCCATTTAATAACTTATATATAACAATATATTATAATAACAATACATACATATATATATATATATATATATATATATGTTACTTCCTACCACTTTTTTTTGCCGATGACCCTGTTTTCGCGAGCCATCCAGTGTATTTTCATATGAAGAGGGGCGCATTATTTTTAGTAGCCCACGGGCGCCGAATATGTTAGGACGGCCCTGGGTATGTTTAATGTTGTTTAAAAAACTCCCTCAGCGCTTAAAAACTCTTTGCTATCTGTTATGAATGACCACTCGCTCGCTCACATTGTGGCGGACCCGACTCGAGTCACTCCTGATACCGAGTCACTGATTGATCTCATTCTGATTGATGATAGTATTCACAATGTTGAGAGCAGAGTGATCGAGTGTGACTTCTCCGACCATGAGGCGATTGCTTGTTGGGTTCCACAGGCCGTTCCAGTGGAGCAACGGGCTCCTGTCCGTGTGCGCGACTTCCGAGGATTCTCTCAGGATGCTTTTCTCAGGGACGCGGCGTTTATTCCATGGGATTGCATGTATTCTCTAACAGACTTGGACGAAAAAGTTGATTTCTTCAATCTCTGTCTGACGGATTTATTCGACATTCATGCTCCCTTTAAACTGGCCATACATCGGCGCAAACCTACTGAGCCTTGGTTCACAGATACGCTGAGAATGATAAAAAATATGAAGAGCTCCGCTTGGCGTAAATACAAGCGTACAAAATCGACTGTTCATAGAGAGTATTATTGCGATCTCCGCAATTACTACAATCATGCTCTTACCCACGAACGAAGAGCGTACTTTGCGTCCCGGCTCGGTGGTTTGAGCGATCAGCGTCAATTGTGGCAGCATCTCAAATCATGGGGTGTTTCGCGAGGCGGTTCAGTCGATGTCCCGTTGGATCTCCGTGACGCGAGTGCTTTCTGTAACTATTTCGTGAACAGTGTTCCTAATGTTGCATCGGACCCTGTGTACGTTGAGTCATTCGAGCGTGGATCCTGTCCGGGAGTCGGGAAGTTTTCTTATCACCCGGTTGATGTAGTGACCGTACAGCGTCAGATTTCGCGCCTCAAGTCATCGAGCTGCGGCGTGGACGATATTTCGGCAAAGATGTTACAGCTCTCGGTTGCTGTCTGTGCTCAGCCTTTAACCCACATTATAAACTATTCCCTAGAAGTGGGCGCTTTTCCGGTACTTTGGAGGAGAGCGTTAGTGAGGCCAATTCCCAAAAGGCCCTCTCCGTCTGAGTTCAGTGATTTTAGACCTATTAGTCTATTATGTGTGACTTCGAAGATTGCGGAGTCTGTCATCCACGAGCAGTTGGTGCAGCATCTCGAGTCCAACAGAATTCTGCCAGCGATGCAGTCGGGATTTAGGCGATCTTATGGAACAAGGACTGCACTTCTGCGTGTTCTGGACGATATTGTCACGTCCCACACCAGCCACTCGACATCTGCTTTGGTCTTGCTGGACATGTCAAAGGCCTTTGATAGCGTTTCGTCCGCTTGTATTCTTGCCAAGCTGAAGTACTACGGAATCGAGAATGCTGTTCTGAGCTGGTTTGGGGATTATCTCCGTGGCAGATCGTTTCGCACGAGGCTTAATGACTCAGGCATCTCCGAAGCGGCGACGGTCAACAGTGGCGTGCCTCAAGGATCAGTTCTTGGTCCACTCTTATTCAATCTGATTACGGCGGATCTGCCTAGCAAAGTTCAGCACTGTCGCCTCCACATGTACGCTGACGATATTCAGATCTATGCGCCCATCTCCACGAACAATATGAATCAAGCTTTGACGGCCATCAACGATGACCTGCATCAAATTCATGTCTGGGCAGCCTCCAACTCTCTTTCCTTGAACCCCACCAAGTGCCAGGTGCTCTTCGTTGGGGGACGTGTCGAGGATGTCGCTGCGGCCAGAAATTCAGAAGTCAGGATTCACCTCAATGGCATCAGTCTTCCAATCGTGGACGAGGCGAGAAATTTGGGGGTCATTATCGACAGTGGCCTAACCTTTGAATCCCATGTTGGCAGTATTTGCCGACGCGCATATGCCAGACTGAGGATGCTTTACCAGTTTAAATCTGTTTTTTCTACTAAACTTAAACTCAAACTTGCAGATTCCCTCGTGCTGTCCGGTTTGGAGTATGCGGATGTCGTTTATGGGCCGTTCCTAACCCAGGCCAGCAGTCGCCGCCTGCAAAGCGTCCAATACAGCTGCATGTCATTTGCTGTGGGTTGTCCTCGACGTCAGCATATGTCTGGGATTCTGCGGGATCATGGCTGGCTCCGGATGGGTGAACGTCGCTTCCTGCACTACGTTGGCGTTGTGCGATTGGCAGTGGCCCAGGGTCTTCCACCTTACTTGGCCGAAAGAATCCAACTTCGTAACGCCGCCCACGACAGAGATCTTCGACACGTGTCTACCATGGCATCTGTACCGGAGCATCGCCTGTCCTCTTTCAGAAGATCATTCACATACCTTGCCTCATATATTATTAACTCTGTCCTGAATACGATGGGATTCACTAGTCATTCGGTAATGATGAGGTCACTCAAACGTGATCTCCTCAATCAATCTTTACACCTTGAAGATATGTTTTAATTTAATTTCAATTTCATGAAGGGTAGTATTTTAAATCACTATTTAGTGTTATACTCACCTTTTGTACCTTAGTATACAATAAACTTTATTTATTTATTTATTTATTTATTTAAATGAAACAAACAAAAATATGGCAAATTATGATTTGTTTTACGGCACTTTGCTTTATGGCCAAGTTTTTAGGGTACACTGAGAAAAATGGCTGTAAAATTACACATAAATCACTGTGAAAATTACAATAGAAATGTGGTAAGTATAAAAATTGCACGTAATTCCAATTATTTTTACAAGTCTGTGTACTATTACAGCGATATTGCTGCTTTATTTCAATTAAAATGATTTTTTAGTAAAAATACAATGGAAATATACCATAAATTCGTAAAATTACAACGTATATTGTGATTTTACTATTATAATAGCGGGTTTGTTGATATTGTAACGCCCAGACGCATGCGCTGCGTTTGATCAACTGTTTTGCAAACGAACGCCGGCACGCATACCATCGAGTGCAATATGTTGTTGGCCGCGTTGTATTTCTGTCTCCGGTAAGTAACAATGATACAGTGAACTAAAACTTATCTAGATACCATGTAGGTGTAGGTTAAAATACCATGTCACACTGTAGAACAATTGTATTGCCTTTGTAAATTACCAACGACGACAATTAGCCATTAGAAATTGATGTCTTAACGTTAACGCCATACCTGGATGAAAGCTGTAATTACAGTCTTCTACGTTTCTTTGTGAAAATTTGCTTTAAGATTAAAGGGTTTTATACCAACAGAAAGATAATGTGCAATCTTCTTGTTAGGGTAAATTTTTGTGTCTGTCTAATATGTTTCCTTGTTCTTACAGATACAGATGCGGAACATCTTGCACCAAGTGTGTTTGTCCGAAAAAGAGTGAACGAGTATGTGTGTTCATGATTGACCGAAGTGCATTTATATATTTATCCGTGAGTTTTCTATGTTTAAGTAGTTGCGTACGCTAAGTATTTATTAATTGTTTCTGTGTAGTTTTAATGTATTTTTATGTCCCTCAAACTATTTTATACTTGTACGATTACGATTTTACTTGTACGATTTTGTTTGACCGTACCATCGTAACGTTTGACTGTGTGCATGATGTTACTGTTTCTTTTTGTATTATATGATAGATAATGTTAATATCTACTCAAGATCAGAATAAAATTATACTAATCAAAAATACTGCATATTTCATTGAATATTACACTGAAATAGATGTAAAATTATTACGCATTACCTCATATTTCATTTAAAATTACATTTAAATCGATGTTCAAATATTACGCATTGCCCCATATATCACTTAAAATTACATTAAAATCGGTGTAATATTTCAGCCAAATTCTTGTAAAATCACAGTGTAAATATACAATGACAATGTAAAAATACAATTGAGATGTAAAGTTACATCGATTGTCGCAGGGCAAAAAAAACCTACTATTCCTACTGTAAATTCACATCAAAATTTTTTTCAGTGTATGTGTAGCTCTTTTAGCGAGGTATCTCTAGCTCTTTTAGCGAGGTATAGAAACACAACCGCCTCATAGTACATGTGTAATTATTTCATAGATAAAAATGTCTGGCATCTGATGTATAGTACAAATACAATGCAAATAGTATAGGATGGGAGTTTTTTATTTGCTATTGTGGCGGTAACCACCACTTTCTTTAATTTTCGGAAAAACGATGCAATCAAAAATAAATTTTATAACGAATATCCGATATGGTATGACGGTATGGTAAAAAAAAACATTTAATTTTATTCTTTCAATCTAACGACCTGGTAGGTGGTAAGTGTCAAATCTTTACACAACATTGATTTGGTCAATACCTCAATTATTCCCTTATATATTAAAAAATGTCCTATAATTGAAAATGGATTAGGTCTGCAAATAATGCCTCCATATGGTTGCATTAATCGGTCGACTATTAGAACCAAAGAAGTCATAAAACGATGATAAATCCGTAATTAAATCAAAGACTCCCCTTTTCTTTTAATTATCGGATAAAAGAATTGAGCGAAGAAGACCGGAAAGCCGTGACGGCCCCATCGATTAATTCACACTAAATTAATCTCGAAACCCGAACTTCTCAATTACACATTAAGAAAGCGAAAAACGTCCCCTAATTGCTCCGTTAATTCTTTTCAGGAATGTCAACCTCAATTTAAAAGGGCCGCCGCATCCGCGCGACGTGTCCCCGGCCCAAAAGGACAAAAGGATCCGACGGCCCTGCAACGGGGTAGGGTAGCGGTAGCACTTTTCATTTTTAACCGACCGAACGGAGGCGAACAATAATTAGGAATTCCTTGATTATTTCACGTAATTGTCCCTTGGCTGCCTTCGAAGTTCTTCGGTGTCATTAGCAATAATAGATGGCGCGGCCTGCCAATCGGCAACCGACTGGATATCCACTTCCGACCGTTAGTTCTGAATAAATTATCGCTTCTCAATTAGTCTATCTTGTGGGGAAAAAGTCGTCGGATTTAGAAATTACCACAGCCCGCCACGATTAATTCAGTAGTTTTGTCTCTCTTCGGCGCTTCTCTGAGATCTAGATGGCGGCCGTGTCACCGCTACCGAAGCCGGGGGCTCTTTTTGTTCGGTAAACTTAGATATACAATCCGCTCGCACCGATTCGATAGATTTCTTGCGACCGACGGCTAAAGAACAAAGAAAAAGGACATTCCTTAAGGGAGTTCCACTATCTATAATGCAGCTGGATAATGGAATTGGCCATATTCGGTTACCAAAGGAGTATTAAGTCCATATCAATAGTCAACAATATCAATAATTACAGAAGCAGACCTTATTTCCAAACTTAAATAGACGATTGTTACTATATATGTTACTATATACCACTGCAAAGCAATACCACTCACCAATTAACTTAATTTACAAGATAACCTAAAAATCTAACCTCTCTGTCACAGCGCTTCGAACAATTCTTCACAAAACGCAGCAATTCTCTTGAAGCACCACGTAAAACACTCACAATAATGTCGTGCACACTTTGTGTCAAGATCTGCAAGGTATTTTGCCGTTATCCCGTCAAAATCGCGTGCAAAATAGTGCAAATAGATCAAACTTGGAAACACCGCTACACAACCGTCAAACAAAAACAAGCGAACTGGACCATGCGTTCTAAATATCGCATAAGCACCTATTAGCCGCTCATTGCCCGGTACCCCTAAGCGACAATTGAAAGGTATACTAGAACTGGTGATTGAATAGATAGCGTGGTTGATAGACTTGATAGGAGGGTTTACTCTGATGTTATTGAAGTCTGTTATGCTATTCGTATAATTTTATTATAGATATTTAATATTTTATAGTTGTAATGAATTTTGTATGCTATAATACAGTTTACAATAGATATTTTTTATTTTCAATTTGATTATTTATGCAGTAGATATTTGTGTAATTTAGATTGTTTTTATTTTGTAATAATTATTTTTGATATTTGCTAGTATTTGAACAATGTGGGCATCATTTATTAAAGTACATATGTAGCAAGTACATATTATTAAGTCTATCAAAATTTTCTTTCCGTCGTTTGATCTGTCAAGATCCGGTTGCTTACGATAAAATAGCATGGCAAAATGCTTAGAATCCGCTCTCTAGTGATAACCTTGATGAATTTCTTTACAATATTCCGAAAAAATAGTAATGAAAATGCTAGAAGCTAAAAGATAAAAGAACATGACAACGAATGAAACAGAACGCTTCTGCAAAATAGAAGCACAACACATTTTTAAAGCCAACATTTTTAAATTTTTTACTAACGACTATGCCTAACACGGCAGTGTAACGGACCTAATTTAAGTTTCTTGAAAAAAAGTTATTGTTTATAATGTGTTTACGGTACTCTAAAAAGTCCATAGGACCAGTTAGCATTTTTATGATTTATACACAGTGGGCGAAAAACAAGAAATTTGCTCAAAAGTAAACTAAATTTTTTTTTAGTTGATCTATAAATGTCGTAAAGAATAGTTGTTTTAAAAGTAGTTAAAATACTAGTGATCTAAACTTTTGGAATAAAAGATTAGAATCAAACTACTGCAAGCGTTTGACCGTTCGACATTGTTATTAAATTAGAAAATACGTAAAATCTTTCTTTATAACATCTAGAATAATAATTGTATTATAGATATTTAATATTTTATAGTTGTTATGAATTTTGTATGCTATAATACATTTACAATAGATATTCTTTATATTGAATTTATTTATTTATGCAGTAGATATTTGCGTAGTTGTGATTGTTTTTATTCTGTAAAAATAATTTTCGATACGTGGTATTATTTTAGCGCTGTGGGCATACACTACAAGTATGTAGCAAGTATATATTATTAAGTTTGTTTATCAAAATTTAATTTTCCTTTCATCGTTTAATCTGGTAATTTCAGGTTGCTTACGATAAAACAGCATATGCAAAATGCTTAGAATCCGCTCTCTAGTGATAATCTTGATGAATTGCTTCGAAATTGTTCCGAAAAAAAAAATTTTATCTGGGATAAAGATTACAAATGTATTGGAATGACAATATTTAGGAAAATTGGTATGATGTTTCTTTAATTGTGCAGCTCTGCGATTTTTGTTTCCATGTTTTAAAAACAATATTGCTTAACTTTGTTACATTAAAAGAATATAAAATTAGACTGCCACAGATTGGTGCGTAGGTCGGTATTTTGATTTTGATGATATATTAAAGCTAAAACATGAAGATGACAAAGACTGAAAGTGTATTAGAACGCTTCTGAAAAGTAGAAGCACAACACATTTTTAAAGCCAACATTTAAATTTAAATTTCTTGAGAACAAGTTATTGTTTATAAACTGTTTTTGGTGCTCTAAAAAGTCCATAGAACCATTCAACATTTCTTTTTATCGACATGGTGCTAAAAAAAATTGTAAAATTGTACTTTAAAGAAAAGTTATTTTTTTAATACTAACAATCTTCTGAAGATTATTATTGTAAAGGCCAAAATGTACTGCTTGAGTTCTGCGTTTTCGCATTGTTTAATATGTATATACTTTGTCCTTCCTTTTCTTAATATTTGACATAGCTTAAAAAAAGGAATTGCAATTATTTCTTGTCACATTGCTTAATATGTATTTTCTTTTTCTTTCCTTTTCTTAATATTTGAAGCGGCTGTAACTTTTGAAAGAATTAAAAATTAAAAGGCTAAAAGATGAAGATGACAAAGAATGAAAGTGTACTAGAATGCTTCTGCAAAATAGAAGCACAACACATTTTTAAAGCCAATATTTAAATTTAAATTTCTTGAGAACAAGTTTTTGTTTAGAAACTGTTTTTGGTGTTCTAAAAAGTCCATAGAACCAGTCAGCATTTTTTTATCATACATGGTGCTGAAAAACAAGAAATTTGCTCAAAAGTAAACTACCAATTTTCTTTTTATAATAATTTATAAATACCGTAAAGAATGATTGTTTTAAAAATAGTTAAAAATAATAGTGATCTAAACTCTTGGAATAAAAAATTAGAATCAAACTACTGCAAGCGTTTGACCGTTCGACATTGTCATTAAATTAGAAAATACGTAAAATCTGTCTAAATAACATCTAGAATAATAATTTTATTATAGATATTTAATATTTTATAGTTGTAATGAATTTTGTATGCTATAATACAGTTTACCATAGATATATTTTATTTTGAATTTAATTATTTATCTAGTAGATATTAGCGTAGTTTTGATTGTTTCTATTCTGTAAAAATAATTTTCGATACGTTCTATTATTTTAGCGCTGTGGGCACACACTACAAGTATGTAGCAAGTATATATCAAGTTTGTTTATCAAAATTTAATTTTCTTTTCATCGTTTAATTTCAGGTTGCTTACGATAAAATAGCATATGCAAAATGCTTAGAATCCGCTCTCTAGTGATAATCTTGATATTCTTTACAATGTTCCCAAAAAAAAATAATTAAACTGGGACAAAGATTACAGAATTGGAATGTCAATGTTTAGCCAAATTGGTATGATGTTCCTTTCATTGTGCAGCTCTGTGACATCGCAATTTTTGTTACCGTGTTTTAAAAACAATATTGTTTGACTTTGTAACATTAAAAGAATATAAAAATAGACTGCCACAGACTGGTGCGTAGGTCAGTATTTTGATTTTGATGATATACCTATTAAAACTAAAAGATGTAAATGACTAAGAATGGAAGTGTAATAGAACGCTTCTGCAAAATAGAAACACAACACATTTTTGAAGCCATTTAAATTTAATTTTCTTGAGGACAAGTTATTGTTTATAAACTGCTTTTGGTACTCTAAAAAGTCCATAGAACCAGTCAGCATTTCTTTCATACATGGTGCTAAAAAAATGTGCTCAAAAGTAAACTATCAATTTTCTCTTTATATTAGTCTATAAATGCCATAAAGAATAGTTGTTTTAAAAATAGTTAAAAATAATAGCGATCTAAAATCTTGGAATAAAAAATTAGAATCAAACTACTGCAAGCGTTTGACCGTTCGACATTGTTATTAAATTAGCGAAATACTGAAAATCGTTCTAAACAACATCTAGAATAATGCACAGAACTGATTTCATAAAAAAAATATGCTGAAACAGTTTTTATTGAATGTAACGTACCATGTTTTCTGTAAAACATCAGCAGATTTATTCTCAAAACGCGCCAAAGTTCCGAGGGTTTCTCTCAGGCATTTATTCACAGAATCTTAAAACCAATATGAGAAATTAAAGATAGAAATGTACAATTTTTTGTTTTATAGGGGGTTTTTATGAGTTATGCCGGTTTATGAAAAATATTTTCTCAAGAAATAATAATTTTAGTATATTATAGGTTCAGTTAGATTTAGCTAAGGATACGCAGTATATTTTACAAATATTTAGCTTTCGGTATGAATCAAAAAACAAAATGTTGGAAAATAATATGGCTTTATAGCACAGAGTACACGAAAACATGACCAAGTCTCTTCATTACTGCACAGGGTGTCTCGAGTTTACACCCCCATAACACAACGTTGGTTTTGCTGGTATTATAAGTGTTTAATTTCCTTATAATGCTTTTTTTAATACCCATTTAATTTTTTAAAATGTGATTATTTTGACGAATGTGCGAAATAATAATGCTGAAATAATCATCATCATTGGCAAGTGGTTACAAGTTATGGAACATCAAAATTTTGTAAAATTTTTAGTGGTACAGTTTTGAGGGGAAAATATATCAAATATTGATAGTTTTGGTGTTTGAAGGTCCTTTGGTGTTGAAGGTCCATGGTGCAGAAAAGGTTCAGATTTTACGTATATAACTCATATACTGGAACAGATTTTTGGAAAACCGCACCAATGGACATACACTGTACATGCTTTACCTTTAATTAGATGTATTGCTTTTAAAGGTCTGTGAATGACAGAATAAGTTCTTATGTGAGGTATCATAGGATACCTCTTTAAAAATTTCATCTTTTGTTTTATCACCATTCCTCTAAAAATCCTTTAACGAATCCAAAAATTACAAAGGAATTTGTCTGGTGTTCAAACAAAACAATAGCAAATCGGCCCGAGAATGGATTGCGAAGTTTCCGTATTTAATTGGTCGGAATACTGAGGAGCACGAAGAAGCACGGTCGTCGGACCTTAAATTTGTTAAAATTATTTTAATGCAATTTCTCACGGAAGGGTTATATTTCACCGGTGAAATACGCTCTACTCTCCATTATTTAACCGAGCGGTGACACTGTCTCTACCTAGGATTACTACACTTAAAACCTACTAATTAACTCACGAAATATTTATGTCCCATACAGAAGGCGGTTGTACGTACCTTGGCGGCGCATCGAGCAGAGGTATTTATAAATCTCCGGCTCCGTGTTTAGTGCTGAATTTGTACTAAATTAATTAGCTCGAACTGAATTTTGAACCCGTTTTCTTTGTATATATACTGCAATAGCGTAAGGAACCAACTAAAATATTACTACTGCGGTAACTAAGTACTTTTTCGGCTTTGTTAAACTATTTTTTTGTTTCAAGTATCATTTCAACTGCACAGATTATTTAATTCAAATAAACATGCATTGTCTCAAACAAATCAAACATAAAAAATTAACATGTTTGGAACATTTGGTTGGTAGAAAAAACGTTCATTTGTGGCCAACAACTTGATATTTTCTGTTAAAATTTACAATTTTCATATTGGTAGAAAAGAGATTTTATAGTTCAAATAAATTATTATTCGTTGTTAAAGTATTTTTAAACCAAAGCAGAAATATTACTTTAAAGGTATAAAAGTATATTTGTTTGAATCAAAATTGGATTTCTTTGGCGAAAGAAAACGTATTTTTAAATCAAAAGATACATTGTACTTTAAAGAAAAGTAATGTAATCAATAAAAACTTTTTATTTTGTTTTATTGTTGTTTTAATTTATTAATTAATTAATGTACATTTTATTATTGTAGAGGGTACTGCTTGAGTTCCTTTTCGCATTGTTTAATATGTACCTTTGTCCTTCCTTTTCTTAATATTTGAAAGGCTGTAACTTTTGAAGGAATTGATAAAAAATACTTATACAGAGAGAAGTGTGCCTGTCAAGTTGCAGAAAATGAATGTAATAAACTATGGCAAAATAGGGGTAAACAAGAATTTGCAGTTATTTGTTTTCACATTGTTTAATATGTATCTTTGAATTGATAAAAAATACTTATACATAGAGAAATGTGCCAGTCAAGTTGCAGAAAATGAATGTAATAAACTATAGCAAAATAGGGGTAAACAAGAATTTGCAGTTATTTGTTT
Source organism: Aphodius sticticus (assembly GCA_963966075.1). Taxonomy (NCBI): domain Eukaryota; kingdom Metazoa; phylum Arthropoda; class Insecta; order Coleoptera; family Scarabaeidae; genus Aphodius; species Aphodius sticticus. Next base: position 15,258,652 of record OZ014506.1, read on the forward strand.
TCGCATTACTTAGTATGTATTTTCTTTCTTTTCTTATCTTTTCTTAATATTTGAAACTGCTGTAGAAAATCCAGTAGGTCACACAACAAAATTACAGAAAATGAATGAAATAGAATACAGCAAAATTGCTGAAAAACAAGAATTTGCAGTTATTTGCGTAATTTTTCTACTGCAAATCTCTGGTTATTTGATACCAGCCAAATTTAAATATTCACTATTTCCACATACATATTCCTGCGAAAGTGTAACATTATCACAGTACATAAAGGTTGAGAAACGCTGCTATAGTGTATCACACACCTATTTCCGCATCATGTCATTAATAGTACAAAGTTAAATCATTTTATTTCCTGAAAACTTCTATCAAGTCGAATTATTTTTAATGAGTATTAAAAAGTACCCTAAAACGTGATTTTTATAAAAATTTTGTGTTTGGTTATCTGATTCACAATCTACTAAAAAAACCTATCGGAATGACATCAGTATCAGACTATCAGTATCACTTTTGTTACAAAATCAACGTTGAGGTAATAATCCATTTGTCATGTGAACAAATTTTCTTTAAGAACCGTTGAAATAAAATCGAGTTCTGCCTCTGACTCTCTCAAGCTCGTTACATTTCATGCTGCAAATTTACAGAACGGCAGGCGATTTAAAAAATACGGTTTTCTAATCACAATGTTGCTGGTATCAAATAACCAGCTAGCGGTATAAAAATTCACTGTGTGGTAGTCGGTCGCTATTTACAATATTATTTTACCAATAACTACAGCTTTTAATCTGTAGAATTAGCTGTAGAGTAGCCCTTTGACCTTTTATTTCAGGTCTAAAAGATGAATTCATAGATTTCATGTTTTACATTTTTATATTAGATGAAAAAGAGACAATTTTTGTTTGTTATCGTCAAACCATCATTTTGGACTTCTGAGTTTCACGATAGCATCACATTAGATTTCTCGGAAACAATTAGACCCTTTCATTTGACTAACATGAAGTAGTTTGTTTTCTTCTTCTGTTTGCTTGTAGAAAGGAGGCCGAAATTGTAAGTGAAACAGGATCTAGGAATGAAGGTAGGTAGATGTGTATCTACAAAGAACTGATGTTGACATACGATAACACGTGAATGGGACATGGGTATCAAATTTATAATGTCACTTCACATACTATGAGCACACTTCTAAGCGGTGTACCAGCTCTGCGGTTTGTAATGCGCATTTCATTTCTTAATTTTTTCCATTTGGAGCGGCGGTGTATCATGTCGCCGACAGATCGACGTTGCGGATTTATTTTTGTTGTTCGGTGGTGAAAATATGGAATGATTGATGTTGCTTTTGCCACTTTTGTCAGCGTGCAGCGCTGTACTACACAGTGAAAGTCAAATTGTGTTTTGATAATAATTAAAACACAGCTAGCTACGATAAATTATATTCCTAATCGCCTAGTAATCCTATTGGACAATCTTGAAATTTGTGAAAAGTTCCTAAAATAAATAGGATACAGGAAGTTTGTTTTTGGATTTATAGTATGTTACTACAATAAATTTGGGAGATAGAAATCGTTTGACGTGTTCTGTCTGACTCTGTCTTTCTGTGTGTAGTCTTTCCTTAGTTATGGTGAAAATTATGTTATTTCCAAGAAAACACTTTAAAGCCAAAACTTCTGTAGACAATATGTTACGTACCTACCTACTACAAAACAATAAAATTTAAGTCGTGTAGATAAAATGATTCTGCTTGAATACGGGTATGAATTTTGATAATATCAAATTAACGTAAACAGATCAGGGTTACCAGATTCAAAGGTTCACTTTTTCAAGCTCCTGAACAAAATTTCATTGAGTTTTTTAATTGACGTATCAAGTTGGTTTAATATTACATAAATATTGTTTTGGGAAGTATTAAAATATAGATAAGATATTTTCCATAATTTTGTGAAAAATACCGAACAGTTTTATTTATAGATTCCACATTAAATTTGCACACAAATGAATGATACAAAAAACATAATAACACAATGTCAGAACATTTCTCATACTTCCAATTATTTAATTTCTCACAAATACAATCAAAGAAGATAATTATGTAATGCAATAAATTTCTCTATTGAAACTTTGGTTTGGAAATAATTTAGAACAATTGTGCAAGTTTCCAAAGATTATTTAAACTACAACCACAAGAAAATAAAGTAATGAAATTAATAAGAAAATAAAGTAAGGAATTTTTTTTATTAATCGTCCCACTGGCTGCTCCCCGAGTAATCCTGGTTTATCAAATTCTACTGTCATTAGTCACTAGAATGAAAATATCTGTCAAATCTGGCTAACTAGTTTTATTTGAATGCAGACACGAAAGATCTCGACCAAATATAATCTCATGCAGGTAAACTATTAATTTGCAATATAGTATGATAAAATCATGTGTGTGACCAGATCAGATTTTTGTTAATGGTAACGACAGCAAAATATTTTTTTAAATTAATTGGAAAATAAATGTATGAATACTGTAGATAGATGTTCACTGGTATTGTTCACAGTGATGTGGGCCGGGTAAATACCCGGCGGGTGGGAACTTATAAAATGGGTATTTTCCCGGGTATTAACCCCAACTTAGGGTAAATACCTAAATTTTGGGTATTTATCCTTTTTATCCTTAAAACACCATTCAACAACATTTCAGAATTATTTATACAAGGTGTAACACCCTTTTCTCGCAAGAATTATTTTTAGATAGTAGATAAATGTCATAACTTTTCATATGGACCTAATTGTTTTCTCAACGCCAAGTTACAGCCGCTAGAAACTAAATAAACAATAAGCTACATATCAAACAATGCTAAAACTAAGAAAGAGCACAATCAATATCCATAACAAAATTAAAACTAAATAAATTTAACTAAAAAATTCAAAATGTTAAAAATAAACTAAATAAACAAATGAACGAAAACAAAATACATGAAACTTTTTACACATTTGTTTCTCTACAAGTAATTGTCATTCTGAGTATAAAGTTTCTTTCATGCCGACTTATTGGGTTTATCAATTTCTAATGAAGTTGTCATTTATAATACAGTTTTGCAATTATTTTACAATTATTTCAAGCGGTTGTAATTTTTTAAGGAATAAAGGAAACAAAGAGGTCCATATGAAATATTTACTCAGTGTGGCATTTACCATCAGGAAAAAAGTTATGCAGGGAAAACATGGACACTCTGTAGATGTGTACTCTTGATTACAAATAATGTAAAAGATTAATGTAAAAGAGAATGTTATTATAATAACATTCAGTACATTTAGTTGGATCATAGCAAAATAAGAAATTGATTAACAACGACAACAAAAGCCACTAAGTTAACATACTTACCATATAATCATAAGTTTCTGCTAAATCTTCGATAATAAAATCAGAAAATATGGAAGATTCACGCGATTGAATGGACGATGATGACAAGGAAATGTCTGCTCTTGATATATCGTCAGATGAGACTTCTATTTTTATTCTTTCTTTTAATGTTTTTATTTTTATAAGAATAACCTTTATTTTGTGATAAGAGAATACCTTTTGATTTTGTGATAAAAGAAAAACCTTTATTTAGTATAATTAAATATTTCCTTTCACTGCTATTTTTAATAACAATATTATGTTTATAAATACCCCTATAAAATCCACTTTGGGCAAATGCCCGGGTATTTACCCGGGGAATTACCCTTGATAATAAATACCCGGGTATTTAACATCACTGATTGTTCACATAACAATTTAAAAGGTGCTGCTTAAAATTAGGAGATTTGTTTTTTTAATTGGAATATTTTTTTTATAAATCAATAGTTCTTACATGTATACAAATTTTTGATGATATTTGCAAACCTTGGGCGGACATAAATTAATAATGTCTAAAAAAATTAAACTAATAACCAGTATCCTATAAGTCCTGTAAAAAAATAATGATTGTATTTAATTCAAGCATTTGAGGCAATTTTGGTCTTGTTACAAATTTGCATGTCGATGAAAGCTAATGAAAACCTGAATTGTCGTGCCTTTCTCTATATAGTGCCGCGTTCGCATCTAAAGTTATCTTGTTAAAACAATGTGAACATCTTCAACATACTTCCTCCACGAGTTCTACTGGCTACACAATCCTCACACTCAGGTCGTTGCCTTTTACCATACACAATTCAATTCCACTTAATCCACGTTAACATCCAATTAAAGAATCAGGACAACCGTCATGGTCGTACGACATCTGCGGTGAATAGTGAACACCAATATCATCACAGGTAATACGATTTCCAGCTCAAAGATTATTATTGTATTATATCGAGGTTCTTAAGTCTTAACTATTGGTGGTTACTGGTTAGTCAATAGCATAGCCATAGGGAGTCAGTCGATCTACTGTAGTCGACGGTGGTCAGCGTGACAGCCGCACATCAAGCGAGCCATGGAAGGCTTTTGGCCCCGCCCAGAAGTCCAAGAGCAGTACATTAGTGTAATGAGCCAGGGCGGATCGAGTAGGTGGAGCATTTAATTAGTTGATTTAATAAAGTCCGTCACGTGATTACTACCTCCTGTGAACCGTGCATACACCCACCCACATACACACATGATGCGGCCAGCTATGGGGAAACATGACGACGCGATTAGGGCAAATTCAATTTGTATGGCGATAATACGGACATACGGTCAACGTCATTGGGTGGATGCTTCGTGCAATTTGGATGAGAGCTTGTCCTGTCTCCTGGTGTTAGTGTTGTTGGCTGGATGATTGGTCATTGCTGGGATCAATTTGGTGTTGGATTCATCGCAGAAGTTTGGCATTAGGGACAAAAATGTGTCTCAGATTTGTGTCAGGCTTGGAATAAATTGTACTTTGGTAGGTTGAAAATTTATTAGTGGAATTGAGGCTACTTTATTCTACATACTCTTAACAACAACTTTGTAGTCTTTTCAAATCCAGTAGGCACACGTCTAGGAATTAATCTTCAACAAAATAATTAAACCTGATGAACAAAAAAATAACAAAAAAACAAAAAAATCATCTTTTTTGTAGTAAAGAGTGCCATTTAAATTTAAAACTCGTGATGCACTCCTCAGAAATACCAACAGGAGATTGTAAACAGTCGTTTGTTTTTCATCATTCCAATTAAGTCTACTACTGACTTTTGAATTATAACTGTCTTGTACCTTTTTTGTATTTGAACTTATTTACTATGTTTACTGACCACTGATCAGTGTTCAGTGTAACATACTATGTTATGTATGAACAAATTTACGATGATATTACAAATTTGTTTCAAAAAAAATTAGTAATAATAGATACAATAGTAAAACTGTGTTAAATAAACAGCAAAGACAAATACTGGTTGCTGACAGAATAGGTATATAAAATGTATTTAATCCACAAATAAGAACGAATACTCTAGGAATTTTTAATTACAGAATTATGAAAATAATCAATATTATTATGCAATCAAACCATGCCCTTCAGAAACGCTTTTCCGATGAATATAACTGACATTATTATCGATAATCAACAGAACATCGAGGTAAGTACAAATGACAGACGTATCTATGTCCAGAGCTAGCAAAAAGAATCTATTCAAAAATAATGCAGGTTAATTTATCTTTGTGTTTACAATTGAATCCTTCACATAGTCCACATAAATAATATTATTGTAAGGTAAAATTACACAGTGATTGTTTTTTAAATTTTATTTCTTTGACTGTTTGACTGTTTATAGACATTTCAATTTATCATCTATTTAATAATTATTACCAAAGCCAATTAAATGCGATCTGAAGGAGTTTGTGAATGCTGTTGAAATGCCATCAAACTATATGTACCACAGAACGGTTAAAATAAATAGTTTTAATGCTGTGATAAGTCGAGGTTTTGCGCGCGGGTTTGGATGGATGTTTGAATTCAAACATCCATGTTTTGTGTTGAGTTGGCATTTAATAGACGCTCGGAGTGGCGCTGCAGTCGCGTCAGGGTTACCACGCAAGCTTTTGGCGCGAAAAGCTTGAGGAACTGGTAAAGAGACAAGCAAACAGCCTCTTTTGCATCGGGCTTTGAAGGTAGACGGTCGTGCGTCAAAACGCGCGCCCAAGCGTAGGGCCCCAATGGGGGCCAAGTTATAGAAACTGTGCTGTCTCGTGTTTCTTGTGCTCACCGAAATATTAAGGTATTTATTTGTTGTCTGTACTTGCTGACTTGTCCATCTCTGCCAAAGAATATTTTTGTTTAGGATTAACGTATTCAAATTCCATGTAAGCAGTTCTGCATTGTTGTATATATTTTTGTTAATAGATTTTATTGTGGTTTTCTTGGGCATATTCATTTTAGAATAATATAAACCTGTCCCTTTTATAGTAAAGTATTTAGCCCTGCATATGGTGATTAATAATTAGTGAGTTCAAACGTCTCTGACAAAGTCTCAGAGAAAGAACTCTTTGATGCCTCCGTAAGAGAGATAATTAATTCACGCTACCGTAAGATTAGTTTGTTTAAATCAGTTAGTACCTGTGGTTGAAAATGGCGGACCAAGCGTCGCTTGAGGCGAGTTACCCCCCTTCAGTTTAGAGTTGATTAAAGTATAATAGTAAATATTGAGAAGGGTGTCCGCCCCATCACAATGCTGTTCAAGATGCTGTGTTGGTATCAAAAACAGACAAATGCTTCAAGAAATTTACAAAACTTCAATAGGATTTGAGACATTTCTGTTATTAAAAGTAAAATACACAGCTTTCTTCACTGTAAAATTTTCTTTATTGGGGTTGCTATTCATGAATGTTAGCATCATCAGTTGCTAAAAACATTGAAGCATTACGGCTGCGACTTTTTGTTTCTCTTTTAGGTTCTTCATTTTCACATTGCATTAGGTTGTTCTTCTTCTCGTATATCAGTATACAACTTGAAATTAGCATTTTTTGTCTCTTTTTAAAACTCTTTCAATCGCAATGAATGTGGGGATTTGTTAATCTAATACAAATTAATATCGCGGCATAGACGTGTAGGGGTTGAATTGAGTTGATGATAATCCAATTCGAATCAATCGACTACCTTTCGATCGGATTTGAAGAAAATGAACAATTTTGTATCAACATTATTCTGGAATTTATTATTACAATAAACCTTTGCAGATGTATACGTTTCCGGTATTGTGATTATAGGTAAACCCGAATAGTAATATAATTCATATTTCTTTAGGTTAACCTTACGTCTGTGACAAAGCTTACTATACGATTTAAATTGTCTTAAATACCTACAAATAGACATTCCATGAAAGACTGAAGACAGGAAGAACATTTTACTAATACTAATTATCTCAACGTTGATTAGAAAAAATTAAGTTTGTAAATATCCCCCTTTTTTATTATTTTATTTTCTGTAATATATACTTATGTATACAATGCTGTGCAATAATTATCATATATATTTGTGCAACAAATATTGTTGTACAAATATATATGAATGTTCTCTGTAATGGAACTAATTTAATTTTTAGCCTCAATCATATTTTTTTACAAATTATTAATCGCTTCACACATCATTGGTTATTTCATTATTTATTACTTCACTGGTAATTTTTCTTTTGTTTGTACAATGATTAAGTTACAAGAAAGTATGTCTACATAATATACGTAATACAAGGTTTGAATTATTATTATCTCTATTATTATCTATTATTCTTATTTTACATACATAATAGGTTTGCTCGAGCAGCACCAAAATAACTGTATAAACACTTATTCTTGCGCATGCGCAATGGGAGTCTGCCGTTCCTAAATCTCCATTGCGCTTGCTTAGCAATTAGGAATAACTAATTGTTTTTACTGATGGGCAAACAAACCTATTATACATATTACAGGTTCTAAATATACCTAGAATGTTATGAATCTACAGTACCAATTTGTATAAGTAATGCTCAACCAATCAGTAGGGTGTATCAAAACAACCTTTTTTGGAAAATCAAAATTTCAAGTTGATATAAGTTGTCTCTATGAACCCAATTTTAATATCAAAAATATTGTCCCAATTAAGAAAAAATATATCACCCGCAAGAGGCCTAAAGTTTATAATTTTTGTAGTAAGGGTAAAGTTTTTTTCAAGTTGAATATTTTTAACAGTAGGTTGTGAAATAATAGTATAAAAATATTACTGTAATGCAACATTTGGGTCTCCCGCACTTGGTATAAAATTGAGTAATAATGCTTATTTTTGTAGTTCATGTAAATTAGCTCAATGGTGCTGGGAACAAAATATATAAGTTGATAAAAAGTTGTTTCTATGGACCCATGTATACCACAAAAAAATAGCCTAAATAAAAAACAATCTAGGTCTTCTGCAAGGGGTCTATAATTTTTTCAAGTTTAAAAATTTTTATTCAGATCATGAAAAAAACACAAATTCGATTTGTCGTCTAAATTTGTTAAAATTACTAAATTTTATGCAATTTAAGTAGGCTGTATTAAAATTATATATTTATAGTTTTATTTCAAACCCCACTATTGTTAAAATTATTCAACTTGAAAAGCAAAAGCACCCTTCAAAAAATCAAATTTATTGGGGACAAATTATACTTTTTCTCCACTTGCGGGAGATCTATTTTTTTAAATTGAGCCAACATTTTTGGTGGTTATATATGAGGTCATAGAAAATCAACTTGAAAATTTGCTTTTGCAAAAGAAGTCTTTTTTTAGATACCCACTATCTATGCGGTCTATCGATTCCTGCGATCTACTGATTCACTGATCTACCCAATAGGCGGTCTATGGGTCCACTAGTATTTTTTATTCTAAGTTATGTATACAAAGTTCAATCTTTTTATTAACTTTGATACCGGCCTGTCATAGACAGCTAAATATTTTGTTTTGAAAATCACATAATCAAGACTGAAAATACATAAAAAGTAATTCTATTACAACTACTATCTAATTATAATCATCACCCATGCGTTTACATTTTGGCCGATCCGATACCAAGCCGATCGTAACAACTCATAAACATTACTATGGCGTTATCTATGGTCGACGTCGACGCAGTGGCCAAAAGAGACACACCGACACCCACGAGCGTCGAGCACGCTCCACCGAGGTATTACCGTCGAAGTGGCAGCCAATGATGAACGAACGTGCGTGGCATTCAATTAATAAGTCCGGGGCTCCCGGAGTTAATCCGGGACTCGTGTCCCGGGGGACTCCGCGATGTCATTATTATGTAGATCACACGTTGATCCGTTTGTTTGAAGGGTCAAATCAATATAGGAGGAGAGTGTAGGAGCTTCGGTGCTGCGGTGATACTGTCCGGAATTGGGGGGTGGTTGGAGGTGCGATGAGAGAGGGAGGGGGTGCGTATATGAGAGCTTAATTTTAATGCAAGCGAAAATGCACTCGACGCGATAAGCGCGTCGAGTAGCAGAGTTGAAATTGAGCCATGTTTTTGTATGCCGGCTTTAACACCGATGTGCAATTCAGCCGAAATCTCTATGCATTTTTGATTTTGATTCTGCACTTCGTACGTGTTTTATAATATCTCTCGAATTGTCAATCACTTTTTAATTAAATCCATTGGGTTTTGGAACTATTTTAATTGGTTAAATTTGATGATAGTCTCAAAAGGTTTTATATAGCATGTTGGAAGATTGTATCTCTGCTGGTAGATATCTATACTTCAGAGCTGCTTTACATGGAGGCTGTTCAATAAGATTATTACAACCCAAACTTTTGTTTTTGCTAATGGGAAATCCTTTATTTGCGTATATTTTCCAAACCATAAGTGCTAAGGTAGGCAAAACCCAATTGTTTTCAAAAGCTATTATTGTGTGATGTAAAAATGTGATGACTCTGTAAAGTGACTACTATCACAATGGTGGTACAAACTGAAAAAAAAACTGCTGCGCCAGAATAGTCAGCTGGATTTGCCATTCATAGTATTCAATGTTCAATCGATAATTTTTTGGAGTGTATCATAAACTACACCAAATCTTCTTTTTTTTTACATTTATCATGAAATATAACGTGATGCACACTTTTGCTTGCTAGGTTTGGAATGTGCACCAAAAAGCGAAAGAAAATTATTTGTCATAAATTTTGTTTCAAGAGTTGTCAGGAGAGTAAAATATGTCTGATTCACGTACTCAAAGATGTAAAGCTTAAAGTGAGAAAAGCATGTTTAGTATTCGTATTTCTACGTGAAATTTTGTATACTTTTAGTGTAATCTATTATGTTATACTTTTTCAATTTTAACCTGCGTTCTCCGTAAAAAAAATGCCAGATCCGTCAGTTTTATGTCATATTCAGCAACGGATTTATCAAAAACGAAGCAAAGTTTCAAAAATCTACCACTAGACGGAAAATTATATCCTTTTTATCTTTAATTTAGTGTATTGCCTTTATGATTCGGTGAACTAATAGCTGAGAAAACCCCTCAGAACTTTTACGTGTTTTGCCAGTAGGGGGATATGGATTCCCCTCAAGTGATGGAAAAAATGTCTGTAACATTTCGTGGAAATCTTTGCATAAATTACAACGGAAGTGTGGTAAGTCTAAAAATTGGACGGATTTCCAATAACGTTTCCAAATCTATAATATCTTTCAACGATATTGTTATTTAACGAACAATGATCTTTTAGTCAATGCTATGTTTCTGAAAGCTGTAAGTACAGCTTTCTTCCATATTGCTTCTTAAGAATTTGCTTTAAAATTTAAGGTGCTTATACCTACAGAGCTGGAAAGAAAATATTAAAAATGTGTGCAATGTCAAATTAGAAGACCAAAAAACCAAAATGTGAAACGATAATTAAGTGTGGATCCTATTGTATATTACATTGAAATCAGATGTGAAAGTATTACGCATTACCCCATACTTCATTTCGCATTTCATTTATATTGATGAGTTAACGCTGTATTACATTTGTAATTTGAACTTTTTTTTGTAATATTATTATTATTATTATTAGATTACACAGGGCAGTATTATTACACTGTCTAAAATATTAGTCCACATATTATATAATATTCGTACCAATTTAACGTACCAATTCCATCCAATATCCTAATCAGTTTCTTCTGACCTTCGTACAACGGTTCCACGAGTTTATTGTTCATATGTAAACAACGATGTCGTGTATCTGTATTTATGTGTATGGATTTATTACCTACACTATATTAGGAAAACTTTGCCACAGGCTTTTCTACGTGTCATGGATATACCTGCCTCAGTGCCTCTGCCTGTACCTAAGTATGATTAGAGACGTGCTTTATCCCTATTTCCGAAGTATTGAAGTTAGCAACGCGTCAGTGTGACCTAGCTATTTTTAACTAAAAAATGAGAATTAAATCATATCCTTATACAAAAATATAAAGGGTAGATTTCACTGTACTAAACCTGCATATTAGTTGCTTGGTGATATCTTGTTGTATTGAACTTAATAACAAATTAAAGCTTTGAATGTCCATTCTTAGGAAATATTTATGAAACTTAGGATTTTCAGGCCACAATGGGTGATGTAAAGTTTAGTCAATGAGCAAAATTGCAAATATAATAAAATAAAAAGGTAATAAGAATAAGAAAAACAACCTGAGAAAACAAAAAAAAAATGTTGGTGTTGGGGTTAGTCGATTCGTTTGGGGGTTGATCTGTTTTTTGTTGTCTTTTTACGGAGTGGGTTACCGAGCGCTGTAAATTTTGCAAAAAAATGTTTTTAAGGTTTTGAAGATCATAAAACGAAAACTAAAATTTCAACAGTTCTTCGACTTTTGTTGCAGCCATTTTTCCTGCCACGCCTTTCTAACTTTCTGTTGTTTTTTCCCTCTATTTTCTTTTGCATAATTTACTTCAATATAACAAGCAATAACATTGAACTCTATAAAATAAGCTTTCTTCGTATATCCATGGCGATGTTAAATAAGCAGTGATAATAACCACAATAAGTCATAATTATGTTATGATCAGTTAGTGTTACAATGCTGCCTATATTGAGACAAGAAGAATCAAAGTTTATTCGCACTGCGTAGAATCGGACCATATCACTTTAAACAAAAAATTGTATAGTATCATACAGACAAAAATAAAATATTCAAATTCTTGTACAAAATCACAGCTGTTTTCTTCTATAACTTCTGGGCCAATATTTTGGACAGTGTAAAACAGCTTTTACTCATATATCATTCAAAATTCTATTACAGCCGGTGTAACATAACAGCAATTCTTGTAAAATCACAGGATGTACTCTTTGTCAAAAGCAGCCTACAATATGTTTACACCAATAACACAGTGGATACAAATTGTGTGTTATATTATTGTTACGCTGATAGAGATCTGCTAAGCAGAATTACATCATATCACGTCGGCGTCGCACAATTTGACAGTAGTCCTGAAATAACGCAAAAACAATTTGTTTTAGACAACTATCTTTAGCAGTTATCGCCTTAAAATTTAGTAAGAAATTCTACATTTACGCAAAAACATACGTCCATAAAAAAAGTATCTTTAGGTTAGCAAGAATCGTGCAACGAAATAAAGTGATCGCTAATGCGCTCCCAATACCTAGGAAAACTCAGTTTTGTTGTTTAAATTGTCCAATCTGCTATGAATAGTTTTTGTAACTTAATTTGAAAACCGTAGGTTTTCTGTAATGTGTGATGTGGCCACCAAGATCTCCGGGCCTTTCCACTATTGAAGGCGTGTGACATTATCGGTAGGTCATAGGAGACTATCTATTTTGAGGTTAGATAAGCTAGAGTTGTGCCTGTATAAACGCAAATCAGTGCTGCTTATTAGAACTGGTTTACATCCCTCCCACATAGTCAGCAAATAATTTTCCGCACGTCATGACCGAGAGTTAGTTAAACTAAGATTCGAAAGCAATTTAACGATCGACCGATTTTATAAAGTCACTGCGGCACCCACCGCCGTCAGTACTGGCTTCGTAAATAATAGAAATGTGTAATTATCTTGCTGGAAGTGATCACTTACCCTCCGGATACGAATGGGGTGGCTCCAGCCCCTCCTCTGGCTTATTCCCATATACAGATATGCTCGTGTGTGTGTGTTCACAGACCGATGACTCGCGTAATCTCAGATCATGGGCTCAACGTAGACCGTCGGGCATATTAATCATCTCTTCAGCACACAGCAATGACGTTATTTATATATTTAATTTGCTGGGATCGCACGTGACGCTGTTGGTGCGAACTCTCTCCTCAAACACATGAATTAATCATGATTGTTAAAACTCAAACAACGGATACATTCGATAAGGCAAACAGGGAACGGGTATACAGCCTTTTCTCTTTTCGACGGGATGTTTCTTAATTTTGTACATGCAAGGCGTTGTATTCGGTCGATAAGGGCTCAATTTGTCTTTGCTTATGACGTACCCTCATCCGGTAATTTGTTTCGCAAAGAATTGGTTGCTTATCGTGATATGCTTATCCAGATTGCATCTGCCATGAGTGGCTGGTCAATGAACCAGATGATTGTTGACAGGAGGAGAGGTTGTCATGTTTGATTTTCCGAAAAAGGAATAATATTTGAAGAATTGGTCATTTATTTAAGTGTGCGTTGTTGATAATTTTAGGTTGTTCAACTTATAAAACAGAAACGATCATGTAAGGACAAAAGTGTTGAAATGAGGAATCTATACTGAAATCCCACCAAATAAAACCCAAACTTAGCAATAGGCATTTGAATATTAACAATAAACACTGGGTGTTGTTCCCAAAGCTTTCGTCATGGTAGAAAGCAAAAATATATTTACTATTTCATTACGCAATAAGTTTAAAATAAAAAAACATTTATTTAATTAATAAAAAAGAAACAGAAAATAACTATATATTTTATACGTTGTCTTTATTTTTTTAATTGCATCAATATAATGATCAAATCAACACGTTTTATTCTGATGATTCTGTCAAAAAGAAACTAGCTTTGATTGTGTCGATGTCGGCTTTATAAAAATAACAAATCTACAACCAGTGATTGTAATACCGGTAAACCGGTTTACCGGTAAACCGCTCAAAATGGCGATACCTTTTTTACCGGAAATTGGCCATTTTTACCGGTAATTCGATATCTTACATATAGCGAATCTAAACATGTATCAGTTCGGTTGCCTGCGACCACAACTCTAAATCGATATTTCGGGGAATCACCGTACTCTGGTATTTAAGTTGCTCTACTACGTTCTACAGGCGGTACTATGTCCACGAAGCGTCAATGGTGCAGTTCGCTACTAAATGTTACAGTTATCTGTAGTGTGTAAAGTGGCCCGATCAAATTTGTATCATTTGTTACAATGTTGCATTTGTTACTTGAACTTTAACTTAACTTGAGTTCAAGTACAGACTCTACTGCATTGACACCTTGCAAGTTATATTTATATTTTACCGCGTGACAATAAGCCTGATGATGTCGAAATAACGAAATCGACCGCTCTACTTTTAAAATAAAAATCCAATACTCGTTTTTACGTTCTGCGTTTTCTTTAATTATTGATCTGTTATGAGTTTTGACAGATCGGAACATTTGACTAATGCGAATCATCATTTATCAATTTGCACATGAAATACAGTTGGCTGTAATCAAAGCTATATACTAAACATAATTTCAGCGAAATTGAAGACGCACATAAATCTATTGTTTTGACAGATGCCAATGATAATGACAATGACCATGATAACGACGAATATGATGAAGATAATGGTGAAGGTTTAGAAATAGAAAAAGACATAATTACTGATTCACACTTGAATCCTCTTCAAAACAAATTACTTCTTCAAAATACAAATTAATTTTCTGTTAACAAAAGTACGAAAAGTGTGCCAAATATGTTGCAAAAGCCCTACAGAAAACGATGATATATAACAAAAACATGTGAAGGAAGAGTTTGGTAAAGAACTTTCGTTGATAATTTTATATGATCCAAATTCCTGCGAAATCTACCAGCACTCCATCAATTACATCATACTACTTCATACTACATCAATGAAGGAAAACCTTAAGATTCTAATAAAGATGATAACCGAAGTCCCCATAAAAGAACAAATACCACAAAAAAATAAATTTGAATCGAGTTGTTAAAAAAGAATTGACTTATTTCTAGGAAGAAAATGTAAGGGTAAGGGTAATGACTACCCGACCAACAAGTGTAGAATCGGAAAGGGCATTTCTGCGGCTAAATAATGACAGTTTGGACAAACTGTAGTAGTAAAAGTTGAGAAATAAAAAAATGTTTATATTCAATTCCTATTATTACTATTATTATATTATTCCAAGTCGTTAGATTTGTAACGTTTACTATTATTATTTTTAATATTTCAATAAACTATTTTCATTAGTAACATGTATTTTTTTTTTCATAATATTAAAAAAATACCAGTAAATTACCGGTAAACCGATTTTCTTGTGATTTTTACGGAATTACCGGTAATTGAAAAAGTCAGTAAATTTACAATCCCTATCTGCTACCAACTGTTCGTCGCAAAAGTTTCCTAGCACGTAAAATTTACGAATAAGTTTGTAAAACTGTTAAAAAGAAGTGAATTTTGATATTTTGGCTGATTTTTTGCTGGTTCCACAAAACTGGTAATAAACCATTTATTCTTTATGGCTTATACAAAATAACACTTTGCTTCGAAATGGTAGAAATTTGAAACAAACAGACTTGAACTTTAGAATAATTTATGACAGTAAACTTTTTTCAATACACTTGTATTCTTTAAGTAAAAAGTAAAAAAATAAACACGTTTATGCCGCATTATTTATGACGTAAACTAGGTCTGTTTGATTTCCGTAATGAGTAAGTAACTAACCAAATAGACCTAAACTTTACGATCCGGCCGATAAATCCATCAGTCCGACGCTGGCCTCCATAAATTCGGGCGAACGTACTAATGGACTTATCGCGATTGAGCCGATACATCAGCAGCGACGACCAATAAAGTAATTAAGAGCGATAAAGAATTCCACCGGGCGCTAATCAACCAGAAGTCGTAATTTTCAATTTCAATTATCCACAGTGCCACGCCCACCCGACGGATACACTCATAATATTAAACGAATCGTAGATAAGGGAGAAGGATTATCTAACGATGCAAAGCAGTAATATCGAAAAATGAGATGGTTTAAATTTGAATTTATTTATGAGTGATTAATTAATTTAGTTTCTTTTAGGTATGAATTCAGTACGAAATCCACAATTTGGTTGATGGTGAATTTGGGTTAAAAAAGGAACAGGACAGTATTATTTTTTGCACATTTATATGAACTCTTCAATATTTTGTAGAGGGTTTTAAATTTATAATTTCGTAAGTTTTTCGAAAAAAGCAGGTCAAGATGACAAGGATTATATATAACTGTGATTTTAGCAACATTTGGCAATTTGTAGCGGCTGAAATCAATTCACCAGGCAAACTTTCAGCGTTGCAGTTAAAATTTAAATGTTTAATGTTTTTCTTAAAATTCTTTTGAAGTTTCTCGTACATACAGTGGGTTCAGCCGCTATAAGTTCAATCTCAAATGAACCAACTGATAACTTAAATCCCATTTAAGTCCCACATTCTTTTGAAAACGTTACGTCGTAGGAAACTTTTGTTCTATGTAGAAAAAGGCCCATACTGTTTTCGTTTATAAAATTCACGTTCCTAATAGTTCACAATTTAAATATCGTTGAATTTAGAAATAAATCCTCTACTAAATTTTGGAGAAATTATTAACTGTTGACTTTGGAAACATCGAAGAAAATGTTTGTTTTTTGCAAACTTTTATATTTCACATTCTTGAGATTCGCCAAATTAATAGCAACATAATAAGCAACATGACTATTGAGATAAAATAAAGAACGGTGTATAAATAAAATTACTTTCACAATAAAGATGGACTTGGGATTGCATTTGTCTGATTGAAATCCTTAACTTAAATAAAAAAATCTGATGTGGCCAGGCACACGACTTTATCATACTATATATAAAAACAATAATTTAGCTGCATGAGATTCTATTTGATCGAGATTGCCTATGTCTGCATTAAAATAAAACTAGTAGAACTAGACAGATATTATGTCGATTAAGCTGCGTTCGGATATTGTACACCGTTGACACCGGATACACCGTTCAAATGACACTTACGTGTTATTGGGTGTAAAAAGTGACGGTGTACAATATCCGAACGCAGATTATATTGACAGTAGGTGTTGTCAAAATTATGTCAAAACATTAGCCTGACATTACCTACTGTCATTAGAATCATAATTTCTGACATATCCTGGCTACTAGTTTAAATGCAGTACGACCGATTTCGATGAAATAGAATTTGCTCATGCAACTATACTATTGATTGTACCAAAAAATGTCATAGTCATAAATTATTCAGAATTTCCTCATCTTTAATTTATTATTTAACTATTTCGACGAAATTCCGGAAATGGCGGCTTATTTGCAAAATCTTTCAAAAATGCTAAGACTAAACCTCCAGTTCCTTTGGACCCTTTTCAACAGAAAGCTTTTCAGCTCTAAGTTTGGTTATGAAACTTCTAAATATGAAGTTTTGTCCCGATACCTTTAGTAGTTTCTCCGGAATCGTCGTCACAAAAAACGGGTACACACACACACACGCACACACACACACACACACACACACACAGAAATTTTTTTGTGCCTTGGTCAAAAATGTTCAGGGAACCCAAAAAGACATATTTCCGCTAAAATCTCAAAAAATCACTAAAATCACATACTGCGTATGATAAAGTAAAAACATGGCGCATCGGCATTTCTCATTATTATCTGGCCGAGACGGATACCTCAACTGATGCACATCATCAGTGATACATGAACCAGTCCGGTGAAGTGATTCCCATCGACAAATAAATTATAATTACTGATAAAAAGAATAGAAGCATAGAAGAATGGAAAGAAGAATAGAGCCAGCATAGCAGAGATTTTAACTAATACCTAATTTATTATTACTTCTAGAACAAAAATTTAACTTTAAAACAACTACCAAGATTTACTGCAGTTTTTCTGTACTGATCAAACCTGTAAAATGTACAGTTGTCGAATTATACAGTTTTCCTTTCGTGTCCTAAAAAGATCCGTTCTTTCACTCACCGATTCAAATCAACGTGTTGATTTGATAACATTCTCCTTTTTTGAAATCGCTTAAAAAATAAATGACCCCACTTTGAAAACATAAAGATGACATACGCCAATCAAAAAGATATGGTGGCTAGGGGGTTCTAGTTCCTGTGGTTTGTACCATAAAATAAGCCATTACAAATAGGTGCTTTTCGGTTCACACAAATCGGATGATGCACAACCACGTGTATGTGATAATAATAAAAAAGAATCAAATTACAACAAAACCATAATAATATAACAGCATTAATAGCACACAACTTTGACCAAAACTTATTGACAAAGAAGGATACAAACCAAATCCTAAATCATAAAGAAAAACTATAAGAAAAACTACTAATGACTATTCGAAGCATTTCAGAAATCTGCGAGTTATATTTGCTTGTTTTAGTCTTAGAATTCTCTTCCTCCCGAATATTTCTTTGGTGATAATTTTATGAGTAGAACTTTGTACGGCCCTCTTTTAATTTCTCCCTATCAGATGAAGGAAATGGTGTTCTCAGCTATATATCCATTGCTAATGAGCCAATTTTCAGTTTATTGTTATTTAAAAGGAGAACATTTCCATGTTCAGGCATTTAAAGATTATTCCAGCACATTACTTAAGCTGATCCAATGATATTGGTTCCATGTTATTTTGCATTGAGTAGTTTGTCACTTTAGGAACAAAACTATTTAAAAGCAGTTCTTTGAACAGCTGTGAGGTCATAGAAGCATTGATAAGAAAACAAGTGATTTTAATGTGGCCATTCTCTTTTTGTTAGTTTTCGACCAGTAGGTATTGTTTTCTTGATCATAGCATCATCTTTGTTTTCTGGAAGAAGCTTCCACAACAGTTATGTACCTAAAAAGATAAGACATTTTCGGTAGGAGTAATGTTTAAAGGACTTTGCGTCATTGCCTAATATCTCACGACAGGTTTTCAACCATTGCAAACAATTAAAATCCATCCATAGTATACTCCGTTTGCTATTGCTTTGATTTTTCCAGCCAACAAATCGTAGAAAAATGGTGCAGAAGAATCTTGCAAGCATTTTCCATCAACGATGTTTATACCTATATAATAATAATAAAATTACAGATGTATACTCGCGGAAAATATGATGTATACATTTTGCCTCTTTTACAGCGCTATAATTCAAAACTATCCAACAAATTTTGGTCTGCTTATTCTTGAATATTACCTAAAATACAAAGAATTTCTGGGTGAAAGTTCGATCAAACATCATATTTTCTACGAGTGTACGTCCGAATTATCGAATTATCTGGTTAATCTGTTCTTTTTTGTGTTACAGGGTGGTTGAAGGTTTCATCTGACCTAAATTTTGCAATATTGTCTCTTGTATGACACGGACGTAGTGCAATACTTCTATACAGTTAAAAAGTAACCAACCAGGCAATTTGTATGATTCTATATCGAATAGTCTCTTTTTCACCGTTAACTTTTGTTTAAAAAAAAATCTGATGTGGCCAGGCACATGACTTTATCATACTAATTATAAAATTAATAGTTTAGCTGCATGAGATTCTATTTGATCGAGATCGGCTATGTCTGCATTAAAATAAACCTAGTAGAACTAGACAGATATTTCGATTAAAGATGCGTTCGGATATTGTACTCCGTTGACACCGGGTACACCGTCCAAATGACACTTACGTGTTATTGGGTGTAAAAAGTGTAACGGTGTTCAATATCCGAACGCAGCCTATATTGACAGTAGCATTTTCACAACATTAGCGTTTGACACTAGCTACTGTCATTAGAATCAAAAAATCTGACATATCCTGGCTACTAGTTTTAAAGCAGTACGACCGATCTCGATGAAATAGAATTTGCTCATGCAGCTAAACTATAAATTCTACCAAAAAATGTCATATACATAAATTATAGAAAATTTCCTCTCCTTTAATTTATTATTTTACTATTTTGACGACATTACACAAATAGCGGCTCATTTGCAAAATCTTCGAAAAATGCTATAAGTAAACCATCCGTTCCTTTGGACCCTTTTCAATAGAAAGCTTTTCAGCTCTAAGTTTGGTTATGAAACTTCTAAATATGAAGTTTCGTCCCGATACCTTTAGTAGTTTCTCCAGAATCGTCGCCACAAAAACGGGTACACACACACACACACACACACATACACACACACATACACACACACACACACACACACAGACATTTTTTTGTACCTTGGTCAAAAATGTTCAGGGGACCCAAAAAGACATTTCCGCTAAAATCTCAAAAAATTTTTTTGGCATGATTACAATACTTTACATACTGCGTATGATAAAGTAAAAACACGGGGACCAATTTGGATGACTGCGCGCGTTCGTTCCGAATTGGGACAGCTGTAACGGAAACCGGGAGTGAGCGATTAAAAATGCACGCTTCCAGAAATCCATCCCGCCATTCGGGCCCCATTGTTGTACCGCCGCGGGGCGCCGAAATGTATCACGGCCCAAACTTAACCTTACACAATGAGATAATAAAAAAATATAAAAAGCCAAACGCCAAAACGGTACACATATATTTTATCATCGTAGCAGAAGCAGCGAGCGCAGCGCACTGCCAGATACCGGGGCATAGAGGAGCAGTTGGCAACGGAGTCAATGTGTAATTCAAAACCGCAGTCGGGGGCCCCAAACATTAATCTAAATAATGGCCGTTTTAATGAAAGAGATGTTTGGAGATGTCAGGCCTAATACGACAATGTGTGAATGCGATTTTCTGGTCATTTCTCAGCCGTATAAAGCAGCGGTTACGTTACCATCCTCTTTTGTCATTCGAATAAGGATGTTGCCCCACCCAGCCCCACCCATCCAGATACGCCATTGGGGTGTTCCTCTAACTAGCTCCTATAAATAAATATTTAGGTTTTTATTAAGGGACAATGTGTCCTTCCTGTAGTTAGGGGACAGTGGACGAAGGTAAACACTTATGAGGTATAATAAGATGAATGAATGATAGGGAGCAAGAAATTCGCTAACACATGTCCATTCCGTGTCACTACACCATTGTACATGGAGAATTTCCTGTAAAAGACGTTGAATGGTTTGGAATATATCCAGGGCAATCTGTGTGCGGGCTTTTCATAATAGAGATTTTGGTGAAATAAATTCATCAATTTATACGTCAGATGTGTCAACTGAAATATATCTCTTCAGGTAAATGGTATTCAGGCAGAACACAATAAATGCAAATTGAATAATATTGAAGCAAAATCAGCAAAACAAAAAAATGCGTTATATTCATGGTAATCATTTTAGTCAACGGTATTTTTTTGTTCACATTTTAGGTTAAACAAAGTCCATTACTGATGTACTTTGTAAACGAATTGACAAGTAATAAAATTAGGCTATGGGATGCTGAATACAGTATGTAGTTAATTATCATAAATTATATAAGAATTTGATGGAATGAACCCTTTTTTATAATTAAAATGTAATTTAATGGTTGTTACCAGATCTAAAACTCAACTGATTCTCTTGTTCATAGAATTTGAAGGCAAAAATTGCGAATTATTTCTAGTTTTTGAAAAAAAAAGCAGAATGTATTAAACATGCTCATAAAACATGTTGTTTGGTATTTGTTTTTCTCAAAATAAAGAAATAATTCACAATTTCTGCCCTGAAAACTGAGTAATTGCAAGCCTGCTATTGTTGTAAGGTCTATACTGAAAAGTTAATATTTTGTATATTGTTTTCTAATTATACAAATAATTAATTTTAATTAAATAAAAAGAAAATATTCATTTTTAGATAAAACATTCAAATCCAAATTCAAATTTATTTCTTCGAAACATATAAACACAAATATTACAAACAGAAAAACAAGCTCGCCTAGGCAAGATTTGCCTGTGAGCGAGGTGAGTAAATACGTATTTACTAAACGGGAAAAACTATAAAAGGAAAGTAAGAAAAATACAGCAAAATTACAAAAGATTAAACTTAAATCAAAAATCAAATATTTAACTTCAAAATAGTAATCCTAATCTTGCGGCAACACCCCAAAGCAACATGAATACGTTTTTCATCATTTATTTAAATTTAATAAAAAACCAGAAGCTACTAATCATAAGAAATCACGATACAGTATATTGCTCACACTTTTGGCATGTCCGTGTAGCCAGATTAGCAGAATTAATTGCTTTCTAAAGAATTTAGAATCCTTTTAGTTGATACACAACATCACACATCCAATAAGACAAGAAAGAAATATGACAGGTTTTCTAAAGTATATTGACAAATTATTTGTAATTTGTGGATTGTACACTGGACGACACAATTAAAATTAAAAAAAACTAATCGCTTAAACCAATTTCGCTTAAATTTGATGCTAAATGACTTGTAATCTTTGATAGAGTTTAGTTTTATTTTTGAGATTATCTATAAGATTATCACATACCTTTAAAAACTGCAACAAAGGCACTGTATTACAAAGCTTTATAATCATGCTGAAAAAGAAATTGAGATTTTAGCGGAAATATGTCCTTTTGGGTCCCCTGACCATTTTTGACCAAGGTACACAACATGTTTCTTTTAACGATTTTTCAAATGACCAGCCATTTCTGTAATGTCGTCAAAACAGTTAAATAATAAGTTAAAGTAGAGGAAATTCTGAATAATTTATGTCTATTAAATTGTTTGGTAAAATTAATAGGTTAGCTGCATGAGCAAAATCTATTTGATCGAGATCGGTCGTGTCTGCGTTAATATAAGGATTTTGCAATTGAGCCGCCATTTCTGCAATTTCGTCAAAATAGTTAAATAATAAATTAAAGGAGAGGAAATTTTGTATAATTTATGTCCAGACAATTTTTGGTAAAATTGTTTAGCTGCATGAGCAAATTCTATTTGATCGAGACCGGTCGTGTTTGCGTTAATATAAAACTAGTTAGCCAGGATTTGACAGATATTTTCATTCTAAGGCAGTAGGTAGTGTCAAACGCGGATGTTTTGACAATACCTAGTGTCAATAGTATCAAAATATCTGTAAAATCCTGGCTAACTAGTTTTATTTTAATAGAAACACGACCGATCTCGATCGAATAGAATGTCATGTAGCTAAACTATTAATTTTATATATAGTATGATAAAGTCATGCGTCTGGCCACATCAGATTTTTATAGAAGATACAGAGATTCAAGTAAAATTTGATTTTGTACCAGAAACACGGGGAGGCCGGCTGCATTCCTCAGAATCAAACTTCAAAATGTATCATTTTTTTGTTATTTTTTACTTATTACCTTTAAACCAAGTTCTTGCTGGTATTAAAAACAATAGTCTAACACTCTCAATCATGTAACGAGGTTTAACAGAATTGAAAATAGCAATGCTTTACTTGAAACTGGTGCATCAATAGTTATTATAGGTTTGGTAATGGATTAATAGCTAATAGAAGTGTTTAAGTCATCGTCATACAAAAAAAGAAATTTATGACAATCAATATTAGAACGCTGTTGTTCTTTCCACACTTCTGGTTTCAGGCATTTTCTCTTTATATAGCAGTTTTTGACTCATTTTTCTTTGGACTTCTTTGAAAGAAATGATAAAAATTCCAGGACAAGACTCTTGATCAATGTTGGTGACAAGCATTATTTTTTAAGACAAATCTTAAATTCTGAACACCCAAAGCGTGTCTATTTATTTAAATACTTCAAAATATCCCCAGAATAGTCTCCCTGTCTTCCATCGAGCAATATATATGTATGTTGGCTGGTATGTTACCGTCGGATTGTCCCTCCGTCGCTGTGGCGTCCGGACGCCCCGACATGCTACCGATGCCCGCCCATTTACTGTAAGATGGAATCGGTCTCCTATCCGCCGCCAATATCCCTCGCTGATTATCCCGACCGACGCGACCGACGCTCAGTGGCGTCATTTGTTACGGGCTGCGGATTCGCTGACATCAGGTTCGACAGTTCATTGTTCATGTTAAACGTATCCGACGCTCCCCACAGTAATTTGTCCGCGAAAAACATTTGCATTTGGACGTGGTCAGATCTGCCCACTTTGTGATTGGTTCGTGAGGGCGAGAGCATTTTACGGACTTCTCATCCTCCCTTCTTGAGTTTTGAATTTGTTTAGCTTTTTTATTTTATACAAGAATCTATTTATCAATGCATGATTTAAAAGTAGTCTTTTACTATAGTTCTACAATAGTATTGATAATAACACCTTTGTTCGCTGAGCAAGTTCAGAACTAGTTCAGACATCTTTTTATATTGGACCAATGCGATGTATTGCTATGGTCATCACACTGACACATCCGGTCCAATATAAATTACGTCCCGCACACGTTCCGAACGCACTCAGCGAACAAAGCTAATATTTTATCCATTCTGTTGATTTTATTACATTTCTGACTAAAGTATGTGATGGTTGTGACCTAAGATACTAACCCAACCCTCGGAACTAAAGCAATGCCCAAGAACGGAACTGAGCTATAACTCCCAGAATCGGTTCTACGTGCGAAGTGTTTGAAGACGGCGCGGCGCCGCGATATGGTCACCTCGCGTCTGAAGTAAAACTTCGTCAGCAATCAGCAAAAAAGAGTAAAAAAATGAGGTATGAACGGATAAAACTGCGAAACTTGTCAATACTGTTAAAATTGACAAAACTGTCAAATCTGTCAAACCGGCGCAACAGGAAAAACTGTCAAACCTATCAAAACTGTCATAATTGTCAAAACTATTGCGGGGGTCTATGCCAGTGGTGGCATCTAATGTTACCTATCGTCTCACCACACACGATGATGCGTCACGTGTCGCTTTTAACGTCAAAATTGTCAAAACTATAAAACCTGTTAAGCCATGGTAATTATATTCACGTTGTCGTTTTTACTTTATCATACGTACTATGTGAAGTATTGTAATCGTGCCAAAAAAAATGTTGCGTTTTTAGCGGAAGTATGTCTTTTTGGGTCCCCTGAACATTTTTGACCAAGGTACAAAAAATGTCTGTGTGTATGTGTGTGTGTGTGTGTATGTGTGTGTACCCGCTTTTTGTGGCGACGATTCCGGAGAAACTACTAAAGGTATCGAGACGAAACTTCATATCTTAGCATTTTTGAAAGATTTTGCAAATGAGCCGCTATTTCTGGAATTTTGTCGAAATAGTTAAATAATAAATTAAAGTCGAGGAAATTCGGAATAATTTATGACGATGACATTTTTTGGTACAATCAATAGTTTGGCTGCATGAGCAAATTCTATTTCATCGAGATCGGTCGTACTGCATTAAAACTAGTAGCCAGTTGTCCGATTTTTTGATTTTAATGACAGTAGGTAGTGTCAAACGCTAATGTTTTGACAATACCTACTGTCAATATAAGCTGCGTTCGGATATTGTACACCGTTACACGTTTTACACCCAATAACACGTAAGTGTCATTTGGACGGTGTACCCGGTGTCAACGGAGTACAATATCCGAACGCAGTTTTAATCGACATATCTGTCTAGTTCTACTAGTTTTATTTTAATGTAGACGGCCGATTTCGATCAAATAGAATCTCATGCAGCTAAACTATTAATTTTATATATATATAGTATGATAAAGTCATGTGTCTGGCCACAACAGATTTTTTTTCGTAACATAGCTATCTAAATTTTCGGAACCAATAATACAGTAAAAGCGAAATCGAATCTAAGGTTTACCAACAAAATTTCCTGACGCAACATTATTGAAAGTGAAAAAATAGTTAAAAATCCATTTTTTGCTGTTTTTTGCTTATAACTCGGAAACTATCAACATTTCGTAAATAACCTCTCAATTCAAAACGAAGATGCATGAGAGTTCCTACAAACTTCACTATCTAGGATTTTTCTCCGACAAATCGTTCGGGCTCAAGCGATAGTTGAAAATTGGCGTATTATTTATATGTCTTCGCAAAAACCCACTATTTCCACTAAAAAACTCTAATTTATTATTAAAGGCTGTCAATTAGTGAATTCCTCTCAGTTCTCTGCATATACTACAGTTCTCTCTTAGTAAGATCGTATATGTAAAAGTACAGGTAATTTTTTCTAAAATTACATAATGTTTTTATGGAGTCCGAAAAATTGTAGAAATTCATTTACAAAAAAGTTGAAATTTCAACTAAAAATGTTGATAAAATACGCGTATTATCAACCATCGCTTGAGCCCGAACGGTTTGTCGGAGAAACAACCTAAATAGTGAATTTTGTATTTAATCGTACTTTATTAAAAATTTTAGTTGGAATTTCAACGTTTTATAACTGAATTTATTTGAATTGGAATTTGAAAAGTTGATAGTTTACGAGTTATAAGCAACAACCGATCTTTTTGCATTTTCTTCAGTGTTGCATCACGAAATTGTGTTAGCAAACCTAAAATTTGGATTTTGCACAAAAGAAAACATATAAAATAGAAGAAATCAAAATTACCCCACAACTTTCCTGGTAAAAAGACAATTTGACTGGATTACGAGGCGCCAATAAAAGTTTTTACTTCAAAAATAGTGTAGTACAGTGTACTTAAAACTAAGCAAAACTCTGGGGTTGCTTCTTATTGTTTCACCGTCAATATTTAGGTGCGAGCTCAGTAATTCATTGGAGTATAGATTGTGCTTGACAATAAATGTAAATCAGTAAGAAATCTTGAGTTAATTCTGATAATTATTTCATCTCATTTTTAGTTTTGTAATTCAATTTTTATCGTATTTTCATCAGTTTCAAGAGGAAAGCTATTTGCCTTAGAAATTGTTCAGAAGTAATGAACGTAATGCTATTGTAGTTCTGTGTAGACATCCACTATTCATATGTACGTAATAGAAATACTTAATTTTTATTGAATCCGAAATTATTTAGCCTCCGAAGCTAGCTAAGTCGCGAATGATAATTAAAATGTGGAAAACAAAAGTTGTTGTTGTCGCAAAATGTATGTATTGACATCAGCATGCAGTGATAGAAACTGTAACCCGATTGGAGAATTAGTTGTTCAAAAATTTTGGATAGACATTTTAGCCATAATATCGTGGGCTATCTTTCTGAGTGCAGGGCACGAAAACTCATGTTTTCTTCAATTCTTCTTTCTCTTTGTTCAAGGTTGCAAAGTTTTCCAATGTTTATTAAGCTCAGTTACAACGCTGAAGACTAAAGAAGACACAAAAGATGTGTAGACAATTAAGAAGGGGAAAAACAACAGCGGCGACAGCTAAACCAAGCCCGAGGACGAAATAATAAAAGAAAATTTCTTTAATAATGTAGTTCGACGGGACCACGCTGTGGGGCGCTGGAAGCAGGCGAAATTTGCATGTCGTGACGTCACACCGTCGTCGTCGCTACGGGATCTTATGTCAGAGAAGGTTTTCTGGGAACCCTCTTGGCGGGAATTAGCTCTGCTCCGCCATGTACGTACTCCGCTTTTTATACCAGGGGCTGTAAAGTTTGTAATATTGTCGCTAAATTAAAAACCAGGATTATGCTAAATATATTAGTCGTCTCTATATTCCGTTCCCTTCGCTCCAGTTTCTTTTATCGCCCTCGGAACGTTTGCCAGGACGAGAATTTTACACACCGAGCCAGGCTAAAGGACTAAACTCCGTTTAAACGACTTCAATTTCTCAGATTAATTTAACGCGATAAGGAAAAAATAAAACGTTGCATTAATATAATTGATTCGTTCCCTTTTTTAATTTCAGTGAAGTCGCGTAGGCTACCACCCCCCGCGTCTACGTTTTCCTGTAGTAACCACCCCCTAAGTCGTCGAGTTCGCCCGTTCTAATTTACATATATATTATCACGTTTAATGTTCAGCATAATAAGGTTAGTTTGTTGGAGAATTCCGCTGCGCATTAAAGCGAAGTGAAAAAATGATTGCAGGGCTTGAAAGGAAAATAAACGAATGAAAGTGCGATTTTCGCTTAATTGTGCAGGATGTAGGAAATTAATAGTGTGTATTTCTGTATAATCATGTTATTGTTTGTGTTTTTAGCGCACTGACATACCGATCTTGATCAATTAGAATCTCATGCGGCTAAACTATTAATTTTTTATATAGTATGATAAAGTCATGTGCCTGGCCACATCAGATTTGTTAAAAATTGGGAAAGTCTGTGATCGAGGTATATATAACATAGAAAACAAATCTTTCTCGTTGGTGATTTTACGCGACGTATAGGAATAATTCTCAGATAATTAGTTTCTCAGATACAGAAATAACACACACTCAAAAAGCACCCAAAAACACGACACGCCACTGATTTTCTCAATTATTTCAGTACGCATTTGGATAATCTACGCCACTGCCTACTAGATACTTAGAGAGAATCAAAATTAAGTTAGAATATTTAACATAACCGAGCCTTTTATATCACAACAGCTATAATTACAAATAAACATAATACTCGCAGCGATTAAATTATCTATAAAGAATCTTTGTTAATTTGACTTATAAAGTTCCAACCTGGCTAACGCTGTCAAATTTATGTGAAACGACGTGATTGGCCGGCGCAGAAACAGCAGTCTGTCTCTACGTGGAATACGAGCAACGGGCTTGTTTACATCGGACTAATTTCATTAATTTACGGTAGGATTAATTCGTTTGATTTGAGTGATAAATGTGACCAGAGTGTGTATTGAAGTCCCTAGCAACGATTTGAGATGTTCAACGCTCCCAATCGTCCCAGCAAGGTAAGATCTTCTGAGTATTTTTATCGCTGATTCTTCCGACACGGCAAACAACCGGTTGCCATGTTTGTATCTTGACGTTTAGCGCTATGACCATTAACATTATATGTCATTACGTTCTCAGTGCATATATTATTTTGTAGTTATTTTCTATTGTTATACCGTGTGTTTTCGCTATTTTTGCGAGGGAATTTGGAGTTTTTTTTTTGATGAAATTACGTATTGAGGTGGTTAGAGGTTAAATTAGATCTATCGTACATTGTTTACTTCACAGATAAATTGGGAAAATATTACTTTTAACTTTTAGCCCTGCAAAATTAGGGTTTTCCTTCGGAAAGATTCAAATCCAGCTGGTCTACAGCGCTGCTATATAGTTATCAGTGCAAGTGCTAAAAAGTGTTAAAAATTAACAGAGAATATTTAATTTGATAAGTAATTTCTTTCCAAACACACCAACAGTCCTCTGCTGTGTCGTCAATCTAAAACTCAAGATACACTTTGCACAAGTAGTTATTTAATTGAAAATTGTCAATATTTTTTATTTGCTAAAATTATATGGTATAAAAAACTACAATTATCATGGAAAATGTTCAATTTAATTTAGATATCAGATATTACTGCTGCTGTCTCAGCGATACCTGTTTAGTAATGAATGAATTGACGTTTTCTATTGCAATACTTGCTAGGCCAACTTTGCTTATCAGTTCCCTGGTGAACATATTTAAATCCTAATTCCTATAAATCAAATTAAAAACAAAAAGTACAAAAATGTTCGTCTACTGCTGAATTTTCGAATATTTTTGTTAGTATTATTTAAAATCTGTTCTCGAATCTTGGAGAAGTACAACTGAATAGTTGTTTTTCCCATTAGTAGACAATACCCATAATACAATACATGAGCTCAAACGGAGAAACAGTTGTGTTTGGTTAGTTGGGTTTGTTGCTAGCAACCAGATATGTTTCACTTCTTGTTTATGAATTGGCATATTTTTTTTTAGAATATCAGCATTACAGTTTGAATTGCCGCATTCGATAGATTTCTTTACGCTGAATATGAATCCTTAATATATATTATAAAAAGAACGTTATTTGTAAATTTGTATGAATAGATAGCGGCTGGAGCCAATACTAGAATGCCAGAAACTTCAAAAATGTTTTCAATAGAATGATTGTGTACTTTTAATTGAAATTCTGAAGTTTCACAACTTTAACTTGGCATGGGAAAACGTTTTATACTGTTAATAAATAAAATAAATAAATTTAATCATTTTTACCTACACTTTCTAGTTTTAAAGTTATATGGATATAAAAAGCTAAAATTTTTCAATATTGGACCCTAAGGTCCGTAAATACGACTGCACTGTCTAAAACTGCGTAAAAAACTTGAAACAGTATTTAGGTTCGAAACGTCTACTTGACTTTCAATAAAAAGACAAATAAAAATAGGAAATATAAAATTTCAGCTCTTTGTTGTTATCTGCAAACGTAAAAATGATAAATTTTTCTTTAAATTTTTGATCAACATAAAATGCAGAACTTTGTCTAAATATAACCGTTTTTATATCTCTTGAAATAAACGATACGTATAATCGGTTCATTTCCGGATATTATCCATGTTGATTTTCTACACATTTTAGCGGTGCCATTTTTCAGCACGGCAAATTTATACAACTGCAGATTAATTGGCAGAAAAGGCAA
Source organism: Aphodius sticticus (assembly GCA_963966075.1). Lineage (NCBI taxonomy): Eukaryota > Metazoa > Arthropoda > Insecta > Coleoptera > Scarabaeidae > Aphodius > Aphodius sticticus. Next base: position 15,289,132 of record OZ014506.1, read on the forward strand.
ACGAACGGCAAAATATGTGTTTAAATGATAAAAAATATAAATGAACGCCAAATATGTGTTTTAACGACAAAAGCAGCAATTGAACAGTAACACATGTGATTTATTTGCTTATATGCTATTTTCATGTAAACAATTCTTTGAAAATAAACTTAAATGATATAGGAAATCTGTATGTATTAAAGCAGCCATTCCATCGTCGTCGTCGCCCCGAAGGGAAAACAATATACGATATTATAATCAATCGTTATTAAAATCAAAAATTAAATTATCTATCAATGACCTGATATGACACTGAATGTAGTTTGTTTTAAGCATCAAATTTGTCTTTTCTTGTGTTTACTCATTATTGCCTTCAATGGTTTCTATACGTCAAATTAGAACTTCAAATGAAAGTAGGTATGTTATCTTCAAATCGATTTTCTTTTATTTATCACTATTACTTTGGTTGGTCTTCTTTCAAAAGCCAGATTGCTTCAAGTTGCTAAAAATTTATCGTTTTGAATTGCTTTTTAATCCATGAATTTACATTTAATTATGTTGATATTTTAATAATTTCACATCCCAAGCATATTTATATCAAGTATTTAAAAATATGTAATAATAATAAGTCTTATGCTAGTTCTGCACTGTTCATTGATTGGATAGTGAATAACGTATCAGTCTTACTATTTCTACATATCTGTCACCTGTTTCATCAGCGTATCTCAAAGTACATTTAAAAATAAATAACAAAAAAATGTTATTACAGCACAACACGTAATAATTCAAATACTGTCGTGCTGATGACCTGAATTGTCGTTAAAAATTCCTAATTCATCGTAATTAGTCGGGCAGATATATATTCCCATTATTTTAGTATCTTTCTATGATTCCGAAAGAAAAATGTTCGTCCTTCATTCCCATATTTATTGTTTAACACACTGCATAATGGAGTTTTGTTAATTAAATGTTTTTATTTACGTTATTTGACGGTTGTTGATCAACATTGTTTATCATATTTTGCTGTAATGACTACATTTAAATAGGCACTACATTTTGCATGCTACATTTTGACTAGCAACCAATGTGAGACGACGATGCTGGTAGCTCAAAGGAGAAGCAAGTGGAAACAATGGAGTCCTACACACAGCGAAGTATATTCTCACAACGTGAGAAAATTATTTACTTGCGGTTATTGCTTTAGATGAAAGTTAATATTTACTTGGTTTGAAACAATTTCTTTCATTTAAGAATTCCTTGTACTCACAATTCAAGAATATCCCAATCTCAGAGTTATTAGTTTCGGTTAAGTATATAATTTTCAAACCAAGTAGTTTAAATTCTCAATTCAAGAATTTGATCAATATCTTGAATCAAGTAAGCCATTGCTTGCAACACGCTTGCGCATTTACACTCAAACGTGCACGAACGTTGCCGAGATTTAAGATTTTTCGCATCGGCCTTTGCCTACAGTTAGTTGGGGTCTGCCATGGCGTCGTGTTCGCTGACTACCGAGTATTGTCCGGGAAGAGTTCAATATGTTAGTAGTAATTTTGTAGGTACTGTACGCAATAACTACGTGATCTATAATATTATGAAAGTATATAGTTTTAATTTTGCGTGAATAGCCTAAAGTACTTATGTTCAACGTATTTGCGACGCAGTTCGTAGTTGTGACTTGTGACGCACACGGTACGTAAATTTTGCCTAGCCATATAGTGGTCACCAAATCAACATACATGCCATAGAAAACTTACTTGTGTAATATAATGGAAATAGTTTGATGTCTAATAGAATATGGTGTTTTTTCCATGCCTTAGATATTGTAGGTAGTGATAATTTATAAATAGGTTATATATGTAATTAAGCAAAGAAATTTCATACAATAAAACAAATATCATTCGCTAAGTTATTGTCTACTTATTTCACACAATTCCCTACCTTTAAAAAAAAAAAACTAAAATAGTAATTTCTATTCAATATATTATGATCATGTTCTTGAACTAATAATATCTATACTCATTTCAAGAAAATATTTTCTCATTGTCAAGCATATATATTCACTTTCAGAAAATTCCATTATTCTCAACGTGAGAATAGTTTTCTTGAATGAATAATATCTATACTCATTGCAAGTAAATATTTTCTCAGATATACAAGCATATGATCATTTCAATTCAACAATATCTCTTTATTCTTAACTTGAGAAAATATCTACTTGCGGCTATAGCAAACTAATCATTTACTTGGATGAAAGCATATTGCTTTGAGTGAAGTATTTACTTTTCTGTGTGTATGTCCAACAGTGAAAAAAAAACAGCTGGACTTTATTGTGAATGTCGTATTTTTCTTTGTAAAGAAGTACCGTAATAGCAAAATTTCTGCAAACCAAATATCTGCTACCTTGAATATCTGCACACATAAAAAGCACGTCACATCACGGCTTTTACCACCACTATTTTTTTGGTACTGAATAATGCGTTACTTGTAAGATATTTAACTAATACTGATACAGTCTGAAAATTCGGTAAAATGGTACAAAGTTAAAAAGAAAGATCATACCATCAGCCCAGTATGAATCTGAATGTATACCATTATTTTACTACATACTCTATGCCAAACCAATTGTCCGAAAATTTCTTTACTAGTTAAATTACTCATGTCAACTAAATTCAATCGGAATAGAAAAATCCTCTAAACCAAATGTCAATAGATCGCATCCTCAACTCCATTAATCTATTTACATTTCATTCAAACTCAAAACGCCTTATAATTCCATTTATTTGCAGAACACCATTTTATAACCATGTGACCCATACACACTTCTTGACCAGAGCTCGTATATCATCCGGAATCGCAAATAATTTTCCGAACAAAAACACGCGTTTAAAGCCTTACGGCCACGAGCTTTGTACTCCGCGCCCATAAATTTTTCTTAAAATCTCCATTATGGACGCTCGATAATTTACGGCCGACATTTAAATGTGTTCATTGTCGCTAACGGCCACTGGGTCAAAATTTCCTCAAATACCCCTCCCTGTTGGCGACCACACGCGTTTGTTGTGACCACACAGTCCACACACGGCTGGCAAGTTTGCAGTTCCCATTCATTCGGTGGGATCACTTCAACTGTTCGGACAATAGTAAGGAAGATCGTTACGTCTCCATATAGTTCCTGAGGTGCTTTCTGCTGTTAAGACCACATTTATCATGTCAGTGACTTAGACAAGTTACTTTCTGAATGTCCAAGCAAAGTAAGATGTATTTATCGGAGGATACTTACGTTAAAATCATTACAAAAGGCAAGGAAACGGTTGCAGATTCCGTTTGGTGTATAAAGGCTCTTCTTATAGCGTCTATAGGATTTTGCACGTGGCCTATACAAGCAATAAATCAAAATCAAACTAGGTAAACGTAGTTAGAGAAGTTACGGCATTATTGGTCATAATGACTTAATGATCTAACCTAAGGTGGGATTGTCCTCTTAAATTTCTGCCAAACTTTTTTTTGTATGGCCGTCTCAATTATGAATTGAGTCCAATTTTTGAGAATATCAGTGATTAAAAACTGAAAAGACAAAGCGAAAAAGGCATAACTGACACAGTTTCTCGTTGGCCAGGATAGTCACTTAGATTATTGTATTTTTGGCATATGAAGTACATACTTAAATAAGTGAAATGCCCTGATATCAAGACTCAAAAGTTAAATGAGTTTTCTCTTAATATGATTAATTGTTAAGAATATGACATATTCTTCAAATTTCACAGCAATTAGGTATGGATTCCTGTACAAATTGAGAAGGTCCTGCATAAAAATATTTCAAAATAAGGACCATCCTAATAAATAATAGATTTGATAAAGATTTGCTTACGCATTGACTAAGGTTTCCAACACGCAAATTCCACTGCTTTTGAGTTATTTTGATTATAAAAATGATGTTTAGCTCATCATTATAGCGTACACGCAGGTTGTTCAAAATCTGTAACTCTAAACATATTACATTTTCAAACTTCTCCAACTGTTTTCTTTTCAAAAGAACACCTTTCTACATCGATACACTTATTGATAGAAAATCATGCGCTCTATATATCCACACTGGTGTTCCCTATACCAATCTTCAGAAGTTTCTGAGATATTTATAACTTTTTGTTAAATCCCTTAAAATGCTCCTAATGAGTTTATTTACCCCTTTTATTGGCCTTGTGAATAAGGATGAGGCCTGCATGCAAGAACAGAAGATATGGGAAAGGATCGGCTTGATCTTATTGAAAATATTAATAATCATCCTGTATATCAAAAATATATTTGAACGAGAGGTTGTTTAAACCCAAAAAACTTGTATTTGAAACATTTTCTGATTTTTTTACTGTTAGAGAATTATTCAGGTGTTCCTGTAATGTTGACTATTTTTACTTTATCATACGCAGTATGTAAAGTATTGTAATCGTGCCAAAAAAAAATTTTGAGATTTTAGCGGAAATATGTCTTTTTGGGTCCCCTGAACATTTTTGACCAAGGTACAAAAAAATGTCTGTGTGTGTGTGTGTGTATGTGTGTGTGTCCCCGTTTTTGTGGAGACGATTCCGGAGAAACTACTAAAGGTATCGGGACGAAACTTCATATTTAGAAGTTTCATAACCAAACTTAGAGCTGAAAAGCTTTCTGTTGAAAAGGGTCCAAAGGAGCTGGTGGTTTACTCACAGCATTTTTCGAAGATTTTACAAATGAGCCGCTATTTGTGTAATGTCGTCAAAATAGTTAAATAATAAATTAAAGGAGAGGAAATTTTCTATAATTTATGTATATGACATTTTTTGGTAGAATTTATAGTTTAGCTGCATGAGCAAATTCTATTTCATCGAGATCGGTCGTACTGCTTTAAAACTAGTAGCCAGGATATGTCAGATTTTTTGATTCTAATGACAGTAGCTAGTGTCAAACGCTAATGCTTTAAAAATACTACTGCCAATATAGGCTGCGTTCGGATATTGAACACCGTTACACTTTTTACACCCAATAACACGTAAGTGTCATTTGGACGGTGTACCCGGTGTCAACGGAGTACGATATCCGAAGGCAGCTTTAATCGAGATATCTGTCTAGTTCTACTAGTTTTATTTTAATGCAGACAGCCGATCTCGATCAAATAGAATCTCATGCAGCTAAACTATTAATTTTATATATAGTATGATAAAGTCATGTGCCTGGCCACATCAGATTTTTGGTTATAACATAAATAAAAAATAATGCATTTTATAAAAATATGATTCCTATAAAAAGAATCTTAGAATTAATCCTAGAATTAAAATAATTTAATAATATATAGGATGTTCTATTTCAAAAAGGACAAGTTTCCGAATTTCTGTATAAAATGAGCACTCTGTATATTGAAAATATATTTAGACGATAGCTTGTTTAAAGCAAAAAAGAATTGTTTGAACAATTTTTTGACATTTCCTACGGTTGGAGAATTATTTAGGGGTTCCGGTAATTTTGGCTAACCCTGTATAGAAACATAATTGTATGCATGATTCTTACCTCTTCTGCGTTTTTCGTTGCTATAGATGTAGTTTATTGATTGGTTCCTTACACTTGATGATGGTTATCCTATCGACTGCGCCAGTTATGTAGAGTTTAAGGCTTAAGCACACGGTATTTCAACCGTGTACTTCAATATTGGTTTTGACATATAAACAACTCGACTAGACATAAACAACTCGAGTAGACCATAAAAATGCTTGTGTTTTCGTTAACGGTTGTTCATTACAATACATGTTTTTGTATTTCAGTTCAAGTCGTATGAACCTTTTCTTACGTATTTATAATAACCACATGATAGGCATTTGTTTTATTTTTTATTAAAGGCATTTATTATTATTATTGTAGAACATATCGCATATTGTGCAGAATACAATAACCCAAATATTATTCGTACCGCATATAACGTACCCCCTAGAGCGGGACGTTATTACGCCACAAAATTGAATTAAATTTTAATAACGACAACAGTAACCGATACACATGCACACGTATGTACAGCTACACACCATTACAATATTCATGCAGTAGCAGTTGCAAGAGGGCACTTAATTCGAAATATAGTTGTACTGTGGTCGGACGCCGCAATGTATATTTTATCGGTGCAAGTGCCGCCGCTAGCTCATTTGACAGCATATAAAATTTAATTTTCTAAATGCGACTGAGAGGGCGCCCGGGTGCAACCCAATCGGGACTCTGGATGTCGAGTGTGGAGGCGCGCATGCCACCACCACCATTGGGGATGGTTGCTACAGTCGATACGGTAAGAGAATATCATGCGTTATCAATTTTTAATCGTTTTTAGGGAAACATCCCAGATAAGTCGAAAATTGACGTGCACATTTTGACTTGCTGAATACTATACTAAGTTTTCGATTTCTTAGCACGCTCAAGCACATTATATCCACCATACGTTAGACAAAAAATCTTATGTGGGCAGGCACATGACTTTATCATACTATATTTAAAATTAATAGTTTAGCTGCATGAGATTCTATTTGATCGAGATCGGTCGTGTCTGCATTAAAATAATACTTGTTTGACAATACCTACTGTCATTAGAATGACAGCTTAATGACAGGCTAACTAGTTTTATATTAATGCTGACACGAGCGATCTCGATCAAATAGAATTTGCTCATGCAGCTAAACTATTAATTTTACCAAAAAATTTCATAGACATAAATTATACAAAATGTCCTCTACTTTAATTTATTATTCAACTATTTTGACGAAATCGTTGAAAAATGCTTAGAGGAAACATCCAGTTCCTTTGGATTCTTTTGAACAAAAACCTTTTCAGCTCTAAGTTTGGTCATGAAACTTCTAAATATGAAGTTTCGTCCCGATACCTTTAGTAGTTTCTCCCGGAATCGTCGCCACAAAGACGGGTACACACACATACCAAAACACACACACTCACACAGATATATGATTTTTCGTCGATCGACTATTTATGAGTATTAAAAGTCTAAGGCATTAATTGCTCCTTTTAATATACTTGGCTAAATTCCTATTGATATCTACCTGCATATATAGGTGTCCCAGTTTTTCCCCAAAGAAAATGTTTTTAGAAAGGAACTGTCATTCTGAATAAAACGTTTCATATGGACTTAATTGTTTGTTCAAATCCTTAAAAAGTTACAGCCGCTTGAAATATCAATTTAGTAAAATAAACAAACTACATACCAAACAATGCGAAAACGAAGAAAGAACACAAGAACATAACAATAATAATAAAGTTAATAAATTTAAGTAAAAAATTCAAAACATTAAACAAATTTTATTTTTTTAATTAAATAAACAAATGAAGGAAAAAACAAAATACTTATGAAACTTTTCATGACATTTGTATCTTTGAAAGTAAATGTTATCTAAGTAAAAAGTTTCCTGTCGACTTATTGGATTTTTCAATACCTAAAGAAGTTATTTCAGTTTAAAATACAGTTATGCCCTTATTTCAATTGACTTTTTAAAGGTTAAAGAGAACAACAAAAGTCCATACGAAACTTTTTGTTCAGTGTGACATTAACTATCCGGAAAAGAAGCTTTGCGGTAAAAAAAGTGAGACACCCTGAAATACATGTTTACATTACATTACATTACATTACATGTTTACACAAAAAATATTTTTTCATATATTTAAACTTACAACGTCATCGACTTCGACTTCGTTCAGTAATTCAACTGCGGAGAAAATAGCAAAAGACAAGCATAACTGTTTTTGATGATTTTTTTAATGAATCCCATAACAAACGATTAAAGTGTTATATACCATATTTTTCTAAAAAATTGATACTTTAGGTGTTGTTTGCAGTAAAAATTTCTTTAAAATCTTATGGTATTCTTAGTTAGTGCCGCTAAAACCGCCTAGTAATAATTTTGGTTAGGAAATGGGATAGCAAAATATAAATTTTGTAAAACAATACAGGCATACAATACGTCTCATTTTGAGAAAAAGGATCCAAAACGTTAAAAAACTCATTTAGGCACTACTGCCTGAAACGCTGCTTTCTAAAGAAATAATACGTGATTTTTTGAAGATTTATTTTTCGAGAAAACTAAAATAAAAGTATTAAATGTTGGACTACCCTATAAAGCCAATACATGACAACCATTTAATGTGGAATTTCTTTATTGTCAAAAAGGAAGTAAAAATGATACGCGACCCGTAATAAAGAAAAATACGCTGCACTACATCACTAAGCTGTCACATGGCTTCACTTTTCCTCGTTTTAAAAGCCCAAGCTTTTATTTAGTGGATCTTGAGAACTCTGTCATATTTCGTCAATATTCTTTTGGGGTCTCGATTGTCATTTTTTGTGTGGGATCTACTATAATTCCTTAAGATGGCACTAATGAAAGGTGAAACGTTGCACACTAAAGCTATGAACGGAAAAACACGTGATAACTAAAATAGTACAGGTACACGAGGTCGTGTAAGAGTTGCGATGTTTCTTTTGCCTTCATAAATTTAACGTTTAAGATTTAAGCTTTTACTACTTAAATAATCTATCACTTCGCAATTCTAACAAAGCAAATAACGCAAAATTGCATTTCAAAAACTTTTATTAGTAATATTTTTTTCGAAAGTTCTTAAAACTCGGTCTGCTTTGGACATAGCCCGGACACTCAAACCATACTTTATGCTTTAGTAAAACATTATTTGATGAAAATTGTATCTACTAGAACAACTTTTCTAATAAATAGTTATTTTGGTTGTATTGGAAAAGAGGTAGATACTCTGCAAAAAATATGTTTCAAGTCATCTACAAAATCTAGTAAGACATACAATTCGCAACCAAGAGTTTTTTCACCTTTCTAACGCAATTTTTTAAGGCACTACCTACTGTTCCACCTAAATTACAAGGAATAAAAAGTGATTACATATTTTGAGATATAGGTTCAGTAATTGACGACGCACGGACATTCTCTTTATATATCGACTGCGTCGTCCTTCTAATTCAATTGAAAACCATTTACCGGATAATAGAGAAGCGTCGGGTTCGAACTCGAACGAACGCACTTTACTCTCGCCGGCAATAGAAGCGAAACCAATGAATCACAAATAGCGGTATAATCAGAGTTCGGGATAAACAGCATCTGATTGAATTCCCGCGTCGGGTGTTTTCCACCCTTTAACTGCGCTCTGCGCTCGCCATCTCCCTCTCTCTCTCTCTCTCTCTCTCTCTCTCTCTCTCTCTCTCTCTCTCTCTCTCTCTCTCTCTCTCTTTATGCGCCCATCACACACGTATAAATCCCCAACCAGCGTAAACATTTATTGACTGTTACAGAACCGTACTGAGGTACGAGTCTTGAACGTTATTAGTTAACAGAACTGCACATTTGTACTGATATGAGAATTTACCCTATAATGTTTATTAAATTTCTTTAAGGCAAAAGGGAATTAAGGTGGAACTTAGCAAAGGATTTCTCTCGACTTGTCTCTTGACATCATAATGTTTGAAACATTTCTGTATAACATACATACAATACAACACAATGCAAGATTGTTTTTACTAGGTACGTCTTTAGTAACTGAAAAATTACTAATTATGATGTATAATGAAGAAGAATAAAGCAAGGACATTTGAAATGGAGAAAATGTACTAGATTAGTTATTTGTTCGATCTACGTCTATGCCAAAAGGTAGCACATTTTTGGCATCCCCTGGAGTAAAGTAATGGAACTACCACCTCCCCCAAGTTAGATTACCGTTTTGATGGCACCCTTCTATCAAAACCATATTGCCATGTATCCATCTAAGCTTCCGTTTTTATGCGTTCCGCTCGTCTTCTATTGTTACTACATCCGAAGCCCGTTTCCGGTCGCTAAATTGAATTTGCCATCTCAGCAACACGAATCCAGCACTTTCAAGTCCGATACTTGCACTTCATTTTTGGTATGGGATCAATAAGATATTATTCGATATATTTTTAGAAATTTTAGATGCTTAACTCTCATCAAAATTAGAATGCTAATGAATGAATGCTGATCCATCATGTAATTTCGTATTCTTTCTATTTCTTATGTCAATCATCATAAACGTAATTACACATTAGAACACCCAGTTCAATTAATTGTAAAGTTTGAGTGTAGTCGTCTTCTATGGTCACGGTGATACATGATGACATTGTACATAGTACATGGTGGAATTACGTAGGTATAAGCATAATCTGTGGAATGTCAAATATTTTGCGAAACAATCGCATTTTTATAAGAGATGGTGGTCAAAATTACTTTATCGTTAACGTTATGTAGTTATGAGGCTTTATATTCAATGTCTGACACTACATCCATGACCGTGACTTGCAAATGATACCAAACAAAAGGTTAATGATGATAAATGCTGGATATGACGAAAAAGGTTATTAACACAAACTGATTCAACAAGAAATAAACCGCATATTATTTATTGAAACAGTTTACTAATTTACGGCAATTTTGCATTTTCAAATCTCACATATTTACATCAAAATTTCCGACTTTCAATTGTTTTTTTACTTTTACATATATCGAAATTTTTTCTTTGTAATGGCAACCCCATCATTTCTTACTGATTTTGATAGTTCCCTAAATTATCGAAATGGTAGCATAAAAACTGTATGACATGACATAAGAAAATTTACAAGAAAAACACGAACATTAGGGTAATAATAATAAATTTTGCTTGCGAATGAAACACGAAGAGGAGTTTTTGATTCATTTTCTTGCGCTGAATATGAATCCGGGCTTGAGGCTTCATGTCAGGACAAGTTATTGCGATTCTATTGTTGTTTTTTTTTATGAAAGCTTCCGAACGCCACTAAAAAGAGCTTTTCACGACGCTGTAAATACCAAAAACATAATATAAAAAATTTTACAAGTTCAAAGTTTACAATGAAACCCTTTTGAGGTTTCTAGTACATGACTTCAGCTGATATAAACTTCCAAAAAATGCTAACATCACGTTTTTTTACAGTTTGATTTTTTGATTTTTTTTTTCCGAAAAACTTACGTAGCGTAAGGATTCGTTTTTCAGTGCAAATAATTCTACACAGAGGAAAAAATTTCTTTGACAGTAAGAAACTCTATTTAAGTCAAATGTATGACTGTATGACAGTTAGTTATATCAAAGCAGGAATTTGCTGGATACCGCAAAATATTTATTTGTTATTAACATATATTGTCTTAGGACAAAGAAGTATTATATTACATTTTCATAATCCATTCACAAATTCCATGTTCCCCAGAGTTATCAATATTATGTAATTTTCAATTGTGTTTTTTTCGGTAATATTCTTATGTAAATGCATAAAATGTTTTCCCTACCATTAAGACTATTAAAAGCTCCACCAAAAATTTGGGGTTGCAATAAGGTGGAGTGGGGTAAGTGCACCCCAGTTTTTAGTAAGTTTAACTTTAAAGCCATATATCTTTAATTTGTTTTATAATAACATTTATTGATATCAACGAATACTTGAGTTAATACTCTTTGATTAACATGGACAAAAACGCCAAGTTTACTTGTATATTTAATTTGTTTAATAAAATTGCAAAAAATTTCAACAGCTGTGCACTTACCCCGAAAACGGGGCAAGTGCATAACCGACAGTTAAACCGGATTTAAAGCCTTATATCATATGCAACGAGGCAAAAGCATAACTATTCATATGTCTGTTACAAAATGCTTTTTACCGCATTCAAATATGTTGTTTCGTTTTGGAGTATATCAAAAATAAAAAAAATTAATAAATAGAAAGGATTAGTGAAATAAAATAATCATAATGTAAAAAGATTTGAAATATATTAATAGTAATGGTACAATGTTAATGTTAAAAAATGATATTTTTGAACATGTGTATTAATCAGAATCCTGACAGCGTTCACATTCATATCGTCGTTTTTTGGAACCTTTGTTGCATATCCCGCACACCCACTGCATACAAGTTAAGCACTGAAGCCAGTCTTTCTTCCTACGGTAATGCCGGAAATCGCACTTGCAGATCGAACATAAATTAGTATCATCATCCTTGGTTACCATATTTCTTCGAGTAAAAAAGTGGACACCGAAAGTCAGATAAAAACATGTTATGAGGAAAAACTATTAAAACTATTAAACTAAGAAAGTATCCATCAAATTTTACAAATTTGAAATAAATTCGTTAACGAAAAATAACAAATATCAAAGGATCATTTAAAGTAATGCACTAATTAAAATTGCAAAAAAATCAATACATCCATAAAATCAACGTGCTCTCAGGCTCTCTCTTTTAATAGCAAACCGCTTCAGAGATACTTGCGTGTTCACTAAATAGTATATAATATGCAATTGCCGTGGATGGTAAATATTGAAAGTTTATTGTCTTCAGTTGGATCTCTGGTTATATGTTCCACATAATGTGTTTCACTTTTAATAAAGGTTTTAAACTTACTTTATTTGCAGAAACTCAAAGAAAGTTGTGAAACGTCGTCAGTATGTTGACAAATAATTAACTGCCTCTCAATTGAATACAGAGTTGAATACAAAGTGAATTTAAAATTTGCAGTCAATTGTATAGAGATTCTGACCGGACATTGGGAGGTTTTATGGTTCAAATCCAAGCTAGTCAGCATGTGTTTCTTTGTTTTAAAAAATCAAGCACTTTCTTCGCTTACTAAGATAAATGTAATTGCCAATCCTCATGTTTTCATTTCTCTGGATTGGATTTTTGAACAAGAGTAAACAAGGGTATTTTATTGATGAAACAGAATCTTCATAAATACTTCACATCTAGTTTCATAATATTTACCGTACATATGCTCACCACATGCTATTGTTGGGTATGTAGTATATAATCTACATATGTATTGCATACATTGTACATACCTACCGTGGAGAAAAAAAAATAATGCACCCCCGGTGCTCTTTAGCTTTTCCGTAATAAAAAAAAACAACGGGTCGGGGCGTTTCTGCGCCCAGTTCGCAGTTCGCCGTAAAAAGTGTGTATAACTTTCTTCGAGCTTGTATATTATTGTCGGAGCTTTGTCCCCGCTGTCCGAAACGATAAAAAGTCGGCAATAAACCGGGCAACTTCTTATGTAAATCAGCGCCGTTACTTAGTTGTTGTCGTGTCGCTCGTTTTAATTATTCAGGGCGCCCCGGTACCGGTGCGGTGATAAACTGAATTAGAGTCGCAGGTCACGACTGTCGCTACAAGTGTTTTTTGCGTTATCTATGCTAACGAAACGCCCCTAATCTCCCGGGTACGTACCGTCGCTAAACCCAAGCCAGCCAGCGCCAGATAATAATATAAAAGTTTCGCCCTGTTCGGTCCATCCACGGCGGGTCGCGTCGTTTCGCGCCCGACATTAAGACCAAGATTGAAATTAATTGCCTTAAACTGCCCCGTTAAGTGCGCTTATAAATTACAGACGCGCAGCGGAGCCTTATTAAAAAAGGAGATGAGCGGACGCCCTCTGTCGGCTTTGTCGACGTACCCGTTTGCCAACCCTTTAGAAAATGTTAAGAGCGCCATTCCGTACGCATATTCCCTCTTAATTTAAACTTTGAAAATGATGTTGGTACACTTATTTATAATTATGAGATTTCAGAAGCACGAAGAGGACTAGAATTCATATAGGAAAGCTTATTTCCCAGGTTGAGAGGTATGAAGTTATGGCAAAAAATTTCCAGTAATGAACGAGGCTTTGTAACGAATTTTTGTATTTTGTAAATGTTTGTATTCCTGGTAAAAGGTGTCATATGTTATTTTATTATACATATAATCCTTAATAATCCTTAAGGTTAGGGGTTCTGTTAATGCGACGCGCTGTGTATTATAACATATTTTGTACCAATACTGTCAGGAAGCTAATAGTTTCTTAGATATTCATTTGTTTTTTTTTAACGTATGAACGATGTTTTTGGAGATTATTGTATTTCAAGATTAGCGAATAATACACAAATAAGTAGGTAGATGCTAGATTCTAATACATAATAATTTTCGAATAGCGTAACCATTTCTTTCACAGAGCATTATATTATTCCCTATTTTTCCGTGATATTTGGAACTTAAAGAAAATATATAAAAAATCTGTTGTGGCCAGTCACATGACTTTATCATACTATATATAAAATGAATAGTTGAGACTGACATTCTATTTGATCGAGATCGGTCGTGTCTGCATTAAAATAAAACTAGTTAGCCAGGATTTGACAGATATTTTTATTCTATTGACAGTAGGTATTGTCAAAACATCAGCGCTTGACACTACCTACTGTGATTAGAATGAAAATATCTGTCAAATCCTGGCTAACTAGTTTTATATTGATGCAGCCACGACCGATTTCAATCAAATTTTTCCGTTAAAATCTCAAATTTTTTACGATTACTTTTTTACGATACTTTATCATAGTAGTCTAGAATTTCTCGATTTTCACATAAAAATTAAACTGTTTTTGTAATTTAAAAGTTTATTCACCCTATAGCTATGTCAAAATGTTCAAATAGTAAAACATATACTACATTTCCTTAAGAAAGTTTGTCAATTTGACAAATAGACAAAACAATTTGTAAAGTACATAAATTACAAAAGTCATGTTGTTGTAATTTCTGACGTGACCACTTCTAACTTTCTATCCACAACATAAACAAGTTTCTCAAAATTATCATTATTTTCAGTCAACATTCAGTTGACTTTTACTCAATATAACACAGGAACAACAGTGAGGCGGAGGGATATTTATAAAATCAAAAGAAATCTATATTCATCTATATTATCAATGAAACATGCGATTAGTTTTTGAGGAAACTGCAAGACAAGACCAAAGAATTAAATTGATTTAATTAAATTAAAAATTGAAGAAGCAATGACACGAAAAAAAAATGCCAAACACAAAAAATCTGATGTGGCCAGGCACATGACTTTATCATACCATACATAAAATTAATAGTTTAGCTGCATGAGATTCTATTTGATCGAGATCGGCCATGTCTGCATTAAAATAAAACTACTAGAACTAGACAAATATTTTGATTATATTGCCAGTAGGTATTGTCAAAGCATCAGCGTTTGACGCTACCTACTGTCATTAGAATCAATATATCTGACATATTCTGGCTACTAGTTTAAATGCAGTACGTCCGATCTCGATGAAATAGAATTTGCCCATGCAGCTAAACTATTGATTGAATTTCCTCTACTTGAATTTATTATTTAACTGTTTCGACGAAATTCCAGAAATGGCGGCTTATTTGCAAAATCTTTCATATTTCCGCTAAAATCTCAAAAAAAAATTTTCGCACGCTTACAATACTTTACATACTACGTATGATAAAGTAAAAAGTATAGGTACTTTAAAATTGTGTCTGTATGTAGTACTAACACACTGTATACTTTGTTACACTGTTTCTTTAAATTTATTACATTGTTTCTTTAAATTTGAAATATTACCAAAACCAGTAAAAATATATATGACATAGTTAATACATACATATAACACATATAAAATCACAACATAATATACGTGGTGTTCCATTTAAAAGAGAATCATCTTGTATTGCGTTTCTATTTCTTTGAACTTCGGCATAAAACCTATTGGTATTGGATATTATTTAATAATTATCTGCAAAATGTGATAGTAATAAAATGCTGCACAACAAAATATTTAACACTTTTTCTTGTAGACAGTGGTTCTCAAACTACGAGATCACCAATACAGGCAAATTACTAAAATTTAGGCCACCATCACGGGAATAAGTTCAAGAGTTCTCAAAAAGAGTTGAATGTATAATTTACAACTATAATGATTTACGGAATTAAATATAAATGTACAATTATTAGCTAAAGGAACTTATGTGATGGGAGCCTGACAATGACGGCTGCTGGTATATTATGAATTTAAGAATACTTAAATAAAAAGATATTATATTATTATACGTATATTATTATCCCCATATTTGGGTACTTGCTGTTTGAAAGCCACTGTTTTTAAGAAAAACTACCTATAATACAACCATTTTGTGCAGAATGTTATAAGGATTAATTTTGAACAGAGACTAAAATTACAGAATCGTTACCCTATTCCAGTAAAATGAAAAAACAGCAATTGTGCACATTTGGTAGCTTTTAAGGTTCCAGGCTCTAATAAACTTGGCGAACCCCATAGAATGCTGAAAACTAACACAATTTTCGTCGGATCCTATAAGGGCAACTGTATTGGATTTATTTCTCGTATCAGCCCAATTTTCAAATAATTTTACTGTACTAATAAAATTTTCAGAAATTTTCAAAAAAGTATTAATTTTTATTCAATATTTTCATATGATTGTATTAAACATATGGCTTGTGCCACATCATAATACTCAGAAAAAATTGCTGATACAAAAGTGTATGAAACCATTATAACACCACATAAGAAAACCTAAGTTTCATTTGTTTTCAGCGAATTAATTAGCAAAATAAATTTGACTGGCATATTGTAGTTGTCAATAAACGGGCGGCTGTAAAATGTCAAAACCGTAATATGAGCCGTCCATAAATAAAAAAGTTGTGACCATATTTAAAAAATGAGGTTTTTTCAAAATATCTCTGAAACCATTAGGATTTCAATAATTTTGTTACCGGATTATAAGAGAACACACAAATCTAAATCTAATAACATAAAACTACTTATTGAATCGTGTTCATAATATTTAATAATTTTATAACTTTTCATATGCTCCTGAATATATACCCACAAGTTGAGGGAGACATTGTATATTTGAATCTTGACGTTTCAATTATCATAAATTCTCAATAATCTACAAGATCTTTTAAGATAATTCATTCAGCATAAAAATCCGCACATACCTATTAGGTTACATTTAACCGTTTTTGCATCTAATATCATGTCACTATAACACCTATATATCTGAGAGAGATGTACTATGTATATCCACACCGCAGTAACACCAGTGACGCGACCATAGGTGCATAGCCAACAAGAAAACTCGTTAATTTAAAACCATAAATAACGCAACAAACGCTCGGATCATTATAATTCGAAATTATATTTTATAAGCAACAGATAAGTCAATCCATGCATAGAATAAATATTGGTAAACTATAAAACCACTAATACATACAATGTGGTGGCTAGTTTTAGCGTTATTTAACATCGCAATAATACGCGTATTTTACCTGTCGCGTCTGTGTGTACTGTGTATGTATGTGCGAGCCGGCCCAGTTTTTTGTTTAAACTCCGTGCTAAACCGTGTGTAGACCACGTTACCCTTGAAAAATTTTAGTGCCTTACAATCTTTGCGCGTTTCTAGATGTTTGCTTTAAAAATAATCGGTGTGTTCGTTTACAATTTTGATAAAAGTGTGACATTGGTATTAGTGGTGCTCCCGTTGACTTTTTATTCAGTTTTCGTTGATATGGAAGAGAAAAATTGCAGGAATAAGGTAGGATGCTTTTCTATTTGGTAATCGCTGTTGATTTTGTTGGAATGCTGGTGTTTTACAGTCGTTCTGGGATTGATTTTCTATAATATATTATTCCAACATAATTCTTTTGAATATGAAGTATTCATCATATCATCATATCAAAAATGGGGTAAATCACCCAAATTGACCGCCCTAAAGACGCGGTATTACAGAAGATATTACATTTCATAATGGGCCTTTATAACTTTATATATTTGGAATTATTGGGATATTTTTTGAAATATAAATAAAAAAATGTTGTACAACCGATGTATCACAATATAGATTAATAATTTTATACAAAATGATATTTAGAATCTTATGGTGGTGGGATCACATTATGCTGGTTGCGCCTAATAACTCAATTTCACATACTCCCTTTAAAATATCACCTAAAGAACATATTTATTATTGGTTGTATAATTGACTGACAATTATTAATTATAACATAATAAGTTACGATAACCATTATGATTAGATTGCACGATTACAAATGCATTAGTTGGATGCGTTTGATTGAAAACTTCCTTACTTATCTCACAGTTCATCTCTAACGCCCATCTGCCCCTAGCCATGAGATATTCGTTTCGTCTTCACCTGCCATGATTTTTATTATAAATTCTGATCGCCTCCATGACATAGACTAACCATGTCATAATTCAATTACAATTATATACCGGTCGCCAACTGGACACAAACATTTAATCTAAAATTGAGGTTAAGTTCAATACGGTGTCATTTCCTCCATCATTAGATAACACCCGCCATTAGATCTTATTAGTATTGACACTTTTACGACCCCTCCTATTTTACTTCATTAATTAATTACCCATTTTGCCCATCTGTGACATTTCTAGTGATAAGGCCCTAATCAATACGTCGAACGTATTGACGAGAACAGGTATAAAGGGACGTTTCTTAATTGGATTAGGTACTTTTAACCCACCTATTTCTAGCACTTATCGAAGAGCGGAAACGAAAAAAAACAAAAACCATGAAAAAAAACACCTAACTTCCATATCTTAATTAACAGTGTGCATCAAATCATGAAACCCGATAATAGATGTGTTAACGTTTCATTTATGTCACCGTTGGGAGTCGGTTTGGAATGAAAGATGTGTGAAAATGGTAAATCCGGAAACAAATATTGGTATGGAGAGACGCTGCTGTGCTGGAATCTCCATGTTTGGGTGTATTCCTCCCCCTTTTTGTGCGTGTCGGTATCTGCTAACAGCTTGAAGCCATAAATCGATCTTCTGTTCTCACGTAGTGGAAAAATCAGGTATAAGAAAACATAATCACAGCACGGTACACAGAAGGAGCACCGCTTCACACTACGGGCTGTTTACTTTGTGTAAAACAGTAGTTTACACTTTAAGGTGAGAGATTGTAGGAAAAACAACCACCGCGAAAGGAGAAGAAGTGTTTCGGCATAGGTAGAGCTGTGTTTAAGCCTTGGAGGATTTTTCTTTTGCTGTGCGGTAATGGGTAGACCGTAAAAATTTATTGCGATTGGTGATGATGTGAAAATGTCGTACTTCCATAACTACTGATAGTGCAGATTGGCGATAGCATTTTTGTAGATATCTCTAAGCCTAGGAAAGAAATTATTGCTCAGTATATTGTTTTAATCCTAAACAAATTGATTTCTGGTTTCCAGGAAATTACATTTTGAATATTGATCGCATTCATACATCAATTCTTTTATCGTGAACACAAAAAAGCTTTTTGGTTTATTATTATAGATGGCTACGAAATAATATATTCAAAAGAAAAGAAAAGCATTTGCCATAAAATAGACCACAAAGGATTGATCAAAACAAATGTATCACACACTGAAACAATTTGACTGATTAGATAAAACTTTTCAATTTACACAAATGGTTTTTTGTCACACTAAAAGCCAACATTAATTTATTTCGATACCTATCTCTACACATCGTCATGCGTTTTCATTTGCTTAGTTTTTTTGAAATAAAAATATCTGAAAACTGCGATTATTTTGATGATTCTAAGGAACAAATGTAGGTTTCACATTTAGTAATTAGGTAATTGCAATTGGGCCCAACCAAATGTGCTAAAATCAGTGAAAATGGTCGCATTGATTTAATACTTTATTGTTTTAATGTAATTTCCTTATAATATTGCTGCATGAAGCTATGATGGCTATTATCAAAATTACAGCCCGTAAACTTTGCGTTAAAAATATTTCTGTTTACTTAGTAAATATTTGCTATTTGTTAGACAATTATGAAGAGACATAAAATTGATATTTCTCAATATTTTTTTGTTTTCGTATGTTTTTAATATGTAGATTTTTTAATAAAAATTAAATTAGGATTACTTTATTTTATACATGTAGGTACAATGTACAATTTTTGATAACAACGTTGTCCTCTAGAAATAAGTTACTTAATTTTCATTTCACTTACATTTTTTTAAGATTTCTTATACTGAAGGCGTTTAAATTGCTGGAGGTCCCGGGTTCGATTCCCGGCTCGGGCTAAAATCGACTGTCCCTGATATTTTAGGCAGGCAACAAATACCTCTGCATGTCGTCTTTCATCGGATGAGGAATTAAAGTCGGTGGTTCCGTGTGCTGTCATGATGGTACGTGCACGTTAAAGAACTCTTACTGGGAATCCTATTGGAATTCCCTCAGTTCGACAAAAAATACTGGGAATGTGTACCCTCTCCCTCAGCGTCGATGATTGTCCTGTTGCGAGTTAAAAAAATGAGCGACATTACTTATGCTTGAAAGATAAGAAATAACTTTATTTCTACATTTATAAAGCCCTTAATAAATATGCCTGTTTTGGTTAAATCAGCTAATACATTTTTCTCTGACATGATATGGCCTTACATAAGAAGATTTTCGAGAAAGCGACAATTGAAATCGATAGCATTTGTTAAGGCTCCGTTTTAAAAACATCGCAACTTCCAAACGAAATATTTCGTTGCGTTTTTTTTTTTTGCTGGGAGTGGTCTGCCTGGCCCCCACCAACGTCAACCAGGCCACAGTTTTACGATAAGGGGAAGTTGGGGGGTTTAGAGGAAGCAGGCAAAGGCGGAGCATAGTCGACGCGGGTACATTCGAAGGGGAAGTACTCAGCCAGTTTGTCGCCGCGCGTCGGTGCTTTCGCTTTCGCTCAAGTTACAATGTATTAGTGTTCTCACTCATCACGGTCGCATATGCATACCGGACTGCATACAGCTGGCTGGCGGCCGCCAGGCGGTAAAAGAAAATATATTGATTTAAGTTAGAGAGAGCGCGCTTGCTGTTATAATATTTAATCTTTTTAACAGGGTGACATACATACTGTATAGTAAATTGACAAAAATGTATTACCTAACTCATGATAACTCATCGGTGAATTATGGACTTCAATTTAGAAAGGAATTAATTAAAATCGAGCAATGAGGACCCAATACATCTATAAACATGCTGGATATCGAACGAACGCACGGCAGTGACACACGAAGACAAAAATAAAAAAAAATAATCTGATGCGTTCAGGCACATTACTTTATCATACCATATATAAAATTAATAATTTAGCTGCATGAGATTCTATTTGATCGAGATCGGCCATGTCTGTATTAAAATAAAACTACTGGAACTAGACGGATATTTTGATTATATTGACAGTAGGTATTGTCAAAACATCAGCGTTTGACACTACCTACTGTCATTAGAATCACAATATCTGACAAATCCTGGCTAACTAGTTTCAATGCAGCGATCTCGATAAAATAGAATTTGCTCATGCAGCTAAGCTATTCATTTTACCAAAAAATGCCATAGTCATAAATTGTTCAGAATTTCCTGTACTTTAATTTATTATTTAACTATTTCGACAAATTTCCAGAAATGGCGGCTTATTTGCAAAATCTTTCAAAAATGCTATAAGACTAAACCTCCAGTTTCTTTGGATCCTTTTCAACAGAAAGCTTTTCGGCTCTAAGTTTGGTTATGAAACTTCTAAATATGAAGTTTCGTCCCGATACCTTAGTAGTTTCTCCGGAATCGTCGCCACAAAAAAGGCACACACATACACAGAATTTTTTTTTTACCTGGGTCAAAAATGTTCAAGGGATCCAAAAAGACATTTCCGCTAAAACCTCAAAAATTTTGTTTGGCACGATTACAATACTTTACATACTACGTATGATAAAGTAAAATCATAGCACATACCTAGTCCAAAGTTCCCCAAACCATTTATATAAATCCCAAATATTTTGTCACCTACAAGTTCGCTATATTTTATAAACGTTCTGGGCGCCATGAATGCAAGATTCATGAATGAAAACAAATTCTGGCATTGGCTATATCCAATTCCCGCTGTAATACTGCCCAATACAGTCGCTGAACTAATATTCATTAGAGCCGACCCAATTTCGTCACTGCTAATTGTCTCTTCCTGTCCATAAAACCGACATTTTAAATAAAATGTTCATTTGAGTCCTGTTCTGGTCTCTTTGTCTCATTTGTAATTAAATAATTACAATATTGTTCTTTTAGATTATCTATGCAATATTTTAACTTAGGTGGTACGTAGTCGTCTTTTACTAATTCGTCTAAAGGACAGACGCGGATGTTTAGGTTACACCTAGCAGGTATAACTACACTAAGTATAATATCATACAGTATATGACTTTTATCGTGTGTTAAATTTGTAAACCGTGCGTATAAATGTGAAATGCGAGAACTCTGTTCTCCCGATTCAATATACGCTACGGTCATAACACTCATAACTTGTGAACAGTCTAATCTAAAAATAGCAGTAGGCGTGGCGTAGTTATAGGCGGTGTTTAAAACTCCTAACGTCTGCTGTCTACACCGGGCCCGTAATATAGGCAAATTACATACATTTCTGGCAATTACGCTTTGTTATCGCAATTATAATGTTTAGATTAAAATTGTACTTAAATAAAAAATCTATTTTTGTATCATGAGTTGGGCTAAATGTTTTATATTTGAAAAAAACCAAAGATGTAGAAGTAAAATTGATTTTTATCTTTAAAAATTTTTTTTTTTTCATCCAGCCCAACTCGTTATTTATCTAAGAAGTTACATAAAAAATTTCATAAACTTTGAACAATAAATAACGCTTTTATTTGCAAACGCGTTTTAGGAGAGGTAGAACTGGGTCTTAATATACATTTTGCTAATTGAAAGAGGATTGGTCTTTGTAATACACAACTTTCCGCTGAATACGAATCCGAGCATACTTCTTAAACAAATGCTTTTAGAGCTTTTATAATCTATAAGTCTTTCAAATAAAGGTACAATGTCTGATGTTTACTTTTTTAAGTTTATCCTTTTGACATTTCTAGGGCATAGGGTTTAGCCACTGTACATTCGCCAAAATTGCATTTTGGCCTTGAAAACATTGTGTGATGGGAAACTTTCAATCGGGGTCTCTATTCAGATTTTCCTTTATACTCATCACATAAGACATTTACATTGTTCTATCTGTTTTCTCAAAAATTTGATCTTGGCATGCCAGAATTTAGAAAAAAGGCATTATACAGAATTTAAAAGAATTAATATGCCATTCAACGTCTATGTACACTGTTACTCACCATAAACCTTATCTCCTTATCTTATTCTCCACATTTTCATACACTTGCAATAATAAAATCGGTAAAACATTACAAAAGCAAACTACTTCGTGCCTGGTATTTTTGTATATGTAATAGTCTATTGTCTGTTTTACTCAGGCCCTCACCACTTTAACGACATCCTTAAGAATTCGGATTTTGATTGTTGATCTCAAGACAATCCCACTCAAATCCGGACATCTGGCAACCCTGAGTATTTACGTTAATATAGTCGGCATTCTGGGTCTGGCATTTACAATTTTAAAAATCAAATATATTTACACCCGGACATCAGAAATCTGACATGGATCCGACTTTGACAGCATATCGGATCCGTCATTTTAAATTTTATAATCGCCAGCTTTTTAAATCAGAGAGCTTCAGACATTTCAGGAAATGTAAGTCATAGAATGTAAGTCACTCAAATCATGTTTTTACATTTTTGGTTGTCATGTTTGATTCGCCTCTTCGAATTTTTAAAACGTGACACACTATTTGCAATTAGGAGTCCTAAAACATCACAAAATAAGATTTTTTGCGAATCCACCAACACGCCAACATTCCTTGAGCTCATATTGGATCCACCGTTTTTAATGTTGAAAATTTGCCATTTGAGATCAGTTACTTCAAGAACTCTTTGTGCTCATTTATTTTTCACTTAACACGTAAGTGTTTTGGCCTCATTTTCTGCCCTTTTGATGCACGAGTGCTTCTCAATAACTGGATTAAGCATATATTTTGGTAGTTAGGTGGATTTTTTTTAAGCCTAGGTCATATATGCTCTCTTGTCAGCCTTTTTTTTTACCCCAACATACTTGAATAGCTATTGTACTTGTTATCATGTCATCTAGGTAAAGTTTGTCTATTTAGCACCATGAACAGGCAAGAATATCAGTTTTTCCCATTCTGATAGGCTTCTCTTAAGTTTTAGAGATGACGAGCTAAGGGCCAACAGTAGCTTATATAATGCATATTCTTTGAAATGGACCTCATCAGGAAGTCTTTCTTAGTAGTCCTTGAAGTACTAGAACTACTTAGAAGTAATGTCAGAAACACTTTTAAACCTGGTTAAATATATATTTGCGTTCTTGTGCGTATATTTAAGTTCGTCGAGGGAAACCATTTGCTTCGTAAAGTCCCTTCGCTCGCATCTAAATTGAAACTCCTTTGTGAAATGTGGCGGACGATTAACACGCTCAAAATATGTATAATTAGTATGAAGTGTCGTAGGTTTTGTACCACCGTTGTACGGGCAGAAGAGAGAGCAAGCTGGTTTGCTCGCGGTGGAGCTTTATGTAGCTGTAATGAAGCCACCAGCGCCAGCAGCTGCGGGTAGGAAGGAGCAGGGAGAGGCTTACTTTGATAAATTTATACAAGATGTAAAGTAAATCCCATTTGCGCCCGATGTTAAATAGTTATATTAATTTATGTCTTAGGATATTAAGCGGAACACAGTGTTCGGCGGGCACAATTACAACAAGACCAAGTTGTTTGTCGAGAGAGTACTAA
Organism: Aphodius sticticus; assembly: GCA_963966075.1. Taxonomy (NCBI): domain Eukaryota; kingdom Metazoa; phylum Arthropoda; class Insecta; order Coleoptera; family Scarabaeidae; genus Aphodius; species Aphodius sticticus. Next base: position 15,313,691 of record OZ014506.1, read on the forward strand.
CTAAGCCTTGTGGTGCGGTGTGAGAGAGAATACTGGGTTTGAGAGAATACTGGCCCGTTCAGGAGCGAGGAGAGCAACCGGGTGGGTACATTAGCACTAATACACCCGAGGGCGCGGCCGAGTGGTGTAGTTAGCTAGTTGAATTAATGCCGATGTTGTAGACTGTATGTAGAGAGCATGTAATTAGCATGTCCATGGCTGTCTGCTTTTTGTTGTCCTACTCGACACCACCGCCGGCTCTGCTGAACTTTAACCCTTATCCGCGGGCGTTATACGGCGGAGCGATCCTCGTCGGACATTCGCCACCCAGAGAGCGCCACTTTGCGCAAAACTTAATGGCTAAACGTCGCTGTTATTGTCTGTTGCCTCGGTTTGTCGACGTTACTCTCCTCGTATATGTATCTCGTTGGACGAGTACTGAAAATCTCCACGCGCATGTTTACAACTGAACTTTCAACCGTAACATCAACCTAAGCCATCATGCTTCTTACTATAATTACTACTGAACCAGTAGAGTATCATTTAGAGAGATAACCATGTGAGGAGACAGCTCTTTTGATCCATTGCTTTTAAATACCTTTGTGATTTCGCAAACACAAATAATAAGTATAAATGTATACTTAGATAAGTATTACCAATCGACCATACTTGTTCCGCCCCTAAAGGGTTCCAAGTTACTCTAATTTCAAACTCTGCTGTTCTATTTCGGAAAACAACCGGCCTGCATACAAAATTAAATTAGTTCTTTGGACTATTTCCATCTGTGTATATTCTTATCTCAACATTTCAGAATGTATTAATTATCAATAATCTTCATTAGACGTGAGGCTGGATGTTGAGTCATTCATACAAAAGCAATGGTGGACAGTATTGTTACCGAATGATAATCACGATTTAAAACCAGACAAAACATTTATTGTACACAAATTACATTTTACAATTTTAGAATTAATGAGACTGTTTAACGCACGAGCGAGATCATTAATCGCGATTTAATATTCGAGTTTGTTACAAAACTTTTTGGTCGATCGTATTCTTCTGGCGGCGGCTACGTAGATTTTATTCGTCGATGTCGTTTGAGGTTATATGACAATTTATGTAATTTGACACTCACAGTTCTGAACTGTGTACCTGGAAAACGGAATGTTTTGATTGGATGGTGTTATTTTATGTTATTTTGATTGGCTATAACAAATCATGCATTAATAGAAATCGTGCATTTATGGAGCTTTTTAATAAATGATTTTCTATTCAGCAAACATACTCATAAATAAACGATCCGACGGAAAAGTATATTCTTTTACTTAAATTGTCATAATTTTTAAAATTGTCATACCCTCTTCTTTTTAACATAGCAAGCTGAATAATCGAATCACAAATAATTGATATAATTACTACGGTATTTGTTCTCCTGGAGTTTGGACGTGCAGACCATTTATCTAAAACTGAAACAATCTTTCGTGATGTCGTTTTGTTTTCTTACTGCTTCACTTCGAAAGAATGTTGTTAACTTTCTACAATTTGCAGCATCCAGCCCTTGTAAGCCCATGTTGTAAGCACAATATTTGATGTTAGCTGCAATTTTTTCATGCTATTTCATTGAACTCTGCACAAAAAAACCTTCAGATCCGACTGGAAATGAGTTTTGTTGCTTAAAATTCAAATGAATGTGTATTTTTGCTTTTTAATAACATTTCTCCATATTTTATGCTTTTTTTAGATTACAAAGTGCCATCAAATATGTTTAGCCTAATTTTAACCGTAGTTTTCTTTAATAATATGTTCATGATTGTTTTTTATTTGAAATCAGATAATAACAATTTTCTGCTTTGTTTTCTGTGATCAAATTCGAAAATTAATTTTATTATTAGAAAAAGTAAATATTGATTAACATCTAAAATAAATAAAATATTTTAGGATTAATAAAAACCACAAACATTTAAAAGTCTATAATTGATAATTTATTATTTTGTTAAAGTACCTACTTTCTGCATTAGAATGACTATGAAATCCATGCATTCTACTTGATCAGTAAAGACTTAAACGCACAGACGTAGTTTTTTAATCAAATTCAAGTTGAATAATTTAAGTTATGGTTCAACACTGTTTTAATAATAAGAAAAAAAATCGTATGAAAAATAAATCAGACTGCTTTAGTTTCCTAATTAACTTCTTCTTGGTAATATGTAACAAATAATTGGAGACACTTTATTTGAATTGAAAGATTATTCATAAAAACCTAAATGGACCAAATCCAGACTCCTGTGGGATAAAAAATCAGCTTGATAATTCTGATGTTAGACATTTGATATTTATTTGGTAAAACTACTTTTGTTTAAATCCTTGAGCTTTCAATAAAAAAAAACCGTACCGTATGGGCGTTATCCAGCGATTACCGTGGAGACTAACTGAACGCAGCCATGAAGTTGTGCCAGTGGGAACTTTTTGAATATTTTAATTTTTAAAATATTTTGAACTTGAGGTATCCGCATTCTACTGGTTAATAATTAGGTATGTTTTTATCATAAAGTCTATCTAATTTTTGTTCAAACTTGTCTTACCTATTTTCAACTCGATAAGATAGTTCTTAAATATGTATTTTACGTAGGCATAACATAAGATCACTAGTTGTCTCTAGACCTGCATAAAGGAAATGTATAATATCTGTGCTAAAAATGTGCCAATTTTCATCATAGTTACGAAAAATTAATACATATAGTTACGGTAGGCAGCCGAATATTTAAAACTGGATCCATTTTATTTAGATCATACTTTACTAGAACGCGCACTCCGAGTTGGAAATTTCCATGCCCCGGTTGAATTTGCATCGAATATCCAAACAGCAATTTCCAGTGTGGTGCAACATCAAAAATCCGAATCGACATCCGTCTCCGAGCGAGCGCGTTGTTCATTTTTTGGCGCGCAAGTTTGTTGTACCGAAAATACAGCATCTGCGGCCGCGCTCTCGCATATGAAACGGAAATTTGCATAACAAACAGGACTGACATAAAACGATCCGCAGTTCGTTCCCAGTAAACGTCATTCGGTTCACCAGGATCGGGTGATTTGTACACGTCTCCCGTATTGCTCGGTATATATAGTCTATACAGGGTCATTAGAAAGACCGAATCTATTTTCAAAATTTTGCTCACTTTGCTCACAGTCAAGTAATTTCAACGCATAAAAGGATATAAAAATACAAAACTTAAACTCGATTTTATTTACTTCACAAGTTCGAGGTTTTAGGATGTTAAAAAGAATATTTTACAATCTAACATCTTTTTTGAATTTTCAAATGTTGGAAGGAAAGTGTCCTTGAATACTTTGAATACTTAACTCGAAGAAAATTCTTAACATGATCCAAAAACAAACGCTACAGCTCTTTATAACCCACTTCATAAATTTCCATATCAAATATATTATCGCAAACAGAAGAATTAAAATTAGCACCGCCTATCTTGAAGGTCATACCTTCAAGATAGGCGAATATTACTTGTTAGTTAGTTTGTGGAAATACTAAACATTCAATTATTGAATATTATTGAATTTGTGGAATAATGTCGTACAAGTCCATTGGAATTATGGTGTGATGACAGTACCAGTGCAGACAGTAGGTACTATTGATCCTGTAAATACCCCTTTAAACTTCGATTTTGTGTTTTAGTGAGCTTTTTGTGCACTGAAAAAATTGTAGATTCACAGTAGGAATAGTAGCAGGTTTCTTTTTGCCCTGCAAAAATCAGTATAATTTTACATCCCAATTGTGCTTATGCATTTTCATCGAATATTCGCTCTTTGATTTAACAAAAATTTTGCAGGAATATTATACCAATTTTAAGCTAATATTAAATGATATATGGGATAATATGGAATATTTTTCCATAAATTTCAATGTAATTCTAAATTAAATATCTGGTAATGCGTAATAATTTTCATTACCATTATCATTAACTGAACTCTGCTTCTGACAATGTACATTGTATTCGCAGATGCAGGATGTTCTCTCTTTGTCTGTAATAGAACAGGACTAGTATATGTTCCTAGACGCCAGAAAGGTTAACCTAAAAAGAAAGATTTTACATTTTGTTTTCCAAATTTTGCTTTGCATATTATTTGAACATTATCTTTCAAGTTCTGTAGGTATAAAAACCTTAAATTTTAAAGCAAATTTTCAAATAGAAACATCTCTGTCAAGCATAAGTAGCAATATCGTAATATCGCACAGATTTGTAAAAATAATTGGAATGTTGTGCAGTTTTTTGACATACCACATTTCTATTGTAATGTATACAATTATTTATTAATTGTTACGGCAAAATGGTGCAAGAGTACTGTAGTAGTACTGTAAGGGTACTGGTAGTAGTGTAAATTTAAAGCAAATTGTACCTAATAAATTAGAGCAAAAGTGCGTTATTAGTAAATATTAAAAGTTATTTACGTCCAAAAGCGCGGTAAATTTGTAAACGTACGTTGCAGATGAACAATGAAATTTCATTTTTACAGCACCATAGCTGGCTATTTGCTAATAGCGATTTTGCTGGATTTTTTTTTGTTACAATACGTCTGTGATGTAGAATGTTCGTGTAAAGCACTAATTTTACAGAACAATATCACAATTTCACAGAAAAAGTACATAATTTCAGGGAAGGACTAATTTCTTACAATTCAACAGTGCCTCTTAACAGTTGTGTACAAGTACATAACACTAGTTACAGTGGTAAAATGCAGGGCTGCGGAGTCGGTAAAAAAATACTCGACTCCTACTCCAGATATTTTTGGGGACCGACTCCGACTCCAGAAAAATTGCATACAAAAATATGTTCAAATAGTTATTGTAATAAAAATCTTAATAAATGAAATTTATAGTCTAGTATTGTATCTAATTGTATTAAACAAATTGCTTGTGCATATCCAATTACTCACAAACAAAAAAAGCAAACCAGAAGTTTTATTTGTGGCCACTGTTTAGCGAATTTGTTGGCAAACATATTTAAACTGACAATCTAATTGTAAATAAAAAACGGCCTATAAGAGGCCTACTGATCGGACCACAAATAAAAAAGATATGGCCACATATTTATAATATAATTTCTTTCTGTAATTTGTTTACTCAAAATATCTCTGACATCATTAAGTTTTTAACTGTTTTCTCCAGAAAACATACAAATCGGCACTGCTTTGTCTATTTAACCGACTTTCTATATCTAATAATAACAAAATCACCCATAAGACATAGTGTATATACAAAATAAAATTCATTTTAATAAAAATAGCATTAAATGCAAAATACGTTTATAAAAATGTTGTGAGGAACAGAATAGCTCCAACCATCCTGCAAGGATGCCCTGACATAATTTTTAATTATTTATTAAGTTGACGTCAAAGCAGCATAATTATGGCTGCAACAGGTAATCTTGATAAATGATTATTACTACATTGAACTACGGCCCTACTTTCTCAACCTCATTTAAAATCTTTTGTTCTAATTACCTTTTTCAAATTTCTGCCGGATTACTTTTGGTAATCGCCTTCACTTTCGTTTGAACAGTGTGTTTTGTAACTTTATTATTTACATATGTATGTAGGTAGGTACTTTGTCAAAGACGTAATAGAATTTAGGTTTTATTTGTTTACTGTCTACTGAGGCAACGTCCATCTCGTATGTTTTCCTTTTTCTAAAAAAGATAAACCTGGGCTTGGAGTCGGAGTCGGTACATTTTTTCCGACTCCGACTTCGACGCCGACTCCTCTGAAATTTGTCTGAACTCCGACTCCGACTCCACAGCCCTGGTAAAATGTGCACATACGTAAATTGGTAAGAGATGTGACGTTACTGTCAAATATTTCTTATTATCTTAATTTGAAATATGCTTTGGCTGAATAATTAGTTTTAGTTTCACTAAAAACAGGAGATAAGTTTGTGCTAGTCACACCCGTCACACCAATTTCAATGGGATTATTATCCTTCATTCCTCGTCTATAATACCTACATGAAACTCAACCAGGTGTCACACCTGTCATACCGGAATCGTGCTAAATTCTTTTCATACCAACAGGTCTAAAAAAGCCAACAATTTGATAACTTTATAATTAATTTAAATTATATAATATTTGATTGATATCCAAAATTGAAATAATACTTGCATTTATCTTGATACCAGTATGACATCAGAAGATGATCAGTTTCTCTCTTTCATAAAGTTTCATAATTTTATCTTGCAATAAGTGGTTGTTAATTCGACCAATCTTACCTTCGGTAAGATACTTTAAGATACTTTTTAAGGAATTGATTATTTATCGAATGCTCCCAAATTTTTAACTTAGTATGTTAAATATGACTTTCTGGTTGCCATAAGAAGCATAAACAATTCTTCCAAAAGTGAAAATATGTCTCCATCTTCCTATTTTACGCGACTATCCATTTGAACCCATTCATTTTATAAATATTACATTGTGGGCATTATTTGTGCATAATTTGGATCATAACCCATGCATTTTGTTTTTAAACCTCCATGCATAACTTTCTATCAAAATAAGTGTCCAAAATCTAAGGCTATCGGACCAGCCTATATACACAACTCGCTATACACACTCTCGCAGACAACTCCCTATTGTATGGCCAAAATAGAATTAAACCGCTACTATATAGTAGGTAATATGTAACGACATCGAGTAGTAGTTACCGCATCTGCGTTCTCTGCAAAACCCATTTAAGAGAGAGAATGCGGATCGCTCCGAATGTATGCATGTATGTGTACGATGCGGGCAACTAAATGGCGGCGGTGGTTGTGCCGCGAATCCACCCCGCAATAACAGACCGATATATCGCAGTACGTACACAGCATTAACAAATTGCACTTCACACTTAACACCGTTTATTTGGGCATATGGACTAAATATATGCATTAAATTGGGGTGGTCGGCATTAGTCACTCGTTGGTCGTGGGCGGTCTCCGCGCAGTGATTGAACGCTCGCCGAAAATGAAATAGAGCCGCTTGTGTATGTATGTGGAGAGAGGACACCGTATGTACATTAGTTGAAGGGTTGCTGTTAAACCGTCAGCCAGAAGCGGCCTAAGCTTTTCGGCAATTGGATTGAAGTTCGTATTATTCATTAGTGACACCTGCTGTATTCTGAAAAGAGATTAGCAACAAGATCATCCATAAGGAAACGATTCTTAACAATGGCGTAGCTACATATTCAGCGCCCTGGAGCAAGAAAAATCTGTGCGCCCCCTTCGGAAGAGGTCTGGCATTTTTTGAACACTTAATTAAATGTCTCCCACTTTCAATTCCAGATTGAACCAAAAACAGAGTTTTGTGACAATAAAAAAATAGTTAGGTGGCTATTTTTGATTTCTAACAAATGAAACTAACCCCAATATTCTTCGGACGACAATAGTATTAGTATTTAGGCTGGCATCGCACTTTATGGAATTTTTCTAAAACTAGTATCCTTTACTAGTTTTGGTTTCCGTAAAAACCAAGGTGGGTATTACATAAGCCATTTCTTAATCTTCTGAAGGACTATCTCGCAAATGGTCAAGTTTTAATTGCACGCTATTGTTCTTCTTATTATTAAATTTGATGCTGAATCAAGTTTTCAAATACTTGGGACGCGGAATGAATCGCCCAGCATATAAATACGTTATACGTGCTTTTGACGTATTTTCAGACTCATAGCTTGAAAACGCCAACTCGTTCTTAAACGATGTATACACATTTTATGTAGATCATGAAAAGATCTAGAAGTTTCCTAAAAAAATCTATTGTCGTCCAATCAATAAAAAAGGCCAATTCGATCATTTTTGACCGTGAATAACTTGCAAACCAGACACGATATTGATGGGAACTTTTTACACGTTATTTCTAATGCCCTATCGAAGGCGTATTTAAAAATTCGCTTGGTTTTGAACTTTTCTGAAGTGAATAGCTTTATTTGTTTAACTTCACTGGGCTAACACGCGATATTGTGGCGATATTTTGTTTTGCTGTAATGTAAATAATCAAATTTTAAAAATTCTAATGTCTACAAAGTTACAACCGCAATATACAAATGCAATAAAATAAAATAAAAATTAAAGTAATAAAATAACTTACAACCTTGAAAGCATTTTAACACCATTCATATGTTTTTAAGTTTCTTAAAGAAATTTTTTTAAATATTCATCAAAATTATTTGGAAGAATGCGTTTTAGCCAATTGAAACTTTTATCTACCACTAATTTTTTTAATTGGCAATATCTTTCTTTTAAAATAAGTAACAGCATGTGATTCAAGTGAACAAGAAAATACTGAAAACCACATACATACTTATAAGTTTATGAATAATAAAATTCTAATTTAGTAAGTGTCACAGTCATTTATTTTTATTTTTTAACTATCAATCTAACTATCTATCTATCTAAATATGACGTGCGCTTGCTTAAAAAAACGAACATTTACAAAAGCTAAATTTAAATCGAGTTATATGATTAAATACACCGCACCAATCTATAAATCAAAATTATGATTATTAAGACAAAATATCAAAAAAAAATTTGTCCTTAGAGTTTTATTTAAAAAATCTGGCCAACACAATTTTTTACACAAAAGTTTTTTTATTGCCCTTCCGATTTTGCACCCCCGCTATTCGTGCGCCTGGAGCAGTTTGCTCCCACTGCTCCCCGTAGCTACGCCCCTGATTTTTAAGTTTTTCTAGAACTAAACTTGCCCAGTTGTGTCCGACCAAACATTCGGCTTCGACCACATTCGGCCGAAAATTACACCTTCGGCAAAACATCGGCTTCGGCCAAAATTAGGCCGAAGGTTTAGCCGAAGCCGAAGGTTCGCGCATAGCGAGAAATGTGAAAGGAAATTGAAACATTTCTTTCTTTGTTTGTCCACTTTGTTGCTTGGCGAAAACATGTATGAACTTCTTTTTGTGGCCTATAATAATATATGAAGTACCGATAACATCATAATGTAGTGGAGCATGAGGAAGAATTAGTAGTGAACAAGTTCAACAGGTCTGACGTTAACAACAAACTACATAATTGTAACTTCGGATGCAAAAAGGGACCTATCGTGTCAAAATATAGATTTTTTCTTTTGATGCAATTCTTGGAGACAAAAGTGCGCTCTTCAAGAATTGCATCAAAAATGAAAATCGATATTTTGACACGATAGGTCCGTCCCTCTTCGCATCCGATGTCACCATTATATCAAATTCTGAGGTACAGCAGTTGACGGGGAAAACAAAAAACGGAAAAAACATACAGAGGAAGGTTCTCCTATATCTTCATGTATAATTCAGAATTTTGATTTAACAAAAACGACGAAAAATAAGTTGTTAAATTTGCTACAGAATAAACTATTAATTATTTTGTTTTGTTTTAAATTAAAAATGTCTCAGGGAGTAATAGTTTTAAATGCAATTTTATGCTCAATTATCAAATTCGAATGTTGTATTTCAATGACAAATATCGTTCTAGTTAATGGCAAATCTTAAGCTATTGAAAATAATAGAGATGTGAAATTCTGGAATCAGGATTTACAAGCTATCAACTAGAGGACCTAAACTTTGGTCGATATGAGATAAAGTTAGGTCCATATGGGGACACAGTGTATATAAATGTAGATGTTGATACGTAATTTGCATTATATTACTTTATGTATCTAACCACAACAAATAAATATAAATAGGAGCTATTTTACTTTAAATTTTGTCTCTTCATTAGCATTGTGAATTTCCTTCGGGTTCGGCATCGGAAAAGCCGAAGTTCGGCCTCTCTGCGTCTTCTTCCGTTCGAGCTGAAGACTTCATGTCTAATGATGTCCAATCATGTGTCTTTTTCTTATAGTGGGTCGTCTATGTGTGGGTTTTCTTCGGCATCACGTGCTACCGTGCAAATCTGTGATCGTCCATTTTCAGGATACATGCTCATTCGAAACTCTGCCCTCGCCTCATGATGTCCTTCCACATATCTATGAGTTTTCGTCTCAACCATTGCCCAAAACGTTGTTTTCGTAGTTTTGCTGTTATCAACTATTTCTATTTGATGAACTTGGATATACAAACAGTTATATAAATACAGTTAAAATTAAAGAAAAGCTTTATTTACATAAATAAGCAATAAAATGTAGTTTAGTGACTAAAGAAAACAACTTAGCAATACATTTTTAAATCACGAATAAAGAATAAGGTAAACATAACAAATATAATACTTATTCTATGTTATTGATTAAATATTAATTAAAATCAAATAGTTTGTTATTTATTATAAAATCCTTGGCTCACTTTTGTATCTAATTTCCAACCACCCATTTTTTTTTAAATTTAGTTTAACTTGGTGTTTTTATGTCAACCCTTTATTTTTGTATTTTCTCAGATCCTTCAAATAAAAAAAATCAAATGCTTTTTAATTCATTGTATTACTAAAGTTAATGTTACAAAATTTACTGGAAAAGCAACACACTTAAATTTAAACTTATCCAATAGATAATTGGCTTATCTGCCTGTTTTAAAATGCTGCAAATGATGTAATTTTCCTAACCTGAACTCGAGAAATTATATTTAATGAGTTCTGGAGTTTTTGAGTAAGTATGGAATACATATTTCAATGTGGGAGACATCTGCCAACACATGTTAAACGATTGTTATTAACCGTCACCAAATGTCAAGAAAATCACTGAAGAAAATAAAAAAAAACTGTTAGACATTACCTAACATAAATACCAAATATGCTTTGTAGGCAACAGAGATTAGATCTTACATATATAGTATAATGTAGAAAGAATCTTGACCATCTGATTGTTTTAAAAACATATTTCAAATAACTTAAGCATGAGCAGATATTAGTATTGTGTTTATGGGCTGCAGTTCAGGTCCCCGTTTAATCAAAGGGGGCCCTTTCCTATAGAAAATTAAAAACGATCTAAATTAAAAAAAAAGTAGTTATACAGTAAATATAACATATGTATATAATATAAAAAGTTACAAGATAATTTGTCGAAACTTTTTACCCACAAAGAAAACAATTTCAATTTTCTATTGTATGATGATTTGCTAATATAAGAAGTGGGATTCCCATGAGGTAAGTAGTAAGACTATAAGTAGTATGACCATCACATTTTTGACACAATTCGTTAATTTTTGGAGAAGAAAAACGTTAGTTTGTATTACCACATTTACAGCTTACTGACAATAAGTCAATAGACCTACATCCATCAGATCCAAAACACCGGCCAAAATCACACCACAATAGACATAACAATACACGACCGTAATACCCAATCTTTCATAATTTCTCCGCTAATCTCCGCCAAAAATTATTAATCACTACCAATAAACGTCACGGAACCGGACATTACAAAATCAATTCACCCAACCATTCATCCTCCACCACGGCGAAGAGAGTCCCCGGTTAGGTACGGTTAAAGAAGCCATCATATGAATAAAATAGCGATAACGGTACGCATCCATTGTGGGCCGTCTTAGGGTCTCCAAAACCATTAATATCAATTCGTGTACGGTGGGCAGCGCGCCTACGGACTGACCGGCCTGTCCGCAGCCCTACCCGCTGCATTAATACCAATTCCGGGGGTGACTGATGAGGCCTGTTCATCATCAGCACCTCCGGGGATGCGTGTGTGAGTGGACCGCGGATTTCCTCAGGCCTCCCTCGGGGCTAGCTGGTCCGTTGATAGATTCCGTACGCAACGTTTTTATACACCCACACCGCACAAACATCACCAGCAAGGGTCCACTGATGCTGGTTTTTTGTATACGAGTAGAGCAAAAAACAACGACAACATTTTTCACTTGCTTCTGGTGGATGCTATTAATCTTTCTTTTGGATAGGAAAATATGCTATAATAGTAGTATTGATTCTATGATAAAATAAACTAAATAATAATAAGAAATAATATGAATTTAGATTTAAAAGCATGCACATAATAATAAGCGCAAATAAAAAAAATCCGAATGTTTCCTTTGATCAAGGTTGTTATACAAAATTTTTTTTTTTAGACCAAGCAAACACGTTTTTTATAGAGTGCTGTTTTTAAACAGTTCAGAAAAAATAATGTTTCAAACATGAAATAAAACATAAAATAATAAAAAAAAATTAAACAAGGAATGAGACTTGTTTGAAACAAGTTTTAAATCGTGCATGAAATCATGCAAATCATGAAAATCATTTCATTTCACTAATAAAAACGAAATTGATATTATTTTTTATTTTTTAATTGATCTATGCATTTAAATCTTAAGACCAGCATACAGCGATGATTAAATAAATAAATATACTGCTCAAATTTTAGTAGTTTAAAACAGATTAGAAACACATTTAAAATAAACTGTTTGTTGTCTTTTGAAGTTTTATTATGAAAAAGAATCTGATGTGGCCAGGCACTTTATCATACTATATCGCAGTGTCAAACGCTGATGATCTGACAATACTGGTCAATAGAATCAAAATATCTGTCACATCCTGGCAAACTAGTTGTAATGCAGAAACGAGCAATCTCTATCAATAGCGCTGATTCGAATAAAAATTGCTAACGCTTCACTAAACTATTTATTGTATATGCATAATCCACACGGCGACCAATAGGGTCAACTGCTATGCATGACAAAGTTAAAGTTAGCTCATGCAGCTAAACTATGAATTTTACCAAAAAAATGTGAGACATAAATTATACAAAATTTCCTCTACTTTAATTTATTATTTAACTATTTTGACGAAATTCCAGAAATGGCGACTGCTAAGAGTAAACCTCTAGTTCCTTTGAAGTTAAATATGAAGTTTCGTCCCGATACCTAGCCACGCAAAAACAGGTACACACACGCACACATAAACGCGCGCGCGCCTCCCCCCCCCCCACACATAGCCACACCAAAAACGACATATATCCGCTAAAATCTCAAATTTTATTTCGACACGATTACAATACTTTGTCATTCTAAAGTATGATAAAGATAAATGTGATGGAGAGATCGCAGATTGTTTTACAATTGGTATTTTTTATGGTACCTTCAACCACTTTAGAGCTCTAGCAAAGACTAGACATATAAGACTGACCACTCGAAAAAGGAACTACGTTTCCAGAGAGAGATAGAGGTCTAAACCAGATTAAAGCCCATTCGTGTGTACTCGGGAGAAATCGACCAAATAGCGCGTGGATTTTAAAATCAGCTGTTGTCCCAACCGCCAACTCTAACCTCAAACAAAACTTGTTTTGACGTTAACATTTGTTGGTTATGTGATCGGTAGTTATTGCGATGTTTCTTTTCGTGTTTCCAAGTAGTTAGTCGGTCTGGAACTCGAACAGCATTAGACCAGTGCGTCAGTACGTCACTTATTTCAATGATTATAATTGACATTTGAATATCAAAAAAATAAAATGAAAATAACATATTCAAAATTCCCGCCTGAAAGCTAAACCAAATTAAAGGGACAACGGTTCAAGGTCCCTGAGCGGCAGGTCAAAAAGAACAAAGGATTTGCGCGAAGTGGCCAGTCTTATATGTCTAGTCTTTGGTTCTAGTACTAAAAAAAATAACTATTTTCAGTAAGGTTAGCCATATGATTCACGTATTACACATGTGTCGTGATATGTCAAATTACTCAGAACAAAATGGTGAATCTAAATATGAATATGAAACCAATATGGCGCCCATAAGAATGCCAGGAGTTTCATTAGCTTTCAGCGAATTCATTAAGGAGAAGAATTTAAAACAAATATCTAATTGTAAAGAAAAAAGTGCCTACAAGATGTCAAAACGGCAACTTGATCGGACTAACAATCAGAAAGTTATAACTACATTAAAAAGAATACGGTTTTTGTTGTTTTAATAGCTCTGAAACTATCCGGAATCCAACTGTTTGCTTAACGCATTATAAGAGATAATACAAATTTACAAATTTACATTACACCACCGTCTATTTAACCGATTTCCTTATTTAGATAAAAACAAAAGTACCCATACAATCCAACGTTCAGTAAGATACACGGTATATTCGAATTTATTGTATAAAAGCAGATTGCAATAAATCTAAAAAGCAAACCCAATTTTGCTTTTCTTTCAACTTTACTCTCTGTTCAATTGCATTATAGGTTTGAGCAAACAGAGATCATTCCCGTAGGTTTATCATATAAAACAAAACAATATTTATCATTTCATTAGATTTTTACCAGAAAGGAGATTAGTAGCACTCAAATAAACAACGGTCATATTTTTCAGTTATTTCTCATGCAAAACTTACCTTTTTTAGTTGCCAGTAGCATTAAAAACTAGAAATGTAGATAAGAAACTAATGGGTCATTATAAATGATTGTAGTCGACGTAGGCCATGATATCAAATGTAAAAATTTCTGGTTGCCGCTCTATTTAAACGGAATACCACTGTTCAACACACAAAAGTGAAATTGGTTGCATAACCTATTTCACGTTTGTTATTTGTGTAAAGCGGCAAAAATTTATTAACATGGGCATGGCCTACTTCGACTACAATCATTTATAATGACCCTGTATAATTATGACAAGAATGGTCATGGAAAAAATATAAAAGGATATGTTATTTGAAAAAAAAACTAATAAGCGATTGGCAAAGAAACATTTTAGTACTTAAAGACATCAATAGAGGACCGAAGGGCTTAGATAGACTTTTTATTAAATCATCTAACAATAAACCAACAATAAAACCATGTAGACTTGAGTTGTAGATGTTTGCCTATTCCTTTTTTTTGTAATCGTTTACACAGCATTTTATGTTTTTTCTTTCACTATTTTTCTCCGAATTTCAGTTCTTTGACTTAAGTATTTTGTTTTGGAGTAACTATTATCATATTTTGTTCTGTTTTTGCAGTTCCATTAACACGAAAGCATTAAACTATGTTTACATATATTTTAGTGCTCAGATGCATTTTGCGCAAAAAATGGAAAATCGTTTTTTTGGGTTTGGGTTTAGAAACCGGTTTTTGGTTCTAAACCCTAAACGACATGGTCGGTCAGAAACAAAATATCATTTAAATCTGTTTTATTATCCTTTACAATAATAATCAAGCAAATAATGAGTAAATTCACATCAACAAATTCATACATTTGTCCTCAATGTGTGTCGTACCGTCAACACGCACCATAATCACCTAATCTTCCAAAGCGAATCACTTAAAACAGCAATCGTTTAGCTTTCACACAATCTCGTCCATTTAACGTTCAAATGGAAGTCCGCAGATGTCGCCACGGTGACAGTTAAGTGCCAATCCTCGTAGGAAATACACAGGTAAGAAGAAAGGCGCAAAAATGTAAATGTCTGTCGACAACGGTTAAAACGGATTCGCAGCTTGTTCAACCGCTAGTGCGCCATTTCGCTATCGTCTCCGCAGAAAGGGACCGATAGATAGCATAAGCGCGCACTCCGGTAACATTAGTTCGGAACAAACTGTACAATTCAGTCGAAGAAAGTCTCCAATACGGTAAATCTGAGCCCGGTGCGCGCGTATGCGAGCGTGTAGCCGTGTGTACGTGTGAGTTACAACACAAGTATTCACTCGATGAACTAAACCGAAGCTGTGTAGCGTGTAATCTGAACAGTGGTCCGCGTGGTGCGGCTCCGTCGATAAGGCAGGCAACTATCCCTTGGGAGGCCGAACATTGCCTTGCACACATGTAGCACTTCCTCGAGCAACCAGGGCAACCCCACCGACTCACTAAAACATCCCCTGAGAGTTCTCCGGTCTCCATAGGTCTATTAACACATTCACCAGGAATAGAGATAAGCCCGACCGAACTCGTGATGATTAATGGCACTTCACTTCGCTGCCCCGTTATATATATTTCAATATAATGAGTGATAAGCTAATACGACAAGGAAGAGCTTAAGTAAAAGAGGAATCACCCCTGGAATTCAATTAAGAGATCATTATCACCGACCACTAAGGTTGATTTAGTACACTTCAGCATTCGTCCTGATTTTGGCCATTGTTTACACAGTTTACTGTGGATGATTCATGCTTTTCCTTCCTTACTGCGTTTCTTTCTTTGGTCTCTTTGGCCACAACTTCTGTATTAAACATAAAAACGCCTTTCATGCTTAAACACAATTTATTCTTGATGAAATGTGTCAGTATTCTTTGGGTGTTTCGACAACGCCCAGAATGGCTACTGGAGTTGATGGCTGAGATTTCTGAAAACTGGTACTATCAATCATCAGTGAATGAAGTGTGAGATGTATGTTATTAATGATTCAGTTGGACGGTCTAAGGATATGTAATGCTGTCATATTAATAATGAAGTGGATGAATGAAAGGATTTTTACAAGACAGGGCGGTTTTAACAGTTAACAAATGTAATGGAATGAATGAGCACCTAAGTCAATAAATAATGTTAGTTTTATGTATGGGCAAAATTTTAAACTATAAAGTTGTTCTTCTCAAAACCACAATGTAAGGGTGTTAGAAGAAAGAATACATTCAGCAACATAATTCAGGTATTGCATACAGTGCAACATAAACATAACCTCCGTGGTATTTCTGCGCTAGCCATTGATTATGTTTGTTTGGAAACTTACATTTAGTGAAAAATGTTGATAATGCCCAAGGTATAGTCCGTGTCTGCGTGAGACCATTTTTAATACCATTTATTTAGTATCGAAAACTTTGAAATAGGTACGTTTTTGACCAACATTGCTTCTCTGGCCGTAGGTGGGGTTACTCTCCTTTGGGGATGACAGTCCTCCTTTTTGAATGACCGCCCTACTTTTAATTTATTATTGCCCTCCAAAGGTCCTTCTTTCTTGCAAAATGTCCAGCTTGTCCTCGCTTTGAATGCTTTCTTTGCTTTATCAAATTATAATTATTAAATTTTTAATTCAAATTGTATATCTTTCCACACAGATCGAGCTGATCTGTTTTAATCTACTGGACATTCAAACAGAAATCATCTATTATGGGTTATATTATTATTAAGCCAGTAAGCATCAATATCCACTCAGTAATATCAGGAGCATTTTAAAATATTTCTCGAAAAGTTATGAACATCTAAGAAAACCCCGACCGCAAAAATTAACAAGAAAGTAGTAAAATTAAGGTGATCATTAAGGAAATTATGGTATTTATACGTGTTCAGAAAACTGATGAATGTCGTAGTATTTTGATACGTGGTTACGAAAAATAAAATCTTTATCAAACCTAAAGCAATTTAAACAAAAAACATTATTCTATTTAAAATAAAATGTAAAACGGCAGAACTGGATACATTCGAGTTTCTTTGTTAAAAGTGGTTTTGAACAAAAATTAATGTTATTTATTATACCTACATAATATATTGAGATGATTAAATTTAATATATCTTTCAATTTTTTTTTATCTTTTTCTGGCGCAGATACCTTTTTAGATAACATACTTAGTGCATAAAAACTGTTCATCTTCTTTAAATACAAGGAGCAAGGCTAGCGTAATAGAGGCAATTATGAAATCATGTTAGGGATTTTTTCTCGGACAATTTGACTAAAAGTAAATCAAAAATTGTCCCAAAAATACTTTGTATCTAAATTCAAAATTATTAAAACTGACTTGAGAAAAACAAAATACAACGTTTACTTAAATCATAATAAACAGTTAAAAAAAGTTGAAAGATTTAATATATTTTTTTATTAACTTCTATATTTGGGGGGTTTGGAACAAATTTTCCAGTAACATTCAATTGCTTGGTATTTGTTCATTTATTTTGAAACCACAAAGGGCTTTGCATTTCAAGACGACCAATGGCTATTGACAATTATGAAAAGACCATTATGTGACCCATTATTGACAAAAGCAATAATTTAAATTGGATAAAAACTTAAAAAGATGTAAGAACTATGAATGTGATGTAAAATGTTGTAAATTGGATATTTATGCTTATATACAGGCTGTAACAGGGTAACGAATATTTGTAGTTTTCCTTCGGTAGTTTTAGAAAAAGTAAAACTATTTTTGTTTATATCACTGTGGGGTGCAATTTTATTTTGCTTGTTAGAGCTGCATGTGTATGTCTGTGTCGTGTCTATGTGACGAAGATTCCGGAAAACTACTAAAGGCATCGGGACGAAACTTCCTTGAGTTCATTGAGTTTCATGACTAAACTGAGCTGAAAAGCTTTTTGTTCAAAAGGTTCCAAATCTGGATGTTTACTCTTAGCATTGTTCAACGACTTTGTAAATGAGCCGCCATTTCGGTAATTTCGTCAAAAGCGTTAAATCACAAATTAAAGTAGGCGAAATTTTGAATAATTTATGTCTATGCCATTTTTTTGTTGAAATTAATAGTTTAGCTGCATGGGCAAATTCTATTTCATCAAGGTGGCTTGTCCTGCATTAAAACTAGTTAGCCAGGATTTGGTCAGGTATTTTGATTCTATTGACTGTAGGTAGTGTCAAACGCTAATGTTTTGACAATACCTACTGTCAATATAAGCTGCGTTCGGATATTGTACACCATTACACTTTTAAAAACACAATTACAATATATGTTTCTTTTTATATTTTTTACAATTTATATTTGAATGCATATGTATGAATGAATCATAAATACAGCAACCTATTTTTGAATACAACTGTACCAAATAGTACCTACATATAAAAGTATCAGTTTTCATATACCACAAGTTATGTCCAACTAACTAATGTAGAAACAG
Source organism: Aphodius sticticus (assembly GCA_963966075.1). Lineage (NCBI taxonomy): Eukaryota > Metazoa > Arthropoda > Insecta > Coleoptera > Scarabaeidae > Aphodius > Aphodius sticticus. The sequence goes on from OZ014506.1 coordinate 15,332,352, forward strand.
TCCCTTTTTTATAGAACTGAACAAAAAAACTTTATGTATTTGTTTGCGTCTACCTTAAGGAGGAAAGGAACTTTCGGGAATAAACGTCTGCGCGAGCCGCCGAACGACGTCATAAAATAAATCTGAAGCGTATTTATAAACCATTTAATAGTAGCGATCTGAAAATCATTTGCCAGGCATCTAGACATAGGGGGCGCATGAGAGACGTCCTCCATGCGAGCGTAAAAAACCGAAATGGCCCCCTAAAAGACTTAAATAATCCGCTCAGACAAAACAAAGTAAATTATCCCTAGCCGACGTACGTAATTTTATTTACCTCCGAAGGTCGTAAAGTGACATTTAATCTGTCATAATTCTCGAGGAAGGCATACGGGGAGGCAGCTTCCTGTATACCGTACACAGCGCGGGGTTCCGGGTTCCAAACAGATGCGGCCACGTCTCACCCCAAATGCGAGCGCGTTAAAATTAAAACCATGTTTCAAAATTACTTTAGTGGTGTTTTAAAAACCTTCGAGGATGTCGTAAATTTAAAAAGATGACTGTATAAACTTTGTTAGCCTTAAACTTCGCGAAAGAGGGTGGAGTTTATTAGGAGGGTGGGTTCGCCCGGATCGACGGTAATGTACGGACAACTAATTTTCGTCCCGTTCCGTTCTCGAGGAGAGCCGAGATACATTGTAGAAGACAATGTTTATCACCATTAGCTGGAAGCTCCGGATGCAAGAAATATACAAGTCGAGCATCTCGAGGATATAAAAGTGATATTAATGATAGGCGCGGCCTGATAAAGCGTCGGCGAAAGGGCGCCCTCTAGATGAAGAAAAATGGTGTTAAGTGAACGGGGTTGTACGTCATAGTCCGCACAGCCACACGCAGCAACGCCGAGAGGCGGAAATTTGGCGCGGAGATATAAAAAAAAAAGGATAAAATCTCCGCTTTAAGTGAATTTTATCGGTAATTGTGATTTACGCTGCCGAGTTTAAGCTGCAAGAGATGGCTTGAGCACCGGCGGTGCTGGAAAAAATAAGAAAAGCGGGTTGGAATAAAAAGCTCCTCGTTTCTTAGCGGATGGTGCGACGCGACGCTCCGCGGCGGCAAAGAAAATGACTGGTGGGTGTGGGTTGATGCTGCTCGCTCGTTCTCATCAATTATCCGTGTAGACAACGTGTCTTTCCCTTATGCTCCCGTCCCTAGTCTGCATATGATTGATGTCAAACACGGCGCTCGCATTCTGCGTGAAATGAGGAAACGGTGGTGAAACAAGTTGTAAATATTCGTCTACATTTTCAACTTGGCAAGTCGCACGGTTTGTCAATACATTTTACGTGCATATCAAATGATTCATCGACTAACAGGAATTGTTTCAGTATATGGAAACATTGAAAAAATACATTATCATAATTTGGATTCTATTGATGGGATACAAATTTGGGTAAACAATCACTAAAACTCTATTTTTAAAGCTATTTTTAATAAATATGTTTACGTTTTAACGATATTTTAAGTTATCCAGCTAGGTATCTGATGTTTAACAAATTGAGTGGTTCACTTTGGCCTTCCTACCATCTTCTTGGTGTTTCCAGTATCTAGTTCCTCACAACTTCAAGGAAAATCCATTTTTTTGCTTTTATTATTTGTACATACATCCTCAAAAGATATGAATTTTATTTTTATAAAATTTGAAATTATGAAAAGCGCGGAATCCAAAATCTATTGAGATGTTTCGTATTTAAAATGATTATACCGTCTGTCTCAGAGGGAAGCAACTGTTTATTTTTCTCATAACTGATAAACAAATGATGGCAGTAATATTAGGAGAGCTTTGTTACTTGGGCCCTTCTAGTCTTCATTATCGTGCATTTCATGAATTCAAATATTTATAATTTTTGTCTGAGATGGAGTCAATGCTGTAGTAATGACAGTAATAAATGACAGTAGTACTATTAGGAGAGTTTTGGGCCATACTAAAAACTGGAAAGAAAATAAAACATCTTAAAATATTTAGTTTTTTCCGCTTTTCATACATTTAAATGTTTTTAACTTTAACTGTCTCAGGGTGAAGACAAGCATTAATTTGATCAGAATTGATAGCGTAAACATGATAGTAATTTTAGGAGAATATCGCGGTTTTCTGTTGTCTATAAATTAGGATATAGAAACAGAAGGTTCTTAGTGTACCTAGGTTTCAATGTTACAAAAAAACAAAATTTCTGGAAAACAATGACGAGCAAAGCGAAGCTAAGAAATGGCAATTGGGGGCAAACGATAAGCAATTGATAGCACGGTTTCATTTTTCATATAGGCCGAATTGAGACTCCTGTGGAGCTTCACACTAGAGTTTCAAAAAAATCGTAATTTGTTATGTTTTTACTTTCATACGTAGTATGTCAACGTATTGTATCTAATCGTGCCGAAATAGTTATTTATGTACCAAGCAAAGGGCATTAGACGGATGTTTATGCCCGGGGGTGACAGTGCATATTTAGAAGTTTCATGAAAAAACTTAGAGCTGAAGAGCTTTTTGTTCAAATGGTCCATAGGCACTGGATATTTACTCTTAGCATTTTTCAACGATTTTGCAAAAATAGTTAAATATAAATTAAAGTAGACGAAATTCCGAATAATTTATGTCCATGTCAATTGTTGGCAAAAATTAATAGTTTATCGATCGCTCATACTGCGAAACTTGTTAGCCAGGATTTGACAGATATTTGGATTCTATTGACAGTATTTTCAAAACATCAGAGTCTGCTACAGCTTGACACTGCTGTATAGTATTGTGGTTGGCCACATAAGATTTTCTGTTACAGCCCATTTACAATAACAACTGGAATTCGATTGGGATGCCTAATTTCCCCTAACCTCCTATATTCTTCTCCAGTATCTCAATTCGAAGTAGAAAACTCAACAAACTTCAGTAACCTCGAGATTCATGAATCAACACCTGAAAAAAGTCGAGAATTGGCTAAAGAATAGTCCATCAAAGCCAAATCCTAAAAAGTCAGAAATAAATATTTTTTTGCCACTATTTCTATCTCAGGAAGCTAACCATCGGCAATATAACTTTTTGCAATACCCCAGTAAACACCTAATAAACAGCCGAAATTTTTGGAAGTATTCGGATTGATACACCTTTTTCTCCAGAAATTCAGAGACCATTCAATAAAGCCAAAAGCGATGCGTCCTTCTATCATCAGTAAAATGCAAACTTTTTGGTTGCTCTTCAGGAACATACCTCGATACTTAATCGGTAGTATTCGGTCATTGTGTCCTATTCTGTCATTCCAAGAAAATTTAAATTCCTTTATGTGACCAGAAACCAAAATTTACCAACCAGACAAACCATAGTTCTCAGAACAGTTACAATAATACCAGAATAGAACGTTCAGTTGCTTCGATAGTCTGTGATAAGTTCCAAAATTGGTGACGTGGAGGCCAACATGTAGGGAAGGGTACTTACTTTGCAATAATTGCAAAAATATTTTATACCAATTCTGACTTATGGATGAAAAACTTTCAGGCTTGTATTCTGGCGATCTACTAGTTTAATGTGGTTACAGAAGTTGACAAAACAGTTTTACACATTAGTAATCAATACTGAACAGCTGATCAGCAAACAAATAAACATCCGTATCGTGATTCGTCTTAATTTTAAGACCTGCCATCAATATTTTATTTTAAGTAGCCACCCGTCATTATTTTATTGACGCACATTGCACCATGCGCAACACTGAACATCGGAGGGTAAAGGTGGCTGCAACAAAGAATTGCAACTCGGACAGGCAAGTGTAAATATACGACACAAAACAAACCATAAATATTACTACCCATAATTCAACACTGAGCAAAATATACTTGGCGTGTATCCCCTTGCTTAATTGGCATATATACTACTTCCTGTTAAGAGGACACGTACACGTACGTGTTAACATTCACGCAAGTACGCGCGTCTACCTACCTACCTACCTACCTACCGAGGACCTGGTTTTATTTTTCGCGGTATCCTGCAGCTTATGCGGTGGCGTTACCTCGTTTCCTCTCTTTCCCTCGCCCTGTCTCTCTGGAAACTTTCACGTGTTTAATAAATTAACGAACTGTTCCGATCCAGTTAGGCCGTTGCCTGACAAACGAGAAGCAGGAGTTATAACCGAGAAGATTAATTACTCGCCCGTTGACAACAGCGCCGCTGCCGATGACTTATTACCGCGCTCGCAAGAATGTTAACTTTGCAATAACACAAAACCGCTGTTAGCTGCGTCGGAGAAAAGCGTCCCCTATACGCGATCAAGAGCTCCAATCTCCTGAGTAACCATTGTTTCGAAATGTCTCCGCCATCGTATCGTATATTCGTGCTTCGCTAATGCAATCGCTTTTTGTGGACTCGTCCTGAATCCACGGCTCTCACTCGCGATAACACCCTGTCGTAGCGTGTGGAAATTGTTGCCGATTGGGTCTTGTTGCGAATACGTTTGTAATGCCTGAAGAAAAACTGTATCCATTTGTTGAATAGTCTATTCGGTATATTTGGACGTCGCAATGCTTAAAATGAACACTGAATTGTCAAAGTTATCAAGATACCTTTTTGAAAAATACACTTAAAGCAAATGTTAATAAGTCTAAGGCTATGGTTACAAATAGATATCGAAATAGCCAACTCAATATTGCAAATATTCAAATCTGGATGGACTCTGAAAGGGTAGAGATTGTTGATAATATAAAATATTTTGGGTTTATTGTCGATAAGAGCTTAATGTTTAATTATCACTTTCATTATATTGCAAGTAAAATATCAAAAAAACTGTTTTTCTTTTATGAAATTTCAAGGTCTATTTCAATTGCAACTAGGATAAAAGTTTATATCACTATTATTCGGCCTCATTGTGAGTATTGTGCGCACAATGCTCAAAGTGAAGCCGAATTATTCCTTTTTAACGAAAACCAAAAATAATGTCTCCAGAAAATGCAAAATAAAGCCATGCGAACGATTTTGCGGTGTAATCTGTATACTCCTACAGATCTCATGGTATAGTAGAGTTGGGTCGTTTGACATCTTGTGCCTTTCGATATACTTTAACCTAAAACATCTTTTGTATTTCCCTCATACATTAGTGTCCTTCCATGTTGAGCTTTTTCACAAAGTCAGTAATTGTTCGAGGAGTAAGTTGTGTCAGCTCTGCTGGTTCAATGATGGCGGCTCCCAAGCGGTTTAGTCTTGTGCGCATTAGAGCGTCACATTTGCACAATAGGTGGACCTCTGTCTCGGGGGACCCCCCCCCGCAGAATCTATAGTCTCCGTTGTTTGTCAGTGCAATCTTTGTGAGATGATATCTCCGTGGACAATGTCCTGTAAGGAGACCTGCAATCAGTCGAAGGTCTGTTTTTTGTAACTGAAGATATTGTTTGGCCTTAGAGGCGGAGAAGGTTTTGGTAGCCTTAGCTTGCCTCATGCCAGGTGATGGTTCCCAGAAGCTCGTTTAGCTTTATCATCCCAGTTTTGTACCATCTTCCTGATGTGGCTCTTTGTGATACCGCAACAGAGTTCACTCCCTCCGTAGAAGTGAGTCTTAGAGCCTCCTCTGGCTAGGATATCGGCTTGTTCGTTGCCTTCGGTCCCTGAATGTCCTAAAACCCACATCAGTGAAACCTTGTTCTTTTTTGCTAGCTTTTCAAGGGATATTTTGCAGTCCCAGACAGTTTTGGATTTGTGGGCTTTTGATTGTAGGGCTTTCAATGTCGCTTGACTGTCTGAGCATATGTAGATGTTTGCCCCTTGTAAGTTCCTTCAGCTCTCATTGTGGACCCACTAAATTGGAGGTCAGTCACAAGTCGTCTCAGGTATCTTACATTAGTTTTTATATTTGATATTCTATTGATATTGTGGCAAATTATTCACGGTCAAAGATGCCCGAATCTTATAGTCGAATCAGAAAAACTAAATAGAAAAACGTTCGAATCATCGAAGAGAAACGTATTTATGTGCTTGGTAAAACTCTTCGCTACCATAGCCATTGAAAGCATGATAGAGCATCATATTGTATAATAATAATAAAAGCAATAGCATCCAGTTAAAACTTGACCGCCTTCATCAGCCTTTTAGAGACCTTTTACCTTTAAGCCGGACGCTGTTTTACTGTTTAATTATATTGATTTTGTCGAGAAAACAGGTATCAAATTTACGTTGTTCACTATAGTTTAAAAAGTAGTTATTTTGGTAATTTATTGCACTAAAGGCCGGATTAGTACCTAAACTCAAAAGAGGTTTTTGAAATAATGCTTTAGTATCGTATATTTATTATGACCATTTTTGTTTAGAAGTATTGCAATATCCATACAATAACGTTTTACAAGTTTTATTAATAAATCTGGTGTCAATGAGAAGAGTTCATGGAAGAAAATCAAGAAACTTATATTCCAACATAACTTGTATGGATAGGTATATGGTGGGATTTTCTAGTTTTTGTTTATTTTGATAAATTGCTTATTAGTATGTTTAATATTGTTCGAACCCCAGTGTTGTTTTCTAATTCTGGGAGGTATCTGGTATCTGTAGAGTTGGGAATGGACTCGCCCTTCAATCTTGCCGTACTTCTGCTTTTATTTGTTTATAAGGGTAAAGCAAGCATCAGTCACGTAATATTTTATAATTTCTGCAAACTGCTTGGGGAGAATACTCCTTAATTTATGACATAATCCCTCATGCCAAACTTTATCAAAAGCTCGTGCCAGATTTAGAAGAAAGTCAGATTTTTTTTGTTTGTTTTAGTGATTTTTCGGTAGTGTTGGTTATTACAAAATCGAAAGTGCTGATTCTGAATCATTACTGTCAACAATTTATTGAGCAGCAATTTCTCTTACATTTTCGTTGTTACTCTTGTGGTGGTTTTCTAGTCTTCAATATCATGATGACTTGTGACACCTTCCACATTTTGGGCACACAGGTTAGTCTGAAGGTAGCATTGATGTGATCTGTAAGGTTTACTACTGCGTTTCTTGTGAAGGTAGTTGAAGCTGATTAAATACCTCTCCAGTTATCAAGTAATAATTTGGGACACATTTCGGGAGCTTTTCTGATGTTGCGATCTTATCTTCTACTGGTAGGTATGCATAATTATCCTGCCGTTATAGTTATTCTTCTTCTACATTTCTTCATCTTCTCAGTGATGATGGTGGAAGATGCTTTCTGCTGAAGTCAAATTGAGATAAGACAAAAATGAATGGGACTGATTGAGGCAATGAAAGCGAGAGAAAAGACTGTGCGTTGGGGAAGAGAAGAAATGTAGCAGAAAGGAAAGACAATAATAATACAAAAAGATATCAACCTTTAAATTATATTTCGCATAATTTGGACATAAACATTCCATTTGAAAACTTTGCTACCATATTCGAAAAACCTCGCCATAAAACTATATCAAGTTTTCATTCGCTCGAATATTACCTAAATAATGCTTGAAAATCAGCAAATTCCACTATCGCAGGCATCATTTTCCCTCGCATCTAGTTTCCTTCCAAATAATATCACCCGTATTCAGCGAAGAATCGTCGCCGCGATGATTCCCTCGTCCGCTTTAGAATTGATTCATTTAAGGGTTTTAATATTGGCGCACTCGTCGGGGGTGGGCGTAACGGGCATCGAGGAACGAGCGGAGCGGTATATTGCAAATGGATCGGGTCCTCATCGTCGGTCGCAATCTACGCTTCCCAACAAACCGACCCGCCAGTGTAAACATTGAAAAATACTCGGTTCGGCGCGAAGCTGGTACTCTGCCTTTTCGGGGGCGGCTAGGCGGAGGAGGAGGAACCGTAATGCCATCGAAATCGGCATCCCTATATACCCACACCTCTCACCATCTATCGCTCGCGCTATCTATATCCGCCGTGGAGTTGGCAGCAGTGGTTACGCGAGAATATGAGATGTGATTTGGACGGTCGGCGGCAGCGGCGACGATTCGAACCAATCTCTCTCTCTTTTCTCGTGTCGGTGGCGGACCAATTGAGTTTCCTCATCTCGCGGGATTTAGCGTCGGAGCGTCGGAGCGAAGCCAATATCGCATTACACACGATGGGCTACGAGGGGTGGCCCTCCAACAAAAATATACATTAAATTTTATGGCCGTTTATGCGTACCGAGCGAACGGCGCGGAGGATAAATGAGCGAATAAAGAGGAATGCGTGGTGGCGGGGCGAAGGGCGGCAAGGAGGACTTGATGGACGGAGATGCGGCTCCGAATCGCGGGATAAATTTATCTAGTCCTTGGATGCAAAATCGGTTGGGTTGTATAACAGTTCTACTACCTATATGAGTGATCAATAGGTAGGTACCTAATGTTGGATCTCTGTTTTTATTTAGCCAATAACAACATTGGGTTGCTGCGGTGAAGAGAATATAAGGAGGGTTTATATCAGTCAACTTTATATACATTATACATATATCTGCCTTTTTCTAATTCTGTAGTCTTTGAGTATGAAAACGACAATGATGTAATTAGTAAACGATACCAGTATACCATGATTAACTCAGAAACATCAATGAGCCTGATCGGTTAAGTTAGCTGAACCTGTACATCGGCTGATGGCTGACCTACAATTTGTCTGCAAAATAGCAAAAATCCTATATTATAAAATTAGTATTGATTTTTACATTATCAAGATGACATAATAACCAATAAATTTTTAATCAATAAATAATAATAATAAATAAAAACGTCAAATTGGCGCACGAGTTGTTTTGGGCACGACGAGTACGTCTTATAATACGAGGGTAATATACTATTTTATATAATTTAATTATATATAAATTTAGAAATTGTGGTTACTATATTGCGCTAAATTAGAATCTAGGGTATTTTGCGGGTACCACGTGGCAGTACTGTAGCAACTGTCAACTTCGTAAGGATGGGATAAAATCATGACAAAAACTAATTGTGAATAATTTTACACTAGTTTAGCCTACAAGTTTTATTAAATAATCAGCGAGGTCGCAACGATGATCATAATGGAGCTTGGGGCAACACTTTTAACCCTAATAGTGGTTTCATAAGTATAATAATCAAAATAGACGTGTTTGGCGGTAACTGATTAGTTCAAAGAATAAGAACTTACTAAAGAATTGTTATAACGGTTAACGTTTAATAACAGTTTCTACCTATTACCACTGGCTTATACAAGTTTACACGCACATACAATTGAAACAAAATTCTAATTTCGGTGTAACACTTTATTCGAATAAATTTTGCTTTGTAAAATTACATGAGATGGAGGTAATACAAATACGTTGCACACAACCAGAACTAAGACGAAGTCGAAAGAGACGGACAAAACGAATACGGTATTGAACCGAGCAGAATTCGGTCCAAAATGTAACAGAAAACTTACGTTACATAAACTAAGAAATCCTCAACACTTTAAATGTACTATAGCTACCTACGTGTATGCTGATATTCAATAAACCATTTATTGCGCATATACAATCTCGTAGCAGTAATTAAAATCATTCATATCTGCGATGTAGGTTTGATCTTCGCATAATACCTACTAATACCTACCTAATACGTCATGCTGGCGTATTTTGATGAACAAAGAAAAACTAAGAAAGCCCCAATCCTTTGGCTATACTATAGCAGGCTACACGCATGTTTAAATATTTTTAGAATCTTGATATTTCGCAGTTTATGCGATTGCAAGCGATTAAAAAGAGGCAGTGTGTGGTTATGTGTTGTACGTTTGACATATGGCATTTGATATCAATCGACATCAATGTGTACCAATCTTATAAAAAAAAGTTACTAAAAACGATGTTACAATTTGTTAATTGTAACACCGAAAACAGTGTACAATGTGTGCATTGTGAATGCAAAGTAGAAAAATATATTTTTAACATACATTTTTGTATAGAAATTTGTTGACCTTTTCGTCCTTTTTCGTCTACATGAAAATACTAGTCTGTGATTCATTATAAGTGATAATTGCCAAATTTTAAATTGTTTATGAAATGTTCTTGTCTTAGTGTTTTATATGTATTTTGTTGACGACTCTATACACTCTGTAATGTGTCTAAAGAGAAAAATAAATTATATTCTATTCTATTTTAAATGGCCTAAACAGCCTATATATTTCCACATTTTTAATTCTAGAATAATTTTATAGAAATTTAAAAAAATTTTTCATTTTTAAATTATAAGCTATTAACCAAAAATAGTCAAATTTTCCGGAACACCTAAATAATTTTCCAACGGTAAAAAGATGTCAAAAAAAGTGTTTTGGGTTTAAACAACCTCTCGTCCAATTATAATTTTAATATACAGGGTATTTATTTTATTACGGAAATTTGCAAACCTTTTACTTTTCTAACCGAACCGTATATTTTACATTTTTAATTCTAAGATTAATTCTAAGAATTTTATGTATATAGATATTATTTTCTTTGTAAAATGCATTATTTTCTTATTAAAATGCAAACTCAAAATAAGGCGTTTTCTAAAAAATATTATCCACAAAAAGTTCTTAGAACTAATCTTAGAATTAAATAAATTAAAAATATGCAGGATGTTCTATTAGAAAAGGGAGAAGTTTGCAAATTTCCATAATAACCCTGTATATTGAATTATTTGTGAGAACTTGTTTAAACCCAAAAAACTTTTACTTGAAAAATTTTTTCATGGTTAGAGAATTATTTAGGCGTTTCGGTAAATTTGCCTAATTTTGATTAATAGCTTATAACTCAAAAATTATGCATTTTATAACAAAGTTACTGCTATAAAAAATTCTTGCAATTAATCTTAAAAACATAAAAAAAAGAAAAAATTTAAAAATATACAGGGTGTTCTATTTGAAAAAAGGTAAAGTTAAACAATTTCCATAACAAGATGAACCTAAAAAACTTTTGTTTGAAAAAATCTTTTGTAATTTTGTACGGTTGGAGAATTATTTAGGTGTTCCGTTGGGTGTTCCAGTTTGATTAACCCTGTATAATATATTATATTTAATATGGTGTAGAAAATATTTAATAAAAAAATAAATGTAGGTAAGTATGGTAAACAAATAAATCAAACAAGAAAACCATTTAAACAAACAGCACAATTCCTTAAAACAAAAGAACAAGAATAACTCTTAAGTGGTCAAATATGTTTGCTAACCATTCAGTTACCTGCGCCATGGAGAACGTATTCAATATTTATGGTAATTAAGCAGATTTATGGAGCGGCCGGTTGCCGTGTATGGCTCGGCAAACGCGCGCTCACAATTTACATAATATAAATGTTGGTGAGCGTGTCAGAGAAATTATTTCTCCTCGAACACCTCGGCGAGGTGCGAACGTTGTTCTGGGCGCCGCGGGTTGTCCACCGCTTTGTTCTTCCATCTGCTCTGGGACCTCGGCGCGTCGTTGTCGTCGTCAGCGCCATCGCACCCGCCTCACCGGGTACTAGCTTTATTTGGGATTTTTAATATAGTGAAGAGTGTCAGCGGCTTTGATGAATATTTCATTTCGTGGAACCGTAAACGGTCCCCTGGAGACACGTCCACAAATGAGATGTAGTATAACAGAGTACGAGTCAGTATATTCGGTATGCTGCAGATTTGCACAAGATATTCTTAGTTAAGGTATGCTGAAACAGAAGAATTTTGGGATCTAGAATTTTTTTTAACATCCAAGATTGATATTCCAACCAAATCATGGAGAAGTGCTTATGGAGAACAGTACCGAATAGAGCATAGGAAACTTGCTTACCACACCAACTTACCACACTCTCCATGTTATTTATTATGGCTGAGGTACACAAGCAACAAGAAAAGACAGGAAAGCTTCTTATCAATGCCTCCAGACCAACTGTAATACGTGTTGTTTATGATGTCTACACTATTTGGACATAATGAACCCGAAAATTGTTTTGAAAGCCAAGAATTCTTCATGCCCAGGACAGTACTGTCCTGGGCATTACAATAAACCACGTTAAGAAAAAGATTCAGAAATTGAAAGAAAGAGCCAACTGAAGCTAGACACGCTCGTGTTTTATGAGGCAGGCTATAGTCCCATCGCCTTTTCCGAAAAAGAACAATGGATTCAGCTGCGAAAAGAATATCTAAAGATACCTACTGGTCTCTACACTGTTACTAAGATACCACTCCCACAAATAAGCCAGGCAAATGATGTAACCTGCAGATTCTACAATGATGCATTTCAGCCTATTCGAGCGCATATAATGTCGATCCTTAGCTTTGCGCCGAACCTGGATGAAAGTACTGATTTTTGAAAATTATGGGTGTCGGTAAATTTTAAATTTATGAAGAATATTTCGTGGTAGATACTTATCAAGGAAAAAATTGTGAACTGGACATATTCTTCTTGAAGATGATCACCTCTACACTCTAAATTTCTCTGATGATCCGATAGGGATGGCATGCAAAAGTGATAAGACCTAGCCTAAATAACCTAGAAGCTAACACTAGAGTTATAAAGATGAAAAACTGGAGAAAACAACAAAACAAATACACATGGATATCTGCTTTGTGGATAGATGTTGTTTTCAATATTATTAATATGACAATTTCCAAATTTGATTTACTCGTTTGTATTATTCTTCAGTAACGGCGGTCTTAAAAATTTTGACAAAAACATTTAAATATAATAAACACAAGTAAAAAACCAATAAAAGCAAATAAATCTATGATACTTTTTACTGATTTTCTTGTAAAAATGTTTAGTAATGTTTCATATCTTGTTTTATTTTGTTAGTATATTAAACGATTGTAACATTTTAAGTTTATGCAAGTTCTTACTTAGAAATCAACTTTCTGAAAAAATTATAAAAGGATCATCGATGAGTTGTTAAAGTGGGGAATATTTGGTCATTTTAATTTATTTTTTTATTTATTTCTTAATTTATTTACATCAAAGAACAAATTTTGATTTTTACTTTATCATACGCAGTATGTAAAGTATTGTAATCGCGCCAAAAAAAAATTTTGAGATTTTAGCGGATGTCTTTTTGGGTAGCCTGAACAAAGGTTCAAAAAAATGTCTGTGTGTGTGTGTGTATGTGTGTGTGTGTGTGTGTGTGTGTGTGTGTGTGTGTGTGTGTGTGTGTGTGTGTGTGTGTGTGTGTGTGTGTGTGTGTGTGTGTGTGTGTGTGTGTGTGTGTGTGTGTGTACCCGTTTTTTTGTGGCGACGATTCCGGAGAAACTACTAAAAGTATCGGGACGAAACTTCATATTTAGAAGTTTCATAACCAAACTTAGAGCTTAAAAGCTTTCTGTTGAAAAGGGTTTAAAGGAACTGGAGGTTTAGTCTTAGCATTTTTGAAAGATTTTGCAAATAAGCCGCTATTTCTGGAATTTCGTCGAAATGGTTAAATAATAAATTAAAGATGAGGAAATTCTGAATAATTTATGACTATGACATTTTTTGGTACAATCAATAGTTTAACTGCATGAGCAAATTCTATTTCATCGAAATCGGTCGTACTGCATTAAACTAGTAGCCAGGATTTGTCAGATTTTTTGGTTCTAATGACAGTACGTAGTGTCAAATGCTACTGCTTTGACAAAACTCTGACAATACTCTGACAATACTCTGTCAATATAAGCTGCGTTCGGATATTGTACACAGTTAAGGCACGTTTACATTAAGATAGTAAGTAGTAGAGTACACTTGCCTACTACTTATCCAAGTCACTCTACTCTACCGTGTTCGGTAGAGTAACCGTTTACACACAAAAGAATAATTGGTAGAGTAGAGTACAGACAGAGAATGTTTAAATGAAAAATTAAATTTGTAAAATGTTCTTTAAACAATATTCCATGTCTAGTGTTTATAGAACAAATGGTTTAAAACAAAATTTAAATGTTAATTAACCCACAACTATTTCTACTCTACCGCGCACCGCTGTGTACACCGGCAGAGTGTACACCCAATAACACGTAGTGTCATTTGGACGGTGTACCCGGTGTCAACGGAGTACAATATCTGAACGCAGCTTTAATTGACATATCTGTCTAGTTCTACTAGTTTTATTTTAATGCAGACATGGCGACCTCGATCAATAGAATCTCATGCAGATAAACTATTAATTTTATATGTAGTATGATAAAGTCATGTGCCTGGCCACATCAGATTTTTGTTTTTAATTTTTTTACTAGAGGGATCAATCCCTTAGAACGAAATCTCAATTTTGATATTCTCTAAAGTACTAGGTTGTGTCACTTCGCGTCATTTCGGACCCTAACTTATTAAACATGAAAAAATGAGATTCATTAAGGCGCTGCCACACTATGCGGATATGTGGCCATTGTGGCCAATGTTTGTCAATGGTGACGCTGCGCATAGATCGACCCAACTGCGTGTATTCACATCACCAACATGGTTATTGTTGCCATCAATTTAGTGCATAGCATGGTAGGCAGTTTTAGTAGATACTTGGCTGTTTTACAGCAACCACCCTGATGAATAAGTTGCCTGCGTTCTAGAAAACACACCTGCGACAGAAATAGTTTGTTAGCCATGAAACCGTACATTATTAATTGCAAGTGCTGAGGTTATTGCTCTACAGACCATCCGATAATAGAAATGATATCATACTATCAAAATATTGAAGTTCGTACTACGGCAATACACGTTTACAACAAGAAATAGAACAGAATTTACAATGGCATAGTAAAGAGTGTGTCAACGTATAACTCTCTGGTACGGCAGCTTGGTGAGGAATAGGAGTAGACACTGCAGGCAACAGAAATTGACTTTTGTTGGCCATCAGCTGGAAGGGTAAACTTGGAGAAGATCAGGAACAGCGGAATAAAGAGAGACAAGAAGAGTGGCATGCCCAGAATGAGCTAGAGAAAGGAGATGTAGGAAGGAGATTGGACTGACCATGACCAATGTATAAACCAGAGAAGCCAAGTGGCCAATTTTACAGCATGAATATGAAAAACGTAACAATTCTGAGGCACTATAATTATAGGTTCTATAATATTGAATACAAATAAAAGCAAATGTGGAGAAGTAGAAGTGGTAAAAACCCATAGAGCTTCAATTTAAAACAAATGTTCCTCATATATCCACATCGTTGTTGCATTCCAACTATCACCCTACAACCAGAGTGCCTATTAATCACTAAACGTATTCATTCATATTCAAACACTACACGGTTATTTCTTTATTCAAATGAACACGGGGCCTGTTGGGTGTTGTTCACCATTGTCATCGGCATTTATTTAAAACATCAGAACTCGCCCGGTCCTGATTCTGTTATTCGCCACGGGATTTTTGTGTAGTGGAGCTCGTATCTGGGCTGCCTCCCGCGACGTACCCGGCTCGCTTGACCGAAACGCCGCGGGATATTTGTTTAGCACCGCCCCCCGTGGTCCACCTGCGGGTCATTTGTTTTCCCGGCTTCCTCCCGATACGATAAATAATTTCTCCGATCCGAGAGCTATCGATTCCGAACGCTGCGCGCCGGCCGAAGCGTCCGTTTGTTTATGTATGCGAACGGTTTAGATTCCTCATAATGCTCTGCGGTCATTTATTTGATTTGTACGCGTGTTCGGTACGGCCATTGTGTGTCAGTGTTGTAAAATACGCGTTGCTGTTGTTTGTGTAGTAATGCTTGGGTTATATTGAATTTAATGTTACTCTGGTCAATTCTGGGCCGTGTTGTTTTTGGTTTACTTGGAACAGGTTTCGGTACGCATGCTCATCATCAGGCAAATATGTAGCTAGAGTAAAAAAACTTAAGACTCTAGTGATATGTTTTAATAGCAATCTAGCATAACGGTTTCAGAATTACGCCGTCGTCAATGCAATCTATATCGTCAGATCGTCAGAAGATTTTTACTCTATTTACCCAACTTGAAGAACATGGTGACATTCCTTCCCAAAATATGTAGCAAGTCTAAAAATCGTGAAGCAACAAACATGAGCAATGATGTAGGCAATTGATGTACAAGTGAATAATGCGGTGAAGACGATGTAGTATTTCTTTGACTAGAGCATTCGTATTTTTAACTTATAGAAAAAAATAGTACTTTTAAGGTAAGAAACGGTTTCTGGCACAATAATATTTATTTCACTTCAATAAATTTAAAATAATATGTTATTGAATTAGAATTAGAAGGAAAGCTTTAAAATAATTGAAGCTCTGCGCAATTTTCTACACAGGTTAGCCAAAATTACCGGAACAAAAATTTTTTGGCTTTAAACAAGCTACTGTCTAAATATCTTTTCAATATACACAGTGCTCATTTTAATATAGAAATTCGGTAACCTATCCTTTTTTTAAATAGAACGCCCTATATATTATTACATTTTTTAATTCTAAGATTATTTCTAGGAATTTTTTATAGGAATCATATTTTTATAAAATGCATTACTTTTTATTTATGTGCTCTTAACTAAAAAAAGTCAATATTACCGGAACACCTTAATAATTACCCAACTTTAAAAAAAATCAAAAAATGTTTTAAATAAAAGGTTTTTGGGTTTAAACAACCTCTCGTTCAAATATATTTTTAATATACAGGGTGTTTATTTTATTATGGAAATTTGCAGCCCTTTCGTTTTTTCTAACAGAACATCCTGTATATTTAACATTTTTTAATGCTAAGATTAATTCTAAGAATGTTATGTTGGAATTAATTCTTTATAAAATTTTAATTTTTTAGTTATAAGCAATTAATCAATACTCATGAACTTTTACATTAACCAAACTGATAAAAAATTAAAAAAATCAAGAGAAAATGAAACAATTAAGTAGAATTAAATTAAATGTTCAAACTGTCACATTAAAATAAATGTGTATGTATGTGGGAAAATATTCTTAATTTGAAGTTCAGTAGTTTTGCTTAATTGGTCATCTCAAAAATAATGCATTTTCAAAAAAACTTAGTTCTATAAAATGTTCTTAGAATTAATCTTAATTAATCATAAAATGGAATGGTTTGCAAATATACATAATAAAACGAACACACTGTATATTAAAACTATATTTAAACGAGATGTTGTTTAAGCCCAAAAAACATTTATTCGAATTTTTTTTGGAATTTGTTTGCGGTTGGAGAATAATTCAGGTGTTATATTGATTATTTTTGGTTAATAGCTTCTAATTATTGATAAAAAAATGATTCGTATACAAAATTCTTAGAATTAATCTTAGAATTAAAAAATGTAATAATACATAGGGTGTTCTATCAAAAAAGAAAAGAAATGTTACCAAATTTCTATAATAAAATGAGCATCATGTATATTGATAATGCACAATTTTTGGAAATTTCTTACGGTTGGAGAGTTATTTAAATGCTCCTGTAATTTTGGCTAACCCTGTATATTTGTAATTATTTAAAAACTCAATTTTACTTTGTAAGAAGGAAAAAATTACAAAAGACAATATGCAATAATATGATAAAAACTTCGCAGTGCGTCCATAAATAGACAGCTCTGTAGGAGCAACCGAATACGATGAGATTAAATTATCATTTCATTAAATTATAATTATTGGTGCCTACTCAGATATACACATTTAAATTTTTCAAAAGTGCGCCAATAAGATCCAATGCTTTTAATTTACCAAAATTGACACAACAACTCTATATAGTTTGACAACAACAACAATAATCATATAGTTTGACTATCAATTGGTTTTCACTTACGCCGTCATTGACAAATTTCCAAATGATTGTTTTCAGTAGTTTTCGTACTTCCGTACTTTGATAGATGTCCTAATTGGCATAATTGAAAAGTGACAGTTAAAAATTAGGGTGATATTAATAACTTTTGTTAGTTAATCGAAGGCAAATAGGCGTTTTGGATTGATTTTTTTTACACCGAATTAATGTGTTATTTGTTGTATGAAAAAATTGTTGAAAATCCTCTTAAATTCTTTTGTGAAAAAAAACTTTTGAGGTTTCTAAGACATTGGGAATTTCTACATTTTGAGCTCATTATTTTTCACAAAAACCATGTTCCATTTAAAGGTTTCCATTTAAAGAAAGAGTCCAAGTCCAAGTCATATGTCTTAAATTTATCATAAAAATGAGAATTTTAATAATTACAAGTTGACGTGTTTAGGGATTTTTTAAAATAACGAATCTTATCCAAGATTTTTTTGTTTCCATTCTTTACACGCTCACTGTATATGAAGTAGCTGAAGCGAAATGCACTTGATTGTGCCCAGTTATGATTGCAAAAGACAAGGGGTTGCTACATTAATCTGCACTTATACTTTTTCATACCAGTTGCTAAATGTTTGGGATTATTATCACAAATTAAATATGTATTGATTTTTAAAAAAGATTTAACCGAATGTTACTGTTATGTAAACCATCTTATAAGGATTCTGCAATATTATTTACTTGTAGTATATTTTTCAAGTTGTATCACATCAAGAAGTATAATCATTAGATATATCATTGAATGTAGTACATCTGAACTGTCAGTTCAATCAACATCGTAGATATGCATATTTTTTACTAGAATATAACTAGTAAAGTTATATAGTCCTTTGGCTATTTTTAGGATTACAACTTTGTGCTGAAATACAATTTTTTCATTAATTCGTCAACAGCTTTCTTTCTATTGCCACCACCGAACCTCATACAAATCTAAATATTTTCTTCAAAAATATGGCCATTATATCGGATTTAGGTCCACACCGATCCAAATATCCAAACTAAACTTAAAGTATCCCATTACCTGCCATAATAATATAAATAGCTATCGGTTAAGCTGCCCAACAAATTCTCCACCGATTCACTCACAGAATTTATCGCCAAATCATCGTTTTCCATAAATACACACACACACGGCCGTTACACATAAATAATAAATAATAGCGGACCAAAGTTATTCATGGATTCTTGGGGAGGCCCATTCACAATAAATCCCTATCGTATCTGTACGGGGCAGGGTAACCCCAAACGACAGCTTCGTTTTTAGGATAATGGACGAATGGGTCAATGAAGGAGGAAGCCAGCCCTATGATATTATGGTGGTGGAGTGGACCACCTCTACGTCTCTCTTGCCTTAATCCACAATCCAAACAACTCGTACTGGATCTTTTGTATGCCCACGTTGAGGTCATTCCACGACGATTAATATCTTTTCATTCACACCATTAGAATCGACACTGCTGTTATAGTGCTGCTACTACCTGACGCAGCGTTTTCTTGAATGACGAAATAATTGCCTGAAGTCACCGGAATCGTAAATTTGATACGTCTATGTTTGCTTTTAATTTTATATGCAGGTAGGAGTGTAAAATCGAGGATAACGTATAATATAATCAAATAGCTGCTGGGATTTTCTACAGCTTTTTGTTGGCGAACAAATTAGGATGGATGCACTCGCTTCAGAGATATTGGTATAATATAAGAAACTATGATAATATTAATGATAGCCTGTTTCAGTGAATGTACACTGAATGTAGTGGTCCATTTATGGGTTTATTCTTTAAAAACGTCATTTCAGAATTCTTGCTCACTAACTAAAATCAAATGTGATGGTTCAAATCAACAACGTTTTAAAGAGGATATTTTTTTTCGAAAATTATTTTTTAAAAGTTATGGCATCATAACTTATCTCGATCACTTATCGAGTCTATAGTGTCGTTGAAGACCTTAAATAATAAGAATATCTAGGGGTTCCTATTGGCTGTCAAAGTTAAGAAATATGAACTAACATTAAGGTGTACGAAGGTTTCCATCCTATCATACTCGAGAACTATTAATAATTAAAGTAAACGTAGCACGTTAAAATGAGTATTTAATTTAATTTTAAAACATAGAGCAATCGATTTCGGTTTTTGACATCAATAGGCTTTATTGTAGCACGGTAAAATATATTAAAAAGTAATATCGACAAAATCGATCCCTTTGTTTTGAAAACGTAGCACTTAAAAACGAGTATTTAAGTGCTACGTTTTCTTTAATTATTTATTTTTTATTAAAAAGGAAACATTTTTTTATTACTTTACATCAGATGCAATTCAGAATTATTATCTTAATAAAATACTCTGATGCTGGTTTGCATTTTGCAATAAAATCTACAGAAATTATGAACTGTCTGAAAGTGTAGTAGAAAAAAATGATTTGTTTTATAATTCTTGCGTTTTTACACTAGTTTTCTCAATAAAGTAGAGTCATAATTGGTTTGATTCCGATTCAGTCTTAGGAAAAAGAATCACTTATGGGTAGCTTGGATTATTGTATTTTTGATAAAAGTGATATGAAAACTGTTCTGGTATCTACACCCAAAAGTTAATGGTTATTTTTTATTAAATTAGTAATTGTAAATTGCACAGATTATAGTAAAAATAATTCATTTTTTAACTCTGATAGTCGGTAGCAACCACTAACTAAATATTTGTTGGTAATTAATTAATCACTCATAAATGCCGGTCGAAAGAAATGACGTATTTATGATTTATTATTTCGGTTGGCAGCGTTAATAAATTGCTTAATTAAATAACTTTTCAAGAAGTTATTGCAAAACTTTCCTTCACACATCGCTTGTGAATCGCTTGTGCCAAACATGAAAGCAGGACTTTACATGCCGGTTCCATACCCCTAAATATAACGATATTCTAGTAATTTTGAAGCCTTCAACTGGGATCAAACGTGATACATTTCATGAGCAAATTGTTTATAAAGTTTAGGAAAATTGTTAGTGTAGGTCAAATTCCAAGTAATTAATGGGGGATTTAAAAATGTTTTGTGTTGACTTCAGTACATATTGTTCTTAAGCTCAATGAATAATAATGGTTTTATTATGTATCAGAAAAAATTATTCACGAAAGTTTGATGAAGAAAACATAACAAAACATAACATAACAATCCATTTAAAAAAAATAATGTCATACTAGTCAAACAACTTCCACCCGCACATATTTTTCATGAAAAAGAATAAACTATATAACGGTAATGCAATTTTCCATTCTCATTTGAAATTTTCGTCTTACGATATAGATGGCCCTTTTTTTCAAAATGCCCGTTTGTAATATCTTGATTTATCATTTTCAGTTTCAATCTTTACATCAAAGTAATTTTTGTAGTAAAGAAAACGAAGCAAAGTATACCATTTTATGACGTTTTAGGGGTGGTTACCCCATTAACGTATTTGCTTCTTCCTGTGGGGCTGTAGTGGAGATAGTAGGTTCCCCGAAGGGATAATACGCTTTACAACGATTATACAGTTAATTTATTCAGTTGTACTTTACAATGGTCTAATTACTAATAGTAATGTCTAACTCACAATACAAAAAGGTTCCATACTTTATAACGGGTCTCGAAGGTGAGATATTCGAATGTCGTTCAGGCTTAATTTGTCTGTTTGTTGTTATTTAAATTTCTTAATATTCATGCCCTTGCACATATACATTATGGTGACCAACTTTTTAATACTCCGAATCGGGACGCTAACATATTGCCAATAACTGAAACCATGTAGGAAGGGCTGAAACATATTTTTATCTTATGTATTGCAAGGCTTTTTGATTAGCGGTAAAACAATGGAATTAAAGTTAAAGCTCGGTTTCTAAGCTAGGTCTTTGTTATTCCTTAATTTTTAAGTTTCTTTTTACATTTTCCTAAGAATACAGTTGAAAAGATTGTATGGACATACCGTAATGACCAATTGAAATAAGTAGTGTAAACGCAAAAGTGGTTGACACTCGTATTTTATTAGCATTGAAGTACTTGGGTGTCAGTGAACGTGTACTTTACCCTATAAAGAACTAAAAAAAAGTATGTCATAGCCCCCATAGCATAGATATTTGTGTATTGTGCTGGATATCAAAAGATGCCCAGGTTTTGGCTTTAATTATTATTAATTCAATATAATTTAATATTTACGTCCTAACTATGTGTCATCATTTGCACTTTATATTTTTTAAGAAGCTTGATGAGCTAACCAATGATTCTGACACAGATAATGATTAGAAATGTACCTGGAATATATATTTTTCTTCCAACAGTTTCACCTCCACAGCCAGAATATTATTAATTTTCAAGACCTTGTAACTTTAAGGCATTATTTGTACTTATTAGACGCAATATGTTTATTGTATTTCACTGCACGTGATTTGTTTTCAACTGATTTCCAATAACGGAGTTTCTTTTCTGAAATTGTTCTTTTCTTAAACTTTCGTTTCTTGACTATTTATCCAGATTGTGATTCTTTTTAGGTTAATGAAAAATATCTGTAAAAATATGTGATGTTAATTACAAGGTCATTTAAATTTAAATTTTGAAAGAAATTTTATGAACAATGAAGTAATGATTTTTTTTGAGCCAAAATTTGGTAATAGTATTTTACTTTGTTACAAATAAATATCGATTAAAATTTAAAATTAATCAAAATCATACTATATACAAAATGACTTTATCATACTATATACAAAATTAATAGTTTAGCTGTATGAGATTCTATAGATCGACATCGGTCGTGTCTGCATTAAAATAAAACTAGTTAGCCAGGATTTAACAGATATTTTGATTCTATTGACAGAAGGTATTGTCAAAACCATTAAAAGCCGAACGCTACAATATGGATCCTAAGCTTACAATGTGTATAGCATTTCAACCCATAAACATATGCCACGTAGATCTATTGGCACACGAAAAATGCCTGTGATCATGAAGCTTTGTGGCCAAAGACATTATTGCAAGGAATAAGTATTGACTAGTTGGACTTACTACAACTTTGGAAAATCATAAGGAATTGAGGTTCCAGTATTTCCAGTATTATCAAATTGCATTTAGATGACATACCAAATATTCGAGTTTGAGTAATTCGAAAATGTCGTCAAATTAAAATCTTTAAAGCCCCTACATCTTTCTTGCCTCTTGATTGATATTCAAGAAACAATCATCATCACAACAATAAACGCTGATACCTACCAGCTCCTTCCCATAATAAAACACATCGTAGACTTAATTGCTTAATAACCTGAGCATTAGGCACCGACTATATCCGACTTAAATTAATAAATCTCTCAGACTTGAACATAAAAAGCAGCACCTGATCTGATCACGCTCTGCCGTGATTAAGTGCGTGGATATCCCGCAGAGCGACCGGACTAAGCACATTATCACAGCTGTCCTGTTCCCGATGAGCGTGGGGCCTCCTGGCCACTCACAGGGGCCGGAAGGGCGAATAAACCCAGCAGCGAGAGCAGCAGCACCATGATCTATGACCCAGGTGCGAGCCAGTGGCGTCCGTACAGTAAATGAAGTCACCACGCCAAACTCCTGACAGCTTTTTTCTTCGAGCGATCGGACTCGGTGGCCACCCGCAAACCTAAACACCACACATTCACGAGGCGATGGTGATTTATCGCTTATTTTTCGGACGTAGAGCATAGAAATTGGGTCGCACACACGTACGATAAACAGAATTTCCACGGTCATTCATGGCAGCCGTGTTCAGGTGCGTTGAGGAGGTTGTGTTGATGTCGTTGGCGAAGATTAAGGATTTAGGTAAACCATTGGAGAAGGTTGACAATGGTTTTGTAAAGGACCGTGTGACAAAAGTGTGTTGTGTGTTCTTCATAAAGTGTGTGTATGGTCTTTTTGGGTTTGAATTTTTGAGTATTAGTTGAAATGTTGTGTTTGTCTACTGGATTTTGGTGTACAGGGGTTTTCTTTCTGCATTTCTTTTAGGAAGTAAATGTAATTCTGGATATAGCTTTTAATATGAATTTTCCAAATCTTTATAAAGTTACAGCCGTTTGAAATTCTAGGTAATTGATGCAATGTTTGTGTTTATTTCGGAACGTTATCTTCTTAAGTTCAACTGTGAATATAACAATCCATTTGAAAAAAATCTGATGTGGCCAGGCACATGACTTTATCATACTATATATAAAATTAATAGTTTAGCTGCATGAGATTCTATTTGATCGAGATCGGCTATGTCTGCATTAAAATAAAAATAGTAGAACTAGACAGATATCTCGATTAAAGCTGCGTTCGGATATTGTACTCCGTTGACACCGGGTACACCGTCCAAATGACACCTACGTGTTATTGGGTGTAAAAAGTGTAACGGGGTTCAATATCCGAACGCAGCCTATATTGACAGTAGTATTTTCAAAACATTAGCGTTTGACACTAGCTACTGTCATTAGAATCAAAAAATCTGACATATCCTGGCTACTAGTTTTAAAGCAGTACGACCGATCTTGATGAAATAGAATTTGCTCATGCAGCTAAACTATAAATTCTACCAAAAAATGTCATATACATAAATTATAGAAAATTTCCTCTCCTTTAATTTATTATTTAACTATTTTGACGACATTACACAAATAGCGGCTCATTTGCAACATCTTCGAAAAATGCTATGAGTAAACCACCAGTTCCTTTGGACCCTTTTCAACAGAAAGCTTTTCGGCTCTAAGTTTGGTTATGAAACTTCTAAATATGAAGTTTCGTCCCGACACCTTTAGTAGTTTCTCCGGAATCGTCGCCACAAAAACGGGTACACACACACACACACAGACATTTTTTGTACCTTGGTCAAAAATGTTCAGGGGACCCAAAAAGACATATTTCCGCTAAAATCCCAAAAAATTTTTTTGGCATGATTACAATACTTTACATACTGCGTATGATAAAGTAAAAACGACATAGTGACATAATGACATACTAGTCAAACAACTTCCACACGCAACAAATATTGTCAGATTTTGACTTTATCATACGCAGTATGTAAAGTATTGTAATCATGCCAAAAAAATTTTTTGAGATTTTAGCGGAAATATGTCTTTTTGGGTCCCCTGAACATTTTTGACCAAGGTACAAAAAAATGTCTGTGTGTGTGTGTGTGTGTGTGTGTGTATGTGTGTGTGTGTGTATGTGTGTGTGTGTGTATGTGTGTGTGTGTGTGTGTGTGTGTGTACCCGTTTTTGTGGCGACGATTCCGGAGAAACTACTGAGGGTATCGGGACAAAACTTCATATTTAGAAGTTTTATAACCAAACTTAGAGCTGAAAAGCTTTATGTTGAAAACGGTCCAAAGGAACTGGTGGTTTACTCTTAGCATTTTTCGAAGATTTTGTAAATGAGCCGCTATTTGTGTAATGTCGTCAAAATAGTTAAAAAATAAATTAAAGGAGAGGAAATTTTCTATAATTTATGTATATGACATTTTTTGGTAGAATTTATAGTTTAGCTGCATGAGCAAATTCTATTTCATCGAGATCGGTCGTACTGTTTTAAAACTAGTAGCCAGGATATGTCAGATTTTTTGATTGTAATGACAGTAGCTAGTGTCAAACGCTAATGTTTTGAAAATACTACTGTCAATATAGGCTGCGTTCGGCTATTGAACACCGTTACACTTTTTGCACCCACTAACACGTAAGTGTCATTTGGACGGTGTACCCGGTGTCAACGGAGTACAATATCCGAACGCAGCTTTAATCGAGATATCTGTCTAGTTCTACCAGTTTTATTTTAATGCAGACATAGCCGATCTCGATCAAATAGAATCTCATGCAGCTAAACTATTAATTTTATATATAGTATGATAAAGTCATGTGCCTAGCCACATCAGATTTTTTTTTGAGATGTTGTGTATGTCTACTGGATTTTGGTGTACAGGGTTTTCCTTTCTGCATTTCTAAAGTAAATGAAGTAAATGTAATTCTGGATATAGCTTTTAATATTAATTTTTCAAATCTTTATAAAGTTACAGCCGTTTGAAGTACCTACCATGAAAACAAAGAAAGATAAAATTGGTACATATCACACAATGCAAAAACGAAGAAAAAACACCATCAATACCCATTACAACAATAAAAAGTAAATATATGTAAGTAAACAAATTAAAAATAAGTTGATTAAACATATGAAACAAACAAATCTATTTGTAGTTTTTACAGATATCTTTTAGACAGCATATGTAATTCTAAGTAAAAAGTTTCAGATGGACTTAGATTTTTTAATTCCCTATGAAACGGTTTAAAACGACCTTTAAAATACTGTTTTTCTAATATTTCAAACAGCTGGAATGTTGCCAGATCCATTCGTTTAACAGCATATCTACTCATCTGAAAATGTTATTTTTTTTTATAATCAAGTACCTAAAATTTAGTTAATTAGGTACCCCATTTATATGAGCTGTTTTCCTTGCGTGTTTTGAAATATCAAAACATTTTTTTGTGATAGTGTGCTTCTTAATTTCTCAAAAGTATTGTTTTTTTGAGTAGCATCAAAATTTTGTGTTTGATCCACAATTTCTTAATAATTTTAAAAAAAGGTTAGTGGTTGCTATCTGCTGGCAAAGTTAAGAAAAGACTTAAACTAAAAAATATATTATTAATTAGGTAATTTCAAAAGAAATTTATTTTTTTTAAGTAGATAATCAATCTTGTGGTATAAATTTATTGCAGTTAAAAAATATAAATACACAAATACATATTGTTTAACATTGACAGACGGTCAGCCCTCAATAATTTTGTTTCTGATTATACAACATTTTTGCAAGATGCCACATGAAACGGTGAACAGAAGTTTTTATTACCTAAGAGGGATCAGTGTGCTAGTACGTCTTATAAAATAATCCATAGTCAGCTTAATGTATCAATTCTCTCATGGGATACATCAAATTATAGATAAAGGTGTATTACTGGTGGTATTATTCTATTAAAGGTGGTAATGGATAATATATGTATTACTTGTTGTTGTTGTGTCCACGCTACGTGATAAAATGTAACTTATTCATGTACTTAAAAAAGTAAAGTTTGAGTGAAAAAAGCATGTAAGATATTGAATTTTTTACGTGAAATTTTGTACACTTATAGAGGAAGGTGTAACTTAGATCTATTATGTGGTACTTTTGTGGACTTTAACCTGAGTTCTTCGTAAAAAAATTGCAAAGTCAGCCAATTTTATGTCATATTCAGAAATAGATTTTGCAAAGCTGTTGATACTTATTATCTGGAAACCAGGTTTTCTTTTCTCAAAACCGAAACATGTCCTGTTACTCTAGTTTTTTGTGTTGGCAACCCCACTCTAACATCAAAACGTCGAAGTCTGTACTGTTGTGGTTATCCACGATTCAAACGTCAGATCACGATTGACCGTCAAGTTATTCAGTTATGCTTTAAAATGGAGTTGTTTTTTTTTTGTTAGAAACAAAGTGTTTTTTGCAAAAATACATTCAGAAAATCATAGATATGCTTTCTAAAAAAAATATGTTTGAAAAGCGCATTCCCAAATAATTGTGTTGATTGGTGTCACACTTTGACTCCTCCAAATTTGATCGAAATTTAAAGCCAAATTTGCACCTAAAAGCATTATTTAACAGATGTACGAACTAAATTCTTTTCGCAATAAAATAATTTAAAAAAAAAACACATCTTAGTTACAACTAAGATGAAGCAAAAAAGTAACCATTGTTGAGTGAGTTTTTTTTTTCAATATTTGAACCTAGAGAGAAAATTCCTACTGTTATTCTCACAACTCGCTACGACAAACTAATATGAATTCATGGACAAGGCCATTGAATCACAATATTTAGTATTGCTAAAAATCTGTTCACTAAGACAATGGCTCAAGAAATGGATAATTTTAAACAAGGATTATCATTTATAGGTTAAATATTTTTTAAAGAAACACCAAAGTGATGTGAATTAAGGTAATAATGATGTGATGACAAGTCGCAGATAATTTTTGGAACCTAATATGATATATAATATTCATTGTCTTATATACCACATTTTTGTAGTTTCTTTCGCAGGCTATTGCATTGGCTAATAGAGAAATGTATGTGCTGATCAAGTATATATAAATAACTCAATTTCCTCACAAAATCGTACATCAAGCCAATATTAATCATCGAACGTCCCAAATAAAAAAAATAATCCTTTCATTTCACGTTAATATCGAAATATTTATTCATCCTGTACAGAAATACAATGCACGAATATTTTGTAAGAGCATAAATTATGGTTAGACGCGAATGCCTTCCTTTTACCTGCCAACGTGTACGATCTCCCCAAACACGAGATGAACGTGTTTCGTCATTCAAAATTGGTGTCGACTCCTTTCTCACAGTAGCTTTTTGTTGTTATTATTCCGATGATATCCCCGACGGAATGTTATGCCGTAAAATCCGTCTGTCCACCCTCCTCGTTTTTTGTAAAAGGTCGGCCCTATTAGCCCTCGGGACTGTCTACGCCGGGGTCAGGTAGCTTACCGCTCTAACTGTTGTAGGTCGAACCCCTTAATTAGTGGATCGCTACCCCTCTTTAGTATTCTTTCTGACAACTCCATAAATCACCGTCAATCCTATGGTTTAGCAAGACCATAGTTTCAGAGTTAATTTGTATTTTTACATGATTAATAGAAGACGTAAATAAGCGTTATATATTGACTGTAAATAAATGTGTTAAAATAAAGAGATCAATTGAAGAACCAGTAAACACTAGTGACCATAATCCTCCATATGAAAAAGGAATACATGGAAAATCAAAATTTCAAGTTGATGAAAACTTATCTCTATACACCCAACAAAAACTTAGCCCTATTGAAAAATGTTTAGGTGTCCAGCAAGAGGTCCATAGTTTTTAATTTTTATCAAAAACTTTTTTAAGTGAGGTTGAAATATTTTATAAAATTTTTTTTATTTAATAAATTTGAAGAATAGGGGCTGAAATGAAAGTATAAATAAATATTACTCTAATGCAACGTTTAGGTCACCCGACTGCCTAAAATCGAAGAATTTTGACAAATTTAATTCTTTTTATAGTCCATGTAAGTTAAGGTCAATCAATGATGATGGGAACGACAAATCTAAGAATTGTTTTGTGACAAACATCTTTCGGAACCCCTGAAAAAAATTATTTTTTAAAGAAAATTATGAAGTTTAGACGTCTTGCTGGTGGCCTCGATTTTTGTTCTTCACTAGGGTATTTGACTGTATTAAAAATATGGCTTGTATTATAGTCATCCTAATAGATTACAGTTTAAGAAAACTATTTGTCATTACTTTTCAAAAAAATATGCTATATTTCTATTAAAAACCAAAATTAAAATTGAATTTTATTCACGTCCTATCACGTGATTGAAAACGCTCTGTAATTGGCTCAGTCTCCAGTGACGTCATTCGTTAGTACGCTTAGAGCGCGTTCGGTTTGTCAGGGTAGGGTCTCTCTCTTATATGCAGATAAGCGCCGTATAACGTTAGTCCGCCTATTATGCAGCGCGCCACTCTCACCGTACCCTACCAGATTCTCCGAACGCGCTCTTATGCTTCTCCCGTTTGAATTTAGTAGCACTAAAGTGTCATGTAAGCATAACTTTGTAGGTTAGGTTAGCCCTAACCTTAAGCTGTCAGATCAGATAATACCTGGTTCGAAAATACGATAGATAACTTATTCTAGTTAGTTTTACTTATGTCGAAGTAATCTTCACAACAAAAAACGCTTGTATTGGCCGCTATTTATTTCATTTGGATTTCTACGAGCCAACCACTTTCTTCGCAGTTTCAACTCTTGCGGAACAGCTACAAATAGTTTATCCGGAGTTTTTATTGACGTATTTCTGCATTGTGGATTTGTGCACTATTTATAACCCATTTTTATGTAGAAATTGTGAAAACAACACATCATACAACACAATTACCAAACAGCGACGATGCCGATGCTGACAGACCATATGGATATGGGCCGATTTGACATCTAGTATCGTGTGACGTCACACAACAGAAATTATCGTTTTGGCGGGACTTTTTGTTATTCAATTTCTAACGCTGATTTTTTCGCCTTTTTCGCTAATTATTGTTTTTGCTACTAAGATGACTGCATATTTATTTTTTTATCATCATTTATTGCCTAAAGTTTTTTATGCATTTATAACGAATATTGATTTATAAATTCATTAATTCATTAATATTCATTAATAAAATCGTATGGCCACATTGAATTTGTGAAAAAAATGTTTGTTTTTTTATTCGCTGTAATTTTACCTTTAGTTGAATTTACATGTCGCACACAGGCAATTTTGTATATGTGAGTTTCTTTTTTTTTGTTTTTTTTTTTTAAGTATTGAATAAACTACTATTGACACGATTTTTTAAATGATTTTGGGCTGTACCTATATTTGGCTCAGTTTTTTATTTTATACCAACAGCGCTTTGGAACTGGTACTTAAATACCATAGAATAAAATAATAATAGAATAGACATGATGGGCGTTTACTCTGACAACATTTTCGACAAACAATAAGAACAAACAAACTGCAAGTATAGCTACCAATATGTGTAATTGGTAGTGTAATTGGTGGTCATTTTACCACCTTTCATATATTTCGTATTGAGTAAATCAAATTCAGTTTTTTACTTTTTACTTTACAAATACTTGAAGAAATACCTTTGTAAATATTTCTGGTAAAAGCGCAAAGTGTAGAGTTACTATGACTTGCTTTTGAAGTTTCTTCGTTCGCTATAAATGTGCAAAATATACCAAAATCGCAGTTTTAAACTACATATTTAACTTACATATAGCAAAGTCGGCCAAGATGGAACTTTTGAGTTCGGATTCCTAATCAACACAAATAGAGCGACTGTTCACATTGCATTCATCAAAAATTGACTTATGTAGCCCATCAAATTTGTGTGGTACCGCTGAGTGATTTAAATATCAAAATCAGCAACATAAATTGGGAATTGCGATTTTAAAGACATGTTGACGATGTGATAAGTAAAGCGCAAATGTTAGTCGAATATTAAATTTGATAAAAAAATATGGGCATTAAACGCGTACTATATTTAAATTTATAATTACGGTAATTGCTACAGATTTTAGAATGTAGGTATCCAGTTTTTCCTCAACTTACACAGTCAATCCCAACACTGTAGGAAAATGACGACCTCATCTTGTGATATATCTTGGAATGTCAAAATCTGTGACCAACAATAATTAAAAATCATTTGACGTGAAGCTCAAAAATGTCCTTGAATCTTTTCACCGCAAGCATTGTAGCGTACTATCGAGGTGATGCTGTGGGTCCATAATTAACTTCATCAATTTAGGGGTCGATACCGCGGTGAATTTATCTTTCGTTCTGGAGGAGGACATCCGTATCGACGGATCGGTTACCCTCGTTAACAGCAGCTGACTAATGGCGGAAGCATTAGCGCTATCACCGCTTAAATAAGTCGATCCCACCGTATAATGGCTAGTTTTCCGGTTCCCCTATCTGACCGTTCCGAACGGCTTTTTCCAATTCCTCCTTTCTTTTTAAGTCGCCGCCGAGTCAATAATTAAATTGATACTGGGCGTGTTCCACTCCGGAGCCGACAGATAAACTTAATCCTTCGTTGTCCTTTTAATTTAGCTAAAATGTTGAAGAGATTGGATGGGAAATAGGAAACATCTGCGTCAATTATCCAAATCTTTTTTTGTTTGGAATATTTAGGAGTATTGTTATGTAGCATATACACTACGAAAGAGAATAGCTGATGGAAAATATAATAGGTACTTATATATAATGTCGATTCTTGATATGTAATAGATACCAGCACTACAAGGTTGATCATCAGAGAACCTGTTCAATAAAAACATAAATTATCTATGAATTGGAATATATGAAAATATATAGCACATTTGCAGCAAAAAAAAATCCGAAAATTGTTGATATCGCCATAATAAAACGTTGTAAACGTTGTCAACTTCTCAGTTATCTGATCTTTTAGCTGCTTTTGACTTCAGCTGTTTTAAGCGAAAGTCGGTAGCAGTGTTGTCAGATCTACTGTTTGATGTCATCTATTGGTCTAATTTCATTTCTTTGGTCTACTTTTGGTCTAATTTTATTACAAATTACTACTTTTCAATGTTCCCTGACTTAGGATAGGATATCTGCTAAGCTAAGCAACGACAATGTGGGTAGATTAGAAACAAAGAATTATTGAAAAATATTGAAATATGTATGTTAGAACGAAGGTTACACAAAAATTAAAATCTGGTTATTATGTCAATAATGATTAATATCTATTTTGTCAATACATCTCTCATCACTAAACTTCTGTATTTTTTATATACAGGATGTTCCTAAATATCATGTAAATACGAAAAGGGGTAATTCTTTGGCTTATTTAATGACTAAAAATTCATATAAACATAGGTCCGCAAACGCTTCGTTGCCGATCTACAGGGTTTTGAAATTTCAAGATTTTTTTAGTTTTTTCTTTATAGCTCTTGTATCCTAGTTTTAATTTTTAACAGTTGGTGGCGAATAAAATGTCAATATAAATACAAACAAAAGGTTATCTAAATCAAGCCAAGACATACTAGACCAATATTTAAAAAATTTTAATTTCATCTAGCGAAACACAGAAAAGCTTTTATTTCTTTTTCTCGATAACGGTGGTAAATACAAAAAAACTACAAAGGATTAAAATGCTTTAGAACAAAATATTTTGTATTTTAGAATCCACCACCTGTATACATCATTTTGCGTTTCAGGAATTTAAGTTATTCGTGAACGGGGTTTGTTTACTTGTTCTCTAATGGAAACTATTTTGCTTATTTTGGTTACACCAAGCGTGCCTTTTAATTTTTCAAAAATCATATTGAAGCGGCATATTTTCAAAATATCATTAAATCAGATATCAATTATTTTCTTGAATATAATAAAATATTTTTAGGTAGCTATCGGATGACAAACTTAAGAAAAATTGAATTGATTTTTTGTAAAAAAAATATACAGGGTGTTAGTAAATAAGTGCGACAAACTTCAGGGGGTGATTCTCCATGAAAAAATAATGACAGTTTGCTATATAAGCGTATGACCGCAAATGCTTCGTTATCTAAGATAAAGTGTTAAAGTTTTTCTTAAAAACAGACGATTGAATCTCGTCTGAGGGAGGACATTTACAAATTTTTTTGTAGCTTTGCGCCTATTGTATTAGTGTTATTTTCTGTTATTGTTTTAGTTTAAAGTTATTGTATTAAATAGTTCTTTAAAAAAATTGAGATTTTTAACATGTTTTATTTTTTTTTGCATAAAAGCGGTGCTCCTTGCAAAAAAAGGCAGAGAGAGATTTTTTGTCACAAATTGAACGAGGAATTCCAAAATGATTTTTAATTTGAAATATCCCAGTGGCGTACCATTTTTTTCTTTAAAAAAGGTGATATTATTACCCGTATGCGCGCCAATGATGAACATAAAATTCTTAATTGCATGTCAAAAAATGCGTAATAACTACCTCTTAAAACCCACTAAATTTCATTTGCATATCTCGACCGGTTTCAGAGCAAGTCAGTTTTTAAGACAAACTTTAACACCCCGTATCTCAGAAAACGAAGCATTTGCGTACATACGTTTATATAGCAGAATCACCCCCTGAAGTTTGTCGCACTTATTTACTAACACCCTGGATATCTATAAAAAAATACATTTACGTACAGTGCAAAATTCTTAACATAGAAAATAATTAATAGACTTTTGAATTTAGATGAAAAACAATTTCACAGATGTCTAATTACTTAGTTTGGCCAAAATACAATACTGGAAGCTTAAATGACTACCCAGACTAACATCAATGAAAAAGTAGATTGTGGATTATAGAATGAGGCTAATTTTTTAGTGAAATAAATATCTTTTTGTATTTTTGCGGGTTTCGCACTGGATTCCTCAAAAACTTGAGAAAACGTTGCAAATTTATTATGGCAAATTTAAAAAATTAAAATGTTACAACCCCCAAATATTTCGCTTTACGTTTATAAAAAAGATATGCAATTTAACGCTTTTTTTTAATTAAGAACCACTTTTCTCTGTATTCATATTAAACATTATTTTAGGTGATCTTTCACTCCATTCAACCCTTATCATTCGGCGAAGGGACAGAACTGGACTCAATACATGCGTTCATGAGGCACATACAAAAATGGTTCTTAATCTTGACCATACACTTTGTCCCATATAATGCAAAATAATGTACAAAATTACAGTATAATTTACCTGAAAGTTTCAGAGGTATATCTGGCAAGTTTTTTGAAAACATGACCACAACTTACAGGACAACTAGTATGTTATAATTGGCTGTATGTTATATACGTAAGTGTCTCAAATAAATTTTCAAAGCATGCATGCACTAACTAAATATACCATGTATTAGATTATATTTGGAACTTCATCACATCGGTAAACCCTCTCATATAAATTTATAGATTTTCCTACGCGACCCGAAAAGAGAATGGTGAGAAACAGCCTTTCATAAATTGATTTTCCCGGGTGAAAGGACCAAAAGGATCTGTACGGACACATTGACGCGTTAAATCTGTTCCAGCCCTATTGTATACCGCGACAATATTGTCGACTTTTTGATCCGATTTGTCAGATAGTTCTGTGGGTGGGTCAGGAAGCTCTGATCCTTTTTCTATATCGCATCCAGTCCGCCACTCATATACTCCTCAACCACCCATAGACCAAGATACAAAAACCCATCTGGACCACTGCACACGATGGCCAATATAATCCGATTTTCTTTCGAACCTCGCCGGACATAATGACGAAAATAACACATGTGACAGCATACGTGGCCGTTTCGCCTCTCTGCGAAGGGTGTCTTACTGTCAACGTGACAATTGTTCGCCGTTGTTGCGCGTTTTGCGGATCCGCTCGGCTGGAAAAGGCGCAGTCCCCATATAGAGAGGATAAGCGCATTACGTTTGAGGGACCCTGCTCCAAATAAACAGCACTGGTTCTATGTGATTGTGTAAATGAATTGGCGAACTGTGGACAACTGACGTGAAGTTGTACCGGCTCTATTTTTGAAATGTTGCTCTTGAGCTAATCCATGTCAGATCGATGGTTAACAAATTTCTTTCCGGTCGGAAGCCTTATTGTATGGCTTGCCATTCGATTTTGTTGTTAGGGCGTAAGCCTGTTAAGATCAGACCTCCGGGAAGGTGACAGGTAGAGGGTTATTTGAATTGAAGAAAGACCACCAGTTCTGGTGTTGGGTTATTCACATAAACTATGAAGCAAAGCTCACAGGTTTGGGTCATGTTTACATAAGTGAGATATGATCATAATCCGGTCCGACATGGTTAATTTACGTTTAGGTAATGGTTATCCTTTGAATAGCTCTTAAGACAATCTGCTTCGTCGGTGCAATTTTCTGTGCGCAAGAGAACGCTGTGGAAATGTATGTCCTTTTTTGGCTAAATTCTAAAAGATGAAACTACCATTTTTGAATATTAGGCAAAAATTTTAGACACTTCGTTTGAGGAACACAAGTTTTTGAATGCCTACTAAAAGAGACTAACATGGAAAGATTTTTTTTTCATAAAAAATATACAAGATTTTTGTAAAATTACTATCCACGATTATACAGTATTGCTTTGCAATATAACGTCTGAGATTGGGAGTCCAAGAAATGGTGTATGTTCCTTTCTTCAGCATCCGAATTTTGTCCTCAGTCACCTGATGTTTTGTTGTATCTTTTGGTCAAAACCCTGCACTTTTTTTGCCTTGCTTATGGCAAGTATTTATTTGTAGTACTTACTGTAGACTAAACTATTTGCTTGTGTTTTCTTAGTCTGATGTTTTGTAAAACGGGTCTCAGCAGATTGCTTGTGAAATATTGTCCCATTAATAAACATACCTATTTGTCTAAATGTCAGCATAAAAAAAGACTAAATGTTCCCTGTCAGTGAGAAATCAAAGCTTTGAGAAATTTTGTAAACTTTTCTTGTTAGACACAGTTGTTTACAGTTGTCGAGTAAAATGTAAGTATGCAATTTGTGTTCAATGATATGTTAAATTACAAAAGATGAAAATGTCTGGTTTATGTATCAGACAAGATTGTATAACGAATAAAGATTTGAAATAAATCGGATTGGCATTTGGCTGACTCACCGTTTTTTTTTTATTTTTAAAACAACATCTGAAGACAACCTCATACAAGTTAGTTGTGGCGATGCCGATACTTGATGTTTGGGTTGAGGAGCAGTTATGTTATTTTATTTCCAAATTCCAGTGCTGCTAACTTCGTATCGATGCACTGTATTGAACTCGAATGCGAATTTTTGAGAATTATGCATGAAGTCGATAATTTCTCTATCACGAGATGTTTAGCATCTTTATCTGTAACAGATCAAGGATATTTGTGTCCACCAGGGCTGTGGAGTCGGAGTCGGAGTCGTGGAGTCGGAGCCGGAGTTCAGACAAATTTCAGAGGAGTCGGAGTCGGAGACGGAAAAAATGTACCGACTCTGACTTCGAGTCCAGGTTTAATTATTGTGGAAAAAACATGCGAGATGGACGTTGCCTCAGTAGACAATAAACAAATATAACCAAATATTCTATGTCTTTTACAAAGTACCTACATACTTACATACATATGTAAATAATCAAATTACAAAACACACTTTCCAAACGAAAGTGAAGACGATTAACTAAAGTATTCTGTCAAACGCTAATGATCTGACAATACTGTCAATTGAATCAAAATATCTGTGGAATCCTGGCAAACTAGTTTTAATGCAGACACGAGCGATCTCGATGAAATAGAATGTTTGATGTGTGTAGTCGGGTTAGCGCTAGTTTCTACCTTTGTCAAAAATATTCAGGGGACAAAATGATATATTTCCGTTAAAATCTAAATTTCTTCTTTGACACTTTTACAATACTTTGTCATACTATGTATGATAAAGTAAAATGAAATTTGAACAAGATAGTTAAAATGAGAGTGAGAAGTAGGGCCGTAGTTCAATGTAGTACGAGTCATTTATGCCATTAACGTCATTTATTCAAAAGTTATAGCTGTAGCCATAAATATGATTATTTTCAGCTTTGAAAATAATTAAAAATGATTTAAGGGCATCTTTGTAGGCGAATTAGCTATTGTGTTCCTCTCAAACTATGTTATAAGCGTATTTGGACTTTATTTTGTTTTTATTCGATTAAATTTTATTTCGTATTACACACTGTGTCTTATGGGAGCTTTTGTTATTATTAGAGATAGAAAGTCGGTTAAATGTACAAAGTCGGCACGATTTGTATGTTATCTAATGAGGAAACTGTTTAATACTTACTGATTTCAGAGATATTTTGAATAAACAAAGAAATTACATTTTATAAACATGTAGTCATAATTTTTTTATTTGTGGTCCGATCAATAGGTCTTTTAGTCTTTTAGTATCAGTTTAAATAGTTTTGCCAACAAATTTGCTGGACACAAATAACTGTTTTTCTTAAGGGTTCAGCATTTGTTTGTGAGTAATTTGATATGCACAAGCCATATGTTTAATACAATCAAAATACTCGAATAGAAATTTAATTCATTAGATTTGTTTCTTTTTTTTCCTGGTAGTGCTTTTGTTTTCACAACAAATTTAATATTGCGCGGTTGTACTATTCTGTGTCAAATTTGTTATTATATATATGTAAGATTTTTATTACACAGAGTTATTTGAATATATTTTTGAAATCAATTTTTTTGGAGTCGGAGTCGGTCCACGAAAAATATCTGGAGTCGGAGTCGGAGTCGAGAATTTTTTTACCGACTCCACAGCCCTAATGTCCACACAAAAAAAGGTTAACCCAAAAGGGAAATTTCACATTTTTCTTTGTGTTTAATTCAATATTATTTACTACTTTCAAATTTTAAAAAGTAACGATACCTAGAAGATTCTGCAGTGACAGCTGTCTGTCAAGCAGCTCGTTAAGACATCAATCTTTAGTGGCAGATCATCGTCGCCGATGATGAACTGAAAACTGAAAACCCAATAAACTTGTTCTGCAGTGTGATAAACTACTTTAAACTTACAGCTACATATTTTACAGTTAAACATTGTTACTTACCTCACTTACCTGTTACACGCCGCGCTCAAAACACCTGATCGAACGTGCATGTATTTAGGCATCACTATAACAACAACTTTGCTATTATATTAGTAAAATCACAAGGTACATTGTTAGTTTACGATTTCTACACACATTTCTAAACATAATTGGACTTTCACAGCCATTTTTCTCAGTGTAGGCTGATGAACTGATGAACCTTCAGAATTGTCGAAATGTTCAACTCTTACTTTACTTAATCATGAGCAGCTGGGTTCTAGTTGTACAGCGTTGCTCCACTGACTTTAGGAGGACCGCTGCCCGTCGGAAGAGATGTTTGTCCCGGTAATCAATTTAACTACTGTTGTATCCAGTATGGCAGTAAAGCAGTGAGGAAAACCATCATACATATTTTTAAAATTATTTTTTCAATATTTACTTAAAAACAAACAACTGTGGAGTGCAACTGCTTTATAACACCTGATACCAGAAATGCCACCATTACAATCAAAGATTTACTGAAGGCTCATTTAAATACAAAAACAATCAATTAACAATATTTCCAGGGACAAAATAGACCCCACAATAACCACTAAATTGTCGTAACTTATCGCCCACCAACACACAATGAAATAATAGTTCCCTTAACCCATTTCAGCGATAACGCATCACATTCCTCTATGCATTAGTTCGCAGCGTAAGTGTGGAGGAGAGCTGGTGCATCTTTCCTTCTGTTACAAAA
Organism: Aphodius sticticus; assembly: GCA_963966075.1. Lineage (NCBI taxonomy): Eukaryota > Metazoa > Arthropoda > Insecta > Coleoptera > Scarabaeidae > Aphodius > Aphodius sticticus. The sequence continues at coordinate 15,370,870 of OZ014506.1, forward strand.
CAGTAGCACCAGCGCCTGGAGAAATACGATTCTTTTCACGTCCGAGTCCTTATCGCTTCTTCATTTCTTTGTGCACGTCTACCGGATAGTCGAACACGCCGTTTATCTACCAGAATAATTCATGTTTATATATTACGGGCGAAGGATGGTGTGCTCTTCGGCCCTTTGTGGGTCGCATCACGTAGAACCGGTAGCTGGAGAAGATAGAGGCCCACCAACACAAGAATGGTCGGACAATTGTGTCTTATTAGGCAGCATAACTAAACGACATGTGTACAATAACAAGATCCATCTCGTCCGGGCGCAGATATAATAACAAGATGACCAACTTAAGCGCATTATTATTATTATTATGATTATGTGGAGCGCCGTGGCTCGGTGGTAGGTTGGGTTGGCAGCAGTGGCGAACGGAGCGTATACCTATACAGGTGTAGTGGCCTGCATTAACATCACAAAGTCCCATGCAAAGCAGCAGTTGATTGTCGTTTAGATAGCTGACCCTGGTCAGTGAGAAGGAGTTAACCGCTCGCTGTTCTTTTGTTTAGATGAAATCGAGACCTGTGTGATTTACCAAGTGCGCGGCCATAAACCTATTCCACTTTTTCCAGACGCTACTTTTGTTCGCCTCAAGCGTTGTTCACACCGAACGACCGATGTCATTTTTTATGTCTCATTGTGGGATACACTTTTTATGTTTGTTTTTCGATTTGTTTCACTTGTCATAACTACTTCGAAATTTTCATTGAATTTCATCATTTATTCACTTTGTCAAGTATTTTTGTTCATTATCGGTGTTCAATATACCTACAAGCAGCAAGGGCTTTACATTATATGTGGACTACAGGTTACTGTGCACAACTACAATGTTGTGTATCCATTGTTGGGTGTTGGCCTACCAACTTTCCCTGTTCATGTTTTAGAGGTCCTCCTGTATAATCTCCTTCCATTTTATCCTAGGTATCTCATCTCTTTTACTGCTGGTTGGTCACCTACATATAGTTTCCTGTAAGCTGAACATCCAGTGCAGTTTCTGAGTGGTATTTTCATCTTGAATATGACAAAACCGAAGTACGAAAATAATTAATTACACAATAGCACTTGAATTTTTGCAAGCATATCTTTGAAAAATTTCCAGAAGTTAATTAAGAAAAGTTTAAAAAATGTATATACCGGTAAATAAACACATAATAGGTGACAACCTCAAAGTTCATTGAAAATAATAAGATTCATAATGAGCCTTAAAGGAATTCTGCAAACAAAACTCGAAAATACAAATTTGTGAGAATTTCAGAACCAACCAATAGCAACCAATATCAAGTATTTTGACTTTGTACAACGATTTTTTGGTAAGAAATGGTATGATCTTTTAGAACAGAAGAAGACGATTTAGATCATTGTTTGGATTCATTACTCTCATTGAAAAGTACAGCGCACAGAAAGGTACACATAAAAGTGGTGAATACCATTGTAAATTCAAGTTTTTGTCAAACTTGCAGTATTTGGAAAAGGAAAACTATAGCAGCTGACGAATATAAACAACAACATAAGTTCTGTTTGTCCTGATCCAACCAGTTGCTGTAAGTGGCATATAGTCAAAGCTGGTAGAACACTGGATAAGTTCACTATTAACCACCGCCTGACGACAAAGTGTTAACAACAATAAAGACCATTTATGAATAACTGATACCAGAGGATTTTGTTTTAAATTGAATTTTGAAAATGTTGGTGATGGGTATTACCAAACTGGATGGAACCAACGCTGAAATATATCCAAACGCACGAGATCAAAACTATATCAATCGATCGGAACTTCGAGCGTCGAACGCACGGAGAGAAGAAAAATCAGCTGATAAAAGCAAGAAGAACGTTCTCTCTATGGCCCTGGGATAGCTGAGTAAGTATTAAGTTTTGCATAGAAATGTTTTTTGACAATTTTGCTCGCTGCTATAGCCACATTCATACTGATATTTTTTGTTGTTTTATTTGTTTCAGGTGACTAGAACAGCTTCCAGTGTGGTAACACTTCCACAATCCTTTTGAAAAGCCGACTCCTCAGGACCGTATTAAATAATTTTGTCATTATCTTGTTCTCTTATCGGTTTTATTTTTGGAAATATCATACGTGTTGATGTTTTGCAATATACAGTGCTTCCCAATAGTAACGGATAAATTCTATAAAATCTTAAATACCTACAAATATTTCAGAAAAGTGCTCTTACACATCGTTTAAATTACTATCCTGACATATACTTTTCAGCCCGCCACCCTTTGACCCCTAAGGGGTGGTAACCCCAACTTAAAAAATTTAAATGGCAAAGTTCCCCTTGCGATACCTTAATTGATAGATTTCTTTATTCTGAATACAACGAAAAAAAAATTATCAAAATCGGTTGATGAATAACGGCGATATTTACCAAAATGTATTCAAAGAAGAGCGTCAACATTCGAGTAGGCGCTGTTAAAGCGGGCATAGCAATATCATCAAAACAATTGCAACACAGCCTACTACAGACGGTGCAACGGGTGCAATGAGGTTTAGATGTGTGCCTGCTGTCAAGTATTTATGTATAGAGGCGCTGTTGACGACCGTAGAAATCGGTATCCACTGTACTCTAAGTTATAGAAGTAGTCATAGATGGTGGTAAACACAATCGACATTATTTCTGATACTTGTGCTTCACAGAAATCAACTAAAGGCGTTGTGCGCAGGTTTGCAGGTTATGTCAAACACAATTGAGAGTTTTTCGTGATTGAAGAAATATGTAGTAGCAAAATGAGACTTACTGAAACCGAAAGAATCGAAGTTTTAATGATGTTTGGGTTTGGAGATAGAAGCGATTAATTTCTGAAGCGACCTCCACAAGGGTTGAATGTGGATTTTCTTGCACCATTAAAATAGTATCCAATTGTCGGTTTTCATTTAAGGCCAATGGACGTCCTGCCTTAGGCTTATCCCGTACATGACCGATATCGCGAAATTTTTTTTCGATTCGATGCGATATTGGCGGACGATCCGGGTGCGTTTCATTGAACAAAACACGAACTTCTTCATGCGTCCGGCTTTTATCTCCAAACCCAATCATCATTGAAACTACGATTCTTTCGGTTTCAGTAAGTCTCTTTTTCAGTAAGTCTCTCTTTTGCTACTATTTCTTTAATAACGAAAAACTCTGAATTGTGTTTGACATAACCTGCAAACGTGCGCACAACGCCTTTAGTTGATTTCTGTGAAGCACCAGTGTCAGAAATAATGTCGACTGCGTTTAGCACCATCTATGACTGCTTCTGTAAGTTAGGGTACAGTGGATACCGGTTTCTACGGTCCTAAACAGCGCCTCTACTTTAATACTTGACAGCAGGCATACATCTAAACCTCATTGCACCATCTGTAGTAGTCTGTGTTGCAATTGTTTTAACGATATTGCTATGCACGCTTCAACAGCGCCTACTCGACTATTGGCGCTCGTTTTTGAATACATTTTGGTAAATATCGCCTTTAATTATCAACCGATTTTGATGATTTTTTTCCCGCTGTACTCAGAATAGAAAAATCTATCAATTGACGTAACGCAAGGGGTACTTTGAATTTATAAAGTTGGGGTTACCACCCCTTCGGGGTGAAGGGGTGGGGGGCTGAGAAGTATAGTATAGTATCAGGATAGTAATTTAAAAATAAAAATCGACGTGTCAGAACATATTTCTGAAATATTTTTATTTAAGATTTTATAGAATTTATCCGTTATTTTTGGGAAGCACTGTATATGGAATTGCAAGCATATTACTTTTGGTGATTTTTTATTTCTTCCTGAAATGAGTGGTTGATAACGTAGTTGTTGGAGTGGATTCTGGGTCAAAACCGTAGGGTCTGGTATTTTGCAAATGTTTGAATTGCGCCATGCATTTATCATATACCTTGACCAGGTTGTGCAATTCCAGAAGAACCATTACGATTGCGACTACCGACCACAATTTCTGCTTCATTGTTGTGTAATAATTCCTCATCATCGCCATCTATAAGCAAATCACCTATTATTTACCTTATTGTCGTCCGGAAATATATATTTTTTGTTTCTTTTTAACTTGTTTGCTGCTTCCTGATAATATTTGATTGCGACTATTAATTTACAAGGCGCGAAGAAAGATATTTACTTCTCTTCGCTGTATTAACTTTCAACTTCAACGTCGCTTATATCATCATACGGGTACGGGCCGAGGGCCGAGCGCTCACGAGACATACCGACGTCACGTCGTGACGTACTACGCGGTGTCCCAAAATTAAATACTTTTTTCTGTACATTTTTCTTCACTCGCGCTCATGTTCAAACCATTTGCGATAAAAAAATCCATAAGGATAAAAAAAGTTCTTGAAAGTGTACTAAATTCAATTCAAGTTATTCCATAAGACTTTTAGACAAAAGAAGAACCATTACTAATCGAAGCCTAACAATGCGGGTCGAGTATACACTAGCTAGTATACTAGCATACAGCTAACATACACTATGTAAACACGACTTGACTGGTACCTGCACAATTCTAAAACGGACGTAGTCAGAGCAACAATATCTTTAATTGGGTGCTAATTTATCAACTTAACCAACCTACATAGCCCTACTATACATACGGGTATTTATTACCCAGTACGATTGTAATTTATAGATGAACATTTGCATGTTTCCATAATTCGTTCAGCTTGTAGGGGAAGTGTAGAACTACATAAGTTACAAGAGCAGATAAATGACAGGAAGATTGTAATTATGATTACAATTAGTTATTTATGGGCAATTTTGTAATTAATTCTTGTTCATTAGCATTGGTAAGTCAATAACTGGCTTAGGTATACTTCAAAACATGAAATACGACCAAGTGAATATGAAAAAATCTTGTTGTACGACCCTAGAGTTAGACTAAAAGACCAGTTGCAAAACTTATGATAATACCTGTACAAAATTAACACAAACACAAGTAAACTTAAAATATAATGTAATGTTATAAGCACGAGCGAGCAAGGTATACATTACAATGGTTTATCAAACCAAAGTATCTAACAAGGACACCATAATGTAACATAAGGCGCTAGAGTACGCTTACACCATGAAATAAATACAATTAAACTTAATATAAGTGCTGAATTTATACGTCATATCTCTTCCATATCTTTATACACTTCCTCGACATTTCTGGAAAATGTGTGTATAACTCGCTGTTATTTGTAGTTAGATTATGCGTCCCGCATTTGTAGGTTGAGATCGTTCAACATGAAAGTTGTGATAATATTACCCACCATGAGTATAAACAGTAACAAGAATTATGTACATTATTTATAGAATGAACACGTGTTGGGAACTGGAGGGATTTAAAGCCACTTATGCGAGTTTTATTGCGAAGAAAATACGCTTTATAGCTTTAATTAGGTCGTGAATAATCGGATAAAAGTTGTGTTGAAGAGGAATAATCCGCTATTATATAGCAAATTAAAAATAAACCTAGTATAATAAAGTACATTCTTTACAAGTAACCTAATTACAAGAAATGTTTTTCACTAGAATATTGCATACATGACAAAGGACGTAATAAATCATCATTCTTTTCTAAATAAACAAATGTACATTTGCATTATTTTCTACATAGCGACATATCTTTTATTTTTTATATTTTGACAGTTATTGCAACAAGCACGCTGGTGCGTCAATACACTGATGGAAGGTGTTGTTGTTATCGTAAAATTGATCATTAACAATTCTTACTAATTCCCAGAATAAACAAATAAAACCTTTAATTTTATTGTCATGTCAACCGGTAAAACAAAGCATATTTGTTGTTGTCATATATCGTACAAATCCTGGCTATTTTGTTATTTATTGCCTTTTGAATCTCGCTCACAACAAGTTTTTGATAAGATGTACAGTGACGACTGTGTAGTACCTATTCCTTTGAAAACTAATTATTTTAGCAATCGTTTAAGAATGTTTCAACCGAGTGAGAAAACTAAATGTTGTATTGAAATAATGCACATTGTCAGTCATTTCGCTCTTAAGGTGCGTTTTCACAACAGCAAATGAGGAGCAAATATGCAAAACCTGTTAAACCTTTGTTTCGGTGGTACTCTATCGATACACGATACACGGTTAGATGCAAGTAAATTCGTTTTTTACAATACATAATCAAGCCTGAAATAATATATCTTCAACAATATGCAGGGCGAATTTATACAAATGTTGTTTGTGGCCCATCATTTTCTAGACCAAAAAATTTTATCACGCAATAACTAAAACCACTGCTAGATGCTGATGTAATGAAAAATTGCTAATTGAAATGTCCCATAAGTTCATTTAATTAAAATTGTCCTATATCTATTTTTACTAGCTTTTGTAATATTTGCAACTTAAAGAGTACCATGCTATTTAGTATCATTAAATGTTTTACAAAGTTACCCAAGCTTTATTTATTTATTTAGCCAAATTTATGTATTTTTTTGGAATGTCAAAGGTTTATATAATAAAATAAAATACGCAGCAAAAACGTCTTTTCCTTTGTAATAGGTTTTAATTGCTTAGGTACCGGTTTCGTTTTTATAAAAACATCTTCAGCCTAAATCTACAAAAAGAATAGTGGTGGTAATGTAATAAATAAATAATTTAACAGTACTCACAGTCAGGTAATTAAAAACATTAAGAACAATAAAGAACACGTATGCCATGTGTGAAAGACGAGGACATTTGACACACGGCTGGAAGTTAGCAAGAGGAATGGCTGAAAATTGGTATAAGGTAGACAACTTAACATTCAAAAATTTCAAAATTATTGTAAAGTGAACATGAATAAAGGTTTTTGTTGAAAGTCTAATTGATCATTTAGTAAGGTGATGTTGTGGTTTCTTCTATGCTTTTCTATTTCAAGTTGTTCCAATAAATCTAATTTGTAGTTTTTATTACATTTGTGAAGTAATGTAGGTTCATTGTATTTGATACAATGACCTGTTGAAATTTTATGCTCATAAGTGTTAGAAGAAGTTTTATATTTATGTTCTGCCATCCGTTTTGCCAACTTCCTTTCGGCTTGACCAACATACAGCATCACAATTAGAGCATTCGACTGAGTAGACTCCAGACTGATCCATAACTGATTTACGGGTTTTGAAATTTGCTAGTAACTTGTAAATGGTATTACTGCTGTTAAAAGCAGGATAAATGTTGAATTTCGGTAAGATTTTGTTAAGTTTCAAATTGACATTATTGTAAGTGAGCGGTTTGTATAATATTTTCTCAGGTATTTTTTCAGATATGTAAAGTGGGTCAGAAGTGCTTAAGATTTGTTGTAAACGACGGTTGATATGTTTAATAGGGAAAGAATTGTTTGATAGAAGGTTATAAATGTAGTTTAATTCATCGATTCTGGAGTGGTAATTGAGTGGATATGTTAAGCAACGATTGAAGAGAAAACGAAAAGATGCCATGCGCTGGGGAAAAGGATGAGATGAGTTATATGGGATTATGGTAGGAACTGTAGTGGGCTTTCTATATATATTGTATTTACTGATATTGTTACGATTTGTTAAGGATAAATGTAAAAAGTTTAAAGTTTCATTGTTTTCGATCTCAAGAGTAAATTTAAGGTTGTTGTGAAGGTTGTTAATAAAAGCCAAGAAACTATTAAGGCTCAGCTCATCACCCCTCCACACGCAAAAGACATCATCGACATCTCAATTTATGTATGTTTCCCATTTTTGCAAACGTACAGCGAACCTACCGGAGACCTAGAACTTTCAGTTGTACCCCGAAGTAAACGGTGTACATTTAGAGGGATTCTCGTGAAAATTTATCATTTGTGACAATAATGCGCAAACGCTCATACAAAAAACAAACATGAAGCGCTAAAACCTGAATTGATGAGCAACGTTTGTGAACGTTTCAGTACAAAAAACAACCAACAATTTCTACTTACTGTCATTTTTAATTGATTTAAAATATGATATTTTTCTAATTCAAAATTGGGATAATATGAATCATTTTGGTAGTAATTTGAAGTTTTTAGGGGCCAGGTTCGTACGACATACGATTGCAAAAATTGCAAAATATACGGAAATAAATTCATATAAAATTGTTAATATGTTGACAACAGTGATACTTTGTATGGGGCCAATTGTGGTAAAATATGTTCTAAATTACCTCTTCTATCACCTCTTAAACACTTTACCTCAAACTACCAAATACCCTGTATAGAGAGCAGTATTGATGTTCGCACTTAAACTACATACAGGATGCTCCATTCAAATCTCAAAAAAAGTCCATTTAAAAATGTTAAAAATGAATACGTGGTAGGAACAACTTGTATAACACATTCATTTTTTTTTCACTATAAGCATCTACCTACTGGTTTACGACAAAGTTGTAAGATAATATCTGCAAAACTGTAGTTTTCACGTAGTTTTTAAGATTGGTCTGTTGCCATTTTTTGACAAACAACAGAATATCTTCGAAACTGCTCACTTCACAGAGGTACGATTTGATACAGATGGAAAAACAACTTCTTTACTAGTCTTAACATGGTATGATTACATACATAGCATTCCATTGAAAAACACCTATCATGCCTGTATAAGTGAAAATAAATTTATAGAAATGATGGGCCAAATAACTTTAGTGGCTGTGCACATAGGAATAAAGAAACTACATTTTTGTTTGCTGAACTTTCATATTTTTTATGCATATCAGATCAGATTGTCAGGTGTTGCGCAACCGTGTACAGGTTTTGGGTTGAAGTCATCAGGTGTTGGATTGAACGCACATGTATTGCGAAAACTGATTACAGCTCTGCCATTTTTGCCAATCTGATAACTTAATTAAATCTCATAAAACTTACAGTTAAACCAATTAAGAAAATAAAATTTTCATTCCTTCCACATACCGATAAGTGATTTTTTCACTGAAATTGAGCAATAACAGTTTACAGTGATTCGTTTATGGCGTGATCCGATCTCGTTATTCAGTAGCACTAGCAAGAGTCTGGCCCGCGGACTTATTTAGCGAGTTCAATTAAAATGAGGTGACTATCATCGCCGGCCCGTTTTACGATCTCCAGCGTCATAATTTATATGATCGGCGAATCACGTACACGGCAACTTTACGGTGTTTATTAATTCAGGGATTAGTAACGCCACATAACTTAATTATGCGTTCTCCTTTTTCAACAGGGGCACCACGTACACTACACGATGCCCCGTCTCTTATCTCTTGCCGCGCTACAAGAAAATACAATTAATAATGGAACCGAGATGCGCGCGCTATTTTTATTATGGCCCCTCTATTATTTATGTATACACTTTACACTTTGTGTATGTATGTACTTCAAGTTTGTTTCCTGTTAAACGGTTGTATAAATTACAATACGTATCGGATGACCATCTGCTTCTATACACTCTTAACCGCTGGTATTCTTAACCATTCTGGATTGTTCATCATGTTCATTAATATTCAGTCTTTAACACTCACTCAACAACTCAGAAAAGAGATTAAAGAACTAAAAAGATGAGAAGAAGAACAATTATCATTCCACCAATCAGAAAGCTGATGGATGCTGGAACTGGATTAACAAACAAAACTCATCATGGAGAAAATGAAGAAGATGCAGAGATGATGACATGCTTGTGGAGGAGAATAAACAAGAAAGGAAGGAAATCGTGCTTACCACACCTACAGATAAGAACGTAATTAAAAACAAATCTAATCCCAAAAAGCACCAGAACATGAATTGATATCTTGAAAGGTACTTAAGCAGGTTGCAAATTTAGCCTAAAAACGCTACCTTCAGACTTACGGTATGTGCCCCAAATGTGGAAGGCGGCAGAGGTCATCACAATACTGAAGGCTTGTATCACCTAGCTCCTCAACGTAACTGGGTTGATAAAAATAGTGCACCTTTTAAGTGTTACAGATCAGGACCAACTAAGATACATCAATTCATTCGGTTACTCAGTAGTCAATGATGAGTAGTAGTCATTGTAATGCACAAACATTGGATTATTCTTCAGAAATATTTTACTGCTGAGGAGACATCACGTCATCAACTTCACACCACCCCCTCGTGTGTCGCCTTCTTCTCTATCTGTAATTGTAGATAAATAAAATGTATGCTGGTGGACAAACTGTTTAACGTAAATTCGATTCCTGACCGGGACGACATGGGTTTTGTTATTAAAACGCTGGTCGGGTTACGGTTAGTCACCAGACAATTCCTGGCCTGAGCAGGGTTCAAATCTGCGAGTCTGGAATCATATTCATACGATATTCATACGACAAGAACCTTACGATATACTTGTGGAAGATCAGTTGATTCTTTTTCATCGTCATTGTCATCATGTCATTCCCTTTGGTTCTGTCTGTGTACTCGGTTTATGTTTAAGTTATATTTTACATTTTCTTTAAGAATGTAGTTGAAAAGGATTGAGTATTCGGACATACCGTAATGACTAATGAAATATAAAGAAGACAATATGTCATTGTCCTGATACAAGAGTAGCTTGTGCATTGTGCTAGGTATACACAAAATATCATTCGCTTTTTATATTTTCAAAGAATATTGATCTGCTAAAGGTATGATTTTGAGAGATGGTGATAACATTTAAATGGGTTCATTCAAAAATCTGTACTTTTCTTCCAATTATTTCACCTGACCCGTCAATTTATCGAAATTTTTAAAAACTTGCAGAGAAATATTGTTTGTGATGCAATATAATGTATACAATATTATGCAATATATTTTATTTACTGCTTTCCCGATAGAAAACTATGAAAACAAATTTTGTATGTTCTATCCGGCTGGGAATCTAGCCAATTGATTTCCAATAATAGAATTTCCTGTCTTGCGCATCTTCGTTTCTTTACTATAAAAAAAGTAGTTACTGATGATTACAAGATTTATTTAATTTTATGTCACGATCCATTCATTATTGTTAGAAAAATAGAAATTTGATAATAATAATTATAACCAATTTGACTACATACAATCCACAATAAAAATCGTTTTTAACAGATTAAATATTATATTACTAATACGTAGCTTTGACTGTAAAATAAACTATGTATTTAAGTATTCAAAAAGTAAAATACGCTGTTTTTCATAAATAGAAAATATCCCAGTAACTATTTTCTGGATGCGGCTGGCTCATTTTCTTACGAAGAATCCGTTCCCCTTAAATTCCACACGCACAACACGTAAACGTTCTGAGACTTTTTTTCAGCTATTAGTTTCAGCAATCCTAAAGGCAATACACCAAACTAAAAATAAAAACATAAAATTGACCGATTTTGCAATTTTTGTTACGGAGAACACATTTTAAAACTGAGAAAACTACCGCATAATTCAACACCTTCCTCAATAAGTGAACAATCAATATCAATATATTATATTAATATTTAACATGCGCTTTTCACACAAAACTTTACTTCCACTCAAAACTTCTTTGAGAATATGAACCAGCCATATTTTAACACGTAGCGTTGATACAATAACAATTAATTCATAGACATTACCATAACAAGTAATGCACTTTTATCTATAATTTGATGTATGGATGCTTGTTTTGTCGGACGTACTAGCTCTAATAAGTCTTCTTAAGAGGGCAAAGTATTTATGGCAGACATTTCTATGCTAACCAAATTATTAGCTTGTTGGGTGGTGTCTTGGAAATTCTGTATAATTCAAACGCGTTAAAGAAAAGCGGGGTACAATTTGGAAATTACAGGAATAACACTTCTGCTTTTGGTTCTGATTCTGGACGTTCTTTTTTTTAATCTGAATATTTATTTTCATCTAGTGTCAATTCATAATTTCTGCCATTAGATTCAGAGAGAGATTCAAATGTATCCAGTTTTTTCGTTTACATCTCAAGTTGTGTGATAATTACCTGTAGCGTTTAAGCAGTTCCTTTTATAATACAGTAATCATTCCTGCCAAACAACCAATCATAAGTAGCTTTTTAACAATATTATATCTCTCATTATGTGATTAAACATAACAACATAATAATAACTCTGTATTCATAGACTCTATTCCTATTCTACGAACTGCTCCGAATACGGTATGCAAATCTTAAAGTTTGAAGGTTGCATTTTTTGGTGTAGACAAAGCAAGACGTTGATGAGAAATTTTTGATGTGAAATTTAGGATAATTGTTTCTTCATGTATTTGCAACTTTCTGCCAGGTACTGTATAGTAGGAAGTTTAGTTAATTCTGTGGAAAATTTTTAGGAAACCGATGTACTGCATCCTATTATAGAATATAGAGCATCAATTCCCGACAAAGTAGTTTGCGGCATTTTGTATTAACCGTACAGTTTTATGTTTTATGCCATGCTATCCCATGCTATCCTACTATCCTCAACCCAATTAACCAAACTAATATAACGCCATTTCCAGATGAATTCTTCAAGTATAGAATCAACAAAACCCTTATTTTACAGTTGTTTATCTTGATAACCTTCGTTTGCATTCTTCCTCAATAGCATCCCCTTTCGATCTCTAGACTTTTTTGTTTGGTGATCACAAAAGAGTTACAGGACCGCAAATTTCACCGTTCAGGCGTTCAGAGATGACGAGATAAATGGTTGGCTGGTGTCGCACCCAGACACCTCGCCGTGGAGCGAAACACAGCAGCGGAGGTGGTTGTTGCTGTATGGCCAGTAGATGTGATATCAAAGGAATGATAATCCGTGAATGGGTGAGACGTAACGAGCCACTACCGGTCCCATCCGTCACCGGACCACCAGGTAGCGGGCATAAAATTATACTAAATCGTGCGTCCGTCCGCTACGGTCCATTCACGTGGATATATATGAGAATTCGTGTGTAGATATGAGGCTATTGTTAACGGATTATCGCCGTTGCCCTGCTACCAGTCTTGTACGCCGGAATATGCGTTAACACGGAGAACTCTATTTCTCCAATCAGTGTGCATGTTTTCGATTTGTCGAACGAATAAAGTTAGGAAATATTTATATTAAGAGATTACCTTTGCTTGCTGTTGTTGAGGGATTATTAAAAATTGGCCAAATAAGGATCGGAAATATGATGTCTCTATAGAGATACTACAAAGTTGAATATTGTAAAAGGCAGACAAAATCTTCAATTGATTTTGATATTCTGAGTAGGTACATATTTAGATGATTGTGTTACGACTTGGATTTGAACCAAGCACTTTAAGTAAAGCCCATTCTTTTTCATAGCAATTACCTGCACCCCAGATTTTGTTTTCTAATACGTTGTATTACATCTTCACAATATGCCCAATCCCCAACTCTCTCCAACTCTTCTATTTGTGACCAATTTCTTGCCATTTCCTTCTGAATAATGTTGATATATATGAGCATTTGAACTCTTGGTTTTCCGATCAGTCCACCTCCTTTCAACTAGTGGTCGTTTATTTTTCTTTTCTTCTTTTGGATTATCGTACTTTTAAATATCTTATGTTTCGTATTTCTTACAACTGTAGATTTTGTTCCTTCTTTAACGTTTTCGGACTTAAGTGCTTCTGTTTGTATTGCTTCTTCTGCTTTGTTCGTTTGGGTACCATACTTTGTGTTTCAAATTTCTTTCTATTTAGAGTTTTATCGCTCTATTAGTCAATTTTCTCTTTTATTTCCACGTTTTGCGCGATTTTTTTTATCCACTATGACGTCTTTCTCAACTATTACAAACCTTTCCAATTACGATTAGCTAATGGCACCAAGGTCAGTGTTATTAGATCGTATATCCCTAGTTTTTGTAATAATGCCATCTCGTAAGAAAGAGTGAATGACTCACAAGATAAATTGTGTACAAAAAAAAAACGTAGTTACCTAACTTTTCACTGTTGCCCAAAATACCTGCCCATGTTTGAGCATTTTTTTCATCCCACTTAGAACATTCCATTACCTCGAGTTATTTTAGCTTAAACATATAGGATGTAAAAATTAACAGTAAAATATTGAATGACATACATAATGATCGTAGACGTACTTAAGACTCCGTTAGGAAAGTAAGTCACTTGAAGTATTATACAGGATGTTCCTGAATATCATGTAAATACGAAAAGAGGTAATTCTTGGGCTTGTTTAATGACTAAAAATTCATATAAACATAGGTCTGCAAACGCTTCGTTGCCGATCTACAGGGTGTTGTAATTTCAAGATTTTTTTAGTTTTATTGTTTATAGCTCTAGGATACAAGAGCTATAAAGAAAAAACTTTAATTTTTAACGGTTGGTGGCGAATAAAATGTCAAAATAAATACAAACAGAAGCCAAGCCAAGGCATACTAGACCAATTATTTAAAAATTTTTGATTTGATCTAGCGAAACAGAAAAGCTTTTTTACAAGAGGTTAAAATGCTTTAGAACAAAACAAAAAATCATTTTGTATTTTAGAATCCACCAGCGGCGCACCAAAAAAAAGTTCATGGGGAGGAAAGGGGGCATGACCCCTGAAAAAATATCTCCCTGTAGATTCTTAAAACCATTTAGTATGCCATATGATGTAAGTCCTACAGCGTAACCTTATTCCAAATTAGAGCTAAATATCTCAAAAACTACAAGAGCTATAAAGAAAAAACTAAAAAAATCTTGACATTTCAACACCCTGTAGATCGGCAACAAAGCGTTTGCGGACCTATGTTTATATGAATTTTTAGTCATAAAATAATCCAAAGAATTACCCCTTTTCGTATTTACATGATATTTAGGAACACCCTGTAGAATGAATAAAAACTCTTTTAAAATCAATCAGTTTTATTGTAATAACCCAATTTGCTGTAAGAATTATGGGCTTTTGAGAAGAAGTTTTCATTGGATCTCCAATAAAAGTTCTTCCAACGGATTACTAATCAAGAAATTAAATCAAATTAACGAGAATTGCTCCATCCTTATTAATGAACTACAAAAGCAACAAACAATATTGGTTAAAAAACAGATTAGCTCGTAAATTCTATGTTACGAGATTCTAAAATCAATTATTATTAATAGCGCATTAATAAGGAATAGAAAGGCGACAAAATTAATTGAAATTCTCTAAATTATCCAGAGAGAATTTTTAAATCTGAAAATCTGTAAAGACAGACGTTCGAAAAGATATTACAAAACGTGTTGGTGGGAAACACGATCCTGCCCTATTATTGAGCATTATATCCTCCCCTACATTATTAGCATGGTTAAAATCATATTTTCTAATTATTCCACCGAGATCATGTTCAGTTAAACGTATACTTCGTCTGCTTCGATAGAAAATTGTATTTGTAAATAAAACGAAGCAAGGATGACCAAACACAAAGCTGGGTACTCTCAGATGCATAAAATACATGCAAAGAAATTCAGGAGACGGAATAGGTAACTATAGCTTAACGGGTAAAATAAATGTTTTATAACAACAATGGTTTGGACATGGCGATTAGAATGAACACAGCAAGAAATTAAGAGTTTGGAAAACGTAGAGGAATTAACTGGAAGACATCAAAGGGGATACATTTTGCAAAAAGAGAACAAGAGGAAGCAGTAGATAAAATTTTAAATCTGGAATCTACATAATATTTTCAGTCATCGACTATTGATTCAGGCTGTTGGTTCAGACATTTTGAGCATTTACTATAACCAACATTTCCTCCACTTCATTGAGTTACAATTTAGACTATAAATCTATACAATACATTTTGGACCACATGCTTATATAAATCTACCTACATTGTCACATGAGCTGACATGGTAGTCTTATAAAAAATGTTCTTTATTCTAATCAATATAATCGGTAACATCACCCTAAAATTACTTCAACAGTATTACAAGTATATCTTGTACTCCAAAACTAAGCCAGTTAAGTCAAACTTGTGTATCTCACACATAGTGAAACTCTCCTTTCCAGAATATCAAGGACTGCTGACACAAAAAGTCGGTTGCATTTCATACCTATATTTTTCCACACTCCACCCTTTCCAAACCATGTCAAACATATTCTAATTCTACAAAATCGATTCCCCACAAGTTCCAAAGTAACACCGCTCCCTTTCCTCATCACATCTCACACATCTATTGATATTCCATATGGATCAGCACAGACGAGAAGCGTCGTTGTCAATACGTGTTAGAGGAATTTTGAATACGTATTCCAGACCATGTATTCCAGCGAGATGGTGTCGAAAATCCACGTCTACAAATATATTCAGATTCATTCAATATCCCAGCAACTTCGAGGGTGGCGACATCAGTTCATCAAGGCAAACATCTCGCGTAAGGTACAGAGAGAACCGAATGTACACAAGAGGTGGCCCGGAATATACTATATACACCCAGAGGAAATGAAATAGACAGGAGAACCAATGTTAGTGCAAAGGGATCTCCCTCTGGTAGCTCATGTAAGTTTCATGTAGCGTGTGTACACAAGATGGCGACGCCGGCGGACGACGACACACACAGATCAAAGACATCGGGCGTTCACGTCCACGGATCGCTAGATAGACGTGAGGTAATTACACCAATGCCAGGATACGCCCTCACAGCTTCCATGCAGTGGCGTAGCAACAAATTCAGCGCCCTGTAGCAACTAAAATCGGGGGCGATTGTGGGCGATTTAAAACGTTTAGCTGAGCAAAAATGCAATTTTCTTTTAAATGGTCTAAAAATAGTCGAATACCGCTAAAAATAGTGAAAAAAAATCTAAGCATTAAGGGGGTTGTATTTGAGCGGTTAGAAAAATAAAGGTATTAAAATTCTGAATCCTTCGCAATGTGTTAATATTATACTTGCCCTTTCAAGAAAAATAATACAATAAATTAGTGCACCAATGGGGTACTTTTGGGAAGGGTTGAAATACGCATTTGGTTTTAAAATTCTGAAACCTTGCAAATATGATAATTTTATACTTGCCAATATAAATAATAAATAGCAAAAAAAATCCTACCAGTGTGATCATATTTATAATAATAATACCAACATTTTATAATAAAACCAACTACCAATGGGAAAGTTGGATAAACCTGAAGATCTGAAACGTTTTGAATTGGTTATAATTTTGTGAAAGTAGGTAGGTGTAACACAACTTCCGAAAAAAGAAGTTTTATTGGAGATAGAAGACTATAGTTTTATTGGGGATAGCAGACAGCGTAGAGGGTTAAATAAACAGCTTTCTTTAATTATGCTCTAAATTTTCGACATAGTTTACTATTTTAACACTACCAGAAATTTTGGTATGAACCCCTCCATATCTCAAGAACTAAGAATGGTAGCAGTAAGTACGTAGGCTATCACGGCCAGAATCATTTAGAAAATAACTTATAAGCTTCCGGGTTATGCCGTGTGTCAAGATTTGTTAATGCTGACGTTTCGCGAACCATATTGCTCGCTTCTTCAGAGCTAACTGAATACTGAAGTCGGAAAAGTTATCATGTTTGGACTAAAATTGTACCTAGATAAATGATCTATTACTTTATTGGGAGTTTGGCTAGGAGTATTATATTTGAAAAAAGAGAAAGATGTGGAAGTAAAATTCATTTTTGTCTTACCAAAAAATTGTTTTGGCCTGGCCTGACTCCTTATTTATCTAAGAATTTACACTGAGAATTTCATCAATTTTGAACCATAAATAACGCCGTTGATAGAAAACGCGTTTTAGCAGAGGTAGAACTGGGTCTTAAGAGGGAAGTCCAACAGCTGATCGACAGCAGCTCCGCTGTTTTTGATGAGTTTGGAAAATCAGTCGAGAATTGGTCTTTGAGTGGGGATGTCGACGTTTTCGCTAAAGCTACTTTGGAACAAGATAGACTTTGCCGACGTGCGGTCAACATCATACGGTCTAACGTCTTTAACGCTGTTTCAATTTATTTTTGCACACGTAATCAGGCTATCCGTTGTATAGTGATTCTTTACAATGTTTACCAACATAACATGGTAAAAACTTTAAAAATTACTGTGATAAATTGTTGACATAACGTCATAACCTATGTTGAGAATTTGAGATATTTATCATATATTTATATAACTTCAACATTTGTCTACGGTTTATGAAGTGATATCTGCAAAAACATACGTACTATGAATGTGTGAAATATTTGAAAGTGTAAGGTTATGTGCCCATTTATACCTAAAATATTTACGTACCATTGTGTGTGTGAAGAAATACGTGTGATCTATCGCAAAACCCGTACCAATACCTTTGGTCATAGATTACTTTCTCTTGGTACGATAGATTATGTACTCATTTCTCAGCTGATAATTCACATGCCATATGCCTAGCTAATGAAAAACATACAAGTATACATATTACACATATGAATGTACATCAACAACACAGGGATTTGATAACGTATAAGAAAAACAAAACACTTAATAACTTATTCTTCATTTACCAATTTGTAATTTATGTATTAAAAGACAACATATTATATAGGTTTATTAAAACTATATTATAATGTCAACATAAAATCACAAAAATGACGATGTTCGCTATCATCAGTCACGCATATGGTTCGTATTGCTTGTTCGGTTCTTCGGGGGTACTTTCAATAGAATCTGCGGTTTGTTGTCTTAAACATAAATTCTCCATACACTTTGCACTTGAGAAGAAAAACATCTGGAGCCAGTGGTTGACAAGTCGACTCTGCCCCATTACATAACATTTCTCATATAATAATATTATAGACGTCTTCCAGTAATATTACCAAGAAATTTGATAAAAAATCGGTAATCTTCACCATACCTCGATAATTTTATTGTCAGTTCATGGAAATTATGAAAATTAATAATCACATCTCTTGTCTAGAAATCGTCTTCGATCAACAAAATTGTACGTAAGGATTTTGATTTCTCGTAATGTGATTTGAATCCAATTACAAAACCCGTAATGAGCTTCTGCATCATACCATACTTGGAGCTTGAATTCTCTGGTAGTAGAATGGATAAAACAGCACTGTTTATATGTATATTCTGCTAACTAATCTAACAATTGACATGGAGTTTTTAATAAAATAATAGTATACTTCTTTAGGCACAAACCTGATTGATGTCTGATATAATAGTAGAATTTTTATGTAATCTCTTAATTTCGATTAGAATACTTCTTTGTGCAGTGTTCCCAAGTTTTCTACATTTTCAGATTATATCTGATTTGTAGGTTAGAACTCTCGAAATCTGTCCCAGTAAATATAAATGTGAATTTTAGCGAGTTACAGCATTTTTTGTGGTATATGGTAGATAGAGTTAGACCCATTACTATCTTCGTCTAATGACGTCTAGTTCTCGACAACATCGTAGATGGCCACACTGTCCAGCCTCGAACATGGATGGAAAAATCGGGAAAACACGACGCCGATTTTTCAAAGGGTAGCTTTATTTCTTTTTATTTATTGGAATTTTCACAAATATTACATTGACGTAAAGTGAAACTACGGCGGATTGACACAAAAAACATAATTGAATTGTTATTCCTGAAATCACGACATCCAATTATACGTCTAATTTGAGCAGCAATTGTTTAAAATTGGGCATGGGTATAATAAATATCGAGCAAGTCCGACCAAGAAGAGTTAATTTAGATTGTTGTAATCTCATAAGATGCTATCATTATTCAATAATAAACCCACACGAGCACTAAACAGTTTGAATAATTGGACCAATAGGAGCCCACTAGAACAGTCCTGAAGTTAGGCAGAACCAGCCTCTTAATACCATATTTTGGAGAGGTAGGTATGCTCCATCAAGTTCGTAGTTCTTTTCAATAGAATTATTATATTATATTTAATAAATTGGCAATGTTTTCGCCAAATACCCAAACAAAAATATATTAATATAATATATACGTCAATTATGTTCAAAATAAGTTTAATAAATTGTACGAATTATTTACATTAAATACATGAAAACCACACCATTGTTCATGTAATTGACCACATCAAAATTAATGGCAAATTTACAAGACGTTATGTATTTATATTTTACAATCGTAACTGTAATTTTACAAACTGATTGCTTTTTCCAACGACTGTAAAATCACATCAATATGACTGTCGTATTTGTAACCATGAATATTGATGTAATTTTGTTTACTATGTGGGAGCAGTTTGTTTCAACTGCTCCCCGGTAGGTACGCCACTGCTTCCACGGCTACCTCACTTGACTCTCTGGCTCAGGGAAATATTGACACAATACTACTGCTGCGACTCTCTCTCTGGCTTAATTAAAGTCCGCATGTCGAAGTGTTCATTTCCCGATAGAGGGAAACGGAATGAGCAGAAGCCAACTCGCTGCTGTCGAGTGGTGGAGCGTGGCTTTTCGTATCGATTGTTTAGATAGAAATATGACGTCGCTGCAACCTATGAATACAAAGTAGTTGATAAAAATGTTTATCCTGTGCGGAAGGAGCGCTCGCCCTTCGGTAGCGGGGATGATAATCCACCAGTTTCACAACTTCATAAGTTCGCACTCCGAGCCACTGTTTATTCAATGCAAATATTCGGAGGACGCGTGCTGCAATATACACGAACGCTTGTAACTGTATCAAAGCCCGTTGGGTAAACAAGGGGTGTTTGGGGCAGGAGCTGTTGGATGGATATGGATTAAGGTTTGTTTGGTTTGAAGAAGGTGGTGTATTAATTGGAATATTTGGAGGTAGTGTAATTGAGGTTATGGGAAGAGAAAAAAGCACTCGACGGTACAAAATATGTAAAGATACCAACTCATTTTAAATATATTCTTGTTGCCCCACGCAAGCGCAGCGTAAAGCATAGCAGAATTGTGCACGTGTTTTTTGGAAACTATTTGGGTGATTTCCGAAAATAGTGGGTTTAAGTCTGGATGTTCCCGTGGTTTATAAATGTTATTATGGACAAGCACTATCGCATCAAGCTCTATGGGGAATGATACAGTATAAGTGTCCCTGGGCTGCGGCTAACCCTCTTTGCAATGAAAGCTAAACACACAAAAACTCATTAGCGCTTAATATTATAGTAAGGATAACTTTAGCAATCTGGTCTCTGGTGGGAATAGTGCGCGCGCATCAATGTACGCACATTTTAAAAAAAGCAAAACAAAAAACTATAAAACAAAGGAAAAACGACTTTTAAGTGTACCAAAACCTTATCTCATGACTCACTGGAGGTGTTTATCACCTAGAGTGATAAAAAATAATTTAAAAAAATTTAAAAAGATATGCATCGGCCGGGAATCGAACCCGGGCCGCCCGCGTGGCAGGCGAGCATTCTACCACTGAACCACCGATGCTGATGGTAAAGATCTTCATTTCACGCGGTTTGATACCGTCCAGGCGCCTTTCTACAGGAAGTTAAGCGTTGACAATGATGCAATTTTTCTAGAAAACTAGTAACTAGCTAGTACAGCATCTTATGGCACTAGTATAAAAGTATCAACAAAAAATGCACTGAAAAAGAAAAGTGATTTTTCACATTTTTCCGGCTGTATCTCTGAAGCCATGCATTTTTGTATATAAATAAATATGGCTCAATTGTCTTATAATTCCGTAAACAATCAGAAATAACAAAAACAACTTCCATAATTAAATTTTCACTCGAGAAACATCAACGATGCATTAGATTACGAACTGTGCTCACCCCTCTAGAATTCACACATAAATATTGGTAGTGACAATGATTTAACAATTTATAACATTCTGCATTGTATGCACCTGTGACAATCAGATGCTAACTCGAATCAAACCGTTACCCAATTTGTGACAATTTACTTTATTTATTTACAGCTATATCGATATTGCTAGAGAGATAACGGATAGAACAAGAATAGTGAGAACAACAAGTCAACAAGTCTAAAATTTCTAACATATGTTATTGCTGAAGAATCAACTTTGAATCTGTGGGCACTAATACTCAGGACTATTTCCGGGCGCCCCTTTCAAAATTACAAATTAATTTTTTTTCGTTGTCAGTACAAAGAAAAAATAAATCAGCGATTATGTCAACTGAAAAAACGTATATTACAACACAACAAACATAATTTGAAACTACTGTTATTAACATCCGAAACTAACTTTTCGTGCCTTTTTATCGGCGAATTCTTTACTAAGATGAGTAAGAGCAGAAAATTCGAGATTTTTAGCGAGTTCCTAAATAGTACATTTACATTAGCAAAAAGAAGAGGAGAAAGTGTTGGA
The DNA here is from genome assembly GCA_963966075.1 of Aphodius sticticus. Classification (NCBI taxonomy): domain Eukaryota; kingdom Metazoa; phylum Arthropoda; class Insecta; order Coleoptera; family Scarabaeidae; genus Aphodius; species Aphodius sticticus. The sequence continues at coordinate 15,393,003 of OZ014506.1, forward strand.
TTTCAATACCTATGGCGCCCGCAAATTTTATTAGAGCCTGGAATACATCCCTAACTCATCCTTCACGTGCACGTTCGCGGATCTTCGCATTTACCGCAAAACGGTCACGATTTCGTGATCTTAGCTCCCGAACAATGATATTGTTTATAAAATTCTGCACTCTCATTTTTTTCTTACTGATTTTGGTACATCATTTAGTTGTCTAAATGGTACCGGAAATATTTTAAATAAAAAGCTTTACATACGAAAGTTTTCGAGATAAAGTCAATTAAACATTTTAAAATATTGATGACTTTAGGGATAGTAGCTTTTGTGAATTGAATATTAAATTGCGTTTTTGGTAGAATTAACTGCCTGAAAACGAATCTGCACTCCAAAATTGTCTATCGCGCAAGGTTTTCGAAAAAGTGAGGTCAAAGTGTCAAAACACACTAATTTGGTAATTTATACAAATTTATACCAGCTGAAACGATTATCCTCGAAACCTCAAAATGGTATCATAGTAAACCTTAATCTTTGCACTTTTACCTGCAATCCCAAATGTTTGTTCCCAAATGTTCTTGAAGCATTTACACCAATCCTTTTCGTACGTACGGCTCCATAAAAGAATTCAATCGAAAACGCCTATTCACTTTCCATAAACAAATAGAAGTTATCAATATTACCCGAATTCACTTTTCCACGAAAATTTTCTTAAGTATGGCGATACATTTTGTGAATTACCTTTAAGGCAAACTAAGACAGATCTATAGATACCAGTGCAAAAAATATGGGGTTGCCGTGTCGATGACGTCAAAAGTCGAAAACCATTAAAGATAGGAAATTAAATTTGACGTAAATATGTAGGTATATTATGATAATTAAAATTCGACGTGATTTTGTCATGTTATATACTTAAACTGCAAACTCCTATATTGGGGCACTTGCAATTTAAGATCCAATGCATTTAGAACATGTGGAATATACCTTTATTGTGCAGAATATTATAAGGATTAATAAAAATGCAAAATTGTGATCGTTTTGCGGTAAATCGCGGAAATCCGCGAACTTTTAGGGGTTCAAGGCTCTAATAAAATTTGCGGACACCATAGAATATTGAAACTCAACACTTTCCGCACCGGATAGCAAAAGGGTAATAGAGTAGCAGTAGAACATTTGCTACTGCCACGGATAGTATTGGATTTTTTTTCTTCATAGGCCAGTTTTCGTCTAATTCAACTGTACTAAAACTCGAAGGTCAGCCTTGCCACATTTATATATGAGTTATTGAGCAGTACAATAAGATGTCTTTCTATCACATTATGAGCATTATGCTTCTTCATGATAATCACGCAGCCTTCTATGAGAGAATGTGCTGCATTTTCATTTGTTTGCACTTGAAATAAATATTCAGCTTAAACCAATAGATCAAACTCATTGACTGAATATCTCCGTAAATGAAGATGTGTCACCTTATAGCCACCATCTTTCAGTATTATCACCAACGAAGTAACGAAAAAGGAAGGTGCCCAGTGAAATTATTAAGTTGCAGAAGCGCGACACCTCCACAAAGAATTTTCCGTAATAAAAGCCGGAGGCAATTTATCAAGACAACATAATTTCCAGCAAACACACCTTAATGCATACGTTAATACGTTCATTGTGTACGCTTCGGATACGATTCATATGATAATGTAATACACGGGCAGCAATGCATCACCAGATGACGTACATAAATAAGAATTACCCCGCGCAGCATTTCAGTTTGTGTAAAAGAAGAAAGACTCCGTCCGCATCGAGAGCTGAAGCGTACTCGGCAGCCCTAAATATGGCATCATGCATGTATATGAAAGACGGAGACGATGATTTAGTTTCTATGGAAACAGGCCTTCGAAGAGCCTGTGAATTTTGAGGAGACAAGTGAGAGGTGAAGTGTACGAGATGAGCACCTACTCGATGGCAAAGTGAAAAGAAGCGCGCCCCCTGTAGGCGTTTTTTTACGACTACAGTCATATATATGCGCGCTGATCTTATTTGAAATTTATTCCTTTTTGGTTAAAAATGAGCCTAAAAGGTTGCGGGCCTCGTTCTTTGTGTGCGTGGTGTGTGTGTGCGCGCGGGGGGGAAGCGAGAGAAATGGGGAGGACCGAGAGCAGAGCCGCCAAGTGGTGGAGCGACTAATCTCGAGTCGCAATCCATCTTGATTACACATGGGAGAGGAGACTAGTCCCTGTCCTTACGCCGCATTTCACCAGCGAAGTGGAGAGAATACTTTTCAATGAGACCGCCGACGCTCTCGCTTTTGTTTCTTCTCCTCCTCTCCCGAGGAGGGAATCTCATAAACGGGACCCTTGAAAAAATCTTACTATAAAATCTCTACGCTAGTATTTAAAGGATATTGGAAAGCTGAAAAGTGGTATCTATACCGTCAAATATGTTTATAAAATGTCGAGGAATCTAACAATGTAGTGGGATTTAACATTATATAAACTGGTCATAGCATAACCACCTTTTGTTTTGTTAATTTTGATCAAAAGACCTTTCATATCCAAGTTCAGGACCTAAGGCGTTTGGACACTAAAATACTGGAGAGGCGAGGGAAGAGGCAAAGGTAGCGTTGAAAGATTCGTCACTCCGCCGGTATGCTCGCAACTTCTCTATGTTTTCGGTATTTGATTGCAAATATGTAGGACATAATATAATTCATATTGCCTTGCAGCATATGCAAACATATGATCGAATTGTTTCAAATTAAAATTTAAAACTGATCCATGATCAAATACAAATACAAAGAAAATAAAAGCAAAGATATAAGGCACGTCAACAATACAAAAATAAGGAAATTAGAGGTAACGATACATTAAGTTTACTTCGTATTTACATTCTACAAAAGCTTATCGATGGTATAGTACGCCTTTGAACTTAGAAATGCTTTCAATGTTCGCGTTAACATCATGACGTTAATGCAATTAATAATATGTTTTGGAAATATGTTATACAGCCTCATGGGTGCAGCGGCGCGGCGTGGCTATTCGCGAGTCTGTCATTTTGTGTGTGCTGAATTTGAAAATTCACACTAAGCTCGGGTGTCCACCGGATCGAACCGATAAATATCGGCTCGATCTGAGTCGTACAATAAATATCGTGCACAAGTATTTTTTGTGCTGTCACACTCGAAAACAGCTGATTTCGTCAGAGGTTGGAGAACGGCTATGGAACTTTGCCGCTCTAGTGCGGCAAAGTACAAAATACAAATTTAAAATAAACTAAGATCACCAATTTGAGTGTTTGTTGATAAGGAATATCAACCCGTTGTTATATCTAATTCTAAAAACGATAAATCGAAAAAATTGTAAATAAAGTATAGCGACGAGTGGATTTTTATTTTAGTATGTTGGTACGCATGTGACATCTACAGTGTAATGAACAAATATAAATCTGGAGGCCCTGGTTCGAATCCCGGCTCGGGCTAAAATCTACTGTCCTGGTATTTTAGGCAGGGAACAAATATCTTTGCATGCCGCCTTCCATCAGATGCGGAAGTAAACCCGGTGGCCCCGTGTGCTGTCATGATGCGACGTGCACGTTAAAGAACTCTTACTGGGGGTTGGAATTCCTTCAGTTCGACAAAATTCCTGGGTGTGTGTATCCTGCGCTCAGCGTCGGTGAGTAGCCTAAGTTGCGGAAATAGACCGACGTAAAATAAACAAGTTAAAAAGAAAAATTATAAATCAAAAAAAAATATAAGTCTGTCAGAATTTGAATTAGTTTTTTATTCTTGACGTTTCGTCGAAGTGGTACCAACCTAACATTTCTTATACAGAAATATAACCATTTTTCAATTAAAAAAAAATACATATTTACTCAAAAAGCAGCACAAAAAACGTTGTAGGTCACTCCTGCCGAAAACTACATAGCGCGACTCGCTCACATGCGACGCTCCGCCTTCGACGTCGCGCCGCATTACCGCTCGTTGCGCTATTCCGTACTTTCGGCACTTGTGACAAATAACTATTATTAGAACCGGTCAATTGACACGATATTTATCTGGCATGACAAACATCGTGTCAGTGTGACGGTTCGATCCGGTGGATAGCGGGCCTTACAGTCAAAATTACATTGCAAAAAATTTGTAAGCAAACTATCATAATTCTGCTGAAAGGAGGTTTTATTTTGTATGCTTAAATTACCTCGTTAATTACCTCTTCGGTCCAATAGTTTTGAAATACCATGTCAACCAGTCGCGAAAACACTGACACACAACTCGAGAAAAACGTTTAAAGTTTAAGTCCACCAGTGTTTACGGAGACATACCGAATAATTTTTTCTGCTAGTCTGCTATATCTTCCCCGGCTTCTTGAGATTTGTTTTGAGATATTTGCTCGTTACGCCTTTTTGTTTGGTCCGCACTTGTTTTTGTGGCTCGAATATGCATCTCGACGGTCTCTTCAGACGATATTTGTCGCGCAAATATCTGTTCCTGTTGCCCATTCCAATCGTTATTATCATTTTAAAGACGACAGAAAGGCATTCACTAAATGCCTGCTGCTAAATAATCCGGATAATCCCCAATGTTGCTGGGTATTGTGCCAAATGAAACATATTTTGACGCAAGGCACCAGACAGTAGCATTGAAGATTTCGTTGTTGTTTTGAGTGACCCCCCCCCCTAAACACAATTTTAGCAACTGTCTTGATGGCAAATCGTTGTAAATGGACTTTGCAACATTTTTATCAAGGGAGGTTTGTGATGTATTAATCTAGATATATCTGGGATTTGGCAAAGCGACATTTGCACCAACTCTGTGGGCTCACTGGGCAGTACATATGCTGCGGAATTTCATTCGTCGACATCGTATGATAGTATGTACGTGACTCATGTCTTCTGATGGCTAGACCATTGAAAGTTGGCAATCTCTTATTATTGTATCGACCAATTTTCTTCATATCTCTCAATAGAAATACTTCACCGCAAGGTCAACCACTGTGAACTCTCTTTGTCCATGTTCTATCTCCAGACTTTTCAAGAACAACGAGTTTCAAAATGAAATATACTACGAGATCCGCCAAGCAGGCGATCCAACAGTAAATAACAAAATAACGTATAAACATGATTAAAAAAACAGAATTCGTCTCCAAAGCATTTTTGCCCAAAACACTAACAGCCAAGATTTGATCAGCAAAAAATTTGTAAGTAAACTATCATAATTTTTAGAAAATAAATTGCTTCCGGGTTATGCCGTGTGTCAAGATTCGCGAAACGTCAGCATTTACGAATTTTGACACACGACATAACCCGGAAGCAATTTATTTTCTAAATGATTCTGGCCGTGAAAGCCTACGTACTATTCATAACTTTATTTTAAAGAATCTACTCCATATTCAAATCTTTAGTTATTGCTTGAAAATATTTGTACATTCCGAAAGAATTAATACGGAATACGGAAGCAAAGTATTAATACGGAAGCTCCACAGATTGACCTGAAAGATGATTTCAAAGTTTGGATCGACAAACAAATTTTGATATTCAAGGCGGAAATACAATCCGCAAATAAATAAGGACATACACATTACACAATATTGAACAATAGGAAAGTCCAAACTGTCTAAACTCAAACAGCAATTTCTGACGCATGATCATATGAGCGAGTATTTTACATTGTTATTAATTTCCTAATTAAAGACAAGCTATCTCGCCGTAGTATCAATGGGTAAAATATCAAAGCTAGTTGCAGCAAGATGCTTTGCTGTTCACACTTCACATGCAGTTTTTCATATCCAGAACGCCTCTATGCTATCCTCTAATTTGCACAGAATATTGCTTAATTCTTGCCGCCAGCACCTCTGGTTAGTTGGTTGATCTTATGATTCATCTCAGATTTCATCATCGGTTCCATAATTTCACATTTACAATTCCCAAGTTCTCGCTGAATCATTTAATGAAGACGTTTTACTACCTTCAACATTAGTTGAAGTTAGCGAACTCTTTACGTAGCCTATAATTAATATCAAACCTCACTTATATTAATTTATTGTTACACTAATACAAAAGCGGCGTTACACGACTCGGTTATACTCGGATGGTGTTTTATAACAGCTTAACCGTTATAATGCTTCGGAATTATGTGTGAAGTGGCTTTTTAAAACTTGGAGTCGGCCTTAGCGGTGCCGTCGTTCTCGTTCCATAAATATTCAAAGGCAACAGATGATATCATCAAACGGCTTCGACGGGAAGGAACTGAATGAAGTGAGACGCGCTGCGTAAACGGTACCTTGTAGTTTTTTTTTAATTGCGTTTATATAATTAAGGATTTAAGACGCATTTGCATACTATGACAGCTACCACTCTAATTATATTTGATTGTATCGCGTTTGTTAGATGTAAATGTTAACACGCATAATGTATAATGTAGACAGGAAGATGTTTGTTTAAGGATTCGTTAATTGGGGGTCGTTAATTTTGTCAAACCTTTTCAATAGGAACATCATTGTTTATGTCAACCGGAAAACTGTAAATCGGAAACCATCAATGTTGAAACTGTATTTATTTTTTTGTTCCAGTTTAAAACTATGAAACCATTACAAAATGTTTGTTGGCAGCACTGCATTTATCGCAGAAGGTATAACAGATGAATCGATACTATTTTTACTTTATCATACGCAGTATGTAAAGTATTGTAATCATGCCAAAAAAATTTTTTGAGATTTTAGCGGAAATATGTCTTTTTGGGTCCCCTGAACATTTTTGACCAAGGTACAAAAAAATGTCTGTGTGTGTGTGTGTGTGTGTGTGTGTATGTGTGTGTGTATGTGTGTGTGTGTGTACCCGTTTTTGTGGAGACGATTCCGGAGAAACCACTAAAGGTATCGGGACGAAACTTCATATTTAGAAGTTTCATAACCAAACTTAGAGCTGAAAAGCTTTCTGTTGAAAAGGGTCCAAAGGAACTGGTGGTTTACTCATAGCATTTTTCGAAGATTTTGCAAATGAGCCGCTATTTGTCTAATGTCGTCAAAATAGTTAAATAATAAATTAAAGGAGAGGATATTTTCTATAATTTATGTATATGACATTTTTTGGGAGAATTTATAGTTTAGCTGCATGAGCAAATTCTATTTCATCGAGATCGGTCGTACTGCTTTAAAACTAGTAGCCATGATATGTCAGATTTTTTGATTCTAATGACAGTAGCTAGTGTCAAACGCTAATGCTTTAAAAATACTACTGTCAATATAGGCTGCGTTCGGATATTGAACACCGTTACACTTTTTACACCCAATAACACGTAAGTGTCATTTGGACGGTGTACCCGGTGTCAACGGAGTACGATATCCGAAGGCAGCTTTAGTCGAGATATCTGTCTAGTTCTACTAGTTTTATTTTAATGCAGACAGCCGATCTCGATCAAATAGAATCTCATGCAGCTAAACTATTAATTTTATATATAGTATGATAAAGTCATGTGCCTGGCCACATCAGATTTTTTTTGTAGGTTATGAATCCGGCAACCAAAGCCCTCCAAAACCCAAACTCTCAGCTAAAATGGGCGAAAAATTGGCAAAATATCAAAAAATGTTGCACTTTTCGTTCTCAGAGGAAAATGACACTTGTTTTAAGCGTAAAGTTTGGAAATCGGAGATTTTAGAAAAATTTATAACATTTCAAATATATCAGTCAATTCATCTTTTTTTTTTCTAAAAATTTATGTTAGAAAAGTAATCAAAAAATAACCAAAAAGATATTGTTGAAAGTTTTAGGAACAAAATTAACTGGTGTTAAAATTGCTTCATTTCCGAGGTTTTTTTCTATAAAATGTCTATCAACTCTATTTATTTAATGAAATTTTAATTTGTCCTTTATCCTTCAGAAGCCACTTTGGACTTTGTGGACAACTTTACAAAAAAATCTATTAATCCGATTTATTTGATTTATTTTGCAGATTGTCTTTTAAAAATAAATTTTCCGACTTTGTTGACAACTTTATAAAAATCTATCAATTTGGTTTCTGAATTTGCAAAACTTGCAATAACTTTGCAAAAGTCATGACGTAATGTTTTTTGATAGGTTGTTTCTATGAATAATTTTACTAATCAATAAGAAGATAAACAAGAGAATTAGAATAGAAAAAATGTCTTTTTTTTGAGCCGACAGTGTATCACTCTTATATTTTGGCACGGGGCATTTCATAACAAATGAGATAAAAACAAGAAATTATATTAGGCAATTTTTGTGGAGATTGAAAATTTATAGTAAGAAAAATTCTAAGCTTTTGGGCGAGTACATTGTTTCTTGGCAAGTTGAACATTTTTTCTAGTAAAGTTATTGAAATCGTACATAAGCTCTTAAAAAATGTATCCCTACATAATAATAATAATTATAATAGGTATATAATATATATATATATATATATATATATATATATATACCCTATACATACCAATAATAAGGGCATACATGTTAAATATATAAAAAAATCTTATGTGGCCAGGCACATGACTTTATCATACTCTATATAAAATTAATATTTCAGCTGCATGAGATTCTATTTGATCGAGATAGGGCGTGTCTGCAGTAAAATAAAACTAGTTAGCCAGGATTTGACAGATATTTTGATTATATTGACAGTAGGTAGTGTCAAAACATCAGCGTTTGACACTACCTACTGTCATTAAAATGAAATTATCTGTCAAATCCCGGCTAACTAGTTTTATATTAATGCAGACACGACCGATCTCAATCAAATAGAATTTGCCCATGCAGCTAAACTATTAATTTTACCAAAAAATGACAGACATAAATTATACAAAATTTCCTCTACTTTATATTATTATTTAACTATTTTGACGAAATTACAGAAATGGCGGCTCATTTGCAAAATCCTTAAAAAATGCTTAGAGTAATCTAATCCCTAGTTAAAGCTAAAGGGTCCAAAGGAACTAGAAATCTAGTTCCATTGGACCCTTTAAAAAAGAAAAGCTTTTCAGCTCAAGTACTTTCTCCGGAATCGTTGCGGCGCCACAACACGGGTACACACACAAACATTTTTTGTAACTTGGTAACAAATGTTCAGGGGACCCAATATTTCCGCTAAAATCTCAATTTTTTTTGTACACGATTACAATACTTTGTCATACTACGTATGATAATGAAAAAGCTAATTTTCTTGAAATTTGCTTGAAACACAACCGTTCAGGGTTGTCGCACTATTTTCCGCACTAAAAAGTAAATAAATAAAAAAATATATTTCATGACATAATAATATTCAATTATAAACATAATACAAAAACTTATAACACTAACAACTATTTTTCTGTACTTTTCTGACAAACCAATTTGCATACAAATGCATATCTTGGCAAATAAGGTGCAGAAAAGGCAGTAAAATAAGCAGTATTTAAAGCCATATTCACATTAGTGGCATTGGTAGTGGTAACTTCCACCATTATTCTATTTCATAGTCATGCTGGTTTGCATATACATTAACAGGAATCGCTATAGCTTTTAGTGATAAATACCATAATAGTGGGTGTTTAATTTCAGCCTACTATTTTTAGGAACTTCAACATCAACATTTATATTATTCTTGAATAAAAGGCATCTTTTCCTTTATAAAATACATTTAAATTCTTAGCTTACCTAATTCTTAGGTAAGCTAAGAAATTAAAGTATTTTACAAAGGAAAAGGCTTTTTATTCAAGTATATTATATTATATACCTTTGTCGACATGGACACATTCCAAATCAACATATATGGTATGAAAAAAAAGCTTCTTTTGTTCACCATCAAGATAGGACCAAACCTGAGACGAACCCAGTTAAAAGAAGTTGTGCCACACCACTTAGCAGCGCACATAATTTTTTTGTCAAAACATGTTTAAGAGTTAAATATGCCTTAAAAAACATGAAGATGAAGAAGACGGAATATAATACATAAGGAGGGAATATTTTTCAAATAAAATTTCAATAATTTATCAAAATATCTCCCGTAAACTAACACCGCATTAGTTTGAGAGACCCCAAACAATGGTACAAGCTTTTATAATGACGGAAAGACCTGGATTATTATTATATCTTTTCGGTGTATGTAGCGCGCATCGTATTATGTTAAATTAGCAGAAGACACGCATTACACCTGAGAACGTTCTCATTAATGGCTCATATTTTGATAATTACAAAATAATTAAATGCCTAATCCGTATCCCATACATATTTATAAAATTGTGTCGTGGGAGCATCATGTATTCTCGCATGTGTGAGACTGCGTATTAAATTCGTTTGTCAATAATGTAGCGTGTTATAGAAATTGCAATTGTAATTCATTACCTGTATTTTGCATGGAAGAAGACGATGTTAGATAACGGACGAAATGTGAGAAAATGAATGTAGTACAATAAAATTATTGAATAATATCACTAGTATGTTATTTATAAACAACAATTCTTTATTACCAAACGAACTTAAATACAATAATACTCATATCCAATATCAGTGAACAAATACGAAGTTATGATCTGATACATACGTCCTGTTGTGGTAACCAAATCAATCATAACTTATTAATAATAACGTCGATAGAAATGCAATAAAAGCTCATGAACATCGGATATTTGCGCAAACAGTTCGTTGTCGTCAGTGGATCAAGTTGGGTAAATAGGCGACCAATAATAATAAAAGTATCCGAATACAATGGTCCAACAAGTAAATACAATATGTTTTATTAGAGCAAACGTTCTGTTTAATTAACTGATGACATATTTATGAAGTCTGCCGATTGAGTGGATACTGGATACTAATAAAAATAAATTCGTTGATATGTAATAATTAAAACGGCTCACCTATAATATTAAAGCTATGTCGATGTTGATTTTCCCATATCCAGGGACATTTCTATAAAAAGGTGGGACTGATCACAGGAATGCGCTTGGGTACGATAACATGGAAATATGTGTTGTTAATTTAAGATATTATTGGCATAATAATTTTATTCTTATTGTCGTTTCAAATATAATTGATGTTTTGCATATTTTGAATTATGTATACAGCTTAACTCAATGAATATATTGAATAAAATAAAATTATAAATTGTACAAATTAAATACCCCTGTTTGTAAAATAGTTATGTATATACAGGGTGTCTCACGGAACTGGTACATTAGTTTCTCATGTACTACTATTTCTGGAAACTTCAAATTTTGGAATTAGAATTTACTCGATCTGAGCTCTTCAGCTAAAATATTCTCAAGTTAACTGTCACGTCCCGTCAACGGAAGTCGGTATCGACGTTGTTATTTTAAATGGAATGATATAATTTTCACTTTATTTTTGGTTTCTACCTATCAAAAACATTATTTTTAATAAGGTTTCTCTATACCCAAATATCACCATTTTTGAGTTCTTTTTTTATTTTAGTAATTTTTTGGTGATTTTCGGGGTTGCGTTTAAAATTGAATATCTCGGTTGTTATTGAAAATAGAAGTTTCATGATTGGTGGTCCAAAACTAGAAACATAACCAAATAAGGTGATGTTTAGTTCATCATGACTAGGAGAATGTGCAGGCCTAATAGGCCTGCTGGTCGACCTAGGTAGATCGCCGAAGCGTTAAGAGGGAAACAAAAAGCCCGGATGCTGCTACACGCGCGACGTGATTATCTCGTACGTTCGAAGCGGTTACGGGCCGCCATCTATTGCTTCGTAGCGTAATGCCAACAGCGACATGATGATGTGCCGCCGTCTGGTGACCGCGTCGCGAAGCGCGCGGCCGTTGCATAGCAACCTCGGTCGGTTGCCATGGCGACGCGCTGACCTGTACACTCCTAAAGCATAATCCATAAATTTACCCGAATCGAGGTAAAAAATAACGAAAACTGTGCCGAAAATGGACGAAATCGAAGGCCTAAGCGCTGTAGAATCAAATTTTAGGCGGAAAATCGGCGCCTGCGGCGCCGATTTTCGCTTCTCCGAGGAGCAGACCCTTCCCCCGATTTGCCGATTTTCGTAAACTTCTTGCGCGGACTGTGTTAGACTTTTAGTATATAGTAGGGATATACAGGCTGTTCAAAATTTACAACACAATAATTGAATTTTCCAACGTAAAGAACTCATTTTTTTCAAATGGAACAACCTGTATCCCGATACGCCATTCGATAGGAAATCTTTTTCCCTATCAATCAATATTAGGGTTCCCAATATCTATCTTTAATAGTCTTTGAGATATTGTCACTTTTTCTTTAAATCTATTTTGAATACTCCAATTTAATAATGGGGGACAAAATTAGATACGAAATTTACAACGAAAATTTAAATAGTGATATTTATAAATTTTGGGTGTATGTGTGTACAATTTTTGCGAAACTCTTCCCCTCAATATTTTACGCGACTGCTTTTATCAAATGGACGGTGCACCGGCACATTCTTCGCATGTGGTACCCATTCAACTTAATCAGTTGTTTGACGATAGGTGGTTCGGAAATAGGGGACCATGGCGGTGTCCACCAAGCTCACCAGATTTAACACCATTAGACTTTTATTTTTGGTGTTATGTGAAAAGTCAGGTCTATTCCACACGTTAATACTCGAGAAGAATTGACTACCAGAGTAGTAGCCGCCATTAATGGACTTTAGGGACAAGAAATCCGAAGAACGACGATGACAGAAGTACAGCGATGAGTTTTAAAATGTTTGGAGCAGAACGGGCAGCATTTAGAACAACATAATTAAGTTCTAATTTAAGTTAGATATCCCAAATATATTATTTTAGTTTTAACAAACCTTTTCAATATTTTTCTGTTTTCCTGCTGTTCCCAAGTTGTTACATTCCTATAAATGTATATATATAATCGTTTTGTATTTAGTTTGCATTCTTTTATACTGACAATATCTCAAATACTATTAAAAAATACTATTAGGGAACCCTAATATTAATTGATAGAGAATAAGATTTCCTATCGAATGGCGTATCGGTATACAGGGTGCTCCATTTGAAAAAATGAGTTTTTTACGTTTGAAAATTCAATTATTGTGTTGTAAATTTTGAACACCTGTATAAGATATCATAATAATGAACTAAACATCGTCTTATTTGGTTATGTTTCTAGTTTTGGACCACCAATCATGAAACTTCTAGTTTCAATAATAATCGAGATATTCAATTTTAAACGCAACCATGAAAATCACCAAAAAATTAGTAAAATCAAAAAAACTCAAAAATGGTGATATTTGGGTATAGGGAAACCTTATTAAAAATGATGTATTTTGATACGTAGAATCCAAAAATAAAATTAAAATTATATCATTCCATTTAAAATAACAATGTTGATACCGACTTCCGGTGACCGGACGTGACAGTTAAGTTTCCAGAGATAGTACAACATGAGAAACTTCTAATGTACCAGTTCCGTGAGACACCCTGTATATGTGTGCAATTTCACTTCCTCCGTTTAGTGATGAAAAATTTAAATATTACTGAACAAATGTAACAATTTATTATGTCTTGTTGAAATAAGAAAATTATGTCCAAAATATTCCAATTTCAATTGTAATAGAACACAAATTCAATGTAGCCATCACAAATTAATTTAATTTTTATGAAATGACATAACATAGTCAATATTATGATCTAAAATAATAATATAATAAGGGTATTCTAAATAAGTAACTACAAATTATTTAAAAACCTATATATTATTGTAATGTAAAGTTCTATTCAAAAAAAAAGCGTACAAGTAGTAAGCACAGTTTTGGCTAGATTGCCATATTGTAAACCTATCTTTTAATTGTTGTTACTTAGTAACCTGTAACTACAAACACGATGAGAACTGAACTTTGTCGATATTCTTTCGAGGATTTTATTATTTTTTACCTTATTTCTTAGCCAATCGTTACCAATTACTACAAATACAACTCACATAATTTTATTCATGAATTAAAAGAAAAAAACATTAACAGTTTAAGAACATTATTTAAATACAACAAAATATTTTAATATTTGGTCACCGCGCCGTTTCTTGCAATCACTTCATTTAATCTACGGGGCATTGAGTGAACAAGTGCCTTATAGACCACCCTTCTTCCAACTTAGTAACGATTCGCGCTCTCGTTATCGATGTTGTTTGTCGCGGCATAATTAAATTATAAAAAGCAATTTGCACACATTTGACATACTAAATGTCAGAAATATGTTTCCTTGGAAACGATTAATAAATTATCCCTTTTACAATAGCCCTCAATACGTGTACGCTTTTTTTTTTGAATAGAACCGTACCTACTTAAATTCATGCATTGAAAAAATCGCGTATTTGATTGTTTTATTATTATGGCAGGTTGGGTAAATAGCTTATAATGGGGTATTCCGGTGTTTTTGAAATTGGCATTTTTTACAAAGTATGGGTGCTACTGTTTGCTACTTCACAAGTAAAATATCAAACATTGTTTTAAATTAAGAGAAATCGTTGTTTGAAGTTTTAATTAGGATTGGTCTTTGTGACGTCACAAAGACCGCTCAAAGTGAGCGACTTGACAACGTTGCTATATGTAGGGTGCACGTAGTAAATTTTTGTCTTCTGTTGTGTCAACGTTTAGAATCGCTCGTTTGTTGACACCTGCTTTGGTTATTGAGGTTATATCAAACACTTGTTCAAAATGTATAAACTCCAACGCCGACATTGTTCTGTGCCGGGCTATAACAGCAGTAGAACAGTAACTTCTGATAAGATTTTCTTTACATTGCCGACTAGCGAGATGAGAGATGTTTGGCTTCAAGTTTCAATGATCAAATCATCTCTCAAAAAAGGTACCTTTATTCGTTGTCAAACAACAGGGTCGCCAACCGTCAAATTGGCCGATCAGCTGTTCGAGAGCTGTCCGCTGTTGCCACCGCTACTAGGGATCGGTAATCATCGTGTATTTCCGAGGGTGGTCGGTGAATTCAAACGAAATGCACTTTTAATTGCAATTATCTTATAGAAAAACTAAATCACAAAGCTTAACTATATGAATCCTCATAAATTGTACAATAGGTTAAACCGAATATCTGCTTAAATTTTGACATGACCGGAATACCCTATTATAACAATCGTTTGGTTCTATGAGGAAATGAAAAAAAATCATACCAAATTACTTTTTAAGAAAGTGGTATTTTTCTAAAGAGTGTAGATTAATCTATATAAAATTATTTTTAGATGTTAATACAATGTGAATTCAATTTTAAATTTAATCAAATCGTTATTGATTTATTTTAGATATGCATTAACATTGTGATAAAATATATACTCCACACAAATGCGAAAGTTGTCATCTAGTTTCGAGTTAATACTATTCCAATAAAAACATTTATTTGCTTTATCATTATAAACTTGGTTTAGAGGTCAACAAAACTTAATTGTGATACCTATGTTTACATATTTTTGAAGATATTTGTTGTCTTAGGGACGCCTAAGACCTATTTAGCTAAACTTCGATGTTCAATGTTCAACGTTAACCTGAGGGATTGCGGAATATTTAATATGCATCGCAAAGCTCAGGTTCACCAGTGTTTCGGATAGTAAAAAAGTGCAAAATTTGACTTGAAACTATATCTCCTAAACAAATTCAGATATTGGGATGAATTAATATTAAAGGAGAATTGATATGGTTTTAAAACTTGGTACCATATAACGAGGAAAACCTCCACAAGTTGGGTAGTTACCCCACAAGGTGATATTTTGGTTCTTCCAGCATAATCAACTGTAATAATTCTGTTAAATTTTTTTGAAATGAAAAACATATTGCATCTTATAACACAAAAAAATGTAAACATTCTTCAGGCATATTTGCGTATCCTTGTCTATAATCGTAGGTTCATATCAATCTTTGCCAAACTTCTTAATTAAGAAAAAATCACAAATACAAGAAGTATTATATCAAACAAGTTAAAAAGTTGTCTCAATTATTTTGCTTTACTATTTTTCTATTTTTCTATACTCCGCAGAATCTCAGCACTGTGCCCTTGGGGTATAATAAGTTGGTCAGTCAAATGTAGGTTTCTACATCAGTAGTAGGGCTGCAATCATTTAGTGGTTGCACCAGAAGTATTGGTTGCGTTGGTTAGTCCAGATAGATAAAATATTCAGGACATAATATATGTATGGAGAAGAATTTTAGGAAAAACGCGTTAAAAAGGTAAGCCCCTTGGCCCCATTAGGCCCTCTGCGCATACTCCTTAGGTTGATATCGAACATTGCAATACTCAAGGTTGGTATTTGACTGATTCTGTCAATAAAAACATCATCTTTTGATCGATATATTTGAGCGAAAATTAGTATTTTTCCAGTCGTTCAGACAAACTTAGTTTATAACAATATACCAATTATTATAAGTAATCACAACCTTACTATTCTACAACAAAAACACCTGAGATATATTCACATTCACGAAGCTCAATTACATTTGTCTGCCATCAGGCAAACCTTTAATTAAACTAAGTAGACTGGAGAGCATCTGTCTATGCACGAAGAACAATAGCTCTATCTATCTAGTTAGCTGCGGAGTGTACCGACATCGGAGACGTCGAAAATGAATCGTTTTCCCATGATGATTTAATAATGAAGTGAGTGTGAAAACTTGATAAAGGACATTTAATCACGAACGCGTGTCCGACCGTTGCTCCGTTATCAAGCGTTGCGCAGCACGAGCAGTGGCCTCCGACAGCAGCAGCAGCAGTGGCAGCCCGTGGAAGCAGCAGCCGACCGTCAGCTTGGGACACCTATACGCTACTTTATTAACCGAACACGTACGCGTTTATTTAATTAACGCGACAAGGAGCACTCAAATATTTAAATTAAACACGTTTGACGCTGGTGACGGTGGCAAACCAATGCCAAAATAATACCGTCCTATATCAGTGGCTAATATCATAAATACATAGTTTGCACTGCATGCAATTAAGTCAAATTACAAACTTCAAACGTTTATTTATTAATAAAAAAAGATAAACATTAGAATCTACAAATTAAGCTACAAATACCAAAGTAGCACTGATTGATGAAAAGAAAAACATGGATTGAGGTGAAGAAGGAAGTACAGTCAGCAAAGTCACTATTCTTTCCGGTCCAAAAGTTTGTCTCTGAGTATGTTTCTGTACCAGAGGCAAATATCCAGAATTACACTGATCTCCACTTACATATAGATATTCTTACCTGTCGTATTTCATGGGTTATTAAATGAATACTGACTGAAGCAGAGGAAAGACAGGTAAAGAGGATTTAGAGAGGCAAAAAAGAAGAACTTTGAACGAGTCAGTAGAAGAACTTTTGTCCAATAAAGAAGCGTAAAGGATGTGATGGAACAGAAAACCTTGACTCCATTTATATACCAAAAAACAACTTTATGAGCAGTTTGTTTTACTAGTTCCTTAAATTCATTTATAGAAATATTTATAGAGAAGAATAACCATAAAAGAAAAGAAACAACTCTTACCACAGCGACATAAGTTAAGACCTTGATTAAAAAACAATAGTAGTCCCTCAAAAGCCATAGCTTATGATTAGTTAACAAATCTAATCATACCGCCTTCAGACTAAATCGTGTGACCAAATTATGAAAGGTTTCATGCGTAGATCATCATGATACTGCACCTTAAAACTGAACCAAAAATATTGGAGAAATTATTGCTAGTTAGATTCAGCAAATAATTGAGAGCAAAAGCTTGTTCCAGATCACTAGCTTGGTTTTCAGAATGTGCAGTCCACGAGCCGGGCTTAAACTCGGGCACTTCCATATTAGCTAATAGCAAAGTTGCATATAAATATAATATAAATGACATTAAACTGACAAGAAAGTCAACCCACAAAATTCCAGCTTGTTACCATTTGTTTTTAAAGTTTGGCCATTGTTATAGTGAGCTACCATGGATTTGGCTATTCTAAGAACTATAAGTTGTGAGTAAACAACTGCTAGATGTCAGCAGAGGGCAGCAACAGATCAGCATAGTATCTACATCAAAATTACCGTGTTTAACGGTATAACGCTGATGAATGCCTCCATTTTTGTGCGTGATATCATAAGGTAGGTTGAAGAAATAAAGCCAAATCTTCGTTGCGAACTATTAAGTTTATGCTATTTGGTAATTAATTTCGGGCTATTGTGCAATCATCAGACCATGCTGAAGGCAGAAAAATAGATATAACTTTACTAAGAGTAATTTATAATTATCAAAATACACCTTATGATATCAAATTAATCATTGAAGCATGGCTTTCTATTCTACGTGAAATTGTAGACATTTAGTGCCCTAAATTATTATAAGTTTTGTCGGCTAACTAAATAGGTACTGAGATACGTTAAGGCTGACAGGTACTGAAAAGTGTCCTTAAGTTTTAGAAATATTGTGGCATAACATTATTTCGTACATCAAATTGTAGGTAATTAATTCGGGTAGTCACCCATGAATGAAATCACATTTGTTCCAAAGCAAAGAAAACTTGAATAACAATATTGTACTTGTTGTACGCTTTTTGGTGCACACGGAAATCACTTCAATGGGTTGCTTTAACAAAATGTATGTGAGTTTTACAAAAAATGTTGCTTAACATCCTGCTCTAATTTGCCTCTATAAATAACCGCCGGAATGTAGTCACCAAAATTTGTATTTATTCTTGTGGATACGCGAAAAATAGTGACAGTTTGTTTACACTGTTGGTCGCAATATTGGGTCGGTCTTTTCAACTAAACAGATTTTGCAATATACAGTGAGCGCGTAAAGTATGGAAACATGACAAAATCTCAAGAACGGTTTGCTATTTTAAAAAATCCTCGAACACATCGATTTATAATTATCAAAATACACCTTATGATATCAAATTAATTTTTTTACCTTCAATTGTTTTTAACAGTTGACGTAATCGAAATTTCTTTTAAATGACAACCCTATCTTCTTTTAATGATTTTGACAGATCTTTTTTAATTGTGTTAATGGTAGCATAATATTTTTAAGGCCTTACATAGTGAGAATTTGCGAAAAAAAGACAATTGAAGGTTATGAAATAAAAGTGACAAAATCTCCGGGACAGCTCGACCGAATTTAACGAAATTTTGGAATTAAGTATTTTACAACCATGTGCAACCATGTCACTGGCGTTATTATCGTTGTTGCAACGTTTACAGTTTCCGCATAGTCTGATAGTAGACTGTGTTAACATAACATTTGAACTGAGGGTGCTGCAAATACCACCCCATATTATTGTTTCATACAAATTGAGCTTACTTGTTTTTTTTTCTACATTTTTGGTCACAGTCAAATTGGATCAAATTTGGAATGTATGGCTCTGAGATTTTCCCACATTTTCTGGTCTCCAGGCCGATGTGGTGTGTTTAAAATTAGGAACTTCGTGACTATTCCAACAATGACAAACATTTGATGATGATAAATTCACGTCTGATACTATTTATTTAAAGGAATATTTTCTCTGTTTTTTCTATTTTTTTCTTAATATCGTTTTATGTTACATGTGCGGTTTGCTGTTTGATGCCTTACTTCTTAACTTTGATATTTCTTTTCCAGTTTTTGTTGTTAAGAAGTCATATTAACAGCAGAATATTTGTAGTTATTGATGGGCCACGACTTCGGAAAACTGTACTGTATCCTGAAAACAATATTTAAGTCCAACATTTCCAAATACGTAGCATCTTAGTGATCGCTTTTATCATTTTGTTATTCTCATCTTTCCCAGTGCCTTTTCTTGATAGAAAGGTCAACATTCTTCGAAATTTTGGGACATCGATACCTACGACGGAAAGCCGCACCTACATCAGTCAAATTAAATTGAACGCTGCCTGTCCGAATATTGTTGGAATACCTCCGACACCTGGCGCCTTATATAAGTTGTCATCGAGGTGACCAAGACAATGGTCCATTGACAGCAATTCCTCATCTTCGGCGATCGTGGAATGCCCGGCATCTCCATCGGTATATCACGCGAAAAATTCAATATTCCCCAGACCGTCTGCGGTGCCGTATTGAAGTCTGTGAATAGCCCCAGCATTGTGTAATACCGGGCCGAATTCTTCGCAACGACGCTCTCCGAACAACGGAGGAGGGAATCCGAGGGGTGTGAGGAGGGTGTGGGGGCTGGCGTCCCGACGGGTATATCTACAACTGTCAATTATATAGTGCTTTGGATGTCAGATGCTCGTCGAATGTACGGAACGATCTGACTGATGTGAGATATGCGATGTTCATTTAAATACCGTCTGAAATATTAAGCGGCTCTCCGCCTGTCATGAAAAGGCTGAATTGAGCATATTCGAATGCTCTTTTCGGCTGTTATTGGGTGTGGGGGAAATGTCTTAAAATTTTGATGGTATATTGCTATTAATAGGTTTACTTGCATCCTGATTATTTTTTGAAATCTTAAGAGGAATCAGTAGTGCTAGTACGTCCTATAAAATAAGCATCCATAGTCAGCTTAGTGTTGTATCAATTCTCTCATGTTATACATCAAATTATAGGTACAGGTATATTACTTGCTGTGGTAATGTATACGCATTACTTGTTGTTGTTGTATCCACGCTACGTGATTAAATATAACTTATTCATTTAGCCGAAGAAGTAAAGTTTTGAGGGAAAAAAGCTTGTAGGATATTGATATTTTTACGTGAAAGTTTGACAACTTATAGAGGAAGGTGTAACTTAGATCTATTATGTGGTACTTTTTTTAAATTTTAACCTAAGTCCTTCGTAAAAAAAAATGTAAAATCAGCCAATTTTGTCATATTCAGAAATAGATTTGTCAAAAACGAACAGAACTATCAAAAATCTACCACTAGACGGAAAATTATATATCTTTTATCTTTAATTTGGTGTACTTCTTTTTACGACTATGTGAACTAATAGCTGAGAAAAACCTCAGAACTTTTGCGTGTTTTGCAAGTAGAACGTAGGGGGTACGGATTCCCTTTAAGGAATAGGAAAATTTCAATTTTGTAATTCAAATGGATTACAATTAAAAATATAAAAATATAAATTGATAAAAATATGTTTGTTTGGAAGATTTCTTTTTATGTGTTGAGTGAAATAATTATGATTTTTTAATTAACAAAATTGATGGTTGTGTTAAAATCCGATATTCTAAGGTTGCAGTCAATGGTTCTTTGATTAAAAAATTAATGTGGACCTTTAGCAAGTGCCATTATAGCAAACATTTTCAGGATTTCGCACTTTATCTATCGGTGGTTGGTCTCGCAGACCAACGCGAATACTATCTCGACCGTATTACAGATAGATTCATGCAAGATAGATGCACTGTGCACGTTGATTCGGAATCGGAATCAGGCTGTTATGTGAGTAGAAAGATAACAGCTCCATCTAGCAATACAGTTGGATGTGGTATTTCCACTAACCATAGTTTTATTTCAATCAATATTTGATTCTTTCTACAAAAGTAAACATATTTTTAAAGCAAAGCAAAGCAAAAATATTACTTTAGAGCAGCGTTTCTCAACCGGGGTTCCGCGGAACCCTGGGGTTCCGCGAGATGTCCTCAGGGGTTCCGCGGAAAAATAGTAACAAATAGCGGTGGCGGTCGCCGGTTCATGGGCACATTATTCGGTGTTATTTATATGTATTATTTTAGCATGGGATTATTATTTGAAATATTGGATTAATAAACAAGGTCAATCCATGAATAATTTTGATTTGGAGCCCTTCTAACCCAATAAACCACTGCTTTCGATATTACATCCAACGGACAACATTCTAGACTATTCATTAACTTCAATTGACAATTACAGTTACAATTATCTGTTACATAAAAACAAATTAACCTCTAGAAAACAACAATCTGGCAGTTATTGGTCAAACTTTGTTTTCAATAGTTTTGCCTTTCCAAATGTGTGACAAAATAAACCTATAATTTGAATCTGCTGCTCATAATGGTACTTTAGGAGAAGAACAGAGTTGTTGGTAGTCGATTTCAATATGATCTTACATTCTAGATATGATAACTAACCTATCACCAGACAAGTTCTGAGCTTCTATGACGAAAATTATGTCGGTCCCATTCATAGAAAATCAATAAATATCCAGTGATTTGCAATTATAGATGAAAATTTATGCGGACAGGAAACTAAAGTGTAATTTCGTGACGGTATTTAATTAAACAAAAAATCACTAATTTAAATTGAAGTAAATACGTACTAATTTTGAAAATGAAACAAATGTAAAAATGCTTCACATATTTGTATTTATAATTTGGTATGTTTTTGCATTTAATTTTCTCCTCGAGTTATAAATTACGTTGTATCAGTTCAGTTTTCAACATTGTGTATGAGCAAACTTTTTCTTATTTAACAAACTTTAAGAGAAAATATAGAGATCATTTGTTATAGACAAAATTAGTGTGTATAAATATCTTCTACTTGGGTGTTTATTCCCACACTTTTTTCTCAGAACGTAATTATTGTTCTGACTAATAACTTAAAAAATAACAAAATTTTAAGAAATGAGTATTTTAAATGGCTCTAACTTCTTAAGGAATATTAACTGGTTATCAATCGGTCCATATGAAACTTTTTACTCAGAATAAATGTTTCTTAATTTTTGTATTTTGACCAATGACTTTCTTAAAAAAAAATTATTGAGTTTATTTATTTCATTATTTGTAAAAGGTACTTTTTGTATTGTTCGTTTTCGCGTTGTTTAATTTGTATTTTCTTCTTCCTTCCTTTGGTAATACTTGAAGGAACTAGAAAGAACCAATAGGTTTATACCTAGAGAGATATATCTGCAATGTTACAGAAAATGAATGTAATAAACTACCAAAAAAGCTGTAAAAGAAGAATTAACTGTAAGATCGCTGGATATTGGATACCAGCTACATTTCTGTATTGTTTTTATATCTTTTTACAATATTCCTGTGAAATTAGAACAGCATAACATTAATTTTTCATGGCATTTTTATTTTTACAGGAAAAACACTTTAATAAAACTAAATACTTCACAGTAGTAACAAATATTCAATCATTGAACTGCGTTTCTTTACACGCTTGTATCTGGTTACTCGAAATACGTTACACGTTTTTCTGTACTCAAAAAAATACTCGAAATGCCTTGGACATTGTATATTTATTTTGTTGGGGTTCCGCCAGATTCCAACCCTATTTTGAGGGTTCCGCAAGAGTAAAAAGGTTGGGAAACGCTGCTGTAGAGGAATGAAACTTTTTCTTGTATACAAATATAGTTATTTGAATCAAAATCCGATTTCTTTGGCCAAAGAAAACCTATGTTTTAAGTAAGAGGAAAAATATTAGGTACTTTAAAGGCAAGAAATTTTACCTCGTATAAATTAATCTCTACACGCAAATAATAGTGAGTATTGATTGAGTAAATATCTTTTTGTGTCAAAGAAATATGTTATGAACCATCGAGCTTATATGACTAGAGGGAGCGTGACGGGCTTTGTTTGTGGCCAAAGATAATAAGGTCGAAAGTCGTATATTTTCTCGTTCCCAATGTAACGCACCAATGAGCGGTCAGATTAAACTGGCGGCTATATGTCAAATTTGAATTAGGTAGTCGCGTATGGCGTGAAAGGTAACCTCACAAAATAAAAATCCTTTTCTGTTTTTGAATGTACATACATTTGTAGTACCTGTTATAATTGTGACATTTGTTAAAAAAGCAATTAAACCATCCAAGAGCAATTAATTCGCTATTCCAGTTCTCTGCAAAAATCTTTTTGAGTGACGTTTGTTCAACTTTTATATAGTAACAACAGAATCCATTTTTTTATAGGTTTGGACAAAATGTATTCTTGCGTGTAAGATTTTATTTGTTTCTGTATAGCTTGACCAGCGAGTAGTTGCATCGAGAGCGTTGCGCAGTACTCACGTCACGTACTCATTATATTTACGCTCTGCACACCGCTGTCGAATCAAGTTTAAGTTGGTTGTACTATACATGATTTGTTTATTTTCTTTAATAGGAATATGGGTAATAAACTACAAGCAAAATACAACTTATAATAGGAAAATATTTTATTTGAACATAATTTAACCACTGGTTTTTAAACAAAATGGTCTTGGTGTAAGAACTACGAACTCTTTTTTCTGATTCTAATAACATGGTTTTACACAAATAATATGCTCCATTAATGTTGATAAATTACACACTTTTTGTCTTAATCGCATGTTGTAACGAGACAATTGGCGGATTCGAGCAATTTTCTTGCTAATGCTAAAACTGCCCGTGCTTGAGGAGACGAAGATAAGTCTGAAGTATCTACGTCACCCATATATCGAGGATTGTACCTACAATAAAATAACGTTAAAATATACCCTAAAACAAAGTTACATATTACATAAATTTTCTCCTTTTTCTTGGCAGTGCTGAAGGATGTTCCGTTGGTGTTGCGCTGTGTGGCACTTTCAAAGCTCGTAGCCGTGGCAGTGATTGTTGACTCTGTGTGTCCACTAGTGTCTGCTACAACTGCGTCGCTCATACTATCTGTGTCCGTATTTTCATTTGGTAGATCACTCATAACAAAAATACTTGGCACCGCACTACGGGAGAGTTATGGTCTTCCGTCTTTTCCCAGTTTATAATCGCTATTAGAAAAGTGTCTTGAACACAACACAGTTGTTTTAAAACCCCGACTTTTTATAGGTATAGCTTCAATCCGAGCTTGTTTTGAGTCTTGAACTGTTGGAAATCTACGAGAAGGTATATGTTATAATTTCATATTACTGTATTGCGGTAATAAAGGTCATACCTGTGACACGTTATATTTTTTGATGCTGCCTTTTTGCAAAAGCAGCAGTTTCGCCCCATTGTTACCTCTTAACCATCCAAGGTACCATCTACATGCAGTCATGCATCTACACAGGTAAACAAACTCATAACCTCGATGTAAACATATGTTCAAAATAATGGCGGTATCTAGCATCTGTGCGCATGCGCGAACAATGTGCACGAGAATCTACACGAAATTCGACCTTATTGACAAGGTATGTTGGGCCACAACAAGCCAATGCATTGGGATAGGCCGTACTCCGTCTAGTTATAGATGGTCTAAGTTATGAACCATAAGAATGAATCCTTTGCATTCATTATGTTCATATGTTTGTTGAAAACAAAAAAAAACATGTTTATCCGTGTCGCCTAATAAACCATAAATAATCATACAGAATTGCAAATCACTCATTGTAACGACATCGTAAGTAGTTCTGCTGTTTTCACAATTTTCAAAGTACTTGGTCGAAGAAAAGGTGCAAGTCACTATTCCCCCATTACAGGGGTTTTTTAAGATAGGTACTACCAATAAAATGATACACTAATCAAAACGTTTCCAAAATGGCATAAGTTAAGCATGGAATTTACAAAAGCGATTACACAACATTCTTTTATATAAGAGTAAAAGAAAATCGTTCTTCACTGTTTATATGTTTCTTTCTATATGTTTTTTTATATGTTTCTATTACTCAACATTTTAAGCACCTGTTTCACAGCGTATACACAAATACTATATTCTTTTATATGCCATCACTTATTAGATAATTAATCTGTAACTATTACGGTGCCATATTTAAAATTATCTTAAATTTAATATTCAGTTTTATTAAAATCTTGAAAATAGTTGCCGTTAACTGTCGAAAAAAATCCTCTACAAATGGGTTCACTTTTGACCCATGTTGATTAAAAGTTTTCGAAAGAAATATGTGAGACCGACAGCAGGAAAACTTCACATTAAAAAAATGTATAAATGTGAATATGAATATGAATAAGAAGGATTTTAAACAATTTTCATCAAAATTTTTAGATTCGTTTTTCTTGACTATACAGGATGTTCCACATTATTTTACGCATATTTTCTTTTTAGAATGTAAATGTCATTCTGAGTAAAGCAATAATTATATGGACTTAAACAATAGAACGTATAACAGAGTGGGCGTTTAACACATCAGTAAAATCAACTTGTATTTTCAATAATAATAAAAAACACTTTAAATAGTTTCATATTCATTATTCAATTTATCTTTATTATTTTTATTTTTCTACTTATTTATTATTTTATTTACAGTTTATTATTGTAATTTAGGATTATTTAGTTTTTCTTCCGTTCTTTTAATTTGTATTCATACTTTAGTTTTTGTTTACTTATGCTTTTAAGGAATTGAAGAAACACATAAGTCCGTAGGAAACTTTCTGCTCAGTGTGGCATTTACGTGCTAGCAATTTTCTTTTGTGAGAAAAAAAGTTGGAAACGTATAAGTAAAAATCGGATAAAAAGAGCTGAATAAATAGTTTTATCATAAAATCTAAACCAAAAATACACAATCAACCAACTCAAACCAACCCAAGTCCAGTCCAATATCTCATAATGTCAACAATATTTGGTCGATGAATTGTGTTCGAAGAATAATTTCATTATCATTTGAATCACCAAATATAAGAACAAATATCTTAAATCAAAACACAATTGAAAGTCCGTCTATTATTGATGACACTGAGGTATAAGAATTTTATCAATAGACTACGTATCCTGTTCAAAACATGCCACGTCAGCTCAATGAAAGTAGGTACAAGACAGAATGACGAAATAGTGCTTAAAGTTGAACACAAAAATGAGTCAAATTATTTATAATTATTGGAGAAATCGGTATGAACGGTATCAAACGGTATCAAACTGTATGACTGTATGAAATGTGGAGAGAGCAAAATTGGTGCCTGAAATCAACAATTACTTTTAAAGTGTATTATTTTTCCAACTCTACCTGAAAATAGACACACATTATTGGAATTTAAACGTTCGATATACCGTAACCAATATCGTTCTCCTTCTTTGATTCCTTATAACCACCCCTCATCCTTACAGTCCTTATACCTTATCAAAAAGACAAGCACACACGAGGTCAACCAAATGTTTTTCCTCCTCTTCCATACACCCACACACGCGTTCCGAAAAGACAAATGCCGTCCGCAAACACAGCCGCCGCCGAATGGAAACGTCACCAGCATTGACTTCGTCCTATATATCCTTGTCAGATATGAAATCATAACGAGTGCTCGGCAAATACCGGCTTCTAATTGAAATCTGGACCGGTATTGACCCAGCAAACACTTGTCCCAGATCAATCGCTTTACGATTGCCGTACGGACTGCGCCGCCTCGACGTAGACAACCGCCCCCGACGTCGCCGCCGCACAGTAGTCGAATTTGCACTTTTAGATGATCAAAATTATTTTCTTTTGTAAATGAACTTCATATAGTCGTTAGATGGGTGGAGAAATAGTAAAAAAAAGTGTCAACCATAAGGAGGATGTTTTAAGGGGGTTGAAACATATCTTTGGTGTGAAGAGAATTCTGAAATCTTGTGAGTCGGATAATTTTATATTTGAAAATGCAGGAAAACCTGTACAGAAAAATGTAGTACTTATGAGGTGTGTTTTGAGGGTGGTTTGGATACAAATAGAAGCCCGGTAGTGTGTGGTATCATTGGATTGATATTTTAAATCTTTTATTATTTTATTATTTTATTATATTATTTATATTTTTAAAAATCAATTTTTTTTTCTGTACGTTATTTTATTATTTAAGGTCTTAAGAATGTGTGTGCAAAGTTTTAAAGTAAAATTTGAAAAATTAGCGAAGTTATAAGCAATTAGCCAACGGCGTGCAGGTGCCAAAAATATGCAGCGCGCGGATCGGTCGGATCACGTGGTCAACAATTTTTCCGCCCGAGTTTTTCAAGCCAAAAAATCTTGCAGTGTATGGTTTATTATTCTGTGAAATTCTTTCGTGAACAGTCATCGATAAAAAAACACTCAAGAGAAACTCCTACACGTGCTGATGGATAACAAAAAAAGAAAATTTTCTGAGAATGCACACTCGAGAAAGGAAAGCATTTGCTAGTACGTCTGCCAATAAACTGTCGACAGCGGAAGACGAGAAAATTATAGTGCTGGGTTTTGGAGAGGGGATATGGAAGAAGTGAGGTCACACTTCTGTTGTATAGGATCACTATATTTATGGAGAAATATACTAACAAAGAGGTTGAGCATATGTACTGCCCTGTGGGATCACAGAGTTGGTGCAAATGGCGAATTCCTGAAGCCGAGAAAACTCTGGCTTCAATAACACTTGCTAAAAATGTCGAAAATGCCATCAAGCCGATTTACAACGACTTGTCGTCGAGAGAGTTGCTAGAACAGTCTTTGGGTAGTGACACTCAAAACAATAACTAAAGCTTCAATTCTACTGTCTGGCGCCTCGCACCCAAACATCTTCACCATGGCTCAAAACCTATCAAAACTTCGGCTTATGCAGCAGTCAGGCATTTATAATAAAGGGTTTTCTGTCATCCTTAAATCTATGACAACAATAGGAATCGTTGTTGGCACGGAAACGAAGATATTTGCAAATGTGCGCGAGAAACTGCGTTTGTTGTGATCGTCGATACGTGCACTAGAGGCTGGAAAATAAGCTCAAACAAGGCGTAGAAATCAGCAAATGTCTCAAAATAAATTCTACGAAGTGGAGGAAGGAAAAAAGTATCGCCCTGATATAGCATATTAGCAGAAAAATGCTGTAAAGACTCGATGTCGTGTTATAAACTGTACTTAACCGTTTAAACGTATTTTTCTCGTAACAGTTTATTCGCGAACGGTTGGCATGATATTTCGAAAACTATTTGACCGATTGACTTCAAATTTTAACTGGATGTTCAGTTAACATCCCCTTATCGTTTGATGAACCAGAAATGCAATAAGTTAGTACTTTTCTTTTCATAGAGAAAACATTGTCAATTGAAATAGTCAATTGAATTGAAAAATCGTGCCAAATTTGAAATCTATTTATTGCATAGTGTCGCCAATAAATAATTATAAAAAAGGCGGTAATTTTAGAGGAAAAAAACGGAATCCCCCCTTAAACGGTTTTTAATCGCCGTCATCAGATGCGTTAAATGATTAACTATCGATATAATATCACTACTACTAAATACACAACTGTAACCTGTAATTTTCGTCATGATTACAGCTAATGCAAATGCCTAACAGATTATAGTTTCATTCTTAAACCGTATGATTGATTAATAAACAATGTTTTCAACCAAATGTTGTTTATTATTAAAATAACTATTTAATGATACCACACACGACGTAGGTTCTGGTTATGAATTCCACCTCCATGCTGTTAGTACTACTTTCGGTATATTTTGGAAATCAAAACTGTTAAATACGTTAGATTATTTAAATTAGTTTCCTGATCCTCTACGACGTCATATAACCAAGAAAAAAGCGTGTGTGTACATATGTATATGTCGACATACCTAGTAACCTCCAACAAGTGATTATGCCAGCCGACACTAAAAAAATATTTAAAGAAAATATGACATATTATGGCAGTGATGTCTACGTGGCCATGTAACCAAGTAAGTAAGAAATCAGGTAAATTTTGCAAAATTTGCTTCGTTATTGCAAAAAACTGTAAGCTTAATTAATTTCCAAATTTTCATTAATGAATATTTAATATAAAATCAAGTCTCATCCTTAGAAAATTAAATATTAAAGTTTACACCAACGACATTCATAATCATTTTGTAACAAATTGTAACACTAAAATCGAGAATTGATGTGGAATGTAAAAATTAGTACAAAAATCTACATCGGCTTTTTTTATCAAAATTTTCCAGGTTGGCTGGTTACCTAAGAACATGTTTATGTCACTTTGGATTAAATTGGACCATAGCGCTAAAATAATTTTGAACGGCTAGATTCGCATTTTCGACCACTGTGCGCCGCCCCTGACGCCACCACTCCTCCGCATCCGTTTATTTTGCGAGATACTTTGATGAGGTCCCGCGCCCGCCCCCAGGCAATAACCGCACTGCCTTTTTTGCAGTCGCAGAACGTCGCTCGTTGCTCGGCTGGGGACATTTCTATCTAAAACAAACACGTGAGGATAAATAAACGCGGGCAATTATAAATATGATTCGAACTTCAAAGTGGAACCGAGTTGATTTTCGTGGAATTCTTTGGCTTGGTGATATTGGATGAGTGATTAATTTGTTGAGACTGGACCGGAGCGGTCTATGTCTATTCTAACTTGTATTTAATAGTATAGTCAAGGAGGATGTGACTTATTTTAATCTGAGTTGATGTTGGTACAGCAATTGATTTATTGAATATTGAGGAAAAGACAGAACGTCGTTTTTCTAACGTTTTTTCTAATTGCAACCTCACCACAAAGCATGTTAATGATTAGCAACCTACTTACACTGCTAAAAAAATAAGGGAACACTTTTTTCGAAACCTGTAACTTTTTAAATAATAGTTCTAGGCAAATCAAATTTGGTCACCTTTAAGGGCATATATTTAACTCAGGAAAATTACAAAGACAATGTACATATCTCAGTTACAAAACAAAATGAAAAAAATGTCAAGTATGCTTTGAATTTACATATGAAAGCCTACTAAGACGACCAATGAATACAGTCAGCAATTTTCGTTGATTAGAAACGTTATTAGAAGTAAAATGAGGCATCTTAGTGAAGTGCAAGTTGCTTGTGCTGTCGCCGTTATTCAGCATGGCCACTCTATTCGACATGTTCGTAGGGACCTTCGATTTTGCCCTTCTGTTATTCAGCGTTTATGGAATCGTTTTCGGGAAACTGGCCAATATGTTAGAAGAGCTGGACAAGGCCAAAATCGAAAAACTACTCAAAATCAAGACCGATTTCTTGTCCTTTCATCTCTACGCCAGCGTACTGCCCCAGCACGAGACCTCCTAAACGACCTAAGACGATCACATAGAATGGAAATTTCCGATAAAACTGTAAGAAACAGATTAAAAGAAGCGAATTTTAAACCAAGAGGACTTGTTCGCGCACCACGCCTTAGTCAGCATCACAAAGCAGCGCGTATGAGAGTTGCTCTGGATCACAGAGATTGGCAACTTCGTCACTGGACGCCTGTACTGTTTACAGACGAGTCAAGATTTTGTTTGACTCGTTGCGACGGTCGAGTACGTGTATATAGACGTCCTGGTGAATGCTACGCAGCCGCTAGTATACAAAAAGTGGATAGATTTGGTCGTGGATATGTGATGGTTTGGGCTGGAATCAGTATAGACAACAGAACTGATCTTGTTGTGGTTCCTGGTAGACTAAATGCCAGAATTATATCGAAATCATCGTGGAGGACCGTGTGATGCCTGCTGTATATGGTGTCGGTTAAAATTTCATCCTAATGCAGGACAATGCAAAGCCGCATACCACCGGCATCACCCGAAAGTTTTTGCAAGAACGTGGAATTCGGGTCATGGAATGGTCCGCCTAAGTCCTGACCTGAATCCTATTGAACACGTGTGGGATAAGCTAGAGCGACGTGTTTGCAAGCGCCGTAATCCACCACTAACCATACAGGAACTGACATAAGCCCTGATTGAGGGATGGGAAAGCATACCCCAAGAATCTCTTCGCCGACTAGTGCGAAGCATGCCATGCAGGTGTGAGGAAGTGATTCGTGCTCGTGGAGGGTATACACTATACACTGTATTAAACCTCACCAATCCACAGAAAACCCGACTGTCATCGCTACTATAACAGTCATTTCCATTTCGTTTCGCGTTATTAATTTACATTTTTAAGTGTAATTAAGAGTTGTAACATTGTTTTAGTTATAATAGTCTTCAGTTAAATATACGCCGTTGAAGCATATCCAATTTGATTTGCCTAGAACTATTATTTAAAAAGTTACCTGGTTCGCAAAAAGTGTTCCCGAGTTGTGTATTTTGGTGGTGACGTACTTTTTTCACTGTTTCTATTAGCGTAGGTAGGTGTACAGCATTAGACCCTGCGGGTTGTCAGTTTGAGGTATTATCCAGCTTTCAAAAGCCTCTAGCAAAAGATCCAGCAAGCACATTATATTAGGGAAAAGATGCAGATTATCATGCTAATCAGATATCTGGAAAAGACTGTGCCTATGATTTTTAGTTTTTAAGATATAAGCAGAAATTCTGCTGGAATTTTCGTTTTTAGGTTCAACCTTGCAGTTATCATTATCAAAAGCAATAATGTGTTTAGTGTATTTTATATAGCTTCAATTTCATGGAATTATATCGAAATGGAGCGATACCAGTCAATCCAACTTGGAAAAGATCCAGAGACAACAGAACACGATTATGAAATTACTCTATAACCTGGAAAGGCGAACACCAACTCAAGACGTATACAAAATCACGCGGGAATTAAACATGAGGAGATTGATACAATTCAGAAACATCCTCCTATTGTATAAAATCAAACATAATTTTAATAAAGACAAACATAAGGTTAACAACAAATGATGAAATATTCACACATTCGACAAAAGGACACTCACACATCCGATCGCAGAGAACCAGGACAAAAAAAATTGCACTCACACTAACTTCGGAAACGGTGCAACAGAACAGTACAAGGATTTGCCAACAACAGTGAGGGAACTCAAGCCGCTCCAATTCAAGACAAAACTCAAAACAATATTAACCGGAAGGACATAAAAACACGGAAGATCACGGAAATGTAGCACTTAACCGCATTTTTATTGTGATTGTGATTTGATGACCAACCACACTCTCAATACCAATAGCCCGGGACGAGATCACGGAATCATCAGTCTCGATGTGAAGCGCGAGAGATGAATAAAATTCCAGCCATGGCGACCATGCAGTAGATATTATTGTAATTTATATTACCTTGTAATTGCCGAAATAAAGCAGCTTAAACTCAAAAGATCTTTTTATGCAATGTTTTATACAATGGCAACACCTCATTATCAACGTTTTAGCGACACAAAATTACCTAGACACATTTGTCTAGATAATGCAAAATGACCAAACATAACATGCACACATGCATCACATGCACCAAAAACTTCCACATGCACTCGTGTGCATTTTGACTTTCCAACACGTATTACTACCAAATAATTACGTACTAAGTGGTGCGCTGTTTGAATCGACGTATCGAAATTATATAGAAAATTGGTACACGGTTCCGCTGTTTATACGTCAGTCGGATATTTATCACTTCTTCGCCGTGACACGGATTTTAGCCGCGGCTAGCGGCGGCGTCCATCAGCGCGCGGGGGTAGAGGACGCGCGTCGGTCCGTCCGCCGGACCGGGGCGCCGCGGCGCTTGTTGTACACATGTAGAGCACTGTACAATTAATGTCGGACGTAATGCACGAGCGGCGGCTTTGTCTCCGGTTGTTTATGGGTTATTGCAGCCGATATAAAAGCTATTGATTCGGAACGATTACATGGACGGTCGTGGACCGGAGTACGGGCCTGATGTATGTCCGGCGTTCGACGTATACGTCTGTACGTCCGCATATGTATTTACATCCCCGGATCCGTTTCGGTCCGCTCTGCTATACGCCATACGGTCAAAGCTCGTCGGATGGCGAGCTTTATGGCTTTTGGCTAGAACGGACACGCTGGCCGGACAAACCGTGCAAACAATATGTGAGCTGGATGCTCATATTTGCGCTGGAACCGTGTGAAGAATTATGGAAACGTGAAGTGCAACTTCTGTGAGTTGGTTTATGTTTTGTATTGGTGAACTGATTGTCATGGTTGGGGATAGAACATTAGAGAATGTCTTATAGTCCAGGCATTTTAGACTAAACTCAACCAAAACCCTGAAAAAATAAATTAAATCTGCAAATTGGTATATACATACTGAAAGTCCGTATGTCTGCGTCATGCTTTTTTGGGGTATCTTACCCCAAACTACCCTACCTTGTCTGGAATCGCTCATAACTCCTTAAAACTTGGCAATTAGGTTTTTTAGCATTTGGAATTTTGGAATACATATTGCAAAATTTAAAATGGCGGATTTTTAATTAAAAAGTAGGTGATTGTCATGTCTCGTCGGATATTAACTTGTGCAATTATAAGTAAAAAAAATTGCTTTATCGCTTGATCGAACCACAAACTCAATCCGTTATTTCTTTATGTGCTAAAAATATTTTTGATTTATGATTACTCCAACATAAATATTTTTGTTTCTAGTTCAACAAACGATATCTACTTGTATACAGAATTTAACGGCATTTGATATTTTCATTTCAGGCCACCACGAGTGGAGAAATCATGTCAACCAGAGACCGCGGATTTCCACGCAGCGTCATGGTCGAGAGAGGTTTGTGGGCCTAGTTTTCAATGATTTCTTTTTGCGTAATATCGGAAATATTAGTAAATATGTGTACCAAATTTGGAATCAATCGATTGCATACTGCTGTCAACAAAAAAAATCAAAAGAATGCCGTAATTTAAAAAAAATACTCGGCATTCTCTCTGGTTCGCCATCTTGGATCAGCCATTTTAAATTTTTCCATGTTTATGCCATATTTTCATTCTGCGTCCTTAAAAACCAATAAAAATGCTATTTTGTCCGCCATTTTGGTTCTGCCATTTGAATTTTTAAATTTAATCATAATAATGCCATATCCAGATTAAGCGTTATTCAAAACACCTAAATGCCAAGTTTGAAGGAGTTATGGGCGATTTCAGACAAGTGAGGGTAGTTTAGAGTAGAATACCCCAAAAAAAAACATGACCCAGACATAAGACTTTTTAGGACTTTTAGTATGTTGTTCAGAGCAGTAAATAGAAGGTATTTACCAATTTGCAGATTTACTTTATTTTTTCACGCTTGTGGTTGAATTTAGTCTAAAAGACTGGGCTAGTAACTGATGAAAATATAAATAAATGAAAATAGGCAAATAATGTGTTGATATGGAGAAATAATCAAAAGGTATTCTGTAATTATAACAATATATGAGAACGTTAAAGTGGGATAAAAGTTGTTCTGTTAGCCAAACAGGTAGTTTTTATAATTAGTAATCAACAACATATTTTCTCCACAGATCGAATTAGGTGAAAAACTAGCTAAACTAAACCATAACTTTAAAGCTGGGCTTTTACTAATTTTCAGGATAGGTAAACCATCTTTTGTTTACAAAAATTGACGTTCTCAGAGTAAACACATTGAATTTTTCCTCTTTTCTTTTGTTTAGTTTATGTGCTTGGAATATTGATTGGGACTTTTGCTTTTTTATTTAAACCATAAAACAAAAACTTTATAGCAAATTGATACGTGCAAGCTATATTATGGAAAATTTCATGAACACCAATTTTGATAGCCTTTACCCCACATTTTTGCAGCATTTCTATCGGTGGGAACTTAAATAACTTAAATCGTATAAATAAAGCTTCATACAAAAGTTCAACTTTTAACTAATATTTTTGTCAAAGGCTAATAAGACTGAATTATTTTAGAAATTGAATAAATAATATCAACATTAATGTTGTTGCATAATTATAAAATAGTTCATAATAATATTTACATAAAAAATGTTTGACAATAAAATATGGTTTTAATGAAAATGTTTACCGACAACTATGTCAAAGTAATATTATTAATATTATTATTATACGCAAAGGTCCCTGGTTCAAATCGAGGTCGTGGCTGTAATTTTTGATTTATTTAAAACTTACATCCCGCCTGTATGTCACCGTATTATTAACCTATAATATTACTTTGACACAGTTGTCGTTAAACATTTTCATTTGTAATTCAGTCTGGATATGACAATCCGTTGTTGATGTGAACCCTACTTCGAAGTAGATGACATTTGATAGGTGTACGTCAAGATAGGTTAGTGTTTGGTAGTAACCACTACTTCCTCTCCTGGTTTATGGCAATTATATCTAACAAATGTCATAGGCCTCAATGTTTAGATGGGAGAGAGCATTGTGCTAGATACGCAAAGGTCCTTGCTTCAAATCCAGGTTGAGGCTGTAATTTTTGATTTATTTAAAATTTACATCCCGCCTGTATGTCACAATACATATTTATTTTAATATTCACTGTGAGCGCGTAAAGTAAGGAAACATGAGAAAGTCTCTGAGAAGGTTTGATAGCTTAAAAAAATACTCAAACAAGTCAAATTTTTAGTTAATAATCAGTTTTTTTAAATGGCAACCCCATGTTTTTCTTATAGATTCTGATAGATTTTTTAATTGTCTAAAATCTATATAATAGCGGAAATATTATAGATGCGTATATAAGAAAATGTTTGACAAAACAAGACAATTGAAAATAACATAAAAAGGGTATTATTGAACTTGGAAAAATGGATTCTGTGATTAAATATGAAATCGCGTTTTGAGCAGAATTATTTACCTTGCAAATAAATCCAGACTACATTTTCTTTTGGGTTAGATTTTCGAAAAAAGGGGGGAAAATGGCAAAAATGCGATTTAGATAATTTTTAAAATTTTTTACCAGCTGACCCAATTGTCCTGGAAACCTCACTATTATCATAGTATACATTCGTCATTGCACTTTTACATGAAATCCTGAAAGTTTGTTCATACAGGCTCTTGAAGCAGTTACGTTTGTATCCGTTCTCAGACGCTTTAATTTGGTACACGTGTTCTGTTTCTCGAATATCATTTCCCATAAGAGACAAATAAGTAACACCACCTGTCATTAGGTACGACTAATTGCCGACATGGAATGAATGATTGCTCGAAAACAACGGGGAATAATGTGACGTAAAAAAGTGCCGTTAGGTATGCCGATTCATAAAACTGTCTTCAGCCACCGTACGTACACTACCAACAGGGTTCGCATCCGCATCCTGTTTGAGTTTCCGTGCAGGAAGAGCCAGGCGAGGAATGCTAAAGACGGTAACGCTTCTATGT
The DNA here is from genome assembly GCA_963966075.1 of Aphodius sticticus. Lineage (NCBI taxonomy): Eukaryota > Metazoa > Arthropoda > Insecta > Coleoptera > Scarabaeidae > Aphodius > Aphodius sticticus. The sequence continues at coordinate 15,429,707 of OZ014506.1, forward strand.
TATAGGCTGTGTGAATTATGAAGAAGTTGTCCTAAACTGGATACAATATTGTAACATGGAATGCGTATATGTCTCAATTATACAAACATCTTGTAAGGAATGTGAATTTTTGACGTAAACCTTATTGATGATCTTTTTCTTATTTTCAGGGAATTAATATATTATCGTAGATGCCGCGTTAATAAGTTGTAAATATGTTGTAATTTGAATATGTTGCAATTTTGAGTTATAGATAGTTACCAAATGAAGTCGCTGATTATATTTCACTAAATTTTGCAGCGGAATGTTGTTTGACTTGAATACAATTGAAGAATTGACATTTGATATTTACTGCATGTTTTGACTGTTTGGAGATGATATTGTGGGTAGTAGTAGGTTTTCTGTATATGCTATAGTTAAGAGTATCGTCAATTTTAGTGATGGAGAGATCGAAATAGTTGAGTTTTGTGTTCTGTCCATTTTAAATTTGACACATTTGTTCGAAGAAGCTCTAATGCTTAGTTGGCTAAATGTTCTTATACATTGTCAAATAACAGATGGAAATAGGTCAAATAAATAATAATCAAAATAGTGTTAAAGTTATTTCCTTGAAAATATAGATAGAAAACATCATCCACGTATCTTCCCCATAACTTTGCGTTCTATATTTGTGTTTTAGAGCGAGGAAAAGGCTTTCCCATAAACAATCCTTTGCTTCGTTTGTGTATTTGATAATTGAATTGACAAAAATCATGTTGATGCATGATACGTTGAAAAAGCTTTATTAGATTACCAGAAAGAAGGAAAGAATCAGGTTGGCCTATGTTTTTGATGACTAATATACCCGCTCCCTTTGACTTGAACAAATAATGATATTTTATTCATAAAATTATCAAATATATTGTCCAGGAAATTAATGGGGCCTAGCTTTAATAGTATTAATTTCCTGGTGTCAAGTAAACCAATGATGCCTTATGGAAATTCCATACCTAATTTTATGTTGAAAATTCTCTATCATCGTCGCAAAACTTCTTAAAGAATCATTTTGGCTTAATTTTGAAGCAGTTTGGTTCCTAGTTTGGCTTCGTATTACATATGTTTAGAGCAGGATCACAATTTTATTTTTATTTAGTTTTTTTCTTGTACCGATCATCTATGATTTTTTATATAATTTATCTTTTCTGAACATGTGTTTTCTTGATTTACATCATTATTTCAATTAGTAAAGTATTTAGATACAGCAAGAACATTAATCACAACTTAAGTCATAAAGACATTTCAGATAATAGGTTTTGCCTATTTGCAGCTCTAACTGATGCAAAAGTGTTTTTCGAAGGCCTAATACGTTTATTAGAAGATTGTCGCCACCGTCGGCAATTCGGTGAGAGACGTCAGCATTTCTTTGAAAATGAATTAATTTAAAATAAGAAGAAATAATACTCTTTTGAACTTCCTTCATGGTTAGCTGTCATTTCAGAGAGACCTTGCAAATCTATGCAAATCCATCCAGTAAAGTAAAAACAGTATTTCCTACAATAACACTAATTTATATTCGAAATAAAAACAAATATATTTTTTGGAAAGTTGGCTTTTAAGAGGTTAAAGTTAAAAAGTTATACATACTCAGAATGCATCACATTACTAACCTCGCAAAAAGAACAAATCAAGCCATTTGGCCCAAGCAACGCTAACGGTCCGGCCGAAACCCCTTCGGGCAATAAAATTATACAATAAAATATGACGCGGACAAGCTAATATGACAGGGTTCGTCGTCGTAAGTTTATCATGGGAACAATGGGATTCAATTCCATTGCGGAATACAAATGCCCAATCCATAATATTAAATCTGTCGACTATTGTCTAATTGCGATGAACGGCGATCGCCCGGCTAGCTCCTCGCATATACAGCGCTCCGTCGTACCGGCCGGTCTGCCTGCGACCATTGCCTTCTACGTGAATTATTCATGCGGAGATTGTCAAGTCCAGAGCCGGCTTCGATTTGTTACGGTGATGGCGCGTACGCCATAAAATCATCGACATGTGTTTACGATGACGTATTGCCTGGCTCTTATTAGTACCATTGCAGGCCACTTACGTACCGACTGTAGTACGTACTGCGCGCCACGTTTGTCTTTAGGGGTGGAGGAGGATATCGCGGAGGGTTTGCGAGAGCGGTAAGGGTTCAGGGGCGAAGTGGACTTCTTTTATGTTAACAACGGACGATGAGAGATATTTATTTGACGTTAAGATGCTCTTCGGTAAAGTTTATGTGCATAGGGGTTGTGAGACTCCGTATGGGTTTACTCTAAGGGTGCTTGAATTGATGCATATCCGTTTAATTAATAAGTAAGTGTAATTGCAAAGATTGACTAGCAAGAGAAAATTGTATGAGGGTCCCACCAAACTGTAATCTAAAAAGTCATATAAACTTAATTAACCATTTATTTGACAAAGTATGTAATTATTTATTTAAACCATACAAAACACAAACATTAAGTAAAAATACGAACTTTCCGAGTATGGTTAGAAAAATACAGCTTAGCATATCACAGCTTTAGAGCGAATATCTTAACCCTTTATCGCAGCGTGAGTTATATATCGTACATACACCAAATTGTCTTTTCCTGAGTCTACAAACTGTATGACCCCAAAACAAAATCACAGAAATTACGAATTTTCGAACTATAATTTTGCTTAATAATCGATACCTATAATAATAATAATAATAATAATAAATACCTTTATTGCGAAAAGACAAATTATACACACATTACAATACTGTACACAATTAACGGTTATAGAGCTTTTCACAATGGGCGAAGTTCAGTTTGACATTGTTGAAATGCCAACTGTTCTACTCAACCCTGAATTACTTAAACCTACTTTTTCAGTTAAATGAAATTAAAGCTAAATATAATTCTGAAAGGTAATAATAATAAAAGAAAGATAAATATCCTAACAGAAGAAACAAAAACAGAAACAAAACAAAACTGTAAACTAGTAACTAAGAAGTAATCATGAGCAGGAAACAACTAAAGAGAAGGGGAGAAAAGGCTGGTTTTAGTTATTTTGTTTTAGTTTCAGGTGGTCTCTAAAGTTACAGTTATCCTTACACATGCTCCTGAAAGCCAGTAAGTTCTGGTGAATCTTTAGATCAAATAATACCACAGCCTGCACTAATATTCAAATAAATATCGTCCTTAAGGCTCCGTTCTGAAAACATCGCAACTCCGAAACGAAATATTTCGTTGCGATATTCTTTTTTTGCTGGGAGTGGTCAGCCTGTCCCCCACCAACGTCAATCTGTAGACACCAGTTATAGGCGGTGTTTAAAGCTCCTGACGTCTGCTGTCTACACCGGGCGGCAGTAATATGAGCAAATTGATAAATTTCTGGCAATTTCGCTTTATTATCGCAAATATAATGTTTGTGTTATAATTGCACTTAAATAAAAAAATCTATTTTTGTATCATGAGTTGGGCTAGATGTTTTATATTTGATAAAAGCCAAAGATGTAGAAGTAAAATTAATTTTTATCTTTCCAAAAAAATATTTTTCATCCAGCCCAACTCGTTATTTATCAAAGAAGTTACACTGAAAATTTCATAAACTTTGAACAATAAATAACGTTTTTATTTAAACACGAGCTTTAGGAGAGGTAGACCTGGGTCTTAATATACAGGGTTAGCCAAAATTACCGGAACACCTAAATAATTCTCCAACCGTAAGAGATATCAAAAAAATGTTCAAACCAAAATTTGTTGGCTTCAAACAAGCTATGGTCTAAATTCGGTAACCTATCCTTTTTTAAATAGAACACCCTATATATTATTAATTTTTTTAATTCTATGATTAATTCTAAGAATTTTTTATAGGAATCATATTTTTATAAAATGCATTATTTTTTATTTATATGCTATTAACCAATAATAATCATTAATAAAATTACTGGAACACCTTAATAATTCTCCAACTGTAAAAAAAAACAAAAAATGTTTTAAATAAAAGTTTTTTGGGGTTAAACAACCTCTCGTTTAACTATATTTTTAATATACAGGCTGTTTATTTGATTATGGAAATTTGCAAACCTTTTGCAACCTTTTTTCTAACAGAATACCCTGTATATTTAAAATTTTTTAATGCTAAGATTAATTCTAAGAATGTTATGTTGGAATTATTGCTTTATAAAATTTTAATTTTTTAGTTTTAAGCAATTAATCAATACTCATGAACTTTTACATTAACCAAACGGGTAAAAAATAAAAAAAATCAAGGGAGAATAACACCACAATTAAATAGAATTAAAAAACTGTCAAATTAAAATAAATGTATGTATGTATGTACGTGGGAAAATATTCTTCATTTTGAAGTTCAGTAGTTTTGCTTAATTGCTCATAAGTCAAAAAATAAAGCATTTTCAAAAAAACTTTCTGTTTATGTTCTTAGTATTATTCTTAGAATTAGAAAAATAAAAATTTACGGTGTGTTCTATTAGAAAATGGAGCAGTTTGCAAATTTCCATAATCAAACGAACACACTGTGTATTGTAAGTAAAGTGTTTATTAACTGCAATAGTAGATATACATTACAATTTAAGAGTGTAGTGCGTTTACAAATTACAATACATGCATATAAACACACGTCACTGGGTCTTCCCTCTTTCCTCGCCTCGGGGTGGGTCTCCTTCACTTTCGTTTGGATCTCCTCCTCGGGTTAACGGTATTGAGGGTACTGTTTTTTTCGTGCAACTTGTATCTATCTTTATGTTATTTTGTTTTGAATAAGTAATTGTTTTATCTTTACTTTGAAAGTGCTTACTGGTAGTTTCTTTAGGTGGTCTGGTAGTTGATTGTATTTTTTGATGGTATCGGTCAGTAGCGTCTGTGTGTACTTGTTTCTTTCAAATTTTTTTGTTCTTATATGTGTGCAGGTTCTGGTTTTGTAGTTGTGAAAGTCGTTGTTCGTGTTTAGTTTTATGTTTGTTTTTATTTTGTTGTGCTTTACCTTATGTATTAGTGTCAAATTGTTGATTGTGATTGTTTGTCTCACGTTTAACGCTCTCGTTATCTTGTATACATCTACAGTTGGTGTTAATCTGTTAAGCGAGTACAGGATTTTCAGTATTTTATTCTGTTGGGTTTGCAGTTTATTTTTATTTGTTTCTGTGGTGTTTCCCCATACGTGTATTAGATAGTTGATTTTTGAGGTATATAGGCAATGGTAGATTGTGTTTTTCATTGTATTGGGTATTAGATCTTTAATTTTCCAGACAGTCGAAACGGTTTTTGCGTTTTCCTTTATCAGTTTATTTATGTGAGTGTCCCATTTTAAGTTGCATTGCACCGTCAATCCTAAGTATTTTGATTCTTTTACTCGTTTAATTGTTTCTCCATTTATGTCGATTCCTATCTTACTCTCCATCCTGCTCGATTCAAATACCATATATTCACATTTCTTTTCGTTTATGGTCAATAAGTTGTCGAAAAACCATTGCGAAAGTCTTTTCATGTCACAGTTTATGTTGTCTTGAATCTCTTGTTGGGTTTTTGCAGAGTAAACTAGACATGTATCATCAGCGTACATATAGTGGGTGGCCTTTAAGTTGAGTACTTCTAAGTCGTTTGTGTATACTATGAATAGGGCTGGTGGAAGATTTCCTCCCTGAGGGATTCCATATTCGTCCGACTGTTGCGAGCTACTTGTAGTGTCGTTGATGTTTGTCACTTGAGGTCTCTTAGTGAGGTACGTGTTTATCAGTTCCAAGTTCTTGCCTGTTATCTGTATAGCCTCTAGTTTCTTGATTAATATTTTTTTTGAAATTGTGTTGAACGCTTTCTTTAGGTCGATGAAAAGGGCAACCACAATTTTGTTCTCGTCTCGTTTGCATTTAATTTCGTTGATCAGATCATATGCCGCTGATGTCGTGCCCGAACCTTTCTGATACGCATATTGCTGTTTATCGATGATGTTGTACTTTTCCAGATGATTTGTCAATCTAATTTGGATAATCTTCTCCAATATTTTGTTCAGGGTTGACAAGAGGGCTATTGGCCGGTAGTTTTCGGGTTTGGTGGTATCTCCTGATTTATAGATGGGCTTGATTATTGTGGTTTTTAGGCAGTCTGGATATTTCCCGCTCTCTATTACTTTGATTGTCGCTTTAACTAGTATTGGTGTCAGACTTTTTCGGTTATTTTTTATTATTGTTGTCGTGATTTTGTCGAAGCCGGGTGCAGTGTTATTCTTTAGATTACTTATGATTTTATTCATCTCTTTTTCGTTAGTATGTTCGAATATTGCTGTTTTTGCTAGTTTGTTTGTGGTTGTAGTTATAATTGGCTGGCTTTTATTTTTCTTAATCAGGTCTTCGGCCAATTGTTTTCCGACAGTTGTGAAATAGTCGTTTATTATGTTTCCTATCTCTTGTCGATCCTTAGTTTTCTCACCGTTTGCTTTTGTCATTTCTATTATTTGTTGTCCTTTTCTTGTTTTGCCTGTAACTTTGTTTATCGCATTCCACATACCCTTTGGGTTATTCCTGTTAAGTGCAAAGATGTTGTGGTAGTAGTTTCTTTTTGCTGTCTGGATGGATATCTTAGTGCTTTGTTTTTTCAGATGGTATTGTTCTTGTAAGTGATTGTTGTTTGGGTTTCTTCTTAGTCTTGTGTATAGTTTGTTCCTTTCTTTCACTTCTCTCAGTATATGTTCGTTTATCCATTCATTTTTTTCTCTTCTTTTGATTTTGGTTTTTATTTGGTTGTTTTTCATTATAATCTGAAGGTTGTTTAAAAGTTCTTCGTAGCTTTCTAGATTTGTCGATGGTAGTTTCTTAATTTCCTCTTCAATTGCTTTGTCATCGTTTCGGGTTTTATGATATGTTTCATATTTTGGTCCTTGTTTTTCCTCGTTTCTTACGTTTGTTAAAATTGCATCATGATCTGATATATCTGTTGCAACTATTTTTATTTGTTCTATATTCTGCATTCGGTTTGTTATTACATGGTCGATTATTGAACCTGCTCCAGTGTTGTCGTGTCTAGTGTAATGTTTGTTTGAGATTTTGTTTACTACTTTGTAACTGTTTTCTGTCAGTGTTCTTAGATAGTCTTTTGTAATATTATCCTTTAGCAACAGATTTATATTGATATCTCCGACTATGATTTGACTTTTCCTTCGGTTTAATACACTATTTTGCATGATATTAAGGAGCAATTGGGAGTTCACATGTGGAGGTTTGTACAGTAGTGCGATGGCTGTCTCATTATTTAGTAGTACTCTTATTATTTCGATATTGTTTAATGTTTGTTTCTGGAGTACTTTGTATATTATTCCTATTTTAATGTAAAGAGCCAGCCCTCCTCCTCTTGATGGTCGGGAGTGGTATTCTGCGTTGTAATTTTTCAGATTATACAGTCTTTCTTCATGTGGGAGTAGCCAAGTCTCAGTAATCGCGATTATGTCGGGATTGTGCAATTTTGCTGCTATTTCCAGTTCGTGGTACTTGTTTTTCAGGCTCCGATAGTTGTGTAAATATAAGCTGTAAGTCATTTTTCAGTATATGTTTTTATTGTTATTTTTTGTTTCTTTATATATATATATTTCCTTTAATTTACTTTCTATAATTTTTTTTTTAATTCTTTTTATTTATTTATTTTTTTTATTTTATTTTTTTTTTATTTATTTATTTGTTTTTTTTTTATCTTTTTTTTTTATTTTTATTTTTTTTTTATTGTAATTTATCGATATCTTCTAGGTTTCTGATTCGTATCTTTCTGCTGGTTTCAGTTTTCTTCAGGTATATGGTGCCGTCGCGACACCACACAAATGCGTACTCTCTTTCTTTTTTTAGCAGTCTTGCCCTGTAGAATATGTTGTTGGTGTATGTTGTTAGTTGATCGTTGATATATATTTCACCATCCTTTCCCTTCAATCCGCATTCCTTGACTGTGACTGATCCTATCGTTTTTCTTCCTTCCAAAAGCTTCCTTTTTGCTTCAATGCTTTTGAATTCGGCAAATATCGGTCCGTTCTCAACTCTTCTGTACGAATTTATTATGTCGCTTGCTTCTATGTCTATGTTCAATCCCTTTGCGATCTTTGATACTATTCCTGCCGTGTTCTCGTCTCTTCTATCCTGCTGTTCAATTCCCGTTATGATAACGTTGTTACGTATCTTCTCACTTTCATTTGCTTCCACTATATTTTCTAAGGTTCTGATCCTGTCTTTCAATTGTTCCTTTTCCTTCCTTTCTTGTTTAAGGATTTCCTTCAACTCCGACTGTTCCTTCTGTAGTTGCTCTAATTTTTCCGACATGGACTTCTGTAGGTCCTTGAGCATTCTCTTTATTTCCTCTAAATCGGTTGACTCTATATTTACTATATTTAAACGAGAGGTTGTTTAAGCCCAAAAAACTTTTATTAGAAAATTTTTTCGTATTTGTTTGCGGTTGGAGAATTATTTAGGTGTTCCGGTAATTTTGACTATTTTTGGTTAATAGCTTCTAATTAAAAAATAATACATTTTATACAAAAATGATTCGTATAAAAAACTCTTATATATAATCTTAGAATTAAAAAATGTAATAATATAGGTATAGGTGTTCGATTTAAAAAAAGGAAATGTTACCAAATTTCTATAATAAAATGGGCACCCTGTATATCGAAAATATATTTAAACGATAGCTTGTTTAAAGCCAAAAAACTTTTGTTTGAACAATTTTTGGAAATTTCTTACGGTTAGAGAATTATTTAGGTGTTCCGGTAATTTTGGCTAGCCCTGTATATATATTTAGACGTTGACAAGTGTATGTATCTTATGCTCTACATGAATAAATTATGATTACGATTATGAAATAAATCAATAATACGAAAAAGGGGAAATCCTAGTAGTGTTATATGGACTGGGCCACTTACCAAAATGGAGAAAAAATTAAAAATCATTGCAAATATCTGACTGTACTTCCCAATCATATAAGATAATGCCTGAAGTACACTATCAAAGTCCTTCATAAACTCTCCATACAAGTTATATCCAATATGAGAAAAGTGACGTAATAGTTCCACAAATGTCACAAAAGTCATGTTGCATGAAAATTTCAAAATTTCATCTATTCACATTTGCAATTGCTTTGAAAAACATCGTTTAGCGCGACAGTTTCAAAATAGCCTTCATTTGATAGTTACCTACGTCAAAATGTCACAAAAATACAATATCGTTCTCAATACGCCATAATCTGGAAAAAAATATAATTTGGCCTTATCATGAATTGAGAATGATATTTGAGTTTATGCATTGAGCATGACAAACTTGCAAACGGCAAACGATTCTGTTAAAATGATATACTTTCGATTCTCAGCTCAGAAATTGCAACATGAATATGTTATTATAAATATCTTATTTTATTCATTGTACTCTTTGCTTAAATTTCCGAAATGTTTGAAATAAGTAATATAAGGATAAATGGTAGAAACGTGCTTTTTACTATTTATTCAAACTTGTAAAGGCTGAACCAATTGTCCTATGAAATTCATGAACTTCTCGTAACAAAATTTTGAATTTTTTATGAAATCCTGAACATTTGCCACCGATTCTTTAGGTGGTGTTCAGGCTCATCAGACAAATGTAAAAGTGTGAAAACGCGTATTCACTCTATATTTACAAATCATAGTCATAGTAATTCTTTTTGTCTTTTCCTCGAAAATTTTTGAATGTAAGGCCACACAAATTTTATGTGTCCATTGATACAGTTAAATCTATCAAAACTAAATAATTTGTATACATCGATTGGTGACTGATTCTGGAATGCCCTTTCTGGCATATCGGTATGAAGCAGTTGTGTGCAATTGAGTCCAGTTTTTGAGAAAATCAGCGCGAAAATTTGTTATGTTTTTTCATCGTTCAAAATACTGTATCAATATAATTCCTTACCTAATCATATTACATTTTAAAAAGATGCCTCTTGAGAAAAAAAAATAATAAAAACTACCAAGCTAACCTTAAAACAAGAGCTTAAATTTAACTGCCATCACGTGCTATCCTAGAGATAAACAACTTGGGATTTACTTCACAGATTGTGCTATCTGTGGATGATATGTCAAACTTGATCATATCCAGCCAATATTGTATACTGTATATCTGGTTTTATGACATAATTCTAGTCTAATACCATATTAATGTTTATATCCAGGAGAGCTCACTTTGGTAACTCCTTAAATAAAAAAAACTGCGTATTGCAGTTTCTGCTCAAGTCCACCCGACATTTATATGCTTGCCACTTAAGGATGGATGATATGCATAACTATTTCCTTTAAATAAAACATTGAATTAATTAATTCATTCAATCATAATGATTCATTGATGTTAACATGACATCGCAACCATACAATATCAAATACGTACTTACATTTAAATAAATTTGTATTCAATTAGTTTTATGTCCTTTTGAAATATAGCTACATAATACACAAACAACACAAATTACGGTCTAGTAATTACTGTCATTTACATTGCAAAACAATATGTCGATTTGCTCAACTAACCACAGATTTGCATAATATTATTTCCCTATGTTGACTTGTGTCTATTTATAACTATTCACAATAACAGAAGTAACAGAAGAGGATGTCAAACCTATAAATAGAGTCATGTTCATACTAAACTTTATAAGGATAAAAATAGGTTTTTTGTCAATTGTATGTCCTTTGATGTTAACATACTGTATACCAATATCTGTTCCATATATCTTCATTGCATGCTAATTTCTTCGGTGTTGGTTTAATAATGGGTGGCTATTCACAACATTTTCCTTGTAATCGCACTAAGCACTTACCCCCAGCACATTTTCACCCTAAGTGTCGAATAAATACTTCTCGGAAGCATTTTTCAGTTGAAAACTGCTCGCCGAACTAATTTATGACGTTTTGCGTAAAGGAACAGGTAAGCTTCATTAGCAGGTGGCGGCACTGTCGTGGTTTAACATGGCTCGATACCGTTGCACCTTTGTTTTGCGCAAAATAGGGGTCACGATATCTTCGAATATATATTTCCGTGTAAACTACCACAATTAACATAATATGTGCCAGTTGTACGAGTACGTAGGTACAGATGTTTCGTGAGGTGTTTGAGAATGTTGTAATGTTTTAACCGTTAATTGACATGTAGATATAGGTAGGGTAGGTAGCTGAAACTTTATGGTTGTAAAGTTGTGGCCACAACGTTTGAAAGAAGGTGAAGGAAGTTGATAATGCAAAAAAAATATGAGCGTTGCATAAAATTTAATTGCCGGCATTCAATTGCTTTCGAGTAATTATAAACATTTCAGTAAAACAATAAGTAGAACTCAACTCTGTTGCCAAGGATGGCAAAATTATGAAATGTGTTATATAGACTTCAAATTCAAACAAATTCTTCCAAATTTCAATATTCTATTTTACTTAAAACAAGTCTTGTTGTTCATAAAATTGTTACGCTATTATTAGGACAAACAATCCCTGCAATCAATAAAAACTGGGAATTGGTACTGAAAAACATTAACAATGCCATCCTCGTAAATTTATGAAATTAAGAAAATCGTATTTGACCTGACAATAATGGCCATAATTCAAAGCGTTCTGAAAAAGTAGGCACAACTAAACAAAATATTTCACTTAGGAGAAGTTAACCATAGAAGTTGTTCATCAATTTGTTTTTCAACTATGTAATTTTAATAAATTATAATAATAAATCAAGTTCTGAGTCTACAGTAGTGATTGCAGATAGATCAATTACTACCTAAAAAAATCTGATGTGGCCAGGCACAGAACTTTATCATACTATATATAAAATTAATAGTTTAGCTGCATGAGATTCTCTTTGATCGAGATCGGTCGTCTCTGCGTTAAAATAAAACTAGTTTGCCAGGATTTGACAGATATTTTGATTCTATTGAATATTATTGTAGGTATTGTCAAAACATCAGCGTTTGACACTACCTACTGTCATTAGAATGAAAATATCTGTCAAATCCTTTCGAAGACCAAGGTCGATCGCCCTTTCCGTTATTTTTTCTAGATAACCATTAATTCATACTTGAGGCAATTGAAAACATTTTTATGTCTAAAATTATACACAATTCGTAATTTGTTTCATCAGATTCAGATTCTATAGGCAACCCAAATTAGAAACAGTTTTCGCTTTTCGCTTTTGTTCATTGTTGGTCAGGTATATTTTTGAAAAATTACATAAGTAGGTACTGGGAAATGTGTGTAATATTCTAATATCTAGACTCAAAACTTAAATGGTTATAGTAAATGAAAGTCTCGCTATGTCTTTAATTGTTATTTTAATACAAATTATAGTAAGAATAAATATATAATATATAATAAATATAATAAATAATATTTATTATTTTTTTTTTAAATGTTCAAATTAAACTCATTTTAAGGCACGACTTAATATGTATTGACCAATGTCAAATTTGACTGGAATTAAGTATTTAGAAACAAAAGTTCATTTTAACAAAAATCATTTCGCATTTAGATAACTTAACTGAGTTTGAAAAGGAAATGTGTGATACTAGTGTTAAAAAACTTAAGAATGATTTTACCACAAAATAATCCTTTATTTTTAACAATCTAACACTCACAAATAGCTAATTTAGACATAATTACACTATTATAATAATTGATTATAAGAATAATATTAATATCAAAACATTGTATTGATGTACTTACTCTCATGCCCATAAACGAAGAATCACTCCATCCAAATCAATTATTTATTTAATTCAATCAATAACGTTTAAAAAATATGTCAGTACTTCTCGGTAACACTTCAAAATTGAGCTTGCCTTGGGACTGCCAACATAAATTATACAATTCTCAACAAACATCCAGCACGTAAATCACGCGTAATCCACAAAAACCACAAACACATCCAACACAAATGATATCAAAACTTCATAACCTAAGAAATCAGCACTAGATCTTATCTAGGTTGTCGACGAAGCCTCCAGCCTTCGGTCCACGACAACTAACGAAGTGTATCATCGGCACTGTACCTTGAATCCGATCTTGGTGAGCCTTGTTGATTTTTAGCGTAGTTCAATTGTCCGTTTGTAGTCAAATTGCCGAAAATTGTGCCTACGGCAAAAATGTTAATTCGGTCGCGATTTTTGTCGGATTTTAACGGGAAAACGGTATTTTATCTTACGAAATCTCCTGTCAAAGTTCATATAAGGTTGACGTTTTGTGATGCCTTTCAACCGAGGTTTAGGGGTTTATTGAGAATCTCTGGTATGCCTTGCATACAGGTGAGTTTGTTAGGTTAGTTATAATTTTATTGTATGTATTCGAGAATGTCTATGACTAAATAAATGATTGCGATCCAAGATGTAAGTGGCGATGTGTAAATATGATATTTTTAAGTTCAGGTTTATTATGAATTTAAAGATTGTTACGTATAGTATTGATTTGTTGTGTTGTTATCATTATACATAATACTTTGCTTAGTTTGTTTTGCTACGCTCACTTGTATAGGTTTTATATCGTAGTTGTTCACTTGCCTACTTAATTTAGTAGTATTTATTGTTAATTTCTGTTGTTCCAGTCTCGATATTCGCGAGGTAACTAAGGAAATGTGTCGTAAAATGCATCATAGTCTTCAGGTACAATTCGACATCGACGCCAAAAATCTTTATCCATAACCTTTATCGTGGTATCTTCACAGTTTGTTAAGGTAGGTGATTCATAAATTTCTATTTGTATTCTGTTGTAATAATTATAGTTAGGCTTTTAAACCATAATACATATACCAAGGTCGTATCATATATAATGAACAACTGTAAATTTGTCTGTTATATTGACATCCTATTTAAGGTAAATTAGAAAATTGAATTACCATGTATTTATGCAACAAGGATTGATTTTCGGCTTGAGTCGATTATTGACGAGATTTTCAGTAATTAAAAATCCGCGAATGACATCAGTTGTATAGTTTAGGACATAGTATTCTCACATCGAGTTGGGTTATAGTAATGTTTGCTAAGAATGTCTCATACTGTGACAAATTAGCCTGCTATTAAACGAAAAGAAAGTATACATTCTAAAAATCATTCACAGCTTCAGGAATAACGTATCCAGTTTACAAACTTTGGAGGATATGAAGCAGATATCGATTTTAATGATAAAATTAATTTCTTTATGAATGATTTCGTAGGTTGGTGAAATTTGTCTTTTTCCAAACACTATAGATATTATCAGAGCTCTTTTGAAGTTTTTTAAGCTTTTTCACTATTTTGTACATACTTCAACGTTTGGAATCAGGATCCAATCTATTCAATCTTTTAAATTAAAATACTTTCAAGATGAGTGCCACTTTCGGTCTACCAATTGATATCAACTTGATTATTTTAAACAGAAATATATCATTTTTATTTTATTTATTTGTTTCCACGTCTCAAAATACATCCTTCATCAGGTTTACCTATACATAAATGCCACAATTGTTGAGTTATTTTGATCAAATGTAACTCAAATGATACCTTTTAAAACTTCAAAAACTCATTTTGTCAAAGGGTATACCTGTATAATTAACACATCGTTCCTTACTCTGGCTTCTTTTACCTACCTTTAATAGTTTGTTAGATTTGCATATTTTTTGAGCATTATTAAACATTGGAATTAGACAATAAAAAATGTGAATGCGGATGTTACAGAATTACAGTAACAAATAGTTCTCTCTCAACTTAAATTCCAATAAAACGACAAGGAATATCAATAAAAGTTATTTTTTTTGGAAATTTATCATTTTTTTACCTAATTTGACTGGACTACATCATTTCAATGATATCGATTATTTCAATTTGTTCTAGTATTTTTTGACAAAGCTGGTCCCAATATATCACAAAAACTACTATTTTATAATTTTTTGATATTTTTCTACAGATGTCACTTCACGCCACGTCTTTCCCCGCAAAAATTATGTCATTCTGAGTAAAACTTTTCATATGTGCCTAATTGTTTTTTCAAATCCTTAAAAAGTTACAGCGGTTAGAAATATTAACAAAATAAAGCAAATAAATACATCAAACACACCTGAAAGCGACGAAAGACCACAATATACAGGCTTTCTTAATAACATGCTAATATTTAAGGAGTTTATTCTTGGGTCCATTTTGAGGGAAAAAAATCTTATTAACATGTCCTAAAGGTCTTAACTTTTGAACTACAGGGTGCTAAAGTTTTAAGAAAAGATTCTTAAAAAAATGTTTTAAAGATTACTTCAATTTTATAAATTTACCGTTTAAAAATTATTTTTTTAAATACATTTTTGTTTAAAGTTGTATTTTATTTAAGTAAATTGTTTTTTCTCGTAAGAGGTTTAGAGATGCAAATGAATGATTTTTTTATGCGGAAACCGTACATTAAACAAATAAAGAATCTGATGTGGCCAGGCACATGACTTTATCATAGTATATATAAAATTAATAGTTTAGCTGCATGAGATTCTATTTGATCGAGATCGGCCAGAAATTGCGGCTTATTTGCGAAATCTTTCAAAAATGCCTAGACTAAACCTGCAGTTCCTTTGGACCCATTTCAACAGAAAGCTTCTAAATACGATCATATATCGTTCCGATACCTGTAGTAGTTTCTCCGGAATCGTCGGCACAAAAAACGGATACACACACATACACACACACACATACACACACACACAAACACACACACACAAACAGACATTTTTTGTGCCTTGGTCAAGTCATTATTTGCTTAAGTTGGAACATTTGATCATATTTATCCCCAAATATAAAGGTTTCAGGAAAAGCAAACTGCATTAGGGTGGTCTTTATTTATATGTATATAGTATATAGAAACTAAATTTAATTTGTTTTTTTCTGCAGGAACCTCTCAATTTGTAGTTTTATAACCACACTTAATTCCTGTGAAATTTGAGATCGTTTAAACCGTATTAACTCGTGCCCCAATGTGTTAAAAATTGCGAATTGCGAAAGTTAAAAATATAAACAAAAGGTTTTGTTTGTGAAAGTGAAAAGTGTTTCTAGTATGTTTTTTTTTGCTGTACAACCTTAATATGAAAGTACCAATGACAAATTGTGTCTAATTTTTGCGAAAAAAGTGCGTTTTTAGACTTTTTACAGTTGTCTTTTTACAGCACAGGTTTTCTCAAAGACTAGGTTTAAGTCAAAACTTCTGCCTTCAGATTCAGATTATTTGGAAAAAAGCATACCAGAAAAAGCTCCATTTTGTTCAATGTTGGTCAGGATAGTCGCGTAGATTAGATTTTTGAATGTATTCATCGATTTAAAAGTTCACAGGAATGAAGCATGGATACATCCTTACAGTGTGGAGCTCTCCTGCTGAAAAAAGTTACTAATTGCAAAACCACCCTAAAACTGCATAAATCACTTTTTTCATCCGCTTATAACAAAATGTACACCAAATAAGAACCAAATAAGATGATAACTTCCACTTATGCTAATTATTGCAGCACAAAATTCGTCTCATCATTTTCAGACCCAGAGATGCGAGTATGGAAATATTCCCAGTTTATTGAAATTTTACTTATTAGTGGTCTAAAGAATTCATTACTTTTCATGAAGTTTTGCTTGACTGCAATGAGCGCCTTTTTCAGCAATGGCGTTTCTTAGCTTTCTAGGTACGTCTACAAGCTAAGCAGTACAATCTTTTGAAGTTTAAATAATGAAAAACTCAGCAAAATCAAAGACCGGTTTTCAAATGTCACGAAAGCCCTAAATGGAGATAGTTGAAAAGGCTTCTTTTCTAAGATTTCAGGAAGCTCATTGTTCATCTCAACATAAGATCTTATTTTTTTACTACTGTTATAATACAGTTCTTAACTTAACAAATTCAAGTGGGCCATTGAAACAAATGTGAGCCGGACTCGTTCAAGCAGGAAAGTCATCAATAATACTCACTTACCTAATTACCAAAAAAAGTATACGTATATCACCTGGCAAACGTGTGATGAGTTTATAATACTCATAACCCATCTTATAATATTAATGTTTCCTCCACCTTATCCGCATTGGGAACCAATTTGTAACAATACTTAAGCGGGCCATTTGTACGTCGTTGGCTAAAAGCAAGACCGTGTTCCGAGTCGAAAGGCATTGAAAAATGATCAGCTGTGCATGACAACGCGCGTGCAAACTGACCGAGCCAGCATAATTTAGTATGAATTATTTAATTAAGCAAAAGGGGGCGACCCATGTCGACCGGCCAACTCAGCTTATGTACGCTAGACGCTATTTGCGCCGGATTTTCATCTGCTTAGCCTGTGGATGGCTCCTTATGAAATATGAGCCGGACAATTAACCCTTCCTGAGATAAACACTCGCTCCGGTCCGCTAGGAGTGCCCTCAGCGGCGTTCATTTTACCAGAAAAAGGAGGTGCCCGTAGAGATTTTTCCTTCAGCTCCACAACTTCTGGTACGATGATAAATGCGTCATTGTATTCGCGGGTATTTGCATAATTTCGGCGTAATCGTCGGCCGCTTATGGGTGTTGATTTTCGCCATTATTTTCTAATATTTAAATCGGTGACTTCCTTCCGTGACAGCTCTAATTGGGACCTTATCGTATAACGTATGTATATTTTAGTGTGCCTCATTTGCATATTTACTATGTCCTTCTGCGGTTCTAAATTCTCAACAGCGCGTTTGTTGTAGATACGGTCGAGATAAGCGTGTTTTTAAACTGGAATTGTACTTCTGGACAGTTGTTCCCAAAAATACAAAAGGTCGTAAAAATGTAGTGATTATTACTTACATGCTGAAGGTTGTATTTTTGGATTAATACCTAAAATACAATAGATTCTTTGGAACCTATTGTGAGCAGTGATGTGGGCCGGGTAAATACCCAGCGGATGGGAACATATAAAATGGGTATTTACCCCTACGTAGGGTAAATACCTTAATTTTCGGTGTTCATCATTTTAAGCCTTAAAACACCATTTAACAACATTATAGATAATTATAGATGTGTACTATTGATTACATTTAATGTAAAATATTTGAGTTTTATAAGAACATTCAGTAGGTACATTTAGTTGGATTCACAGCAAGAAAATAAATCGATTAATAACGACAAAAGCCGCTAAGTTGACATACTTAACATAATATAAGCATAAGTTTCTGCTAAATCTTCTTCGATAAGAGAATCAGAAAATGTGGAAGATTCAGACGATTGAATGAATGGCGATGACAAAGAAATGTCTACTGTTGATATATCGTCGAATGAGACTTATAGCAATTAAATCGGAACTTATTATTTTTATAAGGGTAACCTTTGTTTTCTGATAAAACAATACCGTTTGAGATTGTTATAAAAGAATAACCTTTATTTAGTAATACAATATTTCGTTTTACTGCTACTTTTAATAACAATATTACTTTTATAAATACCCCTATAAATACCCACTGTGGGTAAATAAATACCCGAGCTATTTACCCTTGATAATAAATACCCGGGGTATTTAACATCACTGATTGTGAGGACGTGAAAATGGTATCCAGATGGTAGATAGAGACTTAAAGTAGCCAAAATGTGATTGAGACAAAGTGGGACAGAAGGGGTTGGTTCAGTTGGTTATGTACAAAGATTTTCTTCAATATTTTAACTATATAGATACTTTAAAGCAGAATCTTAAAAATAAGAAAATACTGAAATTATTTTACAACGTATTTCGTAGAAAATTTCTTAAAGCTGTTATTTTTTTGCAAGAGAAACACATTTAGTCTGAAAACACGTAAAAGTTCCAAGGGTATTTTTCTCCGCTATTTTATTGACATAGTCTAAAAGAAATATACCAAATTAATCGTAAAGATTGTAGAATTTTTCGTGTCATAGTGGACTTTTGATATTTTCGTCGGTTTTTGACGAATTAGTAAAATAATTAACAAAGGAATTTACAGATTTTTAACCTATTTCTTTTGATTAAAACACAACTTTTCTCTATGACATTTTACATTTAATTAGAAAAAACTGATAGTTTACTTTTAAGCAAATTTAACAATTTCATGTTTCACAACCATCCTGTATGTTAAATTAATATTCTGACTGTAGACGTCCTTTGTACGAAATAAAAATTGTACATAAATGTTTATCAACTAATAAACATATTTAGAAGATTTAAAACTATTAATAAAATTAGTATGGTTAAAGTAATAACACATATTTTAAAGCCCAAGAAGATAACAAACAAATGTTTTAATTCAACGGTCCTAAATAATTTGTAGCGCAGGCTTTTCGCGAGAAAGTAGCGATTGATGGGTACTTTGAGTGTGCACAACCCAGGCGTTGTCCGATGATTATTTTTGCACAATTGCGATTTGAAGTTTTTTATGCAATATCTTTCGGCGAGCGTTGATGCGTAGGAGGTGGTCCGATTTGAATTTTTTTAACGGATTTCAAAATAGAAGGATTGTGCTACAAAACGTCAATGCTTTGCAAAATACAAAATATTCAATGCTTTGCTTTGTTAATAAGAACCCTTCGTTTACCATTCACCACAGCCTGTCAAGGCACAGCAATGAAATGACAGCTGAATCGGAAATGTTTTTCTTGTGAGATAAAAAGCAGTGCACAAATAGAAATAAACGCGCTTTTAATAATTTTTAGGATATACATATTTAGCAACGTATTTGTAACTGTAAACGTTATTCTTGAAACAGTCTGGATCAGTTTATAACACGACCGCGTACCAATTGGAGTTATTTTTGCTAATTTGGCTTTATGCATTACATTAAAACCAGTCAGCAGTTCCAGGTCCATACAGTAGACTTTCTGATTTTATTCTTCTTCTTGCAGACTTCTTGCAACTATCTTCTAAGAACCAATAAAAACACTATTAAATTTTTTTTCAAACAAATGTACTTACGTTTTTTATGTAAAGGCATAATAGTCACTAGAAAATATATATTTCCATGTGACAAAATATAGCACTCAACTTTGAAACAACCGATGCGACGTATAAAATATTATTCAGTGTTTTTACGTGAAATGAGTTCCAATAAGAAAATCAATAATTGTTTTATAGTTATAGTCCAATATTCTATTTAGAAATTAATCATAAATCACTCAAATAAATTTCTGCTAGTTCAAAAATAATATGGTTCTTAAGATGTTTTTTTTTAGACAAATAAAGCAACAACTCAAAAACTATAAGGAATAGAAGGAGAAAGATATTTGTCGGGCAATTCCGTCATACGTCACCGTCGATTAACCAGCCTCTTATAAGGAATAGGATATCATACACTAAAATTTTGCAAATAATTCATAATATACAGAAATATAAGCCATTACATTTAAAAAGCTTAACTTGACATCGTTTTCAAGTCACTAGCGCCATCTATAACAAACCCAGTAACAAGTCCTTGTGGCCCCCAACCAAGAAAATGTTTGTGCATTTTTTGCTGGATGCGTACTAGTGCATCCTATCCATGCATCAAATCCCGGGCTCCCTGCTCCCGGGATCTCGGGATTTCCGGATTTTTCTGGTATTCAGATCAGCACCGGGAGTGCGGTGCTGGTAGATTTGTAGTAAAGCATCAAAATATTATTTTCACAAATAAATCAAGAGAAAAGAATACTAAATTAATGGAAAATGCCATTAAATAAGGCATAAACTATCCAGTGGTTTGACTATTGAACTGAAACAGTCTAGCTCGTCGTATAAATGAATGTAGACATATCGACAATCATATCTATAACTGCTGGCATGTGGATACAGCTAGAAAACAATTCTTCGTCGAAATCAGACAAAGAAACCTTAGAAGAACCACAACAGTCCCTGCAAGAAAAGCTTGATAAAGCTATCTACGACGAAATGGATTCTAAAGGCCCATCAAAAAAACTAATAACTAAAGATAATAATAATAAGTATAGTAAAAAAAGAGCTAGCAAATTTTGAAATTATTGGCAAGCGTGGAGGAAACCTTGAAACGTGCTATGATGATCTATATTCCAATCTGAGAACGTTTTTTCAAGATGTGTTAACATTTTGACCAAAATTAGATCATTGCTCAACGACGAAAATGTTAATATTTTGAGCTTTTAAGGACTCATTGAATTGATAATATTTTATAGCATATTTTTTACTGTTCAGGTTCTTCCCTGGCCAGCACCGGGAAACAATAAACATAATGTCTAATTTTCAGGTAATCAAATGTTAAGATTAAAATAGCCCACCTGTATACTAAGAAATAATAAATAAATAAATAAATAATACTACGTAAAACTATATGTATACTCGAGCCAATATTAGTAAAAGTGTGACAGAGATAGAGATAGTGACATTTTGTATTTTGCAGCAATTTACGTCTATAGGATGCGTGCAACTACTTTTTGCTGGTGAAAACTAAGTTGCATCGTGTTCAGCGGCTGAAAAGAGCCGCCATGGTCATGTTCACGTTCAAAATAAGCTATTAATTTAGCAATCATATTTTTACTCTGTTTGCTAAGGTCTCGCGGCAATTTAATATTATTTCTATTAGCGCAATATACAACATTTCTGATCACACCTCGTATAAGGTCAAACCTTGTGTCAAACTGCAAAATTCAACCTAACGAATTAAAATTTTTATAAATATACATTTTTTGCAAGTCTTTTGCAGGATTTATCTGCAAATAGAATGATAACATTAAATGGCAATTTAAGACGCATACTTTGGGCGCATTACTGGTTGCTTTATTTGCATTTTGTTACTTTGTTTTTAATTTCTCTGAAGTTGATAATTAAAGCATGGTACATTTAAATAGCTATATTCCGACCCGTCTACTTAAGATGGCACGACTATACTAGAATAGTATATTATTATACAAGTTTTATAAGACGTCAAATTGGCGCACGAGTTGTTTTGGGCACGACGAGCGTAGCGAGGAGTGCCCAAATGGAACGAGTGCGCCAATACGTCTTATAAAACGAGTGTAATATACTATTTTTTCTACTTTGCGTCATTAATTTTATATAAATTTAGAAATTGTGGTTACTATATTGCGCTAAATTAGAATCTAGGGTATTTCGCGGGTACCACGTGGCAGCACTGTAGTAACTGTCAACTTCGTTAAGGATGAGATCTATGAGATAACATCTTGACAAAATCTAATTGTGAATAAAATTACTCTACTTTAGCCTACAAGTTTGAATAAATATTCAGCGAGGTCTCAACGATGATCATAATGGAGCTTGGGGCAACACTTTTAACCCTACTGTGATAAATACATGAAACTTAACCTAAAAAGTCAACAACTTTAATAGTGGTTTCATAAGTATAATAATCAGAATAGAAGTGTTTGGCGGTGACTTACTTCGAAGAACAAGAACTTACTAAAGAATTGTTTTAACACCTAACGTTTAATAGCGGTGTCTACCTAATTCCGCTACGTAGCCGTTGCGGCTTATATATTTACAAGCACTTTAAATGAAACCCAATTTTAATTTCGGCAAAGTAGTTTATTAGAATAAATTATACTTAGTAAAATTACATGTGATGGAGGTAATACAAATATGTTGCACACAACCAGAACTAAGACGAAGTCGATAGCGACGGACAAAAATGAATACGAATTGAGCCGAACAGAATTCGGTCGAAAATGTTACCGAAAACTTATACGTTACATAAACTAAGAAATCCTCTACACTTTAAATGTACTATAGCTTTATACGTGTATGCTGATAAACCATTGATTGCGCATATACAATCTCGTAGCAGTAATTAAAATCATTCATATCTACGATGTAGGTTTGATCTTCGCATAATACCTTATTAAAGTAAATGTGGTCCTTGAATTATCTCTGAAAAGGAGATTTGATGTTTAGTTGAAAAGAATGATAACGATCACTTACCAGAGTGGTAAAACATCACCGAAAGCGTTATGCTGGCGTATTTTGATGAACACAGCAAAACTAAGAAAGCCACAACATTTGGCCATACTATAGCAGGCTACCCGCATGTTTAAATATGTATAGAATATTGATATTTTGCAGTTTATGCGATTGCAAACGATTAAAAAGAGGCAGTGTGTGGTTATGTATTGTACGTTTGACATTTGGCATTTGATATCAATGTGTACCAATCCTGGCAATCTTAGACAAAAATGTTACTGTTTTCGGTGTTACAATGTGTTAATTGTAACACCGAAAATAGTGTTACAATGTGTGCATTGTGAATGCAAAGTAGAAAAAAGTATTATGTACACAGTTTTCTGACATTTCTCTGAACTGTCAGAGCTAACATCGTCGGTTTCCTTCCCTACCTAATAACCTACATCATAAAAAATAATGGTATTTGCTACAAAGAATTGTAGAGTGTAGACTCGTTTTAAGTTATTGCTTATTAATTGAGTAAGTTTTCGTAACAGTATTCTTCACATCATTGTATCGCAGTCGAGTCTTCATTATAAATGCTACATTGTCCATAAGCTTACATGTTCTGTTAATTTTTATGGTCTCGCCGCTTCGCTTTATCGCGAATTACTTCACATTCATCATGTGAGACCAACTAGGATAATGGCATTAGCGCTGTATTTCTTCTGGGCAACAAGGAAACGTCAGCTATCCGGTACCATCAGCTCGCATTAACGTACGTAAATGAGTTCATTTATGAGCCGATATACACGCGTTCCTTTGTTTTTACGTCGCCTTATTTCCCCTCAATTATACATAATTTTATTTATACAATTGCCAAGCCGTACATAAGCGGCATATCTATCTCTTTCCACTTCTTCTGACTTCTTAGCTGCGCGAAAATAATTACCTCGAAGATAACTGTTTGCCATTAAGGTAGCACAGACCGATGCACCCATTCTTCGAGAGCTGAACCAGTTTGTTCATCTTCACATGACACGGAAGATGATAATCTAGTTACATGGCGTTCTTTGTGTTTAAAAAATGTCAGGGAACTGGTTGCATGCTCACTTTTGCATAACGGCGATGTAGAACGTGTCGAAGAATGTGCGAGTATTTCACCTTCTGGTTGTACGTTGTACACGTCTCTCCATTTTTCTACCTAATTAATTTGGATCGCATGTTTTGAGTTAACGGTTCGTTGTAATTGATATTATGTGGTGGTTTCATAAACCGCAGTTTGCAGAATATAAATTGAACTGATGGGAATTGTACTAGTAAAGGCTATAAACCAGCAACATTACTAGACCAATTGCCTGACAAATTACCTTTTTCAGCAGGAATAGACAGACTTGTTTGACATAGGTACTTAATCAGAAAACAACTTTTATGAAATGCATGACATTAAAACATGATCTAAACCTTATTTACATATTGGTATTTCCCATTTTAATTATTTTTGGTCAAATTTAAGTTGTCGACCTGGCAGCAATTATACCATCAAGTTAATGCAACAATCCGACATTTCAGTAAAAACTAATTATTATTCTAGGTCTATCAAAACAACTAGGTACTAAAAATTTGAGTTTTGGTAGATATCAAGCAAATAACGCAAATTTTTCAATATTTGGTGGAGCGCAGTAGTCTGACATCAATAAATAATTATGTTACATCTAGCGAAATATTTACTTTAAAACTTCAAAATCCACCCCAAATGTGTTGACGTCATGAAGTGGAAAAAATTAAGTCGATTTAGTTTTTGTTTCGAAACGTCAAAACCACTGCTGATTGAATTTAATAACCACGGATTTTTGATTTTGAAACGGCACTACTTATCTTCAGATATGTTAAAAAAATCTGATGTGGCCAAGCACATGATTTTGTCATACTACATATAAAGTTAATAGTTTAGCTGCATGAGATTCTATTTGATCGAGATCGGCCATGTCTGCATTAAAATAAAACTAGTAGATTAACTAGTGGATTAATTTGTATTGTAAGGAAGAAAAAACGGAATCAGAATGTTAAGGTGGGGCTACAATTAGGTAGGCAACCAAATATACTTCATGATAATTAATCAGATTTACAGCGGTAAGTTCAGGTGGTTCCAATCAGAGTGCGGATTTTTATGAATAACGATCGGTGTTTTTTTAATTGAACGCAAGAAGTCTACAACATGGCCGCCAATAATCATACAATCCTTCACTTAGACTCGATAGAATTGACTCGAATATTTTTTTTGTATTATTAGCAAAGGTACCAAAATTAGTCTAACTTATAATTTGAACGAAACCACATAAAAATTGCGGCGTAAATCTGATCAAAAGTTAAGATGTATATTTGGTTTCCTATCCCCATTTTAGCGCCACTTTAATGAGCATAGGGAATTAGCAAGATCGTGTGCGGTATCATGATATAGTGATATTTAAAATGGTTAAAAGGAGGTTCTTTTTATTACGCTTGAGTGAAGTAAAATAAAGAAAGTTTTTTTTTTAAGAAGTGTCCTATGATACCTCATACTTTCCGTGTTTAGTAATGAAAAAATACCACTTTAACATGTTGACGCCTTATGGACGACACATTTTATGGAATGAAATGTGGTAAAATGTCACTCAATGATTTTACTGTGTGATACCCACCCAAAAATTAAGCGACCTGACAAAAGTCTCTAAGTAGGCTGAAATAAAAGATTTAACCTTGAATAATGAATAATTTTGTCTTCAGTCATTTGACAGGTTTTTTCGACTGTTATACTTCTGTTAGCCTACTCCAATTTATTTGTGGTAAGACATCATAGTATGTCCTTTTCCAATAAAACTTAACAATTTTTGTGATAATATCAGATTTGTGCGTCGAAAAGATTGGAAAAGTTGTATACTTGGCAACTAATTCATTTTGGGGTCCTAACAAATATAAAAATTTACAACTCCGACAAGTTCTCCACATTATTACTTAGCAAAATACCACTATTATAGAATATAGTATTTCCTACCACTTTTGAATTTAACAATATATTTTGACATTTTGATCCTATTTTCATTAAAAAATGCTCAAAATCAATGCGTCTAGATTTATTTGACAAACCAATTTTGGCGGATCTCCGTGGAACAAAATTGGTTTGTCTGAAAATGGGTAGATGGTGTCATTTTAAAATCAAAATTGGGGGTGGTTTCGGGCAAAAGGGTGCATCAAAAAAATCCACGCATTTGCATAATGTGTGAATATAATGTGCTTTTCTGACAAGTATTTTTAAAATACGGCAGATTATTGTTGTATTTTTACAACAGAGTCACAGCTAACACAGAGCAAATAACACATAGCATAAAATACACTTTTCGTTGCTTTGAATTAAAAGAATAACCTATGTTTATTTATTCACATTTCACACATTAAATCAAGCCGCGCCAATAAACATAAGCATTGTGCTTAAATAAAACTCCACGTAACTTATAGAACACTGCACGCAAAACAAAATTTAATAATTTATATGGGAACCTTAGAGTTATGGATCCCACAGAGTCAACGACAAAATAAAAAACGGCAAATTAATACACTCACTTCCGTTTCCAGTACTTGCCTAGTACCGTACATCTTCAAAACGGATGGTTTGCATAAATACATCGTATAGTTGCAACGGCAACAGTTAATTTGCCGTAATTAATTTTGCGGCAGTGAATATGTCTTCGGATTCAGGAGGTGTATAGGGCCATTAATAGCATGGGCATGGGTGAGAGAGATGTGGATCCGAGACAAAGGAAAATTTGTCCTTGGCCGACACCTGCGCACTCTTTGTGGTAAATATCCGGATTGACAATCAATTAATTTCGTTATCAAATTAGCGAATTCCATCGGTCGTTAATTTTCCAAGTGTCCGGACACGTTTGGCAAGCCCGCGTGAAATATTGGCCTTCCTCGGTGTGGTCGGGCGAGTCCTTCGCACAACCATCCTCTCTTGCATCGACTGTTCTTCTGTGTAATGATTTTACTGGTTTAAAAAGATTTTAAATGTTATAATATGAACAACAACACGAAATGTAGAAAATATGTTGCGGTACGTCTACGACTATTGATGAAAAGATTATGTGTACAATACTGAACAGTCCTATCTTCCATTGGTTGATTCGGATTATTTGAATTAAAGTGAGTTTAATGACACAGTGCATATTATAATAATATGTACTTATTAATACTATCTGTCTATAGTTGTAATGAAATGAATAAATTTCATTTACGAATTATTAGAAAAAAACTTTGTTGAGATTTTGCCAGAGGGACATCACTAGCACAATCTTCTAATGTAGTCAAGATATCCTTGTCTAAATTTCAATATTTCGTTTTCATATTTTTTATATTACTTTAACCTAACTAAATCAACAAATACTAATGATTACACTACAGTACTAAACAGTGATTAGCGTCAAAGGCTTAATTACGTGTAAGTCCGATTTAAGGTTTAAAGTTCGAGCTGCTGATTTCAAATATAATATCAGATTTGCTTTATAGGCTTTAGTTTATAAGATAAAGTCAATCCACCGAAATGCACCAGGAAGTGAATTAATTATTAATAATGAATTATTTCATTATTCATTAATTATTATGTGTTGATTATAAGATATACACGGTGTTCCTAAATATCATGTAAATACGAAAAGGGGTAATTCTTTGGCTTATTTAATGACTAAAAATTCATATAAACATAGGTCCGCAAACGCTTCGTTGCCGATCTACAGGGTGTTGAAATTTCAAGATATTTTTAGTTTTTTCTTTATAGCTCTTGTATCCTAGTTTTAATTTTTAACAGTTGGTGGCGAATAAAATGTCAAAATAAATACAAACAAAAGGTTATCTAAATCAAGCCAAGGCATACTAGACCAATTAGTTAAAAAAATTTCATCTAGCGAAACACAGAAAAACTTTTATTTTTTTTCTCGATAACGATGGTAAATACGAAAAAACTACAAGAGATTAAAAAGAAAAACTAAAAAAATCTTGAAATTTCAACACCCTGTAGATCGACAACGAAGCGTTTGCGGACCTATGTTAAATGAATTTTTAGTCATTAAATAATCCAAAGAATTACCCCTTTTCGTATTTACATGATATTTAGGAACATCCTGTATAAGATATACAAGATACTGTTGCAGTATTCTTTCATTGACACTTTAAAATTCTTGATTTGGTGGAACACAAAATATACTACTTACTTACCTAACAATGGGCCCCATATACTTGTACCAATTTACATCATTACCATTTTGTACAAAGCATTAAGTTTTCGTTCACGGATAGACTGTACAAATTTAACCAACAGATCGTAAAAAATAATGAATTATTTGATATGTCGTGAAATCGCAACGTATTAAAAAACGAAATGGATTTTACCTTAATTGAAAAAAAAAACAGTAGTGGTACAGGCATGAGATCAGGAGAGTCACAGTTGGTACTTTACACTAAAATATTAGTCACCCTATAGTAAACAAGGTTCTTGATCATGTCATGTGACATAAGAAATTTCTTTATCAAAAAAAAATGTGATTCTTTTAAAAAATACCTCTTCCTAATCGTCGAATACCCACAATCCATATAGTAAAAACTAAACGCTACGGTGTTTTACTGAAAAAAATCTGCGAAATCCAAACCATGTTGTTTGTGCATGTTTTGTTTTGATTTTGAGCTGCTTTCATATTGGAGATTTCTTATTTTCCTTAATTATAAATTTCATTATTTAGAATCTTGTTATTGATTTAAAAGTTCGAATCCATGGTAGTTTACCGGAAGTGTTTACGTAGATCTGGAATCCTAACGTTAATACGCCTTGTATAGATACGATTTTTTTACAGTGGTTTTTGTTGACTTTCCAAGGTAGAACATAAAAAAAAAATAAAAAGGTTTTGTCCATGAATTTATTTTGTTTGAATTATTTATGATTTTTACGATCTGTACCCTTTGCCCTTTTGGGATCCGACGCGGAAAATTTTAGGTTTTCAATATTCTATGGCGTCCGCATTTCTTTTGTATGCTGTTCTACGCAGTTACGGCAAAACGATTTCGCATTTTAGCTTCTAAAAAAAAATTAATCCTTACGACATTCATTTAAAAAAAAAACATGTATTCTACTTTATCTTAAATACGGTGGTTCTCAAACTGCAAGCGCCCCAATATTTTTATTATTTAGTATTATTAAACACATTCTATGCCACCAGCAGCCGTTTCCGGGTTCCGGAAACGGATTGCGGATGGTAAAAGAGCGACTGTATTGGATTTATTTTTCCTTTTTGCTAATTTCAATGTACTAGTGTAGTATTTTAGTATTTTGTTATTATAATTCCTGAATCCAGACATTTATATAGATTATTTTAACAACACATCTATAAAATTTGCCGACAAAAGAACATGTTCCCCAGTATTATTGACTCATAGTTTTATTTTAAATAAATGAAATTATCAATAGGCTCTCTATACATACCAATATGTACCAATTTATCGTTTGATTTTCAGTCTTGTACTAACAACACATTCTTTTCGGCATTTTGAATTACAACACATCACCGACCACGAGTAAATTTTGACCAAGCAATAGAGATTTTTGCGTGACAAAAATAGTATCAGTAAGCGGACGGAAGATTTTTCGGGTTTTTCAGATTTTTTCGGTTTTTCCGAATTTCCTCCGATAATTTTAATGCTATCGAGTCCGTGTAGGGCTTATTTTTTTTTCGTCTTGTCATTCTCTACAATTGGCATCAAGATTGCTCCATCGCTTCAGCTTTTACAAGCTAAAAATGAAAAGAAGCACGATTTGTTGAGGTTGTTTGTTTATAACAAAATAAGTAATGATATTTGCGAGTCGAAAACACATCACAATACATCTACGGACTGTTCCACGTGACGTGGGACCGTCGGCTTCCTGATACTATTTTTGTAGCGAACTCGGTTATTTTCTGTTTTATTGCCTGGTCTAATTGTGTAAATTTTACCAACAAAGCGTAGACGCACCATTGTCCCAATGGTTATTTGTATATTACCTAATCAAAGCTTAATCGTAAAGTTGTAGGAGTACAAATCTACAATACACATTATACAAAATAATTTAGTTTTAGTCAGCTGTTGGTGAAGTGGTGTCCGGGTCCCTTGTTTGCTCAGCACAGTTCAGCGTCGGTTGTTGCGAAACCGTGAAACAAGCTTAACATTAGAAAACGTGTTAGGAGTCCCGGGGTGCGATCCGTCGCCCCGTTGTTTGCAGTTCTCACTGCATAATGAGTCGCTGTTTACATAGACACACACAACACATTATCCGCGCACATTCATTTGTCGGATTTTTACTGCGCCCGTCTATTGTTGGGCGATGTTTGCCCGCGGTTTTGTACGCCCGTCAGAATAACGATCAATCTTACCGTGGTCCCAACAAGGGTGTCTGTCTCTTCCGCACATAATACGTTCCACTTTTAGGTGTGGACTATGTGTTATCTGGTCGTGGCGTTACCGTACGTGCCAACGTGTACGTTCGTTGTGTTACTGAAAAGTTTTAATTACTTTTTCAGAGTCCGGCGGCGCGCACTGTTTAGATAATTAATTAACCTGTTTCTGGGTTTTATATTAGCGGTAGCGTGAAATAATGAGCTTTCGGCTTTTTATTGTTGGCTGGATGTTTGTAGAAGTTGTATCTTGCGTTGGCATCCGCGTTGAATTGAGTGAGATTAATTGCAACACATTGTGCGTTCGTATTTTATCAAGGTAGAGAGGCGCTGGTGTGTTTTTTTGTTTCAACTAGAATTTTGTGTACAACTGACATCCAAAAGAAGCTGAATTTTAGGCTTTTAGAGAGTTTAGAGCAGCTTTTAATAAAGGCAGTTCATGCAATTGATTATAGGGTTATTAGAAGATGAGTTTTCTGCAAAAGTAGTGTATCCCCCAATATCTTTTCAAACACTGGCACCTCCAAACAATTCCAGGATTTAAGAAAATTAAATAGAAACACATTTCATGAGTTTTAAATTATTGCTAATTTATAGCCTGCTCATGTTTCATATTATATTTGCTGATTTTCAGTCAGAAAACTAAAAAAAAGTTCTATGAATGGAATAAAACTTAAACGCCAGGCAATAGAGCGTTAATGGGTGACTTAAGGCGAAAATAAATCCAGATAAGTCAAGAATGGGTATTTGAGTATATTTTGATGACCAATTTCCAGCCCAAATTCAGTTTTTTCAAAGTTTCTTCTTTCCAGAACATCCAAAACAAAAAATATTTATTACAAAAGTTGTAGTGAAATGTTAAAAGGTTTCCATTTTTGTTTCTAATGAAAAGGTATTACTTGGACGGTGGTTTTGGGGTCGCTACTTAGGCATAGGTATAGATTTTCTGGATATTCCCACTACAATAAACACCTCGAAAATGTACATTCAGTGGTTTACATACAATATCGTCATTTAGGGGTTCCTAGACACTGAGAAAAATTCGAACCATTATGGGCAGGTACCACGATTAATAACCTACAATTTGAGTTATTAGCGAAGGTTATTCAACAATATTTGTAAAAGATACAAACCTTGGTAGCACTAATCAATTGATCCAATCAACCGATTCGTCAGTTTGAGAAACGTATCTATGGAGGGTTATTTTACTATTTTTACTATTTGACTATTCTAAGAATATTTTGTCCTTTGATGATTTTTGAGAAGCCGCTTTGTTTCAAAGATTCAGGGTGAAACAAATTTCTTACAATAACAACATTTTATTACCAAAAATTACATGTAAAGTCTCTTAATATACAAGAAGTGTTGAAATTTACTACCTGAAAAACCTAGCTGAGACTAGCTGGGGAAAATTAAAATGAAACGTAATTAATTATATTAAAATTGGTATTGTCAAAATTTTTTTACGCCCTGTTCATTCGAAGCAAAGTTGCTTTTCAAAAATTATCAAAGGACAAAATATTCTTAGAATAATTCAAGGAATAAAGTCCAGTTTACGTTCTAAGACGCAAACGCGAACGCAAACGCAGACGCGACGCCAACAGAAAACGCGAACATGAATAATTCAGTTTATGTTCCACTAGACGCAAACGCAAAGCAATACATTTTCTATTTAGAGGTTGGCAGTTCAACACTAGTAGGGATTTTATATTTTAGAGGTTGAGTAACTAACGTCACGCGAACGTACCCGGTAAACCATTGGCGGTAAATCGCCATGTTTGTACATGTTTGAACAGCTGTACGCTGTTCAGTAGCTTCTCGTCGTCTATCTTCATAATTATGCAAATGTACCTATTTTCTTCTGCGTTTTGTATTAGTAACCTGTCAGTGTCAGTGTCACGTGCCAGCGCGCTTGCCTGGGATTGGCCAGACGCCACCCTCCACACGGGACGCAAACGCGAAAAGTTGAAGTTGGTGAACTTTTCGCGTCTGCGTCCCGTGTTGGCCTTCGCGTCACATGGAACGTAAACCCATACACGCGGACTGTATGTGGCAACTTTCTGCGTTTTGCGTTCGCGTTCGCGTTCGCGTTCGCGTTTGCGTTTGCGTCTTAGAACGTAAACTGGACATAACACATTAAATTTTTGCCGTATGTTTAATACGTATACATGCCAGAATTGTTTTTTTGTTGCTGAACATAATAACAATAAGGGACCAAGTATAGTGCCACAAAAACGCAATCCGTAACGTGCCGTACCGCATGCCGTTCCGGACGATGAAATTAGTATTTATAGTGCCGCAATGATTTCAAACAAATTGAGCGCCATCTAGCGGAGAAGTATATACACAACGGCACATAACCTCACATGTCAGTGTTATTGTTGATTGTATTAATCAGTGGTAGATCGTGGTAGATATAATAAATTATGGACGCAGGGATTGTTGCAGCAAAAATTCATTCTGAAGTCGTTCTCGTTCTGTGCTCTCGTTACCACAAACTATCAAAATGCTTTCAGTTAACCTACAACTTACTGGAAACTGCTATTCACTGGCCGGTACACGTGTAGATGGCGCCATACGCGCGCATACGCCGGAAAACGTAAGACATAACACGCAAGAGATGAAATTCGTTGCGGTCGAGAACGAACTTTACGGTCTACGGAGCGTCACTATAATCGCGGAGTGGTAATTATTAGATTGATCTTTTTACGCTACGTTATTACGGTGCGGTCACGTCACTATACTTGGTCCTTAAGAATAACAAATTCATTATTTCATAATAGTGTACAAAATGTTTACAAACAGTCCTATACAACAAAAATGAAGATGCGTCACAAACAAAACATAGAAACTCTACATAAAGTAGTCATTCAAACTGTACGGTTCTAGGTCTAATAACAATTCTTTGGCTTTTTTCTTGAAAGGTTGGAATTCTTGCATGCGTTTTATGTGCTCAGGAAGATTATTAAAGATTTTAACACACATCATAGGGTTCTTTTCCGTCACAGAATGTCTGTGAACCTGATATTGACAATCGCGCGATCTAGTGATGTACTAGTGCTGTCGTTTAAAGGAACAAACAACTGTTTGTGTTTGTGTATAAACAAAAGATTTTAATATGTATATGCCGTAGAAGGTTAACATTTTTTGCTATTTGAATCTTCCCCTACAGCTCTCCCTGTATTTCAGTCCCAGCATTACTCTCAATACTCTCCTCTGTACATTAAATAAGGCACATGCGCTGGGGCAACCCCCAAAGAAAATTACACCGTATCTAAGCACAGATTCCAAGTTGGCAAATTAAAAGGTTTTTATGGCCTCCGGTTTGAGATAATCTTTTGTAACTCTAATAGCAAAGCAAATTTTGTTTAGTTTCTTATTTAAATATTCCGCGTGTCCAGCCCATTTTAGAGAATCATCTATCACTACTCCCAGATATGTTTTTTACCACTTCCAATTCTTCCCAGCCAGATCAACTTTTGCTAAATGCTATTATCCCTACTGTTGCTGGTTTTAAATATTAATATGTTGGTTTTATCGTCATTTATTGGTCATTTATTTTAAACTATTTGTGTTGAACCAAGATTCCGCTCTATTATAAATTACCTCACATTTCCCTCTCAATTCATTGACATCCCTATCTGCCACCAAAAGGTTGGTATCATCAGCCTAGCAGGTTATAGCTGTTCCCTCTGAGACTATAAGGTTACTAAAGTCATTTATATATACAATTAATATATGTAAAATATTTTTATTTAAGTATGTAGGTACATTTTAATACTTTTGGGTCTAAATGTTAACGCTCCGTTAAACATAATTAATTTAAAAAATAAGTTGTTTCCGGGTTTCCGTGCGTCAAAATTCGTAACAGCTGACGTTTTGCGAACCATGTTGCTCACTTCTTCAGCGCTAACTGAATACTGAATACTCGGTATCGAAACGTCAGCTATTATTTTGACGCACGGCATAACCGGGAAAGAATTTGTTTTATAAATACCTATTTTGCTGGATTATTTTTGATATCAAATAGTGTATAATAACAGAAAAATCATCAACAAATTCTGTTTTTATG
Source organism: Aphodius sticticus (assembly GCA_963966075.1). Taxonomy (NCBI): domain Eukaryota; kingdom Metazoa; phylum Arthropoda; class Insecta; order Coleoptera; family Scarabaeidae; genus Aphodius; species Aphodius sticticus. Next base: position 15,464,037 of record OZ014506.1, read on the forward strand.
AAGTCCGAAATAAAAACCATTATTGACTATACAGTATGTAAAATTAATTATGAATCGAGAACTAGTACCATCTCGAATAATACTTAAGCGTTTTTTTTTATAATTTATGCGTTTTTGAACAATACACCTCCGCTTATCTTTAAAATTGTTTACATTAGAAAAGATTGTAGACAATTTTAATCTTTACATTATTTGCTAATCATTATTTTCTGTCTAGGATGTACTGGAAAGAAGATACTTTGAGAAAACTGAATTGGGGTGTTTTGTTATCACCGCTCTGGCAGAGCGCATTTTTTTCAAATAGCCGTAGAGGCGGTGACACGTCATCGAAAAAAAAGCCAAATTAATTTTTTTTTGCAACTAGGCGGGAACTGTCAGATTTTCGAAAAAAAATATGGGATTAAATTTGTAGCTCTTCAAAATTACATTAAAATAAGTTCTGTTTCAAACACACTATTTTTTATTTAAAGATTTCACTGATATTGTGTTAGTAAATTTTACAGCTAGCAGATGAATTTCCTCAGTACTCTTACATTATTAAACAACAAGCATAAATTAGTAAATCAGAATGAGATTTTTTAACATACGCGTCAATAGTATAACATTAAACTTTACTCAACCTGCATTTTGTATGCCACCCAGTGACACTTTTACCATTAGGTGTGGCCAATTCCGATCAGAAGATCAATAAAAGAACTAAAGAAAATCATAAAATCATCCAGCCAAACTTCTCTTGCGAACAACATCTATGAAGTACATAAGATAGGTACAATAAATAGGAAACTGTAATGTTTTTAACGTTTGTATTTGAGCAAGTAGTATACGAACATGATTACGGTACCAGTTTGGTCTGAATTCTGATGCCGTGCAGTAGTTTGATCTCCTCCCTTAGTGCATTGGTGACAGTTTGGTGCTGTTTCACTAACGTCAGTTCCCTAAATTCTTCGGACTCTATCGTCACGTCATACATAGAGCCACAACCGCCGGACACGTCGGACACAAGGATCTTCTTGGCGAGCGGGAACTTTTTGGACAAGATGTCCTCAAGTTGCTTCTCTCTGGGCGTCAATTGAGTCAGAGTTACCTCCGAATTTGTAGAGAACTGCTTAGGTATGCAATGCGTTCTCAGTATATGGTGTATGCCTCTGCTGAGTAATGACATTATGAATTTTGAAGATGGTTGTTCCTGAAATTGATTGACACCACAAATTCGCTGTTTTCGTGTCGTTATTGATTGGAAACATCAAAAATACATTAACAAAAATTTTTGTCCGAATTCCATGGCAATGATGGAATTATTGGTATGAAACTTGACAGCTGACTGCAGCTGACGCTATAGTTATTTACGTTATAAGTCCAGTAGGCGACTTGTAACAGTACGAGTTAAATATAACGGATGAGGCGACGAAGGAGCCCAATCTGGAATATGTAAACGAAATCTGAAAGAATAATTTTTACCAGTCGAGGTTTACAATCTTTTTGGACTTGGTGTTTGAACGGTATTGGACATAGTGATTTATTTTCAAAGATGAATCTTGTTTTTCGTAGGTTAGTGTTGCTCACATATCCATTTTTTTGGCTAATTACCGTGTTATTTTTTTTTATTATAAAACGTTGTGTAAAATGTTACTTTAAGTATAATTAGCGTTTTAAATAGTGTGCAAGTTTTAAGTAAATAATTCCAGCTAAATAAATTTACGTCTGTGTAATAGTACGTACTGTAATTATACTCGCTACTTGTACAGGGTGATTCAATCTTGCGACACCCTTCGTACATCATTAATCTAAAAAATATAGATGTATAGAACTTACGAATGAGTAATTAGAAACGAAATACTGCAAGATTGTATCGTAAAAAGTATTTCTTTTTTAATTCACGTGTGACGTCACTAGCTGTCTTCTTGAGTTTTTTAAATGGAATAATTGTTTTGTTTTTTAAGTATGATAATAAAATGTCCAAATACTTTTAAAATTCTGTTAATAATAGTCAACATGTTGATGCCAAGCAAGTTTTTCTTGTTTTCATGGTAACATATTTTAAAATTTTTCTTAAACGTAAAATTGTGGGTAATAAACTACTGTACCGTATTAACAGCTTGTCATGTTACACATAAATGATAGATATAATTTTGATCACATATTGTGTTGAGATAGTAAATTTAATAATCAAAAAAAAACAATAACAAAAGCACATAACTGAGAAACCAGTCGCATTTACCACTAAAAATAAAGTTTGTTATAAATGCAAGAAAGAAGGACATATTGAGAAGTTTTGCAGAATAAAATCAAAAACAAATCAAAAAATAACATGCTACAAATGCAGTAAAATAGGACTCATTGCTAGAAACTGCTCAGCAAACGAATGCAAAGAATGTAAAATATGCAAAAAAAATACTCACTCTGAGAAGGATTGTTATTTTAGAAACAAAGACTGAAACATTAAGCAGGGAAAAAGGGTAGCATTTTTAACCGAAGATGAAAATACAACTGAAAGACAAGAAAGTATCGTCGTAATTGACTCTGGGACTTCTTCACATATGACAAACAGTGTAGAGTTATTCAAACATCTCGAAAAAACAAATACGGAGATTTGTGTTGCTAAGAAGAATCAATCGATGGAGTCAAGAGGACAGGGTTCAATCGAAGGAAATAATTGTGTCTTAGAAAAAGTTTTATATGTACCAGATTTACGTAAAAACTTAATATCAGTAAGCTCAATAACTGAAAAAGGAGGAACAGTAATATTTACCGACAATAGTGTGCTTATAACGAAGAACAATAAAATGGTTTTGGAAGGAAATAAAGAAGATAATGGGACCTTTACAGAAAACATCATGAAACCGAATAAAGAAAGTTTCCTTACCGTAAAGGTAGAAACAAAACTTGGATTGGCACCAGAAAATGGGACATACACCAATTAAGAAATTAAAACAATTGATTGATAAGGAAATGGTAACTGGTATAGACATAAACAAGAAGGATTGCAGGGACCAAATTTTCTGTGAAATATGTCTAAAAGCCAAACAAACAAAAATTCCATTTAACACCATAAGAAAGAGAGCTACTAGACCGCTGGAAATAGTGCATACTGATGTAGCAGGACCCATAGAACCCATGACATGGTACAATAAAAGATATTTCTTAACAATGCTTGATGATTATACCCATTATACCGTAGTTTACCTAATGAAAAATAAAAATGAAGCGTTAGAATGTATGAAAGTTGAATAAAACCAGAGCTTTGATTTTTGATTTAGGTCTACCGAAATATTTTTGTGGTGAACTGTCAGAACCGCAGCATATTTATTAAACCGAAGTCCATCAGAAACTGTACTTAAAACACCATTTAAAATGTGGAATAATAAGAAACCAGATTTAACCAGACTACAAATTTTTGGAAATGAAGCTTACGCAAAAAAATCTAGGATACCTAAAAAAATTAGACGAGAGAAGTAAGAAATATATATTCGTTGGATATGCTTTAAATGGTTACAGACTCTGGGACGAAGAAAGCCGTAAAATTTATATTTATAGAGATGTTGTATTTAAAAAACCAACGAAACTTGAAGATCAAATAAACGTGGATGAAAGTACTAAGAAAAATGGAGTAAGGATAGCGGAAAATATTGTTGAATTTGAAGAAGATGAAAACGAAAATGAAAATTTAGAAGATGAAGCCGAAGAACAGATGCATGATATAAGAGGGAAAAGATAAATGGCAACAAGCAATTGACGAGAAGAAAAATTCATTGCAAGAAAACAAGGACTGGGCGTTTGTAAATGAAGAATGTGTAGAAGAAAAGAAAATATTAAATAATAAATGGGTGTTCAGAATTAAGGACGATCAGACATATAAGGTGATACTTAAAATTGGAACGCGTTAAGTTTGAAAAATTTAGAAAACTAATAGTTATAGATTTATAAATTTACAGGGGGATGTTGAGATAGTAAATTTAATAATTAACAAATATAAATGTAGTTAGGGAAACGTAGTTTGTTTAGTTGATGACAAGCATATAATTCTGTATCATGTCACCAAATACATGTTTATAGTTCAGAGAAAACCTGCATGTTAATAATTTAAAAACACAACATATTGCGATATTAATTCCTGATTGAAATAATTTATTTTTGTATTCGAAATTTTAGACCTTGCGATACTAGGGGGATGCCGCCTCACCGATTCACCCTGTATAAAGACAACCAGAATTGCCGGTAGCGCTAAGATAGATGGTAAACTGTGTTTATAAAGCTCAGGCTTGATCAGATTCAATGCTAACACAATATTTCGTTTTCTGTTGTACTTTGAATACATCTCTTTTTAAGAAATTATGTTTTTTTATTGAAAGGAACGTATCTGATTAATCCTTTTTGATAGGTTAAGTTGTGTTAATCCCAGTATGTCCAAAAAAACTACAACATTTTTGAACGCTCACGTACTTTCTTTACAATATTTCCTGCATTCTCAAGTATAATATTATCAATTTCCAAGGTTTCACAAGTTTAAAACTCAAAACTACCCCATTAGTGATTTTTTACTATTTTTTTACTTCTTTTCGTATATTTGCAAGTATAACATTATCCTAATGGTAACATTTCAGAGTTTTAATGCTTAGATGTTTTTGCTATTTTTATGGACTATTTCTAGTTCACTCTATAAAAAATGATGATTCAAAATCGCCCGCAGTGCGGCTCTTGTATTCTATAATAAGCTGGCAATTTTATAGTAGTATATCGTTCTGTATATAATATGACCACAAAATTATTTGTCTGAGGGTGAGATAGAGTATTTTTGTTCGATGAAACGTTAGGTATATTTATTGTACGTGTCGTTCTGTTCGAGTAAGGGATCTGCAGATGTGCCATTGTTGGCTGGTATGTAAACAGTACGGCAGACAGAATGTCACCGCAAAATCAACATCCGATATTTGGTTCTTAACACGAACCGATCGGGATCATTCTATTTATAATGCATTCTCGTGTGGATTTGCGAATATTTTCGAATGCTAATCTGAATACCAGATAGATATTCGTCAATAGGCTTATTTCTGTTCTCAAGTCCCCTAAAATTTGGTGGGTATACTGTTGAATGATATATTGTATAACAACAATACATTTTTGGTAACCTGAACTATTATTTTCGATAATTTATTTACAACTTAGTTGTGGTCATGTGAATTGTAATGTGCCCAAATATGATGATATAAAATAGCAGTCTGAAATCGTAGTTTTCGTGATTTTAGGAAAATGCTGCTAACCAATCAGTGACCACAATCATTTAACGATGTCTACATAATTTATAAAACACTTGGTTTAAGACGATTTTATACAAAAAGCACGATGAAATTTAAAATAAGGCATGTTTATTGTAAAGGTACATTCTGGTGTACCATTTTCAAAAATTAATGATTGCTTTTGTTACGTATTTCGATTGCAACACATTTAAAGAATACACAATATTTTTTAGAAATTCTTTTCTGCAATGTGCCTGCATTTCTCCTTTTAAAAGTACGTAGATATTACTTGTTTAGCTGCATGCGCTTCCATTAACCATTACCACAAATATATTAATTAAAGAAAATACACATGATGAATTAACATAATTTCAAATGATATAAAACAAACGGTGCCTTGCGCTGTGGGCGCTTATCCGAAATTGTATTTACAAATTTGAAATCTTTACGATTTACCCGCCAGTGAGTGAATAGCTTGGCGGGTATATTTTTAAAAAGATACAACGATAAAACAATAAAAATGCTTTACTAAAATATTTAAAACAACGTAAAACGTTTTGATCTAAATATTGAATAAAACATGGACACACACAGCACGCACACGCAGCTACCGCCACCGCCTTCGCCGTCTCCTTCGTTGATCCGGTTCACCGCATCTTCATCGCTGACATCCCGCTCAGCATCTATTTGCAGAGGTCCTGCATCCGCTTTGCCTTCGTGCTTGTCCCCAGGCTGGTCAGGTGGTTCCGGCGCACAGCTATTGTCAAAACATCACCGTATGACACTGTCTGTCTAGTTCTGTCACAGTTCTGTCATTAGAATTAAAATCCTGGCTACCTCGTTTTAATGCCGACCGATCTCAATTTGAATCTGCTCCTGCAGCCAAACTCTTAATTTTACCTCAAAATGTCATTGACATAAATTATACAAAATTTCCTCGAGTTTAATTTATTATTTAAGTATTTTGACGAAATTACAGAAATGGCGGCTCATTTGCAAAATCCTTGAAAAGTGCTTGGAGGAAACATCCAGTTCCTTTGGACCCTTTTGAGCCAAAAGCTTTTCAGCTCTAAGTTAAATCATGAAACTGCTAAATATGAAGTTTCGTCCCGATATCTTCAGTAGTTTTTCCGGAATCGTCGCCACAAAAATCGGGTACACACACACACACACACACACACACACACACACACACAGACATTTTTTTGTACCTTGGTCAAATATGTTCAGGGGACCCAAAAGGACATATTTCCGCTAAAAACTCAAAAATTTTTTTCGGCATGATTACAATACTTTATAATACTGTGTATGATAAAGTAAAAATATAAGATCATGACAAAGAATTATTAAAAGCGTATTACAACCCTTGAATTTACTATGTAAAAGCATAAAGTTTTTTTTTTGCGTTCTGTCTAATTGAGAAACTAATAACAATTACAGGACAGGGTTACGGGACAAGGGCCATAAATCAACAGTTGTTTCGTGGTAGTGTGATCAAACTTTGTGTCATATTTTTTTAGAATCTTAATTCATAGCATTCTCTCAAAGAAAATCGTTGGTGAATCGTCTTAGTTGGTAAAGCAATACGGAGATAAGATCCGAGAAATTCCTGCAGTAGAAGCTATAAACTCTATAATTCCTGTATAAAATTCTCTAGTATTTGATGTTGACCACGCCAGCGAAACTTTAAGCTCACGGTTCGAATCCAGGTCAGGGTATTTTTTTAAATTTATTATCTTCTGCGATGACATTTGCAGTCATAAATTTACAACAAGTGACACATTTTCACTTGCAGTTTTAACAATGAAACAACCAATATATCATTCTTGAAACCAGTTATTACTGATTTTAAAAAATCTCGTATTCCTTCTTCCGTTTACAAAAGACCCTTTCACAAAATTAACTCATACACGTTCCATAAACACAACACACACCACCAACCGTCCAATTAGCATTAATAAAACATAACAACTATATTCCCCCGGCTATCAAATGTACCCAAGCTCACAGATGAGCTCGCAGATAACACCGAATGTCTAATTAACATTCGGTCGATAATGACGACGATGATTTTAAAACGTGGACGTGTTAGTTTTGATAAGAGGTCGCCCACACTCCCCGACAACCCATAGATTCAAATCTGGGCGTCATTATTTACACCTTGTTTCGAAAGGGTCATCACCATCATCTCGGTTCCTGATACGGGCATCTATTTACACTCGGCTTTGAATATTTTCACGCCTGTTTGTCGTATACAATTGCCTTATTAATCAATCGTTTTAAGTGTTCACTCACCAGAGGCGCTTCAATCGTGTTAGCTCTGAAGGTATGATTGCCATGGGCAGCGTATACAACTTGTTGAAGCTGCTTGAAGACTGACACCATGAAACGCGTGAATTAGTCGCGTTATGGACAGTTAATTATTAAGTGTTTGTTTGTTGAGTCTTCTTTTGTTCTGGGGAAAGTTGTCTGGCGGTTTCTTGCGATTGTTTGTTGCTGTGGTCATCTGTTTTAATGATGTATCAATCTCTCTATAATAGGATATATTATGTCCGTGTCAATTGGATATAGTGTTGCTGATTCTTAGGAATTTTTCTGTAGATCTATTGTTTCGTTTCATATATATACGTTTTCACATCTACAGTTAAATTCGACTTTCTATAAATCTTACTCTATGCTGCAACTTATCAATCTATAATGATCTGTCTTTATGCAAAAGTGTTCGTACCATATATTTCTCAGTATTCATCCTTTTCAACACAAATTTGTGACACAGATGTACTTACAATTTGAATCTGCTGCTCATCCTGAAAACTTGACTTTATGACAAAAGCAGAACTGCGGCTTACAATCTGATCGTACATTCCAGATTCGATTACAAACCTAAGTCCAGACAAGTTCTGAGCAACTGAGACAGAAACTGTGCCCTTCCATTCATATAAAATCAATAAATATATGAGTGGTTTGCAATTCTAAGCCACAAAATCACAATCAAATTTTAATAAAAATGCTTTGTTTCCGAAAAGGTTGACAGGAAATATAAAATTTCATAAAGTTAAATATTTAAAAAACAAATGAGTAATTTTAATAAACAAAAAATATATCTAAAATATCTATTTACATCCGAAGGATTCACGACGAGAATTACTAAAAAACAAATATTTTCCTAGATATGCCGTCAGTCAAAGTTGATCATTTCTGACGTATTAGCCCTATGTTAGTTCTTGGAAATTAATTAAAAGTTTGACAACTGCAAATTATATAAAATTTGTGTGTTTCAGAAACAGAATGTACTGCAGCAAAAATGTTGTAGAAGTAACGGTAACATAGTAAAAGTAAAGTAAATAATATGTTATACATTACAGTAAAAATGTTGTAAAAGAAGAATTTACTGTTATTTGCATTGTTTTTCCACTGCAACATTATTTTTTACAATACTTCCCTGTGATATAGAGATATTCCTGTGAAATTTCAGCTCTACTTCTACAGGATATTTTTGAAATTTTACCCGGACAGTACTATAATTCCACAGCACCTTCTTTTCTACTTTCTTCCCAGCATCTTTCTCCTCATATGCCACCTTTTATTCAGAATGACATTTCTTTTTAAAATATGCGGGATAAAAGTAGAATACCCTGTATATTTTTTTACTTGGGGGTCCCCTCAAGTTCCAACTCTATTTCATGGGTTCCGCAAGGATAAAAAGGTTAAAAGAACGCTGGTATATTCAGCAACCTGTATATTTTCGGACTTGAACCATTTTGGAATAAGGAACATTACAAATCTGATTTACAGGTTAAGGTACTGATATGAGGGAACCATGGCCATGGGTCGGCAGCATCTTTCAGCGCGTAAAGTATGTAAAAATAAGAAAATCGCTGAAACAGTTTGCTATTTTAAAAAACCCTCGAACACAATTTTTAATTTAATTTGAAAAGGTCAATTTCTGACCATCAATTGTTACTGACTTATGATGTCATCGACATTTTTTTTTAAATAGCACACCCATTTTCTCTTACTGATTTGGTAGACCATTTAATTATCTAAATGTCATCGGAAATATTTTAAAGCCTTACATAACTAAATTTTCGCTAAAAGAATCTGAAAATTGTAAAATATTGATATTCTAGGGAAATTAGTTTTACTCTTGTGAATTGAACATGAAATTGCGTTTTGGGTAGAAATAATGGACGTTTCTACTTTTGGTTTTTGAAGGTCCCGGTGTGCGCGCGCATTTCCCCCCAGGACAAAAGTTGGCAACTGCTTTGTAAAATGCCTAATTAGTATCAAATGAAATGTAATTGATAAAAGATATGTGTGAGAATGATATGCATTAATTGAAAACTGAATAATTATATGCAAGTCAACATGAAAACCAAAATACCTACTGTGTTTTTATTAGGACAGTTCAGCAAACTTTCCAAAGTACATAAAAACAGGTACACCCGCGGCAGGCTTCCTCGAGTTGGGACACGTAGGTACAGAACACTTTTTGATTAAAGCCGAAATTGGTAATTTTACTTTGAACGCGTGTTTTCCAGGGTTTTTACGCAATATTATGTTACCAGATTTGACAACGGCGGCAAGTCTTCTGCGCATGCTGTCTAGCGTTTTGTCCTGAAAACGTATCTGTGCTCCAAAATTGTCTTTCGCGCAACGTTTTCGAAAAATGTGGGGTAAAAGTGTAAAAAACGCTATTTTGGTAATTTTTACCAATTTATGCCAACTGAACCCATTGTCCTAGAAACCTCAAAAGGGTCTCATAGTAAACCTTAATCTTTGCAAAACTTTAATCCCAAAAGTTTGTTCCCAAATATTTTTGAAGCATTTACAGCGATTCTTTAAGTGGGGTGCGGACGGTTACATAAACGAAACGTCAAAAAACTTATGCAGCTTTTGATCTCGGATTCGCATTCAGCGCCAAATAACAAACCGTTATTTAGAGATTTTGTCATGTTTCCATACTTTACGCTCTCAGTGTATATTCAAGAATTTACTTAGATCGCTTGAATTCCAAAAGGAGGCGTTACAAGGAAAGCAAAAGGACCCTGTAAGATTCTGTAAACAGCGAAACAATTACCTGACCTTTGAATCATTTTGACTTATTTTTTCTGTGGTTGTCTCTACGCAAAAAAAACGTTAATTTTCAGCTCATTTCGAAAAAAGATATATACCTACATCTTGTTTCAATTAAAATAGGTTAGATGTTATAATTTTGAAAATAGAGTTCGGGCGTTAGGAAAATATAAAAATCCGCAATTTTATTAAATTCGGTGCCAAAATCTATGGAATAGTTCCATAGATTTATATATGTAGTTCCAAACTTTGCGCGCTTATTTGGGACTAAGCTACTCACAATTTTTAATTTTTTTTACCGCAAAATAATATAAACGTGTTTAATGTAGTTTAATTTTGTGTATTTCTTCATAAATTGTTAGAATTGCGTCAAAAAGTAAAAACAACAAAACTTCTTTACAACCATGAATGTCAATATCTCGAAACACCAAACCGCCTTCTCCTTCAGCTATCTTGTGTGAAGGAATGTTTATATGTAACTTCTATAGTATTCAGAATCTTTTTATAGAATTACATCTATTATTATACCTGTCATACACATGTTTCTCTGATTGAGCATAAAAACATGAATCGACCCAGTTAATTGAATGTAAACCCATTAAATCACGTTTTATTAAATTGCACGTGTGACTATACCTAACGCAACATAATAACCTTTAAAACGCCAATTAACCTGACCAAACAAATCATATTATTATGCCTATTAGCCTAATTAATCACAAACATTAAACTTAGGCGACATACCTTGAAAGAGCCCGAATAAATAAATCTAAGGCAAAAATCTTTAGAGACATTCAAATGTCCCATTTATCATCATTAAGCGCAATTAAAATATCATTCTCTGCGAACATTCCAGGTCAATGAAGAACTTCGTTCGCAAATTCGCGCGCACCGACGACAACCATCACGCGAATTGCAATTACGGGCGTAAATCGCTTAGCTAAGCCGCGCACAGTACTGTAAACAAATTGCACATTGTAATATTTACAAGGAGTGAAGTCAGCGAACGAACGGGCGAACGTAGGCGAAATCCTGGCTGGCTGCGAAGTCGCGCTGCAAATTATACATTCTATAACAGGGATAAAGCGGGCGACGAAGCGGAGAGCTACTATACCGGCACAAAGAAATCATTTATAACTCCGTGGATAATGTCAGTGGAAATGGCGAGCACATTATCTTGAGTGTACCATGCACGTAACGCTCCTAACAAACTGCTAGCTGCAACAAAGTAGTACCTATATACAGTACCAGATTTAGCGGATTTACGCTGTGTAGATTAGGGACTCAACCAGTGCATCCAAAAATTTCGTAGGAATATCTATCTGTGATCCGCAACTAATATATTCGTTATGTGCATATCTATGGGTGCACATTTTCTAGCATAATATACACGAGCTATTATGATGATTGTTTGGTTTGGTTATGATCATAAAACACCAAACTGCCACTATAAAATAGCGATCTTTTCTATTTGTTTAAAATGCAATTTTGTTGTCTAAGTCCTTCTGGATTTTGCTGTCATTATTCAGGAGAATCATTGAGTGATTTGGTTTCATCGTGGCCCTTGTTTCCTCAATTCTGCAGTGGAATATTTCACAATTTACTTAACATGTTTTTCAGATTGTCTGAAGAAGTTCAGAAACCCAAAACCGAACAATCTGGGTCAAATGTAGTACGCAATGTACGCAATGAACTTTTTCTACCGGCATATATTTTGAAAACAGATCTCTGGAAGAAAGGAAGATTTTTAAAGTTATTCTTAATTTGGTTATCTGACCATTTTGCAATTTTCCAAGTGTATGTATAAAATCGATAAATTTAGCAAAGAGAAAGATGTACTTCAATGATGTTTATTTAAACGTTCAAAAATTAAGTTTTAATGCTTTGTTACGCCCCGAAACCCTCCGTAATAATTATTAATTATACCGAGTGTTTATAACTAGTGTTAAAAATTCTAAGAAAAAAATAAGTTTCCGTTTTTGAATAATTTTCGAGTTATTTGACCTTTTGACTGCTGTAGTTACGCGAAAGTTGGTAGCAGTGTTGGCAGATCGACTGCTTTAACACCAGACCAGCCTACCTACTATTTGTTATCCACTGGTCTACTGTTTTAGTTCAAATACCAAATAATTTATGATCAAATGTCTGAAATAACTTATTCGTCAATTATGTTCAAGGATTAACTTAACGAAATTTCATTTTTTTACATTCCTTTTTGAGTTGCTTCTTAACGTCTTAAGCATAGTTTTTTAAACATTTTTTGAAAATATTATATCACAATCTCAGCTTCCCTTTGTTTTACAACATGATTTTATTCCCATACACAAAATTCTATTTTAAGCAACAATGTTAAGTAAAAGTGATGTTGCTCTACTACTTTAGGTGAAATGTCTAAGAATCTTTTTAACCAAATGTCTGCAATTTGAAAGTATTGCAATTTTATTGAATAAGCTGGTAGGTATGTACTATTATTAACTTGGTCAATTTGTTGGGTTGGTTTCGGTACCACCATATTTATAGGAACTTTTGTGCTTATTTTTATGATATAGTCAAGACGTCTTTAAAATATAGAATAAAGTTTCACAATTTCAGTAGCTTTTTATAATAAAAAAAGATTCAAATTCGAGGCTCACCATGGGAATCTCGCGTATTAGTGGAGATAGAGGCTATGTTTAAAGTTGGCAAAGTTTCGTATTTTTGTATCTGAAAAGAAATTTTAGCTATCATTTTTCATTTTAAAGATATCCGGCAAAAAACTGAATTGTTAAGATATCGTTTTTAATTTTTTATTCAAAACCAAACTAGACATTTGAAACACAAATGTAATGAAATAACATCAAAGGTGGCGGCATAACCATGGCCAACTTTTATTTTTCTTATGGGCGCTATGTTGAATTTTAGAATGTATAACATGTTGGCATTATTTTTTAAAACAATGGTTTAATAATAAAAAAACTTTCTTCTTTTTCTTGTTGTTTGTCGGTACCCAACTGGTGCTTGGTTACAGACCGCCGGCGCCGGACTGACCAGTGTGCTTGTAAAAGAAGCAAGTATATACAACAAAAAGATTATTTTTTAAGTAAATCTTCAAATTTGTTGCCATTTTCTTGAAGGCATAAAACCGAGCCAGCTTTTTGACATGTTGTTATGCTCTTCTAACTGTTCTTCCCGGAATAGCATTGACCGCATTTGTTATTCGATCCCGCAGATCCTCTTCCCGCGTAGAAATCCGAGGATCGTCATTTATCTAAAAACCAGTAGTTGAAGCATTGCAAATTATGATAATCTAACGTTTACCATTTCCAAAATATCTCTTTGATCGTTTTCAACATTTCCATGAAGATTATAAGAACTGCGGGGTTTACTAAACGATCCATGGTGCGCTAAATTTCTGTCCAATGTTAAGAATTTTGAACGATTGGGCATTTGTATGAGAACAATAATAAACCCCTATCATATCACACTTTTCGTTATTGGTAAATGGCATTTTACATCCACAATCAACCACAATTACGGTTTATTTGGTTAAATGGCAAACCCAGCGCTGAGCGCACCGCTTGATCTAAGTGCATCTTGTTGACGTTGCTTGGCAACGAGTCCGGTGGTCTATAACCAAGCTCCAGTTAGGTACCTGAAGGTTTTTTGATTATTACACCATTATTTTAAAAAATTATGCTAACATGTTATACATTGCGGAAATGAGAAAAGACATGACTATCGGAAATTTACAAGTTGGATACCTGATAAGCACGACAAACAACGAGAAAAAGAAGAATGTTTTTTGATTATTAAACCATTGTTTTAAAAAATAATGCCAACATGTTATACATTCTAAAATTCAACATAGCGCCCATAAGAAAAACAAAAGTTGGCCATGGTTACACCGCCATCTTTGATGTTATTTCAAATTAAAAAATGACACTGCAATCCTTGTTAAAAAGCTACATTTGGTTTCGAATAAAAAATTAAAAAATACCTTAACATTTCAGTTTTTTTGCCGATATCTTCAAAATGAAAAATGATAGCTTAAATTTCTTTTCAGATAATTGACCAACACAAAACTACGAAACTTTGCCAAATTTAAACATAGACTCTATCTCCACTAATAAGCGAGATCCCCATGCTGAGCCTCGAAATTGAATCACCCGTTATTTAAGGCTTGTTACCGGCTATCAAAAAAAAAAAATTTTTAACTAACTTAAAGTTGCAGTTTACAATTAATACCTTAATAACTGAGAATAATTCATTAACTTTTGAATGTACATATAAAAAAACAATAATCCAATAATCAAAAGTGGATTGCGAATTGACCATATAGCTGTCGTATCATGCAATATTTTAAAAATATACCGCTTGAATAAAAGATTCTGAAAAGTTAAGAAAAATAATTACTTTCAAAATTAGGTCAAAGAGAACCTTAAACTTTCTGCATGTTTCCTAGCTATCCTGAATCTTTGTTGAATCTTTGAGAAAAATGTTGCGCAGGCGTCGTTTCTATGTAGTGTGCCACTGCCAACTCCAGTATTTACCAATTTACAATTGTCTCTAAAAAAATAACCCATTTTATGCAATGAGTTAAACCAAGTGAAAAAATATTTAGATGAGCTGAAAACATGTACAAAACATATTTAATTCGAGATCAATTAGTAGTTTCTCTGAAGACGTCTCGGCTGAAAATAGTCCATCCAGTTTTTTTTTAAAATTTGGCATTTGCATCTAGGCTATTGATATTAACATAATTTAACACTAATAGGCAGCAATTTTTCCAAAAGATGGACAATGACCTAGCACATTTTATCATTATTGAAAGATATACGTTAAAAGCTTACAGTTGACATAACGACTGATAGTCGTCGAATTTTTGGATGTGTGATAGTCAGTAAATGACTAGTGACTTTAGATGCTCAAACAATTCTAGAATAAAACTTTAAAAGATTCTATTAGTCATTATCCAAAATTGTTTTAGTACTACTGCAACGGCAGCTTTCAATGTTCATCCATCTTTGTATACGTGGGTGTAAAACTATCGAGGAATGACGAAAACAGCGTAAACCGTATCATATCAGTCCTTCAACTGACGACAACATGCACTCATCACGTTTTAACACAAACAATGCGTCGCCCTGTTTGACTCCAAACTGCTGGTGCGTACGAAATAAAGTCTTCCGCACTTCGCTTGCGCTTGTTTTTGCGCTCGCAAACAGGAACAATTTGCAACCGCTAGCATATTGTGGTATCTCGATACATGCATACAACAGCAAACACTTTACTTTCTCGGACCGGATGTGGCACACAACAGATAAATGCGACGACGACGACGTCGCAGGCACAGCCTACGCCTAAACCACCTTGCGAGCATTTTCTTAACTACTGCAGAGCCAGGCTGCGGAGAGTCGTCCTTATCGCTTAATTGTGCCCGAGTGGATTCCTTTGTGCGGTCTTAATCGAGTCGCGTTTTAACCTCAGAATACGTTTACCGCTGGTATCTTGATGTTTTTATAATTGCGTATCACTTCGTACCAGTAAGTAAGTAATGCGCGATACGTATCGGGGTGTGTTTAATTAAGTTCGCTTTGCGGATTTACGATGTATGCATATTTTGTTGTATGGGATGTCGAGGTGACACAATTGGGGCATTTACATTCTGAGCAGAAGTAATTGGATTACCATACAAAAAATAATAAAAAAAATCAAATTGATCGGTGAGATAGGAAAGTAATTTTACTTTCTTACTTTTATTTCTAGTTTTCCTTTTCTTTCTTTCAAGAGAGAGAATTTTGAAAAATATAGATTTCTGAACAAAGTAGAGAACTATACATAAAAAAAAGGAGAAAGCATAACCTCATTATTGAGCAAAATAGCTAAATAAGTCAAATATCTAGTTTCCTCTTTTCTTACATTTTAGATTGTCCCTAAAGAAAGAATTCTTTAAATCGACTCAGGTGCAAGCTTGAACCTTGAAGTTTAATAGTTTGTAGAAGACATGTGACATGTGACAGTTCGTGAATTTGTGTATGACAGGATATTTAACAGGGCACGTGGCAATTTTGGTATGGTCGAGTCACTATTAGAGCGCTGAAAACATAGTATATCTCTCTTAAATATTAGGAAATACGCGATGTAGTCTATCTCTCTTAGCGCTCTACTAACAATGATTCGAACACACCGCGTTTAACAGTAATCAAATTGCACTTCGTATAGTTGTCACTGGTTACGCGTTTCATTGCTTCAAGGTGTATGTATTTCAAGCTACCTCAAGAGTCAGTGCCAAAAACGAGATGTGGTGACACTTATAGTCTTTTTTTTAAATGTGATATTGTGGTTTACGGATTCTTAATCTAAGTAAAGAAAACTTATTAAATGATCCGTAATTCCCCATTCCTGACCCACAAATGATCTGTAATTCCATATTCCTGATCCACAAATAATTGTATTAAAATAATTTAATAATGTTGGCGACTGTTATCTATGTAAAAACACATTGAAGCAACAATGTAGATTCTAGTTCCGAAGCGTTTTTATCCGTTGTTTGCAATTCACACGTTGTGAAAGAAAATGGTAAGTGATTAAATTTAAACAATATACAAAATAAAATAATCCAATTATACGCACACTTATTATGATTGCTGTAAGTAGACTACATTGTAGAGAAAAGGACATTTGAAAATATCAATTTAAGTAAATTAAATTAAATAGTTGCTGTTCGATAACTGTAAAAGCAAAAGAATAGTAAGTTGTATTCTTTCACAAAAGACGGACAACGGGAAATATCATTAAAAATCTTGGCACAAATTATCTTTTGGATCTGGAATATTTTTCAGATTGCAACACTGATGCTAAGTAAAAAAATAAGGAAAATTGTAATATAAACTGCAAAACCGACAACATTTTCAAGCTAAAAGAATAGCTTTCAATATTAGTGCTAAGCGTGTCATGACATTTGAAATACCTTACCTTAACCTGAAGATTTTTATTGAAAACCCGAAAACCAAAGAATGGTCTTCAAACCAGAAGTCTCCGGGTCAAAATGACGGTTGGCAACACTACATACATGTGTTGTTTTATGAGTAATTATGTTTGTATATTATCATAGTTTCATAAGACGTCAAATTTCGTTCATTTAGAGCACTCGTCGCTGACGCTCCGCGTTCCCCAAACAACTCATGCGCCAGGTCTTATGAAATGAGTGTAGTATACTATTTTTTCTACTTTGTGTCATTAATTTTATATAAATTTAGAAATTGTGGTTACTATAATTATAATCTAGGGTAGGTATTTACCGGGTATCATGTTGTAGTATTGTAGCAAACTGTCAACTCCGTGAAGTTCGGATAATATCATGACAAAATCTTATTGTGGGTAATTTTGCTTTACTTTAGCGTACGTAAGTTTTAATAGATAATTAACGAGGTCGCAACTGTGATCACAAACCTAGAAATTTAACTTAAAAATATTGGTCTAATAACTATAATAGTCATAGAAGTGTTTGGCGGTGACTGATTAGTTACTTCAAAGAACAAGAACTTACAAAAGAATTGTTATAACGCCTAACGTTTAACACCGGTGCCTATCTAATTCCGCTAGATAACCGTTGAGGCTTATACATTTACACGGACATATAATTGAAACCAAATTCTGAAGTAGTGTATTAGAATAAATTATACTTACTAAAATTGGATGGCGGTAACACAAATAGTTGCACACAACTAGAACTAAGACAAAGTCGGAAACGATGTAAAAAAAAAGAATACCAATTCTGTCCAAAATGTTACCGAAAACTTATACGTTACATAAACTAAGAAATCCTCAACACTTTAGATGTACTATAGCTTGCTACGTGTATGCTGATATTCAATAAACTGATTATTGCGCATATACAATCCCGCTGTAGTATTTGAACCCGATCATATCTACGATGTAGGTTTTATCTTAGCATAACTCCTTATTCAGGTAAATGCGGTCCTTGTATTGTATCTGAAAGGGGAATTTGATGTTTGGTTGACGAGAACGATGCACGATTGATTACCAGAGTCGCAAAAAATCACCGAAAACTTCATGCTGGCGCATTTTGACGAACAGAGCAAAGCTAAAAAGCCTCAAACCTTTGGCCATAGTATAGCATGCTACACGCATGATTCAATATGTATTTCGTATATATTTCGCTGTTTATGCGATTGCAAGCGATTTTAAACAGGCAGATTGTGGTTATGTATTTACGTTTGATATATGGCATTTGGTAATAATGTGACCAATCTTAGAAAAAAGTTACTAAAGACGGTGTTACAATTTGTTAATTGTATCAACGAAAACAGTGTTGCAAAGCGTGCATTGTGAATGCAAAGTACAAAAAATTATTATTATTTGCTACAGATAATGTACAGAAATAAACGGTTCACGATGAATACCTTGACACGCAATTAGGTTTTAATGACTTATTTTTTGTATCGGTTTCAGATAAATCATTGATGATGTCGGATTGAAGTTCATTGATACTCCTATGTTTTATGATTTATTTAATGGTATATAATTAACTTACTGTCCGTGGAAAGCATAAATATCCAATAGAAACAAATACATCCACAAATCAACAGTCATAAATCTATCAAATTTCCGGATTTTTTTTACGATTATCTCTGAACTCGTTTTTTAGAAAAAAACAGCGATTATCAAAACTTCTGTAATTTACTATAAAAATGATTGTTTGCCTATTTTTTCATATTAGCTTCGGTATTTCTACTGGTTTAATTTTTGTAAATAACTAGTCTTCTACCAAACGTGGCCATAATATCAAAATGTTTAGAAAAAACCTTTGTAGATGAGCTCATGCTAGTTTGTGTGTACTCGAATATCGTGGGCGGTATTTTAACACTTGAACACAAAATGCAGAAAACGAGATATCCTGACATTTTGAGGTAATTTAGGAACATAATTATAACGGTGAATGCCAAATTCGTAATCTACGAATAGAGAACGTATTGAATTCATATGTCAAACCTTTTGGGGCAATGTTTTGTTAACTAGTATATTACCTCTGAATTTTGACATATATGCGTCCACTTTCGAACAGCTGAATCGTGCTGGGTCCTTATGTCTATGGCAGAAAAAAAAGCATTGAAGAAAATATTACCTACATTGCCAGTTGGTTTAAATAAAATTCTGTCTTCTTTTCAGTTACATTCAAAAGATTGCTAATAATAACAAAAGTCTCCTGCACTCTAGGCAAATTTATTATTGCTGCAATAAATTAGCCATTAATTTCAATATCGCGACTGCGGCTTTTCCGACAATTTACATACAGAAACAATTACAGTGTGTTATGCGCATTCGTAATCATATTAAAATGCGAGAAGCAAATTTCACGCGATCGCTGCGCTCATCGAAAATTTACGACGACCGTTTCAAAATTTACGACCAACAGATAAAATGGACTTATTTTCCTATATAACGGGTGCCATGGACAGGTGCATAAGCAGCCTAACATAACTTAGATGCTCACACTTTACCAAGTGCGCCAGCCATCGGTGACGACTTGGCTTCTTCCTGTCCTTCTCGTCTTGCGAAAGTGTTCCCATAGCGGCGATATCCGCAAAAGAAGTGGCCGAGTGCCGCTTGATTGATGATGAAACTGCAAATTATACAAGACACCGCCAAGACAATTACTTCAGGTAGCTGCGCTTGACTTTTTCCGTGTTGCTCCAAGCATAGCTGTAATTTACTTGTTAAATAAAAACGATACGTCGCCGTCGGCTCGATACTCGCTAATTTGCGTTCGACTTGTACTGTAACACAAACGCTTATTTATAATGCTTGTAGAAAACACTCGTTGGGAGCAGTACGGTATAAAGTTTCCAATTGGAAATGTCAAAGCAGAAAGTACCAGTAATCAGGGAATGCATTTGTATTGAATAGGTTTATAACTATCTATATTCTATTTAAAAAACCAGGACGAATTTTTCCAGAAGGCAGGTTCAAACAAGGAAGATACCACCAGAATTTTACATCCGGTTAAAATACGATTTAACGATTTGCTCTCTTCTTAAAACTGTAAATCCTTAAAACGTGCCTAAATTTATCAAAATAAAGCTTTTGGAATGTAAATTAGTATCCGGTTTGTTGATTTGACATTACACTTGTAAACCCACAATCATTTCTTATTCTACCAATGTTCTAACGGTCAGAATATAACCTAGAAGTTTGACTGATCTTGATACTTGAGTGTTATGCTATTTAGGCTGACTAAAACTGTTTTATATTTTCATAATAATACGGTGTACTACTCTTTTAACCACTATTATTTAGGGGTGTCTGAATTTGGTACAAGTAAATATAGCACGTCCGTAAATCACACATGTGTGTCGGAATTGTGTACATGGTTACAAGTAATAGATATGGTTCTATTGCTATCGCATTTTGTCCAAATTCCGACACGAGTGTCGGAATTACGGACATCAATAATCCCTAATTATTACAGGGTGTCGGAAGTACAATCATCAATAGTCCTGTCGCGTCGTAAATATCGACAGGCATCATAGGAGATAATGAAATTAGATAGAATGATGCAACACTAGCACCAGAGAGTAGCATTTTTGTCATTGATACACCACTTTTGGAGATAAAAGTTGAACTGATGCCATCTTCATTAAAAAATCATTATTCTGGACTGAAACACCAAAATGAAGTAAAAGGAAACTCTTCTTCTGAACACTATTTCAAATGCTTGGAGAGAATATTTGTTAATAAAAAGAAGGAAGCACAAAAAGAGAACACTAAAAATTCCAGGTGCAAGAAACATTAAAATACAGATGAGGTAAAGAGGGCAGACTGAAGAAGACTAAGGACTTTTTTAATACTGTGTTTCATTAAAAATGGTAAAATATAAATGTTTGAAATTTCTTAATAATAAATGTTATTTAACAATATTTAAAAAACTTAATATTTACTTGAATGTTTCTATTTGTCGGAATAATGTACCACAAGTGTCTGATCACATTTTGCATCAAAATATACGCTTAGTGTCGGAATTAGGGGCAATTGTTAAATTCATAAAATATAATATAAATTACTGTTGGAGTTCAATTAAAATAATTATTGTTAGTCAGCTATGATTTATGTGATATATGGTTTCCGTGGATAAAACAAACATGTTTAAAATATATGAATATTTTGATAAAACTGTCAAGTAACTACGTTGTATGTTTGAAGCACAATAAACTACTTAAAAGAAGAAACCCTGTTTAATTCAACAGGTTATGGGCCCAGGCATATATAACTATTATCAATTTTCTTTTAAAAAAAAATGAATTGCCACATATCTTTAGAATGAAATATTTGTTTAAAAAAAGTTGACATAGTCATTAGCACCACATAAATATAAATTCTACAGTTACAAATGTTACAAAAATTCCTTAATGGTGCCGAAACAGGTGCGTTCCGCACCCTAGAAAGTTCAGCAAATTTGGTAAACATACTTCGTAAATCGTACCGATCTTTTAATTTTGCTTTTAAATTTCAGATTTTTTGCAGTCAAAGGGTATTAATTGAATATAGCTACAGCATACGAACAGGACAACGATAACTAAAAAGAAAATACATATCTCTCCGTTCAAAAGCACAAAAATCGTCGCTTTTGCTGCTTCGTACCGATCGTCTAACTAAAATCATTTCTTGGATATTTTACTGCATGTATAGATAGGTGATTTTACTATGCATTATATGAAGCAGGGTTTATAAATCCAAAAAGAGAATTGTAAGTTATTGTCTATTGTTCAAATCTGACCAATTTTCGGTATGTATGTATTCTCTTTTTCGTTATCGTTGTCCTGTTCGTATGCTGTAGCTACATTCAATTAATACCCTTTGGGTGCAAAAAATCTCAAATTTACCAAAATTAAAAGATCGGTACGAAGTACGTTTACCCAATTTGCGGGTGCGGAAGGCACCCGTTTCGGCACCCTTAACGTATCTGAATTTGTTGTGTTTACCTTATACGGATTGGAGCGTCGACATCTTACTAGGGTAATAAAAAAACGATTATATATGTAATATATTATCTTAAATAAAAATCGCTCAATACATTGAAATCTCACACAACAGACATGTCTTAAGTGGACGCTACTATTGACCAAACATCTCTTCTGTCCGCCTAAGTATCAGAGAAAAGCTAAAGCTTTTCTATGATACTTAGGCGAGAAAATCTTTATGATACCTACGTAATAAAACAAACACTAACAAAGTAGATTTTATTAAAACAGGTCATATTTAATAACAATAATTCATCAATCATCATCGTCAACCATCCTAAAAAATAAATCAGGTTCGCTATCAGTACCTATTAATATCATTACTGGTGCTAGAATTTTGTCCAGGTTTACATACATCTAACGTCATTTTTTCTTCCGTCTTTATAAATCCTGGTAATTTGATGGCGATGATTGCTGTATGTTTTTACTAGGCGAAATTTACCACGTATATGAAAAATTTTTAGTTTCTCCATTAAAACATAATCTTTTGCTATAGTATCAAAGTCTCCTTCCAGGTCGATGAAGGCATACTGTAACATTTTTTAGGTCCATTCTTTGCTTTATATCCTCATTTAGATCCAGAGCCGCTCACGTTGTTCCAGATCTCTTTTGGCGGACGATTTTGTTGTTGTTTATGTGTTGTTCGAGTCTTCTGTTTCATACTTTTTCAATTATCTTGTTTAGGGCTCATGTCATCGTAATTGGCCGATAATTTTCTAGTTTTGTCTTGTCTCCATTTTTATAGACAGTTGTAACAATTTATTTAGGTAGTCCGGAAATATTCCAAGGACGTTGTTTATTGATTGTACAAAAATTGGCGTAAGTTTGTTTTTGCTTTCCTTTATAGTTTATGGTATTGGTAATGTCAAAGTTCTTTTAATTCGTCTACTATCTCCTTAATTTCCTTTTCGGTTGTGTTTATTAGATCTGTTTCTTTATAATTATAATCTCTTAACGTCATTTGCTTTTGTGGTCCTATACGTGCTTATTATTTTCCACATTTTACTTTGATTGTTCGTTACCTCAGAGAACTTTTAATAATCGTTTGAAGTAGATCTTCTTCGTTTGCTTTACTAATTTTGCTGTTTTGCCCTTTTTCTTTTGATGGTACTTCGTGTATATAGCACGACAAACCTCTTGCCTCTAAAGCTGTGAAATATAATCGTATTCACTTGAATTTAATTTGATTCGTCAGGTTATAAACTGACAAACTTTGACACCTTTGGGAACTCTGGAAAAGTGTTCATTTTATTATTTGCCAAATAGCACCGAACAAGTCAATGCAAATCGTTTTGAACGCTTGTTTACATGCGACCTAACTTATCCAGCGCCATATCGAAAATTTGTCCAGTGTAAAACAGTCTGGGATCCAGCCAATCACGGGCGACGTCATCCTAGTTACAAATTTGAAAAATTCCTCCTGATGTTTGAATACACTGATGTGGTTCATCCTGTTTCATCACTTATAAAGAGGTTGGTCCCGGCAACCAGTCGAACTCACCTCGGGTTGTAGTTATGATAGTATAGTAGTGAGTAATTAATTTATAATTTATACAAAAGCAGCTTGTTGATTAAAAAAAAAATTAAATTAGAGTTAAAATTGTCAGTAAAATATAATTCAAACCAATCACTAAAAAAGCAAAACGGACGGGAGGAAAAAGTTTATGAAGAAACTTGAAACATGTTACGCTATAATTTCAAATTACGGTAACCACTTACTTTATTTTTATCTGCTTTTTTTGTGGCCAGTGAGTGCCAGGTTCATTTGTCCTGTCGCGCCACGGTTGTTGTTATTTTTAGCTGCGCTCATAAATAATAATCTCCATTGTGTGCGCATTGAGCCATCACGTCGATGTTTATCGGTTTTTATTAATCCCCCATTATGTGGGTACGTGGCATTTATAACTGTACATTTTCCTATATAACTACTAAAGCGGTTTTTCTATCCAATTTGACTTTTATTGATTATAACTGTCCGGCTTAATGGCATTTAAATAGCGCTGCATTTCATAAAATTGGTATCAAATAAATTATTATTTGCCTTTGCCTGGTTATGCCGATAATTAACGTGTTATTTGCGAAACGGGCAACGTTTAATTGGTATTTTTTGTAGATCTACATGTGTCTGGATTTTTTTAGAACGTATTAGTTTTAGTTTTAATTACCGAGTTGATTGATTTAAGATTGTAATCGTAATTTACCTAAAATGACATAAAAAGTAAATAATTAAAAAATGCCTACTTGTAATAATCGGAAACAACGAATTTTACTTTGTACAAAGCAAGTCTCAATCCAGTAAGTTGTTGTAATCTTATATTGAGTTTATTGAAATTCACATAAAAACAATCATGTACTTCATTGTTCTTGAAAACTAATAGTTGCTTGCCACATATTTTTTAAAGACACAGTATGAAGAAATACTAAATAAGAAAAAATAAAAATTTTTAAAAAAATTTAAAATTAAAGATAATAAGTTTCATTTTTATCTAATATGAAACTGTTTTGCGCTTCTGTAAAAGAAGTGGAAATGTACAAAATATTCTAATACGCACAAACAATGCAAGTTGCAACTGAAAATTGGCAATATTCGTCAGTGAAACAGTGGAAGAATAGAAAATATTTTGCATATGTCTGCACCATAGTCTTTGCCTCATTGTCATCAATTGACTTGCGGCATCACGCATCAGTGGCGGGTATTTCAGATAATAGATACTACTTTTAAAAAAATAAAAACTTGTCATGATTTTGCCTAAAATTAAAATTTTTGAACTTTAAAATATGCTTGGCAGATATGCTCCTGCAAAGTTAGCTGTTATTTCTGAAACACTCTGTATAATTTTCGGTCTTTTTAACCAATTCACAACCACCTAAATGAGGTGGCCAAATAAACTACAAAATGTTTTTTGTCCAAAATGTAATCCTGATTGATAATATCGCAAACATGTTATTTGAGAAAAACTATTCTGCCCAGAAGAAAGAAAATTGATTTATTAATACCCAACCTTTCATGAATCTGTGTAAATATGTAATTATAAAAAAAAAAACGTTTGTAGGTACTTTGACGTGGGTAAAAGTGCAATACAGGTTCAAAGTATTCACTGGTTCATCAATTTGTGCAAAAATGTAACATGTCCGGTTCTGATTGTAGGCGTTACATGCAGTAGCGCGTTATCCCATGGGCAAAATGGGCATTTGCCAAGGGCCCCCAATACTAGGGGAGTGCCCAAAGCAGTATTTTGGAAACTCCTGCCCGTTGGGAACCAAAATCAATCTTTTATAAACTATTAATTAATTAGCTAATTAATAAATTACAGTAGTAAGAATATCAAATTGAACTTTAGAGTGGTCTTGCCTATAATAATAATAATAATAATAAATGTCTTTATTAAAAGAAAATTTCTACAAAAATATATAATTTGCAAAACTAAATTTTATATCGGGCGAAGTCCAGGTCTACGAAAGCTCGTAGCCTGCTCAACTTAACCCTATGAAAACTATAAACTAACACAATTAATTATTAACATGGCTGTCTTTTAATTAATTAATAAACTATATGTAATTTACAATACAAAATGAAAAACGAGAGAAAACACAAAACCTATTTCCCTGACCCAATAAATTAAGGAGAAATCTTAAAACTATGAGGCCCTAAAGAGAGTGGAGGTAGTTTTAGCAGTTAAACTCATGTTTTTGCAATAAAAAAAGAAACTATACCTAATACTGTACGAGACTAATGAGAAACACTTGACTAAGTTAGAAGAGAAAAACTATCAATTCGTCAAAGATTTTCAGTCGACACTTTTCCTTTTGTTTTGGTATTATATTCTTTAAGATAACCGGTCCAAAAAAACTGTAAAATAAAAATTCCTATCTGCAGAATGCTCTAAATCTTAAAAGTCTTTATTATTACACGGTATTTATAAAACGAAACGTAACCACTCAATTTTCTAAAAGGTTGACAAGAAAAAGATTCCAATAAAAGTTTTAGGAAATTGCTTAAGCTACAAATTTGAAATGCTTAGAAATGAAACACACTTTATATTTAAAAGTATTTCGTATCTATAACTTAAGTCATTTTCAAAAATGACGAGCTACTGACACAGTAGAAATCCTTTTAACATTGTTTAATATTGCTTTCTTTTAACATTTAATCGTCTTGTTACATTTACACCACTGACCTCAAGGACATGCGGTTTTCATAGTTCAATTTGTAATTCAATAGAGTTAAAAAGAAACAGGAAAAATATACAGGATACTATATTAAGAAAATGGAATTTGGTCTGCTTCTTACAAATACATAACCCTGTATTTTCAAAAGTCATTCAAGTTTCTAGCTTAAGTCTTTTCGTAAACCTTTTATTTGCTTACTTTCTTCTAAACTTAAAGGACCAGATATTAACACGTTACCTTTCTTCTTATTAAAACTGACATGGCAGAAGGCATTCGGAATAATTGTATTTTTTTGATGATATAGAATCGGAATCTTAGGTTGGAAACAGAAATAGGAAATTGCATTGTATTAAAAGTAACATCTCAAAAGAACTATAAAAACTGCATCACAAATTTAATAAGTACATATTCAGAGGACATAATATATTGATGATAGCGTATTTAAGAATGAACTGTCGCAGTTTTTGAAATATTTAAAATATTAAAAATATATTTATTTTTAAGAATGCCCTTTATTTAGTAAGATAATATATTTTACTTGCTACGAATTTAGATTTCTAAATTGTTAAGCTACTTATTAGTTATTTTGTAATTCTTAAGAATAACCTGTTATTACTTTAAATAGTTGTTGTATGTTGCTTATATGAAATGTTGTTGCAAAAAGGTCTACCTTATCTATTATTTATGATTTTTGTTAATTGTGCAGAAATTTTATATCAGTATTATAAGTATATATACCGGGTGACCCACGCCATAGGTACTGCCGTTTATTTTTTTTGTTTATAAAGCTGGACGAATGAAATTTGGGAAAGTGTTAATAGACAAAAAATGTCATTCTTTGGAATACTCTTGAGGTTAATATGACTTCCGGTTTTTCCGGAAATGACGTCATCATTGAAATTTTAAATGGCACCCTATATTTTTTGTGTGGTATTTCCAATCAGGATGTCATTCTGAACACAAAAACATATCGATCGTCAATTTTTATCACCAAGGCAACGCAAAAATAACTTTTTTGTGTATTAATCTAGGTGGCTATGAATTGGTGAAAAAATTCGAAAATTGTCAAATAAACACTAACTAAATCGATTTTGGCCGACATTGCATTACTGGCGCCCTCTAGCGTGATTTCAATGGTTTTTGGCCAGTGAGTAATTTTTTTCACGGGTACCCAATGGCCACACCCTGATTATTCGATAGATAACATCTTTCCGATTACAATGATACCAAACACTTGATATGTTGTTGAAATTGGTAGCGTACAAATTTTGTTAGAAGCAAGGAAATCGAAAAAAATATTGACCTAATGATCAAAGTCAGCGTACAAGTCAAAGTCACTCAATGGACTACTCGAAGGAATTACCCTGATTATTCGAGGAATACCATTTTTCCGACACAATGATACCAAATGCTAGATATTTTGCTTATAATTGTAGCGTGAAAATGACCGTTGAGTGACTTGTACGTATTGATCCTTAGGTCAATATTTTTTTTTCGATTTCCTTCTAACAACATTTGTACGCTACAATTTTAACAAAATATCAAGTGTTTGGTATAATTGTAATCGGAAAGATGTTTTCTATCGAATAATCAGGGTGTGGCCATTGGGTACCCGTGAAAAAAACGACTCACTGGCCAAAAACCAATTAAATCACGCCAGAGGGCGCCAGTAATGCAATGTCGGCCAAAATCGATTTAGTTAGTGTTTATTTGACAATTTTCGTATTTTTTCACCAATTCATAGCCACCTAGATTAATACACAAAAAAGTTATTTTTGCGTTGCCTTGGTGATAAAAATTGACGATCGATATGTTTTTGAGTTCAGAATGACATCCCGATTGAAAATATCACACAAAATACATAGGGTGCCATTTAAAATTTCAATGATGACGTCATTTCCGGAAAAACCGGAAGTCATATTAACCTCAGGAGTATTCCAAAGAATGGCATTTTTTGTCTATTAACACTTTCCCAAATTTCATTCGTCCAGCTTTATAAACAAAAAAAATAAACGGCAGTACCTATGGCGTGGGTCACCCGGTATATATATATATATATATATATATATTATTTTTGTTAAAAGAAGTAATTCTTCTTAATTCAACATTGTATATGGGGCCCCCCAAATTTAAAATTGCCCAGGGCCTATGATGGCATAACGCGCCGCTGGTTACATGTTTTTGATTGTATAACTGGCATATGAACTGATTTTTGGATTGTCAGTCAATTTAGTAAAGTTTTAATTAATAGCCTTCTCTTTTATTCAAGTTATTTGTTTTGCTTTCAGTCTAAAAGAT
This sequence comes from Aphodius sticticus, assembly GCA_963966075.1. Taxonomy (NCBI): domain Eukaryota; kingdom Metazoa; phylum Arthropoda; class Insecta; order Coleoptera; family Scarabaeidae; genus Aphodius; species Aphodius sticticus. The sequence goes on from OZ014506.1 coordinate 15,492,835, forward strand.
TCTTGTCGTCGCTTGTAGGTCGGGTTGCCATATCTTGGATACTTAAAATTCACAGAGAAATTCTTAAAATAAAATTATTCTCGGTAAACGCTTTTTATTCAATTCTTAATTCTCAATACTGTATTTTAAAAACGACTAATTTTTGACAATGTTAACTGCTTTTCAAATCTATTGGTAAATTTTTATGGAAATTTGTTCATAAAAGTTCTCTCTATAACTTGAGAGTGGAAAAGCATTTAAACCAATAACCAAAAGATGAAAAAAGAAATTACCAACAACATTTGCATAAACATTTTTTTATAAAACTTAGTATTTTACTGTTTAGAATTTTCTGCTTCCCTTCTTTTTCCGGGATCCATGTTATGACTTGGTTCAAAAAAACATATGGAGAAAATATATCATGAGTTCCTGAATCCGGACATCATCCTTAAAAAAAGGTACAGAAAAGCCTGGTGATGTACATCAGTGTCGATCGAGCAATCCTAATATATGAAAACTTAAGTCGAATTACCATTCAGAGTTCTACTTTAAAAATTGTGCATGTACCAAAATATTTGTAAAAAATCCAAAACATTTTCATTCAGCAAGCAACTACATTATAATTTACAAGAATAAGGGAGTACCAGATTTGTAGTACCACCCAACCAATGCATAGCTTTATAATACTTATTACTGATTTTTTTAATGGTTAGAAATCTCCTAGCAGAAGATTAAAAGATTTGCATCAATTACCATTGGACACAATGCAGCATTTTCCATTCCCATACGAACACATTCATATAGAATCGACACATGTTCTACTTTTCGGTTTACAATTACAATTTCCAGCGCCACCATATTGCGACTGGCGTTTGTCTCTAGGAGCTAAGCTGCGTGTTCAGAACACGGTCCCAATTCCACTGCACCAGAACACATTATTCAATGCTAAGTAGCTTCAGATACAACAATGTACCTACAGCGGCGGTTATACTCGTTACTTGATGAGTGTGTCTATACAAAACAATTACACATAATACGTACAATTAGACAGAGTTACGGCTCACGGCTCCTGGCGATGCATATCTATATCTATATATAAGTATAAACCAGTGGGAATGGGATTAGAAGACATCCATTCCTGATGGATGGGATTCGTTCCTGAGACACGACACAACAGAAAACAGACAGTTACGTATGATAATTCTGAACTTACCGACTTACCGTCTTACACCTTAAACATGCTAATTAAAAAAATGGAAAAACAGAAGAAAAATGACGGCAATTAATACCCTCCGACTATTGTTATCTGTACCAGAATCGAACAATGGAATAACATTACAGATACAGCGGTTATTTGTGCCCTCTTGCCCCGCAATAGCGGGCGATTTGCATATCTGCTGGTAATTAGTAACGCGCAAGTATATCGGAAAAAATCTCTGTGTTTACTTTATTAATTAATATTGAAAACATGGCATGGGAACTCGGTGTATCGGATGTAACAAGACATGTACGTATGCGCCGTTTTGTTTATTATCTGCTTGGTATGCTGTATTACGCAATCGGTTATCCAACGGTTATTAATATGTGTCTGCCGTTTTCTTTATTCTTGTATGTTCTTACATCTCGGATTAATGGTTTTAATTATGTGCTGTGTATTGGAAATGTTAACTCACTTGGATCCGGATGACATATTGCGGATTAGAGTTTATCAAAACTAAAAATAATAAATTGCAGGAAATATGCTCAGTGTGAGGTAATTATAAGCTTTACTGAATTGAAATAAAAGTTAAGCGGATTAACTTCACATTCACACGCCTCAAATATGTTTTCTTTTTAATTGCAGATCACTAAGTATGAGGTAAAATCAAGAACCGAGTTAACGACAGAAAAAATAAAGATTGTATTTTTGTCGGGAAAATTACCATAATAATTTCTATATTCAACAAAAATGTTTGGTTACCATTTCTTGATTCCTTTTCACAAACACGCATTTATTAGTTTGTTTATAAATTATATAGTTTTTGTAATTTTAACTGTAATTTAATTATCCCAATATTTGTTGGTGCTTAATGTATCAAAATTAAAAAATGGAGAATAATAAGAGACAAAGATTGGACTCGCATGAGTAAAAGGAAAGCATAAGGAAATAAATAAAATAAAAAAGAAAATAAATGAACGTAGATAAAATCAATAATAGTGTCAATATGCATCAATAAATAATATAAAAGCCATAGCCATTCTGTGTCAAAAATTCTTTATACGACAGTAGAAAATTGGAACATAAAATAATGAAATCTTTCATAATTATTAAAATTAGAAGCCATAAACTAGGTAACTGGTTTTGCGCATCAAAACATGTAAATAATTTCCAATAAACATCCCTATGAGAAATGCTTTCTTCCTAAGCTACAACGACTATAAGGTAGGGTGACCAACCATCCCGATTTGTGCAGGACAGTCCCGAACTTCGATGTCCCGCCCGATGAAACCCCCAGAATTTTGTTCCGATTCTTGTTATTACAAAATGTTATTATAATGTCCAGAAGTCCACATCATACTTTATCATACGCTTCAGTTTTGAAAACATATTAGCGTATTTAGTTAATAAGGTAAATAGTGAAAAAACTGTTTCATTTTTATGTCCGAATACAAAAATTGATATAGATATAAAAAATCGACACTTCACTTCTTAGAAGAACGGAGCTGCTGTAGGTATATAAAAATTTCAATCAGTCAGGATTGACCAAAGTCTATAATAAATCATGTTGACATAGAAATGCTGCACAAAAAATTATGATTAACCTATTTCGAACGATTTTTAGTGTATTATGTTACCATGTTGTAAAACTGATTTTAATTTATTTTAAATTTTAATCGATACATATTTATACTAAAGAAAATGATTAGTATCGGAGTAGTTTTAGTTTTCAAACAAAACCATCAACTTTATTGTTCTTGGAATCATTAATACATTTTATATGATACAATTTAACTTGTAATTGACATTTTACAGATAATTTTAATAAATCTAAAAAAAAGGCTTACTATACGGGTTAAAGAAACAAAAATTTAGGCAAGTGGAAAACAAATGCCGTTTTTTTTATGTAGTTTTCGATCGGCGAAGACAGTGAAACACACACAGGATGTAAATTTTAAATTAAATTAAATTAAAAATTAAAGCCACAAACTAGATTTGAACCAGACACCTTTTTGTCTCCAGCACAATACGCAAATATATGTGCTATCGGAGCCTATAACATGTAATGTTCTTTCTACCTATTTCAATTAGTCATTACGGTATGTCGATATAATCCTAAAAATGTAAAAAAAAGTAAAAACTTAAGAACAAAGACCTAGCTAAGAAACCAAGCTTGAACTTTATTTCTTTGTGTCTGCCGCTAATCAAAATGTTTTGCACTACTTAAGATAAAAATATGTTGTATTGACAAGTATTGACAATATTTTCTTTATGCCCCACCCCCCGGATTTCAACGTTTCCCCTTGGAGTTAGTTACTGAATATTAGTTTAAGCGCAAAAACAATTAATTTATTGAAACTTAATGATTAGTATTATTATTGAATTTACAATATTTATTGAAAATAAGCGTCTTGCACTTACCTGAATTGTTGCTCACCGCAAGCGTTGCAACAGTGGTAGTTTGTTTGATATTTTTATTGTATTACATTCATTCATTTTTAACTTTGAGAACCGGATGCGTCCACTAAATATATTTTTAAACAATAAAAAAATATGCTATACTTGTATTTCTGGTCTATATCATATTTTGAAGATAGTCTGTGTTCAATTTTATTTAAGTGCCATAACCGTAAAATAAAATTTTGCCTGCACACTGAATGAGCAGGCAGCAAGCAACCAGCAAGCAGGAAAAGCATCAACGTGCAAAAAACGGTCCCATGTATTTATATGTAGACCCGCACACTGAAAGAGCATTTGGTCCTAGGTGCAAAATGCACGCTGCTTGCTGTATGCTTGCTGTATGCATGTTTTCTGTCACCCGTTTTTTTTTTGCTGCGTCGCACACAAGCAGCATGCAAGCAATCTTGATTTCTGTGATTTTTGTGACTATTATAATGATTTTTTTAAATTAGCCCATTATCATAAATATTGAATTAGGCGCAAAAATAGGATTGTTTTAATAAAAGAACAGTTGCAGGGGATAAACTATATATTATAATATGGATCTATATAGCAACAGATTATGACAATATGATGTAACTGTCAATCATTCAAAATGAATTAATTTAGATTTTTTAGTGTAATTAATTGCTGAAGTTGAGGACAATCCCGTTCTATACAATCCAAATTTGTACGATTATAGCAAAAAAACGAATTAAAATTACCATTATACAGATGAACCCAGTACATTCTCTTACGTTTTCTAATTAAAAGCCACATAAGAAAATCGGCATTCTCAAATGACGCCGCCATGGCTACTAATTTTTGCAAGACATTGTGAATAAGCCACCTATTCTTTAAATTATAAATTAGCATAAAATGCATAAACGTTAAAAATACATAATATATAAGTTTATTTTCATTGAGTAATTATTCTTCAACAAATTATCTTGCTTACCACAATTTTATTTATAAGTTATAGGCCCATTACCATCTTTTAATGCATATTTTTTAGAAATTAAATGTGTCATTAAACAAACGTCATGTTTGAGTGTTGTGCTCTTGCTGTGCTCTCTCAGTGTGCGGTATGCGTCGTGCAAAATGTTTCTAGGAAGCAAAATGCACGCTGCCTGTGTGTTGTTTGCTTGCTGCCCGCTTGCTGCTTCCTCGTTCAGTGTGCGACCTACCTAAGGGAATTCTAATAACCCTTAAAATAGAGACTTTCAACAGTAATCAGTTTAATAAATTAAATCATTAATCATACATCATCTTAAAATCTTTAAAAGTAAATGTTCCGCTGATTTTTTAGGCCTACCCTAAATTTGACAATTGCAACTGTTCATTTCGAACTGTCTAAATTATCATTTAACCTTCCGACCGAAGAGTGTATGACACCTTTGTTTGTCCGATATGCATATTACTTACACATGTTTCCGTTTACAGTAACATTGCATAAATATTACAGGCACGCTGTATAAATTAAACTTGGTGCATAGGTAAAACGCAAAACCCGCCTGTTCTTGGCGCGCAAAGCGTCACAATATTTTATCCACACGATGTCGCGTTAATACCTCGCCAAATTTGCATATCCATTTTGCATTATCGCCAACGCCGTACCTCCACTGTCTTCATACACACAAACGAATTCATTAGCCTTCTTTTCCTCACTAGTACGCTGCCACGTCACACCAACAATGACCATATTAACGAAGGGACAAATATGAGACATCCATCTTCTTTTTACCATCAATTCAGCTTAGGATCACAACAATATTCTCGACCAGCTGACACCGTCAATGAATGGCGTTTAGTGTGGCCATTTAAGCAGTCACGATGAGTGTGTGAGAAAGTGTTTCCCCATCTTAATTATCTTTAAATTATCGCCATCATCATCATCGTCGCGCGGTCGCAAATAATGTTTACTCAACCTCGGCTTGGATTGTTGTTCTGTCTGACTGTGGGGGCACTAAGGACCTGACAGGACCGTACAGAGAGACACGAATTCATTTATCTAGATTAGGACTGAACGGGCATTTATATACGTTGAACTTTTAAACGGCCGACGCGACGTAATGAACCGCCTAATGTTGTGTCGAGGTACATTCTGAATGGGTCGTGTTACCGTGCTGATCTAAGTGCTTGTTTAGCTTAGTTATATTTAGAATGGACGATAATCTGGCTGGAAGTTCTTAAATTAAAGGTTAATTGCAAGATGTGAGCTTTAGTTTCATTGTTTGTATATAGGAATATCAAATAAACAATGTGTCTAAAATTAATGTTTTTGCCAAATAGTACAGTTCCCTTCAAACCCAGTTTTTCTGATATTTTTTAGTAGCCACAAAGCACAAAAATACAATATTTCTAGTGTTACAAAGCAAATATTGAGCATTCACAGAAAAGTGATTATTTGGAACGAGAAAACATAATTTCTTGAATTTATTTACTAGATTCAAATGCATATTTACTTGGATGTAGAAAGTTAGGTATATACAAGAAATGCCACACACTCAATATAAGTAAAATAATTTCTCAGATAAATGCTGTCAACAAATAAATTCTTTCTTTATAAGAACCAATATTGTATTGAAAGAAGTAATTGAATTTTTTGTGCCAAAAATGTGAATTTCTCCAACGAAGTAATAGTAAATCCATCCAAGTGCGTAGTTGCTTGACCCAAGAAAATATACGACATTTAATATAAGTAAGTATTGTTTACTGAATAAAAACCCACCAATTATTTAACTGAAGTGATTCTCACTTCTTGCAAGTAATCCCTTTCTCTGGAATAAATATGCGCACCGTGATTTTGTCAAGGCCCGCGCGCCCGCGCGTGGTGCTGGCGCCGTACAGCTGGAGCCTAACCTAGTACGAAAACAACAACGGAATACCCGTAGGGGATGTGCCTTGTGATTTATTGGGGATGTGTATTGTGATTTATAGTGTACAATAAGCGTTTCAACACGGAATAGTTTGATGTAACGCACGCAACAGTTTAGAACGAGTAAGTAAATATAACATACCTATCTTGTTAATTAACAATAGAAAACGTATTTGTGCCAAATCCTTAAAATTCTTACATTAAGTAGCTAAAAATATTTACCGGGAATAAAAATATACACTTCGTTGAAGGCTGTTTACTTACTTCACCAGAGTAACCAGTTTCTTAAATCTAGTAATTATTCCAAGCAATAACATTTCTTGGTTGAAGTCAATAATCTCTCGCGTATATACGAACCTACCAACTATTTCAGCCAAGTAATTCTCTCTTCGTTCGAGAGATCACTTTTCTGTGTGCATAACATATACATAAGTGCTTTTTTGACCTTTTCACACACTTAGAAGCAACTGTTAGATCGTATTAGAATTGGGAAATTGATAGAAAAAGACATCACAAATCTGAGCCATTTGTGTCATCGACGATTATACTGGGCGCTGAGACATATTGTAAAGTGAGCCGTATAAGCAATTTAAACTATTAACTTATTGGATATTTATGCAGCGACATCGAGTAAATCAACATATACAGAATGTTAACACGATAACAGAGCCGCAATAGCTCAAGGATAGAAACACATTATGCAAATTTTATTAGGTCGATGAAATATAAATTAGTAAAGAAAAAATGCAAATGTCAGGTGACATGTGATTAAGAAATATTAATGTTGCTATAGTATAAGTATAATAGCTTAGAGGATAATATGCAAAATCTCTTAGTATATCGTCATCGACTAATTGATGATTCATGACTATCGTGTGCAACAACAAAAATATATTCCTTGTTGTTTCAAATTGGCACTTTAATTGTCTTAAATTGTATGTCCTTAGAAAACTTACAATAAAAAGGCAAATCCAAACTATGAATCCTGAATCGTAACTTTTCAACAGGTTTTTATGAAAAAAAAATCTGATGTGGCCAGGCACATGACTTTATCATACTATACATAAAATTAATAGTTTAGCTGCATGAGATTTTATTTGATCGAGATCGGCCGTGTCTGCATTAACATAATACTAGTTAGCCAGGACAGATATTTTGATTCTATTGACAGTAGGTATTGTCAAAAGATCAGCGTTTGACACTACCTACTGTCATTAGAATGAAACTATCTGTCAAATCCTGGCTAACTAGTGTTATATTAATGCAGACACGACCGATCTCGACCAAATAGAGTTTGCTCATGCGCTAAACTAATGATTTTACCAAAAAATGTCATAATTTATTTTTTAACTATTTTGACGAAATTACAGTAATGGCTGCTCATTTGCAAAATCCTTGAAAAATGCTTAGAGGGAACATCTAGTTCGTTTGGACACTTTTGAACAAAAACCTTTTCAGCTCCAAGTTTGGTTATGAAACTTCTAAATATGAAGTTTCATCCCGATACCTTTAGTAGTTTCTCCGGAATCGGTGAAAGACATTTTTTTGTACCTTGGTCAACAATGTTCAGGGGCCCAAATAGGACATATTAGTGCTAAAATTTAAAATTTTTTTTTCGGCACGATTACAATACTTTATCATACTAATGTATGATAAAGTAAAAAATGTTAATGTGTAGAAAAGTAATTTTGTTATAGCTGCTGAATCATATGTTTTAGAAACTTCAAAATATAGTCAAAATAACCTTTCAAATTTGTATTTGCCAGACATCCTGAAAGTTGATCCACAAAACACCTTTCAATTTCAAAATTTAAAATTGAATACAGCACAAAATCGTAGGCCCCTATACAAGAAGTCCCATTATTATCCCTCGATTTTTTTTTGGGAAATGAATGTCATTCTGAGTAAAAACTTTTATGTAGACTTAATTGTTTATTCAATTCATTAAAAAGTTACAGGTGAGTAAAATATTACTACAAAAAAAGCTAAAATAAAAAGGAAGAAAATACACAAGATGAAAAAAAATCAAACAATACTCATTACAATAATAAAAAGTAAATCAATAATATATTATAATAATTGTGTGTGTAATTGTGAATGCTACTTTTGCATCTGGAATATTTTGCAGTTTCATGCAAAAATTAAAATATAAATTAGATACTAAAATTTACCATCAACTACTAGCAGGGCCGCCGAGAGAAATTTTCGGGCCCTTGACATGACTGTGGCCCCCTCTCCCTGTCAAAAAAAATTTAAAACTTTGTCAGACAATCATCAAAAGAAGTAGGTAGATGCTGATGTGAAAAAAATTGAATATGCCATACATTTTACATTTTAAATGGCTTTTTCTTTAGTTTTTAAACGTATCACTTGTATAATATATGTTGGCTGTAATTACCCTTTATTGTCCTCAATTTATATCTGTTATGTCATACACCGAATGTAGAAGTTTTTGTTATATTTGCAATTGAACGAGAACGTATGCAAGTACTATCATTGATATGGCTGTGTAGAAGGAGCTATTTGGTTGTTTGATGTAAAGTGTTTAAAGTGTCATAGAAGATATAGAACCTATTTATCCATTTTTATAGGGAATAGTACGGTTATCAAGATATAAACAATTTTATATAAAATTTTATTATATTTGTTAAAGTTTACAAATTTTTATATGTTTAAAGTTGACTTCGGGGTATGTACAATTGAAGTTTCTAGGTGTCCTGGGACCCTATTCTCGTCATCTTTTTGAAGCGAAAGTGAGTCTTTTCGAATTGTTAGGTGGAAGGAGTGGGGATGTCAGCGGTTTCCCTCTGGAACGTATCTATGAGCAAATTTGCTTGTCGCTAACAACAATAACTCACACTCCACGCCCATACGAACGTATCTATGGCAAGTTTGCTTGTTGCTAAGAACAATAACGCACGCGCCACGCCCATACGTTCCAAACACATGGCAACCGCCGATATCCCCACTCTCACCTAACCATTCGAAAGGACTCACTTTCGCTTCAAAAAGATGACGAGAATAGGGTCCCTGGTTCGTTTGTTAAGTGACTGAAAAAATGGCAAAAACTATAAAATTCAAGGGAGGTTTGTTTCAACCTTTCCGAACATACTTATAAAATTTGTATAATATCTTGACAACCGTAATACTTTGTACATGAATGATATTAAATAAATACGTTCTAAATGATTTTTTTCTATTTCTAACACTTTAAATATTTTATAAACGATGATTGAACCATGACAAGTCTAAGTATGGATGAAGATGTGGCAGAATTGTCAAGCTGTGAGGAAAGATTTGTACCCTTTCAACCAGGGACATCTTCACACATTTTCAAAATTTTCAGCTGCTTTATAGAAGTTTATGTTAAAAATTTCTTAAAGCAATGTATCAAAGATCCTTTCCACTTTTTATTCACAAAATCAATTTTCAACTCTCTTTTGCTACCATTAGGATATCTATCAAGCTTTGAGGAAAGATTTGTACCATTTCAACCAGAAATGCCACATTTCGCCAGAAAGTCTGATCTAAGCAAACTAGTATTTATTTATTTGAAAAGGTACTTATTCATTCTAGAGCAGATGTGAAAAATATAAAATTGATGGTTTGCGGTTATCAGAAGTCAGACTAAAAGAAATATTGGAAATATTATTTCGTAGCGTAGACAACAATATTGTAGAATTGCTGTCAGTGACATACATTTTCAAAGCTTTCAGCTGCTATAAATGTTCAAAATTTCTTCCACCTTTTATTCGATTTTCAACTTTCTTTTGCTACCATTAGGATATCTATCAAGCTTTGAGGAAAGATTTGTACCATTTCAACCAGAAATGCCACATTTCGCCAAAAAGTCTGATCTCAGCAAACTAGTATTTATTTATTTGAAAAAGTACATATTTATTCATGAGCAGATGTGATAAATACAAAATTGATGGTTTGTGGTTATCAGAAGTCAGACTAAGAGAAATATTGGAAATATTATTTTGTGGCATACACACCAATTGTAGAATTGCCATCAGTGACACACATTTCCAAAATTTTCAGCTGCTATAAATGTTCAAAATTTCAATTTCTTATAGCAATATATCAAAGATTCTTTCCACTTTTTATTCAATTTTCACTTATTTTCAACTTCCTTTTGCTACCATTAGGAAATCTATCTTAAAGAAATCCGACAAGAAAGAAAGAAAAAGAAAGAAAGAAAGAAAGAAAGAAAGAATAAACACTAAAGTAACAGCTATAGAAAATTGTACAGGGGTACATTGGGTACGTGGTGACAATTGACCCCAGACGGGTGGGGCGCCGGCCTCGATGAAGTCCAAGATACTGTCACCAGGCTCACACCAAAACGGACGACGGTCACACGAACCCCGAAAAAAAAGGAGAACCACCTGCCTCCGCTTGTAATTGACTGTGATATCTACGCGACGTCGCATTGTAATTTAATTGCCGGCCATTTTTCTTTCCTTTTTCGTCCCATCGATCGATGGTAGGTACCATTATAACAACAACACTGGTTCTTTTGAATGGACGACGTTTGCTTTCAAGTGGATTATCGTGTTTTATAGTACAGTTTAACACGCTAAATGGGATATACGATTCGAATAAAGGAGGTTGTTCATATTAACCTGGTTTCTTTTCTAACGTGTGGAAGTGGGAAAAGTAATGCCCGGATGGGGGGTTGAATGTCCTCGTAGTTACCTTTGCATGCTGTTGAGGATAATGTTGCGGATTGTTGTAATTTGTTAAATGGGTTATATTAGAGTAGCGCGAACGATGCGATTATGGAGCACGATACTGATTATTTCTTTTATGGTTGCTTTTTAGTCAGGATTAAATTTATACCTGTAATCCTATAAGCAATAAGGAGGGAATATAAGACCATGATATTACATGAAACACGAGGTGTGATGGAAAAAGTTACGAACAAGTGTTGGTGATATTTTGGGTAGGTATATGTATATTGTATAATTGGGTAGGTATCATAAAAAAACTTTTTCCTGTATTCCATATTACCAATGTGGGATAAATTTTAGGTTCGTCATAGGATGGATTCGGTTTTTTCTAATACGTTTCCTGCTACATAACAGATTTCACAATAATTTCCAGTTGGAAAATGCAAAACTCGCATGACAACGCCCTTTAAAAGTGCATCTAACAATGCGATTATGTTAAAAACGTAAATTAGGTATTAGGTGATTATAGAAATTACACAAAATACATACATTTCAACCTTCAAATGTGAAAAAAATCTTGCTTATATAATTTTCATGATATTTTCCAGGTTGTGTCAAATTTCCAATTTAAAAAATTCTTAGATAATTCTTGGCTTTGTTAAGTTAATAGGATCGTTAGATCTGGTGCCTATCGATAAAATAATATAAACAGTTTTAGTACAAACAACAGTATTCATAGAATTTTCAATATTATGTGTTGAAGAAATGAAAAATAAATCTGACAATTGATTCATACCCAGTATATGATCCTATTAGACTGTCAGATTGATATTTTATAAATAAGTTAATGCTTGAAAATACCAAAAGTATAAAAATGTTGTATCGATTCAAAATAACGCATATGTAGATTTTCAAAACACGTTCAACTGTTGTTTTCGGGCTCTACGCCGCATGTTGCTAGACTATTTGAGCAAAACAAACTGATACCGTCAATGCTTCGCAGAAAAATTAATTTTTCTAGTTGAAAGAAATTGTTATCGGGTCAGTACAAGTACTACTATCGGTTGCAAAAGTATTGAGCCCTGTGTCTGGAGGTTCGTAACTCTGCAACCACTAAACAAAAAAAAAATTAAATAAAGTGTGTTATAATCCTGAATCATTTCTACATGACATGATTGACTATCAAAATTTTCTGCTCCTAGGTTTGGACAGAAGCGCGAGAGAAGTGTAAAAATGTACCCGATTTTAGCATTTTTTAATAAACGCTCGGCTTTCCAAACTTTTTTCTGCTAAACAGCTTTCCCAAAAAAATTCATAGTTACACAGAGTTATAACTCAAGATCTTGTCTACAGATTGGCTTTTGTATTTTACTAATTTTCTGTGCAATAAAGGCTATAAACAAGATTTTCATGGAGGAGGATATCTCGGCAACGAGTATTAGCTGGACAACGAGACAGGTATGAAAACAATCGCAAAATTTTGTTTAATCAGATTATGGAAATAGGAACATGTTTCAGAAGCTCATTAATTTTATAAATCGGCATAAATATGCTATATTATTTTGGTACAGCGCGCATATACAGCGCGTATACGAACAAAAACACCGACGATTTTCAGACCTGTATCAACAGCGACACTAAAAAGCTTGAGGAGTGGTGCCAGAGCAACATACTAACAATTAATGAAGCCATGTCAAATTATATGATATTCAACCCAACAAAAAAACAAGTACATATAACAATAAACATCAACACGGTAGAAATAAAGGAAACCACTGAAACAAATTATCTCGGCTTATGCATACAAAATAACCTCAAGTGGGACAAACATATTGCAAATATAGTGAGGAAGAACGCAAGAAGTATTGCCGAAATTAATAATACCAGAAAGCTTATTCCGGAGAACCTCAGAATGACTATCTACAACTCTTTATATGCATCAAAATTAAATTACCTAATTAATATTTGGGGTAACACAACTAAAACAAATATTGACAAAATACAGAAACAACAGAATAGAATACTGAAGTTACTATACAAACTACCGATGCGAACACCAACCACTGAAGTACTGAAAACGACAAACGAACTGACGGTAAGGAAAAAAATAACCCAAGCCAACATACTGCTACTCCACAAAATCTCCAACGGACAAATCAAAACTGATATTACACTACAGAAGAACAACGAAATACACGGCCACCACACAAGAACAAGAACCTATCTAAGAAACCATAAATATAAATCAAACAAATACTCCCAATCGATAACAACAAGTACGATACAAATATTCAATAAAATTCCAAATGATATAAAAAAACTAAGTCATCCGACGTTTAAGATCAAAATTAAACATTTGCTGATGAACGGATTGATTTGAATGCAGACACATGATTATTAAAAGAACAGGACACCCTCAATACCGCCCACCGAGGAGAGGTCAACTCACACCACGGTTGGACGAAGTAGGGATGGACTCGCGTATATGTAATGTGTATTTGTATATATATATATATATATATATATATATATATATATATATATATATATTTATATCTGATCATGGAATATTATATATGTGTTTACTGTATGTATAGTTATATTCTAATGAAGATTATTATTATATATATTATATACATCACGTCGTTTAACGCAGTCGTCAGCTCGGGATTCGAGGCCGACTTACAGCATGTATCACAGTTCCGTACTTAAAGTTAAAACTAACATCGTACATATTTATTGATGTAACTAGCGTTGAAGTTGAAGTTTAGAAATGGTGGACTCTTTGTTTAATGAAAGAACAACGAAGAACAACGAAGAACTGTAAGCATGTTTTTTTTTTGTTTTAACGCCTTTTGAATAAACAGCAGCAATCAAATATTATCAGGTAGCACAAACAAATAAAATAACAAAACCAAATATTTTTTCTCAGGCCCCAATAATATGATTTTGGGTAAAATCAAGATAACATAAATACATAAATATTCATTGAATAAAGTTTCTTAAGTAACTGCGGTTCGTGCGTATGTGTTTGCAACTATTGAGCAAGAATGCTAAAGTATTATTCCAAGGAAGTAAAATAATTAATTATCAATGTTAGAAATTTCTTTCACAAATAACTAAAGCACAGCTATTGTACCTGTCAAAAAATCACCATCAAGAGAAGGTACTTCTATTAGATTTTATCGGAATTATTTAAATCGGAAGCAATGAAGTAAAATTATTGTGGTTACCTGTAGCCCATTGCAATTGAATTAATCTTTATTATAACTTTTAATTAAACACCTATTATAACTTTTTTGCATATGTACTTCATGCAAGACGAATGTCACTACCCAGCTAGATTTCTTGATTATTTCTTCCCACATCTCAATCCTTTTCTTGACATAGCGTTTGGTTATGCCAAAAGATGGGTCGAGACGATCGAGTCCTCTCTATAATGGTGTACAGTGTACATATATATATATATATATATATATATATATATATATATATATATATATATATAGTATTTATTTAAATAAATTAGTTAGCCTTGTCAATATATTAAAAACACAACTTTTTCACAAAAATTGTTTATTATTCTTGGGAATAGAGGCTTTGTTAACAAAAATTTTTACACGTTTACTAAATCTTACGATGAGACAAACATATTAAAACTCTTTTCTTGTTATCTGACGTTTCGGCGCTACTTGCGTCTTGGTCACAGATATACTGAATTGTGAAAACTAGTAACAGTCAGTAGTAATAGTCGAAGAAAGGTTGAAGGGACATAAATACGCCAAAAACATCACAGCTCTGAAGAAACACCAGGAAGACACAGGACACCAGTTTAACTTTAAAGATGTGAAAGTGATACAGAAGGAAAAAAACTTAAAAGCAAGATGTGTGTTGGAGTCAATTGAAATATTACAAAATAAAAAAGCAGTGAATGATAGATCAGACATTAATTTGTCAAAGTGTTATAAGTTAATTCTAGAAAATACGTAAATGTTTAAATTGAACCAAAATAAATCTTCAAAATATTGTAAACCAGTTCAAAATTTCATATGACAAGTCTAGCAAGTTTAGATTCTCTCTCTCGGTTTTGTGTATGTACTCGATGCGTCTGTTACTAGTTTTCACAATTCAGTATATCTGTGACCAAGACGCAAATAGCGCCGAAACGTCAGATAACAAGAAAAGAGTTTTAATATGTTTGTCTCATCGTAAGATTTAGTGAACGTGTAAAAATTTTTGTTAACAAAGCCTCTATTCCCAAGAATAATAAACAATTTTTGTGAAAAAGTTGTGTTTTTAATATATATATATATATATATATATATATATATATATATATATATATATATATATATATATATATACAAACTTTATTCATTATTCAATTATTATACTATCCAAACTACAAAACTGTTTAATAAAAATACCTATAACCAACTTTCTCCATAAAATCTGCATACCAGTTACAATATAATTAGCACATTCGTAATTAGTATATAAAAGTAACAGAATGAGGATTGGTTTTGCGGATAGACCCAATCCAATTTAATGACATACAACTTTCGATGTTTTTCACGCTTCACGAGCGATGCTGAACCGATTAGAACTCAATCGGCAGTGAATTTGTGGTCACATAATTATGCACATTAATACCTCAGGTGCAGCAAGAAAACCTATTTGTTCTTCCTCAAAGTGACTGTGCACGGATAACGCGAAATATCGGTGTAATTAACCGCCTATCCGCATATATAATAGGAAATTGCAGGGGAATGTTACACTTTTTAGACCGACAGAGGTTTAATGTTACTGTAATTGGATAACAGTATTCGTATTTACAAGGTGTTTTCCATTAGTGGTATCGATGTAACCGTTTCATTCTTAAAAAAAATATATATCGTACTAGAATAAATAAGTAAATAAATGTATGGCACAGTAGGTCAGGTAACACATTTTACATTACATATTTACACGTTTTTCACCGTTGCCAGATTAGGTTAACATATGCCGGACAAATTAGTGTATGTGTATTTATACTTTAGGTTCATTAATTATGCGAAATAAATGTAGACATAGCACCATATTATTATACAAACGACATAAGGAACTGAACTTAATAAACAGGTTGATGGTTTCTTTTACCATAGAACTGAGATATGATACGTTCGTGTATTTTTTTTTGATGATGTGT
This sequence comes from Aphodius sticticus, assembly GCA_963966075.1. NCBI lineage: Eukaryota > Metazoa > Arthropoda > Insecta > Coleoptera > Scarabaeidae > Aphodius > Aphodius sticticus. Next base: position 15,509,193 of record OZ014506.1, read on the forward strand.
TTTTTTAGAGAGTGTAATGGTATATCTTAATGAGTATTACTACGTATCTAACAGAGGGCATTACGATTAACATTTAGATGTTCTCCTGGCTTTCGTAATACATTTAATTAATCAAAGCGTAGGCCAACGGTTCTTCCTAAATTGTAAGTTCATGTAAATTTATGAGATAAGCATATGTTCTACTCGATGGAAGATAATCTTCCTGACATTTTTACATTTTAATGCAGTTACACCAAATTGTTAAAATATGAAAATACAATTGGTGGAATTTGATGACTAACTAATTGTGGTACTGTGTTTTCAGTCGGAGTTGGCACGCCCGTCATCTAAACACCAACAAATGTTTACTTTTTATTATACATTCAGTTTGTATAGAAATAATCATAATTAATAAAAAGTTTTCATTATTATTACCCATATGGATGGAAATTTTATGTAAATTATAAAGTGAATTAAACACGTATTTATTATTCAACTCTATTAAGTGGACAATGCAATAAATCTATAATAATAAATATGTATGATTTATGATTTATGTTTAACTTCGACGAGCGTGAAATTAAGTAGGTCAATATATTAATCGGCCAAAGTAAAACAAAACGCTTGAAAATTGATCATTATAAGAGTTTTTTGCTCTCTAAAACTTACATAATACCAGCGTCCCTATGAGTTAATTATTTCAACAGAAATTGAATGCTTTTCGCCGTAAGAGCTAATAACAAAACAATCAGTATTGAAAAACGAATTAAAACGGAATTAACATATTATAGATAACTTGGATTGAATCATCAGAATGCTTCAAAGGTATGGTAAAAAATGTAAGGGCTTCTGGATTTTTGTTTAAAAAAAAATTTTATAATACTCTTTTGTACACTTGTCAACCGTTTCCGACTAATTCATAAATTTATTTATTATTAAAAATGTAAAATTATCATAATGACCGTTACATTCACATTATAAAATGCACAAAAACGTTAAATACACACTTTCAATTTGTTTGTTTGGGTTTCGGGCAACTTTTCTGTGGAATTGACCAGTGTAACATTTATTTTTATTCATTTGTTTGATTTCAAAAGTAACGTAGTTAATTTAAGAAAAGAAAATGGACTCCTAATTCAGTCACCGTTGATAATTGAGCAAAACATTTTAAACATTTTTGACTCAGAAAGCAAAAATTGACAAGCAGTAAAATGTGTGACTATACGATTTGAAGCACCTGTATTTATCATAAAATGGTTAAACCATGTCCATCGATTTCTAGGACACCTGTAAACATTAAATATAAAATTTATTTGTTCAACATTTTTCTATTGGTTTATGGATCACAAATGAAACCGTTTGTTTACACATGTCACGTAGAGTAATTATCATAAATTTAGTGCTTTTAAACCGTAGGACAGTTGCATTTTATTTAATCAAAATGCACATTTTTATATTAAAATGAATTTCCGATCCTCGATTTTCTTTTTACTTATGACAACCCCTATTTGTTTACTCAATACATGCCTTTTATTGTCTTAGAGGCAGAGTACAATTGTCTGATGTGGTTACATAAAAGAATTTTGATTAACAGAATTCAAAATTAGGTTAATATTGATAGTAGGACGACATGAATTTTTTCAATAGAAAGTGGATATGCGTTTTCTGATAGATTTTCTTGCACTGATATTTCAATGTTTCAAAAGGTTCAGTGTTGCAAGTTTTGCTAATTTAAAACGGCTGGTCCCACTATCCTAGAACCTACCGAAGGTCCTCAAATTAATGCTTAGTATCTGAAATCCTGAAAAAATGTGTGCAGGTATACTCGAGGCACTGACAGCATTTCTTTATGTGGTGTACGCGAACATTCAAGAAAAATGGACAAACACGAATGCAATCCATTTTAACTAGAGATTACCAGTATTTTAAAAAAATTCAAACATCCTTTATTTGATAATTGTAATAACTAACGTATAGACAAATACATGATTTAGGTATCAGTGTAAATAAGATATACAGGGTTATCCAAAATTACCGGACCACCTAAATAATTCTCCAACGGTAAGAAATTTAAAAAAAAATCAAACAAAAGTTTTTTGACTTTAAACAATCCATCGTTCAAATATATTTTTAATATAGTAACTTAATAAATGTTCATTGTATTATAGAAATGTCGTAATTTTTTTTTTCATTACACCCTGTATATTTTTACATTTTGTAATTTGTTTTAACAAAAGTTTTTTTGACTATACCCAAGCTATCGTTCAAATATATTGTTAATATACGAAGGGTGTTCATTTTATTATGGAAATTTCCTAAACTTTTGTTCAAATGGAACACCTTGTATATTTTTACATTTTGTAATTCTAAGACTAATTCAAAACATTTTTTATTGAAATAATTTTCTTATAGAATGCATCAGTTTTGAGGTATATGCAATTAATTAAAATAGTAAAATAGTCAAAACACCTACATAATTCTCTAACCTTAAAAAGCATTTTTTAAAACGAGCTCTCGCTTAAATATATTTTTAATATACCGGGTGTTTATTTTATTATGGAAGTATGGAAAACTTTTCCTTTTTCTCATCAAACATCCTGTAAATTTTTATTTTTGAATTCTAAGAATTTTGATTAATTGCTTATAAGTAAAAAATAATGAAATTTATAAAAAAATTATTCCAATAAAAAATGTTTGGAATTAGTCTTAATGTAAAAATATACAGGGTATTCCATTTGAAAAAGATAAGTTTACCAAATTTCCATAATAAAATGAACATCCTGTATATTAAAAATATATTTTAATGATAGCTTGTATAATGTCAAAAAACGTTTGTTTGAATGTTTTTTTAAATTTTTTTACGGTTGGAGAGATGTAGGTGTATTGGTAATTTTGACTAATTTTAATTAATTGCTTAAAACTAAAAAATGACGCATTTTATAAAAAGATTATTTTAATAAAAAATGTTTAGAATTACAAAATGTAAATAAGTTTACGAAATTCTATAATAAAAAGAACACTCTGTATATTAAAAATATATTTGAACGATGGATTGTTTAAAGTCAAAAAACTTTTATATGAATTTATTTTTGAAATTTCTTACCGTCAGAATTATTTAGGTGCTCCGGTAATTTTGGCTAACCCTGTATATTATTCTTGAAGTAGTCCATATTCAAAGGTGTAGTTTCATATAATTGTAATAAAAATTGTAATAAAAAATCTCTTTAACCTTTGCAGATTATTTATTTCTCTAAGATCTCTTAGAGAAATAAATAATCTGCAAAGGCTAAAGAGGTTTTTTATTACCTGTATATTATGTTACCACCAAAATTCAACTGAAAGTAGAAGAAGAAATGTCGTTGACGGCGTAAGTAGAAAACAAGAAATGGCGGTGAGAAATAACAAACTTTTGATGTTTTTTGCATCATTTCTCCGCCGCTGTATCTACAGGCTGAGCTTATTGAATAAATAGTCGAAAGCCGTGGAAAATTCTGAATTGAAAAATCTTGTAAAGCACATAAATGTTTCACAGAAATATAACGTTAAATGTTGCAATTTTACGAAATTATAGTGGATGAATTGAGCCCTAGAAGATGCAGAAGGGTTTCAAAGTAATGCTGAAAATTTGCACTTATACCTGAGGTCCTGAAAATATGTATGCAGGCACTGACAACAATTCTTTATGTAGTGTGCAAGAAAAAAGTAAATACAGATGAACCTATGCAATTTTCGAGGATTCGAAATCAGCGCACAGAAATCTAGAGAAAACTCTTCACTCTCTATTCACAAAATTCATGTTCACCAAAGATTACTAATACTTTGCTGTTCGACGTCAAACATTTTTTATATTACCATTATTGGCAAACAAAGAATCTAACAATATCAATAAGAAATATAGTGTATTGTCGTTAAAAATCTCGATGACGACTTAACTCGGAAACAGTGAAAACGACGCTGAAGATTTTCTAAAATAACAGCTTTAACTTTTAATGATTTTATTTAATTCATTATATTGAATAAACAAGCGGATGTCATTGGACGGTTGGTCGTAAAGGAGGTTTATATTATGAAACTTATGATACCTCGCTTCTTTATATTTCTAAATTTGTTACCATTATTACTAACTTCTGCTTATAAAATATAAAATGCTTATAAAATATATCATTAAGGAACATTTTTTTTGTGACGTTGCCATAAAGCACAACAATTATTGAATATGAATGAACCTGTATTGATTTTTATACTATGTTATGTCTGCAGATCAAATATTTGACATAAATATCGATTGGCGAAATACAGAAATCACAGCAATAACAAAGGTAGTGACCAGGTAGTGACCACATACCCACCAAACCCTGATAATTATTGCGTCCGCCTGACATTTTTCGGTCATAAACTCATCAATCAAGACGCTCGCGTTTTCACGCACAGTAGCACTTAAATTTCGACAACCGATTTTCTTAGCAAAACCGGAACTAATTCACCATGTCAGACGTTTTGCTACTGTTTTCCTACAGCCTCACTACTGTCAGCAGACAAAAGCGCGAATTGTCTTCAACACCGACCATTGTCCCTACCACATACATCAACAATATTCGAAACTACTTGACAAACAGCACGACAATAGTAGTAAACCATTGTAGTGGACGGGCAATACCAGAGCATGAAATCGTTCCCTGACCTATATCCTTTGTGGAAACCGCAGCTTTTACAATAGTGAGGCGAAACACGGCTACTGTGTAGGAAACCGAAGAAAAGAAAGGGCATACTGCCCTCCTCGGTTAGGCCTAATTGACCGTCTGACAGGAACATCCACTGTGGTCTTGCCTTAATCTATAACAGTAGCGACTTTCTATTGTCTTCTGTTCTAGGAATATGCCAAGTTTGTTTGCTAGCTTCATCGTAGACTTTGATGTTTTAAAGTTATTGCAGATTTGGTAGAATTTTATTTTATTTGCTCTTATTTCTGTTAAGATACTCTTATGGTCAAATAGATCAACTTTGCTAAGATTGGAGCTATACTTTTCAATAAATGATTGAACTACTAAACTCACTCAAAATAATCAAATTAATTAAGTTTTCAATCTTTTCTTGCAAACTATAAATTCATCAAATGAAACGCTAGTTTGGTTTGCAAATTTTAAGTTTAATCAAACTACCGATTTCGACATTTACATCATCATCAGGGTATCTGAAAAGGAAGTGGTGTTAATTACATATATTAAAACATCACTTCAGGTACTCACTGCCAAATGATTTAAAAAACGTTTAAAACTGAGGGTGTAAAGTATGCTGTGCATGCATAGTGTCACGTGATAACAAATGAATTTGCCGAATAAATATATATCGTCAAAGTCGGAAATATCATTGATTATATTGGCCCCATGATTAATATGCTTTTTGGTTTCAAATATTTCAAATAAGTAAGATAAGTTTTGTTGATTTTTTTTATATTCTGTAAAAGTTGCATATTAGTTATATCAGATCTATGATTGTATTCAATGACATGTTTATTGAACGTAGATGTTTTCTGTTTGTTGTGTTCGTTATATCTGATCTTCATATTTCATCCCGTCTGTCCGATATATTGGGCTTTACACGAACAGGTCAGTTTTGTACATGCCAGTTTTCACTATTGTAGGGGTTTTGTCTTTGCCATTAGTTTACGTTTTCAATAAGTTGTTTCTGTTATATTGATGAGTATATTGAAATTATTTCTTGGGGTTTGTATCCGTTGTCATTACCTATTTGTACTATTGTATTAAATTCTTTTTTTTTAAATTTGTTTGTGACAAAGGGGTATTCATCAATCTATGAAAGAGATATTGAAATGCTGCTGACTTTATGGTATGGGATGTTGAGAATATTTAGTTATTACTATGTCTGTACTTATTTGTTTTGTAAAATATTGTATTCTAAATTATTTGTGCTTCTAGTGATGGTCAAGTCGAGAAAATTCATTTTCGTGTCCACTCCCTATCGCATGTGAATTTTAATTTTGAATTACTGTTTATTCTTGATAAAAAAGATTAATTGAATTGTGATTATTTTCCGAAATACACAGAATATCGTCCACATATCTTCCCAAAACTTTTATGTGTTTACTTTGCGGTAGTTGAAATATTTTGTGTTCTAAATTGTCAACAAATATACTAGCAGGCAAGCTAATTGGGTTTCCCATGACTAACATCAGTTTGGCAGTACATATTATTATTTAATTGAAAAAACTTTTGTTTGGGAACAATTTGAAAAGTTCGATCATGTAAGTTTTGTTAATGTTTTGATCTAAAAGTTCTTGAAAATGCTGATGGCTTTGTTTGTTGGAAAATTAGTGTTATCAACTTTTATATTTATATTAGTGTTTTTCATTTCATACTTTAGCTTAAAATTTGGTATTTTTTTTTTTATGAATTACTCAAAATAGCTCCATAAATTATACTGCGTTAAGTTGACAATATATTGAACTAAACTGTGTACAATACGTAAAATAGCCAATAAAATATACTGTCGTATACATTAACTTATACGCTGTTAATATACATGGATCTAGCTGTGGCATTACTGCTAAAAGATGACATAAATAAAGGATTGAAATGTGGTATAACTCGTTCCGAATAAAAGTGAAGTTTTCTCAGGTATGCTCCACTTGTACAGAACTTTGCCGAATTAACATACATTAATTAACCATGAGACGTGAAAGTATGTACGTATTCACTATTCAGCCATACACCGACATTGACATATGTGCTTTTATAATATTTACATGGACGGTACATTATACGCACATCGTTCTATCCATCGTCTCTTGTTGCATACCTGCATATAACATTGGCAGTCCTATTAGCTGCTTATACATTTCAGTCAGGATATCCTTTCGTTTATTAACAGAATATGAGATGTAAGGAACTTCTAAACCGTGTACACTTATCGGCACAATTAAAGGAACATCTAGAGCATATTTTGCTAAATTTTGATTTTGTAATCTTTGACAAATTTTTATTATGTCTTGGTACATTGTAAAGACATTCATCAAGATTATCATTGTGGTTTTGAACATGATTTCACCGGATGAACCGTAATGATATTGAATGTGTCTACTTTAGAGACACGCTGTGTAATAACGAAGGAACTTGGGCAAGTTCTAAAGTACTGTCATAAAACCACATGAATTGTCAACATAATGATTTATGATTCATTCGAATACCAAGATACGCACTTTCAACCTTTGCAATTTGAAATGCGGTTAAACCTTGCAGCAAATGTTGCTTGGTTGATAGTCTTACACTTTTGTTTATAATGTCCTAATTTAAAAAATCTGCTGTGGCCAGGCACATGACTTTATCATACTATATAGAAAATTAATAGTTTAGCTGCATGAGATCCTATTTTATCGAGATCGGTCGTGTATTATAACAAAACAAGTTAGTCAGGATTTGACAGATATTTTGATTCTATTGACGGTAAGTATTGTCAACCCATCAGCGTTTCACACTACCTACTGTCATTAGAATGAAAATATCTGTCAAATCCTGGTTAACTAGTTTTATATTAATGCAGACACGACCGATCTCAATCATATACAATTTGCTGATGCAGCTAAACTATTATTTTACTAAAAAATGTCAGACATAAAACAACCAAAATTTGCCCTACGTCAATTTATTATTTAATTATTTTGACGAACTTACAGAAATGGCCGCTCATTTGCAAAATCTTTCATAAATGCTAAGAATAAACATCCAGTTTCGCTAGATCCTTTCAACAAAAAGCGGTTCAGCTCTAAGTTTGGTCAAACTTCTAAATATGAAGTTACGACCCAATACCTTTAGTAGATTCTCCGGAATCGTCGCCACAAAAAATAACGGTTACACACACACACAGACATTATCTGTACCTTTGTCAAAAATGTTCAGGGGGTCCAAAAGGACATATTTCCGCTAAAATCTCATTTTTTTTGCACGATTACAATACTTTGTTATACTACGTATGATAAAGCAAAAAGAAAGATGAATGCTAAAGCTTGAGGAAGAGGCGGAACATTAACTTCCGATCTCGGTTGTTGTAAGAACAAGAGACATGTTGAGATAAGTAAGTTGAAGTACTTAGTTTTATGCTGTTAGATTGGTTTGTTTGATTTTGTTTATATGTATTTTATATCGTCATCTTTTTCCTTGTAATGCAAATTAAAGAGTCATGAAGATAGAGTAAAGTGGTTCTTATTTGTATCAAGAATTTCCAATAGGTAGGTATCTTTTGAAAAGGTTATATGATCTGATTACTGTATTTGTTCACAATTTTGAAATAAAGATATAAAATAGTTAGCGGTTTTTTACGTGAAGTTACACTTAATTAACACTAATTGAATATGTATTTAACGGAATAATACTTTTTATATTTATTCTTTTTAATAAATTTGCAAAACACAATTAAAAAAGTACAATCAATAAACTTTGATGGTGGATGTAAAAATATCGGCAGATTTTAACTTATTTAATTCGTCAAAAAGACAAAAATTGACAAATGACCACAGGCCAACAACAAAGTATCGAAAAATGACAACTGATTTTGATAGGATTTTGTTTGTTTGTAGGATCGGAATCTATGAATCTATGATCGTATATAGTCTTGAGAAAATCAGGGTCAGAAATGTATATAACGCGTTTTGGTGTTTCTTTTTTCTCAACAATGGTGCCAATTCATTATTGACATTAACAAACATAATTTTTTTTTCATATTTTCTTTAAGTACCTATAAATTTTAATGAAGTTAAGTTTGACAGTTGATGAGAGCGTTTCTCTAAATATTTTGTCTAAAAATTAAAAAAAAAAATGTTTTGATACACCCCAATGAAAATCTAAACTAACTCTGGCTGGCTTGTCAAAGTTCTACAACCTAAGATCTGAATTAAGCTATTGTGAGACTCGAACTTAAGCAAAATACAATTTTTGTTCTCCTAGTACAGTTCGCCTAAACCAACAAATGGAGATGGCGCTGCAAACACATACAATATGCCCAATATGACTTAAAAAAGCGAGTTGAAGAAGGTGTAAAACTGTTTAGTGTTGGACATGTTATTTTTGCTTATGTTGGCAAGAAAATAATTATAGTGTTTAACCTCAAAATTAGCAGCTAAGCAGCATAAGAGTTTAAATATTGTAACTTAAAAGAAAAACTGTAATTCACATATTGTTTATAGTTTCGATGAACTGATGATATTGAGTTGTACTTGTTTAAAATCTTAACATGTTTGGGAGAAAAGGGATAATTCGACCAAGGAGATAATCAACTCAACGTTGTCAGAGTTCTCAGAGATGTCATGTAAAAATAAATAACAAACAAGAGCTCTTTGTTCTAGAATTGGTTTATAAAAGAGTGTTTTCAGGGTATATTATACTTAGCCACGTGTACTAATAATACTATAAAGGCTATAACACGAAGAGTAGGTATTTAATTTCACTTGCCACAAAATATAGTTTCTTGTCTACCTCAACCATTGTCGAGGTTTTATTCTTGTTGATCTATCTTCTGCTAAAAGTTTATTCCATTTCATGCCAAAAGACGTTTGAAAAATATATAGCCATTTTAAAAATATTTTAGCTCACTCACTTGGATGTCGTTTCGTAACGACTGTATTATGAAAGACTAGAATTACAAGATTAGAATTGTTTACAATTTACTGAAAAACAATGAATGAGATTACAAAAGTTATTGAACTTCAATGCTTAGCAAAATTGGTTTAAGCGTTCCTTTAATAGTGCCGGTCGGTGTATTTGGAAAATAACGAATAATAAATTGTTAACTAATGTTCTAAACTATTAAAAGTAATAGTTACGGTCCTACCGAAAGGTATTTAGTAAGAGGTTTAACACTTCGAATAGATGTTATAAATTGTCCGCTAGGTGGACCTATGGCGCCACAGTCTAGATTCTCACGGTTTCTGTAGTTTTTTGCATGTCGGGGACTCGGTCTCTCCGGCACCGTTGTCTTCTTCTACTACCTTCTTCTTTTTCTTCTTCTTATTCCTCTTCGACACGCGGTCATTTTTGGGTTTTTAGGTGGCGTGGTCCGTTCGGCGTTTCGCCTTTTGACGGTAGCGGAATCTCGGTACATCGCTTTTAACTTATCTCGGGTCGCATGGCATGCTTCGTTAAGAACGTCCGATCGTTAGCCTGGGTGAGGACCCGGGCTTATCTTAAAAAGTACCTTGCTGAAGACAAGATTTCCTTAGTTAATGAATCTGCTTAAGAGATACCATAACTCCTCCGTCGTATTTCTCCGTCTTCTTCGCCTTCGACTGTAGCAGGACCACTTTAATGTTAAACATTATCAGTTGTCAGTCTGCGGCCGGATACCGATCCGTTATGTCCGTCTACGACATCGCCAAAATCCAACCTTAGATCTCTAAAAATATACCACTAGGTTGATTCATCGTGATGACTCTGAGAGCTGGCGACGTCTATCCTCGGATGCTAACTGCCAGACGATAATTTTCGTGTAATGGTTATCTGGATTTGATGATCTGCACACGTAGCTGTAGCGCTTTTCTGTTGTCATGGCGATCGATACCTGTCGAATTGAATGTGTATGTGCGATAGTGGATCTAGTTACCAGGAATCATGATGCTAGATTTTCGATTGGGATCTGAATACATGTTGCAGATTTTAAACTCAGGAAGATGTTTTGTAGAAACAATGGATATACAACAATAGATGTGGCATGGAAACCGTTCTTGGTTTGTGTATTTGTGTTTGAATGTAATAGATAATCCTGATTTGACAGGGCTAATGTCAAGATTACCATTTATATAATGTTGATATGATTTTGATTTGTCTAATAACAAACTAATCCTTGCTGTTTGTTCATTTATAAAAAAATACAACTATGATGATTACCACGCTATCATTAGTAACTTTGGAGAACATTTTGTATATCATCAGGCTAACTTAAGCAATATTACAATGGTTTGATTACCGTCAATAGGGTTAATTTTCAGACGACAATTATTATGAGGAATAATCGTGTTTCTGCCCGAAAATATTGTGACAATTTGTTTTTCAATTAAATTTGTACTGCTTATACCTACATAATTTGATCTTTCCAATATTATCTAGCATGCAGGGTTTCATGAACGTTAAACAATTGGAAAGCATAAAGTGACATTAGAATGTTTTAAAATGAAATGTTTTTTCAAGATTTATATTTAGTTTCGATTAGGCAAAGTTTTAAATATTATATTTAATAGGTAGTGCTTGGAAAACAATTTAAAAATACTTTTTATCCCAATTATGCAAATACTTAATTTGCTAGATTCGATATTTTTTATATTTTCATTAGCTTTCATATCAAACTTGAAATGACAAAAAAAGGTTATTTTGTCAAAGAAATCTTATGCATTCACAATAACAGGTTTTCTGTACTTTTCACCTATTTCTTTGAATTTTTACTACTCAAAAGTACCTATTCAAAAGATTTTATTTGTAATAATCAGTTCAAAAGCACGCGCCAAGGCGCCAAGATATCATTTCCACAAATTTTGGAACATTTGTTCGTAAATATGAAAAAGTTGTTATAAAAATGCACAGTATGACTGATGATTTGATTTTAAGATTTCACTTTTGCGATTCTTTTTGGGCCAGAAAATTTTATCATAGAATGGTATAAGATTTTTAGACAATTTTTTGCTAATCTATCTATACATCGCGGGAGTGAATCTCATACTGGAACACCATGTATATCTACTTACGTGAAAATGATGAGTAATATACATACACCTATTTGCACATGTTTGATTGTGTTTGAACTGAAAGGATAGCGTTTGCTAATATTTTCTTATTTAGTTGAACTGCAGGTCTTTACTCACAAAGTATTTTATTTTGTTTAGCTAAAAGTGTAGCCCTTTACTAACATTTTTGATTTTGTTCAGCTGAAAGGTTGGCCTTCTGCTAATATTTATTTATTTTGTTGAGCTAAAAGGTTAACCCTTTGCGAATATTTGTTTATCTTGCTGAGCCGGAAGGTCAGCCATTTACTCCCGTGGTAAATTATTTTGTTGAGCTCTTTGCTAATATTTTTGTCTTGTTGAGCTGAAAGGTTATCCCTTTGCTAATATTTGAATGGCTTTGAGCTGAAAGGTTAGGCCTTTGCTAGTATTTGTTTACCTTATTGCGATAAACAGTTAGTTGTTAATATTTGTTTATTGTTGAGAGTTAATATTGTTGAGATAAAAGGTGATCCCTTTGCTAATATTTGTTTAACATGTTGAGCTGACTGATTAGACCTTTGCTAACATATGTTTATCTTCATGAGCTGACAGGATTACCCCTTGTCAATATTTGTTTACTTTGTTGAGCTGAAAGGTTATAAGTTAGCTCACATGATAATTTATTTTGTAGAGCTGAATGGTTGGTCCTTATGGGTAATGTTGTGTTGGTTTAATGGCGTTTGGAGCATTGGAATCAAATAAAAACTATTTCATCCTTGCTGACGTTTCGATGTATTTAAAATCATATTCATAGCTCAGATGGAAGGTATTAAAACTTAAATTAAAACTAATCAAAATGCGAATTTGCTTAGGTCGACAGACGTCACAGAATACCAACACAAGATTTGATCTTTGGAGGGAAACAAGAAACAACTTATGGGTAATGTTTGATTATGTTTGAGCTGAAAGCCTTTCGGAAATATTTTATGTTACGTTTTATTGTTAGTTACGTTTTCAGCTGAAAGGTGTTTAGCTCTATGCAATTATTTGATTATGTTTTGAGCTAAAATGGAAGCGTTTTAAACACAAAGGGAGAAGAAATACATAATGGTAACTTGTTTATTGTTGAATGTGTAACACCTTTGAATTTCGGCAAATTGTGAATTGTCGCATTGACGTTTCAATGAGTTACTGATACCAAAATCGTTAAGGATAGTGGTTCTGAAGACTAGCTTCAAAAGCAAGTTATTGTCAGGATTGGCCGTGTTAGGAATTTTTTTATTTGTTGTGTTAATTGCACCAGTGCCATGGTGAAGATTATAAATACGCTTAGTTGTATATACCTGAGTAGCTTGGCTCACTTGTTACTGTTCACGTTTTTTGTTACAATGCGATAAGAAAAAAGACGCTATCGGTAAACGGACAGATCAGTCTTTGCTCGATTCTCGTGTTGTCTGCTGCTTTTGCTGGATATAATTAATAAAGTACATGATTCGAAACGATCTTTCATCTTCCATATTCGATAACAATGGCTACACACAATAAGTCTAGACATCGCAAGCGATCGACCAAAATTGGCTTAGCGATCGATCGGTCGATCGCAATCGCATTGTTGGCCATCTCTGCTGTATAACTAGTTTATTATTGGATTGTTTGATGATGACTCCAAATCATTTAACTCTCGCAACAATGAATCTTTTCGGTTGTAATACCTTGGACTGGTAGGATAAATTTTACACATTGGTAGGTACCACAAAATACTTTACAAACAAATATAACCGACACGGTTTCTCCATCACATATACAACGACACCTACTTAGCATACCTGAAACAACCACGCAAAGTACATTTACAAAATACACCTGTACCCAACAACGAGGATTAAACAATCCCCAAACCCATCTCCACGTCGGCCCCTTTGAAATTTCGTTTCGAAAACGCATTTCGACAACGGTGTCCGTATTAACTCCTCATCAGCTTGGCCAGTCTCCCAGCAGTTTCTCGTCGAGCGCTCAAATTTCGATCGGACCGCAGCGATAACGACGACGGGTTCTTCGTTTTCAACACCAACGACGACCAGCCATCGGACGTAATAAATTAATAACGCTCTTGATATCCGGTTAACGCGCTATTGAAAGACCTAGAGATCCGAAGAGGAAAAGAGTTAGGCAAAGGGTGTCGTCAGCCTGAATGGTCAAAGGAGACCGCTCTCGCCGATCGACAGACTCTCTCTAATCGGGTGGAGAATCTCTATCACTCACTCAAAATCACGGCCGCCGCTATTTATTTATGGTCTGGTGACCTGATCTAACATTGAGGACCTTTTATCTGGTCGTGTACTGTGTTGTGTCGGTGGATATTAGTCTCTGGGAGAGGTTTTAAACTGCTCGGTATGGGACAGAGATCGCCACTTAACGCTGATAGTAAAAATATTTGAGTGTATAACGTTAAGGGTTTAGTTTAGTCAGGTAAATGTAGTGTAAACGAGATCGTTTCGGTATAAATCTGTAAGAGGCGAATGTAAGGATTTAGTGTAGTTTTTTTTGTCTTTTGGGATTAAATAAAAGCCGCGTATTTGGATAAGAAACCGATACTGACAGTTGGAGATAAGAAAGGTTTGCGGTGGATTCCACTAATGGGTGCTTAATGTTTGAATAGAAGCCGACCGCTTAGTGGAACGAAAATTCCCATATGATTTGTTGGGGAATTTGTATTATTTTTTTTTTTTTTATTAATAGGTAAGCATAAGATGCTTAACATATTGAAACTAATCTAAAAGATTAACCATCAATTTAAATCTGAATTCTTAAAACTAGGTACTTGTCTCTAATAGGCTATCCACTGATGTCCCTATATTTACTTTGTCCCAAACAAGAAGCACTAACACGTCACTCACTGTGCTCTGCTTTTTACACATTTCACTGATTCACTAGTTCGAAGGGTTTAGTTCTTTTTAGTCTTCTCACTAGATTCTGGTTGTCCAGTAGCTGCAGGGCCTCTACGTTGACGTGATGGCTTAGGCGAGATTCATGCTTAGTGGCGAGTCTTTTTATCTCTTGGATGACTTGTGGGACACCAAGATCACGGTGCAGGTCACTATTCCGTATGTACCAAGGAGCGTTAACCATATTCCTTAGTACTTTATTTTGGAAGGTCTGGATTCCTTGTATATTGGAGCTTTTTGCGCAGCCCCAAAGCTGGATGCCGTATAACCAAATCGGTTTTAGTACTTGGTTGTAGACTTGTAGTTTGTTCTGTACTGACAACTGAGAGTTTCTTCCCAGAAGCCAGTACAGTTCTCTGTATTTGAGGCCAAGCTCTACTCTTTTCTTCTTAACATGTTCTTTCCACCTTAGTTTTGTATCCAGTGTCATACCCAAATACTTTGCAGTGTTCGCATATGGAACTATGGCGTCGTTAATCTTGACATGAGGTATGTCCTCGATTCTTTTGTTTGTGAA
The DNA here is from genome assembly GCA_963966075.1 of Aphodius sticticus. NCBI lineage: Eukaryota > Metazoa > Arthropoda > Insecta > Coleoptera > Scarabaeidae > Aphodius > Aphodius sticticus. The sequence goes on from OZ014506.1 coordinate 15,524,335, forward strand.
GTTAATGTGGACAGATTTCAGTTCGTTGAGCTTGGTCTTCCATTTTCTGGTCCATTTGTATATTTTGTTACTAGCTTGTTGAAGATTCCTGGTAGATTCACCAATAGTTGATCCCACTGCCATTAGAGCCGTGTCATCTGCGAATGTGGCCACTGTTACATTTTCCATCTGTGGAAGGTCACTTGTATATAGTAGATAGAGAATTGGTCCCAATACACTACCCTGGGGTACCCCAGCTTTGACTTCTTTTAGTTCCGAGTATTCATCGATCTGTTTTATTCTGAATAGTCTATCAGATATATAGGATGTTAGCAGCTCGACGTATTGTAAAGGTAGCATACTCTTTAGTTTGTGTATCAATCCTTCATGCCAAACCTTATCGAACGCTTGTGTCACATCAAGAAAGATTGTTGAGCAAATAAGCTTTTCTTCTAATGCTTTCTCTATGATATCTGTTATTCTATGGACTTGATCTATAGTGGAATGCTTTTCTCTAAAACCAAATTGGTGATTAGGAATTAGTTCTTTTCTCTCAATGATAGGTTTCATTCTCTTTAGAAGCAACTTTTCAAAGAGTTTCGATATCATTGGTAACAGTGATATTGGGCGATATGATTTGGCCTCGGTCGGTGGTTTGCCTAGTTTTGGTATCATGATGACTTCTGCTACTTTCCAGACATGTGGGATGTATTTTAATCTGAACGATGCATTTATTAGGTACGTCAGCATAACAATACCTTTCTTAGGTAATTGCTTAAGAACTTCTCCTGTGATAAGATCATATCCAGGTGCCTTCTTTGGATTCAGGTTTGTCTTGATTTCTCTGGCAACTTCCTTTGGAGTAACTAGCTGTATGGCTTCTTCATCATAGGTTATATCTTCATTCGTGATTGGCTCTGATTCGATGTTGTGTGGCTGGAAGATTTCTGTTAGATGTTCTGCAAAAATTTCAGCCTTCTGTTTATTGTTTCTTGCCCAGGTACCGTCTCTTCGTCTTATAGGTGGGACATGGGCCACTGGCCTCTTGTATTTCCTCACTGCTTTCCACAGCGAGTAATCTGTTTCTTTATCGGGAGTCAATTTGGTTAAGAAGGATTCCAATGATGCCTCTTTTAGTTTTTGAATTTCGCGTTTAAGTTGTTGGGATTTATTATTAAGTATGGTTTTGTCAGCTGGATCTCGTGACTGTTGCCATCTTCTTCTAGCTTGTCTTTTTTGCTTGACCATTTCTCTAATTTCCATAGGATAATTATTTCCAATAGTTCTGTGGGTGATTTCTTTAGTGTTGTTCCAAGCGGCTTTCTGGATGGTGTTGATGAATTTCTCGGCTTCTACGTCGAGCTGATCTCTGGTTTTAAGCTGGATATTTAGCTGTATAGTGTTTTCAAGCTCTATTTTAAAGCTTACCCAGTCTGTAGTTTTATTGGTCAAGGTTGGGGTACATTCCTTTTTGATTATGCTTTCGCTTAGAGTCATTAGTATTGCAGAGTGATCAGAGTCCAGATCAAAGTTCTCCTCAATATCAATGAAGTTCGGCGAAAATTTTCTTGTTATAAAGAAGTCTAAAAGATCCGGGGTTTTGTCCTGGTCAGTAGGCCAATAGGTTGGGTTACCTGTGGAATGGAATCGACATCCTCTTTCTTGGATTGCGTTTCTCAGCTCTCTCCCTTTTGTGGTTATCAGTCTGGAGCCCCAGTCTGTATGTTTGGCGTTATAATCACCACCCAGTATAAACCTTTCTCCGAGATGTTCTAAGAATTTATTATAATCTGTTTTCTTGAGATTAAACCTTGGGGGGCAATATATCGCACCTACAGTAAAATTCTGTTTGGTTGATTTTATACCAACGACCGTAAGTTGTACTTCTGCGCTCTTGAGATGGCACTCCTCATAGTGATTTATGCTATTTTTTATTATTACGGCACTTCCTCCTCTAGCTTGGTTATCCGGATGACATACTTCGTACACCTGATATCCCTTCAGCTTTAGATATGTCTGATTTGTTGAGTGTGTTTCTGAAACAAGACATATATCGATTTTATGTGTGTTTAGAAAAACTTCTATTTCCAATTTTCTGTTTCGTATACCGTTGGCATTCCAAGTTGCGATTCGTAAATCGTTAGTCATCTTATGTGTGTGTCTTTTACTGTTCTAGCTTAGATAATCTCTCTTCGATTTTGTCCATCCTTTCTAGAATTTTTTGTAGCAGCTGCATAGTAGCGTCACCTGAAGTTGATGGCTTGTCCTTTTTTGAGGAATCTGTCGCTTGAGCATATGTTGTGCTTGTATTTGTTTTTTTAATTGGTTTTGATTTTGGGATGTTACCTGCACGCTGTTGTTGACCCACTTTTGGTTGGGTTGGTAAGTTGGGTAGCCCTTTCTGGTCTCTGATTCGTTGTATTTCTTTTGCCACCATACAGCCTCTGTAGTTTGCAGGGTGAGCATCTCCACAGTTCCAGCATTTTGGTGGTACCTCTTTTGGTTTCTTGCATTCTGTCGAAAAATGTTTTCCCGCGCATTTAACGCATCGGGGTTCTTTGTTGCAGAATCGGTGGGTGTGTCCAAAAGCTTGACATCTTTTGCATTGCGGTACCTGTTTAGGCGTTCTTACCGCCTCTATTTCTACCTTCATTCCTAAGATGGATTTAATATTATAGATTTTCTTAATATCTTCCTCGTTACTAAACGTAAGCAAGGGAATTTGTATTATGACAGAAAATAATTATTAGCGATGTAGAAGAGCAGGCGTCTCCAACTTGTTTTGTCTTGTTCCCTAGAGCACATTCTCGAATGATGGTAGGGCTGCGGGCGTCAACATTTTTGAGCAAAATAATGTATTGTTTGGACTTTTATAAATAATAATACTGATATATCATATACAAAGGTTTTAATTGTAAAAGTGCAATTTTAACATACTTATTACATCCTCCTGAGATCAGGACTCTGGAATGGAATCTAATTAATCTAATTTAAAAACTGTTTATTTCGTTGTCAAACATGTTGCACATTAAATACCAAGTGTCCAACAGGAATACCTAAATTATTAATCTTCTCATACGTACTTCAAAAATAACAATATACAGGGTCCTGCAACTCAGCTCCCGCCTTCTGTAGCTCAGTTACTAATTAAGCTAAGAGTTTGACATTTTGCAGGCTTACCCTGTACTTCAAGGTACATTTCAAGAAATTATTTTTGATTATACAGCGTGTCCGAAAAATGTGCAACGCCATGGTAATATATTTTTTTAAATTGCATGCTATATATTTTTTTACACATTTGGAAGCCTGTTATGGTTGCCTACATACCATCAAAATTTTATTGAAATCGGTTGTGACTGAAGCGAAAAAAAAATAAAAACAGGAAAAAATTGATTTTGCATCGTTGGCTTTAAAAATCAATAAAAGCCACAAATTGCACCTCGTTAATAAAATTTTGCGACGTGCTTATTAAGTTAGATCTAGTAGTCTCGTTAACCAAGTGTCATTGATCCAAATTATCCAGGATGACCAACATCTCGTGTCAAACTTGGCAAACTTCAAAGCGTGTTATTGTTCTTATTTTAAATTGGAACCCATACATTTTTTTAGGTGAAACGATGCAGAATAAAAAAATAAACATTGTTTCTAAATACAACGCCATCACAATTCCCAATATTTTAAAAGTTATTCGCCAAAAACTCATTTTTCAACATTTCCAACGGCAATTTTAGGTAATAAATATCGTAGGTGGCGTTGAAAAACAATTTATTTCATAAAATATAACGCAGATAGGTATTTTAGATTTGAGTGAACTTAATTAAGTAGTTGTTCAATTGACAAATTTACTGCAAAATTTACCTATAGCGGTAAGGGCGAAAATGTGGCTGCAACATGATGGAGCTCCAGCACATTACTCGTTACATGTCAGGGGCCAGCTCAACGAAATCTTCCCAACTCGGTGGATTGGAAGAGGAGGACCAGTTGCTTGGCCTCCTCGATCACCGGACTTAACGAAACTGGATTTCTTCCTGTGGGGCTACGTTAAGGACATCGTTTATGCTGAACCTCCAACAGCACCAGAAAACATGCAAGAAAGATGCAATTCAAACTATGTATTACGCCCGACCTATTAAGAGCAGTGGCGAGGTCATTTGATACTCGTCTTCGTTTGTGCCTCAAAGAGCACGGAAGACACTTGGAACAACTACTTAATTAAGTACAATCAAATCTAAAATACTTCTCTGTATTATATTTTATGAAATAAATTGTTTTTCAATGCCACGTACGATATTTATTACCTAAAATTGCCGTTGGAAACGTTGAAAAATGAGTTCTTGGCGAATAACTTTTAAAATATTAGGAATTGTGATGGGGTTGTATTTAGAAACAATGTTTATTTTTTAATTCTGCATCGCTTCACCTAAAAAAATGTATGGGTCCCGATTTAAAATAAGAACAATAACACGCTTTGAAGTTTGCCAAGTTTGACACTAGATTTTGGTCATCCTGTATAATTTGGATCAATGACACTTGGTTAACGAGACTACTAGATCTAACTAAATAAGCACGTCGCAAAATTTTATTAACGAGGTGCAATTTGTGGTGCTTAATGATTTTCAAAGCCAACGATGCAAAATCAATTTTTTTTGGTTTTTATTTTTTTGCGATGCAGTCACTCAACCCATTTCAATAAAATTTTGGTGGTATGTAGGCAACCATAACAGGCATCCAAATGTGTAAAAAAATATGTAGCATGCAATTCAAAAAAATATATTACCATGGCGTTGCTGATTTTTGGGACCCGCTGTATAATCAAAAATAATTTCTTCAAATGTACCTTGAAGTACAGGGTAAGCCTGCAAAATGTCAAACTCTCAGTTTAATTAGTAACTGAGCTACAGAAGACGGGAGGTGAGTTGCAGGACCCTGTATATATAATTAATTTTATAAAGCTTTCCTTCTTTTCTTGCAAACTATAAATTCATAAAATAAAACTCTGGTGTTGTTTGTAAATGTTACTTAAAATCAAGCTATCGATTTCGACATTTACATCATCATCATCAGGCTATCTGAAAAGGATATGTAATTAACACCATTTCCTTTTAAGATACCCTGATGATGACGTAAATGTCGAATTCGATAGCTGGATTTTTAAGTAAAATTTGCAAACAAAACCAAACTTTTATTTTATGATTATATATAATGTTTAAGAAGAACATGTGATGTTTGGCAATGCATTTCGTTGGTCAGTCCATTCTGTTGCATAATCAATTTCATTTATGAGTCGTGATCTGCACGACATTATGATATTCATGGTTGAAAAAATAATTCGAACAAGTATGTTGAACCGACACAACAATTTACTGCTTCCAGTACAATTTAGCATTCTGCATTTTTTTTATAAATGGAAAGTTGTTTTCCATCTGGTAGGTATATATGATATTTAGCACAATATTCTTCTGAAGATCCAAAATCTCTAGTTTGTGTTTTTTTTGTTTCTTTTAAAGAACCGCACGCATAACGCTTAAAGAATAGCCGTAAATGTTTCAAAAATATATATATATTAACTAATGTATTTCAGGTGAAACTACAAAGTTATTATGATAAATCCTTTTGATGTTGTTTCTAGGATCTTGGGTTCATCCTGCATAAATTTTGAAAAATTGCTAAAATCGCGCAATTCTTGACATTTTGACTTTAATTTTTGCGAAACTCATACGCGAGACGAAATCTTTTAGTCCGGATTCGTGTTCAGGGTATATATTTCTATTCAAAACGCATTTAAATATTCCATTCAGATAATCCTTGTTCCCTAGAGTTATCGATACTACAATTTTCAATTATCCTTTTCTAGAAATGTTTCTTATGTGAGGCCAAAAGAATTTCCAGTATCATTTAAGACATTTAAAAAATCAAGTTCGTGGACCAAACGATCGATGGATTCAACAACTATAACACCAGAATTCTACTCTAAAATTTCAGAACTATTTTGTCTAAAATGCGATGGCTTTAATTACCTGGGCTTCACCTTCACACGTGTTATACCGACACGTGCCTGTTTTAGGTAAAAAATTGCAACATAAGTCTTTATGTTGTTCATTACGGAAATTGTAGGTATTTAACCGTGGGAGCTACCTTCAAATGATCGATTTTCATAAAGTGTTGCATGCTGTGAAAACGTCGTTTGAACTTTTGAAAAGGTGCCGCTTGATTGTGTGATCTAAATAACAAAATCCAATTACGAACACACCTTTTTATATTTATCGAAACGCTGTCAAATTGGAGATGCCATTAAAAACAAAGCGATGTTAGAGTCCTCTTGAAAATATTTTAGTATCTAGATTTAAACATTGTACAAAAAGTAACCAAACAACATTTTTTGATAAAACTAACAATATATTTGCCTGCATGAGTGAAGTTTTTGAAACTGCTTGTGTTTAATACTTAATTGAGCTTTATGAATTGCATATGGGATTGAAAACCTGCATACACAAGACAACAAACAAATAACATTGATATCTCAGCTGGTTAAACATCTCGCGGAAATACTGTATATTGTACATAGATGTATTTGTTTCAATATTCTGCATAAGCCGTGCTGGAAACGTGGCCCCGCAGGACTCCCGACACAATTTAATGCTGCTCAGGGCCCATAAAGTCCCGCTCGGCGCGCGCGTTTCACAAATGTACCTGCTCATATTCATATATATTTATGTAGTACATTATGGAAATATATAATACAAACCTAGGAGATATATCTCGAGAGCGCGTTCCGATATGATGTAGTGCTTTGTCGTGTTATCAGAACGTATTGCCGCAAGGTGGAGACTACGAAATAAAACTTGTGAGGGAATGACAAGAAGGAAAAAAAGCGGTGATGCTAACTTTCTTTTCTGAAGCTGTTTTTGGCATGGACGAAAAGAAAATCTCTATGGAACCACAGTTGAGAAACACTTTACTCTCTTATGTAGTGAGATTTTTTAAACTAAGAAGAATGTAACCCCCCCCCCCCCCCAATAGCTTCTGCGCGACGGGAACAAAATTACAAACTTGAGATGTTCATGTAAGGAAATGGCATAGGCTGCTCATTCCAGAAGGATTGTCTAAGTTTAATAACAGCGCGTCATAGGTACTTGTGTAACATTCATCTAACCTAAATTGCTAAGTATAAAAAGTGTTCATTATTAAGTATTCCCCATTGCTGTAACTTAAATTTAGTTAGGATGCTGACGCTTTAAACTTTACACACTGCGTTGCTCTGCTTTCTTCACCTCATATAATACCATACTGAGTTTTAACATCACTTCACCAACAAGGTTTAATTCTTTTGATGATTATCTTTCCAATTTCGTTGGTTAGTAATTCTATCTCAAGATCCCTGTGGAGATTTCTGTTTCTTATATACCAAGGTGCACCAACGATTTTTCGTAGCACATTATTTTGGAAGCGTAAAAAAGAATAGAAATGAAAAGTATTAAATAAATAATTAAATATAATGTTTATAAAGATAGAATGGTTTCTATAAACAATTAAATTAAATGAAGACGTGAGTAGACAAAGGTAAAAAATAGAAGACGTTGTAATTGAGACGTATTCCTTTACGTTATGATAACTGTTATTATCTAATAAAAGACCCAACCTTGGAGGTAAATCAACTGCTGTTCAGTCAACTTCATAAAGTTTCTACGATTCATATCGTCAAATATTTAGTTTCTAAAAATGCTTTCATATCAGTAAATATTTTAAAATAACTTACGTCCTTCCGTCCTTCATGATTAAATTTCGAATTGAAGATACACCTTGGTAAACCCAATGTCTCCATAAAGTTAAACATAACATCCAAAATAACGAGAACGCGACTCGTTTCTGCTCAGAATTTTTGTACAACATTTTTCAATAACCTTTGTCTTGAAGTAGGTCATTTCATGAACGCACCCCACTTAGTCAAAATATTCGAAATATCCACGCCTCTGAACAATACTTGGACGACTCTTGTTAGTTTAAATCATCTCTTTAAACGCACACATGTACTATCGTGGTCATATATTACGTCCGCTCTTTTGACGTCAATTTTCTCGCAAATATAGGAACAAAAATTTTTTTTTTAATTCTGGAGCTGTCCTTCATAAATATGCTACAACTCATAAAAATTAGAAAGCTGTATATCTTCACGTTTTCGCGATTTTTACAAATTAAGAATAATTGGCGCTGGTTTTGCCCCGTAAATTTCATTCGTTTAACTTTAGCAATTAATTACTCCGGAAATAATCCATATATTTCAACGAATTAAAAAGTAAAATAACCTGCGGAATGCTAGCTTTCAATGTGCATTTTTGTAAAATGATTTGATTAGTGGTTGACCCACAAATATCTAAATTATGCAATGCCAGCAATTCCGTTATTAGAAGAGCTAGAATAATGAAATATATATACTGTAGGCTACCCAATAATTCATATGTGTAAAGTTTATTACATAATCACTGTTTATCTTGTATTTTCCATACAAAAGATCATGCTAAAACGCGCGTGATTTCGGACCCTCTTCGGTCTTTAGTGTGGTGCGGGGAAGGCAGTCGTTAGCGATGCTGTCGACAGTGAGAGAACCGCGGACAGCTGATTATTAATACACAAAAAGAACGATAACTGGTTAAGGTGGTAATTTTAACTAACAGAATTAAATTCTTAATTTTTGCAGAATTTTTATTATAATATGTGACCCGGTACGAGAGAAATGCCCTAACTACCATCTGTCGTTTCGATAGTATTGAGTCCTGTGTTAGACGGCTCATAACTCTAAAGCTACTGAACAGAAAAAATGAAATAATGTGTGTCATACTCGTCAATTATTTCTACATAAGTTGTATGACTACCAAAATTTTTTGCCTCTCGGTGTAAACATTAGCGCGAGAGAAGTAAAACAATTTACCAGATTTTTGCATTTTTAAATCAAGGCTCGTCTTTCCGATATCTTTTCTCCTAAACCGCTTACCACAAAAGTTTCAATTTTTGTCAGGTTGCATTTAGAGTCTCTTCTCTCGATTGGCGTTTTTGTTTTCTTCAGTTTTTATATAATAAGGTTGTAAACAAGATTTTTATGGAACCGGATATATCAGTAACGAATGTTAATCCTTGTTAACTGCGATACATATCCCTTGAATTTAATTGCATTCCGACTATTTGTTAATTTTTAAGACCGAAATAAACATGAACATTATTTTGCGCAGATAGGTCAGAGTGGTCAGTAAATCCGTCTAAGTCCGTTTTTGTGGACTTGAATACTATGGAGTTAGCAGATGTTGCGATTAGTGGTGGATTAAGTAAAACTAAATTAAGTTTTCTTGATAAACTGAAAAAAATATTTAAAAAGTATGCAGCGTCGCTGTCGATCCCTTCCCCCGCACCACACCAAAGGCCGAAGAGCGCCGCGTGAATTGCGGCGATCATGAGATTCTTCAACACGACCTTTTGTAGGGAAAATGAAAGATAAACAATGATTCTGTAATAAACTTTAAACATATGATTTATTAGGTAGGCTATGACTGATACTTCATCATCCTAGCTCTTCTAATAACGGAATTGCTGGCATTGCATAATATAGATTTTTGTGAGTCAGCCACTAATCCGATCATTTCACAAAATGCACATTGAAAGGTAGCATTCAGCAGGTGAGTTGACTTTTTAATTCGTTGAAATCTATGGAGTGATTAGTTGCTAAAGTTAAACGATGAAAATTTACGGGGTAAAAACATCGGCAATTCTTATTAATTTGGAAAAATCGGGTAAACGCTAACATATACAGCTTTCCAATTTTTATTAGTTGTAGTATATTAATCAAGGACAGCATCAGAATTTTTTTAAATTGTTTCTCCCCTAGATTTGCGAGAAAATCGACGTCAAAAGAGCGGACTAAATATATGGCCACGATAGTACTTATACGTACCATATTGCATCGGTTTCTTTGACATAGCAAACGAAAGAAAGTAACACGAATTAAAAAGGTAGAACATGGCGCTAAGCGATTTCAATTTGGTAGGACGCGTATCCACCGACCGACGACGGACCATAAAAAATATTTATATCTGTTATGTTATAAATACGGAAGTACACTTGGGTTGAATTAAAATTTTATGTCTTCGTCGTAAAGAGGACCATTATAATGCGGCGTTCGCTCTCTTAGATGGCGGCGGGCGTCCCTTTTATCACTGTCATCTATTACCCTAGAATAAAACAGGAGTCGTAAGTTGTTACATAAACAAAGTATACGTCTGGAATCTCAAAGCACGCTTTTCCTACCAGAAATACAATTGTGAAGTTTTCGGTCAACTTTTATTACTACTTTCTGAGTTGAAATTAAAATTTGCAGAATATCAAATTTAGTAGATATATATAATCTATAGAAATGATCCTAACGCGAATCAATCATTCTAATGAACTTATCTGACAGTTATTAATAAAAACATATTGTATAAACATTATAACAAATATTCATATTCACTTCAACGTAATAATAAATTAATTTTATTGCCAACAAATCAGTACCTATTTGTTAGAATCGTGAATTTTATTAGATTATCTAGTGTTGGGCAATGAACAAATCACAACATGCAATATAAACGTCATAGATTTGATCTTATCATTATTGCAATTGTTTGATATAATATAATGTATGAAGACATGAAAGATACAGCCGTTACATGAATGCAAGTGTCAGCATTTCAAATATGAAATCGGAGATAAAATTCATCTAAATACACAAACAAATCGTCTCGTACTGATAGGTGCTGATATCTAGCCACAATGTCACAATGATGTTGAACTTGGTGTTTCAAAGAATGATAAAGAGTATGTTTTAGTGGAGTAAGTGATATAGTGAAAATTGTTTCGTTCATTGAAACTATGAGATAAGATGCATCGTGTTTTACATCATACTCGAAATAAAATAGAAATGAAACCCATTTATTTAATTTATGAATTTTTTGTATTACAGTATTCCCATTAAATTCAAAGAAGGTTTGATTAACTACTAAGAAACACTAAGATATTTCTAAAATAGTTGGAAATATTTTAATACCAAAAACAAGAAATTAAGTCGGGTTTTTGCATAATATCTGTTTTGCTGCATTTATGTTCTAACATTTTGTTGAGAACTTACACCTAAAATATTGGATCTAAAACATGTCCGTTGTAAATATTAGAAAAATATTTTTTCTACTCCTATTGATGAATGCATTCATTATCATGGCAATTTATGATAAGTAGTACTAACCATTCCCCACACACATGGCAAATATTTCATTTCGGCTCCTCATACCTCGCGAGTCGTGAGAAATATTTCATTTCTCACTGCTCTAGAACCAATCACAGCTCTGTATTTTTCATTTCCATCGTGTTTTGATACACTGCTTAGCGACATTGTCAAGCCATTGACAGCGTCGCTAAGTGAAAAGCGCACCAAACAATTTTAATCTGTCAAAATCTTGTACCGTCATAGTGACATACAGCCGTCTTTGATGCAATAAATTAATTTATAAAATTCATTGCATGGTCGTAGAAAAAGTATAGTATTCCATTCGCAAGTAATGGCAATTTCTCACTCGAACGTTTTGCAGCACTCGCCTACAGCTCGTGCTGCAAACTTCGTTCTCGTGAGAAATTGCTTACATCACTTGCTCATAGAATAATATACTATATATTTTGATTATTTGTGTTATTTCTCACTCATTATTTTAATACAAATATGTCAAAATGACGGTCCATATGACGATTCTTAAAAAATCTAAATCACTATATGGCCCTTACTTTTCTTTACAAATATTTTCTTTACACTAGATGGCGCTACAATCAAGAAAAAATGGTCGTCATTTTTCTAAATGAAATGGACTTGTTTTTGTAATTTTTTGAATTCTTTCTAACATTTTAGTGCACAAAGTGCTAAGATAGTCCAGAAAAGATCTATTGTTTTGGAAGAAGTTTGGGTTTTTACATTGATTGGTATTCAGAAGTTTACTGTGCGAAAAAAATTCAAACAAACGTATTGTTATTTTACATTAAGCAAATAGAACATTTTTCTTTCCAATGACACAATAAAGCGACCGCAGGTTTCACATTCGATGTAAAAGTGCCATCATCTCCGAAAAAACAGATTTTTACACAACTTGCTTGAACATGTTTTATGCGAACCAAATACGTAGATTCTAAAAATGGAACCATGTACAAGATGGTTTTTTGTTTTTAAGAAATATATTATTTTGAATTTATTCTTTTGGAACAAAACATATTTCTTTGACGCCAACAATATTTGCTTTATTTGAACAGTTATTGTCAATAATAGGTCCCAAATTAATTTTTTCAAAAAACTAATGATTTCTTTAATCAAGTAACTATTTATTGCAACCTTAAAATATCGCATTTTATCTCAACCAACAATTTCGTTAATTTAATAAATTATTACTTTCACTCAACACTTTTTGCTTTTTTATCCTCAAACAAATATTTCTTTACCTCTATTGCATACCAGATTTGTTTGAGTCAGTATTTGAATTAAACAAAATGTTCTATCTGTATTTACATGAGAATGTGTATAAAAACATTAGTAGGAATTCAATTGTTTGGTGTGGCACTTCATGGGTATGAGATAATTTATGTTAATTTGTATAGTTTATTACGATTTTATAATATTATTCAGATTTTTAATAGCTTGGTTCTAGTTTTTTTTTGCTGATAGCCATAAAAATTAGAACGAACGTTACTGAATTAACCAGATTAATTGTCAAATTATACCGAAAATATGTCAATGGGTGGACTAGTTTTTCCTTCGAATCTTTTCCACAAACAATCCACAACGATTAAAATAAAAACACGAACAATTTGCGTCCGCAGACATGCAGCGCCACCTTTGTTCGCGGCCGGGCGTATCCGAAATAAATTAGGACCGACAACGGCCGACGGCACGGCCTGTCCGCAGAAATACGCTGCGATTCAGCGGCGCTCGTTCGGTTCCTGTTTTGTATTCAGGCGGCGATCGGCAAGTATGCCCACTCCTAAAATAATTTGCGGATTGCTCTCAATTTATTTTTCCCTTTTCATGGAGGAATCTATTCCATTTGCGCAATGCGAGATTAAATTTTTACGGCATTCTCTCACCTACACACTCACACACGTGCGGCCTCCCCACGTACCTTCACCGACAACCCGAGATATGAACGAATTGGTATGCGAGTGCAATGAATGCGACGACTTCGCTGCAACTTCTTATAATCCGTTCGAAGTAAATTAAATATTGGCGGAGCGGCGTTACTTTGTCGCTACATCTACGAACAACATGAAGAATAAGTTGAGTTTTCTACGTTATCTTTGTTCAACAACAAGACCTCACATAGCCTACTAATAATTTTGTTTAGTTATTTATTTTGACTTTATTTTAGATTTTAAGAGTGTAAATGGAATGCATATAAAAATCACGGAATAAATAAAAAAATAACTGCCTTGAACTAGTATCGAACCTAGAGCTACAAATCGCATACCCAGCAAAACACGCTGTTACGCCACAAATAATAAAACAATAATATGAAAAATAAGTGAGTTATGAATATGACATCAGGGAAATGAAATTACAGTCACAGTCTCTAATGGTGCCTGTAAAAGAAAACATAAAGAGTAAAATGTTGCTTTCATCCGTATTTTGTGTTTTAAATATTCGATCTTGATAATTGAGTGAGTTCCATTTAATGATGTCGCCTTCTTATTGCTTATTAATTCGCAATTTTAGGAATTTATTGTTGCCGGCATTAGACATCGTAAAGGTCAGAAACACCTTCTAAACTGTTGTGATGCTAATCATAATCGGTTTAACAAATTATAATTCATTGAATACTCGTATTGCTTGTATTATGTATTAATGATTAATTATTTTGCTTCAAAATGTATCAAACATTGATACTTTTGTGAATTTTTGTGCACGTATAAATTGATGTTTTTTAGATCAATTAAATTGCGTCCTGTGTAAAACCCGTAAATTCTTCTTTTGATTACGTTACAGTTATTAATAATCAACACAATAATCAAATATCCAACATTAGATAGCAAATTGTATATGTTATTATATATTCTATAATTTTGTGTCTTGCTTACCGTAAACATTCCCGAGAAAACGGTACTGATTTCAATTAATACTTTGAAATAAATTTTGTTGTTGATTAGCTTATTACAACCGAAAATTTGCTTTCCCTTAATATGTTGACTAAGGTAAACGTCCAAACTGCAGACACTGTCCTAAATTCCGACATATTTCTGTTTAGTTTGATAAAATAACAAATCTACAACTTTGAACTTTATTTTAAGACATCCGGTTTATTGATTTGATATTACACTTATCAACCCACAATAGTTTCTTATTCTACCAATGTTCTAATGGTCAGAATATAACCTAGAAGTTTGACTGATCTTGATAATTGAGTGTTCTGCTAATAGTTGATTTTTTCCTTATAAGGTAACTGCAATTCGACTTCTTTTTACATCGCTACAGGTTATTAGTAATTAAAAAAATTATAATAATATCTATTTAGACTGACTAAAATGCTTTATATTTTCATAATAATACGGTGTACTACTTTTTTAACCACTATTATTTACAAATTTATGGGTGTCGGAATTAGGTAAATGTAAATACATATAGCACGTCCGTAAATCAGACATCTGAGTCGGAATGTGTACATGTTTAGAAGTAATACATATGGCTCTATTGCTGTCTTTACTCGTTTGCTATATTACAATTGATTGGGCGCATTTTGTCCAAATTCCGACACGAGTGTCAGAATTACGGCCATCAATCTCTAACTATTACAGGGTGTCGGAATGACGATCATAAATAGTCCCTAATTCCGTCATAAATACCGACAGGCATCATAGGAGATGATGAAATAAGACAGAATGATGCAACACTAGCAGCGGAGAGTAGCGATTTTTGCATTAACACACCACCGAGATAACAGTTGCCATCTCCATTAACAAAATCATTATTCTGGCCTGAAACACTCAAATAAATTAAAAGGAAACTGTTTTCTGTAAAACTATCTCTAATGCTTGGAGAGAATATTTGTTGATAAAAAAGAAGGAAGTACAAAAGACAATCATTCTAGAGAAACAAACACGAACAAAAAATTGCAGATGAAAGAAACATAAAATACAGATGAGGTAGAGAGGGCAGACTGAAGAAGACTAAGGACTTATTTTATACTGTGTTTCATTAAAAATAGTAAAATATGAATGTTTAACATTTCTTAATAATAAATCCTATTTAACAATATTTAAAACACTGAGAAATCAAATTTCGGATCAAAATATACGCTTAGTGTCGGAATTAGGGGCAACTGTTAAACTTATAAAATATAATATAAATTACATAACTATTATCAATTTTCTTTAAAAATGAAGAAGGAAATATTTGTTTAAAAAAAGTTGACAAAAAGTAGTCATTAGCACCACATCAATATAAATTCTACAGTTACAAATGTAACAAAAATTCCTTAACCTATCTGAATTTAGGGCGTTTACCTTACTTTGATGGTAGCATTTGGGAAATTTGATCAGCAAAGAAGTAAAATGACAATTCAATCACATATAATTTTCTTAGTGATACTAAAAATCAATAGTGCACAAAATGAAAAAAGGCGCATTTTTAATCATTTTTTGGACATGCAACACATTAACGTCAGTTCCTAGAACCTACTGTTAAAACAAAATCATAAAACCTTTGTTTTGGAACACTCAGCATCAGTTTCTACTACGACAGCGTACCAATTCATATATTTTATTATTAAAGTTTTAGAATTATTTTTGTTAGTGTAAGGTAAATTACAAATAAACTGCGTTAACCTGGATGTGAACCAGGTACTCGACATTTCACAGGGGTTTAATATACAGGGTTTTTTCTCTTTAAAGCAACCTATTGATTCAATAACCATACGTACGGACTGTAACTTCATTTTGTTGTCATTCTGAACATAGGAACACAGAAAGAAAAAAATAGGCAAAAGTAGGTACGCGGTCTGGCTATCATCCCACCGCTGAAACTCGATCGAAGGCGGGGGTTAGCCAGAGGGCGGGAGCGGCGTCGATTTCCCTAAAACTCAATTAACCAGGCATCTTACTAAATGAAAAGTGATTGAACGTGTCACTGCAATCAAGGAAACAATTCGGTTCGGCGCGTCATTAAAAGTGACGATTGAGATGGAAATTACTCCGGCTGGTCTGCGGAGATAAACAGGGGCGTTGGGGACTCGGACTGGGCGTGCAGATAGGGCCGTTGCCACCGCCGCTGCCACCGAAGCTGGCTGGACCCCCTTTCGATGCCATTCGGAGGCGGCGGTACTCTCTCTTTTCCCCAGCAGACTACTACCCTGTGCCTCTCTGTGTTCACAATTAATCAAAAGAGAATTGACGGAATGGGTTTTAATTACTTCTCTCTCTCTTCTAGCGAAGGGAACTTGATGGGTTTGTGCGGACAGACAAGCAGCGGCAGCAGCATAGCTTGCCAACGATCATTCTTGAAGCTGCCAAATCAAATATTGGACGGTGGGATGAATACCAATCTCTTTTTTTGTGCTAAACAAGTTCGTTGAAATATGGACTAGTCCCCAACACCCAGTCTGATGACTATTTAGGTATATTATTCTAACATAAATTACTATTATAAAAAACAATACCTACTGTAGATTAGCGAAGCCTCAGATTTTTTGTATGTTATGGCCACTTTTTCTCGTATCTTTTTAACGTATGCTTTCGAGTAAAGATTGGTGCCCAGCGTCATACCAAAAGTATCTTGCCGTCTTTAAGAAAGGTACGTTGTTGTTTTTGTTCATTGCAATTAGGCATCGTTGCATCCAATCACTAATATTGTTGACAGCGTTATGCAGTTTAAATTTTGCTCCTTCAACATTTGTGTCTATCGCCATGATAGCTGTGGCGGGAGCAAACGTGGAAACGGTTGCACCAGCTGCTTGCGGAAGATCATGTTATAAAGAAGGTACATAATTGGGCCTTGTGGTACTGCAGCGTTAATGCTTTTGAGAGTTCAATACTCTTTACCTTGTTTTTTTACTGATGCATCTGTTGTAAGATATGCTTTTCATAGTTGAATATACTCGAAGGGTAGTAAGTTGCTGTTCCAGCTTATAGATTAGGCCCTCGTATCAAACTTTAACGAAGGGTTTTGCCACGTTCAGGAATATACAGAAGCATTCTTTTTTATCGTTGTTATTCTGTGGACCTCATCGACTGTTGAAAGTTTGTTTCTGAATCCAAACCGATGAACGGATATAATTTTTCTTTCTTCTAGTATCTGGTGAATGTCATTTGGTGTTTTTCCTGGAGTTATCACATGTATAATCTGAGTCAACATGTTGTGGTCTTTAGATCTCCATCTATCCTAAGGTGGCTAGATGTATCGCTTTTGGGAGGACATTAGCCACTTTTGATAATTTTTTCCTGCGACCCGCTCTGCCCTCCAATGGTAAAGTAAAATGACATTGACTGAAATATTTTCTGTTTTTCCGTATGATTAATAGTTAATAGTTTGCTTTGCTTTGATAGTAGCTGAACAAATTTATCAAAGGCTTTCTATCATCAATGTAGAATTTTGTTGCCATATTAAGGGAATAATCAAAAAATCAAATCTTCGATTGTAGTTAAGAACCTATCCACAAAAAAAAATGTTTATCCTATCATAAATTGTCGATCTAATAACCCAATTAAAATTGCGTTGATAAATCTGATGTACCTACCTATAATTTTTATACCCCCCACATTTAACTATTTTTTATTTTATTTATTATTTTATTATTATATATTATTTAATTTCGAGCCTCACCATGGGGATCTCGGTTATTCGTGGAGATAGAGCCCATGTTTAAATTTGGCAAAGTTTCGTATTTTTGTGTTGGTCAATTATCTGAAAGGAGATTCTTTTATCATTTTTCATTTTGAAGAAATGTAGCTAGACATTTGAAACAAAAACATTCTGGAGCTACTTTTTAACAAGGAATGCAGTGTCATTTTTTAATTAGAAATAACATCAAAGATTAGGACGTAACCATGACCAAACTTATGGGCGCCATGTTGTATTTTGGCATTTTCCGATAGTCGTGTCTTTTCTCATTTCCGCAATGTATAACATGTTAGCATTACTTTTTAAAATAATGGTGTAATAATCAAAAAACCTTCAGGTACCTCACTTCAGGTATCACGCTTTTCGTTATTGGTAAACGGCATTTTACATCCACAATCAACCACAATTAAATTTTATTTGGTTAAATGGCAAACCTAACGCTGAGCGCGCCGCTTGATCCAAGTGCATTCTGTTGACGTTGCTTGCCAACGAGTCCGGCGGTCTGTAACCAAGCTCCAGTTAGGTACCTGAAGGTTTTTTGATTATTACACCATTATTTTAAAAAGTAATGGTAAGATGTTATACATTGCGGAAATGAGAAAAGACACGACTATCGGAAAATGCCAAAATTCAACATGGCGCCCATAAGAAAAACAAAAGTTGGCCATGGTTACGCCGCCATCTTTGATGTTATTTCAAATTAAAAAATAACACTGCATTCCTTGTTAAAAAGTAGCTTTGTTGAATGTTTTTGTTTCAAATGTCTAGCTACGTTTGGATTTGAATAAAAAATTAAAAACGATATCTTAACGATACAGTTTTTTGCGGATATCTTAAAAGTGAAAAATGATAGCTAAAATTTCTTTTCAGATAATTGATCAGCACAAAAATACGAAACTTTGCCAAATTTAAACATAGAGATCCCCACGATGAGCCTCGAAATTGAATCACCCGGTATATATATATGGATTTCATCAGAATTGAAAAATGAATCGATTTAGCTATGTCCGTCTGTCTGTCTGTCCGTCTGTGTACAAGATAACTGCCGTAATTTTGAAGTAATTGATCTGAAATTTGGTTTACAAGCTTATCTCTTAAAAAGTAGGGACAAGTGCGTGAATGGGCAAAATCGGTTCACTTGTTTTTTTCTTAAATATTTTACGGTGGGGGTATTTTAACTTCAGCACGGCTGAAGATAATTTTCTTACTAGTTATTAATGGAAAAGTATTAATTGATATCAGTACTGTTTTCACAGGTACTGTTTACGCAGAATCTTACTACAATACTAATCTGATTGCAGATTTGTATTTATACACCAAATTATAGAATACACAATTCTCTGTCTAATGGTAGATGTTTGATATTTTGTCATTTCTGACAAATCTGTAACGTAATCTAAAGCAGAACTTACCAATTCTTGCATTTTATACGGGCTACACAGGACAACATTTAATTGATCTAAACAACAACTTCCTGTGTGGACATTTGGTATCCAACTGTGGGTCTGCATAACGCCAAGCAATTTCAGCATCATTCAAAGCTTCGAAAACAAGGTGCTCAGAATTTTGTGGGTGCACTTTGATATATTAGAAACAGCAATCTCTACAGGGACCTTGAGATGGAATTAGTAACCAACAAAATTGAAATGTTTGCGAATAATTATCAGAATAGACTTCTTCAGCACACGAATCTCGAGGCAATCAAACTCAACAACAATATTGACGTAGTGCGAGGAGTTGAAGACCACGTCCACGAACTCCAACCCGTGCTGCAAGAAGTCATAGTCCTGCAGAAAGTCATCAAATTTCCAGTTGGTTGATTAGTAGTTGACAGCTGTTAAATTTAGACTAGAAACTGGGAAATAAGCTATCAATAAGCAAGGAAGGTGCCATATTGAGGAGGTGTTTTTGATAAGAGAAGTACCAGTAAAAGCAACAGGACAACAGGAAGAGTTTTTCATTTTGTCATTCTTTATTAGGTTTATTTCTTTGCTTATTTTAGGGCCGTTTCTATAATATAATATAACTTCTGAACGTATAATAGTGTATTCCACAATTCGTGGACAGATTCAAGTACTTTAACCACGATATTATCTAATCCATTTTATAGTCACGGTCGGACGTACGCTATTATAATAAATGTCCATCCCGTTTGTTATTGCCATCTACCTCTAGGCGAGTTCCTTTATAGACTACCGGTCTCGTTCTTCGTCGTTGTCGTCGCAGTCGCATAACCCGATTTTCATTTGTAATTGATAGTTTAATACCCCATTATAAATACTTGTCCGACATCCGTGTGCCATTATCACTCTATATTCGAGTGGTCTAACACTCTCCACTCCACACGACTTATATATTTTACGAGTGGATGCGACACCTCGGGACGCCACTGGATTATACGACACAAATCCGACACGTGCGACCATAACTGTGCCTCGGCATAAACCTATGTCTTTATTGCTCCGCTTCGCTTTGATATTATTTCTACGTCACCTATAATTCTTCCTCCAGATTTGCCGGCCTCCATGCTTGAAATTTATCGTGTTTTCGTTCGGCCTTTCAAAATATTTGTACTTCGGTTTGAGGTGCATCGAATATATCAACGTGGAATCATTTCAAAATGATGTTTTAGCTGCTTTGTAATTTATGATTAAAGTATTTTGATCATCAAAGGTTGAATAGTAAAGTACATTACAACTTTTTGAAAAGTACTGCTTACACTCTAGACCAGCGTTTCTCAACCATTTTTATCCTTGAAATAGAGTTGCAAACTGAGAAACCCTACTAGAAAAATAGAAATGTGAAATGTGTACTTTTGCCGTAAAATTTCAAAAATATCCTGTAAAATCACTGTTATGGTGCTGTAATTTTATCATCACAAGGACGTGTTGTAAAAATACAGCAATATAAACTGTATCACATAACCAGCAATGTTGCAGTAGAAAAACAACCCAAATTATAGCAAACAAAAACAGTTTTGCAGTAATCTATTACATATAATTTACGTAAATTTTACAATATTACCGTCCCTTTCATGGCATTTTTGCTGTAGTTTTAGTACATTTAATTTCTGTAACATTTTGCAATATGAATTTATTTTAGTTTTTCAGTTCCTTAAAGTGCAGTTCATTTAAATATTAATAAAAGGAAGAAAAGAGAAAACTAAAGAAGTAAAAGAAAACAAGATACAGCATCTTTCAAGAAATAAATAAAATGCGGAAAAACACATGATAATAAAATGCTTTTTTTGTTACTTTTACACCCTAATTTCATCTACAGATAATTTTATTTTTGTTAACTAATGAGTTTGCTACTATATACAATTTATAAATCAAGGCAAGAATTAAATGTACTATCAAATTTGAATTAAAAATGTGAAATACATTTTAATTATTTTGCCTAAGATTTTATTAAAACTTCTCAGGGAATATGTTGAGCATTTGCTGTAAATGTAAATAACACTGAAACAAAATAATTAATCTCCGCGTTATACCGCATTTTTTGTAACCTAGTTTTAATATTTTAATACCACAGGGTTAACAATATATCAGAAATGATCTTTATTTTATAATTTCTTTTGTTTATTAAAATTACTTTGATTATTATGTAATTTTGAATTTCACTTCATAGTTTCCTGTCAACTTTTGGGGAAGCAAAGCATTTTTCATATGAATGGTATGGTCGAATCACTATCAGTAGAGCGCTGTGTATTTGCTGTATTCTCTCTCTCAGATATATAGAGACATACGAGTAACGAGATAGTCTGTCCCTCACAGACCTCTACTAATACTGATTAGTAGGGCAACCAAATGTAAGCAGTTGCATATTTTTTTCCATACGATTGACAAAAAAATAGACCTGGTAGAAATCCGTTTCAGAGAAAATCACACATTTTGAGCTCTATTTGTTAGGGCATATTTTTGCATATTTTGCCATTAAATGCTTAAAATGTTTATTTGAACATAAAAGCATATATTACTACATATTTGCCAGCTTTTTTGCGTTTTGCAGTAATAAGGCCTGCAGGTCGCGTAGATCTGTTGACCGCTGAAATCGGTAGCCATAGCACAGAATAGAAAACAACCAGAATATCTACTGCACGTTTGATATATGTTGACCAAATTGGTCGACTTCGCGCCATGTTCTCGTGTAGATGTATCAGGGCCGGCTTAAGGCACACGTTCCCTACTTCGCATCATATATATCGGATTTATTTTTGTAATACAGTAAACTTTCCGTTCCGTACGATGCGGACAGGTGGACGCACGTACCTTAGAAACAACGTAAAATCTGATACATAGATGCAAACTAGTGAACATATGTAGCTTTAAAAAAATATAGCGAATCGCCAAGGGGTGAGTATGGCTCTACGGGTTTCAGACTTAAACACAATTGAACAAGTGCGGCATTAGACAGTGACTGAAATAGAACTATTCTTTCTCGCGGTAAAATTGAAATTTGAAATCTCTAAATTGAGGTGATCGTCGGTAGGTGTAGAGAGGACGTTTTCCATGTACAAAGGTGTACTAAAGTCAAACCGGCAAAATTTTTTATTTTAAAACTTGCATCATATTATTATTATATTATTATTTATTTACTCATTCTTTAGGGCATATTTTCAGTTTTTTAGAGCATATTTTCATGTTTATAGGGCATATTATAAGCGCTTAAAACAGTTTTTAGAGCTAATTTTTGGTTGCCCTACTGATTAGACTTTATCACACAATTTCTTTTACAGAAGCTCAGAACTTATTTGGAGATAAGTTAGTAAACTCAACTGGAATGTAAGATCAAATTTCCAGGATGAGCAGAATGAGTCAAATTATTAATTCACTTGGGTTAAAAGTGAAAAATATTGCAACAAATATTGTTAGAGTTTGACCAATGATTGTGCTAGCGCCATTGTTGTTTTTTAAAAAGTTGATTTGCTTAATATTATGTTAAGGGGATCCAGTGTCTAGATAAATACTATTTTTTACAATTGGCAGTAAAACTTGGAGCTATGAGCACTTTAAAGACAAATATTAATTAATAGTATTATAATTAGTGATTCAACCGTTTGAAATTGTTGGAAATTGCTGAGTTGGGAAGCACGCAACACCAGTAACAAATGACAATCTCATCAGACATTTTAAATACTCGTGGTTCAGATTCTTTTATGGATGACCCATTACTGTACAAGAGTAATATTACTAAGACATTCCTGAGTCATTACTTATGACCTATAATAAATTATCCTGATAAAAACAGTCCAGTCATTTTCAGTAGAAAACAACATGAGTGGTCTAATTCCAACTCAAACAATAACGCACTGCAAATTCCCTGAAAATTGCTTCATTCGCAAAAGGCTACCTTACTTACTACTAATACGCCTAAATCTTTCATTTTTCTTGAAAGTTAGGTCAAACAATGATAAAACTGTTACTGTTACGTATCTTCCCAAGATCTTCTTCCCCAACAGACTACACAAAACGAGTAAGTGAGACGAGCGTTCTCGACTAAATATTTGGACTCGTCGCCGAGAAATATTTAGATTCATCACAAAGTGTGTATACCTGCCTTATTAGCCGCGCTCCGTCTTTGTACGGACACCGGATGTCTCGGCGTTCGGCCGAGATGCGACTGACAAACGTACCCATCGTTTATCATCATAAAGGAGAATCATCAAAAGACACGGGCACCGTGCTGCCCTTACGCGAACTAAAAATGTTATCGACGGAAGCGTCTGACAAATACTTGCTTAATTATTTTCCGCGAGGACATATTGATGTCATCTTTCTTTTGTGAGCGGCACGCTTTGCTCTGCCGCTTACTGCTCGGGCAGATGGTAGGACAAGCACTGAACCATTAGATTTTAAAGTAAGTAGGATCTATTTAATCTTCTCTCAACTGTAGAAACTGACTCATCAATGGATTGCGAAACAGCACTGATAAGAAAATTAAAAGAAACGATTCAGAAAGAAAATATGTAATTCACATTACCTTAATATCGAGCAACAGAATCTGATTTCATTATGATGTATTCATAAGCTATGAAATTTACAACTGGATAAATTTAGACGCAAAATGATTGTGCATCATAAATAAAACGCTTGTCTATAAAAGTACCAATAGATTCAGAAAAATGTCCTCAACATCATATCAAAATTACTATTATAGAAATTATTTGAAATAAATGAAACATATTGTCCACCTATGTTTGCTTGAATATCTCAGAAAGTATTAAGCTTAGCAGAACAAATTGTACACCATAAGACGAAGGACGAAACATACTGACAGATTGTAAGCTTGGGAGAAGGTTATAAACGGGTTTTTACTTTTCAGAACCGAGATATCATGTCAATATCTATTCTGTCAAGAAATAAAGAAGTTTTTTGATGACTTGACAGAATAGATATTAACATAATAACTCGGTTCTGTAAATACATTTCTTAATCTACTCCCACAATTTTTCAATATTCTTGTTTGTTATTTGTTAATCATGTACCCTTACGTCTTTAATATACTGTATAATTTGTTATAATTTGTTCTGCTAAGCTTTAATATTTCGGAGATATTTATGCTAACATAGGTGGATAACATTTCATAACGAATTCTTTTATCACTAATACATTCAGTAAACATTTCAACAAGATTCAAGACATTTTTCTGAACCTATTGGTATTTTTTCATAGTCGGGCGTTTGACTAGATTAGGAGATCTATGCTGGGGTGGGAATGCCTACTCTATGGCGTGACAGAGTTTGTACATTCCTTATACAGGATGGACTGTAATGCGCCTGTGTAGTCTGGGCCAGGAACCCGAAAAATGTGGCCCAAATTCGTCGTCTTCTTGGGCTACTGTAAAAAATGAATTAAACATCTTGACAACAGATTCTTGGGGTCACTGATACTGATATGTACAAAGTTTCTTTAAATTGAAATTGGCGGCATCAATGTGGCAACAAAAAAAGTTAAATTCTGTAGGATTCGCACGAAACTCACTTCCTGTGATATCTAAAGCTAACCAAATCTGATTAAATATTCAGAATTCAAAATAACGGAGTAAATGTGGAGACCCAAAATGAAAAAATCATGGATCCGCATGAAACTTATTTTGATAAAAATATTTAAAGCTATAGTACAATGGAAATGACGTATTCAATAAAGCGACCCAAAATCTACAAACTTTCAGATTCACATTACACTTATGTATTTCCTGCGATATTTGAGGATATTTAATTCGAAATCTGATATCTGACTTGCCAAATTCAAAAGTGCAGATTAAATGGCGACCCAAAAACTAAAAACTGTCGGATGCACTTGAAACTTATTTCCTGCAAGATTTGAAGCTGCTGATTCCTAATATGATGTCAGATTTTCTGTCAATTTCAGAGGCGGATAAATCGAACTTCCTGTCGATGAGGAAGTAAAGCTGTAGGTCCCTGTAAGGTAAAGTAAGTTATTGATGTTTTTGTCCAAAACGATACAATTTCGAGCAATAGTACCTATGTTAGTACTTTCTTGTGTGAGAAAAAGATATAGATATATAGATTAATAGATTCCATAGATTCCAACTAGAATTATGAATAGCCTATATACAAATGAAATGTTCCATGTTATTAAACTGAAATAAATACTTGCTTATTTCATCATATGCCGTGAAGAAAGACGATGATTTTTTCTTAAACTGCTGTTATAAATCAAAGCATGAACGTCTTAGTACTTGCCTTAAAATTTAGTATGGAATACAAAATTGTGCGAAAACATAATCAACCTTATGGAACACCCTGTATATCTTAACATAGTTTTGAAGTGTTCGCATATCTGTTTTATAATATCTTCATCAGCAGAGGTATACAATCTTCTGAGACGGTGTAGGAGTTTTAGAAAACTCTATTTGTATGACAGAATTATTATTTCCTGAACAATCAACGCACAAATTTAAGATTATTCTCAGGTTCATATAAGCCCCAGTAGCATAATATTTGATCAAAGGTCATAAAATTTTCAGGACTACTGCTTATCTGCATAATAGTACCAACCACAATACCATTTAATTCCTTTTGCCCACAGTTTTCAGTGTCCTGGTCCATACTGCTTTGTTGTAATGTTAGTTGCATTTTAACCGTAACGGCTGATGGTCAGTCGCGAAGTCGAGATTCTGCCCTGATCTTTGCTTACATCAGAATTTTCCCTATTATACAGTGGTCGTGCTTATACTAATACATTTATCAAAACAAAATTGTACTCCTTATCAATTGTTTTGATGAGTTTATTCAAAATTAGTTTCCATTATCTAGGGAGGAATCTCCAGACAGAACTGTCGTTTGCCATTTCGAGCTAAAAAATTCATTCTTATATATGCCAACGTTCGGCGAAGTTATGTTTGCGGATCACCCTCATACAAACGTTAGTATTAATAAATTGCCGAGTCGCTACCATTAGAGGCACCGTGCCCAGGTAATTGCATTTTATGTTGGCAATAAATAACCGCGCCAGTGACAAGTCTATGCACCATTAAGAATCACCTCTCCACCACCAGGGTCTGAGCAGCAAGAGTATCGAACAGAAGTCGCACAGACGACCGCGACAGTCGCGCACAACGTTCAATTCATTAATTAAACAAAGAGCAAGTCGGCGACGAACACGCCTTACTGCAAAACGTCACTTTAACCAGCGGTAGACGATTAATATTTGCATATTAATTGATACGTTTGCTGAGCAATATGTAGGATTGTGTGTCTAACATTATGATGGTAGTACCTTTTTATGGTAAATCTGTTATTTCATATTTACATTTACACGTGTTTCAATCTTTTTAATTACTGCTTGGACGGAATCGGTATATAGATGGAACATTAAATATTCGAACATGGTAATTAAAACTGTTTTTGGTCATATTTCACCAACAAGAGTTTAATAGTTAACGCTTGGATAGTTGGATAGGAGTCAGTGGAATTGGTGCAGTCCGTTGATTTCATTAGCGGTTGTAGTTATCCAACCGATAATAATTTATCTCTTAAGTAAGTACGTAGGCTTTCACGGCCAGAATCATTTAGAAAATAAACTGCTTCCGGGTTATGCCGTGTGTCAATATTTGGAAATGCTATTACAAATGCAGAATTTACAAATATTGACACACTGCATAGACCGGAAGCACTTTATTTTCTAAATGTAGGTATGTCTTCTTGGTGTAATCCGACCTTATAAGAATTACTTAGCGGTGTCCTCCGCGGTGTCCTAGGTATTTGCCCTATACTTATTTATTGGCTGTAGGAATTGAAAGGCATATGTGTGTTGTTTTACATCAGTTTTAATTCAAAAGTTCTTTACTTGCTCGGCGGGTCGAGTTACGATGACAGTGTTATCGTCCAACCTTCCACGAAGTTGTCCGATGAAGTGAGGCCCAAGAAGCTGGCAAAAATTATTTTTCTCACCTAAAAGGGCTCTAGAGCTTTTGTTTTATTTATGTTAACATTATTGTTAAAACTAAGTATATTAAAGTCAATATCTTAATTAAGCCAAGAAAATAGTTCAAAACAGAAAAAGACTATTCAAAATTATAGTCACTTATAGACACCTTTTGTAAATTACTTACTGCTAGAATGTTTGTCGTCACTAATTTTTTGTAATTTTATTTCCATCACCTTGACTTTATGTAATATTTACAAAAATACATACCTACATACTAAATGTACACAGTGATCTAAAATTATTGTGGACAGGTTGAATTTCCCGCCAATTTTAATAATTGTGATGTTGGCAACGGTTGCAAATGACAGCTGTTATTTTGGTCCAGTGGCGTAGGTCTTCTTTTTTGTAAAGGGATTTATTCTCTGATTATAATTAGGTTTATTAAATTGAAACTATTAATTGAATTAATTAATTATTATTTTACTTTTACAAAGACTCTTCAAGTACCCAATAACAAATTAATTGAGAAAAAAGATTAAATATCGTCGCAGAGGAACGTAACCCTTACTAACGAGTTCACTATGGTATCTGACAGTGATCATAACATGTATCATGTACACATACCATCTTACTAACATTAAAACTGTGGCGGGAAATTCAACCTGTCCTCAATAATTTTAGATCACCCGTTACATACTAATGTGTGTCGTCTCTAAGTTATGTAATAAATATTTTTATTTA
Organism: Aphodius sticticus; assembly: GCA_963966075.1. Classification (NCBI taxonomy): domain Eukaryota; kingdom Metazoa; phylum Arthropoda; class Insecta; order Coleoptera; family Scarabaeidae; genus Aphodius; species Aphodius sticticus. The sequence goes on from OZ014506.1 coordinate 15,552,334, forward strand.
CGACTCACATATAATTAGTTCATTACATAGGTATCTACGACTATATAATCCCAATCATGATGCACACCAATTATTATAATGACACTAGCGTTCTTTAATAATGACAGTTCGTTCAAATAATGACTTCATTATTTGAACGAACTGTCAAACATCGTTATACAACGCTAGTGCAAAGTCTGTCAAAACCTACGTGGATGACTGTTGTGTGACAGTTCGCCTCGCCATCATTGACAAATACATTTAAAATATTTGATATAGAATGGAATTTATGAGTCGTAGATAAAGCGTCGCATTCGATTCGCACACAACGGATATAAATCGCTCGCATATTTACACAAACTTCATGCTCGCGATTTATATCCTTAGTTATGTGCTCGTCAAATAATATACTATTGGCTCTGTTATGTTCCTAAAATGGATTCAACTTTTAATTTTTAAAACCAATTGAGGTGGAATTTGAATGGTTGCATAAGTCAATATTCTATCTTGAAACGGGATAAATACGATCGATAATTTTTCCCTTTTAAGACGTGATAGTAGAGGCTATTAAGAACCTACTAAACCAAAAGAATTATTATTAGTATTATTTCAAATTGGTCTCAAAATAAACCTTGTTATAGCAGTAAGCAGAACTAACGTGAAATCTCGCCTACTATACCGGGTAACCCACGCCATAGGTACTCCCGTTTATTCGTGTTGCATTGCCTTGGTGATAAAAATTGACGATCGATATGTTTTTGTTCAGAATGTCATCCTGATTGAAAATATGACACAATGATATAGGGTGCCACTTAAAATTGCCATGATGACGTCATTTCCGGAAAAGCCGGAAGTCATATTAACCTCAAGAGTATGTCAAAGAATGGCATTTTTTGTCATTAACACGTTCCCAAATTTCATTCGTCTAGCTCTATAAACAAAAAAAATAACCAAGAGTACCTATGCCGTGGGTCACCCGGTATACCTGTTACTATAGGTACTATACTTAGCTAAATGGTGATTATCGGTAGAAATGTCTCATTAGAATAATAAGGTTTCCGTGTCAGAGATTGAGACGTTACAACCTTCAACTTTCAGTTTTCTTAAACACTTTGTCAATTTAAGTACCCTTGACGCTGTAACAGTGTTTCTTTATGGTGGTTCACGCTAATACGCACATTTTGACGCCGAATACGCATTCAGCACAAACGAATTTATCCGAAACGACCTAGCCAATTTCTATTCACAAGCTTACTCTCTCAACAAAAACATATTTTTAAACAGTAAACCATGAATCCGTCCTCAAAATGCTCGTGTATCTAGACCATTTTTTGTCTGAGGGGTACACTACTAGAGTTTATTTCACAAGTGGCAGTAAGCCGCTGACATAACGCGCAAACGTTCCTACGCATTGACATGTGTTAGAATGAAATAACGAAGATTGCTATTTCATTCTAACACACGTCAATGCCTATAGGAACGTTTGCGCGTTATGTCAGCGGCTTACTGCCACTTGTCGTGAAAAATACCATACAGAGAAATTCTGTCAATGTTTCAAAAACATGAAAACAAAAATCGAAGAAATTTACGTAAAAGTACAAAGTTTAAGGTTCCTATATCTAGATTGTAGAAGGTTCCTTTCAGACCATTTTGCATATTTTGCTGGCCATATTTTAGGTTAGAGTATAGGTTTGTTTCACTTCAGTAGTGTGTAGTATACAATCTATGGTTTTCTTTTTTAAAAAGTGAACTGAAATATTATATTCATAGTAGACACAACTCCCGTTCATGAACTTCTGGTATTCCTGCAATTAGAATACTTGAGTTCTTTTCAGAAATAACTGATTCAAATAATCTTCATCTAGTTTTATTTTTGGTAAGACACATTAATTTTTTTGATTGTACATTTCATCAACAGTTTCCAATTACATATTCCGTTGTAACTTCAGCCTCAAATTAGTTTGTTTTTCTTTTTGTTTTACGTACCGTTAAAGCGGTAGCTCAACTCCATACGCTTAAATATCGAACGGAGCCGGCTTTTCGAAATGAATTTACGACGTTTCGGTGCACAATGGGCTGCCGGATTCGAACGAGGAATAAATATGAAATACTAGTTTGTTGTCCGTAAAGTAAAGTCGTACTTATCGCATTATGAATACTCGCGTATATACCGTCCATACTGGACAAGGCGACCGGATCCGAAACACTAAATTATGATAATTTGGATAATATTCCTCTCTGTATAAAAGCGGGACATAAGTCTCGCCGAACTGCTTTGTCGACGCTAATCGCTATTTAAAGGAAGACATTAAGATACAAGCTTGGTAGTATCCTCTTTTCATACGAGGCATATGAGGCATTTATAAAACAAAGAGTTTGTTTGTATGCCGTTTATTCAATGTAATCTGTGGAGAATTGTATCAGTTCTTAAGTAGGTTTGAGAAAGACGGGATTAGAAGGCATAAAAAAGTGTTTTGGCGACTTTTAAGCATGTACAAATAAAACGCTAACATAAATGAATCGTATAAGAACTGTTAATATGCCACACTAAGAAAAACACTATGTGAATTTACAGCAGCAATTGTAGATTTTCCTTGCTCTGCAAGAATCAGTGCAATTTTACACTGTGCTACTAACAAAAAAAAACAGGAATATTACATCGATTTTTATATAGAACAACACATTAAATAGACACCAAGGAGATAATTTAAAAAATCTGATGTGGCCAGGCACATGACTTTATCATACTATATATAAAATTAATAGTTTAGCTGCATGAGATCCTATTTGATCGAGATCGGCTATGTCTGCAATAAAATAAAACTAGTAGAACTAGACAGAAATCTCGATTAAAGCTGCGTTCGGATATTGTACTCCGTTGACACCGGGTACACCGTCCAAATGACACTTACGTGTTAGTGGGTGTAAAAAGTGTAACGGTGTTCAATATCCGAACGCAGCCTATATTGACAGTAGTATTTTCAGAACATTAGCGTTTGACACTAGCTACTGTCATTAGAATCAAAAAATGTGACATATCCTGGCTACTTGTTTTAATGCAGTACGACCGATCTCGATGAAATAGAATTTGCTCATGCAGCTAAACTATAAATTCTACCAAAAAATTTCATATACATAAATTATAGAAAATTTCCGCTCCTTTAATTTATTATTTAACTATTTTGACGACATTACACAAATAGCGGCTCATTTACAAAATCTTTAAAAAATGCTAAGAGTACACCACCAGTGCCTTTGGACCATTTTCAACAGAAAGCTTTTCAGCTCTAAGTTCGGTTATGAAACTTCTAAATATGAAGTTTTGTCCCGATACCTTTAGTAGTTTCTCCGGAATCGTCTCCACAAAAACGGGTACACACACACACACACACACACACACACACACACACACACACACACACACACACACACACACACACACACACACACACAGACATTTTTTTGTACCTTGGTCAAAAATGTTCAGGGGACCCAAAAAGACATATTTCCGCTAAAATCTCAAAAAATTTTTTTGGCATGATTACAATACTTTACATACTGCGTATGATAAAGTAAAAAAAACATTACATATTTTGTTTTGCTCTCCAAATTTTCCTTTGCTTTACAACATAGTGTTTAAAATCACAAGACACCTTCTAATTTTACGATTCCAAGGTGTGCTTCTATACTATGTTTACTAAAAGAGTATTGTAATTGATAAAAAGTATCAAATCGTTGTAATATCACACCGATTTGTAAAAATTAATGGAATTTTGTGCTTCTATTGTAATATATACCTACAACAATGTGTGGACAATTTTACAGCCATTTTTTTCAGTGGCAGGACTAGCAGGTAATAGAGCGTTACAAGACGAAACGACAATTCAGATCTGTCGAAATTTACAAGAAGTTGCATATATGCAATTATTTATTTATTAATTAAATCGAATTTTTGACAAAAGCGTTTCATGAATATTTTGGGGGGAAAATATTTATAGTTCTTGAACACATTTATGAATTTCATTAATATAGATACAGTTACGGCTGTTGTGTATTTATACATAAAAGATCATAATTCCTTTTGGGTGAACGTGTATATAAGGAGGTATATTTTAAATCATGTTTTTGCATCCAATTGTCATCCCATTTTTTAAATTTTCAATTGATTAGTAAATTAATAAATAATAATAGTAATAATAGATTTCATTTATACGACGTAATTTTTGTTACTTTTCTACTAATATTATATTTCTTCAACTAAATTATCAAAATGGTAATTCTATTCATAAACTTGAAAACTAAAACACAAAAATAGTACAAATGTAATAAATACTATTTTGTTCTTTTATCACGTTTACACTGCCCATAGGAGCATTTTAATGTAAACCATGTTAAGCTATGATGGATACGCCGTACATTATTTCCAACCCAAATCCGCTTAAATTAACTGTTTATGAAGTATGAAACAACCAGAAGATCTATCGTTTTTTTTTTATCGAGAAGAACATATTGGCTAAACAAGTATTATAATATATATTCTCATCTCATTTCTGAAATTATGATCGTAAGATTGTATCTCATGAACTAGAATGTGCAGAAGCAGCGTTTAATAGAGTATAACGAAAGTAAATTCTCCAGAAAATCTACACATATCAACACGTACACACATTATCTACCTAATATCAATTTACGGAGAAAGCAAATACATTACAACTAAACTAAAACATCTCAAAAACCTACCAGATAACTCTATTAACTTTCTAAATAGATCATTTAAACCACAACGTGAAAAAGCATCTTTACTTCACTATCTAATCAGCTTAAGTATAAAAGTTAGAAATTATGAAAACATTAGTAGTATCCGCTTGTTCTACTTAAGTAATCAACATTTTCGCACTCAATTAACATGTTATGTACGTTTAATAGGTTGAAATGTTCGGTGTGCCAACGGTATTGTAGCGTTTACGGTAAAATATGCATCTAGAAAATATTTATGCCACAAAGTATTTGGCGTAGAGAATCAACGCGAAAATTCTTTTAATGTTATGCATAGGAAACGAGTATTTATCAAAGGGTTTGGATGTCTTCGGCTGCTTACGTCCGGGGTTTTTCCCCGAATATGCCATGTGAGTAAATATTCGCAGAAGTATGAGACTAACCTGTAGGCATGCAGCTGTCCTGTGACTATAAGAATAGTTTTCTAAATGGAAATATGCATATAATAAACATTAAGTGGTATTTATGTTGTGAACTTTTATGTTTAATAGTTGTTGTCATTATTCAATGGTGAAATGGTTCTTCGTATATTACTTGTTGACATTTTAAACGAAAAGCAATAAATATTTTTTATAAATAGTTTTATTATTATGTTTGTACGCCGGATACGGTAATTTCACAATTTAATTTGCAAATCACCTTGGATTTTTATTTCATTTGGTACAATTATTGTATTAATGTAGCAAAAAAATCACTATGGACTTCAACAAAAAAAATACAAACAGCCTGTTTTTCATACACAGGTTTATTTGATGTTTTAAACAATATCTCGCCCCATACATAGTGCTCTTATCTTTAAAACTTTATCGATTAAATTTACTACAACAAAGGTTCCATGTTTAGTTTAGTACAAACAAAATATGACATCGTTTTATGGTTCTGTATTTCAGCACCTGTAGAATATAATTACATTTAACTTTAACTTTAAAAAAAGTTAATTAGGGGTTTCTAACGGCAAAATCAAAGAAAGGGCAATGAGACATTTCCCAGATTTCCAATTACTTAATTTGTCAAAAGTGCAATAAAAAATAATAATAAATGAATCTCAAGGCAAAAATTGTGTCTTTAGAAATCGAGTGAAAAACCTCAAATATTCAAAGATAAAGGTATTTTTCTCGCCATTCTTAGTTCACAATCTTTGCCTTAAGTTTTAGATTCTACGGGAGAAAGCATACATACATGTTTTTTTTTCTGTTTTCTGGCCAAGGAAGTAAAAGCAATTTAAAGTGATAAGTTAAGTAATTGGAAAATTATTTTTCGTTTAAACTTAATTCATTTGACAGTAGCCTGCAACCCCTCGCCATATGTTTAACTAATAATTTATTTTATTAAAATTTTAGACATTTGATTATAAAAAAGTTAGATACTTGTATTAAAACAGCAATGTCAGATAACTTAGAAATTAAGCAAAAAAATTCTTTTTCATTATTATTTACAATAATATGTGTGCCTGGATATGAAAAGGGACCAGTTGACCGAAATTGAGTTATGAGTGTTTTTAGATAGAATAAGTTATGGCAAAGGTACTCCAACATTTTAAGCCGATTACCATAAAGAGAAATTGAAAAAAATATATTTAAGTTGCTGGTGCAAAAATTAAACTTTTGCGCTATGACGCTTCAAACTTTTGCAAAGTTTAAATGTTAATAACTTCCCGCATATTTGGAAGTTACGCTGACTCCAACATTTTTAGAACAATTTCGATATTAGTTTCTAGATTTTTAGTAGAATTTATTATTTCATTATTCCGTTTGGGTTTTATAGGTTTTTTAATCTATAGCGCCATTGGCCTGGGCCTACAACATGTATAGTGTAAGATACCTAGCCTCATCTCTCGAGTCTTAAGAAGACTTAAGCATTCTCGTAAGGGGTTTATGGGGTCCTCTGATTCCAAATCTTATTTATTTTTAAAATTCAAAATGGCGGATCCAATATGGCGACCAAAGATGTAATCTGGCAACCATGATAAATTAACGTGAATTTGCAACTTTTTTCATCCTATTTCCTGTTACATAATTTAGCAGCTGTCTGATTTCGACACTTATGTCAGTTAAAAACCCAAATTTGCGAGTTCAAATAAATCAGATAGTATCAAATTATTTTAAACGTTTAATGATAAGAAATAAACATAACTAGGGACACAAAACATGGAAATATAATCATAATAAATTTATATAAAAAGTGCATTTCCTAAAAACTACACAAATTTTCACAAATTTTTTTACTCACGTTATTTTTTTCGCGCATTGTCGCCGGAAATCTGTCCACATACAAAATTTCAACTCAATTGGTTAAATTTTCCAAATTTTGAATTTCTTTTCAAATTTTTGACAAGTTTCCATATTTTTTATTGATTCTTGTATTGTCACTGGAAATCCACAAGCAAATTTTTAACTTGGTTGGACACTGGGAAGTAGAAAAAATATCGAGTACAAGACTTTTTTTTTAGAAAATTTTCCAAATTCTTTTATTGCTTCATGTCATTGTAACCGGAAATCCGTCCACAGGCAAAATTTCAACTCATTTGGTCAAATTTTCCAAATATGGAAATTTTTTCAAATTTTGGAGGTTTCCATATTTTTGAAAAACTATTGCTTCTTGTATTGTCATCGGAAATCTGTCCACATGCAAAATTTTAACTTGATTGGACACTGGGAAGTAGAAATAATATCGATTACAAGATTTGCACATAACAAACAGACAAACAAACAAACAAACAAACAAACACAAAAAGTGAAGTTAATATAAGCGTAGTAATTGTCCCGGAATATTATATAACTTTGTAATTATATTTTATACAAACAAGTTTATAAACTGCTATCATACGGACATTTGTTTCTGCCACTGTATGCGGCAACACCGTAATGCGCTAGAGCGTAGCGTGATATCGACAACTGGTCCCTTTTTCGTTCGCAATAAAAACGCATTTTTTCATGCTTTTCCAACCGCAGACGGGTTTCAGACGAACACATCTGATAAAAAACACAATAAGGAGAGTAATTAGCTAATAACACAAAAATGTGTATTTTGAACCAGTTTAACTTTATTTGCGATTATCTGCGTAACTAGAAACGGACAACTGGTCCCTTTTCACATCCACGCACACATATTATGTATGTTGGAAAACTGACATTTGCTAGATAATCGTTCCGTCGAAGTTTGACCTCAGTTAGCCACTATAAGTTTATTTGAAAACAAAGATTACAGGGATACTATTTAAAACATAAAAATAAACAGATATACAAAAATGTATCGCCTTCATGAAAACAATATTTATAGCAAACTTGGTACAATGTCCACGAAGATATTTTACTTTCCCGAAATATCATGTATGAATTTGAGTTTCAAGTTTCTTGATGCACATAACCTCAAAATTAGACTCTTGCTGTTTCGTTTCTCTTTTAAAATGTTATGCTTATAATTCGTATAATTCGCCAACGCAATATTTTTACCAAATTTCATGTAGACTACCACCATGCCAGTGTATTTTTTTAAATGGATTAATGGAATTTTTTAAAGGTTTACAATAAGCCAAACTAAATCTTACAAACAAGTAAAAACACTTACTGTCGAGGAAGCTAAAGACTCAACATGAGAACAAGCAGGCTCGTTAACAATCGCAAGACAACAACCAATCGGCACGTAACAAAATTAATATTGCGTCAGACACCAAATGGTAGCAAGGTGAGGGTGAATTCACAGTAGTGAACGTGTCAAAAAGGTTTTGTTTAGCAATCTCACACAAATATCTCCGTCGGAAAACATAAAATGTCACATTTGCAAAATTCCGTTATTAAAAGTGAGGTTAGCCAGTCTAACCGTACAACCAACTACCGTACTACCATTTGATGTCTGACGCAATATTAATATTGTTACGTGCCGATTGGTTGTCTTGCGATTGTTAACGAGCCTGCTTGTTCTCATGTTGAGTCTTTAGCTTCCTCGACAGTTAGTGGTTTTACTTATTTGTACGATTTAGTTTGGCTTATTGTAAACTTTTTGTAGCGCCGACCAGATGATGGTACTAGGCGTACCGAAATCGATAGTCGCACGATTGAATAAAACTTATTAACTCCATATTACTCAAGACCTTTATTACTTAATCAAGTAATATCTGGTTACCAGTAACGTTTTAATGCATCTTCTACAAAAAATAGCAATCTGTTGTAACACAGCGAAAGAACATAGTTCTCAATCAATTTAATTAGTAACCAAGTATGGTCGGTTGATTCTGGACTAATATAATGATTGAATTGTCATCTCCTGGATACGTTCGCAAACAAATCACTTTAACTGGTTTGCTTCTTCTTTGACAATACGTGTGTGCGTGTGTGTGTGTGTGTGTGTAGTGTGTAGTCCAGTTGTGGGACGAAGTAATAAGAGTATGACAAAAACACGAGTTACTGTCTCGTACGTTTGACGGACGAGGGCGCTTCGTACGTTGTCATAAACTGCGCATTTCCAGCGCCGGCCCTCATAAATTTCTTTCCCTTTGTATGATAAAATCTTCTCTTCTCTTCTGCACTGATTCATATGACGCTCGGGTAGGCTTGGTCATTCGCATACTAATATGTAGGTACACCGAACGTTTATTGGTATAACGGAGGTTATGTTCCATGTTCTTGTATGGTACAGTATTATTTTTCTTTGCTGTGGCAAAACTGAGACTACAAACAATGATACTATATTATTTGCTACTATATTATGCAGAATTATGTTAGTACTATCTCAGGTTAACACGGCCAAGATAAGGGCAAGTAAAGGATACAAATTTGATATCACAATATCATCTTGTAAGTGACCTCTTGAGTGTTCATATTAATTTTTAAAGTACTAAGTGTTTGTTGAATTTAGCTTGGTCTGAGCACTCAGCTATATTTTCCCCTTTTTTTAGTCTATTATATAAGTGATAATAATGATAGGCTCTTTTGCAAGGCGTAGATCTCCATTACAACACATTTTTACAATAAATTGAATCAAATGTCAATAAATCTCTACACGTAGCACCTCTGATTTGCTTTGCAACGTGGGGCGTGCTTTAAAATCGCGTACATGACAACGCGGGTCCTGCGTTTGACAGTAATGAAGTAGCATCACCATAGTAGAGTAAATAGTGTTACTCATCAAAGATTTTAAGTTCAAATTTCAAGCTTTCATTTCAGCACCCCTAGGGAATTTTGTCTGATCGTTTTATTTTTTCATTATATCAAATGGGTGACCTGCTTTTAGATACCTTTTTGGATACTTCAACAAAATAACGCTCTTGTGAGATTTGAGTTTAATAGATCATTGGAAAAAATAGTGAAATATTTGTTATTTCTAGTTGTTGCTGAATAATTTCACAAACAAAAAGCTTTTTTTTTGCTTATGGAACAATTTGATAGGTCTTTTCTTTTTTTAAGTTGTCCGAATATGGTATTTTTATTTAATAATTTACCGAGTTGAGTCACACAACCAGAGTATGATATGAAAGCGCCTCAACTATACACAGAGCGTTGCTTAGCAATGACAGCTATATTGACATCAAATTGTCGAAACTAGCTGCAGAAAGACAAAGACAAAACGTCAGTCGACTCTGCTGGAACAGGAATCGCACGCGGCGCTCTGTTATGGCGATATAACCGTGATTATGTGTCTCTTCGATAAAAGTTGATCGAAAAATAGTCGATCTGCTGCATAATTTTCAAAAATTAGCGTCTGTTAAAGGTGACAATAACACTATGATGGCAGCACTGGATAAAATAACATCACAACGCGGCCTCTCAAACCAAACGCCAAAGTACCGCGCAGCTAACCTATCACGAAAACAACAGTGAAGTAAATTAATAGATATGTTTAGTTTTTCCTTTAAAATTGGCCGTTTGCTTTTAGGATGATTATCGTAGGTCGTGTACAGCTTGAGATGTTGCCTGTCAGATGGCACCGCTAGAGATTTCTACTACTAGCGCCTCTAGCGGACGTAAAATGTCAGGACATAAGCTATATTATTATTGAAAACAATACAAAACTTTGTTTGAACACTATGAGAATTTACAACGTTAGACAAGTTACAATAGGGTGTGGCAATGATACACACAGAAAAGTGATCTCTCGAACGAAGAGAGAATTACTCGGATGAAGTAGTTGGTAGGTTCGTATATACGCGAGAGATTATTGACTTCAACCAAAAAATTATATTTCTTGGAATAATTACTAGATATAAGAAAGTTGTTACTTTGGTGAAGGAAATAAACAGTCTTCAATGAACTGTATATTTTTATTCCCGGTAAATATTTTTAGCTACTTAATGTAAGAATTTTAAAGATTTGGCACATTTACGTTTTCTATTGCTAATCAACAAGATAGGTATGTTATATTTACTTACTCGTTCTAACCTGTTGCGTGCCTTACATCAAATTATTCCGTGTTGAAACGTTTATTGTACACTAATCACAATGCACGTCCCCTACGGGCACTTCGCTGTTGTTTTCGTACTAGATTTCGCTAGAAATCACGATGCGCATATTTATTCCAGAGAAAGGGATTACTTGAAAGAAGTGAGAATCACTTCAGTTAAATTGGTGGGTTTTTATTCAGTAAACAATACTTACTTATATTAAATGTCTTATATTTTCTTGGATCAAGTAACTACGCACTTGGATGGATTTACTATTACTTCGTTGGAGCAATTGACATTTTTGGGATGAAAAATTCAATTACTTCTTTCAATACAATATTGGTTCTTATAAAGAAAGAATTTATTTGTCGACAGCATTTATCTGAAAAATTATTTTACTTAGATTGAGTATGTGGCATTTCTTGTATGTACCTAACTTTCTACATCCAAGTAAATATGCAATCTAGTAAATAAATCCAAGTAATTATGTTTTCTCGTTCCAAATAATCACTTTTCTGCGTGTAGAATCGACGTATTCTACACATTTTTATGTCTATTGAATAAACAGTTTATTTATTATTTATTTTATATATTTAATCAAGCAAGAAGAAAGAACCCTACCGGGGCTCTGAATATGGTCCTTAACAAGATTTTGCTGCAAAGCGTGATTACTCACTGGGAACCAAATACAGAAATGCTTGTTTTAAGCAATTGTTTAACCGTTGAATTCCTTATGAATATAACATCAATATGGATCAAGAGTAACTACTATTTTAACTTTAAACTCCACCTACCCATTACGCGTGAAGTGAACAAATCTTTCGCCGTTAAAACTCCTTTAACATAGCCGAATACAAGACGAAACACGCCATTTACTCCACGACGGCGGCACTTGAACGCTGGAAGTAATAAAGACATGTACCAAAGATTCCCGAAATCCTCTGATAGCTCGTGTGACATATCCAGGGCTAAGCGTCGGCGGCGTCGCGGCGTAGGTGTACGTGCGACCGCCGACGCCGATCTTCGAAGCGATCCTGGACCAGTGCTTGACTTTGCCGGGGGCGCAAATGCAAATTGCGCGAGTTAGGATGCCTAATAGAGTTAATCTTGTCGTTTATGTTCAACACTCACGTGGGATAATTAGCAGCGACGCAGATCTTTGCACAAAGCGTCGCGGCGCCCGCCGCGCCCGCCTATTGAATCCCGGTGTTCGGGCGTTCTAATTACGGGACCCGCAAGCGACGCCGGCAAAATTAAACTTTCATCAGCCATTACCATATGAGATGGCTCTAATTAAGGTGAAGTGGAGATGCCATTGTATCCCGCCGACGAAGACGGCAGTCCAAAGAGGGGAGGAAGTACTACGTGCTATCGTCTATGGGATGTCTGAAGCCTATGTGTCTCGAACGATACCTAATAGTTGAAATCTATTTTGAGTAAACACTAGTGTACCTACTAGACCAGGCAATAGAGATTTTTGCGTGACAAAAATACTAGCAGGAAGCCGACGATCCCAGGTCACGTGGAACAGTCCGTAGATGTATTGTGATGTGTTTCCTAGGCGCAAAAAATACTTCCTACTCAAAAAATCGCTTGTAAAAACTGAACCGATGGAGCAATCTTAAAGCTTTCAACAGAAAATTGTAGAAAATGAAAAGACGAAAAACATTAACCCTGCACGGACTCGACTGTATGAATATTAACGGAGGAAATTCGGAAAAACCGGAAAAAACAGACGAAATAAGTCAGTAATTTGATCGCAGAAACAAGACTATGTGCGCGACACCAAAAGAGTAGTAATTTAACTCGCCTGAAGGCGGCTGAAAAACTATAGAATAGTATTTGCAAGTTACGGATATTACCCACTGTAATGACGAAATACTCGAATCGTGTTGACCATTTAATTCCCTTGAGTACTTACTAGAATGATTTGTAGATCATTCGAGTGAGTAAGTCGAAGATTTCAGTTGTACTAAAGATTTTCTCTCGTCTTTGGATTGTATTGCAAAAATCAATCAAGTTAATTAATATTAAACACAAATAAATCTATCGAAAACTCCTATTCAGTTTACATACAAAAACCTATTATCCACAAAGTTTTCCTAATTTGGAACTTTTTGAGAAGTACATATGATGGTATGAAACATGGTGAAAATTTGTAAATGATTTTTATTATACGCTACAGTACTTATTTTATCAACATATATTTTGACGCTAAAGGGCCATTCCGCTGGGATATGTCACACCCGTCACGCCCGTTTAAAGACCATAAATAAGCAATGGGCGCGTTATGTGTGCGTATGCATCCCTTTGTGCGTATGCATCCCTCAGGGTAACACGATGGTCCCGATAGACCGCACGAAATTGTTAAGCCGAAGTTGCGCTGAATAATTTGATAAAAAATTAAATTTTGAGAGTTTTTAAGGTATTAATCAGAACCTGACGTTTTCGGGTTACATATTTACGTGTTACAATGTTTTACGCATTTTATTTATGATACTAGGTTATATGATATTATGTCTGTACTTTTTGATTTAAACAAGTTTATCTGGCTATCACTTGTTTGAATCAGATCTTAGTTTGAAAGGGTTCTATGATCAGAATGCTACATTTTCACTTAATTGAAAATAATATTTAGAGGTTACTACCAGCTCAAAATAAATAATTTAATAATAGGTTAAAGTTATATTTATTAAAAAAACAAATATGTTTATGTTTGTTAATATGAATGACCATAGTTTTTGACGCGAAAACATACACACCATAATAATTCTGACTAATGAAGATATCATTTTTACGTTAGACATATAACAACGGAAGTTGGATCGTCAACATAAAACAATTTAAAACTAAAATGTAATCCAAACAAGTTTGATGTATCATTCGATTAAAGAAAAATGACTTCAAGACTATCATTGCTTTTGTAAACAATGAAAAATATGACAATGGTTTAAAATAATGTTTGTCAAAATATTTGTAAAATTTCAAAAGATTTGGTTAGATACTTGATTAACAAAAATAGATGGACCTGGTCTATTAAAGATGTAGGTACTCGTGACGATTTTTTTGAAAGGTGCACTAGTATATGTAAATTGTGCAATATTGGTATACACAATAAATGCAATCGTTCCCACTGCAGTTTATTTTTACTTCTGATCAGAATCTCCGAAAGTAAACACGGCCATTTGTGCTAACAAAAATTTGTTTCAAAGAAATGTTTTGTTATTCTCATTTCACAGTGATTGGTAAGTCTATTAATAAGGTTCATTCATTCAAGAAAAAGTACTTCGTACTTAAGAAATGACAAAATATGTAGGTACTCTACGGTATTCTAAAACTTATTTAGAAACTTTTTATAAACTTCATAATTTTTCAAATTCCATTAAAAAACAGTTTGAAAAAACTTTGAAGCTTGTGATGCCAAACATGATCTGCAGGTGAAAAATGTATTATTTTATTTTATTTTTTATGTATTATTTTTCTCCAGAGTAATCCTTTGTTCTATAACCAAAAGTATCTCTATAAGCATTTCCTATACAAATATGTATTGTGAACAAATTGAATTTGACAGATTTTAGTTACCTACTATTGTTCATTTTAAAAGAATCAGCTCCAACTAACTGTTGTTATAAACACTCAAAAATAATGGCAGCGCTTTTAATGGAGGATACAAGCGATTAGGATGAATTAACATGAAAGCCAACCCTTCGCAATAGCTGAAATGACGTACCAAGAGAAGGTAATCAAAATACATCTTTCGCTGTTTTTCTCTACTCAAACATTTAATATGCATTTTAAGTCTTTATAATATCATAATGGCATAAATGATTCATCTAAATATTAATTGAAAATTAATATAAACGAATAACATACTAGAATTAGTCGGTGTACCGGCGATACTAAGGTCTCTGGTTCTAGTCCTGGTCGAAGCAGTAATTTTTAATTTAATTTGACTTAAAATTGACACCTGGATGACAACCAATATTTCATAATTCTTCAATAAATATTATGTAGATACAGTTTTCGTCAATCACCACAATAAATATTCTACTCTCAGTGATCGAGTGTTCTTTCATTAGATGATACGAATTCATTAGAAGGTAGCCTTTTATCCTTGACTATATTCGTCTTCGTCTTTTATTATATCCTAAGCACGCTCACCGTAATCACATAACATGTGCTTCAATTATATAGGATTTTTATTGCTCTCGAGAATCTATTCAACTGTTATTTTATAAATATAATCGTATTTAGGTGCTCACCTATGTACGGTTGAATAGTAGTTGCGAGACAAAACCAACCGTTTAAACGTGCCCGGTTCAATGCTTAATGGTTCGTTAATTTATTATGGGCGAATGGGCAGTGAATGGCCATTTCACCATTTATCCGTTGAATTGTGGTCGTTGCGGTACCACTGAATAGTCCCCATTCAAGCGATTTAAAGAAACCCATCATTTATGTATAATAAGTTGTCAACGAACCAAAGCGTCCTCGTTCGAATGGTATTGTGATCTGTTAATTTGGATGATAGAGATTGTATGGTGAATATGTCCATGTTTCTAGGAATATGGACATAACGTATTCTTTAGATTTAATGATAAAACAGTTCTGGGAACTGTTGAAAATATTCAAAAGTATATTTGTTTTTTTTAGGTTTCAAAAGTTTTATTTAAAAAAATTGGAATTGAAATAATTGCAGGGTTGTAGTATGGCATTTCTGTTGAGACAGTACGGTAGGGAGTCAGTATTTATGGTCAATAGTCTATTTAAATCAGGAAGACAAAATTAAGGCTCCTGGTTTACACTATGTATTACCATGGTTATAGTAGTGACATATTAAAATGTTTAAGATTATAGTTAATAGGAAAATATGTAATTAATTAAAAACCATTGAAAAATATTACTTGTCAGACTATTGCCCATTCACGAACTTGTCATTCCTTTTTAAGAGTTAAAAGCTAGTATACCAAATTTCAGATCAATTACTTCAAATACGGCACTTATCGTGTACACAGATAGGCGGACAGACGGACATAGCTAAATCGATTCGGTTTACAATGCTTTTTTTTTCTTTTTTTTATTTTGTTCAAACACACAGTGTTTGTGACATAACACCTAGTCAATGACTAATAAGTTATTTTCACTTAACCTCAACTGATAAAATAATGAGTGTTTCTACAATTTTGCCCATTGGCCCAAGTTGTTTTAGTCTGACAGTTTTTACCACTCAAGTAGACGGTTGTTTTCACCTACACTATCACTGTGAATACACTACGGGTGCTCCGCTTTTAGTCACTCCCGCACTGGTTCGAATGGTTTAGTTCTTTTCAGCCGACGCACTAGCGTACTGTTGTCTAGCAGCTGGATGGCTTCAATGTTGTCGTGGTGGAGTAGAGGATCCTCGTGCTTCTTAGCAAATTTTGATATTTCGCTAGTTACCATCTCCATGCGAAGGTCCCGATGAAGGTTGGTGTTTTTGATGTACCATGGTGCACCAACAATGGCCCTTAGAACTTTATTTTGGAACCTCTGAATGAGGTTGATATTGGACTGCTTAGTGCATCCCCATAACTGTATTCCATACACCCATACTGGCTTTAATATTTGCTTGTATAGTAGGAGCTTATTTTGCACTGACAGGGCTGACCTCCGTCCCATTAGCCAATACATTTTGCGGAATTTTAGGTCGAGTTCGTCCCGCTTTTTCTTGACATGTACTTTCCATCTAAGCTTGGCATCCAGTGTCATGCCAAGGTATTTCGCTGTATCCGCGTATGGAATATCGTTCCCATTCATGGTTACTGGAATATAGTTAACTCTCTTATTGGTGTAGTTTACATGCGTGGATTTTCCTTCATTTAGTTTGATGCGCCATTTCTTTGTCCAAAGGTTGATTTTGTTTGCAGCTATCTGTAATTTTTCAGTTGCTTCTTCGACACTGTCACTAATCGCCAAAATAGCCGTGTCGTCTGCAAATGTTGCCACTGTGCTTTCTCCGGGAACAGGAATATCATAAGTATACAGTAGGTACAAAAGTGGTCCCAATACACTTCCTTGTGGTACTCCGGCATTGATATTGCGTAGCGAGGAGTATTCGTCATCTTATTTCACCCTGAAGTGACGGTCCTTCAGATATGATTTTAACAGTTCTGTATATTCAGTAGGAAGCTGCTGTTCCAGTTTCTCAAAGAGTCCATCATGCCACACCTTATCGAAAGCCTGAGCCGCGTCTAAAAATATTGCTGAGCAAATTTTCTTTTCCTCAAGAGCCTTTTCTATAACGTCAGTAATTCGGTGTACCTGATCGATTGTTGAATGTCGAGCTCGAAAGCCGAATTGATGAGATGGAATAGTTTGATTTTTCTCAAGAATTGGGTATATTCTGTTGATAAGTAATTTCTCAAACAGTTTTGAAATGGTTGGTAATAAAGATATAGGTCTATAGGAGGTCACTTTCCAGAATGAGGGGTTTACAATGCTGATAAAAAAATCTGATGTGATCAGGCACATGACTTTATCATACTATATATAAAATTAGCAGTTTAGCTGCATTAGATTCTATTTAATCGAGATCGATCGTGTCTGCATTAAAATATAACTAGTTAGCCAGGATTTGGCAGATATATCGATTCTATTGACAGTAGATATTGTCAAAACATCAGCGTTTGACACTACTTACTGCCATTAGAAAGAAAATATCTGCCAAATCCTGGCTTACTAGTTTTATATTAATGCAGACTCGATTTTACTAAAAAATGTCGTAGACAAAAAATTATCCCTGAATTTCCTCTACTTTAATTTATTATTTAACTATTTTGACAAAATTACAAAAATAGCGGCTCATTTGCAAAATCGTTAAAAAATGCTAAGAGTAAACATCCAGTCCCTTTGGACCCCTTCGAGCCAAAAGCTTTTCAGCTCTAAGTTTGGTCATGAAACTTAAATATATAATATTAAATATATATAATAATATGAAGTTTCGGACATATTTCCGCTAAAATCTTAATTTTTTTGCACGATTACAATACTTTATCATATTGCGTATGATGAAGTAAAAATATATATACAAGTCTATACCTGCCACGCTTCCTTAAGGGTGTTACAGATGTGACAAAGTGAATATACCCTACCGCAGTAAATCTGGGAGGTATAAAAATACCACATTGTAGTGGACAAACTTTACCAAAATGATTCTAGTACCTATACGAGAAAATATACGGTTATGCTATGAAGATTCCACGTCAACCAATCGTTTGACATTAGAACATTAAAACATTTCTAATGTCATCTGACCGGTTGACGTGAAATCGCAAAAGAATTTCAATCAATTATACAAAATTAGCCTTTCATTTGGATTTTTTTTTACTTTTTTGGATTTTCTTTTCTGAGAGGACAGGCACTCTTTTTCAATGTTTTTTTTTGTTAATTAATAATTTTCCTATTAACTATAATTCTAAACATTTTACCTCGGGAACCATAAGCTACCGATTTGTGTCAGTTTCATTGACTGCATTTGAATTTTCGAATCTTCGAATTTCGAATTTAATTTGCGTAACATAATTGCTGAAGCTGATATCTGTATGAAGCCACGCTCCTTTCTGCCTCACATAGAAGTTCCGGCTTTATAAGATAACCATAATTCACATTTCCGTCATCAGATAATAAAGTGGAAACACCTTTGGGAACTCTGGACAAGTTTTCATTTTAGTTCTTATTTTGTCCACAACAAATGAATTTCACACGATACACATAAAACGGTATTTTTAAAACTAAATAAAACTGTTATTTGGATCCATATTTTAAAGACAGTTGACCTACCACTAACTTCGTTCATACATAGTCCTGCTGTTTCAGTGAACTGAAGTCAATAATAGCACCAAACAAGTATGCAAATCGTTTTGAATGTTTCGTTTACATGCGACCTAACCTATTCAGCGCCATAACGGAAAGTTATACGGTGTACAACAGTCTGCAATCCAGCGAATCACTGGCGAGTTCATCCTAGAGACAAGAAAAATTTCTCCTGGTTTTTAAATAAACAATAGATTACTTATTTATTATTATAAAACAAAGAGAAATGGTGTTTGGACAGTAGATTGCCCTTAAGTGACCAATCACTAGACTAGAACAGTATTATACAATATACATTATACATATTATACATTATTTAATTGTATAGAAAAATTTCTTTTTCCAAGTTCTATCTGTCATTTGCGTCTCCATTTCTTCACGATTTATTGCCTTGCTTTCATTATAAATAGTCTTCCTACCTCCAAATTTTTTATTATATGAATTTGAATTTCAACTCTAATTTGACATTTTCAAATTTGGCTATTATAAAATCAAACTATAGATATTTTAGCGATTAAATCTGAATTATTTTTAGGTTAAATGTATTTGTTGACCCCAAAGTCATTGACATATCACGTATTAAAACAATTTTTTCTTGACCACGACAATAAATAGTTATTTTAGGTTTTTACATCACTCCAAACATATTTCATGTTTACTTTAATTAAGAGAGTGGTTCTCCAATCGTGACAATACAAAATTCCTCGTAATGTTTACCTATACGGCCCACATCATAAAATTAAGATATTGCCGCGCCCACTGGCATATGACAAGGAACAACAAAGCGCAACCTTAAGAGTACATGTGTAAATATTACAAGTATCCTCTCGTGGGTTCGAACCAATCAAGTTAACAAGGCATCGAGTGGATTTTCGTGAACGCGCCGAGCACCGTTGAAGACTGTTTTGTGTGTGTGTCGTTCTGCCCACGCGCATCACTAATTACTTATGTATTTTGGCGTCTCCGAAAAATACACGACTAATTATTATCATGTGCGCCGACTCCTAGCTCCGCGCGGTGACTAGTGGAAACAGATGTTCCCGTAGGATAGTCGGCACTGTCGCCTCTGAAGTTTTTACGTTCTTTACAGTGACGGATTTAGCCATATTCCAACATTCTATACAAGAAGACTTAAGACTTAAGAAGTATCAAATAATTCTTATCTGTGATTGGCCAAAATATGGTGCCGTTTGATGATTTATCTTCATGTATTCTCAAGAAAATAATTCTGGAAAGAAGAAGGCATGTTTCTTTTTTTTTTGGGGATTGCTTTCAGCTTACGGATGACAAATAGAAAGCCAAAACTTGACAAAACTCTGTCACTATTTGTAATAGGAGCCAATTTACAAGTACTTGCATCATGTTGGATGTTTGGATTTCTTTGATAAGCAGTGTATACTGCTTCAAAAATAAATAACATGACTAAAACAGTCACAGATCATAACTGATTAATAGTTCAACGTTATGGTAATAATTTCTAAGCAAATTAACTCTTGACTAAGAGGAGAATTAATGATGAAACTAGTAACTATCCGGACGAAAATTTGACACTATCTGGTTGTTGGAATAGCTACTTGGATGATTCTGGTTATTAGGCTGCTCCCACATACTGTGATGTATGTGACCAATGTTGGTCATTGGTCAACTAACTTCGTTTGTTCATCTCGCCAACATGTTGACATTGATCCAGTTTTAGTTGGCTCACGTTGCGCGGAGTACACCAGTAACCTACATCAGTGGTTTCCAAACTTTTTATTGCGTACCTCATAGGGCGGACGCCAATATATGAAACAAAACGTTTAGGCAAAACAAAACCGGATAGCGATATGCCAAAACCAATGAGTGAGAGAGAAGGACTCAAAATGTGTTGATTTGTCAAACCTCCTTCACATTACAACCATTTTGAGTTTTTTTGTTCTTCTTTTGTGAGGAAGCTCGAGTAAGGCGCTTTTACGGAGATTTTTGACGAGATAGTAAAAAAATATGCTCTGTTCCATTATCTAAAACGAAAATTTAACTAGTACATACCATTATAGCTTTGAAGAAGCAATTCAATTCAAAGTTTTAGTTTTTCAGATTTTTCATAAATCAGGTGGCAAATGCCT
This sequence comes from Aphodius sticticus, assembly GCA_963966075.1. Classification (NCBI taxonomy): domain Eukaryota; kingdom Metazoa; phylum Arthropoda; class Insecta; order Coleoptera; family Scarabaeidae; genus Aphodius; species Aphodius sticticus. Next base: position 15,573,421 of record OZ014506.1, read on the forward strand.
TCTTTTTTCAATTATCGTCATGCGATGGAGTTTACCTCTAGTTTATATTTGACCGTCAACAAGGTACAAAACCGCGTTTTCTATATACATATATATATATATATATATATATATAAGTAAGTTTCTGGGGCATCTTCAGGAAGTCACTTCGGGAGTCTTTCTACCTTTTAACACGGTGGAGAAATCAGAGTAAATTTTTGTTTTTTTTTTCTTGTCAACTTGGATTTCCTTATTTTCGCATACATGCTGTGGATTTTAGAAGCATTTATTAATTCAATAAGTGCTTTGGAATAGTGGTCGATGTTGCAGTATTCTTGTCCATATTTATACGTTTATTCTTCTACTCTATTTTTCTAAACTGTATGGATATCGAAGATTAGTTTGCTTATAGCAAAAAAAACCTGTATAGTTTGTTTCTATGCGAGAAAAACATGCGAGATGGACGTTGCCTCAGTAGTTAAAGTAGGGCCGTAGTTCAATGTAGTAATAATCATTTATCCAGATTACCTGTTGCAGCCATAATTATGTTGCTTTGACTTCAACTTTGAAAATAATTAAAAATTCTGTCAGGGCATCCTTGCAGGATTGCTTGAGCTATTCTGTTCCTCATAACAATTTTATAGACGTATTTTGCATTTAATTCTATTTTTTTAAATTGAATTTTATTTTGTATTATACACTATGTCTTATGGGTGATTTTGATATTATTAGAGATAGAAAGGTTAAATGGACAAAGTAGTGCCGATGTGTATGTTCTCTGGAGAAAACAGTTAAATACATACTGATGTCAGAGATATTTTGAGTAAATAAATTACAGAAAGAAATTACATATTATGTAATAAGAAATTACATTATGTGATCATAACTTTTTTATTTGTGGTCCGATCAGTAGGCCTTTTTGCGTCTTATAGGCCGTTTTTTATTTACAATTACATTGTCAGATTAAATATGTTTGCCAACAAATTCGCTGGACAGTGGACACAAATAAAACTTCTGTTTTGCTGATGGTTTCAGCATTTGTTTGTGAGTAATTGGATATCCACAAGCCATATGTTTAATACAATCAGATACAATACTAGACTATAAATTTAATTTATTAAATTTGTTTCTTTTGTCATGGTAGTGCTTTTGTTTTCATAGCAAATTTAATGTTGCTCGGTTGTATTACTCTGCGATAAATTTATGTTAATTTACATATGTAAGATTTTTATTACAATAATTATTTGAACATATTTTTGTATGCAATTCTTCTGGAGTCGGAGTCGGTCCACGAAAAATATCTGGAGTCGGAGTTGCAGTCGAGAATTTTTTTACCGACTCCGCAGCCCTGGAAATTACCTACACACCAATTTGCAGATTCACTTTATTTATTTCTGGGGTTTGGTCAAATTTGGTGTAAAACTCCTGGGCTAATGGTGCGAGTAATAGAATTATCCGATTATTAGAAGATTCCGATTATTGAAATAATTCGAGGATTCCCATTACTATAGACGAAATAGAATAGCTACAATACCATTTATATCACAATATTATTTTTGGAATTCTACTGACAGTTTTAACATTTATGTCCCATTTATTTCAGAGTCAGCTACGATGAAGTAGGAATAGTAAATTCGTGCCAGGAGCACAGTCGACATACGTCATAGAACGAAGAGAGGAGCGTCAGCAATTCTTAACGAAAAGTTTCAACTGATCAAACAGGACGACACTTTAAAGGTACATCCATAGAGTGATTATTTAAGTAATTATAATCTTTTTTTATAATTGCAATTTTATTAACAGTAAATCTGTAAGTAAATCTGTAGGTAAGAGTTACAATCAAATGGTTATTGAAAACCCCTTGACTCCATGAGAGCCTTTGAAATTATCTTGATACGGCACTGCGCCTATGCCACGGTAGTATTTTTAGTAGCCAGTTCGAAAATAGTTAAAATAATTGTATCTGACAGCAGAGAAGCCTCGCAAAGCGGAATCGCTCTTTCCCTCTCCGTCGTCATTCCTCTTTTTTTTCGTTCATTTTTTTCAGCGATTCTAAAACGGGACCAGGGAGAGATAAAATGAGTTGGCCGTGGCGGCTCGACCGCTGTTTGACAGACGCGTCACCCGTGAAAACGGTCTCCAATTAGCCGGTTGAGATATACGCCGCTAGGCGTCGCATCGCACCGGATCTCTGAAGACGGACGCCGGCGACGACGACGCGGACGGTTGAGAGTGCGCGCCGCCGTGCCACATGGGCGACGCTAAGTGCATTTTTGAAACGCTCAATTTGAGAGCGGGCCACGAAATGAGTTATCGCCTCGGCTGCCATATGAATTACACGTAATTTATATTACTTTGCTAGTGAGTCGGGCAACTTTCTGCCGCATTTATCTTCGGACGCAGTAAACGTCGTTCGTGGAACGGCCGCGAATCAATCATGTTATTTAACTGGAATTTTCCGGGAATTTGTTGTTGACTCCTCAAACGAATTATTCGACTAGGAGCGAAATATGTGTGGATACATAATATTATGAAGCTTTGGATTATCTGACAGCACTGCAACATGTCAACAATATGCCGTGCGTATGGTTACTTTTGTTATTATTAGACATACAGTATCGTTAAATAGACAAGACTCCACTGAGAAAACAATTGAATTCCTAATAGGTTCAGAGATATTTTGAACACAAAAAACAAAAAACAGTTCTTTAATATGGTTATAACATTTTTTTTTATTTCTGGTCAGATCATGATGCCCTTTTAACATCTTACAGGCCCTTATTTGCTTATCAATTGCTTATCATTGTTTGAAAATAAGTTAAAAATTGTCCCCAATAAATTGGTCATTGGGAACAAATGAATCTTTTGTTTTTAAATAGTGTTTACTCCAAATTACATTACACATTACATTACAATTCAAATTTCAACAGAAGGAAGTTCTTCTTAACACTACAACAAATAATGATGTTACTGTCTTATTGAGTCAAACATATGTCTTGTGCCCTATTAAATTATGTACATACTCAGAAAAGAATTTTTAACCCGAATATGTATAAAACCAATATTGCGCCCATAAGAAAAGCAAAAGTTTTAATTTTTTTCCAGCGAATTCACTGAGGAAAAAGAATTCAATCATAATGTAATTGTAACTAAAAAAGTGCCTGTGTTTAACAAAAATATTTGAAATTTTGGCTAATGTGAATCTATCGTCGATAACAGAATCAAAACGTACAATAAAATGGTGGAAACCCCCTGAACCTAACACAAACATCCAACAAATCAAAAGTTAAATATGTATATTTTTTGCGGATTTGACAGTGATTAAATACAACAGAATCATTAAATATCACAGTATATACTTAGAAAATGTTAGTATGTGTACAAATTTCAAATAAACTAATATCACCAATTTGATTGTTTGTTGATAAGGAATATCAACCCGCTGTTATATCTAATTATAAAAACGATAAATTGAGAAAATTGTAAATAAAGTATAGCGACGACTGTAGTTTTATTTCAGTATGTGGGTACGCATGTGACATCTACAGACTAATGAACAAATATAAATCTGTCAGAATTTGAATTAGTTTTTTATTCTTGACGTTTTGTCGAAGTGGTACCAACCTAATATTTCTTATACAGAAATAAAACCATTTTTAATTTTTTTTAAATATATGTTTACTCAAAAAGCAGCACAAAATACGTTGTATGTCACTCCTGCCGAAAACAACATAGCGCGACTCGCTCACATGCGACGCTCCGCCTTCGGCGTCGCGCCGTATTACCACTCGTCGCGCTATTCCGTACTTTCAGCACTTGCAACATAAATAACTATTACCTACGACCGTACGTCTAAATGTCCCTTACGTCACGGACTGCTTCACTGGTATATCTCTTATAACAAACACGTGCTTTTGGTTGTGCTTATGTGTCTTTAACGCACGACATAATGTCATGACAACGCAAATGTAGATCCATATTTTCCTACTTGATTAGAATTTACCTCTTGTCACAACAGTTCAAATGCAGATCCCCATAGTAAAATAGATGTCGCGCGAATAACTAGCAATAGATAAAATACATTTTTGTTGAACTGTGAAATATACTAACCTAACTACTTCTATCGAAATAATTTCTCCGATGTAGTCTACCGGAAGTGTACCGTAGGTTCGAAATCCTAGCGTTAATACGCATTGTAGAGATATGAAATTTTTACAGTGGTTTTCTGATATAGTATTGCATATTGGAAAGTACATAAAAGTAATAAACTATTAAATAACGACATTCATTTTTTTTGGTATACATTATTATTTTATGAAAATGACTCTTCTAAGATACCTTTGACGTTAGCGTTTGTTTCATGCGTTTTTCTACGTCCTATAGCACCTGTGGTTAGTTTCCATTGCAAATAGCTTTTCTCAAAACACTAACAAAAATTTTCATTAGTGGGGTATACTTGCTCCTTAAAGTAAGTGATTGGATCTGTAATTGTCGGTCGTAGGTAAATTTATACTAGAGCTGTAACGCATATTACGTGCTCGGGAAAAATAACAAAATTTGCTCGTATGTTAACTTTCCACTCGTACGTAATATGCTAGTTGCAGCTCTTGTAATGTAATATACTATTAACTTTGAACTGCGTTTCCTTCCTGTCAAATCGAAGCTAATGTGCATGGTCAAAAAACTTGTGTGGTCACATGATTTTTCGCTCATAGCATTGAAGGTTCAAGGCTCAACCTTTCATTTGTGGCAACTAAAAGAATCGTATCAGACCTATTTGATCCAACATTACTGTCAAAACGCGAGTCCAAATTGTTATGCAACCGGTTGAACAAATAAGGCCCTACAGCAATATTTCAGAATTAAGATCAATCTATGAAACAACAAAATAATATATAAGAACTAAATACAATAAAATACCAATAACACATATAATAAATCATTATCGCCCTCATACCTGTCTATTCTTTTTGCCATCTACAAATGCAGGTAGACCTACATCTTAACGAAGATTTGGAACCCCGTCAGTGATTAGTCTAATCAATTCCAGACAAGAGAAAGAGTTTGTCGTTAAAACCCCACGCAGACCAGAGGACGTGTGGTACGAAGGAGTGATAAAAGTTTCCAGGAAACCTTTGTCATAAAGCAGTCCTGAGCAGGATTCAAACCAGAAACGTTAGGTAAATTCGCCAGCTTCCAGAATACTGTGGTTACAAAACAAAGGGAAAGACAAAAATATCACAATCTTACCAAATAATGAAACGACCAAAAGCAACACAGCTACAACGTTTATATGTTGTTGGGATTTAATCGGGAACTATAAACGTACTGACGGATTCCGGACCGTAACTGAACCGTGCCTGAACGGTAACCGGCCCGTCTAGTGTGGAGAGGCCCTAAATGTATTGAATATTGATTACTACAGGAAAATTGAAGTTAATTGCCATTGAACTTGTCACGATATCAAGAAGGGCATATAAGAATGTGAATATAACAAATAACCAGTTCTTTGCACTGATTTTAGCTTAAGTTAAGCAGGTTAAGCAAGTAAATCTAGGTAGGGATTGTTACAAAAGCTGTTGAGTGAACAAATTTGATTTCTTTAGCATTGACATTACGATATTAGTAAATGTTAAGTTTTATGATACTTCTTCGTTGCTGTGTTGGGCGGCGGTGCGGTTGGGCGGGCAGGGGGGAGCTAAAGATTAATAATGACCACTGTCTTGGCGCGCGTACGTACGTCACAATGCTTCCGATGAATCTTTCATGCGGCGAAAAACAACGTCTCGAACAGGGAGTCCGCTGATGATGTTGTCATCGACCTGTCAAGCGCGGCCAATTTAGCGATCCGCAGGCCCCTATAAGGCCTCGACCCACCAGCATAATGAAGATACCAACTTTCTTATATCAATCTATAACCGGGCGATTTACGGCTTTTTTTACCAGAGGACTGTCTGCCGGCGCGCCCCCGCCTTTTGCCCGGCCGAACTGAGCAGGCCGCGCTTCAATCTCGACTCTACGTCTTCTATATACTACTGAGAAGAAGAAACCGGGACTAGATTCTTTACAAGTGCTTTGCATTTCATAATGGAGAGGTACGGCCGTTGGTCTTTGCCAACTGAATACATCATGTAATATATAATTTAATGTGTGCAGGGAATTTTAATGACGAAGATGTTTGTTCTCCAAGGAGACAAGGAAACATTATATAGCAGTTATATAGAAAAAAGAGCAGAAGTATCTTCAGGTTTTTAAGAAGAACAACTTTTGAGCAATTGGATTTTGAACAAAACACATTATTAATTTATTTTTTGTAGATTGAATCACATCCGTCACCTATATCCATTAATTCCACAGTTTGTCAGTTGGTTATGGTCGTTTTTCGTTGTTCTGAACTGTCTGAAGGTAATTTTAACTTTGCTTGTTACTCTGTATTCTTAGCGAATTTTTCCCGAAACCTAACCCAATCCAGTGCAGACACGATGGAGCTAAAAACGGTGATAAAAGGAGTTTTGACTCTGGCAGCATTTTGGTACTGTTTGACATTTCCAACTTACTAACTTGTGATCTCGAGCTAGTGGAAGTGAGATCTCAACTTATATCAAACTACTAATGTTTTTATTTTTGTCCAAGTATAACCAATTGTACTACACTGAGACCAATTAAACAGATTGAAAAGAACTGAAACCTCAAGTAGATACAAAATGAAAAAAGTAAACAGAGGAAATTTTGACAGTTCAAGACATTCAACATAAACGAATATATTTTCAAGTTTCAAACTTTCATGTCATTGTTTCTTATTTGTAGCTTTATTTTTTGAATAACTTAATTAATTTCTTTGTAATAAGTTATTCCATATTCTTACAGTATTTTTTTCAAACGATTTGGTTTTTATTTCACAAGTTTCGACAACTTGTACCACAAGAAAGAACCACATGCGGATCGATGAATTAAACTACATTTATAGCCTTGCTTCAAACAACTGTTTCCCTTTCAAACATAGCAACTCTGTTTTACAAAAAATTATAAACAGTTCTGTCCCACCTTGACAAAATATATTATAAGTCGTTAAGTCAAAATAGCTTCAATCTGAAAAAAAAATTACCAAAATATAACATTTATCCTGCTTTTAAAGCAATAACACTATTTACAAGTTACTTTCAAATTTCAAAACCACAAAATCAGTTATGGATGAGTCTGGAGTCTACTCAGTCAAATGCTCTAATTGTGATGCTGTTTATGTTGGTTAAACCGGAAGGAAGTTGTCAAAATCAATGGGGGAACATAAATCTAGAACTTCTTCTAACATTTATCAACATAATATTTCAACAGGTCATTATATAAAATACAATGAACTCTACTTCACAAAAGCAATAAAATTTAAAAATTGGATTTAATAGAACTACTCGATATAGAAAAACATAAAAGGAACACAATAGCACTTTACTAAATGATCGACCAAATTGCTTACCTTGTAATTGACTTCATTACCACCACTGTTCTTATTGTAAATGAAAGGCTGATGATGTTGAGAAACAAAACCGGTTCCTAAGCAATTAAACAAGTATAACTAAGGAAAAGACGCATTTCATTCAGTAACTTTCATCTCTTTTTATTTAATTTTGTTTTAAACAAAAATCATCCACTTCAAATACTTGAAGGGAGAAAATATTATCCATTTAAGAAATGAATAAAACTTCTAACAAATAACGCTGAATTATAGCGTTCAGTAGTTCAGTTAAAATAGCGTCAGCTGAAAAAAATTACCAAAATTTAACATTTATCCTGCTTTTAAAGCAGTAGCACTATTTACAAGTTACTTTCAAATTTCAAAACCACAAAATCAGTTATGGATGAGTCTGGAGTCTACTCAGTCAAATGCTCTAATGTGATTCTGTTTATGTTGGTAAAATTGGAAGAAAGTTGGCAAAACTGACGGCGGAACAGAAATCTACAACTTCTTCTAACATTTATCAACATAAAATGTCAATAGGTTATTGTATAAAATACAAGGAACTCTACTTCACAAAAACAATAAAAAAAAATTAGATTTAATAGAACAACTCGATATAGAAAAACACATTGCTTACCTTGTCATTGACTTCATTACCACCACTGTTCTTATTGTAGATTTAGGCTGATGATGTTGAGAAACAAAACCGATTTCTAAGCAATTAAACAAGTATAACTAAGGAAAAGACGTCTTCATTCAGTAACTTTCATCTCTTTTTATTTAATTTTGTTTTAAACAAAAATCATCCAGTGCAGATGCTTGAAAGGAGAATATTATCCATTTAAGAAACAAATAAAAGTTCTAACAAATAACGCTGAATAATACCATTAAAACAAATATTGTCAAGCTCGGTCGTATAACGTCATGAAAATTGTGGTCACGTTATATATTGCCCGGAATGGCTTCGAACGGGTTAGCCGAAGATTCACCATGGTCAACTCGCTGCCTACCAGGCTGGTGCCTTAAAGGCAACGGCGGTGTTCTAAATCGTTGTCCTCGGCCGGTGGTCCAGACTCAGGATTTGTGCCGCCGCGGTCGCAACATGTACTTCTCTATTGTCAGCACATTCTAAACGACGATGACATTTGGACCTCCAATCGCGTTGTCTCCTCTTACTTACCTTTTATATCTGTGGATATCGTAAACATACTGGGGGTTTTGAAAAATGAAAATCAAATATAATGAACGAATCACTTTATTGCAGCTTCTTTAACACACGAACCATAATCTATAGAAATCGTCCTGGCGTTAATAATATACGTCGTCGACATACACAATTGGCCAGTTTGGGTCGGTACTCTGAACATGATATGTTACCACTTGAAGAAAGAAATATACTCGAATGAAAAAGAAAAAAACAAAACGAAAAGTATTACAGTTATCGTTTATAATAATAATTAGTACGTAAATATATATTATATAGTCGTGTGCCACGTTAATTTTTTTGATATAATTTCTCGTAATTTATTTCAGTACAATCTCTATTACTTTCCACGTTTAATTATTATCATGTATTGTATAATGTTCTTATAATGATACAATTAGTTATGACGTAATCATAATAATAATATAATAATAATAACAAAGATTCTTCTTACGCGCTACAGTCTAATTACATATACATACATATACAGGATTTATACTGCTGCGGAGGTGCAGTCTTCTTATTTGTTTAGGTTTTTTTTTTCGTTTAATATTTACAGAAAACAGAAGAAGAAACTAGGCAACGTCCTGTCGCGGCCTTGCGTAACTCAAGGAACCAAAACGGTATTATATATCACATTCACTGTACAGCACACTACTAAATAGGGGGAATCGGTGCCAACTCAACAATTATTTTCATTTTATAAGTTAAGATATCGTTCGTTATTGTCCGCACACACTAGCCGAGGTAGATCAGGGCCATAAAGACACCGGCAGTCAGGCCTTGTTCAATGCCACCGGTTTATGAGGAGTTTCCGAACCAGAAGATATCGAAGACGTCGACGACGGCGACATCCTCGACGAATTAGTGGTCAATCCAAGCGGTAACATCGGACCACCAGCACTAGAAGTCGAGGACGCAGCACTGGTCTTCAAACTGGGACTATTCTGCGCTGCCAATAACCCAGCTCCAAACTGTCGCGAATAACTCTCCAGGAGAGACACATCTGGTGACGTACTTCCTCCAGCGACGATATGCTGGGCTGATGGACCATAAAGGCTTCTGTACAATTCATGCCTTGCATATGGCGAAGTGTGTATGCTTGGAGGAGGCAGTCGACTACTCAAAGGCGGCACCAACCGACCAGCCGTGGAGTAATAGGTTGAAGGTGAAGACTGCGTGGTACTCTCGCTTTCTTTACTGGCCATGTCCGCTAAGCACCAGATCTTCGTTGGTTTGGATGAAGACGACTGCGGAGGAGACCCAGTCGATCTAGGCGGTAGGAAAGCTGGGTGGGTCCGATCGTAAGGACACTCAGGACTGTCAGGCCCGCTATCCGGTCTGGACTCGCTCCACTCGCTACTGGTATCTGGACCCAGCCGAGGATGAGACGGCCTATCACCGTCTTCACTAGAAGCCGTACCAGAATCTTTGGAATCTGCAAAGAGAAAGACGATCGTTAGTTAGTAAGCTGTAATTGTGGTGTTTAAGTAGACATACCAATTATATCTTTCCCATCGGTGCTCTTGTGGTCGTCGTCATCGTTGTTGTTGTCTTCGTCCTCAACGCGATTTCTCGGCTCCCACGTCATTTTGTTCTCTTTCTTCAGCCGTCGCCGGGCGTTGGCAAACCACGTCGACACCTGCGTGAGCGTCATCTTGGTGATGATCGCCAGCATGATCTTCTCTCCTTTGGTGGGGTAAGGGTTCTTCTTGTGCTCGTTGAGCCACGCTTTGAGGGTGCTCGTGGTCTCTCTCGTAGCGTTCTTCCGGCGAGCGCCATTGAGATCCATGCCATATCTGCAAATAAAAATACGTTCCTTTAGTAAAAAGTGGAATCGATGAGAGGAAGACGACACGGGTTGTGTCGATGTGTGACAGCGCAGCCTCGGGGTCCTCGACGCCCATTGGTACTCTTTGGAGCAGAAGCAATCTGCATGGCGTGTCCTGATTAGCAATTGCTATGGAAACAAACTGATAATGCGATCAGTCCACGGAGCGATTTTTGAGGGCGGCTCCGCCCCCTCGTCACAGTGCCGGCGACCCTTCAGCCGCCGCGTCGTGCATTTTAAAATACGGGTCGTCATCGGCGGGGCTGTTTCATAGCTGACAGATTTATTAATTTTCCATCTGTCGGTGTTTTCCTTTTGTCTGACTGTCTGTCTGTCAACCGTTCGTTGTGTCTATCGTGAAAACGCTCACGGATAAAATGGAGGGTTTGTTTTTTGTCGCGGAGATTTATTTCCACATTTCCCAACTTCCGACTGTTGCGTACAGGTGTTGTCCTCGGATTTGCATTTTCAAATTAAATAATATACGGACGTAGATTGAGTTTTGATGTCGATGGTGACTGGTTGATAGTCACCATATTCATATTTCCATTTCACGAATGAATGAAATACTAATGACTAATGGTCCACAAAAACAGACCTCATTGATTGATTATTTCTAGGGTACTTACAATGAATAAAAGCAACTGGTATAGCACAACATTTTCTGAAGGTGGTAACTGAAGGTGGTTAGTGAAGACATGAACAGCTGAAGACCTCGTCGACTACTGTTACAACGTGTTTACAACTCCGCCCGTTTTAAATAATAATGGTGCGTGTGCAACGCGAATATCGACATAACAGTGTCATACAGCGACGAACTATTTATTTATTTTCATTCCTCAGATACATCGGGTATTTTTCCTGCGCATTTCGTCTATGTTTTGAATTACTTCTACTATTTATATCGTTGCAATTGTGCCATTATTTACATGTGAAAAATTCCTCGAGTTAGAGGTTAAAATAGATTGACGAAGACATACCGTACAACTCCACGTATTCTATTGGGTATACAGGGTGTCCGTTTTTTGAGCAACACCATGGCGATCGGATATATTAGTGGAGATATAAACGATATCTTACCTAACTTTGTTTGTTAGGTTCTTGTAATCTTTTTGCTGAAGATTTCTAGGAAATAAATTGACGACACAACTGACGTTCAGCAATAAACAAAACTCCATCTACACGCAAATATGACGGTAGAGTCAACGAAGTTGGTCGGTTGCAAATATTTCGACTTTTCTCAAGGTATACTCGGAATTTCATTGATGAAATCATCGGATGTAAATAACTGGGGTGTCAAAGGATACGTCAATAAGAAAAAAAAAAAAAAAAAAAATGCTAAGGGCTGGGTTTTCAATAGCATCTCTGCATTGTTTTCTTTGTATATTTCGGATCTAATCTCTTTGTTTTGCTGTTTTTTTAATTGAAACTTCTATAGGCGCATAAGGAGTGAATTGATTTGCACGCATTTTCCTATGTAACGAATTGAAAGCGACACCATGACTCATAATCATTGCCGTTCCGGTAGGGTTGCCATATTTCTCGATGCGAACTCAATCTCCGACAGTAACGATCGTCACTGTTTTAAAAGCTCTATAGCACACCACAGGAATTAAAAACTACCAACTCTACCTCTGGGTAGGGTTGCCAGATTTCCAATCCTCGACGCTCAGAATCTGGGAACCCTGCCCAGTTAGTAGATTTATAACAATGTAATTACGTACCAGACTCACTAAGCGCGCATGACCCTTCTAAACCAAACTTAACGTAACAAAATCTAGAGTTAACTTTACAACGTTAAACCGCGTTGAACGGTGATTGAAAAACCGGCAAATTATGATAAACGGAGAATTATCTCAGATTAGCGATAACGATAGTTTGATCTGTAATTGAAAAACCCGCAGTATATCTTAACTTGATCAAACAATATATTTAGTCCCAGAAACTAGTTTAAAGTTGAAATTAGCAAAATGTTTAACTAACTGAAATGAAAGAAAATGTCAAAATATTTATAATAACTTTTGCACCTTGCACACGTGCTCTAAAATATTGACATATTGACATCTCTAAAGTTTCCGATAACTTTTAAGATTCGGTCAAAAAAGGTGTTTCCCAAGCAAGTTTATTATATTTTAAGCGTTTCTTATTGACGTGAGTTTGGTCATTCATGCATTTTGACGTTTTTGACCTTTTCACTCCACCATAGCATACCGATTGATCATATCTATCTCTGCTTTTTTATTTGAAGCGAAGCAACACATCTTCTATATTATGTTCCTATATTATGTTTATCCATACTAGTGTTGGTTAAACATCGATAGTCTATCGATACTATCGATGGTAAATGACTATCGAAACCTATCGATGGTTATTAAAACTATCGATACCATCTTCTAAAAATGTTATTGAGCTATTCAAGGCCGCTTTTGTAGGAAAAGGATCAACTATAGCCTATCGCAGAACTTGAGGATAAAGTGAAGTAGACTTGTGGATTTTTCTACTTTAACAGCCCTACTGTACTTATTGAAATTTTAACGTTGCCGCGTATTATTGCATATTTTGTCGAACCTACAAGAAAAAGTCCCCAAGAATGATAATAGGAGGATCTAAATGTAGAGAAATTTAATTTTAAGTTTAACCTAACATTCCCATCAATGTCAATTTTTACGATCGTAAAAAAATTATTCGAACAAAAAGTCTCGTCTTGGAACGAAAATTTTGCTAAATGTGCATTATGTGGAAAATATTAAATCAGTTGTTTATTTACGAGGACTTTAGTTGGAATATTTATTGTAATATTTATTTATCTGTATTTTTTAGAATGACATATTTATTCGAAATTCTTTTCAGAGAAGAAGAATTTATTTTAACCTAGTTTCTGCTGTTAACATTGTATGTTGAAATAATAAATATTTATTTTGACATGTTCTTTTTTGTTTAGAGAATTACGTATTTGTCGGTTAGCCTTACGAATGTTCCGTTCTTTACAAAATATCAATTTGATAAGTTTTTACTTTGTTGTAGTTCGATAGTTATCGATAGCATCGATTGTTTTAACGATACTATCGATAGCTATCGGTTACTCCAACTATCGATGTTTAACCAACACTAATCCATACTGATCCACCAATATCAATAATATATATGTGTATCCTTATATTATTCAACATGTAAAATCTAAAGACAATGTAACCAAGATAACACCTCAATGGGAGGGAATAATTACCACCAAGTAAAAATGCTTGGTTTGATGTGATTTATGGTTTCTATAATCTGCAAATTTCTGTTTGAACATGAATATTATTGAAAATCATCTAGACCAGGAAAATGAGAACGCGGTTGCCGTCGGAGAAAAAGAACCGTTGGAGAAAAGAAATAACGATTAGACGGCAAAATATCAAGAGAGAAACCAAACAGAAAATGACATCATCCAAAAAGAAGCGATAGGAAGAAGTTAACACTTTTATCGGAGCCTTTTACCCAGACACTGCATTGTTACCCAGGAAAAATGGGAAAATGGTTATACGTAACTTGTCAGTAATGTAGAATCAACTAAAGAACGAATGATAATTAAACCACGTGAGGACAATTTTGCAATACTTGAAATGACAATAAAACCTATACATTTCCACTGCATCTGTAGCTCAAATGGGGGAGCTGTTAACCGGAAATTGGAGAGTTCCTGGTTCAAATCCAGGTACGGTGTTTTTTCCATAAATTATCCTCACCTGGATTAATTATCATTCGCGTCTTTAGTTGATTATATTTCATGTAATAAATGTTGTAAACAAGTTTGTAAAAATCGGGTACGATTTTTCACTTCGCTCGCGCTGAAGTTAAAATCAAAGAGCAGCCAATTTTGATAGTTATACGTGCTATATAGAAATGTTTCAGGAGTAACTATAGCTCCACCAATGCAATGGAGGAGATCATACACAACTAACTATTTAATTTATAAATAACAAACATTGTAAAGGCCATTTTGAAAAAGTAGACTGCATAGCCTCTAAATCTTGTAGACCCATAGATCATCGCAGGTACTCATGGTGTCTAACACAGAAATACATGCGATTATCCGATATGAAGGCGACGTGATGGTTTGAACGAAAAGATCCCAGCGGATATCGAGTTCACATCGCCGTGGACGCTCTATTCATACAGACGGCGTCGTTCGGCAGTCATATTAACAGGCGTCGCGGTGTCGACTGCTGCCTTTGACACCTCCAGTGATGAAAGATTCAATACTCGTCCGCCGTGCTGCATGGAGCCGTCATTAGGGAGTTCCATCAACCCGGCTTGACACTTCCAGAGGACCGACCGCCAGAGGGAAGGGCAGGTCGCACATGCACACATACGAGCAGCCCATGTAAATTAGCTAGATGATACATCGATATTTAATTGCGTTTCGGGGAGCGAAGGTCTCTTTTATTTTTTGGAGATGGCAACCGGTCTGCGGAGGAAACCTCATCGAAAAAATGCAAATGCTCGCGCAGCAGATGGGTCCGGGTGAATACCGGTCGCACCTGGTGCGCAGAGAGCGGCTCGTTAGGAGATTTATCAGTGTGCGGATCTGGTGGTATCGCGGCCATCTATAAAAGGGCACCTAATGCCGTCTCATACCCAAGGTGTCAGCCAAAGATGGCATCGATATATTTAGTCTGGAGAAATTTTCAGATTGACTTAAGTGACCGTCGAGGATATGGGTTTAGAACGTTTATTCTTGAGTAGGTCCGGTGATGGTGATCCAGGTTCTGGTGTGAGGATCGCACCTTGTTTCTTTGTTGCGTGAACAATTTGGTCTTCCACGTTCTCGTTTCTTCCTTAACAAATCCTTCAATTTTTTGTCCTTCATACAAACATACAAAATGTGTTGTCAGTGTAGTACGTTATTGAATATATAGTTCCTGCGTAAGTTTCATCATATCAGTCTTGGTATGTTATATAGAATTTTTAGTACTTTGTTTTGTTGTCTTTATATGCACTTTGTTTGTTTGTGTTGTTACGTTGGAGGTAAATAATGTCTACAGTAGTTTTCATAATACACACAGAAAAGTGATTATTTGGAACGAGAAAACATAATTTCTTGAATTTATTTACTAGATTCAATAGCATATTTACTTGGATGTAGAAAGTTAGGTATATACAAGAAATGCCACATACTCAATATAAGTAAAATAATTTCTCAGATAAATGCTGTCAACAAATAAATTCTTTAAGTGTATTTCTTAGTATTTCTTTCAAGTGCGTAGTTACTTGATCCAAGAAAATATAAGACATTTAGTATTGTTTACTGAATAAAAACCCACCAATTATTCTCACTTCTTTAAAGTAATCCCTTTCTCTGTAATAAATATGCGCACCGTGATTTTGTCAAGGCTCGCGCGCCCGCGCGTGGTGCTGGCGCCGTAAAGGAGCCTAACCTAGTACGAAAACAACAACGAAGTACCCCTAGGGGATGTGCCTTGTGATTTATTGGGGATGTGTATTGTGATTTATAGTGTACAATAAACATTTCAACACGGAATAGTTTGATGTAACGCACACAACAGTTTAGAACGAGTAAGTAAATATAACATACCTATCTTGTTAATTAGCAATAGAAAACGTATTTGTGCCAAATCTTTAAAATTCCTACATTAAGTAGCTAAAAATATTTACCGGGAATAAAAATATACACTTCATTGAAGACTGTTTACTTACTTCACCAGAGTAACAACTTTCTTAAATCTAGTAATTATTCCAAGAAATAAAATTTCTTGGTTGAATTCAATAATCTCTCGCGTATATACGAACCTACCAACTACTTCAGCCAAGTAATTCTCTCTACGTTCGAGAGATCACTTTTCTGTGTGTAGTATAACATCTTTACCTCAGAAGTAGACAATTAAACAAACATTTTTCAATCTACACACTTTTTTTCGGTTTCGCGTTATCTGAGTTTGACTTCTAAACCTTTTAATTTATTATTTGTACAACTTCGTAATAAGTCAATGTGAACAATTTTTAAAATGCTTAAATGGAATATTGTTGTGTTTAATTATTAGTTATCAACTATGCCATAAAAATTTGTTTCTCAATTTCATAAATTATAAGTTTTCCTGTATCTGGCTTCAGTGAGACTTCGTTTGAATATATCAACTTATTTGCTGTTTCAATTCCTTCAAAAGTTAGAGCCATTTATAATATAAACACAAAGGAAAAGAAAATAGATATCAAACAATGCCAAAACAAAAGAAGAACACAAACAACACTTTGGAATAAGAAAATGTAAATAAATTAAATGGTAAGTTAGAATGATGACGCAGTTTTACATCAGAATACATTTTTTGTCTTTCACAATATGTAGAAAGATACCGGTGGTTCCATATAAAAAGAGTCTTTAGGTGATACACACATCTAAACAAGTTTAAAAACCAATCAAATTGATTTTTTACAAGTAATTGTAGCCAATAGTATGTATGTGGACAACATATCGCTTTCTTTGTGACTTATACTTATTTAAAAACATAATTTCTTTTGCTCTGTCACACTCCTTGAGTTGACTTTATTGGGAACACCACGTTTTATTTTAATCATAGTTGACCTCACTTCTTTCTTTAAATATATTCCACTTTCACAAAAATATGATAATGGCCTTCATAACTATCAAAAATATTAAATTGATTGCTTTGTAAATAAAAACTTTAGATATTACGTTTATTATCTTGAAAATATATAAACCCATTTTTGAATTTCTTAGCAATCTGGAACTGTCCATTTTTTATTTGTCTATTTATTTGCGGAAATCAAAAATAAGCTCAAACAAGCTTTTATTTTTTTCGAAAACTCTAACCTGTCATGTCTATGAAAATGTGTCGTTACTCATAATTTTATCTTTGTTGTTCAGTCTGTTTTCGCATTTTTTATATCACAAAAAATAACCCAACGAACTATTTTTTTAGTGAATGAAAATTACGTCATAAATATTGTATTTTTCGGCCAAAACAAATCGTTAATATAATTTAAGAAAATTAATTAAACTCACATTAATTTCTAGGATTTTGGAATTCATCAAGTTGAAGATTATTCGTGATGATGCCACAAACATAGAACTAAATTCCTGAATACTGGTCGTTTCGGGCCTAGATAAAAGTGAAGGGTGTATTCCTATATTTCTTTCGGGAAATGCCCCAGCCGATCAGTGTGAAAAATGGTGACCATCCCCTTATATTTTATTAAGAGAGTCCTGGCTGACTGATGGGGGCTAATGTATCGGGTAGGCCACCTAAACCGACGCCACTGGATCGGACGCCCACCGTCTCGACGCGTGTCATTTATTATTTACAGTGATAACGAGCGGGGGACACCCCCGCCATTTAGCCCCGTCCGCAATCTCCAGGGGGTGGGGCTCACGTCGTTTGCACCGTAGAATAAATTACTACGAAATAACGGCAGACTGGGAAAAAAGAAACGAACCGAAAAACCGCCAGCAAATTTTTGCATTTTCACCATCAATCTCGTCGTCTCACTAAAGAGAAAAATTAACACCAGTTGGACGGAATCCAGCGTCCTCAAAGATTGATGATGCCAGTCAAACGGAGATCAAAGCGTTGAAAACAACACACGTTCGACAAGAGGCGACGCTGGCTGCATCCAAAAATTGCGCGTGTTACAAATTCCAATGGCTTCAGAGGCGTGAACGTCAGCGGGCAGTCATTATATTTACACCAGAATACATGTGTATTACTCTGCGATATCAAAGTGCAATTGCTTTGTTTTCGATACAGGAATTAGCTGCCAATAAATTATAATTATGTCAGCGTTGATAAGATTAAGTCGTCGAGAGTTCTTAGGCCGACATTGTTGGCGCCCGCACACCGTCAAAATGCCACCAAGAAGCAGACTGAAGACTGCAAGAATCACGTAAATATGTTTATGTGTTATGTGTAATGTTGGGCCACTATTTTTCGCACAAGTTACTCTAAATGGATTATGGCTGCCAGTGAGGTCAAGCAGTTTATAAATAATGATCTAATCCAATGAAACTATTTTCTTGATTTACTGCCATATTAGTGACGGCCATATAGTCTAATTATAAACTTGCACTAGTTCTCGAATCCCATTTATGACACGCTTGCAGGCGATGTGTGTTATTACATTTATCTTAACCCATAAATATCTCGACACAGCCATATGAGAAGAACCAGCAACATGTCTAGGGTTGTCAGGTCTACAACCACCATTTTTTCAACTATTCAAGTTTCTCCAGTTTTTGTTAAAATTGAGATACTTAGGACCCAGTTTATTAGGAACATAAAATATATTATGCCCTAATAAAAAATCCAAATTAATTTGTTCTTAAGATATCGCTTTTAGAAAAAGTATTTGATTATTATACCAAATCTAAGTACACTAGAAATAGGTTAACTTTAACCGAAGAACTTTCCCCCGAAAAGTTTCATACAAAATAAAATTTGTTCATGTCTGTAAAGAAACGCAGTGACTTATTAAAAGATCACAGAATTGTTTGCCTCGACTTGTTTTGGCCGAAAAACAATATTTTGGAAGTAACTTGTCTTAAAATTGTGATATTACACATCATAATGCTCATAACAAGTTAGTTAAGGCAAATCTGTACCCCCTACGTTCTACTCACAAAACACGTAAAACTTCTGAGGGTTTTTCTAAGCTACTAGTTCTCAAAATCGTTAAAGCAATACACAAAATTAAAGTTAAAAGGTTTATAATTATTCGCCTAGTGGTAATTTTTTTATATTTTTGTTTGGTTATTGACTAAACGGTTATTGAATCTGACATAAAAATGCCGGACTTTGCGATTCTTTTACGGAGAATACAGGTTAAAATTGAAAAAGGTACCACATAATAGATCTAAGTGACACCTTCCTCTATAAGTGTACAAAATTTCATGTAAAAATATCAATATCTTACATGCTTTTTTCACTCAAAACTTTACTTCTTTGAGTGCATAAATCAGACATATTTTACCACGTAGCGTGGATACAACCATAACAATTAATACCTACATTTACATTACCACAACAAGTTATATACTTTTATCTATAATGTAATTGTATAACATGTGAGCATTGATTCATAATTATGAATACTTGTTCCATAGGACGCACTAGCCCTACTGATTCCTCTTCTGGGAATATTTTTGGATTTCATGTATTAAAAAATCGTTTTTTTGGTTATTGTATGTGATATAAAAGCGCGAAATGAACAACAATGATAAAATGATTAGACAACGCATTTTCATGGACATGAACGGTTAGGGTTTTCTAAAAAAATAAAAGCTTTTTGAGCATAGTTTTCATTTTCTCAAAATTCCATTCCAGATTCCTAAGAAAATCGAAAATGTGTTTTACATTTTTAGATGATACACGTGATACCACTTTTATTGACAAAGCAATAAATTTGATTATTATGAAGGCCATTATGGTGCATCTTTCTGTGAAACAGTGGAATATATGTAAAGAAAAAGTCAGGTCAACTGTGATTGAACTAAAACGTAGTGTTTCCAATAGTCATATCAGGAAATATGAGCACCAAGATGATTTACTTAAAAATTTAGCAAATCGCAAAGAAAAGCATGTAAAAAAGCACAAAACTTTGTACAATGTGAAAGAACATTTCAAAATCATTTTTTGCTTATCCCCTTGCATGATTTTATTTGGAAAATTATCATTTATTTTAATCACAGTTAAATTTAGATACACCCACAGAAATTGTGTCTTTATAATTCATGAAAACATCAAATTGAATTCTTTTTAAATAAATGAGTTGTATTCTGAATTAAAACTACATTATCATTATATTAAATAATAATAAACACCTGGAACTATCTGATTATATTTATTGTCAACATAAGCGTCAAATATAGCCATGACTGAGGAGCTTTTCCAAATAATGAAAACTCACGATCTCCTTGGAAGATAAAAACGATTAAAAAACTATTGGTTTAGTTAAAGTCAGACTGTCAGAAATTCTGTTCTTATAGACCAGGCAATAGAGATTTTTGAGGACAAAAATAGTATCAGGAAGCCGACGACGGCCCCAGGTCACGTGGAACAGTCTGCCGACCCCCACTACTCAACCGCCTTCGAGCGCGCGACCGTTTTCGGTCATGTTTGCAAGCATTTCTCACCTATTTCGCGAATTTTAACGCAAAACCAGAATTGACATTTTGTAGCATAATACTTCTACATTCGAAACCCGTTCAAAAAATTAAAATCGGACCACCTCCGACGCATCCAGGCTCGCCGAAAGATATTCTATAAAAAAATTCAAATCGAAATTGTGCAAAGAACAAAGCCTGGGTTATGCACACTTAAAGTACCCATCAATCGCTAATTTCACGCGAAAGGCCTGCGCTACAACTTTGAAAATGGCAGAGTCAGAAATTTGTGAAAAAACGCAGATTTTTCCGGTTTTTCCGAATTTTCTCCGTCATTAGTCATTGCCGCATCTAAAAATGCCAATCTCATACTAAAAATATGTGGCATGCTAGAAGAGTTTCTGGTCTGCAGAAAAAAAAAACGCAGAAACTTTGCAAAATTACCAGCGCATATCAATGAGCACCAAGCAAAGAATATTTTCTGCAGCTAAACAGAAAATCAAACAAGAAATTGAAACAACAAAAATACATTTACTTGAGAAAGACGAAACAACTATTTCATAATAATTGATAAAAACAAATAGGGAGATAGTGCAGAGGGTAATTTTGAAAAAAAAAAACATAAACTTCATCCTTACAAAAAGATGATGGGTTTGAATTTTCCCCTAACAAAAGTCAAAAGTAGAGATAATTTTAAGTTCATTCTATGGTCTGACGACACAGGTACATCTAATGAACACAATCAATACTATTTGGGCAGAGAAAATCTTCTAATAGAGGACCCACAACCCGCCGCAGCTTAAAATGAGGGTAACCAGAAGGTGTAAATTTGAAATACTGTCCAACATTCAAAAGCGTCCAGCAAAACGTCCAACAGTCACAAGATTTAACTCTAAATTGAGATAAAACAAAATCACAATTATGTAACCTAACCATGGAGCACATCTGGGTGTATCTTCTTCAAGATTGGATTCTGACCGGATAGCTGTTTAAGATCCTGAGGATGAGCTTCGGTCTTATCTGGCGAAACCTGACCTGAACAGATTCTGACCAGCTAAACCTCATCAGAATGAGGCGTTTTCCTAAGAATAGTTCTGAGCAAGAATCCTTTCGCTGTAATGAGTAGCGACATGCTGTCAGTGAAGCGCAGAGAGACAATTGCATAGGTGAGCGGTTGCGAAATCCATTAAACGATTAAGCCAATTCCGTTTATCTGTTATTTATGCGAGCATGGTCCGGGTCTCGTCGACTTCTCCTACCTGCCCGACCGGTAATTCTCTATTCCGCGACCGATCGGACCGACCACGGTATCAATCACGATGCCCATAACACTAAATCTGCATGCCGTCTCCGTCGTGGTACATGACTCACTCCTAATAGACATTCTACATGCAGTCGTGGAGGGTATATACGAATAGAGCGCGACCGCTGGTAGAGCCGCCGCGCCCGCCGCACAGAACGGCGACAATGCAGCTAACTCTTCGTAATTGGTGTCGGACCTTCCGTCCACGTGCTACGAAGAATGGACATCGCCGATCGTCACGTCCCATGGCACGCCATCGAACTACCAATGACGGCGGCCAAAGAGGAAATATATTTCACTACTTCCGAAAATTCTGGGCGCATACTAATGCTGTTGTCTTCAATATTTGAATGGAAGTCAATGGCACAACTACTTGGCTTGACCACATACGTTGCCCTCGTATAGTCTAACAAGTTTTAAACCGCATGAAGACATGGTTTCTTTACAATCCACATGATTGTCTGCCAATTAACGACCTTGAAGTAGATGAGCCTGAATGAAACTGGCCTGAACCCTAAATGATCATGATTGTCTTAAAAAAAAACATCTGGACCAGCTAAAGAAGAATCTTGGCAAAATAACATTTATGACGTGAAAAGGCATCATGGGTAAAGTTAAGCAAAATGCCACAGTGCACAGTTACAGTATTAGAATCTATAGAATACCATACATGTGAGAGTAGATTATTATTGGAGAAAATTGTTTCTCTTTGTCAAAATTACGTCTCTAGGTGTTTCCCAAAAGAAAAAGATATTTTGATGTGATCGAATTCTCTAACTAGGCTAATTAAAACATGAACTTTGCAATTTAATACTATGAAAAGAATAATAAATTCAGTTAATGCAACAATGTTTTACCTACATAGAAAAATACACAATTTTAAGTTGTAACCACGTAACTATTGAACAGAGTTATAATAAACTGGAAATATCTTTTAATTCTACTCGAAAAGGTGTCTATAAGAGAATTTTTCCTTATTTAATAAAGTACCAAAATATTAACGTGTGGAAAAACAAAAAAAAAAGTCCAACTTTTATTTATGTTGAAACAAAAGATGATAGGTAATTGTTGTTTTCACGATTGAGTTTCTTTCAAAAAAGAGACAATCTAGTCAAATTTTCCATATTTCTTATATTTGTCAAATTAACAGCCTGTATATGCATGTGTATTATGTTTTGAAACCATTACTAAGAACATTTAAAAACAAGTGTTACAATGCGTATACCGTGTCAGGCAGAGAGTTGGAAACAAATGCAAAAAAAATAATCTTCATAAAAGCTTATTTCTGCATTGTCCAAAACTATAAATAACTATGAGTGCGTGACTATAATTTCATATGTAATGCCTTCTAATATTTTGAAATACTTTTTCAAATAATATTTTTGGATAGCTTTGAAGACGAAGGTACTTTATTTCCTCTTATCTCATTTTCATCTTTTTGGCGACACGCGGTATTAGCAACGGAGAAAGTGATGATAGTTTCGTATTTTAAGACCTCTAATATTTCCAATTAAATTTTTCAAATAACATTTTTGCATAGCTTTGAACATAAAGGTACTTTACTCTTGAGTGTTTATCATAGTTTTGGTAACACCCGATACATGCTAGCAAATACTTACATTCTAATATTTGCACTTCACATTTTAGACAATTCAGACACTTTTATGAAGAATATAATTTTCTGAGGAATTGATAACAAGAATGTTAATTGTTAATAAAAACACGCGGTATATGCAATGGAGAAGGTGATTATAATTTATTATTTGATAAACTCTAATATTTCTAAATACTTTCTTCAAATAGAATTTGTGCATAGCTAGAACATGAAGGTACTTCACTCTTAAAAGTGTTTTTCATAGTTTTGGTAAGACCATGCAGATTATTACATTCTAATAATTGCATTTTAGGTAAAGACAATCCAGTAGCTTTTATAAAGAATATAATTTTCTGAAAAGTTAATAATAACTTAATAATAACAATAATTTTCTTCCGCTTACTGTCCAACTTTCTGCCGGACATGGTATATTATTATCACTATTATATCCATCTTTGCCAAAACACATCAAATATAAAAATAATATGATTTGTGCAAATAAGGGCAACCAATTTAAACTAAATCTAATTAAGCTTTAGTTTAAGAAGATAATTAACTAATTTTCATTGACATACATGCGACTACATTTTCATATTCTCTAGCAATTTTAGAAATTTTCAGACATTTCTAAATTACGAAGTTTGCTAATAAAAAATAAGTTATTTACTACCATATTGCCTTGTAGCATCGCACAAAAAAACAAAAGAAGAAAGTAGTATATATTTTCATAGGTTACTCTTGTATTCAGGTTGGTGTGACAATCACAGAAAAAGTAATAATACAATCCATGACTTTTTCGAATATTTGCATCTCTATAGAACTTTTGGGAAAGTGGTTTCGAGAACAGCATATTGGGACAATCTATTTTAATAAAATAAATCAACTTACCCATTGAAAGGATATCCAGCGAACGCAGGATCGTAGGGATGATAAACTGATGGATACGGCCACGTGGCAGCTCCAGCAAGATTTTCCTTCAGGTCTAAGCCTCCAGCCTGCAACAAACCACAAGAAAAAAATTATAATAAATAAACTTGCATCGCGTATTGTGTAACCCGCGATTACACAGGTTATTATGTTAATAACGTGTAGTTCTCGTGCGCTAATAATAGATAATTGTTAGCTTGTAATTCTGTTATATCGTCGCGTCGTTGTGTAATACAGTGTAATATATAATATGTTCCGATATGTGCGGGCTGCTCAAAGAAAAATTGCGCCGATGTAAGCTTAATCGTAAACTCGGGCTGATCTTTCACCCCGTCGATATTAATTATATCTATAAAAATATTCTGTTTTGACATGCTTGATATTCAATTAGTCCGACGATACATCGCCTAATTGTAAATAAAAATTTTAACGTACGATTAGAAGTGTTGACGTTTGAATTCTTGGTCCTTCTAGTTATTTCTTTTATTTCATTCCAGGTGTAATTGTATTTCTTGCTGCATTAAGCATAGTGTAAGCCTTCCGGTACATTACATAACATGAAGGAAGAACGCGTGTTCGGTACGTACCGAGTGGAGTTCCGAATACTTACAAATGCGAACTCGACTAATTCGATTATTTTCACACGTAATTAAGAGCATAGCTCGAGGTGCTAATAAGATACCAGATAATTATTGCGAAAATAGACGGTCTTACGTTTAGAGGCCGATAAATTCATTCTTACTGACTGTGGATCCAATTAAGAAAGCATTTTTGTAATGGGTCCAACCCAAAATAGCGCAACATCAGATCACATTCTTTCCATTCGTGTTCCATTTTTAATTTGAAAGAAAATATTAATAAGTCGGTTATGGGTGGTCTAAAATAGACTTACAATGACATTAGAACTACTGTCGGGTTTCTTAACGTTGCAAATGATGCGAGTATTAAAAAAAAGAATTCACAGCTTGGCTTTTAGTTGACAAATGATAAATGGAATATCCTTAACATCCCTTTGTCCATATTTTCCAACACAGCATAAGTTTTTTATTTTTCAGAAACCCCTACTGGATTATAGTCCTTAAGGTGAAATAAGACTCATCTATCTTGTTGTCTCTATCATCTAGCATCCTCTGTGACGTCTATTGTTGTTCATACTTTATCTTTAATGTTATGCAAGTGAAAAAAGCCCATGTCCTACCTATAAGACGAAGAGACGGAACATGGACAAGAGACAATAATCAGAAGGTTAAAACTTTTGCAGAACATCTAACAGAAATCTTGCAGCTAAAAACAACGAATCAGAGTCAATCACGAAGGAAGCTATAAAATACGAAGAAGAAACCATCCTGCTAGTTACTCCAAAGGAAGTCACCAAAAAAATCAGGAATTAGGAACACACCAGGAATCCAAAGTAGGCACCTGGACATGATTTCATCACCGCGAAGGTCCTTAAATAATTAATTAATTAACAAAGGTGTTACTGGCTCTACAGAGAATGAAGCTTATAGCTGAGAGAAAAAGATTATTAATTCCAAATCCCCAGTTTGGTTTAAGAGAACAGCATTCTACTATTGATCAAGTCCACAGAATAATGGATATAAGAGAGATAGCATTAGAAGAAAGGCTCATTTGGTCAACAATCTTTCTTGATGTGGCACAATCTTTCGATAAGGTTGGGCACGAAGGATTGATACACAAATTAAAGAGTATGCTACCTTTACAATTTAAAACAAATCTAAGCGGGGGTACCGCAGGGTAGTGTCTTGGGACCAATTATCTACTACTAAATACAATTGTTTTAGGTTTTAGCTTTAAACGCAGTCTACATCCAACAGCCATGCTAGACAGTCATGTTCAAGCTTCCCTTTCTTTGCTAGCTTCCAAGACACACCAGATAATTAGTTTAACTTTAGTATTCAGTTGGTAATATATGTGAAGGGTAAGTACGTAGGCTTCCACGGCCAGAATCATTTAGAAAATAACATACGGGGTGTCACACAAAGCTTTGCCTAACCCAAAGGATCATCCCACTCCTGAAGAACGCAGGGGTATACAAGATAACATGTGAGTGTGGAACATGCTATGTAGGACAGACAGGACGAAGCATCGAATGTCGAGTCGAGGAGCACAGTAGAGATACCCGGCTAGGCAAAGTTCAACAGTCAGCTGTTGCTCAACACTGCCACGAGTCGGGACACACTATGGATTTCGATGACGTGAAGATGTTGGCAAGGGTGGGTAATTATCATCGAAGGCTTATTAGAGAAGCCATCGAAATTTACAAACATCCCGACAACAACAATCGCGAGGACGGCACTAACATTAGTAGGGTAAGGAAATCGATCCTAACGCGGTCAGGTGGAAAAGCACATGGGAGCGGTAGCTCCAGATGTACGCAGTGAGGTGTAAATTTAGGTATACAAAGGAGATTTATTTGGTAGGTCTTCAGTATTCAGTTAGGTCTGAAGTTGCGAGCAACATGGTTCGCAAAACGTCAGCATTTCCAAATCTTGATACACGGCATAACCCGGAAGCAGTTTATTTTGTATATGTAAAGGGTGTCTCAAAGAGACCGCAAGATTTGAATTGCGCGCTATTTTATTATGATTTGATAGGTCAACGAGTAAGACAAGTCGATAGGAGACAGATGGTCGTTGCGTCCAATTTTTGGTAGAAAAATTGTTCCAAATTAATCCACTGTGAAAAGGATAGTCGCAAAATTCGAAAGTACTGGTTCAGTAAAACACACGACACGCGCGCGCAACACACAAGGACTAGAAACCATTAAAATCCAGCAAATGTGGCTATGCTTGTGCACAAACTACCAATGTTAGAAGGCATATGACAGCGCACAGGGGTCGTTCAGAAATAATTGACTCAACAACTTCTCCCACCAGAGCATGAAGGACCATTGAAGAACAAAGAGTGAATCCTATTTGGTGGACAAAATCATCTTCAGGGAGGAGGCTCATTTTTACCAACGCCGGGGCGGTAATTTACTAGATGTGTTGTTCCATACATGTTCCATACCCGAATGTACATTATAAATCAATAAATATATCATGTATGAGTTTTAACAGAAACCTTTGTTGATGTCCAGCTGAACATCTTGAGCTAGAGAGAAAATGCTATGTCTTCCTAGTGCAGCATATGGTGGAAGATGCCTGTCAAGACCTAGAGAGAACAGATGTTTTGTTAGCTAGATCTAAAACATTAAGACTGGATGAAAACTTTTAAAGACCAATTAGACCAATTGAAGAACATCATCTCCCACAAAACTTTCAGGATAAGTAGACTACCGCAATCGTTCAAGGAAAACATTGATACCGAAGGGCGATAAATTGTCGTAAAGAAATAAATAGCTGACATGGTGACAAGATCCAGAAATAAAACTTTATGTGCGGTGTCCAAGTCGGACGGTTACACGTTGAAAGTGTTATGCACATCTGGCATATTGGGTAATAAATTTATCGCAGGCCAGCGCTCAATTAACATTGCGGAACAAGTGTAGGTAACGTTGGTCGCGTCGCCGATATCTTACGCCAATGGAGAGTGGAGTAGTTGGCGTTGGCACAACTGCGGGGAATACATAGTTGTCTAATTGCCCACAGGACGTTGCCAGGCTCTCGAGGGCAGAGACGGCCACGTCACTCTAATCACAGCTTTGAAATGGAGCCTGTCTATTAGCCAATCAAAGTTTCAGCAGACGACACATGTAAACATCCTATTTGTGATTGTCCTCGTCCCACCATCCTCGTTAATAGTTAGATGGTCTCTGGTCTCCCAAGACAACCAGAGATATTAGCCGTTAAACCCCCAGACCACTTTGCCTGCTCGTTTGTAAGAGATGTACTAAATGTTGTATTAATGCAAAAGTTTTGGTTCGCCTTGCGGTGTAGAACCACTCAGCAATTATTAAGGACATCTATTTCGAGTTAGAATCCGGCTTTCGCGTACCTATTGCGTATAATTTAGTTTACAAAAGCTCCTTCCTTGATTCCTGAAAAGTAGTCGTGCACTCTTAAGCGTGTAAGGTGAGTGTACAGTTATCCAATCTTGTTTAATGTTAAGAACGTTCCATAAATGGATAAATGAATTCTGTAACATAGCATTGGTGTCAGGTGTGGGGGCCAACGTTGTAGATAGGTGTATTTGATATCAAAACCCGGCCAAAATCGAAATAAATAACTTTAACTGAGTAAAGGTTCTTGGTGCTGAAAAATTCCAACGTCTTGCAGTAACATTTTTTTTTCGCAATATTGGTATGTCATGGTATGTCCTGGTATGTCCTGGTATATCCTGTTAGTAGTTTAATAGTTATTAATAGAATACTAAATGATCATTTAATAAAGTAATATTGTGGTGTCTTTTATGCTTTTCTATCTCGACTTGTTCTAATAGATCTAATATCTAGTTTTTATGACATTTCTGGAGAAGTGTAGCTTCGTTGTATTTTATACAATGACCTGTTGAAATTTTATATTAATAAATGTCAGAAGTTCTAGATTTGTGTTCCGCTATTCTCAAGTTTTAAATTAACGGTTTATAATTTGTGCCAGGGTTTTTTTCAGGTATGTAAAGTGGGTCAGAGATGTTTATGATTTGTTGAGAAAGACGGTTGATATGTTTGATAGGGAAAGACTTGTCTGAAGCAATATTATAAATGAAATGTAATTCATCAATTCTGAAATATATTTTATTACCACCATTTTTCTAGTTGTACATTTAAGCTGATGATATTTAAACAACGAAACCAGTACATAAGATATTAAAGAAAACAAAGGAAAGGTGGTTTCTTATTCATTAACTTTACTTATTTCTGTATGTGTTGTTCTTGTATGTGTAAAATAAAAAAAAATAATGAAAAATAATAATTTTCCGGAAAATTATTAAATTTATTGCTCTTATATTTTTGCACTTTAACTCCACAAAAAAACACGTATAGTATAAAACATTTTACAAGGATTTTTTCAGAAAATTGAATAGTTTTCGAAATTATTACAAAAAATTCGAACTGTTTTCTGTTCAACCCTTATTCTTATCTACCCTATAGACATAAAAAATATATAGAATAAGCAAAGAAATTTCAAGAAAGAAGTTGCAATTGACTAATAAAAATAAGATAAATAAATTGCTATTTTAATAACAAAACCATTATTTATTTGGTTTCATTTTCAAATCTATCTTTATCGCACACTTGTTATCAAAATAACAAATTCTGATCTTATTTTCAGTATATTATTGTAAAATGTAAAAAAGGTAAATACTTCCGCAAATCTTTGTAATTGGGGATTCTTTACGATTTCCAATAACTTTTCTAATTGCTTGTTTTGCTGTATGTATTTGGTATAAATTGATTTGAAACACGACTTATTATTGAATCATATTTTTCCAGATTTTGACTTTAAAATTGCTCTACTTCCACAAAAATGATGCTATATACATAAATGGTATAATTTCAAATTTGTACTACAATTGAACGTTAAACAACAATCGCTAACTCGTTATTCAGTTCTAACAAAGAAATATTTTTGGCCAGCATTTTGGTTGGTCACTATTATTTCACAATATATAGCAACCAATAAATTGAAGTAATGCAGAAATTATTTGCATTTAACTTAGGTAAACAGCGAAACATTCAACCTGGTATTCAACATCACACCATTTTATGAACCAACAAGCAACAATGCGAACATTGTAAGCAGTGTAATAAAAACTGCTGTCAACATTCACACGCATAATGGAAGAATGTTCAGCAAAAGCCAAGTAATAACCGTGCAGCTATATGTGTCCCCATTCAAGGTTGGGCGCGGTTATTTTCAAAATAATTTCACCGATGCTTTCTAGCATGCCATTCAATTAATATATATGTATAGATTACCCTGAATCATGCACAATAACAAAAACACACTATCGGCGATTTTTCCACTGAAAAACTCGACAAAACAATGTTCCTTTTGCGAGCGTATGTGACATGTGGCAAATCTGAATGTTGGCGACAATGCTGTGTCTTCCCATGTGCGTCAGCACCCCGTCAAAACTATTGCAACCTCGCAACGAATGGCGATATTACGCCAAAGTCAAACATGAAAACCTCATTTGTGAGATACTTTATAATTTACAGCATACTTTTAGCGAATAAATGCGCTCAATGGGAAAACAAAACGCAAGCGGTGTACGTCCGTCGTTATCAGCCGGAATTTATTATTTATGTCTTGCTCGTGTTCAGAGGCCTTTTCTTCAGATACTGAACTGGATTCCGTTCAGTACATTGTAAGAATTCTTTGTTGGGTTTAATCTCCGCTAAACGCAAGAGTAATAAACTATCGTTGAATATTAAAAATAATCAGCGGCTTCATTAGGACTTGTAGAAACGCAGAGCGGGCAAGCCAGAAGATCAGCCACTCAGTAGACTAGCGAAGTCAGTAGACCAACTAAGTCAGTAGACCAGCGAAGTTGGTAAACCAGCGAAGTCTGTAGACCTGCAGTTTTATAGGCGAATTCTATTGTATATCCAAAAATGTTGTCGCTAATTGTTGTACCCGGTTCCGTATTTTTTATGTGTATTGCATCATTTAGTGGATAATTTTGTTTGTTGACCTCATTCTTAAGAAATCGCTTTGCTTAACCGAGTGAAGATGTTATGATAGTGAATATATAAGCAATGAAACACGTTCTTCTGCAAACTATTTTATTTGTTATTTGGTGATTAGTTTCGGGTTTTTACACTCATCTTCAGACTAGCCAGAATGAATAGAAAACCAGAATTAATAAGGTTATATTTTAGAGATTAGAAGATTTGTTGTGACTTACCGTTAAATGACAATTAAAGAAATATTGAATGATGCTAAAACATTATGTGATATTTAACATAACAACATCGTTCAATATTTCTTTAGTTGGTTTTTAACTGTAAGTCACAACAAATCTTCTAACCTAAATTAATATTCATTGAGATTATTCATGTTCGGACAAAATTCCTGATTTTTTACTACATACACCATTAATTTGCGCATACCTCAATCGTCAATAAAGTCCATATACCCTAGTGACGCCCTAGTATATAGCGTCTATATAGCGGCACTTATCTCAGTGAATAAAAAAATAGGAATATTATATTTTGAAATTAGAAATTAGAGTTAAAACTAAGCAAAGTATATGCCATAAACATTAGTTTTATAATTCAGAAAGCTGTCTATTTGTAGGTAACAAACAAAATTGTTTTTTAATTTTTTAAACTTTGACACAATTTAGTACTGTATTTTACTGTACTGTATCAATGTATGAAGATTGAAAAAATTGGTATCAAAATAAAGTACTGCATCATATTTTACAGGTTATTTAGCAACTGTTTGAAATTATTAAACATCGAAAAATTAAAATTTATTAAAAAATAAATTTTGAGAAACCCAGTTGGCAACTTGTTACTCCGCATGTAATTTACAGCAAATATGGTTTACTAAATACTAATACCAACAAATATGTGTGAATAAGGTGTCCCACTTCATTCTCAGCAAAAATGTTTTCTAGACAGTTATGTCATACTGTTCAGCCTCTAACTTCTTCAAGAAATTTAAAAAAAAAAATAAGATTTAAACAATAAATTTTTACTGAGAATTTTTGCATGAACAATTTGTATTTGATTGAGATCGGTCGTGTCTGCATTAATATACAACTAGTTTGCCAGGATTTGACAGATATTTTCATTCTAATGACAATAGGTCAAACGCTGATGCCTTGACAGTACCTACTGTCAATAGAATCGATATATCTGTCAAATCCTGGCTAACTAGTTTTATTTTAATGCAGAGACGATCGATCTCGATCAAATAGAATCTCATGCAGCTAAACTATTAATTTTTTATACAGTATGATAAAGTCATGTGCCTGGCCTCATCAGATTTGTGACTATTTCTGGTTAGTTCTTACATTTCCTATAGCAAATTACCACCATATTTATTTTCCTGAAATTATTCTCTCTACTGGTCCTAGAATGGTTAGTGAATCCTCAGTTTGAGCTTTCTTTAGCTGTTGATTATTATTAAGTGTCGTTGGTGCATCAACACTCCACTAGTTCTTCACATAATTTCATCTTTCAGACTCTCCATAGAGCATAGGTGTATTAAATACGAATTCCTTTCAAAAGTTTTATTTATAATTCATGCCATCATGAAGATATCTTTGTGAAAATGAGCGTACAAGAATTACCATTAAATTGTGAGAAAATCGTCTTAGTGGCAGTCACATAAAAGTGTAGACATGTGCGCTACGTGTCCATGTAGTGGCGGTTAAACAGAATAATTCAGTTAAACATGACAGTTAAAATTTAATTATGTGTCCGACGAGCTTTTATGAATATGAATGCCGGGCATTGTGGGCTGTTGGTCGGAGGATTAACCGACGGAGCACCAACTTCTCGTTATAAGTGCGACTGCGAGGCATATCCACACATATATGTACGGCTGTGCCCGTGTGTGTGTATGTGTGCGTGTGTGTGTGTATACGTAAACACACCGAGGAGCGAAGATTATAACAAAGTGAAATGTGTTTTGTCATAAATGAGGATTGGGACGTGTCTCTATAACTTCATTACGGATTATTATATTAATCACCATGGGCGCTCGTGAAGCCACAACCTGACAGCCGTCTTTCCATCGTCGTTATACAAATACATTCTTATAACTTATAACTCATACACAGTCAACTACGCCAGGTGAACTGTAATGTAAACTATCCAAACAATGACTTCTATTTAATTTAATTTCATGGGAATCACTAACTTGCTGACTAATAAAATTCGAAACTCCATTTCAATCCATACTAAAACTCTCATTTAAAATGACTGGTCTATTAGATTTGTAGATCTACCGACTAGGAATAGAAGATGTGATATTTTGTATCTTTTGCTTTCAAAAAACTGTAAGATACTTCCAGACTTGTTCATACCATTAACCTAACGAAGTATCTATATAGCATTTACCATGAAAGACGAGAAAAAAATCAGTTACAGAAATACTTACAATAGGGTATTTGACTGTATTAAAAATATGGCTTGTACTATAGTCATCCTAATAGATTACAGTTTAAGAAAACTATTTGTTATAAGTTTTCAAAAAAATATGCTTTATTTCTATTAAAACCCAAAATTAAAATTGAATTTTATTCACGTCCTTTCACGTCATTGAAACCGCTCTGTAATTGGCTCAGTCTCCAGTGACGTCATTCGTTAGTACGCTTAGAGCGCGTTCGGTTTGCCAGGGTAGGGTATGGGGAGAGCATTGCTCAGATAACCTGGGTCGGCTGTCTCTCTCTTATATGCAGATAAACGCCGTGTGACGTTAGTCCGCCTATCATGCAGCGCGTTACTCTCACCGTACAATACCGGGTTATCCGAACGCGCTCTTATGCTTCTCCCGTTTGAATTTAATAGCACTAAAGTGCCATGTAGCATAACTTTGTATGTTAGGACAGCCCTAACCTTAAGCTGTCAGATCAGATAATGCATGGTTCGAAAATACGATAGATAACTTATTCTAGTCAGTTTTACTTATGTCGAAGTAATCTTCACAACAAAAAGCACTTGTATTGGCCGCTATTTATTTCATTTGTATTTCTACGAGCCAACCACTTTCTTCGCAGTTTCAAATCTTCTGGAACAGCTACAAATAGTTTATCCGGAGTCTTTCTTGACGTATTTCTGCATTGTGGATTTATACACCATTTATAACCCATTTTCATGTAGAAATTGTGAAAACAACACATCATACAACACAATTACCAAACGGCGACGATGCCGATGCTGACAGACCATATGGGCCGATTTGACATCTTCTATCGGGTGACGTCACACATAAGAAAGTATCGTTTTGGCGGGACTTGTTGTGATTCAATTTTTAACGCTGATTTTTATGAAATATTGAGGAAATAATTACGAAAAATAATGCATTTAAAGATGGTTTTCCAATAATAGTCAAATACTCTATTTACTTTACTTATCTCCACTGCCTACAAAATTTATGTTAAAAAATCTCTATTGGTTAAAAATTATTTTCTGGGTGTCTTATACTCTTGACTATTTATGTATTAAACATATTTCAGCACAACATTGAATACATACAACAATAATATTAACAATACAAAATAATCTCAAAAGCAATCAATAGACGTTTCTCGTTCTGGTTTTTGATCTGACGATGTGCGCGCGCATTTCTCCCAGGACCACCCAGGACTAAATTAAGTTGGCAACTGTGCATTGTAAAAAGCCTACTTAGTACCAAATGAAATGTAATTGATAAAAGATAAGTGTGAGAATGGCATCCATTCATTGAAAACTGAATAATTATATGGAAGTGAACATGAAAACCAAAATACCTACGGTGTTTTTAGGTTAGGACAGTTCAGCAAATTTTCCAAAGTACATAAAAACAGGTACACCTGCGGCAAGCTTCCTTGAGTTGGGATACGTACATAGATACAGAATACTTCATGATTAAAGCCGAAATTGGTAATTTTACATGGAATACGTGTTTTCTGGGGATTCTAAGCAATATTATGTTTGATTATGTTACCAGATTTGACAGCGGCGCCAAGTCTTCTGCGCATATTGTCTAGCGTTTTGGGTCAGAAGTAAAACCCCTATAACGCAAAGATCTACTGTATAAATAATTTAAATTCAAAATATAAAAATCTACATTGCAAACTATATTATAGTATAGCATGCAAAACTGCAATTATTGTAAATTAAATACCGACAATGCAAAAATATTCGCATATCATAACACGAATCAATAATATCATAGTATACCGCTTCTATCAAATCCTGAACAATGCAAACAACTATAAACCAATCACTAGCATAGCTCTGAATTGCCGTGTAGAGGGTACGCGATATATGATCAGCTGATCGCGGCTACGGGGTATCTAGTATTCACCGTTAGTTCGGTTGTTTTACCGACTTTGCTTATTTCGTTATGTTTGACGCGATTTCGACGGTATAAACGGCAAAATATCCTGCGAAATTTGATATAAAGTGTATACCGCGTGATGTTTAGTGTTTTGCGTGGTTGTTCAACAGGATTCCAGCGTTTCCCGAAGAATTGTTGAAAGCGGTGTGATAAAGAGGTTAGTTTTTTGGTTTTAATATAAACTAAGGTAGTATTTAAGACGTATTTCTAGTTTATTTATATTAAGAAAAATAGAGAAATACTGCAGTTTATACGTATGACGATATTGGCATGAACATACAATAAACAGTATGCCAAGCTAGGAGTGTGGAGTGTGTATTGGTACGATATACCAAACATACTTAGTCTGTCAATTTCTGGACATTTCTATGGTACAGAGGCGCGTTATACCATCATGGGGCCCTAGGCAATTTTTAATTTGGGGGCCCCCATATACCATGTTGAATTAAGAATTATACTTTTTATACATAAATAATATGTAGGTACTAATACAAAATAAAATCATAAATAATAAGTAAGCTAATTGCCTTGTTTGCAACAACATTTAATATATAAGTACCTACAAGCAACAAATGTAACAAATAAATAGACATATAAATTAGCTTAATAATTTTATAATCAAAATTCGTAACAAATAACATATTATCTGAATTAATTAAAGGGTATTCTTAACAAATAGAAATAAATAATTTGCCACATTAGGGAATCTAGATATATTCCTGCTTGAACAGCTTTTTTAATATTTTGCATATTGCAAACACTGCGATAGTTGATCCTTAAATACGCCATCGTCACTATGTCCTCTATGTCCTTTGGATATGTACTTATTAAATTTGTAATGCATTTTCATAGTCATTTGCAGATGTTTCTTTTAATAAACTGTAATTTCTTCTTTCTTTTGCTATCATTGTCGGTGCGTTATGCTTAGTTAACGCATAAGATTCCGATTCCATATCATCATCATAAAGCTAACAAGAAGAAACATAACGTGTCAATATCTGGTCGTGAAAGTTTAGAAGAAAGAAACCAATAAAGAATTTTAGGAAATGACTTAAGCTACAAACTTGAATGTACAGGGTTATGCATTTGTAAGTAGCAGACCAAATTCATTTTTTTTTAAATATAACACCCTGTATATTTTTCCTGTCCCAAAAGTCCCTGAGGTCAGTCGTTTAAATGATGAGAAATGATTAAATGTTAAAAGAAAGCAATTACAAAATGTTAAAACGATTTCTACCATGTCAATACCTCGACCTCTAGTTTACAAGAAAAAAAATAAATGTTTTTGAAAATGATTTAAGCTATAAACACAAAATACTTTTGAATATATAGCATGATTCATTTCTAGGCATTTCAAATTTGTAGCTTAAGCAATTTCCTAAAATTTTTATTGGAATCTTTTCCTTGTCAACTTTTTAGAAAGATAAATATTGACTAGTTACATTACTTTTTATACAAACTCTGTAATGATAAAGATTTTTAAAGGTCAGCATTTTGAAGATCGAGTTTTTATTTTATAAAATATTTATCTTAAGCACAGTATTGATTTTTTAAACGGAATTTGAAACAAATAGAACGAATTAAAAGTTTCTAAATATGATATTTTTTTAACTCTAATAAAACTTCAAAACTAAGGATCAATTTCTTTACCACAAAATACCAAATAAATAACTTTTAAGGATATTTGCACTGCACTGATTTTTGTGAATCGAAAATATGGCAAAATTTGTGCATTCATGTCAATAAGAAGCGACAGGCATGTGTCAACAAGTCAAACAACAGTCAATAGTTAAGTGGTGATAATGTTACGCTAAGTTAGATATAAAAATTGTATGATTCTTATTAATAATATTATTAATAAGAATGATGTATATACATGAAAACCTCAAAAATTTACTAAACTTTGAATTCGGTCTGAATTATTATTATTATAAATTTTGTGCTTAAAATGGTATTTTATTCATTATTGCGCACCTTTTGACACTACTTTTATATGGGATAACTACTGGCTTTCATTCCAACCTAACTCAAGATTTTTTAAAGTATGAATCACCTTAAAGATTAGTGGCAAGTTTTCTTGCTTTATACATGTCCACTACATAATTTTCAGCAAAAATGTAGTATTTGGTACAGAGTTTCCTAAAATCACAGTTTGCGAGAGTCCCCATTTCTAACATTTTTTTTCAGCTGTCACATTATTATATTTTTTGGTTAATATGTTGTTTAATATACATTAATAGTTATTTAACCAACCAAAGTATATTCAAAAGAGCGATTAATGATCGAGACTGTTTAACGCGCGAGCGCGTTAAACAGTTGTCGTTAAACGCGTTGTCGAGATCATTAATCGCCGTTTAATATTCGAGTTGGTTACAAAACTTTTTCGTCGATCGTATTCTTCTAGCGTCGTCTACATGACAACTTATGTAATTTGACACTGACAGTTCTAGAGGGCGGTATGTTTTGATTGGAAGGTTTCATTTCACATATGTTCGATTGGCCAATCAAACGACGTCATTACGTCGTGTAATTGGCTATAACAAATCATGTATTAATAGAAATCGTACATTAATAGAGTTGTTTAATAAACGATTTCCTATTCACTAAACTGACTCATAAATAAACGATCGACAGAAAAGATTTTTAATTTTGATTGTTGATCCTTTTAGGCTTTGATTGATTCTATCAATGGCTAAAAATGTTGCACTATGGAGAAGACGCAAACTAATAAAAATTAATCATTAATTATTTATGAAAAATAGGCAATAACATCATTTTCGTTTGTAAACCTGTTGTGAGTACTTCTGAACTTTGTTAAAAGGTATCTGTAAGGTATCTATATTTTGTTCTGAGATTTTATGGCCCTACATATGAAAATCTACGAGAAAAAGACAATGGAAATCATGAAATATTGATACAACGGTGTAACATTTGTTTAGCAAAACAAAAAAGGCGTTTTTGATGGACTACTTCGTGCTGAAGAAAAAACCTAGTTTTTCTTTTCTATTTAAACCCACGCATACTCTAAAATAAAACCTTACAGGGCTCCAAGAATCAATGTTTAATTGTTAATTTGCAGAAATTACGGTTTTATAACATATTAGCCTTAACTTTTATGATTACCTTAAGTGATGGGAAATGCTCGATTTGATTTCAGTGCAATGAAATCTGTAAAAAACGCGTACTGAATTTCCATTCACAAAGTCCATGTTCCCCAGAGTTATCAATACCTACACCTTTTTTTCAAGTGTTTTTCTGGAAATGTGTTTAATATAAGTTTTGTTATTAAAGTTTATAGAAGTTGAATATCGTTGAATTCAGAGCACAAAATATACCATATGGTGCAAAATTTAAAAATCACGTCATTTCCGGAAAAACCGGAAGTCCCCGTACCATCGCTATCATAAAAAAACGACGGTGGTACATACGGCGTGACTCACCCGGTATAACAATATCGCCGTAACTCGTTATTTTTTTAACAATAAACTCCAACGCATAAATAACTGACACACTGTTCCCAATAAAACGATTATAAATAAAAATTAAAAACACTTTTTTATACGCAAGTTCATGACCCTGTCCGACTGTAAAGATTTCACTGTGTCATCAGCAGGAAACAAATTGAATACATAAAAAGCGACGCGATACCAAAACAATTTGTTATACTCTTCCAAAGCGCTAAAATAAACTCTCTTTATCATAAAAAAATTTGGTCAGTAGGCCAACGAGCTCGTAAACTATCAAATATCATAACCAGCTCGCAACGAGCACGTTACATGGTATGCGCGCAGCCATGTATTTCTAATGTGATAACAACTCAATGTCGCCTTGCAATGTTGTCAACAAGAATTCTAAAGTTGCGTCAGCCTTCAGGTATTCCAGAAAACACACACGATTTTCGAAATATTCAAATTAAAACTTACCGATGACGTATAGAATGGTGCTTGGTCCGCTCCAAGGGCTGGGAAGTATGCCGAGATACCTTCAGGGTATGGCGCGCTGTACATGGATAAAGCCGGTAGGCCACTCATGCTTCCAGCTAATCGTTGATAACCGAGGAGTTCGTATTGACAAGAACAAACCGTCTGGCCGGTTATTGGGTCGGTAAAAATAGGTCGTCCAGTATCACAGCAACGCTGGCTAGACGGTGGACTGCCTGGAGTCGGTGCTGAAGAAGTTACAGCCATGGTCGTTGGTGGGGGTGGTGATGATTGACTAGGACCCGATGATACTGCACTCTGAAACAGAAGACCACAAAAATAAAAATTGTATACTGATAATCGTTGTCATGATAACAGTATCTTCCATGTCCAATGTGAAAATATGTCAAGATATTGATTTAATATGAAGAGATCATTCTGGTGGGGTTCTAAAATCTGGTTGGATGCATGTTTTGATTAGGGTAATTATAGTAGCAGTAATTGACGTTAAAAGTGACGTTATCCTATGGCTTTTTATCATAATCCATCTTATTGAAGCACTAATTCGATTGTTCGAACACGTCTGTGGCACATGGAAAACATTGTTGCACCGTAATTCGTGATATTACATTATATGATATTACATATATGAAAGAAGTTTATCAGAAAATATAGCTAAAAGGTCATTTTTGGTTGTTTTCGAGAAGCCACGAAAACAAAAACTATCAACTTGTCTATTAGCAATTAAAATTGTCTATTCTCCTTTGTAAATTGATGAATATTTTAGATAGGTACCGATTTTCAAAACTGTCATGGTTTTAGTTATGATTTTGAACTGCATTCGTACACCGGCAGTTTTGATGGTGACGGATCGAAACCGACAGCGCATCTGCCGTTCTGGACTGAAGGTTTATCTCTATGTGTATCAGTGTTGCCATATACAAGGAAATTGCTGTCAAAATGTGGCAAATATCAGAAATGGATCAAAAGCTTCTTTCTATACCGGTTGTAAAACACGGTAAGTCTATGATTATTGTAAACAAATAAAGGCAAATATATTCGCTTACTAAACTCCGGTTCAATAGGCAGTAAAATTAGGTAAAATTTTGCATAAAAATGGCTTAAACTAAGGAAAACTACTACAAAGAAAACCGGTAGGAAGCTACAGATTTGTGTGCAGTTCTACATATGTCATGTGCTTTTCTTGTAACTGACACCATTTGAAAGAAAAATAATCACCTTATCCAAGATTAGAATGAATATTATTTTTGTAAAGCTTTGTTCTTGATCATCACTTTGATGTTGCCCAAGAGGTACTGTATTTTATAGTATAAACTAGTGAAATATAGGTACCAGTCATTCTAGATTTTTGATATACATTGTATTAAGAAGATTAAATACAGTCGATGAAACTGATAGCAATCGATAGCTTATGGTATCTTATGGTATATGTTCCAGTAGGAACATATTAAATTGTTTAGAATCATAGTTAATAGGAAAATATATGATTAATTATAAACCATTGAAAAATTGTGCCTGTCAGACTTTAATCTTTCATTCTTCGAATCTCACTCACTTAATAACTAAAAATACCACATTGTAGCAGACAAAATTTACTATCAAAACGATTCCGGAAGCTATAGGAGAAACTGTTAATTTAGTATAATCAATTATAATTGCATCAACTAATTTTTGGCGATTCCGCATCAACCGATCGTTTGACATTAGGACGGACATTTCTTATGTCATCTGACCAGTTGACGTGTCCAATTATACAAAATTAACCGTCCGTAAATTTTGTCTGCTACAGTGTAGAACTTGTAGTTTTGCAATTAAGTGAGTGATATTCGAGGAATGAAGGATAAATGTCTGATAGGAACAATTTTGAAATGTTTTTTCCTAATTAAAAATTTTCCTATTAACTATGATTCAAAAAAATTTTCTTAGTTACTACGGGAACCATAAGCTATCGATTGGTAGCAGTTTCATCGACTGCATTTGAATTTCTGAATCAAAAACTACAATGACTGGACTAAAAGTAGAATTTCCCAGCTACCATGATATTTTTTACTCCCAATTATGAGTAGAAAAAGTTTTGAAGAACGTAAATATTGTGCGTGGAAAGTGCATATACGTTTTCGATAGATTTCTTTGCACTGAATACGAATCCTTACTCAAAGTTTCTTATGACGTTTTGATGTAAATGTTGCTGAAAAAAGCTGAAATCAATGGCCTACATTTCAAGTAAATCTAGAAAGTGTAATGTTAGGGGGGTGTCGGTTATTTGTGACATTTGAAACACAACTTTTCAATTAAAAAAAAAAAACGATTTTACAACGTATACTGTGGGCCCAAGAATATTGAGGTCTAAGTAAGAACAGATTTTTTTTGTATGGAAACAAGTTCTCATAAATAAAATATGTACTGTAAAAAGTCATGGGTATTTTGCCTAGTGCTGCACATCTTTTTCAAATGTTTGTCCTGTAAAATTTACCTACTTTCGAATAAAAGTCTAAAAAAATTATCGAGGCAATGCAATGCAATGAAAAACTTGACGAAAATGTGATTATTTGTTACAGCCAATAAAAGAACAAGGAACTTTGACAGACAATTTATTCTATTTAATTTTTTATCTAGACAAAATTAAGTAATCGTTTACAGGATATTTAATGCATTGTTTTCAATTATATTTCTCATTTTTAGGTTTGTTTATTTAAGTATTTTAGATATAAATAAATTCAAATAAATATGGTCAATAAAATGGTAGGAAACTGTGGACTACAAATTAGTGTTCAACGCCAATGCAGCCATTCACAACATCCTTGTCTCCAGACATCAATATTTCACACAATTCATCATTGACATCAGATAAAAAATTGTTTAAATGAAATGTAAATAGAAAATTAGATAATGTACGTGTTGATATAGTAATTATAGTACCAATAATTGACGTTATCCTAATCCAGTTATCTTAACACACATTAATTCTAAATCCATCATAATCCTCAATCACTAATTCGACAATTGACGTACTGTTTCTGACATATGCAAGACAGCACTATGTAGTAAGTAGATAATTATTGTATATAACATAAAAAAATGACATTATCAAACATCTAAGTTATCACAATATCAAAAAACTCATCAGATTTTTTATTGTTCCTATTATTATTAAATTTATAATTGAAATACGTAGGATACTTCTTCAAAATGGTGGCATAAAGTACCAAAGGCGTAAAGACAAGATGGCGGCTTATGCACGCACCGGTTTGTCAGAGAATTTAACAAATTGTTACACGTAACATTCGGACATCTGTTCGTTTGGTATCCCAATAAATTTACCAACCGATACACTAGCGTGACAGAACAACAGATGTGGGTACCCTTATTACACCTAAACAGTACCATCCACTAATGGCCACCAATAGGGTGCGATTATTTTTGTAAAAATACATCGCGGTAAAAAAAAAAGCGAGGACGAGCACACTAAAATAAACGCTCCCTAAAAATTCTGGTCTGGAGGGGTGCGAATTAAACAGGGAGCGAGTGGAAAAACAGGCCAGAGGGGATGAACGAACGAAAAGGCGACCCCGAAGGGATGAAGGGGGAGCAGATTTATTTTTAATAATGGCGAACGAATGTATGCCCGCATGACTGAACATCCCCCCGAGGGTAAATAAATAATGCGGTTATTACACCTCGCCGCGTATCACGGCAACGGTTCTCTTTAAAACTCACGGCACCGGAACCGATTTTGGCACTTACGGCCGTGCGGCTTAGGGGCGAAACCTCCGCTTCGATCGGTTTCGCCGCGCGGCGAACGGTAATACGAGATAATTTTACGACGAGCCCCGATCCCGTTGGTTAAGACATTTTAGGGGAGAGAACACAATGAAGCCACCGAGGATGACTACTCTGCACTTCGTCGACCGGGGATGCGCACTTTCGGGCACACCTCAGACAAATCAGCCCTCTTATATAATCCCACTTTAACTGGAGCCTTGTACTTGAAATGAAGAGAGTAGAGGCTATTTTATACTACACTACTTTCGTCTTTTTATAAGCTTCTTTTTAGTTCTAATAAAAAAAAGTTCTAAATAATAGTATTTCTTAAATTTTTCTTAGCGTAGACGCATGCGCAGTGGTGGCATTTGCAAGGTCTGTCAACAGTGCCAACGTCAGACATTTTGTTTTGTTTTGACATACCGCAGTAACGTATTAACGTTTAGCCTTACAGTGACGCACTACGCTTTGTACAATTGGTTTAATTTATGTAAATTACTTAATAATTAGTTAATATTGCCGAAATAAACCGGCAAATAAGCAAACAAACAACATAAGCTTAAATACTTTTCCTTGCACCAGGTTGGCTATTCTGAAATAGATAAAGAAGTGTGTGTAGTAAATCCATCTATTGATACTTTAAAACGTTTCGTGTTATTAAAAAAAAGTTTAGAAAAAAGACGAAAGTAGTAGCTTTAAATGGAAAAGTTTATTCTACCTAGCATCGTGAGTTCTCATCATTCTTTCCCGCATAATTCTTATTGAAATTTAGTACAGTCAACATATAAGCAAAAAGCTCTCGTTGAAAAGTTACAGAAAAGTAAAGGTATTATATA
Organism: Aphodius sticticus; assembly: GCA_963966075.1. Classification (NCBI taxonomy): domain Eukaryota; kingdom Metazoa; phylum Arthropoda; class Insecta; order Coleoptera; family Scarabaeidae; genus Aphodius; species Aphodius sticticus. Next base: position 15,617,332 of record OZ014506.1, read on the forward strand.
TGAAATGCAACAGGAAAATTCGGTGTTTTCCCAAGTCTGCCACAAGACCTGAGGTTTCTAACTAATTTCTGTAGACTACTAAAGTCGACAGAAAAGCATGGATCTAGTTTGTCAGAAAATGAGGAAAGAACATCTTTTATATCTAAGTACTCTAAAAATATCAATTTTCGATCCAAATTTGCAGCTCACCTAACATTTTCCAATTATTATACTTCCAACAAGTAATACAAGCAACACATGTCTGGCAAAAATAAAGTAGAATGGAAGATTCAGCATTTATATAGTTTCAAATTTAAAACGTAACTTTAAATCTAAACATTACCGTTTAAATGACAACTATACCAGAAATGCTCCAGAAACGTTGCAAAGAAATTATCATTCAAAAGATACAGCAAAGTAAACATATGAGTTATCGGACAAAATGTCCAGTCTTATTTTCAACAACGTTTTTCTTGGAACAAATTACGGTGTTTTTAGTTAAAATGAAGACAGCTGCCACTAAAATTCAATTCACTGATTGCAGAATGCATTAAGAGAACTGGTTTGGAAGTATCTGTAAAGATTGTAAATTCTAAATAGCTTCTATGAACTTCAGAAGTTCAGGTTCTTTTGTAATTTTGAATTGAAAAGATTTATATGTGGAATTGTGTTAAAACAATTCTGACTAAATGTTTTGTATGGTGTAGAATGCTACGAGGTTTTTTCTTCTGTATAAAAAGTGGTGATACAGAGAAACAGTAAGATTGTTTAAATAGTACCTGAAACCTATTTTGACAGGCATATATGTGACCTAATTATTTTTTCTCGAAAATTTTATAGGGGATCTTTTAAATCCAGTGATGTACGTTATTTATTATGTCTATAATTGTACATAATTTACATGTATGGATCACCAAAAAAATTGATCCCAAAATTCCGTAATATAGCAAAGAAAATAAACAATGTCAGATGTAGAAAATTTAAAAATGCGATATAAACTAACTAACACCCTGTGGCGTAACGAAAGAGCTGGTGCAGGTTCCCAAGGACTCTCAACTCTGTTACAAATACAAATCAATTCTCAACATTTTGCTGTTTGATTCACTTCAATTTGTAAATTTTTGTAAAAGTTACACAGCTTCAAGTAATATTTTGCATTGTTTTTAAACCGGAATCAAAGGCTTACTTGAAATTGTGTATCTTCCACAAACATTCAGTTGCAATGAACAAATGAAATGTTTCTTCTACTTTGCATTCACAATGCTCACATTGTAACACTGTTTTCGGTGTTACAATTAACTAATTGTAACACCGTTTTTAGTAACTTTTGTCTAAGATTGGTCACATTGATATGAAATGCCGTATGTCAACCGTAACCACTCATAACCACATACTGCCTCTTTAGAATCGCTTGCAATCGCATAAACTGCGAAATATCTATATTCTATACATATTTAAACATGCGAGTACCATGTTTTGATCTGTTCTTAGTTTTGATCTGTTCATAAAAATACGCCAGCATGGCGTTTTCGGTGATGTTTTGCGACTCTGGTAAATGATCGTATACCATTCTCGTCAACTAAACATCAAATCCCCCTTTCAGATACAATGCAAGGACCACATTTACCTGAATAAGGAGTGATGCGAAGATCAAACCTACATCGTAGTTATGATCGGGTTCAAATACTGCCGCGGGGTTGTCTATGTGCAATAAATAGTTTATTGAATATCAGCATGCACGTAGCAAGCTATAGTAAATCGAAAGTAAAATTATCCACAATAAGATTTTGACATGGTTTTATCCCAACTTTACAAAGTTTACAGTTTACTACAGTACCACAACCGGTACCCTCAAAATACCCTAGATGCTAAATATAGTAACACTTAGGGCACTCGTTGCTGGAGCTCCTCGTTCTCCAAACAACTCATGCGCCAATTTGACGTCTTATAGAACTTGTATAATAATATACTATTTCAAAATTACAATGGTATATGATAATCTTAATAATTTTTTTATAATGCATCGAAACAATAATTAAATTTGCTCAAAGATTACAAAAGTTATTGAAAATCAAAGATTAGCAAAATTGGTATCTGGCGTTCCTTTCCTTGTGCCGGTAGTATACGAGATAAAAAACTAACAAAAAAATTCGTGATTTGACATTTACGATAACATTTCTAATAACTGCAGTGTCCTCTATCGGAACCTGTTAACATTACAAATTTGCACAAAGGTATCGCGCTACAAGATACGATTGTATGTACCAGCGTTCGTTGCACAAATACATACCTACGCCCGATTTAGATAAACTCTAATGCGGTATCAATTATTTCAAGTTATGCCGTGTTGTGCAATTTATACATTTATGTTCGGATATTGTGTTCGATTAGGCTCTCGTATTGTCCGAGTATTGTATGCAGATAAAACCCGTGGGTGGCACTGGTCGGAACAAGCCAATAATTTCAATAACCAAAGTACCTACAGTAAGCCTACCGCATACAATGGAAGAAATGCTTCTTGTTGGACAAATTACAGTGTTGCAAAAAAGGAAAAACGAAATATACTTTTCACCAGACATACGGAAGTTGTTGAGCTATGTTTCAGCGTAGCTGAAATTTTCCAAACACCCCAAAATCTCGATTTTTTTCAAAAAAATCGTTTTTGGGTACTTGCACGTGTATAAAAATTCATAACACCGCCATTTTCTATTCGATTTCCAAAATAAAAAACGCAAATGAAAGAGGAACCATAGACCATTATAAAGATGTACTGTTCGGTCAGATCCAATAACAAATCGAAAGGTTATGGACGTTTAAGTTCAGAAGTTACCAATTGTTTTCAGATTTTTTCAACTTTAACAACATTTTGATGACCTGTTTGAATCCGTAATATTTTTTTGCTATGTTTATTGAAAGCCCATTTAAATTTGCGTCTAATACGCGTTTGTTTATTAGAATCGGTTGAAATTTAACAGAATTATCAAATTTTATTGACCGGCTAGACACATCACACTACGGAGAAGAAATATACAGGCCCACTGTAATAAATCCGTAGTCTTTATACACATTAATTAGATATAACTAGCACTTATATTTACACAATGTTATTCTAAAATTATGACACTGTTTTTTTCTTTCCTTTTTGTTGTTACCTGCCAGACCATCACAATATGTTACTAAAGTACATTAGAGTTTACGTTCATTACATTTCCAGGTATATTTGGGTTCAAAATTAATTTCACCAACAGTAAAATTTTCACTCGTTTATTGGAACAGTACTGAGTTACTATCGTGATTTATGAATAATACGAAAACAAGAAATACAATAAATGCCTCAACCACTGATTTATTTTTTACTAATTGTAGCCGATGTTGTTTTCCACAAACAATCCGCAGACGTAACAAAACTTATTGCGATTGTCACACATTTAACTTTTTTTATATTTGCACTGAAGGATGCACTAAAGCTGATTTCTTACTGCTTATCGATCAGTTTTATTGTTGTTTTATATGAAATTTTGTGATACTAAAGACCTACATCGTCCTAATAGTATACACAATTGTAATAGGTTATGATTGTCGATTAATGATTTTACGATATTTGGATACAAGTCGAATAATACTTAATAAGATATTAGATAAACTAAAATACAATAAAACAAGGTAATAAACAAACAAAATGATGTCTAGTTAATATGAATCAAGAGTACGGATTTATTACGGTCGGGCCGTAGGTATATTCCTTCTGCCTAGTGTGAATGTCAAGACGATGATTAAACTTGATAACTCAGTCAAATTTCAACCGATTCTAATAAACAAACTCGTATTAAACGCAAATTTAAATGAGCTTTCAATAAAAAAATAGAAATAACATATTATGGATTGAAACAGGTCATCAAACTGTTGTTAAAGTCCAGAAGACCTGAAAATAATGGGAAACTTCTGAATTTGAACGTCCATAACTTTTCGACTTTTTATTGGATCTGACCGAGCAGTACATCCTTATAATGGACTGTGTTCTCTCTTTCAACTGCATTTTTTATTTTGTAAATTGAATGGAAAATGACGGTGTTCTGCATTTTTATACACATGCAAGTACCCAAAAAGTTTTTTTTTTAAATCGAGATTTTGGGGGTGCTTGGAAAATTTCCTATATACCATTATGTTCCGTTCTACCCGCTCAACTTACACTGTCTCGTGAAATGTTTATTTTCACTGTAACAGTGTTATTAGAGAAGCAGGTTTGCTCCAAGAGAGCTAAGTTTTAATGAATTAATCTAGTAATTTAAATTCGAAAATTAATTAGGTAGACAGCTAACTCTACGAGTCTTAATTAGACAACAGTTCTTCCATAAAACATGGTGGGTAAAAGTCGCTATTAAATTTGTTCGAACCAAGTAAACAGACAATTATGAAATAATCCTGTCAGCTCCTCACATAAACGCATAATTATACATTTGTACGTCCACAAGTAAACTGAGATGGTTTATACAGTTATTAATTTAATTTATGGCTTCCTTTGTCTGCCAAGCCAAGCATACTCGTAACAGAAAAAGAAATGAATTATTCAAACGGAATCCCGACAAAATTTTAAATCGCCTAACCTTATAACTAAGCAAATTAAAATTGTAAAAACTTTACAAACTTGCAGTTCTTTGAACATCCGGATATGCTGGATGCAATATTTAGAAGCTTGACAAAAAGGAAGTGTTAAGTATTCACAACGTGTTTTTACTACGTTTTCAGCATTATTAATTCCTTAACTACTGAGCGATAGCAATTTCCTCAACGTATACATCCAACCAGATGAAGCAATTTGTATAAGACAATAACGTGTTAGTTCTTCGTAAAATCTCCAACATTGACGTTATCTCGTCAGATGTTATGAAGGATTATAACCTATTGTTTCTAGCATTTTCGTGTTCATTTTTTTTTTATTCGACGTTTTGATATTGCATTGTGAAAGTCTGATTTCCACGATTGTAAAATTCTTCTTAAGTACGTTACATAATTATTGCTGTGCGTGTGTTAACTGAAAATTGTGATAATGTAATTAAGTCAAGTGCCCTAGTTGTAAATAGCAAAAACTAACTGGAAACACTCCAGAAATTAGATTAAACCAACATGATTGTGAGACTGAAAGTAATCAGTTGGACGAATCTACTAGGACGTGATGAGATGATATAGATATTGAACTGGATTTCTCATATTGGTTGTGGTTATCAATATTTCGGTACACTAAATTGTAGTAAAGAAGTTTGTGACTATATTGGACCGGGCACTGTATGCTATTAGTGGGGTTTTACATTATATATTAAACTTTTTATAGGTCTGCTAAGTATTTGGTACTTATTCCAGACTCTTAACAATTAACAGAAAATTATAATAAACTGACATGGCTATTGTATAACCGATAAACTACAACTTAACACTTACATATTATACAAGTAAACTGAGATGGTGCCCGGGAATCAACAGCACAATTGTCAAATCATTTTGAATTCTGATGACAGAATTCTAAATTGTGTTCAAAATAGATTAAAAAAAAAGAACAAGATTACAACTTTTTGCGTTACTAACGCATAAATTCAGTTTTATTTAAGTTTTTCCTAAATGAACATTTCCGAATATTAAAATATGAAACAAAAATTGGTCAATCAAAATGCACTAATAATGACGTCCATAAGCACGTTTGTCAACAAATAACTAACAGACCTATGATTTAGATAACATTTCAGATAGCATGTCACAAACACAGCGCTGGAAGCTTCCTTTGAAAATATTACAAATGTCAAATGATATACTGTATACTGACGAACAACTTAATTCGCTTCAGTTTCTCAAACCGGTTTGAGAATACAAGGAATTCAAAATATCCTAAACCATTTTAGCAATTACATAGACTTAATATAGTCTATGTCATCGTTTGAAAATGTTTTGGGTTGTGTTGGCTCCAACGTTTACAGATAGATGAAGATTAAAGACATTTCTCCTTCCCTAGCGCAAAAAAAAAGATAGATGAAGATTGCTTTGTTTAAATCAAATAAATATATTTGGATACAAATAAAAATTACTTTCCTTTAAAGTAATATTTTTCTTTTGGTTTCAAAACACGTTCCTTACACCAAAGAAATCTAAGTGTGACTCAAACAAATATATTTGCATACAAGATGAGATTTACTTCCTTCAAAGACATATTTTTGCTTTGGCTTAAAAATAAGTTTACTTCCACCAAGGAAATCATATTTTGATTCAAATAAATATATTTTACACTTTGCTACCCTAACCTTGAGTATAAGTAGGTCTGGGAAAACCAACCACCACTGGTCGAGGATGCGCGACATCCCAAAAGGCGGTGGACACGTGGATATTTTGCTCTACTGTAGCTTTCGAAAAGTTCTAGTCAATAATTGGTCCATATCAATTCCTTCAACAAACTGATAATTTCTTTAATCAAAGAAGCTTTTATCGCAACCTTAAAATGTCGCATTTTAACTCAACCAACAATTTCGCTAATTTAAAAAATTATAATTTTTTTACGCAACAGGATCATAATTATTTTAACTAAATAAATCTCGTTCGTTATAATAAACAAGGTGTAAATTTTAACTGAAAACAAGTTGTTTGACACAAATAAACGTTCTTTCTAATAAACAAATATTTCAAATAAATGCATTATTATCCGTAACTTTATTATTATCCATAGGTTTTTAGATATTGATAATTTTATACATGCTTATTCCAGACTACAAACTCGACGTAAAAAAAACTAATTAAAATGTAAAAAAAAATTTAACATTATACTTAACTTTACAGAAAAAAATGTTCTTATAACAGAAAACAGTTTGTAGGTAAGTTTTGGAAATATTTACGAAAGTAAATGGGATTGTGCACATCTGAGAGTCAGTTTAGATCAAGAGTAAGAAACATTGTAGGGCGGGATAGGCTGTGGCTGGGACGATGACCTGGATGGGTTTCTTTTTTATTAATTGCCTAAGCACAGTCAGTGATGATGGGGATGGTTGGGGAGGAGGGGTGGATGGAGAGTGGCAAATGCGTTTTAGTTCCATGATTTTGTTCCATGTTTTAATTTTTTTGTAGAGGCCGAGAGTGGTGCGCGTGTCGGTTGTGCCCGATCGTCTGCATTTGTATGCTTTTTTCTTCTTTTTTGGATTTATTAGCGCTAGAATTGGTGTTTTGTTAACCATGCTATTTTTGTCGGTTGCTATATTGTTTATTTTTATGATGGCAGAAATGGAAGGACTGCCTCGGCCGAATTTCAGCCATCGGGTTGACTAGTTAATGTTTATACTTTGTATAATGTGCCTCCACGGAGTTTTCAATAAACGTATTATTATTATTATTAGTATTATTATTATTATTTGCGAATATATAGTGGAAGAACCTTTTGTATTTTTACGAGATAGGTATCCAGAAACTTTAAAATGGAATCAAAAGTTATTAAATTAATGTACCTACCTACTAAATATCGAACTGGTTATTATATAGTATCCTAGTAACATATCTAGCAGAAAATTCTGCAGTATCCATGAGCTACAGAGTATAATAAACAGTTGACAATACAAGAGCTTCAGGAATTTGATGAACATTCTAAAAAAATAAACTGAACGATTTTAATGATATATTAAGATCTCGAAAAAATTAAAACCAAGTTCTGGAAAACTGACCGGAACAATTAGAAGACAACCAGAATTTAAATGTGCTCAATTGATGATTGCTGTTATGACATTATAAGTATGCTTACGTATTATTATTATTATTAGTATTATTATTATTATTTGCGAATATATAGTGGAAGAACCCTTTGTACTTTTACGAGATAGGTATCCAGAAACTTTAAAATGGAATCAAAAGTTATCAAATTAATGTAGGTACCTACTAAATATCGAACTGGTTATTATATAGTATCCTAGTAACATATCTAGCAGAAAATTCTGCAGTATGCATGAACTGCAGAGTATAATAAACAGTTGACAATATAAGAGCTTCAGGAATTTCATGAACATTCTAAAAAAATAAATAGAACGATTTTAATGATATATTAAGATCTCAAAAAATTAAAACCAAGTTCTGGAAAACTGACCGGCACAATTAGAAGACAACCAGAATTTGAATTTTCTCAACTGATGATTGCTGTCATGACATATAAGTATGCTTACTTTTTTAACTGGCAAAATTTGCCTACGCGTGCTCGCCGTCTTCTTTTTTTAGTAGCGGCAATCCACAATAATTTAAAAAACCACATCTGCGCGTGACTTCTGTTCAACTTCACCGAACGTCTAGCCTAATTTACGACCGACTTTTGAACATTTATCACTGTATCCTGTCGAAAAATTCAAATTAGGTGTACTTAAGCATGCGTTAAAATCCCAACTATTTAACCGTCGAAACAGAAAAACAAAAAACTTCCGACCATCTGACGTTTCGAACACAATTCAACCATCTAACCCCGACAAATCGGCAATAAATTTCCATCCCGTCCCAATATGTCACAATCTCCCATACATCGAAATCCTCTAGATATTATTAATAGATTTACCCTATGAAAGGACAGTATTTGAAAAAAAAAAAGGTTAGAAGTGCGTCTATAGGAAAGCAGTAAAACCGATCAACAAAAGCCAAACCTTCATGAAAATAGAATAGCTTTTGGCCCGTCGAGCGATATTCGTCCTTGCGTCCTCAGCCATAGGTATCACCGAGCACTAGTGGGGATCAGGTTCCTTTTTATTTAGGTATTAAATATAATTCGGTAGGCAGCTGGGCCTGTCCCTCGCTCGCACCCGAACGCTGAGTTAGTAACGCCAAATTTCACCCATCAAAATAAATATTAAATCGTTATAAATCAAGATGAGGGTGAGGCGCGCTCACACATACGCGCTCAGAACGTTTCGCATGGCCCGATGCTTTTTATTAGGGGTAGGGTGAGTCCCGAACCAAAGGGCCTTAAGTGATGAATTGTTTTCGGAGGCTCATTTTTGCCCGGATAGTGGGGTTATAATTCAGTTTGTGTTTACTTAGTGGTCCATTATTACCTATTAGGTTCACAGTGGCAGAAAATTTGATGGTCATGATTGCTGCCGTCATTCCTTCAGTATATATGCTTATAGTGGATGGTTTTTTGAACGTATGAGATTTATTTTTGGCTTAATTGGTTGACACACATAATTTGATGACTAAACTTACTGTCTGAGGTGTTAAATTCATGCCTGATACTTTTTATACTGAAGATATTGCCGAATTACGAGGAGAGAGTTTACAGCGCCATCTAAAAATACAGTTGGATGAGGTATTTACACTAAACATATATTTATTTGACTCTTTGGCGGAAGTAAACCTATTTTTAAGCCAAAGCTAAAATATTACTTCAAAGGAAATAAATCTCATCATGTATACAAATACATTTGTTTGAATCAAAATTGAACAAAAATATTTCTTTAAAGGAAAGTATTTTTTTGTATCCATAAATATTTGACTTATATATATTTCAAATAAATTAATCTCTGCAAGCAAATAAACTAGAGTATTTAATGAAGTAAATATTATTGACGTCAAAGAAATTTGCTTTGATCCAAAAGAATAAATTCAAAGGAATATATTGCTTGAAAACAAGAAATCATTTCTATCCGTGAATATACTACAGTGAAATTCAGTCAAACTAACAATATAAAAAACTGCTATTTTAATATGATTTACCTAAATAGTGCTGTTATGCTTTATTGTATTTATTACCTCGTAAATTACTACCATTTTTTGAAAATGAACGTTTAAAGACTGTGACAGTAAGGACATTTAAATCGAAATAAATTATGGTTTTATTAAAGATTAACATCCCGCCGCAAAATTTTAGAATCAAGATTGAAACACTAAATATTATACTTCATCTATATTCATTTTGATTTCGCTGGATACCTATATAAACGTTTATAAATAAATATTATGTGCACTAAATCTGCTTATATAAAAAAAAAGTGTTTTTTATTAATATTATCCTTAAAAGAGTTTCTATTTAAAGAAAACCTAGTTATTTTTAAAATATAAGTTATTCACTACAAATTAAGCATTGCTAGGAATCTATGATTGCAAAATAGTTTTTCACTGGTGTGTTCAGTGTTAGCATGGAATGCCCCAGTTATGATAAAGAAAGTTTAATTTTTATAGTAGACTCGTAGCATTTTGTATGCTATAATTTTTTCAGTGTATTTTCGGTTTTAAACATTTTATTATTATTGTGAATTTCTTTATAATTTTTGTATCGTCATTTTGAATAAGAAGGAAAAAATATATCAAATATTTTTTGGCAAATTTTGTAAGGGGAAGTGTTTCTTACCTACCTAAAGGAAGGAGGTTTGTAGATCTATTATTTGGCACTTTGCAATTTTGGCCTGTATTTTCACACAAAAAATAGAAAGACTCTAAACTCTAAACTAAACTCTGTTATTCGGTTACAGAATTCCCAAAAATATCACAAATTCGTCATTAGACAGAAAATTGTTCATTATTTAAGTATCTTTGTTTTCGTTTATATTCATATTATTTACTTGTAGAGATTAATTTATTTAGAATATTTATTTAGAATATTTATTTATGTGAAATAAATGTTATATATTGTTACGAGCAAAAATTGCTCCTTAAAAGTATAATTTTTGCACTTACGTAGAGTGATGTTAAACACCCGGGTATTTATTATCAAGGGTAAATACCCCGGCTAAATACCCGGGTATTTGCCCAAAGTAGGTATTTATAAATATAATATTGCTATTAAGAATAGCAGTAAAAGGAAATATTTAATTACTAAATAAAGGTTTTTCTTTTATCACAAAGTCAAAAAGTTTGTTTTTATCACAAAATAAAGGTATTCTCTTATTACAAAATAAAGGTTATTCTTATAAAAATAAAAACATTGTTAAAATAACGAATAAAAATATCAGTCCCATCTGACGATATATCAAGAGCAGACATTTCCTTGTCATCATCGTCCATTCAATCGTGTGAATCTTCCGTATTTTCTGATTCTGTTATCGAAGAAGATTTAGCAGAAACTTATGATTATATGTTAAGTATAGTTGACATAGCGGCTTTTGTCGTTGTTAATCAATTTCTTATTTTGCTATGAAGCCAACTAAATGTCCTGAATGTTCTTGATATAACTCAAATATTTTACAGTATTTGTAATCAAGAGTATACATCTACAGAGTGTCCCATTTTTTCCCGCATAACTTTTTCCAGATAGTAAATGCCACACTGAGTAAGAAGTTTCATATGGACCTATTTGTTTTCCCTATTCCTTAAAAAACTGTATATTAAATGACTTAACTTCTTTAGGAATTGATAAACCCAATAAGTCGGCATGAAAGAAACTTTATACTAGAATGACAATTACTTGTAGAGAAACAAATGTTAAAAAGTTTCACATGTATTTTGTTTTCGTTCATTTGTTTATTTAGTCTCTTTTTAACATTTTGAATTTTTTACTTCAATTTTACTTTTAATTTTGTTATGGGTATTGATTGTACTCTTTCTTAGTTTTAGCATTGTTTGATATGTAGTTTATTATTTATTTTTCTTTATTTAGTTAATATTTCAAGCGTCTGTAGCGTTGAGAAAACAATTAGGTCCATATGAAATGTTATACTCAGAATGACATTTACTATATCTCTGAAATTGTTGTTAAACGACGTTTTAAGGATAAAAAATATAAATACCCAAAATTTAGGTATTTACCCTAAGTAGGGGTAAATACCCGGGTAAATACCTATTTTATAAGTTCCCACCCGTCGGGTATTTACCCGGACCACATCACTGCTTACGTACAAATACGTTTCCTTTCACAAAGAAATCCAATTTTGATTTAAATAAATATACTTACAAGTAGAATATAATATAAATATAGGAAAACCGCATTTTTGCTATTTTTAAAAGATTTAATAGATTGTTTGAGATGTGTTTTATTTTGCTTTCATTTGTTAGTATTCAAGTGTCTGCAAGAATTAGAAAAAGGAAATAGGGCTATATGAAGAGTTTTATTCTTAACGGAAAGGTTAAAAATATATAGGTAGGTATACAGGAATAAATCCTTTAATAGATTGTGGGCTTTTCTGTTAATGTTGCCCACAGCATCTTTGATGTTAAGTTTGTTGTTAGCTTTTTTACTAAAACGCAAATTCCTCTTATGGCAAAACCTGAAAAGTGTGTATATTTAGAGACATTCTCGAAAACTAACATAAATATGCAGCTTAAAGGGTATTCACACGATCAATAATACCGTCAGTATTGGTCTTAAGTGTCAGCCGGACGACCAAACCTTTCTTCTGTATTTGCCTATCTCCAGGTGTAAAAACGTTGAAAAACGCTGGTCTAAATAATTCTTATATAGATTTTTCTGGTCTGTTACACCACAAATTCAATTTTCCTAGCACCCAATCATTAATTATGTAAACTAGTATTCACAGCAGGTGTGGCAATATAATTAGTATAAGAAGTGTTCGCCGAGACTATTTTTTATTCCGTTTGGTTCTACACGTTAAGCACAGGTGTCGCTTCGCTACCTTCAACATACAAATTAACCACTTTTTTCCGATCCATTTTACGATTTTAAGAACCGACTTCCTCCCAAAAAGATGCATACCGATAATTACCGTTATTTATAATATTAATTCCACCGATAACTTGATCATTATTTCGGTTAAATATTGACTTGTGTGATGCGGCGTTTCTTAGCATCATCACGTATAATGATAAACTTAGTACTAAAACAAGCTTATCAATTCAACATGTTATCATCGCGTATGTAGAAATTAGCATTTTTTTGTTCGATTGTTCAGTGGTACGTGATGTTTGGTGCATAGACGCTTCATGTTTTTAATCATCGCGTTTGAGTTTAAAACGCTAGATGGCGCTTACTTTTTTTTAAACTTGTTCGACTGTGAGAAACTCATTACTCGAGAGCAGGGCATAACTCAATACATCTGACATTTGAATACGTTCATAAATATAGAGTGTAAAATGATCCGTTGATCGATTCAATTAATGATAACTATAATTTTATACAGTTGGCGGCTTGTAATGCGAGACACAATGCCCGCTGACCTCTAGATCGCCCGATTTTATGACAATATTAAGACGGCTGTGCAGTTTGTTTTAATTTATGTAGATGTCGCCTTTTTGCAACTGTCCAACAAGCGCGTTATAACTTTTGTACACATGTCGTGTCTTGTAAAAAAGGTTTCGTTCGAATTTGTTGCATGTGAAACTCGGTATGTTATACACATAAATTTCCAATATTTTTGCCAACAGACATCGTCATCTTCTAAGTAAACAAGTGTAAAAACTATAAATACGAATTTTTATGTGTTCACTCAAATTTGAAATTAGATATATCGACTGCTAAGTGGACTGTCACTTCGGGCTATAAAAACTAGAGAATTCAATTTTCAGATGTTTAGAGAACATCGACGTCGGGTTTATGGTTATATTTAGTGGAGATCAAACATTGAATAATTTTATGAGCGTTGCATAGGGCGTTTGCGATGGTGTGCTATACAAATAATTGATACTTATATATATTTCTTGGTTTTTATTGCCCACTTTTACGAGCAAGCGATATATATGTGAACGTATGCCCAACCACAAAATTCGATTTAACAGCTGATGAAATGTTTACGCGCAAAGTTAATAATAAACAATATTGGTCAATAGACGTAAACGCTCTTGAAATCAATGTGTATCATTGATCTGTTGACTGAGTACCATCTTAGCTGATTTCGACAATTTTTGATGATTTGAATTGATGTAAAACAACAATACATGAAACGCATTTGAAAATGCATTTAAACTCGTTATATGAGGTTAGAATCAATGGTAAAATCTAACCCGAACATTATGTTAAATTTTAAAAACAATATAAAACTTATGGAAAAAGGGAAAATTGTTTTGTTGAGCTCAGAGCAAAGGAATGCATGTATTCCACTAAAATTTCTATACAAGAAATTTAATAAAATGCGTAATTCTAGACTCTAGTCGCAAAGTGTAGAAAAGAAACCTAAACTAACTATTAAAACTACCTTTATGAACAAGAACAGAAAATACAGAGATTTTATCAATTTTAACAAATTTATTCCAACTGAGCCCAATGCGCAAGAAACATCTTATAGCAAATCTTAAACTTTGTACTTTCGCTAAAATCCTTAAAATTTGTTTAATACCGATTACAAGACAACACGATAATGTCTGTAATAATATAATTCATTATTTTGACATATTTATTTTAGTAGCTAAAACAGGTTTTTTTTTTATTTAAGAACCGGTTTTCGAATGTCCAAAACCCAGGTTTTAAAACCAGTATTTTAAAAACCGACAAACCCGAGTTTTGTAAACCCTTTAGATAGATTGCTTTATGAGCACCTACATGGCCTTTTTCGATAGGTTGAAAAAATTTTAATAATATAGGTTATGTTATCTAACGTGTAATGCCTCAAGCATGCCTCAAGCTTCAAACTTTATACGATTGTACAGCTTTTCAAATTCTGATTTCATGCCTTTGCCATTGAATTTATAATTTGCTAATTGAGCACAGATTATCTTAAAGCAGGCGGCTCAAGTTGAACAAAAACTAATCATCTTTATTAATTCAACTTCCTGTTGTTTTCGGCATTATAGGTTATGTACGCGATAGTTTGACGTTTCGTTTGAAACGCTGTTATTTTTTCTTTTCTAGTACTGCCAACATTATCGATGTTTGTAAACTTTACAAATGACTGTAATTTTAGTTTGCAAATAATCACGATTTTTTTAGAATAATGGTAATAGATTGGTAATTGTTGGTAATTTTGACAATTTGATAGAAACATAGAAATCGAATGATATGAATTTTCCTATTTTTTTAGATTTTAGCGGAAATATGCCTTTTTGGGTCCCCTGAACATTTTTGACCAAGGTACAAAAAATGTGTGTGAGCTGAAAAGGTTTTTGTTCAAAAAGGTCCAAAGGAATTATTTCGTCAAAATAGTTAAATAATAAATTAAAGTAATGGAAATTCTGAATAACTTATGTATATGACATCTTTTGGTAAAATTAACAGTTTAGCGGCATGTGCAAATTCTATTTGATCGAGATCGATCGTGTATGCATTAATATAAAACTTGGCAGGATTTGACATATATTTTCATTCTAATGACAATAGGTATAGTGTCAAACGCTGATGTTTTGACATTACCAACTGTCAAATGTATCAAACTGTCAAATTCTGACTAACAAGTTTTATTTTAATGCAGACATGACCTCGATCAAATAGAATCTCATTCAGCTAAACTATTAATTTTATAATATTGTATGATAAAGTCATGTGACTGGCTACATCAGATTTTTTACTTTGTAGATACCGCAGGGCCTATTATACAAACATTACGAAAACTTTGAAACACCATATACAGCTGTTTTTGACAAACAATTTGAATGTATTTATATGTGTGTATATAATATACAAGCACTTAAAACTTACGAAATCTCAGAGAAAGCAAAAAAGCGTGTTTTCTTCGGGCAATATTCTATTGCTGCTATGTATTCGTCAATATTGATTCGTCGGGGTTTTTATATTTACAAAAGGGGACCCTTATCGAGTGCACTTATAGTATGTGTTTGCTGAAACATTTACTCATCATCACGTGGGCAATCTAACGAAACATGAGCAATGTTTCTTTTAAGAATTTGCGACAAAGGAACAAATTCCTACATAGCAGAAAACCAGCAATTAAAAATCGCGATCGACATTAAATACTAAAAAAAGAACGGATAAGAGAATTTATCACACAAATTGTTAACAAATTGTTTTCACCAGAAATTAATAAACTAATCGTTACACAAGTGTAGTAATAAATTATTTTTACTGTTTAATTTTATGAGGTTAATCTGCGTGTTTATGAAATCAAAATATCCTATGATAAACACGTTTTGGATAAATACTAAATAGTTTACGAACACAAATAGGAAACTTTCGTGTCGTCACGTTTGTTTTAAAGGCATTAGTCATTTACAACGGACCAGGAAATAAATATTTACTGATATGATGTGTCGGAACAATAATCTTGATATACAGACCAAACATGATCACAAAGTTTTGCCGCACCATGGCGTTTTCCCAAGTGTAGACATGATTATTAAGCAATAATATTTTTACCGGGGGCTTTAGTTTTGATAAGGCTCCCACACACGTCCTTCTTGAAAGTCTCTATTTATTATTACTGTAATTATACTTTAAATGTAACACTATCTCCCAGAGCTGACGCTTCCACTTTCAACCGTCAGATGTTTTCAGTATATTTCTTCTTTGATAAACGCTGCAGTGTCGGATTTTATCATGATACCACTTAATGCTTACTCTACGCGTTTGAGTCGGCCCATTCTTAAATATGATTATGAATGAGACTTTATTTTTTCAATTTGTTATCATATTTCCTGATAGAAGAGAACGGAATATAGCAAACATGGTGTGAGACGCATTTGCAGGTGATTTACTTGACTGTCAAAGTTAATGGTAATATTTTTCTGGCGACATCGCTTCTAAGACATAGTATAGTAATAAAACATGGTAATAGTGTCAAATTACAACGTATATACATTATGACCCATGCTGGATAAAGTGGTAATGGCATGTAAAATGTTAGATGAACCATGAAGATCTGACTTTTTTTATGGTGAAAGTGTAACTTGAAAGATTAAAATTTTCTCTTGATGAAAAACGTGCACCATAACCATGGTAAATTATTAATAACTGTTTTATGAGAAGTAACAACACTTAATCATCTTTCCATTGGCGGTTTTACAGCACATAAATAAACTAACCGCAAAAAAACTCATGCTTTCTAATTTATTCATCGAGCGGTTTGTTGGAACTAAACACATTTTTCAAGGAAATATTATCGATGTCAATTGATACGTTATTTATATTTTAGGTTAATGTTTGTTATTGATCAATTGGGCGGAAATCAATCAACATGATACTTCACGTCATCAAAACCGGTAATAAATTAATCGCCAATAACTACTAACGAGAATATTTTGTTTCTATTTTTTACGTGTTGATAGGACAGTTTTTGTCAAACGCCTTACAATGAATTAAATCGTGCCCGGGATTGGACGAGGAAGGAGGAGGCTATTAGAACCAAAATTCTAATGATATCGAAGACCCGGACGTTATGCAAATACATTTTGACTCATTACTACGACAAATTTTAACATGCGTTTGAGCATGCATTGATGAAGACGTGAATATTGGCTCTATTGAGAATGGTGAAGAAGTAATTAAGTTCGCAATTCTTTGCAAAGCATTAGGAGTAACAAGTGAAAATTTCTGAACTGAAGACTGTTGCATTTTGGAGAATGAGTTTTTCTCAGAATAAAAGGAGGAAACCATGATTGGCAAGGTTCGGTAGAAGGCATGGGATCGCCTTTTTATTTGGATCATGGTTGTATGAATTTATACAACATAAAGGTCAGCATAAAGATGACACATTTAGGGCTCTAATTATGTAAGTGTGTTGAGTCCTAAGAAATCGATTTTTGGAAGAAATTAATGACTCAATGTCACATTTCCGTGGAACCTCTTTAGGAGTTTTTTTTAAGGGAGGACGGCTGTTTCTTTGAACAAGAATTGATACTTCACGAAATTCACCATAATGTCGATAGCTGGAAAATTCGTGTTTGTCAGAATCTAAATTGAAGAAGTTTTGTGGAGATGACACGAGTTTGAGAGTAAGGTAGATGTTGGGTTGGAGGTGTTTGGTGGGGCGGTTAGACCGCCGGAGGGTTTGAGAAGTACATCGGTGGAGTAAGTAAGGGTTGTCCGCGCAACGTGGGTGGATAGTTGATCGTGGTGGAGAGAATGTTTGGTGGTTGAGATTGGGTAGCGTTGAGTAGGTTAGGCAATGTACCTGAGTATTCGGCGATGCTCGGGCGAAACCAAACTGGGACATGGTGCGTCGCCCCAGCAGCTGATGCACTCACTGAGTCGTCGACGTCGGCGCCAAAGGAAGCATGGCTTCCTGCTGCACACGATGCACTGTCACACACGGCGGCTGTTCACACCGTCGTTTTCGGTAGGCGCATTCCCGCGTAAAAATCCGATCCTCACAACAAATAATAACAACTGCGGCGCACGGTAGCGCGCTAGGGCACACCAGGTGATAATTGCGGTTCAGTTCTTTCTCTGAGGACGTCCGATTTTTGCTGAACGGCGGGTGGAGTGGTGGGGCGCGGTAGGAGGGGATGCCCGATGATGATAGCTGCGGTTTGGATGGTTCGGCGAAACGAGGAGTCGTCCTGTTTTTGCCACCGACAGAACGCGACTACTGATGTCACGGAATTCTTTTAACGGCGACAAATTGTCGCGATCACACCGACACACAAGCGCAGTAGTCGCGGCGATCCGATCGAGGCGTAAAAAATCCTCTAGTAGTAGCAGCTAGTAGCGGCGCGGCTCGGCTTGGCGGAGGAGAGGGAGCGATCGCGCGAGAGTGCGGTGCGGTGGCTGCTAGTAACAAAACAGTGCTTTCCTCCGGGGACGGCGTCGCTCTTTCTGAGACACGTACATTTTTGTGCGGAGTGGGCCCTCCCCGTGCCGACCACCACCACTAAAAATCGCGCCCTACTTCTTTTTCTCGCTCCCCCTCCCGCTATGCATTTTTCCCCACTCCGGCTCCGCCTCGGCCCGCCTCCTCGTCTCGCCCAATCCGGGCCGCATGATGGATCGACCGCGTGCAGACATCATCCCCGTGTCTAACCGCTGTTCGCACCTCTCTCAGACACGGATCGGCCACCGCGCGCCGCAGACATATCCGAGCCGTGAGCCATCCGCGTACTCCCCATTTCCCCATGCGCTCATACACTCACTCACACACACGCGCGTAATCGCGTGTACGTGTGTTTAGTCCCCACTCTTTCTTTCGATAGCCTGTCGTCTTTCTCTATCGCGCTTTTCATTCACTCGCAACCGGTCGCGCGCTTTTAGCGAATCTACCGTCGGATTGCCGATCCGACGTTTACGCTCCGCGTTAAAGATGTTTCACATAATTTTGTCATATTTATTAATTTTTTCATGTGATTAGTTAGCCGAGTTCCAATCAGATTTTCTATTTTGATTCTATTAACGTTTTGAAGAAAATTTAAAATAAATTTGATTTAATTTAATATTTATTTTCTTAATAACTGATAAATTTTCGAGATTTCTAACTGCGTTTGATAGGAATTGTTTGGATTTTCCTACTGTTTCATTAAGAAATATCACCAAATATCTAAATAGTTGAAATACAAATTTTCCACTATGTTCATTAGTAGAAAATGGTAAAAATATAGTAATTTTGTAATTTTCTTTTAATGCATAACTAATATTTAATTTTGTTACTGACTAAAATGTCATCGGGAGAACGTTATTTAAATTTAATTTAATGCTCAGCTATCAGAAATCCAACGCTTCAATCAAAAGCTTCAAAATAACGAAAACCGTTAAAATCAGCAAATTTTCATTTACCTACATCAAAAATACAGTATAACGAAAATTGAAAAATTGGTTCCTTTAATATCTTTTTAAGCTACTCTGAGTAATCTCGGAAATTCCTCGGAAAACCCTTCAGAACGTTTGCGTGCTTTAACAGTTGGATTTTTAAATCAAAATAAAGTAAGTAAAAAATATTTATGAAAAAAAAGCTACTCGTAACTATTAAAGAATTATTTTCCATATTTTCTAATTTCTTCAATTCTGTTTATAAAAATCGTAATGTGCCAATTTTGAATTAAAAAGGTAGTTAGGTACTTCCAACATTTCAGAGCAGATTTGATATCTCAGATTTGATATACAATATTTCAATTTCATATTTAAACAAGCTTTCTCAAGCAATTCAAATTTAGTTATATTATATAGTTAAGTACCTCCATCTGGTGACTGTATTTGAAACGTTAAAAAGTACAAGTATAACTCATGCATGCTTAATTGATTATTATGTAAAAAATACTTAGGTAGGTACACAATCAATGTTTTAACATTGATTTAGCATTATCAACCTGGATGTTTTCCCATGTTTTCCCATTACATGGTTACATGCTATGTAATGTATGTTTATAAATGTTTATCGATGATTATAGAGTATTTACAGCTATAATTTAAATAAATATTTGAAATTGACTGATAATTGTGAAATGTTAATGTGAAAAGCTTGTTAGTTAACAATTATGTTCAATGACGTTCCCAATGACGAAATTTGATTTATTGGAGGAATTTAAATTAGTTTTATTGCAAAAAATGCAATAAACGTAAATTTAGTGTCACTTGTTGGTTGTCGCTGATAATTATATTGATAAATATATAATTGATCCAAGTGACTAATAAGTGTGTAATTAACAAAATGGAAAACTTGAATTTCATACACAGTTTTTTTTGTAATAAGTATTATTAGTATCTTTAGCATCATACAGAACTGAAGAGGTTTAAATAAACTTGTTCAAGCAGATAAAATAGTTTAAAAGAATTCATTTGAAACAAAGAACTTGTAAGATTAAATTTGATTGTTAATTATTATATTATATCAAGCATTTTTACCGAACTATAATACATAACAATAACTCGATAATATATTCTCAAACGAACACCACTAAAATAACACTAATAAAACCTCGGCGTTCAATCGGACTTCTAGATCATCAAATCCCTGTAAATAATTTTGACGACAATCAAAAATTATACCCCGCGTAACAGCCCGTCGACAACAGCAGCCAAGCAGCTTGAACAACCCCCTCCAATAAAAACTTTTATCCCCTTGAAAGCAGTCGAACATCTGAGCCTTATATCTTTTTGATTTTGTGATCGATAAACTGCCGTTCCGCTTTGGTATCCACCGCGTCCCTAGTTACGGATAAAATTCACGTCCGTCGCGACAATTGCCCCTCAGGTGGCAGCACCGTGCAGGCATCAACTCCTCCTCCTCCTCCTCGTTCCCCTCAAATCGTTCACGGCGGCGCAAAAATCACGCTCTCTCTCGATGGTGGGGGGAGAGTGGAAAATAAAAGTCGACGACGGCCGTAGTTAGCGATTTAGCCGCGGGAGGCGCTGTTGGCGCGGACTATTTGACACGCTTTTGAACCTAAACGAACGTTGAACGCTGTCAGATGCGTCTAGAGCAGCGACGATAGCGGTCGCTTCAGGAACTACTCAACTTTGAACATTAATCTCATCGGAGATTGATGATGACGAGGATTGTGTATTCGATGGAATTCAGCGCGCTCTGGCGGACGTATGGAGTGCACAATTAAGTGAGATAGTTGGATTGTCTGTAGTAGGGAGTAATCAGATTACACCGTGTTACGTAATTTAGTTTGGAAGTAGATATCACTGCAGAATTTCTTATTGTTACTTGATTTTGTGTGTATAGATATATCTCTTCACATTTACTTTACATTGAATTTATGTGAGTTGAAAATGAACTGAACAGGCATATGCACGTCATTATCGTTACTCCGTCGATAAATTAGTTTTATACATTTTATATCCAAAAATGCGTCGCAAATATTTCAGCTCAATAAATCAGATAGCAAAATTAATAGTCGTCTTCGCGCTTTTTTACGTCTTTACGGTTTTGATTTTTAATTCTTATAAAAAAAAATAGTAATTCCTAAATGACTGTAAAAAAACTTGGGAAAGATAATTCCTAGTTTGTCCGGTAGAGAGAGCCACACTCAAGCGATTTATACTGTCCCTGAATTTCTCTCCAAATCATTCAAATGTCATTTTTGACGAAAACAAAAACGATCTGATAAGTTCTAATAAATTAAATCAAATTTTCGATTACTATTTTGTGGTACTATTTTATATGATAAAGCTAAATATATAAAACAGAATTACAAAATCAAAATAATTCATTTTAAATCATCCTAAACAAAAAAATTTTCATAAAGAACATAGCAATAACGTTAACTTAAAAAACTAATAAAAAAATTGTGCAAGGACTTTTTGTTTAATTAATTTATTTAGAAATTGATTTGATACACACACATTTATTTATCTTTACTTTTTGAGTTAACATTTGTATATTACCTAATTACAAAAAAACTTAATCAAAATTATTATCTCTCTTTTTTAAATGAATGAAATTATTGGTCGAGTTAAAATGTGATATTTTTAAGGTTGCTGAAATGGTTCATTTGATTAAAGAAATTAATAATGTGTTTAAAATTAACGGCCACTTTTAATTGGTAAAGAGTTTTTGTACGTTACGTTAAAATCTACTTTTAGGACCGATATTTTGGCTAAGAGAAACAATTTAATTTAATTCTTAATAGTTATAATGTATTCCAATTTATGTAGGTAACAGCACTAAATCGAAGTACCTACGCTAAATAGTAGTTCTTTCTCGTAAAAAATCAAACCAAAACTTTATGCAACTTGTACACCACTTTATATGGCATTATATATTGACTTTAGGAAGTAAACTTTAGGGGGTAAACTTGGAGAGATTTGGATTTTTTGCCTAAAATTTCCTATTCCATTCCCTACAAAGACTGAGGGTTTTCTACGACAAATATCTGTCCATATCCAGGGCCAATAAATGTCAACACATTTTGTTGTTTGCTTTAACTTGATTACAACAATAATCTCAAATTCAACAATAACTACTTTTAGGAAAACAGTTTGTCGCGCTTTATAAAACCATTGCTTTATATATAAATAAATTTTCTAGCCATTCCAATTATTCTGAATAATATTCGGAATCTATTTGAGGGATGTTCTTAGGTGAAAATTCAATTTATATAATACGAGATTTTTCAGATGATATTTCAAAACTCGCGTACAATTAAGTTCATAAAAATGTTCTTTCTACTTTCGTTATAAACTCATAACGAAACTGCTCTCGGTGTCGTTATGAAAACACTAGATCACAAACTTTTAGTAACTTTTAGTTTTCCAATATTGATGATATTGACGTCGTGTCAAATAAGTGTCAAGTGTCAATCGGTATTGGCTCGCGTCAATCGTATTTGTGAATTTTACCACAACACCCAACTGTTGAATATAAAACTACTCTAGATTGTAAGATGACAACAGCAATTTTCGAAATTTATATAAAATTAATGTCGCAAAGTAGAAAAAACAGTATATAACACTCGTGTTATAAGGCGTATTGGCGCACTCATCCCGAAACAACTCGTGCGCCAATCCTTCTCTTATCAAAGGTGTATTATATACTATTTATACATTGGTTTCATAATGAACGCACATTCTGACACTGTTTTCGTCGGTAACCATGGTTACGGCTTCAAACCGTTATTCCTTAATTTGATCAAATTAAGTCTATTAAAGTCACTCCACGCCTCACTCGTCCTACCAATTTACCACCCAAACATGCTATTAAATGCGAAATAAATAAGTACAGTTATAATACAAAAGTTCATCAACTTTAATTAGCATGGAGACCAACCATATTAAATTTCTTTTTGGCGATACGGATTAATAACTGTTTTAAACGTTAGATAACTAATCTTTTAATGTTGATTTTTGTTCCAGTGATTAAATTTTTATTGTTCTTACTTAGTTTCAAAACACTGAGTACCTACAGTGATGCTTTATAGCATTTTTGCTGCATCAATTAACCAACGACACTGATGTAAATAAATACGGTTGAGGTTTGCAATTGTAATTGTTATAATTTTATTTTTACAGGGAAATTACTGCAAATTTAACTTTTACAGCATTTTTGCTGCAATGTATCATGAATGTATCTTCCCTATACTCGTCTCTATATTCCCTACAGAGACACATGACACAAACACAACGCTGGACACAAAAATGCACAAAAAATGTACAAAAAAATGTTAGAAATTCGTTGTAAAAAAAGTCTGTAATTTAAATTTACAAATTAGCCGCGCTTTTACAGGTAAATAACTGCAAATTTCTTTTTACAGCATTTGTGCTTAATGTATTACATATAATTTACTTTTATCTACGACTCACATATAATAAGTTCATTGCATACGCATCTATGACTATATAATCCCCATCATGATACGCGCCAATGATTATAATGACACTAGCGTTGTATAATAATGAAAGTTCGTTAAAATAATGATTTCATTCTTTGAAGGAACTGTCATGATTATACGAACGTACTGTCAAAGTCAGTCTGTACCTACGTGGATGACATTTGTTTGACATTTCGCCTCGCCACCATTGACAAATACATTGAAAAGGTTTGATATAAAATGGAATTTATGAGTCATAGATAAAACGTCGCATTCGACTCGCACACAACTGATATAAATCGCTCGCATGTTTATACGCTCGCCTACGGCTCGCGTATAAACTTCATGCTCGCAATTTATATCCTTAGTTATGTGCTCGTCAAATAATACGACTCACATATAACAAGTTCATTGCATACGTATCTATGACTATATAATCCCAACCATGATACACATCGTTGATTATGATGACAGTAGCTTTGTATAATGACAGTTCGTTCAAATAATGACTCTTTATTCGAACGAACTGTCATTATTTTACGAACGTACCGTCAAAGTCTAGCAAAACCTACGTGGATGACAGTTATTTGACATTTCGCCTCACCACCATTGACAAATACATTTAAACATTGATAGTAAAATAAAACACTTTGAAATGGGATGTTTATGTTTTTGGAAAACTTGGACATTAATTTTGCTGTTGAACATTTGTTGGAGTAAGTTTATTGTTTGGCCAGAAAATCAATTCAAGCTTTAAACTCCTCTGTTACTCTTTTCCGCGGAATGACTCATTAGTTGATTGCGTGCATTTTCTGTAACTTTACAAAAGCTTTTCTCTGTGTATTTCTTAGGGATGTTGTATCAGCTTTTTACTTTAACTTTAATCTTGCGGAATTATAATATTGAATAAATTTACTTGTTATAAACCCAACAGTAAATAAAACAATTTTTACCAGTAAACATGCGCAGTAACTAAGCACCGGGAAAGTACTACTAATAGTACTGATTATTATAAATAATTGTATTTTAGTAAAATACCTATTTAACAAATCAAATCGTGGTATAATAATAAGTAACACAGAAACAATACAGAATAGAAAACATAACCTAGTCTGGAACGTCCAAAGTCAGCATGCATTATTCATGGTGTATGTACTTACAACAATAGACATCGGCATTGGTTACACAAACAAATTTCACGGTACACGACTACACTCTAATTCGAAAATTTGGCGATTTACATACCTAATGGCATGCGCCACTTAATTCGCGAACTTGTTTTATTGTGATTCAACGGACAACTGAGGCCTATTAAAGTACAAATCGAACAATCAGTCTCTATAACATACAATCATCGCATGAATATTAATGACGAACAGGAAATTCATATTTATTACAGTCACATTTGAATTCTGTTGTCCCGACGACAAACATGCATCCACTGTATAGGTGGATATGCTGATTATAATTTTAAATCGTTTTAATATAAGTGTAACATGGGTTTATTAAATAATTCTTAAGTCGAGCAGGACATTGTAATGGGTACGTTGGAGTGAGTGACATTTCGATAGGTTGTATTTTTATGTAATGATCATTAGTTTATGTAAAGTTATTAATGTTATATGCATGTGTGAACATTTTGTAATACTTGTAAGCACTTACCGTTCTTAGAATAGATCGGATGTTAATATGTGCGTCGTCAGAAGTTATGTAAATGTCTAATGTTTTAAATATCCTACCTACTTGAGAATTACTTGCATTATTCACTTTAAAACTTTCCAACTGATTTGCAAAACAATATTACCTAACGAATTCAATTTTAAATAGGACTACATTATGCAAAAGCAGGGGATTGTACGCAAATAATATTATTAACTAAATATTGTTAATGTAAAATCCATAACCATGATACTAGCAGCGATTATTGTTGATGCAGCGGTGAACAAAATACTCACAACAATAGAAGAATAAATTTCTAATAAATATAAAACTGAATAAATTATAAAAACACATTCTTGTACTAAACTTTATACAGGCTTTACAAATACGTTTAGCGGCTTAGAGCATTGTATTTTATGAATAAAAAACCAAAGAGCATGTAAGTAGTCAAACTATACCGTTTACTAGCTGTGATATTTTACATTGTCGACAATTAATTCCACAGAATAACTAAATACACGTTTTTGCGTTTTCGACAATGAGTAAAATAAATTAGGTAACTAAGCAATGTTAAAAATATTAATTTATTATTTGAATGCAAGCAAAAATTTAGTTATTTGAAACGAACAACTTTAATTTGTGTGAACAAATGTTTACTTTACTCCAAACAAATGTTATTTTTAGTTATTGTTACTCTAACTATAAATGGCCTCTTAAGGTACATTCTGGTGTAAAATTTTTGTTAGTAGAAGTTTTTTATTACGTATTTTGATTCCACAACATTTAAAGAATACACTGTAAACATTTCAGCAACAAATTCTAAGAAATAACGATTCCGCAGCCTAAAGTCCAGCGGTCCTCGAAGCGCAAAATAATTAGATTTACACAACAGTTCTTAAAGCTCGTGTAATACCTACATCTTTCAATATGGTAAAGTAATCCTTTTTTGTAATGTACACGCATTTATTTTTTTAAAATTAAAGACAAAAGGTATACAATTTTCCGTCTAGTTATAGATTTTTGATATTTTCTATCGTTTTTGACAAAAAGTTACTGAATATGACAAAAGTTAAAATTGAAAAAGTATCACATAATAGATCTAAGTTACACGTTCCTGTATAAGTGTACAAAATTCCGCGTAGAAATATCAATATCCCATATATCAACATTTTACTTTAGACATTATTTATCATGGATACAACAATAACAATTACATATCCATTACGACAACAAGTAATCCACCTTTATCTATAATTTTATGTATAACACGAGATCATTGATACAAAATTAAGCTCACTATGATTGCGTGTTCTATAGGACGTACTAACTCTAATGATTCCTCGTAACTAAATACGCTATATTTTTTCAAAATTGGATAGAAAATATCTCAAATAACTACATTTCTCTTGGATACGGCAGAGTCATTTTGTTGAGTAAAGTATGGTACACTTTTATATGCTAACAAAATCATTAGTTTGATGGCTTGTGTATGGGAAATTCTGGACTTTAGAATAATATTTTTAAAAGTCGGGACAAAGTTCGGGACGGTTCATCAGGCGGGACAAGTGCTCAAAATTCGGGACTGTCCCACCCAAATCGGGACGGTTGGTCACCCTACATTACAAACATTACACATTACAGAGAAATGAGTAGGTATTGTAAATATTGGATTCTGCAAAGTTAATTTTAGGAAGAAATAGTTAAAGTGAAAGTTCATTATTTTATTCGATAATGTTCATATAGACATTTGCAGGAAAATAGCTATTAACAAATTTACTAGCATTTTTAACACATTTACCTTCGAAATAGTCGTTGAGCAACGACTATTTCGAAGGTGAGGGATTTCGGCCAAAAGTTACATATGAAGTTCATATATGAGAAGTAGGTGTGTTAGAAACCTCTATACAAAATTATATATCATGAAGTGCAGCCGTTTTTCCAGAACTTAGTTCACCCCACGACGCACAGGCACGTTTTTACTTTATCATACGCAAGTATTGTAATCGTGCAAAAAAAAATTTTTGAGATTTTAGCGGAAATATGTCTTTTTGGGTTCCCTGAACATTTTTGATCAAGGTACAAAAAAATGTCTGTGTGTGTGTGTGTGTATGTGTGTGTTTGTGTGTGTGTGTGTGTGTGTGTGTGTGTGTGTGTGTGTGTGTGTGTGTGTGTGTGTGTGTGTGTGTGTGTGTGTGTGTGTGTGTGTGTGTGTACCCGTTTTTGTGGCGACGATTCCGGAGAAACTACTAAAGGTATCGGGACGAAACTTCATATTTAGAAGTTTCATAACCAAACTTAGAGCTGAAAAGCTTTCTGTTGAAAAGGGTCCAAAGGAACTGGTGGTTTACTCTTAGCATTTTTCGAAGATTTTGTAAATGAGCCGCTATTTGTGTAATGTCGTCAAACTAGTTAAATAATAAATTAAAGGAGAGGAAATTTTCTATAATTTATTTATATAACATTTTTTGGTAGAATTTATAGTTTAGCTGCATGAGCAAATTCTATTTCATCGAGATCGGTCGTACTGCTTTAAAACTAGTAGCCAGGATAGGTCAGATTTTTTGATTCTAATGACAGTAGCTAGTGTCAAACGCTAATGTTTTGAAAATACTACTGTCAATATAGGCTGCGGATATTGAACACCGTTACACTTTTTACACCCACTAACACGTAAGTGTCATTTGGACGGTGTACCCGGTGTCAACGGAGTACAATATCCGAACGCAGCTTTAATCGAGATATCTGTCTAGTTCTACTAGTTTTATTTTAATGCAGACATAGCCGATCTCGATCAAATAGAATCTCATGCAGCTAAACTATTAGTTTTATATATAGTATGATAAAGTCATGTGTCTGGCCACATCAGATTTTTTAGTTGTCTGCCGGGCGTCGGGCAAGGATTTTAAATGCCGTTTTTTTGACAAATTGGTTCTAAACTACCACCACTAAATTTTTCAATTTTATGGCTATCTAAGCTAAATGACTATTCTGGTCAACAATGACCAAACCAAGTGAAAATAGATTCTGATGTACATTCTCCTTCCGTTTCTTCCGTATAATCTGAGTCTGTGGAAGCATTTGCGAGCTCCGTTAGGCAGAAAACACACCGAAGCAATAAGTAAGCACCTATAGTTGCTGAGTTTTATTTTAGTGTTGGACAAACGCACATGAGTTTGACATATTTGTGATGACAGCTTCATCGCCTTCTTTATGTCTGAAAATTTTATATTCAATTTGTAGATGCCTAGAAGACAATTTATTGTTGGACCTTCCTAAGTATGACGAAAATAAAATGAAGAGATTCGATTAAAATTGATGGAAAAAACGATTTATTGACATATTTACAATATTCAGTTCTAGTTACTCAAAATACAGCCAAACCTCAACACTCTGGGGAGTTTCTGTAACACTAATAATTTTCTTTTTCAGCTTCTTTTTCATTTTTTCTCTAAAATGTAATTATAATAAGAGCTAGTATTTACCTACCGACGGTGTATGCAATAGTCCCGCTGGGTTTGAATATTTCCGAAGTGGCTTTATTTGACAAATTTCTGGGCCAAATATTTTGCTGGTACAGTTCCTTACTCTTTTTCTGAACTCATTATAAACCCACATTTATACGAAACATTTGAATACTGCGTGAATACTACGACAACATGGAATGTAACCAAGCTTAACAGTGACCTGATTTTTTTTTGTTGACAGTTCCAGAGAATTGTAAAATCGCAGGACAATTGTATGTTAATCTGGAGTATGCCCGCAGTTGATAAATATTAAATCACTGTCATTCGCCAAAACAAAAGAACCACTAGCTCGTGTTGAACGTGCGTGAGCGCATTATAGTTAACAATAATTCCGAAGAGTCATAAATATGTCGGTTGCAACGCTGGCGCACACCACCGATGGCCTGTGACAAAAATGCACTCGTCGGTGTATTTTGCGCTTTTAATTATTCAACGGCTTTTCAATGGTCATGTTTTTCCTTGCGCTTTTTTCCACAGTTGTTCTTCGTGGTGAGCGGGCCGACAATGAAACGCTCGTTCGAAAAACATGAATTGTTTACGTTGAAATATGGCCCGCGTGCATTTTTCAGTTACACGATTATGTGGGCCTTCATGCAGCCAGCAGGCTTGCGTTGAAGTGGACACCGGACATAAATGTATGTACGATACGTACTATTTTCAATTGAGAGTCGCCCGTGTGGTACAACACGGTTTCATTTGCAGACAACACATATAAATGACAGAAGCACGATTAGCTATTGAAATTTATAATTGACGGCGGAAAACAATATTGAAAATATCTGAGGGTATTTTATTTAACACTTTAAACTTGTTTTCCTTTAGTTTCAAGCTAATAATTAAATGAATTTTGAACGTTTTATTCGATTATTCGATAGTATATTATCTAAGGAGCATATAGTGCAAGTGTATTAGATAGGTAGGTAAGCACTGAAATTGGCGATCTGTCAAATGTTTCAGCCACTGGCGGATATTTTTTTCAGTCTAAAGAACTTAATATTACACACAGAAAAGTGATCTCTCGAACGAAGAGAGAATTACTTGGATGAAGTAGTTGGTAGGTTCGTATATACGCGAGAGATTATTGACTAGATGCTCCTATACGGCGCCAGCACCACGCGCGGGCGCGCGCGCCTTGACAAAATCACGGTGCGCATATTTATTCCAGAGAAAGGGATTACTTGAAAGAAGTGAGAATCACTTCGGTTAGATAATTGGTGGGTTTTTATTCAGTAAACAATACTTACTTATATTAAATGTCTTATATTTTTTTGGATCAAGTAACTACGCACTTGGATGGATTTACTATTACTTCGTTGGAGAAATTAACATTTTTGGGACGAAAATTCAATTACTTCTTTCAATACAATATTGGTTCTTATAAAGAAAGAATTTATTTGTTGACAGTATTTATCTGAGAAATTATTTTACTTATATTGAGTATGTGGCATTTCTTGTATATACCTAACTTTCTACATCCAAGTAAATATGCATTTGAATCTAGTAAATAAATTCAAGAAATTATGTTTTCTCGTTCCAAATAATCACTTTTCTGTGTGTAGTATTTTTGTAAAGTCTCGTCATTTAGTAGCAAATTACAGATAATTTGAGTTTTTTTTAGTTATTCCCATTATTCAAAAATTGACGGCTGCATACAAAATAGTTTCTTTTGGAGTTGTAAAACCCCCAAAGCTTTGAAGTGATAATAAGAAAATATATCAACACTCGGTAGAAAAATATCAAATTTGTTATAAAAACTACACCTGATTTTGATGAATATTTTGCCACGTAATCCTTCCATGGAGTAGTGCCAATGATGACAATTTCTTCTGAAATTTTCTTTCTTTGTTGCAATGTCGTTGCGTACGTCGCGATACCTAGTTGATATGGAATATTTCGGTGATTCATTTAGCAAATTTCACGTATATGTAGGTAAATTATGTGGAACTGTGGATATTAGTAGTGGATATAAACATTGTAATTTACGAACCCTTAGAAATCCAAAAAACAGACTGTAGCAGTGGTAGTTTAGACATTATGATTATCAGATATCCAAAAAAATTGCAAAAACTACCCAATATGTGGATTTTTTGCTCAACACGTAGAATGGTATTCTGATATATTCTGATTAAATTGCTGAATTTGATGCACCCAACATCTCTTCTCCTTGCGCTTCAAAATGTGCAGAGGGAATTCTAAATTGTGTAGTGGGAATCACAAATTTGTGCAGTAGGTAATTGTTCGATTTTTATAAGTAGTATAAGTAGTATAAGTAGTATTTATTGGTCTATAAACAACGCTATGCAATTAGAAGTGTAGATCATTCTACACAAATGTTTTTTTTGTGGACGAGCAATCAGATTTAAAACAAATCTAGCAGAGTAACTCATGTCCCAGAAAGTTCAAACAAAATTTTCTATTTCATAGATTCATATTTATAAGTTTTGTTAAATGCATTTCATATGAACAATGATGAAAATAATCAAATACACCTACTCACGTTCTATTAAAAAAAAATATTTTTCCAGTTTTATCAAATTTATCCTAATTTTCAATTGATTTTTCTTAAATAGATTTGACGTGGTATTTTTTCCGACAAAAAATCGACTATAAATAATGATAATAGTAATAATAAACTGTGTACCAAACCGAGAAAGTAATTCTTTTATTTTCTGAGCGTAGTGCACACAAATTTTTTTCCCTCCACTTTCCTAATAAATTTGCACGTTTCTGAAGATTACTGACGAAGACTCTGAAGATTACTGACATATTGGTTTGGGTAGAACTTTCACGTTTTAATCGCAAACGTCAAACCGAATCGAAATCTGTACTTTGATTGGACATACCATTCGGTCGCCATCTGGTTGTATTGTGTACAGTTATTTTCGCGCCTAGCCGTGAAAATTATTTATTACATGCCTGGCGGGAAAATTGAATCTTACGTGTCTCCATAGAGACGCAAAACTAATATTTTACCTAAGTGTAGGATAAAAAATTCGTTCTTTTTAAAATAATTAAGTGTAAATGTTTTTTTTGCATGTAGACATTTATGAAAACAAAGAAACACTTTGTGATATAAATAATTTATTGAGAGTGGCATTGCTGACATTTTTACTTATATGAATTGGAGCATCTACGTTAATATATTTTTATTCATATTACCCAACAGAAATTCCACTGTATTATACTGCAAACACGTTCGTTTTCAAAAAAGATTAGGTTGCTACTTTAACTGATGATCCTCTACGCATATTTGAATGACAGGTTTTCAAGTTAAATAAAATACAACAAATATACCGAAATTACTAATGAACTTGATGGAATATTATTTTATACTATTACATATGCAGTTGCCCATTTCAAATCCCTAGGCTTTAAAGTTTTATAAATTCCAAAAAGCACGTTCTTTTTAATCATCTTTTTCAAACACCTAAAGTTATGGGTTGAGTAAATTACCATTCACAAAATTCATTCTCTTGATATAAGTGAAATAAAAAGAATATTTAGACGATAGCCTCAAAAATAATGTATATTAATGGTTCTTCTTCACATTTGAAGTTATTATGGGATATAAATTGAGAAGAGAAATTTGTATCATTTAAATATTTACCAAATTATAATTCCTGGTTATCCGCCCTGTGCATACACCGTGGAGGGGAGTTGCGAAACGATCTAAGCGCCCGTAGCGGAGAAATACCTGCCTACACTATGTGCAGTAGTTCACGGCGCATTATGTTGTGTACCAATCTGTCAGAACTAATAACATATCGTTGGTATAAATGATCATAATGGGACACAATACGTGATGCGTTATCAACTGTAATAATACAGGAAGAAATATTAACAAATGCAATATTGTGATGAATAATATAAATTTGATCGGACCAGTTTATACACTACAGATAACTGTAACATTTATTAGCAATCTGCACCATTTACGCCTCGTGGACATACTACCGCCAACCCCTGTAGAGGCACTTGCATCGCGCACCCGGCCAATAGGGTACCAGTGCAAACATCCACCTTAAATATAAAGCTTTGCATAGCCGCCAATAATTGGTCAGGACCAATTATTTTTTACTGTTTCTTGATTATGTCTGAAACTAATTAGTATATCAGATACTTCCAATAAAGCTTTTAACCAAAAAGTATTTTCCAAAATCAACTTTTAAATACTTTTCCAAACCATGACAGAAGCCCACAATCACCATAACCGTACAAACTATCATCTCAATAGTCTTGAAGACCACAACAATCCACGCCAACTTCCAGCAAGCGCCACCAGATAGCGCCACAGGTAGATGCTGGAGAGATCTTACAAACGAGCAACGTGCATGTCCCATCGGAGAGAGGGACGTACAGCAACCTTTTATTTTCTTTTTTCTTTATGGTGATGGTCTTGTTTTTTGTCTTCGGCCGGTTTGCCGCGCCTAGAGTGGTGATAAGTCGGACCAATGAGGAGGCTGTGTCCCCTAATGGGAGGCAATCCGCTCATTAAGGATGCGGTTCGCGGTGAACGCCTCTTTCTGATTACACGTCAGGTGTGAGTGATTACCTGGCCGTAGCGCCGGAAGTCCACCGCTCTGTATCTAGGACTGGTCCTGATAATCCGGTTTTAGCGGCAACAGCAAGCCGCAGCATCAAACCCTTCCTTCTCTGATCTCTCTCTATCTCTCTCTTTCTCGATTGTGAGTCCGGTAAATGCTTGGAGAGTAAGGCGAGCTTTCAACGAACACGTGGTTGCCTATCGTTAACACCGTCAGCGTGAATTTAATCTTTCAGTGTTGAAAATTGGGGTCTAAATTGTTTAATGCTGGTGAGATGATGTAAGGCTGATGATGGCATAATAGATTATAGGGAAATTTGAATAAGAATTAAAATAAGGACATAAATGAGAAATCATATAAGATGTAAATGTGGAATTACATATTACCAATAGAATACTCTTGCCTTATATAACAATTATTGTCCAAACTAAAGAATTATCTTTTTTCGTCTTTTCTTAATAAAAATTAGTATTATCTCAAATGAGTGAATTATACAACTCGAAGAAGCCCATCCGTCGAAACAGATATTTTGCTAATTGATTCGAATACTTTGGTAGTTATCGTTGTAGACATTGTAGGGCTGGAACCAATCCTAGATTCCCGTCAAATAATAAGTTTCTTCAATCAATTGAGCTACCACTCTTTAAGTATGAACTTCAGTAGCTTAAACAACGACTAAAGCCAGATAAATTTTCAACAATATTAAAACAAGACCGTATGTCAATTTCTGGTTAAATTCAGCATCAAGCATAAATTGTTCATTTATACCAACCTAACAAACATAATAAACGTGTCATCCGGCTGATAGTCAAAAAGAGTACGTAAATTTAATAACGGATTTCCGTACTAGAATTCAACGATGTTTGTACTACACAATGCACAATAAGAAAATAAGTAATAAAATACAAAACAAAAAATGATTTGCTATTAATAGTTTAATGGCTCACCCGAGTCGAACGTTTAGTAACAACGTTATTGCTTGTTCCCATTCTTACAAAAGCGGATTCAGTAAAAACGCCAAAAACGTTCAAAACACATGCCAGGAAACCGGTCTGCGCAAAATATAGTTCATGTTTATTTCAGTTTTAAAAATTAACAAATAGTCGGAATGCTATTCAATTCAAGGGATATATATCGCAGTAAATTCAAGGGATATGTATCGCCTTATGACTTTGCCGTGTATTTACATACCACGTTGCTTGCTACATATTAGAGCAAACATCGGTGCCTATAGGAGACATGACGACGGCCACGGCTATGACATACCGCGAACTAGTTTTAAATTTTAATAGAACGGAGAGGGCTAGAGATGGGAGAAACTATTACGGCATTAAATTTTACAACGTCCTTCCCGATCATGTGAAGACGCTCAGCCTGGTCAAGTTTAAAACTGCAGTAAAAAGTTAGCTGTTGGGTAAAGCATTTTATAGTTGGGGGAGTATCTTGACAGCGATTTCTCCAATATGCCCTGAATGCGTACTATAAGCGTCCCTTTCTAGTGTGTATTAATGTTACTTTTGTCGTACAGTGTATTTTATTGGTATATTCTATTGTGCAATTAATATTTTAATTAAGTTTGCTTAAATACCTATTGACCTGCGAAAATATGTTTTATATGTATGTATATCGCCAATAAAGATATTATTATTATATTATTATTATAGTAAATAAACATTATTTGCATGCTAACTGCGCTGTCCTGCTAACATTCGGTACTGATATATCCGGGTCCATCAAAATCTTGTTCACAACCTTTTATTACATAAAAATATAAGAAAACAAAAACGCCAATCTATAACAGAGACTCTAAATGCAACCTGACCAAAAATTGAAAATTTTGCGGTAAGCGGTTTGGGAGAAAAAAAATCGGAAAAACGACCGTTGATTTTGAAATGCAAAAGTCGGGTACATTAGTTCACTTCTCTCGCGCGCATGTTTACACTGAAAAGCAAAAAATATTGATAGTCATACTACTTATGTAAAAATGATTCAGGAGTATGACACACTTTATTTCATTTGTTTCTGTTCAGTGGTTTTCGAGTTATGAACGTTCAAACACATAAGCCAACACAATAGTCATAGCAAACAATTACGTTTGCTATGATTATTCTTGAAACAGTTTACAAGAATCTAACATTTTCGATAAAATTTAAGATGTAAACGATATTATCCAATCACGTTTAAATTTTGTATTTATTGTTAACGTCATGTATCTTAGTGATGTGTTAATCCGACATTTTTGGTTTTCTACTTTTATGGTATAATTTTCAAACGTTGAAAGTTTTGGGGGCAAAACAAATTGTCTAATATTCTAAGCGTTTTTTTACTAATGTTTTTTTACAAAACGGTTAACAACGTTTTGATGGGGCGATTTTTCTGAATACCGGAATTCAGGGATTTCAAAATCTGTAACTTACTCAGAATGCGGTGAAATTAGGATAATTTTTAGTAATATTCATAGTGATAGTCATACTATTTGTAAATTCAAAACTCAAACGAGTATAGCAGAAGTTATGAAATATTCAACTGAACACTAAAAAACGTTTAGTACATACATAAAGATAAAAAAACAACCACAGCAGTGCATAATCATAATCAATTATTAAAGTTTCTTTCAAAAAACTCTTGAAGGGAGTATGGCGCTTGACCCTTCAGCTGCTCATTCTCGTCTTGAACTTCTTCTTGCCAAGTGCCCTCATTTCTTCTGGAAGGTGACTTCAAATTTTTATTGCCTGCGTGTGGTAGTGTTTGTGGATTGTTCTCAATAGGGTACTTGACTATTATTGGAAAACCATCTTAGTGTGTTTATTCCTTCACTCGACATTGTAAATGCATTATTTTTCATAATTATTTCCTCATTATTTCATAAAAATCAGCGTTAAAAATTGAATCACAAAAAGTCCCGCCAAAACGATACTTTCTGTTGTGTGACGTCACCCGATAGTAGATGTGAAATCGGCCCATATGGTCTGTCAGCATCGGCATCGTCGCCGTTTGGTAATTGTGTTGTATGATGTGTTGTTTTCACAAAACTCCGGATAAATATTTGTAGCTGTTCCGCAAGATTTGAAACTGCGAAGAAAGTGGTTGGCTCGTAGAAATCCAAATGAAATAAATAGCGGCCAACACAAGTGTTTTTTGTTGTGAAGATTACTTCGACATAAGTAAAACTGACTAGAATAAGTTATCTATCGTATTTTCGAACCAGGTATTATCTGATTTGACAGCTTAAGGTTAGGGCTATCCTAACCTACAAAGTTATGCTTACATGGCACTTTAGTGCTTTTCAATTCAAACGGGAGAAGCATAAGAGCGAGTTCGGATAACCCGGTATTGTACGGTAAGAGTGACGCGCTGCATAATAGGCGGACTAACGTCACGGCGTTTATCTGCATATAAGAGAGAGACAACCGACCCAGGTTATCTGAGCAATGCTCTCCCCATACCCTACCCTGACAAACCGACCGCGCTCTAAGCGTACTAACGAATAACGTCACTGGATACTGAGCCAATTACAGAGCGGTTTCAATCACGTGAAAGGACGTGAATAAAATTCAATTTTAATTTTGGGTTTTAATAGAAATAAAGCATATTTTTTTGAAAAGTAATAACAAATAGTTTGCTTAAACTGTAATCTATTAGGATGACTATAGTACAAGCCATATTTTTAATACAGTCAAATACCCTATTGTATATAGGCTGGTAAAACAACACCTTCTTGCTCAGTTGTGTAAAATGAAATATTGTTTTTAGCTTCCTATTAGTTTTCAGTTTCTAATCACGTATTACAGTTGATGTTTACGGTTGGGGTTTCCGGTAGATTTTAGGCAAATTTATAATTTTTCCAAACAGTGCTTTTGTAAGGTATCGACGATTTTTTTGTATGATGAAAAAATATGACTTTGACTTTATCTTTGTTGTCACTTTTTAATAAAGAAATGCGGTTTTAAATTAGAGCAGAGCAATGACTCGATGTTTATCATTTCCTCCTTTTTACTTGAAACCCTGAAAGCCGAGACGAAGGACCTGAAAATCTGACAGTTAAATCCCATAAAACAACTGAAAGTGAACCAGATATATTTTCCTAAAAGCAATACAAAAACGTTGATGCCAGTTCCAAGCACTCCCTGCAAAAATGCACAAAAGTAATATTAAAATTGTTCCAAATCTCAAATGTAAAATATCAATAACAATTTAATATTTTTACGCTGCATTTGTCAATTAAAATCAATATTAGTACTGTCATTTATTCCTATTATATTCTATTCATCCTCGTGTGAGCACTAGATTTTGGAGGTGTAATGAAAAAAAAAATCTTCACTGCCACTATTTGTACATCTACCAGAACTAAAATCATGGAAAACTATGTAATTAAACATTGCGGTGGACATTTAACCAAAATTCGGAATTTTAAACATGAATAAAATATGACGGATTGTCCATCCCAAAACACATTTGCTTCTGGTTTACATCATCATAATTTACATTTTCACATGTTATAACTTTAAATTTTGTCGTCCCATTTCAGACATCGTCACCTGTCAAATCTATATGCAAAATTAATACGAACACAAGTTCATTAAACCTACCGATGCCTTATCTGTCCTCTCGTATCTCTATATGGTCTATGTTTCCTGCGATCCGTATGCGCTTCGCGACTGTCAACTATGTTTTACATCTGTAAATTGTCACTTCCGCCGGCAACTCGCCGATCACCGCGCCTCTGAATCTTTATTAAGCACGCGCGCGGTCTCTCGACTTGTCCTGAAGACGTCGTCCACCTGAGCAAAACTTTATTAAGTGCCACATGCGTCCCCTGGCAAAAATTTATGGACGTATTACGGTAATTTATATTTGAGTTCGAGGCTCGTATATCTTCCCCCCTGCACTCCTATATACATACAAATGGACGCTTTTTCATTTCGATAAATGTGGATGCGGAATTTATGGCTCGTGTTCGTTCACTGTGTGGTTGCTTTAATGAACTTACGATATATATGTATACGTACCTGCGTTGTTAATACCATTATGGTTTACTGCGGAGGAAATGTATTCATTAAAGGGTGAACTTTGCGATGAGACGGCAGCGCATTACACGAAAACGGAAGACGATAAATTCGATTGTGGAATTACAATTGCCGGCTCAGGTACTCGTGTGTTCCATCATGAGGAAATTATCTGCGATGAATTACAGCCACTTAGCAGTTGATGTACATCACGTATATGATCAGAATAATTATGTAATTATTAAATAATACTATTATACAATCTCTTCTTAGCAAATGATAATATAACAATCATCGATATTTCGTACACAGCACTGTTCAGTAACAATATTCAAGTGTTCAGGTTCAGGCCATAAGTCAATTTGGACTAGTTTTGAGACAACTATTTATTATACAGGGTGAGTTATTAGTATGCCGGCGGTCGATTGTCATCAAATCGTTTGAGAAAGAAAACAATGCGTTATACAAGAGTTGTTTGACTCATTAGTTTCTATAACGTAAAATTATTTTCATTTATACAGGGTGTTGCATTTAGGCGTGACGGAAAGTCAGTACATTTTTTTTAAATGGAACGCTCTGTATATCATGCCATATTATGAATACTAAGGAAGTTGTCTTTCCAACTGTGTAAGTTGTACCTGTATAAAGTAAATAGTTCCTGAGATATTCAATTGCTTGTCAAAAAATTGGCAATTGCAGGCCTTTCTTAAAAACTACGTCAATACTACAACTTTGCAGATAATGTCCTAAAAATTTTGTGATATTTAGAATTTAAAGAGTATGCTATTTAGTATCTTAATATTGCCTGCTATACAGTGTGCTGGGTAGCATGATGTAAAATATTTAAAGCGTTATAGAAGAAGCCATTTAGAACCAATTTAACTACATTTATTCATATAAAAAGTATTACGGTTGTCAAGGTACCACACAATTTTAGAAGTATGTTTTACAATTTTTACAAACGTACAGCGAGCGAACCTGAAGACCTAGTAACTTCAGTTGGGCTACGAAGTAAGCCAAAAGCAGTGTAGTTTTAGGGGGACTATCGTGAAAAATTGTTCACCTTTGTGAAAATTATGCGAAGACGTTTTATTGTAATAGTATGTGCGCTCAGACACAAAATCAAACAGAAGCGCTAAAACCTGTCTTGATGAGCTACCTTTGAGAACGAATTTGTATTCAGTAAAAAAAACAGCCAACAATATCTACTTACTATTGTTAATTGATTTAAAATAGGTTACTTTTCTGGAGAGACAATTCAAAATTGGGATAATATGAGTATATTATGATAGTATGAGTAATATTGATAATGTGAATGGAAAGTGGGTTATTTGGAAGTGTTTTTAATAGATTGTTTTGCTATGAATGAGAATATGAATCGAAAGATGCCTATCAGTTTGTTTTTGTTGCATATTTGGTTTTTGTGTGTGAGTACATAAATCACATCAAAGAAAATCTGATTTTCAACACTCAGAAGTCAACAAATTTGCACGATAGTTAACCTAAAAGTACACGGTTTAGGGTTTACTTTAGCAGTAATTTAAATTTTTAAATCGCGTGTTCGGTTGCCATACGGTAGACGGCAAAATATACATAAAATTGTTAATATGTTGATAACGGTAATACTTTGTATAAGGATCAAGCTGGTTAAATTGTTTCTAAATTATCTCTTCTATCGCCACTTGAAAACTTTACATCAAACTACCAAATACCTTATTCACAGCAATATTAAAATTTACAATTGCATTGCATTTTCTTAAAATTGCAAATATCACAAAAATAATAACATTTCGTGTATGACATACTAGATGTAAGTTAGAGCGAAATAAATGGTTATTACAGTTATTACCAAATACCTTATTCACAGCAATATTAAAATTTACAATTGCATTGCATTTTCTTAAAATTGCAAATATCACAAAAAATAATAACATTTCGTGTATGACATACTAGATGTAACTTAGAGCGAAATAAATGGTTATTACAGTTATTACCAAATACCTTATTCACAGCAATATTAAAATTTACAATTGCATTGCATTTTCTTAAAATTGCAAATATCACAAAAAATAATAACATTTCGTGTATGACATACACGATATAAGTTAGAGCGAAATAAATGGTTATTACAGCCAATACATATTGTACAGGGTGTTCCATTTAAAAAGCTCGAGAAAAAGCCATTTGAAACACATTAAAATTTACTAAGTTTAATGAACACCCTGTATAGTGTATCTAATATCTTTGGATACTATCATCTACCTACTGGCTTTGACTATTGTCTCACATAGTTTAAAGGCAAAATCGGCAAAAATGTCGTTTTTACATAGTTTTTAAAAAGCTCCTGCAACGGGCGTATTTTTGAAAAACAGTTGAATATCTCTGGAACTATTAACGCTGTGACTTAGCAACATACACGGCTGGATAAACAAATTTAGTAGTGTCTATAATATAAAAAAATATTCAGGACGTTCACTTTAAACAAATGTTCATACTTTCAGTCACACCTAAGTGCACCACCCTATATAAATGAATATAAATTTATGTTATAGAAAATGGCGAGTCAAACAACTTTTGTAGAAAATATTCTTTCTTACTCAAACGATTTATTAACTATCGACCGCCGGGATACTAATAACTCACCCTGTATATTATACTGCTAAACATGATAAAAAAATTATGTAAATGTAACTATAATAATAAATTTGAAATAATACCGTTATAATGTCACAGTTAATATTGTGCCATTTATCTTGTTATTTTTATTTTAGTTTTCTTGCAGATGCGAAAGGTTCAGGTTTTAGAAAAGATCAAGTAAGCATTATACAGTACTAACGTTTTCATGTAGTGTTTACTTTTAATTTGAATAAAGAATAATTATCAGTATTATAATCATTGATTTAAATTATCATAATGCTCGGAAAACAATGTCAGGAATATTTTAAAACTGAATGTCATGATAATCAGTTTCAGTAATAAATAATATAATAATCATAAGTGACCCTTTTGATTATTTTGTTTGACTTTCAAATGATTCATATCTCAATTTGCAATCATTTGAATTTGCTTTGCATTTCAAGAAAAACGTTTTGGTATTAAATTACAAAGAGTTTTATGTAATAAATTACAGCAATAATGCTATTTGCAAATTTGAAAATCCAACAATGCAACTGCATATCTATATTTATTTCGTTTTATTAACAACTAATCTAGGGGGAGCTTATCCGTCAAGGACCATAGTTCAAAGTTTTAGTATCAACAGAATGCATTAAAGAAATCGTCTAATGTCTGAACTAGTGAATAGCCAATCGCGAATGCCCGAAAGACAAAGGCGAATTTACGTACGAACAATTATTTATTACCCATTTACAAAAATTGTGATGGCAAAGTGCTGCACATAGAGAAAATATTTAGAAAATAACATTCTTAACATAATTTGTTTGTTTTAAGGCAACACATACTTATAACAAGAATATTTAATATAAAACAACCAAAATATTTGCTTTTACAAAATTTTTGATTGTTTTCATTTAAGGAAGTCGTTGTTTTGAAAATAATATGAAGAATGCCGATAGATGGCGCTTTAGTTTCTCGGCGTAAGAGAGGTCTCCTAGAGGGTATATAACCGCATACAGGTCTATGCAGCATCAGTGATTGTGCTAATACACCATCAATATACCTGACGTAGAAATGTCCAACAGATCTAACATTGATGGAAAGAGACTAAGAAGGGCCAGGGATGCGTTACTTGATTTCAATTTAAAATATTATTGCTTTCATAATAACATCTTCATACTTCAAAGAAGTAGGTGAATGTTTAATCAAAGAATATGAACTGATTAATTTAACTACCCAACCTTTTCATTGAAAAGAACAAATTCTTAAGTCAAATAAGTATAGTATCCATTTAAAATTGTACAATCGTAAAGTAAGACAACCGGTCAAAACAACGGTTGTGTTCAATGAACAATATGTATTCCTGCGTAACTATAAAACAACCGTTGTTTTGGATTACCAAAGGTTGCTTTGAATTGAGACAACGTTGCATTGTGTGGACACGTCGGACAAGACAAAGCGACTTAACGCCGCAACTGCGCACCGCGGTCGATCAAAGTTACTTGCCATACGAGTCATCCGTCCCATACAATTGCCGTCTCTGGTACTACAAACACACTCACATTAAGATTCCATAATCCAAATATTTCTTATTTTAGATAAAAGCTAACTACGATGATATGAACACAGTAATGTAGTTCATTGCACGGTCAATGTCACTAAGCGAGAAACGCCAGAGTGGAGGGAGACCGATATTTTACCGGCGGCGTTGTTTTGTCATCAGTTTCCGGTTTTCTTGCCCTGAACAGGGTTGGATTCCGTTTTTCTTTATTTATTTTCTCAAGAATGCGGTAAGATAGATCATACGTTATGTGACAAAACATGGTTAGGACGTACTAATCCTTGACCCTATTTTCCTTCAAGATTAGCCGTTATTTCTGAAAACCCCTGTATAGCGAAACCGCTAGTTAGTTTAACCCAGT
Source organism: Aphodius sticticus (assembly GCA_963966075.1). Classification (NCBI taxonomy): domain Eukaryota; kingdom Metazoa; phylum Arthropoda; class Insecta; order Coleoptera; family Scarabaeidae; genus Aphodius; species Aphodius sticticus. The sequence goes on from OZ014506.1 coordinate 15,660,600, forward strand.
GACATTGATTTAAAAAAAAATTAAAATGCATCTGTATGAGCATGTGTAATTGAATGACATTTTTCTGTAAACTAACAGAAGGAATCTGGGTGCATGTATAACTGCAGCGATGTTTTTAACATTCACGGCACTTAAACGCCTCTCTAGTGACAAGTCAAGCAGTAGCAAACACAAAAGTTGAGTTGTTCAATGCCAGTTTAATCCATAAACCGAGTTTAGATATCGACATCTATGAATCCTAACATTGAAAACCCCACCTTGAAGCATGGTTTGAAGAGCGTTGATGCACGTGTCCAGTAACAGCAAAGTAAAATTTTGCACTGCTTTTCTATGGAAGGAGCACAGTCCATCGTTTGAAGCAAAGCCGTTAATCCTATGTGGACTGGATGATGGAATTCCCTCAAATTTTCTGGAGATAAAGTTTGTTATAAATAATTATATAATATTTATTGGTATTAAGACTAAGAGACTAAGAGCCAGTACAACTTACAGTAATAGTAATACGACTACAACTAAAGTAAAACATTATTTGCTGCTGTATATTAGTCAATGGAATGAATAGCTTTATGAACCCAGCATTTTTTTTAATTTTAATGTGGAATTCCGTGTTTTCATCAAGCATAGTAAGCTTGATCTGATCTGGCATTCAGTATCCAGTGGTATACAGGCTGTTTCAGAAATAGCGGCTAACCTTGAAGGAGCATAAGCCCAAAGACGTAATAAGCATGTTTTCTCAAATAACGTATGGTCTAACTAAACGCATACGTAAGAAAATTAATAAAGAAACACGGAGTCCGTCCCTGTTCATCTCAAGAAAATCGACAACACTCCGCCACAGTTGTGTTGCAACTGGTGACAAATCAACGCCGCCGGCAACATATTAGTCTCCCTCAACTCCGGCCTTTCTCGCTCAGAGCGACAATGACCTACATTCGCCAGGTTCGTACGTATTTACGTACGATAGTGATCAGCTGTTTGTTGGTTTATCAACAATAAGAATCTTTTGGATTGTGGGATCACAAAGGGGTGTGTTTGTGTAGTGATATGTGTAGTACAAGACACGGATGGATGACAATTGTATGGCTAGAATGCGGCATAATTTTGATAGGCCTCGATACGCAATGCTGTGTCGGTTTGTTTTGTTCGACGGATATCGCTTTGCAATCACAATGTTTGTAAATTCGCATCACATTTCTAATCTCTCTAATTTTCAATTGATAAATGTTCGTACGTACGTTTGCAACCGTATTTCAGTCATGCGCGATTGGCTATGCACCAGGGCAGGCCTTAGACGATTTCCTCAATACAATTTTGTTGGTACTTAAAAGTTTGAAATAGACTAAGTAATAAGTATGTTATTTGACCAAAATTGCTTTTCTGTCCTTGGCAGCTATGCTCCTTCAATGTCAGCCCTTATTTCTGTAACACCGTGTATAGACTGGGTGAAAGTATGGATTCATGAGAACACCTCTAAAACCAATTACGTGTTTTTAATGAAATTTTGTACATAAAAGGTTTAAGGCGCACATGGCTAGGAAATACATTGAGAGTCATAGAAAGGATATTTGGGGCGTAAGGATAGATGAAGGAGACCTGACAAAACTAATAAATCATAAAATTACCAAAAAAAAAATACAAATAATGAAGATATTGAGATTTACGTGTCATCGACATAACAAGAAAAATAAGAAATTAATGGAGACTATATAGTCGCTTGTTTCAGTAATGGTACTAGCCTCAGGCTACTAGAAAACATTATCTCCATTGTGAATACACGTTCTTGGCCTTGTGAACCCCACTTGTAATATTACAAATATTGGCAAATGATATTACATCGCTACAATCACAAATCTCTAAAGGCTGATCCCCAAATTATGTCTCTTCAAGTCATGTAATTAAGTCTGTGGCATTAACAGCAAGAAAAACTTCCTACCAGACCCAATGCTTTTGAGAATACTAAAACATGATCATAATGAATTATTTTATTTAAACCTAACACTCTACAAAATAATGTCACAATATCCTGGCGCCTAAAAAGACTCTAAAAAGAATCGCCAGACTAAAGTAAAGCAGGTAGGAAAGTTAAATTCCATACAATCTTAGCCTCACGGTAGGAAAAACTCGTCCGCCCCAAGGGATCGGTGACGAGTTACGGTCGTCGCGATATTAAATTTAATATTCCGCACGTAAAGTTGAACAAATTCATAAGCGAAACACAAGACACAGACCGAGAAGCCAACTTTTGATTTATTCGTCTCCGGGATTTCCCCCGTCGCCTCAGGCGGGGCGGCACGGCAGTCTCGCGTCTTCGTTGCGACACCCGAGAGAAGGGTTGCGCGATTTTATTAAAACAACTTGTTAATTCGGAGGCGAAGTGGAAGTTTTCGAGACATATTGCCGCCGCCGCCCGCCGCCATATTACGCCAGGCTCGCTGAGAACGTATAGTGAGGCGGTGGAGAGAAACTTGCGCACACAAGTTTGCCGTTTACTTGTTAGTGAAGAAATTTAACAGAGCGAGACGCTGTATATATCTCGGAAACTTGGGAAACGCTGGGGTTGCGAGAAATTACCACCCCTTCGTATAGTCGACGTCCTCTCAGTATAACTTCGATGTCCTCCGCCCCCTTTTCCTTAGCAATAAGTTAGACTAATTAATATACATCAACGCATAAACGCATTAATTAAATAGGCGCTAATAATTATCGAACCAAGTGTTACTGGCGCTCACAATGCCTTGCTGTCGAGTTATTATACAGGAGCCGAGACTCCCTTAAACTTAATGGGGGGTTGACTATTGTTGTACGCTCGAGGAGAGATTGTATCGGGTGGGCCGATCTTATTGTTAACAGTGTTGTGTTTTTGCTTATTGTGCTCTCATATAGCCCGAGGCGTCAATCGCAGATTGCTTAATTAATTTGTGGATGGTGTAAGTAGTATGTGCGTGGATGTTGTTTGCTATATTAGAAAGGGATGGGAAAAAAATTTAAGCCAAACTTTTTACGGGACGAGAAACAGCAGTTATACTGAACTGGAAAAATGGTAAGACTTTTGCCTTCCACTGTAAAGGTCTGTAAGATTTTTTTCCTTGATTGCATATGGACGCTACCCTTATCCACTGGACGTTTATCACTTGTTTCGTTAGAAACTGCTTTCGTATCTCGTGCCATAAAAAGATTGCCTTCAAAAATAAAATAAATCTTGAGAGAAAAACATTTCTATAAAAGAAATATAAGGCTGATTTATGAAATCTCCATCTTAAGGCAGAAATAGTGAATTGACCCTAGTTTTCGAGACCCCATTTTGATTTTGTCATAATTTTGGGGACATGCAGAACATTAACATGAGGCGATACTCATAGAAACTAAGAATATGATACGCTAGACTTTTCTGCACGTGCACGTATCAATTCAGGCATTAGACAACTTTACTATCCACAAGCACTGCATGGCTTTGGCGCTATATGTGGAGTGTTACCTGAAAATATATCCTATATGATAATATCTAACATTTTTGTGGTTATTCCAGGAATCGATAAACTTATCGTTTAGCATATTTAAACGACTTCAAAGAAGTTGTCAAATGTTATCAATTGAACATTTCTAATGTACGTCGAATTGTTGACTATAATTAGTTGATTAGACTTTCACCAAGAAGGTCTTTGTATTTTAGGGAACATTCAAGAAACGAGCAGGTCAAAATTTATGTAATAGTTTTCGAGTTATACCGCCACAAAAAAAATCAGCGATGGTGCATATGGTGCATAAGTTAAAATAGGATTAAAGTGGATTAATTTGAACATTCTGTGTTAAGGATAATCGACGACGAAATAATATTTTTTTTTTATTTTACTATTATACTTCAACACTGTTAAGGCGACAATGTTAGGTCAACTACTAACTTTTGAAGCAACTCATGTACGGAAATGTATTGTGTCAACGCTGGAGAGCGTCAGAAAATCGTACCAATATTACAAATAGCATAGATAATCTATTGTCATGCATCATAGGATGGCCCTTTTTCCCTTTTCATTAACCGAAGTTTTATGTCAAGATCCATGTCATATGATATAGTCAGGCCAACTTAAGTAGACGGGTCCGAATATAGCTATTTAAATGTACCATGCTTTCATTACCAACTTCAGAGAATTAAAAACAAAGTAACAAAATAAAAAATAACTTTATTGTATGTAAAATACAAAGGGTAAGTACAACACCGAAGTGATATAAAGTACTACCAAACGAAATGACAAGGAAACAGTATAAAAAATGAATTCGAAGAAAATTAAAAAACATCGAAATAAAATTTCAAAATAAATATCTCAAAAAATATCTTCGCACACAATCACGCCCGATAAAAGCGCCTTCTTCAAAGGTTCGATGGTGGATTCTCGGCTGCGGAAGCCGATGGTGCTGAGGGTATTGTTTACAACAAAGGCAGCGAGATAGGAGAAAGACCTCCTGAAGAACGCTGCCCTGTGTTCCGGAACCGTCGCTGTCGTGGCAACCCGACGAAGCTCTCGGGCATGTGCTTCAATCCGCAACTGTATTTTCTCGGCCAGATAGGGCGGTTGATGCTCGACAGCAGCCAAGCGTACCACGCCGACATAGTGGAGGAAGCGACGCTCACCCATTCGCAGACAGCGATGCTCTCGCAATACCCCGGTCATATGCTGGCGTCGGGGGCACCCAACAGCAAACGCCAAACAGCTGTACTGGATACTCTGCAGTCGTCGCTTACTGGCCTGTGTAAGAAAGGGCCCATAAACAACATCTGCGTAGTCCAGGCTAGACAACACCAAGGAATCTGTAATCATAAGTTTCACTTTAGTTGGTAGAATAGCCTTGAATTGGTAGAGCAGCTTTAACTTCGCGTAAGCACCCCGACACAACCGATCAACGTGTCCATTAAAAGAGAGATTACTGTCCAACATCACACCGAGATTCCGAGCTTCTTCGACGATTGGAAGGCTGACACCGTTTAACGCGATTTTGAAGTTCGATTGACCGACAGTTTCTCGACCCGCACGACTCCCGATGAAGAGTACTTGACACTTTACCGGATTTAGCATTAAGGAGTTACTCGTTGCCCAGGAATAAACCCTAGCAAGATCGTCATTGATGGTATTTATGCATAAGTCGACATTGTCAGCAGTTATCGGCGCGTAAATTTGAATGTCATCCGCGTACATGTGGTAGTTGCATTTCTCGATCACATCCGGTAGATCCGCCGTCAACAGGTTAAACAAAAGCGGCCCAAGCACAGACCCCTGAGGCACACCCGATTCAACCCTCCACGGCTCGGAGATATTAAAGTTATCAATTTTAGTCTTAATTGTTCTCCCGTTTAGATAATCGCCAAACCAATGCAAAACCGGTCCATCCACGCCATAGTGTTTTAATTTTGCAAGCACGCACTCGAAGCCAACACTGTCGAAAGCCTTGGACATATCCAGAAGAACCAAGGCAGTAGTTAATGACCCCCGATGATCTGATACAATATCATCAAGGACACGCAACAAAGCCGTCCTCGTACCATACGATTTACGAAAGCCGGATTGATGCTTAGGTAGTATGTTGTGTTCCTGCAAGAACTCGGACAACTGCACATGAAGCAAGGATTCTGCGATCTTCGAGGCAGCACACAGAAGACTAATTGGACGGAAATCACCCAGAGCTGACGGGGAAGCCTTCTTTGGAATAGGCTTGACGTAGGCAGATTTCCACAGGGACGGAAAAACGCCAACCTCAAATGAGTAGTTGATGATGTGCGTCAAGGGCGCAGCACAGAATGAGCTGGAAAGCTGTAACATCATTGCTGAGATTCCATCAACACCACAACACGCTGACCTGGCCTTTGATATTAGATTCTCGACACTGGAAACTTCCACAGGTCGATAGGTAAAATCCCCACCGCTTGTGTGTCGCGATTTTTCAAACGCACCAATATATTCCCGATCAAGATGCACTCTCGGAACACTGTTAATAAAATGAGCACTAAAATCGTCGGCGTTGCGCAATTCCGTCGGAAAGGCACATGCATCACCCCTCTGCACCACACCCCAACTTCTTAGGTGCCGCCAAATACGCCGCTGGTCGCTTGTGTCCCGAACCCGAGAAGTAAAGAAATGCAATGAAAGCAACCAGTAATGCACCCAAAGTATGCGTCTTAAATTGCTATTTAATATTATCATTATATTTCCAGATAATTCCTGCAAAACACTTAGAAAAAATGTATATTTATACAAATTTTATTCTGTTAGGTTGAATTTTGCAGTTTGACACAAGGTAAGACCTTATACGAGGTGTGATCAGAAATGTTGTATCTTGTGCTAGTAGAAATAATATTAAATTGCCGCGAGAGCTTAGCAAACAGAGTAAAAAGCTGATTTCTAAATTAATAGCTCATTTTCAACATGAAGGTGAACACAGCAGCTCTTTTCAGCCGCTAAACTCTATGCAACTTAGTTTTCACCAGCAAAAACTTGTTGCACGCACCCTATAGACGTGACTTGCTGCAAAATACAAAATGTCACTATCTCTATCTCTGTCACCCCTCTACTAATATTGGCTCGACTATAATAACCTATTTATCGATCAGATCTATTTATGGTCTTCAATTGTGATCAGAGATCTATCACAAATTTCTCGCACACCCCTATCTTTTTCGTTTTTTGCGTAGCGGTAGATGTGTTCGAAATCCATGGGGGGGAGGCATTTACAAATTAGGTACCTCCTCTGTCCCACAATAAGTGTGCTACTGATGAAATTTAATTTTTATCCTACACTATGCGAAAATATCATTTTTATCCTATACTATGTGATATTGTCATTATTCATCTCTAATTATAATGAACAACTTTCAAGCTTAGCAGCGAAAATAGTTTGCACAAGATTTCCACAGGCGGCGACCGACCTGTATATCCAATAAAAACACAGTTTTCATTTCAGTTCGATGTTTGCGATTAACGTCAACATCGCCAACATTTTGTATTCGTAAAAACCCAATCTGTCAGTGGTTCGTCTTTAGAAGCTGTTGAATTTATTACGAAAATGTTGTGTGGACCACACCTAGAAAGTGTTTTCGGGCCTCTTCTCTGGGAGAATCTGGGCTTGGTGCACAATGTACTATGTTCTAAATAAATCGCTGTTTCAAACAATATACGGGTTGATTCATAACTGGAAGCGAAATATGCTGCCAAAGGTAAAACAAAAATTTACTAACATTTTTCAAGGCAAAAGTCACGCACCTTTTTTACATTTTAAAGTATTTAGCCTAGCTTATTGTATTAATTGAATATTTATACGTACAACACGGCAATTTGTTTTTACTAATAAATCTAAATTTAACAGGAAAAGGCAAATGTTTCCATCGATGTCATTTTTGTAGATACGTCACTTTGTCATTGGACTTCAGCATACTAAGCATGAAATTTTAAGTCAAAAATCTTTTTGTCGAGATATTTGACTATAATGATTCGTGGCCGCGGTAAACTAGTAAAGAAAGGCAAAAAGGGGGAAAAGGAAGGAAACAATATATGGAATTATAAATTATTCTGTCATGTAATTGTACTTGATTGTTAATTTCTTCGGCATTTGTTGCCTTGAATTATAAATCATCCTGTATATGAAGCCCATGCTTTCAGCGTGTTAGAAGAACTAAGTCATAGGACAGAAGTAATTTTTTACAGAAAGAAGATATTTTTCCATGTTTTAACTCGAAATCAAAGTAACATTTTCGTAAAACAATAGTACAGTACATTTACTCTTAAATGTATACCCTCAACATACGCCCCTGATGTGAAGGCCCTTAAACTTAGAACAGCCAGTACACCCATGAGATAAAAAAAGGCATGCAATAAATCTTAGTTGCCTACAAGAAAAACTGATGTAATCATAAGCACCTTTGCATTTGAGCGTACTGCATTCTTGTCCGCCATCCTTCATTCACTTATGACCTCATTTAAATACTTACGTCCGGATGCAGATGATCATCAATCCCAATTTTCCATCCCAGCGCATGAGACGCAGCAGCATAACATTCCTAGCTGCATAAATTACATACAGGCAGTAATTTAGCCGCATTCCCCGTAATTTTTTACACGACATCGCACAACACATGCTCCACTCTTTTTTTTCCACCGCGAAGATATTTACCATTCCCCGCGATGTACCCTACGCGGTTTCTTTTTCCCTGCATATATTTATATATAAAATAAATGTACCTTGTGACAAATATCCACGGTGGGGCTGGCGGATTGAAACATTCATATAAACAAGCGTGAAGTTCGTGCGGTGACAGAATTATGAGGTACGGAGACAGTGAGCTATGGAAGAGTAGCGGATATCTCCGTTCGTCGCCATGGAAACCGTGGTCCTAAGGCTCGGTCCGCGGCCCAACTTCATAAATATGTATGCGCCGGGAAATTATACGTGTAGATGTGCGATAGATATCAATATGCATGTAAACATTCTGCGCCCCATGTTACCACTGAGTTATGCGGTTTCAGGCAGGGAATGTATCAAGCTTGGAGACCGCGAATGTACCCGAGGCTCCAGACCGTACCGGACGAGCGCCAGCGCCCTCTTTCGCGGATTTGTATACGCTGTTGTTGCTCTTTATGCACCTGAATCGGTGTGAATTATCGAGAGTGTAGCGTATTTATGCGCGATATCGAGTAAATCCGTATCTGCACTAGCGGAACAAAAGCGCTTGAAGGTAATGGTGTCGATAATGTTAACAACAATGCGAGAAGTTATGTTCGCGCCAACAAAGGATTTCAATTGCTACGAAACGTATGAATAAGCGGAAAATTGTATTACGACCAGGTGATAATTCTTCGTGGGGCGAAATTTGCTTGTTATTCAAAATAAACACAAATGGCAACTTTATGGTGTTTTATAGCCGCTTTACACTACGCAATTCTTGCGCAAGAAGTTACACAAGAAGTTGTTAAGCAACAGAAATCTGCAAACAGAAAATGGTTCAATTTCAAGACAAACTAGTCAGCATACAAAAAAATCATCACAATTTCTGTTTAATATGTTGTAAGGAATTAGGTACTACTGCACAAATTGTGTACTAATAAATTGCTCACTAAATTGCGTAGTATAAAACAGCTATTAGAAGGACGTAAAAGGACTGGATGTGGGGTATATGGAGGACACGTAAAAATCGTATTAATATCTACCATTCGTATCGAATATATAAGAAGTAGAGATGATTTAAATTAAGAAGAATGTCTGACGTCATTTGACGCCTGGGTAGCTCAACTTTCGGTTCTTTAGTTAGATCTTGTAGTTGCTAGTTATCATAATGGTAAGGAAGGTGTCTCAATTACAGCAGATTGTCGGATACTGGATATGGAGAACTGGCTGATTGCAAATTAGTCCAACTTTGCATATGTAGAAAATGTTACTCTAGTTTAATATGGGATCGGAAGCCAGTTTTGATCAGTCGAAGAATATATGTGGGCATGTTGTGAAATATGAAAAAGTATGAATTCATTGAAACAGATACAAAACCTAGCACAAGCATGGGCGCCCGCAGAGAGGTTCATGCACCCCCTTGGGCTTTTGATGTAACAAGGGAAAGATCAACAAGAAAAAAATCACGAAATACATGCTGATTAATAACTAGTGTTAAAAACATTTAATTGAAAAAAAATAAAACTTAAATATATAATAATAAAATAATTAATAAACTTCTGAATTTACACATAAAAATTCAAAGATGTTCAATTACAAAAAGCAGAAACAAATAAGTGACAACTATTCTTTGGAGTTGGCAACTCTTAACCCAACCCATGTCCGGCTTTCGTTTGGCACCCCCCTGGAAATATTTCTGCGGGCGCCCATGAGCACAAGAGCTGTTGGTATTTGCTGTAAATACGGTGTTCAGGTTCACGTATTTCATCACCTTTTATTTATTACGAGAAATAGTTTTACATATATTACAATCATCGATACGAAATGGCATGACGATCATCTTAGTAGCACATGGTTTGATACTTAGTCCTGAAGAAACGTCAACTATTTCAAAGTCAAGAACGCTGTTTTCCAGCCTTAAATCAATATGTCAAGTCATTGAAGTCATTGACTCAGACCGCGGAAGTCTACAATTTAGATAGATCATGTCTTTATTTGTCTAAAGAGTGCGCTGGTTTCAATATACTGTGAGAATGGACAAATACAGACTAGAAATGTGGTTCGGATTGAAGAAGTCATCAAGAGTGGTTTTTAGAAGTCGAACAAATTAAACGATTAGTCATTAAAGTTGTGGGGGGGGAGTTCGTGGCTTAGAGGAAATCTGGAGGTGGAGCAGCGATTTTTTCTTGGAACGTGGCATGCAAAAACGTTGTGGAACATTGGAACATACGATACGATATTTTTAAGTACCGTGACTTTACATTCCGATACCCGATATTTTGTACCGGTACTATGGCATCCAATACGGTACGATACGATACGTTTTTGGACGATATTGTATCGCGATATTTGTTGTTGCCAACAACTAGCGTACTCTAGCGGCAAACCGATATAAGCTTATTTTACAAGTGGCACTGATTACAACGAAGGAATTTGTATTTGTGTTCTTTTACAGTGTCAGTAAACGATCAGGAAAATTTCGACTAAAATTTAACCTAACTTTGGTGTGCAAATCTTTGAGTCATTATATCCATCAGCCATAGTGCTTTTTACAAGCAAAATACATACAAACATGCCACGTTCGTCGAGTAGCATATGGAAAGTGTTTATTAAAACAAGTTGGGTGGAAAATGCGAACTTTGTAACACTGACGTTAAAATTGCGGAATTTACGACAAACTTGAAAAAAAAAACGCCTTCAGCGGTGGCATCCAACATACAGATTAGAAACAAAGAAAATACTGATGGTTCTGTGGGTGGTACCATGGTGAAACAAGTAGTTCCGTATGTGATAATGTGGCAGGGTTTGAATATTTTCTTCGGAAAAATACATTCATAATGCATTTATATATTTCGTACAAAATCATAATTAAAAAGCCCATTAATTTCTGGAAAACACTGGTAATGTCATGGGGAACCAAGTAGTTCCTAACCATGGGTGGTACGATACTTTACATATTCCTATACTTTTAAGGCGAGAGTTGTCAAGTGTTCTTTTGACAATATTGTTAAATTTTTGCGCTTTTTTTGGCGTACTTCAAAATGACATTTATTATTTGGCATGTATTATGAACGTTCTATTGAATGTAAGTGCATATGCCAACTATGGCTGAAAATACAGTATAATGAATTATCTTCTTTTTCAGCATTGTGAAATATTTGTAATCCTTTTCTACAATAACACAAAATAATAGAATTAGATGATAGATCTCGGATAATCGGTGCTGCACTTGCATTGCGACCATATAAACTATTTTGTTACGTTTTATGTAGGAGGCAAGAAAGCAGCCAATAGGACAAGCACTACAGAGAAAGAAAGTTTCAAATATGTAATAAAAACCGCATCATGCCTACTATATTCAGTTGCCATTTGCTATTTTAAAATAAAAATTAGTATATTATTTGACGAGCGCATAACTAAGGATATAAATCGCGAGCAGGAAGTTTATACGCGAGCCGTAGGCGAGCGTTTAAACATGCGAGCGATCCGTTGTGTGCGAGTCGAATACGACGTTTTATCTACGACTCACAAATTCCATTTTATATCAAATATTTTAAATGTGCTTGTCAATGATGGCGAGGCGATCTGTCATCCACGTAGGTTTTGACAGACTTTGACACTAGCTTTGTATAATGATGACTGTTCGTTCAAATAATGAAGTCATTATTTGAACGAACTGTCATTATTATGCAACGCTAGTGTCATTATAATCATTGGCGTGTATCATGATGGGGATTATATAGTCATAGATACGTATGCAATGAACTTATTATAGGTGAGTCGTAGATAATACATATTTATTCTACTGTACATTATTTTATTTCAATGTGTGTAGGACTCTGCCGCTACGCAAAATATTTTCTTCTATTCGGAATCACGTCTTGAAAAATGTACCGTTACCGATGTACCGGTACTTTGTGCTCCGGTAATGGTACAGAACTGGTACACTTGATACGATACAATACGATACGCGATACCGGTACAGCAAGGTGTATCGGAACATCCCTAAAATAGCATCAACTTTAGACCACAAGTACCAAATATAGCCAATATTACATCTTGGCATATAAGAATAACATAGAAATGGGTGTCTTAGAAATTTTCGGCTTTGTCTATTTCTATCTTTTCATTCGTCATCTATTTGTAAGATGAAAGTATGTGTAAGTTTATTTTAGCTGTAGGTAAGAGACTAATATTAATAATCTACGCTGAAAAAAAAAGGGACACATTAATATTTAATGAGAAATTAGTATCTGGATGTTGTTGATACATGGTGAATTTAACGATTTAAGAAATGTAAAAAATGTTGTAAAACATCTGCTCGCAGAGAGAGGCAGCAGATGCGATCTCGCAACATTCCACCCAGACAAGAATTATTAAGAAATCCAGAGGTACACTAATTTAGTGAATCATTGTGTCGCTGCAGGTGGCACCGCAGTCAAAACGTATTTAAGAATATTAATTTTGTACGTGGAAGCGGGACGACGCGGAGGTTGTACTTCCTGGCATGGGGTCCGCACTGGCGTGGGGTTGATGAGTTATGACGACGTCTGTCACTAAAGAAGATCATACTACGACGGGAGAGATCGAGTATAGGCGGCAGTGGGCATTTTTCAAATAAATCATCGCCTATTTGGCAAACCTAAAATCTTAATTGAATTGTACCTACCATTAATAATAAGCAATATTGGTCAATATTGGTCAAACGTATATCAAACATGATCAATTTTCACAAATATTACAATTTTACAAACATGTTCATCAGTTCATAGGATTCTAATTGTAGTCGCGGCTCACTTGCGTGGATTTTGGGATGTGCTACAATTATTGTTTCTACCAGAAAGGTTTTTTGTTCCACAACAGATAATTTATAGGTTGATGTGCTTAGTTGTAATTACATTGGAATAAAAAAATATCTAATTACACTGGCAGCGTATGCGCATAATTTTGGTTTCATTTTGTTGGTTTTCCCAGCCCGTTTCATTCTTTCTTTTCCTCATGAAAATACTCATCAAATCTCTAGCTTTTATTTACTTACTTGAGTTTTGGAAAATGATAAAATATGTTATTAATGTTACCAATTTCATATCTGTGACGTTTTTGAGATATACCGTGTCCGGCAGAAAGATGGACACAAATAGGAAACATTTTTATTATTAACTGTCCAGAAAATTTAATTCTTTATAATAGTTTTTGGATTGTCTTAAACTTGAAATGCAAATACTAGAATGTGATTATCTGCTTGCATGTACCGGCTGTAACCAAAACTATAAACACACTTAAGGCTCCGTTGTAAAATCATCGCAACTACGAAACAAAATGTTTAGATTCGATGTTTTTCTGTCGGTGTCCGTGTCTATACCGTGGTTTACGTATCGATTAAAGCTTATGGTGTCTGCGATGAGCTGGCCATACGTAACAGCCGAAATATGGGCACTGTTTACATATCTGACAATTATCGCATTTTCGGTTAGCGGAAAAGTTATAAGGTTTGAGCTGAAATTGTACCTAGATAAAAAATCTATTACTGTAGTGAGACTTTGGCTAGGGGTATTATATTTGAAAAAAAGAGAAAGATGTAGAAGTAAAATTCATTTTTATCTTACCAAAAAACTATTTTTGGCCTAGCCAAACTCCTTATTTATCTAAGAATTGACGCTGAGAATTTCATCAATTTTGAACCATAAATAACGCCGTTAATAGAAAACGCGTTTTAGCACAGGTAGAACTGGGTCTTAAGAGTAAAGTACATTTATTTTAAATGACATGCAAAAATACTATTTGAGAAAATGTTTAGAAATATTAATAAAGTTTATCACTTAATTAATATTAATTAAAGTATTAGTGTATTTAGTGTATTTAATACGAACTTATAATCTCCTTTGTCGCTGCATAAACACCAGGAATATGGAACGTCGAAGACTATAGTTTGATACTTAATTTTTTCAAATATTTTGAATGCTTTGTTCAAATAAAAGTTTTGCTTAGCATGGAACATGACGGTACATTATTACATTCTTAGGACAGTACATTCTTATGTCAGTGCTTTTCATAGTTTTGGTGACACCCGGTATATCCAAGCAAAACTTACATTCTAGTAGTTGTTTTTTATGTTTAAAACAATCAAGACACTTTTATGAAGAATAACATTTTCTAAGAAATTGATAATAAATAGTTATTTAACCAAAAAGTATATTAAAAAGAGCGATTAATGATCGAGGCTGTTTAACGCACGAGCGATTGGCGAGTGCGTTAATTGTCGAGATCATTAAATGACGATTAATATTCGAGTTGGATACAAAATTTGTTCGTCGATCGTATTCTTCTGGCGACGTCTACGTAGAATTTATTTGTCGATGTCGTTTGAGGTTATATGACCATTTATGCAATTTGACACTGACAATTCTGGACTGTGTGTCGGGAGAACGGAATGTTATGATTGGATGGTTTTATTTTACGTATGTTCGATTGGCTATAATGAAGTCGTTTGATTGGCTATAACAAATCATGCATTAACAGAAATCTTGCATTTATAGAGCTTTTTATTTTATCATACGCAGCATGCTAAAGTATTGTAATCGTGCCGAAACAAAAATTTGAGATTTTAGCAGAAGTATGTCCTATTGGGTCCCTGAACATATTTGACCAAGGTACAAAAAATGTCTGCGTGTGTGTACCCGTTTTTGTGGCGATGATTCCGGAGAAACTACTAAAGGTATCGGGACGAAACTTCATATTTAGAAGTTTCATTACCAAACTGAAAATCTTTCTCTTGAAAAGGGTCCAAAGGAACTGGAGGTTTAGTCTTAGCATTTTTGAAAGATTTTGCAAATAAGCCGGCATTTTTGGAGTTTCGTCGAAATACTTAAATACTAAATTAAAGTACAGGAAATTCTGAATAATTTATGACCATGTAATTTTTTGGTACAATCAATAGCTTAGAGAGATCGGTCGTACTGCATTAAAACTAGTAGCCAGGATATGTCAGATAATTTGATTCTAATGACAGTAGGTAATGTCAAACGCTAAAGTTTTGACAATACCTACTGTCAATATAAGCTGCGTTCGGATATTGTACACCGTTACACTTTTTACACCAAATAACACATAAGTGTCATTTGGACGGTGTACCCGGTGTCAACGGAGTACAATATCCGAACGCAGCTTAATCGACATATCTGTCTAGTTCTACTAGTTTTATTTTAATGCAGACATAGCCGATCTCGATCAAATAGAATTTCATGCAGTTAAACTATTAATTTTATATATAGTATGATAAAGTCATGTGCCTGGCCACATCAGATTTTTAATACATGGTTTTCTATTCAGTAAACATAGTTATAAATAAACGATCGACGGAAAAATGTTAATTGTTAATGAAAACACCCGGTATAGGCAATGAGAAGGTGATTATAATTTTGTATCTGATAACCTCTGATAGTTATAACTACTTTTTTCAAATATTTTTGCATAGCTTTGAACATAAAGGTACTTTCCTCTTAGGAGTTTTTCTTTTTGTCATCGGTTTTGGTGACACCCGGTATATGCAAACAGATAATTACATTCTAATATCTGCATTTTAGGTTTAAGGCAATTCAGAAGCCTTGATAAAGAATACATTTTTGTGAAAATAATAATTAATATAAAAAGTTGAATTTTCAAGAATTGTAAAAGTTCTTAAAATGTGCAGTATTGTTAAACGATAGAACCAATTTTCAGGTTCAAAATAACTTAGATTTTTGAGCTATAGGTACTTTCATAAACAACAAATCACCCTTCATTTTAACATCAATTTTTGCAACAATATTCTGATATTTACACTAAAAGTTT
Source organism: Aphodius sticticus (assembly GCA_963966075.1). Taxonomy (NCBI): domain Eukaryota; kingdom Metazoa; phylum Arthropoda; class Insecta; order Coleoptera; family Scarabaeidae; genus Aphodius; species Aphodius sticticus. Next base: position 15,676,575 of record OZ014506.1, read on the forward strand.
ATAGATTATTTCTCTGATTAATTGTGGTAGGCAAAGTTATATATATTTTTTTAATTTATAAATTCTATCTATCGATGTAAATTAACACAGAGAATCTGTACTTGGATAAATGATATCGCGCATACATTATAAGAAAGACGTACTTCTAAAGCATCATTTAATCAAAAAGTTTCTTATCGATGTTACTACGTGCAAGCTGAAAGAAGGATTAAAATAACGGCATTATAAGTTTCCTGCAGGAAATGAAACAGTCACCAAGCTCAATAATTACCATTAGAAATGATTTTACTACTTGTCACACACTGTACTTTACACTTTACATAATGACAAAAATGGTAATAAGTTTAATCAACCTCTTTTGCTATTTATAGATTTTGGCAGGAAAATTAACTCATTGGGCAGTTGTTCCTTATTCATGTGAAAATACAAAAGATACAAGTGAAGATAACTGTTATGTTAATGCTAATGTTATGTTACGTTAATATAGCATGATGATTAAAATATTCGAATATTTGTGGTTTGAGGAGCACGGTCAAATGTAGATGTCACATTATTGATGCAGACTGTTCTAAGTAATAATACACTGAATTGTTACTATGCAGAATTGAAACACCATGTCATCTTTTTGTCCAATATTGCATATTGGTTGCCAGCTAGCATTTCATGACTGTATTCTCCTGACCCCAGCAGCGTTATCCGTGACCCATATGCGTAGCTCAAAGATCGCGTAACGCGTTGTTTTTTTGTATTGTATGCGTGTGTGTAGAACAACAATGACACTGGAAACAAAGTGACACTGCAGTTATACTCGAAAATATGCGCACAAATAATTAATGCACCGGTGGTGAATGCGCCTGTGAATTTGCACACAATGTTCTTGTTGTTTACACAGTGCATTGCACACAGGAATATGTTAAAAAGTCAGTAAATGTCGAGTGTAACTGAACTTTGATGCTCCAGATTTTTAAAAATTTATTTTTACTGCATTTTGATATATTATAATTATGAAAAATAGCCCGCTGCCCCAAGGGCAAAGTACTTTATGTATGGAAATATATGGAATATGTATTTGAAAAAATATGATTCGTATTATGAGAGTTATCTACAGGATGTTTCCTGAAGAAACCGAACTTATAGGACTTCTGGGACAAATATAACTATACTAGTATCTATTATTCTTATTTTTAGGTTAATAATATGGTGACATACAGGCGGGATGTAAATTTTAAATAAATCAAAAATTACAGCCACAACCTGGATTTGAACTAGAGACCTTTGCAAATGTCATAGGCCTCAGTAGCTCAGATGGGAGAGCATTGTGCTAGAAACGCAAAGGTCCCTGGTTCAAATCCAGGTTGTGGCTGTAATTTTTGATTTATTTAAAATTTACATCCCGCCTGTATGTCACCATATTATTAACCTATAAATATTAATTTGTCAAATTATATATACAAATTATTATACATTTTCATCTAATAATTCTGTGTATTAATTTTAAAAATTCTATGTGTTAAGACTAACAGACTAACTATAATATTTGTTATTAAAAAAAATAGTAGTCCATAGCCGCTGTCAAAATTACGAAAAGCTATTTAACAGTGTATCCCACATAGAACTATAAAGTACATATAAACTTTTTTATTTATCGAAAAAATGTCATTGGTTATGAAAAGTTATGGAGGTCCCAAAAATGACTGAAATTTCACTTAACGTAAAAGCTAGTTGCATAGCAAGAAATTGTTAAATTTGCCCAAGGGTTTTTCACAGTTAAATCTGATGCTCAGATTTATTATCCAATTTGATAGTTACATCTCGCTCTTAATATTTTATCTTGCATCTTAAGTTGAGATTTATTATTAACAACAAATTCTGAACTAAAGTTACTAATGTGTCATTGCTATTTTTTATTCGGTATTCTAGATGGTAATTAGAAATGTTTTTCGTACTTTTCTAATTATTCAAATTGAATTTGAAAAATAAAAATAAAGTTGGCAACTGTAACACCACACTGTTATAGCATGTTTTTTTGTATTTTGTTTCTTATTTCTGTTTTACAGATATACTGGGTCCATATCTGAGATTGAGATACAATATTCCAATGATATTTGAGCATTCAACTATATTTAAACCAACTATTCCCTAAGACACTTTTAGTTTAAATGTAATAAATTGATAGGTGACCGTCAAGAAAATTTAAGAATTTATTTCTATTTATTATTATATATTTATTTATTTTTTTCGATCAGTGTGCATTTAAATCAAACTTCTGACTGTTGCTATGAACATTTTAGAGCACCCAAAAATCTTTTTTAAGAATAAATTTTTCTCAAAAAAATTAAATTTAAGTCCATCGAGTGTCCACAGTTATACCTATACGAAAACAATAATAATTACCAATAACAATAAACTTTTCAGTGTGGATGTAAGAACAAAGATAGATTTCTAAGTACTTACTATTTTTACTTTATCATACGCAGTATGTAAAGTATTGTAATCGTGCCAAAAAAAAATTTTGAGATTTTAGCGGAAATATGTCTTTTTGGGTCCCCTGAACGTTTTTGACCAAGGTACAAAAAAATGTCTGTGTGTGTGTGTGTGTGTGTGTGTATGTGTGTGTGTACCCGTTTTTTGTGGCGACGATTCCGGAGAAACTACTAAAGGTATCGGGACGAAACTTCATATTTCGAAGTTTCATAACCAAACTTAGAGCTGAAAAGCTTTCTGTTGAAAAGGGTGCAAAGGAACTGGAGGTTTAGTCTTAGCATTTTTGAAAGATTTTGCAAAAAAGCCGCTATTTCTGGAAGTTCGTCGAAATAGTTAAATAATAAATTAAAGATGAGGAAATTCTGAATAATTTATGACTATGACATTTTTTGGTACAATCAATAGTTTAGCTGCATGAGCAAATTCTATTTCATCGAGATCGGTCGTACTGCATTAAAACTAGTAGCCAGGATTTCTCAGATTTTTTGATTCTAATGACAGTAGGTAGTGTCAAACGCTAATGTTTTGACAATAACTTCTGTCAATATAAGCTGCGTTCGGATATTGTATTACACTTTTTACACCCAATAAGACGTATGAGTCATTTGGACGGTGTACCCGGTGTTAACGGAGTACAATATCCGAACGCAGCTTTAATCGACATATCTGTCTAGTTCTACTAATTTTATCTTAATGCAGACATGGCCGATCTCGATCAAATAGAATCTCATGCAGCTAAACTACTAATTTCATATATAGTATGATAAAGTCATGTGCCTGGCCACATCAGATTTTTTTTTACATGACAACTGATTCTGGAATAATTTTTTTGTTGAATTAAAATTTGAAGGCAGCCATAGTAAATTGAATCTAGTTTTGACTACGTTTTTGGCAAAAATTTTCTGAAAACTGAACTCAAGATACAATTCCTTATTTCAGCCTTGAAATTCAGATTTCCCCAATAATAAACGGTGGTATGCAACTTTATTCAGATAACAAAAATGTATTTTGTTTCAATTTAGAATTTAATTTATTTCTACCTTTGTTTAAGTATATGACCATTCTAACCGGTCAGCTATTGTACAATTGGCTTTAAAAAGTATTTCTAGCCTGAAAGTTCGATTAGATTATAAAAATAGATTTATCTGTAGTGCAAACTTTATTTTAAAACTAATTGGCGCACTGTCTTCATCAGGGCTGTGGAGTCGGTAAAAAGACTGTCGCCTCCGATTCCGACTCCGACTCCAGATAATTTTGGTAGTCCGACTCCGACTCCAACTCCGACTCCGGCAAAATTTTATTTGTTTCCAGCGAATTTAATGGCAAAAAATTAAATATGACATAATCTAACTGTAAATAAAATCAAAAAGGCCTGTTGATCGGACCACAAAATTATGGCCATATTTAAAAATGACGCCTTTTTATATTTTCAAAATATCTCTGAAATCATTAGAACTTCAACTGTTTTCTCATTAGAGAGCACATAATTCTGAACTAGTTTGTCACTTGAACCGTTGTTCTATCTTTAATAATAACAAAAGTAATGACAAACCACTGTATAGTACAAAGTAAAATTTATTTCAATGAATACAAAATTAAGTGCAACTCTTACTTCTGTTAGTGGTAAGACGTCACAATTCTGGCTGCAACGAGTATGACTTGCATACATGGATATTCCTACATTCAACTTAATGTAGAGTTTAAATCGGAAATGCAGTTATAATTTTTAATCGGCTATTATACATATAATATGCATGTTTAAGTTTATGCATTAAAAATTACGTTAGAGTGAAGTTTGTACCTTTGCTAATAATAAAAAATATATCTGGCTCAATTCTGTCAAGTGTATCAAGTGTACTCAAGTGTAATCAGTAACAATTTAAAATCTCTACATATTTTGTTAAATACAAAGGGATGTGATACCCTTGATTATACCATCATATTGTATAATCAAGGGTGATACCTTTGATAAATTTCCCGACTCCACAGCCCTGATTTTCATGCAGAACCTCAGACAAATAAAACCAGTATAATATGCAGTTAATGTATACTGAAATTTGGGAGAGGAGACCCTTTGACCTCTTGGGATGTGCATGTGGACTTCTTTTAATCAAATTGACTCATTTTATTAACTACAAGCAATTTTCTTATTTGCTAATATCTGATTTATGTCAAAAACACCTCGCGACTCCCAATTACTTAGGCGATCCTCTTGACCATCAATTTGTAAAGCCCGGCACAGATTAAATTCGGACATTGATCACATACTGCTATGTTTTCAACGTATTGACTGAATACACAGTACCAATATTTGAGTTGTTGTTAAATCAAAGATTCAAGGAAGCAAGATAGATTTGGTCAACAAATGAAAAGGTTTTAAGGGACGCGGTCAAGAATAGCTAGCACCTGCTGATTGTGTGACCAAACATAACCTTACAAGCGTCCGGTGTGTATTCGTTAGTTTCTAAATATATTCTTTAATCTTCGGTTAAATACGAACACTTGTTTGCTATTAACTACACTCAAGTGTAGAAATTGATGTGAACAGACAATAATTTGCTATAAGCACAGCATTCCTCCGTGTATGCAAACGGGCAACAAGTAACAAATTGCCGTTCGCAAACAACAATCCTCTCGCATAACTTGAGATAACCGCAAAGCACAGACACAAACGCCGACCATCATCTATGATAAAGTGGCTACAAATTGTTACACACAGCCCGGACAAGTGTCACTGGCTGCGGTGATTTGTATTCACGGCTAATTTCCGGCCTCAGAGACATGCCTAACACGTGTAAACCGCTAGGTGGCACCGGAATCGCTTCCGCCTCTCTTCATGCTGCCTCCTTAACTTCAGACTATAATAAGAATACCTGCGGTACGGTAAACGAGTACGTGTGTTAAATATTGGAAATATTATGGTTGAGGATAATGTAATTTAGTATGCCGATAGAAAACTGTCACCTCAATCCGATGTGGTTGGTACTGCCGGAAATAAAGGTATACATGTATACGTGAACGGATATTGCAGGTGTAACTGTAAATGTTTGATGCAGGATGTTATTCTAAAACAAACCATTTGTGTTTATAGGTACATTTATGTATGAGTTTGTCATATGGATGAGATGTCCAGGGAAGTCAAGCTCATTTTGACTGTGTTATAGAGATATACCTGGATACAAACAGAAAACTGACAAAATAACTGAACAAATTTTAAAGAATACACAGAAAAATTATATTTATTTACTACAATGATTGTTTATTTGAGTCAAATGCTATTTGTTTGGAGTAAAGTAATATTGTTTTGACTCAAATAATAATTCTTTGTAGCAAATAAATATTTTTTTGTCTCTCACCAAACAAATATTTATTATATTTATTATATCAAATATTTATTTGAGTTAAACAAAAATTTCCATCTGTGTATTATAAAACCTTTTGGAAAAAATGCTCATATAGGTTGATTCTGAATTTATTGATGGTAACTGATGAAATATTCATCGGGATTGACAATTTGCAGCTTTAACTGAACTTTTGATAAATTTTACAAATAAAATTTATTATAGAACGCAAGCAAATGGTCCAGAAATGTTTGGTTTTGAAATATTTCCAGTTATAAATGTAAAACCAAAATAAACAGTTAGTGGTCTAACTTCGCGAGTTACAAGACACCCTCTGTAGTAATTAAGGAACATGTTCAAGTTCTGAAGTATCCTTTTAATAATCTATGCTCAACAATATGGAATAATAAATAAATGAAAGTTTGATTAAAAGTACTTTATTGAGTTCCAGTTGGTACTAACTGAAACTCTGGCAAAAGTATTGAATAAGACTTCCTGTTCTTTTCATGTATAAATCCAATTTTGTCTGGCAGAAATGTCAAATAAAAAAGTCATTTCGATCCAAATGGTGATCCAAAGCCCATCCATCTGCCAAAAGTTTTCTGAAAATGTCAAACAATCTTGCTTTTTTATGTTCACCATATAAGTGTACGAGGTAGGGTTCGTTGGTTTTTATATTGAAAGGAAAGCTCATTTTAAATTACAAGTAACCTGTAAAGATTACGAGGATTTGATTAAAAATTGCCATTTTGTCTTAGAATAAGTAAGACTATAGTACATATTATTTATTTCTTGTATGGAAACTGATTTCAATAAATATACGGGTGTTCTCCTCTTTTTCCCGCATTCTTTTTTGTAGTAAATGTCATACTGAGTAATACATTTTATGCGAACCTATTCGTCTAGTTTTCAAGTTCTTAAAAAAATACAGCCGTTTGAAATATAGGAAAATAAAATGCATGTGAAACAGTGCTAAAACGTTTACCATAATAACAGTAAAAATAAATAAATATAAAGTAGTAGAACGAAATTAGAACAAATAAAAATAATAAAAATAAAAGGAACAAACAAATGATGAAAAAAATAAATCTATGTCAAACATTTTATTGGTTCGAATATAACTTTAATTCGTAAAAAGCTTTATATTAAGTATTAGTATTTCAACTAGTTAAGATGTTAGTGCTGTTTAAAATAGGGTTTTGTTAATACTTTAACGACTGTAACTTTCCAAGGAATTGCATAAACAAATAAGTCCATATGAAACTTTACTCACTACGATATTTACTACCTAAAATTTTGACACTTTTTTGCCTTTTATTTTGTAATAATTTTTGTTTCTGTTGACATGTATAAATGTATCCATGTATATAAAAGCTGCGCAATATTTATAATATTTCTGTTCTTTTTACATTTACCTACTTTTTAAAGTTGCGCTTTTATTAATCGGAAATCAGTGATTTCATAGATCAGAAGCTATCATTATTAGAGAAATAGTCATGGGAAAATCTAGTCATGTACAAATTACCTATTTCATAGGAGGTATGTTAAGAACACAGAGAAATAATAGTTCAAAGAGACAACCAATGAAAGACTAAATAAAGATAGAAATTTGGAAGAAAAACACTAACGCTGTTCAATCTGGATTCACTCCCAGAGTGCACAGCGTTAGAGCTTTTCTTCCAAACACAGACAGTCGTTTACCAATCCACATAAAAAATAAAAATACTCTCAGAACAGTAAAACCATAGAGTTGAGTATCAAAGTTGGAGATTTTTTCTACTATCTTATTTATTTAAACTTGTGTTTACAATGTGATAAATATTAACAAATAGTAGTTATACTTCATAGGACAATTAATGTATTTTTATTATTTTCGTTTTCCGTTTTTCTTTTTGAAAGTAGTTATTTTTTTTTGCATGGAGTAGGTTAGGTACATTCTATTGAATACTCCTGCAAAAATTTAAAAACCGGTTTTCAACTGTTTTTTGGAAATTAGGAATCTGAAAATCGGTTCATTCAATTCAATTCATACAACCAGCAATACCTACCAAATTTTCTGCCTGACTTTAAATTTCAAGAGTCACATAAGATTCATCTGAGCTTACATAAAAATTCTACCAACTCGCCTTCAAAAAGGTCACTTACTGTTAACAAACAAGGCATTTTTGCTAGCTTCTTCACGTAGCTTAATTGCTCAAAGGACAAGCTTTCATTTCAGCCTACTTAGAAAAGTTCATTACGTCGTATCGCGTCGTCAGCACAGTGTGTTTGTGTTCACTGATGTAGTTTACATGTGTCAATGCATAGCGAATAATGATTGTGAATTATATTATGGAATTAACTCTCATAGGCCGGCATTTGTTTCGAACCGAAATGAGATTAAGCCAAATTTACTTCGTCCGGTTTGCGTTTATCGGAAAAACTAAATCTGAAGCGTGATGGCAGCGCTGCCACCATCGGCATCCGAATAAATTTACCGCTATTAACAAATGCGAATCGATCTGCCCATAATGTAAATATCAAATCGCTTCATACGCGATCCCTAATTGAATCTATATAAGCTCTCAACGTCAGCGATAGATTTCAGTGCCAACTATAAATTTCATATTGACAGTTTAAAGCTTTCAACGTCGACCGGTCATCTGAAGTACAGTTCTGATCAAATTTATATAATTCAAAATGTTTATTTTTAGAATAGATGGATGCCGTTTTCCACTCGTTGCTTTGCTTTTGTTTGTGTTTACAGTATGGTGATACATTAAACATAATATACTGCCAAAAGGTTTGTAAAAGAAAATGGAAGTAACGAAAAAGTAAGGAAAACGCATAAATGTTTAAAATTGTATGATATTGAAAGCTGAGAAGAGCATGAATTTTCGAAAGTTTCCCATCTGACAAGTTTTTTAGTCTTTGTTTTTGTTCTGACTGGAAGCATAATATACGAATAAATAAACGTTAACAGTCCTTTAAGGACACTACTGGAAAAGGTTTTAGGGGTCTTAGCTGCAGAGATTATTGTTTACTTTGAAACCCTTTTCATGATTTTAGAACTTTTGGTTGAGCCACTAGAAATTTATTACATTTTCGTCTCAACATTCACTAAAATTTTAGGAATCTTTCCAACTCTTGATTCCCAAAACCATGTCTCACTATTGACCGAAGTAGAGCGACTTTTCGTTATGTTCATTTTTTGTCGTAGCGTGTTCTCGTAAGTTCACCCTACATCAAAAGCAAAATTCCTTTATCAGATAAAAATTGAGGACGATATAAACAATAGTACCTACTGAGAAAAACTAATTTAATTTTTTAAGTGTTTCTCTTTCTACGAAAAAAAGAAAATTGTTGCGTTTAAATGAATAAAACTGTTTATTTTATTAAACGTATGCGTGTTCGCAGATTGATCTAACTGTACAAAAATAAATGGTAAAATAGTAAGTGACATACATTTTCATTTCTTAAGAAAAAGTTATTGTTTATAAATAGATCTGGACAGTCAAACTCACTGTTTTGTCGTAGTCAGAATTTTGATTTAACAAGACGAACACAACCTACGTTAAATTTTACTAAATTTAAGTTGAATAAACTAATAGTTTTTCATTATTTAAATAAAATCATCGTAGGAAAAAGTTGTTTTTAATATAAATGCATGATCAAATGTCAAATTGGTATACTCAAATCTAAGTGAGCCGGTTAAGCAACACTCAAATCAGGAATTAGAATCAAAATACAACAAAGAGAATTTTGTTAAAAATTTACATAAAAAGTACTTGTAAGGCTGGCTGTAAAAACAATAAGTAGAAAATTGCTAAAATTATATCAGATCACTGTCATTTTTAATATTTTCATTCACGTTCAGACTGTTTGCAGCTTGTGAAACCAGATAAAATAACTTAAAACAAAAAGTCACGGTGATTAATACTATTTTGCCTCACTTAACAGGAGAAATGCCAGATTATCAAATTAAATTGTCAAAAAGTTTTGATAATCCTAAAGGTTGACTCTAAAGACATGTAAGATATAATATTGAAATTGAGATACAACATCCAAACTTGCCAAATCTGAGCATTAAATTAAATTTAAAACAACATTTTAATATTGCATTTTAAATTTAACTGTGGAAAGCTGATACTTTACAATTGAGCGTATTTAAAGATTTCTGGCAAGTGACAACAATTCGATAAACAGAATGATAATACATATCAATTTCATTCATAACCATCATACATAAATTACAAAGAACTGCCAAAATGTTGAAGATGCTTGTCCTATTTGAACAAGCAACGTTGGTTGCTATAGCAATAACACCGAATAAAAGAACAAAACTAAAATACCAAAACTTGGAACAAAATTACCCAAAATACTATTTCATTAAAAATATTATACGTACCAATTATTCCTTATTTAAATGAAAGCTGCTATCGACTGCGTGTTTGTTCAGAATTAAATAAAACGCTCGTTCAGTCATTGGTTTTTTTATTGGTCCTTTTATTTAAAACATTGCCGACGTTTCGCTGACTATGTTCAGCTTCTTCAGGGCTTGTGATGATAAAGGACTCTCGTCAAGGAAACATGAACAATAAATAAGTACATCAAACGAAAACAATTTTACAAATATCCTCCATACGTAAGACACCACCACTAATTCTCGATTTTATGAAATTTTAAAAAATCTAGGTTCGCTTTAGGAAATGGCCGCTGTCTGCGTTCTGCATTCTTCTCGGTAAGTTCAAACGCCTTTATCATCGCAAGCCCTGAAGAAGCTGAAGATAGTCAGCGAAACGTCGGCAATGTTTTAAATACGGGACCAATAAAAAACCGAAGACTGAACGAGCGTTTTATTTAATTCTGAAATTCCTTATTTAATTTACACCCTGTATGTCTCGGGTCAGTAAAGCTAAATCAAAAACGCGAAAAGCTCATATGCCAATATATTCGGACGTTGGGGTTTCTAGCAGTGTCTAACTAAACACTAACGACAGAATTTAGTTGGTTCATGTGCAAATTGCTATTTGTCTTGTCAGTTAACCGAATTCCAGAGTTAAAGTGCTCCTTTTTCGCAATAACCGAACTAAACATGCGTAATGTTCGATAAAAATTAATATTTTAAAAAGAAAACCTATCGTAAAACATCAATTTTATGTACCTACATGATCCGTATATATTACGAAAACAATGGTAACATATATTTTAAAACTAATCGATATCCACTAAAACTATAAACCTTACATGCTACCAACGTCATAATAGCGGACACGAACTACACGCAGGCAGCGCCAGTACCGCGCCGAGAGCTTTGAATCGTTGAAACTCGCGCTCCGTGATTTAGCGGATTGTTACCGGCGCGCATAAATAAACCAGATGCGGTAAATTCACCGCCGGGATATTTATTTTATCGGCATGATCATAACAAATATAACCGACGTGAGTTACTGTTGATACGTGGTGCGGGGTTTTATCAAACTAAATTTACGAGCGCACTAATGCGGCATGGGAAAGCACATTTTTCACAGGTATCGCACCCTGTCGGGCTAGCCTCTTGTTTCAAGTGGTATCCCCAAATTTTACACTCGATAATGGCTTTTCAGACACATGCTTATGGTAAGAGGTTGTTTTGGGATTTGTTTTAGTTATCGATATGGGAATTGGAGATAAAGTTTACAAACTGGTGACGGATTTATTTTATGGGTTTTGTGATGTTTTCCTGTAGGTATGCATACGCAAGCTTTAAGAGCCGGCGTCATTCGTCGTACTTAAATTGATATTACAATTTGAATAGTTGAAGACGTTTACACTGCTGTTTTATGGTTTTAAGTATTTGGAATGTTTGAACCTATCCGTAACATTCGCGTTGTAAGACAAACACATTTATTGTTTAAGTATATATAGACAAAACAATGTATTTCAAAACTTAGATAATACTCATGTATAGAAAAATATAAACCTATCCCCATTTTTCAACTTACTCAATCTAAATGCTCAAAAGAGAAACAGAGACAAGATATATTTGACCGATGCCACCTTTGTACATTTAAAAAAAATATAAAATTAGGTTGGTATAATAACATTAATCATTTTGGACCGCTGCTTTTTTATATATTGTATTATGTTTTCAAAAACTTAATATAATAGTGATTGTTAACTAGATACAAATGAAATTTTGAATCTTAAATATCAAATATCACAAAAACTCTTTAATATCTCCTCTAAAATGAGAACAATCATTCCCATTTACTACGAGGACTGATAGAAAAAGAAATACTACACATTCAAACTTAAAATAAAATGTAAATTGAACCAACAAATATAAAATATGGCACTACACTTCCAGTCAGTAAATACATCGTGATGCAAAAATTCAAATCAGAAAATTCAAGAGATTCAATGAAAAAATAAAAATTGTGTAACATCTCCATGCTAATATAATAAGCATGTCGACAATGACGTATTTTTTACATGACACAATTACATTCTTTTAAAACTAATACTGACCCTGTAATTACTGAATTTAGTCAAGCTTTAGAGGTTTTTAGACCATGGGCCCCTATACCAAATGGTAATAGCACGAATTTGGAAAGGAGAATTAACGGATCCATTCGAACAAATAATAAATGGCAAGATTCATTAAGAAAAATGATCTCATAGTCACCATGTCTTAATTTTATTACCTAGATATAATGGAATATTCCATTTAGCTGCCCAACTCTGTCGATTACCAATGTTTGTGACAGCAATTTTCACAGCAAGTAATTTATTAAATATAAATAAAACCGTGATACAAAATAAAATATGGTTTGGCCATTAAATTAATTTAGGAAAACCGGCTGTATTTTGCTTGTTTTCGCCACCATTTCCCATTTTCTCCTTCTGTACATTGTACTGGGTTGGTATTTTGATCTTAATATTTGATTATCTGGGACAATAAGCATTCAGCGAACAAAAAATTATACAACCCTTTTCTTAGATGAAGTGCCCCCTTCACAAGGAGATAAGGACTGTTGTGTTGAAGTTACTGGTTTTGTGATAGACAGCGCTATTAGGTTGAAAACGAAGTCATCTTCAGTTTTTTTAATGGAATTGCCCGTTTTTCTGTATATTCTTTAATTCTTTACAAAATTTTGGGGCAGGAAGTATTGACATAGTCCTAACCTATCCCTGACAGTTTTTGAGTTTTTGCTTTCCTTGTATAAAAAGCTGCAGAACAATCTTAAGAACATATTTATTTCTGAACTTCAAAAAATTTGTTTGAAGTGATTTACGATTAAATTCTATTTAGAATGGATGGTTCCATTAATTCCAAAACATAGCACAACTAGTTTGTGTACAGCGTGTTCATAATATTGAACATCCAGTAGCGCGTTATCCCATGGGCAAAATGGGCATTTGCCCAGGGCCCCGAATAACAGGAGCCCCCAAACAAGTATTTTGGAAACTTGTTTCTCTAATAGACAACCACACCATGCCGATCATCATTACCGTTCAAGCACATCTCAGCGAGGCCCCAACTAATTTTTAACTAATTCACTACCGTGGCAAGAATACCTAGTTATATTGAACTTTAGCATAGTCCTAGAGGCAGTTTTAGCAGTTAAACTCATTTTTTTTTCATAAAAGAAACATCTAATTTTACGAAACCCTTCACAAAGTTGAAGAAGAGAAAATACTGTATAAATACATTGATGATTTCCAATTGTCCCTTTTTCTTTTGTTATGGAAATCTATTCTGCAAAAATGAATTCTCCAAAAAAGTGTGGAAAATCAAAACTTGATCTTCAAAATGCTTACCTTTAAAAATCTTTAGCATTACACAGTTTGTATAAAAAGTAATGTAAGTAGTCAATATTTTTCTTTCTAAAAAGTTGACAAGGAAAAGATTCCAATAAATGTTTTAGGAAATTAGTTAAGCTACAAATTTGAAATGCTTAGAAATGAATCATGTTGTATATTCAAAAGTGTATTTATAGCTTAAATTAATTTTCAAAAACATTTATTTTTTTTCTTGTAAACTTCTCAGAGGTCGATGTATTGACATGGTAGAAATCGTTTTAACATTTTGTAGTTGCTTTCTTTTAACATTTAATCATTTTGTATCATTTAAACGACTGGTCTCAGGGACTTTTGGACAGGAAAAATATACAGGGTGCTTGCTATATTGTAAAAAAATGAAGTTGGTCTGCTTCTTACAAATGCATATGCGTTAACTAACAATAAAGATTATGAAACACGACAATGTTAACAGCAGAAAGAGTTTATTACAGTTTATTAAAAGAAACATCTCCAAAAGTCTATGAAAACTGCATTACAATTTTAATAAGTACATATACAGACATATCCGTCACTATCCAGACATAGATAGGGACGATGGCGTATTTAAGGTTAAACTATCGTGTGTTTGCAGTGTTTGCAATATGCAAAATATTAAAAAAACTGTTCAAGCAGGAATATATCTAGATTCCCTAATATGAAAACTTATATTCTTAACAAATCCATTTATGAACTAAGATAATATATTTTATTTGTTACAAATTATGATTTTTAAATTATTAAACTATTTATTTGTTATTTTGTATTTCTTAAAAATATTCATTTGTTGCTTTAAATAACGATGTAGGTACTGTAGGTATTAAATGTTGTTGCAAAATAGTCAAATACCTTACTTATTATTTATGCTTTTTTTAGTATTAGTACATATTATTTTTGTATAAAAAGTAATTCTTAATTCAACACGGTGTATGGGGGGGCCCAAATTTAAAATTGCCCAGGGCCCCATGATGGCATAACGCTCCGCTGACTACATATATCAAACAATTTCCATCTAAAGGATATCGATTTTCTTATTAAAACACATTATACATGTTTGCATTTTTTTTAAATCTAAGTATATTTTTCACATATAACAACAAAAATCTGCGCTGCTTTGGAGATTATTAGACTTTTACAATTGTAGGTACATAAAAAATAATGACACTTTTGTTTGAAACATGTTGTCGTATAGTATTCGAGGTAAAAATGCACATTTTTCCAAAACCTTTGCAGAATAGTTTGCATTCATACCTTGCATTCCAAAAATTCAACCACCTACAGGTTGTTCAAATAGGAAAAGTGGTAGACTAAGAACGCAAATTGTTTGTTAGATGTTGTTCAAAATAATGAACATACGGTGTCTTGAAATTGATAAAACCTGCCGCTCTAAATAGAATTTCGTCATAAACCACTTGAAACAAAATTCAAGCAGTAGAAATATAATTTGTTTCTGTAACTTACACTAATGACGCAACACGTAGGTAACTCAAAAGCTGTAGGGACTTGGTTAGAATAATCTTAGTACTTTTTGCATTAAAATGCAAAGAATTCAAAAATATACTGAAATATAGGTCATTATATTTTTTAAAAAATATATTGTTGGAGCTTTGAAATGGAGAAATGTGAAATAAACATTTTTCTCAAATGATGAAGTCTTTTGAAAGTACTGTGTTTACATAACCTGTACTAAATTGTCTGGAAATTTAGTACACTATTATGGACCTATGTTGTTTGTTTCTTTTAAGGTAAATCTAAGAGACAATTAAAACATCTGTTTTCAGCTGCGTAGTCCACAAAAACAGAACAATCAGAATCAGTTGTCATTAATTATAGAAAGTTATAGAATTCACATATTTGCTAATCGCGAGGTTTATAGTTCATAGTGAACAAATAAAAAATAGATCACAGCAAGCGAGCCACAATCAATTCTAAAGACCACCATGAATGGATTAATTAATTGCCAACATGCATAAAGCAGTATGTCAAACAGCGATTCGTCATTACGCATATCGTCCGCCTGATTATCTCAAGTATTCCTCATCGCCATCAACAACCGAACAAAAAGAAGTTCGTGCGTGCGCCCAGACGTCGCCCAGTAAGATGATAAATAGTTCTCGCCGCAAGAAATAATTAATGTTTGTTTTGAGTACAATGCGAAGGCAGAAATATTCGATTTCATTAATTACCGCAGAATTGCCGGAGCAGCGCGACCGGACTACGTGAGCTCGCCGCTCCGTCTATTAATCAACACGGTGCTGCCACCTATGGAGAAAATCGCGCACCGCACGACTCCGGACACCGACTAATAAACAAAAACACTTCGATGGCTGATGGTGGCCGCGCAATTGTCCACGCCGTATAAGTAAAGGTGCTTAGCACACTTGTCGATCCGGTCCTAACCAATGGCGGCGCACTTCGCGCGCTCACGTGATACGCGGTAGGTGGGAAAACGGACGCGGATTACTAGATTTATTGCGCTGGGCCTAATACATTTGTAAGACCAGTCCGCATTGTTTCCTTTAAATCGCCTCCTCTGTGGGCTATTAAATGCAATTCGCCATTTTTACGCGGAAACAAAATGGTGGCACGTCGCGGTCGACTCATGGTTAATTTGGATTGAGAGTGGACCGCATTCCTGGAAACCTGGTGTGTGTGCTTTTCTTTTTAGTTGCCTCCGTATAGAGCGTCTGCATTGGCATCGGAAATGGAATTGGTATTTTTAGCGTTAAGAAGAATTTCATTTGCTGGCATGAGACTGTCAGCCTTATGCGTTTTTGGTCAAGTTGGTTAAGCACCAGGATAAACTGGCACAGATGTGTATATTGTCGCAGTTAACTAAGATTCTAGATGATAATCATTTATGGTAACTTGAATGTGGTCACGTGTTTGGTTTGATCTTTAGAATTATAAAATGTATTGGTAGTGTGTTGTTATACATAAACTAGTTAATGATGTTAAGTTTTCTTGGCCAATATTCTTCTTCATCTGCTCCAGATGTTGGGAATTTTTGGCATAACTTTTCGCGACAGGTTCCTACTTCTTCCCTCCACTACGGTCTCCAAAGAAAGTATTGGAGCTACATAGGTACCTACTTCAGCATCTCTGTATACAACAGACACCAACCTGAAATTCCGATAGCGCAGGTTGCCGTCTATTTTGGACATGGTTCTTGGTCATGGGCGCCGTTTGAAAATGTTCCAGGGGGGAGGGGGCAATTTTCTTTTTAGTATTAAATAGTGACGTAATATTAAGGTCTATGCCATCAACTGGTTCCAGCATTTTCGTCTTGTGTTATTTTGCATACACTCTGAAAAATCTCTATCGCTTTAAGGTAGTGAAACGTTTTTGTTGACATTTTTGTGTGGTAATAGTTATTGCCTATATATTGATCTTCATTGAATTAATGTGGGATTAATATTTCTAATTAATAATTTTTTGTAAATATATTTTGTTTCTGAATCATTGAACTCTTATTCTAGAATTTAAGATTTTGTATGATTTTCAACCAATATTGTAGTCTTTTTATTATTTTTTAATACGCTAGGAGAAATTGTTGTTAATTCCCTATAATAATTTCTAGCTCGTAGTCATCGAGCATCTGATACAATATCTTAATAACAAATTGATAAACAATAAAAAGGCAACAATATTATTTTGAAATTTACCCCGTTAACGAGAAATAATAACTAAATGTAGAGAAAAGTGAATTAATTTGAAAATTCTGTGTTAAGGATAATCGATGACGAAATAATATTTTTTTTTTATTTTACTATTATACTTGAACAATTGTACGGCGACAATGTTACTACCTTTGAACGAACTCATGTACGGAAATGTATTGTGTGAACGCTGGAGAGAGTCAGAAAATGGTACCAACATTACAAACAGCATAGAGAATCTATTGTCATGTATCATAGGATGGCTCTTTTAATACCATATAACTTCCGTCTGAAATTTTTTATTATTTAACGTTTTTGAAGCTCCCTTTTCATTAACCGAAATTTTGTAATTTTAGTATCTACCAATTTTGGCCAATAATGGGTTATCTTTAAATCTTTTTAAATTATTTTATTTTAAAATAGTTATTCTATGATACTTCATACAACCTACTTTACTAAAGCAATTTCTAAAGTTGGTACAATATTCCGGCTCTCTGCAGTTCCTAAACGGCGTCTATCTGGACATGAGTTCGTTATCAAAAGTTGGTCTACTATCAAAAGTTGACTATTATACCTTATATTCTACGCTTATTAGTTTAACACCCAGTGTAATTAAGATAAACTGCTCAGCAGTGCCAAAAATTGAGAAGTAATGGAATCTAGTAAGTACGATCAAATAAAAGTGCACTTAACAATACTTATTTTGGACTACAGCACGAAATTTAGATACCGGATCTTGTCATCTTGTGGCTCTTTCGCGACTGTTACGAGAGGTCAATATCGCAATATCTAATAAAACTGATATTGGTGACAATAGCCGATAATAATCGGAATAGTCATCATTTACCTAATAATTTTTTTTCATCCTTCACTATACGAAAATGTCATTTTTGTTTGTTTGTGGGGACACGAAAGATGCTAATTGCCCGCTAGGCGTTTAGTTAATAACTTTCAAGCCTAGCCGCGAAAATATTTTACACACAGGCCGAGCGGCGACCGACCTGTCTGTCCAATAAATACACAGCTTTCAATTCGGTTTGACATTTGCGCGATCGATCTGATCAAAAATATTAACCTGATCTATGATCAAAAGATCCATCTGATATGATAATAACCGATTTATCGATCAGATCTATTTATCTGTCTTCAATTATTATTGTGATCAAAGATCGATCACAAATTTCTCGTTCTTTTTCGTTTTCCGCGTAGCGGTAGTTGGGTTCGAAATCCAGGGGGGGTGGAAGCGCCCCCCCTGACCATATATAACGGCGCCCCTGTTCTTGGTGCTTGGTATATGGGATATTTCATATGGTTGTCCTGCTTAGGGTATTTTATTAGTACATCAGCATTTAATGTATAAAAATGCCGCTTTCGGCACCTTTTGATGCTCTCAACATGATAGAATTCTTTAAGTAGGCTAAATTAAAAACTTGAACCTTGTGCCCGGCTGTAGATAGATAGATCCGTAATATTTACAACCCAGATCTATATCATTTACGCATGAAGTAGCCTGAAGCAACAATGGCAAGATGGAAACATCGTGAGCTATAGTCGCTCGTCAAAATACTCTTCGAGTGCATAAAATACTCTATCTAAAAGTGGTTCATGCAGACACTTTCTGAATGGAACACCACTGTTTAATCCCTTCAGATGAGTTGATAGATTGATAAATATTTTAACACCAGTCAATAACAAGGAGTGGTGCAACTTCGCGTACCTGGGCAAAGGCAATCGCAAAAAGCCCGGCACTAACAGTAAATACCATAACACATATCTCAAAAATAAACAAATTAGAAACGATAAAAATCTGCAACTGTCCAAAAATGGTCTGCTGCACTTTCCCTGTCCAACCCCTACAATAGATGGAATGATTCAGTTCTGAAGCCTGAATATCAAATCCATTTCCCCAACCGAGCAAAAACCCCAAAACATTATGCCATATGGAATGAAGCTTCCGAAATTAGCAGGATAACCGTGACAGCCGACGCTGTGCCTAATCTTGTGAGTAGCTGATCCACATGGGAATACCATCTAAGCCTTAGATTCTAAGGGAACGAGTAAGAGTTATAGCCGTTCTACACTACGCTATTAACGGCGTAAGAAGTTACTCTAAACTTGAAGCAATCGAGTAGTGTCATAGAGAAATTGCGTTAAAAGCTGTCTGGTGTTCGAAATTGTTTCTCTTGTTCAATTTCTACACACTTTTCTGGACGTCATGCGCATTGCGTGTGGCCGTATAATTCGTAACCGCTTGTTCACCATATGTCCACAACTTCGATCGAAGCATATTTAGACTTCCACGTCCTTGATCCCTTCGCTGTAACAATTTCTCCTGCCATGTCTTTCGTGTTTTTTGCGCTTACTCAGCCTGTATTTAATTCTTTGTAATAAAACAACGGTTTATTGTACTCCCACCCTTGTTATATATGACAACATTGTTGCCACCCAGGCAAACCTATGCCTATGTCTGTTACCGTGGTTGCCACTTGCCACCATTAGAGGACAGTTTTGAAATTATTGCGTACGAGCATGCTCGCAAGTAATGTAATTTTTCAACAAACTGTGTAGTGTCACACACAAACAAATTAAAATGAACCAACTTCTGGCTTAATATATTAAACCGTTAACTTCTTACGCCGTTAATAGCGTAGTGTAAAACGGCTATTACACCCAAGAATATAGTGGTCTCCAGAAAATGTAGTTGGTCATCACCAAACCGCAACAACCCTACCGGAAGATCATCGGCGGAACCGCCGGAAAAATATATTGCCGCAGCCAGAGACAAATTCAACACCAGCCCATTCAATAAAAACCAATCACGCAGAAGCTCAAGATCGGCGTTTACTCTGGTGACGGCACGCTCACGTCTCACCACACAATGCTTGTGTCGTCCGCAAACATTGTCACTTTATCGCTAATTTTAAAGCCGGGAAGATTGTTAATATAAACGGAGAAAGGCACGGGGTCCAAAACAGAACCTTGGGGCACTCCACAGACAACATAAACAAAACACGAACATCGGCCAACAACAGGCATAAACTGACTATGTGGAGATACTATTAAAACTCTGGGCAGGCCAGACGTTTGATAAGGGAAAGGATGGGGTAAGGGAGACCTGAAAGAGAGGAAAGGAAACTAGCATTCGATAAATACTCATTTTATTAATAAGTTGGTTCAGTGTATATATAGTAAACATTTCCATAACAAACAATACAATTAACAATACAAACTACACCACAATGCAACCCAAAGGTTATTGCTGAATTTAGGAAGAATATTGTTTATAATTAAAAGAAATATACTTTTATTTTACTTGAGATTAAACAGAAATGATGTGACATTCTATGAGGTAGTGCAGGACATGCTTTTTAGCCAAGTCCCTTGTTTGACAATGATGATTAATGAAATGTCATAGCTTTAATGTTCAAGGTTCAAGTTTTTATTTCAGCCTACTTAGAGAATTCTGATTTTTCATTAAATTCCCTCAAATTTTCATTTGAACGCGTTTGTCTAACAAAAAACACCGCACTCTTTAATACCTACCTAAAAAATAATGTTAAGCCAGAGATCTCTGCCTGCTGATCTGCAAAGCTTCAACCTTGAACCTTAAAGCTATAAAGAGGAAAACATGTATTTCCTTGATACCAAACGTGGATTTGCTGAAAAAATGTAAAAAAGCAATTTTTCGACATAATAACAAACATTTATTCATATTCATTACTAAGTTTGTATATCTACGAAGATAACCATATCGAAATAATACTGTATATTAAGAAGTATTGTTTAGTTTATAGCAAACCAACCAAACCAAAAGGTCGATTTTAGCATCCAATAACCAACATTTCTATTGGCAACATTATTACTGTTTTTATATGTTTGTATTACTGTTGTTTGTGAAAAGACTGAATCAATCCAATCCTATACTGAATGGAAGATACATTGTTCCCGCTGTTTGTTTTTCGGATTCACTCGTAACATAAACCATCTCCACAGAATAAAATGGTAATAGAAGGAACGATAAAAGAATAAAGAAAGGTTTCGTCCTCTATATCAGGGGTAGCCAACACGTCGATCGCGAAGCCAATTTTGGTCGAATTTTGGCTCGCGATGTCTTGACTTAATGTGTAATGGTGGGTTTAGTCACCTTTACATAGTAGCAAATAAGCCTGACTGCAACACTATTAAAAAAACGGTTATTAACTAACTGCCCAATATACTACTTGAACAGTGAAGAACCTTTGATTTTCTCCCTAAGTATATAACCCTATTGTTAGCGAATGTGGAAGATGAAAGATAGTTTCGAATCAAGAATCAAGTTTCGATCTCACAGAACTGTCCGTTTACCGATAGCAGTTTTTTGCTTATCACATTGTAACAAAAACCATTAACAGTAAAAAGTGAGATTAGTTACTCATGTATTTACAAATAAGCGTGTTTATAATCTTCTATCACTGGCCCAATATCTGAATTAATTCAACAAATAAAATAATTCCTAACACGACCAATCCTGACTATAGCTTTGCTCTCAATGCCAGTCTCCAGAACTATTGTCCTGAATGATAAACTTGGTCTCAGTACCTCATTAAAACTTCCATTCGACAATTCATAATTTGCTAAAATTCAAAGGTGTTACTCATTCAACAATAATCCAGTTACCAATATGTATTTCTTTTGCTTTTGCGTTCAAAGCGCTAACATTTTTAACTCAAAACATAGTCAAATATTTGCTAAAAGCAAACCACTTTTCAGCTTATCTCCGTATATTAACATGTTAAGCTATAACCTATCAGTCCAACAAAGTAAACAAATATTCGCTAGGGGTCATCCTTTCAGCTCATGAACATAAACAAATAAGCAAAGGACTAATCATTCAGTTTAACAAGATAAAGCAATATTAGCAAAGGGCCGACCTTTCATCTCCAACAATATAAGTAAACAAATATTATCAAATTGGTAACTTTTCATCTCAACACGATAAACAAATATTAGCAAAGGGCTCATCTTTCATCTCAAAAATTAAACAAATATTATCAAATGGACAACTATTCATCTCAAGAAGATAACTAAATATTAGGAAAGGGCTAACCTTTCAGCTCAAAACCATTCAGATATTAGCAAAGGGCTAACCTTTCAGCTCAACAAAATAAATTACCTACCACGCCAGTAAAGGGCTGCCACAAATATGTATTCGTAAAAAGCTAACCTTTCAGCTCAACAAAATAAATTAACACTTGAGTAAAGAGCTGACTTTCAGCTCGACAAGATAAACAAATATTCGCACAAGACTAACCATTCAAATCAACAAGATAAAAATATTTGCAAAGGGCTATCCTTTCAGCTCAAACCCAACTAAATATGTTAATATTCCTTGTAGATAAACAACGTAGGTAGATAAACAAGATGTTTCAGTACGAGATGAACTCCCACGATCTATTCATAAATTAGCAAAAGTCTGAAATTTTTAGAAAATAAGTCTAAAAATCTTCCATGTTAATTTTGCTGGCAAAAAACTTGTCGCGAAATCTTAAAATCAAATTTTCAGCCATTCTGTGCCCTTTTATAATTAACTAGGCAAATATGAAAAGTTGAGTCAGGAAATTTATTTTCTTTATGCCTTTATATCGAAAACTTAACGGGTGATATAAAAAATAAAAAAAAATAGTTCTTAACATATATTTTGCGCATCTACTACCCATAGCTCGCGGGAGTGCTACTCCTATGACAACAAATATTCGCAAAGGACTAACCTTTCAACTCAACAAGATAAACATTTTAGCAAAGGGCTATCCTTTCAGCCCAAACCCAATCAAATATGTTAATATTACTCGTAGATAAGCAACGTAGGTAGATAAACAAGTTGTTTTAGTACGAGATGAACACCCACGATCTATTGATAGATTAACAAAAGTGTAAAATTTTAAAAAAATAAGCCTAAAAATCTTCCATGTTAATTTTCCTGGCAAAAAAAGTGTCGCGAAATCTTTAAATCAAATTTTCAGCCATACTGTGCCTTTTTATACTTAATTAACTAGGCAAATATGAAAAGTTGAGTCAGGAAATTTATTTGTTTTATGCCTTTATATCGAAAACTTAATAGGTGATATAAAAAATAAAAAAAAATAGTTTTTAACATATGTTTTTGGTATCTACTACCCATAGCTAGCGAGATGCTACGCATATTTTAAAAATAATAGGTAGATCTTAAGTAGACAAAAGTTGGCCACCCCTGCTCTATATGCTTGATTGTACATGAAGGTTTAGTCTATGAAATGAACCTTTAAACTAACCGTTTATACAATCCTTTGAGCAAGAGTGTTAAAATCATTCTTTCTGAAAAATACTACTAATGAAGCAAGTAACTTGGTCAAATCTCAAAAGAAAAAAAGCTGGAGTATATAACACTACGCATTGTACTTGATAAAAATGTGGAAGGAGCAATAATAAAACTGACCACATTAGTAGTGGGAGAGGATGAAACGATGACAGCCATCATGGATAAATAATAATTGAAGTATAATATTGAAAATTTACCCACAATGCCATTTGTGACAGGTTGGAGAGAGATAAAATTTTCTATAATTTTCTTGAGTAGATATACGGTAAAACGTTACTAAGCATTGTAGTTTAGAATAACAAAACACGTATACATAACACAACAAAACCAAATATTATCCACAAGTAATTTTTGACATTTGAAACAAAACGAACTGCCTCGATCGTATATAATAGAACGCTAAACAGAATTAGTAGATAATATTATAAAAGCTATTTAGGTAGTTGAACGGAGCGGAACATACCTAAAAGATTTTATTACAGTTCAAACAATGTTCAGAATGCAGCATTTAATTGCAAAGACTCTGTCCGAAGTTTCTTCATCACGAAACAATTCCCAACTTAGTATGCCACAAAGGCCTTATCACAAGATCAACAACATAAAACCCTTTCTTAATTCCGCCCGAATATTTCCTCTCGTTGCACAACATTGAAATACGAACTCACCGGGCGCCGAAAATTTTCAAAAATCCTAATGAGTAATTAAACCCAATTAAGGACTGCCGCGACAAACGTAAAATGGACCATTAACACAATCCTAACGACCAATGATTTTGTTAAATCCGACCGACCGAACCAGGCAAGTTTTATCAATGAACGAACCTTTTAGGAATTACACTATATAGCCGTGCCCCGGACAAACAAATTAACATTTTTAAAATGTCGATGCGAAGAAATATGTACCCGTTGGTCGTGCTCGAGAAGAAGGACACTCCATGTCGAGCGTGGAATCTTGGGTGGTCCAAGATACTGAACGAAAAGCTACGACATTAACTATTTTCTGTAGACAATTAGGTTTCCTTGATGGCGATTTCGTGATAAGCCAGAGAATAACTCTCAGCTTTTTCGGCTTTAACTTCAATCGGGTATCTATCCAGGTACAGATGTTTTTATTAAGTTTTCTGTATAAAGT
The DNA here is from genome assembly GCA_963966075.1 of Aphodius sticticus. Lineage (NCBI taxonomy): Eukaryota > Metazoa > Arthropoda > Insecta > Coleoptera > Scarabaeidae > Aphodius > Aphodius sticticus. The sequence goes on from OZ014506.1 coordinate 15,701,324, forward strand.
GTTCCGTTTTATAGTGGGGGTCATTAAGTGGAGGAGATATGAGGTTCAAATTCGGTGTGGACACCTACGGTACCTTAAAAGGTTCTTTAGTAGAAGGATATCAGTGCGGAGAACAAACAAAGAACAATGGGCTTGGAGGTTGATATATGTGACCGATCTAAGACGTGGGCTGTCCATTCATTAATTGATTTTGGTAACCCGAGGTTTAATCACTTTCAACAAATTTTAATGCCTATTGTCTTAAGTTACATCCATACGCGTTACTGAATATTACGTACACTGGAAATTAAGTGGTTCTTAGCAAACTTTTGCAGTTTCATACTTTTGACATTGACAGCGTGAACTGTCATTATTAATACCTAATCACATTAAGATTATATTCGCGCTTCTTCGAGAACGCTGCCAGCGCACAACATGTCCCTGGAAGAAAAAAAAGGGAGTTATAGGTGATTTCTGGTCTCGTATACTTAAAAAAAAACTCGTATTTAGTTAATATTAGTATTTAGTCATATTATAACATCGTTCGAGTATTCGTTACTTTATGCGAGTATGCGTTACTTTGTAATCGTTACTTTTGAATAGCCGAAGAAGCGATTACTCGATTTCTAAAGTAGTCATTACTTTTACTCAAAAGAATGCATTACTGCTTTTAATTTTATTACTTACAACTAGGTTCCTATGAAGTGATTTAATATTAAATGGTAAGAAAATTATCTGCATCCTGGCCGAAGTTAAAATACCCCCCCCCCCCACAGTAAAATATTTTTGGTGTGGAATTTGCAAGAAAAAAAATTGAGTTAACCGATTTTGCCCATTCACGAACTTGTCCTTACTTTTTAAGAGATTAGCTTGTATACCAAATTTAAGATCAATTACTTCAAAATTACGGCTGTTATTGTGTACACAGACAGACGGACATAGCTAAATCGATTTAGTTTTCAATGCTGATCAAAAATATATATATACAAGTCAACATGTTGATCAGAAAAATAAATGCAATATATATTAGTCCAGCCTAATCGTTCCCGACGGTGCCTGTTCCAGGAAAAAAAATATAGAAGTTTTTTTTCTTTCATTTTATATGTTTTTTCTGGTGCTGAATCCGAATTTCAAGTTTGCTACTTCCCACGGGTATGGCTTCACAACGAAATTCGCAAAGAACCTTAAAATTTTCGACTTTTCTTCAGTTTTTAGCCAAAAAGTCATAAAACTATACTTTTCGACGTAGACCACTACATACAAAAATAAAGTACAGTAAATTTCCTATAAAAAGCATCCTCAAGTGTATTTTTTAGTTGAATGGTTTGGCCGTTAGAGCGCGCTGAAAGAAGACCAAATTTCCATACAAGTAATGTGCGTGTAATTAAAAAAAGTTTAGGTTCTGATAAAACTACATTAATTTCTCTACAAATTGCATAACTTAATCATAACATAATCAGTTATTTTCAATTCATTGTAGTCATTGCTAATAATGTTGTGTTTCCCTTTCATATTTCAGAACAGAAACCAGGACCCTCAACTGCTAAGCGTGTCAGACTTAAAAAACAAAAAACATAAAAATATATAATACATTAAGTATTAATTAAAAATAGCAAATACATAATTTTTAATAAATAAATAGTAATAATATAGGTCTCTACTGAATTTTTGGTGAAGGGCTCCTGACTCCTAATGTGACATAAAATTTCAACGAGTTCAAGCTGCTACACAGTTTGGCCAAAATAACTGATTAAGTTATGCAATTTGTAGGGAGTTTAATGTAATTTTATCAGAACCTAATTTTTTTTGCAATTACACGCACATTACATAAAGTAGGAAACTTTGGCTTTCTTTAAGCGCGCTCTAGCGGCCAAACCATTCAACCAAAAAATACACTTGTGGGTGTGTTTTATAAGAAATTTAGTGTACTTTATTTTTGTATATAGTGGTCTACGTCGAAAGGTGCATAGTTTTATGACTTTGTTTTTGCATTTTCGATAAAACTTGACAAATTTTTCTGAAAAGAATCCCAAAGAAGTCACTTTATCAACATATAACGTGGATTTTGTGAATAGAGTACTAAGGCGGTTTCGATAGACGTATTTGAAATTTTCTTTTCTACTAATAATGCTGAATACGATTCAAGTCTCAAAAGCTCCTTATCACAAAAAGTGGAGGTCAAAATGTAAAGAAACGTGATTTATTACTTCAAGTGTAGTTCAAAGTAATTCAAAGTAATTAAATTTGTACCTGTACCTACAGAGATATTCTGAAAATTTGCTTAGGCATTGATTTCTTAGGCATTGAACTCCGCTTAGTATATACACCCTCTTATAATATACCAAAAATAAAGGCCCTCCAGATGATCATGTATATGCTTCACACAATTTATTTTTTTAATTTAATTTTATTATTTTTTACAGATATTGAAAAAATCTAGAAAATTGTGAACTAGGAACATGGTTTTCGTGAATGAAACGTGAATCCTGACCCAAAGCTTGATACCACGCAAGGTTTTCGAAAAAAAAAGTAAGTAAAAGGCAGTTTGGACACCATATGCACGCAAAATGGCATAGAAACCCACAAATGTTCAAAAATGTTTTTGAAAAAATTAAAAAGTCATCCCCCTACTGAACATTTTTAAAGTTGGTTAATTAATGAAAACCATGGCAAATTTAGCTTTTTCTGTGCACACATTTTATTTAAATATAATTTGGATTGATATTTTATTAGATGAATTTATTGAAAACCCCGAACAAAGACACAGGAGTTATTTAATATATTTTGAATTTTAAATTTTTTTATGTTGGAAATTGACACGGTTTTGCAACAGACTATTTGAGAATCTGACAAACACCTTAATCTATCCCCAAGGTGGCTCAAAGCTTGACCCATTAGATCATCATTTTTCGTCGGCGTTTTTTGCGTTGTTTGTCGTCTTTTTAAGTTCATATGCGTGTGATATGCGTGTTGATACTTGATACATTGCGACGTTTTAATTGTAAAGCTGTATATTTTAGAAAATAATATTTGGATGAATTAAAAATCAAAATATTGGAAATTTCTACGGCTTTGTAACTGATCACTTGAGAACCTGACCATAGGGTGTGTCAAACTTAAATCATTAAAACAACATTTTGACTCGCCTGGTGTGATGTCCTGCATTTTTTTAATATCAAAGGCGGCTGATAATTTTGATGAATCTATTTACAAAATGTGGAACAAATCATTAATTACATAAGTTATTAAACATCAAAGTTTAGCTTTAGAATAAGACCTACACGTACCTATAAAATTCATATGCTACCAATAAGACAAATAAAGGATTTACTAACTCGACAGCGCCTTAACTGTAAAACTGGAAAATAAATCTCAATTGAAGAAAACAAACAAAAAAGCTCCAAAGCTATCGTATACTAATTACTAAATATTCCGAAAAATTAAAATTGTAGATAAAATTTGAAATTTTGTCTATTTTGACTTTTTGCTTCAGAGAATTTCTTGTTATATAGGGTACATATTATTATTTTTGTTTGAATTACTCATCTCAATATCTTCTTTTGTGGGGTTTATCGTTTACGTGTTATTCTATTGTTTGGTTTTCGATGCTTCATTTGTTAATAAATAATGTATTCAAAACTTTTAAAGATTTGTTCTATACCGAGTGACTCACGGCATAGGTACTCCCGTTTACTTTTTTGTTTATAAAGCTGGACGAATGAAACTTGGGAAAGTGTTAATAGACAAAAAATGCCATTCTTTGGGATACGTACAAGTCAAAGTCACTCAATGGTCTACTCGAAGAAAGTACCTTGATTATTCGAGGAAAAACATTTTTCCGACACAATGATACCAAATGCTTGATATTTTGCTGATAATCGTAGCGTGAAACTGACGTTTAAGGGTACTTCCTTCGAGTAGTCCATTGAGTGAAATAGATTTGTACGCTGACTTTGATCATTAGCTCAATATTTTTTTCGATTTCCTTGCTTCTAACAACATTTGTACGCTACGAATTTCAACAAAATATCAAGTATTTGGTATGTTTGTAATCGGAAAGATGTTTCCTATCGAATAATCAGGGTGTCGCCATTAGGTACCCGTGAAAAAAATGACTCACTGGCCAAAAAGCAATTAAATCACGCTAGAGGGCGCCAGTAATGCAATGTCGGCCAAAATCGATTTAGTTAGTGTTATTTGACAATTTGTCACCAATTCATAGCCACCTAGATTAATACACAAAAAAGTTATTTTTGCGATGCCTTGGTGATCAAAAATTGACGATGGATATGTTTTTGTGTTCAGAATGTCATCCTGATTCAAAATATCACACAAAGAATATAGGGTGCTATTTAAAGTTTCAATGATGACGTCATTTCCGGAAAAACCGGAAGTCATATTAACCTCAACAGTACCCCAGATAATGGCATTTTTTTGTCTATTAACACTTTCCCAAATTTCATTCGTCCAGCTATATAAACAAACAAAAATAAACGGGAGTACCTATGGCGTGGGTCACCCGGTATTATTAAGCAACTTCTTATATTTCCAACAAATTCACACCAAGCGTTTGTTAAACTTTCAGTTTATAAAACAACGACCACATTTGTGCGCGTGTGCAAGGCAATCTTCAAAGGATATATGGAACATGTGTAATCCTTGAACCGGAATGTATCCAGTATTAAACGTACAAGCGGTTCTAGATAATATTGCCTAATAACGATTATTTCCTGGTTAAACACGGACCGGTAATCTCCACTCCGATTTCAGCCGTGTATAACAACATTTCGATTTTATAACCCGCAATGTTCGACTGTAACTCCTGCCTCGCGGGAGATATCGAAAATTAAGGACGACTATACCCTAATGGACTCTCTCAAGATAAATACACGTATAGAGTCCGCGTGCGACCGCTTTCGAAATAATTAAAAACTCGACGTCAACCACTTCGGCGACCACACTGCTTAATGGATCCTATGATTTATTTTTCATTGTCAACTGTGGACGCTATCTGACTAACGAGTCGTAGAATTAATCGGACCTAAATCGAGTGCATTATGTACAATTAGTGACAATTGTTATCTACCATAACTGGGACTTCTAATTGGTTTAATAAACAGGATGTTAATTAGTATTCTAGTGAATCGGGTAGGTCTAATAGCCTGCAGATCTGTGAAGTCGGTAGATCGTTGAAGTTGGTAGATCGTTGAAATTGGTAGATCGTTGAAGTTGGTAGATCACTGAAGTCGGAAGGTCACTGTAGTCGGTAAATTACTGAAGTCGGTAGGTCGGTAGAATGCTAAAATCTGTAGATCACTGAAGTCAGTAGACCACTGGTCTCAGAAAGTACTGAAGTCAATAAAAACCAATGTTGATTGGCTTGCAGGAATCTTTTAACCGCATAAGTCAGTAGAACACAGAAAACAGTGCTAAAGCTATGGTGACTATCTTATCAGAACTGGAATAGCTTTTTCGTGATGTTCAGTTTTAAAAGTTATTCACACAAGGAAATAAATTTGCCTAAACCGTTGTTAGGCAAATATCATTATGTTTTCACTTGATAATTGGAGTAAAAGAATAAAACACTTTTTACTATCTGGCTCCAGTTTTGAGTAATTAATAATTGAGAATGTAAAATTTCACGCAATTTAGGAAGACTAGTAGTACTTGACCTACTCCGGCGATCAGCTGAGCCGGTGTGAAGTCCGTGTTTGGGTCCTGTGTTTGCGTTCGTGGTTGTTCGTGTCGGGTTTTGTTATTTTGTGTTATCAAAATGGATAATTTTACAAGTAGTGAGTATGTAGATATGATGCTCATTTATGGAGAATGTGGGCAGAATTCTGTGGTCGCTCGAAGACATTATGATGATATTAAACTCAGCTGTTTACGTGCAAATAAGCTTGTTTAGAGGCTAATTATGCCCACTTTGTGATGAACAATTTGTTTAAATTTTTCGATATGTTGAATGTTGACTGAAGTCACTGAACATGTGGTTACATATGAATTTTGTAAAATCGGTAGGAAAGATAGGAGCCGGCTACATTTCATCGTAGTACTACACATTATGAAAACATGTGTGTAGCAACAATTAAATTTCTTGCTACATGTTAATTCTATTAAATCAATCTACATGTTAGTTAAACTAAATAAATAATATTAATTATAGCCATTTATTTAGATTCTAAAAATGTAACATCGACACACACAATCTTACTAGTCTGGCTGGTCTGTTGGTACTAAAAAACTATTTAAAAAATGGTATTTGACCTATTACGTATCATCTCGACCACTATAATCAGATATTTTGGTTTTGTCCCATGTTTTCATCAGTATCTCTAAAACTATTTGCGTTCGCTTTTTATTTGTCGGTGCCACATGTGACTGATTTATGAAAACTGTCTGAATTACATTCACTGGGATGTCTAATTTCCGATCAAAATATTTTCTTAGTGTTAGATGATATTGCCAATAATATAAGTTAAATGATTATTATCATTTTCTCGATAAATCAATATTCAAAAGGAAGTATTAATCTATAAATGTGGGATATATTCTTTATTATGAAATAAATATAAATTTCACAGTTAAAAATGTAATAAAAATGTCGCAACATACCGTGTCCGGCACTAACTTAGACTAGGCTTGCCATTATTATGAAATTCCAAACCGGGACAGGAATGACGTTCGAAAAGACATAAAATAATTATCTAAGTATTCAATTAAACGAATACTTACCAAATAAAACGTAGAATAAATTGAAATCATCGGTACTTTTGATAGTGTACTTTTCTAAATATAAGGATTATTATTTAACAAAAATTAAAAAAAAAAAATATTATCTGTTTTAACCATTGCATAAAATTTGAGATGCCAACATTTATTTTGTAGAACAATAAATAAAGTCAAATTAGACTATCGTTGGAAATACTCGGATTTACTCTAACGCTGAGGAAGAAATTTATGGTGATATTAACTACGATGGCGAACATGAAGAATAAAATAAAATGGCTTTTCCAAAATATTTTTGTGGAAACAACGGAAAATGTAACATTTCCACCGAGAATTTGAAGTTTGAGACTTATACGCATTGACGTGAGAGGGCTGACATGTGCACTCTTAAGAATCGTACTGAAATAATTATTATTTATTCAGTTTACAATTATCCGTTTAATTAAATAATAATAATAATAATATTAATATTTATTAGTATGAAAGTATTACTGACACTGTGACATAAATTCATAGTAGCAGTTTATAATGGCTGTTAGTAAGTTGTTGCATGAACAAGAAGTATTACTACATTTGTGAGATTGTTGAATTTCGACCAACAAGATTGTCGACCAATCTGGATATTTAATATTAATTTATGAATTATTGTGTATCTTTGTGTATATTATTATTGTTAAGTCACAAATGACAAATTATATGCTTAATAACTTTTTAGCTGTTGTCGATCTTTCGAAGCAAGTCAAGATACATAGGGTGTTCCAATTAGAATTCTTAAACTATTTGACCTTACTTAGCAAATGTCAAGTTGTTCGGGATAAGTCATATTAGAATCGCAAATCAATAATAACTGTCAAAAAGTGCGATACTTTTACTATCCGAAATTAGTTCCTTTGTTTTATCCTTGTTAGTTACCCCGGAAAGATTTTTTGAAGAATGTTTGTTTTTTATTTTAATTTCACAATATCTCAGAAACAGTTGACAAAAGCCTAATATAAGTTGATGTCAAAACAATTAGGATAAAAATCTTACTGAAAACTGCAATAATATACCTAGTGTTCCATTCAAGCAAACATACGTTGGTACGTTGTTGTGGGATATTGTGTAAGCATCAACATATTTTCTTGCTGTAGAGGGTATGACTGTCTGCAACTTGTATGTATGGAAAAAACGTAAATTTGATTTCTTAAGCCCACTAATATACTTTGTTTATAGCGTGGGACACCCTGTACATAATATTCTAAAATCAATACCAAAGGACTATACAATCTCCATTATACAACTTTAATTCGACTAATGGTAGAAAATTATGCAGTCATTTTTGGAAAAGTTATAAATATTTTGCTAAACCAGAACACCGAAATGTATATTCCATGTTCAAATCAAGACACCTCAGTAGGTCGCCTCGGAGCATTCATGAATGACGAACTAATAACCTACAATTTTGTGTATGATAGAAAGTTATTCAAACATTTTTTCTTAAAATATAAACATTATATTTACGTACCCAACTATAATATAAATTTCCTCCAGTCGCGACTGAAGGAAATTTATACCAGGTACCAGCTACCAGAGCACCGACTAGTCGGTGCTCTACATAATATTGTCATATGGATGTTTTTCATCTACAATTTCGTTTAGCAGAGAAATGATAAACAATTTTTGTAAAAGTTATAAAAAATTTTCTGTAACAAAGTCCATTCGTCCTATAAATTTGAAATTGTGGAATTTCGTTTAAATATTGTTACAATCGTTAATCGATTACTCACTATTTAACACTTTGTTGCTGATAACCTTCAAATCATGATAATGTGTATCTTTCTCATAAAAGGCAGCATCAAAAGCATGAGGGCAGTTTTCTTGACAGAGAAAATTTGATTTGCGCTCTTTGTACATTTCTAAAATATTTCAACTCGCTGACAACTAAGATAGAAATCTGTGATAGTATGTTAAGAATTTTAAGCGGGACATAATACCAAACCGGTCGGTTCACCGGGACCGATGTCTCAAACCGGGACTGTCCCGGTCAAACCGGGACGTATGGTAAGCCTAACTTAGACCCAAACGGGAAAAGTTTTATTATAACTTTTCAGAAAACTTTATTCTTCATAAAATGTTCTGGATTGTCTTAAACCTAAAATGCAAGTATTAGAATGTAATTATCTGCTTGCATGTACCGGGTGTTACCAAAGCTATGAAAACTTCTTAAGAGTATGTTCTTAAGTTATGTTCAAAGCTATGCAAAAATGTTATTTGAAAAAGTATTTAGAAATTTGCAAATTTGCAGAAATTTCCATTGCAGATTTAGGGTGTTTTTATTAACAAAATTAAAAAAATTAAAATTTTTATTATCAATTGCTCAGAAAATGTTATTCTATATAATAGTGTCTCTGAAGAGTAAAGTCCGTTTATGTAGAAAGCTATGCAAAAATATTATTTGAAAAAGTATTTGGTAATACTGGTCATTAAATACGAAATTATAATCACTCTTGCATATATATCGTGTTGAAAATGCAATAACATTTTTGCATAGCTTTTAAAATAACTCTTTTGGTAACACCCGGTACATGCGAGCAGATAATTACATTCTAATATTTTCATTTCAGGTTTTAGGCAATCCAGAAGCTTTTACGAAGAATAGAATTTTCTAAAAAGTTAATAAAAATATTCCCTTTTGTGTCAAAGTTAGTGCCGGACACGGTATATGTCAAGATCAAGAACTGTAATAATTTACATTTTTGCTGTACACCTCAGTAGCTGGTAGAAAATGTTGCAATTTTACAGCAAATCAATTGTTCGAAAACTTAATAACAGCAATCATATTATTTCTTGAAATCTGAGCATTTTTCTTTTGACATCATAACAAGGTACAAAGCATTTCCTATATTTTAATTTTCAAGACGGAATAAATATATTATAAAATCCTAAACATGTTTCAAGTTATTTTTTTTGTTTTCTAAAATCGATATTAGAGGAAGAATATGGAATTTAAAAGCAGTCTTACCAACTCGATTATCGATTACACTGATTACTGCACCAACCTACTTGTCTTAAAAACTATGCTTAAAAACTAGCTAGTACTATTTATTCGAAGACGAGTATGTTGTTGCGGTCCAATACAACTCGATTATGGATACCTACTCAAAGAAATCGTTCTTTTTCAGTAACCCATTCAGAAACTTTCATCTCATCGACAGTGACAAATTATTCTAATAGGTGTAGATTCGGGTCTTCGTATATCCATATAGGTACCGTTATTTATGGTGTTATATAAAAATGTTGTACTCTTTCGCGTCCGTAAACTCGTGCTGAGCTAAATGGACATATAGGCTCGTCCATAAATTTCGTCCCGCTGGATACGAATATTTTACGGTCACATTTAAATATGCCCGAATATATGCCGTTGCTGTTGTTGTTGTTGTTGTGTGCCTGGCGAGTGGCTCTGCCTATAATATTTCGTTTGTTTAGCGTGATTTACTGCACCTAATTATTCAGTTTTTGTCGAACGTTTATTAAAATTAATATTCATGTAGACACGGGCGGAAGATGTCTCAATAAGCTGTTGGAGATAATCCGGTGGGCATATATCTCTTTGGAATTCGAGAATGTTAATGGGTGAGATATTTCCGAGAGATTTTTAACGTAATTTGTCTGTTGTATGTATGTATAAATATTTGTCTTTCTTCAACATTAAATTTTTATTTTTTATTTAGTTTTCTACATTGGTTTTATAATGAACACATTGTGGCATTGTTTTAGGTTCCATAATGAATTGTCAAAATAATATTCAGTGATCTATGATGTAGGAGAGAATATTCTTTTGGCCAAGTGAATGAAATTGGAGAATTGTAAGATGCTGTTCTTTTGGAAATGCGTTTGCAAATATTGCAAATTTGCAAAATTTTAAATTGTACCTTATACATGTTCTTGTTCAATATTTTCACTATTCTGAACTATTCTGTACACAAACCACCTATTAATCATCAATGTTAAACAGCAAGACAATAACAAAAATCAGTTTGTTACTGATGAACTTTCGTCCCTAGAAATAGGTTTTAAATCATCGAGCTTATATGACTAGAGGGAGCGTGACGGGCTTTGTTTGTGGCCAAAGATAATAAGGTCGAAAGTCGTATATTTTCTCGTTCCCAATGTAACGCACCAATGAGCGGTCAGATTAAACTGGCGGCTATATGTCAAATTTGAATTAGGTAGTCGCGTATGGCGTGAAAGGTAACCTCACAAAATAAAAATCCTTTTCTGTTTTTGAATGTACATACATTTGTAGTACCTGTTATAATTGTGACATTTGTTAAAAAAGCAATTAAACCATCCAAGAGCAATTAATTCGCTATTCCAGTTCTCTGCAAAAATCTTTTTGAGTGACGTTTGTTCAACTTTTATATAGTAACAACAGAATCCATTTTTTTATAGGTTTGGACAAAATGTATTCTCGCGTGTAAGATTTTATTTGTTTCTGTATAGCTTGACCAGCGAGTAGTTGCGATCGAGAGCGTTGCGCAGTACTCACGTCACGTACTCATTATATTTACGCTCTGCGCACCGCTGTCGAGTCAAGTTTAAGTTGGTTGTACTATACATGATTTGTTTATTTTCTTTAATAGGAATATGGGTAATAAACTACAAGCAAAATACAACTTATAATAGGAAAATATTTTATTTGAACATAATTTAACTACTGGTTTTTAAACAAAATGGTCTTGGTGTAAGAACTTCGAACTCTTTTTTCTGATTCTAATAACATGGTTTTACACAAATAATGCTCCATTAATGTTGATAAATTGCACACTTTTTGTCTTAATCGCATGTTGTAACGAGACAATTGGCGAATTCGAGCAATTTTCTTGCTTATGGTAGTTCTTGCTAATGCTAAAACTGCCCGTGCTTGAGGAGACGAAGATAAGTCTGAAGTATGTACGTCACCCATATATCCAGGATTGTACCTACAATAAAATAACGTTAAAATATACCTAAAACAAAGTTACATATTACATACATTTTCTCCTTTTTCTTGGCAGTGCTGAAGAATGTTCCGTTGGTGTTGCGCTGTGTGGCACTTTCAAAGCTCGTAGCCGTGGCAGTGATTGTTGACTCTGTGTGTCCACTAGTGTCTGCTACAACTGCATCGCTCATACTATCTGTGTCCGTATTTTCATTTGGTAGATCACTCGTAACAAAAATACTTGGCACCGCACTACGGGAGAGTTATGGTCTTCCGTCTTTTCCCAGTTTATAATCACTATTAGAAAAGTGTCTTGAACACAACACAGTTGTTTTAAAACCCCGACTTTTTATAGGTATAGCTTCAATCCGAGCTTGTTTTGAGTCTTGAACTGTTGGAAATCTACGAGAAGGTATATGTTATAATTTAATATTACTGTATGGCGGTAATAAAGGCAATACCTGTGACACGTTATATTTTTTGATGCTGCCTTTTTACAAAAGCAGCAGTTTCGCCCCATTGTTACCTCTTAACCATCCAAGGTACCATCTACATGCAGTCATGCATCTACATAGGTAAACAAACTCATAACCTCGATGTAAACATATGTTCAAAATAATGGCGGTATCTAGCATCTGTGCGCATGCGCGAACAATGTGCACGAGAATCTACACGAAATTCGACCTTATTGACAAGGTATGTTGGGCCAAAACAAGCCAATGCATTGGGATAGGCCGTACTCCGTCTAGTTATAGATGGTCTAAGTTTTAAATAGTTCAAATATCAAATAATTTCAAAAATTTTGACGATATCCATAAAAAACTTAACTTTTTAATTTGGTACTAATTCTCAACTCAATCCGTTTCAATAAAAAATGCGCAAGCAAACTAAGATAATATAAGATGATATCTTCAAAACTAAACAAAAAATAGACGATATTTCGTTTCAGATAACTAATCAACATGCTAACTTGACTGCTTTTACCTGTTTTTATAGCTCTTGATATAAATGAAATATCATTACAGTCATAATCAAACGGGCACAATGTACATCCCGTTCATTTTCAGGCTTATGTTACATTTACATCTTACATTTATTTGTATTTTGAAATCATTTTATTTTTGCGATAATTTTTTGTTTGTTTTTTAAGTTATAAATGAAATAATCCGTACAAAAGACACGTGTACACTAACTATCGTGAGGAGTATGGACCGACACTTGTTGGCATACAAAACAAAAGATATTTCAGGAACGGTCTGAGCAAAATCAAGGAAACACTTGGTTCATCCGTCAACGTTTCGCTTCTTTATTGGCAAAGCTTCATCAGACCGAATTCAATTCTACAAAATCAAAAGACAATTACCAAACTAATAAAACTATACTAACGCCATTTTGATAGTTCTAGATACATAAATGGTAACGCAATATGAATCGTTTTTTTCTTAGAATTGTGCTTTTGTGCCTATCAATTTTAAACCTTGATAAGTTCCATAATTTCTTCGAAATCAAGATCTATCCTTTTTTAAAATACTCCTCACAATCTGAGAATAAGAAACAATAACAAAAAAAATAGAAAAAATTAACTTTCCAAACCTTTTTTTACTTACTTTTTACAAAATATGTTCTTTGTATGTATTTTTGTTGTACTGATTTTCAAAATGGTCAGGTGTGCCAGTGGTTACGCTTTTTGCATGGTAATTGAGGAAATTAAGATATAGGTAATTAAAAAAAACATTTTTATTGTCATGTCACTGTAGTTACCACTTAAACTGAGGAAACATCTAGATTTAAGTTGTTTTTAGAAGTAAACATTTCAATTTTGTGGTAGAAGTTTGTTGGATAAATTCCTTAGACTACTCATCTTAATTGACGGGTGTACACACTGTACACCTAGCCTAATGCAACAGATTGTACAAATTGTATTCCTATGCCTAAAATTAGTCTGAGATCATTAAGCGGTGTTACACCCGTCACGTTTTGATTCTTATTCTGACACAAAATATAACAAACGAGACTTATCTCTTTAAATTGTTGGGGATAGATATTTAACCTTTCATAAGCTTTATGAAAAATAGGTTTCTGACAGATATTTTCATTCTAATGACAGTAGCTAGTGTCAAACGCTGATTTTTTTTGTTAACTTGTTTATTTTACGTCTGTCTATTTCCGCAACTAAGGCCAATCACCGACTCTAAAGGCAGGCTACACACATCTAGGAATTTTGTCGAACTGAAGGAATTCCAATCTCCAGAAAGACTTCTTTAACATGCACGTCGCATCATGACAGCACACGAGACCACCGATAAGGTATTTGTTCCCTGCCGAAAATACCAGTACAGTCGATTTTAGTCCGAGCCGGGAATCGAACGCCGGGACCTCCAGCGTAGATAGCAGCCGCTCTATCCTACACGCATCGACCCCCCCCCCCCTTGTCTAACGCTAATCTTTTGACAATACCTGCGGTCATGACCGATTTCGATCAAATCGAATCTCGTGCAGATATACTATTAATTTTCTATATAGTATGATAAAGTCATGTGCCTGGCCACAACAGATTGTTTTTACTATGACAGGAGTAATAATTAGAGCAGCATCTGAATCGCACACTGTTAATTTATTTTTTTAATTAATTAATGAATGTCAGTTATTGTTTGGACAAAGAAACAATTAAGCTTTAAACTCCTCTGTTCCGCTTTTCCGCGGAATGATCCTTCCTTGTATTGACATCTGTAAAGTATATTTTGTTATTTTACAGTGCAAATATGATTTGGTTAATTCTGGTTTCCAAATCACAAAATGATTTCTAACATGGTATATTCATTCTAGATGTTGGTCTCGTAATTTGTAAATTTAGTAACTTAGTTTCTTCAACGTTTTTATAATTGGCGAATCTCCAGCTTCTTATCTTGAAACAGATTTTATAAAATAAAAATCTGCATACGCAATATTGAGTTTTGTGTGGATCAACAATTTTATTCATAAATCAAAAGCATCATAAATATATTGTAAACGTACTTCCTACAAATATATCATAAAAATATACTGACTTATTAAAACTACCAAAATCTTATCGACCTGCATTATTATCAACCACGCTAGCGAAGCCACAAATACAACTAGTGCCTTCGGAAATACAAAATTATTGAATTACAACTGTTAAGAATAGCAGAACAATACATAGATGTCTAGATGGGTAGCTGCTGAAACAGTAGACGAGTCAGTCGAAACGTCTTGTGCAAATTTATTTGGAAACGGAACGAGCCGGGCAAACGGTCATTATTCACAGTCGCGATGAGAACGCCAGCGCTATTAACCGCAAGAACGCTTATAAATAACGCTCTCAGACTCGCGCAATTTCATAATGACTTGGAATTGAAATATGGCTTGGTGTACGGCAAACATTTCGATGTTTATAAACCGGGCCGTAATAAAATTACAATTTATATTTGAGCTCTAGTGGGCCGTTTTTCCGATACCCGCCGCCTGTACCTATATACATACATCTGAAGCGGTGTATTTTATGCCCGGACAGCCGATATAGACGGCACTTGTTTCGATGTTCATTTAAAATAAAATTATTTTTGTGTCAATAATTCCTCTTGCTGTGATTCGGCGCAGAGAGATTATTTTTTGTTTGTTTTGGCAACATGTTTTTCATTTACAGTATTCTCTTTCATTAAACCAGAGGTAATTTTGAGGATTTTCTTTTCAATGTACCGAAAAATCAACAAAATCGGCAAAGTTCAAAAGTTATTGTACGTTAAATTATATTCTAGGTGTTTTTTTGTGTCCGGTGTCTGGATTTTTGTATTATTTCAGGGTTTTAGAGTTCAATAATAACAATACAACGTCTCATAGATGTTTTATGTGGAAGAACCGTTACATAGGAAAATATTCTCCTGAATTCCGGTATTCTGAAAAACCAACAGGCGTTTTAATAGATTTATGTACGAAACCGGAGTCAAAAAATTATCACCACCAATTTAAGGTTTTCGAAAAACCTGAATGTATGTTTAAAAGTGCGCTCTTGAAAACACTACATCTGACTTCAATTACCTTTTGTTCTAACATTTTCTTTTTTAATCCACTTTGATTTTTTTATATACAACTTTCTGAATTTATTCCTTTTATCCACACTTAATTCCTGTGAATACATGTACATACCACAGTTATTATTATTTTCTTAACAACAAGAAATAATCAATCTACATTTGAGTCTAGATATCCAAGGACTTAATTTGTCAAAATACTATAATCAAAGATCTATCCTTGCCAAAAATTCACAAAATAGAAGAAGTAAAAACTGCTTCTGGTAAGCCTTTCCCGTCGAATCTGAATCTGAAAGTATAAATTCTGAATTGTGTCTAGTTTTTGATAAAAATAATGCTATTTTTTTGCAATTATTTCTCCCCAATTTTCTGAAAACCAAGAACCAATTCGGAATTTCTGCGTTTAGATTTAAATTCTATGAAAAAATACACACCAGAAACTTTAAACGTTTTTACTTCGATATTGTTTGTAATGTATTCATCGATCTGAAATTTCACAGTAATTAGTATGTAAATAAATAAGGATATAAAGGAAAACATTGAAAGGATTCCACATAAAAAACAAACATTAAACAAGCATTATGGTTACTAAATAGCAATTGTTATAAAATGTCCATCTTTGTAAAATAAGGCATGTACAAAATTTTCTTAAATAACAAGCATTTGCAGATATAATTAATATATTCCACACTTTTGTTGTCCACTGTATAGGTACAAGGCAAATGATAATGTAAACATAATTTTTGTGATAGTATTTGTGTATACGCTGTGAAACAGGTGTCTTGAAATGTTGAGTAAAGAAAAATCGTTCTTCACTGTTTATATAATTTTATTTTCGTAGGAACCGGTTTTGCTTGTTACAGCATCTTCAGACTACTCTATAAACAAAAACAATACAGATAGAAAACAGAGTAAATACCTTTTGATAATGATAATTTGTTATAAACATTAATGAAAAGGTTAGACTTCCTGTCAAAATAACCTAACTATACAGGGTTCGCCAAAATTACCGGAACCTAAATAAACCTCCAACCGTAAGAAATTTCCAAAAATTGTTTAACCAAAAGTTCTTTGGCTTTAAACAAGCCATCTTTTAAATATATTTTCAATTTCTCCTGATCTATTCTAGAAATGTAGTAACATTTCCTTTTTTTTCAAATAGAACACCCTATATATTATTACAGTTTTTAATTCTAAGATTAATTCTAAGAATTTTTTATACCATATCATTTTTTTTATGAAATGCATTATTTTTTAATTAGAAGCTATTAAACAAAAATAGTCAAAAAGACCTAATTAATTCTCCAACCGCAAACAAATTCAAAACATTTTCGAATAAAAGTTCTTTGGGTTTAAACAACCTCTCGTTTAAATATAGTTTTAATACAAGTGTTTCGTAATACAGTGTGTTCGTTTTATTAGTGGAAATTTGCAAACCATTCCATTTTCTAATTGACCACCCTGAAAATTTTTATTTTTTTAATTCTAAGATTAATTTTAAGAACATTTTATAATTTTTTAAATGGATTATTTTTTAGTTGAGCAATTAAGCAAAACTACTGAACTTCAAATTAAGAATATTTTCCCACATACATACACATTTATTTTAATGTGACAGTTTGAACATTTAATTGAATTCTTTTTAATTGTGTTGTTATTTTCTCTTGATTTTTTTTTATTTTTTACCCGTCTGGTTAAAGTAAAAGTTCATGAGTATAGATTAATTGCTTATAACTAAAAAAATTAAATTTTATAAAGAAATAATTCCAACGTAACATTCTTAGAATTATTCTTAGCATTAAAGAAATTTTAAATATACAGGCTGTTCTGTTTGAAAAAGATTTGCAAACTGCCATAATAAAATAAACACCCTGTATATTAAAAATATATTTGAACGGGAGGTTGTTTAAACCCACAAAATTTTTATTTGGACCATTTTTTGATCTTTTTTACAGTTGGAGAATTATTAAGGTGTTCCGGTAATTTTCACTATTTTTGGTTAATAGCATATAAATAAAAAATAATGCATTTTATAAAAATATGATTCGTATAAAAAGTTCTTAAAAAGTTCTAGTTAAAAAAAGGATAGGTTGCCGAATTTTTATAATAAAACGATCATTCTGTATATTGAAAATATATTTAGACGATAGCTTGTTTAAAGCCAAAAATTTTTTATTTGAACAATTTTTTGATATTTCTTACGGTTTGAGAATTATGTAGGTGTTCCGGTAATCTTGGCTATCCCTGCATATAAATACATCTAAGAAACCTATATGTTTCTATCTGTATTATTTTTGTTTATAGAGTTTATAGAAGCTGTAATATATAGATATAAGCTGTATAGAAGCGAAACCGGTTACTACGAAAATAAAATTATATAAACAGTGAAGAATGATTTTCTTTTACTCACCATAATTTTTGTTATCATTGCAAGTGATTGCTTTTGTTTAATCAAGTATCTATTATTATGTACTTAAACTTCAGTCAGCACCTCCTTATTTTTTAAATATTATATTTAACAGATGTGTAAACTGACAAATGTCTCTTTTTATCAAATTTGACATTTTGCTGTCACTGTTATAGTACGGTTATCATGGTAATCAAACAACCACAACTTGGCACATCGTAGGGATCGTAGGGTTTGAGTACTGCCAAGTCGTTCGAAGTTTTGCTTCCTGTGAAGTTTATTTTCAAGATTTTAGCTATAGTAGTTTCAGAAATAGCAATTGTGTAAATCTTTATCTACGTAACATACAATTTTTCAAAGAGGATTGTGGTGACCTTGAGAACGGCCCTTTTAAATGATACCCCATTATTTGACAATTTTACACTTGCAACTTAAAAGTGTCTTTTGGGAAGTAAAACATTGATCCATCAAATTTAGAGTCACTTATTCATATCTACATCTTTTAAAATAAACGTCTAGTGAATTTTCTCATTTGTCATATACACGTCAGGTGTCATTTCAGAAATAATTGATTAATAAATTAAAGATAACTGATATTCAGTATCAATTTCCACAATTTCACTAACAAATAATTCTAGGTCAATATTCTCTATTCCGTTTAAAGTGATTTGAATGTTTACCAACGAAACAATAGTAAAGAAATCTGTCATATTTTTGGACAAATTACCAACACATTGTCCGAATTAGTGTACGTCAACAACACGGACAATGTTCAACAGATATTCGTGTGTTTTTCGACACCGAGGACAGAGCTTGAACGCCGGCCAAGAAACTTTGTTCGCTCTCCGTGTATTTTTAAAAATCCAAAAGGCGCTGAAATACATAATCACCAAAACGCAAAATAGAATGAACATATTTGTTAGCGAAAGAAATAGTGAATGGTGCACCTGTAAATAAACGTCCGACCCCGCTCCTAAAATAAAACTGCACCCATCTGTCCAAACGTCTAATAGCTATAGTAATATTTTTGTTTACGTTGCTACTAAAAATATGTCGACTGTTGCGTAATTATATACTCCTGTATGATTTTACAACTGGCTGGAGCGCACATTCCCACAGCAATAATTAAATGACATTAATTTAAACTATAATAAAATTCGATATGGGGTTTAGTGTTCTCTCACGGATGTTTCCAGCATCGCTGGCTATTTATAAAATAGCGCTTTGATTTACAATGCATATTAAAGTGACTTTTAGTGGCACTTATGATCCGAAACATTAAAGTGATATAGGCGTATTTGCTTTTGGTTAATATGCTGCAAACGGAAATGTAATGGCCAATGTTATATACACGCGCTTAATAATGTTTGGGCGAAGCACGTGTACTGAAATCACGAATCGTCATTAAGAGCAAGGACGCATATTTGATGAGTGGAATAGGAAAATACGGGTGGCATTATATGGTCGGTACAGGCCTTGAAGTTACTGTTTCTCAGTCAGAAAATATACTGGCTAAATTCTAAAATATGAAGAGTCGATTATGGGCGCAGAAGGTGCCTGTATTCTCTGTGTAAGAATTTGATTTTAAGAACTTTGGATTTTTAGCATACCAAAAAATGCCGGGTTTTCCCCAAATTGACGTCATCTTTGAAATGTTGAATAAATCTAAAAATTAATTGAGAAAAGGCATTGGATAAGGACTATACAAGGATTAAAGAGAAGCGACACCTTTGGTCTTTTTACAGAACAAACTTTCTCCCAAACTCTTGTCGTTGGCGCTACATAAAAAAAGTTTTGGTTATGTTATTTGGGTTTAAATGAGGTACTTATATGAACCAGGTGAGAGGAAAATTTAAAAATCAATTAAAAATTACGGACTGAGCCCGGAATCGAACCGGGGGTCTTTTGCCTTGTCGGGGCATTGCTCTACCGCTAAGCTACCGAGATCTGTGACAAGGAATCTATTTCTTTCCTTATTTTCGTTATCAATTCCATAACAACTTATATATTATATTCAAACCGACTAAATTCGTTTCCTACTTTTCAATAGTCATAGGTCTTGGTAGGTTAGCGTTAGAGCAATGCCCCGGAAAGGTAAAAGACACAGGTTTGATTACGGGTTAAGTCCAAAATTTTTAATTGAATTCTCAATTTACTTCTCATTTGGTTTCTCCTTCGTCATCAATTTTATATATCATATATTTTTATTTTATTCAAACCGACCAAATTAGTTTCAAAAATTAGCACTCCAATCGTTAAGGCTCCCGTATCAATTCAAATAGCGCAAAGCTCGAAATAAAAAAATCATCAGATGTAGATGGCGCCACTATATACATGTTTGTTTTTATTTTGTATTTATTATATTTGACGTATGGTATAACCTAAAAAAATAAATGTATTGCTTTCTATTTGTGCAAATATTCAAACTGTGGTGATTTTGAGTTTTCTGGTCGATGATATAGTACTTTTACAATCGTCGCTATTGTAAACATGTTTACCAACTCACTACAATGACGCACTATAATACTCCAGAATGCAATTCTAGAGAAGTTCAGAAAAAATAACTCGTGCTCTTATAGTTAACATTTAATTAAATTTTGTAATGCACTACAGCAGACAATCATCAGACGCAACTGATATTGAAATTCCTTTCCGATGGCAAATGCATAAGGACCTTCAGAATCGAATGGTAGCAAGCATTTTACTATCGGCGCAATAATTATGAGGTGGGTTATTTTGGCGTTTTGGTGGTCGGTGATGGGAGCCTTAACTTATTTCTGTGAATCTACTGTATGGCCTATCTGAACAGTGTATATAGAACACACGTTTTTAAACTCTAATTAAATTCAAATAACTGCAATATATCACTAAAATAGTAGTCCTGTTTTAATAACAAATGTGTATTACCTATTACTTTTACCAACTACACGCATTGCAATCGGTCTATAATATGAAGAACTTTTGGCTTTATATTACCTAGAGCTATGGGCTAAAGCAGTGGTTCCCAAACGTCTTCTAATCGCGGCGCCCTTTTTCAATTTAAATACTTCCATGGCGCCCTAAAAGGATGCCTATTAAATTTAATTAGTATTTATTTATAATTAATGTGATGGATGAGCCTGCTAAGCACTGCACATTTTTTCAAATCGTGGAGATAAACTGAACACGGTCACCCTCATTTGCGTTTCCACTTCTATGCTTGCTTTTTACCACAGCGGCTGCCGAAAACCGGGACGCTTCGCACAAGTACGAAGTCGAAAATCCGCTGAGCCTTATCACGTAGAAGGGGATATTAATCGTTTATTGAAATCCAAAACTCTGTCAATCTCACGCTGCCAAATTTTGTTTTCAAACTGCTATCACAAGATAAGATTTTCTTCTTCTGCTGAAGTAAATTCAGACGGAACTAGTGTTAAATGGACTTTTAATACACGCAAACTTATCGAACTTTCATTTGGAACATATTTTTCTACGCAGATAATTAGCTGTGATAAGTGCTCCTCAAACATGGTTTTTATATCTTGAGAAAGATCACATTCATTTGACGTTAAAAATTGCTGTAATATTAAGAAACAATCTTTATCTGCATCTTTATTCAATTTTCTTCTCCATACTTTTTTATATATACGTTTTTTTATAGACGCTTTCCGTTGACAGTTTTATTAAAAAATCAGCACTAGCAAAATATTCTGCATCTTTGCTTCCATCTCCTTTAACGTAAATAAAAATGTCTGGCGGCAATTCAAAGGTACTTAAACATTACCTCGAGAGAGCCATCCTGAACTGCTATATTGTAACGTAAAGATGAGTGCTCGACTCCCATATCCTCCCACAGTTTTTTTTTTTAACTTTTCTTTCAATGGACGATATTTCAGTAAATTTACCACATTCACCATACATTGAAACACCTGATTCAGTGTGTATCAACATTTAAACATATTTTTTAAATTATAAGAAAATGGTCATTTTTCTAAAAGTTCTATGAACCTAAATAAACTGCAGGTGATTTAAATCTTATTGCTAAACTACTTGAGAAAGCAAAATCGCTTAATATTTCAATAAAAGAAATCGAATTTTTAAAGAAAATTATAATATGTAGGCCTCTTGCGCGAGACATAAATATTTTTCAACTAGGCCATTTTTCTTTGTGGTATATGTAGGTCCATAGGGAGAACTCTTTATCAACTTGAAATTTTTAATTTCGAAGTGCATTTGGTGATTTCCGCAGTGCATTTGGTGATTTGCATCGAATAAGCACCTGTACGCGAGCTCCATTAGATCTTTAATATTATTAAATACATCTATAAACCGTAGATAGCATATCACATTAGCATCTTTATTATTATCCGTAGCCTCATCTAACTGCAATCCAAATTCAACTCCTTATTTTGTTCAATTAATTGATCTTTGATATTTATCTTCCGCCATTTGATGTATTCTTTGACTAACTGTGTTATTAACTTATTAGAGAAAGGCACTTGGAATTAATAAACTTTTACAATATTTCGCGGCGCCCTTGTGAAGACGCCGCAGCTCCCCGGGCGCCGCGGTTTGGGAATCACTGGGCTAAAGACAGAAAAATTGTATAATTTCTATAATTTATTGCAAATAAATTAAAAATATCTGGCAGAAAAATTCTTGCAAATTGTTTTATAGATGATCTAAACTAAGGTAAATTATGACTTATTATGAGATGTAAGGGAATTCTTAGGCTCGTTCCAGAGGATGCATAGGCATAAAAAGAACAACACGTTTATGTTGCATATTTTAAGGTTTGATCTATGATCTATAGAAAATTGCTAAACCTTATATAACATATTTCGCCTGATTATGTGATGATAATTCATCACACAGAATAATTTATATAAACAGTATTGCGTTGTTATTCATTAGAAACAAGTTAATGTCATTCAGAATTGTTGCAATACAAATCATTGCAGGCGAAGGGACTCTAGTACTATCCAAATTCTGCCTTGGAGTACATTTTATAAACGATAAATTTGTTTCTGTTTCTGTTTTTACAAATAAAACTCCGTTGGATGAGAGACCAATTGGTAGAAAACCGGCAAAAACCTTTCATCGTCAAGTGTATTGATGGTTAAGTATGGCAAAATACTATACCATGACAACAGGATTTACAGTCGCAAACCCATGCACCAGTGGGGTGGTCCTTTTCATATTCTGCTTTTCATATTCAGATTATACAAGAAATTAAAATTATTTATTTTGCTATCATAGTATCCTGTCTAAATTCTTGCAATGTTCTTGTAATTGAAAAATTAATTGGAATAAACAATATAACACTTGAACTACTAAATTCTTCTGCCTATGAGTGCTATAAAAATTTGTTGTTTTATATCACCCGTTATCGCTTATACCTTATATCAGTTCTAAAATCTGAAGATGTTTAGAACATTATAGCCTTAAAAACATCAGTTTTTTCGTGTGCTCTCTTTCGTCAAAAACTTAAATTTTCATTATACGTACCTTATCTCCATTAGATTTAATCTATTTAACACTATCATAAAAAGAGATCACCAATAAAGCCCAGAAAATCACAACAACATTATCGTTTTATCCCTTCGTGGGGGTGTAAAATGGTTTCACGGAGACTAAATAAAAGGGGAGTCAATAGAACTCGCATAGAATCCTCAACAGAGGAGAAGGAGGAGTCGGACGCTGTCTCCATGGTCCGGACCGCGGTCAGTCGCGCATCCCCAAACCTCCAGGTAAAATTTGTGGTTGGCGCCAGACGCGTAGGACTAATGAAGGTCCGGTAACCCGACTCCGGCCCGGTTCCGGTTATTATGGGCAGCGAACCGCGAGAATCATAAACTGTAGACAGTGAAAAGGTGTATACTCGCGGAAAAAAGTATGTCTACATCTTGCATTTCTTTGCGGCGCTGTAACTCAAAAACTATCCAATAAATTTTAGTCTGCTTTTTCTCGTATATTACTTAAAATATAAAGAATGTCTGGGTGGAAATCCGATCAAAATTCCTTGGGTAGTTTCTGAGTTACATCGAAACAAAAAAAAATTAGGATGTGAACATCCTTGTTTCCGCAAGTGTACTGTAACCGGAGTTGGTCAGAACAGGGCGTCCGTGTCCATAACATCGACATTTATTGATGCCGGTCACCATTACCCCTATACGCCATAGTAGGGGAACCGTGGCGATGCTTTTTGCCTTCCAGGAATTGTCGTGGATGTGGACAGTGTCGTCGTCGTGGAGGTATAGCGAAAATTATTGGAGTTCACACGAGCTTATGCGCATTTTGGTCACGTACGTGCTATCGTCCGATGAATACGTGCATGTATTGTGTGCATATGGTACCACCATCATCATTTGGTACACGCATGAATTGTGTGTCTAGCTATGAATATACGGTAACGCAATGGTTATGGTAACGATGAGTCGTTTTATGGGATAGGTTTTATTGAGGTAAAGGCATTGTATTGTAATTATGGTATTTTTCTGATGTACCACTTGACATCCGTTGGTACGAGTATTGCGCATTAACCATTATTTGCTATAAAGTTTTATGAACGATTGTTGTTTGGAAAACGAAAATATATTGTAGATACTTTTATTCTAACCATTAAAGTTTATATAAGCACTAACATTTTATCGAATTTGTTTTATAAGACGCCAAATTCGTTCAGGTGGGGCACCCGTTGCTGCGCTCCTCTTGCCCCAAATCGCTCACGCGTCAAATGGTTTTATAAAGCGTGTGGAATATACTATTTTTTTTATTTTTTCCTTAATTTAGACATTGTGATTACTATATTGAGTTTATTTTTGCGGGCAACATGTGGCAGCACTTTAGTAACTGTCAAATGTTCTCAAATTCAAAGTTCCGTAAACTTGAAAGATGTAAGAATTATATTTGGTAAGGTTAAGATAAAATCTATACCTTTTCAAGTTCAAATTGGCACTAATCAAAATCAAATTGGCACCAATCAAAATCAAGTTGACAAATAACAAACTGAAGATGACATTACCTACATAATTTAATTGTCAATTAAAATTAACATCTTAAAAGAACCCTTCCACGTTCTCAGAATGCCTTATATAAACAAAGTTGACGCCGTAAACTCAAAAATACAAATTTGCGCTGTTTATAGTCCTAACGAGGATCGGCATAATTTTGCAAATGATTTCGGAGTTTCAAAAAGACCGGCGTATAGATGGGTGAAACGTTCCAGAGAAACAGCATGGAGGTAAACGCAGAGTTAAAATCAAGACGAACATCGTCGTCTGTTTGAAAATAAAATTGAAAGAAATTCAAAGATAACTCTCCAGCAATTAAAAGAAAAGATTTTACAATCATATGAAATTAATGTATTCGTCAACACCTCGACGGTCTTATGTATACAATAAAACAAGTACGTCGACAGCCAGAAAGAGCCACCAGTATAGACACTAAAACAAAATGGTTAGAATATGTAAGAACATTACTTAATCTTCAAGCAGAGAATTTGCCACTAATTTATCTTGACGAAATTAATTTTAATATGTTTATTTCGCTGACTCAAGGACGTCCTAAGAAAGGCAGTCTATGTACATTTGTAGCAGCCGGTAGCCGAGGCGCAAATATACATCTTATTGGATGCATAGGTATCTCTGGTCTAATACATTATGAGCTAAGACGGGATCATTTAAAAAACCAGAAGCAAACAAATTTGTGAAACAATGTTTAAGAAACGCCCAAAATATATACCAAGAACCCAGTAGTTATGGTTTTAGATAATACACCTTGTCATTCTTCTATTGAAGAAGCTTTTACAGAAGAGGATTTTTTTCACCATAGATTAATAACACTCAGTCCAAAATAAATCCGATTGAGCAAGCATGGTCTGTATTAAAGGCTAGTGTAAAATCAGATTTGGCAGATAACCTAAGAGATGTTTTAGCAGAAGAAGATCGGCATAATATCTCCCTAACTGAATACAGAATGCGCCGGTTAGAAAATATTGTTCAGAATAATATTAACACAATCAATGTGGCCAACTGTGCAAGATTCATAGCCCATAGTCAAAGATATATTCCAGCAGCATTAAATATGAGGAATATTATTTGCGAATTAATTAATTTCGAAAATGTTTATTTAATATGTCCATGTATTTGTTTTAAAATATAGTATAAATAACATTATTTACTTAGTTCTATTTAATCGTGTGATACTGCTAATTTGAAATTATTTAATGACAACTTGAAGTTGTTAATTGTCAACTTGAATTTGGTAAGTGTCATTTTGATTTTGTTAATTGACATTTTTATATTGATTAGTGCCAATTTGATTTTGATTAGTGCCAACTTGATTTTGATAGTACCAATTTGATTTTCATTAGTGCCAAGTTGAAAAGGTGTAATTATGAAATGTTTTATTCTACTCGGTATCCAGACTCAAAAGTTCATGGATTATTTTTGTTATGTATGGGTATAAAATAATAAATTGATAGGATCTTGCAGAAAAAAGAATTAAATGTTTAAGTAACTGTAATCTACAAGCTTTTATAAATAATCAACGGGCTCACAACCATGATTTCAATCCTAAACTCTTCTTCTGCCACAATATTACAACTTAAAGTAAAAAGTGACATTATGTTAAATCTTGTAGACAGTAACAGGAACTAAAATTGGACTTTATTATTAATGCAACGAAGAAAATCATGTTTGGCGTGCTTGGCTGACATTTTCTAAATACAATCATCAAATATTAGTGAAAATGTATTTAATGATGTAATGTTTGACACTTGCAAATTTTAAACAATTTTCAATAATGAATCTGTTTACAATACTAAACAAAAGAGCGAGTTTTTTTTTCTGCTATTCTAGACCGTGGTCAGTGTACTATAAACATGGCAGCAATGGGTTTACATGTGGGACTGCAAAAACTATACAAAACTTTTCTTGTTTTCTTAGTTACTGATTTACACGAGATAAACTTTTTTAAAACTTTTTTAATCCTTTACAAAGTATTAGTGAATAAATTACTTAGATACTAGTAATCCATGTAGTAAGTTATTGCTTTATTGGTCTAAAAAACAGCCTTCATAATTTTGCATCTGTCTTTTCGTTTTAGTAATTTTAACTACGGATTACTAACGACTGATTTAAGAATCCCCGCTTACGAGATTTCAGCGAACTGGGTGAAACTTTTGAAACGCCATTTTGATTACGAACTTGTGATCAGCAACTCCAAAAACAACTGAATAGTGAATTTCACCTAAATTGAATATGTTTTCTAGTTTTGTAATCGTTTTGTCTCCTGTCAAAACTTTGCGAGTTATGAGCTTCAGAAAGTTATTTTAGATTTTATTATTTTATTTATTTAATTCCTGCACTACGCTCCTGTATTCTAGTTTCTGAGCAATTATTTATTTTCTTAAGATCATATTAAGATCAAACATCAAGAGAACTTTTGACTAGATGTCCATTGGTTGTTTGTACAGAAGTTGTGATGCTCGATCACCACTAGAAATATTTTAAATCATATTTTATTAATGTTTGAATCCGCGTCATTGGGTTTCTATTAATCTTCCATAAGTCTGATGGCAGATTATTGTCAAACTAAATAGCAAACGTAAACTTAAGCTAAATTGACCTTATGAATAGAATGAGACATTAGAATGGACAAACATAAGCGTAGAGCCAAGAATGTAGACAGATGCAATTTTTTAAAACTCCCACAGTTATATTGCGTATTTTTCTTGTAACAAAATAAGTATACACAGAAGTATAAAATCATGAAAAATCTATTTCAACAACATAACTATGTCAAATTCAACACGAACAGGGTTCAACGGTTTCACACAACATTTAAATATTTTACAGCAGATTATCATCAGGATAACAGACGTGAACACGAATTTTACCTTTTCGTTTGCAAAAGTGTGCTAATGTTTAGAGCGTGTTATAAATTACACAGCTACACTGAAAACTGAAAATATATATATGTCTGATATATTAGTCCGTCGTAAAGTGGACTACAGGATTGCTCGAGTTAAAATGTTTTCGCTTAAATAAATACGGTGGAATTGGCGTTCGGAGTACACGTTGACAAGTTCCTGGCAAAGCCGTCGACAAATTTACAAAGTAATATTGCATGCTTGTCGCGCCGAAATGAACTAATGTTAGGACAAACTATGTTAATCACTGAAGTGTGCTAAACAACGAATTCATGATGCTACCAGCGAATATTTAGCATAACTCGCCGGCGTAGAGATATTAGTTATGTCTATCATTATTTAGCTGTTATTTTCAAAGTAATATAATTATATCTAACCCGGTATATCTAAACTTATACCAAACACATACCGAAATATAAGCAGCGTCATTACATAAATAAACGAAAAAGCAATAGTACCTACTATAATCTTAATATATACAAAATGTACGGGACAGTATGCATTATATGGAATTATAAAAGATAGTATCAAACCTGTAATTTCTTGGCGATATAACTCAAAAACTATCCTATACTATCAAATATTATCTGCTTTACAATGAATATGATGAATTCTTTAGAATTAATATGAATAGAATGTCATGATCACTACCTGCTCAATAATATAGATCTATATATAAATTTAATATCTGTAATTTATATTTTTATTTTCCACATTTCTGATCCGCTAATTTGAAACCGATTCTCATTGCAATTTTCCACTCGTACATCGGAAGTAAGGTATTTTCTTAATCAAATTAAAGTAAATTTAATATTTAAATTAAATCAATTTTAAGTGGCGTTAAAGTAAGGATAGGCAAGTAAATATACATATAACTAATACTTTTCATACTTTCATACTTTATCAGATATACACCGGAATTTTTAGATGTTCCATTCAAATTATAAGTTAGACTGAACTTGGAACCTTTGCTAGCAATACAAAAATATTTGGTTCAATTCTGTTGAATCTAGGTAAGTTTAGGATTCTATTATTATTAGTATGTCGTAGTCTTCTTGCGCTTAATTAAAAAGCAGCGAGATTCATAAAAATCTTCACTGACACTCGACAGAAGTGAGCCGTTTTTTTTTTAATATTAGGAAAGGTTCCAACTACAGTCGAATTTCTAATTTGACTTGGAAACACCTGAAAATTCCAATACAAATCTGATTAAAAATCATGAAGCATATTTTGTTGCCTACCCAATTTTGACCCCACCTTAACAAATATGAGTAGGTAGCAGATTGATTCTAAGCCACTAAGCATGAATCTCGCCTAAGCCATCACTTAGGCGAGATTCATGCTTAGTGGCGAATCTTTTTATCTCTTGGATGACTTGTGGGACACCAAGATCACGGTGCAGGTCACTATTCCGTATGTACCAAGGAACGTTAACCATATTCCTTAGTACTTTATTTTGGAAGATCTGGATTCCTTGTATATTGGAGCTTTTTGCGCAGCCTCAAAGCTGGATGCCGTATAACCAAATCGGTTTTAGTACTTGGTTGTAGACTTGTAGTTTGTTCTGTACTGACAACTGAGAGTTTCTTCCCAGAAGCCAGTACAGTTCTCTGTATTTGAGGCCAAGCTCTACTCTTTTCTTCTTAACATGTTCTTTCCACCTTAGTTTTGTATCCAGTGTCATACCCAAATACTTTGCAGTGTTCGCATATGGAACTATGGCGTCGTTAATCTTGACATGAGGTATGTCCTCGATTCTTTTGTTAGTGAAGTTAATGTGGACAGATTTCAGTTCGTTGAGCTTGGTCATCAATTTTCTGGTCCATTTGTATATTTTGTTACTAGCTTGTTGAAGATTCCTGGTAGATTCACCAATAATAATAACAAACATTTCAAAAGAAAACCACTTTTTTTGGCATATTTAAATTTTTTTACATCTTATTTGAAAACCGCGATAAGAAAGTTTTGACTCCTTACAAATACAAAGCGGAAACAAAATCTACGTTCTCCACATTTATCAACATTTTAGATTTGCACTCGTTTTTTTTTTCTAAATAAAAATCTTATGTAAAACTGCAACATTTGATCGAAAACTCTTAGTACCTACATACAAAATAGTGATTTTATCTGTTAAACTATGTTTATGTGATTTTGCCATGCTGACTCACCATACCATGCTTTACGAGCAACACAACAAATTAAATGTTGAGGTCTAAATGTCAAAACACGTAATTTTG
The DNA here is from genome assembly GCA_963966075.1 of Aphodius sticticus. Lineage (NCBI taxonomy): Eukaryota > Metazoa > Arthropoda > Insecta > Coleoptera > Scarabaeidae > Aphodius > Aphodius sticticus. Next base: position 15,731,598 of record OZ014506.1, read on the forward strand.
GCTTTTTCAAATTTGTAGCGGCTGAATCCAACGCTCGAAATACCTCCAAAATGTTTCAAAGTAAACGTTAACCTTTGACCTTAAGAATCAGTTCTACCTCTCCTAAAACGCGTTTTCAAAAAAAAACGTTATTTATTGTTCAAAGTTTATGAAATTTTCAGAGTTACTTCTTAGATAAATAACGAGTTGGGCTGGATGAAAAATAATTCTTTGGAAAGATAAAAATTAATTTTAGTTCTACATCTTTGGCTTTTTTAAAATATAAAACATCTAGCCCAACTCATGATACAAAAATAGATGTTTATTTATTTACAATTTTAACCCAAAAATTATATCTGCGATAATAATGCGTAATTGCCAGAAATGTATTTATTTGCCCATATTACTGCTGTCCGGTGTAGACAGCAGACGTCAGGAGCTTTAAACACCACCTATAACTGGTGACTATGGATTGACGTTGGTGGGGGACAGGCTGACCACTCCCAGTAAAAAAAAACAACACAACGAAATATATCGTTTCTGAGTTGCAATGTTTTCAGAACGGAGCCTCAAGTAAAATCCTAAAGTTTTTCACAAATTTATTATTCTAGAACTTATTTATGTGTTTCTTTAGTTTACATCTGAGTGAGTCTAGAACTCGTACATTACCGTATAGTTTGTCTTGTAGTTAGGTTAATAAATGTATTTTTGTCGGCTCTGATGAAGCTGAAGCTAGTTGGCGAAACGTTGACAAAGTTTATGGACCATAATATAGACATAAACACACCCCTTGACTTCAAAGCGTGCAATCATTATTTATTGCATATACAGTCGATAGTTCAATAAAATTAATTTTACCATAATTTCTTTAAGTGGTAAGCGCGGACGATCAAAAGAATAAAAGAAATTTAAAATTGCTATAGCTGGGCAACAAGAGGTGATACGCACTTTCCAGGACACAATATAATCCTATTAAAGATATCCAGTAGTAGTTAGTAAGATATCCAATACGAATCCTAGTTACTGGTTACGGTTGGATTTACGCGACTACTTGGTTTACGTGCCTTCTGAAACACGGCGACGGAGGTGAAAAATCCATTAACCCAGCCTGGGACTTTGATAGACTTTTGTATTGGTGAGACCGACGTAGAGTGTATCCACAAATTGACGCAAATATGTTACATAAGTAGAAATTTATTGACCTCAACCCATGCCAAACAAGAACGACCGCGTTTCCCATACGCGGATTAATAATAATCATTTAATCTTAACCAACCATTAATAAACGCAGTCTGTTAAAGGTGACCCGCGATTTATTATTTACATGCGGCTCCATTATGCCTTCGAACGATCACCATATCTCTTCATAACACTTCGACCGCACTCTTATCTCAACTCCAACGAGAATTAATTTCACACCGGTCCTGCGCACAGGACACTTAGATAAAACCGAATATACTCGAAACAGAATCCAAATGATACTTTAATGTGACATGATTATTGCAGGTTATATTAATGCTGGTACAACATTACCCCACGACCGTCCAGGTATATCCGTCGCAATGGGTCCGATCGCAACGGTCAACTCGCCAGCCATAATATGGTGAGTGCGAGAGAGTGAGTCCGGGCAAAACAACTGCTGTTGGGCCCGGAGTCGCGCTTCATTTGTCTTGCGGCCCGTCATCTATCTAGTACAGATCGGACCGCGATATACCGGACGTTTTAATGGCCAAACCGTGTCCCCGGCCCAGTATTGAGCAAAACAAAAACGACACATCAATTAGGCAGGTTTTGGACACTACGAACCGACCGCCCCGGCGCTCTATCCCTTTTTTTCCTCTCGTTCGCTGCTGGGTTGGTACATCTGTGTGCACGCCAGCGAACTGAATTTGTATGTGCCCGAACTGCCCGAGTACGGAGGGGTACGCAATGTATGTGTTTGAATGTGTTGGACGATGTTTTAGTATTCGTCTGAATCCCAGGAGGAAAACCCACTTGGAAATGAATTATATTCTTGCTGATTAATGCAGTACCTATTTTTTATAGCGACGGAATGAAGGAAAACTTTATTTTAACATCCATGGTAAATATTTGGAACAGTCTGGGTGTTGGGTATGATTTTGGAGAAGTGGAAAAGTAATAGTAGGCTTACCATACGTCCTCATCAAGGAAGAGTTACAAATATAGTCTGTTTGTCAGTAAAGACAGAATTCTATCTTTGATGCCAACAATCGGTAGGATTTTAGACATGTACAAATGTTCAAGCTTGTTTCGTAACAAGCTGTAAATCACAATAATTTGTATCGAATATCGATGTAAGTTAGATACATTACAAGGAAAAGCTAACGATACATTATTTTAAAAGTAATATTTTAAAAATTGTAAAACAAAATATGTTTCTTACATGTGTCAAATTGTAGGTAATTAATCGTTGTACTTATTAATTTTTATCAATTACTTATGTGGGCATTGAGGTGCAAATCACATATCTTTACTACAGAAAAAATGTAGGTATATAACTTTGACACAAATTGTTGATATTTTTCTAATGTATCCCAAACCGTAGGGAATTAATTGGTGATTTGTCGCTGTATAAGCCTTTTGTATCGATTTCGGAACATTATCTCCTTAATCCCAGGGCTGCGAGTCGGTAAAAAAATGTTCGACTCCGACTCCAGATATTTTTCGTGGTCCGACTCCGACTCCGACTCCAGAAAAATTGTATACAAAAATATGTTCAAATAATTATGTGTATAAAAAATCTTACATATGTGAATAATAACATAGCTATTGATCATTTCGGCTGAGTTTAATTGTATGCTTTTTGTTTATATGTATACGTGCGTAATGTGCATGAATCTATTCTGTTTTTTTTCTCTATGATTTTTTTATGCAATTGTACTACCGTGTTGATTATCGAAGTTTATTACTTTTGCTATTACAAATATGTGTAATGTAATTTCTATGCTGGTTTATAAAGGATTGTCCTGTAATTGGAACTGTATCTTCTGTTGGGCAATAAATAGATTATTATTATTATTATTATTATTATTATTATAATCACAAATTTGACGCAGAATAATACAACCGAGCAACATTTAATTTGCTATGAAAACAAAAGCAAGAAGAAACAAATTTAATAAATTAAATTTCTATTCTAGTATTGTAGTATCTGATTGTATTAAACATATGGCTTGTGTATATCAAATTATTCACAAACACATTCTGAAACCATAAGCAAAACAGAAGTTTTATGTGTTTCCAGCGAAAAACATATTTAAACTAAAATTGTAATTTTAAATAAGAAACGGCCTATAAGTTATCAAAAAGGCCTATTGATCGGACCACAAATAAAAAGTTATGACCACATAATTATAAAATGTAATTTCTTTCTGTAATTTGTTTAGTCAAAATACCTCTGACATTAAGTATTTAACTGTTTTTTTCCAGAGAACATACAAATCGGCACTACTTTGTCCATTTAACCGACTTTCTATCTCTAATTATAACAAAATCACTCATAAGACATAGTGTATACTATATAAAATAAAATTCATTCTAATAAAAACAGAATTAAATGCAAAATACCGTACGTACGTTTATAAAATTGTGAGAAACAGAATAGCTCCAACCAAATTCTTCAAATTCTTTTAATAGCTGAAAATAATCATAATCATGGATGCAACGGGTAATCTGGATAAATGATTATTACAACATTGAACTACGGCCCTCCTACTCAATTTCATTTAAAATCTTTTGTTCAAATTTCATTTTTAAAACTGCCGATTACTTTTGTTCATTGTCTTCACTTTCGTTTGAAAAGTGTGTTTTGTAATTTGAGTATTTACATATGTATGTAGGTAGGTACTTTGTCCTAAAGAAGACCTAATAGAATGTTTAGTTTTATTTGTTTACTGTCTACTAAGGCAACGTCCATCTTATTTTTCTTTTTCTACAATAATTAAACCTGGAGTCGGTGTCGGAGTCGGTACATTTTTTCCGACTCCGACTCCTCTGAAATTTGTCTCAACTCCGACTCCGACTCCACGACTCCGACTCCACAGCCCTGCTTAAGCCTCAATTACATTGAGCGAGTTTACACGCTGCTAGTTGGCGAATTCACTAGTTGCTAGTAAACTCGCCCAGTGTCATCATGTTCACAACGTTACTCGCAGCTTGTAAACTATCTGCGGGTAAAGTTGAAAGCCGGGCTACTTTAGTCGCTTACTTGTTAATTGTTAGCTAGTCAACTACCAATGTGTCATTATAGTTGCTAGTGAACTAGCAACGAGTAACTTTGTAGTTTGCTGGTTTCATTGTCTACAAAATGTCAACGGAATTAGTTCGTGGTGGAGTCGTTATTTCAGCTCATGCTATCACGAAAGAATTAAAAAAAAACAGAAATTGAGGCAGAGCAAAGTGTGGGTCGTTGTTTTTTATATTCCATAACAAAGAGTACTGCTGGTAGACATTACGAAATACCACAATATTATTTGCGTTTCACTTCATTTTAACGCCTAGCAATATTCAGATGACAGAAAATACAACAACAACAACGTATTCACGACACGTGGTTTACTCGCTAGCTAGTTGGATACTGAGCGAGTGGACAGTTTTGTGTGTCATCAACACTATCCCACTAGCCGACACGCTCGCTTCTAACCTCGCCAACTTGCAGCTTGTAAACTCGCTCAATGTAATTGAGCCCTTAGGCTTATGTTATGGTTGTTTATATACGCAATTTAATAATATAATCAAATTCGAAAATTTATTAAGTAAACAGCATCAGTTTTTGAGCACGTGTTGGTGCTCAATATTCTATCCTTGTCATCACGTCGTATTTTTCACAGTATTTTTGTTAGTTAATAAAAAAAGTCCCGCTGTGTATTCTTAACCCAGTCAATCTGTAAAAATTTTATATGGTGACCCAAAAATAGTTTTCCTTTCGATGAAACAAATACCTGAGGATTCAGGAAATTCTCCCGAACAAGGAAATGCAATTGTTTACTTACAATGCATTTTGAAAACCGCGAATTGTCCAAATTAATTAAAAATTATCAATAATTGAAGTATGCTTTTATAGGCGTACAAATTTTGGTGGGTCACGAAGAAAAAGAGTAAAAATAACCGCACCATGGAAAAAAGAGTTTTGGACATGCTTGTCTACCAGTGGACTCTCTGGCAGTGGACTACACAGCAGATCGTTTGACGTTGTTGGCGTTGAAAAAGTTACATAATTAATCCGACATAATTAATTACACACAAACTATAAACTGTAGTATCTGGTAGTATATGGAGTAGGTACTGATCGCACCTCAAATTTGTAGAGAATTTCAAATTGCAAACTGCGCGTAATTTTGACGATTATTAACTCCAATTATTGATAGTTTAGAGTTAATTCAAACAATTTGCGATACAAATTTTTACCCCAAATATCTCTCATAAACTATAACAATAAAGACACAAGTCGTCTTTACTGCTCTATTTTCACTCCAACATTGCCGACTTTTCGCAGGGTTACCTCCGGTTTTCCTAGGGTTTACAAGATGAGACAAGTCTAACATGAATCGAGATTTGTATTTATTGATCACCACACACAATATTGACATCCACCCTTTATTTATTTTTGTTGTTTTGTGTTGAAATTACGCATCTTTTGGTAAGTTTTCTATTAAACTATTTATACAAATTTTTTATTTTCGGAGATCATTTTTGTCCCTGTGTCGTGTTTCATAATTGTGGTAAGCCTAACTGTATAAGTTGAGCCTAACTTAAGGCAAACTCCGTGCTTTCAAGCGACATAAACTGGTGTGAAGTAGATAACAAACGGATTTTTGGTAAATTTCCTGTAAAGGACATTGCAGAGAAGTATCTTGAAGGTACGACTTGCAATTAACTAAGATCGAAATAGGCTAGAACAAAAGAAGGAGAGCTGAAAGAACACAACCGGGAATAGACTGTTTGACGAAATCATAGCTACTAAACTACACGAGAAACGTACGGTTCGGATAAGTAAGATGGACCAAGTGGAAGCCTGTAATAAACAACAAAGCGTCGATGTGTGGCATTAGAATCAACTCAAATTCTAGTCAGAGGTTAGAACTTTAACCGTCTTCTTCTCCTATACACAGAAAAGTGATTATTTGGAACGAGTAAACATAATTTCTTGAATTTATTTACTAGATTCAAATGCATATTTACTTGGATGTAGAAAGTTAGGTATATACAAGAAATGCCACATACTCAATCTAAGTAAAATAATTTCTCAGATAAATGCTGTCGACAAATAAATTTTCTTTATAAGAACCAATATTGTATTGAAAGAAGTTATTGATTTTTTCGTCCCAAAAATGTAAATTTCTCCAACTAGGTAATAGTAAATCCATTCAAGTGCGTACTTACTTGATCCAAGAAAATATAAGACATTTAATATAAGTAAGTATTGTTTACTGAATAAAAACCCACCAATTATTTAACTGACGTGATTCTCACCTCTTTCAAGTAATCCCTTGCTCTGGAATAAATATGCGCATCGTCATTTTGTCAAGGCTCGCGCGCCCGCGCGTATGGCTCGCGCCGTAAAGGAGCGTAACCTAGTACGAAAACAACAACGAAGTACCCGTAGCGTAGCGGATGTGCCTTGTGATTAGTGTACAATAAACGTTTCAACACGGGAGAATTTGGTGTAAAGCACGCAACAGGTTAGTAAGTAAATATAACATACCTATCTTGTTAATTAGCAATAGAAAACGTATTTGTGCCAAATGTCTAAAATTCTTACATTAAGTAGCTAGAAATATTTACCGGGAATAAAAATATACACTTCATTGAAGACTGTTTACTTCTTTCACCAGAGTAACAACTTTCTAAAATCTAGTAATTATTCCAAGAAATAAAATTTCTTGGTTGAAGTCAATAATCTCTCGCGTATATACGAACCTACCAACTACTTCATCCAAGTAATTCTCTCTTCGTTCGAGAGATCACTTTTCTGTATGTATCCAATGCTAGAGAACCGGTTCCTATCATTTACAGTTTCTTAAAAATAATAAAGAATATGAATCACCACAAGATGCTTAAAATTGAAACTACTCTGAAAGATCTGCAATCAGATTATATTCTCAAAAACAGATACTTGCTGGTAATAGACAACTTACTTAAAAATACAAAGCAGAAACAAAATCTACGTTCTCCAGATTTATCAACATTTTAGATTCTCATTCGTTTTTACTTTATCTTACATAGTATGATAAAGTATTGTAATCGCATTTTTAGGGTCTAACAAGAAACTAAGTTGCTAGACTACAAAAATGTGATTTTAGGTTTTGTAGCTTGGCCTGATGACGAACATTACTTTTCGAAACATGTATCCAATTAATCCTACAATAAATTCATCGTTAGTGAACCAACTTATCCTTTTTATTCAACCAAACAGGAACAGATACAACCATAGTTTCATGCAACCTCAAGACTCTTCTGGTCAACCGCATTTAATTTGTTTGTATTTTTGTCCGTTGACATGGTTTCTATTGTTATATTCTCAAAAACAGATACTTGCTGGTAATACACAACTTGGATAATGTACAATTAAATCAGTATGAGTATTTCCATTTTTTTTTTAATTTATCTGTGTTGACAATTGTGGGTTTCCTCCTGAATGATTTCGATTCTCTTATTGGTAATGTTAAGAGATTTCAGTTCGTTGAGTCATCTGTTGAATATCATTTGTTGGTCCATTGGCTTTGATTGGCATTGATCGCAAATCTGTTGCAACTTGTTGGTATCTACAGTAGATGTCACCGCCATTAAAGTCGTCTTATATTCGAATGTGGCGATTGACACGCTAACCAGTTACCGTAAAGTCAACTAAGTATATAGTAAAAGAAGTGGCCCCAAGATGCCACCCTTATGCCGCATGCCTTCTTTTGCTTACTTTATGTCGTCTATCTATTTGATCCTAAATAGAATATCCTACATCTTAAATGCAGGATTAGTACCTTGACGTATTGCTGATGTAGAAGTTTTTACACCTTATCTACATAATAATTCCAATATAGTTAAAACATCAAACAGTACATCAACAATTAAAGATCACTTTCGAAGCTGCGTTTAACGTCCAATAAAACGATCTACTCTAGATAACTTCAAAATATCAATAAAACAGAATAATCGTAATTGCAGGTAGACACACATTAACGATAGAATATATATGTAGAAGCTCCACACACAACTATGTAACCGTTTCGAATTTAACGACGCTTATACTCACATTCCACTATCACCACGATTTCAATATAAGAACAGAAACGCCATCATCAAACGACGTCGTATAGACACTTAAGTGAGTTATAAACTCCTGTCCACAGTTTTATGATAAACGCCGTAGTATATCGGTACATACCATCGTGGTCATTAAACTTAATTTGAGCGTGCTGTGGCTATGACATAAGCCTGTCATATTTCAACGCCCTCTCTCGGCAAACTCCGGATTTTTACGTGAAGATTATCCGTGCTGCTGTGGTACCATTAATGCCGTTAAATCACTGTTTTCCGAACGACATCTATTTCGATATCGGCGATGTAGGAAAAGATCGTTTTTCTTTTATGAATCCGGGTGACTGTTAAATGCCGGCAATAAAGGCGACGATACGCTATTGGCACGATGGGATCGAGTTTCTTGGTTGCTCGCGTCTAAAATGTTTATGAACACTTTCGGGTTAATAACATAATAAATTTAACATATGTGAATGATATTTTTAAGACGCCGTTAGAGGACGTATAAAAGATAAGTGATTTCACTAAAGGTTGTGCGAGCCGTTAAGATATTGAGTATTTGCGAGGTTGTGTTTGATGGCCGCTTAAGCAACGGTATGAATTTTGAAATAAATTGTTTATGGGCGCTACGGTTATGGGGTGGTCCGGTGAAATTGTATAGTAAATTTGGAGTGTTACGATGTATATAGTTGCATTTCAAGTTAATATTGTTTACAATAAAGAATTGAAATTTGTGATTTTTGTAATGTATATGTAAGCAATATCATTCTATTACACTGGGAAACATTTTAAGACTTTTTAAGTTACTGGTAATATACCAAACCATATTAAAATATCAAAAGCCGTGTTTTGTAAACTGTAAATGTGATGCCACTGGCCAAAATAGTTTCTTATTTATTTTTTTACTCCAAAGCCGTAGTCTTGAACCTATAAGCAGGGCTGCGGAGTCTGTAAAAATATTCTTGACTCCGACTCCGTCTCCAGTTATTTTTCGTGGTCCAACTCCGACTCCATATAAAGTGCATACAAAAATATGTTCAGATAATTATGTGTAATAAAAATCTTACATATGTAAATATGTAATCACAAATTTGACGCTGAATAATACAAGCGAGCAACATTAAATTTGCTATGAAAACAAAACCACTACCAGGAAAAAAGAAATAAGTTTAAGAAATTAAATCTCTATTCCAGTATTGTAGTATCTGATTGTATTAAACATATGGCTTGTGCATATCAAATTACACACAAACAAATGCTGAAACCATAAGCAAAACAGTAGTTTTATTTGTGTCCAGCGAATTTGTTGGCAAACATATTTAAACTGACAACCTAATTGTATATAAATAACGGCCTATAAGATATCAAAAACGCCTATTGATCGGACCACAAATAAAAAAGTCATGACCACATAATTATAAAATGTAATTTCTTTCTGTAATTTGTTTATTCAAAATATTATTAAGTATTTCACTTTTTCTCCAGAGAACATACAAATCGGCACTACTTTGTCCATTTAACCGACTTTCTATCACTAATAATAACAAAATCACCCACAAGACATAGTGTATAATACAAAATAAAATTCATTCTAATAAAAACAGAATTAAATGCAAAATACGTTTATTAAATTGTTGTGAGGAACAGATTAGGTCCAACCAAATTCTCCTGCAAGGATGCCCTTACACATATTTTAATCATTTTCAACGCTGAAAATAATCTGGATAAATGATTATTACTACATTGAACTCGGCCCTACTTCTCAATTTCATTTAAAATCTTTTGTTCATATTTCCTTATTCGAATTTCTGCCGGATTGCTTTTGTTAATCGTCTTTACTTTCGTTTGAAAAGTGTGTTTTGTAATTTGATATTTACATTTGTATGTAGGTAGATACTATGTCAAAGACCTAATAGAATGTTTAGTTTTATTTGTTTACTGTGGCAACGTCCATCTCGTATGTTTTTCTTTTTCTGCAATAATTAAACCTGGACTCGGAGTCGGTAAATTTTTTCCGACTCCGACTACGACTCCTCTGAAATTTGACTGAACTCCGACTCCGACTCCACGACTCCGACTCTGACTCCACAGCCCTGCTTATAAGTCATCTTTAATTTCCAAATTTCCGAATGTGGTGGTGTTATCCGATTTGAATAATAACATCACATATGTTTGGATTTGATTTTACGAATCACCTATGAAGCAAAATGACGACAGTTTCGTGAAATTGTTTGACAATCCAACCTCAGCTGTTGGTTTTCACGTAGAAAGCATTTGCAAATTAAAAATATTCAGATTAAATTAAAACTAATTGAATTTGTATTTAATAGAAGACATTTTTCATAATTATTCATTCTAATAAATTTGCAAACTACTGTTTTAAAAAAAATCGCCTATAAACTTTTGTGCGTAGACGTAATAATCCTGAATGATAACTGAAATATCTGAATCTGAATGTATGAATCTGAGAAACGATTGTTGTTTGTTTTTCTTAAATAAATACAAATGTTATTTATTTTAATTTTTCTCAGTTTTCTCAGTTGGTTAAAAAGTAAAAAAAAGTTTTTTCAGTTTATCTTTAAAGTGTAAAGTAACTTTGACTGGGTTGTCGGATTTCTGGAAACTAATATAAGATCTGATTTTAAAAAAATTATAACCTAGCTGTCCCACATTTGCTTCAAAAATAAACAATAATCAATACAGGAACACATTAAAACTATTGCCAAACATCCAGACATCACAATTTGACGGTTTTCCCATCCCTAAGGTTGTTTTAAATTCAATTTATGGTATTAGATTTCTCGCAAGAAAAAGTATTTACAATAAATAACAGTTGGGCCATAAATTACTACGGGCTTTGAGTAAAAAATGTAACACAAAAACATCAGTTTCTTGTTAACGTTATAATAAAAGTTATCAGAATGAGCTTAGACGATGCAACGAGCGCCAAAAGTATGAAACTAATTCATGTAAACTAAAAGTTTTTGGTAGTTTGATCAATTTTATTGCTTTTGACTATCTTTTTATTTATTTTGATATGCTCTAATTGTTTTAATAGCAGCATAAAAATTTGTTATGAAAGATCAGATTGTTGATGCAGTTTTTGATACTATCAAGAAAGAATGTGAACCAATAGAATCCTATTAGTAGGCTGTGATGACGTTAAAACTATGAAGTGAGAACCCATGCAAAGTGGTGAAGCACTGGCCTTTTAACCTGCCACGTACTGCTTTTGGTACCTTGATGCTTTTGCTGCGTTTGGTACACTAAATATACCTACCATATCTTTAAGTGTAATGACAACAACTTTTTTGTAAGCCTTTGCACCCTATCTATACATACACAATATTCTTGTCATTCTTTGTCAAATCAAACTATATTCTTATGTTTTCCTTTTGAAATTATCTTTAATTTACACTTTTTTACTCATATCATATGATTACGGGCAGTTATATTTTCATTCTTAGCAAAATTAATTTACTGTTATCACACAAAATTGGTGAAGGAGCCGGACGATTTCGTTACCAATCCAAAAAATCTACCATATTAACAAATCATAAACCAAAATACATAATGGTTCAAACCTGGCGCCCGGTTAAAACCAGTCTCCAAGAATTACTCATAACACGACGATTTATATTTATACTTTTGACAGCTGAAGCGCGCATTAGTTACCGCAATATCTACCAGCCATCTCAATTTACTTACGACCGCCACGAACACTTTCCGGAGATATTTAAACATTTTCATTTATGCCTTCGTTACCGGAATAATGAAGCTGCGCGCCGGCAACATGGCAGTAGCTCGCGGCTGCCACATTTCTGTTATGATTGATGCGGCGTACGTCAGCGTGCCACGGCTAGAATAGAGAAACCCGGTGATAAATTGTCGCTATAATTGATTTTCGTATAATTATTCACCAGCCGAGCGCATCTGTGCATTGACGTACATCGATTTCAGGCTCGGCTATGAACGCCAAAAACAACTGTTTTAAGAATGGTAACGCTCCCCTGCTCCAGTCGGCTCGCGCCGCCTTCTCAAAATTCATAAGAATAGGGGAAAAGTGTCATATATCAAACTGTTCGGTCTTAAGCGTTTTTGGGTTTGCTGGACGCTTTTGTTGATTTATGTGGATTGGATTGTATGAAATAGGTGATATTTAGCGTCTTTAATAAAAAGACTCCCTTTTTTTGTTTAAAAATAATGCCAATCTATTGTTTAAAATGATCTAGATATGGAACTTTTGTCCCTTCATTCCTTAGAATAATTTTTATTACATTTCATTATTTGAATCTTTTGTTGTTGTTCATATTCGTATTATCTTAAAAATAAAGTTAAGAGCGACTGTATAGATTATTGGATACATATACGTCACACTATACTCTGTCTTTAATTAAGAAATATCAACCTAACACTCTAACATGAATTTACCAATCTGATATATTAATACGTGATTGTACTTTTTGTTTAACCTTTTGATGCACACCGATCGAATTACGAATAGTACCACATTTTGCAATAATATAGGCAACCAAACTAGCTTACATGCATTACTGATATTATATTATCAGTATAGAGAGCAAAGAAAATAGTCGAGATAAACCAACTTGCGAGAAAATAATACAGTAATGTAAACAAAATGTTATCGCAACTCTGATAAGGTAACAATTCAGTATTATTATTCCATTTCCGAAATCTAGTTCAACATAGTCACACGAGATGGAGTTAGTACTACAATAACAAGCCGATTTCAATAATGTAAAATATATTTCAAAGGTATAAATTCTAGGGTGGTCTTTCTTATATAGGAAAAATATTACTTTTAAATTTCTTTCTGCAAGACCATCTCAATTGTTTCTTTTATGTTCATACTAAACTCTGTGAAATTTGAGATCGATCAAAACATATTAACCCGTGCCCCAGGAGGTTCAAAGTTGGTTACTTGATACTGTGAAATTGCACAACACATATTTCATTGTGTGTCAAACCTTTACACAGAATGACAATTACTTTCTTAAAAGAAAATCCGGGATAAAAGTAGACAACTTCATAATTTTTTTATTGGGATTTCGTGGGGTTCAAACCATACTTCATACTTCATACTTCTTCTTAATAAACTACAATTGAATCGGTGAGTGGAAGAACAGATCAAATCTAAAATTTGATATTTCAAACTAAGATAGCCATTTTGTACAAAATTTCTGGATCTTCTCTTCTCCTCTGGAAAATGTTACTTCAGAACAACTAGCAAATGACATTTAAATTTAGTAAAACTACGATAAAAAATATTGCTGAGCAGGTAACAAATTTTATTCAGGATAAATGCAATTGTGTTATATCTTAAAAAAATAATTTCTTTGGAAATTATCTATATCATTATAACTGTATCTATTATAAGTATCTATTATAACTGTATTTCAAATAAACTAAAACTAAAAGTACAGCTAAGACAACTAAAAGGTATTAGGAGTTATTATAAACAGGTTTTAGGATTTATTACATGCATTATAACAGCGCTTTAATCTGCAAAGTAAAAGCACAACATGACTTTTGACAAACGTAGGTACGACCTCTATGCTTGACACTACAGTAAAGTCTGTTTCAAACAGTAAAGTCACAGTAAAGTCTACAGTAAAGTCTGTTTCAAAGTTATAGGTACTGACAAAACTGGATTAAAGAAATGGTATAGCGTATAGGCAAAATCATCCTGGTAAATGGCTAACCAAAGTAGACGACACTCTACTTATCTAATTGATTCTTAGGATGAATATTTATAAAAATTCAGATTAAAATGTGATTGCCGCAGGATAAAGCTCACGATAATTCACAGCGGCAATCACGTAGGAAAACATCAGAAAATGCTCAGAAAAACGTGACATTTGAATTGCAGCTTACAACACACGCTCCTTAGTACACTACATACATACATTTATGTATATTAAATTCATTGTGGCTGAAATAAAAAAAAAACTGTTTTATTAGCCCATTAGTGAAATTCATTCTTACTTTATTTTCAGTTGTTTCAAAAGAATTTTACACCAAAATAAGTAAAGTCTACTACCCAAATACGTCATATTACTGCTCAGGTAAGTAATATTTAAGGTTATGCAGCGAAAACGCATAGAAATCAATATTGCAAACAAATTAATTCAGTTTATCCCACTGGTCTATACAGAACTGCATAATGGATTTTAACGTATCGTTCGCAATCTATAATATATGTTAACAAATTGCATCGGTTTTAAATGATTTGTTGGTCTAATTATGAATTAATGGACGTGTATTTATTGTTCCGCCGGCGCTATTACTACTCGTCCGAGCTTTTGCATTCTATAGCTATCGTGGCGAGCGCGACCGGGCAGTTCTCAGGCGACTTGAACCGCATGTTGCGAGAGGTGTTACGTTGATGCTCGGTGCACGGTGTCACTTTACATGATGGGACCATGTGGGCGGTCAACTGTTATGTATTACGCCTTCTGGGACGACACGCAATACATCGGACCGGTCAGTCAGTAGAATTCGTTGCACGGTTTAGTGAAAATTGCGTCATGGTTGAGTAGAATACTCACTACAAATACTCTGTCAAATTATACTGTCAGATATGTCGATTTGTTTGTTCAAGTTGACAAACAAATGCGTATAGTTGTATATTTTTATTGTTAGGTACCTACCTACTTGAATTATAATAAAAAAAAAGTTATTTTCAAATATCCATTAAACGGTAGGTAGCACACTTTCATGAGCGATAAATTGAATAGTGTGTTGCAGGCTTAAGACTCAGAGACGTACTTGGAAACAAAAATGTAGAAAGTTAATTTCTATGAAAATATGGAATCCAACATTAACAAAAGAAGGGGTTTTATCAAGTTAAATTAAGGCAAAACAAAAAACATGCCAAAGTCGCAAATTCAGTACGTAAAAATATACGTAAATAACTGCTTTTTGAATGCATTAAGTAAATTACAGCCTTGATAACATCAACAGATTCATATGTAACTTTTTACTCAGAATGAATGTTTTTTTAATTATAGTCTTCATTTTATTTTATTTTTGTTATTATTTTTTAGCTTATTAATTAATTTATTTACATTTTGTTGTTGTAAAGGGTCCCGGTTATGTTCTTCTTTTTCGCAGTGCTTGAAATATAGCTATCTTCTTGTTCCTTCCTGTTGTTTTGGAACTTTTGAAGGAATTGAAACTACAAATAGGTTTATACACAAATAAACAACCACAGAAAGCTACAGAAAATGAATGTAATAAACTATTGCAAAAATATAGTTAAAGAATAACAATCATCGCCGGTTATTTGATACCAATTGTATCAATCGTGCATTATCAGAGTAATTTTACAATTTACTTTTGCAATTTCACAGAAAACGGTCTGTAATTTCACAGTAGAAGTGATTTTTAACATTTGAACTGTAACATTTTTGTGCAAATTCTTCCCTGTGCATAAAACTTTTTAGTCGGAATGGCGTTGGGAAGAATATTGCATAATATGTATCTGTTGGGGTTTCTCCGGGTTACAACTTAATTTCAAGGGTTTTGCAATAGTTAAATGTTGAGAAGCGCTGGTCTGGACTGTAATTCTTCGGTTAAAGGTAAAAGTCATTAAGTAACACAAAATTATTAAGATAAATCTGACTTTAAAAATGATTACTAATAAATATATAGATATTTTCCAGAAACCTGATGGATATTAGCGGACTTAGAACACTTATTCATCGTATCCTCTTATAAGGTTTATTTATAAGCATTTGGCTACAATTACCCCGTTTTCAATAAAATGTAACAAAACATTAATTATCCGGTTAAAATGGTTTGGATAAGTTGGTGTTACATTTACTATTTCTAATAAGAATAATGACTTCAGCAATAGAAATACATATATCCAAATACAAACGCTGGTTCGTATTTTGCAACTATTATTTTGTTTTGCTGGACCCTGTGAATTTGTTCCTTTATATTCATACTTAATTCCTGCAAAATTTTAGATTAATCAAACGTATTAACTCGAGCCCCAAGGGACTCAAAATCAAGAATAAGAATTAAGAAAAATAAAAAGCATTTTTTTTATCTACTGCAGTAAATTTACATTCATTTTATTTTTATAAACTAGAGACAATTCAGAACTTATGGGTTGAGATTTACTTTCTATGAGACACAGCACACTAGAAACAATTTTTATTTCTTTGTTGTGGCTTTTGTTGGTCCGGATTGTCACAGATTATTGTATTTCTGACAAACTAAGTATGTGTTCTATAGATTAAAACGTTATTTTATTCTTTTTTGTTTGTTTTAAAGTGGTATGTAAATTTATTATAGTAACAGAATAATAATTTTTTTAAATTTATTTTTTATTATATTTAAATCAAACTTGCTTTTGATTTTGAGTCTCTTGGGGCACGGGTAAATCCGCATTGATTGATCTCAAAATCACAGGAATTAAGTAAGGTTATTGGATATTAAAGAACAAATTGCGAGGTCCTGCACAAATAACTTTAAACGTTAAAACAACCACCCTAATGACCAAATATCTTTGTTTACACTGGACCGACTGTATAAAAGGCTTTTCTAAACCTAATTTTTAAGTTTTAATGTCCTTTTGCAGACAAAATTTAAAACTACCTAGTTTACATTAACAAAACTAACCCTGTACTTCTCCTGGTGCGAAATACAATCCACCTCAACAACACCTCAGATCTTGACAGTTTCATTGCCGCAATTCAAACGTCCGTAGTTTCTCCTGTGATCTATATCGTCTTTGAAAGCTGCGGCCCACAGGAGCTATACATAGCGGGTAGCAATTTCACGCCATGTTCACAGTCTTTCAGCATAATGGAGCCAACAATTTGTTATCGTGCATTTTAGCATGTTGTTTCGGAAGCCTCCAGAAAAGAAACGGTAGCGGTGACACAATT
Organism: Aphodius sticticus; assembly: GCA_963966075.1. NCBI lineage: Eukaryota > Metazoa > Arthropoda > Insecta > Coleoptera > Scarabaeidae > Aphodius > Aphodius sticticus. Next base: position 15,748,772 of record OZ014506.1, read on the forward strand.
TTGGAAACCTTTTCAAACATTGGCGTCCAGCTAGGAACATCACCTCAAGCCGCCATAGAAGATTTCTTTGTCAAAAGAAGCCGACAATAGTCTAAAAACAAAATGTCGAGCAATGGGTCAAGAACTGCGCCAGAGAAATTTTTTATAGATACGTGCTTGATACAAACTATAAATTTTATTTTATGTGGCATTTTTATTGGAGTCTACAACCAATCTATAAAGTTCTCCCTTAAATTGCTTTAATAAATGTAATTTCTTGTACGATTTTGACACACAAATTATTTCCTCCAGAAAGGATTAATGTTTAAACTAGACTTTTTGTATTATCAATTAACAAACTTCCAAAAGGGTATAATTGCGGGCAGTTCTTGTGAAATCAAATTAAATACGTGATCCTGTCACAAGTGCAAAACTGCGGTATTTTGAGCGTACCCAAGGTGTTAAAAAACCAACAATTGGTCTCGTAAAAAATACTTTATCAATTGTTACTGCATTTTTATTTAAGAGGATAACAGGTTATGGTCTTTTGTATAAAATAGGTCAAATTTTTTACAGTTACAAGAGAAAGGGCCAACCGTAACATTGCCACTGTTTGGAAGACCACTGTAGGCAATAATTTGAGACAAGCATTGATAATTTGATGATCTAGGACAAAACCGATACAAAAGGCATCATGCCGTTTTTACTATCTTGTAATTTTAAATTTCTTATCGCATTTTATATACAAAAAAATGGGTAAAAAAATAGTATATTAATACATTTTGATAACCTGAATAATACAATTGCCTATTGCCATGACTAATACTTTTCATGGTAAAGATTTACTATATCCATCAAAATAACTGCTGTAAAATAAGCCCTTCCTCATTTTTGAAATTTATGACAATTTTGACGTAAATCGTTTGGGCGTACATGATTTTTCATTAAATGTAAAGAATTTGTGGTACCATCAAGTTGTTCCACCTTTCTCATTTGATGTATTTTGGAATGTTTTTTGATTGGATTGGAAATCGGCTGTGCTATATATGTTTTACGCATTCCATTACATACCGTTAGAATATGGTTAGAGTGGATTTAAAGAATTAACTTTTCATATGAGGGAGTTTGTAATTGTCCCGTAAATCAATTACATGGTTTGAGTTCAGAAGTCGATACAGCTAATGTATTTATCGAAATTGTTTTCAATAAATTGGTCGTATTTCTGCAAAAAACCGTTCAAGAATCGTTAGCGAGAATTAAAAAGTATACTTTTGATATACATCAGGATATTAGTTTGACTGCAAAATCAATAATACTGATTGAGGTGGTGTAGATACTATTTATGGTCTTAGATCTCGATAAATAGTTTGTGTTTCTTCATAACTCGGTAGAAAATCGTTAGGGCGGTTTAAAAAGTCTACCATCGACGTCTAGGAGTACCTAATTAGTTTGACAACAAATAAATATAAAAGCTTAGTACATAACTTTACTTATGATTGTAAGGTACTGAACTTGATATATTATTATTATTATATTTATTTGAGGTAAAACTAATGGCTACCAAACAACAAACGGAGATTTCTCCCTAATCCTCCCTAACGATTTTCTAACGTTTTGTGAAGGTGACAGTTTATCGCAAAACAACACCGTTAGCGCGTTAGCCGTTTCCGCAGGCTATCTATAACGTTATTTTATGTACAAAACTTTTCTATTACTTTGCGATTAAGCTTATTACTCCCTAACTTTACAAATCCTCCTTCACGGTTTCCAATTTAAACAAAAACTACACAAATGTGAACGATTGGCATGAACATTTATATAAAATTCAAAAGTAAAGGATCTAACTTTACACAGGTGTCAAAATAAACATTTGCGGAAATTAATTTTCAAAATGTATCTTATAATCGTAATAGTGATAAATAACCATTTCAAAAATAATACTTCATTGGCAAATTAAACATCGCTTCATCAGAAACACAATAAATGTATCAACGACTCGGTACAATTTATCTGTCATCAAAGTAAACAATATTCGCGCCGCTATCAGGCAGTTCCAAGAATGTGTGTGCGCCTGACGTGCCATTGAGGTGACGACAAACCGTCGTAACTCATGGCAACCGGATGCTCCGTATCACCGAGCCAGAAGAAACTGCTGCTGCAGTTTAAGCGCAGCATTTGGATGCACATTTTAGCGTAATCGTATCTCCCTGTTCCAGCCAGACTGAAAAATGTACCAAACAGGGTCGCAATTTAATGATTGCGATAATGAACTGCTTACCAATGCTTACCATTTGCTTGATGGGTGCGAGTGTGCGTTAAGTCTTGATCCGGAAGTGATGAGGCCAAGGATACCTTGTTATTTATTTAGGAGAATATACTTGTGAGATTAAAATTGAACCGTATACACATTAAAGGTTATTATTATTAACAACACAATTGAAATTAAAAAGATTGAATGACCAGCGTTGAGTATTTTATTTTGGGGATGAATTTTCCTCTTCGGATTCTTCTTGTATTTAGTGTTAACCTAGATGAAGACGGAAGTACTTTGACAAATGTATTTTTTGGGTTCTTTAGTCTTCTATTTCTATTTCTATTCTATTTCTATTAATTTGTCAACAAATAAAAGTCTTCCAATCATGATAACTTAGCTTGCGATATCTCCGTAACAATATACTAGCCATTTGTGAACGAATATGTGCAATTTATATAGTTAAACAAGTCAAAAATCAACGTGCCGCCGATAAATTAAAAACTGAGGTTATTCTACATTCAAATAACATGTTCTAAACTTTTATATTAATGTAAGGTAAAATTATATCTCTTATTTGTGAAGAAACACACTATTATTTACGAGGACATACAGTATGAATTAAACATCAATTTTGGATCGGGGTCTGCGGTCACACTCCCTTACATAAAAAGTGGCCTTTTTAATATTCCCTAACGATATTCTAACAGTTTCTGATGTCATTTCCAACACTAAAATGAAAAATGAGTTTATGTACTAAACTTTTATAGGTCGAAAGTGCACTCTCCTACGATCTCCAAACCGATCCAATTAAAAAAAGTAAAAAACAATTTCAAATTTTCTGAAAATCAATGTACTCCCAAACAAAAATAATGCTCTCCCAAATCCTACATAACGATACCCAAACGATTGGTATGAAAAGTATCGATGTTTCGACTTAAGCATCGACTTTTTGGCACCATCATTGATGTTTTTTCATCGATGATTTGCCCCTCGAAGTTTTATTGTATCGATTTTAACTCACCGACGCTTTATTATCGATGTTATTGCAGACTTTCAACAGTAAAATTTCAGTATTCGTCAGTACCTTTACTAACACATATAACGGATAGGGAATTAGGAAACTCCCCAAACAACCATCAACGAAAGCTGGCAATGACCAATTGCTTAAAATCACCAATGTCTAAAACATCGATGTTAAAAACCATCGATTGTTCTAATCCGATGTTTTTCACCCATCGATGTTCTTGACAAATATTTCCATCTATATCAAAGATACCCATCCCTAGGCAATCGCAATTGTCAATTTCTTGTCAACAGGTTTTTCTTTACATCCTGGAATATTTTAATTCAATTCCGGCAAACCTAGTAGACTTCTTCTTCTGACACCTACAGATCGACCAAAAAGAAGACGTCCAACCATAACCTCCATTAACCAAATAGAATTACATAACCCATTAATTACTGTCGAACGCCATTAGCCTACCGGTGATCGATGGATATGGGTAACCATCGAGAGCCATCGGACCAAGTGACGTATCAGGTGCAATGGGGTGCCCCGCTCATTCAAGATGATATATAAACGCGTGTCCGTCATCAATCCATCCGTCGTCGGTGACGGACGCTATACCAAAAGCTCACCCCCCTAACCTCATGAGGTGGCAGTGGCGTGCGGGTCGCGGGCTTTAGATGAGGCAAGGCGAAAGATGTGCAAGCCGACAATTATACGGGAATAAACAAAGTGATGTCGCCATGTTTTACTTCCCCCATTGTTGCGTTATTTGTGTGACTCTTTGAAACTCTTTGAAACTCCTTGAAGCTCTTTGAAACTCTGTAAAACTCTTGGCAACTGTTTGAACCTCTCCTAAAGTCTTGAAGTTGAAGAAACTGTTGAAATCCTTTGTTGAAACTCTACAAAAGTCTTTAAAACTCGTTGAAATTGTTTGAAGCTCTTTGATTCCCTTTGATTATTTATGCAACTCTTTGAAACTCGAAAACTCTTGGAGTACCGACGCACAGTCTGGCATTTTGGGAATCTAACAGAACAAAACCAACAAATCTACTGACAATTTTTTTAATTTAAAGTATTAACATTAAAGATAATATGCTAAATAAGCCATACCTAAAATATGGCATCGATCAGCTACAAGCCTTAGTGTGTATTTCTCTTCAAAATCCAATGTTGTTATGCTGCTTTCAAACGCTGTAGTGAGTCTTTTCGTGGGATTTCAATTCTATACACCTTGTAAAATAAACATATTTTTGATAACCTTCTACCGTGGATAATTTATATCAAGGTATGTACTTTGTATCTTAGCATGCAAAATTATTCTTTCAACCATGTATCTTTTATAAAAAAAAAACAGAAGTGTTGGTTTCGTTAGACTGCCAAAAGTTTATTGCGTTTAGGTACGCGGTAATAATTTTATTTTATGATCATATAGTCCTACAGATTATATACAATCAATTAATATTCATTGTTATAGCATACTATCGTGGAAAATACAGGATATTCATTTTAAACTTCCCACCCTAATAACTTTTGATGTGAAAGCGTCACGCTGGCGCTGTTAACGAAATACATATTTTTAGAGGACAAAAATTCAATAAGAACTCGATTTATAAACTCTTTGTTGAATTTTTTCTCCCAACCCTACAACCTTAACCACCCTACCTTAGATGTTTTGGAAAGTACTAACTAATATATTTGGCATACACTTTTAGGTTGACCTAAGGACGAAAACGTAAAAAGAACATTTTTATATTTGGCGTTCACAAAAGGTTGACCATGTTATTTTGATTTTATATAGGAAGTCCCAACAGTGTGTTGGCGGAAGATTGTGCCTCTGTTAATGAAGATATTTTAAAAATGACTTTACCCAGATAATCGAATTGCTTGGGCGCACATTTGAATATCATTTTTTAATATACAAGGTATTTGATTTTTAGGACAATAAGTAGGTACCAAAATAGTAGTACCGTGAAACCAACTTGTTTTTCAATTATTGCTTCTTTTGTACGAAAACTTCAGCTACTGTAAATGTCTGCGATATGATAATCTTGAAACTCAGTTCTATCAGTTCCATAACAGAGAAAATACTATCTATATACTCACAAGTGTTCACAATGTTGGTTGACATCTCGTAAACACTTTTTGCCACAAATGTTATTTTTTTTAATGGAACACCCTGTAATCTACATATTCTTTCATACAAGAAAATAATGTAACAAGTTATTGTAAGAAAGTTTATCGGTTTGTATATAATTGCTTTTTTAGGTAAAATTGTGTACCACAAGTTGTTATCAAGAATCTCTGATCGATACTAATGCTGTAACAGAATGACGGGTCATTTATATTCGTTTTTTTTTTGTATAGATTACGAGAATCATAGCCAAAAATCTCCATCACAGCTTTTTTTTAAAGTGGCCTTGGAGTGATAAAAAAATATATTTTTGCAGTTTTTGATACTCTCCAACAAAAATTAATTCGACATGACGTCACTTACGTCAAAATTGTAAGTAATACTATTCCCGAGAATATAAATAAAATCATTTGATGTCTAATATCACTCCACCAAATTCCATTGGTCTAGTTTCATAAACAAAGAAGTTAGGAGTTTTGTTGACACTGAATGGGCAACTTGCGGTACTATGGCAAAGATAAGAATTGAGGAGCATTATGTTGTTATGTTCGCAATTGTATCCTAATTGATAATATTGCAAAGAAAAGATATAAGGTACCGTTTAGAATTTCAAAAATGACGTCACTACCGTCAAAAATATCATAAAAGAACCTATTTGTTGTCAATTACCACTTCACCAATCCACTGGTCTCGTTTCATAAACATATTTAAACATGCGTGTTACATGCTTTAGTACTGCCGAAGGGTTGGTGCCTTCTTAGTTTTGCTCTGTTCATCAAAATACGCCAGCATGACGTTTTCGGTGATGTTTTAAGGCTCTGGTAAGTGATCGTGCATCATTCTCATCAATTAAACATCAAGTCCCCCTTTCAGATACGATATAGGGATCATATTTACCTGAATAAGGACTTATGCGAAAATCAAACCTACATCGTAGTTCTAATCGGGTTCAAATACTGCCGCGGGATTGTATGTGCAATAAATAGTTTATTGTATATCAGCATGCACGTAGCAAGCTATATAGTAGGTACATCTAAAGTGTTGAGGATTTCTTAGTTTATGTAACGTATATGTTTTCATATACGCTCCGTTAATTATTTATTAAAACTTGTAGGCTAAAGTAGAGCAAAATTATTCACAATAAGATTTTGTCATGATTTTATCCTAACTTTACGAAGTTGACAGTTTACTACAGTACCAACAGTATTACAACACGGTACCCGCAAAATACACTAGATTCTAAATATAAGAACCACAATTTCTAAATTTATATAAATTTAATGACGCAAAGTAGAAAAAATAGTGTATTACACTCGTTTTATAATAGATTCGTTCATTTAGGGTACTCGTCGCTGCCGCTCGTGCTCCAAACAACTCATGCGCCTATTTGACGTCTTATAAAACTTGTATAATAGTACACTATTATTAATTTTGTCTAGATTCGCAAAATGCCACACTGTGCGTCGTCGGTGACGGACGCTATACCAAAAGCTCGCCCCCCTAACCTCGTGAGGTGGCAGTGGCGTGCGGGTCGCGGGCCTCAGATGAGGCAAGGGGAAAGACGTGCACGCCAACAATTATACGGGAATAAACAAAGTGATGTCGCCGTGTTTTATTTCCCCCATTGTTTCATTGTTTGTGTGGCTGCGCGATCGTGAGACGCCTGGCGGGGGCCCTGTGATTTATCGGGGCACGTGGGGAATGCAGCCGGCGCCACTGGGGGCGCCTGGGCCCCCCCGACCACACGGTTATTGTATTTCGTCGCCGTGTTTACCGTGTGTACGCCGGAGAGTCCGGCGACGACGTCGGCGGACTATTTCGGAATTTCTATTGTTTTGCGTGGTCGGAACAGCGCGCGCATTACACCACACGTATGTGTGTTGCAGTTTATTATCCGTTTATTCCGTCTGTGGCGTCCGCTGATTGGGTTTTTGCGGTATTTGTTCTGGTTTTGCGTGAATCGAATTTTAACGTTGCACGGCATTCCTTCACGCCGCTGCCGCCGGCCGGCCCTGGACCCTCAAAAATCGGTTTTAGGTTGGGATTGAATATTCCACACTGGTTATCTTCGTGTTGCATTACCATTAACGAAGAGTCGACCATTGGACCAAATAATTTTAAACTTCTAAATCATTACGATGAATCCTTTACTATTTTTTTTAGAAAAACACGTCTAAACCAAAAAATTTTAACGCTTGCTAAGGGTTTACATGTCTTCAAGTAAACATTTATACAAGTAAGGGTTGGTTCTAGTTTGCGTGAATCAAAATCCATTATGCTGCATATTTTCATCACATTCCTTCGTCCGAGATATGAATCCATGAAAATCGCTTACAGCATTACTTTACAGCCTGACTGCGAGACGTTTAATCTCCTTCCACTAGACGTTTAATCATGTTGTTTTGGAATGATTCTTTCGGGATAATTTTAACAAAGTAACGTTTTAGTGGACCATGTTCAAGAATCCCGGTGGATAAATAACGAAAAGCAACTTGGTTAAGTTCGCAAGTAGCCTGTTACAAAGTCCTTAACTTATTTTGTTTTTGGCTAGTCCCCATCAAAAATCTGATTGGTAAAAGATGCTTTATAAGTTTGAATAATAATGTTTTGTAAGCTTTGGTTATTTTTTCAGCACATGAACAAACAATTTTACCAAGAGTACTACACGCGTTTTGAAATTTGAAAAAGAAATCTTGCGGCTGATTATACCTACCTGGAGAACCAAAATGATGGCAATTTTAGCATTTAATTTTTGTAATACAACTTTATCAGTATTCCTAATTTTGTAAATGAATGACAAAATATATTTTACAAGAACTGTTTCACACACATCTTATAAGAACTGTTTTACAAACATTTTACAAGAAAACGTTTTTCTTGTATTAGTCGCCATAGGAAATTTTCCGGGGTTATTCTAATAAATTATTATTCAAAATTAAACTTAAATCAAATACCTATGTGTTAATAAGCTAAATTTGCAAAGTTTTGCTTTTAGTAAGCAACTACAATTGTTCAAATATGGAGAGAATGCAAAAAACAATTTCCATAGCCTTGCAAAGAGGTTTGAGGAACTCACCAAACACATTTTAGTTCCCCCGGTATTATATCCTGTAAGTTTCTGTTTTTCAGAATTGCTAAGGCGTGTCATACTCTTGAAATATGTACCTACTGAAAAGATAATCAATCTAAGCTCAAGTTCATAAAAGTTATTGACTGTAAATCAAAAATTGCAAGTCTTATTAACATGTATTTTTTTCAAAAATTAAGATAGTGGAATGAATCAAAAGCCAAAATACTGAGAATTGATACGCCTTTGTAATGGAAAATTTAAGGGGAATCCATACCCCCCCCCCCCCGTTTTGCTTGCAAAACACGTAAAAGTTCTGAGGCCTTTTCTCAGCAATTAGTTCACATAATCGTAAAAGATATACACCAAATTAAAGATAAAAATATATAATTTTGCGTCTAGTGGTAGATTTTTGATAGTTCTGTTCGTTTTTGACAAATCTATTTCTGAATATGACATAAAATTGGCTGATTTTGCAATTTTTTACGAAGAACTCAGGTTAAAATTGAAAAAAGTACCACATAATAGGTCTAAGTTATACCTTCACCCAAAATTTGACGTAAAAATATCAATATCTTACATGCTTTTTCACTCAAAACTTTACTTCTTCGAGTACATGAATAAGTTATATTTTATCACGTAGCGTGGATACAACAACAACAAGTAATACATATACATTACCACAGCAAGTAATACACCTTTATCTATAATTTGATGTATAACATAAGAGAATTGATACAACATTAAGCTGACTATGGTATGGATACTTATTTTATAGGACGTACCAGCAGTACTGATTCCTCTTAAGAACCCGACTGATATTCCTAATTACTTTATACAGAGCCTCAAATTTAGGCCATCAAAACGTCAAGTTGATTCTCCCGGAGTAATAAGTAAGTTTTACGAATTTTAGTTCCTACAGTGAACGGCAAAAGTATGAATTATTTTTTTTAATTGTTATATTAAAATTCTACTTCAGTGCTATTATTTTTGACGTATGACGTAATCGCTGCATTTTTTTTAAACTGCAACTTGTTATTTTTAACTGATTCTGATTGATATTTAAAAAGTCTCGCTTTACATAAAAAAATATTCGAGATAACACTTGGTAATTCTGGTTTCTGAATGGAAGAGGAATCAGCGTTTACGAAAAATTTCTTTGCGCAAAATTCAAATCAGGTTTTCTATTACTATATCATGTTTTTTCGTCTGTTAGATTAATCTCACCATTTTGATGAAAAACAAATTATCCACCTTTTTAGGGTATGACAACAAACTAAATTAAACATTTTTGTTTTTAATGTTGTGTGCTAAACACCAAAACCAATGAAACTAAACATTTGTAACCAAAACATCCTTATGATACTTATAGTAATTAAGTTGAAATAGATGAAATTGAAATAATTTATAAAATAATTAAATTTACATAGCTTAAAGATGGCGGAGATATCATACCATTCATACCATCGCTTGCATTCTTTTTGAGACCCATATTGGATTGTTAAAATGTTACCTAAATTTTATGTTTGGCAAATGATTTTGACCAAACGTTCTGATAATATTGCTGTTTGCCGATAATATTTCAGCAATTCACATGATTCAGATGAAACGATATGTTCAATTGAAAAAAACGACATATCGACACGCGTTTCATAAAAATTAAAAACACTTTTTCCATTTATTTTCAGGAACGCACCAGCGATGCTTACTTTTTTTCTTAATTTGTTTACGACGCAACTTCAAAACTGGCACAAAGTGGGTTCTTGGTGCACAATAGACATATCTTACCATTATTTTAGACGCTCTAACCGATCTTTTCGTGCGCATCCATCCTTGTACAGCACATAAGCATAGAATATTTGGAATTGTTACTTCTAAACTCTCATGGAAACTATCACACATTATTCATACATTCATATCAAATTAGAACATTCTACAAAGTGACATCCTTGACTCTTAACACATTGCATTGTGAGGAGACCTGAGCACGGTACAAAAAAAGCTCATTACCTAGTTTAAACTCACCAAGAGAAAGCTAAAGAAACATATAACCGATTGTCCAAATCGACGTATTAGAGGAAATCCTGCAGGCCTAATTGAATATTTTATCATCCCGCTTTCATCTCACAATTTAACTGTTTATGTCATCGAGTCCGCTCTATCTCGAATCTCGACCTTTTCAATTTATAGTTGTTTCGTCCGAAATGATTAATGGCTTTTTATCTAACACCGGGACGCAGATAGTGATTAAGTGGCACAGGTAGAACATTCATTTGTTCGGTACGCTTACACAATTATACCCCAGCAATTTGTGTTATTCTAACTCTAATCTTGTCGTATAATTAGTCCATTACACCACTCCTAGCATCACTTTTGACTCAATATTCCTTATCGGTGGTATAAATGGGTTTTACCCAAAGCTAATTGTTATTTGTCTCTTAGGTAAATATATCTTTATATATCTAACATAATTAATCCCACTTCTGATGAAGCAATCCTTTATTGAAAACCTTTTGGATGAACGAAAAAAGCGTTGCTTATCTGTCTTATTGTACATCTCTGTCAATTGGCTACCTTCTGGATACCTGTTATAATATCCTGATCAATGAAACCGTTATCTATGTATTATTTTGCAAGAAAGAAATCGTCTTTTTTACTTTTTTAACTACCTGCTGTTTGGCATGCCACCTGGGTCTTCCTCTCTTCAATGAATTTGAAGGTGTGACATTAGTGCTACGTATTTGTAACGCAGTTATTTGGAAGCAACTTCTATTGTTGGATCATATTTGCCCTAATTCGGTCAACTGAGGGGTAGTATCATAAATTTGGACTGTCTGGTCAATCGAATGGTGAATGACGTTTGTCAGCGTTTTAAATATTCACATCTGACTGTGGGGTACAAAGAACTACAAAGAACGGGAGTTTAGAAAAGGGTGATAACTGATTATCATATTTAAGTAAAAAGTAAAGATTCTATTGTTGGGAATTAAGCGACATTGATGTCGACATTGTCTTCAGTTTAACTGATTACAAAAAAAGAACCGTTCAAAATACAAGATTATTTTATTATGTTGTTTTACTCTTTAAACCTCTTTGAAACTCTTTGAAACTCTTAAACGTCTTTGAAACTCTGTGAAACTTATTGACTTATTGCAACTGTTTGAACTTCTTCTAAAGTCTTGAAGTTAAACAAACACTTAAAAAGTCTTTGAAATCTTTTGGAACTAATTAGCCAGGATTTGACTGATATATTAATACTATTGACAGCTATATAACCTATGATTGACAGTAATTTCACAACATTAGCGTTTGCGTTTGGTAAATAGTATGATAAAGTCCTGTGCCTAGGCCATATCAGATTTTTTTTTGTTCAGAAAGAAATCTGTTGCAATACTGCTTTCTAACTGCTGTTCCACATTTTTCCAGCAAAACGTTTTTTTAGATAGCCATACTGAGTAGGTATAAAAAAATCTGATGTGGCCAGGCACATGATTTTATCATACTATATATAAAATTAATAGTTTAGCTGCATGAGATTCTATTTGATCGAGATCGGCTATGTCTGCATTAAAATAAAACTAGTAGAACTAGACAGATATTATGTATTATGATTAAAGCTGCGTTCGGATATTGTACACCGTTGACACCGGATACACCGTTCAAATGACACTTACGTGTTATTGGGTGTAAAAAGTGACGATGTACAATATCCGAACGCAGCTTATATTGACAGTAGGTGTTGTCAAAACATTAGCGTTTGACACTATCTACTGTCATTAGAATCATAATTTCTGATATATCCTGGCTACTAGTTTAAAGGCAGTACGACCGATCTCGATGAAATAGAATTTGCTCATGCAACTAAACTATTGATTGTACCAAAAAATGTCATAGTCATAAATTATTCAGAATTTCCTCATCTTTAATTTATTATTTAACTATTTCGAGGAAATTCCAGAAATGGCGGCTTATTTGCAAAATCTTTAAAAAAAGCTAAGACTAAACCTCCAGTTCCTTTGGACCCTTTTCGACAGAAAGCTTTTCAGCTTTATGTTTGGTTATGAAACTTCTAAATATGAAGTTTCGTCCTGATACCTTTAGTAGTTTCTCCGGAATCGTCGCCACAAAAAACAGGAGCACACACACATACATACACACACACACACACACACACACAGACATTTTTTTGTACCTTGGTCAAAAATGTTCAGGGGACCCAAAAAGACATATTTCCGCTAAAATCTCAAAAAAATTTTTTGGCACGATTACAATACTTTACATACTGCGTGTGATAAAGTAAAAATCCTAAAAAACGTAAAAAAAAGTCTTCTAGAAAAACCGCAGTAACTTTTTAAGAAATCGAAAAACTAATAAATCCGTCTGAAACTTTTTACTCAGAATGATATTTACTTTCGAGAAAAAGCATTAAACATTTTCATTTTAATTTATTTGTTTCTTAATTTGTTTATTGAATTTAATTTTTGTCTTAAATTAAATGACTTTTTGTTGTTGAAATGGGTGTTGATAATATTTTTCTTCTTTTGGTATGTTTTAAATTTATCTTTTTTTTTATATTTCAAATGGTTGTAAATTTTTAAGGAGTTGAAAAAGGAAATAGGTCCATATAAGAAATTTTACTCAGTATGATATTTCTTTATAAAAAAAAGTGCAAGCGAAAACCTGAACATTTAAGTGGAACAGTTGATTGAAAGTTATGAAGCATATTTGGTTGCATAATAAGAAAAAATCTGTGTATGGTACCCAATATATTTCTTGGAAATTAGTGACTTCAAAACGGTTTCAAAGTAAACCTTAAACTTATACGATTACATGAACTTGTGTCTTGACATTTGTTCTTGAAGTGCAAACAAATATATTTACGTATATCTTGGTCAACAAATAGTTGACTTATGTGTGAATGAAACAAATGTATAGGATACAAACGGATGTACAGATCGAACAATAGATACCTAATGCGAGAGGCAGAATTGATTGAAATGTAGTTGGCGGCTTAATAAATACGCTTTCCAACACATTGTGGCATTGTCTTGCAAAATAATTTGTTGTGTTAAATCAAGCAAGCCACAAACAACACAAACGTTCCGAGAAACTTGAATAACTAACTAGACACTGAACAGCTGTAACCACTAAACCGTTGTAAAAGCCAATATTTCCAATTCAAACTTGTCAGAGTGATAAGTTATTGCCGCATTAGAAAACGACAATAAGTAATTGTCTCTTTGCTTTCGTCCGCAGTGGACATGTGGACGGGAAGGACCTTCCAACTCCCTATAGTCTTTCTTTATCCTTAATCCAGGGTCACCCCCAAAAACACTCTCACCCTCTCTGAAACCACGTCACGCCGACAGGCTGACAAATTGAGAATATGAACACACAGAACAGAATATGAACTTGCGAAAAGCTTACATGGATTCAGTTTTAACAAACCCACACAAAACTATGAATAATTAATTTTGCTGATATGCTGTAAGCAGCCGATTGGAAAGTAGAGAAGTCACAAGTCACAGCGGGACAGGTGTGAGATAGTTATGATGTGAAAATTTATGCAATTATAAATTGTAAATTGAATACCCTTGACAGGCCATCACTTGACAGCTGCTGATTTATTAAACGAATCGGCGGGCTAATTGACTTAATGTCTCGTTGTATTTGGGAGATATGTTTTTTTTAACGGAGTTTTTATTAAAATTTATGAGCGCCTTTCTGTTTACTTATAACTGGGTCTTCTTAAGGATAAAATACTGCATTAACGAAAATTACTGTAAATGCATGTACAGGTGTGTCAAAGTCATAAGTTTCATGGATCATGAAACATTCATGGCACCGAATATTCAATGGACGTTTTTACTATCAACACCAAGAATTAGTTAGTCTGGCAAGAATTTTTTCGCTAAATTTTGATTAAACATTTGAATAAATAAACACCAGTGCTACACCCAATGCCCAACAAATCTCAACAGAGTCTTCAAGAGAAATCTTGGCAGTTTGACCACAAATATTGTTGAAGCATCGACAGCGATGCTGCACACTCTTCCAAAACAAAACAAGATACGACAAAACTATTCCGTTCACAAAATACCTTGAGTAAACAATATTTCCTAATTTTTCAGTTGTATTTTTCTCGAACATATGTCAAATAAAAAGGGTCGATAACATCTTAATGAAAAGACGTGAGACATTAACAGAGCATTAAGAAGATAGAAAATCGACCGGGCTTTTTAAAATAAATGAGAGCGTAAATTTAATGAATTTATTTCACTATTTTGCCGCTCACGGCATTTCGTACGCTAATTACAAATTCAGTTCTGTTTTTCGAAGTTTTTTCATAAATGACACAATTTCTGTTATATTGAAACCATTTTTTGTTTTGTATTTTGATTTTGAGACTACTTCTGTTACTAATTTAAGCCCAAAAAGATATAAATAAGAATATTCATAAAAAGACAATTGTTACCCTTTTACCCCTTCTTTTTTGCAGTGATGGGGTTGTAAACGAAACAAACGCTTCTATATATTGTTTTCGATAATGAGACAACGTTCTATGCTGACCAATTATCTAAAAATATTTTTTTCTCAAAAGTTTCTAATAAAACTTTTTGATTTTTAGTTTTTTCTTCAAAAATCAATGGAACGTGAGATTTTTAACCATGTTTTTTATGTTCATCATTTCACTTTTCTTTTCTGATTCCAATTATGTGAAACCACGATGATTTGTTGTAGATTTTTGGGACAGATGTGCCTAGATTTAAGTTTGACTTGTTGATGGAATAAATTTTAATATTTATTTTGTTCTTTTGTTTGTTTCTTGATTTCTTTTATATCTTCCCGTGGCTTCGTAAATTTTTTAGGAAGGGTAACTATATAAATTTACTGTGTTTTTCTTTAAACCAGAAAATAGATATTACAAGGCCAGATAATACTGCAAACAAACTGGCATAATATTGTTGTTCAAAAAAGAAGCAACCCGGAGATTTCAATCCAAGTAGACAGAAAAAAAATCATAAATATTAAAGTAGATGAGTTTATACTGGTAGGTCAATGGTTCAGATTTGAACAATTAAATTGATTCGACGTTTTTTATTCTTTAAATCTATCCTTTATTCTCTAAATCTTGATCATCTGAAGCACATTTTTGAAAAGATTAATAAATTTACACAAAGATATCTTAAAGAATAGCTGAATATACTGACAACATTGAAGACAGAAACCAGGAAAAAAACAGCAAAAGTCAAAAAGTTGCAGTAAAATTGCAGGTTAGTAATAAATGTAACACCCGGTATTGGACGTAACTAAAGTAATGGTGTTACAGTACTACGATAGATAGAAACTTTATCTCAAAATTACAACAATTTCCTTCTGGTATGTCAATTAAAACACACGTGACAATAACCCTATAAAACTATAAGATTTTAGAAAAAGAATTTCCTTTTTCTTAGCTATACACACCACCAAGTGCGTAAGACAGCAATTAACATTCTGACCGTAATTGCCACAATCGAGTCGTCAGAGCCCACCTTAATAAAACGATCCTGAATGGTACATAGACCATAGCCAATGTAACAATTTTTCATACCATCACATTTACACACCACAGACAATAGATCACGAATTCCATGGCGTGCGGACTGCCCACAACTACCATTACTAGATCACGGCAACAATGGTAACATGCATGTGACCTGTACGTACGGTTGAGCAAAAGGAGTCGATATGTTGCGATGGAACGTTCGTCCGTACGTCTGTCCATAGGGAGCCCAGCAGTAGTGACACGGCTGGGTAGAGCATTCTTCTCGGAATACCCGTAGCGGACCCCCTATGGGAGGAAGGAAGTGCCCCCCTGCAGTCGGCAGCCCCCAGCGTCCACCTACGGCTGCAGCTCGCCACGCCGCCGCGAGGACTCTCTCTAAAATAAGCCATAAAATATCAAAAATGACAATTCGTGCCGGCCGCGGCTGCTAGGTTCAAATTAAGATTTAGACCTTTGGTTGTGATGTATATACAACCGTGCAAGGACTTCGGAATATCAGAACCGTATTTAGGATAATTTCCCCGATTAGCGCTTAATAAAATAACATTGGCGACAAAGTTGGAAGCTTCGTGTTTTTCTTATCCTCCATCTTCAATCTTCACTCTTGAATCATTCATCTTCCGTCTTCCATCTTCCGTCTTCTGTCTTTCGTCTTCCGTCTTCCGTCTTCAATCTTCACTCTTGAATCTTTCATCTTCCGTCTTCCGTCTTCCGTCTTCCGTCTTCCGTCTTCCGTCTTCCGTCTTCCGTCTTCCGTCTTCCGTCTTCCGTCTTCCGTCTTCCGTCTTCCGTCTTCCGTCTTCCGTCGTCCGTCTTCCGTCTTCAATCTTCACTCTTGAATCTTTCATCTTTCATCTTTCATCTTCCGTCTTCCGTCTTCCGTCTTCCGTCTTCCGTCTTCCGTCTTCCGTCTTCCGTCTTCCGTCTTCCGTCTTCCGTCTTCCGTCTTCCGTCTTCCGTCTTCCGTCTTCCGTCTTCCGTCTTCCGTCTTCCGTCTTCCGTCTTCCGTCTTCCGTCTTCCGTCTTCCGTCTTCCGTCTTCCGTCTTCCGTCTTCCGTCTTCCGTCTTCCGTCTTCCGTCTTCCGTCTTCCGTCTTCCGTCTTCCGTCTTCCGTCTTCCGTCTTCCGTCTTCCGTCTTCCGTCTTCCGTCTTCCGTCTTCCGTCTTCCGTCTTCCGTCTTCCGTCTTCCGTCTTCCGTCTTCCGTCTTCCGTCTTCCGTCTTCCGTCTTCCGTCTTCCGTCTTCCGTCTTCCGTCTTCCGTCTTCCGTCTTCCGTCTTCCGTCTTCCGTCTTCCGTCTTTCGTCTTCCGTCTTCCGTCTTTCGTCTTTCGTCTTCCGTCTTCCGTCTTCCATCTTCCATCTTCCATCTACCGTCTACCATCTTCTATCTTCCATCTTCCATCTTCCGTAGTCCATTTTCCATACACCATCTTCCATCTTGCATCTTCGCTCTTCTTCTTCTTCTTCTCATCAGTCGTCTTAATCTATTGCTTTCACTAAAAATTGGAACCCTTTGTCTTTATTTCCCCTTCTTCTCAAATGACTTGGAAGTTGAAACTCGCACCTACAAAAAGAGCAAATCAGTTTCATAATCCAATTTTAAACATAAAGGCGTCTTTATAGTGAGGTTAAGTTTAAGTCAATATTTTCTCACTTTATTTCTGTTCATATTTTTGTAGGATTTGCTCAAATATTGAACTTAATGGATACAAGTGGTCAAAAGAAGGGTTGTCAAAATCTCAGAGATCTTCTGGGTATTTTGTAAAATACTTAAACCGTAAAACGTTCCGATCGACAGTAGCAGCGGTAGTTCCATTATTCGAATTAATTGAACACAAACATTCTATTATAATTGTCTCTCTGCTATCTTTCTTTACAGGGGGTCGGAACTAATAATTTAGTTGACCACGCGATTCCATACAACCGAAAATATGGTCATTTCAGTAGCAAAGTTTCAAACACAACAAACCAAAATTTACTTAAAGTCAGCAGTATCCACTTGATAACAACACTTTTAACAACGACTTTTACTAAAGATGATATCTGCCTGTATTTTGAAACGAGAAAACTTTAAAATCGAGTTTAAACCTAACTTCAACCTGAAGTAAAAGCCAGTTTAGCCAGTCTTATTATGACAGTTAGATCATTTAAATGGTGAAAATAGACTCTTACAATTAGGACATGCTATCATGGCACACGTGACGTATTATTAGTTGCATTACTTTGGCAGATGGCCAAAGATGGCCAAACCATGGTTTTACTCCTTGATTACCTTCTGGGTAACACTCAAAATCCAGATTTTCAACAAATTCCAAAATATAAAGACCAATGACATGTTTAAAATTTTGCGTCAGAACACTAAAGAGTTAAGTTTATTCCGAGTTCAACATACCATTATGACAACTATTACTAACTTTGATCAAAATGTGGACCTAAAGAAATAGTAGACCTATCAAGCTTCTCATATAGGTACCTAGCATATTTCTCAATCGACTAAAATAAACAAGCATCATACCAATAAAACACAATAACAAAATTAATGATGGATACACATCTCGTTGAAGTTACTATAAATATTGCCGTGACAGTTATCCGAATTCGTAAAGTACGTTCCTGCATGCCTTTATAGTATCCAACCTGTAAACGCCGCAGGTTATCAATTGTGTCCAGTGGACATGGCTGGAGGCTGGAGCCCTGTTTGTGGTACGCAGCCCATATATACAAGTAAAGTTCGGCCAATAATAATTATTTCCTCTTGTTTACGATCACGCTGACTGATCCTCAAAAGCTGGCTGGCGGTCGCCACAACACGGCGCTAACAAACGTTCAACATTTGAATATGAATAAGCCATCAGTGCGACCAATTTATTGGATGTTAATGTTCGTTTGGGTACACGGACGACACGCCATTCGATTCTATAAGACGCTACATAAAAACCAATAAAATAAACACTTTGTACGTGCCTCGTACCACCTGCTTACCTTTTTTTCCGATCGTCTGTTCGTCGTAACGAACGACGACTGACTTCTTCGTGTTTGTACCTCATTTCCATGTTTTATTTATATTTTCAAATGTTCCTTTCAAAGGGCCATACTTTCGTTTGAACTGGTATAAACTAGGCAAAGTATTCTGTCTAATTTATACAAATATATCTTCACGAAAGCTGTTTAAAATTAGGTAGTATCCCAATTAAAAATGCATATAATGAAATTAACGTACTCATGTTACAGATAAATTATTTATATTGGATAATACACCATTTTGGTATCTGTGTCTCCTTTCATTATAGTACAATGAAAATTGTAACCATGTCCATAAATTAATTTAAAAATTAAGTTAAATTTGGCGGAAATAATTCCATGTTATGAGGTTTCAATTTTGATTTGTAAAATGTTAGTTAAAGCAGTAGGTAGTCGATAGTGGAAGTCCAATTTCTCTATTGAAATGGCACTCCCAAAATTAATACAGGTAACAACTGATTATCAGAATCAATTCAAAGGTATTACCCAGAGTAAAATTAATATTTTAAGTCAAAAAAGAAACAATTTTGGTGGAAGGTTGTTCGGTGGATTTAACTTTTTATATTGTTCTTGCAAGAACAATGAGTTGTGTAGAAGTGGAAATTAAATTTGACAAAGGAGAAATCATAGTTAAACCTGCGGCTAAAAGGATCATGATGAAAATATTGACGAGATATTATAGATTGAAGTACCTGCTGATACCAGAGGAACCTGGAACTCTGGAACTGTTAACCAGAGGAATCATTAGGCCAAGCTATTCAGTATTGTAGTCACGTTGTAATGGTAAAAAACAAAACTGGTGACTATCGAATGGCAATTGACTATCGAAAACTTAACAAAATTACCTTAAGAGATCATTTTCATATACCACGTATAGATGAGCAAATTGATAACTTAGGAAATAAATCATATTTTACAAAATTGGACTTAAAAGACGCATGTTACCACATAAAATTAAAGGAGAACACTATTCCATTTACATCATTTATCACTTATATGGGACATTATGACTATGTAAGAATGCCTTTAGGATTATCAAATGAATCGTAATTTTTATGCGTTTTATTCGCCCAGTTTTTCAGAGTTTACTTGAGCAGAATAAGCTAATGATATATTTGGATGATCTTTTGATAGCAACTGAAACGATTGATGAAAATTTAGAAATTTTGACAGAAGTATTGCGAGTTTCAATCATGAATAGGTTAGAATTAAAGTTTACAAAATGCACGTTTTTTCCAACCAAATTACTTATTTAGGATATGAGATTGACAAACAGGGAATAAGACCATCAGCGGAGAATGTAACAGCTGTTATAGATTAACATGTCCAAGAAATTTCAAGGAGTTGCAAAGTTTTCAAGGGCTAATTTCTTGTTTTCGAAAATTTATTGACCATTTTTCGGTTATTGCTAAACCATTATATGATTTAGCAAATTTGAAAATTGATTTTTGTTGGGGATAGAATATGAATCATTCGGAAGTCTTCAGAACCAGTACTTTCTATTTATTCTCAAAATGCTGAAACTGAATTGCATTGTGATGCTAGTTTACACGGATTTGGTTAATTAAGTTGGGAGTTTTATTTTAGTTTTAAGTTAGTTCTTGTTAAATTGTAACATTTTAATGCTGATTGAGGCAATCAGTATGTCAGGAAGACGGAGCTGTAGTATGAAATAATATAATAGAATTGGCCTGGGATATTATTTGCTAAGGAAATTATTGTTGCTTTAGCTCATTAATTTTTAGCTCATTTAGCTCATTGCTTTTGCTCATTAAATTATGTTGCTATTGATTTTGATGTTGATAAAAAATGATATTAATTATCATTGACTGATATATTTGTGTATTGGAATCCTTTGGAATATGCGTACAATAAAAATAGTTAAACCTCAAGAAGTTGTTTGATTGCTGTCCTGACCATCACTACAAAATCAAAGATGAAAAGAACACGTTAAAAAGAAGAGTGCATTGCTCGGCGTCAGAAAATTACAGGAAATGTTCATCCTAACTTTTACATTTTCCTGACCATGGGCAGAAGATATTGTGAAACATGATTTGTAGATGCGATGAGCAATATAGTGTATGTGATATTACGTTGCTTCCTATTGGTCCACACTATAAAAGGCATCATCCTTGTCCCTGAAATCGATAGAGTCATTTTAGTGACATCATATTTTATGATAAAACAGCAATATACATGTATTGCAAACTAAAATGGTAGTTTGTACACAGTATATTTTATGCTTTTAAGCTTTCTCAAACTGTGGCTATTCATTAATTTTCATAATGAGACAACCGCTTTGCAGATATCTTTAAATCTTAGCAAAATATTTCGAAATAGTGGTGAGTATCAAGTTACTGATTCTCATTTTGATTTCATAACCCCGTATCCTCCCGACCGTCACAATAGTAACAAAGTTATAAATGCATTTGTGCCAGATAGCTATTCGAGTCAAGTTACATATTCTTCCACGCTCTTTTGAATAGTCCAAACAAAACCTCCCAGATTCAAATAAATCTAATGTTCGTTTGACAAGGCCCTTTGAACTAGTTATTTTCCGAGTATTAAGCCATTAGCTGATGTGGCCCACATTGACAAAAGCGGAGATAACTTCGGTGGTCATCGGACCACACAAATACTACTTTTTTCGATGGCAAATTGTTGTGTAACAGTGGGGCTGCCACGAAGGGTCAGTCCAGTGTCGAAAGTGAGCTGTGAGGCCATCCGAGGACCACATCGCCCTTATATATTTACAAATTGCTCGATACCCTTGTCAGCCTATTGTAGCTACAAGCAATTCCGTGAAGGGAATTGGCATATGCGTCATTATGTCAAAATGTTTTCATTCTGGGTCAACTATCGTGGGAGGTATCTGCCTGGATGTATTATGTGTCGCGATCTGGATGTATTCGTAATGGGTAACATCTTATTATATGCGAACAAACGGCCAACAGACAATCGTGTACCCCATCGATCTTCTGACAATCGTATGATTAGAAAATGTAATTGTCGAGCCATATGTTCGAAATTGTTGTATTTTGAAGTTTATTATATGGTGCAGATGGTTAGGTATACACGAGAATAATTCACAAAATTTTTTTTGTTTGTGATTTCTGTATTGTCTGAGGCTCCGATAGATTTCTAAAATTTTAATTATATTGTTATTAGTCGGAAAGCGAGTGAATCATGGAATATAGCCCAGGCAATTTCATTTTAAGAAGGATCTTATATATTTATTAGCAACCTGCTTTTTTGCGGAAATCCATAAAAAGCAAGGCTTTTTAAAGAACAATATGGAAAACCGCCAACTTTCCATTACATTTTTATTTTTTTTTTACTTTTCCTTTATGCCCGATTGTATTTCCAAAACCGATAACTAGATAATATAAAACTGATTAGTATAACCATACAATTTTACATTTGACATGCCATATCCCCATGTTGTGTCCTGAAACAGGATAGTATAAATTATAATAATTCACATACAATATGGAGTTTATGGCAGTGGTAAAACTTGGAAAAGAAAATTAGAAAAACTAGTAAAAATTACATCCTAAGTCCGGAGTTGAACCTACTGCCGGGCATTGCTCGATCACTAAACTATCCTAGCCTGTGACAGGGACAGTCTGTAATTTCTCATAGATTTTTAAATTTACTTTTCACATGGTTTCTCTTTCGCTATAAATTTGACGTATATGACACAGTATGTCCCTGGATCGAGTTATAAAGGAGAAGAAAATGTTTGTTGCTGGCTTTTCTAACATATCTCCATTTAGATAATGCGTCCGGATATGTTCAAAGTTCTAAATTGCGCGAAATTAGTGTTAGAGTATATAACTATAGAATTTATTTAATATTTACCATTTTTATATACAAAATTGGACTATTTTCAATTTTTCTTGTTCAAATTAAGATATGTAACCATAGAAACAAAATTCTTTTTATGAAATATGTGGAAGTAACCATATGGTAACCATATAAGTGACATCTTATGCCAGTGACGTTTATTGTCATGAACCTATTATACTAGCTATTGGTTTGAGAAGTCCTTTCATGCGATGTTAGCCGTGAAGGAGAGAACTTATTTGATACAGTGTTATGGTACTGGTACACCATATTTTTCTGACGTTTTAGAAGAAGTCCAGCTAAAATATCCGGATACTAGAATATCTCACGTAGGGGCTCGCAAACTAAAAAACAAATTTTTGTAAATGGGTTGTTTTGCATTAACCATAAAGAAGCAGAAAAAGAAACTGAATGAGGAAGATGCTGTGTCTCTAATAACATTACATTCCGTTCCATAAATTCCAAAATTATCCCTTCGAAGAAGAATTGAGATTAGTAAATCGCAAATCTCCAGATTTTATAAAGAAAATAAATTAAACCATTTAGACCACGACTGAGATAGAGTTTGGAAGCCGGCGATGATGCCGTTTGGATTTCTGTATTGAAATTGGTAACGAAATGTTAAATAACCGACATTTTAATAACATTTTCATCAAATTTTTCTTTTTCAAAAAAAATTTATCTTTCATTGTTTCTTTCGTTAATCAACAAAAATATTTGGATGTTTCAAAATTGTTTTATTTTACAACTTGAGGAATTCCCCTTAAATTCTACACGGTCAATCAATACTTTCAGCATGTCGGTTGTCCAGCTCACCATGCACACATCGTGAATGAATAGTTATATTTACAATTTCCTCAAAAATGGATTAGACGAAATGACCCTATTTTCTGGCCAGCACGTAGGTAGTCCTCATCTGAAAATTATGTATTATTATGTTTGCGGACCATTGAAACAAGTTGTATAGAATAACCCATAACAAGACGATGCAGAACAATTATAACTAAGAATGCTGAATGCTATGGAATTTCTACCGCTCGCGGAAATTTTTATAAAGAATGTAGAACTCGTCTACTAATGTGTGCCATATTCAGAGAAAAATTTCACGCGATTTAAAAATATGAACATAGCCGACGCATTATTTCAATGTAGATATCTTAGAAAAATCAGTAATAAAAATTTTACCTGGGGGAAGTTAGCCATAAAAGTTACCCATAAAGCTTTTTTTCAACCGATTTCAATGAACGATACATGTTTGGAAAGCCCACAATGTGCTGAGTCTACAGTAGTTACGGCAACCGGATCAAATCATAATTACTACCTCAAAAATTGAAAAGAAAGGAATTATATCAATAGTTGCTACAGACGTTTGACGTAAAACAAATTGAGTTTCAACATGAAACAAAATTGACAATATGTAACCGCTGTTCCGCTTAGATGCACATACATCAGAAAACACGTTCAAAGTTTGTTAATTTTTGTACATTACTAATTAGCGTAATTTGAGTTGCCATAACTACCGTAGGTAGGGCTGACCTTCCTCTATCGTTTGATGTATATATTGTCACCATCGGGTGAAAAGAAATGACTTATGCAACTAGTTTTATGCAGCGCTGTTCCGCTTAGTCGCACATACGACGCTAAAAACGTTCAAAGTTTGTTAATTTTTTACATCACTAATTAACCTAATGTAGAGTTGCCATAACTATCATAGGTAGTGGTGGGCTTCTTCTATCGTTTGATGTGCATATTGTCATGATCGGGTGAAAAGAAATGACTTATGCAACTTCCTTTTTGAAGCGCTGTTCCGCTTAGTCGCACATACAACGCTAAAAACGTTCAAAGTTTGTTAATTTTTTACATCACTAATTAACCTAATGTAGAGTTGCCATAACTATCATAGGTAGTGGTGGGCTTCTTCTATCGTTTGATGTGCATATTGTCATGATCGGGTGAAAAGAAATGACTTATGCAACTTGCTTTTTGAAGCGCTGTTCAGCTTAGGCGCGCATCCGATTGTAAAAACGTTTATAGTTCGTTAATTTTTTTCCGTCACTAATTAGCATAATTTTACGTTGCCATAACTATGGAACTTAAAGCGACGTCTGGGCTTTCGATTGTTGCAACTGCTGATATAATTAGTCAAGTATTTGCGACGTTATGAGGTTTGACAAATGGGCATATTTATGATAAATATGACTTTTTTTCAATTTTAGTGGTAGTAATTATGATTTGATCCTGTTGCCATAACTACTGTAGAGTCAGCACTTTGTAAGCCATCCAAAAATGTAACTTTTATGGGCAACTTCCCGCCGGTAAATTTTTCGCTTTCTAGACAGATTTCCAAATTTCCAAACTAAAAACAAACTAAAAAATAAAAAAAAACGAGAGATTTATGTTTTCCTTTTCACCCTTTTCACCTTTTTGGGGATAAATCACCCACAAACACTAAGATAACTAAAGCGCACGGTACAATACGCAAGACAAATTATACAACGAGAAACGACAGTCGAAATTTCGAACGGCCATTGTTCGTTCAGAATGCTCCCGTGCCGCGCTTATATTGAAGACGCTACCGAAAAGCTACGTGGCGTATCGTGACAAAATGCTATAAACACTTCGGAGCTGTCAGCCGGTAGTTGCCGAGCTGTTCAAACCGTATAACCGCACAAACAACGAAACAAAGCGACCAAAACGAATCAGTTTTCATTCAGATACAAGCGCCTCTCAGCAAGCAAATCGTTCCGCATCAATGACTTTGTTATACGGGCTAAGAAGGTCTACACCAGATAATGCTCTCGTATCTGTGAAGTTGTCGTCCATTTTGGTTTGATATTGCGCGTCGATTTCATTTGTTAATGAGGATGATACAATCTCGCGTCGGAACTGGTTATCTGTGATGCTGATAGAGTGCGCTGTAATCTGAGATGATGGTCTTCCTCCATTCCCATGTCCGAGAGATGGTTTTTCTTTCTAATTGAGCACGGCTTGAGCGAGTTGTGAAATTGACATGAGGCAGTGATTAATTTAGATCTATTTGATGGAGATAATTGGATTGCTAATTAATTTATTGAGGGATTAGCTGCTGTAATTAGTTCATCGTGTGAAATTGCGGTTATAACAGTTATTAGCAGTGGTTTTTCGAAGTGTAAGTTCAAGTATGTACTCACTTATTTGACCATAGAATTACTATAAGAAGTAATCCTGATCATATTTCGCTAGATTTCAAATTAAACAGGTGACTAAAGTCCCAGAAAATAAAGTTTTCTCAACAACAATCGGAGAAGCAATTAGCAACAGTCAAAGTTGCTTCCTTAGGATTTGTTTCGATTATAAAATTATATAAATATATTAAATAAATGTATAATATATAAATTACTATAAATCCAAATCTGAACTAAAGTGTCATGTTCGTAATTGTTTGTATAAAACAATTGTTTTCTCGGGTCCGACGGCACATTTCTACCTGTATATATTCGCATGTCCCTTAGTGAACTAACCCCGAAAGATCTATTTTTTTATGAATTACAGTTTTCTCACAATATTTGTAGGTACTTACATTATCTTCTACCTTATTTCCTTGATTTTGTGCATTAAAAAAAATAAATGTGCAATAAAGTTATAATAAATGTACATCAGAATAAATATTTGTGCATTTATATATTCAAATGTTGCCTTCATAATATATTTGCACACTTAAATAAATAAATGTGCAATACAATCGAGTCGGCGAGTTCGAAAACAGTACAAGTCCAAAATTGGCCATTTTGAACTGAAATAGCCAAAATGTTCACTATGATTTATTCTATGGAATAGACCTAAAGAGAATGCTTGGGCGAAATAAACAAGTCCAGAACAGTGCTTTTTTGCTCGCTCATGCAACGCGTTTCTACTCAGTTTCTACTGACATCAGTCGTAAACATTCGCTAACTTCGTAATTTACATTCAAATTGTTGTTGAGGTACGCCGAAGTAATCAATACGAATATCAATACCAAAACGATAAATAATATTAAAAAAGTCCACAAGTATGTAACTGGGGAAAATTTAGAATTTTACTACCACGTGACTTCCGGACCGACTACCGTAGAAGAAGAAATTTAATACTTATGTATATAATCATCAAACTCATCATACTCTATCATATCGCCATATTTGTATAGGGTTAGTCTAAATTACCGGAACACCTAAATAATTTTCTAACTGTAAACAATTTCAAGTAAATTTTTCAAATTTTTCAATATTTTTCAAGTAAAAGTTGTTTTGTTTTAAACTATCTATCGTTTAAATATATTTTTATTATACAGGATGTTCATTTTATTCTGGATATCTCGTAACCTTCCCTTTTTCAAATAGAACATCCTGTATAACGTTACATTTTTTAATTCTAATTGTTTATTCTGGAAATTTGGTAACATATTTTTTAATTCTAGGATTAATTCTTTTATAGAAATATTTTTTTTAATACAATACTGTCATTTTTTAGTTACATGCAATTAATCAAAATTCCTGGACTTCAAATTAAGAATATTTTCCCACATACATACACATTTATTTAATTTGCCAGCTTGAATATTTAATTTATTATGCTATTTCATAGTTTAGTTATTCTTTCTTGATTTTTTCATTTTTTTATCCGTTAATGATCGGTTAATTGCTCATAACTCAAAGATGATGCATTTTATAAAGAAAAATGATTCTTACAAACGCTTAGAATTAAATTTTTCTTAAATATACAGGGTGTTCTATTAGAAAAAGAAATGTTTACCAAATTTTCAGAATAAAATGAACATCCCTATATTGAAAATATAGCTTGTTTAAAATCATGTATAATCCGCCATTTTGAATTTATTTTAAAAATCTGACATGACATTTTTAATTATCAATCTTCAAATATTACGGGAAATAAGTTTAATACAAATCCTACATCATATATACCTACATCACAATAAAAACATTATTTAAATGCTTTAAATAAACAAGTATTGTTAAAAATATAAGCTGTCTTTCCGTCGAGTTCAAAGACAGTACATGTCCATGATGATTGTTTTAATCATAGCTCTGCTTTTAATCAAATATAAATAAAATATGTGGTACATTTAATTCTCTGTGAACTACTTTATATTTTGTCTATTGGCACAAAATAGCTAACTGCTATACTTTTCAAGATATTGAACCAATAAAATTATTTTGTTAATTTTCTCAGAACTCACTTTTTGGACTTGTAGTGTTTGCGAACCGACCGATTCATTTGATAAATCAACAAATAGTTTTTTGTTTGCAAATCTTCATTTAAAAATTCTTTGGGTATCCCGTTTTGTAAAGTTAATAGCATCGTTAGATCTGGTGTCTATTTAGATAATATAATCCTTAATTTAAAAAAAAAAAACAAAGAATTTTAGTCCAACAACAGTACTAGAAGTATTAGAATTTTCAATTTAATTCGTACAGAAATAAAAAAAATGTTAAGTTGTTTTAATACCCAGTATATATTCGTCTAAGCAAATTAAACTGAGAATTATATTTTATAAATAAATCAACGCTTAAAAATTCCTAGAGTATAAAAATGTTATTTCGATTCGAAACATGTGCGATATGTGCAAAGACAAAACACGTTTCAAATTCTCGAAGCGGACCGGTCGGCTGGACAAAAACGTGTTCTATTATGGCTGTAAAATAACTACGCCGAATGTTGCTCGAATATTTCACGAAAACATACTCATACCGTGAATGCTCCACAGAAAAATGCATTTTTGTTGTCGAAAGAAATTGTTTTCGAGGCATAGTACGAGATGTCTTTTTATATTTCAATTTCGACAAGGAATTAATATCCTTGTAGGTACGAAGTATGCACATGTTTGTTTTAGATGCATTACTAACGCGTTTCGAAAAATATAATAATATGAAATGAATAAGGAATTTATTGTTGACGCCAAAAACACTACACATACCTACATCACAATAAAACTATTATTTAAATGCTTTAAATAAACAAATATTGTTAAAAATGTACGCTGTTTTTCCGTCGAGTTCAAAAACAGTACATGTCCATGATGATTGTTTTAATCATAGCCCTGCTTTTAATGCAAATATAAATAAAATATGTAATACATTTAATTCTCTGTGAACCACTTTATATTTTTATATTTTGTCTGTTGGCACAAAATAGCTAACTGCTATACTTTTCAAGATATTGCACTGACAAAATAATTTTGTTGATTTTCCTGGAACTCACTTTTTGGACTTGTAGTGTTTTCGAACCGACCGATTCAATCGTTACCTCTATAAAAATACAATGAGCAGCTTAAAAAAATACTTTGAATAAAATGTATTTCCAATGGTTTAAATAACTCAGCATTTGAAAATATTATAAGCGCATTCAATAATTTAAATTGTACCATGCGAAAAATATAATTGGCCCTACAAAGAATATAATGTGCATTAAGTTCTGCGACCTGTTGCGCACATATAGTAAGCGCGTAAAAAGTTATCGAAAAAAGTGAGGTAAAAATGTTACAAATTTATACCACCTAAACCCATTGTCCTAGAAACCTCAAAATGGCTTCATAGGAAACCTTAAATTCTATCCTTAATTCTAAAAGTTTGGTCATAAATGTTGAAACATTTATTTTTTAAGTAATGTTAGGATGCCTCCGGAAGAAATATAAAAAAGCGCAAGAATCTGACTTGATATGCAACTTTCAAGCTCAGATTCGTATTCAGCGCAAATAAATCAATTGAAAGCGCCTTTGCGCATTCCATAAACAAATAAGTTAATACTACCCTAATTTTTAACTGCCTTTTTCTCAAAAATTATCTTTAAAACAAGTAACAGATCAATCAATATTAGTGCACAAAATATGGGGTTTCCATTAAAAGGTGTCGATGACGTCATTCGTCGAAAACAATTGAAATTTTATTTAATATAATATGTAGGGTGAGCTATTTGAATTAAGTAATAAGGTTGTATATTATTGAAAGTACGCGCTATCATTAACATACGAATCGTTAAAATCAGATCATTTGACGCGCAGTGCTCAATGGTGCTCAATATTTATTATTTTAATACACAAGTTTTTTTTTTATTTTAGGGCTCAATATGAATAAAATATTGCTCATTACTACATTTTTCATGTGACATATTCATATTTATTGAATGCTCAATATGTATTATTTTAATGCACAAGTTATCCATTCTAGGGCTCAATACGTAATTTTTTATGTATCATAGATACATTTATTTAATGCACAATATTTAATAATTTAATACTTAAAGTATTTATTTTAATGCACATATCCATTTAAATAATGCATTCTTAAATCGCATCCATAAACCCGATTTTAATTAAAGAATTTGCAAACGAAACAAACGTTTTATTTTATTCAAAAAAAGAAAAGTACTCTACCAGGAGATCATATGACATATTATTATTTATGTAGAGTTTTCCTGGTTTTCTTCCGGAAAAACAATTATCAGATGGAAAATATCGGGAGTGTTCATATGGATTTATTTGCTTTTTATTTTCAATTCATTAGAAAGTCACATGCGTTTGGTTTGAAATATTATTAACTCTAACTTCTTAAGGCAGTGAAAAAAAGAATAAGTAAAAAAATCAATAAAAAGTTTTATATGGATTTATTTCTTTCTTTGTTTATTAGTTTTAATGTTATTATTCTAATTGTGTCACTTACATGTATTTATTTTTCTTAATCAGAATGACATTTACCGCCTATTTTTGTATTCACCCGTATATTTATTGAAAGTTTCAGTACAAAAAATTTTCCTCAGAAAAACACAATAAGTAAGACTTACACACAATATAACGAGCAAACACACAGCAAAGTATATTCTCAAAACGTGAGAAAATTATTTACTTGCTGTTATTGCTTTAGATGAAAGTTAATATTTACTTGGTTTGAAACAATTTCTTTCATTTAAGAATTCCTTGTTCTCACAATTCAAGAATATCCCAATCTCAGAGTTATTAGTTTCGGTTAAGTATATAATTTTCAAACCAAGTAGTTTAAATTCTCAATTCAAGAAGTTGATCAATATCTTGAATCAAGTAAGCCATTGCTTGCAACCCGCTCGCGCATTTACACTTAAACGTGCACGAACGTTGCCGAGATTTAAGATTTTTCGCATCGGCCTTTGCCTTCAGTTAGTTGGGGTCTGCTATGGCGTCGTGTTCGCTGACTACCGAGTATTGTCCGGGAAGAGTTCAATATGTTAGTACTAATTTTGTAGGTACTGTACGTTATAACTACGCGATCTATAATATTATGAAAGTATATAGTTTTAATTTTGCGTGAATAGCCTACAATACTTATGTTCAACGTATTTGCGACGCAGTTCGTAGTTGTGACTTGGGACGCACACGGTACGTAAATTTTGCCTAGACATATAGTGGTCACCAAATCAACATACATGCCACAGGAAACTTACTTGTGTAATATAATGGAAACAATTTGATGTCTAATAGAATATGGTGTTTTTTCCATGCCTTAGATATTGTAGGTAGTGATAATTTATAAATAGGTATATATATAGGTAAGTATATATGTAATTAAGCAAAGAAATTTCATACAATAAAACAAATATCATTCGCTAAGTTATTGTCTACTTATTTCACACAATTCCCTATCTTTTAAAAAAAAAGACGAAAACAGTAATTTCTATTCAATACATTATGATCATGTTCTTGAACTAATAATATCTATACTCATTTCAAGAAAATATTTTCTCATTGTCAAGCATATATATTCACTTTAAGAAAATTCCATTATTCTCAACGTGAGAATAGTTTTCTTGAATGAATAATATCTATACTCATTGCAAGAAAATATTTTCTCAGATATACAAGCATATGATCATTTCAATTCAACAATATCTCTTTATTCTTAACTTGAGAAAATATCTACTTGCGGCTATAGCAAACTAATCATTTGCATGGATGAAAGCATTTTGCTTTGAGTGAAGTATTTACTTTTCTGTGTGAAGGCACACAAAATATTTGCTAGCAGGATTGTTTTGATTTATTTTTCCTCAGTACTTCATAATAAGTTAGGCATTTGCAAAATTCCATATATTATGATGCTCGCTGTATCCAGGAATAGTCTAGGAGAGTTTGATCTCCCAATCACTCAATTAAGTAACATTTATAATAATACCTCGTGTTCTGTTCAATTTTCTCTTGGACTGACATTGTTCTTTAAAGAAATCGACTTTAGATAACCGGCGGCAGTCTAACAAATTCTTGGCTAACCAGAACAGTATAGTATTTGCCACTGATCTAACTAGTTGTCTTACTATCTCTTATTATTGCCAATTGGTCATCTAAGCATCCAAGAGTATATCAGAGTATTTCATTAAAAATTGCATAAAAGACATACTTACACCAAAAAAATATTGACTTTCGCAATTCAGGATATGTGCATAACAGCAATTATATTTCCTAATATTGTTTTTATTTACTTTGTTCTGATTAACATACTGTAGGATACATAATTCGGTGTTTCTTTGCATATGAAGTAGGAACGGCAAACCATTGTAACGATTTAACTATTTTTCCAATTTTTATATAACTATAGTTTAGTTTGTCACTAGGAAAACTCTCGAACTTAGACAAAAGCACTTACAAGCTGATACTAAATTGCACCGTGATAAAATAATCTTATATCCTAAGTGCAAAAAATAATCATATTGGACTTTATAGCTACTGCAACTTAGAATTTATAGAATAACTGATACTCATACACCCAATTGTCAAAAATACCTTAAAACAATAAAGCAACGCAATATAAATTCAATTAACAGAAACAAAAAAAAAATATTCATACCAGTGGTATCTCAAGTAGTAACACATGTTTGTATTGAGTGGCCGTGTACCGATTTCAGTAAATCACTTGTGACCATTTTTTAATACACCTATCAGTACGTGCAAAAATCACTGTATCCCAAAATCACTCACACTAATCCAGACGAAAAGCCAACCAACTATCTCAACTGCACGACTCAGATTGATATCGAAAACGTCAATCAAAAGGTAATCATCATAGCCAGGTAAGGGATGAACCATGAAAGTAGGCGCCACAAATATTGGTGCATCCATTTTCGTTATCATGTTCTTTCGATATGGTAAGTCTTTCGGCATGGAAGGCCTTTACATACGTTTTGTTTGGTATTTTAGATAAAGGCAGACCGAGCGTATTCAATTACGTTACTACAGCCGGCCTTTTTATTTTATCTACCGTGGGGACTAATGTGCTTTCAATAGTACAAATATGGCTTGTCGGAGCTAAGGTAAAGCAATGTATTTAAGATAGTACGTATAAGTTTGAGATATGTGAACGGTTGCGTCCACAATGGACGATATCTTCACCTTAAGTTATTGTTCCATTCCGAGGAATGTATTGGATAGGCAATCAGTGGACATTGCGGTGGGAATCTAAGACCATAATACATACAAGTAATGGTTAAGATAAGATTTAATTTTACTTGACCAATTGGAGAGTTGCTCTCATCTTGAAATTAAAGAGAATTTGATGCAACGATAAAGATTTTATCATTTCTCTTTTTTTTTTTGGTAACGAGTTTGGAGTAAATTGCTGTTTTTTGATGAAATTTTAGCATCAAAGCACGTTCAATCGGTTCCAAAGCATGGAGTGCTGTGTTTGAAGGCTCGAAACTTTGAAACGACTTAACAAACAAACATTTAAATAAATTGTGTTATACGCTTGAATCATTACTATATACATGAGTGAAAATAGCATACGTGTTGATATTTTCTTCATTATACTTTCATTCCTGTTTGTGATTTGTTATTATTTTACTTTTGCCTAAAGTCAGTGGTTTATGATGATGACATAGCTGTTGCTGTGATTCTAGGTTCAAACAGAGTGGACTGGTATTCTTTCCAAATTTTTGCGTGAAGTATTTGTCCTGCACTTTGAATTGTTTCAAACTACGTAATATTGAAATAAAAGTGGTTTATTGAGCAAGAAGGTTTTATACTAGAGCTTTTGTGTCATTCATTTTTCGATATAATATTAGATTTTTACTCTATCATACGTAGGTAGTAGGACAAAGTGTTGAAATCGTGTCGAAAAAAAATTATATTTTAGCGGAAATATGTCCTTTTGGGTCCCCTGAACATTTTTGACCAAGGTAAAAAAAAATTGTCTGTGTTTGCGTGTGTACCAGTTTTTTCTTACGACGATTGCGGAGAAACTACTATAGGTATCGGGACAAAATTTCACATTTAGAAGTTTCATGACTAAACTTAGAGCTGAAAGAAGTTTTGTACATCAAGGTCCAAAGGAACTGGAGGTTTACTCTTAGCATTTTTCAACGATTTTGCAAATGAGCCGCCATTTCTGTAATTTCGTCAAAATAGTTAAATAATAAATTAAAGTAGATTAAATTTTGTATAATTTATGTACATGACATTTTTTGGTAAAATTAATTGTTTAGCTGCATGGGCAAACTTTAACTTTTAAAGTCATGCATAGCAGTTGACTTTGTTGGTCGCTATGTGCATTATGTATATACAATAAATAGTTTAGTGAAGCGTTAGCAGTTCTTATTCGAACCCGCGCTAACCCGACTACACACATCAAAACTTCCTATTTGATCGAGATCGCTGCATTACAACTAGATTGCCAGGATTTGACAGATATTTTGATTCTATTGACTATATTGTCAGGTCATCAGCGTTTGACACTGCTGTATAACATGATAAAGTCATGTGCCTGCCCACATCAGGATTTTTTTTGCGTTTGCTATTTGTGATTTTTGCATCGTGTCAAAAGTACCAGTTGTAGTGAAGAAAAAATAACCTTGCGCTGACCATTGGTGTCTTCAATTTGAAGTCGTTAGTTGTACTGTTGTGTGTGGTAAATGAGATTAATTTTTAAGACCATAATTAGGTACGTTTGATTCGTATTTGTTTTGCAAAGTGACATTTTTATGTATTATTTTAGCCACCGATGAACCGAAAATTATTGGCCAAATTTTGGATTAATAAGCAAGGTCAAAACCAACGACAATTTTGATTTGGAACCCTTCTAACCCAATAAACCATTGTTATTTCGATTTGAGCGGTTTGCTCAATTCCAAAAGAACCACCAATATTGGGACTACCGCCGAAAATTTCAGAATAATCATATAAAATCACTCAAGACTAAATAAAAAAAGTAAGAAAACAATTTAGAAGTTCACCATCGTTCATTATTTCATTATTTGCTGGCATTGTAGTCTCATAATTCGTCATCATCACCATCTTCAAGAAAATATCTTATTATATATATTATTGAGGTTAGAGAAAAACATAGTTTGTTGTTATTTTATTTTTTTTGCTGCTTCCGGATCATACTTTAATATTTAAAAAATAAGTTCACAGCTTTTTGCTGTACACTTGCAATCTATTCTTACAGAAAAGACTTGTTGGCCCATCATAAATACTTTTAGGTTTCAACTAATTAAATCGCACGTATAAATCGTTTTAAAAAATTAACGAACAATGTATATGTGATTATATTTGTATAATCGCATTAAATACGATTGTTTTTGTCCCTATCCCATTGTTGTTAATAATAGTTACTGATATATTCTCTTGTAGATCACATTACAGCTTATAGATCAAAGAAATTTAAGCAAACACAAAAACCAACTTTTTGATTTTGAAGTATTTCCGACGGAAATTAGATTTTTTTTTTAAATCGGTTTAGGAGAAAAAATACAAAGACGAGCGTTAATTGAAAACTTGTAATTCGCGTACATTTTTACTCTACTCTCGCGCTCATGTTGATTCTCACACATGTTATATAGAAATAATTGAGGAGTATAACGCAATGTAATATTTTTTTAAGTAGTTTCAGAGTTACAAGCCTTCAAACACAGGGCACAATAAATAGAGAATTTCCGATTTAAACGCCACCTTAAAACTTCGGACGCAATATTTGACGTATTCAAATTTTCTTCGTTTTCTTTCGTCATCTCGTTTATATTTTATGGTGATACACAAAGGAAAATATCTGTATGCGGTGTCAAGGCTTATTTATTTTTATTCAATTATTTACCTGTTTGTTATGTCTGAGTTGAAATAAAAGTTATTGTTCTTAGCAAATTATTTAATTGCGCCACAGAATTCTTGGGAAATAGAGATTAAAAACTATAAAAGTTATCAGTTTTGTCCATGAGATTAAACTTAGATATTATTTCTAACGTCAATCAATATTTTTAACAATATTTTACAGTTCTGATGCTTGATTGTCTAATATGTTGATCCAATACGTTTTTTTATGGTCACTTATTTGCACAAGTTTGTTTGGACGGAGTATGAACTAGAAAAATGGATTTGTTTTTACTTTTTGTCAAAACGTTATAATAAAAAGGTTTGAATTAAAAATAATAAGTGTGATGACAAATAAATTTTAAAGTTGTTTACATTTTTGATGCCAAATTTAGTTTAATGATAATAGTAAGTGACCAGTCAACAAAATCCTAACCTCGTTTATCTGGAACAGGTTCTATGATGTACACATAATAATATACATACAATAATCATCATAATAAACTTGGATCAGTATCATTAGAAATTGCTTAACACATCCTGGAATTGTCTAACCGTTCCATAAAAATCAATTTTTGTCACTTTCTAGAACCTCTTATCTGTGACCTGATCTCTCCCAAATCTGCGATTTTTTCCAGGAAACAAAATATCGATAGCATGCATACATACGCACAATAATATAGATAAGGCACTTTTTAGAAAATCGTCAATACGTGACATGACTGAAAATTGGCTATTTTCATATCATGTGAATAAATACAAGCAACATTGTAATCCTTTTCTCTAGAAATACTAATATGGCTACTGTGTAGTAACCATATTAAGTAGTCAATATATTTGTTGTGCGATCAAGATATGTTCATCAGCTGAGCAATCTGATGTTTGCTTAACAAATACAACCAATCTAAGTTCACGTTCGAGTGTACAGACAAATCCCACCTGTCAGATTTGTTAGCCAAGGATTAGTCCAGTAAGCCAAGTGGATTACGTTAAATCCAAATTCGAGTAGTTGACCACTCGAAATTCAAAAAAATATGATACGTAATTCAGCGAATCCACGTCGAGATCCTTATCTTTATACGTTTTACTTCCAATGGCTGTCCTTGATTTATGTACTACTACGTACTCATGTAGGTACTGATAAGGCCATGTTATTGCCTAAATAATTAAATAGTAAGCGTATTATTTTTTCTTTCATTTGTAAATAATGTAACATTGCCATACATACATGAACTTTGGTGGCATTTTTTTGGCAGATCCGACGATTATAGAACGATAAGACCCAATAGCAAACATGATTCCAAAGATCAATGAAACAATGGATTCCAATCCACAGCAACGACGGTACTTATAGCATGTGATACGCCTCGCACAACGGTATGCATTTTTTTATGACGGCGGAAACGGGAGTCGACAATCATTCCATATCACAATTTTACATGAATCCTCGCCTAAAGCCGGGGCTACATATTCGTATACTTGCCAAATATCAAATATTTGCCACATGTTAAATATTTGGCAAAAATATTTGCCACGCAAATCGATAATTTTTGTTATTGCTTGGTCTAAACGATGCCATGAGTGATTTATTTTCCCTTTTAAGTTCGTTCACCGAATGTTTTTCATCCATCCTGGATTACCGGCTGATTTTAATAAAACTCAAAAAAATCTATGACATACCAACAAATTTGTACAATATCCGTTTGTGATTTCGGACCGTCAGAGATGCACTGCAACAGTAAATGCATCGGACAGATAGCAGTCGAAACGGTTTTTGCATTTTCTTTTATGAGTTTATTTATGTGAGTGTCCCATTTTAGGTTGCATTGCACCGTCAATCCTAAGTATTTTGATTCTTTTACTCGTTTAATTGTTTCTCCATTTATTTCGATTCCTATCTTACTCTCCATCCTACTCGATTCGAATACCATATATTCGCATTTCTTTTCGTTTATGGTCAATAAGTTGTCGAAAAAACATTGCGAAAGTCTGTTCATGTCACAGTTTATGTTGTCTTGAATCTCTTGTTGGGCTTTTGCAGAGTAAACTAGACACGTATCATCAGCGTACATGTAGTGGGTGGCCTATAAGTTGAGTACTTCTAAGTCGTTTGTGTATACTATGAATAGGGCTGGTGGAAGATTTCCTCCCTGAGGGATTCCATATTCGTCCGACTGTTGCGAGCTACTTGTAGTGTCGTTGATGTTTGTCACTTGAGGTCTCTTAGTCAGGTACGTGTTTATCAGTCCTAAGTTATTGCCTGTTATCTGTATAGCCTCTAGTTCCTTGATTAATATTTTTTTTTGAAATTGTGTTGAACGCTTTCTTCAGGTCGATGAAAAGGGCAACCACAATTTTGTTCTCCGCTGATGTCGTGCCCGAACCTCTCTGATATGCATGTTTATCGATGTTGTTGTATTTTTCCAGATGATTTATCAATCTAATTTGGATAATCTTCTCCAATATTTTGTTCAGGGTTGACAAGAGGGCTATTGGCCGGTAGTTTTCGGGTTTGGTGGTATCTCCTGATTTATAGATGGGCTTGATTATTGTGGTTTTTAGGCAGTTTGCATATTTCCCGCTCTCTATTACTTTGTTTGTCGCTTTAACTAGTATTGGTGTCAGGGTTTTTCGGTTATTTTTTTTATTGTTGTCGTGATTTTGTCGAAGCCGGGTGCAGTGTTATTCTTTAGATTACTTATGATTTTATTCATCTCCTTTTCGTTAGTATGTTCGAATAATTGCTGTTTTTGCTAGTTTGTTTGTGGTTGTAGTTATAATTGGCTGGTTTTTATTTTTCTTAATCAGGTCTTCGGCCAATTGTTTTCCGACAGTTGTGAAATAGTCGTTTATTATGTTTGCTATCTCTTGTCGATCCTTAGTTTTCTCTCCGTTTGCTTTTGTCATTTCTATTATTTGTTGTCCTTTTCTTGTTTTGCCTGTAACTTTGTTTATCGCATTCCACATACCCTTTGGGTTATTCCTGTTAAGTGCAAAGATGTTGTGGTAGTAGTTTCTTTTTGCTGTCTGGATGGATATTTCAGTGCTTTGTTTTTTTTCAGATGGTATTGTTCTTGTAAGTGATTGTTGTTTGGGTTTCTTCTTAGTCTTGTGTATAGTTTGTTCCTTTCTTTCACTTCTCTCAGTATCTGTTCATTTATCCATTCATTTTTTTCTCTTCTTTTGATTTTGGTTTTTATTTGGTTGTTTTTCATTATATTCTGAAGGTTGTTTAAAAGTTCGAATTTTATTTTAGTCAGATTTGGATTCAGCGTTCTTAAAAACCCATTAAACACGCAATCCTAAACTAGAATTGGCTTCACCATTTTATATTTTGCAATTTTAATACCATAGTCGTAATCAGCGTCATCCAAAACTCTAAATGCCACTTTAATGAAGTTAGGGGGGTTTCAGACAAGGTAGATTAGGTAAGTAAAATTATTAGGCTAAATAGAAGGTGTACAAAAATTTGCATATTTACTTTAATTATTTCAGTTTTTTTGTTCAAATTTGGTCTAAAATGACTGGACAATATATCCAGCGTTTTTATGCCTCCACAGAGGTGGTGCCTTATATTTTCTTGAGTCATCTTTAGGTATGAAGTAGAATAGTCTTTTCGAATTTAATGATGCTCTAAGATTATGAGCATATAGTAGGAACTTTACGGAAAAAAAATACAATAGGAAATATAATATATTTGTGAATGCAAAGAGACAGAACACAGAACGTTCACCTCCCCTGACCCGCTGTACGCGCCTTTGAAAAATCAGTATCTGAGATTCAGTGACACTTCTGAACAAACCTTCAGTATTTCAGGAAAAATCACATATATTAAAGTTTATTTTGAGACCATTTTCAGTTTCGAGAAGACAGGATTCAGACGCAATAAATTCAAAAAAGAATCGTTTTTTACCAAATACTTTCTTTCGTATTCACCGCATCAATTCATTCATTTTACTAACAACCAGACCAAAGCAAAGAATGAAAAACAATAACAAAAAGAAGAATAAGCATGGTAAACCTGCCATTATTCTCTTTGTCAGGTTAGCCCAAAACTAAAAAACAGTAATTGAAATCAACAGGAAGAAATAATTCACAGCACACCCGTGTTCGGATACGCATCTTCGTGTTCCTTTTAGTCGGTCATGGTGGAGCGCCGTTCGTCGTCTCTCTTTTATTTTGGGCACCGGCATCACTAGCAGCAGCATCTCTTCTTCGCAGGTGGCGCAAAAAGGAGAGCGACGATGCATAAATACAGATATGCGAGCGAGGGCTCTTATTTAGTTTGGCAATCCGTGCTCGCGGCCGAACAACAGCCACACAACAACGCAGAGGACGGCGCACCACAAGATAAATGATCAACACTGGCCGTTTATCGTCGATCAATAATATAAATTGTCCAAATGCGATTATATATTTTAATTGTGCGGACAAGTGGTAATATTAATGAGTCTCCGGAATCGAGATGGTGCCGACCCACACGCGCCGCAGGTAGATTTTCACTTCGGAGGTAGGATAACTGCCGTACGGTGCATGAAAATCGCCTGACCTACTGTCTATATCTTTATTTATAATATATTATCCTCTCCTACATACGATACCCAAAATATTATGATCTAATTTATTACAAAAATTTTTTTGTGATTTTAAAAGGACTACCTTTCATGTTTGACTTTGATGGTTATAATTGTTTGTTGTTCAAAAGTAAACGTTTTAAGGTTTACTAATTATTTTTTAAAATGCCCACCTCAGGGCTGTCGAGTATAGGTGGGACGATGAATTTTTGTGACCACCTGCAGTCAATTAAAAGTCATCAATATGCATCGAAATCCGTCACAGAATTGCCACCTAGGAATTTTGTTGAACTGAAAGTTCAAATCCCCATAAATTTAATTTATCGTGCACTTCTCATCATGACAGCACACGGAACCACCAGCTTTATTTCCTCATCCGATTGAAGACGATATGCAACACGCGTTTTCAACAAGTGCTAAGGATTTCATTCCTACCTACTTAAAGAATTCAACGATTTCAAACAGTACAGCGTTTTCTGACATTTTCCATTTTCTAAGGAGATTATCACACGTTGTTACTTTAGATCGAGTCTCAGCCTGATGTGAGACAAAACCTTAACTAAAATCGTACTTCTACTTTATTTAACCCTGTTTTCACATTTAGGAAATACAACTCTGTTTTTAGTGTAGTAACTGTTAGTTGTGGTGGCTCGCTGACGCTCATGCGTTAAATTGTCTCGATCATTATTCGTTCTTTTTAATATACTTGTTGGTTAAATAACTATGTTTACACTACTGCCTAATACTTAGCTTTTGCAGTATGACACATTACGGCCTAAAACTCTACGTTTGTAGTATGACCACAGAATTTTAATTACTTCATCATTTCATAGCGTTATATAACCCTGGGGTTCCGCGAAAAAATAGTAACAAATAGCGGTGGCGGTCGCCGGTTCATGGGCACATTATTCAGTGTTATTTTTATGTATTATTTTAGCATGGGATTATTATTTGAAATATCGGATTAATAAACAAGGTCAATCCATGAATAATTTTGCTTGGAGCCCTTCTAACCCAATAAACCACTGTTATTTCGATATTACATCCAACGGGCAACATTCTAGACTATTCATTAACATCAATTGACAATATTACTTACAATTATCTGTTACATAAAAACAAAATAACCTCTAGAAAACAATCTAGGAAAGTTATTGACCAATGACGAAAATTATGTCGGTCCCATTCATAGAAAATCAATA
Source organism: Aphodius sticticus (assembly GCA_963966075.1). Taxonomy (NCBI): domain Eukaryota; kingdom Metazoa; phylum Arthropoda; class Insecta; order Coleoptera; family Scarabaeidae; genus Aphodius; species Aphodius sticticus. The sequence continues at coordinate 15,790,475 of OZ014506.1, forward strand.
AATATACAGTGATTTGCAATTATAGACGAACATTTATGCGGGCAGGAAACTAAAGTGTAATTTCGTGACGCATTTAATTAACCAAAAAATAAGTAAATTAAATTGAAGTAAGTACTAATTTTGACAATGAAACAAATTTAAAAATGCTTCACATATTTCTATTTATAATTTGGTATGTTTTGCATTTCATTTTCACCTCAAGTTATAAACTACGTTGTATCAGTTTAGTTTTCAACACTGTGTATGTATGAGCAAGCTTTTTCTTATTTAACACACTTTAAGAGAAAACACAGAGATCATTTGTTATAGATAAAATTAGTGTGTACAAATATCTTCTACTTGGGTGTTTATTCCCACAGTTTTTTTCTCAGAACGTAATTATTGTTCAGACTAAAATGTTTCATAAGGACATTTATTTTTTCAATAGCTTAAAAAATAACAGAATATTAATTAATCAGTATTTTGAATGGCTCTAACTTCTTAAGGAATATTATCTTGTTATCAATACGTCCATATGAAACTTTCTACTCAGAAATGTTTCTTAATTTTTGTTTTTTGACCAATGATTTTTTTTTAAATTTTTTAATAAATTTATTTATTTAATTATTTGTAAAATGTACTTTTTGTATTCTTCGTTTTCGCATTGTTTAATTTCTATTTTCTTCTTCTTTCCTTTGGTAATACTTGAAGGAACTAAAAAGAACAAATAGGTTTATACCTAAAGAGAAATATCTGCAATGTTACAGCAAATGAATGTAATAAACTACCGAAAAAGCTGTAAAAGAAGACTGGATTGGATACTAGCTATGTTTCTGTATTTTTTATATCTTTTTCTACTATTCTTGTGAAATTAGAACAATATGATACTAATTTTTCAGGGTTTTTTTAAATTTTAGTAAATATACTTTAATAAAAATAAATACTTCACAGTAGTAAGTAATATTCAATCATTGAACTGCGTGTCTTTACACACTTGTATCTGGTTACTTGAAATACGTTACATATTTTTCTATACGCAAAAGAATACTTGAAATGCCTTGGAAAGGACATTGTATTTATTTTGTTGGGGTTCCGCCAGGTTTCAACCCTATTTTAAGGGTTCCGCAAGAGTAAAAAGGTTGGCAAACGCTGGTCTAAAGGCATTTATTACAGTTTACATCTGTAAAAATTTGTTAAGTGGGGTTATTTTGTGGTATGTTAATAGTAGTACCATTTAGTGAATTTTTTTGTGTGAATGAAGTGAATAATTTGAAAGCTATACTGCAAGACTGTCAAAAGCGGGATCAAAACTGGTACTACAAAAAACACATTACTTCTATCTTCCTCGTTTAAAGACATACGGTTCAAGCTGTTATTTAGTGTATCAAATAATGCCGTGTTTATTGACATTCCCCAGATTTTTTTACTTTATTTTATATTGGAATGTGATAAACTTCTTTGAGTGGGGTTAAGTAAAAACTTTGAATGTTAAAGATATGAACGGGAAAACAAGTGACAACTCTGGGTAGTGAAATAACGCGGGTATTTTGTAAACTGGGACGCGTCAGATCAAGAAAATAGCATTTCCAAAAAGTTCCACATGGGTTTTCGCTTCATAGTTGTAATATTCAAACCTTCAGTTGAACCTACTTAAAGAATTTTAACAGGTCGCAATTTTGATTAAGAAGATAGCACAAACTGGCAAAAAGAATCTGCAGCCTGACTATGTGAAGTATTATTTCATAACGACAAACGCGGTGCCAACGCTGTCAGGTGGCCTTTAAAAAATAACCTACGCCACTTCACTTCACAGAGTTGTCGCATGTTTTCTTACCCCATAAGTTTGAATTTCACAATTCAAGCTTTTATTTGAGCCTACGTAACAAATTCAGCTACGTCGCAGTATATTTCAGAAATGTTCAAAATAGCTAAACGCAAGATTTCTGAACAGATATTTTGATAATTTGATATGATAAGACTATTTTTGGAACTTAACCTCCAATTTCAAATCAATGAAGACAAAACGCGGTGATAATTTTGTTAAATGGTATTTCGTTACTGTCAAACGTATGTATTACCAAAATTTCCACTCACGTTCAAGATTTGAACATGGGACATTACATAAAGAAAACTGTCCATTTCCGGCCTATAGTTTTAAATCTGGTAAATAATTTAAATTTAAAATTCAAATAAAGAAATATTAAAAAACAATAAAAACATTAATTGGCACGAATTGATTGAATTAAATGTTACATTTCATCGTATTTATATACATTTCATTGCTCTTTCATGAATGCTTTTCAGAAAATCGACCCCATTTTAGATATTCTGATTACAGATTCTAAAACAAAAATTGTTTACAAAAAGAATTCATTTACCTACTTGTATCAGAAATATGTCTATCTTTCCTACGTATTAATTCTTGCTAGGTTGCCTCAGAACAAATGAATTCCATATGCCATATTTATATAGATACGATTTGAAGAGATTAAGCTTGTAATAATTCCAAGTCAACAAAACCGAAGCAGCATAGTTTTGGCCACCTTTACGCATTCCTACAGTAAATATACTAGACATAAAACCAATTCTTTCAATTAAGTTTACGATCGAACAGAAATTATGTAAGAAGTTATAGTTCGAAACGGACGGCATGGTGGAGCAATTTGCATGAGAGCCATTCGCTCTGGTGTAAATAACTATATAATTGCGGCTAGGATGCGGCGTTTAATTGATATTTATCGGTAATAAAGAGCATAAATATTGATTTTAGAGGAGCTCTAAAACGTGTTAATTAGGACTTCGAACGTTGCTATCGATCGAGTTTCCGTCACTCCTTGGAGCTTTTACGATCATCTCAAACCACGAAATTGGCGGTGGATTTATGTTCAACACTGTGAAGTATTTACGTAACTTCTTATCTTATATGGTGTTAAATCTAAATGTCGGAAAGTGGTTAATTTCTTAACTTAGAATGAGTATAGAATGAGCCAATCAGCAGTTTTATTGACGCTATACAGATTGTTGGCAATTGTTCTACAAATCTGGATAAAACCTTTTACCTTTAACCCGACAATCAGGTCAATTCTGTAACGCAGTTGTTACGTAGCAAGTGGTTAAATTTCTTAGCAACGTTGTTAAAATATAAAATGGTATTCTGTAACATTTCCAGTGGTTAAGTAGTTTGCCACCAGTTGAGTGGCGAACTGAGTGACTACGTAGCTGGAGAGGGACGTGCTGCTAACCACACCTCAAGTCCTTAACCTTAAAATAAAAACGAATTGTCGATTTATGGGTATATATATATATATATATATATATATATATATCGTATATAAACAAATGGTAAATGAAATAGAAGATTTACATGAAAGGTGATTGATTTTGTTTTTACTATTAGATAAGTATGATAGGTATTTTGATTTAATTTATATTTTGCTTTTAGAGGTTACCTAACAATTGCCAGAAGGAACTTTGGGGATACTTCCTTTGGCTTATACAATCCTTTCCTTATACAAGTAAAAAAATAATAGTATAGTCAAAGACAATTTTGTATTCGTCGACTATTAAAGCAAGTTTGTTAAATTTATTAAATGTACAGTGGAAATATTAACACAGTTAAAGTCAATGATCATTTTTATAGAATTAAATTGGTATCCAATAAACGACAAAACCTTTAAAACTTTTAACCACAACTTCTAGAATTTAGTCGTCGTATTAATGAACCCCTTCAATTAAAATTTGTGCTATACATATCCGAATAACCTAACCTCACAATTCAGAAATGCACTTAGACGCGAAGTCTCAGAAGAATAAGAATAACAACAAGAATAATTCATTTTACGCGATTTCACTGTTCAGCTATCTTCTGGGGACCTTTGCACAAATTTAATTTTTGCGTAAATTGTTTCCACAATTCTTCGACGTTACCGGCTTCCGTAATCAGAGTTGAGACGTCGCAAAAGAACTTTATTTTTGTGAATAAAATTAACCATGATGCCATAAATATGGCTGTTGTGTAGTTTTACTCTCGCAGATACTCCTATTCATTATTAATTTGCATACAGAACAATGTATACAGCACATCGAAGGGTACTTATCAGCTGATTGAATGTTTTGTGCGAATGCGCATGACCATCAACTGTTAAACACTGTTGTTAACCGCATGATTCATAACAAGTGGTTAATTTTTCCACTATAGAAATGCGAAATCTTATTAAAATCGCTAACCATATGCTACGTGACAACTACGTTACAGAGTTGGCCTGATTTATTACAGATATATTGAGTAATTACTGATATATTGAGTAATTAATTACAGATTCTATGGCCAGCCCTGCCAATATCCAATGACCAAGACAAAAAATCATAAAAAGTGAGAGAATTTCCAATTTATTGTGGCACTTTTTAACGAGGTGTCCAATAGCATAGATACTTGTGATTGAGATAAAATTAAACACGACCAACTTTAGTTTTTCTTATAGAAGCCATCTTAGTTTTGACATGTTTCAGGTGGTTTTTCTTCGAATTCAGAGTACTACAGACTACAACATACCGACTATTATCGTATAACTACTAATAGTTTATATCGAACAAATATTTTTGAAACATATCTGCAGCGCTTGCAACATTAGCCTTAACTTATTTTGCTAGGTATTTTATATTTTATGAAGTAACTTTTTCCTACTGTATTCAAAATACAGTAACGACCAGGAAAACTACCATTTGTTATTCTAGAAATGGTATAAATTTATCAACGATGGTTTTAAATCGATATGCTCGAATGAATTTTAACTAAAGACACAATATGCAAAATGTAAGTATGAAATTTTGACCTTGCTTTCTGTCTGGCTTTGCGTTTTTTTAACAATAATCTAATCTATTTTTCTGATGCATGTTATTGTATACGATGATGTACAATTTTGATTAGGTACTTCGATTTAATATGGACTTAAATTAACATGTCCAAATGTTTATTAATTAATATAAATATTTATTTTATTTATTAGAAACTTGAAAAATTGTCGGATCAAAACGCCTGTTATACCAAAACGCCTAAAATAGTAACTGTAAATGGTACAATACCTTTGGCACCTAAACTTTTACAATAGCTTTCAAATTCTACATGATGCAAAAAATCAAAAATTGTCGGATTTAAATGTGAACGAGGGAAATGTGTGGAGGTGTGAAAGTGTGCCAATTAATATCGATAATAATCGTCAAATGTTTAAACTTGATTTGACAATAACTTTTGCTTACAAAATTATTTTAAAACTTTGATATTTACCCGAAATCTTTCTAGTTCAAATTTTTCCAAGGGTTTGATATAGTTGCATTTACATACATACATATTGAAACCTTCTACGATTCAATCCAACAATTTCAGTTTTACACCTATATGGTAAAATGTCACAGTTTCAAGGGAAGAAGAAAGATATTGTCAAATAAAGTTAATTATTTAGGTTTTCTTATTGAAGAGATTAGGCAACGTTTTGCTTTCCAGGCAATTTGATTTTTGATTTACTCTTTTTTTCACACCACTTCCTTCTATAGGGTGCTCTATTAGTCCGCTGACAAACTTTGACAGTTTAATGGTGATACAAAGAATAGAAAATTAATAGGAATCAGTCCGTAAAGTACGTCCCATAAAATAAGCATCCATAGCAGCTTAATGTTGTATCTCTCATGTTATACATCAAATTATAGATAAAGGTGTATTGCTTGCTGTGGTATTGTATATGTATTACTTGTTGTTGTTGTATCCACGCTACGTGATAAAATATTTATTCATGTACTCGAAGAAGTAAAGTTTTGAGTGAAAACAGCATGTAAGATATTGATATTTTTACGTGAAATTTTTTTTTGTACACCTATAGAGGAAGGTGTAACTTAGATCTATTATGTGGTACTTTTTTCAATTTTAACCTGAGTTCTTCGTAAAAAAAATTGCAGAATCAGCCAATTTTATGTCTTATTCAGAAGTAAATTTGTCAAAAACGAACAGAACTATCAAAAATCTACCACTAGACGGAAAATTATATATCTTTTATCTTTAATTTGGTGTTTTTCTTTTACGATTATGTGAACTAATTGCTGAAAAACCCCTCTGAACTTTTGCGTGTTTTGCAAGTAGAACGTAACGTTTAATTAATAAAAACGTTACATGACAACAGAGAATTTACACAGAGTTTCCAGAGAATTGCAAAAATTGTTCGAATTTATTGGTTGTCTTAAAATGCCGTTTTTAAGCATGACACAAACAAGGACAGAAAGCAATTGTGAACCAAGCTAACACAGACTGTAACATGTGCTGATTAACTAATAACCCTTTCAAATATATTTATGTATTCCCTTATGTTTATTTAATCAAGATAATTATATACACAAACTAATGCCACTCTAATTACCGCTAATCCGTACACTAATTTTTACAAATAAATATTACCATTATCTATTGATAAACTACATTGACGTAATACAAGCGCACACACAAAAATATACTTTCATTTCTTTTAATGCACGTGCGATAATTCTAGTGACTAATTAGCACATTCTAAGTGGCATTAGTAGCCTAATTACACCAATTACGTGTAAATTTATGATACTATTACAAATATTCGCATAACTAACGTCTCATATGGCTAAAAGGCGCCGTTAAAGCGCGCGCAATTTATTAATTAAATGTGTGATATGTAATTATAAACACATTGTAGGATAGTTTGCATTTTACTCGCACTAATAAATTATATACACTTATATACCGAGCTGGTGCGAATGGAATACAAATTCACCTATTTCCTGTTCTTTATGGCTATTAAAAGCTGTATGTAGGTATAAATAGGGTATAAATAGTATTGTTTGACGAATGCGGGCGACTCAAGTTAATGTTTTAAGAATCAACAATTCGTATCCATTATTCTGGACAATAGTTACAAAAACACAAGAGCGATGTCTTGCATACGCGTGCTATTGGAACGTGCTCAATAATCGACGTATTACAACCGTTGAATTTCATGAATAACAATTGCTTGACAATGGGTAGAATTACAACTACCACTAGAATTTTTTGTTGTTGGTTTTGTTGAAAACAATAACCGGAAATTGTTTTAATCGACACATGTGCGGCTTGATGGTTCGAGCATTGCTTAAAGTACTTGTATGTGTACTTTATGTGATACTCATCCCAAATGGTACATTCAGTAAAGAACCCACACAAGGTTTATCAATTTCTTTCAGAAGTTTTAGATGATTGAATAACAAATTATTGCCTGTATTATTAGCAAACATTCCAAAATGTACTACTATATAAAATATCTCTTGACTGTATATAACCGCAAATGACGACATTAGTTATCAGTTACTAATTCGGAAAGGATTACTGCATCGCAAAAACAGCAGAATCAGAGACAACAAAAATTTTAAAAAATTATACCCTAGGTCGATCTTTGGAAATGTATACCAACTTTAGAAACAATACAGGGATGTTAATCATGTGAGACATCCTATGGTCTTTGCAAAATAAATAAATTTGATCGGATTTTTGTTTAATTAACGTAATTGATGAGACATAAAACAGAGCTAAAACCATCGTTAAAAACTTATGTACGAAATAAAAACACAAATAGCACAAAATCGGTGAACAGTAAAAAGGTGGTTACCTATAGCGCTTTCATGTAATGGTGTGTTCAGATAATCGAGGGTCTACTGTAATTCGAAATAGTCCATCAGGTTCTTAAGCAACAAATCCCCCCACCCCTCAACAGACAGAATTCAGGAGCCCGCATTCCCTCTAAAAAATTCTACTAATAGAACATACGAGAATCGACGACAAAATGACGACAAATACACGAGCCAAAAAAAAAAACAAACACTATGGTATATATTTATTCCGTAGAATCGAAATCTGAAGGATGTTGAGAACGTAGTCTAGTTTTCAAGAAAAAATTAGTCGAAAAACGTGGAAAACGCAAAAATACTCATCTGCTTAAAAACTAGATTTAAAATTTAAAAAGTCAAATTCTCCGAATTTTTCAGATTCAAATTCTAATGAAAAATGTTATACCAGGATCAGTTGTCAGTTGTTGGATTTTTTATAGTTATTCATGGTTGTCATAATAATCTTCGGTTACTGCATTTTTGAAAAATTGATTTATTGATTACAGTAGAATAAATATATACATTGTGTGCCATTTACTTCCACCGCATTTTTTTTTCATATTGTAAATGACATACTAGGTAGAACATTTTATAAGAACTTTGCTTGCTTTTCAATTCCTTAAAAAGTTTCAGCTGTTTAAGATATTATCAAACCCATGTTTTAAATGGCTGTATTTTCTCAAGGAATTAAACTTCCAATAAATCTTGTCAACGTTCCAATAAATTAAACAAAGTCCATATTAAACTTTTTATTCAGAATGGTATTTTTACAGTCTAAAAAAATTACATAGATTTATTTGTTTCTACTTCAGTTTATTTAATTTATTTTTAATTTTTTTACTTAAATTTATTTCTATTATTATAGTAATTTGTTTTGATTGTGTTCTTTCTTCGTATTTACATTGTTTGATATCTATTTAGTTTATTTTACTAATGCTAACGAAATTTTGTTAGAATTACAAACGCGACGTTTTAAGGAATTGAAGAAACAAATAGGTTTAAGAGGTCAAACCAACCATAGGAAATTTGATCTTCCAATCGTACTCTTAGGTTAAAAATCGTCCTTGAAAGCAGATTTAGGTTGCTCACCTGCAGAGCTAGTTTACGGCCAACCTTTACGTCTTCCTGGTGAATTTTTTTACTAAAATTCCTGATTCCATGAACACTTATCCTCTATTAATTATTTTTCGACAAACTTTTGCAAATTTAAAACCCCATCATTCAGTTGACAAACCATTTGCCCATACAAATTTGTTTGATTCTGATTTTGTTTTTCTAAGACTAGAAGGTAGAGAAAGACTTTATCGCCTAGATATGAAGGTCCATTTAAAGTAATTGAAAGATTTGCTAAAACCTTATTGCTCTAAAATATCATAGAAAATATCCTGTCAGCATTCATCGCTTGAAACCAGTTTTTGTTTGGCTGATAATTTGAATTCTACCTTCATATCGTCGCGAACATCTAAAACACAGAAAAAAGTTACATCTGTTAATTTTATTGGCATTTTACTAATATAATTTTACTTTAGTCTTTCTTTTTCTTTATGGGGATCTATCTGTAGCGTGACTACAGATCCGTCTATAGAAATTATGTTTTCGCGATCAAGTAGTTTTAGTTACTATGTGACAGTTGTTATTTATATTAGGTGAAAATAATAATCATTCAACTATACACCAGAAAAAAAGTGTTTTCTCTTCTCTACAATTTAATATTTTTATGGTGAATAATAATCATTTCTAAACAATACAAGGTTCATTGAAAAATTATTAATAAGTTAAAAGCATCTAGAGGATTTTTATTAATAAAAAAATCTTCATTTAATACAAATATTAGTGGTTAATATTACAACAATACTTAAACAGAAAACAATGGGAAAACAACAGTGGCAACGGAAAATATGCCTTCAATGGCTTTCTTTCTCTTCTTTTCTCAGAAAAATCCGACCAGAGTGACCTTAAGAACAAAATATTATGTTAATAATAATAGTAATTGTTAAAACATGATTTGAATCACGATGTCTGTTCGGAAAATATATTCAATCATTATTATTTATCTAAAATTTTATTTTTAATTTGAACTTGATTTGCCACGTACAATGTTGGACGATCATGCCTTATATGCAATACTCTTTCCTCAACATCACTTATCTTGCATTTTTTTAGTAGTGAAAGTCGGCCACAGATACTGATCAGTTATGGTTGTTTTTGGGACGTCGTCCTCCAACTTCACACGGAGGGGAATACCATTATAGTTAATATAGTTGAGCCAGGCGGGGTGTCCCACCCCTGCATTGAAACCCGTGGCACTCGCAGCGTTATTTATGACTACTCCGGAACCCACTACCTTATTGTTTGACTAACTATAACCTTTGTCACTTTTATCTACAGATGTATCTCTGTTTATCTTTTGTAAATTTAGTGTTTAAGATATTTAACCTTTTTTTAACTGTATGATTTACGCGCGATATTTTAATGGAAATGTAAATGCCGCGCCACTGATTTATGTGTAATGACACCGTATAATAAAAGAAATTGTAGGAGAGATGTGCCTCTCGGTGGTATAACTTATAAATTATACATGCTTTTTTTCCATGACATAATACAACTTTGTCAGGAATTAATACGCGTACTTAAGCCGGTGTTAATATCAGTGAAAAATCCGGTGACAAATCGGCGTCCGGAGTCTGTAACCTTTTGTCGGAACCGCGAACTGTTCGGATAATGCTGAATTAGAATGACTATCTACACACGCCATAAATATAAGCTACACCTTAATTTGTGCAACTGCGGTTTGATATATTCGCTTCATTTGTATTCATACGTTGATTGTATTTGATAAAAACAGCACTACAGTTATAGAGGTTATATATTGATACAGTTGAATAGAATTTCTCACAGAGCTTATAGGTTTCACGTAAACGCTGAAACCTATAAAAACTGCTAACGTATGTTTCGATGTTTCGTGAGAAATTATAGTGTTGTTGGTGTTGCTCTTGACATTTTAAGATATATAGTTATACCAACGTGGTCATTTCTTTAATGGCGAACAATTATTGGTTACCTTGGAAAATAAAAAAAATCTTAGAATCAGACCAAAAAAGATGGCCTTCTTCTATTTTATAGACAGTCCATGGTCAATATATCAAATCAGTAATTATTAATTCAGTAAAAAACCTAATTAATCAATAAACTCCAGAAGATTCCTATAGAGAGCAAAGTGAAACAGATCAAACCAAAAAGAGAGTAAAAATAGTATGACACGTGGTTGCCGTTGGTCCTGGAATCCAGTCTAACACTGATTGTCGTATGGCAGTGAGTGACAAGTAGTAGAGTTAAAAGGTCCGTCTATTAACCTCAGGTAAAAGCACTAAAGTCCCAATGGAACCAAGTCATTATATCAAACAGTCAGTGTTCCAGCGTTGCTTCTAGGAGTAAGTAAAACGACAAAAAACTTCACATTGGACGCAGGTTGTTATAGTCCTATCCTCTAGTTATAGTCCACTCAAATTAGGTGCTTTATTTATTTGCTAATATATCAAATAGCATCACGAAAAAAACCAAAGGTGGTGTTTAAAGTTCAGTTTTCTTCCTTTATCTCGGTACCCATCAGCTTTTCTGACAAGATGATTATCAAAATAGAATTGCGTAAAATTTGCCATACTTTCTTTAGACAATTAACAGCTTTAGCGATATAGCACAAGATAAAATATTCGATGGTAAAGAGGAAAAATACACTGCGACAGTGATGTCATATTTTGACTTCGACAATGTTAATAATAAGCTAGGCTTTCCTGTGTAGCTTTATTTATATGTTTTAAACTATATACCAAAAGGAGAAAGGAATGGGGTTAATTAAAACCTCTTAATTTTGCACGAATAACTTAATTTACATTGGTAGGTACTAGTTTCGATCCCTAGATCATCATCAGCCAAAACCTAGAAAAGACACAACATAATCAAAAGAAATCACGCAACAAATGTAACACAAAAAAAAAACGAACAAATATGATTTAGAAAATAAAATGTTAAATAGTAAACTAACGATACACACAGTCAAAATCAATTATAAGAGGTACAAGACATCAGAATAAATTAACAAGTTAACAAGTAAAACTAAATACACGACAACAAACATGTGTAACAGACATGCAGCGGAGACAAGGACAGTACTGAGAACGAGTAAGTCTAGTACGAAACCTGACAAACACTGAGCCATTGCCAACCAACAAATAACAAAGTCAAAATACATAATATAAAAATGAAAATAATTTTTTTTTTTAGTCAAATGGACTAAAATGAAAAAGCAAAACCAAAACAAAATGAAAATATGTGGGACACGTGGGCAGAAAACCACTCAGAAAAACTTAATTTAAAGGTAACTTAAAAGTGGCTTGTAAAAAAATTCCACTTGATCATTTAAAAGGTTGTAATTTCTCTCTTTAAGATATTCAATAAGGTATTGTTCAAACAAATCAAGTTTGTAACCTTTATCACATTTTTGGAGTTATTTAACGTTGTCAAAATTAATTTTATGTCCGGTAGCAATTTTATGTTTATAATGTTAGAAGTAGACGTGTTGTTGTTATGTTCGTTAAGTCGAATGGATAGTTTTCTGCCCACGTAATAGCTGTCACAATTATTACAGCCTAGGAGGTAAACACCACTACTACTTCTTTTGATTATGTTGTGTTTTATTCTAGCTTTTGGCTGATGATGATCTAGGGACCGAAACTAGCACCAAAGTAAATAAATCGTGCAAAATTAAGAGGTTTTAATTAACTCCTTTCCTTTATCTAAAATAAAAATGATATCTTCAGAAATAATCAACGACAATAAGCAGAAATATGTCCCATTTTACAGCCTATAATTCTTCTTGTGGTAGGCAATGAAAGAAAAAACTGAAAACAAATGCTGTGTACAAGAATCCAGCTGGTTTCTGATGTTATAGAATATAGAAGATGGTTATTTTTCATAACTACATTCAGACGCCTATGTATCTCTGAAATTGTATGGCAAATTGTATATGATAACCATCATATTGTCAAAAAAACTGATACCTCTTTTCAACCTCCTCGACATTTTTTACAGGAAATTCCAGGAAGACAAAGGACTAGCAAGTTCTAAGCAATCCTGTGTGATCTCTCCAAAAGCTTTTGACGCCATCAGCCACACGACTCTTCTATCCAAACAGGACAGATACGGTACGAGAAGACAGCCACTGCAACTTCTATACTCATACTTTTTAAATAAAGAGAAATATGAAAGAAAAAAGTCCTTCAGTACGGTTAGTCCTATTTTGCTTTCCCAAGCAGGGTTGCTCAAGGATTCCTGATAGATTCTCACCTGTTAAGTCTGTTTGTCAACAATCTGCCAGAACCTACCACTGGTATGTAATTATTGTTTGTAAATGATACAATACTGGTAGTCAGCAACACTTTCCTGGACTTCCATGGGCACAACTGTGCAATTACATTATCGGAGATGGGAAAGTTTGTAGTTCATCCTGAGAAGCAATCCATCGGTCCGTTTAAAACTCTCGAAGAGTATCTATAAAATCTGATCATTTAATTGTGAGGGCAAGTGTGCAGCGTCTTGCAGAAGAAGTAAAGGAAGGCCTCATACAGACACGTGAAACGCTTTGGTGAGAGCTTTTAGACAAAGTCAGAAGCTGACTTATGCACTACAAACACATTCTTGATAAGTTCAGCACAGGAAACAATAACTAACCCAACAGTAACTCATTGACATACATTTTTTGGGGTGCTGATCAAATCGCACCCTTATGGCATACCATGCCCTTGCTAGACCAAATAGTTTACATGTTTTTTTTTACATGGTTGCGAACGAATAGTAGTGACACTTGGTATATGGTGTACATACATAACGTAGGTACACACACACAGAAACTGGCACGCAAACAGCGGCCGGCCAGAACAAATTTGAATATGTTAATTCCTGGAAAGTATTCGTGGCTAAATTTATAGTTATGGTTTCGTGGGGGTCGGGACAGGGCGCGACAACGACGAAATGGGGTGTCGACACGAGTCCGTCATTTTTAACACGGCAAGGTTAATCGTGAAAACTCACGGTTCGTAACAAACTCGCTAACAGCGACGTGGCGCTCGCCGCGCTGGGCGACACTGCCACCAATTAAAAGACATTATAACACGGGATCAACATTAACGTTATCGTAAAAAACACAAATATTACGCTTCTTATCTTCTTTTCCGTGCCCGGCGATAATTGAAACTAAAAAGTCGTATTGTGGCTGCTTAGATAAGAGAGGTGTCGGTTCTAATTGGCGATACTGTACTAATTGGAATTAGGTATGGGCTATTTGTACCCCATATACCATCATGGGCGTAACAAACTAAACAAACATAATATTGTCATAAATAATTTCATTGTGTCCACTGGGTGTAAACATTGATATATGTAGGTAAGGATCATTAAATAAAATTTGATTTGAAGAGAGATATTTTATTGATCTAGAAAAGAATTTAGGCACCGTAATATGGAATCTTCCATGTCTGCAAAATCGAGGGTTGGATGCTGAGATTATTGTTTCAGTGTTCTTTAGGAGAGGTACGTAGATGTTTGCGGAATGTAAAGACGTGGGATGAAGGTTTGAATTTGAGAGTTTAGAGATGGAAAAACCTTTTTGGGAAAAGAAAATAACAAAAGTGGCGAGACCAATGTACTCAATGCTCTGGAGATTCCTTTAGAAATGGTTGAGGAATAAATAAGAGAAAAACAAAAAGAAACAAGCAACAGGGAAAAGAATTGAACTGAGATCCATACCAAACTACTAAAATTGACCCTAAACTGCCAAAACAATGGAGGCAGCAAAGGAAGTCCGATAAGAACGTTAGATGGTATGGGTACTTTTGTTATTATTAAAGATAGAAAGTCGGTTAAATGGGCAAAGTAGTGTATATTTATGTGCTCTTTCATACTCTGTTCAGAAAACAGTTGCATTCCAAATGGTTTCCAAGCTATTTAGAAAAAACCATAAAATAAATTTTTTTAATTATGGTTATAACTTCTTTGTTTGTGATCCCATCAAAAAAGCGTTTTGACATTATAAAAGCACTTTTTTGTCTACAATTTTAAAATTTTTTCGCCAATGAATTCGTCAGAAACAAACGAAACTTTTGTTTTCCTTATGGATGCCATATTGGTTTTATACATGTTTGGATTTAGAATTTTTTTCTGAGTAATTTGGTATGCCACATGCCGTATTTAGAACACAATAAGCCAACAAAATTGAAGTTTTTTTCTTACATCTGAAAATCGCATGGTGCCATGAAAAGCACATTTGAGTGATGCAGTATTTATGTGCCCATAGTCAAGTTACAGTAAAATTTTGGAATGAATTTATTTGTACTAACTACAGAACATAAAAAAGTAACAACATTTTAACAAACTAAATAAAGTTTTCAAAAATCTCGCCATTTTCGTGGAGGCATTTTTCACTGCATTCCGGAATAAGGTGACCTTACCGAGGGTTCTTCTGTCAATCGAATTGAAAGCGGCGATGACGGTGTCACGTAACTACCCAACGTTTCCAAAATTATAAACACCATACACCTTATTTTTTAAGTCACTCCATAGATAAAAATCACAAGGGGTAAGGTCCGGCAATCTTGGTGGTTATGATACTTCTGAATAGGTAGCAATTACTCTCTGTTTATGTCTTATATCTAAATAGTTCCTCACAAATCGGGCATTATGTGCAGGTGCTCCGTCTTGTTGGAACCACATACCTTAAGCGTAAGGCCAACGGTATATCGTCTATTCTTTCTTCCACGTCCTTAGAGAGCAATATTGCCGATACCTCTCCGAAGTTAAATTTTTGTCATACAAAATTGGTCCGATTAATCGGTCGACCACTATACCGCACCAAACAAACCGCGCGGTACAAAAAGGTGCTGATTTTCGTGGTCCCAGTACCCAGTAGTGCGTCTTCTTTCAGTTAAAAATACCGCAGTTAGAAAATATGTTTCATCGGATAATGATATTTTTTTTCATCAATTTTGTTCATCAGAGAGTCAGAGAGCCATCACAAATAAATAAGTTATGACCATAATTAAAAAATGAAATTTTTTGTTTTTTTCAAAATAGCTTGGGAACCGTTTGGAATTCAACTGTTTTCTGAACAGATTATGAAAAAATACATAAAGAGGTACAGAAGGGTAGATATCACATTGTTACACAAAATGTCTTCCATGGCACCATGCGATTTTCAGCAATTCTCAAAGTGTATAATTTTCAGTCAATTCTATTATCTTATTGTATTAAAAGCATGGCATGTGGCATACCAAATTACTCAGAAAGAAATGATGAATCCAACCATGTATAAAACCAATATGGCTTCCATAAGAAAAACAAAAGTTCCGTTTGTTTCTGACGAATTCATTGGCGAAAGAAATTTTAAACTGACATAATCAAATTGTAGACAAAAAAGTGCCTTTATAATGTCAAAACGCTTTTTTGATTCGATCACAAATAAATAAGTTATGACCATAATTAAAAAATGAAATTTTTTGTTTTTTTCAAAATAGCTTGGGAACCGTTTGGAATTCAACTGTTTTCTGAACAGATTATGAAAAAATACATAAATATGCACTACTTTGTCCATTTAACCGACTTTCTATCTCTAGTAGTAACAAAAGTACCCATACAATCCAACGTCCCTTGAGACACTGTATATAACATGAGAAAAAAATCTGATGTGGCCAGGCACATGACTTTATCATACTAAATTATAAAATTAATAGTTTAGCTGCATGAGATTCTATTTGATCGAGATCGGCTATGTCTGCATTAAAATATACCTAGTAGAACTAGACAGATATCTCGATTAAAGATGCGTTCGGATATTGTGCTCCGTTGACACCGGGTACACCGTCCAAATGACACTTACGTGTTATTGGGTGTAAAAAGTGTAACGGTGTTCAATATCCGAACGCAGCCTATATTGACAGTAGTATTTTCAAAACATTAGCGTTTGACACTAGCTACTGTCATTAGAATCAAAAAATCTGACATATCCTGGCTACTAGTTTTAAAGCAGTACGACCGATCTCGATGAAATAGAATTTGCTCATGCAGCTAAACTATAAATTCTACCAAAAAATGTCATATACATAAATTATAGAAAATTTCCTCTCCTTTAATATATTATTTAACTATTTTGACGACATTACACAAATAGCGGCTCATTTGCAAAATCTTCGAAAAATGCTATGAGTAAACCATCCGTTGCTTTGGACCCTTTTCAACAGAAAGCTTTTCAGCTCTAAGTTTGGTTATGAAACTTCTAAATATGAAGTTTCGTCCCGATACCTTTAGTAGTTTCTCCAGAATCGTCGCCACAAAAGCGGGTACACACACACACACACACATACACACACACACACACACAGACATTTTTTTGTACCTTGGTCAAAAATGTTCAGGGGACCCAAAAAGACATATTTCCGCCAAAATCTCAAAAAATTTTTTTGGCATGATTACAATACTTTACATACTGCGTATGATAAAGTAAAAAACCGGTATTCGACACTTTTTGTTGTTGCTTCTTTTGCAATGTCTACCTAAGTTTTTTGATCTTTTATTGATTATAACATTAATAAATGTTTCTCATTCAGTGACCTTGATCTACCATTTCTTCAGAGTCCTCCAGTAAGCAATGGATTTAATTTTTGTTCACGAGCATTGCGGTGATAATTATAGCTTTTCACCTATTATATAGGTATTTTGCTATGTTTAGTGGCACCAGTCAATCAACAGCAGGCACATTTTACAGAAGAAACATTTGAAAAAGATGTTTAGGACTTCCGCAAAATAGGACATATATAACAATATTATTTTTACAATCCGTTTCCATCCCAATCATCAATAATCTAGTACTCACAGTATAAGTATGACTGTTATAAGATATAATAACAGTTTTTAAATCAAATAGTATATTATTTATCACATCTTAATTCTAGTATCTAAAACCGGTTTTCTCGAATATCGCAAAACAAGGTGTTACGATTGTTTGAAATTAAATTCACTCAAGTATTTTGCGTTTCGTCATTCTGACAGGAGTATTCCCGATGTATTTTTAACATAGATCGGAAACATGTTAGGATACAGAACATCGGAGATTACCAATTGATTTCTAATGATTGGATTGAACATAAAACATAAATGGTATAAAGTAAAACCCCATCTGATTTTTTGAAGTTGTATGTCTATACTGTTTGACAGTAACGAACCAATGCTAACGGCCAAATCCATCGAAATCCATCACGCACCCTGTTCAAAAGCCTGTCATATATTACTTTACACAGCTAGTTGTCATATGATTGTTACATCATAGCTATAAACTTCATGGTTTTAAATTATCATTTGGAGAGCATCAAAAAGAACTCTTTGGTTGAGTAAGTGATCTTCCAGGAAAACCCATTACGCCCTATACAAAATGTGACGTACATGTAGACTTTTAGTTGTCAGATTCATAAACTACGAAATCAAAATAAAAATCACACCAAGACAAAATCAGTTGATTCGGAATCCACACCCGTAATGATAATAATAATAAGCCAACTGACCGCATCTAATAGATACAAGGAAATAGATACCTCATTGGTATACATAACTGAATATTGCTCTCTGTAATGTAATTACCAGTAAGTTAGGTTACTTCGTCCCAGATCAATCGATCCCGTGCATAAAACATAGTAATTGTGCAATATTATCTGCTCTCGGATCGATTAATTCAGCAGAAAGACACGCATTCGAAAGTTGAGAACCGTCTGGTTGGTCTGTTTATGGCGTCCATAAAACGTCTATTAATATTTTTACAACATTTTATACCGTGTAATTGCAACTATTACCGTACTTGATAACTTGTTCTGTGCGGCAATAAACCGTTAAACCTGACTTAATGTCGCCTTTACACAATAACGGCACCAATCTGACAGTGCTACAGCATCGCCACAGCCGCCTCTTATCCGCCGCAAATCGCTTAACAATATGATTTTTGGCGCTCGATTCTTTCAATAGATAAATATTTCTAGGTAATAAACAAGCAGTAAAGCAACACCACATAAGAAAATACCTGTAGAACGGTAGTCATTTCATCCAATTTAGGTTAGAGAATAATCAAAAAGATTTAATTATCAGTTCTTCTTCGTACCAACAGGCGATTTCAGTGATCTACAAATTTTCTAAATTTATAAGTGTGGGTATATTTCTTTACAAGATTATTGAAACATGGATTGGTGTCTGGTTCTTACTTATGACAGCACTACAAATTGATAACCCTCCAAGTTTACACTTTGAGGGTTGTTTATTTATTATTACTGTCAGGAATTTAAAGAAAATTTCTCGTTACTCCACTTGTCTTCAGACTTTGGAATTATGACTATTCTGTATCTATTTTTGTATTTGCACATACTTTCTATCTAGGTACCTCTCTGTATGTTCCTCGTACATCACAGAGGACCAGAACAATTTTCCTGTTAATCTAAAACACTCTCCTCAGAGGTAAATCCTCATGAGAGTGCTAAAAATGTCAAACTGAATTTTTTGTTGTACACAGGTTTTATTTTTATTGCTAGTTGCCATGTAGCATATTATTTGATATATATTTTTACTTTATCATACGCAGTATGTAAAGTATTATAATCGTGCCAAAAAATTTTTTTGAGATTTTAGCGGAAATATGTCTTTTTGGGTCCCCTGAACATTTTTGACCAAGGTACAAAAAAATGTCTGTGTGTGTGTGTGTGTGTGTGTGTGTGTGTGTGTGTGTGTGTGTGTGTGTGTGTGTGTACCCGTTTTTTGTGACGACGATTCCGGAGAAACTACTGAAGGTATCGGGACGAAACTTCATATTTAGAAGTTTCATAACCAAACTTAGAGCTGAAAAGCTTTCTGTTGAAAAGGGTCCAAAGGAACTGGAGGTTTAGTCTTAGCATTTTTGAAAGATTTTGAAAATAAGCCGCCATTTCTGGAATTTCGTCGAAATAGTTAAATAATAAATTAAAGATAGGGAAATTCTGAATAATTTATGACTATGACATTTTTTGGTACAATCAATAGTATAGTTGCATGCTATTTTATCGAGATCGGTCGTACTGCATTTAAACTAGTAGCCAGGATATGTCAGAAATTATTATTCTAATGACAGTAGGTAATGTCAGGCTAATGTTTTGACATGATTTTGACAACACCTACTGTCAATATAAGCTGCGTTCGGATATTGTACACCGTCACTTTTTACACGTGTCATTAATAAGTGTCATAAGTCATAAGTGTCATTTGAACGGTGTACCCGGTGTCAACGGTGTACAATATCCGAACGTAATTTAATCGACATAATATCTGTCTAGTTCTACTAGTTTTATTTTAATGCAGACATAGGCGATCTCGATCAAATAGAATCTCTTGCAGCTAAATTATTAATTTTATATATAGTATGATAAAGCCATGTGCCTGGCCACATCAGATTTTTTATATATTATTTTATTTATTATTATTTTGTTATCATTGATATTATATTTTATTTTTGTATTAATTGTTTTGTTAGTTTACCTTCCTAAAATAAATATGTAATAAAGGCAGCCCACATGTTTTGTAAAACACAAACTGCAGTCAACCTGAAGAATCTATATCGCTCTTTAGTCATGCAATTTCTTTCACATTCTTTCATATTACCAGCCAGGGTTGTAACTCGACAAAACTAAATGTCTAAAATAACATGCTCTCTCGGTAATTGAGTGAATTTCAACTACTGTTGTCGCCTTTCTATCGTTTATTAATGTGCTATAATTAATAATAATGAGAATTTATTTCAGAATCAACAAATTCTTATTAGTGTCGCCTTCTGTTACTTATTAATTTGATAAAAGACGCTTTATAGTTATAGACTTTTTGCCATTTTTCCCGTATTTTCGGTTTTAAACATTCTTTCTCGTTAACTCCAGTGAAGGCATCAAGATTTTAAATTCACTGAATATTATATTATTTATTATTATTAAGAGACTGTTTATAACCGAAAATATAGATACAAAATTAAAAATTTATAGCCGTGCGCAACGAATTACGATAAAAATTCTTAATAAGACATTATTTTAATATTTACCGACAACAAAATACGAAATTGTTATTATTACCTACTATTATACTAACAAACACTTGAAATTCGACAATATTAATTGAAACAGAGTAAATTATTATGTATTGCTATGTGTAAACTGCGTGTTAAGCATAGAGGTGGTTTATAGCCGTTTGTGAAAGGTAGTAAAATGTTGAGTTTAGGATTTTATTGTGCTGTTACTTCGCAGTTAGAGTCGTTAAAATACGCTTTTTTAACCTATTTTTAATTTTTTTTATATCTATTAGTTCGAACAGATTAACAAAAAATTCTGATGTGGCCAGGATCTTGACTTTATCATACTATATATAAAATTAAGAGTTTAGCAGCATGAGATTCTATTTGATCGAGATCGGCTATGTCTGCATTAAAATAAAACTAGTAGAACTAGACAGATATCTCGATTAAAGCTGCGTTTGGATATTGTACTCCGTTGACACCGGGTACACCGTCCAAATGACCCTTACGTGTTATTAGGTGTAAAAAGTGTATCGGTGTACAATATCCGAACGCAGCTTATATTGACAGTAGGTATTGCCAAAACATTAGCGTTTGACACTACCTACTGTCATTAGAATCAAAATTTCTGACATATCCTGGCTACTAGTTTTAATGCATACGACCAATCTCGATGAAATAGAATTTGCTCATGCATCTAAACTATTGATTGCACCAAAAAATGTTATAGTCATAAATTATTCAGAATTTCCTCTACTTTGATTTATTATTTAACTATTTCGACGAAATTCCAGAAATGGCGGCTTATTTGCATAATCTTTCAAAATGCTAAGACTAAACCTCCAGTTCATTTGGACCCTTTTCGACAGAAAGCTTTTCAGCTCTAAGTTTGGTCATGAAACATTTAAATATGAAGTTTCATCCTGATACCTTTAGTAGTTTCTCTTGAATCGTCGCCACAAAAAACGGGTACACACACATCCATACACACACACATACACACACACACACATACACACACACACACAGACTTTTTTTTGTACCTTGGTCAAAAATGTTCAGGGGACCGAAAAAGACATATTTCCGCTAAAATCTCAAATTTTTTTCCATATTTTATGTCTACTTTTTAAAACCCTGTATATTTGAGAAAATCGGGTCAAGAGAAAAAAACAAACAAAGTTGTCAGAAGGATAAAATGCAAGCTCCAACATACGCCCCTCCTGAACTTTTGAATTAGCTATTATATAATTTTCCAAATGCCTATTCTGGCCAACAAAATGAATCGATTGACAACTGTTTTTGTTATAGTTTTTTTCCGAAGAATGTAGATTATATGACAGGAATTCTGAAATAAGTTTAGTTGTTGTGATACTCGGTGCCAAAAAAAAGACTAAATTTTCCAAAACGAGACACAATTCAGAATTTCTGGCTTCACGTTCACATTCTACTGAAGACCAGCGTACCATCACTTTTCACAATTTTTTTGTCATTTAGGTCATTGGAAATATGTGAAATGCACTGATAGGTTATAGTTTTGTTTATGTATGTAGGTATGTAACCTTATTGTAGTTAAAAATATAATAAACTGTCATAGGAATTAATATAAACCTTAAAGCTCGTACCACCATTTTTTAGCTCACGTAAATTTTGTTTCATATACGACAATTTTGAAGTGTGTGCCTAGAATTGAGTAGAAAATTTAGCAAAATCATTAGCACACCTAGTCATAGAACATATACTAATTGTATTAAAAATAAAAATACCTACTTACAGTCATTTTCTTAACACAGCTTCCATTTACTATCCAAAAGGTTTGTAGTTTGCCGGGTCATAATGGGGGAACTCTGCAATGAATGATCATGGAAACACTGAATTTAAGCAATATACACATATATGAAGGAACCTCCATAGAATCACATCAAATTGCCCCGCCCGAATAACTGAATAAGCGACATTGTGATAATTTCGCAAATCGCAAAAATGTCGACGATTCGTCGAAAAAATGAGTAATCTTATATCGAAGCCACGCCTTTATTATATTCTTCCCATCTCTAATAATTCCTAAACTGTCGATAAAGCTTACTGTTCCTATATTTGCCATCTGATAATCAGGCTTAGGCTTGTTTAAAATTTGTTTAAATGATAATTTTGTATTTTTGTCTCACATCTTAGTTGATTGTAGAACACATAACATAACACGCACTATATTTTCCCCAATAGGGAATGTAAACATCTATATGCCACCAATTTTCTCCAGAGAATTTTCATAAAAGAAGTTGTAAAACTTATATTAAATAACTCCGGAAGACATAACATATTTCGTCTGTAGCTCAATTATATCACCACGAGTGTCTATTACATGTCAAAATTTCAATATGTCTTCCCCCAATTCCTCCCCAAGCGCT
The DNA here is from genome assembly GCA_963966075.1 of Aphodius sticticus. NCBI lineage: Eukaryota > Metazoa > Arthropoda > Insecta > Coleoptera > Scarabaeidae > Aphodius > Aphodius sticticus. The sequence continues at coordinate 15,813,623 of OZ014506.1, forward strand.
GCCAAAGGGAACTACGGACATCCACGCGTGACGGAAAGCCTCTCAATGGCAAAAAGAGGATGGAAACTCTCACGAGAGAATACTACTGTTGACGTTCCTTGATATTTCTCTTTCATGACCCCGTCCCTGGGCTCAGCGCCAGCAATATCCCGTCGCATGGTATGTGACATCGTAAAATGAACGGAGGCAGTCGCTCTGAGGAGGCCTATATGCAAGATTTTTTCCTTTCTGGGGATCTATGTATGTCAGCTGTCGTGCTTTATTAAATGGCTGCCTATAACCGTAAAACAACAGGGTATTTGTTGGATGGTAGAAGGAAAAAGTGGAATATGCGTTTCCCCACTTCCATAGTTGACGATGGCAACGGCGGCGTCTAGATGTTGTGCAAATAAAATTCTATGCGAATAAAATGCGGATGGAACTACTACTAAGCTTGTTGAAATTACTACGATGGATTCTGTTATTGTTCCTGTTTTATTTTCTACGGTGTTGCTTCTTCTATGTTTTTTTTTTTTATAGATATAAATTGCCTTTGTGTTAGTAAGTACACAAAAAATACAATATGAGTGTTTAATCTTGATAACACTTGATGGTATTGTTTTTCATATTTATTTATTATATAAATTTGTAGTACACGTAATCGTGTGTGAATAATTAGTGTATTTTTTTTAGTAATTTTGTTTATGAATATCTGTAATTAAACTCCGGATTCTTCTCATAAAAAGGTTGAGAATCAAACATCTTCTTGATGAAATAAGAATCTTGACTGTGCACTAAATTAGAATATAGAGTTTAAGGTCCACCATAATAGGATTCATAAAAAAACTCATGCATACTATACCAAAATATGTACATTATTAGTTGGTCTAAAAAATGTCAATTGATGAGATTTTTATATTGAACAAATTCTATAGGGACTCCTTTTCATCCCTATAGGGATGGGCTCATGAAATCAAGGCAATCATTTAAAACCCAAAGTATTGCTTTCTCACTCCTGAGTTGAAACTAAATATCCTGAACTAAGAGTATGACACTCTTTTGGTGATAGGTACTTGCTATTTAGTTTAGAGGTATACAGATTAGATTTGTTACTACTTAACCGAATTTGGCCAATTCTCGATAATCTGCGATTGTCCGGACATATCGAGAAAAAAGACTAGTAGAAAAAACTGTTCTTTGTAAAATTAAACTCAAAATGTCAGGTTTCAATGGATAATTACGGCAAAGTACTAATTTTAGACTAGACAACCATGGAAACACGTGAAAATCATGAATCGAAAATAAAAAGCAACAAATTTGTGTTAATTCAACAAAGTTCGAATAGGAATACAAACAAAAACCTGATTTTGAAATTTATAATTAGAAGTTAGAAGTGTGTATAGTAAATTTGCTCGAAGAATTCGAAATACAGAGACACAAATATAAAAATCTTGATTTATTACTGAATGACATACATAACTGATTGTTGTGAAGACGGAATTTTTTTCAAGTATATACAAAGACAACATCCGTACCTAATTTCACTCATCCTCTTTCCTCATGTTATTTGACAACCAGTTGGAGTGCACTAGCTGTGTTATTTATGCTGTTTTCAACGTCTCTTCAGATTCCAAGATTCCAATTGACCGATTCCAAGATTTTGAAACGTGAAAATAGCTGTCGCCACCTGCTGACTACACAGATAAGTTGTACAACACCAGCCACATGTAATTGTAATTACTGATACTAAATGTTCACACACGAAGGTCAGTGCCTACCATTTTAGGAACGAAAAAGGAACAGCTGTACCTATAATTGTAAAACATTTTGTTTATACATATTGTTTGCAGTGTGCAGCATATCGACTAAGACACGAATGATTTATACCATAAATCAGGTGATCAAAACGAAAGTTTTTTAATCTTCACAAATACTTTTAAGACGGTATGTACATTTTTGTAAGAGAAAGGATCCCGATATACTATTTTGTGTCTTGCTTGTTATTTGTAGTATACAACTGATGACGAGAGAAATTCTCGAAATCCGGGTATTGTAAGAATTCATCGGACTTTTGACTTTAGTTTTACTCTAATAGCCCTTTTACACCTGTGCAATTTTAACCTGCAATCTCAATCATGCGACAAATCGCATGCGATTTTTCGTTTTACACTATGCAATTTCTGTATATATAGGTTATATGAAAAAATCGCATGGGTTTAGAATCAGTTCTAAATCCATGCGATTTTTACGTGCGATTTTAGTAACTTTCTAGGAACTTAAGCCAGAAAACATAAATGTAGTAGTGGTACCATTGCTGATAGACGCGTAGCGTAGGCCCAAGCGAAACATAACCTATTCCGCTAATTGTTTTTGTTCGTGCTTAGTTTGAGACGAGTTTGTTAAGATGTCGAAGGAGAATCAAGAAAATAAGAAGGAAAATATTGATAAATTCGTGTGGTCGAAATCAATTACAGAAGATCTAATCGAACTATATTAGAACCAACCAGTTCTTCTCTGCCAGAGTACAAAAACAAAAATATAAGGCTAGACGCGTTAAATGTAATACAACGAGACTTGGTGGCGAAAAATGCCTTAGCTGCTGCACATGTCCTCACAGTTGAAGCAATTAAGAACAAAATACATAATCTAAGGACGCAGTTTTTTAAGGAGTTGGGGCATATTTAATGACGTATCGCCTATCGATGTCACTTTCATCTCGCATGCCATACGTATTGGGGCATTCTGTTCGTAGAAAATTATGCAAAACTATACAAGTCAAAGTTCATTATTTAATAAATTTAGATTTCCCCGATCTTTTCGCTTAAGCCATGGTTTAGTCTGACAACGCCGTTCCGTTCTTTGTCTTAACAATAAACTCGCATCTCCAATTATGATGCTGAGAGCAATTTCCTCTAAATCGACGACGCTAGGCATTTTAACACATATGTATATCAACACATGCATCAACAATCGATACTAGCAAGGTTTCTTATACATATAAACGATAGTTTTGGTGCTAAGAAGGTTATGTTTCTGTATAAAGTGTGTATAAATAACAAAACAACGAGGTTATGCGTGTTGATGCGTGTAGCACTGTTGCCAATCAAAGTGGTTACAGTTGTTAAAAAACAAAATCACTGATGCTGAAGCCATGCAATTTATTAAAGTTGCACAGGTGTAAACGGTCGACAAACGGTGATAAAATTGCATGCGATTTTGAAAAATCGCATGGTTGAGATTGCAGGTAAAAATTGCATAGGTGTAAAAGGGCTATAAGATAGAAATACATCCACACCGATGCCATGAAGTTATTCATAGCCAAATATGTATATAGTAAAATGTAGTCTTTTTCAGTTGGTCTGTTTATCAGTCTGCAGCATTTCTGAGCTCATAACTCTTATTCTTTTTCTCACAAGTTTTCCAACACATATTGCTATAGTATTAAGAAAAACTACTAAAAAATATAAAGAATTGACATCTGTAATGTCAGATACTGTTTGTTGAGAGTCTGTAATTAAGAAAAAAATATTCTTATCAAAAGTTTTTCAAGCGCTTTAAGTTGACCGTTGATATGATTATTAAATATGTATTGTATTTGTTTATATTTATCTCTTTTATGCAGGGTGCAAAGTCAATGAATAATTAGTAAAAACTAGGATAGGTACACGTAGTAAACTAACTTTGACAGAAAAATATTAAAAAGCTATAGACGGTGAACATTTCCTTTTATTTATTGCTATCCGCAAAAAAATATCATAAATTATTTAATTACGAACATGGAATAGCAGATTTATCGTAAGTTCGGTACACAAATTAATTATTAATTCATTAATTTACTAGAATATTACACGAACTTCCGTTGAAAACTTGAGACATGTTTATCTCGAAAAGTTGTCGATATTTGGAGATAAACTTTTTTTTAAATTTTCCTAAATACAAATTCTCTAGGCTGTCTTGGTAATTTTTTGATATTTTATTTCACACATACAATATAACTCATCAAAGCATGTTTTAAACTTGTCACAAGTCAGTTATTTTGTCCAGACTAAAAAGATTTGCCTTGACAGCTTAGCATTTCGCTTAGACGGACGAAATTATGGCGTCCATGGTGTAACGTTTTTCTAGCACTGGCCTACAAGAAACGTCATTAATCATTAATTAAAAAAAGACTATTAATTCCCTAAAACAATATTCCTAAAACATCGTCATTTTTTACGTGGGCTGGAGGTTTGTAATCTTCTAAGTTAATAAGATATCGTAACAGTATCGGGTTACATTTTATTACTAGTAATCTTCCCATATTTAATGTACCGGTGATTGAAACTACAACTGACACTATCTATTATCCCGTGTGCGAACCTTATAGTGGGGAAAATCGAATCGATCGTAGCGCCAGCAGAGGAGACACCGAGAACTTCTGCAGCATTAGTTGCTGTGGAGGTTTGGTATAAGCTTTGGTATTAGCTGAAATTAAGACACGTTTTATCTAATTTTGACCTCAGAGAACTCAACGTAATCGTTTTTTAATACTATATTATCTTTTGACCTTATTTAACAATTTTTACCAAAACATCTTGATTTTCATACAATTATTTAAGAACACTATTTTTAAACTTTTTCAATACATGCTGAACCACACAAATATAGTGTGATTCATAATCTATATAATATATTGGCACTTGTTTATGTCCCCTGACATTATACATGTGCTCTTGTAGCCGAGCGGTGGTTCTTTTCTGTTGATATGTAATTTGTAAAGTTAATTAAAAACAGTCTTGACACCGAAAGGCGTACACATTTAATTTTGTAGACTGTGTCCTTGTTTACTCGTATGATTTATAATACCTACTTCTGTAGATTACGTGTAATACAAGTTATAATTAACATGGTCAAACATTTTACGAAAACTGGTGCTAAATCAACAAAATACATGTCACAATATTTCATACCCCACCATGTAATAGTAATTTGAAATACATTGAAGCCATTATTTGGTTTAACCAATACACAGAATTATTTTACAATATTTTTTTGAAGAGTATATTTAGTAGTTATTACTCTTCAAACTTCGACTAACATTTCAGCAACATTCCATGAATGAAATACCGGAAACCTATCATCCATTTGACGAATATGTATCGACATGTCAAGTGAAGTTTTCTCAGAATACTATTTCAGAAATTGAAAAATTCTCGTCTAGTCTAAAAGTTTTATTAATGATCTATTTGCATAATAGTCATTCGCGTCTAAATATATAGCGACGGGTGTCGCCTAAACTGGCTGACATGGGGCGTACTCTGGAGTACTACAATCGCGCACCCTTCGACGCTAATGTGTATTAATGACTTGTTATCGCATCGGTTTGAAACTGCCTCACCACTAAACGTCCAAACTAATGGGTCCGACGTTTCGTAATAGTCGTTTTAAGATCCATTTTCTGACATGCCGGACAGTAACGGGATCGCCTTAATTGTTACATTCCGATAGAGTTTAATCTTTTGCACAACTGTTGCAAAATCTATTGAAAATATTATTAATGTAAGGATGTTTTTAACAACCAAATACCTTTACCTGGTTCGGGGTCGATTGAAATCTTGTATTTAATCAATTTTTATGTAACTTACTGTAGTGTAGGTCAATCATCTTGAAATTTTGCCATCTTGCGTATGTCTGATGACGACGCAACAATATACTGTTAGAGTGTTAGACAACTAATTATTATTGTTTTATTTTTGATCGAAATAATGAGTAGTTTCTGATTATGCACTCCAGGAATATGAAATTTTCTGCTGTTTATTTTTATAACATACATTTATATTATTTATTAAAATAACAAATATGTTTTTACTAATATGATTTCAGATTTGAGTTTGATTGACAACTTCATCAAATATGTAATAAGTTAATGTAATACAATATCACACACAAAAAACAATTAACTTAAAAAACATACATAAACATAAATATAACGAAGTTAATGAATTCGGTCATCTTTAGTTTTCTATTGACATACGGTAATATTTTCAACAAAATATTTTAAAAAATGTCGTTTTCGGTTTAAGAACCAACCCCACAAGACTTAAATTAGAATGTAAAGGACAGTACAAAGTACAAGTGTGCTATGACACTTTTGAGATTTCTCGGATATTACGTTCAGTTGGAAAAAGTATAACATTGCCAAAATCACGTTTTTTTTCATTTTGACTTTTTTTCGAAAACCATACGTTATCAGTAAAAACACAGTATCTTGCCATTAAGCAATTACTGTTATAAGTACCTAAAAGAAAAATTAAAATCGGTTATTGAGTTTGATGTACTTACTTCCAAATGTGAATTTTTTTTTCTATTAAAACTCGTGGATTAATAATTTTGATAATAACCTAATCTATCCTAATGTATTAAAAACCGACAGTTTTTGAGATAATCGCAAAAAAACTGGATTTCATCCCTATTTTGCCCTCTAAAGGGGTGGGATTAATATTTAGTTCTGAGATATTATTTGTAACATAAAAATGAATAAGAATAATCTTGCATAAGAAATAGCTGTTTTGTTGTCCACTTTTTATCTAATTTTACTCTTTATCTATGTTTGCCCTATTTTTGGCATTTGTCCTGCTGTTTTAAACCCATATCCTGAGGTCAAGTCAATTTTTGGACCTGGTAACCCTATAAATATCACACAAGACAGTGTAATAACCGAATTTTAAATTTGAGAAAAAACAATAGGAAGATTATTTCTTTACAACTGTCTACAACTTGAAACTCTGAACAAGAAACCGGTTGGTGAAATTAGAAAAATGTTCAGTTCAGGCATAGGGTGGGATGAACTGAACAATGAAAAATAGCTGAAAATACAAATAATTGCGATTAATTCATCATGAAAACAATTTAAAATCCGCATAGGTAGTCAATTGTTTCAACTATCACTCTTAGGGACTACTGAATGCCTAGAACTAAAAAACTACATGAAATGAGTTATAACTATAAATTTTTTCGAGAAAAGATCCAATAAAGAAAATGGTGGAAAATTATAGTTCAAAATTCAAGTAAAGAACAAGCTCATTTAATACTTACGATATAGTTTAATAGTGAGGAAGACTTTCATACTGTTAAGACCTGGATACTCGAGTAACACGTATCGAATACATTTCATTGGATATTAAATCCAACGATTTCGTTTTATAGATATGAACAACATATATATTTCATACTCAACAACAACGACAAACCACAACTGTTTAACTGAAAGGATAAAAATTGTAGATGTGATTTAGAAAGTATATCATTTACAGTGAATAGTTTTACAAAATTACTATCTTGAACTTTGTATTCGAACTCAGTCTATTTATTTATTTCCTATTCGATATTTTATATATTTAGTATCAAGTATACAGATTCATATTTTCTCATGTTGTATTGGATCTGCTAACTAAATTATAATCATATTTCTTAAATAACAATGTAGCATATGAAAGGTCTTTTAAATACATACCTGATGTTACATCCTTGGTTATGTAGGTAGTTTGAGAAGTAGGTATACCTGTATTGGTCCACTGTGCGTGGAACATTTAAAGAAATAAAACACATTTTTCATTATATTCTCTGTTAAGGATTTAATTAGGACAATGATAATTATAATGATATCAACATTGATGATACCGAATCAACATCATCAATATTAATAATATTTTTTTTCTATACACTCAACTATTTACAAACAGATAAAGTTAAAATACAATGTACAATTTATCCGTGGCGTTCACGTCGCCAGTAAATAAAAAAAACTGTTAGTTTATATAATAAGAATGATGTAATTAATACAATAATAATAATATAATAATAATAATACAAATCCTTGATATCTTTATACATAACAATTCTCTAATAATTATAATTAATTCATAAAATAATTAATAAAATAACAACTTTGTGGGCGGTGAATCTCATCTTACGTTTTGCTGCGGAAAACTACGACTTGATGCACGAACTGATTTTCTTTATCATTAATAAGTGGTGCGCGCTTATATCTTCACTATCTCCTCTCCTCTCCCCTCCATATCCCTGATACCGAGAGGAATTATTCTTCTAAGAAACACGGACGAAATTAGCAGGACGTGGACAATGACGAATGGTGATGGGCGAAATCAACATATTTAAAATTCACTACGTGTGTGTGTGTGTTTGTGTGTTCTTCATTTTTTCTTTGCATTACACAACTTATTAGTCTTTTATCACAGATACAAATAAATGCATGTACATGAAACATACAAAACTGATTGCACTCGGTCGGCTCTCCTCCATACATTCCGGTCACACGCAGACAACACTCTGTATATATAATATATATAATAGTTCGGTATATAAATAACTTCTTATATTCTTCGTCTTGCATTGCATCATACATTATTCACCATGTGACTGACTGATTCCAGTTAGTTTGCACTTTGCCCCTTGCCTAAGATGCTGACCTGCTGCTGGACATACGCTCATACGAAGTTAACCTGAAAAACGAAACAAACAATATTAAAAACTTTGTTTAGCGGGAAACGGAAAAGGAAAAAGGTGAGAACAATGACAAATCACAACCTGAGTCTCTTAACTGCAAAGAAACAACCCTCTGCAGACTTGAATCTATGCACTTGAGAAATAGAAATAAAGTGGAGCGTGGCGTTTATACAATCATAACTCCTCTATGTGTGAGTGGATATACGCTGTGCTCGAATATGGCTGTTTCGTTTAGCTTCCCGTGGCGAGTCCATTGTTTTAAATCAATACCTAAGCGGGTTCTCCACACCCTTTCCATTTAGACGTACTACACAGCACTCGCTAACTCGACTTATTGTTATTATGTGGACTGGAGGCCCCAAGTGGGCCGGCAATACGTCAGCAAGGCAAGCAGCATTAACGGTCCGACAATTACGGCGTGATGGAGCCCCCCAGAAGTGACTGACATTCAATAACTGTTTAGTTTATCCCATCAGATAAGACGAATGCTCCATCCGACAGCCATTACTGCATACGAGGCTGGAGATAAGCATCGTAATGTCTTTTGATGGACTAAAATGTTTAGAAGAGAAAGTTTGCAAAAAAATAACGGTTGGCGAGTCGTGTTTATAAATTAAGCGTCCGTTTATTTTGGTCAAGTTTTATAGGAGGAAAAACCACAACGCGCGGAGTGGTCCGGCAGGTCCGTCGGACGGTCCGGTCCATTCACCGATCGAAATCGACCGTCATTTGTCAATGTCACCGAGGTGGCGATAGCGGGCATTCCTCATTGAGTGTAATTTAGCGTGGGCATTCGACTCACCTCAGCTTAGCGGATGGTCCAGCAGGGAGCGGCTCAGACCGGTGAGACGAAACCCCCGTTCATGCTCTGAGGGCTGCAACAAAACAAACACAACGTCAGCCAACGGATAAAACAAAAAGAGACCGATGGAGAGTGGGCATCTTGTAGCACGGTATCTTCTTCATTCATTCATTCATAGGAAACATCGGCCGAATAGTCAGTCGCGGACCCTACTAGGTACCTGATTCATTACGGGCCCCCACGGGACATTAGATCAGACACTTAAACTTTTTTCTCTGTTTTTTCGGGTCTCGTGAGTTGTAGCTTTTGGCGCCTCTTTTTATTTGATACAAGCGGATTCATTTATCCGGTCAACTAAACCGGTTCTCTTTTGAAACTTGATTAACACTAATGAGATTATTTGGTAATTGCGAAAGACGGCCAATGTTTCTTTTTCTCTTTAGTTAACTATTCTTACCTTTTATAGAAAGGTTTAAAGGCGGCGTTTTCCGAACTGTTAGGGTTCATCTGGTTCGATTGTGGTAGCTGAGGCGGCCTTTGCGGTGATTGTATCCTGCTGAATCCTCCTAAGAATCCCGACTGTGAGTATCCACCGTTGGATCCTCCGCCTATGCAGGAGCCTTGACCAGGTAAGAGGTTGCCAGCAACGCTTGGCAGTTTCATACTTGGTGGTGTCTGTGGGGGTGTATCAGTTTGGACGTCGGGAAACCCCTGCTGACAATGCCCAGGTAGAAAACTTCCTCCCCCGTACCTCGAATTAGGCAGGGCGAAGCCGTTGGTACCCAGCCATTGCTGTTGTTGCGCGGGGGGTGGAGGAGGTGGTGTTTTACAAGCAGCCGTGTCAGCTAACGACCAAATTTTTGGTTTCGATGGTGGTAGTGGTACTCCGCAGTCGGACGATTTCAATTCGGCCTTCATACCGAAGTTATTTCCTAGGATGTGGTGCATCTGAGTACCTAAGAGGTCGTCTTTTCTGTCCTCGTCACCCATGTCGTCGTCGTCCAAGTCCTTCCCGTTCCTCTCCGATTTTATCCGCCCGTGTACGTCTGAAACAGAGAAACAAAACGGTCTAATTGAAATCTCTCCCTTCTATGCGATTTAAATGTAGTAGTGCGGGGGTGGGCTCCTAAGTGGTATCTCAGGTTTTAGGTCCGCGCTGATCGGATTAACAGACTGAACTACGCGAGGGGGAGCAACGACTTAATGTGCCCCGACACTTTTTCGAGTGCCATTTAATTGTATAATACCCTATCCCGACCCGAAATGAATTCCTCACTCCCATTTAACGCTCCGACGGGGTTCAAGAGTTAATAGTAAGTGATATCCCGTGATAATCCTTTGACGCGGGAGTAACTATGACTAATGAAGTATGAGGATGATCGTACCACCTATACTATAATTGGCAACTCACTATAACTCACCTGTATCGTCTCTCTTGTCCTCGTCGTCCTTATCCTTATCATCACTATCCGAAACGCACGCGTCATCGTCGTCGTCGGTTTTATTCTTCGGTTCCCACGTCATCTTATTCTCTTTCTTCAATCTTCGTCGCGCGTTCGCGAACCACGTCGACACTTGCGTCAGAGTCATCTTCGTGATGATGGCCAGCATGATCTTCTCGCCTTTGGTCGGGTACGGGTTCTTCTTGTGCTCGTTGAGCCATGCCTTCAGTGTCGCCGTTGATTCCCTCGTCGCGTTTTTACGTCTCGCCGCCAGGTCGTAACCAGCGCCGTATCTGCAAGCAAAAGAATAATACGATAACGACGGGAAACGAACGAAGGCGCTTTGATTTGAATTTCATGGCACCACTCTTCTATAAGTCGTGACGGGAGTATCAGATCGCGTGATGCGATGGCGCCACTCGTCTTGCGAACAGAACTAAGGGTGGTTTAAGACGGTTGAAGATTGTCATCGGAATTGGTTTAAGGTGTTTGTGCGGCGAGTAATTTGTTGCGAAAAACGCTTGACGTGGTGGAATGAAGACTGGATTGGAGGGAAACTGTTGAATTTGTTCCGGCGGGGATTGAGAGTGAGCTGCACGTTCCTTTGTGCGGAGCTGTCAAGTTGATGTACTGCCCCTCAGTAGAGGTCCGTCGGCGGTGGGATTTGATTACGGGCTGAGTGGTTTCACCCCTATTAAGCGCGTAGCTTTTTCTCCCCCCAGGAAGAGACAAGGGAAAGGCGGCGACCGACCGTCAATAAAAGCACGGAAAAATAAAGTTCCCGTACCCTCCGCCGTAGTAACATATCTGCTCTTTATTGATATACTTCCAATTGGTTACGCCTCCTGTTCAACGGTTACACCGACGCAATTTCCCCGATAGTCAGCGGTTTTCTAACGATTTATCTCTCACGTGTTTTCTGTTATCCGGGAAAAACCGCTTCCCGGAAACGGGCCTGTTCGACTGGCGAGTGAGATTATGGTAGTACATACGTGGAGAGCGAGAAAATTTTATCGACTATAAATTCGAATGGTGCAATGGGATGGCAGCCGCCACAGTCACGGTCGTCGCCGCCGTCACCTGGTTACGCCGCCGCGACGCCGCAAACGGCGCGCCAATCAATAGCGCTCCCTCGCTTCAGCCATTTTGTCTTGAAGCCATTCCAACGTCAGCGCTAAAGCGCAACACACGTTTACTACGATCCACCACTACATTTTTCTCTCTATTATAGGGCAGTGGCACAGATTACTGATACACAACAAATAGATTTTTATAACACTTTTGCTATTCATTTATACTACATAAACTTGGGCTTTCATTGCTTTACATCAAAATTATCATCGTAATGACGAACGTACCACTACCATTTTAGAGGTTGATGATCGGCAATAATTGCGAAATTTTCACCATATAAGTAGTAGTGTGTTATTTCCAAAACAACGGCTAAACATTCTTGTTCCGTTATAGAATAATTGCTTTTCGTTACTAATACCTACAACCAACATGAAATTTTCTGAACCCATATCATACCATACTTGAATCATTTTAAAACTTGTTGACAAGAAACAATACCTCTCATAATATGGTAAAAGTTTCCGTTTGTTCATTAATCTCTATTGAACAAAATGCAATTATTTCTATTCAAAACAGATTAAGCTGATTATACTGATTAACTGTCTGGCCAATTTTGATGCAGACTGATAAAATTATTGGTGTAATTCTAAGTGCCATTCTCACGGCTACTGTTTTTATTTTTAACTTGTATTGTTTCAATAAAATCCTCATTGTGTTTGATTTCTTTTCTTCAAATCTTGTTTTACGCGATATGATTGTCTGGGAAAAAGTGTGGAATATAGTTGGCCAATAGCTAGGTTACTGTCATGGAAGAAACAAGATGGAGAAGACAAATAGAACAACGGAATGTTTTTCAATGTGTACATTATCAAAGAAGCGAAGGAAGACAAGGACGACAAAGGAAGGCAAAGGAAAGACAAAGGAAGGCAATGGCAAAAAAATGTGACCTTAAGCTATCGAATTAAACCAGATTCTTCTTTATTTCAATCAATTCGCCCTCCCTCTCACTTCGCTTGTGTTACTAGCTACGCGGCCATATTCATAAAATAAACAGTGCGCGCAGAAACGTCACGATGTTTAAAATAACGACAAAACGCGCGCAAGCCTAGCAAATCCGTGTGGAACGGAAGTGTACGACCATGTCGCCTGATATATCACGGGTTTATCTGTCGGAATAGATCTCTCTCTCGCTCCACAGTGGGCATTTTTTTATAATACTCAAACAAGCGACGCGCGAGCTGCCCTATTATTATTGTTATTGTGAGCGCGCCACGGAGAACACTGTCGATTCACATGCAATGGTGTCGCGTCGACACGCTCGATGGCACCGGCGTTCTTCCTACTCACAATACCAGCAGAAGCAGTCACGAAAGAGAAGATGTCGAATTTAAGCAGACCGGAGAAGCCTAACGGTGGCCAGACGCCATAATTTATATGCCTTGTAGTGTAATATAACGAATGAAATAACGGACGTACACGATTTGCAAGCATCTTTGCATGGTGATCATCGATTTATTGTAACTCCGCCTTGTCCCCCTCTTATCTGATCTGGCACAGCCCATTCACGGTTGAATTAACCATAGACATAAAGGAAATAAAGGCTTATTTTTGTATAATCACCCTATAACCTACAGCACAGACTCATATTGGCTAACAGCTGCTTCCATGCTTGGATGAACTGAACAAACGATAATATGAATCGAAAAATTACATGCAACATGATGAAAACTGACGACTTAGAATAATTGAGAACGGATTTTGCTTTGTCAAAGTAACTGTTGTCTTGTGAAACCCCTTTTGATAGTTTTCGTCCTTGGTATGCCAAGAGATGTCAAACCAAGGATCATTCAAAATAGAGACAAACACATTTTCACAAAATTACTTACCCATAAGCCAACGCAGGATCGTAAGGATAATATCCTGTGGTGGGTTGGAGGCCTGCGCTACCCCAAGGAGACATATCCGTCGGAGCACCTGTGGCGTCCTTCAAGGCGTAAGGATTACCCTGCAAAACAAATAAAAAAGCGAACTTAGCAAATATCCTTTTTTTCTGTGGTAAAAGCAGCTTTTTAAGTTCGAAGGACTCTCAGGTCTCTCAGCCGTGATTCTCACGGTCACCAAGCACGCTGGATCGATAGTCCTCGCGCCGTCGGAGTAAGTTTTAAAAACTTTTTCCTCCGTAGAGCCGAGAAGGCTTCTTTCTCTCTGCGTTATAAATTTTATATGGCCGGTGTGAGTGTTTTAATTGGGCGTTTTACGGGGCCCACTCCTAATGTCAAACGTAAACACGGTTAAAAGTCGGAAAGTCAATAAAAAAAGCCCCCGGTTGTTAAGGACAACAGAGGGAATAATATGGCAGAGCCACCCGTTGCTTTTACGGTTCCATTACCCCCGAAAATTTCGTGGTTCGATAATTGCTTTATGACGCTATCAAACGCATTAACGGTCATTATGTGAGGTCCACATTTTAATTACATTAATTTCGTCGACGGTATACTTATTTTTAGATGAGGACAAGTAGTTCAACAAGTTTTGATATCAAGTTATCTTCATAATTTACCATTTAGAACTGGAGAGGGTTTATTTAATTCAATTCCAAGGACCATTAAGTTTTATTAATAACTGAGGCCAATATAATTTGATGAATTGTCGAACTTCTATGTAGGGCGAAATGAAAGCTTGAGGCAAAGACGAAGCAGGAAGGAGAAGCTAAAGCAATCTAATGACATTGATAGGATGTGAAAGCATTGAATGACTAAATGATCATTTAGCTATTAGGCCTAATCCATTATACAATAACAAGTACTTAGTGTATCACTCGAAACCCAACAAATAATGTTTGCAAAGCTTAAATGTAATCCTTCTTATCAGTGCGTGTGATTTCGCGCTGGAGTACTTAATGGGAACGGATTAGACATATGGTGACATAATAGCAGATATAATTGATGTAGTAATCTCTGCCAAAACATAAAACTTTAAGTGTGCCAATAGGTTTATTGGATAAAAGCAGCACATAATGGCCCTCCTAACCATATTTTGCCCTCCAGAAGGTCGACCTTAACCTTATTTATGTCAGTGGATTTCTGGGCGATCAATCCGAAATAAAACGGAGCAATCAATGCAAACTTCATCTCGCTCCGATGATATATGTAATTCTGGAGGGTCGAGAACCGAGGAGAAAAAGGAATCCGATATTTATTCTGGACGCGTAAATCTTGTGGGGGTGCCGCCGAGGCGTTATGGACTGCACGGAAGCTGAGTGGAAAAAGAAGAAGTGCGTCCCGCCGCCGGATGAATGGGGAGCGCTTTTCCGCGATGGTCTGGGGGAAAATAAGTCGGAGAAAGATGGATCGAGGGGTTCGAGACGGCGTTGCGGCCATAAAAAAGGCCGCCGTTCCGACCGCCACGCACTAAATTACCGCGCATTATCCGACAGTAAACACCAGTCAATTGACAGGCCCAACCCAGACGGTATAAATTGAAAGTGTTTCGTTTTTCGCTTCGCGTCGGACGATTTGCCACAATTAACCATTGCCACACTTCCTTCCTTCCGTTTCCTTCACTTTATTTACTTCCATTTGAATGAAAGAGTACAAAACAGCATGGAGTAAACGATCAGAAAAGATCTGAAGGCTAGAGGCAAATATGCTAAATCAAGGGTCTTCGTAAGCAGTAAAGGAGGGTAGGATGTATCCCAAGTAGGGTTAGTAACCGTCCGGTTTTGAACCGGACAATTCGAATTTGTATTGTATTGTCAGGTGTCCGGTTGACACAAAAACCTGTGGTCTATCTGGGTCTATCACTAAGAAGTACCGGGAAATAATTACCTCCTTTTTGGCGTTGGCATTCCTAATCCCAAGCATCGTTCCTATCATGAGCTGTGGTGCAGAATAAGACCAGAACTGAAGGATAGAAGAAGAAGTTAAGAAACAACTGAAGCTAAAGAACTTCAATTGAAAGCAATAGATGAGCTTCTCTGATAATAGTGGAAAAGGAAACACTGGACGGCTTTAGAAGAAACACATAATGATACATTGGAAGAAAAAGGAAACCATGGGAGGAGAAAGTCGGAAGTGAACTGAGCGCGGGCATGTCAACCAAATCAGAAAGAAACAATTTTAAGCTTGTTAAGGCTCTATATGGAAATGCTCTGGACAATACAGCATGTAGTTAATGCTCAGAAAAGATCTGAAGGCTTGAGATAGATATGCTAAATCAAGGGTCTTGGTAAGCAGTAAAGGAGAGTAGGATGTATCCCAAGTAGGGTTAGGAACCGTCCGGTTTTGAACACAGCATGTAGTTAACGCTCAGAAAAGATCTGAAGGCTAGAGATAGATATGATAAATCAAGGGTCTTGGTAAGCAGTAAAGGAGAGTAGGATGTATCCCAAGTATGGTTAGGAACTGTCCGGTTTTGAACCGGACAGTCCGAATTTGTAATGTATTGTCAGGTGTCCGGTTGACAATATAACCTGGGGTCTATCTGGCTCTAACACTAAGAATTACCGGAATTACCTTTTTGGCGTTGGCATTCCTAATCCCAAGCAACGTTCCTATCATGAGCTGTGCTGCAGAATAAGACTAGAACTGAAGGATAGAAGAAGAAGTTAAGAAACACCTGAAGCTAAAGAACTTCAATTGAAAGCAGTAGATGAGCTTCTGTGATAATAGTGAAAAAAGAAACACTGGACAAGAAACACATAATGGTACATAGGAAGAAAAAGGAAACCATGGGAGGAGAAAGTCAGAAGTGTACTGAGCGTGGGCATGTCAACCAAATCAGAAAGAAACAATTTTAAGCTTGTTATGGCTCTATATGGAAATGCTCTGGACAACAAGCGGAGAAGGCAAAGACAAGTCAGAAAATAAGAGATGAAATGAACAGAAATTGGTCTATGAAGGTCCTAAAAATGGTAGAAGAAAAAGTCCTTGTTTCCAAGAAATGATTTTCTAATATAGGCTGTGGCTATAGAACTGGAGTCATGAAGAAATTAGTCTTTGAATAGACGATACCAGATAGGTAGTCAAGATGCTAAATGGTGATGACGGCTATGGTCTGTGTTGGGTTAGCATGAAGATTACACTGAATTGTTCGAAAACATCCCTTGGAGGAACCAGGGCGCATTCCCTATCGGACACATCGACCCATAACATCAATATGGTACCATGAATCTTCATGACTTTTAATAAACTAAATAATATCAAGCTTAAGTCATCAATTTCCATATTGCTAATTTCCCCGTTGTAATTCCCACATTCAATATTAATTTCCGGCCATTTTTTATTTACTTCCATTTGAATGAAAGAGTACAATACAGCATGGAGTAAACGATCAGAGAAGATCTGAAGGCTAGAGGCAAATATGCTAAATCAAGAGTCTTCGTAAGCAGTAAAGGACAGTAGGATGTATCCCAAGTAGGGTTAGGAACCGTCCGGTTTTGAACCGGACAGTCCGAATTTATATTGTATTGTCAGGTGTCCGGTTGACATAAAAACCTGTGGTCTATCTGGGTCTATCACTAAGGAGTACCGGGAAATAGTCACCTCCTTTTTGGCGTTGGCATACCTAATCCCAAGCAACGTTCCTATCATGAGGTGTGCTGCAGAATAAGACCAGAACTGAAGGATAGAAGAAGAAGTTAAGAAACAACTGAAGGTAAAGAACTTCAACTGAAAGCAGTAGATGAGCTTCTGCGCCAATAGTGGAAAAGGAAACACTGGACAGCTTTAGAAGAAACACATAATGGTGCATAGGAAGAAAAAGGAAACCTTGGGAGGAGAAAGTCAGAAGAGAACTGAGCGGGGACATGTCAACCAAATCAGAAAGAAACAATTTTAAGCTTGTTATGGCTCTATATGGAAATGCTCTGGACAACAAGCGGAGAAGGCAAAGACATTTCAGAACTGAAGAGATGAAATGAACAGAAACTCGTCCATGAAGGACCTAAAAATGGTTGAAGGTTGTTCCCTTGTCCCAAGAAATGATTTTCTAATATAGGCTGTGACTATAGAACTGGAGTCATGAATAAATTAGTCTTAGAATAGACGATACCAGATACAAAAGATGCTAAATGGTGGTGATGGCTATGGTCTGTGTTGGGTTAGCATGAAGAACGTACACTGAATTGTTTAAAAACATCCCTTGGAGGAACCAGGTCGCATTCCCTATCAGACACATCGACCCATAACATCAATATGGTACCATGAATCTTCATGACTTTTAATAAACTAAATAAAATCATAAAATCAAGCTTAAGTCATCAATTACCGTATTACTGATTTCCCCATTGTGATTCGCACTTTCAATATTAATTTCCGGCCATTTTGGAAATGCCATCCCGAAGCTTACTACAACCTCAACCTTATCAACAGGTATACCGCGCGTTATCTTTTAGTTGGCGTTGGGTACACAATTTGTCAGCGATAATCTAGTGGTGTTGCGTCGTCGCCATGAGTTGCCGACAAACGCCAACCGATCACTCATCAACGCAACGATTGATAACAGGAGCGTTATCACGGGCGGCTCTGCTCCGAACCTCAAAACCCAACACCAGCGTCCACCGTCAAAGAGCCAAAGGTGCTCGCTCGACCAATTCGATTCCAAAATCAAATAAATCGGAAAGAAATCAGTGACGAGCAAATAATGAGGAATAACTTGGTAGAAGTTCTAGGTAATCTAATCGGAAACATATCGGTTGACAAACTTTACATATAAAATCAATTCTTGTGCGCAAACATGTCAATATTGTACTTTCGGTGTACTTCTATTAAGCTATCTAAGGTTATTTCGATGTCGTACTATACCATTTGGCTTAATCAAGAGAAAATTATGATGTAGGAACTGGCGCAGTCGAGTAGGATAATCGATAATCGTCAGAAGCTACAAACTAAAGATAAAATGTGGAGTGCAAGTGGAAGAATAACGTTATGGGCGTGAGCAAAAAAAAATAAAAGATAAATTTGCGATTAAAAGCAGTAAAATTTTAGCATTTTTTCCTCGTCGAAGTTGTGAATGTAAATTTCGCACCGTTAAAGAAAAAAATTAATTCGTCCGTTCATTAGCATTGAATTTTTCAAAGCTGTCGAGCTCGTTTTCAGGATGGATTAGCATAAGTATGTGTGCAGTTCTCGCCCTCGGCCGTCGGGGGGCGCTGAAATCTGCGGCGTGCGAAGCGAAATGCGGTATCGATTATTCCGCACACGATTTCCCGTGTCCGTTTCTGAGAACCGGTCGTTATTTTACGACAAAACGTGGAATACGAAGTCAGCAACAGGACAACAGCAGAAGAAGAAGAAGAAGAAGAGAAAGAAGAAGACGAGCCAGCTAGCGCATAAACCTCGATTTCCGTATATGTGCAAACGGTGACACCTCCGGTCGTACAATGAGCGTACAAGAACGGGTACAAATTGCCCGGCCCGCTACATAGAACAACTATGGCGTTACAAATGACTTTACTCGGGCGATCTTTCAGGTTTTGCGCCGTCGCTTTAAATCTCCATGATCGACGTCACACTCGGCCATAAACAAATGCCGAGCTGTAATTCTAAACGCAAACACGTGTCTACCGTTACGAACAGAATATAACTTCTAAAGGAGATCCGCGCAGAACAAAACGCCATCATGGATGTGATTTATATCGCATGAACGATCATCAAACCAACCAAGAATGAACTAAATAATCCAGCAAACCACGTCAATGATACTCCGTCAATGATACTCCTAGAAATAACTCCAAAACTGAGTTAATTCAATTATAAAAAGCGTGATAGACGCAAACGAAGAGCAAACGAAGAGAAGCTAATAGACTACCATAGACCAACAAAGAAGTGAAAACAGTGAGGAATACCAAGAAAAACATAGGAGGAGGAAGTTAGACGAGTACTGAAAATACCTGCGACAAGCTAAAGATAAGACAGGAAAAAATTAAAAAAAGCCTTACATCTGAAAGCAATCATTATCCATAGCACTATCGACAAGGATAACAAGTTGATTCGAAAATTTGTAAGAACTCCGTTTGTGCTGGCTTTATCACAAATAATTTAACACAGTTTAGAAGTGGGATTGCAAGAATGAACTATATAATCCAGCAGCTGACTCTAAGATACTCCATTTAGAAAAAACCTTAATGCTGATTCAACTAGAAAAATGATGATGCAAAACGGATAGCACAAGAATTGAAGGTAATAGTTTATGAGAGATCAACAAGCACGATGAAACAGTGAGGAATATCAAGACAAACATGGGGGGAAGAAGTTAGACGACCAGTGAAAAGACCTGAGATAAGATAAAGACAAGACAGAAAATAAGCCTTGCATGTGAAAGCTATTACACACCAAGATCCACGAAAATAATAAGTAGATTCGAGAATTTGAAAAACGCTTTTGTGCTCACTTTATCTAAAACTAAAATTCTCAGAAGTGGGATTGCAAGAGGAAAGAATTAACTAAATAATCCAGCAACTCACTTCAAAGTTACTTCATTTAGAAAAAAACTCCAAAACTTAACAGCTTCAAATAGAAAAAGGATGATGCAATTAGGATTACACAAGAATCGAAAGTAGGAGGGTATGAAGGAGACAACAGTAAGGAATGCCAAGAAAAGTATGGGAGGATGGAGTTAGATGCGCAGTGGAAAGACCTCAGACAAAAAAGATCTTTAGCAATCTTGAAAGTAGCCTTTCCTCTGAAAGCAGTTACTTTTCATAGCACTATCCACGAGGCCAACTTAACAGCTTCAAATAGAAAAAGGATGATGCAATTAGGATTACACAAGAATCGAAAGTAGGAGGGTATGAAGGAGACAACAGTAAGGAATGCCAAGAAAAGTATGGGAGGATGGAGTTAGATGCGCAGTGGAAAGACTTCAGACAAAAAAGATCTTTAGCAATCTTGAAAGTAGCCTTTCCTCTGAAAGCAGTTACTTTCCATAGCACTATCCACGAGGATACAAAATTAGTCCAAGAATTTAAATAATCTCTTTTTGTGCTCGCTTTCTCTTTAGAAACAGGTTAAAAGTGAGATTTAATGTGGAAAGAGTAAACTATCCAACAATTCAGCTCAAATTAAAAAATAAACTCCAATACTGGTCAGCTTCAAATAGTAAAAGGATGATGCAAAGATGAGCACAAGAAGAGTACGTAGGAAGCTATAAGGGACCAACAAAAAAGCGAAAACTGTGAGGAGGACCAAGAAAAACATGGAAGGAGGAAGTGACGAGCAGTGGAAAAAGCCTTACATCTGAAAGCAGTTACTATCCATAGCACTATCAACAAAGATAAAAAGTTGCGCCAACAATTTGACTAATCTCCATTTATGCTCGCCTTATCTTAAACAACTTTATGCAGGTGAAAACTAGAATTTCAAGAGGAATGAATGAACTAAATAATCCAACAATTCACTTCAAATTAATTCCATTAAAAAGAAACTCCAATATTGGTCAGATTCAAATACAAAAAGGATGATGCAAAGAAAATACCACCAGAAGAGAAGATAGGAGGGTATGAAAGACCAACAAAGAAGTGAAACCTGCGAGGGAGACCAAGAAAAACATGGGAGGAGGAAGTCATACGCGAGGTAAGAAAGACCTGAGATAAGATGAAGACAAGATAGCTGAAGATTGAAAGAAGTCTTACATCTGAAAGCAGTTAGTACCCATAGCACTATCCACGAGGATAGAAAGTTAATCAAGGAATCTGAAAAAAAATCCTTTTGTCTCCAATTTAACTGAAGAAATTGTATACAGGTCAGAAGTGGGAGCGCAAGAGGTGATAGCACAAGAGTGTATGAGAGACCAACAAAAAGAAAATAGTGAGGAATACCAAGAAAAACGTGAGAGGACGAAGTTAGGTGTGCAGTAGAAAGACTTGAGTTAATATAGTTCAGATAAAAAAGAAAAAAATGAATGAAGCCTTGCATTCGACAGCAATTACTTTCCAGAGCACTATCCACGAGGATAAAATGTTGAATTTGAAAGAACTACTCGCTTTATCTGCAGAAATTTTATACACGTTGGAAGTGGGATGTCTGAGATGTCTGGAAGAGGAATGCTGAGATTTAATGGCGAGAACGAAGCGATGATTTTCCGAGAAGACTACAACTATCACTTGAGTTCGCACCGATCCAAGACTGTACCAGGACAAACCAGTTGTTGTCATAAGTCTTCGTAGTGGAGACTGTCTTAAGGCGATTTCATTAGATATTTACCAAATGCTTCTTGAAGAATGAACAGAAGCTGCACCCTATAATGCAGTTATTCAGTCTTTTGCACAGAAGAACCTGACTTGCTAAACTTGACGAATCACATTTGAAAGCTGAATATTATGAGTTTTGTACCATCACAATGGATGAGTACCAATCATTATTAATTCCTTTTGAAATACAAAAAAAATTTTACCCACAGGAAATCATTTTGACATAAAACATGTCCCACAATTGGCTATATTGTGTCGTCATAGTCTCTCAACGCCAGTTAATTTCCCATGGCCATCACAAGGAGATGACTAACGAGGTTGTCACCAGAGGTGGATGTTCCGTCTTCGCGTTCACACAAACGTCGACGTGGATCTGAGAGAATAGGCGCGACGTAGCTCGGTCAATTTGATGAGCACCGCGGTGCGTCGGGTGGCAGCACCATATTTACAACGGCATCCATAAAACAAATAACACAGAAACACTTTTACGGGACGCGAGCCGGCTCGGTTGTTGGGCTGAGAGGGGTTTCTGTGAAAAACGCGGCTCGCCGTACATTACTCGCGAAGTGAATCGACGCAAAAAGAAGAAAATTTCGCGAACGACAGAGAGCGCCACACGGCGGTTTCTTGCGCCGCGCGCGCCGTACGTTATACATAAACGTTGTACGGTGTCGAGTGGTAAGCCATATATACCGCAGTGTCTGCCGAGTCGGAGTCAACGAAATAATGTATGAACCGGCTAATTATGTCCGTCGTGTCTTGAGTGAGGATTGAAAAAGTACGAGGACATACCACGACGGGATACTACACATGGAGTGCGCCCAACTGAAATTCTTCTTTATTGATTTTCAGTTTTTCTTTTCTGAGGATGATGCCACGCCGTTGAATGTCAAACACGTTGAAGCAAGGTGATAAAAACTATTTTTCTACTGTGCATTTCACAATGCACACATTGTAGCACATTTTATGGTGTTACAATTCAGCATTTTTAGAATCGCGTGTAATCGCATAAACTGCGAAATATCTATATCGTATACATATTTAAACAAGCTTGTAGCAGGCTATAGTATGGCCAAAGGGTTCGGGTTTTCTTAGTTTAGCTCTGTTCATCAAAATACGCGAGAATTACGTTTTCGGTGATGTTTTACGACTCTGGTAAGTGATCGTGCATCATTCTCATCAACTAAACATCAAATCCCCCTTTCAGATACAATACAAGGACCACATTTACCTGAATAAGGAGTTATGCGAAGATCAAACCTACATCGTAGATATGATCGGGTTTAAATACTGCCACGGGATTGTATATGCGCAATAAATAGTTTATTGAATATCAGCATACACGTAGCAAGCTATAGTACATCTGAAGTGTTGAGGATTTCTTAGTTTATGTAACGTTTTCGGTAACAGTTTGGACCGTACTTTGGTCGTGTTGTCTAGTTGTATGCAACTATTTGTGTTACCTACATCGCATGTAATTTTACCAAGTATAATTTATTCTAATAAACTACTTCACTAAAATTAGAATTTGGTTTCAATTATAAGTGCGTGTAAATGCATAAGCCTCAACGGCTACCTAGCGGAATTATGTAGACACCGGTATTAAACGTTAAGCGTTATAACAATTCCTTCGTAAGTTCTTGTTATTCGAAGTAACTAATCAGTCACCGCCAAACACTTCTATTCGGACTATTATAATTATTAGACCACTATTTTAAAGTTAACTTTTTAGGTTATGTTTTTATATCTATATCCTTTAGTCACTGGTTGTCATGTAAGTTTTTATCACAGTAGCCGTTGCGGGTTAATGGTGTTGTCCTAAGCTCTATTGTGATCATAGTTGCACCCCGTTAATTATTAAAGTAGAAAAAAGTAGGTATATTACAGCCGTTTTATAATAGTATATTATTATACAAGTTTTATAAGACGTCAAATTGGCGCACGAGTTGTTTTGGGCACGACGAGCGTAGCGAGGAGTGCCCAAATGGAACGAGTGCGCCAATACGTCTTATAAAACGAGTGTAATATACTTTTTTTTCTACTTTGCGTCATTAATTTTATATAAATTTAGAAATTGTGGTTACTATATTGCGCTAAATTAGAATCTAGGGTACTTCGCGGGTACCACGTGGCTGCACTGTAGTAACTGTCAACTTCGTTAAGGATGAAATAAAATCATGACAAAATCTAATTGTGAATAAAATTACTCTACTTTAGCCTACAAGTTTGAATAAATATTCAGCGAGGTCTCAACGATGATCATAATGGAGCTTGGGGCAATGCTTTTAACCCTACTGTGATAAATATATGAAACTTAACCTAAAAAGTCAACAACTTTAATAGTGGTTATATAAGTATAATAATCAGAATAGAAGTGTTTGGCGGTGACTCATTAGTTACTTCGAAGAACAAGAACTTACTAAAGAATTGTTTTAACACCTAACGTTTAATAGCGGTGTCTACCTAATTCCGCTACGTAGCCGTTGCGGCTTATATATTTACAAGCACTTATAATTGAAACCCAATTTTAATTTCGGCAAAGTAGTTTATTAGAATAAATTATACTTAGTAAAATTACATGTGATGGAGGTAATACAAATATGTTGCACACAACCAGAACTAAGACGAAGTCGAAAGCGACGGACAAAAATGAATACGAATTGAGCCGAACAGAATTCTGTCCAAAATGTTACCGAAAACTTATACGTTACATAAACTAAGAAATCCTCTACACTTTAAATGCTTCATACGTGTATGCTGATAAACCATTGATTGCGCATATACAATCTCGTAGCAGTAATTAAAATCATTCATAACTACGATGTAGGTTTGATCTTCGCATAATACCTTATTAAAGTAAATGTGGTCCTTGAATTATATCTGAAAAGGGGATTTGATGTTTAGTTGAAAAGAATGATAACGATCACTTACCAGAGTCGTAAAACATCACCGAAAACGTTATGCTGGCGTATTTTGATGAACACAGCAAAACTAAGAAAGCCACAACCTTTGGCCATACTATAGCAGGCTACACGCATGTTTAAATATGTATAGAATATTGATATTTCGCAGTTTATGCGATTGCAAGAGATTAAAAAGAGGCAGTGCGTGGTTATGTATTGTACGTTTGACATTTGGCATTTGATATCAATGTGTACCAATCCTGGCAATCTTAGACAAAAATGTTACTGTTTTCGGTGTTACAATGTGTTAATTGTAACACCGAAAACAGTGTTACAATGTGTGCATTGTGAATGCAAAGTAGAAAAAATATCTTGGAGCATTCGTTCATTTAACAATTTATTATTTATTTTTTTATTTATTTAATTTATTTAGCAATTGATGCGCCAATTTGACGTCTCATAAAACTTGTATAATAATAAACTGGTATATGTTGGTATTTACGAAACCATTCCTCGTGACTGATTTTGTAGGTTCTGTCATATGTGGCACGTCTTTAAGAAAGTTTATAATTGGCGCAGTCGGTAGATATATAATCGGAAACTACATTGTGCGATAAACCGCGTGTGGTAACTACTAAGATGGTGTGGTTATTTGGTTAAAATTAACAGTGGTTGAACGTTTTCAACTGATTGAAAATTCAGTACTGTTTGAAATGCAGTGTTGCCAGATGAAAAGAATTTCTACCAGATTTAGTAGAATTTTAGAGAAGCTAGTGGAAAATACTAGACTTTGGTGGCTAGTGCGTACATTGATATGAAAATTGGAATAGATAATACGAGAGGGCGTTTTTTTTATTAAAAAAAGTACCGCCCCACCTGGGATTTGAAACCAGATATTCGAATTGCCGGTCACTTCAAGAAATAAGTGTAGAATTTCTACTTTTTAATACATTCCAATTGCGACACCTATTGGATCAAATTGAAAGGTATTATCGCGGGTATTGCATAGCAAATGTTTATTTACTGCGATACGAGCTGCAAATGTATGAAAGTAAAGAAAGCAAACCGAAATATTATTGTTAAAAAAGAAAATTGATTATACATTACGCATGGTGTTAAACTATTTTGTATTAATGATACCAAAATAGGTGTTTATACCGTTTTATGCCGTTTTTCGGTGAACGGTTGGCGATCTCGCTTAATTCAAGAGATTAACAAAGTTTGCGCATTTTTTTTACTAAACAATCGGACGTATACATTTTTATCTCAAACACTATCACAAGTTTTTGTCTACGAATCCGATAGTGCAATTGAGTTAGACACTTTTCGGAACTTAAAAATTAATACAGTCAGCTTTTTGTTGGTAACTTTCGAAAATGAAAAAGAATATGTTAAATTTCTTTTTCGATACCTAATCAATTTAAAAACGTTTTCGTCCGAGTTTAAATGTTTGTATATGCACGGGCACTTCATTCACAGATATAAACAATAATTAAATGTCTAATACAAAAATTATCATAACAAGAAAATATTTAATTCCTTCTAATAGACTTTTAAGACACCAAGAACCAAGTAGTGCAATTGGTTTTAAAAAAATTGGTATCAAATTGCCCATATTTGAGTAGCTGTCTCTATGGAAATAGAAGACACCTTCTTATGAATCTGAATGAAATTATATTGAAATTAAAAATAAAACAGTTTTTGTGAATGTGTAATATTCATACATCATCAATCTGAAAGGTATAAAAAATATTAGTCCATTGCGTCAATGTTACAGATTTACTGTACATTTTCAAATTTGAACTTGTTGTTGTAAGTGTTTTTATCATCCCTCATAAATTGAATAATGGGGAAAGGTTAAGGTTCACATCTGTTCCTTTATTACTACCACTTTGGATTTTGATATGCTGACATCTTTTCGACAACAATATAATAATAACAATAGCATAATAATAATAACAACAAGAGTATTAAACATCCAAATATACAACAAACACAAGAACAACAGCACAACAAAAGAAAATTTACAATATTAGCTTTCTGTTGAACTTTGCTGTTCAGTTTTTGTAGCACACAGTAGTAAGTATTCTTTTCTCTACCAATCAAACGCCTTATCTATTCTTTTAAGACCTCAATTACTGGAATTCAACAATTCCCAAGATAGTCCACAAATTACCTAAACGAAAAAGGCAAATATTCCTTTTTTAAACGCGGCCTAGTCTGTGATGTGATCATTTAGAAAGCTGTCCTCTATTGAATGAAGAAAGAAGCCACAAAAAGGCTTGGATTTTTTTTTGCAGCCACACACCTGCGTATTATTACAAAACCAACGGTGTCAAATGCTCCACTGCATTCCCCACGTTCGTTTTGTCATTCAGGCAACATCATAATCGCGCACGGGAACTATACAATACAGATCTCACGTACAATTCACAACAGTCGAGTACATTTTTGGGTGATCAATTTCCACTAGATTTTATCGTGACAGTTCAACGGGCAATCGTCATCCATACACCACATAAATCCCAAATAGATTTAGATTGATATCTAAATCTGTATTATCGAATTTGCGTCGACAGTTCTGTGAATTTTTTAATCAATTTGTTCAACCTATTTTTAAAAGGCAATTCTAGTTATTTTTTTCGGAGAAGTGATTTAAATAGAACTGAAAACGTAGTTGTTCTATTTTTTAATCAGTAATACGTAGTGTTTGCTTTAGAACGAAAGCTACCTATTCTGTTATTTGTCTATTGTATGATAACAAATAGTAAATGCCGGAAAAAAACAGAAATTATTCTTTAACTATTCTACAAAGTATTTGTTTTTCATCATTTCACCAAGTTTAATATTTCATTATTCAATCCGATACGATTATTTACGTACATCAACATATAAATCAGTGTTTCTCAACCTTTTTAGTCTTGCGGGACCCTTTAAATTGAGTTGGAACCTGGCTGAACCCCAACGAAAAAAGTATTATCCTCCCAATGTCATTTCGAGTATTTTTTGCGAAGATAAAGACGTATAAAGCAGTTTTTGAAAATGTCATGTAAAATTACGGTGGTACTGTTGTAATTTCACAGGAAAATGTATGTGGAATAAGTGAATTCTGTAAAAACAATACAGAAATATTGCTGGTATCCAATAACCAGCGATGTTACAGTTAATTCTTCTTTTACAGCTTCTTTGGTAGTTTATTACATTCATTTTCTGTAACATTGCAGAGATTTCTTTCTGGGTATAAACTTATTTGTTCTTTTCTTTTCAGATCCTTCAAAAGTTACAGACTTTTCAAGTATTACCAAAGGAAGAATAAAGAAAATACAAATCAAATAATGCAAAAACGAAGAATACAAACAGTAAGTACCTTTTAGAAAAAAATAAATAAATAAATTCATTAAAAATTTTTTTTAATTTTTTTGCGTAGTCAAAAGTAGTACTTACTTCAATTTAATTTAATTATTTTTTGTTTAATTAAATGCATCACGAAATTTTATATTTCACTTTAGTTTCCTGTCGGCATAAATTTTCGCGTAGAATTGCAAATCACTCTGTACATTTATTGATTTTCTATTACTGGTACCGACATTTGGCATAGAAGATCCGAACTTGTCTGGTGATAGGTTAGTATGTAATCTTATCTGGAATGTAAGATCATATTGAAATCCACCGCCTACAACTCTGTTCTTCTCCTAAAGTACCATTCTGAGCAGCAGATTCAAATTATAGGTTTGTTTTGTCACACATTTGGAAAGGCAAAAATACATAACAATTAATGCTAGATTTTGACCAATAACTGTGTCAGGTTGTTGTTTTCTGGAGGTTATTTTGTTTTTATGTAATTGTAAGTAATATTGTCATTTGAAGTTAATTAATAATTAGTCTAGAATGTTCTTCCCCGTTGGATGTAATATCGAAATAACAGTGGTTTGTTTATTTGTCCAATATTTAAAATAATAATCCAATACTAAAATAATACATAAAAATGACAATGAAAAATGTGCCCATGAACCGGCGACCGCCAGCACTAAATTGTTACTATTTTTCCGCGGAACCCCTGATGACATCTCGCAGAACCCCGGTTGAGAAACGCTGATATAAATCGTTTAATCGTAAACATCATTAGTTCGTAAATGGAAATTGTTTAGTATAGTAGGCCGAACAATATTAGGCGTTGTAAACAATATGAATGCTGGTAGATTGAATTCCGGATAGGTAGGCTGTGAGTTGTAATTGAACTCCTCCAGGCGGGCCGGTATAGTAGAGATCTCCGAGAGAGAGCAAATTGCTATTTGGTGTGTATTGATTCTTCGCTTGCGTTGTTGAGATTCAAACCCCGATTAGGCTTATGATATATGACCGGGGCCAATCGATATCGGCTACTACTAACAGAGCTTTAATTATGTGGCCGAGCAAGGCGTGCGCCTCTCTCCTGGCATCAATTATGAATTATGGCAAATTACATTCGGACGTATAATTTACACTCGGGCTAAGTAATAATTAAGTTTTGTTGGTATTAAGATGGTTGGACAACTTCTGCCGTTTGGTTGGAGATTAATTTATTGTTAATTGATCGATAAATTAGGGTTCGTGATGGAAATTGTTGTTGTTGGTTAAGCTTAAGGACCGTTAAGATGACAGGAACAGAATTACTAAGAATAGCTGTGGTTTGCTTCTAACATTGTCAAAAAACTTTTTTACGATAAATCAAGCAGTGTAATCGGTAACTATTATCCCGCATAGGATAATGGTTTTCTTTTGTTTTCTCTGCATAGGCATCTTCCTGGACTTTTGACACAACAAATACGCAAGAGTCTCTAAAGCATGGAAACATGCCAAAATCTCTGAAATGGTTTGCTATTTCAAAAGTTTCTCGGACACGTCGAATTTTAATCAAAATACACCTATCTATCAAATTTAGTTGTTTTTAATATCAACGTCATTTTAGGAAATGGCAGTGTCTTTTTCCATGCTAATTTTGATAGTTCTCTTAACAGCCTTAATAGTATAACTTTTCCAAAAAGATTTCTTTGCGCTGAATACGAATTCGGTCAAAACATGCATATTACGACAAATTTTTGCCTAAATTGTCGCTGCAAATGCTTAAAAAACGATTGTGAACAAACTAGCAGGATTTCAGATAAAGCTATTAAATTTTAAGGATTACGTATAAAACTCTTTCTAGGACAATGAGATTACGAAAACCTTACACGATAGAAAATGTTTTGGTCCGGATTCGTCTTCAGGTTAAATAATATTTCCCAAAAACCATTACAATTAAGACAATTAAAAGATCTAACAATCATTAAATAAAAAATAAACGTTCATATATATTTATTTGTGGATAAAAATATATTAATTTGGCATAAGGAACGTTTATTTGAGTCAAATAATTTATATTTTGAGTTAGTATTTGCAATTTATATATTTAATTTAATTTATATATTTATTTATTGTAATAAAACACTGTTTTTCCTCTTAACCCTTGTATAATTATTCAAATATTTATTTAAATAGGAGACATGTTTCGATTTCTTCAATCATTCTTAATCCTAAATCTATAACAAATACAATAAAATAAATCACAATACGGTCACATGGCATAACCCTATAATTACACGTTAAAATAAACCAAAACTTACTGTCAAATATATAAAGATCCCAAAATCACGCATATGTAGACCATTTCCTGTTCAATGATTTAAATTTTCATAATTGGCGAATTCTTCATCAACGAGATGCACAAAGATATAGCTAGAGCGATGTTTCATATATAAAATAGTTGTACATTTTGTTGTGTTAAACAGTTCTCCCAACCAACGTAAAGGTAAGCGAAATTTCTAAGTACAGAAGGAACAGTGAAATAATTTACTATTAATTAAACATATTCCAACTCACTTCCCGCGAATTATCTAGTACATATTTTAACATTCTTCTTTTAACTTTAATGTTTGTGAAAAGTGGCTTGATATGGAAATCCAACTGGTCGTTTAATAAATTATTGTGAGGGTTTATATTTTGTTTATGTATTTCCAGTTGCTCCAATAAATCCATCTTGAATCCCTTCCCGCATCTATGCAACAATTTAACATTTTTGTAATCTCTTTTATGTCCGGTTTCTAAAGAATGTTGGTATAAATTAGATGAATTTCTATTGTTATGCTATTGTTCAACTTTCTGTCTGTCTGTCCAACATAAATAGATTTGCAATTAGAACAACCAACCGAGTAAACACCACTCTGATCCTCCCTCATATCTATACTTTGTCAACATTTTTGAAATTTGATTTTTATTTTTATATGCAGGAATAATATTAAAATTTGTTAAAGTTCTATGAAACGTGTGGTTTAGATTGCTAAATGTAAAAGTTCTGTAGTTCTTATTACTAAAGAGCATACTATCATTTGAATATAATCGGTCTAAAGTCTTTTGTATTCTATTTGTTAATGAATTTACTGTTCTTTCGGTGAAGCCATATTCTTTTGCTAATTGATTGATAAATTGAGTTTCTTTAGTTTTTGATTTGATTTGATTTGAAAGGTTGTAGGGTAGGTGAGATTTCTTCTAATATAATATTGTAAGGCCGAGAGTTTATGTTTCAGTCATGGTTGGAGTCAAATGGTATTATGGTTGTCATATTTGTTGGTATCCTAAAAATCTCAAACTTTAGTCTATTATCCTTGACGACGGTGACGTCAAGACAGTTAAGTCTATTCTCAATCTGCAGTTCCATGGTAAACTGTAAATTTGCATGTATTCCTTTAATATAAGATACATAGTAAGTTATTAACTTCCTCTATTTTTCCATTCCAAAGAACAAATACGTCATCAACGTAACTTACCCAAATTTTTAATTTTATTGTGATATGGGTTTTTATGATTCATAATAAATTCAGTCTCAATGTGCTCCAAAAAAATATTAGATAAATTTGCTGACAGTAACAGTATTTGTTATTATATTTGTTTGTATTTGTTGTAGATTTAGGATTGAGAATGAATGAAGAAATCGAAATATGTCTCCTATTTAAAGAAATACCTATATGAATAATTATACAAGGGTTAAGAGGAAAAAGAGTGTTTTATTACAATAATACATAACCTTGTAACATGGAACACCAAATGATATTTTTTTAGTTGAAATAATGCTTGCATTGAGTTAAAGATTTGTGCTTTTTTTAATTAAAGTTATTCTGGTTCTTTTCTCTACAAACATTCACGAGCCACCAAGTATTCAAGGAAGTAAATATTATTTTGTGCCAAAGAAATATGTTATGATCCAAAATCTTCGCTTTTATCATTATATGTATACTTTCATCATGATCAAAATTCTCAAAATTACAAAGCTTACAGCACTAATAAACCTAAAACTTGAATTTCGTCGACCAAACTTAAAAATAGCTTCCAACCGAACACAGCAATCTAACACTTCGGAACGGTTTAAAAATATTCACGGTTCCGAGCAGCTAGCTATTTCGTTGTTGTTTTGGCGCGTCCGCGGTCAGGCCTCCGAATGACAAATTCCCACCTTTGTCTCCGCAACTTGACAGATTTATATCGTCCCAAAACAATAAACACCGTTGCCAAAACCGTGAAAAAATAAAAACCGAATTAATCAACGCCGTTTAACAACCAACCCATTCTAAATTCTCTTCCGTCCACCCAACACCGCTCCCAAAACAATAGAACAATCGTTAAAAACGTGTTAAACACGAAACGAAATCGTTGTTATTGCCAATATACTGGGTGACCCACGCCATAGGAACTTCCGTTTATTTTCTTTGTTTATAAAGCTGGACGAATGAAATTTGGGAAAGTGTTAATAGACAAAAAATGCAATTCTTTGCGATACTCTTGAGGTTAATATGACTTCCGGTTTTTCCGGAAATGACGTCATCATTGAAATTTTAAATGGCCCACCATGGCAACGAAAAAATAACTTTTTTTGTGTATTAATCTAGGTGGCTATTAATTGTTGAAAAAAATGGAAAATTGTCAAATAAACACTAATTAAATTGATTTTCACCGCTATTGCATTACTGGCGCCCTCTAGCGTGATTTAATTGGGTTTTAGCTAGTGAGTCATTTTTTCACGTGTACCCAATGGCCACACCCTGATTATTCGATAGGGAACATGTTTCCGATTACAATGATACCAAATACTTGATATTTTGTTGAAATTCGTAGCGTACAAATGTTGTTAGAAGCGAGGAAATCGAAAAAAAAATATATTGGGCTATGATCAAAGTCAGCGGATTGTTCGAGGAAAAACATTTTTCCGACACAATAATACCAAATACTTGATTTTTTGCTAATAATAGCGTGAAAATGTCGTTTAAAGCAGCGAAAAAAATCAAAATTACATTACGAACACAAAAACGTCTATCATCAATTTTTATCACCAAGGGAACGAAAATATTTTTTTTGTTTATTAATTTAGGAGGCTATGAATTGGTTAAAAATAGTCGGAATTTGGCAAACAAATACTGGCTATTTCTAGCAATTGGTATTTGGACAAGAAGTAGACATTCACATTCACATACACATTCATGAGCGATTATTATTTAATCATAAATCATAACTTGAAATAAGTACAATAAAGTACACAGGTACATTTTTTTCACGGGTACCCAATGGCGACACCCTGATTATTCGATAGGAAACATCTTTCCGATTACAATGATACCAAATACTTGATATTTTGTTGAAATTCGTAGCGTACAAATGTTGTTAGAAGCAAGGAAATCGAAAAAAGTACTGACCTAATGATCAAAGTCAGCGTACTTTGACTTGTACGCTGAGTTTGATCATTAGGTCAATATTTTTTTCGGTTTTCTTGCTTCTACAACATTTGTACGCTACGAATTTCAACCAAATATCAAGTATTTGGTATCATTGTAATCGGAAAGACTTTTTCTATCGAATAATCAGGGTGTGGCCATGGGGTACACGTGAAAAAAATGACTCACTTGCCAAAAACCAATTAAATCCCGCTAGAGGGCGCCAGTCATTCAATGCCGGCCAAAATCGATTTAGTTAGTTAGTTAGTTAGTAGTTTAGTTTATTTGACAATTCTTCTTAGTTGACAATATTTTCACCAATTCATATCTATTAACCTCAAGAGTATCCCAAGGAATGACATTTTTTGTTTATTAACACTTTCCTAAATTCTAGTCGTCCAGCTTTATAAAAAAAAAATAAACGAGGGTACCTATAGCCTTGGTCACACGGTATATCTCACATTAAATGGGGTAATTTAATTTAAATATACCTAACTTAATAGTTGCGTTGTATATAAAAAAAATAGACTTACCAAAGGTGAATAGAAGGCTGAACTTTCCACTCCTATGCTTGGGTATGGGTTTTGGTCCGTTGAGGGGTAAGGTGTACCATAAACTCCAACACTTCTCGAATACTGAAGGGAGGCAAGTCTGGCAGAGTCGTATTGACAGGAGCAAACGCTTTGCCCTGTCACTGGGTCTGTCATTAAAGGTCGCCCTGATTCACAACATTGGGTTGGACCCGTTGAAGACGTTCCTCCAGGAGATAAAGCTCCAGGACCACCTGCAGAGCCTCCAGGACTTAGGGAGCTACCACCAGACACTGGTGATGATCCAGAGTTCGTTGTAGGTTGCCCAGAGACGAGTAACTGCAAGAGGAATGGAGATTCTTAATTGTAATCGTTGGTTTATTACATGTTCAAGTTGATGGTGTGGCATTAGTGGTATTTATAACGGTGTCTCCATTAGCAAGACGCAAGAAGGTAATTGCTGGATGTATCCATGTTTCTTGTAAATGGAGTTATTCAATTTGTGATGAGTTGGGTTGGGCTGAACACAAGAGGAGAAAACCAAGCAAGAATGTAGGAAACTATGCACGAATCTGAACCAATTCCTTCTTTATTTCGGGAAAAAATAACCATGAGTCAGCCGGTGTACAATTATGGCTAATTACATTCATTTATGAAGAAAAAGAAACTGTTGTACGACTCGTTTCGGAGAAGCCACGAAAACATGGTATTCGCCGGAATAAATTTTCAATTAATTCCGTCGGATGCGGTTTAATTTAATTTATGATCCGCGGAGTTTTGTGCGCCAGCGCGAGTGGTGTTTGGCAACACTGTAAACGGCGTTACCGGACGGCAAGAAACGAGAACGACCAAGCGAGAGGTAGGTATTAACAGTGTTCTTTTCGGGCGAAAAAATGCTAATTACCAGACCCTTTACGTCCCGTTTAAATTTGAATTTATTTCCGCACTGATGATCACGTGGGATTTCAAAGTATGACGGGCTAAAATATTCCTTTTTGTAGGTTTTTGTGCATGCATGAAATGTTACTTGTCAAACGTCAAAATTTGAAATTTGGTTATAATCACTGATTCAAATACCAAACCGTTTCCAACCTAACCTCTATCGATCAAACTCTCGCCGCAAGAGGGCGTTTAGCGATATTTTCCCAACTGTCAATCAAAACCGTGATATCTGAGTCCTATATATGCACACCTTTATCCACCGCTGGGTTAGGACTCGTGAAGTTGATGGCAAACATTGCCGTTATCTCTTTATACACATTTGCGGTCGTTTTTGTTGTTGCGATACGATTTTAATATTCTAGATCGTCCATTAGCGCGCCATAATTATTTTAATTACGTTGTCCCGCTGTTATTAATCGGCCAGATGGTTGGGTTATTTATTTACTCGGTTGTAGTGGACAGATAAAATTTCTCTGTACATAGGGTATTTATATGCGGTTATTTGACGGTTTACTATCCTGTACTTGTCCGACATACGAGGCATACTAATTATTTTATGCAAATACTTTGTACTCGTAAGTATAAATTATAAGTATTATAATCTATAGTACCCACTGAGGTGAGGGATATATTTGTGTATATTCCCCTGCATAAGTATAAACAAATAAAGATCTCTTGTATGAACATCCTGTATAATTTGCCTCTAAACTTTATTTAATAGATGTTATAATTTGACTGACTGTTGCATTTTATGAAAGATTACTGGTTATTTCTGTAATTTTACTGCATTCCGACGGAACGCTGCGTCTATTCTATTTTAAATAGATTTCTAATCTATTAATTTAATATGGAGTTGTTGTTGCCCGAAATTAGTTATTTCTACCGTCGCATACACTAAAAAACATTTTTCTGACATTTGGGCTTCTACATATTTGGAAAATGGTTTAGAATCCTTTTAGCCGTCGGAAAATTTAGGTCTAATAAATTCATTTAATTGGTTAAGAGAACCACACACGAAATAATTATAAAGGAAAATCTTTACTTGCTGTATAACGGAGTATATTTAAAAAATGTGCAAAGCGGAACAAATAGAATGAGACAGTTTAATCATATAAACATTGCCTTAAATTAGTATATCTTTTGTGTAACGCAACATTATTTTAATGGTTTTTATTTAAAATTTGATCATACTCTTTTAGAGCGATACTAAAACCAAACATCTATCGTTTTCGATCAACCATTCTCATAGATCTTGTGTTTCCATGAATCTAACACTAAATAAACCTATTTTTTCTAAAAATTAGGGGTTGATAAACAAGAAAATGTTCCTACCTGGGATGCCGACGGATACGGGTAACCAAATTGCGCATACGCTGCCATGTTGCTAGTAACTATCACAAGTCTTAATTAAATCACAAAGGAACCGTGAACAAATACCAAATCAAAATAAACAGAACGGTCAAAACCACCCGCGAACTACGTGCACTGTGCGAGCATTACTTCTCAAAGGGTACGTCCTATAGTCGCAGTATACATAACACGTTAAACTCGTCGCGGGATGGTGCGCAGCGCACCAAAAAACACAATCACACGACGCACGACCTTAGCACTGTGATGTGCTAGCAGTGACTGGCGGACCTGACAATCCCTCCACAACGTTGCGAAGTGTGTCAGAGTCTGGATTTGAAGTGGTGGGCGTGGCCGATCCTGACAACCACTAGGTACACGGAAAAGGCGGGGCGCGACACGCGGCGCGCCGTCCGATTCGCTCCCCACCACCGGCGGCGGGTCGGACGGGCGTGCCGGGGCTGCCCACGCACCATAAACAGAGACGGATCTTGTTTATGAGGTTGCGCCGATCCTTTAACAAATCCCACCTAGCGCTCAACAGTCGCTGGGACGACGGGATAACAAAAACGCTAACAGAATTTATTGGATACAAGGTGTTGTCTGAATGAATCGCTCGCGTCATTTGTATTCCGAATCGGACGAATGATGCTCCACGGTTTTTACACGGAAACCCACTTTACACCGTCCTTCTTGCGCGCCTGCGGTCACCGCGAACGTGGTCCTTCTTCGTGCTGTACGTGGCACGCGTGTCACCAAAGGACGAGAAACGGGCTGTAAAGATATCCGGCCGGCAGATATGTTTATTAAATGGACAACGAATAAAATTCGAATGGTTTGCGATAAAACGTCCCATGGTGGATGTTGGATCGCGGTGGGACCTGATCTTTAAACTTTTTGATAACTCTGTACATTTATGTTACACGTCACTTCAAAAGTGTTGGATTTTTGTTCTACGTTGTGTTGTGACTTTTACGATTCGACCTGATCGAGTTTGTGATAAATCACGGTTTTATCACTATTTTCAATCAGATTGAAACGCTGCACGGAAAGAATACCTAGTGAAATATATTTAAAATGCGTACAATATTCATAATTTCACAACCACTTGTCAAAATAAACAAAGAAAGCATAACGTATTTGATGGTAACTTAATATTAGGGTATCTACGGATTAGATATCATCATCTGGTTTACGCAACTCAAATACTGCGAATCAATAAGTACTGAGGGCAGTAGGGTGACAATGAGGGTGAAATATCGCAGGGGGAGTTCTCCCTAGCAAAGGGGGGCGTTTGATACAGTTAATTAATTGATCCAAATTAAATTATAAAATCAGAGGCGGGCGAGCGTTAGTGTTATTAAATTATATGCAAATGAGAACATAAGTTATTATGGGGACAAAATAAACAATACAGAATATGTTTGAAAAAATTTACTTTTTAACAGAGACGTAGAATGAATATAGATTTACAAATTGCGTATTAAAAAGAACGTATTTTCAAGTACATATTGTCCAAACATTTAAATATAGAGTTTGCTGTCATTTATATCAGCAATGAGGGTGTGTATTGTATGAGCAGCGACAGCGACATAGAGTGCCATCTAGCGGACAATATTATAAGATATCAGAAATCTCCGTCACAATAGTTCTAAAAGGACAAGAAATTATTTTGTGGGAGTCAAACAAAATTGAATAATGATATGTTATGCAGCATAAAAGTTCAGTCGCACTATACAGCACGTCAACGTCACGGTGCGGTAACGTACTATAACATATTGTTAAATTCATAACTTAAATTTCTCAAATATTGTTAACGGGTGTAGATAGGTAGGTAGGTATGTAGAGATATACGATATAGTCTATCTCTCTCAGAGCTCTAGTAATAGTGATTCAATTATCAGTAGGAGCAATCAGTATATGGGAGACAGAGCAAGGACAGACCAAGAACTAGACGGAAGATGGCATGTCCAATATGGCTGATAAAAGTTACTGGTTTGAGAGAGAGCTAGTGACATAATAAAAAAAAAACGGAAGCAAATACTGCCAAAGCTCAGAGTAAAAATACTAACCGCCGCAGTACCTACAAACAGTTCCTTTGGATACAAAAACATAAAGATGATAGGTACCTACCTACTGAGGAACAAATTTTTTTAAATAAAAATTTACTTGGAATAATACTAGTGGTTCTGTGCGATTATTGACAGCATTTAACGAAAACTCAATGTTACATCTTATAAACTTATGCCTGTCAGTATTTTGATTTTGTGACGCCATTTTAAAAAATCAGGCTGAAAACGACCATGTTTATTTAATTTAAACATTTGTATGTAGGCTTTATTTCAGAGTATCAGCTATACTTTGTTTTATAAACATTTTTCCTAAAACGAAAAATAATGACCTGTGCCTCTGATCTCATTATTTTGTAAACAATGACTTTTCGTAGTAAACTACAATATGGGGCAAATAATAATCGGTCTACTAATATTTAGCTAATAATGGTTTTAGATGATTTTTTTCAACATATTGTAAACAAAAACAAACAATCAAGATCATCACTCGACTTTGTAAGTTTGTAAACTAAATTCGAAGAAGTTGATCAGGTTCCTAAGTGGTCTGTTACAAAGCCGTATCAATTCCCCATGTTTTGGTTTTTGATTCATCCCAATATCTGAATATTTGTAAAAAATGTAAATTAATAATTAATTTATTGATTTATAAATAAAACTTTTTAATATTTAATACCTAACTATATTGTAAAGTTAAGGTAAAAAATAGTACGTATCAGACGTTTTGTAATTTTGTGATAAAATAACTTGCAGTTCATTATACCGGCAGAACTATGCCCGATTTTCCTGTGGAGCAATTAAAGATTTTGGTGAGGATCTCTGTGCAAAGCCTGATAAATTGTTTTTTTATTTGTCCCAATATCTCAGCATTTGTTGTAAAGTTAAAGTAAAACCTAGCTTAGGAATATTTAGCGTTTTTAAAATTAACAGTTCTCATAAAAAGGTTTTGACCAAAATCTTACGGTTGCCAAATTGAATATTTTTCAATATGCGAGATCGGATTACGCATAAATCGTGTAGGTACTTCAATCCAGGGCTGCGGAGTCGGTCAAAAAACTCTCCGACTCCGACTCCAGATACCTTTCGCGGTCCGACTCCGACTCCAGAAAAAATTCATACAAAAATATGTTCAAATAATTATTTGTAATAAAAATCTTACATATGTAAATATGTAATCACAAATTTGACGCAGAATAACACAACCGAGCAACATGAAATTTGCTATGAAAACAAAAACACTACCAGGAAAAAAGTTTAAGAAATTAAATTTCTATTGCAGTATTGTAATATCTGATTGTATTAAACATATGGCTTGTGCATATCAAATTACAGACAAACAAATGCTGAAACCATAAGCAAAACAGTAGTTTTATTTGTTTCCAGCGAATTTGTTGGCAAACATATTTAAACTGACACTAATTGTAAATAAATAACTGCCTATAAGATATCAAAAACGGCTATTGGTCGGACCACAAATAAAAAAGTTATGACCACATAATTATAAAATGTAATTTCCTTCTGTAATTTGTTTATTCAAAATATCTCTGACATCATTAAGTATTTCACTATTTTCTCCAGAGAACATAGAAATCAGCACTACTTTGTCCATTTAACCGACTTTCTATCTCTTATAATAACAAAATCACCCACAAGACAGTGTATAATACAAAATAAAATTCATTCTAATGAAACAGAATTAAATGCAAAATACGTTTATAAAATTGTGGTGAGGAACAGAATAGCTCCAACCAGATTCTCTTGCAAGGATGCCCTTACACAATTTTTAATTATTTTCGAAGCTGAAAATAATCATAATTATGGCTGCAACAGGTAATCTGGATAAATGATTATTACTACATTGAACTCGGCCCTACTTCGGCTACTTCTCAATCTCATTTAAAATCTTTTGTTCATATTTCCTTATTCAAATTTCTGCCGGATTACTTTTGTTAATCGTCTTCACTTTAGTTTGAATAGTGTGTTTTGTAATTTGATATTAACCTACATTTGTATGTAGGTAGATACTATGTCAAAGACCTAATAGAATGTTTAGTTTTATTTGTTTACTGTGGCAACGTCCATCTCGCATGTTTTTCTTTTTCTGCAATAATTAAACCTGGACTCGGAGTCGGAGTCAGTACATTTTTTCCGACCCCGACTCTGACTCCGACTCCTCTGAAATTAGCCTGAACTCCGACTCCGACTCCACGACTCCGACTCCGACTCCACAGCCCTGCTTCAAACAATAAAATGCTGTCTAAATGTAGCTTTAAATTTAATAGCTCGTTCTGACAACTTTTGATTTAAATAAATAAAGGTACCTATAAAAGGGTGGTAGCTGAAGATGAAATGCTTTCTTTGTGTGGTAAACATTTTCTCCTAATTTCTTAGGAAATTTGTAAATTATTAATCCGACCATGATCAGCACGCATGAAATAAATAATATTCAACGAAAGAAACAAAATGTCCACATTATTTAAAACTATGTCTATTGTTTTAAGTTATACAATGGATATTGTAGTTTTTCATTAATAGCCATGAGGCCCACTACCTATTTTAATGACTTTAAGGCATTTGCAAATGCTGTTTGGTTTACACTAGCCAATAAAAAGTAAACAACGCAAGCATTGTAATGATAATTCTCTTTTATGACTTGCATATATTAGCTTAAAATATAGACTAACGCTTTGAACAGCTTGTCAATAAAAAAGACAAAAAAATTAAATTAATTTTACCAGTCCGCAAGGAAATTAAATTCACTAGAATTTCCTACAACAAAAATCATATCCCGTTCCAATTATAAACAACTCCCACAGCAACAAAATTGCACAATGCTTCTTTAAAATCTGAGAGAAATCATCGAAATTTTCACAAATTTCCTGTCATGGTGCGCCACAATTACACAGACAAAGCTATCTCGAGAATCGCGAGGAATCGTGAAAGCTGAACTGATACGTTCCCGCGCTTCCAGGCCTCGAGAAACACCAAGAAAAAAAAGCACAACCACAAAATATAAATGAAGAACAACAATAATCTACAGAAAGAGACGGAAAAGTGATACGCGTGTCCGTTAGTTTGCGATTCAAATCGCATCGGATAATAATACTAGTCTGTACAGCGTGCGGGGCCTTATTGTCTTTTCCACTATGGTATCTATTTACAGATTATTAAGAAGCAGTAGAGGCCCGTCATTTGAATTCATTGCCGGTCTCGTTCATTGTTTCAACCGTTGAATGGAGCCACACGGCCGGTGGGTATAAATAAGAAATTATGAAGAGTCAGAGCTCTTTTCAGGACTGAAGAACAAGTGTTTGTGGCTTTTATTATTTTTCCACAAAGAGCACGAGTACGCATTGGTAATGCGTAAGTGTGTGTGGGACACGTGCGGGCAATTCAAGCCTTTGGTTGAATGAGGTGCCTACTTTAGATGCACCTGTGAAGTAATTAAATTATATTGGTCACTGAGGTGGTTCCAGGTTATAATATCTTCATTATCATATTGCCGGTCTTTTCGTTCAACTTCTGTTTTCCTTACTAAGTTAGTAGATGGTCCAAGATTTTGGACATCGCGTTGAAGGTCTAGCGACGGGTCTCTGATCCTATAGTACCTATGGACCTCTTTACATTGGGTTTAAACCCGAAAGAAAATTGTAAAGCAATTTTGTAACAAGCAGCATGTTTGTAATGAAACGTATATAGTTAAATTCTTAAAAATAACTTCTGCTGTGGTATTCCAGTACTTTTTCTTTACAATTACAAAAACATCCTGTACAATTACAGTAATAATGGTGTACTTTCACACACTATGGTGGTAACAAAGAATGAGCGATGTTGGTGTCCAAAGAATAAGCGCAAATAACTGTCAAGTCTTCTTTTACTGCATTGTTGCTGTACATTTATTTCATTCATTTTC
Organism: Aphodius sticticus; assembly: GCA_963966075.1. Taxonomy (NCBI): domain Eukaryota; kingdom Metazoa; phylum Arthropoda; class Insecta; order Coleoptera; family Scarabaeidae; genus Aphodius; species Aphodius sticticus. Next base: position 15,856,095 of record OZ014506.1, read on the forward strand.
TGGAACTTTGCAAACATTTCCCTCTGTAGACATTTACATGTTTATTTGCCTTTTTTTGTTTTTCGTTTTGTTTTCAATTTCTTAAATAGTTACAGCCGTTACAAACATTACAAAAGGAAGGAAAAAGAAAATAAAGTATGTCCTTTAAAATACGATTTGTTAATATTCCAAACGACTATTGTTGCGTTGTCAAGATTTTATTATACCTTAGTGTGCTATTGAATTTCACTTCAGTTTCCTGTCCGCTTTTCGGAGACAAACTTTTTTATCATAATTTTATTGTGATTAACCATACAAATGTCCGGTAATGATTTCCTATTAATGGTACGACACATTTTTTTTAGCAGGACCTCATGTAGTCATGTGTCTGTCGATAAGTTAATATTTTTATCTGGAATGTAAGATCATATTGAAATCCACAACACACAGTTCTGCTCTTCTTCTAAAGTCAAGTTCCCACTATGAGCAGCAGATTCGAATTATAGGTTCATTTTAACACACATTTATGTGGAAGTGGTCAAATATTGAACACAAATAATGTTAGATATTGAGCAATAATTCTGCAGGTGTTTTGTTTTTAAGTAACAGATAATTTTAAGTAATCTTATCACTAAATACAGGGAGCCGTTTCAAAGAAGACGACATTTCCGGACACACCGGAAGCCATATTAACCTCAAGAATAAAATAAACACCCATCCCTATGGTGTGATTTTGCCCGATTTTGCCCATTAATGAACTTGTCCTTCCTTTTAAGAGATAAACTATAGGCAGTTATCGTATGAATTTGAAAAAAGTGGAGTTAACCGATTTTGCCCATTCACGAACTTGTCCTTACTTTTTAAGCGATAAGCTTGTATACTAAATTTCAGATCAATTACTACAAAATTACGGCAGTTATCGTATACAGACAGACGGACAGACGGATAGACGGATAGACGGACATAACTAAATGAATCCAGTTGTCAATGCTGATCAAAAATATATATACAAGTCAATACCTGCCACGCTTCCTTAAGGGTGTTACAAATGTTGTGACAAAGTGAATATACCCTACCACAGTAAATGTACCCCTCACATTTACTGTGGTGAATATATAATGAAGAAACATATAAATCCATATAAAACTTTTTACAGTCATTTTTTGATTCGCATTTTTTAAGGAACTCTTATTATTGTTTTTTTAATTTATCTGACTGGTTGGAGTGAACATTATTCCATTAACATATTTATGTTGATTCACTTCTTTTGGACACGTTGTTTGTTTGTTTTTACCGTTCTTAGCCATGGCACTCAATGTCTTTCATTTTTTATTTAATTGCAGGAAACAATTGATGTTTTCAATTTGGTGGCTTTTAACTGGTCTTGTCATTATTACTTACTTTTTAATTGGTAATTTATTATGCACCATATCTCCACTTATTTGTATTGCTTTGGCATTACATAAAGATTATTGTATGGTGTAGTTTTCTGAGGAAAACGTTTCATGTGGTATTATTGTATTTCCAATTTCTTAAGAAGTTAGTCCTTTTAAAATGACACAAATATGAGACATTCAACAGAATGAGTTTTTCCAAAAGCAACTTTGTGTTTAGATAAAACTGCTTGTTAATCTATAGTTTGATATGAATTCTTTCAGACTTTAAACAACATTTAACCAGTAACAAGTACTATAAATGAATCGACGAGTTCGAAAAGAGTACAAGTCCAAAATTGACCATTTTTAACTGAAATAGCCAAAATGCTCACTATTATTTTTTCTATCGAATAGACCCAAAGAGAATGCTTGGGCGAAATAAGTCCAGAACAGTGCCTTTTTGCTCGCTCATGCAACGCGTTTCTACTCAGATTCTACTCATATCAGTCGTAAACATTCGCCAACTTCGCAATTTGCATTCGAATCGTTGTTAAGGTACGCCAAAATAATCAATATAAATATCAATATCAAAAAGATAAATAATATTTTTAAAAAGTCCACAAGTATGAAACTGGTGAAAATTTAGAATTTTACTACCACGTGACTTCCGGACCGACTACCACCGTAGAAGAGGAAATTTAATACTATTAATATATTATAATCATCAAACTCTATATCATGCTTTATCATATCGCTATATATGTATAGGGTTAGTCAAAACACCTAAATAATTTTCCAACTGTAAACAATTTCAAAAAATTTTTCAAGTAAAAGTTGTTTTGTTTTAAACTGTCGTTTAAATATATTTTTATTATACAGGATGTTCATTTTATTCTGGATATCTCGCAACCTTCCCCTTTTCAAATAGAACATTCTATATAACTTTACATTTTTTAATTCTAAGATTAATTCAAGTATCTTTTATATGATTTTTTTATAAAATGCCTTATTTTTGAGTTATGATCAATTAATCAAAAATAGACGAAATTACCGAAACCTAAATAATTCTCCATCTGCGAAAAAAATTTGTGTTTAAACAAACTATTGTTTATTCTGGAAATTTGGTAACATACATTTTTTAATTCTAGGATTAATTCTTTTATAGAAATCGTTTTTTTTAATACTTTACTGTCATCTTTTAGTTATAAGCAATTAATCAAAATTCCTGGACTTCAAATTAAGAATATTTTCCATCATACATACACATTTATTTAATTTGCCAGCTTGAATATTAAATTTATTATGCTATTTCATGGTTATTTTTCTTGATTTTTTTATTTTTTTATCCGTTAATTAATGATCGGTTAATTGCTCATAACTCAAAGATGATGCATTTTATAAAAAAATTATTCTTACAAACACTTAGAATTAAATTTTTTTAAATATACAGGGTGTTCTATTAGGAAAAGAAAAGTTTACCAAATTTTCAGAATAAAATGAATATCCGTATATTGAAAATATATAGCTTGTTTAAAACCAAAAAACTTTTGTTTGAATTTTTCTTTGAAATTCTTTACGGTTAAAGAATTACTAAGGTGTTCCGGTAATTTTGACTAATCATGTACAATCCGCCATTTTGAATTTATTTTAAAAATCTGACATGACATTTTTAATTAGCAATCTTCAAATATTACGGGAAATAAGTTTAATGCAAATCCTACATCATATATACCTACATCACAATAAAAATATTATTTAAATGCTTTAAATAAACAAGTATTATTAAATATATAAGCTGTTTTTCCGTCGAGTTCAAAAACAGTACATGTCCATGATGATTGTTTTAATCATAGCTCTGCTTTTAATCAAATATAAATAAAATATGTAGTACATTTAATTCTCTGTGAACTACTTTATATTTTTTTGTCTATTGGCACAAAATAGCTAACTGCTATACTTTTCAAGATATTGCACCAACAAAATTATTTTGTTAATTTTCTCAGAACTCACTTTTTGGACTTATAGTGTTTTCGAACCGACCGATTCATTTGATAACTCAACAAATAAGCTTTTCTTTGCAAATCTTCATTTAAAAATTCTTTGGGTATCCGGTTTTGTTAAGTTAATAGCATCGTTAGATCTGGTGTCGATTTAGATAATATAATACTTAATTTAAAAAAAAAACCAAAGAATTTTAGTCCAGCAACAGTACTAGAAGTATTAGAATTTTCAATTTAATTCGTTGCAGAAATATAAAGAATGTTAAGTTGTTTTATTACCAAGTATATTATTCGTCTAAGCAAATTAAACTGAGATTTATATTTTATAAATAAGTCAACGCTTAAAAATTCCTAGAGTATAAAAATGTTATTTCAATTCCAAACATCGCATATGTGCACATGTGCAAAACACGTTTCAAATTCTCGAAGCGGACCGGCCGGCTGGACAAAAACGTGTTCTATTATGGCTGTAAAATAACTACGCCGAATGTTGCTCGAATATTTGACGAAAACATATTCATACCGTCAATGCTCCACAGAAAAATACATTTTTGTTGTCGAAAGAAATTATTTTCGAGGCATAGTACGAGATGTCTTTTTATATTTCAATTTCGACAAGGAATTAATATCCTTGTACGAAGTATGCACATGTTTGTTTTTGCTGCATTACTAACGCGCTTCGGAAAATATAATAATATGAAATGAATAAGGAATTTATTGTTGACGCCAACACTATACACACCTACATCACAATAAAAATATTATTTAAATGCTTTAAATAAACAAATATTGTTAAAAATGTACGCTGTTTTTCCGTCGAGTTCAAAAGCAGTGCATGTCCATGATGATTGTTTTAATCATAGCCCTGCTTTTAATGCAAATATAAATAAAATATATAATATATTTAATTCTCTGTGAACTACTTCATATTTTGTCTGTTGGCACAAAACAGCTAACTGCTATACTTTTCAAGATATTGCACTGACAAAACAATTTTGTTAATTTTCCCAGAACTCACTTTTTGGACTTGTAGTGTTTTCGAACCGACCGATTCAAATAAAAGTAAAACAACAAATTGTTCAGTTTACATTCCATCATAAAATATTACAGTTAAAATATAGTAGGTATATAAGTACGTTGGCAATATGTGTACCTAAGCATAATATAATTTTTTTTTATTTAATGAAAAAATATATAAAGAACCTCTTATTTATAAACTTTTTCATCTTTCAGAAGAAAACATTAGCTTATTCAAGGCAATTTTCAGTCGTGAAAGTTACCCTATTTTAACAAATATTGCATTCGGATAAAAACATATTTTAACAATTTTCCCATGGGGTAATTAAAAAACCATTTTTTAGAAAAAGATCATTATAATTCATCGACAAACTCATCTACAAATTCACTGACATAAACAGAAACACTATTCATGCAATCCGGACTGAGAATTTTGAAAAAAAATATCAAATGACAATTTCTCTCCAAAGAAGTCAACACGCAGCCATCTGACACTAAATATCAAAAAGGACAAACAATTTAGAAATTTAGATTTTCGGGCATATTATTCATGTATTTGATTTTACAAGCGAAACAATTATTTGTATCCTTGTTGTTGGTGGTACAATTTATAAACATTTGAGTTAATTAACACACAAGTCATTTGAAACATTATTCTTCTAGCTTGCAACGTTTAATGGAACAGCGCGTAACATGTAATTGTCAGTTATTTTGTTTTTACATATGTATCCGTTACGTATTGATAAATTATGCGGGATACCGCCAAAAACTTGTACACGTTTTGTATAGTAGCAACGAACTTATAACGAGTTATGTTGTTATGAATACAACTTGACGTCCACGTAATTAACACAGGTGCGTTTCCTGTCCCGGAACAGTAAAAACTTTCGGCAATTTATTTGAAAGTCAACCAGCCATAACGTACATTTTTAATACTCAAATAAAATACACAAAATTTCTTAATTGAAACCCCGAGTTTATCTGATCATAGGTAGTAAGATAGTAAATGAAGAGTGATACCAGAACATTACTTATATTATATGGCCTTTTTTTAAGGGAAATTAGCTTCGCGTTCCCTTATTAAATAATTAGTACCTTATAATAACTCTTGTTATTATATTGCTGGCTTATTTCAGTATCCTTTATATTTACGTACCGAGGAAAAATAAATAGAATAATAAATAGAAATGTTAATATATGTAAAATGGCATGTTAATTATGAAGCAGCTAATTATTAATTAATGTTATTTCCTAGGAAACATCGATTTACATACAATTACATGCCGCGGAGCGGTATAAACTATTGAGATAATATTTTTTTTATGTGTTCATATATAAATCACATTTCCGCTGCAGTATTCCGTGTTTTGCCTTCGCTACTGCTTTCATTAATAAATAATTGTTATGAACGGTGATCCGATGGAATGTTGAATTTATTATTAATTTATTACTTAAGACGTCGATTCTTATTGTAAACTCTGGTTGAGGAAGATTAATGAATAAACTTAGATGAGCTGAAGCAGAGAAAATATTTCCACACACATAAATATATTAAGTTGGCGATCGTTTTAACACAAATACATGTGTTATACTCTCATAAATTTTGTACAACATCCTCCAAGAATTTTTAAATTTACATTTGTTATTTAATAATATGTGTCATCAAAAGTTTTTGCACATCTGTTTACTTAATATGTTTTATTACATTAAAATTAAAATTAATTAAAATTTTATTATATTAATATATTTTCTTGATTATTCTCTTAAGACTTTCTTATGTGTTTGAGTTTTCTTATCACTACCAAAGGATAATCTTAAAGGATAATAAGGACACCCATTGCGTTTGAGTTACCTATTTTGTGGTAAAATCTACAAAATTTTAGGAGATACTAAGAAACAATTTGGTACTGTTGCTATACGGTCTTGTGGTTGCCACATCCGGATTAGTTGGAGCCCTATTGTAATCATTTCCGCCAGTTTGTTCTTTTTGCTCCATTAAAACTACCATTATATAGGGTGTACCACCTTTTTCTCGCATTCCTTTTTTAAATATATGTCGTCCAGAGGTAATTTTTTCATATGAAACTATTTTCGACGAAATAAAAATAAAAGCATATGAATCAATCCAAAAACGACGAAAAAATACTAATAATACCCATTAAACAATAAAAATTAAATAAGAAATGAATTGAATAAACAAATACAAAACACTTTTGATTATTTATCAACGGTTTTTTTACTAATAGATCAGTTTATTTATTACTAAGCATACATGCTGTCCTTGGGAGCCTCAGCAAACTTTTAGTGTGTGTATAAAAAAAAATTGAAATTTTAGCGGAAATATGTCCTTTTGGGTCCCCTGAACATATTTACTCTGGATATTTAGTCTTAGCATTTTCTAACGATATTGCAAATGAGCCGCCATTTCTGTAATTTCGTCAAAATAGTTAAATAATAAATTAAAGTAGAGGAAATTCTGAATAATTTATGTCTACGACATTTTTTGGTAACATTAATAGTTTAGCTGCATGAGCAAATTCTATTTGATCGAGATCGGTCGTGTCTGCATTACCTAATATAAAACTAGTTAGCCAAGATTTGACAAATAAGTTTCATTCTAATGACAGTAGGTAGTGTCAAACGCTGATGTGTTGACAATACCTACGGTCAATAGTATCAAAATATCTTTTAAAAAAATCTGTTCTGCAGTCTCATATATGTTTGTTTGTGACCTTTGTATGTTGTTTTATGTTCTGCACGGCCCACGCCTGACAAAATGTAAGTTTTGACAATTGTGTTTTTTGGAGTATGATTTGTTTGTCAATTGTGCAATTTATATCTCATTTCCTATAGCGCCTGCAGAAGTGCCCAGTAGGACATTAAACATGAAGCCATTGCTAAAATCAAACGAAAATAAGGAATCCGACCACTTTTTATTGTATTAAAATATCTGACAAATCCTGGCTAACTAGTTCTATTTTTATGCAGATACGACCGATCTCGGTCAAATAGAATCTCATTTACTATTAATTTTATATATAGTATGATAAAGTCATGTGCCTGGCCACATCAGATTTTTTATAAATTCAAGCAGTAAAACATAATATACAGACATAATTCCGCTTCAGCAATGTTATTGCGTTATGGTATAATAAAGAAAACATCGTGTTAATTTATATACACAAATGAAAGCAGGGCAAACAATTTTCTATTTTCATTTTTTTCTAATTTAATCAAAATAAACCTTCTGCTAGAGAACCTATTTTGATGTGAGTTGAAGAAATTTTGTACTTGTAAGTACCTACAATAACACAAAAAATCTGCAATACTTTTTGAGCTAAAAATGTCCGCTTAATGAATTATTGCTTAATATTTTTCTTCAACGTACGTACATTTCTTTAATACATTCCGACACCTGTATGATGTGAATATATTAACAGTATACCGGTTTTTTATTAAGCAAATAATTTATTCCTTATGGAAATTTATTGGGCAATGTCGGACATTTGTCGTTAATATATTTTTTGTCACATTAGAAAACACAACACTTGATTAATATACTAACGCCTATATCTACAACATTTCGTAAGTTTTGACCGTTCTATAACATAGGACTTTTCTATTACATGTCTTGTATTGTTGTACTTAAGTCATATTATGTTGTAGTACCTACACATATGTATACACAGACAATACTTAAACATACCTAACGTATCTGCAAATGTCTGCAATATACATATCACAAAATTACACAATAAAAATATGCATAAATAATTTAATGTCAGAATTAAAATATATCTCTTTCAAACGGTATAATAGCATACACAATTAATTGTAACTATTAAAAAGTAAATATCTATAATAAAATCGAAAAAATCATAGTAAACCGCTTCTATAAAATCTAGCAACTAAGCTGTCTACTCAATCACTGGTATTGCTTTCAATTGCCGCTCAAGGGGTACCTGACAATGAGCGGCTAAGATAGTGGCTGTGCGATATTCAATACGTAGTGTCCAATACGCTTGTTTTTCCGACTTTCTGCAGTGCGTTGTCCAAGTTTGATTTTATTTTACTATGTTACACGTGAATTTGACGGGATAACGGTAAAAGAATGTGCAAATCTTGATACAAACTGTGGACGACATTATTTTTAGTGTTCTACGTGGTGCTTCAAGAGAATTCCTGGGGTTCGTGAAGAATTGTTCGAAGCGGTGTGACAGAGAGGTTAGTTTATTGGTTTTATTGTTAATTAAGTTAGTAATTGAGTGGTATATTTGTGGTACGAATTGTCTATTAAAAGCTAATTTTTAGAGTGTTTTAATGGCTGAGTATATTTTTGTGTAACATAACCTCACCCACAACTGTCTTATTTACCCTTACGTATAAACTGAAATAAATGTCCATCATTGTGTCTGGAAGGCCTTGTATACGGAACAGTTCAACCTGACATGTTTTGGTGATGTTCCTGGTAAATCTCTTAACCCCCCAAAAAAGAGAAAAACTATTGTCAACGTAAGATTTTACGTTCGAACGGTTATTATTAGTTTATGGTTTCTCGGAACTAATAATGATTTTACCTTGTGCGGTTGACTTTTGCTTTTATCCGGTACGTCTTTGTCAAAATTTATGGTATTTGGACAGGTAGACTAACAGACAAACCCAGGAGAATAGATGCGCCATGGGGGAGCTCCTTTACAAAAAGGACAATAACATGGATGCGTCGGACAACAGAATTACACGCTACTTAGACGATTACAACAAAAGTTTCGTGTCCTTCACACTTGTTACATGTTATACGTAATGTGAAGATATATGGGATGTTTTTTGGGGTATTCCTGTTGTTGTATGACATCTCTTGTTGCGCAATACAAATGTCCTTATTTTGTACATGTATCTTATCCTAAACTTTGTGTTATTTATGTGTTCTAAGTCTTAACGTACAGTAAATATAAAACCAACTTACAAATATGTTGTGGTGCACGTATGCAACCTATGATACATTGTATGTAGTTTATTTTATTGAAAATTGACAAGCTGGATTCTGGTATTAAAAATTAGAAACCATTACGGGGTGGTCTTATTTTCCAACTTTTAATTCTTTTCTGCAGGACTCTCTCAAGATGATTCTTTATATCCACACTTAATTCCCGTGCATTTTGTGATCGATTAATACATATTAACCCGTGCCCCAAGTGGATTAAATTTGGAAATAAGTGCAACATAATATAAATAAAAGATTATAAAAAATCCTTTTTGTAATACGAAATTTATATACCACAGTTATTGGCTTCCGAATAAGTCTAGTTCTTTTCAGAAAAGTGCTAACAAACTGCCAAAATAGCATTTTATTCAAAAACTAGACAAAATTACGAATCTTCGCTTTCGAATTCAGATTCTTCAGAGCTTAGATTACTATATTTTTAACATACAGTTACTAACTTGGATATATCCGAAATCTTCTGATACCGAGACTCTAAAGTCAATTTATTATATATTTTTTAAATTAAGTAGTTTATTTTTTTGTTCATAACTATTATAAATTAAATGTGGTATAAATTAAATGTGGTTTATTTGTTTGTTATAATTGTTTATAATTTATTGTGGTAAAACAATTATTTTAAATATATTTTTTACTATTATTAAATTGAACTTATTCTCGCTTTAGATCTCTTTGGGGCACGGGTTAACATGTATTCATCGATCTCAAACTTCACAGGAATTATTTATCTATAAATTGAGAGAGTCCCACCCATATAAGGACCACCCTAATAACCATAATGGATGCATTTTCTAAATGGATTTATTTTAGATAATTCATAAATTTTAGTATTATAAAAATTACAGCTCGTACACTTTGCTATAGGAAAGGTAACATTTATTCTTATTTAACAATTAATAAAACTTTCGACACCACTGCAGAACTAGAACAATTCATATATTACGACTAGTGCCGTCTTCAACTTTTGGAGTTCCTTACATTCACTGCTGCCAGATTGGGGGGTTTTCTCCTATTTTGGGATTTCCCCCCAAAAGTAATGCATTGGGGAAAGTTTTGGGAGTAAACTTATGTTACTAAAATCCTCAATCTAGTAGCCCTTCTTTTATATACATTGTGTCATACCTACATTCAGATGATACACCTAATAACTATTTTATTTAAAAAGTTTATTGGGAACTGTAACTAGATATGTAGGTCACTGAGATACAACTTATTGTGATTGTAGACTATTTTTAAAGTAAAGATCTGGAAAACTATGATTAAAATAAAAGGTTGTTTTAAATAAAGCCATCAGAATATTAGATAGTGCTGAACAGTATTTATAAAAACAAATCATTAAGTATACCCCAAATACAAAATGTTGCTAAAATATTTTGTTTTAACATTTTACAACATATTAAGGAAAATAATATATAAATTTGTTATTTTAACAAGAGATGTTCGATTGAATAACTATAGTCTTTAAAATTTAAATTAAATAACACATTAACACATTTGTTACCAAAGTTACTATGTATCTTATTTTAATAAATTACTGTATTTTATTTCATTACGATTTGCAACAAAGTTTGTGAATAGGTATCTACGTATTTGCTCTATCATATTTTCTGATTTGACTTCATTTGAAACACTTTTTTTCATTTTAATCATAGGTAGTTTGCCAAACTTTGACGTTTACTGTATTTGTTTATTTCCACCGAAAGATTTATCATGATGGCCTACATGACTATTTAACATTGATTTCATTTTAAATACCAGTACTATTTAGGTTCATCATCTTCAAATGTTACACAATGTATAAACATTAATACGTCTTATATTTTTTGCCGTGCACCTGATAGTCACGAATAGTTGGATAAGTTTATGCCTTATTGGTAAAACACTTTCTGATGCATTTTTAAAACGTCTAATTAAGGCCACACTAGAGGTACAGTAATTAATTTTGTTTTTATCTGTAATAATAGAAGAACTAAAATACTGTACAGTATTCTATAGAATCCTTTTAATCCAAAAAAAGACGCTGGCCTAAATTTTATGACCAAGATATAAATACGACCCTTACAACACACTTTATACAAGTAGAAAATACCATAAACTGTAGCAACTCTTCAATTAACAAAGTACAAATGAAGCGAATACGCTCGTATTTTGTTTGTTTTTTTGCAGTTCCCTCAGGTTATAATCCGGGGGTACGTACTATATACCTTTTGCGTCGCCCTTGTTTCGCCTGTTCTATACCGGTACAAGAAACTTATCTAATTGGTACAGCGCTCTGGTGGAACGGTGAAATTACAATGTATCCTCTCCTCCGTGCTTATATTAATTCCGAACTTTGTTAACTCAAACTCGAAGGCTCCAAGGGTTCTCCTCGAACGGCACGGTGCGGCAGCTCCAGGGCGTAGAAGTTAAAAACTTCCACCTCCGCTTCCACTGACTCCAATTAAAGTTATACGCGAAATTAAGTAAACTCTTTGAAATAATGTTAGATGAAAGAAATTAAAATAATAATAAACGGAAAGGATATGTGATTATCAAATAATATGTTAAGTGTATGAACTGTGCATATATGCTCTATGAAAAATATATATGATGGGTAGTACCTACCTACAACCCTACCTACATACCCCATATTGATTTATATTTATTGTATAATTTCTGCCGAAAACTAAGATAAATCTTGAATAGTACCTAGGTATAATGTATGTACAATATTTGATGACACATTCTAATACATGGTTGTTCTAACCGGATATAACAAACAACCTCAACCTGATTTGCGAAGTCTTTTTCTTCAAGGATGCAACAAAATAGCTGTCAAAACGTTGTCATAAGATAATGCACATTCGAATTTATCAATTTTGTAACGACGAATCATACAAATCTGCATCAAGTTGTGAGTTGTTCCTGTTGTTCACTCTAAATTCTTTAAATGGGCGAACAAGCCACCGTCTGATATAATATCAGTAGGTTTTAGTACGCATTCTTTAAAAAACATGCTAAATAAAATAAATGTAAAGAAATTGAATATCAAAATAAAAAATATCTATAGGAAATTTTCTGCCAAGAATTGACTGTCCCAAAAAAATGGGAGAAAAAACTCTGAAAGAAGTAAAGTTTTGAGTGAAAAAGCCATGTAAACTATTGATATTTTTAAGTCAAATTTTGTACGCTTATAGTGGAACTTAGATCTATTATGTGGTACCTGTGCTCTCTGTAAAAAAATCGCACAATCTGTCAAATTTAGGACAGATTCAGATTTCCCTTAATACAACAAAAATTAATCAAATAATCAGTTTTTTGAGTTTTTATATCAGAGCATTCCACATATTTTCAAGTACTTAATTGACCAAAATACAATAAATCTAAGCTAAGTAACCATCCTGGCCAACAATGAACAAAATCTAACAAGTGATAACTGTTTCTAGTATGTGTTTTCCCATATAATCTAAAACTGAACGCAGACATTTTGACTACTGAGCCTAGTTTATGAGCAAAGCAGTACCAAAAAAATCCACAAATCCAAAAATGCTTCAGTTACTTCAGTTTTTGTGGTAAACGAAAAAACCTTTTTTTATTTTACTTTTTAATATTATTAAATTAAACTTATTCTCGATTTAGACTTAAATTGGACTTAGCTTATGATACAAAAATCGAAACTGCTGACTAAATTTTTGTGTACAACATTATTTTGATGTCCTAAACGATATCTGAAAAGTCTCCATCAGCACCACCCCCACATTTGAATGTATAGGCGATGAAAAAGGGAATTATTTGCTGTAAAAATATTCATTGGCTTTCTTTTCAAAGAGCTAAACGCGTATGAATGTTAATTTATGAAAAGGCAAATAAGTGGAATTATTGAAACATATGATTCCAATGAGTAACCGACTGAGGAAACAACGGATAAGGGAGGCAAGGATAACTAGAAGCCAAAATAGACGAAGACCTCGGAAAAAAATAGAATTTATATACCACTGAGGACATACGTCATTAAAGGAGAAAAAGTTGACAGCTGGAAAAATGAACTAGTAATGAATTGAAATTAATCTAAGCTAAGTGATAAATCATTGTTAATGAGAAATATTGTATAAAATGCGAACAACCTAGTATGAGTCAACATTTCACCATATATTTTCTCACAACTAGTTTGAAAGCACAGAATATAAACATATGTCCAATTATGGAAAGATACCTACCTATATAAAGGGTTGTCAGAATCCAAAAACTATGGATCGGTAAAGTCACCATTCCGAGTAAAACAAATTTGGTTGATTTTTTTAAGTGCTGAATGTTATATAACTATTTCAGGGCAAAATGTTAAAATATAATATAAACTAGTTGACGTTTGGACCGAATAGATAGGTAGACCAGCGAAGTCGATAGACCGCCTATTTAGGTAGACCGCATAATTCGGTAGTCCAGTGAAGTCAATAGACCACAAACATGAGCAGAAGAACGAAGTCGATGGGCCGCTGAAATCGATAGACTGCTATTCCATATGACTCCCCATCATGTACATACTACATACCCCCTCGACCTCTCCCCTTACACCCCTGCGTAAGATTGGTCTAAATGGGTGCTAAGATGTAATCATGCATCAAAAACAAATAGAAAAAATTTGAATGCTATTAAACAATTCCGCCGTCCAACGGTAAAACGCCGCATCTCCATAAAAAAATCGCTAGAATTTTTCTGTTTGAATGCAAAAACCACGCTTTACATTTTAAAGAATTTACCTTAGTGTAGCATGTCACCTAGCAATTTGTACGTTAAACAGGCTAATTTGTTTTAACTGGTAACGTCAGATTTTCGAGAAAACGGAAAATATTTCAAATGAATGTCATTTTTGTACATACGGCACTTTACTAATGGAGGGCAGAATAGGGTCATATACAGGATGTCCGGTAAAGGTGTTCCGAAAATTAGGGAGCTGATAGAGGACGTCACTGCCATCCAAAAAGTGTATATGCACTTTTGGCTTCTTTATTTGTGGTCTCATCAAAAAAGCGTTTTGACATTATAAAGGCACTTTTTTGTCTACAATTTGATTATGTCATTTTAAAATTTTTTTCGCCAATGAATCTGTCAGAAACAAACGAAACTTTTGTTTTTCTTTTGGACGCCATATTGGTTTTATGCATGTTTGGATTCAGAATATTTTTCTGAGTAATTTGGTGCCACATGCCATATTTAGAACACAATAAGCCGACAAAATTGAAGTTTTTTTAGTAGCTGAAAATCGCATGGTGCAATGAAAAGCACATTTGACTGATACAGTATTTATGTGCCCATAGTCAAGCTACAGTACAATTTTGGAATGCATTTATTTGTACTAACTACACAACATAAAAAAGCAACAATATTTTAACAAACTAAATAATGTTTTCAAAAATCTCGCCATTTTCGTGGAGGGATTTTTCACAGCATTCCGTAATACGGTGACCTTACCGAGGGTTCTTCTGTCAATCGAATTGAAAGCGGCGATGACGGTGTCACGTAACTCCCCAACGTTTTATATCTAAATAGTTCCTCACAATTCGGGCATTATGTGCAGGTCTTGTTGGAACTACATATCTTAGCGTAAGGCAAACGGTATATCGTTCATTCTTTCTTCCACATCCTCAGAGACCAATATTGCCGATACCTCTTCGAAGTTAAATTTTTGTTACACAAAATTGGCCCGATTAATCGGTTAGCCACTATACCGCACCATACATTAAAACCAAACCGCAAGTGATTATGGCGTGGTACAATAACGTGCTGATTATCGCGGGCCCAGTACCTAGTAGTGCGTCTTCTTTTAGTTCAAAATACCGCAGTTAGAAAATATGTTCACATATTTTTTGCTGTAATAATTTGAATTATCTTTTGTTTCAATATAGTCTATTATTATTTTTAGGTAATATGTGTAGAAAAAAATTTTGAGAGAACCATTTGTAAATTTGTATAAATATATTTTGCAAGTATGTATCAGTAAAATTTAATTTTTCTTTTGCATGATGGAGTACCCTCAAATGAAATGCAATGATTGTTTTTTCTTTTTTCGAGAACTGCACTTTATAAAAAAATAAGTAAGCTGTAATTATTAAGCCTTTCTTTATTAATATTAAAGTATTTATTATAATTGTAAAGCAGAAAAACCATAATAAGTAGTAGTAATAATATCAATACAGTAGTAGTAGTAATGATACATAAGCGCTTTACCTTCAAGAATTTCAAATTCCAAATTTACCAAAAGCTCTACTAAATTTTATGTACATACACACCGTGTCCGGCACTAATTCTTCAGAAAATTTTATTATTCAATAAAGTTTCTAGATTGACTTAAACCTAAAATGCAACTATTAGAATGTAATTATCTGCTTGCATATACTGGGTGTCACCAAAACTATGAACAACTCTTAAGAGTAAAGTTCCTTTCTTCCAAAAACAATGCAAAAATGTTATTTGAAAAAATTGTTTAGAAATATTAGGATATTAAATAAGAAATTATAATATCCTTTGTCGTTGCATGATCACCCGGAACGTCAAAGATGACTATAATTTCATATTTAATGCATATTTTGACGTACTTTTTCGAGTAATATTTTTGCATAGCTTTGAAGATGAAGGTACATACTTGAGTCTTATGTCATTTTTATTTCTTTAGCAACATGCAGTGTATGCAACGGAGAAGGTGATTATAATTTCGTATTGGATGACCACTAATACAGTAGTGCGTCGATAATCCGAACCTCGGTAATCCGAACGTTCGCTAATCCGAACGCCCAAAAATCAAATAATAAACAATTTAATCACTGAGTAACTGAGTAAAAAGCCATTTTTGTCGATTTCTGTTTACAGAAATATTGCTTTTGTTTTATATCTTGTATCCAATACTCCTATTTTCTTCTATTTAGGTGCAATGTTTGATAATCCGAACAATTCGATAATCCGAACCACCTTCGGTCCCAATTAGTTCGGATTATCGACGCTTTACTGTACTTTGAAATACAATTTTCAAATAACATTTTTGCACGCTTTTAAAACAGAGGTACTTTGGTCTTAAGAATAGTTTTCACAGTTTTGTTAACGCAATGCAAGCAGATAATACATTCTAATTTCTAATATTGCATTTTAGGTTTAAGACAATACGGAAACTTTTAACTGAAATAAAATTACCTGAAAAATTTATAATACACATTTTTCCCATTTTTGTCCAACTTAGTTCCGGACACTGTATTTATCTCTCTATTATATTAAAATGGCATTTATCGGAAAATTTACTTCGACAAAAACTGAGCAATTTACAACTTTATGACACTATTTCAAAACAATTATTTAGCAAAGCGTTTATTTGAATAGGTAGGTAGGTATATTATATGTAATTTAATGAAAATAATGCTACCGTACCTTTTACCGACATTAACACTTTGAAAGAAATAATGGAATACATATGCAATAATAATAGACAATAATTGTTGCTTAAAATTGGATTGGATATCGATGTTAATGGCAGTGAGGTGTTAAGATCCTAGATATAAAATTTATGCACAAAAGAAATTTCTCCTTAGCCAATAGATCAAAATTTAAAATGGAGCTTTTCAAGGCGAAGGTGCACAAAATTTTTTAAAATTTAGATCTCTTGACTTGTCGCCAAGTTGATAATTGAAATTGAAAAACGTGTTCATGCATTGAACCGTAATATATAACCCACATTTTTCGAAGAAGACGTGATATTACCAGTAATTTTTCAAAAAAAAACAATGGCTTTACACCCCTCCAGCAGCCGAAATTATTATAACGTTCTGGAGTTACCAGGGGTCATTGTAGAACATCTTGACCGAGCAGAATGACGGCCACATCGGTTAAATTTCCATCGATCATACTCTAAATATTTAAAATACAAAAGAAAATCAAATGAAACACTACTTTGATTGGTTGAAATTACTGAAAGCTCCGAACAGATCAGATTTCAACATTTTTGCCACCACTGAAAGTAGTTTTTCAGAAATCGAGAACATTTAACATTTTTAACAGTTATTCTAACGTTCGTAGTTTAAAATATCCCCATATATGGGATTTTCTTTAGATTGTATATGACCGCAAAGAAGATTGACAAATGAAATCTCTGTTCATTTTCTACATTACGTAAAAGCTTGTCTGTAAGCAAGAAGGCTTGTTTCTAGATGATGGAAAAAATCCCCCGCGCCTGGTTAGCTTCAATTATAGTTTAAATTAGTTTAAATGCCAGTAACATGAAAAATATTGATTGCTCTGCTCTGAATTAACTTTTGGATAAGCTTTCTTTGGTTAGAAAAGCGTTTTCAGGTTGCTCAAACTAATAATGTTGGTATATACCGTGTCCGGTGCAAAAAGTGTTTAGAAATATTAGCGGGCATTAAATACGAAATTATAATTTCTTTCGTCGCAGATAATTACATTCTAATATTTGCATTTTAGGTTTAAGACGAAAGAAGAATTAAATCAGAAACATTTATGAAGAATACAATTTTCTGAAAAGATTATATTAATAATTTTGTCCCGTTAGTGTTATCAAACTTTCTACCGGACACGGTATAATATCTATATGCTGCCAATATAATTTTTAATTAGTGATAAATAATAATTGTTGTTAATTTCAAGATCGATTTATACTGTTATTCTAAATTAGTAAGCAGCTTTTTTTATATAAATTCGTATTACGTCGTTTTAATTTATATTATCTCCTGTATATTATAATAAAAAATAAACAAAGCATTAAAAACATAATATGTACTTTAAACAAATCATATGAAGCGTTAAAAAAAATTAAAAAAAAACTGTCATCTGGATTTGAATCGCAGTTATCCACTGGAAAAATCAAAACGTCAACGCCTTACACCTCTCGGCCACGGCACCACTTGGCCAAATGTTATAATTTCACGTATATGACCTGTCTCCTAACCTCTAATGATTAACATCTAGAAAATTGTCTGTCCGTGTCGTTTTTTCTAATGAAAATTGCATAGCACCCGATTTGCTTGCGTTGAATCGATGCAAACTTCACTAAACATGGCCAATGGCCACTTGGACACCTATTACCTGCGTTACGTCGGTCGCATCGCGTAACACCATGGGAATTTGACGATCTCGGCACACATATGGAGCAATGTTATCGCGCTTACATGAAACATGGCAATTTTCCTCCGTTTTCTCAGTTTTCCGGTCATAATTATGCCGATTGCGGCGTCAGTTAACCTATACATACACAGTACATACACATTACACATGTGAACGCAAAGGTGCAACTGTAAGTTTTGACAAATTAATCTGACGTTTCTCGGAGCGCGAGACTCTCAGAGACTCTGACGTCACACGCCGCCATATTTGCTCGGGGGATCTGCACTACCCCATTCGGGCGAGTTTTTGGGGCACACGCGCGTGGATGACCGTTTCCAAAATACATTCATGTGATTCGAAAAAGAACGACGCTCATTTTGGTGGTTCTCGCTTCGCCGTACGTTTCGCCAGTTCAGAGGAGATACGCCAATAAGTTTAGGCGGGCTACGCCGTTTCGCAATTATAAAGTATGATAAAAATAAATATAATAAATATAATGTTAAAAAAAATGATATTTTCAAATTTATTTGAATGTTGTTGTTTCAATACCACGCAAATATTTTAATAATGTAGAAGTTGTAGAGGCTCCGAAGGAGTTTTTGCCTATCTGTGTTATATATATAAACCAATGTGCGAGTATAATAAACAGATATAGTAGTAGACACGATATGTAGTGTAGATTTATAAAGAACGATCCCATAGCGACGGAGACAACCATACAACAGACAGCTATAGCTTTTTGCATTGAATTTTTTATTTCTTTTTATAACAATTCATTTTGTACTCATGACCGGGAAAACAAACAAAAAATGGTTACTGGCTGTATTGATTTGATTTTAATTTGTATTTTATTTTTATTCCACAATAAATTTTTACTCAAATGAAATCCGTTGAAACAAATATTGTGATTTGAGGTTTTTATCACCTATTTTCTTTAAAACGATTGATTTATTTTCTATTTTATGAAAAAGATGCATACAGATGCACAAATGTGGAATCAGATTTTTGTTGTTGGCCAGCATAAATAATAAACATTTGTGTTACACCCTTTTTCGGTATGTACATCTATCTAAACTAAAAAATTTATTGATTATTTTTAATTTTAACAGTTATTTTTTTTTATTTAATGATTGTTGTGAGCAAGTTCTTGCAGTATTTTTTGTTAAATGAAATGTAAATTAAAAAAAAAAAACTCCTCATTTTTATAACGTGTGACAGGTGGTGACGATCCCAAAGTATTTTTTTTTAAGTTATAATAACAATACTGTAATTTTTGATCTTCTTCTTTCGAAAACAGGCAACTGGACATTGTCATGTATTGATAAATCTATGGATTTGACTTATGTGAAAGCCTCTTGCAATAGATTCCTTTCCGCTGAATACGAATCCGGCCTCAAAAGCTTTCTATCAAGGTGAAAAAAGTTTAAAAGAGTCTCAAAGTAAACATGGAACTTTTCATTTTACCTTACAAGGAAATGTTTGCTTAGGACGTTTATTTCAGTAGCGCAAAATTCACAAAATGTTCTCAATTAGTTAGAAACTTTTGAGTGCGGATTAGTAGACGCCTATAAATACTATAGAGGCTATATTCAAGTTCCACCATTTTCTACTATAAACTTTACCATACGCAACAAAAGCATCCGTTTTGCGCGGTTTTACAGCCTCTTTTTTCTTTTAAATCATTCGTTGATGTAACACAGTCTCGCTCAAATAGTGACGTCTGGCAACCCTGCCTATGTAACACAATACATATTAACAAAATGATGTCCTCATTAATTTTACACCATCACCATCAAAATTTATCAACCCCCCCCCCCCGAAAACTATCACATATCGCATCCCTTAAATAAAAAAAAATGAATGTTCCTCATCCTTCACGGCTGTCATTTTATAGTGGCGCCTCGCAGCACATTTCAATAGAACCTCACAACGTCGTCAACTACCGTCCGTCCATTTATTACCTCTTAAAGGGCGGCAGAGAAAAG
This sequence comes from Aphodius sticticus, assembly GCA_963966075.1. Lineage (NCBI taxonomy): Eukaryota > Metazoa > Arthropoda > Insecta > Coleoptera > Scarabaeidae > Aphodius > Aphodius sticticus. The sequence goes on from OZ014506.1 coordinate 15,876,532, forward strand.
GCACCGAGCCAGCAGTGTAAAGTAGAGCGTAACCTAATAGTTTTGTGGGGCAGGAGTGAATTTCTCACATGGACGCAATAAAGGGCCCAACAAAACCAATAAACCTCTAATTGATCCTTGGGAAGCATTGCCGCCGCTGTAAAATAAAAGCCAATAAAACTGAAATGCTTATATGCGTGCGCTAAGTGTGCGTCACCGTGGGGTGGATGACGGAACTACCCTTGGAGTCGTCCACTCGATTTAATATTCCATAAAAGTCAGCGTCCGAGATTCCGAGATGCGTACAGTAAAACTATTAAAATATATGGGTGAGGATGGGGAGTACTTCCTTAGGCGCCAGACGAAGTCTACCTGTCGTCTCCGCTTGGCGGCAGCACTGGTTTGGGAGGGTACGGAAAATGCCGGTCAAATCTCTAAGGAACGGACTGGCCCGAATGAGCCTCTCTTGGGTGTGTTTATTATGAGGAAATAAGTTGCAAATTGATGGAAGGGTTATTAGGGTTAATAGTGTTCTGGTCTTAATTCCACAAAATCTATTTTATTTCAAACTGGAGCAGTGGACTGCTGCCACTGGACCGATATTTCAGCTGGCTATAAATATTCTGGACCTGTCGAAATATTTAGCCTGAAACAGAACGCCGATGTCCGTTTTGATAATTATTGAATTTGGGCTTAACTTGTATTGATGCTGAAATAAGTTTATTTTTGAATATCAACATTTTCCAAAGTATTTTTACTAAGAACCCAGTTACAACTTAACCTATAGATAAATGAAGTCTGACTAAATTGGTCAAGTCGAAAAATAATGTTCCTATCTAACGCTTTTTGAAGCAGTATAACTCAGACACTACTAAATTTTGATCGGACTCTCACTCAGAAATTCTTTGTATTTGGAACATTCGAGAAAAAAACGGATTAAAATTCATTGGATTGCATTTGAGTCATATCGCCACAAAAATATTGATAATTTTTTTGTCAAGAAATCTTTTTTCTCAAAGGACCCATTTCAAAATGTTATTTAAAAAAAAAATGCAAGAATCGCCACTGTCCGCCAAAGTTCGGAAAAACGAATTGACCTCGTATTAACAAAAGAACATTATTTCTTTTTAACTCACAATAATCCAATAATCGAAACTAAACTATGTCTCTTTCTCCGAAGAATCTGAATCTTAATACACCCGTTTTGAATTTTGTCTAGTTTTTGAGAAAGAAAGTTGTATTTTCGGATCTTAAAAATTAGACTCAATTCACAATTTCTGTTTGAAGATCAGTTGTCATCTGTACCATTTCTTTAGTTGTCGGCCTGAGTGACCATTTAGGGTTAATTATGGTATTTTTTACAAATTAAATAATTGGATATCTGTAGAATGTACGTACATCTACACAAGAGTTTATAGAAAATTTTTTATAAATAATTGTAGTAAGACAGTGTAATAAATAGATATGATTTTACGTTTTTATTTCGAATATTAAGATAATTCATCCCTGAAATAAAAATATCGACGTAATAAAAAGCACCCTAATGGATGTGTATTCCACTTTCTTCTTTCCGTCACTCTACTTGGGATAGAAATTAATATTTATGACATACCAAAAGTTTATTTATTTAAGTAATAGGGTTTCTGGTCATCTAACTATTAGTTCAGATATTTCGGCAACGAACAGAATTCTGAAAAAAAGTCGATCTTTCATTTTAACTCAATAACAATATTCTGTTTGATCTTTTATGATCTTTGGGTCCAGGGTAGACATACGGATTTTTCACTCCGCCGCCGTGCTTCGGGGGGTACGTTAAGCCGGTGGTCCCGCAACCAGTCTCGACCTCTGGTTTCGATAACATTGTATTGGATGGTGTCACGTGATAACGTGCCTCTCACAGAGACAGGCCTCGGCTTGGGACGGTGCTCCCACGTGAGAAGCTCTCTGATCAAGGGGCATAGGGTACTAGCTAGCGATGTTCCGTCAGTCTGTTCTGGATGAGAGGCTGCTATACGAGGCGTGGTAGATAAACTACCCATTTCGCCCATGACCATACTGCGCTCTCGTGACATCCATTTCGTGGAAGCAAAATGTGTAAACTTTGTATAAACTGTGGCCAAGATGCGCAGCTACAATAATCATGGTCTTTAGGTTTGGTTTAATTTTTTACCACTAGCTATAAATCTGTATACCTACTCAGAGTGCCCGTTTTTCAGTCGTCGTCTTGGGGATTCAATTTATCTTAAGAGATAAAATTAAAACTACGGAAAAGTTTCGTAGATAGCTGTCTTTTGTTTATTAGATATTTTATTTTTAAAACCAATGATCAAAAACTTGTTTCTTTTAAGCAAAATTATTACAACTGCAATTGTTTGACGATGCATAACTTGCCCTTTTTTCGTTATGTTTGATTCGTCGCAAATTTTATAATTAAGTTTGCGTATACACTGTATAAGGGAGTTCTATAATACTGTAATAACTCAGACTAGCAAGAGTTGACATAGTAAGAATCTATTGAAACCAATGGGGCCAATGGGCGGAAGTGGCCGAGTGGATACTGCCGCACAGACAAGCCACTGGCTTTGTGCACATGGCAACATACCCAAAACAAACCAAAAAATTTTTGAGTGATTATTTATTGTCTAAAGAGAGCAGTTTAAGAAAAGAATAATTGTCAACTACAAAGGTATTAAAAATGTTAGTTTTAAAATTAAGAACTTATGGAAAGTTGTAACCTTTTGTAAGAATAAATTAATATAATTAAAGTGGCCAGAAAAATAAAAATACGGCCTCCACCTAGGTTCGAACCTGGTTGCTTCTCCAAAAATTACCTGCATTTGCGTTTTTATTTTCTTTCTTTCTTTTTAACCTTACTTATAATAACACAACGACAATAATTCATGATAATAATTTAATACTGCGCATCCAACCACAATTCATTGAACACATCAGATATACTAACTAATTTATACAGATAACTCAAAGATATATTCATTCGATCATAACTTTAGGTCCACAAGCACGAATAGTAAACCATATTGACTTATGCCGTCCCTGATACGATAAATACACACAGGTTTGGGACTGGTGGGACTGGGTCGAGTTAAAACAAAACACAATTCGTCGCCGGGCGACCGTACCGTGCGCGCCCAGCAATGATAGGAATTCGAAATGACAATTTTACATTATGAATGGACGGGGCACCAGGCTACCCCCCGAGGATAATTCCGATAACAGTACCCCGCGGCGAAACAATGAGGTGTATAAATAATTTTTGAGCGCCACGTTCATTAATATAAGGCCGGATCGTTAAGCTCTCTCCACTCTTTATGTTCAATGTTTACCCTTTCACTATGGTGCCCTATGTCAGTCCCGTCCTGTGTACGTATACATGTTGAATTAGAAATCCATCTTCGTACCCGGTCAAATTGTTTATCGATATCAATATATTATTTATATGGGGTCCGTTGTATAATGATAATGGTTTATGGTAAAGGTATACAGGATCATCCAAAATATGGCAATAAATATCTATTGAGTGGTCAGTATTTATGGCATAGGTACAGTTTTTTAGCGCGGTAACGAGGGTATGATGCACCAGAAGCTGTTTTGCGCAACCCTAACCCAATTGAGAAATATAAACGTAACAAGTTAAATTTGGCTAAATTCAATACATGTTCATGTTCATGTTCATAAATATAGATTCATTCCTACACCATAGGCTTGTTCAGCTGATTAAAGTCTCTTGAGGATCTACTTAGGTACCAATTGAAGGAACAGCAAGTAGGTCGTGTGAGGTACAGTAGGATAGCTCCTTTAAAACAAAAAAAAACGTAAAATATTGGCTTTAATTAAATTAATATTTTGGTATTAACCATCTCAATGAGCTTTCTTTCAACTCAGTTATGTAGATATTTGTATAAATTAATGATTTATTCAATAAAAACAAATTTGAATTCATTTCAAATGAATTGTAAATAAATACACTACTGATTTTGACTTAAGTTTTGGAAAACATTTATGTACAGTGAATTGACATTTTGGTAGATTTGTTTACGCTGTTTACAAATCTGTACGATAAAGGTTTCCTTAACGTAAGGTTTTTGAAAGAGTTGATGTCAAAATACCTACATTTATAGTGGTATAAATACTAATTTCATAGCTTAATCAAAGAACAAGAACATTATGTTTTGTTCTTTTCTGATTTTGTAATTTTTGCGAATTGATGAGCCAATGCACGCTAGAAACTTCTACAGAGTGACATCCAATATATTACTAATTTTTTATTTATTGAAACCATATATTTTTAACATTACAATTATTGTTGAATTCAGAGAAATATATTGACTTCCATCGCTTGTTTTTTAAACAAGCAACTTAAACTGGACAATTGTCAATGTCAATGTTAAGTTACAATATTTGTCCTTTTGCTTAAATTAAATCTTGCTGAATTGAGAAGATGTGAGGGGATGCCAAGCCAGCAAATGCTTTGACAAGTCTTTAATTTTTATTATCTTTATTTTATTTTATTTATTACCTATCTATTAATTTGATTATCGAAAAAAATATCGTAAAATATTGGTAACTCGGGAACACGTTGATGTTGTGAATGAAAGACATAGGCATTTATAATAGATGTCTTTGCGCTGAACAAGAATCCTGAACTCAAAAGTTTCCAACCACGTAAGGTTTCCGAAAAAGTCGAAATATACATAACGTGATTCTGAAAATATCGTTATACTTAAAGCGCTGACATCAATGCCATTGATGATTGCATTGATGATGGCATTTAATGAAAACCTATGCTAATGGTTTAGATTCGTCAATAACACAACTCAAATAATAAAATAACAGATTTTAGCGCGCGATCTTTGAAGACTCCACACTCATTTGCGATCATGCAATATATTTAACGCCTATGCTGCTCATACACTTGTGCCATGTTACTACTTAGCTTAACAATATCTTTCGCAAACGCGCAACAAATGAGGATAACGCAAATATGTAACGATTTCAGAATGAGCACAAGCAAATTAATGACCTGAAATGCCAGCAAATACCGGCTTAATTCAATAACGGCGCAAGCCACGTGCTACCAAATCGCTAAAATACTTCCACATTTTCACTTCCTTCACGTGCTTGCAAAACAATCATTAACACTCACCGCGATTGGTCATTAACTAACGAAGGATATACATATTACCCGATAAAAATACATTTTGTAATACATATTTTAAAATGTAAATTTCGTAAAATTTAAATGTTAATGTTAAGTAACGAAATTACTGTTATTAGGTAGGTACCAGAGGCGACGTTATTTTTTTGTTTTTCGTTATCCTGAGCACCTGCCTCCTTATACTACATATACATCCACTTAAACCAACTCTGTTCCTGCATGCATTACAAACGGGAATTATTACATATCTCATCATTTAAATGATATAGCCCACGTGATATAACCACGTATATACGAGGTATATATTCATTGAGGAAACGCCTGTTATTTACTCTGACATTTTAATTAACTCGTTAGCGAATTTATTAATACCTTCTTTAATTTAATAGCTACTAACCGCAGTGGCATCATTTGGGAGACTGTTTTGCAAACCTATTTTAATGATTGTTTAAGAGTATTTTATCAATTATCACCTGTGTATTATATTTTTAATAACGTTCTTATAGGTAATTTATTCTTGTCACATGATGACAATATAAGAGACCTCCTGGTTCCTTCGTTAGTATACAAGACATAACATAACCACATATCTACAATGTACATGTATAAAATAATAATATAATAAAATTATTCCATGTTTGTTGAAATTGGTTTGCTTTAGACTTGTTTATACACTGTATGAGTTGTATGACTATATTTTTTTTTCTGAAAGAAAATATAATTACTCTAATTCTAATACATTTATTTAAGTTATTGGCCGTGAAGTTACTTCCGGCAGATAGATTTTTCATGAGATATTAAGGAAGGACAAAGCCATAATAGCCATAACGCTTACATTAATAGCACTAATTAACAATTATTCACTCTTGTTTGTGCTTCAACAGAATTAAGAAATTGAAGTGATTTATGGAAGAAACATATAATTAAATCTTGCATTATGCATAAATTGTAATGTAATACCCATAATAATATATGCAATTTTTATGAAACAAATACATTTTGTTAGTGTGAATGCTGTCGCAAAAACTGAAGTGCTTAAGAACCGGAAGAATGGAACGGTCATTCTTGGAACATTAAGTGGTAGCCACTTAAGGGCCGAACCAGGTTTTGGCTGAATAGGAAGTAGAGAATTGTAGGAGAAGGGTCTGTGATTTATCTGTGACACTTGTTACGTGTTTTGTGTTTGTTTTGTTTCGGAAATTTGTGCGTTTCAGATGCTCCCGTCTCAGTTTCAGATAAATGATTTTTGCTTTAAAATATGTTACTGGTTAATTCGTTGAAGAGGGCCGATATGTAAACGTCACCCTTAGGATGACAGGTTTGGCATATGACAGATTTGGATGTTATCAATATGAGAAAAGATGGCTTCAGTTTAGGTATCGCTTATTGAAAGTTCTGTCCATATTGATAAAATAAATGTCAAATTGTCATTTAGTAATTCAAATGATATGACTGCATTAGTCTTTTGTATGTATGCATTAGTACTATGTATACGTAAATACTAGATTTCCTAAATCTTCCAAATCAGCATATCTATATGCTCTATCTATAATTCTGTAGATGACGAATCAATAATAAACGCTGTGAATGGTGCTGGTGTGAATCTGCTGGGATTTTGTTGAACAGGTGGTTGGTTTTCTACAAATTTTGAATGTGACTGCGTTATTCTCATTTTTTTTATTGCAAGATCTAAGAAATTTGGTGCTTTATTTTCTTCGGTTTCCGTTGTGAAGGTTAGGTTTGTGAGTAGATTATTAATACATTCCTGGAGTTTTGGCAGCTGTCCTATGGAAAGGAATAGCTCCATAGGCAAAAAAATGTCACCCATGTATCTTCTCCAGTGTCTTGGACTTTTGTTCATTATATTCTGTGTTTCTACATAGTCGCATTGGTGGACCTTGATGTAGTTTGAATTTGAGCAGTATTTTCTATGTTGTTATAGTATTTTCTAAATCTGCATTTTCCTGGTCTGACTTTATTTCCTTGTGTAGAAGGACACTGCTTTTTTTGGGATTTGATGTATCCTATTTAAAGCATATACTGCCGTCCAACGGTAAAACGCCGTATCTCCATACAAAATATCGCTACAATTTTTTGTTTTAATGCAAAAACCACGCTCATTTTTTACATTTTGAAGAATTTACCTTAGCCTAGCATGTTACCTAACAATTTGTACGTAAAGCAGGCTAATTTGTTTTAACTATTAACGTCATATTTAAGAGAAAACGGAAGATATTTCAATCAATGTCAGTTTTGTACATACGGTACTTTACCATTGGAGGGCAGTATAGTTTTCTGTTTTTTCTAGTATATTCTTCTCTGCCTATAATTACTACCGTCGTAACCATTAATCCCGCATCTGCTTTTGTTAATATTGCATAATTTTTTCTCTAGTATTTCTGTTGCCGTTGTCACTATTTTTGTTATTTTTGTTGAGATCCCGTCTTCTTTTTTCGTTATTCAGCAATTGTATGCATTTTCAGACCAAAATTCAGGGTTGTTATAAAAAACGCCTTTTCATTTTAAACAAAACAAACATGTTTTTTTTTTAATATAAAATGATGTTTTTTTAACGAAGCACTTGCGCTTTTAAACTCTTCGCAAAAAAAATATGTTTTAAACATGAAAAAAACATGTTTTAAATCACCCAAAAAACATGTTTTAAATAAGAAATAAAAATTGTTTTAAGCGTGTTTTAAATCATGCAATTGTTTTATTTGTAAACATTTTGATCGGCGTCCTTTTAGTGTTCAGTGGAGTTAAATCTGTTGTGTGGATGTCTTTTTCTTGTTTTGTCTTTACACTTGTTGAGAATGTTGAGGCACGGACCATCAGCCATATATCTAATTATGTACTACAGGGAGAAACACCGCTTTGTGTGTTACCGTTACTTCGGTTTATGTTATTCTAAGTCGTGTTAATATTTGAGTTTTAAACATGTCTAAAACAAGATATTTGGTTTAAAACATGTTTAAAACTACGTTTTAAAACAAATTATTTTATACATTTAAAACAAACTGTTTTAAACATGTTTAAAGCAAAATGACTTAAAACAAAATATTTGTTTTAAAACATGTTTAAAATAATGTTTTAAAACAAATGTTTTAAAACATACCAACCCTGGTCTGATTCTGCTGTTGGCCCTTGGATTGCGGTTTGTATTTGTATTGTTATTTGTTGATGTTTTCAGACAGGTTTTGTAGCGTAGTTATGTTATAGTCATCTTCTTCCTTTGTAGATAGCCTTTGCCAAATTTACAGTACTTATCTAGTTTTAATTTGGCTATGTAACCTAAAACACTAAGAATCGAGCTTCCTTTTTTGTACAATGTAGAAAAGTATTCGCGTATTTTTTGCACGTTTTACAAAGTTTTTCGCATAACTTATAGCCAACTTATTATTTTGAAAGGGCATATTTGAGAATTAGCCGATAACCGATATAGCAGGTTCATAAAGTCATAACTTGGCTTAGGTCGTGTAAGTTTAGGTCTTAAGTTTGAATTACATTAAACTAGTTCCGTCCAAGTTTCAATACTAGAGGCGCTTGTATGAACATGAATAATGCAATTCATGAAAAATCCATCAAAGTTTTCATACTAGAAGCTAGCTTACAAGCTAACAAGCACCATACCTAGTTTCTCTCCCAATTATCGGACAAGTTCATACAAGCGCGTCTAGTTTTGAAACTTAGACAGAAACTTGGAGGAAAATAGTACACTGTAATTCAAGTTCAAAATGCCAAGAAATCTCGCTTTTACAATTTTTTTGTTTTCACGACAGAAAACGTTTATATAATCAATAGTTTTGAAACTCAAAGTTTAAGCTTTTATTTCAGTCTACTTAAAGAATTCAGCAGTAAACGCTTATTTTGGGGTTTCAAATTGTGATTTGAACTTGGAAGAAAATAGTATGCTGTAATTCAAGCTCAAAATGCTAAGAAATCTCGCTTTTACAATTTTTTGATACGACAGGAAACGTTTATGTAATCAATACAGTTTTGAAACTCAAAGTTTAAGCTTTCATTTCAGTCTACTTAAAGAATTCCACAGTAAACGCTTATTTTGAGGTTTCAAATTGTGATTTGAACTTGGAAGAAAATAGTATGCTGTAATTCAAGCTCAAAATGCCAAGAAATCTCGCTTTTACAATTTTTTTATACGACAGAAAACGTTTATGTAATCAATACAGTTTTGAAGCTCAAAGTTTAAGCTTTCATTTCAGTCTACTTAAAGAATTCAGCAGTAATCGCTTATTTTGAGGGTTCAAATTGTGATTTGAACTTGGAAGAAAATAGTATGCTGCAATTCAAGCGCAAAATGCCAAGAAATCTCGCTTTTACAATTTTTTTATACGACAGAAAACGTTTATGTAATCAATACAGTTTTGAAACTCAAAGTTTAAGCAAATTGTGATTTGATAGAATTCTTGAAGTAGCCTCAAATAAAAGTTTGAACCTTGAACATTGAAAGCATTCTCAACACCCATGTAAACATTCTTTGATGTGATATTATCTTAGCGCGAAACAAGGCATCAAAACTGCAAAGCAATTGGTCAATAAATTGATATCTGTAGCACTTATATAATACTTCCAAATGACCTCGTCTGTCAAACATTCTATACTTTCTACCAAACACCCTGTATACAACGTGAATCGGAAAAAAAGGGAAACATTTTTGAGTCAATAGTATACGTGTCAATTTAGATGAAAAATGGCATTATTTCCAAATGTATCCTACGTTATGTTAAAAGATATGTTCAGATTATATTTTATTATTCTAGATAAGAAATCCATTCTTTTTGGTCAACTATACAAAATATTGTATAATATAATTTGTTGAGGTTGTGTTTTATGGCGTAAACATTTTCAATATCCACTTTTTAAGACTTAATTCAACTACAGTCTGAGGCTGCAAACGCAATTTATCAGCAAGGGTGTCACTATACTCCAAGAAACCACACAAACAAAAAGCTCTTACTGTTAAGTTACCTACCTATACATTACACACAGTTTTTCCGTCCGAAGGCATTCGAAACCAACGACCGAAGATAATCTAAGCTTTTTCAGGTAAAACCGCAGCAGAGATAACGCTTTTGTCCCTTCTTCAAGTCTTATTAACGGCGCTTGGTATTTTTGCCTTGACGTCCATCAAGATAACATAAACACTACCAGACTGCTTCGACAAGCATTCATATTCGTGATGAATGGCGAAGAAATCAGGAAACAGGCATGAGTGGAAGAGATAAGCGATAAAAAGAAACCGGATGTCATCGTAAGGGAAATTTCTGGTTTAGTTTAGCAATGCTGCGAAAGGTACTAAACACCATGTAGAAAAGTGCGCTTTAATGTGTTCGCATACTTCACGCGCTGATAAAATTAAAATTGTAGACATAGCTAACGTTATCAGTCAACAATATTGTTGACACATGTAAACGCTTCACATTTCTTCTGTAAGTTGTCAATACCTCGGCACGCTATTCATGCCCATTACGTCTCATAGTATCATATATTATGAAATATAAAGAATATTCTAATAGGTAATTAGTTAAATGTGCAAAATCACTCACAAAGCAATTGAATTTTTCAGCGATCATGCAACAATTTCTTTTAATAGACACAGGCACTAAGTACTAAAGTCATTTCCCAACAAGAATCACAACATGTAAACGTCATCAGATGATATATAACCTCACGTATTCAGAGCTATATAATTTTCCAACTGCACTAGTCTACGTTTTATCAGTAACATTTTTCTTTCGGTTCAGAACACAGTGCACTGAGCTAGTGTTTCATTTGTTCTCTCTAGCGTTAACTGACGTATTTGCACTTCCGACATAAATGCATTTGCAATAGGCTTGCGAGATCCACAATTCCAATGACTGAGGCTTTGTAGATCAGATATAAACAAGAAGTGTATAACAATAACTCAAAATGTAATTACGTACCGCTGTAAAAAAGGGGTATTTTGTAATGAAATGAGTTTACAAGTCGTGCGAAGAAGCATGACAGTGCAGCACATCGTGAGTAAGTAACATCTGTAGGTGTAAGTGAAATACAGCTTCCGCCAGAACATTACTTGCCGTTTATAACATAGTTGTTAATGGTAATGGGCTCTGGATGTTCGAAATTCTTACAATGTAAAATTAATGAGTATAAAGGAGAACATGTGATTGTGGTGGCATGACGCTTGTTTGCAGCCAACGGAATCAGCAGTTAACTGGGCTGGATGACAAGAAAATTACCTGTTCATTAATAGGCAATCTCTGTTATGCTAGCTAGATGATTGAAATATTTTCGTCTCCGTTTTGATATAAATACATAAATGACATCGATATTGACAAACATGAAAAGTGACAATCATGACAAGAAAATGTCATTAAGTTTGTTTAGAATCATAGTTAATAGGAAAATTTATAATTCATAACAAACTATCGAACATTTGTGCCTGTTCAGACTTTAATCCTTCATTCCTCTAATCTCACAATCGTAAAAATATACGATTATGTTCCAGACTATAGCGGTCAAAATTTACCATCAAAAGGAACCGGTCGGTTGACATTACAGATCCGTTCTAATGTCAAACGATTTTCAATATTCAAAAATTATTTTCAAAACTTATTCAATAAGGTCCACACATCCAGAAAAATCCAAGCTGAAGCACTTTCGCACCAAATCGTTTATTTTAAGCTGATTTAGAAAGCCAGAAATACATGACCTTATATGGCGCTATTGCTTTGTTTGCCCCCCAAGAAAATTAAAGAGAGATGGAAGCAGTCATGCCGCCTCTGTTTCCGTCATACGTGGAAATAATGGATAGCCAAGACATATTAGGTTTTAACCTAGAAAAGTCTTCAAATTGGTAAATATCGTCTACTTAGTGCCCTGAACAACATACTAAAATTTATAAAAAATCCTGCGTCTGCGTCATTGGTGTTGGGGTGAAATAGGGACGTAACTACCCTACCTTGTCTGAAATCGCACATAACTCCTTGAAACATGGTATTTAGGGGGTTATTAATATCGCTTTTTTTATTACTTTCAGTTTATTGTTTAAGAGGCTGGTTCGGCCTAACTTCAGGACTGTTCTGGTAGGCCCCTATTGGTCCCCTATTCGTACTGTACAGTGCTCGTGTGGGTTTATTATTGAATAATGATAGCATCTTATGAGATTACAACAATCTAAATTAACTCTTCGTGGTCGGACTTGCTCGATATTTATTATACCCATGCCCAATTTTAAAGAATTGCTGCTCAAAATAGACGTATAATTGGATGTTGTGATTTCCGGAATAACAATTCAATGATGTTTTTTGTATCAAGTCCGCCGTAGTTTCACATTACGTCAATGTAATATTTGTGAAAATTTCAATAAATAAAAGAAATAAAGCCACACCTAATATTTCCATAAATGTACGAGTCTAGACAGTGTGGCCATCTACGATGTTCTCGAGAACTAGACGTCATTAGACGAAGATAGTAATGGGTATATATCTATCTACCATATACCACAAAGAAAAGTCTGTAATTCGCTAAAAATCACATTTATATTTACTGGGACAGATTTCGAGAGTTCTAACCTACAAATCAGATATAATCTGACAATCTAGAAAACTTGGGAACACTGGACAAAGAAGTATTCTAATCGAAATTAGGAGATTACATAAAAATTCTACTAATATATCAGCCATCAATCAGGTTTGTGCCTGAAGAAGTATACTATTATTTTATTACAAACTCCATGTCAATTGTTAGGTTAGCTAGCAGACTATACATATAAACAGTGCTGTTTTATCCATTCTACTACCAGAAAATTCAAGCGCCAAGTATGGTATGATGCAGAAGCTCATTACGGGTTTTGTAATTGGATTCAAATCACATTACGAGGAATCAAAATCCTTACGTACTATTTTGTTAATGGAAGAGCTAGACAAGAGATGTGATTACTAATTTCCATGAACTGACAATAAAATTACCGAGGTATACTGAAGATTACCGATTTTTTATCAAATTTTTTGGTAATATTACTGGAGGACGTATACTATAATATTATTATATGAGAACTGTATAATGAGACATAGTCGACTTGTCAACCACTGTCTCCAGATGTTTTTCTTCTCAGGTGCAAAGTGTATGGAGAATTACGTTTCAGACAACAAACCACAGTAAAGCTATATAATATTATAAAGCTTATTTTGTCTAATTGTCTTTTATAAATAATATATGAATTACAAATTTGTAAATAAAGAATAACTTTTAAGTGTTTTGTTTTGCTTATACGTCATCAGATCCCTGTGCTGTTGATGTACATACGTATGTAATATCGACCCATACAACGTAATATATGATAAATATCTCAAATTCTCAACATAGCTTATGTCACCAATTTATCACAGTAATTTTTAGAGTTATCATGTTATGTTTGTAAGCGTTGAAAAGAATCACCATACAGGATGATTACGTGTGCAAAAATAAATTGAAACAGCGTTAAAGACGTTAGATCATATAATGTTCACCGCACGTCAGCGAAGTCTATCTTGTTCCAAAGTAGCTTTAGCGACAACGTCGACATCCCCATGCAAAGACCAATTATCGACTGATTTTATCGAACTTATCGAAAACAGCCAAGCCTCTGTCGATCAGCTGTTGGACTTCCATCATAAGGCATTAAATAGAAGATCTTCACTTACTTTATTTACTCAGGCTTTTAGTAAAATTTGGCCTGAAATGACATAGCTATTAGGAAGTAGTCGTATTATGTTGTATTAGTTGTATTAGAAAAGACCCAATCCGTATTAATTCTGTTAGTTTTGGGATGAAAACCGTTTGATATAATTACTTCAGTATTTCTTCTTTCGGGTGTTATATTTGTAATAAGTTTGGTGTAAAGTCTTCTGGTGCTTATGATGATGCGAAAAATCTATACACTGCAAAATCTTTTCATTTATACCTATTTTACCAATCGGCGGACGATGAAGAAGAAGAACATCCAAAAAGATGAAAAATTATATATCTTAAACTTATTAGGAATAATCTCAATCTAACATTGCCCAGACCAGAGGATCATCAAACAACAACCCTAACGACCAAGCCCGGTAATATCAGCAACCAAATTAAAAGAAACCAAACGGGTACTTACACTATCCGTCATAATCTAAAACTGTTTGGTTTACAATTCGGCCAACAAATTGTAACGTATGATTATATATATACGGTGGGCCACATTTCAACTTATCAGTTTGTGGTGGCAATGGGCCCCCACTTAGCCGAACCCCTTCATTAAAATCGAATAAAAGAAACAATCACACAATCTCCGGCCAAAGAGGCAAACCAGTCGTTCGTTTGGTCAACAGATAATGAAATCGTAGCCGAAACCCATCATTGTTAAGTAGCCGAACCCACCGCCAGAGTGCGTGAGCGTGTGTGAGTCGAGGACGGCCCCAACTGTCCTAATGACAGATATCAACACACCAAATGATTATCCCTTATACGTCCTGCACAGCCAAGGAAAGAACTGGCCTCATAGAACCCGTAATTATTGGGACAGGTGTGAGCGGTCATTTAACATTTTAAATTATTCCCCGGCCGTTTACGGTGTTATTTTTCAAAATACGATAAACTTCCACTTATAATGTAATACCGGGGCTGTTTGAGGGTCATTTATATTGTAAATCAAGCGGTCTTCTTCTGCGGCGGTTATCGTAAATTGTCGAGGAAACGGTGGTGTAAATTTATTCTTAATGTGTCCGGACAAATATCGTTTAATTTATGTATTTGTAATTAACACGATTACACGTTTGTGGGAGATAAAGAGCGTTTGTTTTGGTTAATGATTAATTATTGGTGCTTACAATCTGAAGAATCTGAAGAATTAGTATCTGGAAGAACTAGTGATACTAATGTATTAGCATAGAAAGTTTTATAGTATATGGATAATCATGTGATTTACATTGGTGAGAATTTATTTAATTAGATGATCAGGTTTTGCAAACAAAAATCAAACAAAAATATAAGTACAATTTGTTTCTGTAGTTTTGTATCTGCTTACAATATATGATAGTGTTGGCGGAATATAATTATTACAAAGTTTGCACTTACTCAAACAATATAATAGAAATGCAACCATAAAAAACAAACACAATCATATATTATTTTAAAGAAAAGAAGATATATGTAGATTTCAGGAGTGCTGCAAATTACTCATCGATTTCTGCTGTTATTCTCCGCATACGTTGCAGACTGTGGCCCAGCGGTAAAGCGCTTGGCTAACAGTATGGGGGGCGTGAGTTCGAGTCTCACGCCCTGCTTTCAGGGTAAAGATTTTCTGTGGTTTTCCTTTACTCCACGGCGAATGCTGAAAGCCAAACAACTTAAGACGTGCCACAGACGCGGGCCATAATAATGATAATTCGGGCCTGCCGATGCCCCCGTAGTGGCGAAAGCTGTTGGGGGCTGTTAAGGCTGTTATTATTACTATAAATTGACGTGTGATAGAACGCAATATCAATATTTTTATATTTCTTCTGTACAAATTAAATGTGCCCCTGCGAAAAAGTACGTATTTTCTTAGAGAGACATTTGTAACCTCTAATACTGAATGTAAATATTGAACGTAACAGTATTGTCGCAAAAATTTTTCGTTGACCGGTAAGCCGCTTAATAGAAAATATATGGTGATAGTAAAGAACGTTGCCCTAATAGTATATTATTTGACGAGCACCTAACTAAGGATATTATTCGCGAGCATGAAGTTTATACGCAAGCTGTAGGTGAGCGTGTAAACCTGCGAGCGATTTATACCCGTTGTGTGCGAGTCGAATACGACGTTTTATCTACGACTCCATTTTATATCAAATATTTTAAATATATTTCAATGATAGCGAGGCGAACTGTCACATAACTGTCATCCACATAGGTTTTAACACACTTTGACACTAGCGTTGTATAATGATGACAGTTCGTAAAAATAATGAAGTCATTATTTGAACGAACTGTCATTATTATACATGACTATAGTGTCATTATAATCATTGGCGTGTATCTTGGTGGGGATTATATAGTCATAGATACGTATGCAATGAACTTATTATATGTGAGTCGTAGATAAAGGTTATTTAATTAGTAAGTAGCAATATTAATTTAATTCCGATAATATCAGTCTCGGTAGGCAACGCATTTACTGTCATGTATGTTCGGTTGCCTATCCAGTGAACACAGCTGCACGCTACGTCGAAATCTTGGTTCGTACATTTTTAAGGGATGGATAATTTGCAGCACTCGTGAAATCTACTATATAAAGAAAATATATTGCATCAATTTAGTTTAAAGCTAAAAGAGCTTTTCAGAGCAGAAGCACCCATTAAGAGATATTATTCTTCCTAGAGGTTACGTTTACAATAAATTTGTCTTTCATTCGACCATTATTAATGTAACAAGCGATAGTAGATAAATTTCCAATTCTGTGAAATTACTCCAAAATAGGCAATTACGGGGAAAAAATCCAATAAAGTTGTGTTGGAAAGTGGTGGATTTCAATATTAAATGGGGTCTGCAAATTTTATTAGAGCCTGGCACCCCTAAAAGCCACCCGTAAAGTACACATTCGCGGTTTTTGGTATTTTACCGCCCAACGCTCACGATTTTTTAATTTTAGCTTCTGTCGAAAATTAATCCTTATATAATTTTGCCGCTTTCTATTAAATACAGTAGTTCGCAAACTACAAACGCCCAAACATAAGGGTATAATATAATATACAGGGTAACATACAGAGAGTATATGTCATTCTGAGTAAAACTTTTCATATGAACCTAATTGTTTTTCAAATTCTTAAAACGTTACAACTGCTTAAAATATTAACAATATAACAAACACCAATAATAACAATAAAAGTAAATAAACTTAAGTAAAAAATTCAAAATTTTAATAATTAATTTAATAGACAAAATAAGGAAGAAACAAAATACATATGAAACTTTTAAGAGATTTGTTTCTCTACAATTAAATGTCATTCTGAGTTAAAAGGTTTATGTCGACATCAGGTTTCTCAATTCCCAAAGAAATTAGAGCCGTTAACATATAGTTTTGCTATTATTTCAAACGGCTTAACTTTTTAAGGAATAAATAAAACAAATAACGAAATAAAAAAGTGGGACCCCTATATAATAATATGTATAACATTTTTATCATTTCTGTATTATTGAGCTCTCATATCAGCAACTTTTATTTACTGGCTCCACCTTACAGGGGTATACAGGGGTATAATATTTACATTTAAGTCTGTCAATATTTATAGTTTTCTATTAAATATTCAACAAAAACATCTGTCCAACTCTTTTTGAGAACCCATAAATTTATTTCCACGATATTGGGTTTAAATTAGCAAAAATATACCCCTATATTTTGGTGCTCATAGCTTGAGACCCACTGTATATAAGAAAAAGTAGTGTCTAGATTTTTTATGCAGAAATTATAACAATTAATTTTGTACCGGCGCTAAAGATGCGAAATCATAACCGTTTTGCGGTAAAATGCAAAAAGCCGTAAAAATGCATGTTAGGGGTACCATGCTCTGATAACATTTGCGGACGCCATGGAATATTAAAACCCAACAATTTCCTCGTCGGATCCAAAATGGGTAAGTATATTGGATATATTTCCTCTATTTTTGCTAATTTTACTGTAGATACTAATATATTTCCTAAATATTATAAGTTTACAGAAAGTCAGCCCCCAAAAATAATAATAATCTTAATAATAACAACTCGTTTACACATCCAAAACCCACATAAAAAAATGACAAAAATGAAATCACGTTATCCCACAAAAAAAAAATGTAAACAAGTAAGTAACAAAGTTTTTATAGCTGGTGAGTTCATAAACTCTTCTACTGAATAGTAAGCTTTTCGTAATCAAAAATGTTTTTAAACCTGTGTGCAAATGTTTTATTTACCTGTTTTATTTTATTATACATCATAAAAGTTTGTAAAGAAGGATTGTTCTTCTTTTCTCCTGAAGTACTGACAACGATTCTTTAAGAGATCAATAGCAATACAACAAAAAGAAACTTATTTTAAAATAATTCTGCGATTCTGCAGATTTCTGTGCTGATCAGGGCGCATTCTTCATGTGTGCTAAGCGTGCACCGCAAACCAACGTCTGGCAAAAGCGATATTTAAATATTAAAACATCGTGCCACTGACATTTGTCATTGTATGTAGTACCTATATCACACTCGTTATCAGGAAAACACTGCAGTCCATACTCTCAACTTTATTAACAAATTATACAAACAAGAAAAAGTTTATCGCGAATCTCCACTGGTATGAATTAATAATCACAGGGAATTGGCGAATGCGTTCCATGCCTATGCGCGTAAGCGTACGCGTATTCCTTGTGTGTACTTTTTCAATTAAGCCCCTGATAATATTATAAACGTTAACATACACGCAACGGACAATGCCGAGTCGAAATTCCTACATTTTAATTACTGCTGCTGTACCCCAGACATGATATATGTGCGAGCCGTGCATGCACCACATCATACACCCGTAATAAATATATTAAATAAAAATACCGAGGCGCAATATAATATACTCTTGGGTCTTGACATAGCAGGTATTACGTACAATTAAGAATTATGTGCGACCACGATGCCCCGCTACTAAAATCGCACACTTAATCTACCATTACACAGGATTATTATTTAATAATCATTGTGTTTACCGCGGGTGGTACTATCGCAGCCAATTTCCATAGTAATTACAATGGAAAAGTATGGAGTTAACTATTAAAAATGGCGGCTCGTTGATGTATAGGTTGCTGTTGCATGAACGTTAATCATAGCAGGGAAATTAAAGGTTTAAGATAGGCATTGTTTCACTTTTGTTTCAGAGTATATCTCATGTAAACCCCAAATTCAACTTAGCAGCAAATTGGCTGCGCTTTTTTTTTATTATATTGGTTACATAACCTTGTTGAAATAAAACTTATTTAGTGTTTGAAAAGTCTTTATTGTCTTACTGTCATCTAATTACGGAAATCCTTAGTAAAAGGAAAACAAGTTATTATATGTAATCAGTGGTGGATTAAGGCTAGTCGGGGCCCCTAGGCAAATTACCTATGGGGGCCCCACACCCCACCTACAAGTAAAATGATAGAATAAAAAAAAATTTAGGTATGAAATAAAATTTCTTTAAACTTTTAATCGTTTATAAACAGGTTTATAATAATAAGAATTCTGTAAGTACGTAGGCTAAGAATTCTTACACATAATAACAGTTTATAACGGTTTATAAATAAACGTCTTGAAAAATAAAAAAAATGCCTTCAGTATTTTGATGTCGTTTTTCAATTTTCAAATTATTTATTGTCACCAAAATTTAACTTTATTTTTTTTTTGAAAATATGCTCTGTTTAAATTAGGGATAAGACATTTAAGCGCTCTTGTTCCATTACAACCCACTTCTGGCATATTAATGTGGCGATAAAAATTGACATATACACCAAATATTCTTTTTATTGGTGGCTATGTGGTGCTATGAAATTAATAGAAACACATTTGATAGAATTGATCCGGATATTTTTTAATTATTAGACCAGGTTCAAAGTTTACGCTAACGTAGATTTTTCATGCACAAACTTGAAAATGCATATGTAACAGCCGATTGACAATTATGATTGTATTCCTTTTTAAACACCACCTTAATGTCATCATAGATGAAGATTGTTCAACTTCACATACTCTGCACGTAAAATTTAGTCGATATGCGTTGTTTAAACATGCCTAGGATATTTCCTTGGGCTATAAGCTGATTAAATTGGATTATTTAATTTTCCAAAAGATCTTCCAGGTTGCTTTGTATATTTTGCGACTGATTGCATAGCTACTTGTTGTAAATTTCCGTTGTAACTTCAAATTATAATATTAAAACAGACAGTTAAAGCTTGTGTGAACGCAAGCGCTTCACCAGTTCTGCGATTATACTGTAGTTAGTATACTTAACTACGTTTCAATTTTCAATCAAACTTTTGCCGAAATATATCCTGTGTCTAACAAGATTCAGCCGGAAAAAGCTTCAATTTTACTTTACGCTTCTTCAATTGTTGGTATTTGTTAGTACTTTCCTAACTATTGAATCCATTTGTCATAAGTAGTTTAGTACAATTGCGACTCATTTCCACGTCCAGAACTTGCTATATCAACGTTTTGTAGAACTTTTTGCATAAAATAATCAACATTTTATGATACTTAACCTACTACATTCATCTTTAAAACATTATGGGAAAATGTCTTGGTCGGGAGCCCCCCAAAGTCCGGGCCTCTAGGCACATGGGGCATATGCCGTGGCATATGTTGGAAAACTTTTTGTTTTTGTTTATTTGTTTCCTTCTTCTCGAGATTGCGAGAATTTTTTTTTCGAGAAGACAGTCCATAATTAGGTAACAACTCACGGAGATATGACGTTCAAAAATGAGGTTCACGAAACTGCATGAAAACGACTTAAAACTATGTGACTATTTGTAAATCTATAAGTATCAAATGGCATAGTAAGTATACACATAACCGTTTTAGGATATTATTTATTAATACACACAACAAAACGTTGTCTCAATTCAAAGCTACCTTTGTTAATTCAAAACAACGGTTGTTATATTAAGAAAACCGTTGTTTCCACCGGTTGTTTTACTTTAAGATTGTACAATTTGAAATGGGTACTATGCTTATTTGACTTAAGAATTGATTGTTTTAAATCTGAAAGTTGGGTAGTTAGATTAATCAGCTCACGTTCTTGGATTATACATTCACCTACTTCTTTTAAATATAAACATGTTAATATGAAAGCAATAGTATTTTACATGGAATGCAATTAGCGCATCCAAGAAGACCCGGTCCCTTCTTAGCCTATTTTTCACAAATACTAGAGCTGTTTGACATTTTCAAGTCAGGTACATTGACGGTATAATAGACGAGAAATTAAAGCTCCATCTATCGGCATTCTTAAATCATATATTTACTAGTAGGTTGTTTTATATCAAAGAAATATTTTTATTACAAGTATGTGTTGTGATAAAACAAACAAATTCTGTTTAGAATGTCATTTTCTTAATATAAGACAACAATTTTTCTGTGTGTATTTAAAGGTTAATAAAAAAGTACAGACAGCTATATATATAAGAAATTATATAAAAAAATATTTCAAAATGAGTTCATTTAAAAATGAAGGTGGTAACCCGTAAATGGCAGATAATTGACCTACATGACTAAAACAGATCAAAATACATCATTCAAGAGATAGACAAACGGTTAACCGGACAAGCTGGCAGGGAAGGTGTACGTTGATCATTTATCTGAAACAAAATTTCATCCATTTTTTAGTTTTAAAAATATCAACAACAAAAAACGATTAAAACATTGAATCTTTAAGGCTTTGTCAGATTTAGCTTAATGTGATTACGCAATCAATTTCAATGTAGAAACGAATCTTAGGAATATTTCGATTACAAATGTTAAGTTTATTACGCATATATTTTCAATAAAGAAAACCACCAATCATACTTGCGAAACAATAGACACTCTGTATAGTAAAAATAACCATGAATCAGAAAAAGCTGTTGTCAGAGAAAGATAACGGCCAGAATTGGGTAATTAGACATACTTTATGCAATTGAGATTTTTTTTATATATTTTTGCTTGGCTATCAGTCTGGGGGCGTGAGTTCGAGTCTCACGCCCTGCTTTCAGAGTGTAGGTTTTTCTGTGGTTTTCCTTTACTCCTCTGCGAATGCTGAAAACTAAACAACTTAAGACGTGCCACAGACGTGCCATAATAATGATAATTCGGGCCTGCCGATGCACCCGTAGCGTAGTGGCGAAAGCTGTTGGGGGATGTTAAGGCGTGTATTATTTTTATTATTTTATCTACGACTCACACTCATTGCATACGTATCTATGACTATATAATCCCCATCATGATACGCGCCAATGATTATAATGACACTAGCGTTGTATAATAATGACAGTTCGTTCAAATAATGACTTCATTATTTGAAGGAACTGTCATCATTATACGAATGTACTGTCAAAGTCAGTCTAAACCTACGTGGATGACAGTTATTTGACATTTCGCCTCGCCACCATTGACAAGTAAATTTAAAAGATTTGATGTAAAATGGAATTTATGAGTCGTAGATAAAACGTCGTATTCGACTCGCACACAACTGATATAAATCGCTCGCATGTTTATACGCTCGCCTACGGCTCGCGTATAAACTTCATGCTCGCGATTTATATCCCTAGTTAGGTGCTCATCAAATAATATACATACTAATAATTATTATTATTATTAACTAAATTATAGCCACATAAATTGATGATGTGCGAAATGAATGTTCAGTGTTAAAATTTTGCAAATGCGTCAATTCCAAAAAATGGAAAGTCAAAGCAACCTCAAAATTGTCTAAAAGCATCACAAACAGTATCTGTCAAGCCTCCAATTTCATTCCCGTGGTTTCATATATAAAAAGCAGGCCCCGATATCATATTATCACCCCTATTATATTCAACATTGTAATTCAATGTGTGGGAAACCAATTTTGCTTAAAACGGGGCAAAAAACCAATGCAAATTTTTGTTGTTCCGGTAGGATGTTGTATGAATCTATTTCTTAAAACACTAAAGGCGTTTGATAATCACAAATATTATTTTGTTAAATTATCATTAATTGATAACGTTCTGAAAAGATCATCAACCGCTGTAATAGATTACGGAAGTTATATCTTATATTACAATTAATTATTAAATTATTGTGTTATTGTGTGACCGGGTCTTTCTGATCGCAGTGAAGTAAATTTTTAAAACATTTTACAAATAAGTTTTTATCTATGACAAAACTCAATAAATTATTGTCTATCTACTAATGTAGGTACTAAACGCAGTTGGTTACTGTCTATCGTGCAGATTCCTTATTTTCTGTGCTTTCTGAACAGCGAATAAATACATATGCTGCTTTAATCCTAATTATAATTTACTATCCATTATGTCGTAATAAATCTTAAGTTGCACCATAAGACACGAGATTTATTATTATTATTTAGTAAAATGCAATTAACTTAGGGTTTATATAGGTAAAAAAATTCGCATACGTCATATAAACATGATTAGCGCTACAGATTGTATTCACGCATTACTCAACTGTCTTTTGACGTTTTACACAAAACGCGGACGGACTGATACTAATTATACTTTCTGACTTAAGTCGGTATTCATTAAGAGCACCAACCTAAATTATCTATATTCTTAAAGACAAAGCCATCACGCACATCTCGTTACGCTATATAAGTACGGATGGTTCGTTGGTCTATTACAGATTTAAAAAACATTTCGACGAAGAAAAATTCCCATCAAAATCAACGGTACCTTCCCATGAGTTACATTTACACAACCGACCAGTTGGCCATGCAATTACAGCACACAATACGCCAATGGAAATTTGTACCAGTCTTTTCAATTAGACCGAACACTAATTAATGCTAATAATTAATTAAATATAAGAAACAATTAGCACTACTGTCCTTACGGACATAAACTAAGGGAACGAAAAAAAAGACGCACGGTATGAATATTCATGTGTTGATTAATTAGTTATATATGCGATATGTAAATAGTATAAATTTTAATAAGTGATAGCAGCGACCGATAGTCAAATGTTGTACAACGAAGCTATCCCGTGGAAAGGCGTAAACATGTGTTAACAGAATTTCATACAGTGAAATTTGCATAAAAATGCAAATTTTCGGACTAAATAAATCCAATTTTTTCTCTTGCGCCGCCAGCCTCGAAATATGAACATTTCCACATCGCTGCAAAAAAAGGCGATAACACACAACAGCGATGCATTGATAAAAATTGTGAGGCCAGAACATATTCGTGTATGTTTATATATTTTCCATGTGCACTGTGCATTATTCTATAACAGTGACACCGATTTCCAATTTGTGTTATATATTGTATAGGGAACTACCGCGGCTCATGTTTCAGGACGGAAGCAAAATAATGGATTTTTTAACCTTGATAGGACAGAGCGGAAAATGCGTTTAAATGTACGTAGTTAGTTGATATTGTAGCTAGGTTGCTTTAAGAGTAACGACTCTGTAAACTCAACCAACTAATTTTTAATCCAATTATATCAATTGTAATCATATAGTAACCTTATATTTTCTGAACAATTTCTTTTTGTATTTAGTTGATTATCTTTTTTAAGACGGGAGTCCACCAGCTGATTTACAGCGGTTTGACTGTTTTTGATAAGTTTGGTGAAATCAATCCAGAACTCCTCTAGGCGTGGAGATGAACAGTGTCTTCAGTTCAGTTCAGTGTCTTCTTCAGTCTTCAGCTCTGAAGAAGCAGAGTTTTAACGCTCGGCATAACCCGGAAACAAGTTACTTTCTAAATTAATATTAAATTTTTTATACTTTTTACTTTTAGTTTTCAAGATTGGTGATGAAAAGCATCAAATTAATCTTCACACAACCACACCTATTTGTAAACGATTGTAAACGTAATAACTGCAAAAATTGCTCAAAATTTGTCTTTCCTGTGAAACCGAACATATTCTGTTAACCCATGGTAAGAAGTATATTTTAACAAGAAAGTTACAAAGTATCAGGTGACAATTGTCTTTTTTAGATACGTGTACAAGAACCAGGAACGATCTATAGGACAGCCTTCTCAAACATGTTTGTAGACGGACAACTTTTGAGATATATCTGTTTGGATAAAGGTTTAAACAGCCCGTTCCTTTTTTTTAATTGAAAATACCGCCAATACTACGTTTTTGTTATATTTTGGACAGAATTATTGGTGCACCATATATTAAAACCATCGAACTCGTTTTCATTCACTTCTTTTGATTTAGTTGGAAGCAAGTTATAAACTGCTTCCTCGGGGGCTTTTCTTAATTCGGGTGGCGTGCATATATCTCAACCTATTTCAAGTTCATCTATGTTATTTGTGTACGTTTCTTCGACAACTACCACAATTCACAAATTCGAATATTTGTATTTGAATTTATTTGACAGTTACCACAACTACTGTTGACGGTAAAACTACTGGTTGTAAGATGACAACCGCAATATTCGAAATTTATGTAAAATTCCCGTCGCAAAGTATACTGGTGCGCCAATTTTCGTCTTATAAAACTTGAATTATAATATAAATATTCATAAAAGACAATATAGGGAACTTAAAATTTTAATATTATAATATAATCGAATATGCGCACAAATTTTGAACATACCACAAAATATGATATGTGACCCCGCACGAGAGAATCGCCCTAACTGCCATCCCTCGTTTCGATTATATTGACTCCTGTGTTTGAAGCCGCATAACTCTAAAACTACCGTCAACATTTTTTGGCTCTCAGTGTAAACATAAGCGCGAGTGAAATGAGAAATGGTCCCCGATTTTTGCACTTTCAAATTAACGTTCGTCTTTCCATTGCTTTCCTCGTAAACCGTTTGCCACAAAAATTTCAATTTTTGTTCAGGTTGCATTTAGAGCCTCTTCAATAGATTGACGTTTTTGTTTTCTTCAGTTTTTGTCTAATAAACGTTGCGAACAAGATTTTCATGGACCCGGATATCTCAGTAACAAATATTAGCACGATATCGGGATATGTACGTAATCGATCGTCATATTTTATTTAATGCCACTGTAGAAACAGAATTGCATAATAATTTTTAAGTAATTTTTAAAGCGATTTAATATGAATGATATAAAGTTCGTGCAGCGCGCACTACGTCAATTATAACGGTAAATGGAAACATAGCTGGGACATTGGAAGATTATTCACTATTAGTACCTACGATGCGATCAGAACAATTTAATTTCGGAATTTTGAATAGTAGTTTGAGTTAAATATAAATAATGAATTTAGATGTACAATTAATTATACCGAACAATATTTTATAAACACGGATTCAAACGGATTCACTGATCGCGTCAAACCCCACAACCGAGGGAAGCCGAACTGCGCAAAATATTGTTCATGTTTATTTCGGTCTTAAAAATTAACAAATAGTCGGAATGCTATTAAATTCAAGGGATATGTATCGCAGTAAATAAGGATTATTTGCATGCTAACTGCGTTGTCCTGCTAACATTCGTTCCTGAGATATCGGCTTACATCAAAATCTTGTTCGCAACCTTCATTACATAAAAGCTGAAGAAAACAAAAAAGGCAATCTATAGAAGAGAAATTTTTGTGAACACATTTTTGTCAAACACAGGAGTCAATACTATCAAAACGAGAGATGGCAGTTAGGGCGACTCTGTCGTGCGTGGTCACATATTTCTTTCACATAAATGAATACATAATTGGTCCAGTGTGCAAAACCAAAACATCTGTTGAAACACTGTTAAATCTTTAAAATTAATAAAAATTGTATCATTCAATTTTGATTAAGTTTTTAGATTGACAATTTATGACGACACCATAAAAGAAAAGAAAAATAAATAAGATGTTATTTTTTCAAAGGTTACATTATTACAGCCGCAGGTTTCCATTCACTCAGTAGGTTTGTCTACAAGACTCGCACATTAATGATTATTTTTGACAACAAAAACATCACTACTTTGCTTTGAATGATACTAGCAAAACAAAATCTAACCAAAAAAATTACCTCTGAATCTGAAATGCATTTTGTGGTAGATTTTTGTTTGAAAAAAAAAATTTGTAACCAACCCTTTTAGGCTACAGACAAAAAATAGTTGTAAACTTGGAACACATGGATAAGTTTATAATTTAATTTACGACAGCGTACAGTGGTTGAGATTCAGAAATAAAGTTGGTGTTAAAATTCTGAAACCATGTGCATATGATAATATTATAGATGCAAATACACACAAATGTTTTAAAGAAATCTAAAAACCAATGGGATGGCATAATATTATTATGTCTGTAAATATAACCAGCTTTATCCTAGGCCATTCCTAGGCTTATTTCCTCGTTGACGTCACAGAGATTCGGGAAGAAACTAACATAAAATAAGCCATCCTGAAGACTTATTATAACAATTATAACAATTTTCAAACTGCATTCAGATTCAGAATTTCAAATTAAAACCTAGGTTGTGTAGTATCATTGGATAGACTCAATCATATGGTTTACGAAATAAACCATATCCAACATGACTGATATGTGTACGTCCACCCTAAGTAAATAAGCAATCAGGAAAATTTTGCAAAATTTGCTTCTAGTTATAGCAAAAAACTGTAAACCTAATTTAATTTCCAAGTTTCCAAATCTTCCGACAAACAATTTGTTAAACAAGTCAATCGAATCGATATGGAAAGTAAAAATTAGTACAAAAATCCACATTGGACTGCCCGTTAAAGTCTGTTTAAATTTGGTTATTAAATTAACATGTCACTTTGGATTAAATTGCAGCGCCAAAATAATTTTCTAACTTTCTTTTGCCAAGTTTAAGAATGCTAAAAGCTCTTAGATTTTCAAGTAAATCAAAGTTAGTAATTCCCTGAACTGTAAAAAATAAGGACTTTTTGAACTCCTTGGGGCGCGGGACAAAATATAAAAACGTTTCGTCTTTCTATAATTAATCATACAGTGGTACCTGATAACGTAAGGGAAATGAAAGGCTGAAAGCATGAATGAAAGCAAGCGACTCTGCGGCCACAATGTTTTATTTGTCTTACAGTCTGTTGATAATTAAAAAAAGTCGTAAACGCATATGAATGGAAGAGCTTGTAATAAAGTAAATCTGTAATAAACAGTGCTAATAAGTCATAATGATAAGACAATAACCAATAAATTATATTTCGTGTAACGGTGAAATTTTATGAACAGGAAACTGAATATTTGCCATATGCAAATCACTGTGAATGAAATGAAAATACTCACACTGACCTTTAGCATAGAGAGGTATTTTCACAAAAACGAAAATATAACATAAGTATAAGAAACAGAACGAAAATATAGAAAAAATACCCTGATTTGCAGTTGCCAGACGTTCACTTTGCATATCTAACCGAACTTTCAATTAGTACAAATTGCCTCTATCAAATACACAAGATCTTATCGAAATGTCTTCCACCACCATCGATCCATTAAATTATATTATAACAACACCGTCGCGCCGCCTAACAGTTGTTACGGCAACCTTCCGTCGGAAAATGAATGAACCGCCGGCCGGCGCCGAACTGAACGTTGCTTCCTTGACGCACCGCACACCAAAATACAATTAATAAAGATTGTATAACCCCGTACATAATGTAATGGCCATTCAAAGAGTCATAAATTATATGTAACCGCCAGCGTATGTCAGACGTTTTAATACTCCGATTGTATCTTGAATAACATAATTAAAAATAACAACGCCACTGCTTACTATAACTGACACTTTAATTTCACAGTAGAAGGCGCGCCATCGATTCTTTTTTACCCTTACGTTTACCATAAATATGATTCTAAATACTTGAAATGCTGAAAAGATGAAGAAAGAGACATTCGAGTTTTTGTATTAAAAAATTAATAACGTTTTCGAGATTGAATAGAACTGAACTTATATGTTTTGTATGTGTTTTGTTGTTAATTAGTTAATTAGTTACCGCCTTGCAGGCGTATTCACAAGAATTAACATTATTATCAGTAGAACGAATTCATATGTTATCCATTGTTCTTATTCATGAGTTTATTTTAATTTTTCTTTATTATTCAATTTCATTATTGTTTCTAAATATTTTGACAAGGAATTTTTTTAATTTAATTGTGTTGGTGTAATTTTTGTTTTAAAGTAATAAACAAAAACTTCAAGAAGGAGGGTAATGGCTAATATGACTTTGTGCTCTACAAGACAGGATAATTTGTTTTAATTTTATGTTTCTTTTTTTACAATTTTAATTAATATTGAAATTAGGCATTGACATTTTACTCTCTAAATTTATTTTAGTTCCCATTTTTCTTCTTTTTTTCGTTTCGAAAGTGGCTCAATTGCATGTTGTTAGGTTTTGTACACCATTTATGTACACATTTACCTTAAAATTAAGAGTTTTGCAACGAATAATTAAAAATCCGGTGAAAAAGTCTGGTAAACGAAGGAATAAATAAAAATAATACATAATAAAGCAGGGAATAAAAATCTAAACTATACATTAAAATGTTTTTATGTTACTTTTACAAAACATACATAATATTAAACTAATACAAATTATTTAATGTAAATTTAATTATAGTGTTCTTAGATAACAGTTATTATATTAACATTAGCAAATCAATAATATTTTTATTAATTTGTTCATTATAGAAATATGTGCCCTTTTGCTTTACATTATTTCCTGATATGAGCATAGAACGCCAGAATTTTACTTTAAGCATAAAAATATTGCACTGATGTGTAAAAGTAAGGTACTGTTGGAATGTGTGAGCATAGGGTATTGTTCCGAGATAAATATAAAATTCAACCGCGCTTGCTTTAATCATGAAGTTAATTAGAGAAAAGAAGCTAATTTTTGACACAATATATTTGTTGATTTAATATGCTTTCATGGTGATTAAGCCAATAGCATTAATCCCGGAACAGGAGCTAATTTATGGGTGACATTTTAAGACATAGCTCTTTAAAATTGACCCAATCGTTGTCAAGTTGATCTGCTTTTTATGCGATTGTGTCGAATTACTACGAACTGTCACCGCGGAGCTCTGTAAAGAAGGCTTCTGTAATAAACTCCACAGACCGAGAAAACGGAGAAGAGTACCAACAGCTCAGATCAATAATAACTAACAGTTGACAACAACTACAGTAGCTTCCTGTTGGCAAAGGGCAGAAGTCAGCTGAACAAATTAAGTAAGTATGCTTGTTTATACACAAAGACTTGGGTACAACGGTTCACCGTTAGATGGAACCACAGCCTGGGTGTACTACAGACTCAAGATCGACGTCGATCTTACTAGCATAAACGCCCCTGTTTCTCCACGTTTCTCTTTTCGTTAGAAATGGTTGGCATAATTTGTTCGATTACAACCTTCTGAAAGAAGTTTTTCTGGTCAGTCTGCGTTTTTGTGACACTTGGGATTGAATATGTAACAAATATGATTGAAAGATAATCATGCTATTGAAAGATAGTCATGCTAGCTAGCGCATGTTCTGTTTGGCTAACTTTTCGTAAAGTTGTCGACTGTCGCTCCGTATTCAAGTCAATTTAAATATCAAAACTACTCAAAGTTATATTTATGCTCCCAGAGCTTTTAGCCAACTCACATAAACTATATTTATCTAAAATGTCCATCATAACACTTATGTTCAAACAAACTAAAAATTATTTAAAAGTTCTTGACTCAGAAAAGTCACCTTACCTGTAAACAAAGCGCTATAGTTCAGAAAGTGATTTATAGTGCTATTTTTTGCTGAAACATTACTTGGATGGCTTCTATTTTAACCAAGAAAGAAAGTGGTACTAGACCATTTAAAAACATTTCAAATAATCATGTTGTAAATATAAAAAGAAAGTAGTGATACTTGATGCGTGCTTTCGTGTCATTGACTCATTCCGAGTACTCAAGTCAAATAAGCTGATTTTGGCAGTCGTTTACGCTTCCTTCGTAACCGATAAGAAACTAAAAATGAGCGCAAATGATTTTATTCACGGACAGTTTTAAAGCAATTGATACCAATAAATACTTCCAAGTTTGAGTTTTGTCCAGGTAAAAGTCCATTTCGCCATGTATTTGTCGGTTGGAGCTAGTCTTGAAAAAATAATGACAGTCTGTTAAGTAGGATTGCAAATCAAATATAAAAGTGTGTCGGAGACAATCAAAACCGACCCGTACGAACTATTAATTTAAGAATGTTACAGTGATAGGGCTAATAGCATGCTTTCAACAGAAGATTACACATATGACACGTAACACTATCGCGTGTGGCATAAACTCGACATAAATGCGCATTTAATATGAATTTTAAAGATACTTCGCGTTTCTTGAATTCAACGCCTCGTCGATCGTATGTCCCGTACACACTTCTAGCAACTGAACACGTTGCCATCCGGGAACATTCCTCTCAAACAGCGTATTTTATGCACATAAATAATTTACCTAATATCTAAGTCGCTATATTAGCAAACATGTGCATGCAGGTGGGAAGATAAAGACCCCTATAAATAAATTGTAAAAGGGGGAACGACTGGTTATGCTGGATTAACTTCGACTGCTATGGCCATTTTTAATTAAAACTATCTGATCAGCTGATCTCACCACTATGAACAACCTTTACGTAATGTATATATACGGTTTTGGTAAGTAAATTACATAACAATAATGTTGATTTCTTTATCAATTTAAAGGTAAAATAGCACTAATAGACCAATTAGAAGTAAATGCATACCAAAACGGGAAAATAACTGTTTTCTTAACATTGAGTCGTTCTTCAGTGTTGTTAATATCAGTGGCGGCTCGTGATCTAGAAAAATGTGGGTTGCAACTTTCAGGCACCCTTTTGCACTACTTTTATATGACATTTGCTTTATAGAAAAATATCTTTATTTGTGCACTAAAAAATGACTCATTTTTATTCTTAATTTTACTTATCTTTGGCTGCTATGTCCCATGGGTCTTAAATCCCTGTTATTATTTAGTACTATACACGGTGTCCCATTTTTTTTCCCGCAGAACTTTTTTTTCAGATAACAAATGTTCATACTGAGTTTTTTTCAATTTATTACAAAGTTTAAACGGTTTTAAACGGCTCTAACTTCTTAAGCAATTGAGAAAACCGATAAGTCCATATGGACTTCTTAAGTGTCCTTGTAAGGTTTGTTTCCTTGTAAATGACCGAGATTTGGTCGACACGCATTGTTTTATCACTAAATTAGGGGTAGGCCTGTTTGTTTTTAATTTTGTGTAATTAGCGCTTCGCGGGCAACCAAACTCCACAGCGTACGAGTGTCAACTGTCTACGACCTGCAATGCAATAATGCACGTCGCCAGTCGCGTAAGCATGACGCTTCGCTTCTAGCCACCACTATGGCCGTGGTAGTAGTTCTGGTGTACTGGATACTTGCAACCATTTCAGAGTAAACGAACCAATCGACGCGGCGAAATTTGCTCGCTCGCGGGCTGACGTCGATACGCAGTGTAGCGGCAGCAGACGGTTGCGGCCTTGCTGCGGCCCTAGGCCGTATAGCCGAATTGCGCTTGGAGTTCTCGAGAAAATGCTCGATATTTTATTAAATTATATGTTGTAGAGCCGCCACTGGTTAATATTATTCTAATGTTCAGTAGAAACCTCTTATGATTTTTAGAAAGATTGAAGAATGTAATATGCTACACTAGACAAGGAAATACGGAATCTAGGAAAACCTGAAAGTGATTTTTCTTTAAATTTGTTTCTTTATAAAAAAGAAGATCAAAAAAAGTAAAAAGAGGTGAAAATGGATCTGCACATAATTCTTGCTTAAAGACCGTAAAAACAGTTGCTACAAATGTAAACTATAGTGTCCATGCTCTTAAAAATTACTTTGTGCTTTACAACTTCGTGACAATCCAAAAAAATATGTCATATTGTGTTTATTAGTAAACCTTATAAACCAGTATTTGAGTAAATAATCTTAATCTTCAGTGCTCTTTTAAAGCATGGTACAAAGTCATAACATTTTCAATCACTTATTATTTTAAAAAGTCAGCAATTATCCGATTTGATTGTTTTCGACTTTTTCGGATAACAAAACATTTTTATCATTTGGTTTTCTTCTAGAATTATTTCTAATTCTATCGTGACTTAAACTCAAACGCAATAATTATGGCTACTTTTTAATTGAATTTCGTTGGCTATTTTAAGATTTTTGTGCCATTTGATAAGCGCGATAACAGCTTTTAGAAAAGAAACAGTACGTTATTAGGTATGGGAAATAAAACACTGTTTCCGCTAATTAGTCTCTTCTATTTATTCTGCACCTAGATGTACAGCATTGCCAACGTTTCGCCTACGTTCTTAGTCTTCTTTAGGGCCTGTATCCGTTCGTTTCCTGTACCTGTTAACAGTAGTGATGTGTGTACCCGTTGTTCCATGTTTAGTTTTATTAATTTGACTCTCTTACCTGACATAGCGACTGAGTTCTTAGTAGTAATTATGCTTTATATTATTACTTTCATTATACTTTCAATTATTATATAGGCCCTGAAGAAGCCTAAGAACGTAGGTGAAACGTTGGAAATGCTGTACATCTAGGTGCAGAATAAATAGAAGAGACTAATTAGCGGAAGCAGTGTTTTATTTCACATACCTGATCACTTCCATAGTCGACAACTATACTTACCAGTACGTTATTACTTCCATGATTATTTCCATCATTTTTTCATGATACTTAAGACGTGTTCTCACTCAAAACGCAATAAAGGTGCGCCCACAATGAAAGCTCAATAAAGATAAAAGGTAAATAAAAGATCAAATGAATTATAATACTTCGTTGAGTCTGAACAACAAAGAACAATCTATTGAAATATTTGAAAAATTAATAATGGCTCAAGTTACAGTAAATCTAAAATTGAAACATGCTTTTCAAAATTAATATTCGAACATAATATTTTATTACTAACTTTGGTCCAAATCTCATGCAATCATGTATAGAAATAATTAAATCCACGCTTAGTCATATTTTAACGATCATTTAAAAGTGCCAACTTCAGTTTAACAAAGGAGGAATATGCAATATTCATGCATAATACTTTTGTGTCAGTACAATCGATACAATTCAATATCGTATTCAGTAAAGTATTGTTTATTGAAATAATGAAGATTTCTCAGAAATATCTACATGCATATAAACGTGATAGACGATTTTAAATCTTGTAGTCTGGCATTTTTTACGTGTGGATCAAACCATCATAATGTATGCTAAGTAATCGCAAATATCTCTTTTGTACCAAAGAGTACATGTAAGTAAATACAAAATGAGACATGTTAAAAACATAGTCTACACTGTTAAGTAATATATTATTAATATTAACCTTTAAAGCGATAGGCGCAAACAAAAATAAGTATGGTGAACAGTTGTTAATCAAAGTAGGAATTATTGAAATGTTCCTAACGAATCTCATAAGCAATAAATATTCAAATAGGAGAAGAGTTATTAACAACTCAATTGAAATATGTGTTTTCGGCCCCCACGGGAATAGTTAAGCGGCGGTCGGCTTATTTAAGAAACGAAGAAATTTATTAATCTCGATTGGGAAACGGAAACAAGCATATTAATTTAGCCGGTGAACAAAAAAGGAACGACTTTAACTTTATGTGTGTGTTTCAGCATGCGAAAAATTTATGTCGCTACGTAGCGTACGCCGGTATAAATTAAGCGTTCGCAACACCTTTGTGTCTGTACAGGAAATTATAACTTTTTACGCGCTTACTACAAATTAATACGAACTCGTGCCGATTGATTAATTAAATTTTTCTGTACTTTGCATAGGGTTGAATAATAATGGTAATATGTTTGGAAAGGTCGAGTACAATAGCGCTTTATTTCTTGTTTATTTTTATTGTTTTTTATTGTAAGGAACAGTTTGAAACGATTTGAGCTATTAGAATAATTCTGCTACTGCTGGATTGCAAAGAAATCGAACCCAAACGGAATATTTTGGGGAAATTGTTGCTTTCTTGTAACCTTTTTAAATCTGTTGGGCGATATGTTGGTACCTCTAAATTATTATGAGAGTAGGATTGCCAACAATGTCATTTTGGCCCGAAAACTTGAAATTTTGCAGCTCATGATCGGTGTACCAACCTGAAAAATATTCTAGATCTAAAAAAAATAATCTAAAAACAAAAATCTAAAAAGATCTAAAAACAAATTGCCCAGATCTTTCTTTAATTATACCGTAATTGAATTCGGTCATTACATTTATTATTTCAGATATCAATAAAAATAGTTTTTACTCGAATGTACGATTCTACTCTTCTTAGATGAATGCTATAGGTGTGCATGGATTTTCACACTCAAATTTGGTTTTCTCAAATGTAAAAATTTATAAAAAATTGAATAGAAAAAATCTAATTCTAGCTTACAGATGTAAAATCAAGTCAGGGAACTGCTCCCAACAATGTATTTATAAATTCCTCAGAAATTGTCCAAACAAAATGTTGTAATACAGTTATAATTATTTAAATTTACTTTCTAAATTACAACTGTTGCTTTCTGAATGTCACATGTTTATATCTGAATTTAAATTAACATATTCTGAATTACAATTGCTACTGTCTGAATATCATTTCTAATATCTTAATATCAATGACTACTATCCGAATATCATTTGTAATATCTCATTATCAATTGCTACTGTCTGAATATCATTTGAAATATATGAATATCAATAGCTGCTATCTGAATATCATTTGTAATATCAGAAAATCAGTTGCAGCTTTCTGCATATCAATTGCTTCGTTCTGAATATCAACTGGAAAAGGTGTAGAAGCACATTTTTTATAATATGTCATATTTGCATTAAATTTTTTTTTGTGCCGACCCAAAGAATGGCTTTTTGGTAGTTCTTAAGTTCGTCGACATATACATATAAATGCTTCTTTTTTTCTTGACTATCTGACGTCATAGAGTCTCAAGAAAATAATTGGCATAGCATAAGCCTACCTGACGTATTTAACAGTTTTGATTTCCAGAATATAAGTTGTGATCACTGCATTGTGGTGGAATATTAATCCAGAACCTAGTTTGTGTGTGGTATCATTAGATACATGTTAATAAGAAAGAACATCTAGTTGAAAAAATTGTTTCTAAATCATACGGTTCGCGAAAGTCACCATAATCCATTATGGCATCAGCTTATAAGTTGCAATCATGACGAAAATTACAGGTAATTATTTTATATTTGATTGGTTGAGAAGGTAAGTGATATTATATCCATAACTAGCCACTTAAAGTCGGTTTTCGACAGTTTTCTATATAATCCGATATCACAGGTTTATTTCGTAAACCGTTTGATTGAGTACAATTTTTCTCCAATAAAGATGTTTTATTTTAAAATATCTATCCAGTATCCAAATATCTATACGAAAAGAAGTAACTTTGATCTGCGAAAAGTGCAAAATCGCTCACTGTGCGGCATTGAGGTATTTCGGCCCAATTGTGTGTTAATTCGTAGTGTCATTTGTTAATTATTTTTGCATACAGTGTTATTTTCGCAATTTGTACCAATAATTACATATTCAGGATCTTGAAATAACCTATTATGAATTGATTTTTCAATCAGCTTGCATATTTCCATGCGAATTTCCATGGCCTGATAATTATAGTTTTCATCCAAGAAAGTAGGTAAATTTTACAAGAAAAAAATTAGAAAAATATATTTACGATTGACCGCTACGCTGCTTATTTGATTGTGACAAACCTTTTTTCTGGCACGAATTTTATGGAAGTATATTGAGGTGTTTTATATGATAACCAAACAGGCAATTCCAGGAAAGATTCCGTTCATTTGTACAAACCCATTAGAGAGAAATGATTACTATCTATTATGAAAAGTCAATATGTATGTCAATAGCAAGTCACTGGGTGATATGAATAAAACTGAGTTTATGCTCCAATTTATATGAATAACAGCGAATTATAGCTTAGATACGTACATGCTTCTAATAAATGGAGCAAATGCTCCAAATACGTTGAGCAGGTGCTCCTAGTATAGGACAGGGTTTTGGACACGATTTTAGAACCGCTGTTTTTTTGAGAATGTATAAAATGTATAAAGGATGAACTGGATGGCATAAAATCCTTGAAAAAATCTAAAGATTTAACTGAGCTTACAATCCGTACGGAGTTTCTTGATGCTAGTGTACGCTACTGTACATAGAACATCTGTCGAAAACGGCTTAAAAGCGGAAATTTCTCATTGAACGGAGCATACTGTACCAGGTGTCCACTTTTGGTCCAAAATTGGTCTTTGAATTCACCGCTATTTTACTGAAACTGGTTTATTTTATTTACGCAGATTTTGAGAATGAAAATGTAGGTACTTATTTATTTTATTTTATTTTGTTAAATTTATTTTATTTATTTTGCTTTCGTTATTGATACAACTTGTTTCTTGAAACTGGAAGCAACGTTTTTGGTTAAATTTTCAGTCTTCCACAGCTAAACACTGTTCGACCATTTTTGTGCCCCAAAAGGAATGCCAGATCATTTCAATAACTGAATTATTTCTGAAGCAAAAGCTTGAACATCAATGTTAAAACCTATCAAGAGAAAAACCAACAGATAATTCTTTTAGCCTAGTTAAAAAATTTTTCACGTCCATTTCTTTTGTAGGAAGGATCACGGAAAATTTTTGTTTCCAACTTCACCATCTACAGAAAAAAAAGCTATCAAATATCCTATCATGGCTGATAGTACAAAATCAATGTTGACCATTGTAAGAAAACTGATCTGTCTAGAGTTATACAAACAATATAAAAAGTATCAGTAAAAACTCAGAGTCCGGAAAATAATGTACATAGCAATTTTATGGGTCGAAAAAAAAATTGTTTGTTTATAAAAGTGTTATCAGAAGTGTTCGTTAAGAAATATGATATTATCATAATTCAGAACTTTTATTTTGACACTTGACAATGTATATCAAGGTATCCACCACACTTAATCTTTATTATACAAATTAACAAGAGGGGACATATGTATATTGTACAGTATACCCACAATGAACCATTATGTTAACAAACAGGATAACAACATAAACGTCCAAACATATGTAAGTAAGAACAATTAGTCCCTTAAAAGAAGCATTTTACAACACTGTTATAAATATTTATGTGTCCAATTAGTGGTGAAAATAATTAGTTTTTGTGTAGCCGGCGTTATTAAAAGTGTATAATAAGGGTCGCCGAAAGTGTGGTGCAGTGTGGACGACGGGAAGCGAGAGAGAATATAATATTATGAGAGGTTTGTAAACAGCTGCCCGCCGGAAAGTGGATATTAAAAATATATTATAATGCCCGGCGTTCTATATTCATGGATTGGGTGACTTTTTCTTTAATCCCGAAAAGGCATTCTGCAACTGCATACGAAACAGAACGCCAGACTACACTATTTTGTAGATTTTGTACATTTTTGTTGTTGTTTTATGTGGATTCTCAAATATATGGAAAAATAGAAGAAAAAGCAAACGCTTTCTGACGTATGACCTTAGATAATTCAACCTCTGTTGTGCTAAAGATTGCCTCGTATATAACTACAAAAATCTAGTGTTTTAATCTTTGCCAGAACTGCAGCTGGTAGGCAAATTACTATTATTTCTATCTTCTTTTTCATCTTTGCCATTTATTACTAAAAAAATAGTAGGTTTTAAAAAGAATAGTAGAATTTTTATAGGGAACGTACCTAAATACTCCTCCATTTTCACAAATCTTTTCATGATATAGTATCACTGGTTTCATATAAGTTTCATAACTTTCAACAGGTTTTTGACTTATGATAGCATCGATATTTTTGTAACATTTAAATTATAGGCCGACATAAACGGACAATTTTCGAGAAATAGACAATTGATAGAAAAATATTGATATTTTTATAGCAGTTGATTTTATATTGATTAAAAAGGAAAGGAGTTAATTAAAACCTCTTAATTTTGCACGAATAATTTAGTTCGCTTTGGTACTAGTTTCGCTCTCTAGATCATCATCAGCCAAAAGCTCGAAAAGCAAAAAATAATCAAATAATCAATAATCACGCAACAAATGTAACAAAAAAAAACGAACAAACATGATTCAAAAAGCAAAATGTTAAATGGTCAAAATAACAATACTCACAGTCAAAATATTTTATAAGACATCAGAATAAATTAACAAGCAGAACTAAATACACGACAATAAACATGTCAAACAGTACACATTG
Organism: Aphodius sticticus; assembly: GCA_963966075.1. Taxonomy (NCBI): domain Eukaryota; kingdom Metazoa; phylum Arthropoda; class Insecta; order Coleoptera; family Scarabaeidae; genus Aphodius; species Aphodius sticticus. The sequence goes on from OZ014506.1 coordinate 15,915,582, forward strand.
CGGCGGAGACGAGGACAGTACTGAGAACGAGTAAATCTAGCTAGCTTTTGGCTGATGATGATCTAGAGACCGAAACTAGTACCAAATCAAATTAAATTAGTCATGCAAAATTAAGAGGTTTTAATTAACTCTTTTCCTTTTCAATATTTTTTGCATTATAGACCTTTACCAACATCATATTTATTAGTTTGTATAACAAAAAATAAAATAGAAAATAAATATTAGAATCTATTTATATATGGTTAGCACATATTGAACTCACATTTTGATAAAACTAGTTATTATAAAGTAGTTTTTGAGATGTTGATTTTTCTTTATTAACTGTATTTGTAAGGCAGTGATTTTTTTAAATATCAGATAAATTATTACATAATATATAGAGGGGAAAATATTGGATAATTATTACTGAATTGTCGAAAAAAATGTTTAAATACTTTATAAATTACTTCACAATTATACAGGATTATTATGTACCTACTCAGAAATGAGTGAAAGGTATTTTTAAAAAGAGGATACCAGCACTACCCTGGAATATTTCTAAATAGTTTTTTTCTTAATTATATAGAATAATATATGTACTTTTGTAATAACTTGGTGTGCCTAACCTCATTTGGCTGGAATTGGTTAGCAAACCATCTCCAAGAGATACAATGCAAGAAATGTAACTCTACCTGCATCAAATATTGTGTTATTATTAAAAAATAAAGTTTGAATTTTCGCAAAACTAGAAGCATTGGTATGCCAAACCAGAAATGGCCTGAAATTACTGGTTGGCCATTTGTTTTTCTTTAAAAGATGGATCCTGTGGTGTCGATCAAAATATTTGAATGATTTTGCTCTTAAACAAATGTGTGCGCTTTCATAATTACTTGTTGTGCCTAGCTCCATCGCCATAAGTCCACTGGGGTAGGCACACCAATTTATCAATAAAGCACTTCTTTACTTCGATAATTGAGAAAAGAATTATTCAGATGTTATTATGGTACTGATATACACAGTGTGGCATACGCTATTATGTTCCTATTAATAATAAAATATCAGTATTTGTTGATTATGTCTATATATATATATATATATATATATATATATATATATATATATATATATATTACTAATTTGTTACCGAGAATAGGTGAATGGGGTCTAAGTTGCCAACATAATTAACGAACAATCATTTTCAGACACCTGGTCGATGCAAAACGAACAATTTTATCTATCCTGTAATAAGTTTACGAGATCACTAATCACTTTTAATTTTTCTCTTCCCTGATTGTTCCACAGCAATACGTCACGCTGATTTTACGCTGATTTTCCGTAAATGCATCTAACATTTAATTAAAAAAATGATATACTACTACTCCATTAAATCAAGAGCAGAGTGGACTGCAATCGTGATGCAGCACTATCCATTACCTGCGCTATGCATTAGCCGTGCTATGTGGATGCATAAGATAATAGATGAGAGAAAAAACTGCAAAGCATGTGCTAATAATTACCTCTTATACAAAATGCTTTCAATAATTGCAAATATCCTCGTGAATATGTATACCATAGGTTTTTGTATGTTAATACCTTTTTAATTTATTCGTATCTCACCGGTGCAGTTTGATCCATGCAATTATCGTTTCCACTTCGCTCCATAATCTATATTAATCAGAATTTCGAATGGTCTACAATACCTGTTCCAGTTATTAGTAAATTTGATATGGCAAATGGCTATTTCCACCAGGTGATTTCCCATGAATATTCATGTTGCGTAACGCGTTCATTTTAACATGTGTAACCTACATATTATATTAAATATACTTTAATTAAGAACAACAACACCAGAAGGATAAGTAATTGTGGGATTAGCATCGTTGGAGCGTGTTCAATTTACGTCAACTAATGTCAACCAGTCGTCTTCTCATTCGGCCATAAGTATACTCGATATTAAGTGTATAATCGGATTACTTCGTTTTACGATTTCTAATGTTGGAGGTCCGGGAATCTATCGCAGTGTGTTACATATTCGTGAGAATGGTATCAAAGTTGACATGGTTTCAATGGTGACTGTCCGTCTTACTGCCAATCTCGGTAGGTAGCTTATAGGTATCTTGCGGTATGCGTTTGGAATGTATTTAGATAGCGGATAATGGATATTTTCGAAAAATTCTTCTTCAATAATCCAATAGATATGATTCTTCTTCTTAAGTGTTGTCGATCTGCAGGCTTCAACTGTAAAGACTAATGACGCTGGTAGTTATGTATGTATTATACATACTACCATAAATATTGTGTTCTTGTGTACTAAAGTAGGGCAGCCAGTTTATGAAACAGACCTATATCTATTTTAAGCAAATTGCAATATCAATTTGATTATGAGAATAAAGTTTGTGTTCTTAATCAGGTTTTTCTGGTAACCTGTTTTGCGACTTTTAATAGGAAAAACCCTGTATTGCTTTTTTAGACGAACTGAAAAATACCATAGACTGATGTTGGTTTTGATCATTCTGAACAACATTAACATTCTCCGATATCTTAACTGATGGGTAGCTAATAGTCTGATCCAGTGGTCCTCATGCCACTGACGTAGCTTATTCTGGTTTTGAAATTGAACACTAGGACAAGTTGTTGGACAAGTGTTGCGCTCTTACTTTAAGCTTTCTGTACTAAGACTGTTGCTTTATTAAAAGATGAATATAAGTGTATTGGTTATTCTGTTTCAAGTTTTGGCATTTAAGTTTTGTGTAAAACTTAGTATGAAATAGATTGTTTATTCTTCTCTGTGAAATTTAGTAGTGATTCGATTTTTCTGAATTGCACAACGAGAAAAAGAAAACTGTAGAAAACCGTAAAATATTTGTAACTCTGGATGGATTTTGTGAAGGAAAGTGAATAGTAAGGTTCTTCTAATCTTATCAAAAACTGGTTTCTTTCAAAGTTCATTTCCTCAATTTCTTAAGATGTTATGTACCATAACAGCCTAAATATTCCTTCAAAACAAAATAAACTGTAGTTTATTTTGTTTTGAAGGAATATTTAGGGCTCGGCATGCCAAAGTTAAGAAAAATTAATAAGATATATATTTTCAAAATAACGTTATTTTTGTTTTGACTACAATATATTGGCATGTCACGATTATTATGTTCGTAAATATAATTGATAAACTATTCAGTTGAAACTTTTAAGAGTTCATATGTCAGAGCATTTCTCAGATTTCCATTTACTTAATTTGTAATAAAAATACAATAATCGAAACTAAATCATTACCCGAGCAATCAGCAAAAAAATGAAACAAGTCACAACCTATTCTGGTACCTATGTTCTTTTTTCGTACAATCTGAATCTTAAAGTTTCGATTTCTTTTGAGAGAAAATCGCGTATTATTGTATTTTAGGCACTGATTTTCTAAAAACAACTTGAATAAAATTCACTATTTGTGTTTTCCGAATCAGATTTCATGAAGAAAAAGACACTATAGGATCAGTTGTTACTTCTATTTCTTTAATTGTTAACCAGGGTAATTATCTGGTTGTGATGTACTTCTACACTCATTTTGTTTCATTTAATTGTTTCCAGAAAACCTTATTTAATTACTTGTCGAAATGTTCAGATCTATGTTTCATTTGTTTCATTTGTTTTCTTGTGTTATTCTATTTTTTTCGGTTTTCGGGCCTGGTTAAATATTAGAGCAGAGCAATAATACATTGTTCTGAACTTTGCCCGAGTTCAGGCACTAAATATTTTGTCTATTTATATAATTCGGTGTGAAAGTCTATTATTATTATTATTATTATTAACAAGGATTTTTTTCATTAAGCTGTTGTGGTATTTTATGTTGTGGAATTATTGTGGTAACCAGACTTATGATAGTTTCCAGTGGAAACCGAATTGTTGACTTTGAAATAGTCGACGTTTCGCACTCTGTTGCTAGAGCCATCTTCAGGCCTAAGTATCGAACCAAGTGCTACGATGAAATCGAAGAAATCTTCTTTTCTCTTTCAAAATTAGTTCATTTTTCTTAACTTTGGCAGAGGTTAGGAACTCTCAAATATTGTTTTTTAAATTATGACAAAGTAGTAATCCATTCCTGTAATTGTTTCTCAAGTCATGTAATATTTTGAAGGGGTAAAGATACAAAAAAAAATAATTAATTTTTGATAATAAATAAGAAGCACCTTAGTAATACCAGGGTTTTAGATTTATTTACGCAGAATACAAATTCGGACTCATTACGTAAAAGTACGTCAAAAGGGTATTCAATTAAGCTTTTTTTTAACAAGGGTCCTTGAATCACTTATTTGTTTTGAGTCTTGATTCTTATTCTGAGCAAAGAAAATTACCAAAAACGCTTATTTACTTTCCATACAAGCAATCCATATTCCCAAGAATGCAGCTTTCCTCGCAAATTGTTTTACGTGAGGGTATTAAATTTGAACATTGTTGAATTCAGAAAAATACCGTACCAAATTTCAGAGAAAAAAAATCGTCATACCTTATTTGTGTCTCCGGGGTCATTATAAATGATTGTAGTCGAAATAGGCTATGATATCAATATGTAAGGGTTTCTGGTTGCCGCTCTATTTGAATGGAATACCACGTTTTACACGCAAAAGTTAAATTGGTTGCATAACCCATTTCAAGCTTGACAGTTATTTGTGTAAAGCGGCAAACATTTATTAACATGGGCATGGCCTAATTCGACTACAATCATTTATAATGACCCTGTATATTGGATATCACCAGGAATATTGGACCTTACAGCTGGTAATTGGCAACGCTAAAAAATTTAGAGACTGTGAGCAATACGGAAAAATATCTGCAAGATTTTTTTTTAAATTGTGTGTTGGAAGTGTTTAAGCGACGATTTACGGTTTCAATATCTTCGCTCGCGGCCCATAAAGCCTATGCCTAAATCCGCCTCTGACTAGGTTGCGAACAATGGCACATCATTTACAAATTCAACGGTTTGGTGAGAACAAACAATCAACACAAAATAATTGAATGGATTGTTATTTTTGCATCACCAATACGTTTAGATCTTTATGGAGCTCACGTTTATTTTATAGTCGATCCATAGCATGGTTTACCTCTGAGGTGCTGAAATAGTTTCGCCAATAAACTGCAAGCGGAGCCATTCAGTTCAGGTCACCCGAAATAAACCAGAAGGCAGAACGACCCATCACGTTCCCATTCATTTCGACGCGTGGTCTCGCGTTTCCCCATAAAGCGATTAAATTAATGCGCGGGTGGCATTTCTCGACCTAATATCCCGTCGTAAATAGTTAAACGGTTTCTTAAAACATCTTTAATTGTTTCCGAGCCGGTCGGTCAGTCGAACGCTCCATTCTTAAGCCTCGCGACCGCTCGAACCGCTGATCTCAGCTACGTCCGATTGAGAGAAACTGGAGTAGGCAATTTATACATCGCTTCTAGGAACTGGTACTATATAATAACAGCCAGGAATAACTCGATGCTCGAATGAAATAACTTATGGAAGAAATTTCGTAATTTGAAATTTGGGAAGACCAATTTTGGGTCCTCCCGTCTTCAGGTGTGTTATGTTGCACAATACTTCAAAAAACTAATAGCTTTGTTAATAGGCATTTTAAATCAAATTTAACAAAGTCCGGCAAAATGTCTAAATCTGCGAATTGACAAATATGTTCTATTGAATGTCCTGAACTATATACTAAACGTAAAAAAAGAACATGTCTGCGTCATCACTTTGTGTAATAGTCGTCATTTTGCGTAACATTGGCTTGTGCTTATAATTACTTCAAACGTCGTACTCAGGGGTTTCACAGGATTCTGAATCCGAATCTGACACTTTTTTACACGCTTTTAAGGATGCTAAACCCAAATACATAATTTACATGGCAGAATTTAAAATGGCGAAGATAAATTGGCGGATTGGCAAATAATTTCTGATGAGATTTGTGAATTTTTAAGAGTACGTACTTATTTTGAAACGTTAAATGCAAATCTTACATTTAGGGACTTTAAAGGCGTTGAATCCTGATTGGCACTTAAATTGCAAATTTTAAAATAGTAGAACCAAAAAAAATATAAAATATAGCAATAGTCAACAATGGTTTTGTTCCAAGATCTCCTATAGGGGATTTGGAGTATTTTCTGTAGATTACGTATTTGGTAACCAAAAGTCACTTGCAAAAATCTAATTTTTTAAAAAATCGAGTAACAAATTAAAAAAAAAAGCGCATTTTCAGTTCACATAATATTTTAGTAATTAATTCAGTAAGAAAAATAAAAACATCTGATGTGGCCAGACAGAACTTTATCATACTATACAGGCGTGTCAAACTGTGCCAAGCTCTGATGAAAATTGTTGAAAAATGTTAAGAGCAAACCTCCAGTCCTTTTGGACCCTTTTGAAAAAAAAGCCTTTCAGCTCTAACACTTCTTCGGCACAATTGTCATACTACGTATGATAAAGTAGAAAATCTGATGTGGCCAGGCACATGACTTTATCATACTATATATAAAATTAATAGTTTAGCTGCATGAGATTCCATTTGATCGAGATCGGCCGTGTCTGCATTAAAATAAAACTAGTTATCCAGGATTTGACAGATATTTTGATACTATTGATAGTAGGTATTGTCAAAACCATCAGTGTTTGAACCTACCTACTGTCATTAGAATGAAAATATTTGTCAAATCCTGGCTAACTAGTTTTAAATGAACGACCGATCTCGATCAAATAGAATTTGCTCCTGCAGCTAATCTATTAATTTTACCAAAAAATTTATTTGACACAAATTATACAAAATTTGCTCTACTTTAATTTATTATTTAACTATTTTGACGAAACTACAGAAATAGCGGCTCATTTCAGGGGACCCAATGGGACATATTTCCGCTAAAATCTCACAATTTTTCCTCTGATATCCCAGATTTCTTTTTATTGGAATCCGGATTTTTACATTTTGGCAGCCATATTGAATCCGTAATTTTGATACCAAATTTGTAACTGACTTTTGTAGATTTTAGAATATATTTTTGTAACATTTTGACCGTGTTATCAATTTCGTCATTTTTTGATTTTAACTTCTACATTTCCCATTTAAGATCCCAAATTTAGCGATCCCTAATTTAAAATGCCGTAATCCTATTTGAATCCGCCATTTTGATAATGACGGTCAAACGATGCAGTCAAACTGGCGAATTCAAAATGAAGACCAAAATGTTAAAGCATCACCAATTTTTCATTAAGACTGTAATCAGAAGATTTTCAATTAATGGTCGTTGATTTTAAGTGTAGAATGAAAAATTCCAAATCCTAAATGACGGATTCAATATGACAATTAATTCAACATTACATTTTTGTTTTAAGATTTGTAATCTGCAACCATGAAATCCTCCAAAGAGAAAGATTGTTCACATTTGACAAAATTGGAATTGTGGTATTGGATTATTCTGAACAATCAAAGAAACATATGGTACATGCTTTGTAGCTTCATAGCATTAAGTTAAACCTTTGATTTTATCAACTTTATCAAAACCATCTATCATACCTTGGGACGACTGCATCATTAAATATTTAAAAAACTACATTATCCAATCGAAAGATGTTGCAATTTTACTAACATTTTAATTCTTATTCTAATTCCTCAAAGTATATCTTTTATTGCCATTTTTCAAAATCTCCAAAATTTGATGGAATTTTATTTAATTATTATCATTTTCAAATCCGACATTGTGAATTATTGATTCTAAATTGCAGATTCGGCTTCCTTCGGAACTCATGCAACTAAATGTCATGTTTGAAGGAATTATGAACAGAACCCATAGATTTCCCACTAGATTTGTTGATTTCAGACGCCAGTTTGATAATACCAAAGCATACTATAACGAAAACATAGGAAGCTTTAGGGTATTTAGAATGTTTTTCAGAACACTAAATAGAAAGTCTTCACCAATTTGGCTCATAACCTAAAATGCCCGTGCTAGCAGTATTATGCTGGTACTAGTAGTACTACTAGCATAGTTTTACAAGTACTAATTCAATGTCCAGAAAACATAAAACGGTAAGTGCATAAGTAAAGGAGTCAATGACTCATTGTCCTGTCAGTTATAAAGAGGTGCTGCTCGGTACCCTATCTTGAGGTGTTCGTGCGCAAGCGAACCTCATCAAGAATAAGGTAACCAGAAGTGGCCGGTGCAGGTGTCTTGAGGCCGTCGGAAGAAGGGATGTTAGGATACGTGTCCACTCCGGAAGTGCTTTAATAGCGTCGATTCCTTTAAAACAACACGTGTGCGTTGCGTTCCATCATAATGTATACACGGTGTACCGGGAACTGTTTTACACAACGACAATGCAGCGCGGGAATAGGATATTAATTAGTTAATGGATAAGATCCAGATAAGAAAGTGGTCGTATTTTAGAGACTGTTGCGTTTTGACATGTGATACTTATATTATAGTTAGGGAGGACTAGGCAGGGAATTGCCTACCGTCGGTTTTTTTAATGATGAGATCATTATAAAAATTGGAGAAGGGAAGTTATTCTTTTGGTAATAGCTTGATTTTTATTTATTTTACGTTTATTTTTACTATCCTGTATGTTGATGTTTCTATGATGTTTCACGCCATCTGAGCGGCGACGGCATCAAACCTCCTCTATAAAATGTCACTCATACAGATTTTTTTACTACTTGCTGCGCATTTCAATAAATAACTAATCAAGGTTACAATATTTATATCTTAAAATATTTCTTCGTTCATGTAAATACTTTTCTATTCTGAGTGTACAAATAAAGAAAACAAGACTTTTAACATAACTATTTTAGATATGTTAAACCTGTTCAAGAAAATATTGACTGTAAATGCGATTAGAATAGTCTGAGTGACATCGGAAAATTTCTGAAATCACTGTCGGAGAATTTCTGCATAATGCTCTCTGGCCCGTTCACAATGTCATTAAATTTTTATGAATCTGGCCGTGTTGCCAGATTTGTTTTATGTTAGTTTTCCCCACATTTTTTCACTAGCTACGACTGTTTCCCCCAAAAGTGAGGGAAAAGCGTAGCTATACCAGTAAAATGAATGTCACATATTATTACTCGAAAATATGAAAAAAAATCGTATTTTATTGTTGATATTATTATTACTAATACTAATATCATTTTGTATGTTAACTTGTTTCGTTCGTTTCGTATAATATTATGTAAAATAATGTTATCTCAACTTTGCTGTTTTATGTTATTATTAATGATAAATTGTCAATATTATTTATTTTCATAATTTTTATTTATTTTTTAATTTTGATGTTATCTACTTATTATTATTATTAGCAATTCATTCGTTTGTATTAATAAGTGTACATTTAATTATATTGTTTCGTACGCTGTTTACATTTTTACGTCGAAAACTTTTGTTTTAAGTTTGCTGTTATTCATATATTATTACTGATATATACTGATACGGATAAAATCATACTAAAACTATTTCAAATATTTCACTTTCAATTGGTTTTGTAAATTTGCATGCTTATTTCATCATTTTGCTCGCGTACTTAAGGCGTTTATTTTGCAAAAAATTAATGCTTATAATTTAGTGAGCGCGTAAAGTATGAAATCATGTGAAAATCTCTGAGACAGTTTCTTATTTTGAAAATCCTCGAATACATCGATTTTTAATAAATTACCAACATTCACATACACATAGCTATGTACAATTCAATTATTAACCTTCAATTTTTACTGTTTACTTGTGACGTCATCGGCACTATTTTAATGTCAGATGATAGAGCTTAATTGTTTTAATGGTAGCTGAAACATTTATGGTCTTACATAACAATATATTTGAGAGAAAAGAAACAGTTGATTTTTGCGAAATATTGATAACTTAGGAGAACATACATTTTTAAGGGAATATGAAAATCCATTTTAGATATAATAGTTTGTCCCGAAGGCGAATCCGGACTAAAAAACTTCGTATCAAATAAGGTTGTCAAAAAAATGACATCAAAAATTTAAAAAACTTTTGATAATTTTAGGAAATTTATACCATTGTCCTAGAACCCTCAAAAGGGTCTATCAATAGTAAACTTTTACCTGAAATTCTAAATACTTTTTCACAATAATGAACGAGATTCAACTTTTAAGCCCGGATTCATATTAATCACAAAGAAATTAATAAAGAATTCGCTTTCAATTAACAAAGGAAAGTTGTCAGTATAGTACCCTAATTTTCAACTTTATAGTAGCCATCCTTTTCTTTAAAAAATTGTTATGTAGACCATTAAATTTGTTTGCTATCATTCGGCAATTAGCAGAACTATCAAAATCAATAAGGAAAATATGGAATTGCCATTAAAGAAATCGATTAGTTATGATTGAAAATTTAGTTTACAATAAGTATGAGCGCATGCAAGATATTTTTTGATTGGATTTATTTATTTGTTTCATCCATTTATTACAACACTTATTGAAAAGAAAAATATATTTCAAAATAAGAAGCACCCGAACCAGGGTATATGGTATGCCTTAGTCTCTCTTAAAATCATCTATTTTACAAATTAATAGCCACATCATCAAAATCCCATCATCGCACTCCCGTCATCAGCAAAATATCGAAAAATACAAATCCATATCAGCGATCAATTATAAATAATACGTGTACCGAGCTTAGGTACAACAGAACAAACATTTTCCGGCATGCACGATAAATACAAATGACCATTTTTTCGGCTAATCAGTGGCCGCCATGGCGGATAAAACCCTGAAAACACGACGTACATAAATAAATACATGCATACAGGTAATTACGGACGGGGCCTAATAAATAATTCCGTTAACGTTATCTTCGGATCTACATGTGTGTCCTAATCACAAATTCCGACGGTAACAATAACGGTAACAATATAGCCGGTGGAAACACACATTCGAAGCCGGGAAATAAAACTACTCGGGGAAAAAAGGCGGATCAAGCGAAAAATGAACGGTTCTCTCTCGAACCCAGAAATAGCTACAACGCCGAAAGTAGTTACTACGCACGCTAGATTCACGAAATAACCAAATCGCGGCGTGACAAGTGGCCAATAGCGACAAAGGGAACGTTAGGTCCCGGAGGTTTTATCAGATAATGACACGAAACATATTAATCGATTCACACTGTATTTTGTAATGAGGCACGCACGTGGATGCTATGTGTTTATTTTGATGTAACTGAAATGGTTGAGATAATATTGATGATAAGGGAGTGTAATAGTAGAAGAGGTTTGGAGTTATGGTTAAGCCTTGTATGGTGGGTTGAAAACTCTTCGCGTTAGCAAATTTGATGGGTCGGTCTCCATAGCAAAAGTGTATCTTCATCACAATATTGAAGAATTATTGCCAAATATTCCTCAGTCATTTAAGCTACAAAAGCACATGAGGTGAAACGTCACATAGTTCTATTTTTTTGAGTACCTCGCTTGCTATTGATGGGATGGGAAACTGTTTAACATAAAAGAGTAGATTAGACAATTCTCTACAAAAAAAGAACATACGCATTATTTTTCTCCGAGCAGTAGTTTTGAAGTTATACCCTTTACATATACGGTGTGCTATTTATTAACTGTACAAACGTCAATCAGGAACGCTGAAAATTTTAACTCAATCGGATAATATATTTTTCACCTAAGCTTGTTCAAACAATTAGTTTTCATTTAAGCGCAAAAAGCTTTTCTGAAAAGATTTTTGCACGAAACCTTTATTTAGTTGTTATAAATGTCCTGTCAAAAGTCCGTGAATAGCTTCCCTTCCTATCGGCTGGGCGTTAAAAATAGTTATTAGGAATGTTGTAGATCAAACAACAAATATTTTCAAATATTTTTTCGTACGAGACAGGCACATATTTACGAACATGTTTTGCAAATTTTGTTTTTTAGCTCACTAAATCTCAATAAATCCTACCTGCTTGCTATTTTTTTGCAGAATAACGAGTTTACAGGATAATATATTGTTCAGTCGAGTTGAAATTTTTACAGCTTTTACTGATGTTAACACACACATTTTGCCATCTCTTATATTTCCATCCGACAATATTTGTTTTCCATAATATCTTAATTACACTTGAAACCTTTGACCACATTTTGAAGGCAAAAGATATTGTAGGAGTATTTAAATTAAAACAAAACAATTGTCATTATTAAGTGATGCTTATCCACTATAAATCATCTACGCAGAATAGACATATTTTTTCTACTGCTAGCGATTTTGTTACTAAGAAGAGAAAACCATTGCTCAGTAGGTACTATTTTGGACTATGAGGTTTCTCGAGGAATAAGAGGCATATTTCCCAAATAATGTAAATTACTGTCACAGACTACTGGTAGATAATAAACTGTAATTAGTGACAATAATATCATTACGTGATCTTAGGAATACTGTATCTCACATTACTAACCCAGGACAGTAAGCTGCATTTTCAGATAAAAACATACTTAAAAAATGGCAGAATGGCGGAATATTTTTATATGTTTTCTTCTATACATTATTACAGATTTGGTAGCTGAAAAGTTTACAAGTCACAAGTTTTTCACACTCTTCAAAACAATAATGCGACGTGATAGAATTATCTAGGTGGGCTGAACTGAAAGGTGAAACCTGTAAAGATACGAAGCGAAAATCATGTGACTACTCTGTGAAATGGTTTAGGATAAGTTTCTAATAGAGCGAGGAGCAAGTTTGGTCTCTCGTTTGACAGATATGAAGTACCAGCTCACGGAGTTATCAACGGATTTTTGGTAATGGTTCTGAGATTCCTGAGCCTGATGATTGAAGCCTAAAATTCCAGTATAAGCTGCGTTTGAATATTGTACATCGTTTACACATAGTCGTACTGTCACTAGTGTCACGAAACTATAGTTATTTTTTATCACGCACCCGACTAGATTAATTTATTAATGATACTTATTAATGATACCGAATCTGTTAAACAAGTCCAACGTTCCCAAACGCGGCAGTCAAATGATTGCTAGAAATCTGTCTTTGCTAGATTTATTGTTAGGTTAGGTTTTTACTACCCTAATTCGACGATTGGTTTGACATATTAACACCTAAAATTAGGAATTCCACTTAAAACTTAAACAATGGGCATGTCCAGCAGACTCACAGGTACATACCGGTAAGTTACCGGTGGATAACCGGCAAGGATAATCGGAATTTTCAGCCTGGATTCATTCGTGAACTTCTTTTTCGTATCATGGCCGCTGTGACACTGGCACAAAGAAGAAGTTCAGGATTGCATTCCGGCTGAAAATTCCGATTATCGTTACTGCTGATCCACCGGCAACTTACCGGTATCTCACCTGTGAGTATGCTGGATATGCCCATTGTTGTTATCAAAATTTTGTATTTTAGTATTTTATAAAAAGTGGCGTCTGGCTGCATTGGCCTGTTCACGGCAAAAAAATAAATCTGGCTGTTACACAAAAAGTTTTTCTTTTTTGTTAATACTATTATATTTATTTATGAGTTATACAAGGTTAGCCAAAATTATCGGAACACCTAAATAATTCTCCAACCGTAAAATTTCAAAAAATTGTTCAAACAAAAGTTTTTTGGCTTTAAACAACCTATCGTTTAAATATATTTTCAATATACAGGGTCTTCATTTTATTATAGAAATTTGGTAACTTTCTCTTTTTTTAAATAGAACAGCCTATATAGTATTTTTTTTAATTCTAATATTAATTCTAAGAATTTTTATAGGAATATTTTATTCATAAAATAAATGATTTTTTAATCAAACACCTAAATAATTCTTAAACTAAAAAAAATTTCAAATAACAGTTTTTTGGGTTTAAACAGTCTCTCGCAAACCTTTCCGTTTTTAACAGAACACCCTGTATATTTAAATTTTTTTAATGCTAAGATTAATTCTAAGAATTTTATGAAGGAATTATTTTTTTATAAAATGCATTATTTTTTAGTTATAAGCAATTAATCAAACTCATAAACTTTTTCTTTAACCAAACGGTTAAAAATAAAAAATTCAAGAGAACATAGCAGAATTAATATAATTAAATGTTCAAACTGCCACATTAAAATAAATGTGTATGTATACTGGAAAATATTCCTAAATTTGAAGGTCAGGAGTTTTGATTAATTGCTCATAACTCAAAACTAATGCATTTTCAAAACAAAATATTTCTACAAAAAGTTCTTAGAATTAATCTTAGAATTGAAAAAATTTAAAATATACAGGCTGTTCTATTAGAAAATGGAAAGGTTTACAAATTCCATAATAAAATGAACACACTGTATATTCAAACTATATTTAAACGAGAGGTTGTTTAAACCTTAAAAGCTTTTATTTGAAAAATTTTATGCAGTTGGTAATTTTGACTATTTTTGGTCAATAGCTTATAATTAAAAAAATATGCATATTATAAAAAAAATGGTTCCTATACTTCTTAGAATTAATGTTTGAATTAAATGAAAATGTAATAATATATAGGGTGTTATATTTAAAAGAAAGGAAAGGTCACCAAATTTCTATAATATAATGACCATCGTGTATATTGAAAATATATTTAAACGATAGCTTGTTTAAAGCCAAACAACTTTAGTTTGAGCAGTTTTTTACAGTTCTTACGGTTGGAGAATTATTTAGGTGTTCCGGTAATTTTGGCTAACCCTGTATAGTATGTTTTACTAATAAGTTATCTAAGCTTTCTATTATGGTATATATAGTATAGATTGTCAAATGGACGATAAATAAATACGAGAACTCTCCTGAAAGAGAGTAAAATACGGAGAAACCCTGACTAATAGCTGCCCTAGATGAGCCATACCCTACAACATGAATTTTGTATAAAGAACAAAAACTATACATAGATTCGCAGAAAGGCATTTGGTGATAATTTTCTCATAATCCAGATTAGTGCAATTCTTTAAATAAATTAATAAAGGGTTCTTTCGCATAATTTTTCTTAACTTAATGATGGGCGTGCGTAAAGTTTTAAATTACATACACTTTGCACTGACATTGTATCCGCATATCTCTCAAATTATTTCTGCTCATAAACTTTTTAACTTAAGTTGCCATCGGAACCATCGTAAACAAACACATTTATTATAATACGTATTTTATAATCCACGGTATATTAACTTTGTCGGGTACCTACACAGCAGTGTTTGTTATGTTATACCATCCTACTACCTCTACAGGTAAAGCGAATTGCACAACAATGCAACACAACTAATATAATTACGGTCCGTTATTAATGGTAGGAATTAGCGGAGTAAACGCGTATACGATGCTATTTTCTCTACCCCACTGGTAGACAATGCACACAGAGGCTGTAGATGATGTATGAAAAATTGCAATAATTATATAATAATACATTTTTTTTAATTAATGTATGTGTAACGACAGGGCGATCTCCATAAAGAACTCGTTGTTGCATATACGATCGTTTACGCGTAATTAAGTAAATTGTGTTCTGTTTCTGCAAGGAACAGCCATAAAATGCTGAATTTATAATGTAGGATGGTGGAAAGTGGATTATCGGCTACCGGTGATTACTTCTTGTATAATATACTATCACATAATTATCATTATAAGTATGTAGTTTAACGAAATTGTTGAACTGTGTCTAAAAAATTATATAACTTACAAAAGCTCATATCTGATTTATTATGACGGTTACATAATATATATTAGAACATTCCCAGTAATCTACTCTTTATTTAATGATTTTATCTGTTTGTTTAATTTTAATTGTACTTTAATTAGTATCAATCATGACGTAGATCGAGACTGTAAATTGCTGTAAAACTTTACCAATGCATTTTCGCACGAATTAATAAAAGTAGTATTAAAAAACTGGATTTTGTATGGTGAGGATGCACTACAATATTTCATTGTTGGACATTTTTATTGAGCAAAGTGAATGAAAAAGGCCTCAGCATGGGCAAATAATTATCTTTTACCATGTCCAAGCATCAAAGCTATAAAGGATGATTATATATGATACCTATATAACAGTTATTTCCATACTGTTAAACACGGATTCAAAACTGATAACACAAAACAGATACGATTGATTTCTCTTCCAAGTTTTTAATGTCAAGGTTAAAACATTTAATTCAGCCTACCTAGAGAATTCTATCAAATGGTACTATTTCTGTAAGCCTCAAAAACTTCCAACAATGATGGAACCTTTTGCTTTCACATTTTTTTGTTCCAGAACTAATGTGTTCACCAGTATTTTCTACAGTTTCGAATCATTGTGAAATTGCTGCAAAATTGATTTCATTTCACGAATTTTCAATTATATTTAATGATTATGGAATTTGTTATTTAAGGGTTAGTTATTTGTGTATAAATCCGGATCAAATTTCATGATTTCTTTTCATGTGTTTAATAGATTTTGTAGGAAGCATTGAATTTGAAGATGTCTTTAAAACAATCATTCAAACAATTTAAAAACAAAAAGGAATCGGATAAAAACTAAACGTAAGTGTTACGCTCTTAAGTAGGACACACTGTAGGTATGTGCAAAATAATTAGTTTAGTTTGTCGCACAAAAGTTTTTTATGCGTCTGTTTTTACGATTTTAAAAGATAAAAAGAGTGAGTTAGAAATTGCGGTTAGGATGATAGCCGTAACCATGGTTTCATAATGAAAGCTGAATGAGATTCATAGTAGTTATTTATGTGACAAGTGCCGAAAGCACGGAATAGCGCGAGCGTCGCATGTGAGCGAGTCCCGCTATGTAGTTTTCGGCAGGACTGACATACAACCTTTTTTGTGCTGCTTTTTGAGTAAATTACATTTAAAAAGAAATTAAAAAATGGTTATATTTCTGTATAGGAAATGTTAGGTTGGTACCACTTCGACGAAACGTCAACTTTAAAAAACTAATTCAAATTCTAACAGATTTATATTTAGCTGCGTTCGGATAATGTACACCGTTACACTTTTTACACCCAATAACACGTAAGTGTCATTTGGACGGTGTACCCGGTGTCAACGGAGTACAATATCCGAACGCAGCTTTTGTTCATTACAATCATTACACTGTAGATGTCACATGCGTACCAACATACTAAAATAAAACGAGTATAGTTTTATTTTTACTTCCATAGCGGTTCTCCAACCTGTGACGAAATCAGCTGTTTTCGAGTGTGACAGTACAAAAAATCATTATGATATCAAATAAAAGAGAATAAGTTTTCTACTTTGCATTCATAATGCACAAATTGTAACACCGCTTTTAGTAAATTTTTTTACATGATTGGTCACATTGATATCAAATGCCATATGTCAAATATAAATACACATAACCACAAACTGCCTTTTTACAATCGCTTGCAATCGCATAACCTGCGAAATATCTATATTTTATACATATTAAAACATGCGTGTAGCATGCTATAGTATTGCCAAAGGGTTGTGGCTTTCTTAGTTTTGCTCTGTTCGTCAAAATACGCCAGCATGACGTTTATGGTGATGTTTTGCGACTCTGGTAAGTGATCGTGCATCATTCTCGTCAACTAAACATCAAATTCCCCTTTCAGATATAATACAAGAACCACATTTACCTGAATAAGGAGTTATGCGAATAACAAACGTACATCGTAGATATGATCGGGTTCAAACACTGACGCGGGGATTGTATATGCGCAATAAAGAGTTTATTGATTATCAGCATGCACTTGGAAGCTATAGTGCATCTAAAGTGTTGAGGATTTCCTAGTTTATGTAACGTATTTGTTTCCGTAACATTTTGGACAAAATTCTGGTCGTAGTAACTTCTTGTTCTTTGAAATAACTAATCAGTCACCGCCAAACACCTAGACACCGCAGAATATTAGATTGGTTCAAAAATTTTACAACAACTGCTCATGTGATCAATTGCAAGAAAAAAGCAGAAATTAGTGTAAATTCTGAAAAAACAAAACAAGTTGTCCTTATTTTCCACTCGTAATGTAAAAACTATGTGAAGTTTATTAGTTATATTAGGTATTTTAGAAATAAAATAACTTTAAAGTCCCAGGGTTGATAAAAATACAGAACAAAATACATATTAGGTATAGGTATCGTAGATTTTAAATCCAAATTTATGTTTTATTTCTCACAGTAAAGCAATATGTTGTAAGTTGCTAATACTACAATTTATATTGCATTATATTCATCCAAATTTCTATAATAACCGATCTTCCGAAATTACATTATAACTAAACCTTCTCATAAACCTCACTTTTAATTTAATAGCGGTATCTAACTACAGGTATACTTACTTAAGGGAGCTTAACCTTGATGGTACGGTACCGATACCCAAACCCATTTCACTTAATCACTTTTAATTTATTGCGCAAATTACACGAGTTTCAATTTCCATCATTGAAATAATTGCTCACATCGTAAATAAAGCCTCCTGCTCAGCCAGTGGGAAACTCGACATTCAAGCCATAATCTTCATATCTCGGTAGGTAGTAGGTAAATAACAAATTCGGTGTTTTAACGGTCGCAAAATTGACCGTCCGAACACCTGTAATTTCATAATACTGCCTGGTAAGATCGGCCATAGAGGTCGCCACACCGTATGGCACAATAACGAGAAGCTTATGGGTTCGCTTATAGTCATTACGTCCGTATATCCCATAAAGTATACGGTTTAGCGATGTGGGGCTTGTTAAAACAAATCGTCCCTGGTAAATTGTTGCTGCTGAAAAACTTGATTGAAAATCTCCGAGAGAGGCTACGGGCCCGCCTAATAATGATATACGTACGGGCCCCGGT
Organism: Aphodius sticticus; assembly: GCA_963966075.1. Lineage (NCBI taxonomy): Eukaryota > Metazoa > Arthropoda > Insecta > Coleoptera > Scarabaeidae > Aphodius > Aphodius sticticus. The sequence goes on from OZ014506.1 coordinate 15,934,326, forward strand.
CTATTTAATTTAAAACGTATTCCAATTTCCCGTGACCACAATAATTTATATTGAAATTTCCGTGATGCCCGGTCGCGAACGTTGCGGAGAAAGATACGTTAATTGCTGTTGATTTATGTACTATGTCTTATGTTTTATGTCTTGCGTATTCATTTCTGTAACGAATTGATCGTTTGGTTGACTTGATGTTGTGTGCACATCGTCAGTAATTGTCGTATTATTTATGGTATGATGTTGGTTATTCATCGAAAATTATACCAAAACGTACCTAGAGGACACTAATCATTAAATAATAGCCTGGGTATTATTATTTTATGCAGACCTTAATTTGTCGAAAAACAATGATAGTTGTTATTTTAGTTAGCTCATTCTGAAACAAGCTACATGAAAATGGACAAAAACTGTTTTCCCTCATGAAAAAGAGTGTATCAAAAACTACCTATTCGAAAATAAATTCTTACTCAACTGACAATTCGGAACTGCAATTTTAACTTGCGATCAACTATAGAACACCGATATTCACAGAATTCGTCACCTACACGTGCCAGAATTGAGCCAGGTATTTTTATTTATTATTAGCAAAGGTACAAAGTTCACTTCAACGTACATTTTTAATGCACAAACTTATAAATATATATGTAATACACGATTGATACTTATAACTGCATTTCCGATTTAAATGCTACCTTATGAGCTTCAATTAGAGACAATTACATAGTATATTTAAAATTATATTCAGCTGGAAAATACCTACATAGAAAATATCGCTTATTTAGGCCAAATATTAATTTATTTATGATACCTAATGAAATTATATTTGGAAGCGAAATATAGGCATTTATATTTAAAGAAAAGCATAGTGTCAAAATGAAGATAAATATATTGATACATCAAACATACCGCATATGATATATGACTTGCAAAATCCGATTATCCACACTTCAAAAAAAATACTCTCCCAACGGCCATTTATACCTACTGACTTATTTTCCGTAGGGTTCTTAAAATTGTACAAATGCCCAGAATTGCGGAGCAAGTACGCCCCTCTAACGAAAATTGTTGTCAGAGTTTAGAAAAAAAAAGCATTTGCAATGGAACCTAACCACAGGTGATATAGGACAGTCAATAGTGTCTGAGAAACTTTTTTCCAAATTATCCTCGGCTTGGGTAAGTCCTTTCCATAAAATAACAATGTTTACCAAAATTAATTACGTTAATTAATCTTTTATCACTTTTACCTACAACCTAATGTTAAATGTCCCTTACGTCGCCGACTGCTTTACTCGTATATCGCTTATAACAACCGTGTGCTTTTGGTTGTATTTTGGTTGTATATTTTGATTACTTATTTGTCATTTTTGATACAATTTATATTTATCGAAATTTTCGGTCGTAGGTAAGTGCAATACTCGAGCTGTAACATATATTACATGCACGTGATATTTTATGTTGTATTTGTATTGGAATTTTCGCTCGAAACTTCAGACAAATTTCTCCGTAGTTGCAATAGATGCCGCGCGAATTGGTTAACCCAGGTTAACCGTCAAATATCCTTACCTGTATTTGTTTGTCATTTTTGATACAATTTATTGAAATTTTCGGTCATAGGTAACTTATGTACAATACTCGAGCTGTAACGCATATTACGCACTCGTGGAAAATAACAAAACTCGCCGTTTCGCGGCTCGTACGTTAACTTTCCACTCGTACGTAATATGCTAGTTACAGCTCTTGTAATGTAATATACTATTATCTACTATTCAGTGTGCAATACTACATCAGAAAACCACTGTAATAATTTCGTTTCTATACAAGGTGTATTAACGCTAGGATTCCAAAGCTACGAAACACTTTCGGTAAACTACATAGTTAAACTCAGAAATGCATTCAAATATGTTATTGATTGAATGGTGTAAAATATTTGGCGCCTTTTGGAAAAAAATTTTACTTGACGTTTTACTGCTTAGTTGTTACGACTATAAACATTTGTAATACAGGGTGAATCTGTGAATCGACACGATAAGTGGGGGGGGGCAATTAGAATAAAAATGCAGATCTGTCATTAGAATTATTTTCGGAGGCTAAGAAATGAAAATCACTTAAAAAGAAAGCACATTATTTGGTAATTTTTAGCCTGCATCCTTGTTATTCCGAGTTTTGCCGCTAAAAAACAAGGAAAATAGCTTAGGAATCAACATTTTGACATAATAAAGTTAGTTAAAAACTTTATTCATAAGTTATTCTGATTTCATAGGCTGCTCCTAATTTGCAAGATTTGCTGTTAAATAATGGGATTGCTGACCCTCTGACTCACAAAACTACTCTAAAAACTCAAAGAATGATAATAAACTCAAAAGATAATTAAAGGAACTCGTAGGGAAATCATTTTTAGATATTCCTCTGGTTGTTCCTCAACGTTAATGCCTGTGGAATCTCCTTTTGAACTGAAATAATTGCCATAGCATTACATTATTCCAGATGCGTGTTTGATCTCAGGTAACTTATAAACTTTAAATTTTTAGAAAAATTCTGTTGCCCTAAGGCCAGGCGTCCACATTTCGTTTTCACTGCAGCGATTTGTAAAACGGCCGTAAAAATGGCTAGTGGGCGTTTAGGCTTAGCAACTGAAAGTAAAAGACAATACAACTCGTACATCAATGCATTTGGGAAAATGTCTTAATCATCAAAATTAATTTTACATTTAAATATCTTCACCAAAAATACTGATTTTAGGCAAAGCGAGCGGCCGCCGCGCCGGCCGAGGTCGTAAATTTATTATATTGAGGACAGAATACCTCAAAGATTCAATATTATTTTTTTTTCAAGTAAAAATACGTATTACTTGGACTAATCTAAGAGCGGAATAGTTATTTGCTTCTTAAGGTGCGTCGAGGTGTAGAAAGAGATCAACAAATTTATTCACGATTTTTTTTAATAAATTTGTAATACTTTCAAGGTTGTTATATTTATGTCCAGTCCAAACTAGCATGATGCTTACTGAACATAAATGGTGAAATAAAATACTAAAATCGTTCACCTTTCCGCCTGTTGACAAGTTTCCTAGAGCTCCTTTATTGACAAGATATCAAAGCTGTTAAAGCTCATGCTTTCATTATGGGCACCATCTTGGATATGTATACATATTGGCAAATGCACTTTTCACTTATTGTTTAGGGGATCATTAGCAGTCCTTAGAATGAAAATCACAATAAGTAAACCAAAGAATCAAATTCTTAGTTTTGTGTAGCCGGTTTAGCCAAAACGTTTATCAAAAAAGCTCGACAATTATTTGTCGGCAATTTGTAGTGCAACAAACTCTCATGACGTCTGTATTTGCGTTACATTTATGTAAAACCGTACAAAACGGGTTTAGTTTACCACACGGCACAATGGTAATTACGTTCGGGGTGTACATTTTGTGCTTTTAAGCCGCTTAAAACGAGTTCCGTGAAAACTATACGACACATTTTGATAATATCGCCATGACCACAGGGCAAACACCGTCGCTTATGTGTATTACAGCGTACATACCGGTACAATACAACTGTTTAAATGCAATTACGTGTACGAGACGGTCGGACATAATAAATGGATGTTAACGTTTTCGTTAGTTTCTTTTTTGTTTTGGCTTTTTTTTTTTATTAATGGGGCTATTCATTATCATCAACGACATTTGTCGTCCGGATTGTCAACCTCATAATTTTGGTGAAGAACAAGTGCGACCGGTTTGTTGCATTGTGTGAACCAAAAATAAAAGGATGTACGTAAAACATCTTTCCATTGTAACAATTATTATTATGGAGAATTTAAACAGATTGACAACATTCTGAGATTCTTTTGCAAATGGTTTTATTTTCATGATGTAGGCTTGTTTCCTACTTTATCAAATTTTTACTTTGAGTATAGTGAAAGCTAGAAAAGTATTACAAAATTTAATTTAATAACTAGTTGTTCCTAACGTGATTTCATAATAAGGCGGAGCAAAACGATTTATTAAATTATCTTGCCTGCAAAACCGGCAAAAATAAAGAACGCTTAAATCAATTTTGCTAAATTTGATAACTTTGGTAATCTTTCACCGACTTATATTATTTTTTTTGGGCATTGTGCAGAAACTCGTCGATATTATCATGTACTTTTAATATTTTCAAAACGAAATGTTCCAGATGATTATACTAGGAGAACCAAGATGACGTTTTATTTTGCGTAAGTTTGAGACACCCTGCGCGGTTACTAAGCAGCTTATTGAGAATCTAAATTCAAAATTCTAAATTAATCCCAATATCTGAATTTTTGTGGGTGATAGACAGTTACAAGTAAAATTTTGCACTATTTTACTACCAGAAACACTGGAAGGACTTAGTTTTAAAATGCAGTTTTGAAATGAATACTCTGAAATCTTTCAAGATCGAATATTAAAACATATCCAGTCGATGCCACGTCGATCTATCTGTTCATCTTATCTGTTCATTTTTGATCATTTTCTTTTAGTTAAATTATTGATGATATTAAAAACAATAATCTAATGTTTTCAATCAAGTAACATTTTCTGCAAGCTTTAAGGTAAGGCATTTCCAATTCAATCAAATCAAATTAAATTAAAAGTTCACATGAAATTGTGTATCTTCCACAGAAATTCAGATATTTGAACGAACCAACAAACAAAATATTGAGTTGATGTGGCTTTGTAACACAAACTTCAGAACATGCCCAGGTGGTCACTTATTCAACAGGGTGCATATAGACCAAAACCATAACTTTACTTTACCTGGTATAATCATAAGTATTTTGTTTTAATTCAAAGTTTCAGTTGTATGTGATAATTTTGATAAATTTCTTTATAATATTGAGAAAAGCACCGAAAATCAGATACAGATTACAAAAGTTATTAAACATCAAAGTTTAGCACTGTGATATAAAATGATATTTTATGAAATTTAATATCATTATATTAGCGGTTTTTTTCAGAATTATTTTTCAGAAATAGCACAACATTTGTGAAGTAGATTGTCCTAGAACATATATGAATCAGTGATTTCGCGAATTTAGTAATAGTATATAATTTGTTTCTGAATTTAACGACTAAAATTATGTGGTAAATATGAACATTTTCAAGAAAAAGGCAATTGTAATGTTAAAATGTAGAACAATTGATTTTAGATTTAAATAGAACCTTTTACAAAAAATCTGATGTGGCCAGGCATATGACTTTATCATACAATACCTAAAATTAATAGTTTTGCTGTATGAGCATCCATTTGATCGAGATCGATCGTGTATGCATTAAAATGAAACGAGTTAGCCAGGATTTGACAGATATTTTGATGCTATTGAAAGTAGGTATTGTCAAAAAATCAGCGTTTAATACTACCTACTGTCATAAGAATGAAAATATCTGTCACATCCTGTTACTTGGATGGAATTGTTACCGTGGTAAATTACTTTTGACCACGCTAAAGACTATTAGTTTTTCTGTTAACAACTATTTCACAATTTGTCTTACTTCTGTAGAATCTTTGAGTGTAATATTGGAGTTTATTTAACATACAATGTGTACAAAAATTTACAAATGATAGCAAAAATTAATATGTGTCAATATCTCTGATTCAAGGGAAAATGGTTAATTACGTAAACTCGTCAGTAATGTAGAATCAACTAAAGAAGCGAACGATAATTAATCCAGGTGAGGATAATTTTTGGAAAAAGCATCCAGGCGGAGGTGCTTTCTCCAAAAATTATCCTCACCTGGATTAATTATCAATATCTCTGATAACTTTGAAAATATCTGTCACATCCTGGCTAACTAGTTTTATATTAATGCAGACACGACCGATCGCGATCAAATAGAATTTGCTCATGCAGCTAAACTGTTAATATTACAAAAAAATGTCATAGACATAAATTATTTTGAATTTCCTGTACTTTTATTTATTATTTAACTATTTTGACGAAATTATAGAAATGGCGGCTCATTTGCAAAATCGTTAAAAACGAGACATACGGTTCCTTTTGAACAAAAAGCTTTTCAGCTCTAAGTTTGGTCATCAAACTTCTAAATGACTTTATCATATGGCGTATGATAAAGTAAAAAGAAACAAAAGGGTTTTAACTAAACATGAAACGTGTACTTTTACCTGATATGCTGAAAATATGCTTAGGATGTAGATTGCGTGCGGTTTAAATTCACAAATATTGTCAAAATTATATTTTTTGATATTTATATCACACATTTTTCGTAAACCTTACGCGATAGGAAATTGTTAAAATCTTTGTTGAGACCGGATTCGGATTCAGTGCAAAGACATTTATCGTAAATTTATAAATTTGTAAAAATTTATCGTAAATGCCGTTGCCTTGCCATTCACAAAATCCACATTTACTATTTTCCATTGTTTTATCTCGAAAGTTTCGTTAAATTTAGATCAAAATCATCAACTAAATTTTTGAGAGAAAAATATGCCGTTCCATTTGCAAATCAGAAGTTGACATACGCGCCTGTCGGAAATATGCCGGCTATAAGTTCATACTAACGGGTCATTATAAATGATGTAGTCGAAGTAGGATATGATATCAAATGTAAAGATTTCTGGTTGCCGATATATTTGAATTGTATACCCGTGTTCTACACGCAATAGTTAAATTGGTTGCATACCCTAGTTCAAGTTTGACAGTTGTTTGGGTATAGCGGCAAAAATTGTCTAACATGGGCATGGCTTACTTCGACTACAATCATTTATAATGACCCTGTATAAAGTAAGCTATTTTTTTTTAATTTTTGCTTTTACATCAACCGTTTGTTTGGTTCAGCCTGAATTGAATAACAATATGCACAACTTGTTAGCAATAAATTTGCGATAAATATCGCCAAAATAAGACAATATTTGTTAAGGTTTTCAGGAGAAGCGAAAAATCCACTGTTTCAAACAATATTTTTTTCTGCAAACGTATTGAATAAATAATTACTTAAATTGTCGTAAAATAAAAAATTAAAAAATGGCATTACAGTAATTGACGACATCATTTTTACATTATTAATAACGCTACTAGTATTAAAAGTTGTGAATGTGTTTACCATGTGTCTTAAAATGACGCTTTTACTGGATGATAACTATTCAACGCTTTTGTAAATAAAAGATTGTCATACATTTCTGATGTTAGAAATATTACGAACTAGTGAACAAGAAAATACTAATTTCAGGATATTAGAAATGCTGGTTTTTGGTATAGTTTTTGAAGATGGTACCCACTTTAGAAGCAGTATAATATCGTCAGAGGTATTATAGGATAACTCCTTGAAAGCCAAATCTTAAGGAAGGTAAACAGAATCGAAATTGGATGGATATTGATGCAAATTTTAGAACAAGAGAACTAAAGGAACTAAAAATAAATCTTTGAAATTCGAGCTTTGGTTAAAACAAAGTTATTACACGCTACATACACCATTATGGGAATACCGACTTTCCTCTTTCAGTTAAGTTTCAAATTTAATCAAAGATTGCAAATATGTATAATGATGTAATTGAAATCCTTTTGTACTAGATTGCTATTAACCGTGTGGCGGAATACATTAGGCAAGGATTCCAGGAGGCCGTCCGTCCGTTTGTTATTCATGAGAATCCCGCCAGAGTGGTAGCCTTAATGAAACTAGAGGCGTAGCTGAAATGCAATAAATCTGAAACTATGAAATCGGCTGACGTGCAGTGTATCAGATACTTCGAGAGCCAATTAACCGGACTCCGCGTCATTAATTCCAGAAGAGGTGTTTACTTACTTACTTTTCGAGTGGAAGTATTTTCAGTTTCAGATAATTTATATGTGCAATCAAAATAGCATCTTGTATATTATATAGGGTTATGACAAAATTTATTAACGCATGTACGACGCTTTTAATCATGCTTTGATATGGTTTGCTTTGATAAATTTATAGAAAAACATTTTGATATTCGGAGAGATAATATGGACGTAACAAAATTAGGTAAATATTTAATTAAAAATAATATTTTGTGTTTATAACGCCATGTGATTTAAGATTTAGGTATTGGTATGATTGTAGACAACTGTACCTATTTTATTTGCTAAATGGTTGATATTTAATGGAAAATCTATGTAAGGAAAGTCATAACTTAAAAACATTACATGGTTTTCAGACCATGGCATTTATATTCACATTAAATAAGGAGCTCCAATGTCTTGCTTAGCAATGTCACTTTTTTACATCATTTTTAAGTCGAAGGTGTTTGAGAAGGACTATCTTACCTTGGCGCAAGATTTGTACGAGCAATGCTTAGACCATAAAATGGTAGTCTATGGTACTTTCTTCTATGCAAAATAAACTATATAATGAGCGATTCGACAGGAGTATGACCATCCTCAATTAAAGTAATTTTCTTAAATTCCACACTGAAACAAACAAATTCTTTGTGATAAAAAAAAGCTAAAATTGCAAATTTTTATTTAGAAGAGATGGAGATCGTCCGGACAACAGGATACCGGATATTCAGCCATATTATGTAAACCAGATCAGCCGGATTATTTAGAATTAGAATTATTTTTTAATAAATTTAGCAGACGAACCTTTTTTATCTTGCCGCACATTTTTTTTCGTTTTCCTATATTTCATTGTTATTTTTAAATATCATTTGAATGAGGTTTTTATGTTAGACGATTGTACCGTGGCAAACATGAGCTCTGAAGGTATTGTGAAGTTTGTAAGATACAATTTTTCAATTTATTTTGTAATGCCAGGGCCTTTGCTTATTTAAGTTTTTTCGGCAATTTTTTTGGCAATAAGTAGACCATAATGTGTTTTGAAAAAATGCTACATTTTTATGTGGCCTGTTGAAGAAAATAAATACGTTCGTAACCAGTGATGTGGGCCGGGTAAATACCCGGCGGGTGGGAAGTTATAAAATGGGTATTTACCCGGGTATTTACCCCTACTTAGGGTAAATACCTAAATTTTGTTACTTATTATTAATAATAATAAATTACTTTTTATTCTTAAAACACCATTTCTCAATGCCAAGTTGCAGCCGCTTGAAATATTAACTAAATAAAGAAAAATATCAATAAACAACATATCAAACAATGCTAAAACTAAGAAAGAGTTTTACTTAAATAAATTTAAGTAAAAAATTCAAAATGGTAAAAATAAACTAAATAACAAATGAACGAAAACAAAATACGTATGAAACTTTTTAGACATTTGTTTCTCTACAAGTAATTGTCATTCTGAGTATAAGGTTTCTTTCATGCCGACTTATTGGGGTTTATCAATTCCTAAAGAAGTTAAGTCATTTAATATACAGTTTTGCAATTATTTTACAATTATTTCAAACGGTTGTAATTTTTTAAGGAATAAAGAAAACAAATAGGTCCATAAGAAACCTTTTACTCAGTGTGAGTAAATACCACACTGAGTAAAAAGTTATGCGGGACAAAATGGGACACTCTGTAGATGTGTACTCTTGATTACAATTAATGTAAAATATTTGAGTTATATAAGAACATTCAGTACATTTAGTTGGATTCATAGTAAAATAAGAAATTGATTAACAACGACAAAACCCGCTATGTCAACTATACTTAAAATATAATCATAAGTTTCTGCTAAATCTTCTTCGATAACAGAATCAGAAAATATGGAAGATTCACACGATTGAATGTACGATGATGACAAGGAAATGTGTGCTCTTGATATATCGTCAGATGAGACATATTTTTACTCTTTGCTTTAAAAATGTTTTTATTTTTATAAGAATAACCTATATTTTGTGATAAAGAAAAACCTTTATTTAGTAATTAAATATTTACTTCTACTGCTATTTTTAATAACAATATTATGTTTATAAATACCCCTATTATAAATACTCCTAAATACCTCGGGTATTTACCCTTGATGATAAATTTAGAAATACCACAAAGAAATTGTTGGTTCGTCAATAGATTCATCAGGTAATGATGGTGACGTATAAAATAACAATTTATTTTCAACCATGTCGATTATAGTTGTGCATTATTTAACATCTTCAGCGAGTTCCATTTGTACAGAGCGATTAATTATTTTCAGAAATGCACAACAATAAATACTATTAACAATAGCAAATACTATTACAATGTATTTTAATTTGTCCATTCCCTATTTCACTAAATATGAAAAAGGTCAGCAGCACTGTGGAAAACGGTCAAGAATAAAATGTTTATCTTTCCTAAACATTATTTTATTTATTATTTTGTAGTATAATATACACTGTTTTCTTAACTTATTTCTTTAAGGGTAGGATAATATTAAACAATAAACGGTTAGATTAATAGAAAAAATTGTTCTTCTTTATTAAAATTGTTTTATTTATTCAGTCTCAAATTTGTACGACCAAATATCAGTTTTTCTCTCGGTATGATAACCTGAAAGCCTTTATGAATTTTATCAAACATCAAAGCCAAAATTGCAAAGTTGTACTCGTAACTGTATATTGTTACAAACGTTATTGAACCATTATAAGAGAGTACTTGAGAATCCAGATTCCTTAAGAGGGGCGTTTATCCATATACAGTTACATGCAAAACACGGGTGCATAAAAAGCAGATCGGAGTCGAAACTATTGCACTGATGTGTAAAAGTAAAGTACTGTTGTAATGTGTAAGCATCGGGCATTGTTCCGGGATACATATAAAATTTAACCGCGCTTGCTTTAATCATGAACTTAATTAGAGAAAAGAAGCTACTTTTTGACACAATGTACTGGTTGATTTAATATGCTTTCATGGTGATTAAGCAAATAGCATTAATCCCGGAACAGGAGCTAATTTATGGGTGACATTTTAAGACATAGCTAAATGGAACCACATCCTGGGCGTACTACAGACTCAAGGCCGATGTCAATCTCACTGGCATAAACGCTCATCTTAATATTATTTTAAGGTTGTCTCAAACTCCAAAAACATCAAGTTTGTTCTCCCAGCTTATTATAATCTTTAACCGATATTTTTTCTAAATCCCTAAAACATCTGACAATTTTTATATAATCATCAAAATTGGCAAAAATCATGACCAGATCAAACTTCAGCTTAATTTTAACTCACTTCCTGAGAATCAAGTAGAAAAAACATGGAAATTTGTCGTGTTTTAGTTGTCAAAAACCAAATAGAGACGAGAATAACCATAAAAATTTCCAAAAACTTAAAAATGTCTACGCTGAAACCTTAGATTGTATATCTACCTTCATGGAAGCTACAATAATAGTGCATCACACATACAAAGTTTACGGAGATGAATTGAAGTTAATCATATACAAATAGCAGTAAATTCTTTGAAAATCAGTTGGTTTGGTTGGACCAACCGTATTGGATTTAATATCATGCAATTAATTATCATTATTATGAAATTTTGAATACTATGTTGCAAACGATTATTACTTATTAAATGATCGATAGAAAAAGTTATTATCATCACCTTTTTGTTCTAACATGTTGTGAAAAACAGTCTCTATATTATAGAAAACCAAAACAAGATTTGTTGATCGTGGAATTTTCGGCAATAATAATTATTCGCAATGACAACGATACAAAAATATACCAATTATAAATTCGCGCCGAACCGTCTTTGATCTTTTATCATCGGAAGGGTGATAAAGGCCTTCCAAGAATTACTCTCGCAAGGAATGTATATAACGACACGGTATATCAATTATTTTCTAGAGTATCGGCAAGTAGAGCACAGCGTATTTTTATCGCTAAAGATAAGTATTGTTGAAAATCATCGGATTTCTTGGAAATCCGATCGCCCGAAAATCGATCCTTATCAGCCAGAAGTTCTCTCTAGACTAATCGGCGCACAAACAAACGACATCCAATATAATAAAATTGCTTCTTACACCATGTTAGCGCGTAGATTGATTTAAAGATTGAAGTTGTACGTTTTATCAAAGAAACATGGTGTTGTCAAGTTAATTAAATTCTTTCGTTTTGTTTTTCTGGAGTTCGTAAATTTTTCCCCTGACTACAAATAAATACATATTGGGTACCATAGAGATCTTAAATCTGAAAGCTTTTTGATTCCTACGTCAATCTGTGTGACTTGCATAGACAATCTCTTCCGTTGTGCGCATTGTACCGTATGATTGATGAGGTGTTGTCCCAAAGGACTAAACAGATATTCAATGTCTGAGCTCTTCGTTTTCAATAAGAGAAAACAGTAATATGACAACCATCGCTTATGATGTTTTTTTGTTTCATATAATTTATTTTTAACCACGTTCTTGACATTAACTTTTTGCTGTTATTGTTATAAACTGAGAGTAGGTACGTGATAAAATTGTTGTAGACGAAATATTGAAGTTGAAAGCAAGATCCGTCAGTACTCTTTCATTTGAATGATTTCTCTCTCAATTATAGAAGAATATAGAAGTAAAAAACGAACAAGTTGTAATCGTGTATAAAAACTTTCTTGGAATCTAAACCAATCACAACTTCTTCAGAAAAATACATTGGTTTGTTTTTCTGTAAGCAATGGAACTTTTACAGAGAATTTTTGGAATTTTTTGAAAGTTTTCCACAGAATATATTGTTAATGAGTTAAAAAACAAGGAATTGTTACTTGGATGGAATTGTTGCCGTGGTAAATTACTTTTGACCACGCTAAAGACTATTAGTTTTTCTGTTAACAACTATTTCACAATTTTTGAGTGCAATATTGGAGTTTATTTAACATACAATGTGTACAAAAATTTACAAATGATAGCAAAAATTAATATGTGTCAATATCTCTGATAACTTTGAAAGTTTTTAACTTTTTGTAGATATCAGAGCATTAATTATGCTGGCCAACAGTAAAATATATGAAAATGATAAGTAAATTTCGTATAGTTTGCTTTTATAGAATCTGAATTTGAAAGCAGAAATTCTGAATTGCGTCCAGTTTTTACCCATAGTATAGAAAAGTAATTCAATTTACTACGCAATTATAATATTTTTTACGGAAACAAGAGAAAAATAATGAAATTGGATTATATATTTATACATTAGCTTATATTATAATTAAAATGTAGATTTTTTTCTTGATTGGTGTCTAATTTTTCTGGTGCTAATACTAATTTGAAAACACCTAACCCTAATCACTAGAAATTTTCCAAACACTGCAAAATGTAACATTGTAGTAAGTTTTCAAAAGACAAAATTATACATTGTAATATAATACAATTTAAATTTGTAATTAATTGATAATTTGATAACAACATAACAACTACATCCAAGAGCGTGTGTTAATTAATATATTAATATGGATAAAAATGACTGCACGATTTTTTAAACCTGACCATTTTGACATGTGCGCTCCTCGCAGAGCAGGTGGTTCTATAATTATATTTTTTATTCTCACTAAATCCCTAGGAGCGATGCAAAGTTGCCAGCAATAAATGCTTTTACTGTAAATATTTAAAATGAACAACGTATACCTATACCCTAGTATTCTATTCTATTAGTTATTTTATATTTAGTAATGACTTCTTTCCTTCTGCTTAGTTTGAGTACATGACATAATCATATGATTTATACGGTATTGGAGTCATCATTATTGGAGCTAATTAAAATACATATTGTTTAATATAAAAAAAGTAATAATTGTGGGCTGGAGAATTTATATAGGCTGGTTAACGTGATTTTTTAACTACTACTAACTTTTATGTTATATAACTTGTAATTATCGACCTATTTTGATGCTTTTTCAACAATTAGTACAAAAATTCGTTTAGACCGACTGAATTTTCGAAAATTAAGCTTAATATGCAGCAAAAGCCAAAGTGATGTCCTCGTGGTCGAAGTTAAAGACCTATGGAAACTTATGGAGGAATTAAGGACAGATCCTGAAGTATACTGCTAGAAAGAATCAAGTCAAAGTTTGCAATAATGAATGCGGTAAATGTTGCTTTAATAGACAATTGTTTTTTTAAATTCCTTTGAATTTAAAGGTATGTATTTGCAAATATTCGTAAAATGAGATGAATCAAAAATACAATTTTGGAATGCCCAATTTTGTATTTTTCTTACTGTGGACATATTTTACAGTTGTAACAGATTTCATTATTTTTCTTCCTGCTCACTTTAATTTCAGTGTCGCCACATCAAAAATATTCTAGATCTAAAAATTACTAAGGCATACTTCATAGCATTTTTCTTTCGTGAAAATTTATTGGAAGATCAATTAAAAAATCCTAAAAAATTAAATCGGAATGCTGTGGTAAAAAAATGAAAAGAAAGTTATTGAACGTATCAATAAAAATGCGGGTGTGCTTTTGTATTTATTTAATATTTATTCTGTGAACTAAAATATGAATATTTTCTATTTTCAGCTCAAGATTAGCACAATGTTTGCGACCATAAACAAGATAATTGATAATTGACAAAGTTTCCTTGTTAGTCTACAGGGTGACTCGAATTTAGTCCACCAAATCATTTTGGTTCTCTCCGCATAACAAGCTGTTTTCTTAAAAATTTAAAGACGTGTAATGTTGATGAATTTATTTGCCATATCCGTATTGCCAAAATTGTCAAAATCGGTCAAATATTACAAACTTTATTGTAGTGAAATGTAGGCTCAAAACAATTTCTTATTGAAAGGGTTTAATGCATTAGAATATTCAAATATGTATACATATTCTATATTGTATATTGGATAATTTTCTATGAAAAAGCAGCAAAAGGTATTTTGCTACTAGTCCTCAAGAGTGCTGAAGATGTCAACCTCTTTATTTCCTGTTTTTGAAATGCAGGTGTTTTGGATTTTAGCAGCAAAAGGTGATATACATACGAAATTTATACAGTTCCCTTTTGAAGAATTGTACAACACAAGAAATTACATAGAAGTAATAAACCCAACTAACGAACGACCACAAACCAGAACGGTTTTCCCGATATGTAAAGTTTTTAATTCTTTATACTTTTACTGGGTTTTTAAATCACTCTACGTTTTATTGCAACTTTCCTTCTTTTTTTTTTAAATTTCTACGAACCGCTTGTCAACACACCACCTCCCCATCTCCCAAGACCACCATCCAATCATCGTAACAATACACCCGCAACGTACCCCAGCCTCATACACCCTCTGGGACCTACCTGGTTCGCATAATAATCAGCAGGATTTAACCCCTCGTGCTGCTGCTGATGCTGATGATGCTGGTGGTGTCGTTCCAATTCCTGCATCTCTAAACCACTCTGCGGCAAATCCGCACCTTGCATATCTTGATGGTGATGATGTTGCATGCCCTGAGAGTGGTGGAGATCCCGGGGCAGTTCCATACAAGAGGAGGTGGATTGGATCTCGCCCATCCCCCTCAGGTGCTCCTCCATCCCCACTCCCAACATCAGTGGGGACACGTTTGATTCCCAGGTGTCCTCCATCTTGGATGGATATAAGGTGTATATATCCACCCACGCGACACGAAACGAAGGAGGAGATTAAGAAGTCGATCTTACCGTCTTTGTTTGTTCGTTTGGAGGATGTTTTATGATAGTTTTTTGAAAATTGTTGGGGAGGATGGTGGTTTTTTGAAGATTTTGTTTGTAGAATTGTTTTTTTGCACTGGAGGATGTAATAGTCACTTGATTAATCACTTGGTAACTTGAGTAACTTGAGGATCAGTTGGGTATGGTTGTTTGCACTGTGGTGTCTATAAACTGAGTCTATAAGAGCGCGGAGCGCGTTTCGGCGGGAAAAGTTGTTCGTGGGTTTTCCCGCGCTTTGGGAAAACTTCTCTCGCGGAGAGTTCGTGTTTCTTCCGATGGTCGCAAGGTGCGCACTGAGTCGTCGATCGCGGCGGCTTCTAAGCGGCTCCGGCGTCGACCATGTGGGTTTAGGTAGGTTGAATGTTTCAATGCTGCGAGTAGAGTGGGCCGTTTGTTGGTTGGATGTGTGTATACTGTGTGTGTGTGTGAGGGCAGCGGTGCCGTCGGCGGGCGCGCGGCGAGACTGCGTGCGGTCGACGGTGGTGACCGCCCCCCTGTACCCCCACCGTGATGCACTGGGCCACCCCCGGAACTCTATTATAATTAGCCTACGTACTACTGCTGCTATGTAGGTATAATGCCGGTGTGTGTGTGTGTGTGTATGTGTGTGAGGATATGGCTCTCTGGTGAACCGGTGTAACCGTCGTCGACCGTTTGCGCAAAGTTTAACTGGAATTTTTCCGGTGTTTTCTCTTCTTCTAGGTCTGTTGTTGTTACCACCACAAACTTATAATGTACCGTCTCTGGTACAGTAATGAATTTCAGCGGGTTTGATTTGAAATTTAAAAGGACATTTGTTGGTGCTGCAATTAAATATTACCTAGGGTTTATAAAAACACAACTTTTGAATCTGTTTTCAAATTTAAATACCCAAAAGAAATCCTTTTTACTTTATCATACTTAGTATGATAAATAGTATGAAACTTCATATTCAAAAGTTTCATGACCAAACTGAGAGCTGAAAAGCTTCATGTTCAAGTAAGTCCAAAGGAACTGGATGTTTCCTCTAAGCATTTTTCAAGAATTTAGCAAATTTGTCGCCATTTCTGTAATTTTGTCAAAATAGTTAAATAATGAACTAAAGTAGAGGAAATTTTGTATAAGTAATGTCTATGACATTTTTTGGTAAAATTAATAGTTTAGCTGTATGAGCAAATTCTATTTGATCGAGATCGGTCGCGCCTGCATTAATGTAAAACTAGTTAGCCAGGACTCGACAGATATTTTCATTCTAATGCCAGTAGGTAGTGTCAAAGGCTGATATTTTGACAATACCTACTGTCAATAGTATCAAAATACCTGTTTTTTGTATCAAATCCTGGCTAACTAGTTTTCTGTTAATGCAGATACGACCGATATCAATCAAATAGAATCTGATTTACTATTAATTTTATATATAGCATGATAAAGTCATGTGCCTGGCCACATCATATTTTTTTTTGGCGAATTCAATATTCGCATTCATTGTCTTCGAACTATTATTTCTCCACGTTCTTCAAATACTCTATGAATTAATTGTTTCATAACTTTTGATTTTTCCTTGAGCATTTTTCTAAAAAATATAGCTTTTCATGGATCAATATCTCTAGTTTCCGATAGCAGTGGTACAACTCCAAAAAGTAGGTAACTTTTGCAATGGAGTCATTTAAAGCAGTGCTCCGCAAGCTATGAGAAGCCGTATGAGACTGCCGTGAGCGGGAGAAGGACAGCGGAAGAAGGTTGTGGAGCACTGATTACAAGAATATGTGCTGTTTTATATAAATGTTAATAGGAAAAAAGTAGTATTAAGTAGTATTAAATAGGTGCGTCGAAAGAAACTGCAAAAGTGTCAAAATGACATCGGAAATTACTTATTTATATGTATAGCCTGTGCCACTATTTTTCCCGAAAAACTTGTTTTCAGATAGTAAATGTGATACTGAGTAAAATGCTTAATCAATAAAAAGTTTTAAAGTAGTAGTTAAAATTGTTAAAAGATCGATTTCCCACAAATCCTATTGTCTGTATGCTATTTGAAACTCCCTGAATCCACCCCGGAACTCTATTATCCTACATACTACTGCTGCTACTAGGTAGGTAGGTATAATGCCTGTGTATGTGTGTGTGTGTGAGTGTGGATATTGCTCTTTGGTGAACCGGTGTAACCGATGTCGACCGTTTGCGCAAAGTTTAACCGGAATTTTTCCGATGTTTTCTCTTTTTCTAGGTCTGTTGTTGCGAGGTGGTGACTGATCATATTCCGTCACTGTTATCGTAACAAACTTACTTGGGGTAGTTACATCCTTGAAAAGTTACTGCCGTTTGAAATGGTAACAAAACAGTATTTTAAACTGTTCTGACTCTTAAGGAACCTGAAAAAAACTTCGTTATTTTCCTATATTTTAAAGGACTGTACAATTTTTAGAATTTTAAAGGATATTTATCACCAAAGAATGCTTGACGAAAAGTGGGACAGCCGTATATTTATTAAAATCAGTTTCCATACAAGAAATGAATAATATACACAAAATACTCTTATTGAAAAACAAAATGGCAATTTTTAATAGAATACCTCATTATTGTTACATATTAATTGTAATTGTAACCTGGTACTAAAACCGTTTTTTTTTTAAATATCAAGACTGGTTTTGAATGTCAAAAAGAAACGGTTTGACAACTGGTTCTTTAAAACACAATTTTAATTTTTTAAAATAATGTTAAATGATTTTTTCGATGTTTAAAAACGACATTTAGTCGGTAACTACTTCAACGACAAAAATGTCCTATAAATTATTTTTGTTGTACTACAAAATTTGGTTTTCAGTAATCAGTTGATTGTAAACTTTGTTATTCAGCGAAATTACATACCAATTGTCGATTTTGAAAACAGTACAAGGCCAAAAAGTTCTGAGAAATTAACAAAATAACCTTGACGGTCCATTATCTTGAAAGGTATAGAAGTTATTTGCAATCTACATGTCAACAGACATGTAGATTGCATAAGAAACTATGAGATTATATAACAAGCTACTTTAAAAACAATTATCTTGGACTGAAGTCAGATTTGCAAAATTCATAATGGCGAATGCGAATGATGTACCTAAAATTGTTGAAAGACCGATTTCGCACGAATCTTATTATCGATGATATTTGAAGCAGCCTGAATCAGATTACAATATTCAAAATGGCGGATCATAAAGATCTGGCATCAAATGATGTCTCTTAACAATTAGAACTTTTAGAAAATAATCACTGTAAATTTTGCAGGAAAAATAGGAAAAAGAAACAAAGCAAAATTAAAAAGAAACAATAAAAGTAAAGACAACAAAATCAGCAACATATTATACTACTTATTATCTGTTTTAAACATAGTGTTAAAAATTACCAAACAACATCTGCATATATATAGGTATTTGTTATAAAACTTAATAATTTACTAATATTTTCATTAGAATACTGACAAATAAAAATACGCAACAGAACAAAACTGAAAATAAGAAATTTAGCTTACTGTTTTAGTGCAGAATTTCAGACATTTTTCAGCATTTTAAACGAAATAATAAAGTTAAGTCAAATAACTGTTCAAATAACAACAGTTGAAGAAGACTAAAATAAGCATATTCACGACCGAACAGGTAGATTATATAAAAAATTAAGAAAAAGCAAATATGCGTAATAATAAATCGTCAAATAATGATTTCTTTCGGTTTCGAATTTGTGGATCTTTCTTAGGATTGTAAGCTGCTTACATGAAAACAACAAAATCAAAATTCTCAGAATACGTTTTATGTTATAAAGCATAATATTAATTAAATGGAGATCCATATTGCAAATTATTGTCAATAAAGTAAAGTAAAAAACATCCCAGGTGCACACAGATAAAAACTTTTTAAAAATTTATTCAGAACAATGACGATTAAATGATTTAAAAAATCTTTCCCCAAAAAATGATGCGTTTATCGGTACACGACCGGCGGGCGAATGATTTGATATTGAAATATTTTTTATAGCCCTTTTACACCTATGCAATTTTTACCTGCAATCTCAACCATGCGATTTTTCAAAATCGCATGCAATTTTATCACCGTTCGTCGACCGTTTACACCTGTGCAACTTTAATAAATTGCATGGATTCAGCATCAGTGATTTTGTTTTTTAACAACTGTAACTTCTTTGATTGGCAACAGTGCTACACACATCAACACGCATAACCTCGTTGTTTTGTTATTTAAACATAAACATAACCTTCTTAGCACCAAAACTATCGTTTATATGTATAAGAAACCTTGCTAGTATCGATTTTTGATATACATATGTGTTAAAATGCCTAACGTCGTCGATTTAGAGGAAATTGCTCTCCGTAGCATCATAATTGGAGCTGCGAGTTTGTTGTTAAGACAAAGAACGGAACGGCGTTGGTAGACTAAACCATGGCTTAGAGAAAAGATCGGGTAAATCTACATTTAGTAAATAATGAACTTTGAACAAAAGCAATTGGCGGAATAGGTTATGTTTCGCTTCGGCCTACGCTACGCGTCTATCAGCA
Source organism: Aphodius sticticus (assembly GCA_963966075.1). NCBI lineage: Eukaryota > Metazoa > Arthropoda > Insecta > Coleoptera > Scarabaeidae > Aphodius > Aphodius sticticus. Next base: position 15,954,349 of record OZ014506.1, read on the forward strand.
ATGGTACCACTACTACATTTATGTTTTCTGGCTTAAGTTCCTAGAAAGTTACTAAAATCGCACGTAAAAATCGCATGGATTTAGAACTGATTCTAAACCCATGCTATTTTTTCATATAACCTATATATACAAACATTGCATAGTGTAAAACGAAAAATCGCATGCGATTTGTCGCATGATTGAGATTGCAGGTTAAAATTGCACAGGTGTAAAAGGGCTATTAAAATGTTTTCATCTGTGTGCATCTGAGATCTCCGTTGAACAACGTGGTTTTTGACGTTAGTACAGCGATTTGACACTTTTACTGACGATGCCCGTAATTGAAAGGGCGAAACCGGTCTGAACTAAATAAATATAGAAGTTGCAAAAAAGAGGTTTTTACTTTACTTTATAAAGTATAACGACAGTCAGAATGTCAAAGGTAGACTGAAACTGATACAAACTATTTTTGTTACTTCTGATTCAATATTAATTTTATTAATTAAATATGGTAAAATACGAATGTGATATTGTAGACTGACTTTTGACAAACCAATAATAATTTTAATACTTTATGGTAAAAAAAAAAGTTCATTCTTTTTTACAGATTTAATTATTTTTCAGTTCATTGACAATTCATTAAGATGGGCAATTTTTACTAACACAAATATAACTTATTATATAGGAAGAACCAGAATGATGTTTTGCTGGCTAATTTGTGAAACAGTATTTCCGCAACTTGACCGGGCTCTTAAGTACTCAAGTCTCAATTATTGTCAAATTTTTTTTTAATTTTACGAGAAAATGTGTTGCAAGTTAAATTTACCACAACAACTCCTGACAACAATATACTCCCATGAACGTTGTCAAGCTTCATCACCTCTACAGTACTAAATGTATGCAACAGTACGACGAACAAACAAACAAATATTTCACAACTGCTCCACTTTAGCAAATAATGATGATTTGTGAGCTGTGTTATCTGCAATCAAACCTGTTCTTTTTTATTATGTGTCCAGTTCAAATTTCACATTGTTTTTACCCACTTAAGTATTGCGCTAGTCTCGGACACGTCAAGCTTTCGACGGAAAAAGCGCCGTCCAGCGACCAACCGGTGGCAGGTTGACCACCTTGACAAATTGAATTATGAAACAGCACTTTACGAGAGACCTCAAAACAGAAAACTATGGCAAGAAAAATGTTAACCGCAAATTTACAGCCTGTATTAAGTAATTTGTCATTCTACCGCTGTTCTGCATAATATAAAATAAAAACGCCACGATGATGGATGTACGTTTCACGTGTTTTATTATAATAAACATATGAACGCGACGGTCCACTTTTTCACTTTAATTTTCTATTAAGTGCGTGGATTTAATAGATTGAAACACTAAACGGATAGGAGTAGATAGAAATCGGACACTTACAGACTTACACGAACTAACGTATGTGTGTTTGTGTGTGTGTGAGTGTGTAAGTAAAGTTGCGCCGTTGTTTTTCCATTGAATTGTGTCTCCAATTAAAAATACATGACAATTACATTAAAGTCGAGTAGTTTTCCTCGTTTCCCTTTTTAGTTTTTAAGACGCTCCACTTGGCTTCCGAGCTTTGGACGCTTCGTAGTATTGTATTTGTCCACTGTGTGGCGTAATTGTTGTTGGTTAATGCTGTGGAGGCAATTACCGTTCTTTTTTTTTATCTAAATACCGCATTGTTCTATGCAAATACAGCGGAGTAAATTACTTTATCGGGCGAAGAATTCGGTATGCGATGAACTTTCCACTTTTTGCGTTTCTTTTTTTTCTTACATTGTCTTAGAGGAATTAATACGCGGCATTTTCCGGCTGCCGACTTCCTGGTATGGGTAAGTGAAATGCGGTGATTGAAACGAAGTATTTTTTAACTTAAAGAAGAATTTATTTAGTAATTCGGTGATATTTTAATGTAGGAATAATTGATAAACAATGTTACATGCATGTGTGAAAAACATGTGAAAATGTTACACGAAGTCTTGTGGCAAAAGTAGTTTTAACTTGAAAACAAGGCGCCTATTTTTATCTAACTTTAATTGAGTTCCAAAGATCGTAAAAGCTTTTTAATTTTAATTCTTTATAGAAAACATATTATTTCATACTATTATTTATTTCTTTTCGTGTTTTATTTGTTTGAGTCTGTGAAAAGTCATGCTTTCTTTCAGTACCAAAGTATGATATAAGACCTGCAATTCTTAGATCAGATACTAGAATTACGATACTACACGAATATGTCAAAAGACTCTATTGAATTTGATTTCCTTTTAAGGAAAGAAAAGTTTGTAATAAGTGTTTCAGAATGTGGCGCTCAATTTTTGGAGTTTCTAGAGTAATTTGAGTTGAAAACAAGAATTGAAGTGAAACCGAAATACTGAAAAGAATTTGGGATAAGTAACTATAGAATATTTTATATCATGGTGGACATTATTTGTTCAAATATTTTATGCTTTTCTTCTATGAAATCCTTGAAATTTCTTAAATAAATTCAAGATACGTAATTATAGCAGTTTACACTGCGTGACAAATTGAGAGAAGTTGGTTCTAACATTGATCAAAATAACTATGTTTGACTTAACTCGACCTGCTGATCACCAAAACGACGTTGAAATATTTCTATCGCGTCAGGTTTTCGAAAAAAATGAGGTCAAAATGCGAAAAACACATGATTTTGGCAGTTTACGAATTTATAGCGGCTGAACCCAATGTCCTAGAAACTTAAAAATGATCTCAAACACAGCCGCAAACTGTGTACTTTTTACATGTAATCCTCAAAGTTAGGTCACTAATGGCCTTGACCTGCTGATAAAGCTTGTTGATGGCTCGGCGGCAGCAAACAAGCTGCTGTTCATAGATTGGTCGTTGTAAATACAAATGGGTTGTATACACGATTATACCGATATCATTACGTTACAAATTTGTTGATAATATATATTTTTTTTCATTTCACTGCGATAATATGTCCGGCAGAAAGGAAACTAATGGAATTTCCTTTATTATAACATTAAAAAAATATGTTTTCAAGCTTTTGAATTGATTCCAACTTAAAATGCAAATTTTAGAATGTATGTGCATATACCGGGTGTTACAAAATCTATGAAAAACTCTTAAGAGTAAAGTACCTTTTTGTTGAAAGATATCAAAAAATTTTATTTGAAAAAGTATTTAGAAATATTATAGGTGATCCAATATGAACTTATAAAGGAATACCTTTTACATATAGAATGGAAGATATAAAAACTACCCCAAAACTTTCCTGGTAAAAACTCATTTTGACTGGATTAAATGTAAATGTACTTAAACTAATAGTTTCAGAACTGCTTTGTAAACGGTACACCAATTAAACAATTTTAAGGTGAAGAAGCGGATTTTCTATTATATTATTAAGTAATAAAGAACTTTTCAATTTGTTCAACATTTTCTGGGACACGTTGTATATTCCAGAATAAACGACTCAAAATGGTAAATATCGCTTAAGGTCGTGGCCTTCAAGTATGCAACACAATTACAGCTTGCAAAAATCACGCATTTTTGGGGTTTTGGCCCCGTTTAACCCAAAAATGTGACGTGATGGAACCCTCCTGCCCATGACAAATTTACTACTTATTATGTTACCCATCGAAATAAATAGCGATTCATGTTAGTAAATCTTGTCACACAGTGTTATGTATCGTGATAAACATTCTATGCTCAATCGTTTTAAAAATATGCAAGAAAAAACTGTCTTGTTTTTCGATGCTCTTCTGCTAGAATATCAGGTATTTTCTTAATATGTAGCGTCATTATAAACATTTTAATTAAACAAACTGTGTGTAACAATATATTGCCCCTTAAAATTTTCTTGTACCTAATAAAATATATAATATTGGCCTAGAAACATCAAACAAATTGCGCATAGGGCTTTCAGCATTGTCAGCAGAGAAATGGGACCCAATTGCTTTCGGTTGGTGAGCATAGTAAGCAACGATATTTTGGCCTTGCCGATCAAATCATTTGATCGAGCGCAATAGTATCCACTCGGAAAAGGTAGTAGTCATCTTGGTGGACAAGACAGTTATGGAAAACGTTTATTTTAAATGAAGTAATCCAGTACAACCAATTTCTGGGTTGGTTGCTGTGTCGGGAGATATTATTAAATTAATTTTTATTTTCTAGGGGTACGAATAACCGAATAGCCGTAATATTTAATAATAATAATAATAATAATATTGAATAACCGTGTACAACCAGTTGCCGGATAAAAGACTTTGTCGTAAGCCTCGTTTTCGTTTCCTCGGTAGACGAACTGCCTAAGAGGTGAACAACGACGCGTTTTTCACTGCCATCAGGGGCGTAGCTACGGGGAGCAGTGGGAGCAAACTGCTCCCGGAGCACGACTAAAGGGGGCGCAAAATTTGTCACTTTTGTGCAACAAATTCTATTGGCCATTTTTTTTTAAATTAAAACTCTAAGGATCTACATTTTTTGTGATGTTGACTTAATTATCATAATTTTGATTTATAGATTGGTGCGTTGTATTTATACATAATGTCCTTCTGTCCTTCTGTAAATGTTTTTTAAGCAAGCGCACTTCATATTTATTTACTTATTGGTGCACTATCAATATTGTAGTATATTGTTCAGTGTAAATGATTGTTATGACTTTTAAATGGCTATTATTTGACTCAATTAGTGTGTGTTTTATTCCATAAACTTATAAGTATGTGAGTGGTTTTCAGTCTTTTCTTGTTAATATGAAACACATAATTTTACTTAATTTAAAAGAAATAAATTGCCGTTCCCACAATTTTAGTGGTAGGTAAAAATTTAAATTGCCTAAAACGCTTTCTTCCAAATAATTATGATGAAAATTAATAAAAAAAAAACTTGAAAAAATGGCTCTAAACATCACTTGAATGGGGTTAGATAAGCCTACTGTGGCATGTCAACCAACCTTTACCTCAACTGTGAAAATGTCTTCAAGGTTGTAAGTTATTTTATTACTTTAATGGTAGCTTTATTTGATTACGTTTGTATATTGCGGTTGTAACTTTGTAAGCTGTAGATATTAGAATACTTTTAATTTTCGGGTTAATAATTACAAAAAACGAAACACAGAAGAAATTATAGACAATAAAATTTGTTTATGTATATTAAAGTACACTCAAAATATCGCCACAAGCTCTAAATGTAAGCTTGCAAACTCAAAACGCGGGAATAAGTAGTGAAACAGTGAAATAAATCTATTCATTCGGAAAAATTCAAACCAGGCTGGATTTCTAAACATGATTGAGCATTAGAAATAACGTGTAAAAAGTTTCCATCGATATCGATCCAGGGTTGCGAGTTATTCACGGTCAAAGATGACCGAATTGCATTTTTTTTATTGATATGACAACAAAGTTCTTTTAATTTTCTACATAAAATGTGTAGGAATACATCGTTTAAGTACGAGTTGGCCCTTTCAAGTTATGCGTCTCAGTAAAATACGTCAAAAGCACGTATAACGTATTTATATGCTGGGTGATCTATTCCGCGTCCCAAGTATTTGATAACATGATTGAGCATCATAATTATTAACAACGAATAATTATTAACTAAGTTTCTCAAGGATTTTGTATATATCAACTCCGTTTTTGGTTCAATCTGGAATTGAAAAATTGTGATTTGAAAGTGGGATACATTAAATTAAATGTTCAAAAAATGCCAGACCTCTTCCGAAAAATAAGGGGACGTCCAGATTTTGCATGCTCCAGGGCGCTAAATATGTAGCTACGCCACTGACTGCCATTCTCGATTTATATCACGATATGGCAACCCTACTTATGGAAGGTCACCATTCCCCAACACCTAGACGAAACATTTTCCAAACCATGTCCATCGACGTTACATCAAGAAAAGTTTATTCTATGATGTCTCACAGGATTTACTTCCCCAGTGTTATGTTTATGACGTGATAGAAGCTTAAAAGAGAAGACACTATTAAACTAGAGAACCTGAACCGCATTGCTCCACAGAGTTGTCACCTGGACTCAGGCTTTAAATTTGAAAGCTCGAACTTTCATTTCATCCTACTTACAGAGTTCTCATCACGATGGTGTGTTGTTTTGATGAGTATCAAAAATACTGTTTTTATTTGACATTTTAACAATCCACCTGAATTTCATTTCACCAATACGGCTGAATTAAAAACTATAGCAGAATTCAAACTGTACGTTACCGTAGATAAACTATACACATTATACATTTTTTCAATGAAAATGAGAACAAATTGTCAGTGAATAATTCCATAATTTCATGTCTACATACTTATACAACTGGCATGAAGGTGAAGGAAACGTGGGCATAAATAATGTAAAAGAACGCGGTGAGATATCAACTATCTTTACTTAATTAACAGAAACATATATGTTAAAACATTATTAACATAAACTTCCCATAAACCATGTCACACACATACAACTCGCATAATAATAACAATAATAATAACCAGGACGAATTCTTTTAGTAGTGTGAGTACCAACAACCAGATGGCAACAAGTAACAACGATGAAGCCATTACCATGGTAAACGGTAAAAAAGTGAAACAATGGCATATATGCAAACGGCCGGTGATCATCCATCACGGGTACGCCATTGCGGCCGTTGCTTTTTTTCACAGGAAGTGCGACGCAAGCGATTGTTTCAAAGATCGCGTGCCAAATGGACATATCGAATGTCATAATTAGTGGAGAGGATGTGCCCCTATATAAATCATAGGATATCTGATACAGATCGCCATTTGTACTGAGGATCTTGCGGAGTTTCCGCAATTCGAACCCATGATGGCATTAGATAGCGTGATTGTACTTTTCAGTTTGCCACGGAAATTGCAATTAAAAGCTTATCATTATGACGACGTGTTCTGGCGAAACAAGTGTGCATGTTGTAAAAGGGTTTGGTATCTACCAAGTGCTATTAAAAGTAAAGCTGTGATAATTATAAGGTTCAACTGAACACAGGTTATTATTATTATTGTATTCTCCTGAGCAACCTAAATGTTCTAGAGTGGTAATTAGAAGTTTTTCTGCCAAACCAAACTTTTCAATTAACAGCAATTATTCTACATATCAAAGAGGCTAGAATTTAGTGTGTTTGGCGTGTATTCATTTACACAAACTTATTTTTAGCGTTTTTTTTTTCTCAAGCTGCACCTATTGAAAAGTTTCCATGATCTGAAAAACAGGTACCTACAGGCATTTTTTCATACTTATGTCCAATAATATGTAGGTGTTAATATAACTAAATTCTTGAGACTGAACGTACCACTAGTCACATTTGAAAAACAATACGCGTGCCAAAAAATATGACAGCTAGACGAGTTGTACTTTCAACTTCGATGTTTAGGATTGTTCCGTTTTGTTTTTATACATCCTGCGTGTTCAGTACATGTACAAGAAGTACAGTATTTACTATAATTTAAAAACATAATATTCTGGGATCGCCACTACCAGCCACTAAGATACGAAAATAAAAACGTTTGTATTAAAAAAGAAAAATTGACCACAAAACAATAAATAAATAATAAAAAAATCTTTATTTGCTCCCTATTCTTTGCGTTAAGTATTTACATAAAAAATAATCATTACAGTGTTTAGTGTTGTAGATGAATGTTCTAAAACAGGAGAGGATCAAACAAAAATGATTATACTGACCATCACCAAAAAATATTAACAAAGCACAACTTATTGTAGTATTTCTTTTCGTAAAATCAAAATTCGAAATTACACATTGAAAATAAAGTCTACTTTGAAAGAAAGTCTGTGCAAAAAACTCAATTCACAATATCTGCTTCAGTTTTGTGTTAATTATTTGTAGGTTAAAAATAAAACGCGTTACTATGTTAAAAAAACAAAAACAACAAAAATAAAACGCGTTACCCTGATTATTCGAGGAAACTCATTTTTCGGACACAATGATACCAAATTCTTGATATTTTGCTGATAATCGTAGCGTGAAAATGATGTTTTCTATCAAATAATCAGGGTGTGGCCATGGGTACCCGTAAAATATGACTCAATGGCCAAAAGCCAATTAAACCACTCTAGAGGTCGCCAGTAATGCAATGTCGGCCAAAATCGATTTAGTTAGTGTTTATGTAACAATTTTCGACTATTTTCACCAGTTCATGGCCACCTAGATTAATACACAAAAAGGTTATGTTTGCGTTGCCTTGGTGATAAAAATTGACGATAGATATGTTTTTGTGTTCAGAATGTCATCCTGATTAAAAATATCACACAAATATATTGAGCGCCATTTGAAATTTCAATGATGACGTCACTTCCGGAAAAACCGGAAGTCTAATTAACCTCAAGAGTATACCAAAGAATGACAATTTTTGTCTATTAACACTTTCCCAAATTTCATTCGTCCAGCTTTATAAACAAGAAAAATAAACGGGAGTACCTATGGCGAGGGTCACCCGGTATGTTCTCAATCAGTATGTCCGGTATGTTCTCAACACCTTGGTCTGATGATGCTATTAATTACGCGAAACCAGTTACTGAAACAGAAAGACTGAAACTTCCTTCGGAACGTCAAAATCCAATAGTGTATATTGAATATCTACAACATATTAAAATATTTGTGTGGTGTTAAAACAACAATATTAAAACAAAAAGATATTTTCTATTCTCAAAATGGCGATTGTCCCGATTAGTGATTTTTCTAGATTTGGCATCTCTACCGTAGGCTGTAACCACGTGGAAACGCAAGGGTCAAAAATCCGTTTCGGGGGATTATTTTATACATTTCAACGTTTCAAAATATGAAAGAAAACTTGACTTAAATAAAAAGTAACCTTTGCACTTGGCAGGTTTCCAATTAAGTACTTAATTAACAATCGAAGGCTAATTTCCTTCGTAGAATATGAAAATGAAAACAGAAATTTTGAATTGTGTCAACAGTAGTTTTGTCAGGGGTTTGTCCTTTTCTTACAGCTCGTTATCACCCTCTTTGGTTTTATAAATTTAACCAATTTAACACCCAGTACGAAGATTTACATAATTAAAAAACATTACTTGAAACCCAATATATCCCATAGGACATATGTAGTTGGTATTTTCAGACAAACCGATATCATGCTAACATAACTTAAAACTTTTAATAGTTAAGCATGAGCGAAAAAAATAATATTGATTCAATTTTTCTCAAAGTAATATTTATACAAGACTAAATTAATGTCAGTTTTACATTAATTACTACTCCAGACATTTTCCCAAGTGATAAAAGATATTTCATTTTGTTAGAATGCGCACTCCTCTACATTTCAAACCTCCCTGCTGATAAAGTACACGTGTACTTTTAACGCTGTCATCAGCAGTAGGTTATAGTTAGTGATGTGCTTCAAAAATTTAAAATAAATAACAATTTATTTAAAACTTCTATAATATCTGCATAGTTTTAAAAATTGATTTCTTGTGACCCTAGATACATCAAACTTCCCAAAACAGTGCCCAAGTTTCGTTCTTTTTGGAAGAGAATTTCTAAAAAATTATTTTATGAATTTCGAACCAAAAATAACTTCTAAAATTGCAATATCGATATCCGGCGGATGAACCAGCCTGCTTAATTTTAAAATTTCAGCTTGTTTCGACAGAGGTTATTTTCGAATACCGGAAACATATATTTCAGCATTAATTACGCCATTAAAGCACTGACGATTTAAGTGCATCTCAAATTTAAATTTCAGAATGAAAATAGTATCCAAAATAGATTTAAGCACCAAACTTATTAGGAAGTGGTAAACAACACTGTACAAATCCATTTAATTTTTTATAATTTCAGTGAGGAAAAATATCGCTTTATAATTTCATTTTGGAAGAGTAATAGACACAGTTTTGAAGAAACAGTTCATTCCAGAAAGTTTTTAGTTAATCAGTATTCTCCATAATATTGTAATGATACTTTTCAAGCCACCTTCATTTCTTGCCATACCAAAACGTCTATGTAAATAAGTTTTTTGGCAGTTTTCGCTTCTTCTGGTCGTTTTCCTTCACGTTTCTTCCGTCCTTGACGATGTTATAACAAAGAAGAGCTCACTTACCACCGATTTTGCCACAAATTTCTTGTAGGCGCGATAGGATCGTCCTCGTTTTCGTACAATTATTGGTCGTCGGCGGCGGTGGTAAGTCTGGGTCTCGTGGTCGTTTAGCGACGCTGCGGACCGACACTAATTGCAGGTGTCGTGGCATGGCTCAGATGCGCCGACCGATTATGGTGGCCCACGAAATACTTAATTAAATGCATTTCCCGTTGTAATATTATATATTTTAATCAGATAAATGACGGCGGTGCGGATACTGACTCTATCTCTTCGTTGCTGTCTTCTTACCTTTTGGGAGTTAATTTCGGTTAAAATAAGTCGAGCGAAAGAGACGGTGAGTTATTAGTAATAATCTTGGGGATATTAAACGATTTCTTGTGTGCAATCTTCCCACCTTTGAATAATAAAAAATATTTCTTAAAAACTACAAATACTAACCAATTGTATTGGTATTTAGCTTTTTATTAAAGTTATTATACAGAAAAATGCTATAAATTACCAGTGAAACCATGGGTAAAGTTATTGCTCGAGAATGACTGAATTTTACATTCAATATGTGAATTTCTTGGACAAAAAAATAATTACAATTACGCAAATTAAAATGTTTTGTCAATACTCTGTAAATTAGCATGCAAATATCCATAGGTAGCCATAATTAGAATTTTGATTTAATTTCCAAGCTGATTGCAAAGTAATTGTTATCTTTGCCCGAGGCAAATATTTTATTATTTATTTCATATATTAAATTAACGTAGAACAAGTATTATATTGTATTGTTGTATTTTGCGCGCAAAGCACAGAAACAAGACAACATCCATAAAATGTTTTGAGTCTTCCAATTTTTTTATAAATCGCAACTGTATATTTTGTTACTGGTATTGATAGTTCTCTTAATTGTCTTAGTGGCATCACAAAAATTTTATAGCATTATTAAAATTTTCGAAAATTAGAATGAAAATTAGAATAGGCGAATATGATAAAAGCTTTTGATTAAGTTACTGGCGCTGAATATGAATCCGGGCTTGAAAGTTGCATATCACGTCATTGTTGCATTTTTTGTTTTTTTTATGGAAGCGCAAGCGCCTGCACACCACTTAAAGAATAGCTACTAGAGCTACAAAAATATTTGTGAACAAAGTTTCAGAATTACAGGTAAGTACACACTTTAATTGTTACTATGAGACCCTTTTGAGGTTTCTAAGAATAAACATGCAACAAATCTCGTATTTGATATGTTGACCTAACTTTTCTTGAAATCCTTACGTGATAGAAAATTTATTAGCCTGGATCTTCTGGGCAAATAATTTTATCCAAAATATATTTTTATAATTCCAGAAACTCCACGTTCCCCAGGGTTATCAATATTTTGTTATTTCCAATTGTGTTTTTCTGTAAAATTTTCTTATATAAAGCCATAACATGATAATAATTCTTCTGCTGTCTCAAACTTTTACTTTAGTGTTTTACCTTGTTTTTTTTTTCTACACAAAAAATATATTGTTTTTTACCAACTCTTTACTAACCTCTGAAATTGAAAGTAGGCAATAAAATAAAAATAAATTGAAATCAATTTAAAAATTAATTTGGTATTAATGTACTTTTCGTGTGTATTTAAATATTTTTAATTTTGAGCCTGGTTTTCTGTTTATTGCTTTTTATACAAGAGTCCTTTAGTGTAAATATTTTGACAAAATAAGTCATACGTTTTCCACTAACTTTCTTTTTCGACTCGCACGAACGTGTGACGACACACAAAAAAAATGAATAGAGATATCATTTTGATACTAATTATTATTCCAAAATTTTAGATATTATTTTTAGTTACTCAATTGCCACTTCTGAACTGAACCGATATATAAGAAAAAGTACTTAATTGACAAACCTTTTGTTTGTTTACTCCTAAACTATAAATATAACAAAATGTAACAAAAATAACAACAGCAAATATAATAACTTCTTGTTTTCTGACAATGACTGTTGACTTTTTTTGCCCAAAACCGTCTATAAAGTATGACTTTTGTATCTGTTATAGGTGTAGTTTGGTCCATCTGGGACACACTAAATAAGCATTGGCCAAGGTTTCATGAATAAATGATAAGCACATCTTGCTATTGTCAACCCAAACATCATTTCGATTCGAATGGCTTTAAATTTCCTTGCCCTCAAAATTCCATGTTATTGCAACTGTTATAGTTATCAATGAAATAAAATTACTGAATACTTATATTATATAAATATGATAATTTTATTTAATCTTAATTATCCTATTTCATCTTCCAACAATGTTTTTGTGATATCATAAATATTGTTTCATGTCCTCCAGAGGACAGCTCGTAGTAAAACTTAGGATGCCAATAAAAAATAATCCTAATAAAAAAATCACGCAGCACGTAGAAAATCGTCTACTTTTCGATAAGTAATACCATAGGTAACTATTGTAAATTTCGAGGACAAAAGGAAAACTACAATTAACATTAATCCAAATTAAAATTCTTTATCAATACTATGTAAATTAGCATATAAATATCCATAGCCATAATTATAAGTTTGATTCAACTTACAAGCTGATTGCAAAGTAATTGTTACCTTTCCCCGAGGCAAATTTGTCATTATTATTTATTTAATATATTAAATTAACATAGAACAAGTATTATATTGTATTGTTGTATTTTGCGCGCAAAGCATAGAAACATGACAAAATCCACGAAACGGATTGTTTTTACAAAAAATCCTCAGAGACGTCGATGTTGTATTATCAAAATACACACAATTATAGTATAATACATAGTATATACTTAAACTAAATTTTTAAATTTTTTATATATGGCAACTGTATATATATCCAAAACAACTCGTGCGCCAATTTTTGTCTTATAAAGCTTGTATTATAATATACTATAATCATATCCTAAAAATTTTATGGAATTACTTCAAATATTTTCTAAAGAAAGACGCTTTTGATTAATTTACTGTCGCTGAATATGAATCCGGGCTTGAAAGTTGCATATCACGTCGTTGTTGCATTTTTTTTATTTCTTTTATGGAAGCGCTCGCACACCACTTAGAATAGCTACTAAAGCTTCAAAAACATTTGTGAACAAAGTTTTGATATAAGTTACTAGGATACCCTTTTGAAATATGAACTTGCCACAAATCCCGTATTTTGATATGTTGTTGATACTTTTTTCGAAATTTATTAGCCTGGATTTGTTTTCAGGGCAAATATTTCATCCAAAATAGATTTTTAATTCAAGAAACTCCACGTTCCCCAGAGTTATCAATATTTTGTTATTTCCAATAAATTGTGTTTCTCTGTAAATTTTCTCTCTCAAACTTTTACTTTCATAGTAGGTACTAGTTTTTTCTACACAAAATATATTGTTTTCTACTATTTTTTTGCCATAAATCGCGTATTTTGATGTTGACCTAGCTTTTTTCGAAATCCTTACGTCATAGGAAATTTATTAGCCTGGATTTGTCTTCAGGGCAAATAATTTTATCCAAAACAGATTTTTAATTCAAGAAACTCCACGTTCTCCAGAGTTATCAAAATTTTGTTATTTCGAATTGTGTTTTTCTGTAAAATTTCCTTATATAAGGCCATAACTATTATTATTATTATTATTATTATTATTATTATTATAACGTAATAATAATGCTTCTGCTGTCTCAAACTTTTATTTTATAGTAGGTACCTATCTAGTTTTTTTCTACACAAAAGTATATTCAAATCTCTTTAAAAATAAATTAAGTCTTAATATGAATTAATTGAATAAAATTGAATTTTTAGCCTGCTTTTGATGTTTCTGCTTTTTATACAAGAGTCCTTTAGTGTAAAAATTTTGTGACGACACACAAAAAAATAATTTTGATGTTAATTATGATTTCAAAATTTCAGATTTTATTTGAAGTTACTCAATTTCCGCTTCACTGGCTCTGTCTGAACTGAACCAATTAATGTATTGTTCGAACTACAACCATTTTATTTAAGAAAATTTACATTTTTAAGGTAATTGAGAAACGTTTGGTTGGTTTACTCCTAAAATATAATTATAACAAAATGTAACAAAAATAACAACAGCAAGTATAACCACTTCTTGTTTTCTGACAATAACTGTGGACTTTTTAGAGCCCAAAACCGATTATCTGTTATAGGTATAGTTGGGTCCATCTGGGACACACTAAATATGCATTATATTTTGTATATTATTGAAAAGCTCCTTTTCATAATTACCAAAGTTAAGCAAATGAATTTATTTGCATTGTATTATTTTTATTTAATATTTCATCCAATTTCTTGGCCATTTGGGCCAATTTTTCGTGAACAAATGATAAGCATATCTATTTATTGTAGGTATATATATTTTTAATTAATTTGCCAATCTTCCTATTCTCAACCCAACAATCATTTCGATTCAAATGCCTTTAAATTGCCTTGGTATCTTTAAGAAGAAGAAAATGATAAGTACTTACCACATTGTCCTTTTTTAAGATCAAAATTCCCTGTTATTGCAACTGTTATAGTTATCAATGAAACAAAATTATTGAATAGTTATATAATATAAATACGTGAATTTTATTTAATCTTAATTGTCCTATTTCATCCTCCAACAATGTTTTTGTCATACATATTGTTTAATGTCCCCCAGAGGACAGCTTGTAGTAAAACTTGGGATGCCAATAAAAAATAATCCTAATAAAAAAAATCACGCAGCACGTATAAAATAGTCTACTTTTCAATAAGTAATACGCTCGAATTAATTCACAAAATTAATATTATCATTTTATAGTCATCATTAAACTTTATCACCTCGAATAATACGTAATCCAATAAATTCCAATAAAATTAAATAAGACGCATTGCCAATAGCACGCCAAAATTAAACCGACATCGGCAGTTGCGTAGCGCCGCAAGATAATGAACTCATTTCAAATACGTTTCCAGGCGCACCGAGCGACAACTCAAACCTTCCCGCCAACGGTGGTGGCGCTACGATCGGAACGCGCCTCGTGCTTCGATCGACAATCGCGTGGCCTCGGAACAGTTCGGGCTCAGTCATGGCTGCAAGTGAACTGTCAGTGGAGCAAATTCATGTGTATTTATTGGAAAAAGGTGGAATTGTGCCAAATCGTGACGTTGTCAGGCATTTTAGGAGATATTTAACCGATCCTGCATCACAAGGTAAGCTTTTCTATCCACTCCCGGCCGTAGTTTTCGCGAAAACCGCTTTGTTTACATTGGCTACCTGTGGATCCTGTATGTTAGCTAGGTTAGAATATTTAAATTTCTCTCAGCGAATGCGAGTTTTTTGTGTGTATGACTCAGAGTTATGGAAAATTGCGGATTATATGCAATAAAAATTATGTAATGTATGCGGAGTAACCATTATGGAGCATATTTCATTTGACAATATTGTTAATTTATTTCACTTATTAATTTCTGACGAGTGCAAATTGATGCGATGATATCATTGGATTGCTAATAATATTGCATTGCGTAAATAAACATTTTTCATGTCATAACAGTGCGTTAGCTATATTTGTCTACTACTTCTGGTTTATTTTTAGTATATTAATTCTTGTTTTTAATCTCTGGTATAACACACGAAGTAAGGT
This sequence comes from Aphodius sticticus, assembly GCA_963966075.1. Taxonomy (NCBI): domain Eukaryota; kingdom Metazoa; phylum Arthropoda; class Insecta; order Coleoptera; family Scarabaeidae; genus Aphodius; species Aphodius sticticus. The sequence goes on from OZ014506.1 coordinate 15,970,039, forward strand.
AATTGTTTAATTATGGGCTCACTAATTAATACTAATTAATGATGTTTAAGTTCTTCAAGAACAGTTTTCTAGTAGGTAACTTTTCTATAATATTTCTACATTAAATGTTCAAAAATTTAATAGCAAAAAGGTTTCCCGCCAAAACTTTCTTATCTCTGTGTGCGTTAGGCAATACCCAATATTTGCATTTTTTGTGGATTTATGATAATTAATATTTGTCCCAAAAAAAATACATACTTATTTAGTATTTGTCATCGGTTCTTCGAATCAAAAAGCATTACATATTGATTTGTAAATATTTGCTAATGCAAAACAAACTATATCAAGGATTTTAAAGAATAATAACAAATAATTGGCATTTGCTGTTTAATTTTATATAGCAACAAAATAGTTACGAGAGTATATTAGTAAATAGGTACATCATAGTTCATGGTCATGGTTTGCCTAATACACCCACTTCACTCTGTTAAAGTGGTTGCCTATCCCTTAACGTAGTGAACTGATCCTATACTTATATAGGACATAGGTTATGGATTTTTTGTTCACCTTTCTAAAATTCAAACAAGGTGCAATAATTGCTGTAACTAATCTGGCCCCTCGATTTTTAATAATCTAAATGCAGTTAATTAGATATATTTATATGGAGTTTCAATAATTTTTATTTAAGAAACTACGATAAAAAGTAAATTAGGTTAATATTGATAACTAATTTGGGCTTGAAATTTGCATATCATGTCCGGTTTTTTGTGTTTTTTTTTAATGGAGACCTCGGCAATTTATTTAAAGAATCGCTGAACAATGCTCCCAGTCCCTTGTGATCAACCTTTCACAATTTCAGTTAGAAGCACCAATTAATGGTTTACTATGATACCATTTTAGATGGTATAAATTTGCAAAAACTACCAAAATCGCATTTTCTACATTTTAACCTCCGTTTTTATCTTTGAAAACAATACTTGGTGAAAGCTTTGAGTCTATCCAAAGCTTTGCATTCAATACTCATATTTACATTCCATGCACAAAATCTATGTCCCCCAGAGTGAAAAATGTTGCATGGTATTTTCGTCGAAATATCTGTATTGTATTGTAAGGCCGTAAAATGCTTAAGCTGTCTTTAACACAATTAAAAGATCTATCAACATCAGAAAGTCCAAACTGCGACAGTTGTGGGTCCAGAAAAATGCTTTTACGCCACAAGGGTGACAGTGTGGCTGAAGTTTGTCAAAAAAGAAAAAAATCTGAATGGCCTAACTTTGACTCACAATTTTTTGTGTGGTCTACCTTTAAAAGGTGCAGATCGAGTGGATTCAAGACTCCAAAATACATATACATAGTACATACCATAGTAGCTCAATGAGGATAAACTGAGAAAACAAAACGTATATCAACATGTTACTAAAATAAGGCTCAGGTTTTATTAAACAATATTAAATCGCAAATACATATTCCTTTTAATTCTAAACAGGACATCGAAAAGTTCCGATAGAATTGAAAATATAATTGACAGCTGTTGGTGTTCTACCATGTTGATCTTACGGCCATGGTGTACCACATATTTGGCAACTTATTAATCTCTTGGTCAAAAATATGGAGTCTGGTCATCATTGGAGTCATCTAAAGAACGGGTGTTAATTTACTTGAACCTCAGAATATTGTCTTTGTGAAATTTTGCTAAATTCTAATAGTATATAACTTTTGTGATCTTTTACCGATTTTGATGTTAATAATACACTTTTAATCATCAAAGTTGTCATATGCTTTTATAATTTTGAAAAAAAGGTGCGTATAAAGTTTACCAAGTTCATAAACAAGTTCATAAACATTATCAGACGCCATAAATGCATATAATAATAATAATAATAATAATAATCCACGCCTTAACATCCCCCAACAGCTTTCGCCACTACGGGGGCATCGGCAGGCCCGAATTATTATTATTATGGCCCGTGTCTGTGGCACGTCTTAAGTTGTTGGGCTTTCAGCATTCGCCAGGGAGTAAAGGAAAACCACAGAAAAACCTTTACTCTGAAAGCAGGTCGTGAGGTTCGAACTCACGACCCCCAGACTGATATGGTTGCAGAACTGAAACATATTTATTTTTCCTTTATAAACATGGCTCTACAAACTATAGAAATGTTTACCACCTACTGGTGCATTCCTACAACATACTTTTGTAAAATTATTTAGCAATCTATATAACTTTATATCTAGGATTATTTGCCTTCAGTTGTCCGGGGAAGCGTCATCGTAACCTCGCTTACAAACGGAAAAAGAAAGTAAAAATAATTGTTATTATTTATAAATATAATGGTGAAATAATTGTAGGGGCTGATTTTAAGTTAGTAGAATAGTTTATGACATTTGATAATAGGTAAAGTTGTAATATAAAGATGTTGCGTTACAAAATTTGTTTGTTGTAGTTCTACAACATGCGTTCAGTGCAGAATTTGTTTTTTGTATTTGACATATGATAAAAGATAAATTTATGATATAAAGATGTGTTACGAAATTTGTTTGCTGTAGTTCTACAACATTATGCGTTTAGTACAGAATTTTTTATTTGACGTTTGTAATAGGTAAAGTTGTCATATAATATTGCAGTATAAGGTTGGTTTGTTGTAGTTTCAAAACATTATGCGTTCAGTACACAATTTGTTTTTTTATAGTAGCTAAATGTGTAAATATCTGCTACGAAAGACAACAATAGTATTTTCTATAATTACATATAGTTTTACCTAACTTTTAAGGCTAAAATGTGGTACATAAGAAATCCTTACGTGAAAAACAAAGATAGTATTTGGCCATGATTTGAGTGAAATTAGTAATCGTAGTGATCATGAAGTCTTCTCTGACACGAATAGCTTATTAGACGAAATGAAAAGTTCCTTGGAAGTTTGCAGTTTTATTTAGTTGCTACAAACAAGTTTCGGCTTGCGCCATCATCAGTGTTAGTAAACTAAAAAGCAAAAGAAAACAATGAGAACCAATGTCACAAGTAAGAAATATTTAAGGAAGTTTTCATACTGGAATTTTGACTGTAAGTTTCCTTAAAGATTTTTACTTGTGACATTGGTTGTCTTTGTTTTCTTGTGTTTTTTGTTTAATTACACTGATGATGACTTAAGCCGTAACATGCTTGTAGCAATTAAATAAACCTTCAAAGCTTCAAGATGCTTTTCTTTTTATCTACTAATTTTTCATCATGGACTCACTTCAATTGATAACATACTTGATTCTGTATATTATCCCCCATCAGTTCAAGAACAAGCTAATGCAGAAGATGCAAATGCTGATAGTGAGGATAACTATGATCATGTAGTTTCTGCTAGTACCAACCAAAAGACCAAAGAAAATGTAAACGTAATAAAGCGAAGAGTAAAGAAAATGATTCAGAAGTAACTTTTCACAGAAATGGATAACTTAATATTGAATGGATAACTTTATAATTTGTCCACACCCCAGGAATGTTTAAAATATTTATTTTCTGGCACTTTTCAGATAAAATTGATATTGAATCAAATTTATATGTGTAACAAACTGGTGTTTCAAACGCATGGATATTACATCGGAATAGCCACTTCAAAGTCCTCTCTTGGTACAAAATGACATTCTTTGATATTCTTAGAGAAGTTGCAACACGCCTGTGTCGTGTCGATCGCCTGTGTCGATCAGTGTAAAAAGAGGACCCCTCTTTAATCAGCCTAGAAGAAATGATGATAAAGAAGAAAGGTTGACCATCTCAACATGCAACTCTAAAAGATGTACGGTTGGGTCAATTAGGACTAACTTTGTGGGCTAAACTGTGAAAAGAAAAATAATTGTTTTAAAATGTTTCATATAGAACAGTAGCTATTATCTATAATTATTAAACATAGCATAACGCGCATATGTTGTATATCTGCAACATTTATAGATTGGTACATTAAATTTCTTGAAAAAAGAAAATACACTTTTAATTCATTCGCTAGCTGTTAGCTACATAAAAATGCGTAAAATAATTTTTTTTCACTTAAATTTTAAACATTCAAGAAAACTATTCATTAAGGTTTAATTAAACACATGAAATAAACGAGTTTTTCTGTAGAAGATACACATTTTCAAGTAAAACTAAAAATATAATTTTGGTTCTTCCGGTGTAACAAGCTTTAAGAGCTTTTCCCGAAATTTCAAAGACGTGTGGTGTAATCTTAATAAATGTTCGTACACAGTGGCACAGTGACAATTGTGACATTCTAAAATCATTATGAATGTACTTACAATGTGCTGCAATAACCATCGACATCGGTGAAAGATTATTTTTGCCGGTGAGTGTAGTTTTGGCCAGCATTGGTAAGGAAAAGAAGAGCTTCAAGTCTACTCGTCATGGTCATTAAATTATCCGGATATTATCTGCCAAACAATTTAATTCTTGGAAATCGTCTGGTTACAAATCTGCGATTAATAACAATACCCTATTGCATTCCTCAACAACAATTAAAAGATTATCGTAACGATCGTAACGCTTGTTCATGTTTATAACTAAGCGCACTAACATTACCGGAAACAGTTTATAACAATGGCACATTCATTCTATACCTCTTAGACTTTACTTTCTGCATAGTTAAATACAACTTCCTACCATTTACTCCACAGATGACGCCAGAACGAAATTCAAACGTTACGTCAACACCTTGGCCACCACCAAGACAGAAGGCAACGAAAAATTCCTCATTCTCCGACCAAAATATGCCGCCAACATCGATGACGTGTCCCAATATTCCGTATCTCCATCTCCGCAGCTACTAGATCCCAGAAATGCAGTCGGAATACCCGTATCTCCGTCCATCTCCATTCCTGAGTTCAGTCCAGGTAATTCTCCAGCTCCAAGGCAGCCTCCACCGTATCGTCCTCCGCCTCCTGTGACACCTACCTCATCGCTGGACACTATTTCGATGTCCTCGTCCAGCGTTTCGATTAACGATCCGGATGGGCCGATTGTGCCGCCGAGAAGAAGGATTAGCTTGAAGCAATCGGAGAGCGATAGTGGAATTGAGGAGAAGGTGGCTAAGTTGAGGGAGGAGAGCAGTAATGGTGAGTCATCGGAGGGTGATAAGCTGTCGATTAGTGTGAAGGAGCGAACGCAGAAGTTCAATAGGATGGCTTCCGTTGAGGATGATCCCAGTCCGGCCAGGCAGCAGAAGGAGAAGAAGAAGAAGGAGCAGCAGGAGAAGGTAAGTGTTTTATCTATATTGTGTGGATTTTACGGATTTATGGATAGGCTGGGTGGTTATTTGATGACTTGATTATGCCAAACGGATGGTATTTGATAATAGTCGGTTTTATTATGACTTGAGATGTTTATTTTACCTTTAATGATCATTGTCGTCCTCTTTTGGACTGGGCCGGGCTGGTTTTGATAGAAATATCGGTTTTACATAAAGCTTACGGTTGTGCTGGAGTAAGGAAAATTATCAGTAGACAGTATATAAGAGGCCAAAGCGCGGAGACCGCGCTCCAAACGTTTGAAGATGTGTACTGAGTCAAATTCATTTCTGCTTAGATTCTACCAAAAAGAAGCCTACCCGGAATCATCATGAGTTCGTTTTTTTTGCTGGCCAGTGTAGTTATTTAGTTCGGAGATCAGAATATCAAATCTTCTGACATTTGTGTGGGTATTTCTGAAATAACTGCTAACCTTGAAGGAGCATATACAGAACCAGAGAGCATGTTCTGTCAAATTATGCATTGTCACTTTCAGCGTTTAAGATACTAAAACACAATCCAACCCCAAACCTCCCTTGACGATTTGTAAGTCGGTTGCGTGGTACATTTAGAAAGTTAGGTACTCACCATATCAGGCAATGGGATGCGGATTAAAAAAAAATATGACTTACCCTTATTACTTAAATGATGTCACATCCGGCCAGAAAAGCAGGCATTTGAAAAACTGACTCTAGGTACTACAGAAACTGTTTGCTACACATCATTACTAGGGTTACCACCCTTCAAAACTCGCCACGAGGACACTTTGAATTTTTCTTTATTGTTGATCAATAAGCGAAAAAAACATGGTGAAATTTTGAACATTTTTTAAAGACAAAAAGTTTTATCATGACCTAGTACTGTTTTTTAAATTTATTTTTTCTTTGAACGACCGTCTTGTACTCGCCACAATTAATATCAATATTCACTGTCATACCGTTGATTGTCAATGGATATAGATAGTCTGCCATGGGTTAGTTGGGACCTTTACATCCAGAGGGCAGGATTTTCTGCAAGATTCATTCACAAATTATAGCGTTTTCGATTTATACACATTTATGCAGTCATAAGTATATAATAAATATATAAGTCGAAAAGGCTATAATTTGTGAATGAATCTTGCTCAACAACCTGAACTCTGGATGTCAAGGCCACAACTATCCCATGGCTAACTTTTGCTTCAAACAAAAAAGTATCATCTAAGACAGTCCTGTCAAAAAATAGTAAAACAAATACGTGTAACACTAATAACTATAGCCAAACATCGAGACAACACATGTTGACATTTATGATTTTTAACTTTTACCTATTTTTAAGGTATCTTTAATCCAATTACACTATTACATATCTCATAAAAAAGTAGTTAGATACAATAAGTTGCGGGTTCCTACGAGTTTTGATTAAAAATGTAACAGAAAAGCGTCAGTTTCTTGTTAACATCGTCAAGAAACAAATATAAACTTATTTTTTTTATAAAATTGTTCATCCCATCTTTTCCCCATTTCCGTATATGTATTTTAAGTTAACGGTTGTAAAATTCGTTCTACGAGGACAATAGTGTCACGCCGAGACCGCGAGGACACATGCGTGATCTCTCGCAAAACGAGGACGTGTGACAACCTTAATCATTCCACACACATTAAGAATTTATCTCCATTATTAGTCTCCAACAAAAATTGTGTTGGCAAAGCATACTGCGATGATATGAATGTAACTATATACAGATATGTTGAAGGAGGAGTTGTTCGTTACCAGTTTCCGCATAACCACGGTAGCGTGTCGATGATTTTCTTACACGGAATAGGGCCGGACGATTATTACTTAGTAGTTTAAGTTAGACCGTACGTTTCAGAAACACCCTGTTTACACATAGGATTGATTTTCGTTGATTAAATATGTTTTTAAAATTATTAAAAGTCGTTGTTGCGTTGTATGTAAAAGTCTTGTGAAATAGTAGTGACGAGTGTGACTGACCACTACCGAATTTCTGTCCTGTTTTGTCACAGGCAATCTCGATAACTAACATCATGTCTGTATTTATTAGAATGGCAGTGAAAACTTAGCTAACCAATTTCTCTTTATTTTCAAGTTATAAGATTTTTTTTGATATTTTGATACTTGTCAATGTTTTGGTACTTGGTTATTTTTTCAATACCTTTGACAATTTTCCAACATAAAATAAAGAAATAGGTACCCTGGTAGTGTGCTTACTGCAAAATTTTACTGCACTTTATTTTATTTGCAATAGTTGGGCGTTTACCATTAGGTGCCTGGTCTAATGGAATTCCAACTTGTGTTGGGTTTGTTGCTTGATGTATTTATGGTTGTAGAATTTGGCGGGAATGTCCCAGCCTTATTGTTTCTCTTTACGTTGACAGACAAAATTTCCATTTTAAATAAGATTTTCCACATTTTGTTTGTTCTATTTGCTTTACCTTTAGCTAACATAAATATAAATATATCAGACGCATAACAGAAGCTAACTAAATATACAGGGTGATTCATTTCAATCATTTCGAGAGGCACAAACGATGTTGCCATTTTCGACTTCCGGAATCTCCCTCCTAATTAAATATCTTTAAAATGTGACGTGTTGAATTTGAACAGTTCTGGATTTAGAATATTCAAATACACGTATGAATTTACAATGTTCCGGAATATTATCAGGATTTCAAATGATACACAGAAAAAAATTTGTTAAAAGAAAGTGCATCAGAAATCAAAAACAGGGTCATTATAAATGGTTGTAGTTGAAATAGGCCATGCCCATGTTAATCGATTTTTGCCGCTATACACAAACAACTGTCAAACTTGAAATAGGTTATGCAACCAACCACTTTAACCTTTGCGTCTGGAATAGTGGTATATAATTCAAACAGAGCGGCAACCAGAAATCTTTACATTTGATATAATGGCCTACTTCGACTACAATCATTTATAATGACCCGTTATAGAATTTGAAGGCAAAATTCAAGAATAGAACTAACCATGGAACCAGTGCTAGGTTTAATGTATTTAATGAGATGTATCAGAGAATTCCAATAAATAATAATAATAATAATGTCAAGGAGTTGCCGTGCAAAATTTCGCCCTGGGAAATTCAATAAATTGCGGTTTTGGGAAGCGCGAATATTTTGAGGAGAGTTTTATCATAAAGCATCCTAAATTTACTGCTATCGTACTACTTTTCATCTTTACCTTCCTTTGTATATGTCTATTAAGAAATATCTGCATGTGTTTTTACTGACCTGTACGCAACGCTGTACAGGGTTTCTGCAGTTTTCCTTTGCTTTGAAACCTAATGTTGCGAAGCATAAAGGGCGTTGCTTTTCCAAATTGGGTTGAGCTGCAGTGATACCCGCAAAGGGAGTATTCTAGGCTTCAGCGAAGCTCGGTACTACCAATTTGCCCTGATGATCTTCATTACTTTTCAAAATTTATTAGTGTAATTTTTGTATTTATATGTTGTATCTAAATTATATTATCTAGGTTTAATGTATTTATTGAGATGTATCAGAGAGTTCCAATAAATAATAATAATAATAATAATAATAATAATAATAATAATACCCGCAAAGGGAGTACCCTAGGCTTCAGCGAAGCTCGGTACTACCAATTTGCCCTGATGATCTTCATTACTTCAAAATTTATTAGTGTAATTTTTGTATTTATATGTTGTATCTAAATTATATTATCTAGGTTTAATGTATTTAATGATGTATCAGAGAATTCCAATTATAATAATAATTTTATTCATCATATTCATATTATATTATATTCATATATATTATATTCATATTTTGTACAAAGAGGCGATAACTTAGTTTGCCCGATCAAAAATTGCATTTATATTGAGTCAAAATTTCAGCCAGGCCAACTATTAATTACCAACCATTAGTTTTAAATTCCAAATATTGTTTATCGGTTTATATTCCTGCGCATTGAATAACAAAAATACTGAAACACTTACCTAAGCCTCAATACAAACCCCATAAATTACCTGGCAATAGAATTCACCGTACAAAATTCAACATAGTCTCCATGCACGCACATAAATACCATTTCCGCTATTTCCTCTCAATTGGCGATATTTATCGAACGTCACGAATTCGTGCAATGGAAGAATCGCAATGAGACGACGACGACGTTCAACAAAACAACGAACAACAATTCAGACCTCTCCTCGCAACGCTTCAATAATTCATTAGCTATATCTAATAGGAAACGATACCAGTTCATGTGCCCACTATAACCCATAAATATACCATAAAGCATCCAAGCACCGGCTGATTGACAACCCGAGCGAACTTGTTGACACGATGTCCGACAACACCGAAGAAGAAGAAGAGAGAAGAACAAAATCTCTCTTCACTCCAGAAGAGTTGTGAAGACAATACTTACGTTGTGTGTACGTTGACTCTCGAATTGGCAAGTCATGTGACAGACAATAATTGATATCGTACGGGTATTGTAAATACGTGACGGCTCCGCGAGATGTGGCGCTCTCTGGCTCTGCTCTGCGGCACGTGGGTTCCCGTAAACTAATTTGTGATCGCAGCGGGGTTGTACAAATACGAATCCCCTATAAAAAACTAAATGAGTGAATGACTGGACGCATTCCAGCGTGCCGGGTCATTAGTCATTTCCGATACGTTATCGCGGTGACGAGGTGTACCTTGAGACGCTTATTACTCCTCTGTTGTGGCCAAGGGAGGTTACTGGACAGATGGCCCATCGGTTGAGGAGAGTCTGTGATAGCGATAATATAAAATGGGCAGACTGTGGGCGCTGATTGAAAACATCGTGTTTTGCTCGTTGTGGACTTGTTGCCCCGTGAGATTTAGCTTGTCGGGGAATTAAATGGTTGTTTGTTAATTGAGTGATAAACGGTTGTGCTCTAATAGTTTTATAATTAAGACTTATTTTGTTGGACGGTTGTTTAAAATTAGTGGAATAGCAGTGGGCCCAAGCGTTACCCTGTGGGACACCCTAGCCTACGATTTTACCTATGAAAGAAAGTTATGCAACAAAGTTATTAAAATTTTTTTTACTAAGTTGCGTTTTAATTCTTGTCAAATGAAACATTAGATAACAGTCTATACTGTTGTTTGTTAGGTTATTCCCAAAGTATCAAAGTGAGATGGAGATGGGTAAACATCTTGAAACTCATTTTCTGTAACATTCAAGAACCGATTGTTTACCTAACTTTCTGAAAAACGTGATGTTTATGAACTTCTATTAAGACATTACTTGCTCCACTTTTTCAAAAATCGGACATTTCTGATTATCGGCGTATCATTTGAAAATGTCCTCCAGCACGTCTATTCTTAATTATCAAATTACACTTATTTATATCAAATTTAATATCCGACATTCATTTGTTTTCGACTTATGACGCCATCAACACTTTTTTTTTAAATGCCAACCACCTGCACATCAGTTAGGTGAGCTACAACTAGCGTTGCCAGATTTAACTTTTACAGAAATAAACTTGATCACGGTTACATTGTTGCGCAGAAATACATATTAGTTACTATTTTTTATAATGACAACTGCATTTTTTTTATTACTACGCTTATATTAATTTCTCTTCTTTGTCTGTTTGTTTGTTACGTTCAAATCTTATAATCGATATTTCACAGTGTTTTGAAAATGTCCAACCAGTTAAAATTTAGCATGTGGACAGATTTCCGGTGACAATCAATAAAAAAAATGGAAAATTTGTCCAATTGACTGGGAATTTTGCATCTGGACAGATTTTCTGTGACAATGCATAAATTAATAAAAAAAATTGTTCAATCGAGTTGAAATTTGTATGTGGACAGATTTCCGGCAACAATGTATGAATCCATAAAAAAAAATGTGGAAGATTTTGCATGTGGACAGATTTCCGATGGCAATGCAAGGAATCAGTAGATTTTTTTTGGATTTTTTTTATAGAGCGTAGTTTTTAAAAAACATATTTTTTATATAAATTTGTTACTTCGCCGTTCCATATTTGTGGTGTTATGATTTTAGAAAGGCTTTTCAATGGGTAAAGTGAAAATAAATTAAAAAATAAAGTAAAAATAAGTAAAATTCGATGTGTCAATTCTCCCGCAGAAAAATACGGTTTTTCTATTTACAAGCAATTGTTTTCGTTTTCGTGACGTCATCGACACTTTTTTTTTAAATGCGAACCACATGCAGATCAGTTAGGTGAGCTCACCTAACTGCCTTGCAAGATTTAACTAACCTTAAGATTTAACAAAATCACATATTTACTAATAGTAAAAATAGATGAGATCATGAAAAAATATGAAATACTGATACATCAACTTGATCACGGTTTCATTGTTACGCAGAAATACATATTAGTTATTATTTTTCATAATGACAATGCAATTTTTTAATACTACGCTTATATTATTAATTATTAATTAATTATTAATTATTTCACTTGTTTGTTTGTTTGTTACGTTTAAATCTTATAATCGATATTTCACATACCTGAAAATATTCAACCTGTTAAAATTTTGCATATGGACAGATTTCCGGTGACAGTCTTCAATAAGGCAATGTAGAAAATTTGTCTAATCGAGTTAGAATTTTGCATGTGAGTAGATTTCCGGTGACAATGCATAAATCCATAAAAAAATTGTAGATAATTTTGCATGGGGACAGATTTCCGATGGCAATGCAATGAATCAGTAAAACGAATTGGATTTTTTTTGAGTTTTTTATAAAGCGTAGTTTTTACAAAATATATTTTTTATATAAATTTGTTATTACTTCGCCGTTCCATATTTGTGGTGTTATGATTTTAGAAAGGCTTTTCAATGGGTAAAGGTTTGTTGTTACCTTTTTTTTTCAAAATGATAAACTGTTGCTCAACTGTTACTTGCTAATTGATTTCTATGTTTATTTCCTAAAAAGCTACATACATAAATAATAAATATAAAAGTTAACAACTGCCACTAAAATGTTGAACAGCGTCATCACAATAATAAAATTTACGTTAGAGCAAACAGAAATAGGTTTGATTTCTATAGATCCAGATGGAGATCAGTTACTTCATTTATTGGGGATCCAAAGATTTATACTATAAATTATTATTATTGTTATAATTTTTTGTCTTCCATTCGATGAGTAATTTACCTATCAAATTATGGTACACAATTATGTAACACGTTTTGGAAACTGGTGGAGTAGTAATTGAAAAATACATTATACATTATAGATATTTGTTTATTTTGACACGTTGAACACGTCTTGGTAGAAAATTATATAGTAATTACTTATTAGTCAGTTTTGTATTAATTTATTTTATGTTACCTGTATGATTAAAGATTTTAAATGTAAAATAATATATTTTTTCTTGAAACTATACCCAACAATTATTAACGTATTAACTAACGTAGTAATACAATACATATTGCAATATTAGTCTGATCATACATGCTTAGAATATGTATTTTTAAATTTTTTTTAATTTTGTGAAAACTTGTTCAACGTGAAACAAAATATTATTGAAAATAATACAAAAGTTTTCGTATCAGTTTTATTACGCCCAGTGTATTATTCTATTAATCTTAGCAAATTGGAATGTGAGATTAACATTTTAAAATAAGTCAAAAATGCTTGAAAAGAGGTAACATATATAAACATGTAATATCGATTCGGGACATTGGAGACATCTGGAAAAACACGTTTCACGTTCTCGAAATGCTGGCATGTTGGACAAAAAGCGTGTTGTTTTGTAGCCGTAAAATAACTTCTATGCCGCATTTTGTTAGAATAGTTGCAGAAAACATACCAATGCCGTGTCAATGCTCCACAGAAAAATACTTTTTTCTACTTTCTACAAGAAATTTTTTCTCGGGTTAGTGCGAGATATTTTAATACGTTTTTGTTTCGATGAGAAAATAATCAGGCCAATTCTGTAACGCAGTTGTTACGCAGCAAGTTGCTATACCTTTTGATATATAGAATGGAAGACATAACAACTACCCCACAACCTTCCTGGTAAAAGCTCAATTTGACTGGATTAAATATAAATGTATGTACTTAAATTAATAGTTTCAGAACTGCTTCGTAAACGGTACAGCAATTAAGCAATGTTTAGGTGAAGAACCGGAAATTTTCTGTGATATTATTAAGTAATAAAGAACTATTCAATTTGTTGCACATTTTCTGGGACACTTTTTATATTCCAGAATAAACGGCTCAAAATGGTAAATATCGCTTAAGGTGGTGACCTAAGGGTGGTCGCCGAACCACAAACACACGTCATGAGTACTTCAATGCCGGTGAACAAACTCTAGAATTTTAAATAGTAACTACATCCTTCAAGGATTACTTTGAGACCCTTTTGAAACGTCCAGATTACAGGGTTACGTCGCAAAAATCACGCATTTTTGGGGTTTTGGCCCCGTTTAACTCAAAAATGTGACGTGATAGAAACCTCTTGTCCATGACAAATATACTACTTACTATGTTACCCTTCGAAATAAATGATAACGATTCATGTTAGAAAATCTTGTCACACAGTGTTATTCAAATACATAATTGAATCGGTCGGTTCGAAAACACTACAAGTCCAAAAAGTGAGTTCTGGGAAAATTAACAAAATTATTTTGTCAGTGCAATATCTTGAAAAGTATAGCAGTTATTTTATTTATATTTGATTAAAAGCAGAGCTATGATTAAAACAATCATCATGGACATGTACTGTCTTTGAACTCGACGGAAAAACAGCTTATATTTTTAACAATACTTGTTTATTTAAAGCATTTAAATAATGTTTGTATTGTGACGTAGGTACATATGATGTAGGATTTGCATTAAACTTATTTCCCGTAATATTTGAAGATTGATAATTAAAAATGTCATGTGAGATTTTTAAAATAAATTCAAAATGGCGGATTATACATGATTAGTCAAAATTACCGGAACACTTTAGTAATTCTTTAACCGTAAAGAATTTCAAAGAAAAATTCAAACAAAAGTTTTTGGTTTTAAACAAGCTATATATTTTCAATATACGAATGTTCATTTTATTCTGAAAATTTGGTAAACTTTTCTTTTTCTAATAGAACACCCTGTGTATTTAAAAAAGTTTAATTCTAAGCGTTTGTAAGAATAATTTTTTTTATAAAATGCATCATCTTTGAGTTATGAGCAATTAACCGATCATTAACGGACAAAAAAATAAAAAAAATCAAGAAAAAATAACTAAACTATCAAATAGCATAATAAATTAAATATTCAAGCTGGCAAATTACATAAATGTGTATGTATGTGGGAAAATATTCTTAATTTGAAGTCCAGGAATTTTGATTAATTGCTTATAATTAAAAAATGACAGTATTGTATTAAAAAAAATAATTTCTATAAAAGAATTAATCCTTGAATTAAAAAATATGTTACCAAATTTCCAGAATAAACAATAGTTTGTTTAAACACAATTTTTTTTCTCAGTTGGAGAATTGTTTAGGTTTTTGGTAATTTCGTCTATTTTTGATTAATTGATCATAACTCAAACATAAGGCATTTTATAAAAAAATCATACAAAAGATTCTTGAATTAATATTAGAATTAAAAAATGTAAAGTTATACAGGCTGTTCTATGTATTTGAAAAAGGGAAGGTTACGAGATATCCAGAATAAAATGAACGGCCTGTATAATAAAAATATATTTAAACGATAGATAGTTTAAAACAAAACAACTTTTACCTGAAAAATTTTTTGGAATTGTTTACAGTTGGAAAATTATTTAGGTGTTCCGGTAATTTTGACTAACCCTATACAAATATGGCGATATGATAGAGTATGATATAGTTTGATGATTTTATACATAATAGTATTAAATTTCCTCTTCTACGGTCCGGAAGTCACGTGGTAGTAAAATTCTAAATTTTCACCAGTTACATACTTGTGGACTTTTTCAATATTATTTATCTTTTAGATATTGATATTTGTATTGATTACTTCGGCGTACCTTAACAACGATTTGAATGCAAATTACGAAGTTGGCGAATGTTTACGACTGATATCAGTAGAAACTGAGTAGAAACGCGTTGCATGAGCGAGCAAAAAAGCACTGTTCTGGACTTGTTTATTTCGCCCAAGCATTCTCTTTAGGTCTATTCGATAAAATAAATCATAGTGAACATTTTGGGTATTTCAGTTCAAAATGGCCAATTTTGGACTTGTACTGTTTTCGAACTCGCCGATTCAATTTCAATCGCGAATTATACATCACTACTATAAATTTGCCGATATCCTCTGTCTCTGTCTAACATTTCCTTATCACGTTGTATGCGTTGCGAACCCGAGCGCTCGAAACCAGTTTTTCTATATTTTGGCGAGTCCATGCAAACGCATTTGTGAACCACGTTCTGATTTGAAATTATCGTGTATTTGCAAACGTCGCGTTTCTTCGTGGTTATGTTTCAAAATTTCCCGCGTTTGATGTGATAATTGTGGTGAACTTTATAGAGATTATTATTTAGACTGTTTTTGGTGTTCCCTGTGATAATATTGAAGGCCCTACGCTGAAGTATAAACCAGGAAATTAGGTAGGATTAATTTTTCTGCACGTTTTTCATTTCGGTGTTAATTTGTGATGTTATACTGTTTATAAACGAATAAAAATTCCTATAAAAAGCCCATATATATTTATATATATATATATACAGGTGGAAATTTGAACAAGCTGCCGTTGTGCCAAACAACCCCCACGAAGGGGTTGGTGGTACAACTAACCTATCCCATAAGTAAATCGAACATATTCCACCAGTTGTTGGGATTGTTTGGCACAACGGCAGCTTGTCAGGTGTGCAGGAAAATACTAAAAAATATTAAAAGGAAAAATACTACACATCGCACAGTGGTTGATATACTCAATCTAGACGCTCAAAACTATGTATTTTGATATCACATAATTATTTATTGTTCTGACTGGAATAAATGCCTTAACACCTATCAAACCACAATCCGAATAATGAAGGGCATTAAAGAACTATTACGAACTGAATATTATGAAGAAAACCACTATGTCAATGTATATCAAAGCAAGGCAGAACATGCAATAACTAATAAGCGTTTATGAATTATCAATATTTATTTTATGGTCAATCAATCTCGTAGATTATACAGCATGTTTGAGTTTGTGTCCAAAACATTAGGTATGTTTTGGACACAAACTCAAAAGTTTATCACTGTTTACACAACTGTTTATCATAATTTTGTAGCCAATAGTATATTTTATTAAGCACATAATGAATTAGCTGCCCGAATGTGCCCCATCTTTTTTAATTTATCTTTTAGTTTTGTGGAACGGGTTTGTCCGTTTGGATCTATTTGACTGTACTTGGCCGTACTTGGTCACGGTAACGTCGAAGAATTGTGGAAGCAATTTACGCAACAATTAAATTTGTGCAAAGGTCCGCAGATGATAGCTGCTCAGTTAAATCGCGTAAAATGAATTATTCTTATTGTTATTCTTATTCTTCTGAGACTTCGCCTCTTTGTACATTTCTGAATTGTGAGGTTAGGTTATTCGGGTATGTATAACCACAAGTGTCAATTGAATTAATACGACAACTGGTTAAATTCTAGTAGTTGTGGTCAAAAGTTTTAAAGGTTTTCTCGTTTATTGGATACTAATTTAATTCTTTAACAATGATCATTTAAGTTTACTTTGATAATCTTTCCACTGTTCATTTAATAAATTTTACAAACCAGTTTTAATAGTCGACGAATTGTAACAAAATTGTATCTGACTATAACATTATTTTTTTACTTGTATAGATATACATCCTAGGTAAATCCAACGGAAGTATCCCTAAGTTCCTTCTGGCAATTGTTAGGCAACCTCTAAAATAAAAATATAAATTAAATCTAAATACCTATCATACTTATTTAATAGTAAAAACAAAATCAATCACCTTTCATGTAAATCTTCTATTTCTTTTACCACTTGTTACCATTTACGATACATATACCATAAACCAAACAATTCTTTTTATTTTAAGGGTAAAGACTTGGCCTGAATGCCTTGCTATGTAGTTATGTCTTACAAAATATTATAATACATGTGTAATGATTAAAAATGAATTAATGATGAAATGAATTTGAGATGAATTTATTGTTTGATAATAATTAGTTCCATAATTATACATCAGACTGTACCTAATCAAAAAGCGTTCATTGCCATTTAAAGGCGGACTTCTTAACATGAATGCAATGATATTTGACAATATAAAATTAGAGATTACGTAATAAAATACATAACAAACAAAGAAATTATTGAGAATAAATATAAATTAAGTAAACCAATTAATCCTAACGAATGAAAATGAACAAAGTGGTCTCAAATTTTGAAGAGCAACATTCAACATAGGTTGAATGTTGAATGTTGTGGCTTTTCCTGAAAATAAAAGACCAAAACCACATTAGTTCTTGTACCTCTAATGCGTAATTACCAAGCATTACGCAATTTAACGCCGGACAAACGATGTATTATACAATAAATAATCACGAGATAATAAAGATAAAGCCAAACCGGGCCTGACCGATTAATTCGAGTTAGTAACACATTGAATTTGTGTTAACAATTTGAGCGGTATATCACCATTATTAGCCGGGCCGCTACCACGCATTTTATACAATGAACTGCACGTGTAATTCGGCCACCATTATTATAACGGTCCACATTAAATTTGCACGCAAAATAATTAAAAATCGAGCATCGCGGCGCGCACACCGGCACCATATTTTATTTTTATATACCGTGTACGGCAGAAAGTTGAACACATATGGGAAAATTTTGTATTACTAATTTTTCAGAAAATGTTATTCTTCATAAAAGCTTATGGATTGTCTTAAACGTAAAAGGCAAATATTAGGATGTATGTAACTGCTTGCATGCTTCAAAACTATGATAAACACTTAAGACCCAGTTCTACCTCTCCTAAAACGCGTTTGCAAATAAAAGCGTTATTTATTGTTCAAAGTTTATGAAATATTTTATGTAACTTCTTAGATAAATAACGAGTTGGGCTGGATGAAAACAAAATTTTTTAAAGATAAAAATCAATTTTTCTTCTACATCTTTGGTTTTTTTCAAATATAAAACATTTAGCCCAACTCATGATACAAAAATAGATTTTTTATTTAAGTACAATTTTAATCTAAACATTATAATTGCGATAACAAAGCGTAATTGCCAGAAATGTATGTAATTTGCCTATATTACGGGCCCGGTGTAGACAGCAGACGTTAGGAGTTTTAAACACCGCCTATAACTACGCCACGCCTACTGCTATTTTTAGATTAGACTGTTCACCAGTATGACCGTAGCGTATATTGAATCGGGAGAACAGAGTTCTCGCATTTCACATTTATACGCACGGTTTACAAATTTAACACACGATAAAAGTCATATACTGTATGATATTATACTTAGTGTAGTTATACCTGCTAGGTGTTAGGTAGATTTGTTTAATAATGGGTAGAAGTCGTGGCAAAATACCTAAACATCCGCGTCTGTGCTTTAGACGAATTAGTAAAAGACGACTACGTACCACCTAAGTTAAAATATATGCATAGATAATC
Source organism: Aphodius sticticus (assembly GCA_963966075.1). Classification (NCBI taxonomy): domain Eukaryota; kingdom Metazoa; phylum Arthropoda; class Insecta; order Coleoptera; family Scarabaeidae; genus Aphodius; species Aphodius sticticus. The sequence continues at coordinate 15,988,879 of OZ014506.1, forward strand.
TAAAAGAACAATATTGTAATTATTTAATTACAAATGAGACAAAGAGACCAGAAGAGGACTCAAATGAACATTTTATTTAAAATGTCGGTTTTATGGACAGGAAGAGACAATTAGCAGTGACGAACTTGGGTCGGCTCTAATGGATATTAGTTCAGCGACTGTATTGGGCAGTATTACAGCGGGAATTGGATATAGCCAATGCCAGAATTTGTTTTCATTCATGAATCTTGCATTCATGACGCCCAAAACGTTTATAAAATATAGCGAACTTGTAGGTGACAAAATATTTGGGATTTATATAAATGGTTTGGGGAACTTTGGACTATGTACTATGATTTTACTTTATCATACGTAGTATGTAAAGTATTGTAATCGTGCCAAACAAAATTCTTTGTATGTGTGTGTGCTTTTTTTGTGGCGACGATTCCGGAGAAACTACTAAGGTATCGGGACGAAACTTCATATTTAGAAGTTTCATAACCAAACTTAGAGCTGAAAAGCTATCTGTTGAAAAGGATCCAAAGAAACTGGAGGTTTTATAGCATTTTTGAAAGATTTTGCAAATAAGCCTCCATTTCTGGAAATTTGTCGAAATAGTTAAATAATAAATTAAAGTACAGGAAATTCTGAACAATTCATGACTATGGCATTTTTTGGTAAAATGAATAGTTTAGCTGCATGAGCAAATTCTATTTTATCGAGATCGCTGCATTAAAACTAGTTAGCCAGGATTTGTCAGATATTGTGATTCTAATGACAGTAGGTAGTGTCAAACGCTGATGTTTTGACAATACCTACTGTCAATATAATCAAAATATCCATCTAATTCCAGTTTTATTTTAATGCAGACATGGCCGATCTCGATCAAATAGAATCTCATGCAGCTAAACTATTAATTTTATATATGGTATTATAAAGTAATGTGCCTGAACGCATCAGATTATTTTTTTTTATTTTTGTCTTCGTGTGTCACTGCCGTGCGTTCGTTCGATATCCAGCATGTTTATAGATGTATTGGGTCCTCATTGCTCGATTTTAATTAATTCCTTTCTAAATTGAAGTCCATAATTCACCGATGAGTTATCATGAGTTAATACATTTTTGTCAATTTACTATACAGTATGTATGTCACCCTGTTAAAAAGATTAAATATTATAATAGCAAGCGCGCTCTCTCTAACTTAAATCAATATATTTTCTTTTACCGCCTGGCGGCCGCCAGCCAGCTGTATGCAGTCCGGGATGCATATGCGACCGTGATGAGTGAGAACACTAATACATTGTAACTTGAGCGAAAGCGAAAGCGCCGACGTGCGGCGACAAACTGGCTGAGTACTTCCCCTTCGAATGTACTCGCATCGACTATGCTCCTCCTTTGCCTGCTTCCTCTAAACCCCCCAACTTCCCCTTATCATAAAATTGTAAGCCTGGTTGACGTTGGTGGGGGCCAGGCAGACCACTCCCAGCAAAAGAAAACATCGCAACGAAATATTTCGTTTGGAAGTTGCGATGTTTTTAAAACGGAGCCTTAAGAGTAAGTACGTGCCTCTAATGTAAAAATTATGCAAAAAAGTTATTTGAAAAAAGTGTTTAGAAATATTAGAGAGCATTAATTATTATTAATGCAACTGCATGTTGCATGTTGCATGTTGACTAAAAATTACTTAACAAGTATATTTGTATTTTAGTATTTTAAAAAGATATGCCAAAATGTGAAAAGAGTTTGTAAGCAGTAATAGCAGTAACAGAAGTATGTTTTTATTAAAACAAAAATAATCCATAATTTTTTAAATAAAAATACAAAACAACTACTGAATGAACTAAAAAATTAAATACGAGACGCAAAACTTAATTATTATTAACAAGACAACGCAAGTCAATATTTTGTTCAACTTGACCATCTCCATTTTCTATGCATAATATTGCACTTCTTATGTGTTAGGAATTAGGTACTGCATGAAATTTTTGATGACGTTTTTCAAATGATGGACGTCTATATTGTCGTAGCGCGCATTTTCTTCTAAAGTGCCCTATACCCATTGTGATCAGGTCTGGCCATCTCCCAGGTCGCGAGTTCGTAGGGAATCATACTATACAATGGTTAGGAAAAACTTCATCCAACCAGCCTTTGACTAGTGCTGTATGCTGGAAAGCATACTGCCGCCAACGCTTATGTTTTGGGGTGATTGTTTAATCAATAATCCGATAACAAACATAAATATCTCAAAATACCTTTGAGCGTTTAATGTTTCGTGACAAAAATACGGGAATATGGTCATTGAAAATTCTACAACAAACATTTTTTCTTGCGCCCACCATCAGCAATTTTTGGCGAAGGAAGTGAGAGAAGCCATTTCGAGTTTGTCGGCGTCATGTATTAAAACAATTTTAACTCATTCTTGCGAAATCACCCTAGGCACGGGGACATCTTCAATAAACCGGGCACATTTTTGGTGTTTTTTATATTAAATTACCAATGTGTTATAACATATTATTTCAATTCAATTAAATAAACTTATTTACATCAAGATATATATTATTATTTTCAAACATAATATTATTTTACTCAAAAACCGCTGGTATTTAACTCACGATATTTAATATTTATATTCCCAAATGTAGGTTTGTTTTCGAATGATACTTCACACTTGTTTGGATTAGAATTAACGAATCAGCTTTGAAGTTTGCTTGAAATTGTTTGACAATCCGAGTTCAGCTGTTGTGTCAAGATTTAAGAATGGAATTTTGTGCTGTAAGGTTGGCTTGAAGTTGTTTGTTTGTTTTTGTTTATTTTTATATCGTTATATTTTCCCATTGTAATAATAATATAATATAATATTTAATCAGTAAAGAAGAGTAGCGTTTTTTCAAGGTTCTAAGATCTGAAAGCAATAAAATATTTGTTCACAATTTTAAAATAAATTAAGAGAAAAATAATACAAATATTTAGCGGTTGCTACCTGCTGCTGGTAAATCAAAATAATTAATAGTTAATTAATTAAAAAAGACATCTTAAAAGAATCTATAAACTAATGTCAAAATAACTGAATAATAACTGAAATATCTAAATCTGGTAGAAAGTGGATTGTCTTTAGTTGTTAGGAAACTAAGTGCCAAAAGTTTAAGTTCTTAGGAAATAAATAAGAAAATGCAAAAATGCTGCAATTTTTACAGAGTAGTTACAGTAGTTACAGTAAAAAATCGTCAGTTTCTTATATATAATACCTTCAGAAGCAAAAGAAACAAACATAAATTTAATTTAATTTTTGGTAAAATTGTTCACCGATAGTTTGCTCCATTTGCGTATATACAATTTAAAGTGAATGGTTATAAAAGTTTTCAAGACAGTACCTTCTACCTACGCAGACAATAGCGCTAAGCCGAGGAAGTGAGGACACATTCAGGATCACGAGGACAACCTTTGCGAAACGAGGACGGGTGGCAACTAGGGCTTCCAATCCCGGACAATATACTGATCTCGGGATTTCGGGATTAAAGGTTTTGTAATCCCGGGATTCATGAAAAAAAACAGCAAAATTGCCGAAATAAAACTCTTGGGATGCCAAAAGTTGCCAAATCCAGTCAGTAAGAATCACTTAAAATATAGTTGATTGGGCAATATATTTTACCCCGAAACTTGATGAACGTTTTCATATTTTACTTTATAAGTGAAAAACCAAAATTGTCGGTTTAAAAGGTAAAAAGTGTGCGTATTGACATTAATAATAAACAACATTTAAACTCTATTAGATAATAATTTGCTCTTGATCTTAAATTTGCAAAAAGTACATTTTTGTAAAATCTTTTAAGAATGGTCACTGGAAATGAAATTGTTTCATCGAATCAAATTTTCAATTTTTCATAATAATCCCATAAAGCATTTTGACGAATTTTAGTTTTCTTCTTTAAGATAAAATTGGGATAACTTTAGAATTTATACGTCATGGATATTTATTATGCATGGCTGTTTGCATTTTAAATAAAACCATTGTTGTATACAAAAAATAGTTATAATGACTTTAAGACCTATCACTAAACGCGTTTTCAAGTAAAGGCGTTATTTATTGTTCAAAATTGATGATTTTTAAAATTTTTGCTGAGGGTATAGTAGCAAAAAAGACTTAAGCAAGCTGAAAAGGTTCTTATTTGCCTTCATATTGAATTATATCTACTTATTGCAAAATCTGTTCTTCGTATTATAGCAACATGTTGGTTTAAGCCAACATTTTATGCTTGACACTTAATTTAATCACAAAGGGTGCTGTTATAGACTAAAGTTCATACTAAAGCAGTGTACAAGAATAGCAGCACAATTGATTTATTGTAGATCAGTGCCCCACATTTCGCCGAAAATCATTTAGATTTAACTTTTTCTGGATCCCGGGATTTAGATTTATAATCCCGGGATCCCGAAAATGATTATTATTTGCCGGGGTCCCGAGATTGGAAGCCCTAGTGGCAACCCCTTATTCACAATGTATTATTGTGGGTTGACTTAAGTCAAAGTGGCATTGATGGTGTCTTTCTAATATTTTGCGAATACATATTTCAAAATAAAAGTAATTTAATCTGAAGTTATTTTTATCTTTTTGACAACACCCGGTATATGCAACGTGGTGAGGTGACTGAAATTGCGTATTTGATGCCTTTTAATGTTTCGAAATAATTGCCTCAAAAAAAAATTTTTGCGTTGAAAATGAAGGTACTTTACTCTTATGTCATTTTCATCTTTTTGGCAACACCCGTCATATCCGGCGGCAAAGGTGATTATAATTTCGTATTTAATGACCTGTAATACATACTTTTAAATATTTTCTTCAAATAACATTTTTTCATAGCTTTAAACATAAAGGTACTTTATCCTTTCGTATTTTTTATAGTTTTGGTTACTTCCATTTTAATATTTGCATTTTAGGGTTATTAAGATCAATCCAGAAACTGATATAAAGAATAAAATTGTCAGAAAAATTGATATTGAGAATTGTTTCCCATATGTGTCCAACTTTCTGCTGGACACGGTATATCACACCGCACGCAGACTAATTTTTCTAGGGCACCCATTACAAACTTTTCCCATTAAAATATATTATACCAGGCTCGTCGCGTACCCAATTACGGTGATAGACCGCAGCTGTAAACATTCGCGCCGCTTAAACACTGTAAAATTTGTAATTCTGTACGCCCGTGTTTATACATCTAGTGTGCAGCGACGTGCGCGTGAAAAGTTTATGATTTAGTATTATTTAATTCAAGCATCATCCCTATGTCGGTCGTGTGTTCGCGGTGTTTTGCAACCGTTGGGGTAGCGCGAACTTTTACAACGCTTGTTTTTCGAGCGCCCGCCGGTAAGCGTTTGGTGTCGTTTCGACGAAATACAGGCCGGGGACGCCCCGGCGGGACGGCGTGCGGTTGGCACATTTCAATCGCATTGTTTTATTATAATGATGCGCCGACCCGTCCGAAGGTAATTGATGTCCGTCCACTTGAACCCCTGAGCCCTAATATGAAGCGGTTTTGTTTATTCGTTCGGTCGCGACCGTCGAAAGGTCGCGTTTTGTTTATTTCGTCGGCCAGGGACGTATTCAGCGTATTTGCAGCTTTTCAGTTTGATAATTTAATTACCAAAATTGAATCCCTAACTTATACGTACTCAGCAGCTAAGTTTCTATACAAATTTTAGCGCTAAATCCAAATCTTTCATCAAATGAAATGTTTGCTCGTTTCTTAACTATTTCACATTTTTGCGTTAAAATCTTTGATACATAAATTGAATAACTTGAAACTGAACATTTTATTTTAGCTTACGTGTTGACCAGTTTTTCTATGGTATTTAGCTGCTGAATGACACCAAAATTCAAACTGTCGATTCAATTGTTAATGTTGTAAAGCATGATAAACTTAGAAACTTGTTTGAATACAGTTTGACACACTTTTGATAAAGCCACCCCTGTTATTAATTTATTTTAAGATTTAGAGGATTGAATTTTGTACAGTAGTAGAGGTCTATGAGCTACATTATTTAGAGTACTTAAGTTGAATGTCAGGTGTAAACTCAGCCTACTGCGAATATAGCAAATTCTCGATATTTTACGAAGGGTTAGAGATATCGGAAATTGTTATTAGAAAAACTTGTTCAGAATTTAATTTTAATGATATGTATATCGGATTTCAATGCAAAAATTGCCTTTTGAAAATAAAAGCAGCGTACATTATTTATCCAGCCCATTTGAAATTCTGAATTATGTCTAGTTATTGAGAACATCAGTGCCAAAAATGTACACAACCTGTTTTTTTGGCAATTGTTTTTTTCAAAACTTAGATCTAATAAAACTTTATATCTCATAGAACACAACGGTCTACTTACAGGCAAAACCCTATTCAGACGCAAACCTCTTGTCGTCTACAAATCAATAAAAAAATAGTAAGAAAAGTATCTTCAGCCGTGCTGAAGTTAAAATACCCCCACCGTAAAATATAAAAAAAAGTGAAACGATTTTGGCCATTCACGAACGTGTCCTTACTTTTTATGAGATAAGCTTGTATACCAAATTTCAGATCAATTGCTTCAAAATTATGGCAATTATCGTGAACACAGACGGACAGCTGGACAGACAGACAATGCTGATCAAATACATATAGATATATGTCTATATCTGCCACGCCTCCTTAAGGGTGTTACAAATGTTGTGGCAAACTCAATATACCCTCACCACTGTATATGTGGGGGGTATAAAAATCAAGAAATCTTTTTAGCAGCAACATTTTTTATAAAATGATGTTTTTTTAACGAAACAATGTTTTTAAACATCGCAAAAAAACATGCGTTAAACATAAAAAACTGTTTTAAACATGTTTAAAAGTTTAAAACAAAATATTTGTTTTAAAACATGTTCAAAACAATGTTTGAAAACAAATGTTTTGAAACACAACAACCCTGCTTCTAAGGGATTAATAATTTATTATTAGCTTCACTGGTCGGTACAAAATTTTCGATTTCTTTTTCATGTAACTTTTTATTGAAGAATTTTGTGCAATTAGTAGTTAAAAGTAAAGAAAAAAGTTTCAATACTTCAAAAAAACGGATAAAAACTAAAAGAGATAAAAGGTTAATAAAATTGTCGCTTAAAATTACCAAAAAACAAATACCAAACGCGTCGTCAAGCCACGTAACCCAATATTGGCGACAGCCACGATGTATCGAGATGAATTGAATAGAAACGCTACGAATGTAGCGATTTATGAAATTTTCCGATTTTGATATCAGGATTATTGAGTTTACGATAAATGGCAGTGACTCATGGCTTAATATGGCATAATGGCATAAAATAGCGATGGTTTAAATCCGATGCTTCCGAGCCATCTCTAATTGAAACAATACTCCAAGCAGAAAACCTAAGTTTTAAATACATCTTCTTGAGTTGGCTTACCTGCAAGTCTGCTATATTACTGAATTTTCTTATTTTTCAAAACTCTCCTTGCCTTAGTCTCTCACAAATTTTCCAACAAATTCCACATTAGAATTTAGGAAAGCCTAACAAATACAAACAATTTAAAACTGCGAATTTTGCATTTCAGTTTGGTAAAATTTGATTCTGAACAAGTTTTTTTAATAACCTTTTTCGGTAGTTTTATTCCATGACGAAATGACTGGAAATGGCTATATTGCAAAGCTTGCAGTACACCCAGCCTACGTCAAGTACTGAAATGCAGCTCATGAATTTCTACTTCTGTAGCAAAATTCAAATGTCTATACATAAAAAGAAACTATGTAAATACAAAGGTCTGTCGCTTCCTCTTTTGTATATTATTGATATTTTCAAATTTTCATATAAAATACGTTTTTTGTAAAAAATGACCACTTAACGACGTCACTTAATAGAGGTAAAAGATTTAGCAAGTTGTTTTTACAATATCCTCTTACTGGATAGCTAAAATTTAAGAGTATTCAATTTTGGCAATTTTGGTACTAGAAAGAGGCAATTTTGTTTAACTCTCGTCATTAACGTTAAATAACAAATTTTTCAGATGGAATTGATTTGATTTCAAAGGGCCTATCCTATACACCACCAATTTTCCCCATATTGTTTTTAAAGTTGGTACCATCTTCCGGTTCTTTTGCAGCTTCTCACTTCAGTTCACTGTAGCTTCCAAACGGTTGTTTTCCGGGTAGGTATTTTGTTTAATTAAAAATGTGATCTACTGTTACCCCTCTGTATATCCTAGAAATGTATAATACTTATTTATTGATACCCTGTATATCGTATTATGTTTCTAAAAAAAGGGTTACAATCCCAATATAAAAGTAAATAACAAAGAAACGCTGGTAGTGCTTTAAGTGACCTTGTGGATAGCTGTACGTGAAGTTTTTGTAACACGTTCATTTTATTTCAGTCACCATAAATTTTTTATAGTGGCCTGCAATACGAGTTTATAGTTCCTATGTTTTTTAATTCGAAATATTGGTTTCGACAGTGAATTCACGTTTTTATATTTTACAAAATATCTCGTATGTCAAATAGTATAAGTCTATAAAAGCGTCAACTCGCTACTATTAATCCTTGTTCCTAGAAATCCGGACCGCACTTCAACGTCATTTAGATTTGTTAGAAGTTTTAATAGGTTTGATGCTGATACCGTACTTTCGAATACGTCCCTGTGTCCGCATAAACGTGTTTATGTATGTATGACTGTGTTGTTTCGGGACAGCGCGTCGCACTTTTGTCGGTCGTTCGTTCGGTTCGTTCGTTCGTTTATCCGGAGCGGCCGGAGCGGGGGTGGTTCGTTTCGGGTGGCGGGCGGCCGCGCTCATATCTCATACAGATGGCCCACTCCTATTTATTTATCGACGCGAATTTGTTTGTCGCGAATCGCTTTCGCGATCGGCGTACATGCATTCCTGTCGCCATTCGTTCCCGGTCGGATTTATTGGCTAATTATTAATCGTAGTGTGCGTTTGCTATTTAAAATTTACGACTTTATTTTGCGTAGTCCGCACCCAACACCACCGACACCGTCACCGCTCGTTCAACATGCTGGAAATTTACGACTTTCTACTCGAATATGTAATACACGAGGCTGGAAAGGGTCCCGAAATTTGATTATTGTCTGTAAATTTATTAAATTTAAAGTTACGATAAGTTGGCTGATACGTTAAGATAATTAAAATACCTTACATCATCAATGTTTAGTAGACATCTGAACTAAGTTAACTAAATTTGTTAATATTCACAAATTATAAAATGTTATAAATAAACATAAAAAATGAGCGACAGCGTGGAGTGGTAAAGCGCTTGCTTTACAACACAGATAGCTGGTGGTTCCGTAACCAGTATCGTGCTGTAATTTCAGTAACGTTTTCTAGAATTCAATGGTGACACGTGATAAAGGGCAGCACAAAACAGAACACAGGTCTGGTTGCGAGAAGGTATATTCTTGTGGTATCGTCATGTCACACCCGTCACATTACATAAACTGCGTTTTTCTATAGTTAATACATATATAGACAAACATTTTAGATTCTAACGGTACTGCATGCATGCTATCTCTTGGTTGAAAGAACTCGATAAAAACCCCAAGAAAAAGTGTTCTAGAAAGGGAAAAACATAGATAAACTATCGAAAAATAACTCAACAATGAAATGAAAAAAAAATGTTTTTACAAAAAGGTGTGCATATCGAACATGCAATACGCTAAAAATAGAACGATGCAAAGAAAAGAACTGTACCAGGCTTGGCTGCTATAAATCCATAAATACTGCGCAGAAAGCTGTAAAAAGAGTTTTAAAATCAGTACAACAAAGCAAAACGTTATTGTACCATATTCTCGGTAATCTCTAAAGTGTAAACGCAAGCGATTCAGAAATCAATAGAAATCACATATTATACGTGATTTTTAAAGATTTACCTACCATATGCCATATAGCAACACACAAGACATATATTGGTAGAAAATGTCACTATGCCGTAACACTGATTATGAACTGTCTGTAATTTGTTATCTTCCTTTTTAAGAGGCTACATACATCTACCATTTTTAAATCAATTATTATTTAATTTTTCTATAGTTATGCATATTCCGCATTTATCGTTATAATTTTATAACGATAAATGCGGCCGCTCTAAATGGGCTGATATGATCGCGGTTTGCTATGTGTCCTTCTTATAACCGATCCTATCGTAAGGAATCGTAAGATTGGTACAATAATTAATTTATTAATTCATTTACTAGAATATTATACGATTTTCCGATTTTTATTTCTGAAACCATTTTTGTTTGCAAGATACTGGAAAATGTCTCAATTTTTGTGGATTAACTTTTTTACGCAGTGCACTTTTCATAAACCATCAAAGAACGAAACTGGTTATACAGTGCAAGCTTTTAACTTTAAAATGTTAGGAATCGGTAATTTTACAACAGCCTATCTCGACAATATTATTTTATTGAATTTTTTTAAATCCCTTGATGTAGACGACGCAATCATGCCGACGATTTGTTTTGCAATGTTTTGCCAGCAGTTGCCACCAAAAAAATCATAACAATCCACTTATGTAAAATTGATTTATTAAAAAGTGTTTTTTTTGTTGTTCTTAAAGAGCCAATACTTAACATTACCTACCAGTAATGTTAATTACTGGTAGGCAATATTTCTAATGCTTAATTCGTCTTATGTTTAACAATTAATTCCCTAAAAGAATATTCCTAAAGTCATTTTTACGTAAGTTAGAGTAACATCTTAAGGGGCGATTTTTGAGTAAATAAACTTCCAAATGTTTGTTTGTGTTTGTGAAAAATGCTCGGGCACTTTTATTCGAATTCCTAATTATTGAAATAATTTCGAAATGAGCTATTTTGCAGTAAAATAGCAATATATTTTTTTCTATAGTAAAACAGCAAGTGTTATACCATTTTAAAAACTCGACCCAAACGGAAAATCTTTTAAATTAACTTGCCAGGTTATCCTGATATTTTTCGTTTAGACATGACGACTCAAATTTACCTAAAAAGAAAATATCTGATGTGGCCAGGCATATGACGTTATCATACTATATATATATTTATATAAAAATAAAAAATATATATATAAAATTAATAGTTTAACTGCATGAGATTCTATTTGATCTAGATCGGCTATGTCTGTATTAAAATAAAACTAGTAGAACTAGACAGATTTGTCGATTAAAGCTGCGTTCGGATATTGTACTCCGTTGACACCGGGTACACCGTCCAAATGACACTTGCGTGTTATTGGGTGTAAAAAGTGTAACGGTGTACAATATCCGAACGCAGCTTATATTGACAGTAGGTATTGTCAAACAATTAGCGTTTGATACTACTTACTGTCATTAGAATCAAAATATTTGACATTTCCTGGCTACTAGTTTTAATGCAGTACGACCGATCTCGATGAAATAGAATTTGCTCATGCAGCTAAACTATTGATTGTACCTAAAAGTTTCATTGTCATAAATTATTCAGAATTTTCTCTACTTTAATTTATTATTTAACTATTTCGACGAAATTCCAGAAAAGGTGGCTTATTTGCAAAATCTTTAAAAAATGCTAAGACTAAACCTCCAGTTCCTTTGGACCCTTTTCAACAGAAAGCTTTTTAGCACTAAGTTTGGTCATTAAACTTCTAAATATGAAGTTTCGTCTCGATAGCTTTAGTAGTTTCTCCGGAATCGTCGCCAAAAAAACGGGTACACACACATCCATCCACACACACACACAGGCATTTTTTTGTACCTTGGTCAAACATGGTCAGGGGACCCAACAAGACATATTTCCACTAAAATCTCAAAAAATGTTTTTGGCACGATTACAATAGTCTACATACTACGTATGATAAAGTTAAAAAAATATGAACTGTACAAAAATATGTTTGTTTGCAAATGTATAGCAGTATTAGATTTATTTTGAACTATGGTCAATAGCAGCGCTGTTTAGGGTTGTCACACGAAAAACTGATCTAAGGTGGCGAATTGTCAATATCTCGAAAACTACTAAGGTCATACTTAGATATTCTAGTCAATCATGAGTTGACCCTCCACGGCATGACGTTGTGGTTTGGGACACTCTGTATGACAAATATTTTTTAGCAAAAGAGACTTCCGTTGTTTTCAGGCAGATCTGTCAAATTTGTTGCCCTGTTAACGCCCGTCAAATGACAAGATGTATCGGCGCCGTTGTGTACTCCAAATAATCATGTGATCATCTTCTCATTTGTGGGACTATGAAAATTTCAACCGTTAATCGTGTTCGAGCGTTTTATTTCAATTTATGCCGTCAAGATTTTACCATAATTTGCAGTCGCAAATCAAAATATAGTTAGTTGGCAGCTATAGAACAACAATGTTTTCACTGATGTCATCCCGTAACTCAATTAATATGGTTTGGTTCAATTTTTAGTTGAATCTAACTAACTCAAACTAACAGGTTCTTTGCAACATATTATTGTCGTCCAAGTGCCACGCCCGTCACCACGAAATGAGCCTAACTACAAACCCAATTCTGCCCCTATGTAATACGTGTAAAAATAGTTTTTCCGGCCATTAAAGTTCTCCCGGAGAATATGTAAATTATTCAAAACAAACAAATTATATCCGAATGGAAGCATATGCGGTCCTAATTCGTTATTCAGAACCGCACGCCGACGAGCTGTAGCTAGCCGGGACCTCTCGATATTTCCCAAATTTGTATACAAAGAAGCGGGAGCCACCGGAGCGGGCATAATTAGCAATTGTTATATGCGCGCGCGGTCGCATTCAAAATTCGTAATGATTCGGCCACACTGGAGACGCGCACGTGGCGCCCGCCGCTCGCCGCTCACAACAATAGAAACTACGGCGGCAACAATGGGCCGTCCGTCCTCCCGGCCTCCGAGAACGTTTCCCCATCGAAGTATAGAAGAAGAGAGTGGGCCGCACACATACACCGCGAGCATAATGGGCACTTGAATTGACTATCAATTAGGTAATTTGTGTTGATACTTATATCGGCTGTTGTACGAGGCTTGGTTTCATTCATGACGGGCTATTCAAATAATAATGGTAGTTGTTGGAGGTGAAGTGGTGTAGCAATTATCATATGTACCATGTGTGATATTTGACTCGCTTCTGAGAAGGTAACGTATTACGGCTGAAGATAAAACACTGGGTATTCCGGATAAGGCCTAGCAGCGCAAGTCATGGGTACCATGCACTTGTAAAGTAACTAATGTAGAAACTAATCAAAAAAGAAAATTGTTTTATAGTACAGGGGATCAAAAGAATGTGATCAAACAACTTAATTATAGCGGCAATGGACAAATAAAAATATATTTTCCGGTTCAAAATAATCTTATGTTAGTTTGGTTGGTTCTTTTTGCCATCTCTCAGTAATAGAACAAATCGTGTACAAGTACCTACATCACGTGCAGCACATTCTGAAAACCATATGAGTCCTACAAAGATAGGAAATTTTGATTTATTCAAACATGATGGAAACTAATGTATTGACTGAAATCTCAAAAATTCATTTGTTGTTTGTTTCTTCGTAGAAAGAATATTTAGTTTAGTCAAACAATTTGTTTTCAATTAATACTTACAATTTGTATATGATAAGAAACGAGATTTATTTAGTTCATATTCAATAATTATTGTGTTGAGTGAAATACGTTTTTCTTTTTTTCAACTAACGAAGTTGTTGGTTGACTTACAATGCGATATTTTAAAGATGCTTCTTTGATTAAAGAAATTATTAATGGATTGAAGAAATTCATGTGGAGTTTTATTGACAAGAACTTTTCGGAGGGTACACTACAGCAGAGGTTCCCAAACTACGACCCGCGGGCCAGATCAAGCCCGTGGATGTTTTTAAAATACCATCCAAAATAGGTTTGAATTTTGAAAAAAAAATTGTTAAACCAGTTCATTGTTTAATACGAATAGATACTTACATTGTCTAAATTGTATTATACAACTTACTGTGGAAATGTTTTGCTAAAATAAGTGCTAAAATATATGAATATTTTGTTTAACCTCAAGCGAACTGGATGACCCACGCCGCGCCATAAGTACTCCCTTGTATTTATGACGCTGGCCAAATGAAATTTTGAAGTGCTAATATACAAAAAATTACATGTTTGGGATACTCTTGAGATTAGCATGACCTTGTTTTCAGAGATGATGTCAACATTGAAATTTTATATTGCACCTTATATTATTTGTGTGATATTTTTAATCAGGATTAAATTTAAACATATTCTAATAAATCACCTTTAATTTTAACGTCTTCTCAATTTGTAACATACAACTCAACTCAACGTTAATACAACCCAAAATACGTATGACGTCATAAAGTGATAAACATGCGTTTTAGTTATGAGTATTTATGTACGAGATACCTGCTTACTGTTGCTACGGTTATAATCTGTCTGCTAATGTTATTGCAATACCCAAAATCTTTCAAGAGATTGTACCATCTTTAACGAGGGATAATAACGGGGGCACAGAAGTCACTTTTTTGACATGAATAAGAAATGCGGAAAAAATTAATCGATAATAAGTTTGAACTTCAAATATTAAATAGTGGCTTTATTATAACTGAATCGCTTATTATTAAATAGGACTAACAACATAGGAAATTAGTATGAGTTAGTCCCTTTTAGTAATAAGCGATTATATTATAAGAAATCTGATGTAGCCAGGCACATGACTTTATCATACTATATATAAAATTTATAGTAAATGAGATTCTATTTGATCAAGATCGGTCGTATCTGCATTAAAATAAACCTAGTTAGCCAGGATTTGACAGATATTTAGATACAATAAAAAGTGGTCGGATTCCTTATTTTTGTTTTATTTTAGCAACCGCTACATGTTTCGTGTCCTACTGGGCAGTTCTTCAGGCGCTATAGGAAATGAGATATAAATTACACAATTGACAAACAAATCAAACTCCAAAAAGCACACAATTACAATCATGCAGCTAAACTATTAATTTTCCAAAAAAAATGTAGACCCAAATTATTCAGAATTTCTTCTACTTTAATTGTGCCGAAATTACAGAAATTGCGGCTAATTTGCAAAATCCTTGGAAATGGCTTAGAGTAAACATCCAGTTCCTTTGGACCCTTTTGAACAAAAGGCTTTTCTGCTCTAAGTTTGGTCATGAAACTTCTAAATATGAAGTTTCGTCCCGATACCTTTACACACAGAAAACTGATCGCTCGAACGAAGAGAGAATTACTTGAC
Organism: Aphodius sticticus; assembly: GCA_963966075.1. Taxonomy (NCBI): domain Eukaryota; kingdom Metazoa; phylum Arthropoda; class Insecta; order Coleoptera; family Scarabaeidae; genus Aphodius; species Aphodius sticticus. The sequence continues at coordinate 16,004,114 of OZ014506.1, forward strand.
TTCAACCAAGAAATTTTATTTCTTGGAATAATTACTAGATTTAAGAAAGTGGTTACTCTAGTGAAGTAAGTAAACAGTCTTCAATGAAGTGTATGTTTTTATTCCCGGTAAATATTTTTTGCTACTTAATGTAAGAACTTTAAAGATTTGGCACAAATACGTTTTCTATTGCTAATTAACAAGATAGGTATGTTATATTTACTTACTCGTTCTAAGCTGTTGCGTGCGTTACATCAAACTGCTCCGTGTTGAAACGTTTATTGTACACTATAAATCACAATACACATCCCCAATAAATCACAAGGCACATCCCCTACGGGTACTTTGTTCTTTTCGTACTAGGTTAGGTTCCGTGGCGCCAGCACGTGCCAGCACCACGCGCGGGCGCGCGAGCCTTGACAAAATCACGGTGCGCATATTTATTCCAGAGAAAGGGATTACTTGAAAGAAGTGAGAATCACTTCAGTTAAATAATTGGTGGGTTTTTATTCAGTAAACAATACTTACTTATATTAAATGTCTTATATTTTCTTGGATCAAGTAACTACGCACTTGGATGGATTTACTATTACTTCGTTGGAGAAATTAACATTTTTGGGACGAAAAATTCAATTACTTCTTTCAATACAATATTGGTTCTTATAAAGAAAGAAATGATTTGTTGACAGCATTTATCTGAGAAATTATTTTACTTATATTGAGTATGTGGCATTTCTTGTATATACCTAACTTTCTACATGCAAGTAAATATGCATTTGAATCTAGTAAATAAATTCAAGAAATTATGTTTTCTCGTTCCAAATAATCACTTTTCTATGCGTAGTAGTTTTTTTACCATCATACTGCGTATGATAAAGTAAAAAATTGTAATTTAGCAGATAATTTCAATTTTGAATGATGAACAACCAACCAATCAACTTTCTGAACCTGATGGGTGTAAAATATTTATCTTTTTTTGTACTAAATTGTATTAATAAAGTTACATTCTTAAAAAATGAGGAAAATGCGCATGGTTTGTTTCATGATATTTACAACAATTAATTTGTTTTTTATCTAAATTTCTTTTTTTGAATCTGGGTGAATTTTATTATAATTATGAATGAGAAATGTTTGATTTACAATACTTTAGAAATTAATTTAGATTAACTTTTGTTATTTGTTGCCAGATAATGGTATTGTAGGGTATAATATCTAGGGTACAACACAGTAATATTCATAATTCTGCACAAAAGATGACGTGAACAATTATTTTCTGCGTACCTATGTAAGCCAAAAACATTTTTTTAAAAATATTTGGTCAACGACTAAAATTTGGGTTGACCAAGGTCATTGTGCTTAGCATGCCAAACATTTATGGAGAGGCTTTTTTGGAGTACCGGCTCATACTAGAATGGTAGTACAATACCAATTGCTTTAACACAAACAAAAAAAGCGGATCTGAACAGAAAACCGACAGGATGTGCAACAAATAGCGCCCACAATAATTGCCGGGGTGACATTAGATCTGTAGTATTAATCTAGCTTAGTATAGCTAGACATCCAAGAATCTTTTTTTTTAAACCAAATAAGTTTTGGTTTAAACCTTTTGTCGTTGATTTTGATTGTTGCGGATTTTTTATTAGACTTTCTCAAAAAAAATGGTATGATAGCACGACCAGCGGCTTCACACCGAGTTGTGCCAAGGTGTTGCCATAATTGGACAAATGTGGTTCCACCAGAAGCACTTGTCATAATGTAATGTCGAATATACAGTGTGTTTAAATTTGTAGGGACAGTGTGGGTGCTAAAATAGGCTCATCTCAGTTTTCTCTTGATCAAATAGTTGTCTTATAAATCTTTAGAGTAGAATTTGTGGTCCATCCTTGTTTACTAGTGAAACATCAGCTAGAGTGAGTAAACCCGTGTCATATTTCGTTCTCCTCTTAGAGTTCGTCGAATAACATTATCGCGGTAGTTGAAATTTTCCGGTACGCGTTCCCGTGGAAGTAGCGATAAATCAGACGTGGAAGTGGCGCGAGACAGGCGACCTATTTGAAACCGTCACACTCGACACAATATCATAAAAGATTCAGGAGTCCCGTCGGCATCGAATTACAAATTAGTCAGTTTGTGCTTTTTGCCTCGTCGCCGTCGAGACTATAGCTAGCCCTCGCATACTACAGTACCCGCAACGTGCTGCCCGCGGAGTAGGGTTGCGTGCGTAATAAATAAGAAGATAACTCAAATTATGACTGTCATGACACGGGACGGCAATACGATACTTGTAAATCATACGCGTCGTGCTTTTTTTATTATTATTTCCACGACGACGCGCACACACACTGCAGGGTCGTACGTACGTACACACACTCCACTGCGAGAAACATATTTCAGCGTCGCTGATAGAATCTGTTGCCCGTATGCATATTAAAAAAAGCCCCCGGCCGGCGCGGCGCTACGTACGGATACGCGCTCGCGGTTCTTTAATTTGTATTTGTTTCGTGCCAGCGCGGTAGTGAGTTACGAACGACAACGCCGCGACGTACCGTACGTTCGTACGGCCGGCCGGAAAGCAAAAAAGGAAACCCACGGGGTTTTGTTCTGTCGCCGGATCTAATCTGGAAATATGGCGGAAATTCGTACATGTGTACGTGTCAATGGGACACGTCCGATCGCCGTGTTCGTTCGACAATACTATTTCTGAACTAATTAAATTTAAAATATTAATTCTTTCAATTCCTTTTCCTGCTTGTGTATGTATTTACAACGGAATTCTTTCTTAGATGCATATAAACAGCTTATGACGTTAGTCTATGCGCTATTCGGCGGTTTACCCAGGGAGTACCGGGGAAACTAACCAAGCGCAGCGCACGAAACAACCAAAAACATAAAGAAACTTACTTAGAGGCGTCTAATATTTACAAATTAACGCCTAATTTTGTCGTGGATGAAGGTGATGATGTCTTCAAATTATTTATTGATAATTGTATCAGCAACACTGAGAACAAAATCAACTTTACTGATGATACGATCAACCTCAAGGGATGCCAACGCCAGGGATGATCACTGCTGATGCAAAAGCTTTGGAAACTGTTAATCGGCAGCTTAAAGGCTTTCTTGAACGAAAGCCAAATATGTATACAGGGTGAGTTATATCGTACGAAGGAGATTGAAGGAGTAGCGAGAGAATACCTAAATAAGTATCTTATCTTAGTAAACTTTTGACCTAAACACAAAAACTAGCAAGTTACAGCTAGCTAATGTTGCATATATTATGATATATTCTGTGCAAACTATGCTAGTAAGCGATGTGTTAAATTAAAGATAGCTGATTGTTATTTAATACAATGTTCATTTTAAAAGTATGGAAAATTTATAAACATAAAGATGAAGGGAAAATGATTATTACGTAATTTCGTCAGTAATGTAGAATCAACTTTCGCTTCTTTAGTTGATAAAAGTTACAGCTATTTCATTATCTTTAAAATGATGAACAAATAGGAGGTAACTTGCTGAGAACCGCTGAGTTTGTCATAAAAATAAAATTGGAAATTTTATGACGGTTTGAATATGACACATTTTAAGTGACAGTACTTGTTACTGATAGTAGCTGGTAGTATTGTTAGATGGTCTAGGATAACATGACTAATTACTGTAATGAGGAATATTGTGACATGTTTATTGTTTATAGAATAATTCCTCCAAATTATCAAAAGTTTGGTGAAAGGTTTTTTCTACTCCTATTGATGAATGCATTCATTATCATGGCAATATATGATAAGGAATACTAACCATTCCCCACACACATGGCAAATATTTCATTCCTGGCTCCTCATACCTCGCGAGTCGTGAAAAATATTTCACTTCTCACGGCTCTAGAACCAATCACAGCTCTTGAGTTTTCATTTCCATCGTGTTTGGATACACTACAGCGACATTGTCAAGCCATTGACAACGTCGCTAAGTGACAAGCGCACCAAACAATTTTACTGTGTGAAAATCTTGCAAACCGTCAAAGTGACATACAGCTGTCCCTATATGCAATAAATTAATTTATAAAATTTCGTTGCATGGTCGTAGAAAAAGTATAGTATTCCATTCGCAAGTAATTGTAATTTCTCACTCGAACATTTTGCAGCACTCGCCTACGGCTCGTCCTGCAAACTTCGTTCTCGTGAGAAATTGCTTACATTGCTTGCTCATAGAATAATATACTATTTGTAGCAGGTGTTTCGATGGAAACGAAGAGAATAATGATTTCTGAAAATATCAGAGGTTCTCAAAAAGTACGACGTTAATTTATATTAATTTTATTTAGTCTGATGTAGCTTTCTTTTTATTGATCTTTGGTTCACAGGTTATTATGAAAATACTTTATATTTATCGCGTCTAACTCCCCTGTATATACAAAATGTACCACCTTTTTCCCCGATTTTTTTTTCAGATACGAAATGTCATGCTGAGTAAAAGGTTTCAGATGGATTTATTATCTTTTTTTAATTCCTTAAACCTTACTGCCTTTTTTACTATTAACAAAATCGTATTTTAAACTGCTAACTTCTTAAGGAATTACGAATTCCAATAGATTCATATGAATTTTTACTCACATTTACTTTCTAAAATAGAATCAGTAAAAGATTGTATATGAATTTATTTGTTTCTGAATTTGTTTATTCAATTTATTTTTGTTGTTTTAATTTGTTTACTTTATATTGTTATAATTGTATTTGTATTTTATTTCTTGTTTGACTTTGCTCAGTTATTACTCAAATGACGTTAACTTTTTAACGAACAGTTTTAACTAGATGGACATTTACTTTAAAACATGCTAGAAAAAATGTGGGACATGTTTAAATGTGTAAATCATGTTTTACTCGAATAGGTGTGGTTTGTTCCACACGTTGTTGTGGGAATCATTGTGAAAATGGCCTCAACTGTCATGCAAAAATTAAAACCTGGAGCAAATGCGAATACAATGGTCATTCTCAACAGAACCCAACCATTCCCAGGAAAAGACTTCGTGATAGCGAAGTAAGTAAGTAAAAAAGTCAATAAATGGGAGCCACAACAAGAAAATAAAGCGACTAAAATTACTGGTCCTCAGTTTCAGAAGATACAGTCCAGAAGAAGATGTTTTCGATAGCCTAAACAAGCAAATTGAGATATCGCTGCAAAAAAAAAATTCTTGATTTTGAAAAATTGTCAGGCTGGTTTGAGTGGTGTAAACAGCATATTTCATCAACTGAGAAATCCGGAAAGCATGTTTTATTTTGAGACTTTTTGTGATCATCTGAACATATTAGTGACATTTAGGAGATTTTTACATATATCTAAAAGACATCACATTGATTTTTATCTCAACAATGACTGCGAATGGTCAGTAGGCTTTAGTTCTTTCGTCAGCTGATTTGTGCGCATGAAGCTGAAACTCTTTCGTGACTATTAGAACAAGTAGAACAATCGGAAGAATACAAATGGCATATACCAAATGATGACAGTGCTGAAGGAGAACTTTGACATTCCCCATTGCTAGGGATGATGCCTAATCGATGTTCTCGGATTTTCAGTAGAACAAGGAATGAAGAATAATAGATGGCCTACTAAATGATTAAAGTTCAACTGCAAAACAAAGAAATGGCTCGGAATTTAAATCCGGCACTCCATTTCGACCACCCGATCTAAACCAGACACACTAAGCCAAGCTCAGGTTTGCGTCTGCTGATCATCTTTCCATAATGGTTGTGGTAAACAGGTGCAAACGACAAATTGGAATCATCCTCTCCAGCCTAGGTGTCAATCACCGTTAGGGCCTCGGATAAGCCTGCTCAATTTTTCATATCGTCTACGACAACCTCACTACTGTTCCTTCTACCAGACCTACCTCCTCGGTTGGCCGGAGAGTTGCGTAAGTTCCTAGGAGCGGGCCCCGTTGTGGGTCCGCGCGGTCAAGTGAGACCGTAAATCACCTGTCAGACGGACGGGCCGTTTGGCGCCGACGCATCTTCGAACATATAAATTCGAATTTTTACAGGACATAAAAATGTCGCAACGTGCGGCCGAACTATCCGCCGTGACAGTGGCGCAGGGTAAAAACTACAGGACGACGATTCTTGGCCGTACCGCCCGCGGTCCGCCCAGCGCTCCGCACCGCTGACAAAAAAAAATGACGACGTGGCCCAGAGAGGAACATTATTTTTCATTACGCGCGTCTTCGTACGTGTCACAACAATCGTCCATCGCGCACTGTCACCTCGCGGTGTCCACCGTCAAGATTCATTGATTAAATGTACGGGTTAACATGTTGAAAAAAGCAACTTCCGTCAAGTAGATTTTGAAGATATTAAGTTACTTATACAGCGAGGCCCAAGTATAGTGACGTGACCGCAGCGTATTAACGTAGCGTAAAAAAGATCAATGTACATAATCTCCACTCCGCGATTATAGTGCCGCTCCGTAAACCGTAAAGTTCGTTCTCGACCGCAACGAATTTCATCTCCTACGTGTTACGTCTTACGTTTTCCGGCGTATGCGGGCGTATGGCGCCATCTGTACGTGTACGGGCGAGTGAATAGCAGTTTCCAGTGATTTGTAGATTAACTGATAGCATTTTGATAGTTTGGGGCAACGAGAACACAAAACGAGAACGACTTCAGATTGAATTGTTGCTGCAACAGGCTCTTCGCCCATAATTTATGATATCTACCACAATCTACCACTGCTTAATACAATCAACAATAACACTGACATGTGAGGTTATGTGCCGTTGTGTATATACTTCTCCGATACATGGCGCTCAATTTGTTTGAGATCATTGCGGCACTATAAATACTAATTTCGTCGTCCGGAACGGCATGCGGTACGTACGGCACGTCACGGATTGCGTTTTTGCGGCACTATACTTGGTCCCTAGAAAGATGATTTCATGAGTTTATTGTGGTGTTGTTTGGAAACTCTTATGATTTATATGGGTTGAAAAGATGCTACTTAGGTGCCAATCGACTTGTCAGTTTTACTTTATAAGATCTGATCTGACAGGTCTGTCGGTACGTCAGTTGCGGCCTTAAATCTTAAAAAGTGTTGGTGGCATTTTTGTAATTAGAACAGTGCATTGCGTAGATCCATAACATATTATAGAGAGTAGAGGCAACGTTGGTTTTAGTAGTGGGTGTCATATTGGATTTTGATATTCTTTTTTGATTCAATGATGTTTGAGTGATGATGTCTAGCTGTTTTCTGTTTCAAATTGTTCTGAAATCAAAATTATACTTTTGACCCAAATTATGACACTTTACTTGCAATTGTTTATTTCTTTGCAATTGTTTGTATATTTCTATCCAATATATTATTAATTTAGAATAGTTATCAGACTCTTCGTGTTGCAAAACATCCCTGCTGTCCAGCAATAATACATGTCGACATATTTGTGAGTTTTTGCTTCTTAACTGATACACGTGTGGGAAGACCGTTGGTGTCACTGAATTCGGGGAAGTACTGGTAGTGCTGTGCCCATGAAATTCCGTTAAAAAAATATGACAGTTTAGCAATCATTGTTGCTCAATATGTACCGTGTAATGCAAATGGGCCAAAATAGTATTATTAGTGTTTATTTGATAATTTTGTACCAATTCATATCCATTTGGATAACGTAGCGCAATAAATAAGAAATTGACATTTTTTGTTGTCTTGATGATTCACGATTAATATGTTTTGGCATTCATCATGTCAAACTGATAAAATAAAATATCGCAAAAGATTTGAAATGAGATTTCAATATTTTGTCTATTAACACTCCAAACTTTATGCACCTGGCTAAATAAAAACTATAAGAAAATTACCTTCAGCCGGGCCGTTAAAAAACCCCCCACCGTAAAATATTTGTGGTGTGGAATTTGAAAATAAGAGAGTTAACCGATTTTGCCCGTTTGCGAACTTGAACTTCAGATAAGCTTGCGTACCAATTTTCAGATCAATTGCTTTAAAATTACGTCAGTTATCGTGCGAATTTGAAAAAAAAGCAATGGAGTTAACCGATTTTACAGATTCATGCACTTGTCCTTATTGTTTAAGATATAAATAAGCTTTTATACCAAATTTCAGATCAATTACTTAAATTGATTTAGTTTTCAATGCTGATCAAACATATATATATATAAAAGTCTGTACCTGCCACGCTTCTTTAAGGGTTTTACAAATGTGACAAAGTGAATATAATACCCTACCACAGTAAAGGTGGGGGGGTATAAAAAGCCGTCGTGACGTGGGTCATGTGCTGTTTAATGCCAACTTAGTTGCAGACAGGTCCTCAATTGTGGGTTTGATTCTAAGATTTAATTTTTACCATACTTGGTCCGGTTTTGATCTAGGACGCCTGTTATATGAGTTTCACCTCAAGGCTATATCATTTGGACATTTATTGAAATTAGAGCTCTGACTTTTAGTTTTTATGGAAGCAGCAGCGATATGATGCGTCAGACACCTATCCTCGTCGAGAGTTTGCTTGATCTGAGCCATCTTGTCCAACATTTTTCTTTAAAAACTTCTGTTTGACATTAAATTTTACACATTTATATGATTTCTTTATAAGTTCTTCTTTGTTGTAGCGTGTAAATACCTCTTCAAAGTCAGGTCACCTCATCTTTGATCCTATTAGCGTTTGCAGGATGCTAATTCATGATTTTTTTCAAGCTTCTTTTAATGTTTCTCTTCATGTAAACTACAGCCTGGTTTATTTTTTTTTGTTCCTCCTTTCTTCTCATAGGAATCAGACGCAATACGATATTCCGCGTCATACCTTCGTTCAAATCTGCATTTTCCATCAGAATTTTACCGTTCTTCTCCGCGATACCCAGGGTCTTCTTTGTCAATTCCAATTTTTAGGTCCAATTTCCTTCCAGGATAACATGATCATCATTATTTTTGCCTTCTCCACTAGCTCTGGAGTAGTTTAAACTTGCTTCAAATAGTCATTTCTGTGATGGGGAATATTTCCTTCACCTGTCTATTGATTTACTTACTTGGAATCTTAATTCGATTCCTACTTGAGATCATCATAGATGTCTTCTTCTATCTCTCTCTATCTTTCTCAATAGCTGTAAACTGGGTTATCAAAAATAACGTTAACTCACATCTCTATCTGTATAATCAGATTCCATATTAAAAAAAAAAAACAAAGAACGTCGGAATAACGGATTAAATAGCTTTCGAACAGTTTTTGAATAGCTTATTGATTCCATATGTATATGATCTAATGACTACTTCTCTGATGGCGACTACGTATTATAAACGTTCGCCAAAACTAAAAAAACGTTTTACCACCCTTCGGGTTGTTAATTTATTACAGTTCATACCTGTTATTTTCCAACCACATTGCTATCCGCCGTTTCCTCACCGGTCGACGACTACGCCGACGGCCCATACTTCTTGTGTCGTGTGTGTATAAACATCTGAAATTTTAATTTCTCGCCCGATCCGGCGCGATACCGCCCTATATTTTTCAACACGTCCAGCATGCAAATTAATAAACCGGCCGGGTAATTTGTAATTTCCTAGGATGTCGAGCGTGATACGGTCCCATGCCGACGCCGCCGCCGACGACGTCGTATTTCGTCGGCTAACCGGCTCGATCGCGTCGCGACGCTCTCCCATTATTATCGTTATTAATTCCATGCGATCGCGCGTTCTCGGCGGCGTGGGCTTATTGAAAATCCCGCCCCCAGGTTGCATACAAATGGCGGAAGTCCGGGTGAAAATTCACTCGTGGGCGACTGACGTCACGGCTAAGTACGAAAGCCGAACACCTGTACTGGATTTTGATGAGTGGGCATGCTGATATTATCTCAAATCACACCTCTACATGTTTTTTTCCGAAATTTGGTGATACTTATGTTAATGTTAAAGGAAGGTAAATTCTCCAAATGCCAGGTTTTTCTGGCTATTCGTTTATAATATCATTAAACAAGTCAAAAATTAAAACTGAATTAATGAGTTCTAAGGCAGTATAAGTCCGAAATCAGCCGTTTTTATCTCAGTGAATGTAAAAAAGCCACTACAGAAAGCCAAAAAACAAATCTTGTTTTTCGAAAAAATTATTGGTATTGAAATTATAGTTCGTGATATTTTTCCATTTTCCGTTCGTTATAAACTCACAACGAAACCGCTTTCGGCGTTGTTATGAAAACACTAGACCACTAGCTTTTAGTAACTTTTAGTTTTTCAAGATTGGTCATACATTACATTACAAGTCATACAACTACAATTTGAGATAGTTGAGATTGTTACTTAGCTCTTGTTTGGGGAAACAGATCTAGATCGGGATGGGGATGTAAATAAAAGACACGTTGTTTACATTGTTATATTGTTGATGGGGTCGAGTTCTCGACGAACAGCTGACTGGACCCTCTACAACAAGAAACATATTATAGTGTCCTTCCCATTATCATACTGAGTAGAAAGTTTAATTCACAGAAAAATGTGCAATTTTCTGTATCATGTAGCCAGCCACGTGTTTTAAAGAAAAACAGCTGAATATTAGTTTATGTAAAAAATATATTTTTTTTAAAACTACCCTTTCAAAATTTTAAAAACCAATTTTTTTATTGACTTGTCACTGGAAAAACATAACAAATAAAGACAAATGAAGTTAAGATAAACGTAGTAAAAATTACTTCTACTGTGAAATACTGTAAGTACTTTTCCTGTGAAATTGCAAAAATTTCCTGTACAATTTACTGTGATAATACTGCAGTTTTACAATAATGGAAATATTGTAAAAAAAAACGGCAGCGACATAGCTAGTACAAAATAAACAGCGCAGTAGAAGAAAAATTTACTGCAAATTCTTTTTTATAATTTTTTTTTTGCTATAATGTCTTTCATTCATTTTGTTATACATTCTTCTCTGTGTATAAACTTGTATGTTTTTCAATTGTTTCAAAAGTTACTGCAATTTGCAATATTAACAAAGAGGGAAAAGGTACATATCAAGCATACTCAAATGTGCTGCAAACAAATTGTTTCTCTTGGTTGATGAAATTATCCACCTTTTCCATATTCGTGCAGTTGTATGCAATTAAAATAAGTTAAACTTGCAGAAGCAGTCTTTATTTAAAAAAAAAAAGATTGTTTATGAGACTATCGATTTTAGTGCTTCAAGCACCGTCATCAGGTCTCGCTACAAAACAAAACAAAATAAGTACACCGATAACCCTATGGTAGACTAAAAGGGTAATTTCACAAACACACATACTCACAGTCAATTAACAGTTAGATAATGTGATAATCATCGATATTTCCCCGAGGAGACCATGGAATAAATCCATATAATACAGTCTATCTGTCTGTCTATCTCTATCTACAGCTCACCTTAGAAACTTACATTAATTCCAGGAGACAGCTTCAACGTAATATTTCGAAAAGTATACAAAGCAATGACAACAAAGCACGCTACTACCAGGCATCGTCCATTTTCTTATAAGATATAAACAGTAACAACAATGAACATAGCTCCATTTCGGTCGCAGCATTATGTGATGTCAGGCGCGGATATACACATTTTGATATTTGAAAAATCGAAACCAACGAACAAAACGAATCAGACTATAAAACTAATAGACGTGATAAAATTGTATTTAATACATCTTGATCATGAACAGGTGGCCACACGGGAACTCTGTGATGTTATTGAGAAGAGTATTATTATCCTTGTCGCTCTCCTTTCATTTGTAAATATGGTACATCTCTGTGTAATCCATTAGCGCTGATTTCGGTAGTCTTTTGACAAGTTGCATGTTTGTGATGTTAAATCTGTGTCCTTCATTAATCATATGCTGGTATACCGCGGATGAGCTTCTGGTAGTGTGGTCACTGAATCTGATTCGGAGATTCCTTCCCGATTGTCCAATATAACTTTTTTTCGCAGTTTGAACATTTTAGCTCATAAGTTCCGCTACATTCTAGTGGTGGTAAGGGGTCTTTGTTAATAATTAACATTTTCTCTATGCTCTTTCTGGTTGGGTGTGCTACTGTTATACCATCCTTCAACAACGTTTTGTTGACTGCCCTGTGGAGTGTTGGGTGGAATGTCAGCTTTCTGTATATTGGCTTGGTTGTGATATGGGGGTATATCTGTCGTAAAGTGATGTTTTGTTTTGCTCAGCACTTCTGACGAAGTCGGGTTGGCCAACATGACTTCAATTATACAATGTAACTATTAGTTGTCATTAAAACCCACTTCGCAACAAACCCATTTATTTTTTAGGGATAAACCGAATACCAGAGCAGCACATTTTCGTGAGGAATAAAATTACCTTAATGCACAGTTTAGGAAGAAACAGCGGCCACGGCACTTCCTTACATATTTTCACCGCTAACGAATCACGGAAGACAAATTTGCATCGCGAAATTGAATTTGCATGTTGAACACGTCGATATCCCGGACCGCGTCCGTCATTACCCGCGAGAATTTTCAACACGTACTCCACCCGGACGCCCAACCACACGCTACAACGATGCTCAACTTTATGTTCGGTCACTTGATAAATTTTCCTTCCACCTTTCGTACAAGCAGTGTATTTTTTCAATGTATGTGTAGACAAAGGGTTAAAATAAAACCGAATGGCGATACCCGTATAAAGATGTCTCAATAAGAACGCAAGATTTGAATTATTCGCGCTATTTTGGCTCTTATGATTCGATAGCCGAACAAGTGAGAACAAGAGAGTAGCGTAAAAAGATCAACGTACATCATTTCCACTCCGCGATTATAGTGAGTCTCCGTAAACCGTAAAGTTTGTTCTCGACCGCAACGAATTTCATCTCCTGCGTGTTATGTCTTACGTTTTCCGGCGCATGCGCGCGTAGGGCGCCATCTGTACGTGTACCGGCGAGTGAATAGCAGTTTCCAGTAAGTTATAGGTTAACTGATAGCATTTTGATAGTTTGTGGCAACGAGAACACTGAACGAGAACGACTTCAGAATGAATTGTTGCTGCAACAAGCCCTTCGTCCATAATTTATTATATCTACGACGATCTACCACTGCCTAATACAATCAACAATAACACTGACATGTGAGGTTATGTGCCGTTGTGTATATACTTCTCTGGTCTCTGGTCCTTTAGTAAACATGGAACGTTGCACGAGACAACAACGTGTCCTTACTTTTAAATATTACTATTAAAATGATGAAACTTTGGTTGCTACAAATCGTAAATAGCGTCCAATTTTTGGTAGAAATAATGTTCCAAATTAATTCACTGTGAAAAGAATAGTCGCAAAATTTTGAATTATCGGCTCAGTAAAATGTTTGTTCACTGATTACCATTGCTAGATTTTGTGGACAAATCATATTTCGGTACCTACTTTGCTAAAGAAAGCATGTTTAATTTAAAAGTCAAACCTTGCGCTCTTATTGAGACACCCTTTAGTTGTCTGGGAGTGCATCGGAGGAAGAAGAAGTTGGTATATAAAAATACAAATAAATAATAATTATAAATCAAACGGATGAGTATGATATATGCGGACGTGTGATTGCGCGAGCAAAAAGTCGCGGCCATAAAGCATGGGAGACGTCAAAACAAGCAGTTAATGAAGAATATACGGCCAAGTTTTTATATCACCTCGAAATTTATAGTGGGCGCGAGCGAGCAAGCAGCGGCTTTAGCAAATACGCTTAAGCGTTTAGGGGTTTCTCATCCTGCCTCGTGGCTCTATTAATATGCGCCCGCGTATGAGGCACTGCGGGACTAACATGCCTCGGCGTTTAATTCATTGCTCCGTGTACGTGGAATGCATCCTTGGAATAATTCGATCAAAGGGAGAGCATACCACCAGGTTAATCTCCGTGATGATTTAGGGGTGCCGTATTAAGAAGTCGCGCAGATTATTCGAATACTTTTGGAGTAAGGAACATTATATTTTGGTTAGGCAGTTAAACAATGTATTTTTGGTAGGCATATGATCCGCGGGACGGATATTTTTATTGGCTTTATTAGATCTTTATTCATGTTGTTTTAGTTTAATGAAATCATACTAGATCATTTATTTGAACGTGTTTTACAAAAATTTATTGCAACAGAAAAACAAAAATATGAAAATTATGAAAACTCGATCAGATTTGATCATGAATTAGATCATACATAAAATTTTTAGTAATTCAAATAACTGTCAGTAAACTGAATTCTTCATTATATCAATATTGAGTTAGAGTTCAAGTCATCGTCAGACGGTAATTATTAGTGTTTATGAATTACAGTAATTGACATTTTTCAATCATCTCGCAAAATGTCTTAGGTTCCAACTACCAATTGGTTTTGTTTTAAAAATTGAAACAAATTCATAATTTGAGTTCTTTTATCTTATTATGGCAAACGGACTTTCAGAAATGTAACCACTTTCACATGGTATGAGCCGATATGTCAACGTATCTGGGTCCAACACTAAAAATTCAACATCCCAACATTAAAATTATTCACTTTTCCAATTAACTTTTCTCCTTTTCTTTAGCAAAGATATGATTCCCATTTAACCAAAATTTTGATGACGTAATAAGTCATTTTATATTAAATAGTTAAATGAAATTTTGGATGGGCGCCAATAATTCTAATTGGTCTCTTTTATATTTTTTTACTAAACGCTATTTTCTTCTTTCTAAATTATTATGATCTTTTCAGATTTATAGTTCTTTTTTTCTATTTCTTTTCTATTCTACATTACATTTTTACAAGTCCAAATTTCAGTTGATCTTTTCTGTAATAGAATTGAATCGGTGAGTGGAAGAACAGAATAAGTCCAAAATTTGATATTTAAAACTAAGTTCAAACTAAGAACAGATGACGTCGTAGACATTTTTTTAAATGACATTTTTAAATGACATTTATTAATGAATTTGACAGATCTTTTAATTGTCTTAATGGCAGCATAATATTTTTTTGGCCTTACATCAGAAAATTTTCGAGAAAAAGACAATTGAACGTTATGAAATAAAAGTGACAAAATCTCCGGAACAGCTCGCCCGAATTTAACGAAATTTTGGAATTAAGTATTTTGCAACCATGTGAAGTCACCGGCGTTATTATCGTCGATGCAACGTTTACAGTTTCTGAGATATAAACTTAAACTTTTGAATTTTAAATTAAACATCCTGTATATTTTGACATTTTCTGTTACAGCCTTCCATTGCCTATTCAATGTTACTACGCTTGTTACAGTAGTATATCAAAAATATCTAGAAATTAACAAAAACCTTTAGGTATTACTTAGGTCTAAAAATTAACAAAGAAAAAATTGATGAAAAACTGAAAAATTGACATAAATAACAACAACAAAAAAATAAACCGATCAAATTTTAAATGTGTTCTTGTCAATGGTTGAGAATCCTCATAAACCAACTAGAGTAGTTGCAGTAGAAAATGTAATAATGTTTTGTTATCAATTTTTTCTTTTTTAATTTTTAGACCTAAGTAATAAAAGTTTTTGTTAATTTCTAGATATTTTCGATATAATAAAGAAGACGGTAACAGAAAATGTACAGGGTGTTCTATTTAAAATTCAAAAGTTTGAGGTTATATCTCAGAAACTGTAAACGTTGCATCACCGATAGTAACGCCAGTGACTTCACATGGTTGCAAAATACTTAATTCCAAAAATTCGTTAAATTTGGTCAAGCCGTTCCGGAGATTTTGTCACTTTTATTTTCTAACCTTCAATTGTTTCTTTCTCGAAAAATTTTATATATATATAAGGCTATAAAAATATTATGCTACCACTAAGCAATTGAAAGGTCATTCAAATTCATAAAAAAGTGATAGGGTTGTAAAAAAAATTCTGATGACGCCATCTGTTAAAAACAATTGAAGGTAAAAAGATTAATTTGATATCATAAGGTGTATTTTGATAATTATAAATAGACGTGTTCGAGGATTTTTTAAAATAGCAAACCGGTTTTGAAATTTTGTCATGTTTCCATACTTTACGCGCTCACTGTATAGATGGTTACACCACTCATACTTTCAAACTATCAAAAGAAACTGAAAATCATCCCACACTTCCAACAAAAGCAGCATACAAAAACCCAATGCCTATTAACTACCTAAAAATTGCTAACTTATGAAAAGTGATCCACTATTTAGAAGGAGATCTTGAATTTTACTATCATATATATTACTTCTTGGGAAACATCAAATCATGATGAAGACTAATGACAAGTTTAATTATGTTGTTTGTTTTTGTTAGTTTTAATTTTGTTTCTAATATTAAACTTGTTGTTCTTTTCGTCTTTATGCATTTTTATTTACCAATTGTGCTAATAGCATAAATTTTTTTCAACAAATAAGAGATTATTATCGGTAAGCATGTCGTTGACTGGCAGAACAGAACAAGTACAGCCGATGTTTTATCTAATTGCTTATTTATTATTGCCTTTTGAACCAAAATGTACTTCCAGAACAACTGCAAACGAAATTTAGTACAACTTTTCTGTGCTTTCCAAGTTTGTAAAATACACAGCTGCCGAATTATACAGTTTTTTTTTTAGTTTTCTACAAACGCTTGATTTGGACTTATTCTGTTCTTCCACTCACCGATTCAATTAACTATCTGAATTACAAGTTGACGTTTCCTGATTTACAAGTGGAAATAGTTGTCCTAAGTTGTCCTAATTTATAGTTAGATAAATTGCATAATTCCTAAGTTTGCAGTTAAATTGTGATCGATACACTAACACACAGTTTTATTGGAGCAATAAATCTGTCATATTGTCAAATTGTTAGGACCAATTTTATTATTTTCATGTGTGTTCTTCCAACCGATAAGATGGTTAAATGTTCCAAATTTATCTGTATGTCTAAACTACACTAAAGCTTGAATACATTATACTATTTTGGTCCAACATTCTGTCCAAGTTTTAAAACTCGACGCGCTTATATCAACTTGGGTAATTGGGAGAGACATTTGGTCCGGTCATAGTTGGGCAAACTAGCTTCTAGTATGAACTTTGATGGATTTTTTTTCTGAATTACATTATTCAAGTTCATACAAGCGCGTCTAGTTTTTAAAGTTAGACGAAACTAGTATTTCAAGCTGTATACAGTGCCAGTGATCAGAACAATTATGCCTCAATGACGGTCACAATACATGTGTGACTAAATTAACATTTGATCAGATTGTCCAGAACTGCGAAAGATTAGCATTGAGCAATAACAACTTATCGTTTTAAATAATACACAAGAATCAATGAAATTGATAATTTTTTTTTTTGATTTTACAGAGATATTTATCCTTGCAATTTATCTATTGACAAATTGGGCTAAATTCACGCAACGATAAATTATCATCATTACGATTAAAGTATCATCCAATTGTCGTCATAGATTTATGGTCCAATGTTTTGATTTGACGTGGTACGTGTATGTATACGAGTACTAATTAAGTTTTTCCCACCAATATGGCGGATAAGCTGAACAGTTTTAATCACCAGTACGAGTGAGGTACGATTCAGTTCTTTGTCCTCAAGTTCGCGCATGCAAATGGCGGAAGTCGTGTGAAAAAATCCCTCCATCGAGCACCGCAGTCCAGACACGCCGGCCGGACCACGGAGCCTTCCTCGCAGCGGGCCCCCACGTCGGGTTGTTATCTCCCATGTCGATCTCCATTGTGTCGTACCAATAACATCTACTAAATTGAAAAGATTATAAAATCAATTGAGCCCCTCGCTCATCCAGCAGGTGACAGTGCGCGATTGTACTGACGCTCAAGAGTGAGCGCGTCCGACGCCAGCGCGCGCGCGGGCGTAATGATGAATTAACGCGAATTGACACTAATTCGAACACGCATTCCGACAACCAAAACATCTCTCACAAAAAACTTTTTGTTTTTTTTTTGTATTATTACTGCCTCGGGCTAACGTGAATCTTTTTCGACTTTCTATATTTCTTTTGTAATATACAGGAGGTACCAAAACTCAACCTCATGTTTTGGAGGGTTGACAGGTCAGCGCATGACTGACCAGAATATCGAAATATGACCATAGTAAAAGTCATTAGTTTTGGAGATATTGGTACTTCCATTTTGTCAAAATAGTCACCTAAGATCAGTTTTCGAGTGTCAGAGTCATAAAATTCCATGTTCTAAGTTTAAATGAGTCCAAAATAAATCTAATAGTGCTATACCTTTATAAAAAATTGTTTTTGCTCGATTCATAAGTTATTTTTCGTTTTAGCTAACGTCGACTTATATGTAACAATAGTATCAGGCTAACCTGGGATGTTAGTTAAACAAAAATGTTCATATTTTACTATAAAAAAAGATGTTGCTATTTTAGTCCAACAGAAGCTCATTGTGTTATTTCACGATAGCCATCTTGTACGGCAAAATAATTGGCCTTTTATATTATTTTATTTATTTATTATTGGGATTTTTAGCAAATGAACTATCGAATCTTTTAGAAGATCTGCCTTTGCACACACTCAGGTCAATGTGGCTTTAAAATGATGGCTGTCCAGCTCATAAAATCTTTGCACCAAGCTAATCCACACAGATGGATCGGCCGTATTGGTCCAATTTTATAGCCTTCCTGGGCTCCGGATTTAAATCATAATTTTTTTTCTACTGGGGTTGGTTAAAGCAGAAGGTCTATACGCAACAAATAAATAAGGTTAACGATTTGAGAGACCGTATTTATAATACCGCACAGCAAATAAATATTATTCTCAAGAAGATGTATCGCTTGCATTTGATTTGGGGGCAGGCAATTTGGACACATTCCTTATTAGCATTATTAATGCTTTTATAAAAAATGTTGCACAACCATGTGTTGAAAAAATACTCTTATTGAAAATCGTACAAAAAGATGTAGTTTTAAAAAATAACTTCACATGACAACTCTAAAACTATTGCGATTTGAAAATAATGTTTCAGCAGAAAGGTGCAGGAAAATGTATACCCTTCGAACCGATTCTACCAACACGTCCTGTGAAGTTGCAGGATATTAAGGTGGCACTTAATAACTATATTATTAATAATTTTTAAAAAAATTTGAAATAAATAAATTTCGAAGTTGCTTTACTAATTTTAACGCTTTGTTGCTTCGCTAATTTGCAGGGTACCAAAGAGTGAATGTAGGACATTTTGAGCGTATTATTTAAAAACGATTGTGTTATAATGGCGACTGCCATACTTAGAGCCATAATAGTATACCGGGTGACCCACGGCATAGGTCCTCCCGTTTATTTTTTTTTGTGTATAAAGCTGGACGAATGAAATTTGGGTAAGTGTTAATAGACAAAAAATGCCATTCTTTGGGATACTCTTGAGGCTAATATGACTTCCGGGTTTTCCGGAAATGACGTCATCATAAAATTTTAAATGGCACCCTATATTCTTTGTGTGATATTTTCTATCAGGATGACATTCTGAACACAAAAACATATCAATCGTCAATTTTTATCATCAAGGCAATGCAAAAATAGCTTTTTTATGTATTAAGGAGCAAGTATACCCCTCTAATGAAAATATTTGTTAGCGTTTAGAGAAAAACTATTTGCAATGGAAACGAACCATGATATAGGAGGTAAAAAAGCACATAAAACAAACGGTAAAGTCAAGGGTGTCTTAGAAAAACAATTTTTTTTCTAAATCGCGGGTTCGAAATCACGTACAAACGATAAATAATTTAAACTAAGTTTATAGGTAAAACCTTTCTATTTTTTTATATTCTATTTTGGAAAGTCATTTTCATAAAATAATAATGTATACCAAAAAAAAAATAATGTCGTTATTTAATATTTTATTACGTTTATATACTTTCCAATATGCAATACAACATCAGAAAACCACTGTAAAAATTTCACATCTCTACAACGCGTATTAACGCTAGGATTCCGAACCTACGGTACACTTCCGGTAGACTACGTCGTTAAGGAGCAAGTATACCCCACTAATGAAAATTTTTGTTACCGTTTAGAGAAAAACTATTTGCAATGGAAACTAACCACAGGTGATATAGGACGTAAAAAAACAGATGAACCAAACGGTAAAGTCAAGGGTGTCTTAGAAAAACCAATTTTTTTTCTAAATCGCGGGTTCGAAATCACGTGAAAACGATAAATAATTCAAACTAAGTTCATAGGTAAAACCTTTCTACTTTTTATGTTCTATTTTGGAAAGTCGTTTTCATAAAATAATAATGTATACAAAAAAAATAAATGTTGTTATTTAATATTTTATTACTTTTATATACTTTCCAATATGCAATACTACATCAGAAAACCACTGTAAAAATTTCATATCTCTACAACGCGTATTAACGCTAGGATTCCGAACCTACGGTACACTTCCGGTAGACTACGTCGTTAATCTAGGTTCTTATGAATTGGTGAAAATAGTCGAAAATTGTCTAACAAACACTAACTAAATCGACTTTGGCCGACATTTCATTACTGGCGCCCTCTACCGTGATTTAATTGGTTTTTGATTACTGATTATTCGATAGGAAAAAAAGGTATTTTTGCATTGCCTTGGTGATAAAACTTGACGATCGATATGTTTTTGTGTTCAGAATGTCATCCTGATAGAAGATATCACACAAAGAATATAGGATGCCATTTAAAATTTCAATGATGACGTCATTTCCGGAAAAACCGGAAGTCATATTAGCCTCAAGAGTATCCCAAAGAATGGCATTTTTTTGTCTATTAACACTTTCCCAAATTTCATACGTACAGCTTTATAAACAAAAAAAATAAACGGGAGTACCTAGGCCGTGGGTCACCCGGTATTATGATACGTATTTTAAAACAGGCGCATGAGTGGTTCGGTTCGACGAATACCTAATGTATCTTTTTACTATTTCACCAATTTACTTTGATGTGAAAATAGAAACTACTGTTAGAATGTGTAACCGTTAATATGATTACCAACGGTTTTCTTTATGAATCCCAAAACAGTGGCACCATGTCTCATAATGAAACCAACGTTGGAAAAGAAAACTTATTGTTGCTTTGTTGAAGTGAATTCGAATACAAACATTACAGTACCAATAAGAAATATAACCAACAAGAAGAAATAACACAAATGCGTTAATGAATAAAGACAAGATAGTTGTAAAATGAGCGGCTTGACTGGACAAGGACTTTTTAAGCTATTGCCACTGAGATATGGAAAACACCACAGGTTACGAGTTAATTGCACAACAATAAAAAAAAACAAAAAGAAATCTACTTTCTTGATTCTGAAGCTTATTTTTCTTGTACTCTTCATTCTCTATACCTAATTATAACTTATTGTTCGGATGTAACATAATACTATGTCGATTGTTCGATTATTGAAGTAACTTGAAGCATCAGACATCAAACCATAGCGTATTGTGTCTGTGTGAGTGCGTAACAGATTTCCGATAGCCGAAACGACCGAATTATGGCGGCGGTTACTCTAGATCACCCAGTGACGGGTTAAACCGATCCGTCGTCCGGACAATAGACTAACCAGCTCACCGACCGGCTCTATCGGCGCGTCCGTCCGCCGTCCAGTTTGGCATTAATCAAGTCATTACCGTCTCGGTGATTATATAAGTCAGGGTTACAAGCGATTCCCGAACGAAACGAGGCTGCGTCCAACCCAGCCCAGCCCGGTGACGCTATAAAATCCATTACCTTCTGCGACAGACAAATTACCTGGACGTCTCATGTAATTCGTTAATAAAAACGGCGTGACTCGTCCGTTTAAACTTAGCGATGTTATCGCCCCGGCGCCCGCTAATTTATACACCGTGCTCTTTTGTTTAGTACTCTGTTTGTCCGCAGGGGGCCGACGAGGATGACGGCGCTGCAGTCATGCTGGTGAGTATCCATCCCGTCCGAGAGAAGAGAACAACGTATGCACTCGGACAGTTCTATACCATAGGTGAAAGATCGAAGGAGCCTTTTGTTGCCATTGGCCTCTTTCGTCATCGCTCCTCATGGGTATTGTTTCGAGTTGATGATGTGGCTGCTTGTCCGTTTGTTTGTTGGTTCTTCGAGTGGAGTCGATCAGGTCGTTCGATATTTGAATGGAACGATCGGTTAGCTGCTGTAGGCGATGGCCGTCTTCCTGCCTTGTTTACAAATTGAATAATTTGAGAGATTGTTCCTGCTGATGTGAAAGCTGTCGGACGATTTGGCTTGTGCATGCTTGGAATGCCTGATGGATGTAGATTGTGCGATCTTAAGGAAGCACACTGTGCCACGTTTGAGGGCGTATTATGAAATTAGATGGTTGATTAGATTTGGCCATTTGTGTAGAATACAGTAGTGGAGTTGAGAGTTTGGTGGGTGGTAAATGGGATCTTTAATTGGAATGCAGAAGGAAGACCATTGTCTAATACCAGTAAGGTTCCTTGAATGTTTCTTGAAATGCATAGAGTTGGCAATTCTGTAAACGGGAACATCTGTGATAAAATATCTTTAATAGATCTATGGAAGAAGATGCCAAGATCGAGAGGGCCACAGACGATGCAATGTGGAATGAAAGGATTAAAAACTAACTTTTTGTTGTGTTTACTTCCTAATTTCATACCTGGGTGACTCTGGGTCCACTTTATGGCAACTCTTAACAAAAGTTTCCTAATTGAAAATTTGTCCATCCCGTCCGAGAAGAGAGCAACGTATGCACTCGAACAGTTCTATACCATAGGTGAAAGATCGAAGGAGCCTTTTGTTGCCATTGGCCTCTTTCATCGTCGCTCCTTATGGGTATTGTTTCGAGTTGATGATGTGGCTGCTTGTCCGTTTGTTTGTTGGTTCTTCGAGTGGAGTCTATCAGGTCGTTTGATATTTGAATGGAACGATCGGTTAGCTGCTGTAGGCGATGGCCGTCTTCCTGCCTTGTTTACAAATTGAATATTTTGAGAGATTGTTCCTGCTGATGTGAAAGCTGTCGGACGATTTGGCTTGTGCATGCTTGGAATGCCTGATGGATGTAGATTGTGCGATCTTAAGGAAGCCACTGTGACCATAGTCTTCTCAAATTGTACGGCCTTTCTGCATTCTCTCATAACTTTTGACTTTTTGATCTTCCACGTTTATCATTCTTAACCAGATTGGCCAATATTCAGCCTGCGATATTGCAAATATTTCACCTTTATATGACTCCTCTGTCAGTTGTGCTTGCCAACACATGCCATATTTCTTCTAATTGAACCTGCTGGAAGTAAAAATTACTGGTAATGTCATAATGATAACACCCTTTGTGGTTTCTTCTATACAGTACCTTGTCAATAATTTTCGTTAAATACGGGCGTGGCTTTTGTATGAACCTTCTTTACTTTCTCTTTTTCTATACTTTCATCGTTTCACAGTTTTGACTCATAGTTACCTAATGGCTATACACACTGAGACACACACTGGTTATTTACAATTGGTACAATTGGTTACATAATCAATTTATACAGTTCAATTTGTGCTACATGCCGGTTCTCCAACGTTGTCAATAGCTAGCGCCAGTCTACCCGAAAAAAACATAACCAAAACCGCTGTGTCCTCATTATTTTTTCCTGTCCGCTTCACCACAATGGTCGTTGAGCGTTTCTGGCCACAGCCGTTATCTCCACTTTAATGTCCTGAGGCCCAGCTTGTAACAATTTCTCTTCTCTTCTTCTGGGGCCCCATTACCACATTATACACGGGGTGCTCATCCTGTTGTGTCACCGCGACCTGGTAACTAGCCGAGCGACTTTTACCTAAAATAGAGGGAAAACTGGCCGAGTGTGTACGTGTCGGCGCGTCTCCGATCGTCCGACCCCATTCCGGCAACGTTTTTATTGCCTAAGCAAAAAGCGGTTAATGTCAATCAGTTTGGAATTGGTTCGGGTCGGGTCCGTGGACGTGGACACGTCGTAAAATAGGGAATATATGCTGTTCCAGCTCGATCCGAAGAGGCGCGCCGAATGGTACGTGACGGCGGCGAAGGGAGACTACCACCGCCTCGTCAAGCTGGCGTCGGAGGAGCCGCGTTTCGTCAAGCTCAAGGTAAGTTTTTCTTTAATGTTAGGTCTTAAATTAGATTATTTTTGACGGGGTTTGGTTTTGAACGGTTTGGCGAGTAAATGTTAATCTGGACTTTGGTTGTTAATCAGTTGTCGTGCTTGTGAAATGATAAGATAGCATTTCGTTTATTGTCATTTACCTATGTAGATAGCATTTCGTTTGTTGTCATTTACCTATGTAGTTTACATCATATTCATTTATTTATCAGTTTGCTATTTTTTTGTTAATTTTGTTTATATGTTTAAATTGCGATCCAGAATCTTGATCGCTTTTGGTATCACAGAATTGCAAACAAGAAACACAACATTTCTACGAATGTACACATCAAACTCAACAACTCTAACTACGAATATCGTTGCAGGTTGGAAATATATGTACTTAAAATGAAATTGCATCAAAGGCCAAGTTTGCATAATGTTTCGGCTATATTAGTAATACGTTGATACCCACTTTATAAAGCAACTAAAAAATTAACTCACTCGTCTCTTACTAGCACTAATCAAAAATTGTTTGCGTATCATTTTTAGTTTTAGGGATATCAGAAGAAAACAAATTCTGAAATTCAATTAAGATATTAAGCCGAAATTAGATTCATCTCAGAATAATTGCTGAAACATTGATTTCCCTTCTAAGACATGGTTTGCAAAGCAACAAAAAAATAATAAAATTTGCGTGAAGTCAATCATTAAGTGCGATAAATCATTGGAATGTTGGAAAGTTTTCTTCATAAGGAAATCTAAGATGTTATTCAAGATAAAATTGACACGTAAAAACGCGTACCACCCCTCAACTAAATGCCAAACATGGACAATTGCATGCAAATTAATTTAAATCTAATTGCATGACGATTCCTCGAAAAATCGATTCTAGGATTAGAGACGCCTAATTTTTGAGTAAAAGAATAACATTTAGCTCTTTTTGTGTCTAATAAACTAAAACTGAAACCATTTTTGTCGGATTATTGATTAAGAATCGGATTGACACCTTAAATATCCTTTTCTATAGCCTGTAATCTCATGTTGAGAACCCTGATTTTTTTGTTGTAAACTATACTTTGTGAACTGGTGATTTAGCTGACTTTGACTTTTGTCAAACAGCTATCAACCTAGGATACACTCTGTATGTCGTGCCAAAATTACAGATTTAACCCCTAAATTACAGATTTGAGGATGTCCTGAATCTGGGGGAGAAATTTACGATAATTTATTATAATTTCGCATAGCTGTAAACGGTTTTTTTGCTGTAAAGAAAAATAAAGTTATAGCCTATGTTTTAAGATTGACGCATTTCTCAGGTATCTATAATGCTATAATGCTCTTTTCAATTTAAAAATCTGATCTGGCCAGACACATGTCTTTATCATACTATACAACAGTGTTTCCTTAGGCAAACGCTCATGTTCCGACAATACTGTCAATAGAATCAAAATATCTGTCAAATCCTGGCTTACTAGTTTCAATGCAGACCCGAGCGGTCTCGATCAAATAGAATTTGCTCATGCAGCTAAACAATTAATTTTACCAAAGAAATGCCATAGACATAAATTATACAAAATTTCCTTTACTTCATTGCTCATTTGCAAAATTGTAGAAAAATGTTCTAGTTCCTTTGGACCCTTTTGAACAAAACTTCTCTCAGTTCTAAGTTTTTATAGTATTTATTTTAATAACTTAAACAAAATATATTTTCAATCGCTACCAGTTGTCAAAGTTACGAACAATTAAGGAACCGCTTGTCAAACTTAAAAACATCTTTATTTGCACTGAATTCTTTGCTTTAATTATTAGCAAATCAGTAAGTGTACTTTTGAGTGTAGATAGATTTAGCAAACAACAAAAAACATAAAACAAACAATAAAAATAAATAACCAAAATTACTAATTCGAATAGAAATTTAAAGCAGGAAAGGAAAGTGAAGTTTTAGAAAAGAATCTGTGCTACAAAACTCACACATCACAACACATCACTACAAAAAACTCATTCAACCTCATTCAATAATTTCTTAAAAGCTTACCTACCAGAAGCTGTCATTTATTCGATTTTTCTTCTTGTTGGCAAGGGTTATCATAATTCACTTATGCCATTATATTTTTGATAAATTAAGTAATTGGATGTCTGAGAATTGTGCTGACATCTACACTCGGAAGCGTATTGGTGATAATTGTTTTGCAAGTTTATTGTAGAATAAAAATAAGAAACTATTCGGTACAAAGTTCGTAACTTGGCCGGCCTGTAGCGATTTATTTATTTTTTAATAATAACAATATGAGGGGTGTGTATGCAAAACGCGACATGTCACAAAAACGTAAAAATTGAGTTACGCATGTCTTTGGATTTGTCTATATTTTCTGCATCTTCCTATCATAATTTTGAGTGCAAAATCCGACAGAATGATATAGAATTCATCATTTGAAAACCATAGTGTTATGCAAAGTGCGACATGTCCATGTTAACAAAATTAATACAGAAAAAATATGCTGGTGGTAATATTGCCGATGTTTGTACACAAATTAAAGAAGGAATTTGGAAACACATGGTGTTGATAAACCCACAAGATTATTTAAAATATTAACGTTTGTGTCTCTTTCACGTGAAATTGTGTCTGCATTTTTGTGCACAATTTTTTCTTGGTGAGCTTTACGTAGGAAGCAACATTTTTTTAGCTAAATACATTGGTGGACCATGGATTTTGTGAATGTATAATAGAATAGGTTTTTATTGCGTTGGTTTAGGGAAAATAATTACGTCAAAATGACAAACAATTGAATATAATATAAATATTTGACATAAAGTCTTAAACATCCTAAAAAAGCAAACTAGCAAAAACTCACGTCAAGCATCTTTCAAGCTCGGATTCGTATGCAGCGTAAAGTAATCGATCGAAAAAACACGTGATTACAAAATTAAAAAATCTCCCTGTATTATCAACATTTGCTAATTGTTAATTAAATTTTCTTTCATTCTTTACTATTGCCATATTGCTAGATTTTTGATCCCATACAATTTATCATGTAATTTATAAAGTATCTAAGACAGTGTTATTAAGGTATCTATCAAAATAAAAGAGGAAAGTGAAAAGTAGCTATTTCAAAATATGTTCATGAATGTCATCTTTCAAAAAGAATTGAAATCGGTAATTGAATTTTGTATGAAAATATATTCTAATCAAAGAAAATAAATTTGTTATAATATCAAGCAGTTTCAAATTGAATTAATTAATTCCATACTTTTTCCACAAACTCCACATAACATTTTTAATATCTTTGATTGTGTTTGCTTTGGTTTAATTAAATGCATAAAATTATATCTATGCTGTAAAAGACAGCACATGGCTATTTTTACATTTTTATTAAGTTCAACAATAATTTTGTAAACTCAAATTCAAACTGAGACATCCAATATTGTCCTTATATTTGTTAAATATTGTCTTTGTATGTTAAGATAAATTTAACCAATGCAGGGTTGCTAATATAAAATAAACTCCTCTATTAACCTACGGACAAACTAATGAAATATCATTGAAAATAAATGTCTAGTAGATTTTTGCGGTTTTCTCGAAATTCGTTTCAAAGGATTTTGCAAACACACCCCTCATATATGCGATGTAGGTAATATAAATGTCTACTTGAAGCAGTGACTGTCCTTGAATGATAATGTCTTCTTACTGTAGCGCCAAAGATTACTGACAGTGTTACTGATTACTGACAAATATTAAGCATTTTAGATTTTTCTTAATATTATTTATTTGAAACGCGTTTCGAAAAGTTCTGATGGTGAAGACCCTTTTTCCTGCAAAACATGATTTTATTTCAATGGTGATCATTGTCAAAGACCCGATATCGCACTTATCCGGATCTCACAGACAGAAAATTATCACATGGGTATTTTGTGATAATTTGAGCCAATGAACATGTTTAACGTACAGCACTGATTTATCCTCCCATTGGCCGCGTACTACTAGAATTTATCGAATAGCTTATTTAATTTCCCGTGGTGTGTACAACAAGTTGTATCTCCCCGACGCATCCCATACAAAAGTCATGGTGAAATAACAAATTACCCGGTGGACGCCTAATCTGCGCGAGGCCGGAGATTATGTATGCAGTTATCCACGACAAGATCAAGACTTGTTAGCTGGCGTCTAATAGAATGACTCAGCTGTTGTAGCCCGCTGCTGCATACTTTCGCTCGCACAACAATGGTCACACGCGTACCAATACCCAGAGAACATCTAGGCAGGGTGCTAGCCTAACTAAGTGGCTCAAAGATTAAACCCGCATACGTCAAAAATTTATCTCGAAACGCCCGAGATGAGGGGTATGATATTTCAAGTGCGTATCAGCAAAAACAGTAGGCGCCCAGAAGAATGCGTCGATCACTGCAGATTATTATCATCCAGTTCGGTGGTCCAAAAGTCTCCAGTGTCTAGACAAACAAAACACCACGAAAATTGAGGTGAGACCGTTTCTTAGTGCTCTAGGATCTGGGTGGAGAGGTACATATCAATCCGGATATCTGACCTGCCTTGCGATGGCTTATGGGGCATCTGACTCCGATTACTATCGTACCAGGAGACTTAAAACAATGGAATTATGGGCGGGTGTCTGCGTATCGGTTTAAAGCAGGGCGGGAACTGCTAAATGGGAGCAAATGAGTCTGAAGTTACCTGGACTTGGCGCACAGATGTGGTGCCCATCTCTAACATATTTCTACTTCTGATAGGGATCGTTGTGTTTCGAAATGGGTATTATCTACGGTTGTCATCGGTGGACGACGGCATTTTATCATTTTCAACAACTGTTTTACAAACAACTGGATGGCCCGTTTATGTTAAAGCCTAAACGGTCGTGCGGATTGTAGTTTTTGAATGACAAATTTGTGAATTTGGCTTGTGCCTGGAATGGTTGCCAGGGTCGATTTATCAAATGTTGATATTATTTTTGGGTTATCCGGCGAAACTACGAGGTAAAATGTTTGTAGATTGTTTTTCTGAAATAATCGATTTAACATTTTCTGTGGAATGACCATGAAAGAAATAAAATTTTAAATGCATTGAAATAAATGAAGAAGGCGCCGATATGTTGATATTTGATTTTTTTTCACATTTTGTATAAAATAACATCTTTTCATGTTATAAGAATATAATTCGGTATTAATTTGTGGAACAGTAAAGTTCATAAACCACTTTGCATGGCATTATTTTCCAGCCATCATCTATAAATAAATAGTTATTACTATAAATAATAATAAATTTTACTTTATCTTATAAATATTTCATTTATAAGTGCATTTCGTTATGATGTTTAGCTCCGTTCCTCATCACATCATCGATATGTATTTGATTCCGCTAGTTTATTTGGAACATAAAAGTATGACTTTGACTAGTATGAGCAGCATATTTAGAAATTTTCTTAGCAAAGATAGTCCAGTCAAATCGTTCCCGAGGGTGCCTGTTCCAGGAAAAAAATTATGAAGTTTTTTTTCTCTCATTCTATATGTTTTTTGGGGTGCTGAATCCGAATTTCAACTTTGCTACTTCTCACGGATGTGGCATCCCAACGAAAATCGCAAAAAGACTAAAAATGTTCGACCGTTTTTCAGTTTTTTTGCGAAGAAGTGATTAAACTATCCACTTTTCGAGGTAGACCATTCCATACACAAATAAAGTACATTAGCAGCACTCCTGAAATGCATTTTTGGTTAAACGGTTTGGCCGCTAGAGAGCGCTGAAAGAAGGGCAAATTTTCCTACTTTATGCAAAGCCCAGTTTTTTAGTTAGTTAAAAAGGCTAAGATTGTGCTAAAACTACATTAATTTCCCTAATATTGCACATCTTAATCACTTATTTTGGCCAAACCATGTAGCCGCGAGATTGGGTTGATATATTCTGTCATATTAAGCTAAGCGAAGCCGAAAATTTGGCGTTCTTTCAGCACGCTCTAGCGGCCAAACCATTCAACCAAAAAATACACTTGAGGGTGCTTTTTTATAGGAAATTTAGTGTACTTTATTTTTGTATATAGTAGTCTATGTCGAAAAGTTAGTTTTATGATTTTTTTGCAAAAAACTGAAAAGAAAAGTCGTAAATCTTGAGTTTTTTTTTGCTTTTTCGTTGTGAAGCCACACCCGTGGGAAGTAGCAAAGTTGAAATTCCGATTCAGCACCCCAAAATATCTATATTTTTTTCCTGGCCAAGATTCGGGAACCTATACAATAATAATAATAATAATAATAATAATAATCTTTATTTGTCGTGAGATCTTACAAAGATATAGACAATGGTCAGATGCACATATATCCCAGGACGAATGCACGTTTAAAATATAAATGGAAAAGATTGTACTATTACTATTACAAGTAAACAAACGGTTAATTTTGTATAATTGATTAAAGTATTTTTTTGCGATTTCAGGTCAACCAGTCAGATGACATTAAAAATGCCCTTTCGAATGTCAAGCGATTGTCGGTTGACATTAGAAATGTCCGTTCTAATGTCAAACGATCGGTTGACATGGAATCGGCAAAAATTAGTTGAATCAATTATACTGGTTTTACTAAATTAACAGTTGGTTGTCTCGTATAGGTTCCCGAATCATTTTGATAGTAAACTTTGTCCGCTACAATGTTGGTATTTTTAGTTTTGCGATTAAGTGAGTGAGATTTGAGGAATGAACGTTTAAAGTCTATACAAGTAAACAAACGGTTAATTTTGTATAATTGTTTGAAGTATTTTGTTGCGAATTCAGGTCAACCGGTCAGATGACATTACAATGCCCCTTCTAATGTCAAACGATTGGCGGTTGACATTAGAAATGTCTGTTCTAATGTCAAACGATCGGTTGACATGGAATCGGCAAAAATTAGTTGAATCAATTATACTGGTTTTATTACATTAACCGTTGGTTGTCTCGTATAGGTTCCAGAATCATTTTGATAGGAAATTTTGTCCGCTACAATGTGGTATTTTTAGTTTTGAGATGTGAGTGACTGAGATTGGAGGAATGAAGGGTTAAAGTCTGACTGGCACAATTTTTCAATGTTTTTTAATGAATTAAAAATTTTCCTAATAACTATGATTCTAAACATTTTAATATGTTACTGCTGGAACTATACCCTATCGATTGGTATCAGTTTCATCGACTGCATTTAAAGCTTTTAATGGCAGGACGCCCTTGCTTCCTTCAGATGTCTCCCTAAATATTGCACTGACGTTATTTTAACTACACTGAAAAAAGTTTTAGGTAAATTTACTTCAAAACGATGGGTAATTTTGTCGCCCGAAGAATGATAGTAATTTTTCCATCAACAAGTAATTTTCCCATCCATTGTAAAATTACATTGGAAATTTACTTTTTGCACTGTCGATTTACAATAGATTTATTGAAAATTACTAGCGACATTTACAATGCGTTCATGGTAATATTATGGGATAATGGTAATTATTATATATAGTACTGTAAATTTACTATATGCTATAGTAAATTTACAGTACTATATACAAATAAAAGATTTGTTTTGTATTTATCAACACATTTTATTTTTATTATAATTAATAATAAATCTATATAAATAAAAAAAACAATATATGCATCAATATAGAAACGAAAAAAATCTGTACATAAAAAAGCATTCTAAGATACAAATTTATTCAGTTTGTTGATCAATGTAACGGCCTTCATCTTTGTAGTGGCTTCTCCACGGTCCGGGTACAGTTTTAAGAAATACCTTTGGCGCAATTCCGTAGTTGTTCGTACTTCTTTAAAATAAATAACAATGCAAATAAAAACGAAAATGCTTCGAGGAATATATCCGCTTCTACGGTCTTTGCATTGTCAAAGCAGACACGTGATAGTTCCATACGAAGTACCATACGTTCGACAGTTGTACGCCATGATGTACTACCCATACCCTTATCCTGGTTTTATAATAAACCGCACTTCTATTACCTTCACTAGTAAATGAAACATATAACCCCTACGAGGTTTGAGGTTATGGCGCGGATTGGTGTTGCACTCAATTCTCTTGCTCTATGACTTAATACGAGCTTGGAAACAACGCCGAATTGACGCCAATTAGCAGCGCGCATGCGCGGATGAACGGTTTACCGTGTTATCATAGTATAATTACCAGGGATGTTAAATTACGGTAATTATTTTTTTTCGTAAATTACCGTTGAAATTAAAATTATTAATTTCAAATTATAAATTACCACGTAATTAAAAATAAAAAATGGTAAATTACGATGGCATAAATTACCGGGTAATTAAAAATTCAAAATGGTAAATTACACTGGTTTAAATTACCGGGTAATTAAAAATTCAAAATGGTAAATTACGCCTGTTTAAATTACCGGGTAATTAAAAATTTAAAATGGTAAATTACGCCTGTTTAAATTATCGGGTAATTAAAAATTCAAAATGTTAAATTACGCTGATTTAAATTAAAGGGTAATTAAAAATTCAAAATGTTAAATTAAACAGATCACTGTAAGTTATGATTACTACTAATGTTAATAAAAATGTTTGGTCAAACTTTAAATCATTATTTTGTGAATAACTAGCTATCTCTGATCTTTTGCCTGATTTGATAGTACTAAAACTAAAGCAAAGACTACATAGAAATACTATTTATAGCACTACTACAAAAACAGGAAAATCAAACAGAATAATAATAGTAGAAAATAAACACTTTAATTCTGTCCAGATTCATAAAATAACTCTCCGTTTCACAGAGGCTTTTTGATCTGAACCATTTTTTAGTCTCGATCATTTTTTAACACGGGCATATTTATTAAAAAATGAATTTTGATAATACATGGCTTCTGATTTCCGAGCTGCATTATCGGATTTGCTGGATTGGTCGTCATTGGCGAAGGAGTTTTCCACTTCTCTATTCATTAAATACAAAATATTAGTTCTGTATTTTCACAAGTAATGTCGGATGATTTGGAATAGTAAAAATATAACGTTTACGGGCAATGGGACTGTCATTGGATGTGTTAACTTTACCCATAGACCCATTTCCATTGGCTAAATGACACCTTGAATAACACTGTCTATTAACCTATGATACAGACCTTATAACGAATGGTCGATACGACGACGCACGAGTCCGACCATGTACCACGCCAATGCTTCAAATGGTATAATGGTATATATAGCTCATGATTTTATAACTCGTATACATAAAAAGTCCTGGAATGATTTATGCCGAAAACATGTCGAAGTAGCCCCAGTTTACGGTACTATACGAACTAAATTATTACTAAACAAGGTAATTATGCTACAAAATAGCGTACATTTACAGTGTATTTTTACTGTTCGTACGGTAGTCCAAACGTTAAAACTACTGTTTCCTTGTAATAGTACATAGATACTTGGAAATTTACCCTTAAAGGATGGGGAACGTAAATATAGACTTACAATGGTTACATAGTAAAATTTTCACAAATACGAATAGTATTTTTACCGATACTTTTTTCAGTGTAGGAGAATATAATCCAATTTCTTTAATACAACTAGTTATTTGGCCAAGATTGCTTCAATTGCTCTGGTAAATACCCTCCCTCAGTCTAAGCACGTATTCCAGTGACCGCCTATACAATGGAATGGAAGAGCTTAGCTGGGATTAAAACATCATGCACGGTTAAATCAGAACGTAAATCAGAGCAACAACTCCGACCGTGGAAAGTCCACACTAAACAATTCCGTGTTGACACCAACTTCCTCAACACCAACAAACGCCAGTTATTCGATTTACAGAGTTTGCAAATTCTCGTGCTTCCCGCACCAGGAAGCCTATCCAGCAATCCATTAATTAAATCGCTATTCCCATGTCCGTCTAACGCTAATATATCTCCTAAGTGCAGTGCATATCTCCTAGTACCAAACGCACTCTACATACTAATAAGCCCAGCCAAGCCGCGTCGTGTCCCAAGTTATTTAATACACACACACATAAACACATGGCACCGCGGGACAGTGCCGTGTGGTGCTGCTCCTTCCCGAACAAAAAGACCGCGATTTTGCCGTGCCGTCCATAGGCTATTTTCACACGTTCGCGAACCGGTCCGTTACCGTATCAGGTGACAAAATTATCTCCAACACAGGTAGCTTAAACTCTTAAACGTCGCATACCGAATTAGCATAAGATAGGGACCCAGTATACGCAAACGCGCATCTCCTGTGTGCTCCGGCTGTGTTGGTTGTACTTGGGAGCTCTCTACTCACTACGGTAGCTGTATTCTAATTAGTGAGTTAAACTGTCACGCCGTCCGTAAATTACTTACGCGAACATTGGACATTATTCGCCACGCTACCGTGCGCGTTGTCTAGGATTACGACGTTAATGTCGTATTTACATATATCGTGTGTAATTTTACACTCGAGCTTCGATGGGACGTTTCCTTTTGAAATTAGGGGTGATGTTTATGTGTGCTGCTCATGGTATGGTTGGAATATGTGTTGCTTGTAGGATTTTAGTTTTGAACTAAAATGTGATCGTAATCCAACATGCTTCAGCTTATGTATATCTATACATCGAATTACTCCATCCAATTTCAACATCTACAACTCTACAGTCTACACCAAGGTCTTTCTGAATGCGTCTCAACACTTTCAATATACTAATGCTCAGTGTGCTAATGATAAGTAAGAACTGATATTATTTATTATTCAATAATACGTATTAAGATTAATAATAAAAAAATATTGACAACTTTAAATAATATAAGACATAAGTATATAATAAGTATTTGGGACCAACAACTGGGATTGAGTAAAAATTGACATAAGATACGATAAAGGAAAAGATCAAGAAGAATGTTGCTGACGAAAAGATATGATAAAATTCACTATCTATAGTAGATAAATCGTCAGTCGTTTGAAATAGGCAACAAATTTTAAAATGAATATTATGCAACAACAAAACGTTTTAAAAAGATAGTACTTAAACGAAAAACATGCTGATCTGTTGGTACTTGAATTTTTTTTTAAATTAGATTTTGTAAACTGAATCTTCGGTTTCGGAGCCATGTCACCACAATTCTGCTTGAATCATCTGCAAAAAATACTGTAATTGATTTGTCTATTAGTAGAATACGAATAAATTTTAACTACAAAAATATTGAAACACTAATCTTTCAAAAATCGCAATAACGAATTTAACGGAATTTTGAATCTGCGAACCTGTTTCTGCAATGTGTAATTAGGTACCTATTAACTTTTTTCTTAGTGTGTCATACTTCAAACCAATTCTATTCATTTTTCATGTAAAACTGGCAAACTAAACAGCGTCTAGTCTGAACTGCCTGAATAAATTGTGTACTCCTAATTATTTACGATATTTTTGTTTTGAAACGGTCATAATTTGGGATCAATACAACTGTCAGAAATCTATAGCCAATAAAATGTGGTATATACGGGATTCTGAAGAAAGTATACGAAAAAAAGTCTACGATGCTATAAAATCACACTGTTACTTTTTACTACAACCAAACAAATGTCATTACCTTCTAATTTTAATACACCTTTCATTTTACATTAAATGGACCCGATATTATCAGAAATACTGCATAGCCATACAGCCATACAAAAGTAACATTGGAGTGGAAAACATACCATATTTTCAATGGGAATGTGTAAATAAAACTCTCTTTTCATTTGTTTGGTTAAATTATTTTAATGGGTACATGTTTCGTCTTACGACATCTTCAACCCAAATGGTTCCAATTGAAATAAAATACGCTGTACTCAACAACACATGTCTATCATTTCAGAACACACAAGACGAATAATATTTTATATATTTTTAATGTTCACAATAGAGCAATTTGTTTTTTTAAGAAATATTTGTGTTGACTAAATATTATTGATAATACAAGTAATTGAACATTTGTACCTATATATAAAAAAAAAAGAGAAAAAAACAGATATGCCAAACACTACACCGCTGTTTCAGTTTTTGACCCGATTTTGTTGGATTAAAACTTCAATACATAATAGAGATAAAACGTCATTATAATACGTCATTTATAAAATGTTATGCTTTGGTAGTATTATTAATTAGTGTTATTAAAATATTCACGATATTGCACTGGAAAAGGGTTACATTTTGAGGTTGACAAAATATTTCAGCTGTCGTTGACATAGGTATTTTAGAATAGTAACACAGAACTGATGCAAATAATAACAACATATACTGAAGTTTATAAATTCTCAAAAAGACAATGATCCTATATTTGTTTTCTAGCCCAATAGCAATAATTAATATACATTATACAATTAATTTGAAAATATTGGATTTTATTGACTAAAGAAACAAAATCAATCCAAAGAATTTTAAACAAAAGTAACTATTTCTTGTATACAAATATGTAGTTATATAGGTTATTTTTTTTCTTCCGCCAGTGTACACTGATAAAACTGAAAAGGTAATTTTACCGTGTGGCAGGGTGGTCATTTTTAACCTCCGTGTATCGAAGGGAATTACAAACCATGTGGTTTGTAATTTTACTTTGAGCTTAAATTTACTTCTCATATGAAATGAGGTTTCCTATGTGTACGGTTTTATATATACTTTTGTAAGTAAAATTACTGACGTTCAATAAATTTACCGTAAACACGGATTTGCAATTAATTGTTGTACAGTAAATTTTCTGCAACTTTAATATTAGATTTCTCCAAGCAACTGAAAACCAGTTAACAATCAGTACTTTTGTGATGGACCACATATGTTGCTATGATAACTCCATTATAAATACCAATGAAACATTATCTGGTTTCTCACAAAAGAACTGGTTTTGCGACTGCTCGGACAAGCCTGTATTGTCAACTGTAATATCACTAGTAAAATCCTATTAATGTGGAGATCATAAATAAAAACAAAAAATAATGGTATGAAGTTTTATTATAATTTTAACAATAAATAACATGTGAAACATATTTATAATATATATATATATATCTACATATTTTTAACATTAAATAAATAGAAGTTCTTGACAAAAATGTAATCATAAGTAAATGAAATAAAATAGGAACCCATGGACTATACTTATCTACATATCGTATAATACAATAAATCGATCTGCTTAACAGAGAGAAACATATCTTTTAAATATAAATTAAATATTATTTCAACAATATTAAGTTGAAATGCCTATGGTAAACTTACGTCACCTTATTCGTTTTTGAACCCTGACTTGGAATAATTTTTAAAAAGCTAAACCGTCTCCAGAGTAAGATAACCTGGGGATAATCTAACCACAGCATATAATATAGTCCAAAATGTGTCACCTGAAATCAAAATAAGAAGTACATGAGTCATATATCATATACAGGGTATAACAATGTCAGCAGCTGCTTTCCTTTGAGGTACCGAGTGTGTGTAAAGTTATTAATGAGGCTTTATAGAAAAGTATTTTTTTATATTGGTGATTTAAATGATAAGTGTTATACATGTTAGTAATAAATTTGATTGTAAGACCGCATGTACAAGAAAGAACAATAAGCGAAATCTTACCTATGGACACCACACAAGTCCTTGAATTTGTAGAATGTCAGTATCATCAACACTTGTATCCTAAAAAGAACATCCAATTAGTGAAAGTGAAATTATACATATCAAGACTGCAAACTTTTACCTGCACTTTGTAGTATGTATTTGCAAAGTCCTCCATAATATACAAAGAGCTGAATGTACCAATATTATATCTTTTAATACTATAGAACCATATGGTGCAAACATTCCACACGACACCGATTAAGGATAAGTCACAGAGGCACTAACAGTGTTAGATTAGTTGTATATAACAATCGCACTCAATAAAAATCTAACTTAGCTCCTGTAAACACAACCAACGAACGGAACTCGAACTGTATATCCCATTATTGCGCAAGCGCGATAAAAATTATCTCGGTAGTAGTTTACCATCTAGAAAGGAAAATTGCACGAGCAGAGAGCAAATTTACGTATCAGACAGTAGTTTTAATGTATATATATGTAATTTTATTCCGTTGAAGTAATTGTTATTATGAAATTTACAAATTTGTTAGCAAATTTACCTACTGTTTGTACAATTAATGAATGTAACTGCATTTTCAATGATATTTAGTATTTTTGCTTAAAATTATGGTAAAATTGCCGACAAATAGGGTAGGTTTACTGAAAAAAATGTAAATTTCATTTGTAAATTCGCACTCATTTTTATCAGTGTATATAGCGCGTGTTTAGGTATTTGGTCAGGATTTGGTAATTTCATGAATCGATTTTCCAATAATGTTGACGGAAACACAAATAATCCAAAAATCTTCTTCGGGTTAGATTTGTTTATTAGAAACACGGCCGGCGGGAGGCGTGTGCGATGTGTGCACACAGGCGTCGTAATAAAAGGGCGCTAAAGGCTAGATTTTTCAATGCCAGTTTAAACCATAAACTTAGTTCAAATATACAAAATCGGCATTAAAAACCCCAGTCCAAGAGATCTAAAATATAAGTGATAAATGTATTTATATCAAAAATCAATGATGATGATTAAACAATAATGATTTAACCAAATTCAGACTTGTACTGACTTTGCCTGTTTTAGTTACCAAGCCTCGGCGCCCAGTAAAAACTTTTTTATCGCCGCGGATAAAAATTTGCTCCACGTATGTTCGTTGCGCAGTTCTTTACAAACCATGTGGTTCATAACGGCGGATAAAAATTTGTTTTGTAGGGAAAAAGACAAGTGGCGCCTGGGCTAAGAGCAATAGAAACTTTTCCAAATTTATAAATGCCGTAAATGGACCAGGAAACGTAGTATAGAATAAAATAGAACAGTCAAATAAAAATGACTACCTTACCAGACCTACCTGAACTACCAGAGAAATTTAAAAAATTAAACCTCCACGGATTGATGTACATTATAACAAAAACACTTCAGACTTGTTTTAGTGTTCAAAGTGAGTCAAAGTTTTATTAAAAACCTTTTAAATAAAATCGGTCGTTACCAGCACAGCGATCTCTTGGTTTTGGTAACCCAAAATTAAAAATTCGCGGAATGACCCTAGTGTAAAGTTTGTATTCTAATAAAGTTAATACATATTATTTTAGTTGAATAGTAGGCTAGCTACTATTATATTGATTGCATCATGTGTAGTAGCTACAATAAGCATATAAATAAGCCAATGAACTTGTCAAAGACATTAATAACAATAATGGGACTTAAAATCAAAGTACTACGTGATAATGTCACACAAACATTTTCCTAATTATGTATATGTAGATATTGTGACATCACAAGATGCCACCTTGGTATTTTTAATTTTAGATAAGTATCAAAATCTATGAAAAACAAGTTCGAAATAACTTCTTTTCCAAAATTTTGATGGTAGTTTTTCTAGCACAGCCTTGCATTTTTAAACAACAAAACTCCGAAATTAAAAATAAGCCATGGAATAAAAACTCATACAAATTTACTGATGTTTTTAAGGGGGCTTTAGACATCTTATGTTGATTAAACAAAACACTATTTTTATGATATTGCCTTGTAGTATTTCAATTGTACATGCACATTATAAAAATTCAGATTATATTTTAGAGCTGATTGATACCAAGGTGAGTATTTTAATCGTGCCACAAACCGGTGGATTGGCAACTGAATTTTTTCCGAAAGGCGACAGATTTTGTTTTTGCCCACACAAGAAAAATACCACGCGCCGGGCCTGATTAGAAACATTAATAATTTTAAAAATACTATTTTTAAATTTAAAATATCTTCAGCAAAATCACCATCAAACATACACACACGAATTTGACACAATTTCCATATCGTGAAGCTGCAATCGTCCTGCCGTCCAATTAGAAAATAACGGTTAGTAGCAGTCGATAGGTCAAATTAGACTGGCGTACAAGCGGGTTCCGATCGCTTAGCATTAAAACGATATAAATCGTGGGCCGCCGAAGCCCGGCCCCCGGCTAACATACCTAATCCGCATATTTCATTACCTATGCACGTGTAAAGTGTAATTCGTAGATTTATGCGAGGCCCGTGGAGGACAGGTCGGTCCGGCGCGGTCGGCCGGCGAACGCATCCATTGGCCGCGCAGCGCCGCCGCCGCTAGCCGGTCGAAGGGGTAAATTATATTTGTTTGGAGGAAAGCATTCTGGGGGCCGTTAATTCGCGAGAGCAAGTCGTTAAATGCAAGGGGCCCGCTAATGAATCACACACCGGGGCCGAATAAAATAAATTATTTCGTTTTTTGGCGGTGGTCGACGGACCCCTACTCGACGCGACGACCTGAACCGAAAAAAAAGCTCGCCCGATATATCAGCTCTCGGCTATCTCGCCCACCGCGTATACGTCGTCCTCGGTGAGCACCGTCGCCTCGTCCCGGTAATTAAGATAATATATTATTGATCGTAATTAAAATCTATTTAGTACAGGCCGTATCGGACTACCGGTTGTAAATATTTCACCTCGTTATTTTGAAGGGACCGTTCGTTCGATGGTTGTTTGTATAATGAGTTTCAAAATGAATTTTGCATTCGCATTTTTGTAAATAGATTAATTGTAAATAGGAAGTTTTAAAAGTAAAGTTTGTAGTATTTGTAGTTTTGAAAATTAGTTGAATGCTATCACCTTCGTATTAATATGATATGAAGTGTTCGCAAAGCTGGGCAAAGTTAATCAGAAAGTTAACTTCGTTAATCATTAATCCGTTAACGAAAAAGTTAACTTCGTTAACCGATAGGCCGTTAATTTGTTACAAATGTAACGGAAGTTAACGTTAACCGCTAATCGTTAAATTAAAAAAAAAATAGGTTTTGTTGACTGCCGATCTACTGGTGAGTATGCAACCCAAATAACTGCGGACCTTTCTTGCGGTTGCATATGTAAAAATTGCCTTAGAAACTTTTCAAACTAGGTACATTGGTAACTAAAAGAACTACATTGCGAGGTACAAAGATGAAAAGATCAACTAAAGCTACTTTTATATCTACGGAGTTCAAACATGCACTATCAATAATACAGTTTTGAAAAATCGCATACAATTTTATGACAATTTGTACACCATTTACATCTGTGCAACTTTAATAAATCGCAGGGCTCTTTACTCAGTAATTTTTATTTTTTGACTACTATAGTTGCTTTGGGTTGGTAGCAAAGATAACCTCCATGCTTTGCTATTAAATTATTGATTACGCTACGCTTTTCTTCCACACACAGTTGTTAAATCACAGGAAACAATAAAAAATAGCGAAATGCGGTATAGGTTATGTTTCGCGTCTATACGCAGTGGCGTCACCAAATTTTCGTTTTAGACACAAATTCCTAGATTGTTGCTATAAACGCACGCACTTACATATTTAGAACTGATCGAACTGATCCTAATTCCATGCGCGTTTGAATTGCACAGAATGAAGTAAACGGGGCTTAAGGGGGTTGGATTGGAGTTGAAACAAGTAAAAGCAAAACAACTCGCGCGCTTGCTTTATATACGGACGCCACGTCATACAAAGTAGTACGTCACACATGTAAACAAAACTAAATCCGAACGTGCACATAATGCTTATACAACCATTTGAAATAGTTATTGATGATATTTCCTATTTAACGGATTTGCATTAACGGATGGTAAATGTAGCGGAAGTTAGTCAGTCCGTTAGTGGTTTTGAAAGTTAACTTAAAAGTTAATTCGATTACGGATTAACGCTTTTGTGCCCAGTTTTGAGTGTTCTAAACAATACAAAATGTGTATCTACCTAAATTCTATAATAATTAAAGAAATAGTTTTTAATTTTTATTGTCATTCCAGTACTTAGTTGTTTAGTTAATTTATATTTAGTTAATTTTTCAAAATAAATAAATAGACTATAAAGAATACCAAAATGATTAGATAGAGTCACATCATAATTGCACCAAGTACATAGTAGTCATCAATCTGAAATAATGATTTAGATTCATTGTCTTTTACGTTTAGGTGGCTTTTTATCATAAATGTTCGGTAACCCGTTAACCAGAAAGTTAGCATCCATACTCCGCTTAATGTTGTATCAACTCTCACATGTTAAACATCAAATTATATATTAAGGTTTATTACGTGTTGTTGTAAGGCCATATTTATTTTTGTTGTTGTATTCAACATATACGATGATCTTATTGATGTGCCCAAACAATTATCGTTAATTATTTAAATGATAAATATGTTTTATTTTTGTGATTTTTTTTACTCTCTTACTTCTTCGCGGAAGTTAGAAAATAATACAACAATTAAAAAAAATGCAATCTATAATTTGACGTATGACATGTCGTCATTGATACAGAACCTATAGATGCTTCAAAAAATCAACGTTTTGCATTTGTTATAAAACCTAGTTTGTTCTTCTTGCAAAATTTTGATGAGAATCATTAATTTTACAAATGTTTCCACAAAAGGGCTTTTCTGGAAAAGAAAAATCGTAAAAGATGATGAATCTAAGATAACTCTCTTAGTTCTCGAATTAAATTATGTACCTACCGTGATTAGGGTTACTATTTTTCCATACGATCAAAAA
Organism: Aphodius sticticus; assembly: GCA_963966075.1. Lineage (NCBI taxonomy): Eukaryota > Metazoa > Arthropoda > Insecta > Coleoptera > Scarabaeidae > Aphodius > Aphodius sticticus. The sequence continues at coordinate 16,046,643 of OZ014506.1, forward strand.
GAGGACATGTCCTCTATTTTCACTTGAATTTAACTGTCCTCCCTTCACAATAAAATGTCCTCATTTTTAAAAATTAGTCGCTTCATCAGATTTTTCGTCATCTATCCATTTGATTGTTATATCATCTTTTCTGAAAAGACACAATTTTAACTTGGTGTGAAAGCTATTTTGGTGTGCATCAAACAAAACATTTTTGATTTTATGAGGTGAAGAGGAAGTCTGAACAACCTCTAAGGTACAAATTTGTATTCAATTTTGTACTTTCCCTTAAAAACCTGAAAATTACCTGAACTAAGTGAAGTTTTCTGCCAACAGCTTTCCTGCCCAGATTTTCCTATTCAGCTCAAAGAAATCTATCGAACACGTATATTCATTTTCTATTCACGAATCGGAGTCTATATTTCGTCTGTTAACACTAGCCGTGATAGAATTATACTGCATGAAAGTTTAAATCTTTAACTGAAATCTAAGCTAACTAGAGTCGTCAGAAGTTTCGTTCAAAGTTTTGCCCTTCTTACATTATTTTTTTAATTTTGATATCTTTAAAAGAAAGATTTTTTGGCAATTTTGAACAAGAAAAATGAACTACTGCAAAACGCAGTTACATGCATTTCCTAAAGTGTGGTTTTATGGAGCCAACTTTGGAAAAAGTTGGTAAGGTGACGTGTCATGTGATAACTTTTTTAAAACCAAATAAATTTCTTTTGAAACTTTGAAATTTTCTTGTCATGTTGATACCAATTTTAGAAAAAGCCGATTCTCTTGAATGCTCTTCAGTGACGTTAAATAAAGAAGGACACGAACGAAATTTATTTGACTTTAACAAAGCTATACTATAATACGTATGACCTTTGTTCCCTACGTTATTCTAAATGTTGGAACCATCTAACTAAAAACTCCAGAGCCAGTCAGTAAGTTATTCACGAATCACTTTATGACATCACCTTGTATAAATTTTGTCACTAAATGAACCACCGAAGCAGCTCTTTAGTCTTTATTAGCCGGAATGTGTTGGTGTTGCATTGGAATCTCTGAACTTTAAATGCATGCGTCCGCGCTGGCGTTTCAACTGGTCGCGCGGCTGATAAGCTCGCTTCAACTGCGAAGATTTATGTGCTTATCTTATAATTATGTAGAATTTGATTGTGGCGATAAATCGTACGTTAATTGGGATGACGCCCATTATTGGATTTATTTACTTTCACCATCTTAAAGTCTACAGCAATGGGCATCTTAGTATTTAATGAAAAGTTCAACCGTTCAACGATATCCTTCATGAAAATGTAAAATAACTACATATATGGTAACAGGAAATTCTTGGAGGTCATTGGAGTTATTCTGAAATTTAGTCCTTTGGTATAAATACCTTTTTTTCTCGACAAGAAAAAGAGAAGACAGGAAAGAGTCATCCGGATTTGGCAAGGTAGGGCTCCCTCCGAAACGGATGAACAATTAGGACAACGCGACCATCCTATAAATACGCTTAAATCTCTTTTCGGCCGCACCAGACCGACGTCGTGGGATCAAGCGCAGGCGAGCAGCGCCAGCGTCCGCGGCAGCGGTCCGCCCCGAGGACCACCTAACAAAAACAGGCGTTTTGTGTTCCCGGCCAATTATTTCCAACATGAGGTGTTATTAAAGCCGCGGCTCGTATTTCAGACCCGGTAATGAGGCAACACTGGTAGCGGCCGAACTGACGTCGATGGATGGGATGGCCGACGGTGCCAGCCACCCAGCACCGCCGGATCGTCTCTCCTCTGCGGTCCCGGCCGTGTCAGCCCGTGAAACCGTCAAAGGTCCAAAGCAATCCCCCTGAGGGCCGCCGGCGGGTCGCAGAGATTTTAGTCCGCCCGAGGCTGGTTTTAATGTGCTCGCGTCAACTGGCAATTAACCTCTTTCAGCGGATTTGTTGTTAATTGGGGACGGGGCATCGGAGTTGTCAAAGCAAATTTGCAATGTGGATGTTGGTTGACGGAGAGGAATCTAATGTTAATTAAATATTGGCATCTTTATGATTATGTGACTGGGAGATGACAGCTGTGAGATAGAAAACTAAACCAAGTCATGCTTGGTCACAAAAAATGGGAAAACTAACGGTAATGGTTTTTGTGTTTAAGAGTTAATCCTGTATACTGAAATAATATTTTTACTATGGCTATAGACTATCTAAACTCTAAACCATCAAAAACTCCCATTCCAAAACATTGACATGAGTTGCCTCTCAACATACCATGGTTTTAAATATTTCCGACGATATTTACTTTGTATTTATTGTGTGTTTATTTAAAATTCTACACATTCTATTTGCTAAATCATGTAAAATGTCTTTCCTTTTACATATAATGAACCAATGGAAACTTTTTGACATCAAATAGTATTAAACAACAATCTTGTATTAAAAAACAATATGAAACAATACTTCAAAATAGCGTATTGCGTACCAAGCCGAGAAAGTGATTCTTTTCCGGACCGAGAGGAGACATGCACAAGCAAGCATAACGAGCATGAGCACTTCATGAGTCCCGGAAAATCACCTTCTAAGCGCGGCGCAACCGTTTTTGAAGACTTATCACCCTAGTGCGGAATTACAAGCATTTATTTTTGGAAAATATGCGCTTAAAATAAGCGCGAAAACAAAAAGCACACAAAAAATCGTTATAAGAATACGTATACCTTGTATTATTTTTGTATATCTGTATTTATTAGCACAGACACATCATACAAAACATTGGTATCACTGAGGAAATTGATGCTTAACAATAGAAATAAACTATACACAATAAGTAAGCGCTTTATATTTTATTTAAAAAAAAAATGTATTCGCTTATTATACGCAGGTAGAGATAAATTGAGCACCTCTGAGGTATACTGTGTTTTTTTGATTTCAATGTAACTTAACACTGTTTGCTTCTGCGGGACTTAATTGAACTAAGAAGCATGTGGTATTCCACCTAGTTGCGCGCGTGTATATGTGCTTGCATTTTTCGGCGCAGATTTAACCACGTGACACATTCTTCTTAGTTCGAATTGTCTCTATACTTAAACGTAGTTGAACAAATTGAACAAAAAAAGATCTAAGTTAATATGTATTATTGAAAGAATGTATTGATGTAGTATGGCTAAGAAGTGATTGTAGACTTCAATATTTTCATTTTACTGTGAAATATAGCGACAAAATATAACAAAATAGGCCTAAAATCAAAACAATCACTACCAAGAGATAAAGCTTAAATAAATAATTATAACTTACTGTTTTCATTCACGTTCTGCAGAATATTTTATTGTTTTGTATAATTAATTAGGGCAGACAGCCATTTATCTTTAATAGCATTTAATTTTTTTTCCAATACACTAAAAACTCGAAAAGCTGTTGTGTTGTGCGCACGTTTATAGCTGGTATATAACAATGCAGTAGTGGCGTTTTTTTGAGTGATTTTTGCGAAAACGGGAATAAACACCCTAAAAAATCCGTAAAAACTTGAACTAAGCACAAATATGTAAAAATAAGCGCATATCTGCAAAATCCGGGAAAAAAAGCAAAATAAGCGAAATAAAAATAGCGCCAAATGCTTTATTTTTTTCTGAATTCGTGGAGATCCTTGAGCTTTTTAAACTGCCTACATTAAAACTGTCCAAGCAAAATGCTTAGAATCCGCACTCTACGTTATCACATATTGATTTTTGACAAATATGCGACGTTGACGTTTTAATCGCAAACGTCAAACTGCATTGAAAGTTGTGTTTTGATTTGTCAGACCATTCGGTCGCCATCTGGTGGATATATTCTGTATAGTTATTTTCACGTCTAGGCGTGGAAGGTGTTCATGACGCGCCTGGCGGGCAAATAGCGTCTTTCTTGTCTCCATACAGACGTCAGAAAAAATCTCAAATGGTGCTTGTAAGAATAGAAAAAGAAACCAAAAAGAAGGAATAAAACAAGGAAATTCACAGCATGTCGGCAACAAAGACACCTAGTTTCCTCTCTCGTGGTGAAGCCGCTCGGCAAACAATTTGGTATGCCATGTTGTGTAAACAACATCAGGAGCATTCGGCTACGTACTGGTGTTTCTTCTGTCTAATCAGCAATCTACAAGCTAAGCCCTGGGTGTAATTTTCCACAGGTTTCATTGTCATTATTCATTGTCAACATTGTCATCATTATGTTGTGTAGAATCCGGTCCTGGGTGTTGGGGGGACACCTACAGGGGCCTCATCTACAATTCATATACAAAGCGGGTGTTGGCAGTGGACTGAGATCGGTTGTAGTAATCGTTCAAGATCGTTCAAGTGATGGCCCATGAAACTAGATACTATCCTCACTTTTAGCACATGAGATGTCACCTTCTCTCAAAGAGTCTTCATTGTTGGACGAGTCATTCTTCCAGCCTTTTTCCTCCTCTTTCTTTGAGTGTTAGCAACTCGTTTTTAGGTCATTTTTTTTTTGCTGTGACAGCCCAGGCTGCCCTGTCTTGAACATCCGCAAGATCCAATTCTTCAACGGTGAAGCCTATGCCAGGTAGCCCAATCATCTTCTGTCTTCTTTCTCGCGCTGGTTTATCAGCGTTATGTTGGCTGGAAGCCCGTTCGTCACTGACCTGGTGAGATCCTGGACATCATCATTTTGCAGTCGATCAGTAATTTAGAAAAATGTGTGTCACAATGTTGGCTACCCCGTCAATTTCTCAGGAAAACAACTACAAAACTTGAATGAATTAACATTCGACATTGCCAAAGGTCGCATTTTGTAGCTGAAATTATATAATATATACCAGGTGCCTCAGGACACGTGATATTGTAAAGCCAGTGGATACTACAATACTACATCCGTCACGCAAAACCATGAAAAACTTGTACTGAAGATCTTAATGGAGAAGTTGAAGTGGTAGTTTAGTTAGGAGAAGATTGGACAGAAGGATGATGAAAGAAAGACTAACAAAAAAATTGAGACGTATTCAACATCAAATAAAATTGAAACAAACGCAAGTCGGTATGATGGATGGGTCTTCCTTCCATCCATTCGTACTTAACCCCTATGACAGTTATGGTCAGCATCCGCACCGCGACGCCGTCCGTCGAGTTCGTAACTTGACCGGAATTAATCATTCGCAGTCATATCCGTACGTAGTCATAAAATCGAGAAACGGAATGTATTCATTACGACTGCCGGTGGAATACACGGACATCGGCAACATCTCATCGATGCACCGGAGGGCCGTGTCCACGCCTACCCTCCGGGGACGGCCCCGGGACAGCTGATTGCAGGCCCGTGTTTCATTAGCGGCCCGTGTACCGGTATCAATACTGCTATCGGATCCAGCAGGATGCGTGTAAATTAATGGACGCCCATGTGTGTGTGGCTGTGTGTGTGTGTCTGTCTGTGTGTACGAGCGGGCTCGCGTCGAGACGACCCCATTACATCGGTCAAATACAATATAGGAGATAATATTATACAAAACGGATAGAGTCATTATCTCAGGGGTTTGTATAAACTGGGTTTCAATAACAAAGCGTATTTCTTACAAAATTAGTTAGTGGTATTATTATTGTTTACCACCATATCACATTTTTAACAATTGAGCTTATTACCCACCAGTATCACCCACCACCATATTTCAACAACATTTCTTTTCAAATTAATAGGCAATCTAATATATCTCACAATTAGAAATTATTGTAGATAAACGTAGGTTATTGTAGCCATTATAATTCTGCATATCGTACCCTCACGTTATTCAACCACATAACACCGGAAATATGCTCTTTTGTCGCTACCACGACCACCGACATCAGGCCAACATGTTGCGCAAAAAGCCCGCTCGTAATTTCAAAAATTAACCCGCTTACGTCGAGAAAACTTATGTATCGGACCATAGGGTTTTAAATCAAGCTGAAGCTTGGCAATCGGCATTGTTGAAAGAGCATGTGCAGCGGCATTGTTTGCATGACGCTAACGCACCAATTTATGTTACGTAGTAAATGTACGTAATCGTAGAGAGTATGTTGATTACCATCATGAAGAAGAAAAATATTGTACTAGAACGTGCGCTGTGTCACTTAATATGCACAAATTGGGTGTACATATGTACAGTCCTGAAAAGAGTGTGGTAGACCGTAGACCAGGCAATAGAAATTTTTGCGTGACAAAAATAATATCAGGAAGCCGACGGTCCCAGGTCACGTGGAACAGTCCGTCATGTGTTTTCGACTCGCAAATATCATTACTTAATTTGTCCTAAAAAAATCCTGTTTTTTTTTTTCGTTTTTGGCTTGTAAAAGATGAACCGATGGAGTAATCTCGATGCTTTGTAGAGTTGATCTCAACGAATTTTAGAGAACGAAAAGACCAAAGAAAATGAGCCCTACACGGACTCGATCAGATTATTATTACCGGAGAAAATTCGGAAAACCTGGAAAAATCTTCGTTTTTTAAAAAAACTGTTAAGGCTACGACCCATCTACGACCAGACCAGAGTGAATCGCTAGGGAATCGCTGTATTCTTTTCGTGATATTGAAACCGGCTCATTTGAAATACATTGCGAAAGATTCGCTGCGTCTAACGCCACGGCGGATTCGCTCTGGTCTGGGCGTAGCCTTACTCAGCTATTTTCAAGTTTTTCTCGCGCAGATTTTTCGCGAGAAATAGCGATTGATGGGTACATTGAGTGCGCACAACCCAAGCGTTGTCCGATGATTGGTTTTTGCACAATTGCGATTTGATTTTTTTCTGCAATATCTTTCGGCGACCCTGGATGCGTCGGAGGTGGCCCGATTATAATTTTTGTAACGGATTTCGAAAGTAGAAATCGCTATAAAAATACAAAACTTTAATTCTAATTTTGCGTTAAAATGTTGCGAAATAGGTGAAAAATGCTTCCAAAAATGATCGAAAACGGTTGCGAGCTCTAAAGCGGTCGCGTAGTGGGGGTAGGCGGCCATCCAGGGGAAGCGCGTATATATACATGTCCGGTAAAGGTGTTCCGAAAATTAGGGAGCTGATAGAGGACGTCACTGCCATCCGAAAAGTGTATATGCTCTTTTGGCTTTTGACGCTTCATTAAAAAGTTATAGTTTTTTATTTTTCTGTTTTATATTCCCTTAAAAATATAACTGATTACAAAATCGGCGTTGTTTATTTAACAGAAACAAAAAAAAAGCACTTACAAATAAGAAAAATAAATAAAAGAGTTTTGCTAATACTGCTCAAAATGTTGCCCTTCCATGTGAATGCACATTTCAGCACGTCTTCAGCAGATATGCACTGCTACAGCGAATAAATATGGTGCCTGCAATCACATTCGAGAAACTCCTGAAATTTTTCAGAGTCCGGCAGGATCTAGGAAATGTGCTGAAATGAGAATTCACTTGGAAGGGCAACATTTTGAGCAGTATTTGCAAACCTCTTTTATTTATTTTTGTTATTGGTAAGTGTTTTTTGTTTCGGTTAAATAAACAACGCGGACTTCATAAGAAAAATAAAGAAGCTATAACTTTTTAATGAAGCGTCGAAAGCCAAAAGGGCAGTGACGTCCTCTATCAGATCCCTAATTTTCGGAACACCTTTACCGGACATCCTGTATATCAAGCGCGCTGGGGACAAATACGACTGCCGCCTACCCCCACTACTCGAGCGCGCGACAGTTTTCCGTCATGTTTGCAAGCATTTTTCACCTATTTCACAACATTTTAACGGAAAATCAGAATTGACGTTTTGTAGCACAATACTTCTACTTTCGAAATCCGTTAAAAAAAATAAAGCGGACTACCTCAAATCGGACGCATCGAGCCTCGCCGAATGATATTGCATAAAAATCAAATCGCAATTGTGCAAAACTAATTATCGGACAACGCCTGGGTTGTGCACACTCAAAGTATCCATCAATCGCTACTTTTTCGCGAAAACCCTGCGCTACAACTTTGAAAATGGCGGAGTTTTGAAAAAACTCATTATATTGATCCAATCAAGTCCGTGTCGGGTTCATTTTTTCGTCTTTTCATTCTCTACAATTCGTCAAGCATTAAGATTGCTCCATCGGACTACATCTACGGACTGTTCCACGAGATCTGGGACCGTCGGCTTCCGGATACTATTTTTGTCACTCATTTTCTGCTCTATTGCCTGGTCTGTGGATACACCACGCTATCCCGCAGTAAAACGTTAGATTTTTTAGATAGTTTTTAGTATATTGAATTTTGATGAGATCAAAATATTAAACATTAATCAGTGAAATTAATAAAGTAAATTAATTAATTTTCTAGTTCGTCCCTTTGAGGGGGGGAGTTTTGATCATGTATGGTGAAACACCCTATCCTTCAATGCTGCAAGTTTAGTGGCAGAAATTGCTGTCCGCCACTAAAATTGCCATGTCTAAACCAGAGGAAAGTAAGTAATTTTCTGTAGTTTAGACATGGCATGTTTAGTGACAGTATAGTTAGTACACCAAGGGATTTACTAAAATCAAAGTAACTAAAAATGCCAGCCATATATAGTATTTGATTTTCCAGTAAAAAGCTGGCTTTCCCATAAGCAATCGGCATACAAACACTCAGCATTATATGGATGAGAGAACCTTCTTTGTCTTTGCGTTATGTACCTATTCCTCTGATGGTGATTAGTTGGCTGTTTTTAAGTGAACCTCTTCTGGCGGACATAAAAAGGCAGAACCCAATAACGTACCAGCGCAACTTGTGCGTGCGTGTACATGTGACACATTATGGCGCTAGTACCTCAGCGATAATGTGCGTGCGTGCTAGCGTCCGTACCGCAACGGCGCTACCAAGACCATGGACCACCCGCGGGCAACCGATGGTGCGCCATCACAGCCATTAACGAACGCGTCCGCGACATCACGAAAAGCAAAGCGCCAATGATCACAACAATCACCAAGAAATCTGAACACAAAGAAAAATAAATATGTAACAGAGAAGAGGAATCAAAATAACCCAATGGGGTGCAAAAATTAAAGACAGTTGTCTAAATACGCATACCCTGGTTGCACATTTCGTATATATATTTCATTGAGAGTGAAGAGCCTACTTAACAGTTGATTAAAATATACCATAAGAATTTGATCCGACATTATTTGTTTTGGTGAAATGCTGTGCGGTCAATGTTCACGTAATTGACTTAATGGACGCGTGCAAGTATTTAAGGACGTCGTTGGAGGGGAATGACGATGCGCCTTTTTTCAATTAAGTCCCGCTTACTCCCTCGAAGAATCAGGGCGACCGTGATTGAGCCGCGTTACGTGCAAAATCGGGAACGAGCAAGGATTATTAATTGGCCCGTCATGATATTCTAGATGCGGGGCGAAAGTTGAATTTAGTGCATTTTCCTACCCCTTCACTGCGGATTTTAGAGCGTTTTAGTCAGATTTGGATACGAATTAGCTGTGAAAATACTTGATTTTTTAATTCTTGACTTTTGTTTTGTTTGTTTTCTTCTTGACCTTTGTCTTCACTACGCCTACTACACACAGAAAAGTGATATCTCGAACGAAGAGAGAATTACGTGGATGAGTTGTTGGTAGGTTCGCATAATATACGCGAGAGATTATTGACTTCAACCAAGAAATTTTGTGTCATGGAATGGTTACTAGATTTAAGAAAGTTGTTATTGAAGTAAGTAAAAAGTCTTCAGTGAAGTGCATATTTCCGTTTGCAGCAAACATTTTTCGCATCTTGAATAGACGGACTTACTTTTTTTGCCTTAAGAAATTATCGTAACTTACTGCAAGTATTTTATAGATTTAAAACATAAGTTTTCTACTAAAATCCAGCACGATTATTTCCCCTAAACGGGAAAAATCTGATCAAATAGCATATGATCCCGCGCAGCCAGGATTATAATATTTTGCGCGCTTGTACTGCCACAAAATGTCGAGCTGTTGACGTTTCTCGGTCAGATACATTAACGACTGCACGACAACCAAGGACACATTAGAGACTCAGATCAATAGTTGGACGATTTATCCAGCGTTTATATACCCAAAGAAGGTGAATGGATATACAAGTACTTCGCTGAAGTAATTTGACATTTTTCGATTGATAAATTGAATACTTCGTTCAAGACAATATTGGTTATTATGAAGAAAGTATTTATTTGTCGAGGCCACTTATCTGAGAAATTCAATTACTTACATTGAGTAGATGGCATTTCTTGTATATACCAAACTTTCTACATTCAAGTAATTATGCATTTGAATCCAGTAAATAAGTTTAAGAAATTGCTTTTTCTTGTTTCGAGTAGTAACTTTTCTGAGTCTCATTTCATTTCTTTAGTGATACCCTCCAATTTTTACAAACCATCTACTTTATAGAGATTTTAAAATGTACATTCTCTATATTGTCTGTTTGTCCAAACCTACTGGTATTGGAGTTTATTATTTATTTCAAATAGATTGCAGATCACGGATGGCAAATGAATCCAATCTCATTCTTTGACCAAAATTATGCATTGTTATGTCAATCAAATGTTATTTTGACATTCGATAAAAAATTATATTGTTCTTCCTTTGGAAATAAGCCTTGGGTTTCCACCAACAAGTAGCAGTTTAAATTCTAGTGGTTATTTTTCACTATCCGCCATTGTCTATACTATATGTCTTTCACCTCTTTTAGCCCAAGCATATTAAGTTTTAACCCTGAAAAATTAAATAAAGTAAATCTGAAAATTGGTAATACTTTCTATTTAGTGCCCTGAACAACGTACATAAAAGTCCTAATAAATCAAATACTGTCACTTAAATTGGAAATTTTTGAAATTGCGGATCGAAAATTGCAATGAAAGATAATTAAAGAATCAATTAATTAATTAATTCTTAATTTAAATATTCGTATTTAGCGTCATTCAAAACCTCTGAGAGCCATGTTTGAAGGAGTTATGAGTATAACTAGTAACAAACCCGGGTTCTCAAAACAGTTTTTTTTTCGCGACTTGTTGGCATGATATATCAAAAACTATTGGTCCGATCAACTTGAAATTTATCTTACATGTTTAATAAAAATTGCTTTATGAACCAGAAACAACAATCTGCTAATTTTAGCATAAAAAAGCGGAATCCCGCCATTTTAGATTCGCTATTTTGAAGTTTGCACTGCTTATGCCAGATTTAAACTAGATTTGGCCAAAGATTTCCTTAATTTAAATGCCATATTCGGATTCACCGTCATTTAAAATCCCAAAATGCAATATTTGAAGGAGTTATGAGCGATTTCAGACAAAGTAGGGTGGTTACGCCACTATTTCACCCCAAAAAAACTATGGCGTAGACTCAGGATTTTTTTAGAACTTGTAGTATGTTTGTTGTTCAGAGAATTAAAGGTAGGGGAGGTACATATACAACAACTTCAGATGTATTTTATTTTTTTCAGGTCAAATTTTGTCTAAAATGACTGGGCTATTTCTCAACCATCTAGTTTTTCAAACTTTATTGACTCCATCAATTAAAGACCTGACAATGCGAACTTGGTAAATATATGTTATAGCCAACTGTGTTTTGCCTTTATACGACACTTACACCGTGGCCAAAATACAAATGTCAACATTCATTTACCGAGTCAGATAAGCTAGAGGTGCATGTTATCTTATTGCGAATATTGAATCCCCCGTCAACCTCTGTTTCCTTAAGTCTTGTTGCTTCTCACTAATTATTAGGTGGACCACATGGGTTCTTTCTATTTTCGTGTTAACAGTTTCATGATGTTGCTTATGTTCCTCTCCTTAAAGATTGGGATGGAGATGCTTTTCGTAATCCTCAGGAGCAGCTATACTGCTAATAATGTTCTGGAACATGACCGACATGTTTACTGAACATGAGGTGTTCAGTAGGTATCTCATCCCACCCAATGGTTTCCTATTCTTCAGCGTTTTGAAACTTCGTCAACGAGTGTTGTGTTTATCTTAATCTTTACTGTTTTTATGCTTCTGGGTCTGCTTGTAATTGATCTTCAATCTTCACATTTAATTGCAAAGAGATCATTAGCAAACAAGGGCGCGCATCCACAGGTTATCCTGCACATGTTTTCACCTTTCCGGTAACGGATATAGGCCGTAAATTTGAACACGTGTGTGGAGCAGCCCTGCGTGCACGTAGTATTAGTACACTTGGTGGAACGAAAACGGCCCCAGAACTAAAAACTACAGTACACGTGTTTTCCACTTAGCGATTTGTAAAGTGACATGTTTATTGGTGGAGACCACTTAGGCAAAGTGACTTTCCTATAACGACAAGAACGAGAATATAAACCGTGGAGGGCCCAAGGGAATTTCGCTTATTGGCAGCTTCCTGTGTTGCGTAAAACAAAGTCCCAACCAAACCGTTAATTTAAGCTGGAATAGTTTATACATACGTCAGTGGGTTCGAAGAGTGACCTCAGCTTAAGAGCTAATTAATTAGTAGGCGAAAAATAGAAAAGGAACGTAGTTTACCCACTTAGTGGGTTTGGTTGATATAAAAATTTCGAAAAACCGAGCAGATTAGTTTATCTGGTAGGATCTGGTTTGGCATAGGCGCCTGTGTTGGCGATCCTTCCATTATTGCGTCAATGGCTAGACGAAATTCCAGTGTCCCTCATCAAGTGCGGTTTATGTTACACCGTGACGTTTTGCGCGAAACAGGATACTCGTTATCTGTACAGAACCACAGAAACGTATCCATTCCAAGGGCTAGTTTACGACCTCGCCTTCTAAGTCAGGGTTTAAAGTCGTCACTTGGTAGGAATCTATTGTGGAACAAGGGTACAAGCACACGTAATCGCACGTGCAGACCTCCTTAACTGTGACAATGACTGGCCCAGATTTGAGCTCGCGACCAGTAACACGCAAAGGAAGAATTATGTTAAGCAAGTAGTGCACGGGCTCGAGGTTAATAATGTACCGCTATCATATTTATATCTTGCAGTTTTTACTGCTGCACTTTATGGGTAGTCGTTTGAGCGCGCGCCGGCTCTTTTAATAAATCGCCTGACATATGTCCAGTTTGCGTAATGCTTATGTCATTATTCAAATGACCGCGGCGCGCGTAAGCCGCGTCGTTATCGAAGGTTCCGGAAAATTCCGGAGGCAATGGGTTTAGTGATTAAGCATGTATTGTAGCATATTAAAAATCAAGAAATTAACTTTCTGTCAAAGGGTTGGTGAGACTTTAGTGACTTTAGAGACTTTTCATCCGATTGATGTGAACCAAAAAGTAAACTAATGGCTTATTTTATTGTATCTCTCTCTTAAAAATTCAGTAGAGAATCTATTTCTATATTCAATAACGTTCAAATTGAATAGCGCTACACAAGAAAATGATTCAGAAAAATACAGTTGGTAATATTGTAACACTGATTAAGAAATGAAAGTGCAAAGGCGTTTTCGATACATTTTTTTTACCATGAAGTTTCCTATCACGTACGGTTTTTAAAAAAGTTGAGATCAAACTTGTGGTTTTTGAAAATTTGTGGCTTTTACGCGGTTGACGTCAATGCCTCTTGTATCAGGTAAAAGTGATGTTTGAAGAGTGATGTTCAGTTTCATGTTTACTTTGAGACCCCTTTGAAGTTCTTCCCTTTGAATTTCATCCAACTACACTTTGCCTTGTGGTGTTGTGTGAATGGGTGCGCCATCCTGTTACAAACCATCAAACATTTAAACGGTGATTTTTTTTAAATATTCCGCTAAGAATATTTGTAACATTTCTAAATACTCTTGATTACTTAATGTTTCTTGAACAAAATACGAGTCTCAGAATATGGTAATTCAACATTTGGCACCAAATACTGATTTTAAAAGAGTACTGGTCTCGACTTTGAATTATAAACTTTGGGTTTCATACGCTCACCATTTCTCTACAACTGACAGTTCCGTTAGAAGTGAAGGAAGCCAGGTGGACAGGTGGACGTCATGTATGAGAACAACTTCAATCTTCGCTTGTGAATTCAGACGCTTCTTTTGAACAATGTATTGTTGGTTAACTTAAGTCAAACTGGCAGTCTTTCTAATATTGTAAATCAACAATTTTCAACTTAAACTTTTTCGTATCTTTTAAGATGATGGCAAATAACTTATAATTTTATGAAGAATAAAACTCTCTGAGAAATTGGTAATTAAAATGTTTTTCGTGTTCAACTTTCTGCCGAACACACATTTCAAAATTAGTTATTTAGCAGGAGAACGGTTTTAAGTTTTACTATTGTTGTGTATATTAAAACACTTTCAACAATTTCTCAATACACTGGAGAATATATAAAAAATATTATTTTGATTTTGGTATTATTTTGAAGTTCCTAAAAATGCCCCCAGTATCGAAGCTTTATTGGACATTTATCTTGTAAAGCTTTGTTGAAGTTCACAGAACGGAATTATCGAATAAATAAAACAGAAAACAATATTTTGTTTTGTTTTTATAACTCAAATTTTATTATTTTGTGTTATAAACTTTTTAACTTATGAATTAAAATCAAAATAACTTAATCTATCTTAATTAATAGCTAGATAGTAAGGTACATAATATTATGGCACAGTACTGTAGTAGCTATTCTCGGAATCCATAGTAATAAGTTCTTGTTCCAAGTATTACGAATTCCAAGTACATACTATAAGTGTAATTGCCCTTAGAGAAAAAAAACTTAATAAACTCAAAAGGGCAAACAGTTGCAGATTTGTATTTCATTTTCATCATTTTTATCGATTATTATTTGTTTCATCAATCGGAGCAATAATTAAGTCCGTTTACTTAATGATGTTAATCGCTTACTTTCCATTATCTATTAAGGACGGCAGATTTTTTAATTCAAATTATGTTTTCAACAACTAAAACACACAACTTCATCAAAAAAATCTAACTACAAAGAAACCTTTGCAAGCATTTACTTAGCAAAGAACTAATTTTAAATCTGTCGTTTTCCTTGTGGACTTCGATACGCACACGATGACTTGATCGACACAACTAAAGATAAGTTATTTTTTTCTGATCGGAACCGTACTTAGTGATGGTCAGCGCCCGAATCAAAGTGTTTTTCTGATAAAAATAGACGTTTTTTCAAACAAATTTCATCATTTAACTCAAAAATAGCTAGTTTTGCGATTTTCTTGTGCACCAAATGTACTAAATTTATCAAACCATCATAATCCAGGCTAGGCTAATGAGTATTTAGTAGAATGTACAATTTCATCACCTGTCCAGCAAAGGAAGCACAATCAGCATACGCTCGGCTCATTTCAATAAATTATCCATAAATCAAACGATCGTTGCTTGTTAGGCCGGAATGTGTCACGACAAGTTTATTGCGAAAAATTAAAATGTTTCCCTCGGAATTACTGCAGAGGCTCACAAATAGAGTGCGGCAATAAATCACGAATAGACAGCTGAGGTCGAGACCTTATGCCTGTGCCATGGCCCTACACACACACACGAAGCACTCCTTAATGACCTGGCGCCTAAATGACATAAATTAGGCATCTCCGTAACATATGTTGCGTGTTAAAGAGATATCCGTTTACAAGAGGGACCCAGCAGCAAGCCAGATTACACCGTTTTAGTAGCCCTGCTAATGCAACGTAACTCCGAGAAGTGTCAAAACTACGGATCACACATATCATCACGCCCTATGCATAGGGTTGCCATCCGTCCCGATATAGCGGGACTGTCACCGTTATTGGCCCAGTTGTCCCGACGTCCCTATAAAGTCCTGACGCGTTTGGTAGTTATTTTATTTGTATACTAATATTTTTACTAACCAGGAATTATATGGATACTTACTTAACAATTATTATTATTTTCTTCACATCTCACTGCAAAAGTGTATAACAACACTGTTATATACCTTTTTAAGTTTCTTCAATATATTTTTATTTTTGTTCAGAGATGTGTCAGAAATTAAACATATACCTAATGGCTACCAATGCCTCTGGGATATAAAATAAATGAAGAAAAACGAAAAAGAAATTATACCTAGATTAAACCTTACATACAAAGTTTCACAAAAAGAAACCTTTTGAATTTTTTACAACACGGAAATGCTACAAAACAATTTACAAACCGTGCGGTTTACATTTTATTATAAGAAATTTCCACAGTACGATCTAAACCGCGCTAGAGTAGTATTTTAAATTTTTTTAACTTTTTTTCTTGGAAATCTCATTGTGTTAATCTGATAAAAAATATTTAAAGGGTTTTAACAATTCTGAATAGTTTAGCAATAAAAAATCCGTAATATTATTTCTGATTTTTTCCCATTCATTTTGTTATTGCAGGTTGCTTTGCATTTAAAGAGAGCTGTTTGTACTGACTGTTGTCTTCCATTTAGGAAACTAATGGATTTGGAAATTGAAGAAAGAGACTTACGTGGGTGTAAACCATGTGTCAACACACTGTAGATTAGGCTGGGCTTTTTTTAGCCCAAACATGCTTTTGACTTTTTTAAAATGTTATATGACCTGAATAACAATTGCATCGGTCGGTTCGAAAACACTACAAGTCCAAAAAGTGTGTTCTGGGAAAATTAATAAAATTATTTTGTCAGTGCAATATCTTGAAAAGTATAGCAGTTAGCTATTTTGTGCCAACAGACAAAATATAAAGTAGTTCACAGAGAATTAAATGTATTACATATTTTATTTATATTTGCATTAAAAGCAGAGCTATGATTAAAACAATCATCATGGACATGTACTGCTTTTGAACTCGACGGAAAAACAGCGTACATTTTTAACAATATTTGTTTATTTATAGCATTTAAATAATATTTTTATTGTGATGTAGGTATGTATAGTGTTTTTGGCGTCAAGAATAAATTCTTTATTCATTTCTTATTATTATATTTTCCGAAACGCGTTAGGAATGCAGCAAAAACAAACATGTGCATACATCGTACAAGGATATTATTTCCTTGTCGAAATTGAAATATAAAAAGACATTTCGTACTATGCCTCGAAAACAATTTCTTTCGACAAGGAAAATGTAGTTTTCTGTGGAGCATGAGCATTGACGGTATGAGTTTGTTTTCGTGAAATATTCGAGCAACATTCGGCGTAGTTATTTTACAGCCATAATAGAACACGTTTTTGTCCAGCCGACCGGTCCGCTTCGAGAATTTGAAACGTGTTTTGTCATTGCACATATCGCACATGTTTCGAATCGAAATAACATTTTTATACTCTAGGAATTTTTAAGCGTTGATTTATTTATAAAATATAATTCTCAGTTTAATTTGCTTAGACGAATATATACTGCGTATTAAAACAACTTAACATTTTTTTTATTTCTGTACGAATTAAATTGAAAATTCTAATACTTCTAGTAGTGTTGTTGGACTAAAATTCTTTGTTTTTTTTTTTTTTTTAATTAAGGATTATATTATCTAAATAGACACCAGATCTAACGATGCTATTAACTTTACAAAACAGGATACCCAAAGAATTTTTAAATGAAGATTTGCAAACAAAAAACTATTTGTTGATTTATCAAATGAATCGGTCGGTTCGCAAACACTACAAGTCCAAAAAGTGAGTTCTGAGAAAATTAACAAAATAATTTTGTTGGTGCAATATCTTGAAAAGTATAGCTGTTAGCTATTTTGTGCCAATAGACAAAATATAAAGTAGTTCACAGAGAATTAAATGTACTACATATTTTATTTATATTTTTATTAAAAGCAGAGCTATGATTAAAACAATCATCATGGACATGTACTGTCTTCTTTGAACTCGACGGAAAAACAGCTTATATTTTTAACAATACTTGATTATTTAAAGCATTTCAATAATATTTTTATTGTGATGGAGGTATATATGATGTAGGATTTGCATGAAACTTATTTCCCGTAATATTTGAAGATTGATTAAAAATGTCATGTCAGATTTTTAAAATAAATTCAAAATGGCGGATTATACATGATTAGTCAAAATTACCGGTAATTCACACCTTAGTAATTCTTTAACCGTAAAGAATTTCTAAGAAAAATTCAAACAAAAGTATTTTGGTTTTAAACAAGCTATATATTTTCAATATACGGATGTTCATTTTATTCTGAAAATTTGGTAAACTTTTCTTTTTCTAATAGAACATCCTGTATATTTAAAAGAATTTAATTCTAAGCGTTTGTAAGAATCAGTTCTTATATAAAATGCATCATCTTTGAGTTATGAGCAATTAACCGATCATTGACGGATAAAAAAATAAAAAAAAATCAAGAAAAATAACTAAACTATGAAATAGCATAATAAATTAAATATTCAAGCTGGCAAATCAAATAAATGTGTATGTATTGTGAGAAAATATTCTTAGTTTGTTACCAAATTTCCAGAATAAACAATAGTTTGTTTAAACACAAATTTTTTTCTCAGTTGGAGAATTATTTAGGTTTTCGGTAATTTCGTCTATTTTTGATTAATTGATCATAACTCAAAAATAAGACATTTTATAAAAAAATCATGCAAAATATTCTTGAATTAATCTTAGAATTAAAAAATGTAAAGTTATACAGGATGTTCTATTTGAAAACGGGAAGGTTACGAGATATCCAGAATATAATGAACAGCATGTATAATATAAATATATTTAGACGATAGATAGTTTAAAACAAAACAACTTATACTAGAAAATTTGTTTGAAATTGTTTACAAATTATTTAGGTGTTCCGTTAATTTTGACTAACCCTATACATATATGGCGATATGATAGTACGGTGGTAGTCGGTCCGGAAGTCACGTGGTAGTAAAATTCTATATTTTCACCAGTTACATACTTGTGGACTTTTTTAATATTATTTATCTTTTTGATATTTATATTCATATTGATTACTTCGGCGTACCATAACAACGGTTTGAATGCAAATTACGAAGTTGGCGAATGTTTACGACTGATATACTTAGAAACTGAGTAGAAACGCGTTGCATGAGCGAGCAAAATAGCACTGTTCTGGACTTGTTTATTTCGCCCAAGCATTCCCTTTAGGTCTATTCGATAGAATAAATCATAGTGAACATTTTGGCTATTTCAGTTCAAATAGGCCAATTTTGGACTTCTACTGTTTTCGAACTCGCCGATTCAATTACAGCATTTATTTCATAATTTAAAATAATATATAGGGGTTACTCGCGGTTGTCAAACTTATTTTTAATTTTTTTAAAATAAAAACAATATTTGTATGTAATATGTGTATTCATTTTAATCAGTTTGCATACAATTCATAACAAATATCCAAGTACAACCGGTTCTGGTATTTTTTTGTTATAGAAACTGGATCAGGTCAGAAAACATAAATTGTGAATTCACTCCAGTTATTGGGAAAACCAAATCCCTCTTTTGAGAAGAGGGAAGAAACCTCTTTTGTACATTTTGGCACTGATTTTCTCAAAGCTGGACATAATTTAGAATATCGGCATTCATACTAAAATTCTACGGAAAGACTCACGCTGTATATTCTTATTTTATATCGTTTTTTTTTATTTTTACAATTTTGTGCCCAATGTTTTTATTTACATTAACTAAGGTTGCATAAGTAGGTATATTAATTCTAAAAACATTATTGTGAATTTAGAAGAAAGAGAAGCGTCATCTTCGGTAGTGGGCGTGGTCTAGCTATTACGTTACAACCGGATGTAAATAGATAATTTCTTCGGAGTTAATTATGAATTTTCTCTGGGAGTTAAATATGTTAATGTGCCTCTTTTCTCATCAACGGAACGGAGAGGGGGGGACACTTTAGCGAAGTTTATGCCTTCCAGATCTCTTTTTAATGAACGGTGGCGTTTAGTGTGACTTTATTTTTATGATTATCGCTGTGTAAATAATTCATGGGGAGAGGTTCCTCCTCTCTTTTGTGGGAGAAGGTGACTTACGCCGGACTAAATATAAGTTTATACGACCGGGCGCCGGCGAGTGATATTTCTTACGAGACTGAAAATAAAATTTATTTTTCGACGGGGAAGTTTGTTTTCCGCGCTGACTGCCTGTTTACATTCTCCATACAAATTATATCGTATGGTGGAGAGATAAGCGGTGGCGATAGATTACGATGTGCGACAGGGGATAAAATATTGTGTTCTTTCGTACGTCTATTAATGTTGGATCGGTTAATATATTGGTTGTTAACCTATATAAATAATCCGAAATGTAGCGGTTGTAGACAACACGTCGCATAACAGTAGTTTATTTGGTGTAAGGTTACTAATTCTTGTTGGATTAGAAGTAGGTAACTGTAGTTATATATTTGAAGGATGGTTTAAAACTGAAACAAGGTTTACAACAAATTAATTTCCTCATCAGCACAGGCGCTATACGCCTTCCGCGAGACTTAGCAGTTGACCAGGCAATAGAGATTTTTGCGTGATAAAAATAGTATCAGGAAACCGACGGTCCCAGGTCACGTGGAATGGTCCGTAGATGTATTGTGATGTCTTTCGACTCGCAAATATCATTACTTAATTTGTTATAAACAAAAAGCCTCAAAAAGTCGTTTCTTTTTCGTTTTTCGCTTGTAAAAGCTGAACCGATGGAGCAATCTTGATGCTTTTCACAGACGAATTGTAGAGAATGAAAGGACGAAAATGAGCCCTACACGGACTTGATCGGGTTAATATTAACGGAGAAAATTGGGAAAAACCGGAACCATGTGCGTTTTTTCAAAAATTCATAACTCCGCCATTTTCACAGTTGTAGCGCAGGCTTTTCGCGAGAGAGTTGCGATTGATGGGTACTTTGAGTGTGCACAACCAAGGCGTTGTCCGATGATTACTTTTTGCACAATTGCGTTTTGAATTTTTTTATGCAATATCTTTCGGCGAGCCTGGATGCGTCGGAGGTGGTCCGAATTTAATTTTTTTAACGGATTTCGAAAGGAGAAGTATTATGCTACAAAACGTCAATTCTGATTTTGCGTTAAAATGTTGCGAAATAGGTGAAAAATGTTTGCAAACATGACCGAAAATTGTCGCTCGCTCGAAAGCGGTCGAGTAGTGGGGGAAGTGGGAGTAGTGGGTCTGTTGGAGCATCAAGAGTGCTCCATCGGTTCAGATTTTACAAGCGAAAAACGAAAAAAAATACGATTGTATACATATAACAAAATTATGTATTGATATTTGCGAGTAGAAAACTCATCACAATACATATACGGACTGTTCCACGTGACCTGGGACCATCGGTTTCCTGATACTATTTTTGTCACGAAATCAGTCATTTTCTGCTCTATTGCCTGGTCTAAGTGTCATTTTGATATATTGTTGCCAGATTTTATAATATCACAGATAAGGACTGTTACCGTTATGGGAAAAAGCAAATGTCTTTTTTTTAATGAAGTATTGAGTTTATAGAAGTTATATACCTAATTGTTGCAATGCGAAATCTTAATATACAGGGTGAATCAGTAGAGTCCCATTTATGATAGATACTGCAGGGATAGAAAAAATATTTTATATAATTATCTAATGTTTGTTTTCAGTTGTCTAATTATTAAATGGCTTTTTATTGAGTTTCTTAAATGGAACACTTTGTATGTGTTAAAATTTTGTAGTATCTTGATAACCGTAAACTGTGTATACGAATATATCTAGTAAATGTGTGCTACGTGACCTGTTCTATAACCCTTTAAATATTTTACATCAAGCTACCCAACACACTGTATACAGAGAGACACTATAATACCTAGTATCTCTCTTTAATTTTAATCTTTCATTTGTAAATATTACAAAAACTGGTAAACATTGATATAGAATACACTGAATATAAATTAAAAAGAGCTTACGGAACATTGCAGTTAGCAAATAATATACAGAGCGTTCCAGTTAAAAATCTTATGAAAAAGCTGTTTGAAAATGTTGGAAAAATTACTGCATGCTACGATCACCCTGTATTGGACACCTAATTTTTCATGATATTAGCACCCAGGTATGGTTTTAGTTATTTTCTGACAAAATTGTTAGGACAATATCTGCATAAATGTAGTATTTACGTTGATTTCACAAAAGGCCTGCAATTGCCATTTTTTGACAAACAATTGAAACATATCTCAGAAACTATTTTCTTTACATGGGTACAATCTGAAACAGTTGGTCAACTTATTTAGTGTTCATAATATACAGAGCATGACAGGGCATGCCATTTAAAAAACTAATAGTTTCGTTCATTTATGTTTATGTTATTATTTATGTTCATTCCGGTATAAATGGAAATAATTTTCCGTTATAGAAATCAACTTTTGTATCAAATATTTTTTTCTATCTCTTAAGATAAATACAGTATCGACCATAGCGACTCTAGAGACTCACCCTGTCTTAATAAGATATTTTCTTTTCCATTTGTGCCAATTTTCCCACCTTTTTTTTGTTTTAAGATTTTTCTTTTAATACCACGCCAATATTTTCATTAAATTGTGGATAATCATTATATACATGACTGGTTTTGAACAAATTTTGAATTTTTCGCTCCTATAATAACATTATCTCGCAGTTGATGATATTATTCTCAATTTACGGTCGAAAAATCGCTTTTACAACACATTCTGCTATTTGTATGTGTTTTCTATTCGTCTGTATTTGAGTATAGAGGTAACGGATAGTAAATTTTTCTGCCCTAGAATTCACAAACCCTAGATCTAGTCCAGGTTGGGTAATTTATTTAAAACTTTCACCTACTTGCTTTCTTACAATAGCAAATAAACCTCAACTCTCAAAGAAAATATACAAATTATTTAAAATAATGCACTAAGACCATCAAAATTCACCTTGCAGAATTGTTTATCTCCCCAAACTTTTGGCACAAAGTTCTACCCGAACCCTACTTTTATACAGGTATTTTCTTTTTCTCTATTTTGACATCAATCTATGACCTTCTGTCAACACACTTTCCATACTCTTGTTCAGTAATAGATACCATTATTAGGGCGATTTGATATCCAAACTTGGATAACAGCCAAGCAAGGCATGGTGTTCGAAACGTTCATAGAACTTTTGGGTACGACTTCGATTTTTTTCTGTCGCTCCGGTCTCTCCTTTCTCGAGTGGACGACGATGTTGTTTGGGAATGTATCCGAGACGGGTATAAATGACAGGGCAGGAGCAATGCGTGAAATATGCGAGCCACTTTTTTTGGCCTCCGACTCGCTCCCATGTGGGTGTCATTAGTCGCCTGGCAGGTCGCGTTACAGAGACATAAACTCGGGTATGTTGTTTTCTCGCCCTTTCGGACCGCAGCGACATCTAGATCAAACCGCCACACCCAATCAGCATGCCATTAAATGGCAGATCTTTTATTTTTGGTTTTTGCGATGAAATTATATTAAGGTGAACCGGGTTATTGGAAAACAAAAAGATCCTCTTGAATGAAATTTGGTATAATTATTTGTCTTTATGTAGCTTGGTAAAAATAGTAAAATTTGTGTAGATATCTAGGTTTGGAATTATGAGAATGAAAAATTAAAGAAATTTAGAAATTTTCTAAAATTACCAATAAGTTGTCAAATCTATGAAATCATATTGTAGATGATTTTTTTCGCATAACTGTAAAAGCCATGAATTAAAAAGGAATTCAATTATTGTTTGTGAAGCTTTTCAAAAGGTTATATGATCAGGAAAACAATTACAGTATTTATTTTTATAATTAAGAAAATGTATTTTTGAATTGCTACTTGCTGTCAGTTATAAAAAAATTAAAGAACTCAAAAGAAAATATGTTTTGACTACAATAACCTAGTGTGTAACGTCTTTCCCTTAGGATGGGGTATCTGTACGGTAAAATTCGTCAGTAAATGTTGTCCACCCATGTTTTCAGCAATATCTCCAAAATTGTCAAACAATTTATGCATCACATTAAAGACAGAAGTATGCAATATTTAATAATTTCAACAAATGCAAACAACTGACGTCAATTTTTAAGCCATAACAGTTGAAATGTCTAAAATTCGCAACCATTCAAAGGGAACAGGAAAATCCGAGTAGTTTGATCGCGTTCCGAAATAAAAACCTAATTTTTCTCCACTTAAAGCATATACCGGGTGATTCAATTTCGAGGCTCACCATGGGGATCTCGCTTATTAGTGGAGATAGAGCCTATGTTTAAATTTGGCAAAGTTTCGTATTTTTGTGTTGGTCAATTATCTGAAAAGAAATGTAAGCTATCATTTTTCATTTTGAAGATATCCGCAAAAAACTGAAATGTTAAGGTATCGTTTTTCATTTTTTATTCAAAACCAAATGTAGCTAGACATTTGAAACAAAAACATTCTGCAGCGACTTTTTCAGGTACCCAACTGGTGCTAGGTTACAGACCGCCAGCGCCGGATTGACCAGAGTGCTTTGGATTAAAAATATTCAGATTGTAAAAGAAGCAAGTTTATACAACAAAAAGCTTATTTTTTAAGTAAATGTTCAAATTAGTCGCTATTTTCTTGAAGGTATAAAACTGAGCCAGCTTTTCTACATGTTGTTATGCTCTATGAACTGATCTTCCCGGCATAGCATTGACCGCTTTTGTTATTCGATCCCGCAGATCCTCGATATTTCTGCGAGTATCGTGATAAATTTCGTCGTTCACAGTTCCCCATAGAAAATAGTCCAGAGGACTTAAATGAGGGGATCTAGCAGGACATTCCACCGCTCCATTGATAATCCAGTGATTTCGTACAACTGTAAAGTTTGACTTGTGTGGGGTTTATACGGTTTCAATTTATTTGTTTGTAATGGTCTCCAAACACGTGTTTGCGCCAATTCCAAATTAGAGGCTACTTCCCGCGTAGAAATCCGAGGATCGTCATTTGTCTAAAAACCAGTAGATGAAGCTTTGCAAATTATGGTAATCTAACGTTTGCCATTTCCAAAATATCTCTATGATGGCTTTCAAAATTTCTATAAGTATTTCGGGATTTACTAAACGATCCATGGTCCGCTAAATTTCTGTCCAATGTTAGGAATATTGTACGATGGGGCATTTCTATGAGAACAATAATAAACCCTTATCATATCATGCTTTTCGTTATTGGTAAAAGGCATTTTACATCCACAATCAACCACAATTAAGGTTTATTTGGTTAAATGGCAAACCCAACGCTGAGCGCGCCGCTTTATCCAAGTGCATTTTGTTGACGTTGCTTGGCAACGAATCCGGCGGACTGTATAACCAAGCTCCAGTTTGGTACCTTAAGTTTTTTTGATTATTACACCATTATTTAAAAAAATAATACTAACATGTTATACATTGCGGAAATGAGAAAATACACCACTATCGGAAAATGCCAAAATTCAACATGGCGCCCATAATAAAAACAAAAGTTGGCCATGGTTACGCCGCCATCTTTGATGTTATTTCAAATTAAAAAATGATACTACATTCCTTGTTAAAAAGTAGCTCTAGAATGTTTTTGTTTCAAATGTCTGGCTACATTTGGTTTTGAATAAAAAATTAAAAACGTGACCTTAACATTTCTTTTCTTTGCGTATATCTTCAAAATGAAAAATAATAGCTTAAATTTCTTTTCAGATAATTAACCAACACAAAAATACGAAACTTTGCCTCTGGTGAGCTTCGAAATTGAATCACCCGGTAGAAAGCTAGAATTAAGCTGCTCTAATATTTACTTTCTGCTTAGAATTGGAGCATATCGCAGTAGCTCACTCATGACCAAAACATTTTTAAATGTCGACGAAACTCTTTTAAATAAACTAATTTAATTCAGACAGAAAGTAGGTATAAATAATTTTGCGTGAAAACGTTAAGTGGTGCGGTAATTTATCTAGTGGAAATTAGAGTCGCTAGCGGCGAACACGTTCTATAATTTGTTCTCGGACGGTGATTTGACAGATTCCAGCAGGTGCGCGCGAGTATTTTTGGACCGCGGACGTATCGAAATCCGGTACCGTTTAATCGTTCCAGTTCATTTTCCTGTCAAAGTTCCATCTTGTTAGCGCAATAATGGATACGCGGCCACGCTCATCGCTGACAGATATGTATGCATTATCAGATTTTGTCCAGATCGCTTGTACGCTATTTGTATTAGATGACACAGTCATTTAGATAAAGCTCACAGATTTTCGGGTAGGTATACCACTAGTATAGTGCGTTGTTACGCATTTTATAAAGTTAAATCAGAAAATGGGGTAAATTAGTAATTCTGAGATAAATATAGTGCAAAAAACAGCAAATTAACAGCAGGTTTTAATTTTAATACTGTTTCAATAGTAAGTTGGGAATTACTTAGTGTTGAACGAGAATATTTACAGCCAAAAATACACACACAAATATATTTTTAAATACAGTCATGTTTAATTACTACACCTAAGACCCAGTTCTATCTCTCCTGAAACGCGTTTTCAAATAAAAACGTTATTTATTGTTCAAAGGTTATGAAATTTTCAGTGCAACTTCTTAGATAAATAACGAGTTGGGCTGGATGAAAAATAATTTTTTGAAAAGATAAGAATTAATTTTACTTCTACATCTGTTGCTTATTTCAAATATAAAACATCTAGCCCAACTCATGATACAAAAATATTTCATTTGAACTTGTTTTCTCTTCGTTCTCACAAATGCAAATACACAAACACGTTGCTTGGAGTTTAAGTTTTTACCCGGGCAGCGCACTTGGCGGCCTGCAGTGGAACATCGATAGAGCTGGGTTTGAAAAAATACCGGTTTTTGCCACACGTTTTCGACCGTATTGTGTTGGATTCATTCAAAATCTTTTTGTAGTGTGATACTATCGACCAAGTCCTATCAATTTAAGCAAAAAAGTACTTTCAAAAAAATATCGATTGATCTGGTTTTGATACAAAACGCGTCAATTATTTAACCATCTCCCCTGGACTGATATTAAATCATTCCAAATGCAATGCCATCACCTTCACGGGAAGAACTAATAACATCGAATTTGTATATAGCTTCAATGACGTCAATGTAAATCGATTCTCATACATTAAAGATCTTGGCGTTGTTTTTGACAAAAAGTTAAATTTCGAGAGACAAGTTGACGGGGTGGTTGCTAAGGCCTTTCGAATGCTGGGCTTCGTAATGAGGTCCACCGCAGACTTCACTAATGCGCAAACAATTACAACATTATATTTTGCTTTTGTGTACAGGTTCAATGTTCAAAAAAGATTCGTAAGATACTTATGTTATAAATCTCACCAGCAGTACATTGATTACGAATCTGCTTGTGGTTTGTTTAAGCTTTTGACCCTCCGTCAGCGTCGATTTTGCAACATTGTGTTCTACCATAAAATACTTAATAATAGATGCGACTCTCCCATCTTAGTTAATATGATTGGCATTCATGTTCCTACTCGCCCACCTCGCACTGTGGTTGAAAACAGCAATCTAGCACGCAACAATTCAAAAAATAACCATCTCAGATTTTAACGCAAATTATGTACAACCGTGACAAAACTTCATATTTAGAAGTTTCATGTTGAAAAGGGTCCAAAGGAACTGGAGGTTGAGTCTTAGCATTTTTGAAAGATTTTGCAAATAGGCCGCCATTTCTGGAATTTCGTCGTAATAGTTAAATAATAAATTAAAGTAGAGGAAATTCTGAATAATTTATGACTATGACATTCCTTTAGCTGCATGAGCAAATTCTATTTCATCGAGATCTGTCGTACTACATTAAGACTAGTTAGCCAGGATTTGTCAGAGATTCTAATGACCTACTGTCATTAGAGTCAGAATATCAGTGTCAAACGCTAATGTTTTGACAATACCTACTGTCGATATAATCAACATATCTGTCTAGTTCTACTAGTTTTATTTTAATGCAGACATGGCCGATCTCGATCAAATAGAATCTCATGCAGCTAAACTATTAATTTTATATATCGTATGATAAAGTCATGTGCCTGGCAGCATCAGATTTTTGTGATATATTTACACGCCCATTATAATGATTTTGAATAAAGCGGTTTCACTTGTGTTGTAGTGTTTTCACTTACAGTTATTTCTTGATTAATAGTAGTGAACACATTAGCTATGCATACAGGTAACACTGAGGTGTTTGTTACAATTAATCTTAAACTTTATTACTGGTGCCCTTTCCTTCTTCGACCGTATGGAGATTCAGTTCATTTAAAGAGATTTTACAGTTTACATAAAAGCGAACTTTAAGCTGATCAATATCTCAAAATACATTTGTCTCAAGTACATTTAACCTATTTGTCAACAAAAATAAGCTGATATTTTTATTTCTCAGTTTGATTGTAGTTCCTAAACCCAATTTATTGGCTATCGGATCTTTCATTTCCGTGGTTTCTGAGTAAGAAAAACAAAAATTATTTTTTGCTGCTGCCTACAACAGAAAAACAAGCTAAATTTGTTTTTAAATACTTGATCAGCAAAAACATTTATCCGTTTTTGTAACTCTTGAATCGAACGAGCATGCATTTGCTCGAAAAAAGGCCACCCTGTATAAACGCTTCATTTGCATGTTTATTAATATTTTTGACTTTTTTTCGTCTCTTCTATATGTTCCCCGAAAAAATTATTTATTTTTTAACACCCTGTTTAATGTAGTTATGTTAATTACACGGCATGTTTGATGATTCTTTTACCTTGATATACATATTTACAGCTGTTGATCAACTTGTTTCACTATATCTTGCATTATGGAATACATTTAAACAGGTACTGAATTGTTGCGCGCTAGCTTCCAACTTTCAACCACTGTGCCTCGCTTTGATTTCTTGTTTTACACGCCGACACCTCGCACGAACGCCTTCCAAAATTCGCCAATGCTGCGGATGGCTCGCGCCTCGGATCGGATTGATGTGGACGTATTCCGATTTAATTATCGAGCTTTCCGCCGTAGGGTTATTACCGCTACTCTCCAATTTCCACATTTCTTTTTGTAAAATTATTACTTGTTATTTTCTTTTTTAATTAATTGTAGTTACTTTGAGTTTATGATTATTGGTTTTCAACGATTCAGCTAGAACTGTAATGGTTATTCCTTAGTTATATAATTTTGTATTGGTTTTATTGTCATTGCACTGTTTTATGTAATCTGTAGTACAGTGTATTTGGGTTCGTCCTGTACTGTACTCATTTCGTATAATAAATAAATAAATAAATAAATGGTAAATGGTTCAATTTTTACATAATTAATGATACAAATATTAAGCATAATAGTGAAAGAACAAATTCGAACTAGAGTGCTGATCAAAAAATAATATTTTATTTATTAGAATGTCTATGTTTTGTACTAGAAGAACATACGTTCTACATCTATTTTTTTCATCCTGAAAACTGAAAAACTTCAAATCAATTAAACTAAATAGGTTGGAGCGTCTAGACAGGAAGATATTTTTCATCTTTAAACCCAAACACGACAACAAGCTACTTTAAATTAAGTAAATACGAAACTTACGAAATTCTTATATTCTGTTCTCGACAGTCGTGTTGATTTCTCAACATCTTGTCGACATAAATTACGACACAATAATAACAACAGCGCTGGCCAGAAATTGGCGAAATCGAACACCGGCGATTAAATCGCGGATTTATGAGTTGTCATTTTAAATCCGATCTAGCGGCGGTAGATTGATGGCCTAGTTTACAAGTTTACGTCGTTGTAAATGATCGGAATTAAACAAGGGGTCCACTTCGACGCCCTCGTATATTTATATCTGCGCCTCGCGACCGACTTAACAATGACAGGTGAAGAAAAGGAGCTGTCCCGCGGCAAAACAGTTCGGTCGAAATACGCTGATAAATGATTCAGAAAAACACATGTCCATTCGCATCCAGTTACGATCGTGCATTCGTTAACATTTGAAGAGTGGTCGTCGGAAGGTAGTAATTTCGCCAATATTGTATTACATATTATTATGAATGCGAAATCCGTAGCATTGTGGGTAATTGGGACAGATGCAAGTTTCCTGGGACTGGTCGGTCTCCCCATGGCACTGGTTTGATTTTGGAGATATCCGTTTGATGAATGGCAATTTTTAGAGCTCGTTATTTTGTGTTTTGTTTTCTCTTGAACAAACATGGCAGGGGTCCCTACAGTTTTTAAGAGCAGTACCATTTAGGAATATAAACAATTATAAAGTGGGAGTATTAATAATAGGAATTAGAAGCCTCTATATTTATCCTTGCTTTAATAAAATATATTTATATAGGAAATGCTTCGGTTGTTTGAATCATCATCATTTCAAACATAAAATATAAACAAAACTTGAACTCATCATAACAAAATGTTCTAGATATCACTATAATTAAAGAAGACAGAAACTTCCACAGAAAGACTGCAACTGCAGCTTGAATCATCATACCGTTTGCATCCATTTCAGTTCAGTTTTCAGCAAAGGTTATCCCGGAACATTGATAAAGACACGGATGGACAAATCACGTCAAACTTTGTCCACCTATATAAAAAAAAACCATGAAATTTACAGCACCTTAAAGAAATCATTTTTATATTTGAAATAATATACACAGATAGAAATGACTTTTTGTCTTTAAGAATCATATTTATTTGATTTTATTTTTTTGAATCAAAACATATTTCTTTGGCAAAAAAATATTTACTTAATTGAATACTCTAGCTTGTTTGCTTGTACAGATCGAGATTTATTTGGAATATTTATTGTGCAATAAAATATTTTGATACTAACAAAAATTACTTTTCGTTAAAGAAAAGTTTGGTTTAATTTAAAAATGCCTTTACTTCCGTCAAAGAAAGCTACTTTTAGTTCAAAACTGTGTTGTAGATGGCGCTGTACGCTATCTAATTACAGATCGGCCCGATCCTCACTATATAATAGACTTGGTTTTTTTTTTATATATATATAAATAAATATGTTTTCAATATACAGGGTGCGCATTTTATTATAGAAATTGGGTAACATTTCCTTTTTTTTAAATAGAACACCCTATAGATTATTACATTTTTTAATTCTAAGATAATTCTAACAATTTTTTATACGAATCATTTTTTTTGTAAAATCCATTATTTTTTTAATCAGAAGCTATTACCCAAAAATAGTTGAAATTACCGGAACACCTAAATAATTTTTCAACCGCAAACAAATTCGAAAAAGTTTTCGAATAAAAGCTTTTTGGGCTTACACAACCGGTCGTTTAAATATAGTTTTAATATACAGTGTGTTCGTTTTATTATAGAAATTTGCAAACCATTCCCAGTTTCTAATAGAACACCTGTAAATTTTTATTTAATTATTCTAAGATTAATTCTAAGAACATTTTATAGAAATAAGTTTGTTTGAAAATGCATTATTTTTAAGTTATGAGCAATTAAGCAAAACTACTGAACTTCAAATTAAGAATATTTTCCCACATACATACACATTTATTTCAATGTGAAAGTTTGAACATTTAATTTAATTCTATTTAATTGTGTTGTTATTTTCTCTTGATTTTTTTTTGTTTTTTACTCGTTTGGTTGAAGTAAAAGTTCATGAGTATTGATTAATTGCTTATAACTAAAAATTAAAATTTTATAATGAAATAATTCCAACATAACATTTTAGAATTAATCTTAGCATTAAAAAATACTAAATATAGGTAGAGGTTGTTCTATTAGAAAAAGGAAAGGTTTGCAAATTTCCATAATAAAATAAATACTTATTTGAAACATTTTTTGATTTTTTTACAGTTGGAGAAATATTAAGGCGTTCCGGTAATTTTGACTATTTTTGGTTATGCTATTAACCAAAAATAGTCAAAATTACAAATATAAATAAAAAATAATGCATTTTATAAAAATACGATTCCTATAAAAAATTCTTAGAATTAATTATTAGGATTAAAAAATGTAATAATATATAGGCTGTTCTATTTAAAAAAGAGGATAGCTTACCGAATTTCTATAATAAAAGGAGCACTCTGTATATTGAAAATATATTTAGACGATAGCTTGTTTAAAGCCAAAAAATTTTTGTTTGAGCAATTTTTTTATATTTCTTACGGTTAGAGAATTATTTAGGTGTTCCGGTAATTTTGGCTAACCCTGTATATGTAGGTGGGTACTCGTAATACTGCCAAGACAACGCGTTGTCTGGGACATTTATTGCGACATTAAAATATCGCATTTAACTTTAACTTTAGCTCAATCGCCAATTTCCTTAATTTAAGAAATCATAATTCTTTCCCTCAACACAATAACAATTAATCAATGTATAGAAGATGTGATATCCAGGCGGGTTGCAAATTTTAAATAAATCAAAAATTACAGCCACAACCTGCATTTGAACCAGGGACCTTTGCTTTTCTAGCACAATGCTCTCCCATCTGAGCTACTGAGGCCTATACATTGATTATTTCATCATTACGGTAGTAAGTCCGTATATTCATTTCTAGTTACAATAACAATTATTTGAATCTCGTTCCTTATAATATACAAATTGTAAATTTTAACTGAAAACATAAATTATTTGACACAAATAAACGTTCTTTCTATCAACCAAATATTCCAATCAAATGCATTTTTATCCGCAAAGAAATATTTTTTGCCTCTATTGAAACTACAGATTTGTTTGAGAAATGAATATTTAATTAAATTTTCTATATGTGTATGTATTTACTCGCTGGTAACGAATAGTGCAGGTTAATTAATTAAGGTTGTTTCGTTTCGAAATAACGATTTTAGGGTATTGTTATTTTGTAAGAATGGAATTGTACAGCAAAAGATTCCACAACAAGCAGGTTTAGAAAATTGTTGGCGTTCTGACAGAACTCTGCAGTCCCTTTGATGGATTTGTAAGAATCATAATACTAAATTGAAATTATCCGTTAAATTACAGTTTGCTTTTACAAGTACAATAATCCCACTTTTTAGGTCGCATCCCACCATTTAGGTCATATTCTAAAAATCTTTTGAGGGCTGATCTGGCCCGCGTGCCCAAGTTTGGAAACCACAGATGTACATATCCTACGGTATTCTTTTCTTGATTGTATGGTTTCTATGAGTTAGGTCCTATTTGTATTATTTTATGGTTCTTATTATACATATTTACATCGTGCTTACACCCGCAAATATGATTATTCTCCTAAATGTTTACGTTTATTCTACTCTTCATGAGTGATGAGGCCAACTGAAAATCTTGCGTTTACTTGCCGGTGTTGCGAGAGCATGTCTTTGAGGATGTGCCGAAAGCAATTATTATTAGTCATGCGATCGCTTTGTACGTAATGCCGGAGCATTACTATGGATTAGTCGTACATGTACCGGGCAAAGGCGACATTTTTACGCCAATTGTGATCAAATGAGATGTCGTGCGGCGACACGTATTGCTGATCCGCCGTAAATCCGCAGCCTATTTATAATCTTCCATAATGGAAGCTCGAGTTTACACCTTGTCCTCAATTTATTTGTACCATAAAGTTCAATCTTTCAAATTATTAGTTCGACTCTTTGAATTTATTATTAGGTAACTAAGAATTAAAAAATTTTGTAAAACAAAATTTTTTCATTTGGATCGAACTTGCTTTATGCTTCTATTCTGTATATAGAGTTACACAGGCATATTTTAGTAAGAAAAATATTTTCAAATACGTATTTTTTACGTCTTTTCAAATAAAGATATATTTAAATCACACGAATTTTTCTGTGTTGTAGGAATACTTATTATTATTATTTATTGTACATTATTGTATTACTTATTATTTATTGTACATTATTATTTGTATTTTAGGGATATTATGTATTTACCTGGTGTTTTATTGTTTTAGGTAAGGGCCTGCTATCATTCTCTTCTTCATCAGTGAGTATAAAACTAAATAACATGGGGTTGTATGTAGGGTGTTGGGGGTCAAGGATAAATCCTCGTGGCACCCAGGCCCCATTGGGCCCCTTGTGCCTCCCCCTGCGCTCTCTCCAGCTATGTCAACCAGCCTAGGTTGTTAACGAAGGCTAGGACGCAGCTCAGAGGTGCGTTCCTGATTCCGTCCATGGTCGGCCATGGATCCCCCAGCAAGCGTTCCCTGTATTCGACCAGGTCTGGGCATTCACATAAAATGTGTTTTACCGTCTCATCCTCTAGCTCACAAGCTCGGCATATAGACGTTTCAGCGAGATGCATCACGTGAAGATGCTTCCGTAAACCGCAGTGACCCGTTAGAATACCCGTAACTAAACGTAGCTTGTTTCTGGGCAGCTGTGTAAATTTCCTAGCAGCGGAGCTGGAGGAAGGGGGGAGCCCTTCCTTAGCTTGCTGACAGCCAGGTAGATTTTCCCACTGTCGAAAGAATTTCTTGTGGGTGATGTCCTTCAGTGATTGTAGCAGAAGGTTATTAGTGGGTAGTAGGAAGGGTTCCGGTGAGCTTACCGGTCCGTTGGCAGCTCTTCTTGCTAGTTTGTCAGCGTGCCGATTGCCCTTGTCCTCAGAGTGCCCTTTTATCCATGTGAGGTTGACATTGTTGTGTCTGGACGCCTCCACAAGGGTGTTATGACAGTCCAAGACTAAGTCGGAGGTAAACCTGCAACGACTTAATGAGAGTATGGATTGTCTGCTGTCTGTGTAGATCGTTACGTTCCTGCCAGTTTTGTCGGAGCTGATGATACACTCCGCGGCAGTTTTTATGGCAAAGATTTCCGCCTGCGTTACAGAAGGATACTTGCCTAGGGGGATGGACTGTCGCAGCTGGTAGTCATGAGAAAAAATCCCAGCGCCAGTTCCACTGTCTTTTTTGGAGCCGTCTGTATAGATCTTCAGGCACGTGGTGTTCCCTTTCTCCTGCGGTATGTCCTCGGGAAGGTAAGGTTTGTTGAAGACGTAACAAGGTGGGATGTAGTCCGTGCGGTAGTCGAGAAGCGGCACATCTTTCGATGCACTACTCCATAGACTGCCCCACATGCCGCCCTTGTCGCCTACTTTTGTGTAGCCCACCGTGCGAAGCCTGAATAGTGTTTTCAGGGCCACCTCTTCAATGAAGAAGTCAAGTGGTGGCAAGTACAGCATGTACTCCAGTGCAGCGGTTGGGGTTGTGCTCATTGCCCCGGTTGTGCCGAGGCAAGCAAGTCTTTGTATTTGTGCCAGTTTGATTTTGGTTGTGGCCAGCTTGACTCTAGACCACCACGCAACCGCCCCGTAGGTGAGCATAGGACGAATAACGGCAGTGTATATCCACAGTGTGATCTGTGGTGAGAGACCCCAGGTTTTCCCCACGGCTCTACGACACTGACCGAAAGCCATCCTTGCCCTTTTCATTCTTTGCTCAAGATGTGTTTTCCAGGTTAATTTCCTGTCGAAGGTCACACCGAGATATTTGACCTCTTCTGACAGTTTCAGTTCGCTGTTGCAGAACTTTGGTGGTGTGAAATTGCCGTGTTTTCTCTTACTGGTGAAGAGTATCATTTCCGTCTTGGCTGGGTTGACAGAAAGCGAGTGAGCTTTGCACCAGTCCTCGACGTGTTTTAGCGCCACTTGCATTCTTTCCGAAAGTGTGTTGTGGAATTTTCCGCTGATGAGTATAACAAGGTCATCAGCGTAGCCAATGGTCTCAAATCTTTGGCCATTTAATTCTAGAAGCAGGCTATCAAGGGTAAGGTTCCACAAAAGTGGTGACAACACTCCTCCCTGTGGACAGCCTCCCGCAACTCTTCCCTTCAGTGTAGTGTTGCACGCCTTGAGGCTCACTATTCTTTGCGAGAGCATGGCATGGATCCAGCCCTTGACGGTAGGTGCCACGCCGCGCTCTGCGAGAGCCTCCTGAATGCAACGGAAGGTGGTTTTATCGAAAGCTCCCTCAATGTCGATGAATACACCCAATGTGGATTCCCCGTTGTCAATTGAGGAGCGTATTCGCTTTGTCACACTGTATAGAGCAGTGTCAGTGGATCTACCTTGTGTGTAGGCATGTTGGCTAGGGTGCAGTGGTCTCGTTAAGAGTGCTGTGTCCCTGATGTATCTATCGCAAAGTCTTTCAATAGTCTTCACAAAAAAAGAGGAGAGACTAATAGGCCTGAAAGCCTTTGGTACCGAGTAGTCCTGTCTTCCGGGCTTAGGTATGAAGGTGACTGCAACTTCACGCCAACGTTTTGGGACATAACGCAGCGCTAGACACGCTTGTGTGATCTCCAACAGATGTGGTTCGATCGTTTCAAGTCCCCACTGTAGCAGGGCTGGAAAGATACCATCTGGTCCCGGAGACTTGAAGGGTGAGAAACTCTGAATGGCCCACCTTAGTCTGGCGCTGTCTCCAATACGACTGGCTGTAAGCCAATCTTCCTCGGAGGCTGCGCTGTTTTGTTCTGCAATGGTGGTATCCAGAGTGGTGGAGGAGCCTGGAAAATGAATACACATTAGCAGTTTTAAGCTCTCCTTGAGGTTGCTGGTAAAAGAACCATCAGACCTCCTCAAGATACCTACTTCCTGTCTCGGATCTTTAGACAGTATTTTTTTCAAGCGAGAGGCATCGGCGATGCATTCCACGCTTTCGCAGAAGCTGCGCCAGGTAGCCCTCTGCCTTTGCCTGATTACTTTCCTGAACTCGGAACGCTTACTTCTGTAATCGGCCCAGTCCAGGTCAGTTTTTGAGCGTTGTGCCTTATTGAAAGTCCTTTTGGTATCCACCTTGAGTCTTTCGAGCTCGGAACACCACCAAGGGGTGGCGCGTCCCAGCTCTGGTTCTTTCCTCAGGGGACAGGCCTTTTTGTACGATTTCATCAGAGCGTTGCTTAAGACAGACGAGTAATTGTCCAGGTCTCCGATGTTACGAGGGCGTGAGATGTTCACATGTTGCAACTCACCAGAAAGATTTTCGCAGAAGGCGGCGATGTTCGTCCTTCTGGCATCTCGTCCCAATCTTTTCCTGGTCTCGTGACGACCAAGGTCGAAGGTAATCCATCTGTGGTCTGACAGGGAAGCTTCCTCTGAGACACGCCAGTTGGTGATTTGTTGCGAGATACCTAAGGTGGCTAACGTAATGTCAATGACGGTCTGACAGCGTGCGTTGACGAATGTCGGTTCCGTCCCACGATTTAGTATATCTAAATAGCTGCTAGTAATAAATTCAAGCAGTAACTTACCCCTGATGTTGTCCTCTCTGCTGCCCCACGCAGTGGAGTGTGCGTTGGAGTCGCATCCGATGATCAGCTGCCATTTCCTTCCGTTGCAGGTGTCGACTAACGCCGTCAGCTCCTGCGATGGGGGTCTTTCCTCCCCTGGGAGGTAGGCAGCTGCCATGGTGATCTCATGTGCTATCCCTTTAAGGATCCATTGTACCCTCACTGCAGTAACGTCCCTGTTCGAGCATTGAGGCAGGAGGTAGGCATGAAGATTCCTGGGCACAAAAATTGCGGTCCTAGGTCTGCTGTCACCGGCGTTGCTGAAAACAGTACCGATAAGATTACTAAGACCAAGTACCCTGGACTCAGAGGTCCATGGCTCTTGAATCAGAGCTATAGTATTCTTCATCACGTCAAGATGACGGCAAAGAGTTGCCGTTGCTATCCTGCTGCGATGCAGATTGCATTGTACTACCCTGATGGTGATGTTGTCCATGGGGCTGTTTCTGGCTTCCTGGCTGCTCATTTTACTGAGAGGGAGAAGGTGGTTCGACAGTGGCTGTCGTTTTGCTCGGGGGTGTGTCGAGGATGGAGTCCGACACACAAGAGTCCGGCGAGGATGGTGTCTTCGGCGTCTTCAACTCCGTGAAGCCCCTGAAACCTGGTCCTGGTTGGGAGATGTCCATCTACTCCGATCTAGCCACTGCTGGTGCTGCTTCCACGACAGAAGGTGTCGGAGCAGGTACTGGCGCCGTCACAGTCGAGGGTGCTACAGCTGTAGTAGCCGTAGAAGCCCCCGAAGTTGCCGTCGTCTTTGTCTCGGTGGCGAGCTCCTGTTCCAGGTCTTGCCGCCCACTGACGCGGACCTTAATCGTTCCGAAGAACAGATTGACGATCGATCCGTTAGCGCGGAGCCAACTGGCATCCTTCTGGGTTGCACCAAATGCGAGAACGTATCCCTCATCGCCAGAGCTGTTGGAGACCTCCTCGAAATTGAAAAGGCACCAGCTGTGGATGTCCAGGTGTCTATTCTGATCAGCCAGGATGTTGATCAGTCTGTCGCTGGAGGGCTTGACCTCTGGGTCCAGCAGAAGCAATGAGGGTATCCAGATTTGAACTCTGGGCATCCTCGGAAGCTCGTCCTCCCTGATAACGCGAAGCTGTGCGTCTTTGGCGCAAACTAGCTTCGTGATTTTGCCCTTTAGCCAAGCAAGGGACAGGTCGTCACCACATGTGACCCTGAGCTTCTCATACATACATACAACATGGGGTTTTTGTTGTTTTTACACAAAAAGTATTTATAAGCGATTTTTAGTTTATACTACAAAAATATTGTAGTAATAATAAAAAACAAGATCTGCTGGTAAACGTAGGTCAAGTGTTCAAATTAAAAATTAGCAGATCGTCTTAGCACTTGGTTTCATACTTACTATAGTCCTGAAGATGCCTCTTGCAACAGAGTGCGAAACGTCGACTGCTTCAAAGTCATCAACGCGGTTTCCACCCGGAAATCAATTTATCATTGACTCTGACCGCGGAAATTTACAATATACGAATGTACAATTTTCCGTGTTATAGTAGATGCTATCTTTGTCGGTTTTTTTTTAAAATAATAATAAAGCAGTCAAATGCAGTTGCCGTAATTTTTTGTCAATAATGTTGATTTAAGATCAAATGATAGAATAAGAACATAAGAAGAAATATTAAAATTGATATAAAATAATCAAATATGATATCTGAGCATTAAATCATTAAAACAACACATATTTAAACCACTTTTCTCTATGGAATTTTGCATTTAATTGTGAACTCTGTTGATTCCTTTTGTCCTAAGCAAATTTAGCAATTCTTGTTTTGCAACTTGTTTTGTTAAATCATGGTTAATGGTCAATGATCAAGAAGCAAACATCATGGTCTGCAAAATGTTAGCAATCACGAATTTTGAGTCGAGGGAAACAATTTATTTTCTAATTGATTCTGGCCGTGAAAGCCCACGTACTGTTTATTGAGTAATGTCGTGTTGTGTACATTATTACGGCGTTTGTTTCATTGATGAGCATTACGTTCTAACATAGGAGCCAAGATTTTAGAAACGTCTGTAAATTTCAGTTTTCATATTTGATATTTCATATCCTCAAAAAACTCCACAGACTAAGAGTGAAACAGATTTCTTATTTTACTTGACTTAAAACAGGTATTTATTGTATGCATTTTGCACGTAGATATCTGGCAATCCATAACAACTGTTTACTTATTTGTCATATTTCGTATTGGACATATATACAGTGTGTAATCTAGCCTCATTATTTTGACAGTTTGTTTTGAGTTGTTATACTCAGCTCTTCTTTAATTATTAATCAAAATGAATTATTTAACCAAAGAGGAGAAAATAGAATTGTTTTGATTGTTGGTGGAAATTATAAGACACGTAGAGAAGCGGCAACAATTTTTAACGAGCGACGTCCCAAGAAACATATTCAACAGTAAACAGCCAGGAAGATTTTAAAAAAATTTAAAAATTCGTTTTAAGTATTGAAAATTACTTTAAAAGTTCGCATACTCCTTGGGTCTTAAATACGTTGATAATATAATTATAATAAGTTGAAACTCCACAAACTTCTCGAAGAGGAATTGCTCGCTTGCATCCAGTATCCGCCACTACAGCCAAAAGAATTTTGAAGAAAAACAAACACAGACCCTACGAACCAAAATTTCTCCACAAATTGCAAGACCGAGATTTAGGTACCCGGATGTATTTTTGTCTCTGGATCCAAGCACAAATAGAAGATGATAGATCATTTATTAAACATGTGCTTTTCAGCGACGAATCCACATTTTCCTCGAATGGAACTGTTAGTTCCCAAAATTGTCGGTGGTGGGCTGACGAAAATCCAAATTCGTATTTCTTGATCAATATTCGTTTAAGACGAATGGCATCTTTAATAATTGTATTATTGGACCATTTTTCTTTCGCAAAAATGTAAATTCTGAGAGGTACCTACCTGAATTTTCTTCAAAATGATTTTTTAATACATTATAGGATATTCCCTTGGAGCTGCGCAGAAGAATGTACTTTCAGCACGATGGTGCTGAAAGAAGTTTTCTTTATTTTCATGACAGGTGGCTGTGATTTCAAATTTGAATATAATTTGTACTCCTAACTAACTTTTCCAAATAACATTTGTCGGTAATAATGAAAATAAAGGCACTTTACTCTTTTCATTAATTCAAATTTTTTTAACCAACCTGTATACGGCTAATAAAACTAAAGTTTGATAACTGCAATTTTGGTTTTAGGGCAAGCAGAAACTTTTATGAAGAATAAAATTTTCTGAGAAATGAATAATAAAAAAGTTTCCCATATGGTACCAACTTTTTGGCGCACACTGTATGCGATAACTAATATATAACTTTTCTCCGTTGTTTTGTTAAAAAAAAGTACACATAAATCTACATGTCTTACTTCTTAACTTCATGTACCTCACGTTTCATCAAGATCTGCAAACTGTTACAATTAATATTATGTATTATTAAAAAAACTCAATACATGCGATCTACTGTCCGATACGATACAACTTTGTTAAAATAAAGCAAGAAACATCCATCGGCAATATTCCGATGCGATGCGATATAATTTAGGCGATATCCATCTCATTTTTTGCGACAACCCCATTGTTGTCATCATCATCAGTAAATTAGGTATGCGGACACGCGAGCCAACTATTCCCCAATCGGAATCGAATCCGAAACAAGCGATCCAATTCCGCCATCGGACCGGCGGAGAAGACAGTCGTCGCCGTGCGTCGTCTGCTCGACCCGCAGCAGTCGGGAGAGATTAAGATCGCATCTCTCGGATATTTAACATAAATTTCGCGGCCCCTTTC
This sequence comes from Aphodius sticticus, assembly GCA_963966075.1. NCBI lineage: Eukaryota > Metazoa > Arthropoda > Insecta > Coleoptera > Scarabaeidae > Aphodius > Aphodius sticticus. Next base: position 16,087,458 of record OZ014506.1, read on the forward strand.
AGCCTGTTGATTTGTATGCAATTAGCAGAAGGAGATGTAGTAGTTCGGCGACGGTGGCGACCCTCCGCTTCGCTTTCGGCTCCACTTGCGCCCGTATTAACATATCCAAGACGTCTCCCATCCCTTTGGGAGATTTCTTCGTTCGCTGGGTCTCCTATAACCATGGGCGTCGTTGGGTTTTGCAATTTGAGGACATCTGAAAGGACTGGAAAATGATTGTTGAATGAATGATAACTGATTCCGATTTGTATTAACTTGTCGCTGATGTTAGTTTTGTTAGATTGGTTCTGGTTTTTGTGATAATGCCTCCTTGTAAAGCATGGAGGGAACAAGATAATCTGTGTTTAGTGTATGACTAGGAGAATGTGCAGGCCTAATAGGCCTGCTGGTCGACCTAGGTAGATCGCCGAAGCGTTAAGAGGGAAACAAAAAGCCCGGATGCTGCTACACGCGCGACGTGATTATCTCGTACGTTCGAAGCGGTTACGGGGCGCCATCTATTGCTTCGTAGCGTAATGCCAACAGCGACATGATGATGTGCCGCCGTCTGGTGACCGCGTCGCGAAGCGCGCGGCCGTTGCCTAGCAACTCGATCGGTTGCCATGGCGACGCGCTGACCTGTACACTCCTAAAGCATAATCCATAAATTTACCCGAATCGAGGTAAAAAAATAACGAAAACTGGGCCGAAAATGGACGAAATCGAAGGCCTAAGCGCTGTAGAATCAAATTTTAGGCCGAAAATCGGCGCCTGCGGCGCCGATTTTCGCTTCTCCGAGGAGCAGACCCTTCCCCCGATTCGCCGATTTTCGTAAACTTCTTGCGCGGACTGTGTTAGACTTTTAGTATATAGTAGGGATACCTAATTTGGTTGGTAATCTGAAAAGACAAGGTTCGAGCTTCTATCTCGTCCTTCTTAGAAGGTTCTTAGCACCAGCTTCTGGAAGTCTTCCAGACCATCTACAAGTACGCCGATACGATTTTGTATCAAAAGGCCAACAAATATTATTTTCCACTAAATATTATTATTATTCAATATTATTGCAAAATTTTCATTGTTGTTGAAAATTGTCATCAATAAACAGCAAGGAATTTCGTACAAATTCTCCTTCAAAAATCATATCGACGCCCGGACCATCATGTTTAAAAAGTAATAACCCTGCAAAATTGTACAAATAACTTTTGTTTTTTTACTTTTTGATACTTTACAAAAAAGAGCAGTTTGATAAAATCTTCTAAGTAAGCTGAAATAAAAGCTTGTGCCTTCATGTTCAAAACTACGGAGAGAAAACCCATATGGCAACTGAAGTTTTCTGAGTTGGCTTAAATCAAATGTGAAATGGTGTAGCACAAATTTTAGCGTTTCAGTCACATCGTATTTCGCTTCATCCTTGTAATATTATCCTTATAATAATATCCATTCATTTGCCCAACAGTTACCAATTACAGGACAAAATTTAAAAGATTAACAATAAGGTTACAATAATAATAATAATAACAACAACGCAGACACAAAAACTGAATTAAAAAAATATAAATTAAACAACATTATAATCTAAGAGACACGCTAAACTACAAAAATGTCCTCATAAGCACTATTGGCATTTCGAAACATGTGATTAAGTGGAGCCTTCAATCCAGAGTTAGTTTTAACCGGATGGGTTGAAAAGTTGACGCATATCGAGCAGAGGTCCTAGGCACATGAAAGCGCACGCTGCCAAGCAATGACGGACAATCCAACTTGTTGTTTATCAGCTTCCTCAAGAAATCCTCACTATGTAGGTCACGACGGTGGTGTAACGACTCAAAGTCATGTGTCTGCAGCAAGAACTCATAGTCGGAACCCTGCATAGGATAAATACTCGTCTGGCGAAAGCTGAGATATTTTAAAAACCTCCGTTGGATCCTCTCAATGGTTAGCTGATGTGAAATGTAGTATAGATACCAGACCGTAGATGCGTATTCTAACTTGCTTCTAACAAATGCAAAGTACAAAGATCTAAAAACGTGCGGATCGCTGAACATCTTGCACATTCTAAGCACAAAATCAAGAGAACGGGACGCCGCAGAACACACACTCTCAACGTGACCAACAAACGACAACTCTCCGGCGAACCAAACTCCCAGATGCGTAATGGTGTTCACCCGTACAAAAGTTCTCCCTGATAGAGTGTAGGTAGACGGAATTGGGTTCCGTTTACAAGTCACAGACAATACTTGGCATTTTTTCAATGTTTAACGGCAAGCCAAAATCGATGCACCATGTACCAAGTCGGTCGAGATTCAACTGAAGCAATCGCACATCATCCTCAGATCGTATGGTAGTAAAAAGCTTTAAATCATCGGCATAAGCAAGAGTATGACAAGAAAGCGTGTCCAGCAGATCGTTAATAAACAGAAGGAATAATAGAGGCCCCAAGTTTGTTCCCTGTAGAACGCCAAATGAGCAGAGATACTCGTGGGATTTGTAACCATTGTAGAACATTCTCATTCTAGATTTGTGATATACGTTGTATTAAGAAGATACCTTGTGGTTCCAGTAGTAACATATTAAAATGTTTAGAATCATTTGTTTTTTCGTCAATTAAAAATTATTCTATTAACTGTGATTCTAGACATTTAATATGGTACTACAGGAATCATAAGCTATCGATTGGTATCAGTTTCATCAACTGCATTTGAATTTCCGAATCAAAATCTAGAATGACTGGACTATTATTAAATATTGTCAAATTTTCTTCAGCACACTACATTTAATTTTTTTATTTTTGTCAGTTTTACTATAAGCTATTATTTCATAATCAGAATTCTATAAAATTGCATATTTTTTTTGCAGAGCACTGAAAAGCCAAATCCAAAGTATGGAAACATTGCAAAATCTTTGTTACTTAAAAAACTACTCGGACACGTCAGTTTTAAATGATCAAAATACTTAAATTTAATTTCCGACTTTCAATTGTGTCGATACTTTTTTTTTTAGATTGCAGCACCATTTTTTTGTACTGATTTTGATAGATCTCTTGATTGTCTTAATGGTAACATTAAAATGTTATGGCCTTACATAAGAACATCGTCGAAAAAAATACTAACTTGTAATTAGGGTATTATTTGATCTTTTGTTTGTTAATGGTACCCGAATTCAAATTCAAATTCAATTGAATTATTTGCGGTAAATTCAAATCCAGACTTACAAGTTGTATATCACTTCAGGTTCTTTACTGTTTTTCGTTTATGTAGTCGCTCGCGCACCATGACCAAGAATTGCTATAAATGCTTCAAAATCATTTCAGGCAAATGTACAAATATTAACGTTTACTTGATACGCTTTTGAGGTTACTAGGATAATGGGTATCCTCACTTTTTTGTAACACATTACGCGGTAGGAATTTTTTGAGTCCAGATTCGTTTTGAGTGCAAATAAATCCATGCTCCCTGGAGTTATCAAAATTTTTAAATATTTCATTGTCCTTTTTTCGAAAATTTCCTTATGTGAAGCCATAAAATGTTTTCGCTACCATTGAAACAATTATCTATCAAAATTAGTAAGAAAAATATGAGCTTACCATTCAATAAAGTGTCAATGACGTCAAAAGTCAGTACCAGTTGACGGTCCGAAATTGAATTACCTATTTTTTAAAAATGCTTATTTTAATAATTATTAATCGACATGTTTAGGAAGTTTTTGATATAACAAACCGACCAAGAGGCTCATATGTCATACTTTACACGCTCACTGTACGTGATATGATGGACACCTTTAGCTGCCATGTTTGTAGTACAAGCTACCAAATGTCAAAAAGCCTCCCTCTTAGGCCCGGTGTCCACCGGATCGGGCCGATAAGTATCGGCCCGATCTGAGTCGTGCGATAAATATCGTGCACATGTATTTTTACTGGATCCTGTCCACTGACACGATGTATGTGATGCCCGATAAATATCGTGTCAGTGGACAGGTTCCAATAAAAATAAATGTGCACGATATTTATCGTACGACTGAGATCGGGCCGATATTTATCGGCCCGACCCGGTGGACACCCGGGCTTAGGCCGCCGGTTTCTCAAATGTTTATTTATATAATTGGTTATTTCTAAGGGTTGCTGGGGGATGGGTGTTAACAAACAGTTTAAACGTGTTATTTAATTGTTGAACACAGACAAAAATCATTGTTTTTGCGTGGTCACCATTCACCAACCATGTACCAACCAACTTCTGCATAAATGGTTTCATTGACAACAATCATTGCGATTTTCTTAAATCCGATGGTATTTTAAGCGTTGTATTAAGTGTCAATATTATGCCCTCAATAAATTCAAACAAATTTTCTCGTTTCAATACTATAAACATTTTCTTCCCCCCCTACTTGAAAATTGTCTAACGGCGCCCATGACTCGAACCCCTCCCGCGCGCTCAGCCAGTCCTTATTAATTAGTGGGTGCACGTCGGACGCTAATTGTAAATTTAATTAAAAGGCCCCCGACGAGAGAGCGCCGAGCACCGCCGCTATCTGATACACCGCAAGAAGAATGTGTTATTCTTGCGGGCCGGAGGTAAATTGCGAACAACCTTCCTGTCTTTAAGTGTATACGTCTGTGCCCGTGCGCGTGTATTGTGTGTGTACGTTGTGTGCGCGCATAAGAGCGTATGGTATGGGTATGGGTATGGTTGAGATTGCGCCGCCGAAGTTAAGGTCCTGATGCCGTCCCGGTGGGAATCGAGGCAAAAACGAGCGATTTATTGAGCGGTGAAAATCGTGCATCTATCGGGGCCATAATGGGAAAAATTGCCCGGCGGTAATTACGCGTACCGAGGCTCAACACTGCACTCCGACTTTACGGTACTTGGGTTTTAGAAGCGGAAAAAATTGTACGCGGTGTTGATTAAAGGGTTCGTCGTGTGTGGAAAATAAACTGGATACGACGACGGAGGCTGCTTCTTAAGAATCCAGTTTTTTCCGCCGGAAATCGAAATTTTAACTGTAGAATTTTACCTCCACTATGTCCTCTTCTTTTACTTCGTCATGATCTCCTACAGGTGCGCAGTCGAAGGATTATCGTTCTCCCATTTTTTGTCATTCGGAGCGTTGCTTCTGGAAAGAGGAAAACACCGCACAATGTTGATTTTTTTAGTCCTCGTGCCATTGTCCTAGTAGGCGTTTGATATCCATATTTCTTGTATTTGTGGACTGTTGCGGCTATATCATTGCCTTGTCGTTAACGTGTGCCTCTGCACATACGGGGTTTTACCATATTTAGGAGCATAAAAAGACAACATTTCTTATTGTGATGATTTAATATAAATAAAATGAATGTTATTGTTAGAAAATTGGAAATAGTTAATACAAGATGGTGGTAATTTTCTAGTTATTGTTGGACTTCACATCTAATCTAATCTATCAGAAATGATGGTACAATGATGCAGAATAGAAGAGTTTTTGGTTGAGCTACCGCCACCAACACGTTTACGTAAAAATCTACATCATAGCGAATCAATGTCCAAACAGTTTTTACACAATAGTATACTAGTAGTTTTTATATGATAAAATATAATTATAAGATAAGAAAGTCGATATTCTTGTAAAGGAAAATGTTTGATGGATGTACGCCACTATTTCAAAGAAATTGCAAAATTTTACAGACGTGTAAGCCATTCCATTAAAAAGAAAGCTGAAGTTGATCTATCACAAAATCAGTAACAATCCGTGTAACCCACCCCTTCACCTAAGAAAAGATTTGTGTATTTTTTTGGCTGGATGCGTATTTTCCAAGATAATCATATGTTAAGAATATGGCCCATCCTGTATATCTGCTTGTGCTGGAAATAAAATTACTCCAAATCTTCAAAATGTACTCTATCGGTTGTTGCTATTATAAATCGTATATTCTAATACAATATAAACTTTTTAATAAGGGTGATTAAAAAGAGTTGTTTTTCTCTGTTCTGTATTTATTCGTACCCAAAACAATGGATATTTCAGGAACGGTCTGAGTAAAATCAATTAAACTTGGTTCATCCGTTAACGTTTCGCGTTTTATTGGTAAAGCTTCATCAGAACGGGTTAATTCTACAATGTCGAAGACAATAATCATTATAATGAAAATCGCAAACACACAAATAAAAAGTTGTCTATGTATAAGTGACTAAAAATTACTTCCAGTGTTTTTGGAAACTATTAAGGGAGAACATCAACGGTCAGTTATTTCTTAAGCACACTCTAGCGACAGTCATTTGTAGTAAAAGAACTGTAATTAAAATTTAACGAGACAAAACAACGCGTGCGGCCTGTCACATGGTATTTTAGGTTAACAGTAAACATATATGGTAAAAATTAGAACAATTTTGGAAAGTCGGTGTGGTAGAACACTATGTAGCAGGTCGACAAGAAAGAACTCGGTTCAGCATAATATGAATTGCATTGTGAATTTGATTTTACATTTATGTTATCTGTGTAAACTAGAAACATGTTGTTAGGTAGGATAGCTTTTAATTGATCGGTCAAAAGGTCAATATCAGTTTGAATGGTTTTTAAATTGTGTAAAGTTATCTTAATCTCAAAATTTAAAGTTTTACTTAAAGTTTTGGTCGTACTTTCAATGACTGGTTTCGCTCATAAATGAGCATAATCATGTTGACGCTAAAACAAAACAAAAATTATTGATGTCACATACAAGCGAGCAAAAAACAAAGTACAGAACACATAGCTAAAACAGGATGAATAAAATGACTTACTGTCTGAGCTAATTTTTTGAATAGTAATTCTAGCAATCATAGGGGTACCCTAAACAACTTAAAATCGATAAAATCTCCATAAATAAATAATTGATCACACGATCAAAACCAAAAACAACACGATTAAGACACAACTGACACAAACCTTATAATTATTTCTAGCTTATTTCTAGATGTAGAAATTTAACAAGATATATCCATAAAAACAACGAATATGGGCTTTGACAGCCCCTATCCGGTGTGCAACTTAAAGCGCAACCTTGAATCAGAACCATAAACCGCAAATACCAACAAATACAAATTTGGAAAAATCCTATGTGAAAAAAAGAACAAAACAAATACATGAAAATGTGGTCGGTGAATAAAAAATGTGAAAACATTAGCTAATGAGTGAAACGACAATGTGAAGGATTTTTAAACAATCAAATTAAATTACAACTAAATAAAACATTTACTAGGTCTTGAAAAGTGTTTCTTTCCCCATGTTAACTTGTTCTTTGAGGAAACCTTTGTTTCTGGCCAGATTTCGTAAGCTTCACGAAGCTGGTGTTTTCATCCCTTGTGAAGTCCATGTATAATCTCGACATTATCATCTTCCACACTCTTAAGTCCACTTGAGATGAGATGTCTGCCGAAAGCTGAGAGATGTTTGGCTGATCTGTATCTTTTATGCTTGTTTTCACCTTGCGTCCTGTAGAAGACTGAATAGTAGTCATATCTCACTCGTCCCATCTCTCACTGACCAGAAAGTGAACTGAAAGCATGAAACCGTTTCACTCTTCCCTCCAACTCTACCCCATTGGCCCTATAGGAAAGTAGGTAACTTCAAAAATCTGCTGTGGATGCGATCCATTGGTAGTTGATGGGCAGTATAATGCGTATACCAGACAATACTGGCATATTCCAATCCTCTCATCACATAAATATGGTCATCAAAAATTTTGTCGATGTTGTTCTGTTGGTCTCGAACCTCTTCTGGACTGGTGGACATATAAATGTTAAATGGACATTTAAATGTAAATCTATATTCAAGTTCTTACGCATTCTTTCTGAGGAAATATCTAGAATATTTTCTTAATCTAGGAACTTTATTGAAAGAGCTTGTTTCAGCGCTGTGTAATAGTTGGTAGCCATAAAGATTCACTTGTGATCATCCGGTATCTGTGAGCCTATAAAGAACTATTCTTTTGGTTTCCTAGTAAATAATGAGACAAGATTTCTTACAATTTCATTATTTTTTCTCTACTCATTTTGCATGTTTGCAACATGTCTCTTAGTCCTGGTGCTTGAAAATTCATCGAGAGAGCAGGCACCCCAGTAGATCGTCAGAGGTCATCGAGGACTTAACAAATTGAGGAGTCGTACGAATCCGGCCGTCGCTAGGTCGTCAACACACACACAAAACAGCTCATCCGACAGGAGAACACGGTGATCGATTCCCGTTCGTGTCGTATTATGTCTAAGCACGCTATATTTTTTTCGCATATTTGGATCACGGCGACACGTAAATGCACTTACGGTCCGCCCAGGGTCGTCCCGACAGCCTACAAGAATGCACTTATGCAGAACACATCTGCACGGGGCTCCACGCGTGTGACTCGAAAATCTTCAACCTAACGCCACGCTCACACTCTCTCTCCCTTTGACTGTCCCCTTTCCCCCACGTTCACATTACAGCCCCACTGACGATGCTCTTTTTGCCATTGCCTCCGTCGTCGTCTTCGTCGTGTTTTAGGGAGTTCGCCAAATTCGCCTACTGAGAATTTCGGAATCTTACGTGAGTGGGTGCGCGTAGGTGTACGCGGGGGGAGCATGTCATTATGTGTCACTTCGTGGTTCGTGAGCCCTTCCTTGCGAGTTTGCACTGAATATTTTTTAAGTAGTATTGAATTGATATTTGGAAAGCTAAAGCTCAGGTCTTAAGAAGTTTGCTATATTATGCTTCCACAGAGAGAACTGACTCTCGTCTGAGTTCGATTTCTTACATGATTGAGTGCAAGTAGCAAAGGGCCAATGTCGCGATGATAGTGAGTCTTCTCGACCTTAAACCAGTCCCCATTAATCTATTGAGAACTGTTTGGTCAATAATTGGTCACTTTACTGTACGTCTCTGTACGTCTCTCGTGCCATACTTTTCGAAGAGCGTATTAGGTCATACAACTATGGTCAGTCACGTAATGCCACCTCACACCAATCCACTAGTAAAAGCGACAATTGTTTGCACTGTGCTGGCTTGAAATTGCTCTCCTGGGAGTCTACTCTCGTCATCTTTTTGAAGCGAATGCGAGACTTCTCGAATGGTTAAGTGGACGGAGTGGGGATATCAGCGGTTTCCCTCTGGAACGTATTTATGAGCAAATTTACTTGTCGCTAAGTACAATAACACACGCGCCACGCCCATACGAACGTATCTATGAGCAAGTTTGCTCGTCCCTAAGAACAATAACGCACGCGCCACGCCCATATGTTCCAAACGCAGGGCAACCGCCGGCCGATATCCCCAGTCTCACCTAACCATTCGAGAAGTCACTCATTTGCTTCAAAAAGATGACGAGAATAGACTCCCTGGTCGTCTCCAGTTTTTACGTCATTGGATCCATTATGCTCTCACATACAAAACTGACTTATATCTGAGATCAGGATTGAGTGGCAGTATTGTAGGGCCCATGTCAGGATGATAGCCGAAGAATCGTTGCCTGTCTTCCTAACCTTAAACTTGTCTCCATTAGTCTCATGAGAACTTTTTTATCACTGACCCTAGTGCTAGTGGCTCGTCGGAGGTTTTCTATCAAAGCTCATGCAGGCAAAACTGGGTTACAGTATGCTTGTAGATGCAAAAATTACTGGTCTACTGATGTTATCTTTATTTTACGGTTTGACCCTGGTCGCAGTGGTGATATTCATATCTCTGAAGTGTTTCCAAGCCTTCAGTAAAAGTAAAAGTATCTTTATTGAATGTCAATTGTGTCCCTGAACGTCTGTGCCGTGCCAAATGTCTCTTCGTTTTTTCCTTTTTGTTCCTTGTCTTATCCTTCATTCTTCTACATAGAGTTGGAGAGTGTCTTCTTGGTTCAGCCTCTTTACTCTTGTCAATGATGACATCCAGGTTTGGCATTGTCTTTCTGAATGACTTCCATGAGATCTCTTTTCTTCTGGGTTCCTACTTTTGCTGATCTTTGCCAATACTAACCTCTTGCAGTGTGGTTCATGTTCTCACCAAGAGGCTTGTTTAAGCGGCAATCGGCTACGGAGTACATAAAAAATCCCAATGTCTGACCTGAGAAACAAAACCAGCACTTTTTAGTGGATGGCAATTGCTTTATCAACTTGGCTACCTCCGGTCTCCACTATTGTTGTAATGTAGGGTGACCAACTTTTTAGTACTCCAAGGCGCGACGCTGAGATACAAGCGTAGGGGGGTACATAAATAAATATTTTCAAAAGCTTTGTGATTATACCATTTTCAAAGTTTCCCCAATCCAATGGCACACATTTGATATAATTACTTTGTTCTCCCGAGTGATTCTTTTCAACATATTTTAAAAAGTTGGGACGTTTTGTTTTCTTTTGTTTCTCATTTTGTTTTTTTAGAGCTTCTCTTCCAAAGAATAGAGTTTTTTTTTTAATTTCCAGCATCGAGCCATTGTTTGTGCTTATTATACAGGGTCCTGCAACTCAGCTCCCGTCTTCTGTAACTCAGCCACTAATTAAGCTAAGAGTTTCACATTTTGCAGGCTTACCCTGTACCTCAAGGTACATTTCAAGAAATTATTTTTGATTATACAGGGTGTCCCAAAAATGTGCAACACCATGGTAATGGATTTTTTTTAATTGCATGCTATATATTTTTTTACACATTTGGAAACCTTTTATGGAAGATATTTCGGACAACTACTTAATTAAGTACACTCAAATCTAAAATACTTCTCTGCGTTATATTTTATGAAACAAATTGTTTTTCAACGCCACGTACGATATTTATTACCTAAAATTGCCGTTGGAAACGGTGAAAAATGAGTTTTTGGCGAATAACATAAAATATTGGGAATTGTGATGGGGTTGTAGTTGGAAACAATGTTCATTTTTTAATTCTGCATCGTTTCACCTAAAAAAATGTATGGGTTCCAATTTAAAATAGAACAATAACTAGCTTCCAAATGTGTAAAAAAATATATAGCATGCAATTAAAAAAAATATATTACCATGGCGTTGCACATTTTTGGGACAGCCTGTATAATCAAAAATAATTTCTTGAAATGTACCTTGAAGTACATGGTAAGCCTGCAAAATGTCAAACTCTTAGCTTAATTAGTAACTGAGCTACAGAAGACGGGAGCTGAGTTGCAGGACCCTGTATATTGGATGCATTTCTTTCATTTTGTTTGATGGAACCCTGCCCAGAAAAAACATTTGATCCGACTGGAAATGTAGTCCATATTGCCCAATAATGGAATTCTATGTCTATCAATATTCAGTTGAACGTGCTTTTTGTTTTTTAAATACATCTTTTGTCCGTATTTGGTGATACTATTAGAATAAAAAATGCCGTAAAATATGTTTTGCGTAAATCTAAACCAGCTTTTACTGGAACATTAAAGTCTATGATTGTTCTAGGTCCAATACTGTGGCCCAATACAAAAATTAAATTTTTTATTTGAAAAGGCAACTATCGATTAAAATCTAAAATAAACAAAAATCGTTTTGCATAAATTAACAAAAACTCAATCCACAAACATTAAATGATTACTATAAAATCCTTGCAATTCCACTTGAACAATCAAAACTTCAATCAAAGGACACATGTAATTTCTCAACAAGATTCATGATTGACTAAATTCATGCAGCAGTTCTACCCTACTTTGTTATTTCTCAATTTGCACATAAAATCTAATAGTTTTTGTAATTGTAAAACTATTTGCTCTAAGTTTACTTACTTTTGTTCTTAAGAGAGTAGATATGGTGCTCTTTTTAATGGGTGGTTTCTTGAAAATTCGGGCCATTATAATAAGATTATCAAAAAGCGGGACACAATTCGTGACGCTTCACAAGGCGGGACAATTTGTCAAATTTCGGGAGGTCCCGCCCAATTCGGAGCGGTTGGTCACCCTATTATATTATTATTATTATTATTATTATTATGTAATGTGTTAGTTAACGTTGTATTTCTGAGTTTTCTCTTTGGTTACTTGTCTTGTTCATATTGTTATGGTTCCTTTTCGAAAAGCTAAACTAAATCGCCTTATTTCCTCTATTACATTTTCTTCCAGTTCTAGCTTATAGCTTATTTTGAAATTCCACCAGGAAATTGACTACATTTGCTCGGTTTTTATAATTAACTAAAACGTATTATCCGCCAGAATTCACATCCGTCCCTGAACAGCCTCCACTTGTTTCTTTTCTTTACCCACTGGATGCTTTTTTTCGTATTCGATGAGGAAGTCGTTCGAGATTAAAATTCTGGGAATCCGTGGGCGCGCGCGATAAATCTCTCGCTAAATATATAAATTGCCTCGGAATGTGACTATTTACAAACATAGATGCGCCCATTTTAACGTCTATAAATCGCGGGCTCCATCACCCCGTCCGTCGCGCTCACGCACGCTACCACCGCACCGCCCCTGTCTCCTATGTCCCTCGAAAAATACGCGCGCACTTTGGATTATTAAGCGTCTAATTTATTTCGCTGTTTGAAAGCCATGCATCATTCGCGGTAATACGCCCTGTCACCTCGCTAAATTATCCGTGCGGTCCTGAAATTTGACTTATGCCGCGTGACGCATTCTGGACGAAGTATTTTACGCACGATTTTAAGTGTCTCCTCTTTCACGGTATGCACTATTGGTAATAGTCAGCTATTTTCAAAGTCTCTGAATACTTAACAGCTAGAGCACCCGACCGGATATTTAGTGAATATATGGTTCGAATCCAGGTCGAAGCAATTTTTTTTATTTTTTTTTTGTAATTTACTTTCAACTGCAATATCTTTTTGGCAAAATAGGGCAGACGACAATACATGCAGCCAATAGCATCAAGCGCCTAAACCTAAAGTTCATGAATAATGGTCTCATGAAGGCAATACATTATCTCCACCTATTATTACAACGCTGCTTCTTTAATTAACAGATAAATTAATATCGGAAACAGCAATAATGTGCATCTGTTTAATAGTGACCACTTAGTACCACTTAAAGCGTTCGCAATTTACACCAAACGGCTTTTAATGCGAAACAATAGAGATTAGTCAAAACTGTCGATAAATCGATAGCCGGTGCACGGGGGTTGAATTATATTTTCCTATAATGCAACGCCACCGCCACCGCCGCACACCGGGGCTGCTAATGCATTCTGCCGCCAGATATGAACCGCTATTAGTCCGCCACTAAAGACAGGTTGCGTTCGTTCGTTAACAGATCGGATATTTACGACCCGTTTGAAAATGAACGATTTATTTCCATATCAAAAGCAATCAAGTCTCTCTAATCTAACTACAAAGTTACATAGTCCGAGCTCCGATGCACGGTGGTCCCAATTGCACATTCAACACGAATAAATTCATAATTTGGAAAACTATTGATCGATTGTTCACATATTTGGACACAGCATAGGTATACTTCATATCGCCTTGTGATTGAAAAACATATGGACGTTTTAATCCTGTCGTCGGATCTTACACTAACGCCAGCGATCAGTTACCTAGCAGGTCTGTTCCAACATACAAAAAATACCGTTCAAGTACAGTACGATGTATTGAACCAGATGTGTCAGCGCTACTTTTTTGTCATTGAGTTAGATAACGTGTCCATCACAAAGCATTGTCTTATTAGTGAGTATTCCAGCATCATTTTGGACATGAAGGAAACGTAAACGGCATTTAGGTTATACAATATAAAACTGTTGGTTTAATGAATCGTTTTACTCAATTCTAAAACCACTCATCAATTTGATTTTGGTTGTATAAGCTTCTGGTGTGCTAAAAAGTTTAGCATTTAAACTGTCCTTGTAATGATGAGAATTCAAGTTTTCAGATTATGGGTTCTGTAGAGATTTTTTTAACTATCACACAATCAATATATTAATTTGTGTAATTATATTTTCCTCTCATTAAATCGATGTTTGATCAGAAATCAACTGAAGAAATCCACAATATTTCATGAAATGAAAATTAAATAACTTCCTTGAGTTCTTTATTCTAATTGCTATATATTGTTAAATAACAGTCGATTGTTTTACAAGTATCCAAGTTATACAAATATTAAAGGATCCTAACATGATTTCACCCCAAAACGTGTTAAATAGTCTCGACCTGCATTAGCACAGAAAGTGTGTCCAGAAATAGCTGAAATAACAGAATTATATAATACCGTTGGAAAAACTTAGGCGCATATCAGTGTTTATCAACGTTTATGAATGTGTAGATGCCCATGATGATGCCCACAGCCAATGACGATGATGAATCAGAAGAGTAAATTACCCAAAGCATCACAATTAGGCAACATGAACTAGCAAGGTGCTAGTTTAAACACAAGTTTTCAAATGGCAGTGGAAAAGTACTATACAGTGCTTCCCAAAAGTAACGGATAAATTCAATAAAACCTTAAATAAAAATATTTCAGAAAAATGCTCTGACACGTCGATTTTTATTTTTAAATTACTATCCTGACATACACTTTTCAGCCCCCCACCCCTTCGCCCCTAAGGGGTGGCAACCCGAACTTTAAAAATTCAAATAGCAAAGTACCCCTTGCGATACCTCAATTGATTTTTTTTTTCTGAATACAACGAAAAAAAGATTATCAAAATCAGTTGATAAATAACCGCGATATTTACCAAAATGTATTCAAAGAAGAACGTCAATATTCGAGTAAGCGCTGTTGAAGCGGGCATAGCAATATCGTTCAAACAATTGCAACTTGTTTTTACTTATGTCAAACACAATTCAGATTTTTCGTCATTGAAGAAATAGTAGCAAAATGAGATTTACAGAAACCGAAAGAATCGAAGTTTTAATGATTGGGTTTGGAGATAGAAGCCGGACGCATGACGAAGTTCGTGTTTTGTTCAATGAAACGCACCCGGACCGTCCGCCAATATCGGAATCTACAGTAAGTCGAATCGAAAACAAATTTCGCGATCTCGGTCATGTACGGGATAAGCCTAAGGCAGGACGTCCATTGGCCTTAATTGAAAGCCGACAATTGGATGCTATTTTAATGGTGCAAGAAAATCATTCAACCCTTGCGGAGGTCGCTTCACAAGTTAGTGCGTCAAAAAGCACAGTGTCCAGATTATTTCGAAAACACAAATTTCACCCGTATGAAGTGCACTTGGTACAAAAATTGTCCGATGATGACTTTGATCGACGAGTGCAGTTTTGTGAGACAATGATGGAACTTTCTAATGAAAATCCTTGCTTAATTAGAAAAATCGTTTTTTTTTCTGTTGAGGCAACATTTTGTCTGAATGGCACCGCCAATAAACAAAATTGCCGTTACTGGGCTCGTCAAAATCCGCATTGGATGGTGGAAGCGAACACACAATATCCTCAAAACCTTAATGTGTGGGCTGGTGTGGGGTTCTAGAATTATTGGACCAAATTTTTCGACGGAACACTGAATGGTGAACGTATCTGAACTTTCTACGAAATGAACTACTACCTACTTTAGCGGTGTTGAAGAAGAAGCAGAAGATCCTGATAGACACAAGGACAGAATTTGGTTACAGCAAGACGGTGCGCCTCCACATTACGCGCGACAAGTTCGAGAATACCTCGATCAAGTATTTCCTAATCCAAATATTTTCAAATTTCCTAATGGATTGGAAGATGAAGGCTTATTGAATGGCCAGCAAGATCGCCAGATTTAACCCCACTAGATTATTTGCTTTGGGGCTATTTAAAAAGTAAATATTATTTTAATAGACCTGTAAATATTGAGGCGTTAAAGGAAAGAATTCCTGCAGTAATACACTTAATGACTCCAGGAATGTTCGAAAACTCGGAATAAAATGTTAGAAAATGTTCAACAAGCGTTTGGGGATAGATTAGGGCATTGTCCCGTCGTTAACGCGGAGCACTTTGACAATTAATTAAGGATTAGTTAATTAAATTTTGTTATTCCTCAATTTCGTGTATAAATAAATTTTGATAAATATCGCCGTTATTTATCAACCGATTTCGATAATTTTTTTTTCTTTGTATTCAGATTAAAAAAGTCTATCAATTGAGGTATCGCAAGGAGTACTTTGCTATTTGAATTTTTAAAGTTGTGGTTACCACCCCTTAGGGGTGAAGGGGTGGGGGGCTGAAAAGTGTATATTAGGATAGTAAGTTAAAAGTAAAAATCGACGTGTCGGAGCATTTTTCTCAAATATTTTTATTTAAGATTTTATAGAATTTATCCGTTACCTTTGGGCACTGTATGTATATAGCGACTTTATGGTAGTAAATCCATTGATTCATGCAACGCTGGCTGTAATCCGCTCAGCATAAAACCTACACTGAGTGTATGCCATCTATGATACTCAATTGATATGGCTCCATGACGACTCCTTTATAAAATACCAAATGACATGTACTTTCTCATAAAAAGAAACTTGTTCCTACACTGGGTTTAGTGTTGTCGGCTGGAACAATCCTAATATTACTAAAAAGTTTTTGTATTATTTTGTTTATATACCAGTTTTTTAAAAAAATAACTGAGTAAACTCCACTGTATTATTAAAGATTATTAATTTATATTAGTACTCTCTTAATTAGAGTTCTTTTTAGTTATTTGATTCTTTTGTTAGAAATCAGCAATATTTATTTTATATCGAAATCAGGAAGAGACCTATTTTTTGCACATGTAATGATAGTTTTCTCCTAGATGTAGAAGCATGTTGAGACTACCTATGCGAAGGTACAAAAATTTAAATTCATCAAATGACAATTCTGTTCAAATCATGAGGGAAAGCCAGCGTTCGGATATTGGGATTCTGCTATTGGCGAACCAAATAAGCGGATTTCGATTCATGATTTTTTTTAATTTGTTGTTTTATTATAGCTAATGGTAACTCTTTCGAAGCACGTTTTTATACCGGGTTTTTGCAATAACTCCAGTTGATTAAGCACTTGACGGATGGCTCGTTTTAAACTCTTCAAGTCTTCTCTAAAATCCTGTCAACCAGCTTGATTGTCACCATTTCGAGAAACGACACTCTCCTTAAAGTGCATGACAGTTCTTCAGACACTCGGGGATTTTCAGATTGCAGCCTTGTCTACTCATAATTAATACTGCAGCGGCAATAAGAAACTCTCAAGAATTCGGAATCAAGCTTCAATTAGCGTACGATAGGCGATCTAAGCCTTCGTTGAGGTCAATTCTAACTCGTCCGGATAGACCTCCGTGTGTGGCAGCGGATTATAATAATCGGGTTTCCGACCGAACCCCGGAGGAGACGTCTCCGCTTGCGCCGTGTGACTCAACGTTCAGCAATGGGCCGCGAAGTCGGCCCTCGTTATGTCATCGGAGATAAAACGTCGCGTCGCGCGGCCGCCCGCTCCGGGATAATAACTCGTCAGGCGTCCGGGCGGCCGAGACGGATTATTCGGCGATTAGCCGCTGGTAAAGTGGATCTTATCGCGATTCACGGCGGCAACTTACGACTTACGGCGATCGAACGGGGAACTTCCGTGAGCCCGGATTTACGCCACTATCTTTTGCTCGTTCGCGATTCGGCGAATTGGGATATCCGCCGCGGGCGTGTTTTACTCGACATTCCTGAAAATGTTCTACAAGCGCGATGAGAGTGATTTAAGTGAGCTCGATCGTTGGATTCTCCTTCTCTTGATAAGGATTTCTGTAACAGAAAGTTTATTTAACAAATTTTCTCTTGCCGTGAAAGAGAGACGTAAAGAATAGCTACAGTTGAAAGTGGAACAAAAGGAGCAGCTTTATATTCTTGAAGACTTACTCAAAAAATAGGATTTGTTCTTACTGCAGTCCTTTAATCTAATTTTCGGGACTTTCTGGGAAGATAGAACAAAAAAAGCACACATATTTCAAACATATTAAAGACCTCACCTAGAAAGGACCGAGAAGTCATGCCACTTCTTGGGTTTCTGACTGGCTCTATTTGCAAGGATGGCAAACGCGCCAATTGCTCTGGAAAGAGATGTCCTACAGAAAGCTTCTCTCGAGACACAAGGAGACAACGGTTCATCTTGATAAGTATTCATAATGTCCTTTACCAGATCCCTACTGCCACCAACGCCAAGACTAGAAAACATGATCTGTGCAAATATTTATAGACCTATCGAAATTACTTTTGAAGTCAGAGGTAGGAGATCTCTCCAAAGCACCCCACATCAAAATTGGACTACCACCAGGACAGTAATATAGTTAAAAAACAAAGACCGAGCAAGGAATTAGAGGAAAAGTCATGCTGATCTTAACAGGCAGAAAAGCACCAATACCAAGACCACGCATAACCTGAAAAGTTACTGCAATGCTCTAAACCCCGACAAAAGCTACAACCCTACACATCTTTAGATGAATTAGCACTAATACGCCTTGTCTGCTCATAACTAATACAGCAGCAAACACGACATCAGCCACGTATGAATTAATTAATTATATACACCGCAGTGTTGACAAAAAAAAGGATTACGGTGGGAATATTTATCGACATGAAGAAGGCCTTTGATACGATCTCTAAACCGAAGCTGATGAACAAACTACGGGTGATGGGCATAGCGGGCAGCGAGTGGCAACTAAGAGGCAACTAAGACTCAAATTTCTTGCAAGACGGATCACTAACGACGGAAGAGGACAAAACCAGGAGTGCTCCGCAAACTCCAGACTTTGGACTACCACAAGGAAGTAACCTCCCCCCGCTGATGTACGTCTTGTATACAAATTATATCTGGGAAATAAGTATGAAGGGGAACATCTTTATGTACGCGGATGACATTGCAATCATATACAGTCATAGTAACAAAGAACAAATACAAAGAGAAATAATAGAGGATATGAAGATGCTGGAGAATTGGTGCCACGAAAACCTTCTAACTATCAATGAAGAAAAACACATTATATCAACTTCACATACAAAAAACAGCATCCAAACATCAACATCTCAATAAACAACGTCATGATAAGCAAAGTGAAAAGTGTGACATATCTGGGATTGCAGCTGCAGGGAAACATGAGGTGGGACGAACATGTAAACAAAATAGCAAATAAGAACGCTGAACCCATTGCAGCAACAAAGAAAATTAAAAACATCACAGACCTACAACTGAAGAGACATACTCTCTCCAACTGTTTATTTATACCAAACATAAATTACCTTATCAGTATATGGGGAAACACAACAGAAGCAAACTTAACAAAATTACAACGACAACAAAGCAAAATTCTAAAAGAAATCTACAAACTTAATAAAAGAATATTGTAGAAAAATAGCTTCTTATATCTTTGCAATTGTTTATTAATTTACTATGTGGACATGTTTCGACAGTTTTAAACTGTCATCTTCAGCACATAATCTACAAAAAAGTACAATCAAAATTCACAAGAAAACCAAATGGCAGAGGCAAACCCACAGTCAAATCCGAAGCACAAACGGAACAAGCATCGGGAAAGCCACCGCAAAGACTTGTAGCAATTGGAGGCAAAACCAAATGGTAACAAACGGAAACGTGTCTAATTAAACGGAAATAAAAAAGTTTTGTTCAGGCTAAGAAATATAAATAAAAGTTATTGAACTTACATGTTACAGGTTAAAATGTCATTCCAGACAATGTTATCAGTAAAACGGACTAGTCAAAAGTTAAAACAGCAAGCAATTATCTCAAAATCAAATTTCAAATTTGGAGAATGTCGAATAAGTACACATCATTCATGTAGGCGGGTCGAACGAGACAGAGCGACTATGAATGGCCGGAAGGTCATTCAACACCTCAAGAAGATACAAAAACGCAGCGGAGCGATACGAATAGCCGCAAAATGCTTAAAATGGAGAATACAATAAATCTGAAAATGTATAAAGTAAAACGAGATAGCGCATATCGCATAACTCTAATAAATAATCAATCAAACGAAATATAAAGAACAGGAAAGTTTAAACGTTAAAATAACACAACTATAAAAAAATCATTTGAAGATACTATCAAGAACAGAACAAAACTACAACATAATACAAGTTTCAAGAGTGAGTAAATTTTTGGTTGTTGGCGAGACGAATATGGGAACTATTGTAGATAAGTGAAAAGGGGTTTGTAAATAAAGTTAGTTTGATCGTTGAGTAAAACGAAATTTGGCATTTGTTTATGTCGTTCGATCTCAAGTTGTTCCAACAAATCTAATCTGTAGCCCTTAGGGCATCTATGTAAAAGCTTAACATTAGTGTAATCTATATTATGACCTGTGTCCAATCTGTGTCTATAAAGATTAGATGTAGATTGAGTTCTGTGTTCTCGGATTCGTCTCGCCAGAGATCTCCCTGTTTGTCCCACATAAATAGCGTTGCAATTACTGCATTGGATTGCATTGCATTGCAAACCAATTAATAAAAGAACACCAACAGCAGAAGTTTTAAAGCAAGCAAATGAACTGACCATAAGAAATCGAATCAAACTAAACAAGATACTACTACTTCACAAGATTAAACACAGATAACTGAAAATGAGCACAAAAATAACAGAAAAACAACAAATTCACAACAAAGAAGGAACAGCTCGCATCTGAGAACGCATAGATTCCGCACAAAAACGGCTAGCGAACAACTACTTACAGAGACAATAAAACTCTACAATAACATGACAATAACCTGCCTGACAACATCAAAAACCTTAAATTTGACATATGTAGACGGAAGATAAAACACGCATTTAAGACTCGTTAATGCGAACTGCGACCACGTAGGCGGAAGACCAAAAGACACCAGAATGCCTTCGATACCAGCATCCAGAGACGGTGAATCCATTCTCGGATGAGGATAGAGGGATGGTCCCACATGCGCAGAGAATATACATGATTTTGTATTATCTTAATTGCCCATGTGAGTTTTTATAAATAAATAAAGCAAAATAAAAAAATATTCAATGTGGTTTTTTACCATAGAGGTCGACAATTAATCAAAGCTAGAATATACATCAGATATTGAAAATTACTTTGGAATTTGTCAATTACACATAACCCTTGTTCATAGACTTCAAAACCATCGAATGATAGCGTACTATGAGGAGAACTAAACCAAGCTAAAACGACACAATAAAAGTTTTTTAAACAAGTTTAAACACAACTCGAGTTAAAGCAAGATGAGCTGACGTGTCGCCGTTTTGCTGTCCACACAAGTCCTTGCCGATGTTGATATGATATTGACAGACACCAAACATGCTAAGCAGATGGTGACAGAGCTCGTGGTTGCTGTGAGAAGCCATAAATATAAAGTGATCCACATCTTTACATTCCTAGGATCGCCTGTAGAAGGTGACGATTGAACAGTGGCTCAAACGATGTTCAAATGCGGATATTGCCCGCAGAGATGAGCAAAGTCTCAATATTTAATACTCTCATATTATTTGTTTTGACCTCACTTACTTATCACGTGACCAATGGCATCGAGGCGACGATCTTTGTCCGTCGTTTCCTATCCTTTGCATTAGCTTTACTTGAGTTCACTGAGCCCGTTCGAGTTTTCCTAGAACGACCGTGTTTTCAGCTTTTCCTTTTCTTCATATTACCTTCACTACTCACCGTTACCCATGTTCACCACGTCTCCGAACCATCTGAGTTGTCCCATATATGTCTGGTGTCATACACGTTTAACCTTTTCTAATGGTTTTACTCCTGATATAGACCATCCGGGTACGTCCAGCCCCTCTCAAATCTCAAGTCTCTATCCGTTTAAGACAGTCTGTTAACACCCACGACTCACAATCGTATATAAGCAATGGCATCAGTACGGACTCTCAGTGAATACCTCTTTCCTGTTGAAGCAGGGGTTGTGGATTATTCTTATCAAACTGCCAACTTGCTGATCCTATATGCTAACTTCTTGTGGATTCCTGCATTTAGGTTCTTTCCATCCATTTTTCCATTTTGTGGGTCTGGTTGCGGGTTTTTAATTTTTTGTTGCAGTTAATTCACATGTGCATTCATAAGTTGGTTTATTCAATTTGGGCTCAATTGAAATAATAGAATACTTCCTTGTCCGACTCCTTGTTTTGTTCTAAATCCTTATGGCGAGTGTCAGTTCTGAGTGAAACTGGAGAAGAAACTGGAAGACCGGAATTGCGAATGAAGCTACTGGAAGCTCAAAGCCAACACAGAGCTCAGGTGCCTGTTTTGATGATGAACCGAAATCATAAGTAACTTGGACTAGGATGTAAATTTTACTGATACATATATCTTCAGAACGTTCAGAAGTAGCCTCATATACAAGGAGGAGACTGCACGTACGCGCAAATGTGTGTGTCCATCGTCGGCGACAGATAGCGATCGCGCATGTCGCTTGTTTGTTTTAGTGAGGCCAGCGGAGGACACCGAAGCACCAAAGAAGAAGAAGAAACCGTCCAGAGGGTCGTATACGTCTCCCGAGTAGGCCGGGCTATCCTTTCGCCGATACAACGGCGCGTATAAATCACGCGATCGGCGGAGCGCCGAGACGTTTAATTACAACGCTGAAAACCAATTATGAAATAGTTAATTTACGGCCCGAACGGCGGCGACGGCATCGCCCAGCCGCGTCCACCGGCATCTTTCGAATCCCGAAGAAGTGCTTCCGTTCGGCGCGCCCGGCCTGAGAGGAGCGCAGCGATGAATCCTTTTTCATTCATCAGCGATGGCTCGAGGCGGTAGGCGTTACCGGGTATTATTCACTGAAATGTAAACATGATTAAGCGGTGGTAGCCGTTTTTAAGTTTAACAAATGCGAGTCGGATTAATCGACTTCCTCAGCGGTCGTAAGTCAAATATCAGACCGCCCTAGTCGTTGCCAACTATGTTCATTAACGGAGATAGATCTCCGCGAGAAGATCTCGAATATAATCCGTCGATAAGCGAATGTTGTTGACGTTCTGTGTGCTGGGTTGAAATGTAGATGTATATGCTAATTGGTTGTGAGGACGCTTTGCGGTGTATGACGTTGACAGAGACATGAGGATAGTTACTTTGTAATGGCAAGAAATTGAAATGCAAAGTGCTGTGGAAAAGTCGTGTCATGAATATTAGCGAGTACATCTTAATAGTTGAGCGTTGATTAGCTGACTGTGTGGTTTAATTGTAATGTTCGACTAGATTGTCGTATTTGCATTAATGGCTTGAAGTTGTGCGGAAACTGAAGTGAAAACCCGCAAGATAACAACTTATATTTAGCATACGGAGAGTGGCGCGATATACTGTAATTTTAAAAATTGCAAAATTGTCGTAATGTCACAGACAGAAGGAGACTATTTAGATAATATATCTATCTGTTTATCTAGATAAGATAAACATAAAAAAATAAGAAGTATGTACAAGACAACATGGAAAAAAATAATCGGTTTCCTGAAGAAAACAAGAGAAGCTTTCTGAAACAGAAAGAAAAAATAAATTTAATCGGCACAATTAACAAATCATCGGTAGATATTTTGCTAAAATTTGACGCTCAATAACTTTTGTGGTCTTTGAATAATTATAATTTGTTTTGGAGCATTGTAAATTAATTCATTACGACTATATGGCCAAGTTCTAAATCACTCTGTCACAAATCCCTATCAATTCTTCAAATTTATTTGGAACGTTCCAATATCTGAATTTTTGCAGAAGATTTCCAGAATTTCCAGTAAACTTTTGCAATTTGCCATGCGATTTAACCCTGCACCAAATGTTCGACGAGACAGAAGAAAAAGTGACAACTGTCAATAACATAGGCCATTACTCATTGAGCGGAGACTATATTCTCCTTCTTATGTTAAATTCAGCACTATGTACATTGTGGGCCGAAAGAAAACGGTACAAATTTTCAATTACTCATATTTCCAATAATATTTAGTACATTCAAGTATTTCAGAAAAAAAACTAATGTATTGCTTGTAGTGTGAAGATTGAAAGCATACCATATTCGCAATAATTGAACGTTTCAATTCAATGCTGTGTTACTTTATGTATGCACACAGAAATGTGATCTCTCGAACGAAGAGAGAATTACTTGGATGAAGTAGTTGGTAGGTACGTATATACGCGAGAGATTATTGACTTTAACCACGACATTTTATTTCTTGGAATAATTACTAGATTTTACTGTTACTCTGGTGAAAGAAGTAAACAGTCTTCAATGAAGTGTATATTTTTATTCCCGGTAAATATTTTTAGCTACTTAAGGTAAGATTTGGCACAAATTTACTTACACGTTCTAACCTGTTGCGTGCCTTACATCAAATTATTCCTTGTTGAAACGTTTATTGTACACTAATCACAAGGCACATGACACATCCCCTACGGGTACTTCGTTGTTGTTTTCGTACTAGGTTTCGCTCCTTTACGGCGCCAGCCCTACGCGCGGGCGCGCGAGCCTTCACAAAATCACGATGCGCATATTTATTCCAGAGAAAGGGATTACTTGAAAGAAGTGAGAATCACTTCAGTTAAATAATTGGTGGGTTTTTATTCAGTAAACAATACTTTCTTATATTACATGTCTTATATTTACTTGGATCAAGTAACTACGCACTTGGATGAATTTACTATTACTTAGTTGGAGAAATTGACATTTTTGGGACGAAAAATTCTATTACTTCTTTCAATACAATATTGGTTGTTATAAAGAAAGAATTTATTTGTCGACAGCATTTATCTGAGAAATTATTTTAGTTAGATTGAGTATGTGGCATTTCTTGTATATACCTTACTTTCTACATCCAAGTAAATATGCATTTGAATCTAGTAAATAAATTCAAGAAATTATGTTTTCTCGTTCCAAATAATCACTTTTCTGTATGTGGCTATGCAACATTTCCGATCATATCGGGCCAATTTAAGGTGGAATGAAAGGTGTATGCAAATTAAAAGGTAATGGCATTTGTTTTCGTTTGGCCAAAGAGAACAGTAGAGATTTTGTGGCATCGTATACATACATGGTGGTTTTTTTTTAGAACGCACGGTAAAATTATTAAACATTTATTTTTTCTGTTTTTACTCAAAACGCGGTGGACTTGGACTTGGACGCAATGCACAGGCATGACAAATCCAATTGCGTACTTGAGTTATCTTTAAAAATTTTAAGGATGGGATTTTTCTTGCTTCTGTTTCACATATTATTGTACCACACTTGTTGGGCTATTTTATGTGTTTCTTTACAATGTATTGGAACTAAATACAACATCTTTTTTTATTGAACTAAAATTATGACAGTTTGCTTTCACTTGTCTAACTGACGGTTTACTTTTCACGTAAAAATTACATTCAAATAAAAAATAACGAAAAAGAAGAGCAACGCATTGTATTTAGGGTTCAGGTGATGATGGAAATTCACTTCATTTAGAAATGCCATAAATAGTAAAAAAAAGAAGGCTTGGTTTGAAGTTATGTGACAAAATTTCTAAAACAACAAGAGAACAACAGAACAACAATAGAACAACAGCTAAACAACAAGAGTAATACATCATAATTGAAACTGACGAAAACACCTCCTAAAATGTTAACATCAAACATGCGGCCATAACAAAACCAAAAGTTGTCATTGGTTTCTCCACAATCTTTAAAGATAACTCAAGTACACAATTAGATTTCTCATGTCTAGGCAATGGTTTTGGTACAAACGTCCAATTCCGCTGGTGTTTTAGTAAAGACAGTTAAAAAACATCGCTTAAAAAGTTCCTCCACTGTCGTTTTTGACCAAAATAAGACAAATTGATTTTAGCACACCTTTCGTGCCACGTTATATGGACCCTATATTATCATGGATTGAAACGTTCTGTTATTGGGAATATGGTACTGTTTCAATCATCACATTTCACACCAGCAATTCATTTTGTAAGAAAACTTTTTAATTAACTGAGTATTATTGGAAATACAAGTAATTAAGCCTTTGTACAGTTTATAAATAAAAATCAATAATAAGTATCTTTATTTTGAATTTGATCCCCAAAATTTTTTTTTACAACCACGCGCTGCACTTTACATAACTTTAATATAATGAACAGGAATTGCACAGTTGTGCTTCCGAGAAATTCTATTATTATTATTTTTATTACTTTAAGTTTTATGTCTGTATTAAAATTTCTTTCCTCGACTACAAGAAAAAATAGAATGCAATAAAAATAGTTGCATACAGTTGGCACATGCGAGCTCGTCGGCGCGCATAATGCAAAATAGCGAGCAATTTTAGCGGCGCGGCGAGCGTTTTTTCGCGATATCAGCGCGCAGATAAGCTATTTCGGATTCTTAGGTTTATCGAGCAAGACACGGGGGGCGGCCAAAGACGACGGCGAGAGGAGACGGGGGAGACGAAGTCGTGAGAATCTTTGGAAAGTTCAGCGGGTGTAAAATACGAACCGGGGACGAACAATGGGCGCGCATTCATCAAGCAGCAAAGTGCGAATCCTCGGCGGGCGCCCGTCGCGACAACAGCGAATTCCGGGCCTTCTTCGTTCGACGTTCCTCCGCGGCCGCCGAAGAATTTTGCCGTCGCTGAATAAATACCTAATTAAAAAATATCTGCCCTTCGTGCATTAGTCGGTAACTTATAGAAAATTGCCGCGTTATCTGGTATCACTACTTAGTCTATACCAAAACTTCTTGTTATTTGTATTTTATTTTCTGCGTTTATTGTTGCGAACTTTTTCGGTTTTCTATTCCTTTGTACTTTGACTGACTGCTCTTTAAGTACGAAAACAATGTGTTTTTTTTAAACTAATTATATATTATAGAAATTTTACCTAATTGACTCCACAATTTCGGGCGTTTTTATGTATTACAAGGACAAAGGTATTTGTCGGGCAATTCAGTCATCGAAGAAGCAACCGCAGACACGTGTATCGTGACACCATGTTTGGGCCTATTAGTCGTCATCAGTACGGTATAGCCATGGAGCAAGATGGGCGCTCAATGGAAAAACACACAAATGGAGACCATGGGGGTGACCAATGTCGCAAATTTGGTGCTTCAGTCCCAACATCTTCAGCCAACATCCTTTCATTCTTTCTCCTTGTATATCTCGCCGTCGATTAACCTGTTTTCTTTATGTATTACCTACCTCGACGTTTGTCGAAGGACGTTTTACGGTTTTTATAGGATTTCTGTTTCTATAGATTAGGAATCTGGCAACAGATTCCATCACGTCAAAGTTTGTATGGAATCAAAACGCCCGCAAATTTTTTGGAATTTTTTAATGCTCTACAAAATAATATTGATAGAATTCTTTAAGTAGGCTCAAATAAAAGCTTTAACATTGGTGTTACAGTTATGGAGCGAAACGGTATGTATCTCTCTTTCAAGTACCTAGTAGTTTCTTACTGTCAATGTGGGACCAAAACAATAACACACGAGTTACATTGAAAAAGTTAGCATTTAGTCTGACCTCTGATGACCACAAACTAACAATTTTGTTTTTGCAGACGTTATCTGCTTCAGTATAAATGAATACTTTTCCAAATAAATACTATAGTTTCCTGATAACTGGCTCCGTGGCAAACTGTGGCATTTCTAGTTGAAATGATACAAATCCCTCCTCAGAGTCTGACAATTTTGCCATGTCAATCATCCACGTAGAAGTATGCTTCCCGCACCGTAGCAGCCGGTTTGTCAACTGGTAAACTGTCTGAATTAGGTCAGTCTTGTAGTTGATGCAAAATGTGAGTTATTAATTTTGTTTTTAATTTTTACGCGAAGCTCCTGAAAAGTTTCTCTGGTCCAAAAGTGTTTTTGTTATTCAGAAAGCAGATGTCATTCTGACTAAAACGTTCCATATGGACTTTACCGCGGAGAAGTTATAAAAGATAGCCATAACGGGTAGCCATAACTTTTTTGGTTGAAGTACTATACGCAAGAGTTTTGCTCCAAAAATTCATCAAACGGTGTTATCGGTGATTATTTCGTTACGCGTCACCTAATAACAGCACTTGTCATCTCAATAAAGAATTGCAGATAATTTTTTACAACGACTCCATAGAGAAGCAACTGATACAAATTCCGAAAGCGTATCAAATTTTGCACCCAATAATGATATTGGGAAGGTGCTACCCCTAATATCACCTACCCCCATACGACTCTAATACAAGAAATTGGCGCGCCGTTCGACTAACAAGTGCTACTAATGAACATTACTCACGCTAAAATTATTGCATAACTTCCTTAAGTACGTCAAATAATAGGCAATTATATGTACTATTTACGATTGAGCGCTCGGAGTTTTGCTCCACGGCGAACAATCCTTAAATGACGATCATACCAATAATGTTATTGGGAAGGTACTACCCTTAACATCACCAACCCCCATACGACTATAATACAAGAAATTGGTGCGCCGTTCGATTAAGAAGTACTATTATTGAACATAACTCACGCTAAAATTATTGCATAATTTCCTTAAGTACGTCAAACTATAGGCAATTAAATGTACTATTTACCCTTGAACGCTCGGAGTTTTGCTCGAGGGCGAACAACCCTTAAATGACAATCATGTCCGTGCGCAACCGTCCCCACCGGCAATCATATATCGGTTGGTTTGTTGCAGGAAAATATTTATAACTTTTGCAAATATTGTTGCATAAATTTCTATCATATATCAGATTGTAGGTAATTAAAAGAGCTTCTCACCCTTCGTCGCTCCGAGTTTTGCTCTACGGCCAACAACCCTTAAATGACGATCATGCCCGTACGCAACCGTCCCCGCCGGCAATCATATGTCGGTTGGTTGTTGCAGGAAAATATTTATAACTTTTGCAAATATTGTTGCATACCTTTCTATCATACATTAAATTGTAGGTAATTAAAAGGGCTTCTCATCCTTCGCCGCTCGGAGTTTTGCTCGACGGCGGATACACCTTAAATGACGATAATGTCCGCACGCAACCGTCCCCGCCGGCAATCATATGTCGGTTGGTTGTTGCAGGAAAATGTTTATAACTTTTGCAAATATTGTTGCATAACTTTCTATCATATATCAAATTGTAGGTAATTAAAAGAGCTTCTCACCCAATACTCAATAATTACTTTTACTTTCTCAAAAAAAAAAGTTTCATGTGGATTTATTTATTTGTTTCTTCATCTTTGATTCCAATTATTTTTGTAATTAGTAATTATTATTTATTTCGTTTTTATTATTGTAATTGGTAGGTTTTGTAATGGTATATAATGTTTGTTTCCTTCTTTCGTTTTCGTAATCCTTAACATTCTTTTTTTTTTCTTTTTTCCCTTTTTTGTTAATATTTCACTCGACTGTAACTTGTAATGAACTCAATAAAGAAATAAGTCTATATGGAATTTTTTTACTCAGAATTTATTCTTTGTCATTGTATTTAATAATAAAGTTTATGCAAAATTTCCTAAAATTGTGACGTGATGAAAAGTTTTAATAACGTTTACTATGAACTATGGACACCCAATATTTTGTTTTTCAACGGTGTAGTTATCAGTTGTAAAAAATATCGATTTTTTTATGGATGTTTTACAGCTGGTAGCTACCCTTGTATATTGTATTTGTATATTGTTTTTCATTATAGAAACATATATAAACAATATAGTGTTTGCATGCTTCTTTTCTGTCGCTGAAAAGGAACCTGGATAACATGTGACAACTTACCAGAACAACAACATTTTTCGATTGTAGTGTTAAGCGTTTCTGTCGGTGTCAGTCTGATAGCCTTAATTCTTCCAATTCACGTTGTCACAGCTTTGTCCCAGTAATATTGATCACACCAATTTGCCACGGAAACCTCAATAAATATATTTCTTCAAAACTTTCAAGCGTAGAGTGTAGTGCAACGTAGTTAGTCTAAAGATACCTACAGTTTTTACTGCATAGTAAAAGAGGTAACATGCAATAACAATATTAGCAATAATACAACCAATATCCGCGGCGCTAGGTGCTGTACGCGACAATGTTTCCTCCTGCAATAGACCGAGGCGGCGCCTAGTTTTCCTCTCACTGGTGGGACACGATAATATATTTTATTGGTTAATGCCGAGTTTATCCGCGGTTATGTGGAGCGAGAGTGTGCCGTGTACGTTCGTTCGCCACATTAATAATTCAAAGCGGGCCGTTGCTGCGGCAATCTATCGCCGCGCTGCCGCCCCTCCGTTTCCGTCGCCGTCGCTTCCAATCCTTTCCAACGAAATAACACCACCGTAAAATACTAATGTTCTCCACTCTACTATCTAGCGGCCATATTGTACTACTACAGAGTGAATTTGTTGGACATGTTTCTAGTTTGTTTTGGTCCGTAGACACTTGTTAAGCAATTCTGTTGCTGCTTTGATATGTGACAAAACACGGAGTACGTCAATAGGTTTTTACACATTTTCATCTAAGAGTGTGAGGTATCTAAGAGTTGAGAAATAGGAACCAACACACTGTATTCTTCTTGCCAAAAGGTTAACATTTAATGGTCAAATAAGCAAGATGCTGTCGTTTCACGGCCACTATCCATAATCATGTGTAGCTAGTACCATTTTTTTGAACCCACATCTCCAGATATTGCACCAGGTCTGGGTTTGGCTGTTTGAAGCGCCAAACGTGTTTGGCATGCAAAGATTTCGTATTTCGAGCATTGCACAGTGGTGGCGCGTATATACAAAAGTACGACAAAAATCAATAATTATATATAAGGACATTTTTATGATTAAAATGTAATGTAATGTGTTATACAAATTATATTTCATACAAAAACCTTGAAATATAAAGGAAAAATCAGAGTAAAACATTTATTCCGTCTTCCTACACGCATAATATACAGGGTGAAACAAATTCCCATGTATCTCATACATTTTTAAGTGCATTGGTTTGAATTTTGGTGTAGAGGTACTTTATGGGTTGCATTTCTTACAGTTATTATCGATATTTTACAGTGGCTTAGAGATATAAAAAGAATTAGAAAACAACATGCTCAGAATCTACTTTTAATTCGGTTTACAGAGTTTCAATGCATAATTTGTATTTTTATTTTTTTTTTTTAATTTCACTCTGTTGTCCAATTCTATTAGTGCATTCAAATTAAGGGAAAACTGGGCTATAAAGAGAAACAAATACAATACCGTTGCCCCTTTTTGATCGACGTGGAAAATGTTGGGGTTCAATATTCTATGGTGTCCCAAAATTTAGTAGAACCTGGAACCCCTAAACGCGACCATTAACGTGTACGTTTGTAGTTATTCGCATTTCACCGCAAAACGGTCATGAACTCGTGATTTTATCCTCCATACAAAATTAATCCTTATAACATTCTGCAAAATAAACGATATTCTTCCTTTTTATTTTATTTTTATTTTTCCCCTTTTTTAAATGCAGTGGTTCTTAAACTGGCAAGCGCCCTAATGTAGTGGTTTGCGGTTAACGAACCACACTGTATATAATAAGAACAATTTTATTATTTCAGTATTTATTAAATTCATAAAAGCCAGTAGCACCATTTTCAGGCTCCATCATACAGAGGTATTCCAATATCAACATTTTCTTTTGTTAATAATTCTATATTTACATTTAATTCCGTCAATAAAATTATAGTTTTGTATAAAATATTTAACAATAATCTGTCCATCTCTTTTTGAGAACTCATACATTTATTCCCGCGGTAGTGGGCCAAACTTGGCAAAAAACGTACCCATATATTGGGATGGTCGTAATTTGGAAAACGGTAAATACATTTTTTACTAACCTCTTTGTACACAATTTTATACACATTATTTTGTATGTAGTATGTAGCTAAAATTAGGAAATCGTGAATGCTTTGCGGTAAATTGCGAAAAACCGCAACGTTCCGTGGTGGCTTTTAGGGTGCCAGGCGATAATACATTTTGGGGAAGCTATAGAGTATATAATGTACACCAATACTTTCCGCGCCGGATTCCACAAGAGCAATCGTATTAATTTATTTCCCTTCTTTTTGTTAATTTGAATATATTATATTTCTTGGATAATTTGTCAAAGAATAAGGGACATTTTCCACAATTAGTGACTTAAAAAAGGCTGTTGAGCTAGTATAAGAATACTTCTAAGGCATTTCATAAATGAAACCTAGTTCTAGGCGTAAAATTTGATTTTGAACAAGTGTCGTCAATAAAACGTCATATACATACGACACATGTGGTCTCACAAAAAAAAACAGACGCCTTGTTATAGATGACACTTAATTCTTCATAAAATCGTGATTTTAGATTATACCCCGAATTAATGTTATCAATTACAGCAGTTAGAAATTCCCTTTTCCGGGGTTTGCACAAAATTTGTATCTCTTCAAATTGACGAGATCCTTATTCACTCGAACTAATAGCAAAACTGTATAACCGGTCCATTTTCAGACCCATGTCAACTAAGAATATTTGATTTTGATATGCGTTTTTTATATAATCATGTTTCCAAATTCATCTCTAATGTATTGTTAACCCTCAGTATATGGAAGTCTATTGTTGACTTATATGCAATGGGCATATGCAATAAATGGCGCATATGCAATAAATGGAATTTGTTTATATCTATTTATATTCTTGATGTCCTGAGACCACATACTGGCTGTATAATATTTGAAAATCTACGAAAACTTGAATATAGGTACCTATTCGCAAATATATGCAGTATGTGTCGTTTGTTAATTATATTATATTATAGTTGTAACAAAAAATTACGTAATATCAAAAAATAACTGACAACAAATTTTAATGTTGTTAAACATGGTTTGTGCGTTTTAGTTACCATAATTATGTTGTTTGCTTTTTAACATCCTCATATTTTGTGTGTACAGCGAAAGGTGACGTACAGATGGCTCTCCTGCTATTGAGGCATCGGGAGTGGATATACAGGCTGATCTATTACATGTGTACCTAACGGCAACCAGCGATAGGAAGCGTTATTTTGAGTAAAGAGGTTTTATATTATTAATGTCGCTTCGGCAGTTGTTACCAAGCCACTTGACGAAACATTGTCAGTGCTATAAGAACACTTATAAAAAAAAGTTTCCGGATTTCAGGTAAAACTCCAATATTAACCATTTTGAGATTTCTAGGGCACGGTGTTAACTCGCTGGCAAAAATGGTCAAATCACTTTTATATATTTTTTTGTTACATAGTAAATTGTACGTATGATCAGAAATTTAAAAAAAAATCTGTGACTGACATAACCAATTCATAAGTGTTATATTAACAAGTCTTAATATATTGAAAACACAACTCATAAGTCGTGATTTTGGTAAAATTTGCAAATTTATGAGTTACGACTAAACCATATGTCCTAGAAAGTAGAAACATCAAAATGGTCTCAAACTAAACCTTAAATATTGCACTTTTACTTGTACTTATGGCACTGACAACGGTTTTTTTTTGTTATGTGCGCAGCCATCACGAATGTGAAGAAACAAAACAAAAACAAAATAATTTTGTTTGGTTAGATCTATAACAAAGGCCGATAGGACATTGTGTTCTATGCTGTACTCATAATGGTTCCTAACTTTTAGCACACATGTCATAGACCAGCCTATATAAGTCTATAAACAAAACCTGCTTCCGCTGATGAAATTTGACCACCTGAAAAGTAAGAAGTCAAAGGTATACTATCCGTAAAGAAATTCTATTGAAAAATCTAACAGCTATCTTTATTTTCATTATGAAATGACTAACAACAATATTGACACCTGTCTCGATGCCAACTTTGTACTACTCGTAGAGCAGACCCTACCAGTCAGCAAACTCACTCCCCACACAGAAAACACCAAGCCTTCCCATCAACCGAAATGAAAATCAGAATTAGGTAGCCACAGTATATAAAACAATGCCGTAAAAAATCGTTACCGATTGTCCAGCGGTACACATACCTTAACAAAACACGCCAGCCTCGTAAACCAGCACTCACCACCGGCGAACCCAGCGGTGAAGATAAATTGTGTATCATTTGACCGCGCATTGTGGTCTATATTTGAACGGATGATCCCCTAACCCGAGGCCTCGGCCGCCCCATTCGCCAATTAGCGTGAAATAATGGAGTTGTTCGGAGGTCGACTCCTCCACGCCGAGCGCAGCGCGGAGTTTCCGCGACAAGGGCGGCGGAGAGGCTCGGGTTTGTAGCCGACGGCTACCGGGGAACTGTAGCGCGCGCGCCAATCCCGCTCCTGACGGACGAACAATAAACTAAATGACAACCAAAGAAAATATAAAATACATTGCGAACTTCCCTTTGAAATTCCTGAAAGTCAAACGGATCGGGCGTGTAGCCCGCAGGGCGCGAACTCTGAGGGCGGCCGCCGTGAAGCTGCCGTAAACCCGTGCTTGCCCTCCCGGTTTATATTTTGCCCCGATAGATGGCTGAAGTGGGATGTGTTGCGCTTGCGTTTGGTATTAATTAACAGGTGGTGCCTCTGAATGAATACTGGTGGTTTGGATTATTTTAATTGGATTTTGAGTTGGTTTGTTTGTGGTTATATATTAATAAATCTTTTAAATGTTTTTTGTATGTCTTGTACAAGAATGTATTGTTTCATATTCGATTGAAAATCCTGTTTGGATTTCCGAAATCCTGGACACACCCTACCCAACATGTAGCGAAGAATTATCAGAACAAAATTTAATTTGTCCCAAAACTCTCCATCACGCCACAGTTTTGAAAAAACTTGTTCAAAATGTTAAAATACATGTTTTTTTTTTTAACTTTTTCTATTCTTTTTCAGAAAATAATTCGAAGTGGTAGAATTCCTTAAATAAGTTAAAATGAAAGCTTCAACCTCGAGCTTTGAAGTTATGAAGCAAGAAAGTACTTATCAACTATGTGAAGTACCGTACTATAGTAATTGGCTAAGGATATTATTCAGTCTTTATCTTTACTTTTTTAAAACAATAATAATAGCCATTTATTTAATTGTTTTATAATACAATAATAATATAATAATCTTAAAAATTCTTATGACAAACTAAAACAACGAATTCTAACTACCGAATCACATATATTTACGCAAAATTCAAATCCCGACCTTCAATTGTTAGTGGCTTTAACGTCATCCACATTTTTTTAAATTACTTTTAATTGTTTTAATGGTAAACATTTTATAGCTTCACAAAAGAAAATTTTCGAGAAAACAATTGAAATTTGGGAAATATTCATAATTCTGGAGAACATGGAGTTTGTAAATAAAATATGAATATGCCTTTTGGATAGAATTATTTGGCCTGATGCTGAATACGGATTAAAATATTTCCTGTCACGTAGGCTTTCCGGAAACATTGAGGTCAAAATGTAAAAATATCAATTTTTGCAAATTTATACCAGTTCAGCTGGTGAAACTAGTGTGCGCTGTTCCCAGGTATTTTTTTTAGTCCCGGAAATCGGATTTACAGGTTTGTAAATTCCCAGTATTTTCCGGAATTAAATTATTATTTATTAAAATATTCATTTGTTTAATTCATTTAATAAATAATAAATGATCTAATGTAGGTATACGTCTTGTTATTTTTTTTTGTTTTTATACATAATAGAATAAACATATACGCGAATTTTACTTTTAAAAAATGATTAAAATTGAAAAAGAATCTGATGTGGCCAGGCACATGACTTTATGATACCATATATAAAATTAATTGTTTAGCTGCATGAGATTCTATTTGGTAGAGATCGGTCGTGTCTGCATTAAAATAAAACTAGCTAATCTCGATCAAATAGAATTTGCTCATGCAGCTAAACTATTAATATTACCAAAAAATGTCATAGACGTAAATTATACAAAATTTGCTCTACTTTAATTTATTATTGAACTATTTTTACGAAATTACAGAAATGGCGGCTGAATTGCAAAATTCTTGAAAAATACTTAGAGGCAACATCCAGTTCCTTTGGACTCTTTTGAACAAAAACCTTTTCAGCTCTTAGTTTGGTCATGAAACTTTTAAATATGAAGATTCGTCCCGATCGATACCTTTAGTAGTTTCTCCGGAATCGTCGCCACAAAAGCGAGTACACACGCACGCACACATACACTTTTTTGACATATTTCCGCTAAAATCTCCAAAAATGTTTTCGTCACATTTACTATACTTTGTCATACTACGTATGATAAGGCAAAAAAGCAGAATATGTAATTTTTCTTTAGCAATGCTTTACAAACATTCAGATATTCCGACCAATACAAGCCAACACTTTAATTTCTCCACAGGGTGTCTCAAATTTGGACCACCAGCCCATCGTTTTGGTTGTCCCGGTATAATAAGCTGCTAGTTATATTTCTTAAGATTGCAAACGCGTGTGAAACTTGTGTGGGGACTTAATCAAAATCGTTAAAATTTACAAAATATTTTCAACTCACTTAAAACCGCAAAGTTTTACTTGTAAAGCTGTATCTGTCTCAAACATTCACATATTTGGACGAATCAAAAACAACAAAGTTGGGAATTGATTCAGCTTCGATAATCTTGATAAATCTATTTAACTGACAATATCCTGAAAGAATCCTTAAAATCGATTAAATATTACAAATGTTATATAGGGTCCATGTCCTCAGGCCCCCCACTACCCAGAAGTTTTGTGCTCTTTTTGTTTTTGAGTTATTTGCAATTTTCGGTTGGAGGAAATCAACAATAGTAATGTTTATTATAATATATACAGAAAATGCCAAACACGTTGTTTACCGACTATTTATAATTTATATGTGAAATCAGGACTACATATTCATAAATTACGTACATTTATAAACCAAATCTTGCTAAACAATAGACTGTTAGTTTAAGAATACCAGAATACCAACAGATGAAATATTGCCTTCGAAATTTATATTATAATTATAACAATATTCATACTTATGTGTTACTTATACATATAGTGTCAAATATCTGTGACAACTAAATATTTGTTAAGTGATAATTGCTCAATGACTATTTATTGTAGGGACGAGATTTGGCGTTGTGAGATTAAAAATCTGATGTGGCCAGGCACATGACTTTATCATACTATATATAAAATTAATAGTTTAGCTGCATGAGATTCTATTTGATCGAGATTGTCTATGTCTGCATTAAAATAAAACTAGTAGAACTAGACAGATATCTCGATTAAAGATGCGTTCGGATATTGTACTCCGTTGACACCGGGTACACCGTCGAAATGACTCTTACGTGTTATTGGGTGTAAAAAGTGTAACGGTGTTCAATATCCGAACGCAGCCTATATTGACAGTAGTATTTCCAAAACATTAGCGTTTGACACTAGCTACTGTCATTAGAATCAAAAAATCTGACATATCCTGGCTACTAGTTTTAAAGCAGTACGACCGATCTCGATGAAATAGAATTTGCTCATGCAGCTAAACTATAAATTCTACCAAAAAATGTCATATACATAAATTATAGAAAATTTCCTCTCCTTTAATTTATTATTTAACTATTTTGACGACATTACACAAATAGCGGCTCATTTGCAAAGTCTTCGAAAAATGCTATGAGTAAACCACCAGTTCCTTTGGACCCTTTTCAACAGAAAGCTTTTCAGCTCTAAGTTTGGTTATGAAACTTCTAAATATGAAGTTTCGTCCCGATACCTTTAGTTGTTTCTCCAGAATCGTCGCCACAAAAACGGGTACACACACACACACACACACACACACACACACACACACACACACACACATACACACACACACACACACAGATATTTTTTTGTACCTTGGTCAAAAATGTTCAGGGGACCCAAAAAGACATATTTCCGCTAAAATCTCAAAAAAATTTTTTGGCATGATTATAATACTTTACATACTGCGTATGATAAAGTAAAAAGAATGCATAATATTAAGAAATAATATTAAATCTTTGTGACGTTATAACTAAAAAACTTTTTAACAATATTTAATGTGAATTCCACGTGTCTATTATTCAAGTACAAAGAACAAAGAATGAAACCCCTATAAAATAATGGATAATTTTTAAGTTATATAGCCGGACAAAATAGAGAAAGACGGATAGCTGCGAAGTAGAAAAATGCTTATAACTCAAAAACGAAAAGAGCATAAAACTTCTGGGTTGCGGCACAAAACAGCACAAAACTATCACCAATACTTGAGCATCGAAGAAATTTTATTTTATTTCGAATTTAGAAGTTAGGTCAGGCATGTCCACAGCCCCCCTTCAGAAAAATGCTTATGACTCTTTGGCATTAGAAAAAAATCGAAGTTCGA
This sequence comes from Aphodius sticticus, assembly GCA_963966075.1. Classification (NCBI taxonomy): domain Eukaryota; kingdom Metazoa; phylum Arthropoda; class Insecta; order Coleoptera; family Scarabaeidae; genus Aphodius; species Aphodius sticticus. The sequence goes on from OZ014506.1 coordinate 16,125,502, forward strand.
AAGTAGGGGGGGGGGGGCTGGCATGTCCACAGCCACCCGTCAGAAAAATGCTTATAACTCGGAAACGAATGGAGCACAAAACTTCTAGTTTGCGGCACAAAACAGCGCAAAACTAGCACAAAACTATGGCATTAGAAAAAAGTCGAAATTCGGAAGTAGGGGGGAGCTGGCATGTCCACAGCCCCCTTCAGAAAATTGCTTATAACTCCGAAACGAAAGGAGCACAAAACTTTTGGTTTCCGGCACAAAACAGCACAAAACAAGCACAAGACTTTGACATAAAAAATTTTTTGAATTTCGAATGTTGGGGGCTGAGAACATGGACCAGTTATATAGCATTAAATTTGAGCGAAACAGCATGAGGTTTTCTGTGTAAAAACGCACGAACAAAAAAAGATTTTTGACGACAATAAAATTGCGTCTACATTAGTTTTTATTGGTCGTCGCGATGATCAATATGCACAGATATCTCGTGCACGCGCCATTATAACATGAATGTTTAATTTTTTATCGGGTCGTTTCGATCGCGGTGAAAATCCGTCATTAATTGTCGCGCGCCGACGTCGACATGCCATTTTCATAATTCATCGACGGGCGGCGTGCGGTGGCGCGCACAATTTTATCGGATCCCATTTTTTCCCTATTTATCGGCCATCGGAACACTTGTTCCTTTTTTGTGTCCTCGCCGTACTTTACCGGCCGAATAACAGAATACGGTCCCATCGACGCGGCAGTGGCGGCGGCGTGTACCTACATCTGGGGCGCGCATACATTATTTATGCCATTGACGTTTTATGCGACATTAAATCGGGGTCCCCCCCAGATACCTCCACATCGGTAATCTCGCCGCAGCGTACGTGGGAATTCGAAATTGCCCAACTCCGGTTCAATTTCTCGAACATCGCACGATTCGCATTACCACACGGACCTGATGATAATGAATATTGAGTTAATTGCATGCTCAAGATACATATTATATTGTGTTACGCGACGTTTGAGGCTTACTTCTACAGCTGTGGGAATCACAAATTTTCATACTCGGAGAACACAATACACCAGTTACTTAAATCGCAACTTTATTTAGTTTGTATCGTTATTGTTAATATTGTGTATTAACCGCACATTTTAATTCAGAGCCCTGCAAAATTTATAGGAGCCCGTGTCTGCTAAAACAGTCATCATCAGCAAAACAGACAAATTAAGACCAATAAACATTAAACTGGTCTACAAATTTTAATTTTTTGTCGGAAACGTTGAAAAATTGGCAGTGGTCTCATTTTTCCGTAATTTTGAATTAAAGAAAAACTACAGATTAGGTATTATACTGGGAGAACCAAAATGGTGTTTTTTTGAGTAAGTTTGAGGCGTCCTAACCAGTAACCAAAGCCCTTGGCCATGGTCTCAAGTGCTGTATTACAAACATTCATCTACTGTTATCAGTTTGTTTTTTATTTCCTCTGTGCTACCAGAAAACGGGTGAAACTGGTTTGCCCTGATATTATGCCAAATATTATGCCTCATCCCTCAGTATCAAATTTTAAACCCTACTGATAAGATACCAGGTCTTATGTTATACAGATGCGTGTCTACTGTTATATCAATAGATGATAAACTAATACTCTCAATTAAGTAATATTTACAGCAAGGTCAAAAATTTTCAAAAAAAATTACTTGTAATGAACGGTGTCTTTCTTCAGAAATTCAGATACTGGACCAAAGAACAAAATTATTTGCTGTTGTGATGCCATAAAATGTTTCCGTTACCATTAAAATACAATTAATAGATCTACCAAAATTCGAAAAAAAAAAATAAGAGAATGCCATTGAAGAAAAGTGTTGATGACGACATAAGTCAGTAAGAATTGACGGTCGAAAAGTTGCTTTTTTTTCGTAATGTATATATTTTATTAATTGAAAACCGATCATTAGAGCAGTTTTTTAAAATAATAAACTGTCTCTGACACTGACTCATGTGTCCATACCTTGCGCGCGTACTATAAGTCATAACTGCAATTAGCGGAAAGAATATACTGCTGCAATTTTTATGGCGATAGAAAGCAAAAATACGCAACAACTTTTCATCAGGATCATCTCTAAATTATTGTTTATATTCTAAAGTACTTGTATGTGAAAGCCAGCTCATTAAATTGCTGTTTAAATATATCGCCGAGACTGTCTAAGAGTTTCTTTCCGCGAGTCATGAGGAATTCCATAATTCTGTTCGTTGATTAATACTAAAAACACAGTAAAGTAGAAGACTTTTCTGGAACTGTTTTTTATAGGCTTTCCTGATAATGTGTACGTAGCAATGTATAGTAAATTTACACATAATTTTCATTCATGTTTGTACTTAGTTAGGGTCTTTAAAACAAGATTAACAACTTAGTGCAGGCAAATTAAGTTGAGAGTGGGTATTGATTGTAGACAGGAGTTTTATCATTGGAAATGGTAAAGGGGCTCATAGTGAACGTAAAAAAAATAAATGCGGGTCATGGGGTGGTATAGTGTTTATTTTGGAGTGTTGAAAGCGGGTACAAAGTATATTATTGCGTTTTTCGGCGAAACATGACGTTTTATCCAAAAACGTCCTATACTAAGTTGTAGATCATAAAAAAATCTACAACATTCATATGGGTCACTTTTTACTATGACCAATTTTCTGTTTTTTATTTTTCGTTGTGGCAACAATAATTCAATTTTAATCAAATTTTGTGAGAGCGTGCCTTTTTATACCTTAAATAAGCAAACATTTTTTTTAAAACGAAATTCTGTGGTGAAAAATTATCGTATAGAGTTCTTCTGGGACTCATTTTTGTTGTTTTTACATGTACTTATTGATACAATAATAAAAATAATAGTCCCTATTCGACAACGTGCTCAAAAATTGAAAAAACTCCAAAACGACTTTTGCAACAGTGAATTTTTCAGTAATTGTTCATTATGTTTAAATTTAGAGAATTGCAATACAGGTTACTACATTCAATTGTACGGAAAATAATACAAAGGAAACTGTCTCTCATTTCTACACTCATGCTACAACCATTAAAGAATAAGCAATCTTCAGATAAGGAAGCAAAATAATCAGTTTTTGTCTTAGAATCCAAAAAGTATCCAATACAAAAGTTATAGGTCAAGAAAAAATCTACAACTTTTAATACCGGTTTTGGCTTATAATCAGTTAATTTGCCTGCACTAACTGCTCCAAATACATCCTAATTGATAGAAAACATGAGTAAAATAATTCTAGATCATGTTCACTAGACTCGAGTGGCAATAAAATAGATTATGTATCTGAAAATAAGCCTTTTTTCGGAATTTCTCAGAAATGAGACCACTGGGAAAATTTCTATACCTGTTTTTATAATATTATCTTACTCAGATAACTAAAATTATAGTGTTATTAAAGTTAACAAAACCGATCTTTTGTTTGAACCTTTATTTCATTTTCAATCCAACTTCTTTTTTTCCTTTTTGGAGTTGGGATATTTCATATGGTTTTGTTCAAACACGCTGCAAGCTGACGTACACTTGGAAAAGCAAAGCTATCTATACCCATTATCTGGAAATAATTAAAACTTCTTCTTAGAACTGATTCAATACCTTTCACACATTCACATTTCAATCACTGCATTCAGCAAACCCCAACAGGAATAAATTGCAAAGGCAGCGGTGAACGAACGGTCACTACGAATGTTGATGCTGGTGTTAAAAGTATTAATTAGATTATCTTTAACAAACCAGGTACTCGCGCGCAGCATAATTGCCTCATATTACCGTTACCGTTTTATCAACGACGATTATTCCCATGGAAGCCATACCCCCATTTGCGCATAATTACACAGAGATTGTGCGCTGATCGAAAAGCTCCACCGGATTTGCAAATTTGATGTAATTGCGACCGGAGTACGATAAGAAAAAAATTACCTGCCTTTTTATTGTGGCTCCAGAAATAAATTCTGTATGTTAAGTCGGATGAACGGTTTTATATCCAGAACAGTTTTCTGGCTTGGCGCAAGAGATTGTCGAAATTTAGCTGAATTATTTGAGGATATCGTTCATTGAAAGAAATTTTCATCAAAGTATAAAAATGCCTAATTGTCTTTTGGTTCAAGGCCGTACATTATTGCTGTTAACGTAACATGTCATACGGCGAGAACGGATGGGAGTAATCATGAAGTTTGGGAACTCTACCTCGAGCATATACACCTAACCGTTCCTTCAGGCCGTAAGATATGGAAACACGTTTCAGTTCTCACGAGCGGAGTTGGTTCGCGGTAACGCCGCGCCGGAGCGACAACCGGAAGGTCGCTGTAATCATAAGTGCCGACAAAGTGTTTATGCGCATTTTTCGGATGAGCGTTGACACATCAAAGTATCGCTTAAATGGCCTGTTGGTGTCGTGTCGGATTTCTACTGCAGTAACTTAGACACCTGTTACGTACTATATCATCTCTGATGTTTAAGCGCCAGAAGAAATAGACAATATATTATGTCTTTAGATTCTTGATAGAATCATATCCAAAGTCTGAAACTGTAATCTATGAATATGATTTCAATTCGATACACATTTCAACGATAATTGCTTCAATGGATAGCTCATCGAATTCGATTCATACATGGCGGGTTGAGGTTATATTGGTCTGTTATATCATGTTTACATAATAAAGATTTACTGTAATGAATATTTTTGCTAAAGTTATTTTAAAAATTGACTACTAACGTTTATCAATGAAAATTCTGTTGGTTTTTTAATAAAAACGGAAATCACGTAAAAATAGTTGTTACAATAAAATGTACTATATGATATAAACAAATAATGATTTCGAATAATGTATATGTACCTAATTTATAACAAGTATCTTATAAATTTCCTGATAATTTGGACTGTAGGTTCCGTATGTGACTAATGTCTTTTTTTACTGAAATAAACATTTATTTTTGTCAATTAAATCCATGGCAAATAAATAGATTTTTGCCGCTATTCAAATATGATTTATTTAGATCAAACAAAATTTTCTCTGTTGAAAGAATACATATTATTATTACTTACTATAGATAAATTTATATTTTTAAGATTAGTTTATATTTAACTTTTGTTTTTATTGTTTTAGGTAAGAGACTGCTGTGATTCTCCTTGTCAACAGTGAGTATAAAAATAAATAAGGTGAAGTGGAAATAAATTAACGAACAATCACTTTAATTTTCGCGAACCATGCTGTTCGCTTCTTCGGAGCTAACTGATAATTAGTTAACTAATTCTAATAATAAATGTAAAGTAATAAATGATTTATGTAAGAAAAGCTGTCTGTTTTACCAAAACTACAATTTTTTTCAACATACAAAAGGTAAAATGTTCAACCATAGTTAGTAGTAAAATAGGATTGTTATAATAAACCGCGGTTTATAATAAAGCAATTAATTAATTTGTATCACTGTATTGTTTTGTGGAATTGTATTTGTATTTAAAATATACAAGAAAAGCATTTCAGAGCATGCGATAGTCACATACACAAAGTTATTAGGAAATGGTTCGGCGCCAGTCGACACCGCACGGCCCCTTTGATCTTCGCCGCCAAAGAACGGTACCGCCGGTCCCCTCATCTAATCAGTGCGATGCTTGCAGTTTCTGCGGAGTGTACAGTGGGCGCGGCTTTTTCCCTCCTCTCGCGCCTCAGTTTCGTCGAACTTTTGAGGCCGGTGACTAACATTTACTCTTAAGCACAACAAGTTATTATGAAAGCACATCATTCATCTATTATTGAGGGCAGTCATTCAATGTTTTAATCGATCGCTTAAGGATCTCTCTTTTAAACAAAGAAAATGCTCTACAGGTAGCTTCCGGTAATTTCCGCTTTGGAAGACAAATTTTTTCGGTTTTGAAAAACTTAAGTTTTATTTTATTTTTTTAAATACTACTGGGATGTTTGATGAAAGTAGTGTAACATTTCTTGCATTTTAAGCACTGCCATCCAAATGGGGAATAGGCACACCAAGTGGTAATTGAGGAACAAAAATCAGACATGGTGTAAAGGTGGGGCGGTATCATCTTTTAAGAATACTGGTGTACCATGCATTTCTGGCCAGATGAGGTTGGAGTACATATATTCCTGCATAATTGAGGATAAAAATCATTCAAATATAGTGTGATATTGCTGGTCCGCCCAATGTTAATTAATAATTAGCATAATAAACACCTCACGGCCAATAAGTATTTCTTTTGTCATCCTGCGAAAAGTTTTCAACTGACAAAAGTACTGGAATTGGTAACCCGAAAAAATGGCCAACTAAAAGACGGAAGAATCTTTCTTCTAAACTGAAAAGAATCTTTCTTGCCAGCTTGATTTTTGATTTGCTTATTTTTGCCTTTTCAGTTTTGTTGCTATGAAAATCAACTTTGTTTCTATTCCAAATGGTTCATTTTTTATCTTTTCGTATGGGGGCACATGCCAATAAACATTTCCATAGCCAATCACTTCCTTTTTAAAGCCATTTACACAGAACGGAAGACATTGAATGTTGAATGTTGTTTTTTTTTTGGGATGGGGGCAGCAAATGGAAGATTATTAATAAAACGACTTTCCTTTGTTGAAATTATCGAAAATTGTAGTGTCATAATCGGAGGATTAGCTACAAAAAAATCAGTTAAAACCATCTTTGAACGTTTGAATAGACAAACAAAAATTGTAGATGTGGGTTCCCTTTTCTAAATTATGTTTTTTTATGGTCAGGATTCTTGGGATTAACATGGAGACCTTATAGAGGAAGGAACTTGAGCTTTGGAAGTACGCACGTCGTGTGAAAATTGCGGCTGGTTATGGTTGAAAAGAATGCCGTGGACAAATTTTTACGATGCGCCGGAATGCGCCGGCCACAACACCAAAAAAGTAAATATTAAGAAGCGCGGCCACTAATTTTAAAGCAGATAACGTTATTTCGGCGAAAGGCCGGTCCGACGTCTTCGCCGGCACCGGATCTTCTTCTTCTATCTCTTCGAACAATGAAGACGGCAAGATCCTGCCTTTGCGATAACGCCGCAGCCGTATTATCATATACGGTTTTAATTTATGTTTGCGTTTACATAGTCCTAAATGCATTAGTCACACGTAAATTTCGGCCCCGAGGTTACGAGACGTCTTCATTTTCTTGCGCTTTGATGTGAAGATTAGAAACACATACTTACCTATATCCATGGCTATATTGTTATTTATTTATTCATAACGACTGAAAGTGAATTAAGTTGTTATAATGTGCTGTTTGAATTTTTTTCTACGATGATGTAAAGGTACATTTTATCATAAAACAACCATATTGCTGTTGTATAACTTTACGGCAAGTGTGTTGCTACGAGAATTGATGGTGTTGATGGTTTGTTTGAATTACACTAAGCAACTTTTTTCGATTTTCTTGTACTCAAAAGGAAAGTGTTAAAAGTGTTTCTCTTCAAAGCTTTGCAGTTCTAGATTCAAGTTTTCATTTCACACTACTTATAGAGTGCTGTCAGATAGTGTAGTTTTAAGGATGTAAAATAACCCGTGTTTTCATGAATATTCTTTCAAAAATGTGTTCAAGATTAGAAGCAAAAAAGTCGTGTGACATTATTTAAGTTGAGTTTTATAGCGCAAGTTTTTTTTCTATCAGGCACGTGGAAGTTTAATCCCGCGTCAAAATTTCCGCTAAAATTTACACATTTTCATATCACAAATGTTCAAGCTGTCATTTGAGCCTATTGAAAGTGTTCAGTCATGCACATTTTTTCTAACGCCCGGTTGTACCAACTCTGATGACCGTCCAATCACGTTGATCATTGGTCAGCGGAGCATTTTTCGTTGTACCAACCTTGATCAGAGGTTGATTGGTCCGTAACCACGCTGCAAGTTGACCGCCGTATATTGGCCGGTGATCGTTTGATCAAGACTGGCGCGCAGACGCATGGCAGGCGCTTGAGTGACGCTAACCTATAATTGTTTGTGTTTACATCTAGTATTGACATCAGCGAACAAATCTCTGGGATTAATTTTGGTAAGTACTAGAAAAATAAGTGTATGTAGTATTTATAATATCAGTTTCGTATACATTTATCATTATCTACAGTTCTTATTTTTTGTTTGCATTTTTTGGGCTCCATATTTTCAATTAATTTGCTTGTAGATCCAGTACGAAGGGACTTTCTTGGGGCCGTGACCGATAATAAAGATTAACTGGTGGACATGGTGCAGCATCCACGACCGCGGCCAGTTTTGAGAGACTGGCCCAATCACTTTTAACAGTGGAACGATGTCGAGTTTTGGAGGAGGTTCAGATTATCTAAAAATCCAGGTGGTGAAGTGGCTGAAAATTACAGAAACCTCAAAAGGTTATTTTCTTTGAATGTCCAGGTGATCCGTAGCACGCTAAATCTTTGAAACATAATTTGCCGATAGCCAGTTAGCTGATAGACAGCTATCGTGACCAGATGCAAATATTTTCTGAAATTCCCAAGTGAAAGCAGAGCTTGAAAATGGAGATTTTTAAAACTATTATAGTGGATATGGTGTTAAACCCTATCCCATGACGGAAATCCATTAACAGGACACCAACGATTCCTTAATTCGAACGAGACACGTGGTAGCCGGTTTCTTTTGGTGTCTCGCCCATTTTATCCTTGGCGATTTAATTGTATGTCCATAAAATGGATGGAATTGTGATTGTCACAGCTGTCCTACACACCATCGCCTGCGACATGCACGATCAGCAACCAGAAGTGGACGATGATATCACAATTTTAATTTTGCCACTTATTATCGATGATCATGTTAACATTGATAACCAGAGCGACGTTGCAATTAGAAATATGTTAATTGAAGAATATTTAAAGATTTTTTGATAACTAATGATGTATAGTTTTGGTTAAATAAATAATTTACTATAAACTTTTATTTACACCCTTATTTCTAAATTTTCCGTAAAGATTAATTAAGTAGGCTTAGTTTATCACTTTGAAAATGGGTAGGGTAAGTATTCATTTCAGTTTAGAACTAAAATTCTATTTATATTGACATAAATAGGCACCAATTGATTTCAAGTTGAGAATATCAATGATAAACAAATTTCCAATGTAAAAAATAATAAACAAAATGTTTATAAATAAATATCTGTTATAGTAGAAAGTAACTTAATATCTGCTATAATAAATATTGTATTATAATATCTACAATGGCCTATTTTAAAGTTTCAACAGTTCAGGGTGATATTTATATGTTTACTACCACTTTATTTGCTGTGTTAGTTTGGTTGCGGACTTTTCACGTAGTTTCTATTAAATGTACTGGCTTCTGGTAGACGAGTACTGCCAACCGCGCCAAATCATCTGATCGGCTAACCGGCACCCGACCGGGCTTTGTACAACGCATCGCGTCTTGATCATCGGTCACCTTTGATCAACCGGTCTGCTGATCAGACGGTTTGCGAGTGGTGGTACAACCGGGCGTTATTCTCATAATAAGTCACAACACAAGGTTTGTACCTTCTAAGTAGGCTGAAATAAAAGTAAAAACTTTTTAAAACGATTTTTTAAAATATTTTTTAAGGGATTTCAAAATCAGTCCTTGATAAGATTGACGTTAACAAGCTTGAATGAATAAAAGTTAAGCATATATTTATAATGAAAATTATTCAATGAAACGTCGCCATAAATTTAAATTTTTGTACAATGTGGATTTTAGTTAATGAGGATGTTAACTGCTGCTATTGTTATCAATCGGTTATTGTTATGAAAAACACCCGGTGTGATTAAATTGCAACCTTCAATTGTTATGGGCTTATGATGGCGTCGCTAGCAGTTTTTCAATTGCAAGCCCCATATTTGGTAATGTACAATGTCTATGGCCTTAGATAACACAATGTTCGAGGGAAAGAAAGTTGAAAATTGCGGTAATATTACTTCATCACCTTTGTTTGTATATGGAAAGCTAATACGAGTTTACAATTGATTTGTTTGCGCTGAATACAAATGCGGGTTTGAAAGTTACATATCACGCCAGGTTGTTGCGTTTTTTGTTGTTTTGTTTATAGTAGCGGCACCCGCCCACCACTTTAAAAATCGCCGTAAATACTTCAAACACATTTGTTAACTAACATTCTGTACATCAGGTCAAAGTACAAAAATTGGATTTACTATGAGACCATTTTGAGGCGGTAAAAATTCGCCGGGCTCAGATTCGTTTTCAGGGCAAATAATTCTACCCAATACGTAATTATGCCCCCCACATTTAGTGTGGTGAGGGTATATTGAGTTTAACACAACATTTGTTACACCCTTAAGGAGGCGTGGCAGATTATATGATAGACATATTGTTACGTAGCTGTTATTGGGGGACGGCTCTAGGTCAGGATGGAGATGTATAAATAAAAGTCGCAGTGTTGTTTACATTGTTCGTGTATTGCTGACCATGCAGAATTCCAATACTACAGCTGATATCTAAAATACAATAGTCGCGCTACACTACAAGTAGGTGCTACAAACTACTGATCCCGTTCCCATCCTTTGCCGTGGCTTTTATATTGAATTTGGCAAGACGTCATGACCTGTTTTGAGCCCCCAAAAATCCTGAGTTAGGATTTTTGGTTGCACACGGCCTTTGATATAAATCAAAGTTAATTTGCACGCTTTGAACGCGTGCCACAAAGGAATGTCTTTGTTCCGATATGAAAAGCCTGACGTCTGCATTTCTGGCCAAGCAACTGTCTGCAGTCGGATGGGTTGCATGACCTGACCTCAATTGTACAATGCAATTAAACTATACTTCGCAACAACCCTCCTCGCAAACAATTGCTCGACCCAGAGCAATGAAAAGAGATAGACAAAAATTGTACAGCCACGGAGCGGGATAGGAAAGAACGCACCACTTATAATTTTATTTGCCTAACATAAGAAATAACAATACAAAAAAAACACCCATAGAAAAAAGTTCAATGTCGTCGTGCCAGTATCGTATGCGATTTGCCCCGTTCTCATCCGTCTCCGTCTGGTTCTTGGGTCCTCCTGCTAACCTTTTTCTTCTAGGATTGCGATGGTCATCTACGTGAGAGATACCATTACGGTCGGCTTTGACCGTGTACCCAGATTCGTGTTTAAGAATCATCTCCTGTTGCCTCTCAGAATTCTCCTAATTCTTCTTCTCCTTCTACTTCTACTTGGACTAGTCGGGACCCCTTGTCCCGTGCGAGGTGGTTTGGTAGAATCCATAGGACCGTTCCTCTCTAGTCGATTTGTTTGTTTTTTCTCAGACTGGTCGAGACATCCCTTGTCCCGTGCGGGGTGGTTCGGTAGAATCCGTAGCGCGAAATCCCCTCCAGTCTACATCGCCAGCTTCCTCTGGCGGTATCGGCAACCCTAAAACTCGCATATAACTCAATTATGCCGGTATGGTACCCCGTTTCGTCATGTGTCGACTGCTTCTTGTAGATGACCACCATCCGTGTATTTCTCTCTTCGTGATCCCGGACCAGCCAGCTGCATGCATCGAAGTGAGAACGGGCAAATGCATATTCTTCCTTACAGTGATGGTATCAACCTTCAACAATTAAACTACACAAATAAACACACTAGGTACTAACTTATTTCTAAGACGAAGAGTTGAGCGTTGTTTGACTCTAACGCTATCCATCCATGCGGTTGTTAGTAGCTGTCCTTGGAACGGCATATTTCTCACTGGGGGAGTGAGAAATTTTACAAAACCTCCCTGCAGATTGACCGCCAACCCAATTCGTCTTATCTCCGAGTCGCTTCAGCCATGCTTCTTCTTCGTCGCGCTGGATTTTCTCAGATGTTTCCACCCTGACCAAAATGAGCCGTTCCCAATCTTCCTTGGGACCATTTTGCGCCTCCACCATGTTACGTAGCTCTTACTGGGGGACGGCTCTAGGTCAGGATGCAGATGTAAATAAAAGTCGCAGTGTTGTTTACATTGTTCGTGTATTGCTGACCATGCAGAATTCCAATACTACAGCTGATATCTAAAATACAATAGTCGCGCTACACTACAAGTAGGTGCTGCAAACTACTGATCCCGTTCCCATCCTTTGCCGTGGCTTTTATATTGAATTTGGCAAGACGTCATGACCTGTTTTGAGCCCCCAAAAATCCTGAGTTAGGATTTTTGGTTGCACACGGCCTTTGATATAAATCAAAGTTAATTTGCACGCTTTGAACGCGTGCCACATTGAATCGATTTAGCTATATCCGTCTGTCTGTCCGTCTGTGTACACGATAACTGCCGGCATTTTGAAGTAATTGATCTGAAATTTGGTATACAAGCTTATCTCTTAAAAAATTTAATATTTTACGGTGGGGGTCTTTTAACTTCAGCACGGCTGGAGATAACTTTCTTACTAACTTTATATTCAATTCACAAAATCCTTATTCTCTGACGTAAATTAATATTAAAAATTTTCAACTTTTTTCTCGGAAATATTCTTATTTAAGGCCATGAAATGTAAAAAAGTGTCGATTACGGCATAAGTCAGTAACAGTTGGCAAAATGAAAGTGAAATTTCCATAAACACTTACTTTTTCATATTATTAAAAATCGACGGCTTGAGGATTTTTTAAAATAACGAACCGTCGGGGAAATTTTCCATACCCGTGCTTACTGTATACTACAGAATATGAAAACATATCAGTTTTTGACTTATTCTATAGTTGCACTTACTTTTTTATGTCACAACTCACGTATAAAAGAATCAAAACATTAGGGGATCTCTGACGTTACAGGCAGTATTAAAAGTTTGAACCTGAAAGTCTTTATGAAAAAGTTCAAATCCAAGCATTGTAAAAGAAAATATTCGTTCGCCTTACATTTTTAATCATCACTATCTTGTCATAATGAATGCAGTTTTGATACTTTCAACACCAGAACATACACTGCATGAATTACCCAAGTATGTTTAAAAAATCGTAAAACATTTCACAGATTTGTCAGATGTTTTTTCGGTTCGTAATTGAAATGGCCAAGTTCAATCTTTCATGTGAGCCTACGTAGATAATGCTATCTTGTTGCATTATTTTTAAATGCCAAAAATTGGAAAATTGGTTATTTTGACTCATTTCTATATAAAAATATGACTTAACGGACACTTCTGTTTACCAGATTTCTAATATGCGAGCATAAAACTATCGAAGTGACGTCTCATTCCCTTTTAGGAATAATTACTGTTATTGAGTGATATTGTCGACGCTGGAAATATCAGTAGGCTTTTGGTCTTCTTGTTGGTCTCTTGCTCGCGGTTATGGTCGTTCTATGTACCTATGGTAGCTACAAGCCTTTTTACGAATAACGACTAACCACTTTTTTTCTGCTTCTTTCCATTGTTCACCAGAGCACCCTAAATAGCCATCTCCATCAAATACCATCCTAACACCAGAAAGCTTCCTTTCGCAAGAAATCGTAGTCTTTCTCCTCGGTGCATGCTGTAAAGTGAAGGGCAAATGAAACGCGCGACTTCATCTGGCGGACGTGCGGATAAATTGCGCGACTTTGCCGGTGCATTCCGTGTCGCGCGCGACGCCTCTCCAATTTGTCTGTAAGAAGCCGGTAGATGGAATTAAGGAGCGGCCCGCTTGATTGAAGTGCGAGTGTGCACGCGGTGACGCGCCGCACACAAATAACTCAACTGAAATATTCGTATCGGGCCGCGTCTCGAAAGGTGGTCCCGGCGCGTCACCGTCCTCCGTACAGCGGCAGCGCCGCGACGCGGGGTTCGCGCCCCGTGACTGCCGGGATCAATCTTCCGGCATTAAAATAGATCCGTGGATTTTTCGTGGAGTGTTTAAGCGATGAGAGTGCTCGTCAATGACTAATGCCTACAATTTGGCCGCCGGTTTTACTAATTACTGCTAGAAGATTGCTGGAAGAGTGTTTTTATAGTACAGGATTGGGTGTAAGGATGTTGAGGCTAGACAAGAAAATGTAGTGTTGGGTGTTATAATTTGTTATTAATACTTTGATATAAAGGAAAAATTTAACTGAACGTAAAAAGCACCTATGTACACTTAAATATGGTGAATACATATCAATAAATTTGTTGTAATGCGTGGATATACGAAATAGCGCAGTTTTTTTCAAATAGTTATGGCACCTCCGCCAAATTGGTCAAATCAAAGTTGTAATCGATTATTTCTAAATATAACATTATTGGCGGTGTTTAAGTAAATGTAGTTGTAGGAAATGGTCTCTTTTTGATATTATTTTACTGGTAGTATTGCTCTATATTTTCTTCTTTGTATTTTCACAGTTGTGAACACGCTTACAGGATGTCAGGTAAAACTACAAAGTTTATGGTTTACTACGAGACCATTTTGCGGTTGCTAGGATATTGGGTTCACCTGGTATAGATTTGCAAGGAAACTGTCAAACTGTGGAAAAAGAATCAGAAGTTTTTAAGTAAATTTTTTAAAGGATTTTGTTTATATGAACGACATAAATTTAAAACGTAGCTGGGACAATATCGGCGTGGAAGATCTTTTATAGTTCGGTACGACTATAGGGTTTGTCGTTTTTTTTACAGCAGTTTAGTAGAGACAATCAAAAACTGGTTTTTATATTTAAATAAGCCGAGATACCAATCTGCAAGGACAATTAATATGTAAAAATAATGAGGTATTTGATTAAAAATTGCCATTTAGTCTTTAAATAAATGGACTATTTTACATATTATTCATTGCTTGAATGGAAACTGAAACTTCAATAAATCCCAGTAGTTTTCCCGCATTTTTTTTTTAAGTTATTGTCATTCCGGGTAACACATTTTATGTGGCCCTGTGGTCTTTTTCACATATTCTTAAAAAGCTTGCAATATAGAAAAATGGATACAATAATACCTACGTTTAAATAATAAGTAGTAAAACAAAACAAGTTTTGTGGAACAATAAAAATAAAAGGAATGAACAAATAAATTTATGTAAAAGATTTAATAGATTTTTTTAGAATGTAAGTCTGTGTAAATATCGACTTGTTGTTTTTTCAACTCCTTAAGAAGTTAGAGCTGTTGAAATGGTTTTGTTGATATTACAATGGCTGTAACTTTCCAAGAAATTAAAGAAACAAATACGTCGATATGATACTTTTTACTCACTACAACATTTACTATCAGATATAAAATACGTCATTTGGCAATTTCTGCCGTTTTTCGAAGTAATTTAAAATAAATTTTCTCTCTGTTGACATGTTGGTATATAAAACAGAATAATATTAATATTTCCATAGGTTTCATGTTAGAAAGCAGATTATTTACAAATGTTTCTCTTGCAAAATGTACTTACTTTTTACAGTTGCACAACGATTATAACAAACCAGGGACATGATTGAGTAAAAGTTAATATTATCAGGTCATGGGAAAATCAAAAATAAGGGAAAAATTAATTCATATTATTTCAAGAACCCAGAGAAATAATGGTCCAAAGCCCTGAACGCCCTGAAACCCTGAAAAAGATAGAAACGCTCTGAAAACAATAAAATAAAATCAAGTGTGGAGATTTTTTCTATTTAATATATTATATATACAGGTTGTTTCTTCGTAACATGCTAATATTTAGGGAGGTTATTCATTTTGAGAAAAAAATCATATAGACATATGTCCCAAAGGTCTTAAATTTTGAATTACAGGGTGCTAAGAAAAAAATCTGTATTGTTAATTTAGATGACTTAAATACCTGACAACTAGACTAGGTTAGACAACTGTCAAAACTGTTTTTGTTTACATAACAAAATCTCCTTCTTACCTACTAGATACGTTTTAATCCTTGATAATAACAAATTTCATACCATCCAAATAAATGAATTTTATTTATTTATGCAAAAACCGCACGTCAAACGAAAAAAAATCAAGAGACCAGATTTGCTCAGAAAGCAATGAGGATTTCAAAAGTTATTTTACTTTGAGAAAAGCAGTGGTGTATCACTTTTCTCTATAAAATGATTCAGTGCAAAAACCCGCACGAACGCCGCTGGCAAGAATAAAAAAATAGGTTGTACAGCAGAAAATGCCTTTTGATGCATAGAAGATGCGTACTTCATTTCACAAGAATATCTAGGGTCATACCAAAGTTATCATAAAAAAAAATTTTTATTCTTAAAACTTTAGCACCCTGTAGTTAAAAAGTTAAGGACCTTTAGGGCATATGTTCGTATGACTTTTTTTTCCTCAAAATAGACCCAAGAATAACCTTAAATATTAGCATGTTATTATAAAACATCCTGTATAATTCTGTATCTAGAATATGACAAATATTAAGTCGTTTACAGTTTTAAATCGTTGGAAATTTGGAATTCGAATTTTTTTGTTCAAAGTCGGGTTTTGCATAAACCCTAGTACGACTAGAAGAATACCTGAGTTCGGATTTTGTATAGTTGTGTAATTGTAAATGTTTGTAAAACGAATTTATATAATAATACAAAAACGTCAGATTTTTCATTTCTCTCCCGCTAATGTTTAAACCCATGGGCAGAAAATGTTGATTCCGGGTTCAGATTCCGCGATAACCGGAATCTGAAATTATTTTAATCAAAAACCAACAACATTTGTCCACAAACTTTCAATTTTATTTCGTTTTCTTATATTCCAATAGCACGCAGCCGTAAAAGACCCTGGATAACAATTGTGCTCTTTTGTATATATCTAACCAGTTCGTAATAGCAAACAGCACGTTAAAGCCTGTTTTCTTTCTCCCATTTCAACAAACGTATTTTTATTCCGATTCAAGGTGGGTCCGTGCGCGCGCGCTATCTAAAACATTCGGTTTATCACAGCTGGCCATCGGATAGACAAAATTCCATTTGCTCACATACCAGTAGAAAACACGCCGGACTTTCATGCAAATATGCGCGATTCTTCGGCGGGCACTAAATCTACCAAAGCGTGCATTGCCGCCTCTCCGCCGTCGGGATAAATGGCATCAATCTGGCGGCGTACGCCCCTGCGGTACACCGTCGTTCGCTATTGCAGAGCCGTGGAATGCGGGGGACATAGCTTCCGATTAATAATTGCCTCAATGGATTCATAAATCTCGCATTTACCTCGGAGAGAGGTTTATTTAAGAAGCGTGGTTCTGCGCGGAATACGAAAAGCGAAGAGCAAACGTCTACGAAGAATGTAAGGCCGTTTATAATGTGGGTGGATTACGTTGGTTAGTACAACGGAATGAATGTACCGTATTCAATGATCATGTTGTATGTCAATTTGATTCACTTGGACGAATGTTGTGTAGGTATTAATAAACAAATAAAGTTGACTTCGAAGATGTTTGAAAAAAGTTTGTTACTGAAGATGTTACGTTTGTTCAAGCTCAGTATTAATCACAATAATCACAGAACTCTGCAGTTTAGAATTACATATTTCTGTCGATTTATTATTACCTACCCCATCTTTTACGATACTTACCTAAATAATAATTTTTATAATTTTGCATTTGCATAATTACAAAACTTAATGACATATCATCATACAATTTGATACTTTTACTTAGCTACATAAAGAAGACAATAATAGCAAACTTCTTCCTAATCCAGGCTAGACTGATGAAGTCAAAAACTTTGTTGATTTGACATGGAATAACCTAATAGCAAATGTAACTTACAATTAAGGTTACCACATCTTATATAGTTTATTATACCTCATAATGAGTTACCAAAATCTTACATACTTTAAGAACACCTTTTTATTCTTCTCCACAAACGTCTACAAAATGTTTTATCTTATATGTTGTATTGTATGTTGCTCTTCAGGATTTGAGACCACGTTGGTACTTTTGTGACCACAACGTTTTAATTTAATGCACTATCCTACAAACTTCAACAAATGCTTGATAAGAATGAGTCATCATTGAAAAATTGGCAAAAACGAAACTTCTTTATGTAGAAATTTATAAATCACTTACCTTAAGCATTTTATTAGAATCTTCGAAACACATAAATCGGTAGTTTCCGTTGTTTGGGAATTCCTATAAATTCCCTTGTTAGGGAATACTTGTATAGCTTTTAAACCATTCCTTTGTGTAATGAATTTTCAGCCTAGGACGAAAACAGGATAATTCTAATTTTTGCTAAACAGGTTTACCTAAACTATGATAATAATTTATAGTATAAATCTAAACACTTTTTGCTCTACTGAAAATTTTATTATTTTGGATGTAAGCCTTATGTGGATTACGTCGACGCTGTTAAATATTTTAGTATCAGTTGTTAATTTTTATATTTATTTTATGTCTACAGTGAGCTCGAAAACTGTTGAAACATGAGAAAATCTGTGAGAGGGTTTTAACTATCAAAATGTGTGATGGGGATAATCGTATTATTTCAAGAATCATTTATCAGTATTCGAGTGATTCGCGTAATCGTATGATTCGGTTCTCGAGTTGTTCTCCACTAATAATCGATTATTAATCGATTATGACTAATCAATTATGAGTAATCGATTTTTAATAATTGATTATGAATCATTATCAATAGGGGATAGTCAATGATCTAAAAGCATATTTTGGGGTTGGTCGACGAAGTTGCTAACGGGGTTGGATGTAAAACTAATATAAATGCATGTAAAATCGATTATTAAAAACTTATTATTAAAAATCTAGTATTCAAAATCGTTTATTAAGAATCGATTGAATCGATTATTAGGAATCGATTATTAAAACTAATAATCGAGATATCTCGATTATTTCAAGTCGATTATAAGCGATTATGTAAGCCGAATGCTCCCATCACTAATCAAAAGACACATTCTTATGTAAAATTCAATTTTAAACATTGGGTAACATGAATATTCTGAATGGAATATGAAAATGCGTTTTGATAGAATTATAAAGTTAGATGATAAAAGCTGAATCCAATGTCGTAGAAACCTCGAAAAGGTTTCATCGTAAACCATTGTAGATTTAGTAAGTACGTAGGCTTACTACGTAGGCTTACGCACCACCACCCCCAACAGAAGAGGAGTGTTATTAACACTTTGTTCAACAGAGCCGAGAAGGTATGCGACTCTAGCACCTTGGACGAAGAACGAAAACACTTGGAGTGGGCCCTACGTCAGAATGGATACACCAAGTCTGACATACGGGGTGTCACACAAAGAAAACCGCAAGTCTCAGAGGAACCGCAAGAGTCTAAGGGGTTCGCTTGCTTACCATACGTAAGTGGGGTATCAGAGAGAATCGGTAGAGTACTGAAGAAATCGGGTATCACGGTAAGGTACAGAGCACCAGCTAAGGTAAAGGATCTTTTGCCTAACCCAAAGGATATCACACCACTCCTGAAGAACGATGAGGTATACAAAATAACATGTGAGTGCGGAACATGCTATGTAGGACAGACAGGACGAAGCATCGAATGTCGAATCAAGGAGCACAGTAGGGACACCCGGCTAGGCAAGATTCAACAGTCCGCTGTTGCTCAACACTGCCACGAGTCGGGACACACAATGGATTTCGATGACGCGCAGATGTTGGCAAGGGTGGGTAATTATCATCGAAGGCTTATTAGAGAAGCCATCGAAATTTACAAACATCCTGACAACATCAATCGCGAGGACGGTACTGACATTAGTAGGGTCTGGAAATCGATCCTAACGCGGTCAGGTGGAAAACCACATGGAGCGGTAGCTCCAGATGTGCGCAGTGAGGTGTAAATTCAGGTATATAATGGAGCCTTTCTTGGTAGGTCTTCAGTTTTCAATTAGCTTTGAAGAAGCGAGCAACATGGTTCGCGAAACGTCAGCATTAACAAATCTTGACACACGGCGTAACCCGGAAGCAGTTTATTTTCATTGTAGATTTACCTGAAATCTTGAAAGTTTGTTCACAATGATTTCTGAAGCATTTAAAGCGGGTATTCTTTGGGTAGTCTGTAGGCGCTTCAATTGAAAAAACAACAAAAACTGACGCGATATAATACTTTTAAGCTCGGATTCGCAGTCAGTGCAACTATTCTCTTTTCATTTACAAACAAAAGTTCGTTAATTTTTGACTGTATTTTTCTCGAACATTTGCTTAAATAAGGTCACATTTTTATGCCACCATGAATAAAATTGACAGATCTATTATAATATCAAGAAACATATGGGTTATAAAGTGTCGATGACTTCATAATATAAAAACAATTGAAGGAGGGAAATTAAATTTGTTATAAATATGTGTGTGTAATTAAAAATTGATGTGTCTAAGGATTTTTGTCAATAACAAACCGTTTCCGAGATTTTGTCATGTTTCCATACTTTGCGCGCTCATAAAGAAAGATTACACAACAAATATGGAACACCTCTTAGTGAAATGTGAAATTATTATAATCATAAATAAGTATAAATGTTTCTGTCCAATAATGAAGCCATCATCAGTCTCATATACTTTCTCATGACCTCATATATTTTGATAAGCAATATCTGGTAACCCTACTTACCTACTATACCCTGAATAAAGTATAGTTAGTGTGTTCCATTTGAAAGAAGAAGAAACTTGACATTACATCCAGTGAAACTGGAAGCAAACGGAATCTGAAAGCTTTTTAGTCAAAAATTGTCTATTCAACAACACTTATTTCATTTGGTGATACTACTTTCTAATGGCAGATCATTTGTAGGTTTTTTAACCAAATATGTATAGTGTCCCCGACTTCGAGATATTCACACTTTCAACTTAACAAATACGTTTACATAAACATACACTTACTTATATTTTCAGAATCCACAATAATTTTAATACATGTAAGTAAAAAACGTGAGCTAATTATAGTGCGCTTTTTCCGCTGAATAAACGACCGCGAATAAATCATCGACTGCTAATTGCTTTCTGGCGATTATTTACGATCGGCTTTAATTAACCGTGTCACGATTAATCTGGCAATAAGGTGGACGCCTCTCCCGGCCAATTTCCTCGCGATACTCTCTCGCAAAGAAAACCGATTCAGCGATGATCCAGCATGTGAACGCCTCGATATCCCGTACCATACGAAGGAGAGACCTTATTACTCAAAATGAGGACAATTAGGAGAGCCATGTACAAGCTTATAATTTACTTTGCGATGATACTCGTTGTGCATAACAAAAACTGATTAGCCGTGGCGCCCGTAATAGATTGTGCGATGCTTGTACTCTTATTTCTTATTGCTATTGCACTATTACGATATCATTAAGGATATTCGCATGGCTTATAGAAGCATTTATGTGATGCGATGGTGCTATAAGGAGTCTGATGTACATCGATGGTCTTATTTTAAGTAAATTGTTCATCAATTTGCTGATACAACCATTTTAGCTTAGCAAAACTTTTCTTCTTTTTATTTAATGTACTGGTTTTGATTTAAGGATACATTCTGGTGTAACATTTTAAAAAACTAATGATCTTTTTATTGCATGTTTTTACCACACAACATTTAAAGAGAACACCGTAAAAATTTCAGAAAGAAATTAAAAAAATTAACTGTTCCACAGTTAGTTTTTTAGTCACCTTCAATACGTACATCTTCTTCTACGTTCATAAATATTTTCCAGAAATTCTTTTCTCTAGTATACCCACATTCCTTCCCTTTAAAAGTACGTATAATTTGTTATGATTAGCTTAATAGTTTTGGAGATTAGAACTTAGAGCAAGATTAAAAGTTCTTGAATGTTGTTAAGCCCGGGCTTCATATTCGTATACTTGCCAAATATCAAAAAATATTTACCAAATGTCAAATATTTAGCAAATATATTTGGCAAGCAAATCGAAAATGTTTGTTATTGCTGGCTCTAAACGATGCCATGAGTGATTCCGTATTCCTTTTAAGTTCGTTCACCGAATATTTTTCATCCATACTGACTTGATAGCCGACTGATTTTCATAAAACCCAAAAAAATCTAAAAACATACCAACAAATTTGTATAATATTCGTCTGTGATTTCGGACCGTCAGAGTTGCACTGCAACAGCGAATGCGTCGGGCATTGATTCATCCCCACATAGCATTTTCCAACACGTGAAAATCTTCTTTAGGGACTTGCTACATGTGCGTACTGAATGGGCGCTAACTATTTTTTTTTTTGATTAGTTCGCCTTCTTTTGCACATTAGCTTATCGCTTTTTCAAATCAAACTGATAATTTGATAACGAACAAGCAAGTTTTCATTTTATAATACCGTGCCGAAGTCACTGTAGCGTACCAAGAAGCCATTATTGTGGAAGTTTAAAAACAAATCTTGACGAAACTGTTTCATTTTAATGATTTTTTGTTTAATTCATCAGCATCTGTATTAATAATTCGCAGCATCTAATTTTAACAGGCTCTGAAACTCAATACCATAGGTCATTTGGTGAGAACTAATTTAAATAAACTATTATTTTAAGAAGAATAAACATATTCGTTTATTTAAATTAGGAAGATATTGCCCATAAAGAAAATGTTGGGTATTGTTTCTTCGCCATTTTTAAGTTCTACTAAATCCAATTGTACTAGGTTCGTTGTATAAATGTGTCTTAATATTGTCTGAAATACAGATCAGTTAGTTTTTCGAACCAAAATTTACAAAACTTAGCTTTCAAAATAATTAATATTTGTATATTTATTGTTTATTATATTTATTAGTATATTATTATTATTATATTAGTATATTTATTTTAATGTTTGTGAAAGTTTTTATTTAACAAAAAATTGTTAAATAAAAACTTACACAAAATTTTGTCTACTTACTGTTAAAATATTTTTAACCGTTTTCATTTTTTCTTCGAATAATAAACATCATAAAAATCGATAAATATATAAATACAACAAGCAAATAAAGTATAATTTTCCAAATAACTTATTTTATAGACATGCTCATTATATTGTTCATAAAAAAGCATAAACTTAGGATACACTCTGTAGATGGTGTACGTGTTTCTTGGAGAGAAATAACATTGCGTTTATGGGGATAGGTAAAAACAACAATATTTTTTTTTTGTATTTCTGTCTGAGACGGTCTCCGGAGAAAATTTCTCACAAAATTACAATTTTATGCGGTTTTCACCCTTTGAAAAATTACACATGTTACTAATAATTACAAATCTATTGTCAATCTTCGTATACGATCTAGTTCACACAAAGCGAAATTAAAATTGGAAAAATTAAAAAGCGTACTAAAATATTCATCGCGTACACATAAATGCTCCAATATTTGTCGCCTTGGCATTTGGTATACCCACTTCAACTGGGTATTGCAAATACCAAGTACCTATTTGATGTAAAGAAACTCGTCCGCACAGCCGAACGTCGAATATATACATCTATTTTTACGATGGACTCGCTTCAAATTGAATAGCTGGCTTTTTTCTGGACAAAAATTCGTATACTTGCAAATGTTAGAAATTTGGCAAGTATACGAATAAGAAGCCCCGGCTTAAATACGTCTACACTTTAAACGCTGTTTTCTTGTTTTTCCCGGCCACAAACGTTCAGTTTCAACTGACAGTTTGAACTGTTCAGTTGAAACTGTACACTGTAAAGCACACTTGCAGGTAAAGTTGAAACTTAAGATGTAAACAACCAGTGGTGCAAGAAGTAGTTCCAAAGATGAACTCAATCTTCGGATATCAGCTTCATCATATTTTTTTCAACGCTGCTTAAAAAATAGAATTGTATGTCTTAAAGTTTTCCTTAAAAATATTAAAAATGCCTTATTTTTAGGCACACCAGAATGTATTCTTAAAACCTATCATTTCTTAGTTTCTAACCAAAATTACGTTACTCTGTAGCTATTTTATGGAAGATTTAGTCAAATTATTGGCAACTAACACTTTATCTTCACTTATTCCGTCCTGTGGGAGGATGAAGCATTCCTCATAATCCGTTTGAAAGGTCTTTTTTTACTAGGACAAAATAAATGGTGTGACGCCCCGATGCATAGCATATGTAGCTAATTAGTCATACGATATCGATATCCTGCACTGGCATCCGAGTAATGTGTAAGTGACAAAATCTGTCAAACCATTTTCTGGGGTGTCCCACTTGTGTATGCGGCGCTCATAAAAAGCAGATGTAGCGCATCACGTGTTCACGACACATTAATAATCGTGCATCCGTGGCCAATCTCTCGTGTGACATCTTTTTTGGGCTGTCTCGTGTAGTCACAATATTTATTTACATTTCAATTGAAACTTTGATCATTTTAGTATCATACTAACATATTTTGTTAAAAATATTTTGTGCATAAAGTGATTTAAGTAAATATTGAAAAATATATTGGAAATTCTGGGAATAGAAAACAAACTTCTTTCTGAAATTGAATAAAATTTTTATTCTTGCCGCGTGTTTCTACTACAACTAATCCAATTATTAATCCAAGTAATCATATCTCTTTTTGGCGTGAAAGATTATGAAATATTTGGGCATTTATCCTTGAATATAAATATGACGGTATTTTATATCAGTTTGCAGCGTTATAACTCAAAAACTGTCCAATTTTCGTCTGATTATTCTTGAATGTTCCCGAAAAATAAAAAAAAATCTGGGTGAACGTCCGATCAAAATTCGTGGGGTAGTATCTGCGTTTCATGGAAACAAGAAAATTAGGATGTAAACATATGTTTTCCCCGAATGTACATACAAAAAGTATCTAACTAAAAACAAAATAATTTACACGCATGCTTTATATAAGGACGCCGCGTCGCACAAAGTAGTACGTCACACATGTAAACAAAACCAAGTCCGACCATGCACAGAATGCCTATAGCAATTTCAAATGTTTAATTATGATATTTTCGATTTAAGTGACTTTAATTAACGGATGACGAATGTTGCGGAAGTTAATGAGTCCGTTAATGGTTTTTAAAGTTATCATAAAAAATAATTCGTTGACAAAGAATTTAACTTCATTAATTAACGATTAACGGATTATCGTTTTTGTGCATAGCTTTCCTAATTTTTATACGTAATTTCAAACCCTTAACTAAACTCTATCCACAACAATTATTGCAAAACTGATCTGCGAGCACCAGTCTGTAGTATCCTTGAATATTGCAGGATAATAAATATTCAGTTATTGACAGTAAAGTGTGCGCCGGCATAAGTTGCGTCCGTCCAAGAGAAGAGACGGCATGGGACCAGCGACGTCCCAGAGCAGATGTCCTGTAATACCGACTTAACGCCTTCCTTCCCTGGAGAGTGGAGAGCCGCCGGCAACCGAACAAAACACGAACGCATGTTCGTATATTAAAAATTGTTGTTTCCCGTCACCTGGTCCGCATTATGCCTGTACGACAAATAATTAAATGTTTCGACAAACAGTATAAGCAACCGAGCGAGCAATATCGGCCAATCCGACCGGGTCACACTTCACAGTGGTCGATTTTGCACTTTTAAGATCAAGATAATCTTTTTTTGTAAATGAACTTGAAATAGAAAATAAATTGCTTCCGGGTTATGCCGTGTGTCAAGATTCGTAAATGCTGACGTTTCGCAAACCATGTTGCTCGTTTCGTCAGAGCTAACTGAATACTATGAATAGTAATTTTCGTCATGATTACATCTAATGCAGATGCCGTAACTGATTATGGTTTCTTTCGTAAACCGTATGATTTATAAACAATGTTTTCAACCAAATGTTGTTTTTTATTTGGATCTATCCAATGAAAGTACACACGACCTAGGTCCTGGTTATAAATTCCACCCCATGCAGTTATTTATCACTATTTTCGGTATATTAAGGAAATCAAAACTGTTAAATACGTCAGTTATTTTTATGTTATGTAAATTAATTTCCTGGGCCTTTATGACGTCACATAACCAAGAAAAGGCATATATATATATATATATATATATATATATATATATATATATATATATATATATATAAAGGAGAGAGGTATTTGTCGGGCAATTCCGTCATGCGAAGATCGAAGATCGTAGAAGCAACCGTATACACGTGTTTCGGACTACGATCTTCGATCTTCGCATGACGGAATTGCCCGACAAATACCTCTCTCCTTTATATCTTACCGTCGATTAACCAGCTTTCCTATATATATATATATATATATATATATATATATATATATATATATATATATATATATATATATATATATGGGTATATCCCAAAAAGGTCAACCGCAAGCGAAAAATTAAGACTGGTTCGAATTGTTTTTTATCACTTAAATATTAAGCTTAAATTGTGTATATGTTGTAAATATAAAAGCAGTTTCAATTCTCGCTAATTTTTTATAGGCCTGTAATTTTTATATGTTTTTATTGAACCTTTTGGCTAATAATATTAACTTTTATCTTTGTGTATTTAGCTTGTTAAAAGTAATATCATATTGTTGTTGTTATTTTGACTTTCTCTACTAACAACAACATGTTTCCTCAGAATGTAAAAAGGGCGAAGCGAGTTCGAATAACGGATTATTTTTAAATTTGATCTTACCTATATCCTAATGTCGCGTCCGTTACCAAAAACCATATTAATTGTTGTCATTAGTCGATAAACATTTGAAATTCAAGCAACATTCAGTTACAAAGCAAAAAATACTCACGACAAATCGAAATTAAAATAAGTAAGTACGTAGGCTTTCACGGCCAGAATCATTTAGAAAATAAACTGCTTCCGGGTTATGCCGTGTGTCAAGATTTGTTAATGCTGACGTTTCGCGAACCATGTTGCTCGCTTCTTCAAAGCAGTATTCAATTAGCTTTGAAGAATTTTTTTTGTTTAATATAGCACTCTACTAGTACTTTGCACTAATTAAAATTTGCATACGATTTTTCCGTTTCTTTTCTATTTTAAGCTTTGTTAATCGCGTACGAATGTCGCGTCCGTTACCCAGGATATACCCATATGTATATGTCGACAAAGCTAGTAACCTCAAATAAGCGATTCCGCCGGCCGAAAATATTTAACGCAAATAGGACATTATTATGACAATCATATTTACGTGGTCATGTAACCAAGTAAGTAAGCAACCAGGAAAATTTTGCAAAATTTGATGCTAGTTATTGCAAAAAAATGTAAATTTAATTATATTCCAAAATTTTCATTTATGAATATTTAATATAAAATCAAGTCTCCTCAGACAATCCGCCCATATTAAAGTTTACACCAAGGACATTCCCAATCACTGGGTAACAAATTGTTGAACACAACAATCGAGAATTGATGCGGACATACAAAATTTGTACAAAAATCTATATCGGACTTTAGCCCGTAACTGTATGTTATCAAAATTTTCAGGGTGGCAAACTGATTGGTTTTAAGTCATTCAGTTATCTAAGAACAAGTTTATGTCACTTTGGATTAAATTAGACCATAGCGCTAAAATTATTTTGAACGGCTAGATTCGCATTTTCGACCACTGTGCAACTCGGCTATTTTCAATGATCCGCCGGAACCATAAAGGCCGCGCGCGCGGTCGCGCGTCCTTTGAGCGGCGCTGTTTACGATTTTTCGATTTGCTTAAACGGCCCCGGCGAGCAGTAAAATTCGTCCGGACGCGGAATTGCGGAACACTTAGAACTCTAACTCGTAACCCATTGTTCCGTTACAGCGAAAAACGCGATTTCCCGGTAAATCCATAAATAATACGCGAGCGCGCGCGGCGCGGCGGCGGCTAGCCGGGAACAGCTGGGCACCCGGCTCTCAAACACAATCCAAACTCAATCAACATAAAACAATAAAATCGGAAAACAACCATTAAGGCCGAATGCACTATAGAGGTGCCCCCACGCCCACATTACCTGCTTCGTCTGACCGGAAAATCCTGTCGTATTTTCGGTCTGTGCACATGGTAACAGTGCTCTAGTTGAGATTTTATGGAAATTTAGTAAAATCTTTAAATGCAGAAATTAAAGTCTTGAATAAAAATAAGACGATCGGCCATGATAGGGGTGAAACATGATATATTGTCCCAACATGTATTCAATAAAAAATCATGCATGACTAACATTAGCTACTGACGTGTAAAGTGGCAAGAAATATTTCACCCCGCACGAGAGAATCGCTCTAACTGCCAACTCTCGTTTCGATAATATTGACAACTGTGTTTGAAGGCCCATACAGAACAGAAAAAAGTTAAATAAAGTGTCTTATACTCCTGAATCATTTCTACATAAGTTGTATGAATGTCAACATTGTTTGCCTCTCGGTGTAAACATGAGCCCGAGAGAAATGGGGAAAGGTACCCGATTTTTTTACTTTTATAAAAAATAAATAAATGATTTATTCCATAAACCCAAAAGTGTAGAACATGTCAAAGTGTGTATGCATGTATATGTAAACAAAAGCGTACAATTAAAATCAAATTCAAAACTCAAATTCAAAATCATCGCAGTCCAGGAAGTTTTCTTACAGTGTAGATTGTAGAATGTATGACTCAGGAGGTTTCTTCAGTATATTCCTGAATTTCATAGTTGGTAGTATTTTATAGGAGTTTGGAAGATGGTTGTATATCTTCAGTGTCTGTGTAATAACTCCTCGGTTTTGGCAGATACATTGGCAGATGCTGTCTGTGTTAAAGCTCGTCTTTTTAATTTTTTTCCTCGTAAACCGTTTGCCACAAAAATTTCAATTTTTGGTCAAGGTGCATTTAGAGCCTCTTCTAGATTGGATTCTATACGGCTATCTCAGTAACGAATATTAGCACGATAACGGGATATGCACGTAAGCAATCGTCATCGTCATCGTCAATTGTTTAATTAATGTGACTGTACAAAAATAATTGCATAATAATATTTAAGTAATTTTTAAAGCGATTTAATATGAATGATAATAATTTTGGTGCAGCGCGCAGTACGTCAATTGCAACGGTAAATGGAAACGTAGCTGGGACAATGGAAGATTATTTACTATTAATTACGATACGATCAGAACAATTTAATTTCGGAGTTTTGAATAGTAGTGCGAATTTAGATAATCATAATAATCCACGGCTTAACATCCCCCAACAGCTTTCGCCACTACGGGGGCATCGGCAGGCCCGAAGTATCATTATTATGGCCCGCGTCTGTGGTACGTCGCCGTGGAGTAAAGGAAAATCACAGAAAACCCTTTACTCTGAAAGCAGTGCGTGAGACTCGAACTCACGCCCCCCCCCCCCCCCCAGACTGATAGCCAAGCGCTCTAACGCTCGGCCAGTCTGGCTGAAAGCGTCAAAACTTAGCATCTCGTTCGATTGCCTCGCACCAAAACCCACAAGCGAGGGAAGCCAAACTGCGCAAAATATTGTTCATGTTTATTTCGGTCTTAAAAATTAACAAATAGAATGATATTAAATTCGAGGGATATGTATCGCAGTAAATAAGGATTATTTGCATGCTAACTGCGTTGTCCTGCTAACATTCGTTACTGAGATATCGGCTTCCATCAAAATCTTGTTCGCAACCTTTTAATGTAATTACATTTGATATAGATGTGTGTAATAGTATATTATTCTATGAGCAAGTAATGTAAGCAATTTCTCACGAGAACGAAGTAGCACGAGCCGTAGGCGAGTGCTGCAAAACGTTCGTTGAGAAATTACTTGCGAATGGAATACTATACTTTTTCTACGACCATGCAATGAAATTTTACAAATTAATTTATTCCACATAGGGACGGCTGTATGTCACTATGACGGGTTACAGGATTTTGACAGATTAAAATTGTTTGGTGCGCTTGTCACTTAGCGAGGTTGTCAATGGCTTGACAATGTCGCTAAGCAGTGTATCAAAACACGATGGAAATGAAAACTCCAGAGCTGTGCACACAGAAAGGTGATCTCTCGAACGAAGAGAGAATTACTTGGCTGAAGTAGTTGGTAGGTTCGTATATACGCGAGAGATTATTGACCTCAACCAAGAAATTTTATTTCTTGGAATAATTACTATATTTAAGAAAGTGGTTGCTCTGGTGAAGTAAGTAAACAGTCTTCAATGAAGTGTATATTTTTATTCCCGGTAAATATTTTTAGCTATTTAATGTAAGAATTTTCAAGATTTGGCACAAATACGTTTTCTATTGCTAATTAACAAGATAGGTATGTTATATTTACTTACTCGTTCCAAACTGTTGCGTGCGTTACATCAAGCTATTTCGTGTGGAGACGTTTATCGTACACTAATCACAAGGCACATCGTCTACGGGTACTTGGTTGTCGTTTTCGTACTAGGTTAGGCTCCTTTACGGCGCCAGCACCACGCGCGGGCGCGCGAACCTTGACAAAATCACGGTGCGCATATTTATTCCAGAGAAAGGGATTACTTGAAAGAAGTGAGAATCACTTCAGTTAAATAATTGGTAGGTTTTTATTCAGTAAATAATACTTACTTATATATTAAATGTCTTATATTTTCTTGGATCAAGTAACTACGCACTTGGATGGATTTACTATTACTTCGTTGGGGGAAATTAACATTTTTGGGAGGAAAAATTCAATTACTTCTTTCAATACAATATTGGTTCTTATAAAAAAAGAATTTATTTGTTGACAGCATTTATCTGAGAAATTTTTTTACTTATATTGAGTATGTGGCATTTCTTGTATATACCCAACTTTCTACATCCAAGTAAACATGCATTTGAATCTAGTAAATAAATTCAAGAAATTATGTTTTCTCGTTCCAAGTAATAACTTTTCTGTGTGTGGTTGGTTCTAGAGCCGTGAGAAATGAAATATTTCTCACGACTCGCGAGGTATGAGGAGCCACTAATGAAATATTTGCCATGTGTGTGGGGAATGGTTAGTATTACTTATCATAAATTGCCATTATAATGAATGCATTCATCATTAGGACTAGAAAAAATTAGTTTTATTGAGAAAAACCGGAGCTTCTTTACAAATTACCGGTAGGTACTAGAAATCAAATTCAATTCAAATCAAAGCCAAATGGTATAAAAAAGGAGATTGTCTGTACTTTATTTTTATGAAAATACCCATATTTAACCGGAATAATAATATTGACCTAACTGACTCTCTCGTTTCGATAGTTTTATTAGTGTATTTAAGGCTCATAAGTTATGAGTTATGAGTCATAACTGTAAAACTATTCATGTAGCCTCGATATATCCAACCCAACCTTTTCAGGACATCCTGTATTCAGCTAACGAAATAATTTGTCGTTTCTATGTTATACCGCTTCATTTATGTTTAACACTATAATAATCATCCATAAATACGTTCAGCGAAGCAGGTGCGCGCAGATAAATCATAAACGAAAGTACGGCAACGACAACACATGCTGGAAACACGCCTATGAAATCAAGAAGATCATTAAAATCGGCCAAGAATTGCCGTTCCAATTTTTCCTGCGCCTAAAACCGATATTTCCCCGTGTCAGTAGGCCACTCCCTTAGCCCAGTCTCCTTCAGGACGTACGGGCGTGTCCCAATTTTTGCCGCCGCGACGAATAATTTACACGTTATTTATCCGCGACATCAAAATCTGGCCGTTTGCCACCCGACGATAAAGAGCGGCTAATTTATCGAGCGCGACGAATTGCGAGACGCGACGCGTCGCCGAAAACTATCGCGGTTTGGGATAGTGGCGTCGCAAGTGCCTCTTCGCGTGTCCTCTATAATAAATCACAGCCGGTCGATTTCCCGGTTTATTAAATCTTCGACCGGTGCATAATTGCGATACACACGACAGCATAAATCATGCACACAAAGGACTGCGATGCGCGTTTATCGGAAAGCGGAGCGCTGCTAGCGTATGTACATTGCTAATGAACTTCTGCGAGGTCCGTCTGAAGCGGAGGACCTCCGGTATCCACCGTTCTCATGTAATAATATCAATAATAATAATATTTTACCGGTGTTGTTTTATCAGAAATGCCGGCGTATTGAGTGATGATGTATGGACTTATGGGTATGCCGTTGAATTTGTGTTTTTCTTCATATGACAAAAACATACAAATTGGCGGTGTGCACGGTTATTAACAATGATTGCAGATGGTTCAAATGACGCACTAAAATCTTGGTATTTTATTTCTACTAGTTTTGTTAGATATAAATGACTTAATAAACGAATTTTTATGTATTGAATGTAGGTATTTTTATAGAGAAAATTGGTATCTCCTTTACCGTTGTTCATGAAAGCATCCATATGTGACCCAAAATATAAAAACCGTACTCAATCTAGATCAAAAACTGGTCAAAAGTTGGCCGTTTGCGATTTATGTTCACGAAAAAGAATATTGTATATATTATCTGCCTTTTTTTATGGGTTATTTGCAAAGTTAGTATCATCTACTAGAGTAGATTTGAAAACAAGGTTTTAGCGCATTTTAGCTAAAAAAAAACACTGCGAGTATTACATAAGACACATCTTAGCCTTCTGAGGGACATATCTCGGAAATTACCAAGTTTTAACTGCATGCTGTTGTTTTTCTATAAAATTATAAAATATGATACTCAATCATGTTTTCAAATACTTTGGGCGCGGAAAGATTCACCTAGCACAGTGTCCCCAACCTTTTTGTACCCTAGAGCAAATACTGGAATAATGGCTGAGCTGCGGGTACCAACTTTTTTCGAAGCAAAATGGAAGCGAATATCTTTGGACATTTATAAATAATAATACTTACACACTATATAAAAAAGATCTGGTGTGGCCAGGCACATGACTTTATCATACAATATATAGAATTAATAGTTTAGCTGCATGAGATTCTATTTGATCGAGATCGGTCGTGTCTGCATTAAAATAAAACTAGTTAGCCAGGATTTGACAGATATTTTGAAACTATTGCAGCGTTTGACACTACACTAAATCCTGGCTAAATCCTACTGCGTATGATAAGGTAAAAAATTGTAATTCTAAATGTGTAGTTTGAACATACTTATTATACCTCCTGAGATGCGAACTCCATAAAATGCAATCTTCTAATACAATTATATTTCTTTGGTATCATATTTGACATTAAATCACAAATCTTCAACGCAATGGACGCTTGATATAAGGAGGATATAAATTGCTGTGTATAATCTTAGCGTAAATAAGTACTTCCAAAATAACAATATATGCAAAGTTTAAGACACTGTGATCTGTGGCATTGCATTTTGTTGGTAAGTCCATTCCTGTTATCAAGATGCTCATTAGTGAGTCGAGAACTCTACGATTTTATGATATTCATGGTTGAAAACAATATCGCACAAGTATGTTATACGGACAAAACACTTTCGTTCTTGTACCTTTTCTATCTTGTTCTTGAATGATGAAAAACCAAAATTTTTAGTATTAGTTCTTCTGACTCTTATTTCTGATTCTATTGCGTTTTTTGTTGTTTCTTTTATGAAAGCATCCCTCTTTTAATCGCTGTGTACCTATGTTAAAAAATTGTGAATAAACTTTCAGTATTTCAGGTGATAGTACAAAGTTAAACGTTTTCTTTGAAAGATCTTTTTGAAGTTTCTACAATATCGGGTTCACTGGGCAAAAATTTTGCAAGATTTTCCAAAATCCCCTTTTTGGATGTTTTGACCTAAATTTCGTTTTGCGGATTCCGAAAAATTCTGGAGTCCGGATTCATATTCAGGGCATATAATTAGGGCTATCCAAAGCGCATTTTCATATTTCATTCAAATAATCCATGTTCCCCATAGTGATCAATAGGTACTTTACAATTAGCAATTGTCCTTTTCACTATAAATTAAGACAATTAAGAACATCTACTGAAATCAGTAAGAACAATATGGCGTTGTCATAAAAAAAAATGATTGATTATGTCGTCAGTCAGTAACAATTGAAGGTTGAAAATTGAATTTTGCGCAGAAATGAGTATTTTGGTGAACATGTTTGAATACTAAAAAACAATCCGTTTCTGGAATTTTCTCATGTTTCCATACTTGAAATAATGAAATGAAATAATGAATTTAGTTTCCTATTTATAAACAAATCAATATTAACTAAGTTCTAACTAGAGCATAGTCTAAATCAAAAATAAAAAAAAACCAGCTTAAGGCCGCCAATGTTACAACAAAATATCGAAAACTAGCCTAAATTGGCAACCATTCAAAAACCCATACATAACTTAACCAATATATAATCACAGTAACCACTGTATCTACATTCACAATACAGTATAATGCACACAATAATGCCCATGAGAGAGTAAACACCAATGCTGTTCGAAGAAGATTTGAAATTATTGCACTGTTGTAAATAAAATGGTAATTTGTTACAAAAATGTGGCCCCAAAAATTGGGTCTTTCCAATTTTTTAGTTTAAGTATTTCTTTATTTACCTTAGGGGTGCTGGAAAATTTTCTGATTACATTTCTTGTACTGTAAAACAAATTCTGAGTTCCAGTGTTTCCACTTATCTTATAAAATGTTCTCAGCACTCTAAACACAAAAAATATGTGGATGGACAATACCTGCAATCTTCTATACAACGGACAATATTTAAATTTTACTTTTACTTTGCACACTCGCTGTATGCACTGCACTACTTTTGACGTATTTTCTTGGCAAGTTAAAGGATTGAAAAATATACGTAAGTCATTGGCTCAATTTTAGCGAACAGCTAATTTTTTTTTGTTCCTGACGCATTTGTAGTACGCTAGTTGTGTGGCAAGTACACAAGAAAACCTGACATTTTTCAGACGTACAATTTGAAAACGCCATATGGGACTTTGCTCGGTATTTGTAATGTCCAAACAAAGATGTTTGCAAAAGTCCCGCTTGTTACCATATTTTGGGAAGCGAAATCCTTATTTTACTGTTTTATATATAAAGTGCTTGATATTTCTTTTACAATGCCACATGAACTCAATATCAGCGTTTGTCCCCTTGTTGCATAAAGCAGACCGCTCTGCATAATTCTCTCTCTAACCGCTGACGTTAAAGTCGTGAAAATCAATTTGAACAAACTCGGACATAGTTTCGGAATGGGCAATAACCGGCGACCGACGAAACACGTTTATAGAATCAAGCGTCTCGTGGAATGGAGAGGCCATACATCATCTCGATTAGATATTCGCGCTCGCACGGTTCCCATGGTCTACCGCAGGGCGCGCGCGGCGGTCGGCGGTGGCTGCGGCGATCCGACCTCTCGAAGGCTCCCGAGGGAGAGGTCCGCGAGCACCGCGCCGGAATCTCCCCGGGCACCGGTGACTGTCGTAAATTATCCCCCGATTCAGCCCTGGCGCCAGAGTGGACATGTGTCGTTGGACTGTACCACACCCCCTTGCCGACTAACGCACAGTGGGGCCGAAGCTAAGTTGGTATATTTAACCTCAGATATAACCTAAATATATTTTTGCCTCTGTTCAAACACGCATTTATTTGAGTTTAACAAAAATTTCTATATGTGTAGAAAGTTTCACTCAAACGAACGTATTATTTTTATAAAAACTGGCTCAAATGTTCATAATGAAGAAACTAGTGTTCTGCAGTTTACAATGCGCTGATGCGATAAGTATGAAACTTTCTTTAATACTATTGCGAGAAAAACAATATGACAACTATGTGAATTGGCCAGCATAGATTTTTAAATTATTGCGAAATAGCTGACACCACCACAGAATTCTATCACGTCACGTTCATTTTTGGGAAGCTATCATAAACAGTAAAAAACAACAGTTCAGAAAAGTAATTTTACTCCTCATTGTCCAACTAAAACATATTTTTATGATCTATCTACTCTATTTATTGACTAGTGTTGTTAAAAAGTGTTGTGTCCATGTGGATGTAGAATTTTTAGTGTGTTCTATTGGATGCGTTATTTTTTATTGTATGTATTTATTATTACATTTATAAGCAGAGCTGTTTGTGTTAAGTTGTTTGAGTAAATTTTATTGTTTTTCCTTGTAACTCTTGTAACTAATGTGAAATATTTGAAGAAATGGAACTTTTGTTCATCAACATTTTTAAAAATGGCGTTTTTATCTACGCATTTTGTACATTCATACCTCGCTATACGGCCTAGATACGTTCCTGAATTGTTGGCCGTAAAGCGAAATGCCAGCTAATGAATCATACAGTGTGTACAAATAAAAAACGTAACAATTTCCCAATTTTAATCAACAATCAAGTATTAATTTTTTGAAAAGTTTACTTGAAAACAATTCAATTAAAAGTTTTAGAAAATTACTAATCGACAAGAAGAAGCAGACGTTCATTTCTGTGAATGGAACACACTATATATTTATCTAGTTTTTTATTTTTATACGTTTATTCGTTTAAATATTTAATAAAATAAAAGTTAAAAAATACGTAATGCAAAAATATTCTAAATATTCATATTAAACGGAATACTCTGTATATTTCCTCACTTTTTGATATCCTATTGAATTCCAAATTGATCTATGAAAATCAGCACCTTGTGCACCTATGCTTAATCGTTCAAAAATTATAGCAACAACAAGGGAGAACTGGTTGAAAAGTTGGAATTTTCTTGGTTTTATTTTCTTTAGATATGTTCTTTAAATAAATATTATTTTTATTTAGTTTAGTTTTGTATTAAATAATAAAAAATCTTATTGGTGTTTTGGTTTACTTTATTTTCCGGCCTGTAACTTTCGAACGAATAGGTATACTTATAGTTAGAGATATTCAAGATGATTCAGATTCAAATTGTTATTAAGGGCCGATCTTACAAAATGCCTTATACCATGGTATAACTAAATCTTGGTATAAATACCAGATTAAGTTGTCATTACTATGGAAGCATATATATTTTAGCCAATGGGAGGCGACAGGATTATTTATTCTGGGAATAACTATTCCACTGGTTACACGTCCGCTTAAGACCGGCCTTAAACGAGTATCAAAAGCAAGAAAAATATACATGTTCTATTAAACAGCATTGTTTGGTGTAATCTCTTAAAATAATACTTTTTTTTTTATTAATAAAACC
The DNA here is from genome assembly GCA_963966075.1 of Aphodius sticticus. Taxonomy (NCBI): domain Eukaryota; kingdom Metazoa; phylum Arthropoda; class Insecta; order Coleoptera; family Scarabaeidae; genus Aphodius; species Aphodius sticticus. Next base: position 16,162,303 of record OZ014506.1, read on the forward strand.
AGCTCAACATATATACATGCTATACATAGTTGTGATGTAATTACAACAATTAACATATGAATAAATATAGAGGTTATGTTATCTCCTCGAAACATTATATAAAATGATCACACATATTTACACAACACCCTTCACAGGAATTGATTATCTATTTATCACTTTCTTTTTCGCTCGTGTCAAAGATGTCTTGAGGAAGTCTTCTTTTTAGGCGCTGATGAATGTTCTTTTCTCCCAGGTGGTAAAAGGTTGCGCCATCACACTTATGGAGGTTTTGTAAAAACTGTTTGGCGCTCTTGTTAATGTGTGCATCAATGATTAATATGGATAGATCTTTGTGTATCTGTTTGTTCCTAACAAGCCATGGTGAATTTACGGCAGTTCTCAGTATTTTGTTTTGGAATACAGTAGACTCTCCTATAACGCGAGTTCGTACAACGCGAATTCCTACAACGCGCTAAAGATTTTGCGACAACAAATTCTTATAACGCCACTCTCGTACAACGCGCGATGTACGCGTACGGTTGTCCGGCCGATGTGTGCTAACTGGGCATGAGCCATAAGTATGCCGCTGTTATTTTGAACTGTCACCACTGCGCTTAGAAAATAGATACATAACCAAATTGTTTCGTAACGGTGCGGCACGATGGATGATGGAGACAAACAAAAGGTACAAAGAGAATGTATGCTTATTAAATTAACAAATCCAACTACCTTACTGCAGAAGAAAAGACGGAAAAAATGCAATATAAGCTGTCTGTAGGAGCGGTAAATGTAGGTACACACGATTTTGCGATAAGAATGAATTAGTTTCTTCCAGTTTGTTTTACGTGTATTCACTAACTCATACTGACTATTCTAAATGCTGCTCATCAACATATCAGGTAGGACATTTAATTCCATTTACAATGTGTTTTCGGGTTATGTCTATTTACTTATTTAAACTTTGCATTGTTTTTGGCGTTAAAACGCTACAGGCGGGCGGCGCATGCGTCAAAATTCGCGATCGTCAAATTCCTATAACGCGCTTTCGTACAACGCGTAACATTAAACCGCGTTGTAGGAGAGTCTACTGTATTTGCATTCTGTTGATGTTTGTTTTTGATGTTGTTGCCCAGACACCACAGGCATAAGTTAAGACTGGGCGGAGTAGGGATTTATAGAGGAGTAAGGTGCAGTCTGGTCTCAGGGATGATTTTCGGTTAATGAGGGGATACAGCTTTGTTAATCGTTGGTAGCAGATGTTCAGTTTCGTTTTTACGTGATAATTCCATGTCAGTCTTGTGTCGAGATGTACGCCTAGATATTTGACCGGATCGGCTTTCCATTGGATTGGTGTTGGGGTTCCATTTAATAACATAGTTTCGTTTGTTTGTACGCTTCGAAGTGTGAATATTTTTGCTTCGCATTTGTTGTTGTTCACCCTCAGTTTCCATCTCGTTAACCACTGAAATATTGAATTTGCTGCTTCTTGGACAACCGCTATTGCATCTGTTAGTGATGGCTCTCTGTAGATGAGTACTGTGTCGTCTGCATACATTGCAATCTCCGATTCCACTTCTGGAATATCATGAACATATACGTTGAAAAGTGTCGGTCCAAGAATGCTTCCTTGGGGCACCCCCGCAGTGGCTAATTTAATGTCTGATATTGTGTTGTTAATTTTTACCGAGAAGGTTCGGTTCTCCAAAAATGAGGCCAATAATTTAATTAGATATAGTGGTAAATTAATTTTCTTCAGTTTTAGCAGTAACCCAGGAATCCAAACTTTGTCAAATGCTTGTTGCAGATCAATAAATAATGCTACTGTGTAATGTTTCGATTCGTAGCCCTTTTCAATGTATTCTACAATACGGAGGAGTTGGTGATTAGTAGAATGTTTGGGTTTGAAACCACTGATCTTGCACTCTGCTTTGAATTACCTTTTCTAATAATTTCGACATAGTAGGTAATAAACTAATTGGTCTATAACTGTCAATGCGTTTCTTTGGTTTATTAGTTTTGGTCTATTAATACTCTGTAGCTATATTCAAACCTATTTGAAATTTGTAGCAAAATGCTGAAATCATTATTGTTCCTTGATTTTTTTCTTAGAAACATTTGAGAGGGCGAAATATTGACTGGCTGCGTTTCTTTTTGTACCAACAAGCTACCCATAAAGCCTGTGATGTTATCTCTCGTCAAACAACTGGTTCTTAATTCTCAAAATCTTCTACAAGTACCAGTTCCTTATTTAGTTTTTGTAGAGCAAATCGAACACATCACTTGATAATCACAGCTTTATAATCAGGTTTTCAAAGATGCTGTCAGTGATGTTAAGATAGAGAACAAACTTCTTTTATTCAAAGACGGCCTTATAAACAGCAGGTTTTTTGACTGAAAATTGTTATTCCCATGTCTGGCCTGTCTACTGTCAAATACGTTCAATTTTGGTCCTTCAAATACAATAAGATGTTGTGTCCAGCAACAAAGGAATTGGTTCTATCAAAACAAAAGAAAAGCAATCAAATGTATAGTTTTTATTGTGCACGTCCATACAAATTCTTTTGTAATTCAAAACAATATTAACTATTTTAAGCACTTGCCACTTCTCTTGCAACTCTCTCAATCTTTGTATGCTAAAGAGCAGATTGCAGTTTGTCCCACTGTGTAGTGCACTTCTCCTGCAATCCGTACCTACAACCACCCTACATATTGATTATGGAAACTGTCCACTTGGTACATGAGACGGAATGTGTCACTAATTTATCCCGTCAATGAATTCACCAGGTTACCAGGTCTTAGCGTCTGACCGATTAAATTCAATTATTTACACCTGATAGCGACTCGATGTCCAGTATGCTGCCCCTAATAAATAATAGAAGTACCGGGCGCATATAATAAGCCTATTAATAGTGATGTGTCGGCGACACACGTGGAGCCGGTCGGGCCTCCATAGTTTATCCATGGCGGTGTGCTTGTCAGGAGCAAGGATATATTCAATAATTACCGGACGTTAGGAATTCACAGGCTGTCACGATGTCGGGAGCGCAGAGTAGTTCTGAGACGTCCAGGGCCCATGGGATGACCTGTATATGTTATAATTATAATACGGAACCGCTGCACTGCTATACTAGATTATAAATGACCGGCGTGCATGCCCTGCTATTAACACATTAGCTGTCATACGCCCGTAAGACAGTTAACACGTTAATAAGTCTGCTGTGTTGGACTACGCTGTGCGCTATAACTTTATGCTATGTGTAATTACTGTATGCTAGAGTTGGAAGGTAACCGACAATTGTTGGTAACTACGTTTATTTGGGGATGTGAGTTAATTAATGTTTTGGTAGAATCGCTATAGCTCGGTGAAATGATGTGTGTTACTTCGGGTTTCATAATGTTAATTGATTTTTTCATCTGTCACTTATGACTGTGTGGTTTGTGATTGTATCATGAATAAGGTACGCTTCTTTTCAGTCAGTGATTTGTTTATTTTCAACTATTTCAAAGCATAGCCTACGTTTCGCCTACAGGTTTGAGGCATCTTCAGGGCAGGATTACGTGGTGGAAACGTGTCAAATAATAACATTTTTGAGGCCTCATGGCCAACAATGTAAGTACTTGGGTGAATGGGGGTTATAAATATGACGATAAAATGTATATTTGCAACAAACATACAATGGAGGCAGAAATTAATTAATTTTTTAATATTTAGAAAATAAACTGCTTCCGTGTGTCAAGATTTGTAAATGCTGACGTTTCGCGAACCGTGTTGCTCGAAGCTAATTGAATACTGAAGACCTACCATGAAAATCTCCCTATATACCTAAATTTACACCTCACTGCGCACATCTGGAGCTACCGCTCCCATGTGCTTTTTCACCTCACCGCGTTAGGATCAATTTCCAGAGTCTACTAACGTCAGTACCGTCCTCGCGATTGATGTTGTCAGGATGTTTGTAAATTTCGATGGCTTCTCTAATAAGCCTTCGATAATAATTACCCACTCTTGCCAACATCTTCACGTCATCGAAATTCATTGTATGTCCCGACTCGTGGCAGTGTTGAGCAACAGCGGACTGTTGAATCTTGTGTAACCGGGTGTCTCTACTGTGCTCCTTGACGCGACATTCGATACTTCGTCCTGTCTGTCCTACATAGCATGTTCCACACTCACATGTTATCTTGTATACCCCTTCGTTCTTCAGGGGTGGTGTGATATCCTTTGGGTTAGGCAAAAGATCCTTTACCTTTGCTGGTGCTCTGTACCTTACCGTGATACCCGAGTTCTTCAGTAATCTACCTATTCTTTCTGATACCCCACTTACGTATGGTAAGCAAGCGAACCCCTTCGACTTTTGCCGCTCCTCTGAGACTTGCGGTTTTCTTTGTGTGACACCCCGTATGTCAGACTTGGTGTATCCATTCTGACATTCGGCCCACTCCAAGTGTTTCCGTTCGTCGTCCAAGGTGCTGGAGTCGCACACCTTCTCGGCTCTGTTGAACGGTGTTAATAACACTTCTCTTCTGTTGGGGATGGTGGTGTAATTTGACGTTCACGTACCGATCGGTATGTGTCTTCTTACGGTAGACTGTATGTCCAAGCGTACCCGTTGACGTTCTGTATACCAGCACATCCAAGAATGGCAGCTGATTATCCTCTTCTATTTCCATCGTAAGTAAGTTTATCTCTACCGTGTGGCCAAACCACAAAGGTATCATCAACATATCTGACCAAATGCTTGGGTTTGTTGGGACTTGGCCTAATGGCTTTATCTTCAAACAATTCCATGAATAAATTGGCGACTACCGGTGAAAGAGGTGATCCCATCGCAGCACCTTCTACTTGCTCATACATTGCTCCCCCCACTTGATGTATGTGGTGGAGAGACAATACTCTACAAGATCCGGTACATCGGTTGGTAGACCTAGGGGCACAACTGTTGTCCGAAGGCCTTCGACTGCCTCCTTCGATCCTAACGCGGTCAGGTGGAAAAGCACATGGGAGCGGTAGCCCCAGATGTGCGCAGTGAGGTGTAAATTTAGGTATATAAGGGAGCTTTTCTTGATAGGTCTTCGGTATTCAATTAGCTTTGAAGAAGCGAGCAACATGGTTCGCGAAACGTCAGCATTTACAAATCTTGACACACGGCATAACCCGGAAGCAGTTTATTTTCTAAATGATTCTGGTCGTGAAAGCCTACGTACTTACTTAATTTTTTAATAATTAATTGATTTTGTTAAAATTAGCTGAAGTTATGAATTCAATTGACGAACCCGGTCCTCCCGGTCTATAAATTTCTTTTAGCAAAGGAACCTTGTTTTGTGTAATTTTAGGACACAATTTGCTTACTCCTTTCCAACTGACACCGTGTTGCAGTACTTATTTCGATAGCAATAATCTCTACTTCAGTAACCCTGTACTGATAATATTTAGAATATATTACACTCAAACTTCTCTAACACGAACTTCCCTAAATCGAATTACTCCATAACTCGAATATATTTTTAGAACAAAATGTTTAAACAGTTTTTACACCTACAGATTTTTATCTCTTTAAGTCAAATTTCTATTTCTCGAACTTTTCTCTTACTTGAACTAATTTTTTTATGCGTAGCCAAACCTGCTGTTTCTTGGCACTTGGTGTATGCAGTTAAATTGGATTTTTGGTAACAGTAAAATGCCAAAGCGCAATTTAAAATGGTTAACAGTCAGTGAGAAATTAAAATTATTTGCGAAGGTAGAGAAAGGTGAAAAGAAAAATAAAGATATTGTGGAACAATTTGGAATCCCCTCTTACACATTGTCGACAATTTTAAAAAACTTCGACAAACGTTTAGGAAAACTAGATAGATTTCTTTAACTCAACAAAAGGTCCAATGCAATAAAAATTCCATTTTTAAAGGAGATTTTCTTTAAAAATGCTGTGGTGGCAAACACTGGAAGGAGAGGATTACCGTTATGGTTTTGAATAACACGAGTAGTTGAAATTGCTTATTATTGGCAAGTCGAAAAATTCCCGTTGTTTTAACGGCATAAAATCACTTCAAATGGACTACGAATGTAATAAAAAAACTTGGACGACCAATGAAATTTGGGTATTATGTGGTTATTAAAACTTGTGAAAAGTTTGCGACCCAGAAGAGAAATATTTTACTGTTTGTTGACAACTGTCCCGCACACTCCAAAACTGTAGGTACAAGCAAAACTAAAAACTATTAGATTGGAATATTTTCCGTATTATCGAACCTTCATCCTTCAACCAATGGACCAAGGAATTATACAAAATCTGAAGCACTATTACAGAATACGAATGGTTATGAATGTTTTGTCCCACCTGAAAAAAAAAACCAATTTTTGTGTATTTTTCTGTAACTCGAGTTTTCCAGAACTCGATTTTAATTTGGTGCTACTTGGAGATTCGAAAATTTATAGAGGAAACTCAATGTGATTGAATTGTTTTTATTATTATTTGTTCCCTACAGAAAAACAATAGTCGATTTTTTAATGAAGTATAGGTATTAGATGTTCAATAGTACCATGTTTAAAGAATTTTTCCTGAAAGCATTACAAAATTCATTAAACTGCGGGCGATATGATGAGAAGTACGTGAGAAGTAGTAGCATCACCACAAAATAATGATTAGGTATAACAAAAAAGGTCTGAGTAGATTGCTTGTTCTCCGCCATTTTTAAATATTTTTAGTTGAAAAATTAAGGAAATTTTAACACGCTTTTTTTACTCCATGAGCTCCAAATCTGTGCCAGAAACATCTCTGAGACTATGGACCAATCTTGCTGATTTTACAACAGTTACTTAGTCATAGGATTTTTTCGAAACGTCCCGTCGCTTTGTTGAATAATAAAAAAAATAAAAACTATTGATATTCAGGTAGGCCTAACCAGTTAGTTTAGAATTATTATGAGAGGTGAAATTGGCTCATGAGTATACAATACATGAGAATACACTATACTCCATAGTATAGTTATTTATTATATAAAGATATACTATACATACATTTTTAGTCGTTTCAAATTCCGTTCGGTTAATATTTCAATTCAATTCGGCTGAAACTTTTTGTTTATTACGACAATTTATTATTTGAAAAAAGTTTTTTGTGAAAAAAATTGGACACCTATAAGCGACAAGCAATAAGCAATCATCATCCACAGGAAATTTTATGTTTTTTTATTAGGTTATAGTAGGTACATTTTATTGATTTTGGGTGCAAAACATTTAGAGCCTGTTTTAACCGTTTGTTTTGGAAATTGGGAATTCAAAAACCAGTTTTTTTTTCAAAAGTCGGGTTCTGTATAAACCCTAGTTAGAATCTATTATGTATTAAATGAAAACTTCTGGAATCTTGTAGACATCGAAAGATTTCGATTCTTAAAAACAGCGATAAAATTGTTCTAGGTTCAACATATCATAAAATCGAAGTTCAGACCTCCCCTCACAGCATCTTCATGACTGTTTACGATCGAAATATAATCGTAATCTCTTAATTGTATGTCCAGTGAAATTCAATGCGGAAGATGACTAAAACTTTCCACATATTGTTATTTTGTATGTATGTATTTAATTAAAAATATAAATAAAAATTTGTTTTATATTATGTTAAACTTTTAAGATTAAAGATTTATTTATGAAACTTTTTATTTACGCTTGCTAAATCATCACAAAATTGAAATTCTATGTAACTCCCTCCTTAGAATTAATAAGAACAAATCTCATACAAATGTTCACTTTTAATTTACCTTGATAATATATCGATCAATATTATAATTAGTAACAAAAAAGACGGGGATACATCCCACCACTAGTCATTATACTGATAATCCGATTTTATTTTCGGCAAACAGCCACTTTGTCAACGACATCCGCACCTAGTTTCCGCCTTATTTAAGACCCAGTTGTTATTATTACTCGTGTATCGGATAGGTGAGCTTTTCTCGACGAACTTCGGAGATCCCGACCTCCGACTTACATGTGTTTGTTTACGTGGGCTCCGCTGTTCAACCTCCTCCGGCTTGAGGAGTTCTTAGGGGCTGCTGCGTGTCGCTGACACCGTGATTGATTTATTTAAAAAGCTCCGGTGCTTAACCCACGGCCTTGCGCGCACCCTACACACAGATTTACTTATCGGCGGACGGGTCTCGAAGAAGAGGATGTTCGGAGGATAAGAGAAGACGAAACCGGAGGTTTGACGGCCTCGAAATAATTAATCCAAAGGCGTGAACGCTAACGAGGAACACGTTGGTCCCCTGATATCGTTTTATCGCGTCCATGGGTTCTGGTTCTTTTTGTTCGTCTTGCTGCCTTGACAACGATGAATCACTACAGCGGTACTCTTTAATTATTTGTATGAGTTATTATTTAAAAATATGCCATGTGTGTGTGTGTGTGTGTGTGTGTGTGTGTGTGTGTATGTGTAAATGTTGATTTGTGTTCCCACGAAGAAGTTACTACTTGAGGTTTTTATTGAGCATTAAGGAGCAAGGATTGAACACACTTACCATTAGATGGTTCAGGGAAAGAACTCCTCAAATAAACGGGAAAGATGTTGATTAAATCAAACAATCAAACTCATCTCTAACCTAAAAACCCAAAGACAGATTCTTTCGTAAATGTTTTGTATGTTGTCTTGTGACGTAAATATGTATACAGGGTGTATCAGCCAAATGGAATAAATTCGATAATAAATAAATGGGGGCGTGTTTGAAAAAACGCTCGGGCACGTCGATTTGTATTTGTAGTTGCGAACTTTTTTCAGTAAAAACTTTTTTTACAGGGTGTCTCGTGTAACAGTGGCCAATACTAACTTTCTTGTTTTAAATGGAACACCCTGTATATTATTCAATTTTTGGATTCCTCTGTAAATTCTAGACATATTTTATGTACAATGTCCTATACCTATCTTCAACTGTTCCAGATTTATTTCCAAAATTAACATAAAAAAGTAAAATTATTTGATTAAAGAAATTCGATAGAAAAAAAAAACTAATAAATAATACTGTTTATTTCTTGATAACATAAAACACACAAAAAAGTGAATGCTAATGCAGGATATGTTCAAAATGCTCGCCGCGAACTTCTTGGCAACATCCTAGCCTTAAATAAAAATTTCTTCGGACGTTAATCAACATCTCAGGCGTAACCGATCTAATCGCAAGCGTTATTTGTCTTCTTAAGTCAGCTAAGTCGAGGGGTTTAGTTTTGTATACAATACTTTTGACATATCCCCATAAGAAGTAATCTAATGGCGTCAGATCAGGGGATCGTGCTGGCCATTCAATCGATCCTCGCCTGCCTATCCACCGATTGGTAAACATTCGGTTGAGGTACTGCCGGACATTGATTCGGTAATGGGGCGGTGCTCCATCTTGCTGAAACCATATCATATTCGCTGGAACTTGTGGGTTGGCTGGATCAGGATATAAGTTTGTCAAAAATGGCAAGACATTATTTTGGAGCAGTGCTAAATAATTATTGCCATCCAAATTGCCATCAATAAAAAAGGAACCTACGATATTATCTCCAACAATTGCTGCCCAAACATTAACCTTTTCAGGGTATTGCGTATGTTCTTCTCTCATCCAGTGTGGATTTTCCCTAGACCAATAGCGGCAATTTTGACGATTAGCATGACCGTGAAGCGTAAAGGTGCACTCATCAGAAAACAAAACATGCTCTAATTGGATGACATTGTTATCTAACATTGCCATCATTTCTTCGCAAAAATACGTTCTCCTATCAAAGTCATCTTCCATGAGCTCGTGAGTTGGTATCATTTTATAGGGTTGCATTTTATTTTCTTTTAATGTTCTAAAAATCGTTGAATGACTAACATCGAACGTTGTGGCTGCTTGTCGAGTAGAAGTATGTGGGTTTTCCTCAAACTCAAGCATAATATCCAATTTGGTATCGTTACTTGTTGCATTGCCAGCTGATTTTATTATCTGCCTTACATGTCCAAGCGAAACTGCTTCTCTATTTTACTAATCGTCCCTTGGGATATAGGCGGCAAATTTGGAAATTTTTCTTGAAATAACCTAGCAACTTCCATTTGTGTCCGTGTATTATCTCCATAACCAATCATTTGTAGAATGGTTATTTTGTGCATTTCTGTTAAATGAACCATTTTTATGATGTACAGTTAATGAAATTCAAAAGACTATAACCATAACTATAACACTGACAGCTCCTGTCATGCAGTTAGACAACACTTTATTAAGGCTAGGGCAGCTTGGTTTTTATTTCATCAGTACATAAAAAGAACACTGAAATGGTTTTTGCCAATAGTTTTTGCTTACTTTATCGTTATCAATCCTAAATGTTAAATAAGTATTGAGTGTGTTGTATCGAATTTCTGTAATCAACTAACTTTTTTTTCATGTTAATTTTTGAAATAAATCTGAAAACACTTAATTTTTCCGAAACAATTGAAGATAGGTATAGGACATTGTACATAAAATATGTCTTGAATTTACTGAGGAATCCAAAAATTGAATAATATACAGGGTGTTCTATTTAAAATAAGAAAGTTAGTATTGGCCATTGTTACACGAGATACCCTGTATAAACAGTTTTTACTGAAAAAAATGCACAACCACAAATACAAATCGACGTGTCCGAGCGTTTTTTCAAACACGCCCCCATTTATTTATTATCGAATTTATTCAATTTGGCTGATACACACTGTATATTGCTGACAAATGTCAAAGTATACCGGCAAATGTTACGACTTTAACTAGTTTGATGCAAATATTCTAAAAAATACAGATGTTGGGTTCTCACCAGGGCTGTGGAGTCGGAGTCGTGGAGTCGGAGTCGGAGTTCAGACAAATTTCAAAGGAGTCGGAAAAATTGTGCCGACTCCGGCTCCGAGTCCAGGTTTAATTTCTGTAGAAAGAAAGCATACGAGATGGACGTTGCCTCAGTAGACAGTAAACAAATAAAACGAAATATTCTATTAGATCTTTTACGAAGTATCTACCTACATACATATGTAAATAATCAAATTACAAAGCACACTTTCCAAACGAAGTGAAGACGATAAACAAAAGTAATCTGACCGAAATTTGAAAAAGGAAATTTGAATAAGAGTGATAAAATGAGATTGAGAATAAGGGCCGTAGTTCAATGTAGTATTTATTCAGAAGTTATACCTGCCTGTAGCTATAATTATCATTATTTTCAGCTTTGAAAATAATTAAAAATGATTTAGGGGCATTTTTGCTGGAGAATTAGTTGGAGCTATTCTGTCCCTCACAACAATTTTATAAACGTATGTTGCACTTAATTTTGTTTTTATTAGAGTGAGTTTTATTTCTGCTTTATTTTGCTGTGTCTTTGTTATGCTTTTGTTATTATTAGAGATACAAAGTCAGTTAAATGGACAAAGTCGTGCCGATTTGATTGTTTTCTAATGAGAAACAGTTTAATACTTAATGATTTCAGAGATATTTTGAATAAACACAGAAATTACATATTTTTTTTTATTTGTGGTCCGATAAATAGGTCTTTTTGATATCATATATAAATATTTTTGGGAATACATTAGCTGGACACAAATAAAACTTCTGTTTTTCCTATGGGTTCAGCATTTGTTCAGCACTCGTATAGAAATTTAATAAATTAAATTTGTTTCTTTTTTTCTTCCTGGTAGTGTTTTTGTTTTCATAGCAAATTTAATATTGCTCGGTTGTATTATTCTGTGTCAAATTTGTGATTATTTACATGTAAGATTTTTATTACACAGAATTATTTTAAAATATTTTTGTATGCTATTTTTCTGAGGTCTGAGTCGGAGTCGGACCACGAACAATATCTGGAGTCGGGAGTCGGAGTCGAGAATTTTTTTACCGACTCCGCAGCCCTGGTTCTGACAGAATAAGTATTAATCATTATTGACGTAAAAACTCGGTTCGGAAAACTGTTTTTTGATCTTCTCAACCTACATCTCCCAATATTTTTAAGTAGTTCTTTGTGTATCATGTACCCACTTTTCGTCTTAAATTTAGTGAGTAATTTGTTTTCGTAAGCTTAATACTGTCGTAGATATTGATGGACAATTGGTGGACAAAACACCTGACGATTTTTTTAAAAATTTGTTGAAACGTTACTGTTCAAAACACCTCTGGGTATTTGTTTTAGGTCAAAATTAAAAGATGGTAAATAAAAATAATATTGCTATAATGCCCAACTAATAAAGTATAATTGTGTCCTTAAAAGTTACAAGAAAAATTTACATAAACGGCGGAGATATAAACAATCTACTGAGTATTTCTCGTTTATATTTTAATATTTCGCTCGGAAACAGATATAACATAAATAAGCGACGGGGGAAAGGGTGTATGACTTCGCACATTATGGGGACTCGTATGATATGGGGGTCTCTGGGCTGAGGCGCGAAGCACCTGGTCCGATATGGCTTCTACAGTGATATAATGTCCTTTAATCACGTGGTCTGTTTAACCCTATTTTCCCAGAAATGCCTCACAGACGGTCTTGAAGGAGTTAAAACCAGAAATATGACAGTACCTTCATTAAAGACTACGGTAATACTTAAAAAAATAACGTTTGAGCCTTCTCGAAACCAAAAATATTGGTGTGTCAAACCGGAAAATGTCTTAAATCTTAAATGATTAGTATACCATTTTTTTTTTCTTTAAAACGATTCTGCAGTACTCTATCAAAACATGATGTTTCCTTCACTGATAGATGCATTCGGTCAAATGGAGTTAGAGACAGGGCTGCGGAGTCGGTAAAAAAATTCTCGACTCCGACTCCGACTCCCACTCCAGAAAAATAACATACAAAATATGTTCAAATAATTATGTGTAATAAAAGTCTTACATATATTAAATCTTTTGTTCAAATTACTTTTTCAAATTTCTGCCGGATTACTTTTGTTAATCGTCTTCAGTTTCGCTTGAACAGTGTGTTTTGTAATTTTATTATTTACATATGTATGTAGGTAGGTACTTTGTCAAAGACCTAATAGAATGTTAAGTTTTATTTGTTTACTGTCTACTAAGGCAACGTCCATCTCGCATGTTTTTCTTTTTGTACAATAATTAAACCTGGAGTCGGAGTCGGTACATTTTTTTCCGACTCCGACTCCTCTGAAATTAGTGTGAACTCCGGCTCCACAGCCCCTGGTTAGAGATACCAAGTTTGTAGGGGAGCAAATATTTTCTTCTATAATTGAGAGGCAAAATTATTCAGATTTGTTGTTAGGATACGCAATTTTAGCCTAATTAAAAATTGTTTGGGCCGGAATTGCTCAATTCGACATTAACATTTCCTTTTCTCCATATTAGTTAGTAAATTTTTCACAATTGATGTATTATTATGAGCATATGTTTTTGTCGCGGACAGATCCTTACAAAAAAATGTCCTCAGCGACTAAACAAATCCTGATATCATCGTGGAAGGGTTAAGACAGCACCAAATCTTCCGAAATCCTCCTCAATAATTTTAGTCCTACTCGCGCTGGCTGGTTCTAAAATTTGTTAGCACAATATTTTCCCAAAACACGTCGACGATATTTACGGCGCCGTCATCACAATTTGTACGACGCGCGTCTCGGGAGTGGGTGAACGGACACCGTTAACCTCCGGTTAAGTGATTTTTGCTGTCGCAGGTGACGTGGAAAATTTGTACAGTTCACCGGGTAAGACTGTATCGGTGTACCGGGTAACCAAAACACCATCCATCAGGCGAATATTTACGCACGGGTGAAAGTGGTGCGACTAGTCCGGCGATCTTAATCCTCCTTGTTTTACATCGCGCTCGCACCGATATCACAAGTTTGTCTGTATGCGTGTGTCTTCCATGGGCGAACAGATCGAGGACACGAGATTCCAAAGCCCCTCGCCACTGTTTTACATATGTAAATTTGACGAGAGGTAGGTATGCGAATTGTTTTCATATCGGGGTGACAGTAAACACGCGCGCTTGGTCTACGCGCGCAGCTGCCTCGACTTTATTTTCGGGGTAGTCACTTTGTCAACGACAGCGCGCTACGTTTCCGATTTATTGAATGTTGAGATGGGCGGGCTATTCAGAAGGAGCCAAACGCGACCACGTTTACCTTTTACTTATCCTTTTGAAAATGAAAGCTTGTGTATTTCTATACTGGAATTGTATAAAAACAAACATTTTGATGATTGGGTTTAATCGCAAACCTACTGAAGTTTTGCGTTCATGAGCTACACTCGACTTTTGCGTATATACGTGAGCTGACACATGAGAATTCTGATGAAGACATTTTTCACTGCTGCAAATGTGATGACGACCTTTTTGTGCTATCAACTACTTGGAGAAAGAGTTTCAGATTGACGACATACAGGGTTTCACGTTTTTACAAAGAGTTCCAAAAACTTCGAATTTCTGTAGTTAAGATTTTAGTTCATATCTTCAAAACTAAAAAAGGTGGATACAAAAAGGTGGAAAGAAATGCGCAACCTTTATTGCTTTTAAGCGTTTTTCTTGTTCTTGATTAAACTAGATATCATTTCATGGACACTATAAACGGGCCCCCTGTATACCCGGTTTATTTTCAAGTTTATATTAATAAAGAATTGCCTTATTTAACTTCTTATTTCGATTTCTTTTATATGTAGGGCTATTTTCTCACTTTACTTATTTCACCATCTTGTATTTTCAAATGAATTTATTTTTGCGGTAGTTTTTGCAGATTTTTGTTTAGTTATAATTAAAAAAATAAAATTAATCTTTAAAAACAGTTTGCTTGATGTTATAATTGTTTCAGGGCGAAATATTAAAATATAAATAAGATATTTTTCTGTCGATCGTTTATTTATGAGTCAGTTTAGTGAATAGGAAATCGTTTATTAAACAACTCTATTAATGCACGATTTCTATTAATGCATGATTTGTTATAGCCCATCACAGGACGTTAAGACGTCGTTTTATTGGCCAATCTAACATATGTGAAATGAAACCTTCCAATCAAAACATACCGCCTCTAGAACTGTCAGTGTCAAGTTACCTAAATTGTCATTCGGCACATCGGCGAAGGAAAATCTATGTAGACGACGCTAGAAGAATACGATCGACGAAAAAATTTTGTAACCAACTCGAATATTAAACGGCGATTAATGATCTCGACAATTAACGCTCTCGCTGCGCTCGAGCGTTAAACAGTCTTGATCATTAATCGCTCTTTTTAATATACTTGTTGGTTAAATAACTATTATAGTATTTTTTGTTTTAATACCTGATATTTAATATCTCAGATTTATTTTAATATTAACAAAAAATATCATTTTAATAAATATCTTAATATATCTTAATATAAACTCCGAAGGAAATTTAATAGCATTATTAATTGTTATTAAGGAAAATATTATCTCAATAGGCATCAGGTCTGACATGCCTATTAAAATAATAAATATGTAGGGTTTCCTACTTTTTTGTAGATAGTATCTAGTTGTGATATCTACTATGTAAAAATATTCGTATTGACAGGCGTTTGGAATATTAACAATACCGTATTTAAAACGGCTCCAACTTGTTGAGGAATTGTAAAACACATAAGTCCATATGAAACTTTTTACTTGGGGCGACATTTACTTTCTGAAAAAAAGCAGTAAAATGTTTAGTTGGATATTTTGTTGTTCATTTGTTAATTCAAATTATTTATACTATTTTTATAATTTTGACTTAAAATTATTCATTTCTTATTGTTGTTTATTGTGTTACTTTTTTGGCATTGTTTTAATTTAATTTCACTTTTTATTTTTCTTTGTTTTGTTAACATTTAATCGGCTGTCACATCTTAAGGAATTGAAAAAACAAGGGTTGTAAAATATTTTACTAGGAAAGACATTTACGTTCTAGAAAATAATTTCGACGGGAAAAGTATGGGAGAACCTGTATAATAAATAGCTAAAATTCTATGTACTATATATATCGTGCATAACGATAAAGTACTAGCTTAAATAACAGTTGTTGTTTTTTTTTGTTGATTTCCTTTTCTAATACAAATTCTTTTGGTGCTTCTGATTTGGCCAAAATTAGTTTTTTAATCATGACTAGGAAATGTTTCGTTGGATATTTTGTTGTTCATTTGTTAATTCAAATTATTTATGTTATTTTTATAGTTTTTACTTAAAATTATTAATTTCTTTTTATTGTTTATTGTATTACTTTTACTTTATCATACGTAGTATGTAAAGTATTGTAATCGTGCCAAAAAAAAAATTGAGATTTTAGCGGAAATATGTCTTTTTGGGTCCCCTGAACATTTTTGACCAATGTACAAAAAAATGTCTGTGTGTGTATGGAAGTGTGTGTGTGTGTGTGTGTGTGTGTGTGTGTGCCCGTTTTTTGTGGCGACGATTCCGGAGAAACTACTAAAGCTATCGAGACGAAACTTCATATTTAGAAGAAACCAAACTTAGAGCTGAAAAGCTTTCTGTTGAAAAGGGTCCAACGGAACTGGAGGTTTAGTCTTAGCATTTTTGAAAGAATTTGCAAATAAGCCGCCATTTCTGGAATTTCGTCGAAATAGCTAAATAATAAATATAAAGTAGAGGAAACAATTTATGACTATGACATTTTTTGGTAAAATTAATAGGTTTGCTGCATGAGCAAATTCTATTTCATCGAGATCGGTTGTACTGCATTTAAAAGTTTTATTTTAATGCAGGCATGGCCGATCTCGATCAAATAGAATCTCCTGCAGCTAAACTATTAATTTTATATATTGTATGATAAAGTCATGTGCCTGGCCACATCAGATTTTGGTTTAGCATTGTTTTAATTTAATTTCACTTTTTATTTTTCTTTGTTTTGTTAACATTTTAATTGGCTGTAACTTAAGGAATTGAAAAAACAAAGCTTATAAAATATTTTACTAGGACAGACACTTGCGTTCTAGAAAATAATTTTGACGGGAAAAGTATGGGAGAGCCTGTATAATAAATAGCTAAAATTCCATGTATTATATATAACGCGCATAACGAAAATGTACTAGCTTAAATAACAGTTGTTGTTTTTTTTTGGTTGAATTCTAGCACTAATAAAAATTCTTTTGGTGCCTCTGATTTGGCCAAAATTACTTTTTTAATAATGACTAGGAAAACAATTACAGTTTTTCTTGATATAATTTAAAAGTAAGAACTTTACACCTTTACAACAGTTGTATGTTTATTCAACATAAAATGCACAAAACAGAATATAAATAATGTTGAGTGTAGATGTTAGAATAATTCTCAGGTTTCCAATGTCTTAATTTATTCAAAATACTATAAAAAAAGCCAATTATGACAACCTTGCCCAACAAGAAAAAACAATCCAACAAATGACAATTGATTCTGGTATGCATTGTTTCGTAGATTGTGTCACTAATTATGAATACAGTCACTAAAAGTGTTGTTTGGCACGAATTTTCTGTAAAACTAGAATTTATTGTGCTGCCTTCAGATTTTGATTGTACTGCTTCCGGGTTATGCCGTGTGTCAAGATTTGTAAATGCCGACGTTTCGCAAACCATGCTCGCGTCTTCAGAGCTAACTGAATTCAGTTTTATCTGATACCTGCATTATCTAATCTTCTCCGCATTCGCCATCATTAACAAGGTCTCGCCCGTTATACATAAAATAAAAGCATGTGCTTGGGAGGAACTGTCAGATCAACTGAGAACATAACCTGTGTCAATAGTTTTGGCACAAGTGGTGGATGTGCAGATCCCATATCAGCTCGCCATCATCGACCTACGAGAGCTCGCAACGGTAAAACACGCAGGCAACAACGTCAACAACACAGTCGTCTCCGTCCGAACACATGATAATCGTTTTTCACGGTAAAACGTCAACACCCCTGGGCATCACCGGTCCGACATCGGATACGGCCCGGCCGCGATCCACATCGTGTTGTCAATGATGTGATAGATATAAATGGATCGTGGGACGGAACTGGACAGGGCCCCTGCGAGGGTGTGCCTAGGTGTCATGGCGCCAGAGCCAGACGGGACCCAATTAGCCCCGTGCACCTCTACACCCTGATTTACGACACCCCCGCTACCACTTCCTGTTCGCGCTCGATTCCGCCCCTTCCGCGTGCTCCCCCCGATCAACCACCCCCCCCCTAACACCGCAACGGATCCCTCGGACACGGTGCCGGGTCCGCGCCCACGCGCTCCCCTACCATTTTTAATTAGGGCATACTTTATGGAGGCCGTGTTTGGGAATGATTGATGGCAACAGGTAGTTTTTCGGTTCGCGCCTATTTGCCGCGTTAAAACTTTGACGAATTCGTTGGCGCGTGTTGCGTGAAATGGAATGAAGAATGGAAAATATTCGTTTTGTGAAAGTTGTCCTCTGGGTAATGTTGAAATTGCGGCTCCACGTGGACTGGTCTGTCGTCAAATATGATGATATTTCATTTTGTTTCCAATTGTAACATAAAAGTTATGTTTTTCTTAAGTACTTTTTAAATAAGAAAAGCCTGTTTTGAAAATATATCAAAACAATTGAAACCAATGGATCTGGTCCAGCTGAACACGACCGTTTTTCTTCTCGGGCTATATTGCAAGGTTATTAGGGTATTCACAAAAACCGACTTTTGAAAAATCGGTTTTCCAATTCCCAATTTTCAAAAAACTGTTACTTGCAAAAAAACTTTAAACGAACTAAAATTCTTTGTTTCTCTATTGTTCTCAGATCATTTCCATCTTTATTTGATCTCTTATTGGTTATCTCAAATACTGAAATTTTCGCATTCCGTGTCGTCAATCTATTATTACTCATTTCCTTTACATTTGATTTTTCTTTGAAATAGCTTTTCATCTATCATATCAGTGATTTGTTATAATAGTGGTGCAACTCTAGTAAAAGTAGGTAAATATTACAAGAAAAACATTTGAAAAAATATTTGTTTTCCTGAATCTAATGGAAGTATAAATATTGTACTGTTTTATATACCTGCACTTCAACAGAAAAGACATCTTATTATAAAACACGTCAAAAAATCCAAATGTGCAAATGACATTGGACCAGTACCATACCAGGGGATTGTATGACATTATTTATTAGTATGTGCCACTTATGTTCAGATAGTAAATGTCGTACTGAGTAAAAAGTTTCATATGGACATACCTATTCGTTTTTCAAAATACCGCCGTTTTTTAACGTTTCTAAAAATTTAAAGACCTATGAGTCGATATAAAGCTTTGTGCTCAGTTTTATATGGATTTTTTTGTTTATTGCTTTCATTTTTATTATATTTATCTACGACTCACATATATTATAATAAGTTCATCGCATACGTATCTATGACTACATAATAGGGTGTATCGAAACAACGTTTTCTTTTTAAATTAAAAATTTCACGTTCATAAAAAGTGGTCCCTATGGACCCACATATACCACACAAAATATTGTCGCAATTGAAATTATTTAGGTCTCCCGCAGAAGACCTAAAGTTTATAATTTTCTTTAAGAATTAGAATTTTTTTTTCCAATAAAAGATTAAGTGATTTTTGTTTTTCAAATACAAAAAGTTTCACAATAAGGTGTGATATTACCGTATACAAAAATACTCTAATACAACATTTAGATCGCCTGCAGTTTATTTACATTCGATACAATTTTTAGCAAAATGACAATTTTCGTCAATACTTTAAAAAATGTGCCTAAATGTAGATAAAAGTTTATTTGACATTAAATTTTTTATTATGTGCGTACATGTGGTCTTTGAAAAAGAACACCCACTTAATATTTCATTTAAAAAAAAATATGAAAAAATTGGAATTTTTAAAGAAAATTATAACTTTTAGGCCTCCTGCGGGAGACCTAAATATTTTTCAATTGGGCCAATTTTTTTGTGGTATATGAGGGTCCACAGGGACAACTTTTTATCAACTTGAACTTTTAAATTTTGAAAAAAAGCGTTTTTTCGATACTCCCTACTACATAATACCCATCATGATACACGCTAATGATTATAATGACACTAGCGTTGTATAATAATGACAGTTGGTTCAAATAATGACTTCATTATTATTCAACGCTAGTGTCAAAGTCTGGCAAAACCTACGTGGGTGACAGTTATGTGAGAGTTCGTTTGACAAATACATTTAAAATATTTTACATAAAATGGAATTTATGAGTCGTAGATAAACCGTCGTATTCGACTCGCACACAACGGATATAAATCGCTCGCATGTTTACACGCTCGCTTACGGCTCGCGTATAAACTTCATGCTCGCGATTTATATCCTTAGTGATGTGCTCGTCAAATAATATACTATTATTTATTCTTTATAACTAATGTAATGGTAGACGTTTTTCCATTTTGTTTCTCGTGTAACGCCTGTTTTTTTTAAATGTGTAAAAAAGACGAATGAAATGTGTTAATGGAATGATATATTTTTTATTGGAAAATAACATTGCGGGAAAAAACTGGGACAATATTCTACATATTCAAAGTCAAAATTACAATGTTTAACCAAATACCTCATTATTTTCCATACTAATTGCGACAAACCCTGCTTATGATCGGGGCCAGAACATATGCTTTAGCTCGGTTTCAAAAAGGCATCTTATGACGTCGATAAACCGAGCTTATGAAACAAAGTTATTAAAGAAAATTGTTAGTTTTTGATAGAAGAAAACGGTTTGCAATGAAATAGATGTTGCGTCTTTCTCCAATAGGCAGGTTTTGGCACATATTTTGATCTGACCAGATCTATGGTTTTCTATTTATTCACTCTATTGCGTTATCATTGCTGTATTTATTTCCTAGTTTCCACAAACGACAGATATTTTTTAAGTCCTGGCATCTCCTACATAAGCCATTAAACATATCTTCCTATATAAATAACAAATATCCTATTTAAAAAAAAAAACT
Source organism: Aphodius sticticus (assembly GCA_963966075.1). Taxonomy (NCBI): domain Eukaryota; kingdom Metazoa; phylum Arthropoda; class Insecta; order Coleoptera; family Scarabaeidae; genus Aphodius; species Aphodius sticticus. Next base: position 16,183,166 of record OZ014506.1, read on the forward strand.
ATCCAGAAAATTGTTTAGTTTTGTCGATAGCCATCGCACAGGGATTTGTAAAGGAATGTGATTTGATGGATATGCCTTGGAAAGGACACAGGGAACCTGGAACATGGGATCTCTATGCATTTACTTTTCATTTCTTTGTTATACTGCTTCAAAGTTCACTGTTACCATTCTTTTACCCCTGTGTCCTTCATTTTTAGTCCGAATTTGCATTGATTATTTAAAGTCTACTTCAACTTTTAACTCAGTTTCACAATAAAATTTTTAATATAAAGACTTTAAACTCGCGAATAATATGTTAAAACATTCGAAACACAAATATCTTAACCAATGAAAGGCTTTACAGGATTTCTTATTCTGGGAATTCTATTCTAATGGTTATGCAAACACTTAAGATCGGCTCTTAATAAAATAAATAATACTATAAATACTAATTAAAATAATACCTAAGAACATATATTATCAGAAAACGATCACCAACCTTTGTGTGTTAGATTTATTATTATAAATGCTACATGATAATCATCCTTTATACACAAAACCCAATCAGTCTAACAAAAGCATCACCACAGTAAACCGAATCACCCTATTATCATTTACATACATGTCATGATATCTATGGAATACAGCACACTCACTCTGGTTATCCGTCACGAGTTCTGTTTGTATTTGTTTGCGTGGTTCGAAATGTTCGAATGGTGGGTGATTGTTTTATCTTTCAGGCAGTATGTCACCGGCCGGGTAATTAGGGGGGCATCGGACCATTCATCATATTCACTCGCACCTCGCGTCTTTGATTTGTCAGCTGCAAGACGAATGGGACCGGCACTCTCGATGATATTAATTAAGATCATTAAGGCCGCCGCACCATCGCATCGCCCCGCTTGGAAATGTTGATGAGGGGACGCAGCCGCGGGCACGACAGCATGTAGTTGTACCACGATGTCGATTAATAGCCCATTAATTAATCAATTTGAGAATTTTTGGATGTGGACTTGGACTTTATTTTTTAGATGAATTGGAATATTCCAGTTTACACGCAAATCAGAATATTAGAGACTGTTGAGAGAGTTTTTATTTTTGAGTCTGTGTTTTAAGACAAAATCCTCAATAGTGTAAAAGTATTTTGTTCTGAGATTCATTTCGTGACCTCTTTTGACAACCGAGACACAGCAGGTACACATGCGTTTTAATAAAATAATTAACTATTTTAAATAAACAAAAATAGATATTATCTGTTATTAAACAAATTTATGTGTTTCTTTCCTTTTTTTCAGAACGTAAATGTCATTCTAAGTAAAATGTCTACAATGTATATAAAAATATATATATACTTATTTAGTTGTACAATGCCTTAATAAATACAGCCGTTTGTAATATTAACAAAATAGTATTTTAAACGGATGTTCTTCTTAAGGGTACTACACACACGGCTAAGTCACCAGTCAAGTATCAAGTACCAACTTACTACTTAACTGTTAAATACCTACTAAATGTCCTAAAAAGTGACTAAATTGCAATGTCCACACACTACTTGACTTGCTACTTGAATTGCTGCTTAACCGTGTGTGTAGGACCCTTTAAGGAAGCAAAAACCAGTAAGTACATATAAAACATTTTACTCAGAACGAACGTTTCTTAATTTTTTATTCATTTTATTTTTATTATTGTACAAAGAATATTCAAATAAAAGTTGTACTTTTACCATACACAATAAATTAAATTATTAAATAATTTATTAAAATTTTATTATGGTGAATTGTAAAAGTAAAGGTTTTGAATTTTCTTTGTACTTCCGTTTGTTAACATTAGCCGACTGTAACTTTTAAAGTAGGACTGCAGGACTGCTTGAATTTTTTGAAAAACACATGAGCAAGTTTATACACAGAGAAAAATGTCTGTAAAGATACAAAAACTGAATGTAATAAATGTTTGATTCTGAAAAATAAGTAAAATGTAGAGTTTGCTTCGCAGATAGATACGTTATAGTATGTTTTTCTTTGACATGTTTGTATTTTATCTTTAATAGATCAACAACAAATCATTCCATCTCATGATCGAAAAAAGTAAACATGTTATCTATGTTGGCTTAGCACGGCAAAATAATGCAGTGAAAATAACGGTATTACCTTAAAATTAAAGTAAATTATATTACAGCAAATATTTTGCGAAAGAAAAATTTGATTATTGTTAACAGCTATAATTTCTATTTTTTACAATACGTCCATGTGATATATTGAAATATTTCTGTGAAATTACAGTAATACCACATTAATTTAAGAGGACATATTTGCAATTTCACACAGAAAGTACGCTAATTTCACGGTAGAAGTATTTTTCACAATTAAACTTTGTTTCTTTACAGACATGTATGTGATAGTGACCTACTTAATATGGCAAAACATTTGCACATTTGCATAATTGCATCGTAAAGAAACAAAAATGCATATTTAATTATAATTGAATAATCTAAACTCTATTATTGGTAAAAACAATACGACTGTGGATTTTGCTGTTAAATAATTAACCATATTCTTTGAAGCAATATTCTTTGAACAGTTGAAAACAAAATGAAAGAAAAGAAAAGATTTTGCAGTGTAAGGATTTTATTAATTTTGCGTATCATTAGTATTTGAGAAATTTGAGAATCATAGTTTGACTCAAATGATCTCATACCTATTTTAAAATAGTTTTTCCCTCTTGGTTTGATACATTGAAAATCAATAAGGCATAAATTTTGTCTGTTAAATGTGTCATTTATTGAAAATAATTATTTGTAATAATAAATAGACTCCCGAAATAAATGGAATTCTGATTTTAGACTCAAAATAGTATATTATAATACAAGTTTTATAAGACGAAAATTGGTGTACGAGTTGTTTACGAGTGTTATATACTATTTATGCTACTTTGCGACATTAATTTTAAATAAATTTAGAAAATTACGGTTGTCATCTTACAGTCTAGAGTAGTTTTAACGGCAACAGTTGGTAGTTGTGGTAAAACTGTCAAATACGATTGAGCTATTTCTCTAGTGCTTTCATAACGACACCGAAAGCGGTTTCGTTATGAGTTTATAACGAACGCACAGTAGAAAAAAAAATAATTTAGTTACCTACATTTTATTCAAAATGGGTAGATAAATTTTATTATATAAAATCTAAGATAAAATCTCGTATTTTGGACTAGTTCGGTACTCAACGACTTCTATGATTTTATTTTGGTTTCTCCACTCAAACATTTTTTCTAAAGACTTTCTTAATACAGAACTAACATTAAACATCCAAGAAAAACTTTCATGAATGATGATAGATAAATACTTAGAATATAACAATGGTTAATCAACTCATACAAAATATCGAACGAGTAACTCCGTCACTTCAAAGTATAGGTAATATGTATACATCGAAATCGTTTTCCCATACAATCCACTTAACTCGTCGACATAATTTCCAGTGATGGTGGCAAGAACGCCAACATTCAAGCCTAAACTGCGTAATCGGAGCCATTTTAAATCAGTCCGAGCGCAAGAAGTGCTCTCATTACACTTAATACATAGATTAGCCCATTCTGCAGATCCACCGACTCACTTATTGGATGGATTTCATGGAACTAATTCGCCCTGCTCATCGATACGCATCGAGGATTCACTCGATGGCTAATCGAACTCGAGTTAATAGGCGGCGTTGGAATATTATACCAGCCACCTGTGCAACCCTAAGTGAGCATAAGTATAGCAATCAGAAGGCTAACTTTAAATTAACTACATGTTCGATACCTAAGGGGCAAATTACGAAACAGAAATAATTTGCACGATGAAGCGATCAAGGAGGTTCAAAAACTGTGAATCTGTGCACCCACGTCTACAGTCTGCACACAACGAAACGTCACAATTCAAAGCAACCTATGTTAATCTAATGCAACGGTTGTTTTATACAGTGAGCGCGCAAAGTATGGAAACATGAAAAAATAACATTACAACAAATAAAATACACATTTCTGTGAAAAGTTCATATACATAATAAGACCATAATATGTTACTGAGTTATGACGTCAGCGACACTTTTTTTTATATAGCAACTCAATAATTTTCGTTGTGAGTTTGGTAGGTCATTTAATTGTCTAGATGGCATCGGAAATGTTTTATCCCTTACATCAGAAAATTTTCGTAAAAGCACAATTGAAAATTGTTAAATATTGATAATTGTAGGGAAAATAGCTTTTGTGAATTAAATGTGAAATTGCGTTTTGGGTAGAATTAATGGCTCTGAAAACAAACTGAGTTTGGTAGGTCATTTAATTGTCTAAATGGCATCGGAAATGTTTTATCCCTTACATCAGAAAATTTTCGCAAAAGCATAATTGAAAATTGTTAAATATTGATAATTGTAGGGAAAATAGCTTTTGTGAATTAAATGTGAAATTGCGTTTTGGGTAGAATTAATGGCTCTAAAAACGAATATGGGCTCCAAAATTTCTTATCTCACAATGTTTTCGAAAAAAGTGTACTGTAATTGTCAAAAAACACTACTTTGGTAATTTTTATAAGTTTATTCCAGCTGAACCCATTGTCCTAGAAACCTCAGAAAGGTCTCATAGTAAACCTTAATCGTTGCACTTTTACCTGAAATTCCAGAAGTTTGTTCCCACATGTTTTTGACGCATTTACAGCTATTCTTTAGGTGGGGTGCAGACGGCTCCATGAAGGAAACATAGAAAAATGTGATGTGGCTAGGCACATGTCTTTATCATACTATACAGGAGTGTCAAGCGCTGATGATCTGACAATACGGTCAATAGAATCAAAAAATCTGTCAAATTTTGCCAAAGTAATTGTAATGCAGAAACAAGCGATCTCGTTCAAATAGAATGTGTGTAGTCTTGATGTGTGTAGTCGTGTTAGCGCTGGTTCGAATAATGCACACAATATCTGCTAACGCTTCACTAAACTACTTATTGTACATACATAATGCACAGAGCGCGACCAACAACATCAACTGCTATGCATAACTTTCAAAGTTAAAGTTTGCGCATGCAGCTAAACTATTAATTTTACCAAAAAATGTCATATACATAAATTATAAAAAGTTTCATCTACTTTAATTTATTATTTAGGTATTTTGACGAAATTATAGACATGGCGGCTCATTTGCAAACTCGTTGAAAAATGTAAAGAGTAAACCTCCAGTAGTTTTGGGCCTTTTTGAACAAAATTTTTTTCAGCTCTAACTTTAGTCATGACTCATGACACTTCTAAATATGAAGTTTCGTCCCGATAATGCCAAGTGATATGCAACTTTTGAGCTCAGATTCGCATTCAGTGTAAATAAATCAATCGAAAACGCTTATTCCCTTTCCATAAACAAACAAATGTTATCAATATTCGCTAATTTTCAAACGCCTTATTCTCGAAAATTTTGTTATGTAAGGCGATAAACTTGGGAATTACATTTAAGACAATAGATCTATCAACATCAGTACAAAATATATTTGGATGCCATTTAAACAATGTGTCGATGACGTCATAAGTCGAAATCAACTGAATAGGAAATTAAATTTGATGGAAATATGTATATTTTGATAATTAAATTTTACGTTTGCGAGGACTTTCAAATAACAAACTGTTTTAGAAATTTTGTCATGTCATTGTCACGCTATACCGAAAAAGACTTGTCTTTAGTTTAGGCAATTAAAATGCAACAAAGAAAAAAAATTGTACCTAACCCCCAGCTAGCGCATTACACTTGAAATTTTGAAATTTCACGAAAATCACAAGATTTTATAATTCTTAGAACCTAAACAGCTGCATATTGGGCTGCTACAGTGAAAATCCTTTATAGTAGAGTTATAAAAACACAATAAATTTTGAAAAGGTAGTATTTTTTACATCTGAGGTAGCGCAAAGCGCTTCAATATCGTTAATTTATCACTTTTTGGGTGCCCGCCGGCTGTGGCTCGGCGCAGCATGTAGCTTGTTTAAGCCCCACGACTCTTGTGTTTTTAGCTTTATAATGTTGATACAACAAATACCTAAAGGAATAATATAAATAAATAGATAATATTTTATAAATTTATCCATAAGAGTTTATTAATTACAAAATTCATTGTGAAATACAAATTTCCAATTCTCACACTTCAACATTATTTTTGTAAGCTTCTTAAATCATAGTCCTTTACATAGTTGGAACATTGAAATTACGTTTGCTTGAAAAACATGGCATTGAAACTTTTGATGGCAGCGTTGTGCGGATGAAATCATCTCTGTTCTCACCGCCGACGAGTTTTGAGGAGGCTTCAGTTACCAATTTCACACAGCGCTCCACCGCTTGCATGTGACACGGGAATTTGTGGAAGTTCCATTTTGGCTGTTTTTTTGCAACAAAGGTGGTGGAGAAAGAGCTGTAGTAGTCCAATCAGTAATTTCGTAATATTCGTTTGCTTGGAAGTTGATTTTTGGCGGTTTGAAACTTCGGATTAGCTTTTTTTTTTGAAGCTATGGCCCTTGCTTTTATAATTCTTCTATACCCCAACTCTCTGAAATGGGTTCTTTCATCGACTATCATGCTAGCTCAAACAAGCTACATACCGCACCGAGCCACAGCCGGCGGGCACTCAAAAAGTGAGAAACTAACGATATTGTAGCGCTCTGCGCTACCTATGTAAAAAATACTACCTTTTGAATAATTTAGTGTGTTTTTATAACTCTGCTATAAAGGATTTTCTCTATAGCAGCCAAATTTTCAGCTGTTTAGGTACTTCCAAAAAATTATAAAATCTTGTGATTTTCGTGAAATTTCAAACTTCAAGTGTAATGCGCTAGCTGGGGTTAGGTACATTTTTTTCTTTGTTGCATTTTAATTGCCTAACTAGAGACAAGTTTTTTTCGGTATAGCGTAAAGAAAAAAAAATTTTTTTCACCGTAAATTGTATGCGGTTATATACTGTCTAGGACAGCGTTTCCCAACCTTCTTCCGCTGTCCATCTCCCGCTCACGTCAGCCGCATGGGGTCGCTCTGCTCGTAGGGCTCCGCGGAGCACCAGGTGGGAAACGCTGCTCTAGGAGATCCCTCTTACGACTAGACTACTAAAGCACCATCTATCGGCATCCTTAACATTATTTACATAACAACGACTTTCTGAAATCCAAACAAGCGTTTTATTAAAGCATAAATTTAGGTTGTTTCATATTAAAGAAATATTCTTATTACAAGTATGTGTATGTGTTGACTTAAAACAAACAATTTATCTTAGGAATGTCTTTTCTTAACATTAGAAAACCATTTCTCTCTATGCACGGACGGGCTTCCAGCTATTCAGCCCTTGGGTGGGATCGATGATTTCGGGTCACTCTGTAGATAGAGATGGGTGGTAAAGGGGCGACCGCAGCTTCCGCCGATCTGGCCTGTAATCAGCGCAAATCGAACGCTTATTGGCAATCAATGGCCGGACCGTAAATGCACCCTAGCCGCCCTGTATTGAGCCAATACTGTTAAGTGTTTGCCATTTGCCATCGAAGCCGAATTTCAATAATGCACCCGCCACTTTGCGGTAACTTCGTATCGGGTAGTCACGAGTTTAGATTTTAGCGAATTGATGGTGTTTTTTGGTTTTCTGCTAAGCTCAGTTCATGAAATCGTGAGTAGTGGATACATCTTGCACAATAATGGTATATAAGTTTCGTAACTTCTATAAAATATTAAAATGCGCATCAAAATTGTTGGTTATATGTTTTATGATAGTTTATATCATAACTTTTCAAACTGTAGTACTTGATTGTAATTTTTTTTATAATAAAGTAAAAATTTGTTCATTTTGATGGTCATTAATAGTCAACTAATTGTGTTGCCAGTTTAAAGAAAATCAGGTGCGTTTTAGGGTATATCTACTCACAACACGTTGAGTAATATTGCCTTGGCGTGGTTCTGAATATGTTTCATAAACTGATCACTTACCCTTTATTGTTGATGTACGAAAGATTTAAGAAAAGTGGTCATGAGTATTATCCACTTTTTACAATACAAATTCTCTTATTATGTATTTAAAATAAGGTAATATAAGTTAGGCCTTGATTAAATTGATTCTACGTCATAAACGCATAGGAAAAGCAAGGACCTAGGAAAAACTGCGGAAACCCTTGGCAGCGTTACAAAAACAACAAAACGGCCGGTTGAAATAAACAAAAATGACGCTCTTCCTTGTTTTGTTCTTGATGTACCAAATTCGTTATATCAATTATTATTAGCGAATAACATTGGTTTTGTTTTGTTGTGTCACCACCATCTTAGTCAACCTGACTAACAACCTTGTCCGAATTGAGTTTTCCATATTTTTTTTTTTATTATTCTTTTTCTGCTTGTTTCAGGACCAGTTCACGGTACGTACTACTGAGTGATAGCATCGGTCATCGATCATCCGCTTTAGGATAAACAGTTCCCCCGTCGACCCACGGCAGGCAATAGCCACAGCCGAGCTCAGGACTTTACTTCAGTCAACCCAATTGACTCATTGTTCACTTTAACACGTTACTAATTCATGCTTTCGCCCAGATTGAAAAATGATAACCCGATTTCCACCGCCGAAGTAATTAAAAGTCAGTTAGAATGGAAACACAGTAATTCGATGCTTGAATGCCTTGTGTATATCCATCTCGGAAATTGTGCGTGTTTTGTTGTGCAGCAGTTTTTGGTATCCCATAATATATCGAAACACTGGATGTCGTTTGTTTGCTGACATTGAAATATTGGTACCATTTTGAATTTAACTTGATCCACTGAGATGTTATCAGTTGGCTGATGTGGCCTTATAAGAGAAGATATGGGTAATTAATTCGGAATATTATTTTATCAGTATATAGTCCAACAAATTAGGTCTAAAAATGGCTAACCCCTAAAAAATAGCTAAAATCTAGATTTTCTGTATGGCATTAAAAGGGAGGAAACGAAATTTTTTTCAGGAAAGATGGTCGTTATCAAATTTATAGTTCCTAAAATTTGCCATACATAACGATTTTGTACGTTTTGCTTTTTTTAAAGGCACAGCCATCTATTGGTTTCTTTTTGAAGTGCGTGTAATTGCTAAACAGCACTTCAAAAAGTCAAAAAAGCTAAATTCTATGGAGAACAGAAATATAAACTGATACTGTGTAAGTACTTAACATTTACCATAACCAAAGTAGGTTATGTCGAAAATTGGTTTATATAAGATAAATTTTTCTACACAACTTCATTTTCACTATATTTTAATGATATTTCAAAAGTCCCAATCAAAATTCAGTGTGATTATCTCTGAAAATGTCGGCTAAACACCTAAATATTTCTCCAACCGTACAAAATTTCAAATAAAATTTCAATAGTGTTTTATCTTTAAACAGTCTACCGTTTAAATATATTTTTAATATGTATCTAGTTATTCTTTTTTTAACAGAACAGCCTGTATATTTTAAATTTATCTAAAATACCTACTAAGATAAATTCTAAGAATTTTATGTAGGAATATTTTCTTTTATAAAATGTATTATTGTTTAGTTATTAGCAATTAATCAAAACTCAGAAACTTTTACTTTGACCAAACGGATAAAAAACAAAAATCTAAGAGAAAATAACAAAAAAAATATACGAGCTGTTCTATTAGAAAATGGAAAGAAAGGTTTGCAAAATTCCATAATAAAAAGAACACATTGTATATTAAAGCTATATTTAAACGAGAACTTGTTTAAACCCAAACCTCTTTTTTTAAGTATTTCTTAATTTTTTTGTCGATGGAGAGTGGATAGGTGTTTTGATAATTTTGCCTAATTTCGACTAATAGCTTATAACCGAAAAATGACGCATTTTATAAAAAAAATTATTCCTATAAAAAATTCTTGCAATAATTAATCTTAGAATTAAAAAATGTAAAAATATACGGGGTGTTCTATTTGAAAAAAAAAGGAAAGATTACGTACTAAATATCCATAATAAAATTAATATTAAAAATATATTTTTCCGTCGATCGTTTATTTATGAGTCAGTTTAGTGAATAGGAAATTGTTTATTAAACAACTCTATTAATGCACGATTTCGATTAATGCATGATTTGTTATAGCCAATCACACGACGTAATGACGATGTTGATTGGCCAATCGAACATATGTGAAATGAAACCTTCCAATCAAAACATACCGCCCTCTAGAACTGTCAGTGTCAAATTACATAAATTGTCATATAACACGTCATATAACCTTAAGTCATCGGCGAAGAAAAATCTATGTGGACGACGCTAGAAGAATACAATCGACGAAAAAATTTTATAACCAACTGGAATATTAAACGGCGATTAATGATCTCGACAATTAACCCGCTCGCTAATCGCTCGCGCGTTAAACAGTCTCGATTATTAATCGCTCTTTTTAATATACTTGTTCGTTAAATAACTATAAACAGTTGCATGTTTAAAGGAAAATAACTTTAGTTTGAAACATTTTTTACGGTTGGAGAATTATTTAGGTGTTCCGTTGATTTTGCCTAACCCTGTATGGGAGTCCGAAATGCAATTATAAAAGCCCTTCCTATAGCAAGTTTGGCAAACTATAATTTTGGTAACGCTAATTTTTCTGAAAAAAATATAGTTTCCCAGATAATTGAACACAAACTCAATTTTTCCCTAAATAGGAAAGTCTACCTTGTTACTAATGGAGTAACGTCAAAAACAAACTTGACGTATAGTATGTATAGTAGAAGTATAGTACCAATACATGCAATTAGACGTCTAAATCTTTGAAAGTATTCGTTGTACAATAAATACATGATCCCTTTTCGACAACAACCTGTATAGTAGATAACATTTAAAGATAATATTTAAAACAAAGTTTGTTTAAAACATTCTTTATGTATGCATAACTAATTTTACTGTAATTTTGCGAATCGTCAAGAAACACTTAATGTTAACGAAAACCACCAACTTTTAACTATTTTTTCTTGTAGATTGTTGGCTTTATATCAATTTGAAAATCAATTTCATCCATAACAAAATTATGTCACATTAAACCAGCCATACACAAACAGATCTTCCATCGGATCTATTCCTTAGGTACTCATTCGATAAGGAACAACGGATTGTATCCGCTGGAAAATTCATCCCTATGTGGCTTTCTAATACAATCATTTTCAAAATTACCAATGCCACATCTCTAGCTGGCATTTATAGACAAACATGCCTACCTATCCCGACAACGTATTACGTAGGACACGAATTGCGTCCGCGACTTTTCAAAGAGCACTTAAGCATTTCGTAAATGCCCGGCCATAAATCACGCTAATCGTTACGACCGACGTAATAAATAAACGATTCCCGCGACTTATCTGCCCCGAAAATCTTAATGGACCCGTGGTCAAACCGCGATTTGGCCCCGTTATACATTCGAATCGGACTCGTAGCTATCCGTAGTCCGTAGTACTCGCGGTGTGTGGGATTTTTTGCAACGCGCGCACTCGTTGGGGCAGATCTCGAGAACGTAGGAAGAAAGGAGGACGAAGACGACGGACAGGACGGCATCAGGTGGTAATTAGCGCCATTTTATAACAATGCGGACGCGTCTATGCGTGAAGAAACACCGGCGCGATTAGCAAATCGCGGACGACTTCAATTAAAGCCATTAGGCCGGTCGGTGGCGATGATGGTTTCCTGTGTTTCGAAATGCGGATTCCATACGAAATGAATTCCGAGTGACGCATCTGGGAAAATTTACAAGTTTGTCTGTTGGGTGTAGGGTTGTATTTTGAATGTTTTAAGATATTTTTGTTGTATTTTAATATTTATATTCTCGAATATAGTTTTGTTCTCCGAGTACATCACACTTGATTGGATTTTGATGTTACAAATCACATTTGAAGCAAAATAGCTGCAATTTGTTTGAAACTGCTTGATGATCTGATCTCGGCTGTTAAGTGTTTCACGTAAAACTAGCATTTACAAATTGAAAATGTCAGGACAAACAAAGCATTGTACAGCAAATTTTTCAAAAGGTGCGATTATCTGAAAACGATTAAGTAAGTACTGTATTGTTTTTCATTATTTTAGTCAGATGTCAAACTTATTTAAACTAAAACTAATTGAATTTATATTGAACAAAATAATTGTTGTTTGTTTATTCATTTTAGTGAATTAGTAAGCCACCATTCTATGAAATTTTTATTATTAATTAAATTTTGCGGGCAGGTGTAAAAATCTTAGAATAGTAACTGAAGTATCTGAATCCGAAGGTAGTAACTGTAAAATTGTCTCTAGTTTTTGAAAAGCTTATTGCCAAAAATGTACAGAACGCATTTTGTTATTTGTTTTCTTGAAAAACTGGAGTCAATTGATAATTTCAGTCTACTGATTCAGATACAGGAAAACGCATATACAGGGTTAGCCAAAATTACCGGAACACCCAAATAATTCTCCAATTGTACAAAAATTCAAAAAAATGTTCACACAAAAGATTTTTGGCTTTAAACAAGCTATCGTTTAAATATCTTTTCAATAAAGAAGGTGCTCATTTTATTATAGTAATTTGGTAAACTTTCCATTTTTTAAATAGAACACCCTGTATACTTTTACATTTTTAAATTCTAAGAATTTTGTATAGGAATCATTTCTGTATAAAATGCATTGATTTTTAATTATAAGCTATTAACCAAAAATAGTCAATATTACCGGAACACCTAATTAATTCTCCAATTAAAAAACAAAAAAATTTTCAAATAAAAGTTTTTTGGGTTTAAACAACCTCTCGTTTAAATATAGTTTTAATATACAGTGAGTTCATTTTATTATGGAAATTTAAAAACCTTTCCATTTTCTAAAAGAACAGCCTGAATAGTTTTATTTTTTTTTAATTCTAAGATTATTCTAAAACTTTTTCTAAAAATAAGTTTTTTTTAAATGCATTATTTCTGAGTTATAAGCAATTAATCAAAACTCCTGATCTTCAAATTAAGAATATTTTCCCACATACATACATATTTATTTTAATATGGCAGTTTAAACATTTAATTTAATTCTTTTTAATTGTGTTGCTATTTTCTCTTGGTTATTTTATTTTTTACCAGTTTGATTAAAGTAAAAGCTCATGAGTTTTAATTAATTGCTTGTAACATAAAAATAATTCATTTTATTACAAAAATAATTCCTACATAAAATAGTTAAACATATATATGAACGAGAGGTTGTTTAAACCCAAAAAACCTTTAATATGAAAAATTTTTGGATTTTTTAGCTTATAATTAAAAAATAATGCATTTTATAAAAAAAATGATTCCTATAAAAAATTCTTAGACTTAATCTTAGAATTAAAAAATGTAATAATATATAGGGTGTTATATTTAAAAAAAGGAAAGTTGGTAACCTTTCCTTTTTCTATAATAAAATGAGCACCGTATATTAAAAATATATTTAAACGATGGCTTGTTTAAAGAGAAAAAGCTTTTGCTTGAACAATTTTTTGAAATTTCTTATCGAGTTCCAACAATCATCCAAGCCAATCATATAAAAAAATAATAAAATCAAAAACGCGTTAGAAGTACCTACAGCCCAACATCGAGACAACACCAGTTGACAATGATAGGTTTTCAGATCTTTAAGGTACTTTATTAGATTTCTCCTCTCTCTCCTCAAGAAAGTAATTACAATAGCATTTCAGCCTAGCTGGTACTACGGGCTTTGAGTAAAAATAAATAAATAAAATAAATAACAATACAACAACGCCAGTTTCTTGTTAATAGGATCAAATTTCATTTAGTAATTTCAATTTCTGTTAAATTTCATTGTTCAGCGCTTATACGGAAAAGTTATTTCAAGCAAACGGTTATAAAATTTTGTAAGATAGTTCTGGAGGACAATTCTTTGGAATCGAGGAGGATAGAAAAGCGATCACCAAGAACAGGTATGAGTTTTTTTTTATCAAACTTGGTGAAAATATATTTTCCCAATAAGTAATAAAATTTATTTCATGCACGGGTTAATTGAAAACGGAGAAGTACCTCAAAAAAGTAGATTAATTCTTGGTTTATCCCGTTGCAAGTTTTGAAAGTTTTTGATTCGCTTAAGCAACTTTTTTTTTGTTTTCCAAAAGAGGCTATTTTGGTTTATTTATTTATATGTTTACAATGACATACTTATTACAAAGGAAAGATGGAAAGAGACCGAGAAGAGGTTTAGACATCGTACATAAATGAAATCCGCACGTCACCGTATTATTTACTGGCCGTCATCGGACGTCGACGTTTCTGCATTATGTAATAAGTTGGGCCCTTCGGTCGTTGCACGTTTTAATATTTATACGCGCGTCCCGTATGAAGGATCGCCGTACGCGGGATCCCCCGCCGTCAGAATTACCGACCGCGCAGCGGTCTACCCATGTGACAAAACATCCGAGCGCCGATGTACCGTTGCACTTGCAACGCGTTGCAGCGTACTGCTTACTAGTGATGGGCATAATCGGTGTTATTTTAATAATATAATCGATTATTATTAATCGACATATTTTCATAACGCTGGCAAACAAATTTGAATTTGCTGTCGGCATGGAGGAAGATGGAGACGCTATACGTATATATTTTGCAGCGAGTAATAGAACCCGTGGGGCGGGGCTAACATGATACTAAACAACGCAGACAGGTCTCTTATCTTAATTGCCTACATTTTGAGATATGATAGAAATTTATGCAAACATTTTTGCAGAAATTATAAACATTTTTCTGTGGAGACTCATTGAAATACGTTAGCTATAGGAACAAACATTATCGCGATTTAGATGGGGCAAAACTCTGAATGTCATAGGGATATTAGGTCTCTTAATTGCCTACAATTTGAGATATGACAAAAATTTATGCAAACATTTTTGTAGAAGTTATAAACATTTTTCTGTGGAAACTGATTGAAATACGTTAGCTATACGAACGAATATTATCGCGATTTAGAGAGCAAAACTGGTCGTCATAGGGATATTAGGTCTCGTAATTACCTACAATTTGAGGTATGATAGAAATTTATGCAAACATTTTTGCAGAAGTTATAAACATTTTTCTGTGGAAACTCATTGAAATACGTTAACTATAGGAACGAATATTATCTCGATTTATGAGGGGTAAAACTCTGAATGTCATAGGGATATTAGGTCTCTTAATTACCTACAATTTGAGGTATGATAGAAATTTATGCAAACATTTTTGCAGAAGTTATAAACATTTTCGGTGGAAACTGATTGAAATACGTTAGCTATACGAACGAATAATATCGCGATTTACGGGGTGCAAAACTCTGAACGTCATAGGGATATTAAGTCTCTTAATTACCTACAATTTGAGGTATGATAGAAATTTATGCAACCATTTTTGCAGAAGTTATAAACATTCTTCTGTGGAAACTGATTGAAATACGTTAGCTGTACGAACGAATATTATCGCGATTTAGGGGGGCAAAACTCTGATCGTCATAGGGATATTAGGTTTCTTAATTACCTACAATTTGAGGTATGATAGAAGTTTATGCAAATATTTTTGCAGAAGTTATAAACATTTTTCTGTGGAAACTGATTGAAATACGTTAGCTATACGAACGAATATTATCGCGATTTACGGGGGGCAAAACTCTGAATGTCATAGGGATATTAGGTCTCTTAATTACCTACAATTTAAGGTAAGATAGAAATTTATGCAAACATTTCTGCAGAAGTTATAAACATTTTTCTGTGGAAACTGAATGAAATACGTTAGCTATACGAAGGAATAATATCGCGATTTACGGGGGGCAAAACTCTGAACGTCATAGGGATATTAAGTCTCTTAATTACCTACAATTTGAGGTATGATAGAAATTTATGCAACCATTTTTGCAGAAGTTATAAACATTCTTCTGTGGAAACTGATTGAAATACGTTAGCTATACAAACGAATATTATCGCGATTTAGGGGGGGGGGGGGCAAAACTCTGATCGTCATATGGATATTAGGTCTCTTATTTACCTACAATTTGAGGTATGATAGAAATTTATGCAACCATTTTTGCAGAAGTTATAAACATTCTTCTGTGGAAACTGATTGAAATACGTTAGCTGTACGAACGAATATTATCGCGATTTAGGGGGGGCAAAACTCTGATCGTCATAGGGATATTAGGTCTCTTAATTACCTACAATTTGAGGTATGATAGAAATTTATGCAAACATTCTTGCAGAAGTTATAAACATTTTTCTGTGGAAACTGATTGAAATACGTTAGCTATACGAACGAATATTATCGCGATTTTGGGGGGGCAAAACTGAACGCCATAGGGATATTAGGTCTCGTAATTACCTACAATTTGAGGTATGATAGAAATTTATGCAACCATTTTTGCAGAAGTTATAAACATTTTTCTGTGGAAACTCATTGAAATACGTTAACTATAGGAACGAATATTATCTCGATTTATGAGGGGTAAAACTCTGAATGTCATAGGGATATTAGGTCTCTTAATTACCTACAATTTGAGGTATGATAGAAATTTATGCAACCATTTTTGCAGAAGTTATAAACATTCTTCTGTGGAAACTGATTGAAATACGTTAGCTGTACGAACGAATATTATCACGATTTAGGGGGGCAAAACTCTGATCGTCATAGGGATATTAGGTTTCTTAATTACCTACAATTTGAGGTATGATAGAAGTTTATGCAAATATTTTTGCAGAAGTTATAAACATTTTTCTGTGGAAACTGATTGAAATACGTTAGCTATACGAACGAATATTATCGCGATTTACGGGGGGCAAAACTCTGAATGTCATAGGGATATTAGGTCTCTTAATTACCTACAATTTAAGGTAAGATAGAAATTTATGCAACCATTTTTGCTGAAGTTATAAACATTTTTCTGTGGAAACTGATTGAAAAACGTTAGCTATACGAACGAATATTATCGCGATTTAGTGGGGGCAAAACTCTGGACGTCACAGGGATATTAGGTCTCTCAATTACCTACAATTTGAGGTATGATAGAAATTTATTCAAACATTTTTGCAGAAGTTATAAACATTTTTCTGTGGAAAGTCATTGAAATACGTTAGCTATAGGAACGAACATTACCGCGATTTAGGAGGGGCAAAACTCTGAATATCATAGGGATATTAGGTCTCTTAATTGCCTACAATTTGTGATATGATAGAAATTTATGGAAACATTTCTGCAGAAGTTATACACATTTTTCTGTGGAAACTGACTGAAATACGTTAGCTATACGAACGAATATTATCGTGACTTATGGGGGCAAAACTCTGAATGTCATAGGGATATTAGGTCTCTTAATTACCTACAATTTGAGGTAAGATAGAAATTTATGCAAACATTTTTGCAGAAGCTATAAACATTTTTCCGTGGAAACTGATAGAAATACGTTAGCTATACTAAACTAATTTAAAGGAACACCTGTGAAGGAAGCGACTAATTCGTTTATTGTATCTTGATTATTCCCATCACTACTGCTGACTGTTGCTTTGGTGCTGCCATCTCTACGGGACCGGGCCTAATTGACGATGCACCCGACCGCCAATTAAAAACACATTTCTTAATAAGTTATAAAGATTATGACCACCGTCCGCACAACATCAATCCGTGTGTTCGTCGCGAGTTTATGCTTTTTATCGCTTCTTCTCGCGTTGTGCCCGAGAGAGCTCGGTCGATTTAAATTAAGATTAATTCTCACGCAGCGGATGCGTATTTTTATTTTTACGACTTGGAATCGATTGCGCTTACACTGTAGTTATCGCTTTTAACGGTTAAGAACAGCCATTGGGATGGCATTAATTTTGGTAGTTGTTTGATGACCAGAATTAAAGTAAACTCGATGCAATAGAAACTCTCGGAAGTGTTATTGAGCGGTAAAGGAATAAAAAATACGATTGGTGTCTAATGAGGAGTTCTTATAGATTTTTAGTTTATTGTTACTAGAGTATATTTAAAAACCATAAAGATTGAATCCAGAAGCCAGGTTAACCCTAGCAAAAAATCATCTACAATGTCACCAGATATTTTAGCGATCTTATGGTTAAAATTATAGCGATTTTATCTCTTCTTAAGACTGTGAAGCCTTAAAATTATGTCCTTATATTAGCTAAAATTATGGCCAAATAAAAATACATACAGGGTTATTGGTAAATAACTATATTCCTTTTAACATGATAGTAGAGGTCATTTGCAATTTATTTCACCAGAAATGCATGATACAAATGACCAAGCTCTATGTGTCGTTAAACAGTACCTAATAGAAAATGCAACTATTAGCACGAATAAAGGAGCTTTACAGCTTGGTAATACGATGGTATTCTCTTTGAGCTTCAGCAGCAATTCCATCACAGTGCCTGTAAATAAATAGTATGCCAGCGTATTCAGCATTTGAATAAATTTTTTAAACATTTTAAAAGTTTTATGGTCGATTACATCGTGAAGATGTTGAAAACTTAACGCGGAAAGGGAAACAATTGGAAACAGTTGGAAGACATGGAACAACATCCTGTTTCGTGTGTCTTTCTATCAAGTCAATTGTAGGAGACAAATTTATTTCGGAAATTAGAAAGCGTTTTGTTGAGATTTATAGCTTGATGCTACTGAAACTGAAAAGTTTTTACGACTAAGGGTGGATCTATCAATGCAAGGTTAAATCTTATAGTTAACAAACTGGTAGTTTACGTTAACTCCTAGTTACCAAAATGTCGGGTCTTTCAATGTAGTCTAAACTTCTAGTTAGGCGACCACGGGTTAAGGAGAGGTTGGCAATGAAAAAGCAATGTCGCCAACCATATGTAAATAAGATCTTAGTAATTTTCTGGTGATATATAGCGCCTCGCTGTCAGCTGTGCATAGGTTACCGCATTTATTTGAATTTCAAACCTTCGACATTTTATTGTCGAATTATTTATTGTATTATATCTCATTTGATTAGTTATATATTTATAATTATATTTTGTTTGTTATAACAATATACCTGACCTTGTTTATTTTGATCTAACCTTACGTGGAAATCCGCAATAAGTCTTGATAAAAGATCTTCGAAGAATAAAATTTAACATAATCGATCATTTATGTTTTCACATAATTTGACTAGTTTACAGGTTAGTACGGATTATTAAGTCTTCTGTATTTGCAATTAATACTCACCGTTACTCATCATCGTTCAATACTGTTGGATATCAATTAAGTGGCAGAGCACATTGTGTACCAAATACTTACCGACGAAGGTTACGTTGCAAAAAATAAAACACCACCAGACTTATTTATAACATAAAATTTGTTTATTGTATAGTGTGAGAAAATATTTGGCCAATATCTGTGCCCTAGCATTACAATAATTATTTCGTATAGGTACTATGCCGGTCCACTCCGCTTCATATGGTATAACGGCAACACACAGATCTTGCGGAGAAACTTCTTCATTTTGTCGCAGGCAATGTTATGCCCAACCGATGTTGCAAGAGTTACTACCAAGTTTGTAGTATCAGGCGTAAGCTCAATGCAAAATAGGAATGTTGTGTTTTAAGACCCCGTAGGACAATACTACAACGCAAATTCATGTTTCGTAATCATTTTGTTTGGATTTAGGTTAGACGAAGGCACAGTCGGGACGTTTAGCGAGTTGAAGCTACCAAACTCTCAGCTTTGTCAGTTCCTATAATAAGTGTGATTTATTAAAACTAAAAATTATATACGTGTTTATATTGCATACCTGGAGATTGTGTACCTATGTTTGTACAGTCTATTGTCCCTATTACACGAGGAACTGCTACTTAAAACCCACTGTAGTGTAGACTCGGAGAGTTAGCAGAAGTTTGTAATAGGGGAAACAGCATGATATCTTAAAAAGAAACACAAGCCCGTAGTTAATGTTTTGACCTTGCATTGATTGATCCACCCTAAGTGTCAAATCTGTAATATTTATTTTATTTGCAATAATGGCATGAATCCGTAATTTTCATTTGAATTTCTGAAATAATTCTAAGCATTTAGCCCAGCATTCATTTGTAGATGTTTTTTTTTTAGGAAATTTTGACTTATTAACAAATATTACGCCTTACAGACACCATTGACACAGAAAAAAACGGCGAAAATATTAATTATTTTTGGTTTGTCTGGTTATGACTTCAAAGGTAGGGTTTTCTCCAAAAATCTTAAGAATGTTACTAAACATACATAGTTTTAAAAGATCTAGTCTATGATACCGCACAAGACCTACTTATGCTTCCAAAGTGTCCTCCTAGTGGGGGCGATTTTCAAAAAGAGCTTCCTAAAGCAGACGTTTTCAGAAATAATAAGATAATAAAATAAATAAATCTTATAGCTCTTTGCGTATAAATAAAGAGTCACATCCATTATCTTACTATTCAACATAACAATTCACTAGATATATTTCCCATAAGATCTTCATATTCGATTACGACATTGGAACGACGACAACTAACCATAATATGGCCGCAATCATGGAGCGTGAATTCGTTCGTCGTTTGTCACGCGATGTCAGGGCGCCACGATCCCTTCCTTAAGCGACATTTATAAACGCATTTTTTCAAAACCTACATAATAAAGCTATCTGGAGATCTCTGTCAAATTAGCGGACGAACCTCCCCGCTAATGCTGAATGTCGTTAGCGGCAAAGGACGATACGCGGTAAAACAACTGGTATACAGGTCGTTATCTTTACCTCGGTTCCGACATTTAATTCTAAAATAATTACCATCCTTGC
Organism: Aphodius sticticus; assembly: GCA_963966075.1. Lineage (NCBI taxonomy): Eukaryota > Metazoa > Arthropoda > Insecta > Coleoptera > Scarabaeidae > Aphodius > Aphodius sticticus. Next base: position 16,203,893 of record OZ014506.1, read on the forward strand.
CGTCGGTACAATTCTGTTTCCGATAGAAAAGTAAATAGAAAATGAACGGGTCTATGAGGTCTTTAATGGTCGCTATATGTTAATAAATAATAGGGTATTTGAGTGTATTAAAAATATGGCTTGTATTATAGTCATCCTAATAGATTACAGTTTAAGAAAACTATTTGTTATTACTTTTCAAAAAAAATATGCTTCATTTCTATTAAAAACCAAAATTAAAATTGAATTTTATTCACGTCTTATGACGTGATTGAAAATGCTCCGTAGTTGGCTCAGTCTCCAGCGACGTCATTCGTTAGTACGCTTAGAGCGCGTTCGGGTTGTCAGGGTAGGGCATGGGGAGAGCAATACTCAGATAACCTGGGTCGGCTGTCTCTCTCTTATATGCAAATAAGCGCCGTATGACGTTAGTCAGCCTATTATGCAGCGCGTCACTCTCACCGTACAATACCGGGTTATCCGAACGTGCTCTTATGCTTCTCCCGTTTGAATTTAATAGCACTAAAGTGCCATGTGAGCATAGGATAGCCGTAACCTTAAGCTGTCAGATCAGATGATACCTGGTTCGAAAATACTATAGATAACTTATTCTAGTCAGTTTTACTTATGTCGAAGTAATCTTCACAACAAAAAACACTTGTATTGGCCGCTATTTATTTCATTTGGATTTTTACGAGCCAACCACTTTCTTCGCAGTTTCAAATCTTGCGGAACAGCTACAAATAGTTTATCCGGAGTTTTTCTTGACGTATTTCTGCATTGTGGATTTATACACCATTTATAACCCATTTTTATGTGGAAATTGTGAAAACAACACATCATACAACACAATTACCAAACGGCGACGATGCCGATGCTGACAGATTATATGGGCCGATTTGACATCTACTATCGGGTGACGTCACACAACAGAAAGTAACGTTTTGGCGGGACTTTTTGTGATTCAATTTTTAACGCTGATTTTCATGAAATATTAAGGAAATAATTACGAAAAATAATGCATTTACAATGTAGAGTGAAGGAATAAACACACTAAGATGGTTTTCCAATAATAGTCAAATACCCTATTGTGTATGTGTCCACGTATCGATTAAATTTATATCGTTATCGATTAAAAGACTTACTTATGTGTTATCAATGCCGTATAAAATAATGTGCCTTTGTCAATTTTAATGTGCCGGGTGAGAGCATGAATTTTATAACGTGTTCGCATTACAAATGAATTATAAAACTGTCCACCGAATAAATATTCTGTTTAAATAATTTATAATTTACGCTTATTATCATGTATGGTAAAGATACACTAATTCGTTTATTTCCTATTTTTTTCATGGTCGGCGCTGCAATCCTGGTTTTAATTTATGAAGGGGGTAAGTGCATAATTTTAAGTAATTTAAGTCTGTTTGGTGTGTGTGTGTGTGTGTCTGTGTATTTGTGTTATTATTCTATAGTTGGATTTACTTTGATTTTTAGTTCTTACGGAAATTTCTGATTTTATTGATACGTGGAGAGAGTTCAGAAAAGATCAGATGGACGCTTTTGGAAGATGTTCTTCAACGAATGGATCTCATGGAAAAGATTGTTAATTTAATAACTGCTTGGAAAGTTGTGTGTCTGTATCTGTATCTTAATTTTTTTAGAACAAAATAAAACAACGTAAAATGTGCTGCTGTGCCGACAATTTTTGTGAATGGTGCGACCTAGTGGACACTGGTATTGTGTGCTGACTTGAAAGCTAGATGAGAACATTAATTGTTGTTAATACAACGTTGTGTCCACTACAACAATTTTTTCTAGTACCTAAATCGTTTTTGTCGGGTGGTTTTGCGTTAACAGTGACCGAAAATATTGAATAGTGCTGTAAAAACATAATCAAGAAGAAAACTAATTATTTCTGTGACCTTTTCAATTGTTGATTTTAAAACTGCATAAATAAAAGTGCTTTGGGGAATTCTGTTGTAACTTTCGGCATTTTTGTTTTGCATATAACGGTTTTCTTAGGTACTATAACAACCAGCGTTTGTTTTTTTCAATATAACGATGCTTAAATTTTATGACCGAAGTAAGAACATTTACAAATACAATTTAAAATCTCGGGGAATAAAGTTTTGTACATGAAGAGAAACTAGTCGTTTTCAATATTTTGGTCTGCGTTGAATACTTTGAGTCCTGATTCAATAGTTTCCTATCACGTAAGCTTTTCGAAACAGTTGATGTCAAAACGTGAATTTGGCAATTTATAGCCGTTGAACCAATCGCAAAAACCCTCACAGAAAACCCTCATAACAAACACGTAAACACAATGTGTTAAAACTGGAAAATGGTGAAACTTCAAAAGTGTCGGCAAGAACTCATTGAACGGAGAGTTTTGTACCCTACTGGAAAAGGACAATTGTTGTTTCAACTCATAGTGAAGCAGCACATGTGTGTTATATGTTCATTGCAATCGTTAAATTATCCACGCAAGATATTTAATAATATACATAATATTCCGAGACTTCTGAGTGTACTATACTACTCTACAAAACTGTTTTGTTTTTACATTTGAAACCCACTTTTCACATGTTCCAAAAAAGGCGTTTTTTTTATGACAAACCGTAGTATTCATTACAAGATATATTTTCACTTTCAATTCACAAAATCTTTTTTATCAATACCTATTTTACGATTTTCTATTGCACTTTCTCAAAAATTCCTTTTCAAAATTCAAAAAAAAGTTGGTTGCCATAACGAAATAACCGAGTAAGTTGTAAAAAAGTACCAAAACGTATAGCAGAATTAACCAAAGCACTTTTATTAAATTTAAACAATTGTTGATTGTTGTAAGACAACAATTGAAAATTATAGTTATTAATCGTTTCTTTCTAGGGACCTTGTAATATAACTGAAAACATACTGCGAAATAGCTAACCCTGAGTTTGGGCAAATTTGACAAATTGTTGCGATTTAAGATATCTGTCTACTTTATAAAAGAGTCTTTTTTGACAAGGTGAATACACACAGAATTTTAAGGTTTTGTTGTCACGTCTAATCCTGAGATGACTGATACAACAAATAACTACATACACTAAATCTATTAATACTACTAGTATAATAAACTAAAAGCTAATTATATCAGAATTTAAAGTAATCCACAGATTAAAATATAATTAATATTTTTTAGTTAGGTAGAATTTTTACTGTGAATTCTACAAAATTTCAGTTATTAGGGCGAATTAAAAAAAAAAACAAAATGATGAAGTTTTCCAAGCCAAGTTTCTTAATTTAGGCCAGGCAATAGAGATTTTTGCATGACAAAAGTACTAGCAGGAAGCCGACGGTAACAGGTCACGTGGAACAGTAGTGAGGGCAGGCGGCCGACGCGGGGAGGCTCACAGCGCGCTTGTATTACTATAGATACGCGCTTCCCCGCGTCGATCGCCTACCCCCACTACTCGACAGGTTTGGAGCGCGCGGCAGTTTTGTGTCATGTATGCAAGCATTTTTCACCTATCTTGCAACATTTTAACTCACGTTTTGTAGCACAATACTTCTACTTTCAAAATACGTAAAAAAATAAAATCGTACCACCTCCGACGCATCCAGGCTCGCCGAAACATATTGCATAAAAATATTCAAATCGCAATTGTGCAAAAACTAATCATCGGACAACTTCTGGGTTGTCCATACTCAAAGTACCCATCAATCGCTACTTTCACGCGAAAGCCTCCGCTACAGCTTTGAAAATGGCGGTTATGAATTTTTGAAAAAACGCAGGTTTTTCCGGGTTTTCCGAATTTCCTCCGTTAATATTCATTCAATCGAGTCCGTGGAGGGTTCATTTTTTTCGTCTTTTCATTCTCTTCAATTCGTTATAACTTCCTTATAACTAATTAAGAAATGATATTTGCGAGTAGGAAACACATCACAATATATCTACGGACTGTTCCACGTGACCTGGCACTGTCGGTTTCCTGCTAGTATTTTTGTCAAGAACTCAGTCATTTTCTGCTCTATTGCCTGGCCCAATTGGTGCGTATAGACCACAAGACACCGATTTCAATTTCTAAATTCTTGTTGAGTGATTTTAATTTAGTTATTTTACAGCTTCTCATACCATTCACAGAAATTGTATATGCTCTTGGCACCTCCGCCTAAACGAGTCTATCACCATTGTGGCTATTACTGTCAGAATAAAATTTTGTTATGAGTGTGTTGACATCATAATTCAATAGTTACATCAAAACTAATCGTCATATTTGAACCATATCCTCACATTTTCATTATATGACAAAGTTCCTTGTTGTAATCGTAACATAACAATAATATTCATTTCAACCTCGTCTTCTGGGAACCAACCTTAGCTCCATTAAGTCTCCACTTAAACGTTGACCATTTATATCCCTTTATGATCCTTGGCATTAACTTCTATAAACTGCCTAAATTCCTAGACACCATGGAGTGCCTTGCCTAGCCTCAAAAGTATGTACCACAGGTTGAGTTGTCGTCTCTTCCACGGCATTCATTAACAAAACCGTGGGACAATGCTATCGGGACGGACAGCTGGCGCGGTGCGCGCGCGCGCTCGCCGGTTCACATTGCTAGGCCACATGTAACATCGTCCGAATATTTCATTTTTGTACTTTATCGTCCGTACTTAACCGCGAGACGCTGTCACGAGACCGACGGCCGAGATACGGGACCCAGAGTTATGACGGCCCTCGGAGGAATTATTACAAAGGCGCCAAACACCGGACCCCGCATTAAACGTATCGAGCTTTTTTCAAGCATCTGATACACCCGTGCGGTACGTTCCAACTGCGCTGCGTGCAGAAGAAAAAAAGGTAACAAAGAATTGAGGATGGAAAACTGCATACGCGTTATTGAACTCTAAACTGATCTTATGTTACATTTTTTTAATAGTAGTCATGACCTAAAATCTTTTGAAGTAACGAATATTAAGTAGCCAATTGATACTATGTGTAGTGTGCACAGTTGTTAGTGTTAGTAGACCAACTTTTAATACGAAACTCACCTTTAGAAACAGCAAAGAGAAATTATGTCAAGATAACTCTTTTAAAACCAGACGAAAATTAGTTTTGCCTGAACTTTCGTGTTAAACCACTGAAACCACTGAAGAAAATTAAAGATTGGCTTAAATTTGTTAAACTAAATTGTACGAAATTGTTTCTAAAAGTTGTACTATCTTCAAATGTCTTCAACTTCCAAATGGTGTGTTTCAGGACGTGACGTTTCAATAGTTGGTCTACCCTGACCCTGTGTGCTCTTAAATTATTTTACTCAAATTTTTTTACACCCTGTAACCAAACTAATACATGAGTTTACTTATAGTTAGATAGATCTGTTCAAAAGCTATATACAATAAAACTTTGTCAATCATAAAACGTTTGACAAATGTCAAACATAATACTTTATGTGAAAAAGTGTCCGTTGTGCAAAGAAATAAATCAATTTTGAATTTAAATAAAAGCCTCCTTGATCCTCACAAATTTATTTAAATCAGCTGTATACATGTTTCGGTGGACACCACCATCATCAGTACGTACAGTCTGCAAAGGAAAAATAGCGAAATAACTAATGAAAATTATAATAAAAATCTCTTTAAAAATCTTTAAAAAACTGTCAAAAATTACCTAAACGGACCATGAAGAGATACTATCGGGAACAAACTAACTTGGACGAGCACAGGAAAACACAGTCACGTGGATTGAAATAAACTACATAATCACAATTAAAATACGGACACAGTTAAAATTAGTTTGAATACAGAACAAGTTTCAAGTACGTGTTTATCACATGGCAGCTCAAGGCAGAAGAAAATTGCGCGCGGAAACTTGCATACCGAACATAGATACAGTAAAAATCAACAAATTTTACCACAACTTAAAGCGGAGGACAACCAATTCAAAAAACAACAAAGGGGGGGGGGGGTGCAAGACAAAAATTATTAACTAAATTAAATTTATACCTCCGGCGGAATGAATTGGAGAAACTATAAGTATGAAAGTAAAGGTTTGTAAATAAAATTAGTTTGATCATGAAGAAGAGAAATATTAGAGATTTTTTGTGTTGGTCTATTTCAAATTGTTCAAGAAGGTCTATTTTGTAACGTTTATTACATTTGCGAAGTAATTTAACATCTCTGTAATTAATAAAGGTTATAAATGAGACCTTCTTGAACAATTTGAAATAGAACGACACAAAAGAATCCCTAATACTTTTGTTCTTAATAATCAATTTTATTTACAAACCTTTATTTTCATACTTTTTTCATACTAGTTTCTCCAATCCATTTCGCCGGAGGTATAATATTAATTTAGTTATTAATTTGTTTTACACCCCCCTTCTGTTGTTTTTTTAATTCGTTGTCCTCCGCTTTAAGTTGTGGTAAAATTTGTTGATTTTTACTGTATTTATGTTCGGTATGCACGTTTTCGCGCGCAATTTTCTTCTGCCTCGAGCTGCCATGTGATAAACACGTACCTGAAACATGTTCCGTATTCAAAATAATTTTAACTGTCTCCGTATTTTAATTGTGATTATGTATTTTATTTCAAACCTGTGACTGATACTGTGTTTTCCTGTTCTCGTCCAAGTTCAACATAATACTTTATGACAACGTAAAGGAAATAAAATTGACAAACAATGTCAGAACCCTTACAAGATTTCATCAACAGAAATACATTTTTACAAATAATACTTAACTTTTCAACGTCTGTTTTAAAATTGGAAGTATTTAATATAATTTTATACTCCTATAATTTTAACATTTACAAAATCAAATTTATGTTTTTTATCCGAAGAATGTGCACACACACACCTTCATTTACTTGTTTTAAAATCTGACAAAATTCTAGTTTCTACATAATTTCCAATCTGACGGACGGAATACAGAATAGAATAAACAACCCCCAAATTTAGAATCAAAAGCGTCTTCTCTTTAACAACAACAAAAAAAAACTTTTAATTTTCAACACATATTTATCAGATCTAATATCAACTTTAAAATTTTAATTAACCTAGACGTTAAACTCATTATGCATACAAGGAATTTTGAAAAACAAAAGTCTTTGTATAAGAGTAGGAACCATAATAATAACAAGCCATTAAGTAAATTGGAAATCCATTATGGAGAGACAAAATTTTTAAATTCTGGACTTCTCGATTTTTTTTTCAATTCTGCTTTTAGTGCCAAAGTTTTTTGTTTTTATTTATGGGATGGTACAAGAAAAAAATATGTATCTACCAGAATTTGTAGCTTTTCTAAACCAAAAGCAAAACATTTTTCATCTGTCCTAATAATATATCTAAAACAGAAACAGTAAATTCATTTTCCTTTTCAATAGTTTTTCAATATTTTGGTCCTCAGGCGAACCACAAGTAATAATCAATTCGTATATACTGTATATAGTACAAAAAATAAAAAAATGAATACGAATATATCAAATTTATAGTATATATGAAAAATATATATTTATTTATATAAAATTTGATAAATTGTTTTTGACTTATGAGGTCATCAATATTTCTTGAGGCTATGAGACTCTTTTGGGGTTTCTGAGACATGGTTCAGCAAACTTTTGCAAAGATTGCCAAAATTGAGTTTTGCAAACTTTTTTTACATTACTTTAGAAAACCTTGTGAGTCTAAATTTATCTTTAGTACAAAGAAATCTACTCAAAACGCATATTGGCATAACATACATGTCACAATTTGTAGTTGACCTTGGAGATTATCTGGAAAATGACCTGGAAAATGTTAATATGTAGAGCCATAATTATGTATGGTACCTTCAAGCCAATTAGCAGAAATATCATGTCAGAAAAATAGGGAGTTGCCAATAAAAAGAATGCCGGCGACGTCATAAACCAAAAACAATCTAAAAAATAAGTTATTTCATCATTCAAAAGGGACTAATAACAAAAATAAGAACATTTCTTCTGCATCAAAAGTGATCTGGGGTAACGCTTTTAAGCAAGAAAAAGCAAAAATTTTCTGCACTGTGTGCATTTTACATAGTTGTATTACAGGATTTTTATGTTATATTATTAGTTCTAACAGTTTTACCAAAAAATGTATGAAGAGTGGAATTACAACAAAAAAAGATGCTCTCAGCAAACCTTGAATGCGAAATAGTCAAAAAGTTTTTCCTCACAGTGTCCCATAGTACCCTCATAAGTGGTGATAAAGAGTCACTTAGCCCCGCGCGCAAAAAGACCAACCGCAAATGCACACACGCACACGCTAATAACAACAAAAAAAAAAGAATATTAAGGAAGAGTGTGGGGTGCACGCTCTCGCACACGGTCCGTGGTCCGTGAGAGAGGAGTGCGTGCCCAGTAGGAAATCCGTTACCGAGAGTCATAACGCAGGGGCACGCTGTTTGTTTTAGGGCTCCCCGCGGAGGCTGCGCCCTCCTGGGGCTCGCAGCCCCCTTAAAAGCTACTCTCCTTATCAGATCTCTGCATGATGACAATTTCGATCAGGTCGCGGGAAAAAGCGACGCCCGGTCTCCAGTCTCGCCTCGCCTTCTCATCGACTACGCTCGAAAGACGAGGATGGCTGCCGGTGCAAATGTAAATTTAAGCGTCGATGCGTTCAAGGAGCGGACACACTGATGCGGTTTGTTCATCACACTGTGCAACAAAAAATTTCCTCCCGGGAAATTTTAGCTAATAATGATTCTTTATGACCCCCTGAATACTTCCACAAAGGCGTTTTTCTAGGTTAGCTCGAATAAGTGGGATATTTGCAAATTTATTTTTAGTTTTATTCATAATTTTAGTCCAGTTAAATGGTGTTTTGGACAGGGAAAGGAATATAGAAGTTTTTTTTCTATCACTCTACTTCCCACGGATATGGCTTCACAACGAAAATCGCAAAGCACCTCAAAATTTTCGACCTTTCTTCAGTTTATTGCCAAAAAATCATAAAACTATGCACTTTTCGACGTAGACCACTATATACAAAAATAAAGTACACTCCCTCAAGTGTATTTTTTAGTTGAAGCTCGAGCGAAGGCCAAATTTTCCTAGTTTATGTGATGTGCGTGTAATTATAAAAGGGCTTAGATTCTGATAAAACTACATTAAATTCTCAAATTTAATTACAAATTGCATAACTTAATAAGTTATTTTGGCCAAACTGTGTGGCCGCTAGAGCACGTTGAAATTTTATGTCACATTACGCCAAACCGCGATAACAAGAGCCCTTCACCAAAAATTCAGTAGAGACCTATATTACTACTATTTATTTATTACCAATAATTTGCTGTTTTTAATTAATACTTAATGTATTATGTAATTTTTTATTTTTTTATGAACATTTGACAACACAATCTCGCGGCTACACAGTTTGACCAAAATAAGTGATTAAGATGTGCAATTTGTAGGGAAATTAATGTAGTTTTAGCACAGTCTTAGCATTTTTAATTAACTAAAAAGCTGGGTTTTACATAAAGTAGGACAATTTGCCCTTTTTCTCAGCGCGCTCTAGCGGCGAAACAGTTTAACAAAAAATGCATTTCAGGCGTGCTCTTATAGTAAATTTAATGTACTTTATTTTTCTATGGAATTGTCTACCTCGAAAAGTGCATAGTTTTATCACTTTTTTGCGATTTTCGTTGGGAAGTCACATCCGTGGGAAGTACCAAAGTTGAAATTCGTATTCAGCACCCTCAAAAACATATAGAATGAGAGAAAAAAACTTTTTTTTCCCTGGAACAGGCACCCTCGGAAACGATTTGACTGGACTATTTTGCCATAATATACAGAGTGTTTTCTTCTGCCCAAGGATGCGATGTTTCAGGGCGGTTTCCACATCACCATCCAAAATCAGAACACAATTCTGGCAGATTGGACTGACTTCCGTATTCACCAGACTCTGCCGATCCCAGTATCATCTTAATAAAATCTACGAGCTCTCGCAGCTCGTGTTGGATAATGCAATATGGCTCCAATGCGTCTTCTGTTGGGATCCTACTCGCTTGCCCCACACTCGTGAAAAATAGCACCAGTGCACTCGAACTGGTGCGCCCCAGTTTTACCAAAAGAAAACGCAATTAGTTACCATTTGATCCCTGCTAAAACTTAATTTAGTTGAAATCAACAGTCAAATCTTTAATGCCGCAGGTCATACATAATAAACAATAGTAGAACAAGTATAATGAAAAACAAAATCGATTGCTTGCAATCGCTAAACGGGCAATCAGTATTCTTACTACAAAGAAATACAAAATTATCTGAATAATAGTTACTTATTTTATTATGTTGTAAATTAGGTACATTAATAACAACTAACGTCAGTAATCGTTTTTCCCTCAGAATACTTTTACTCTTTATTTCTAACGAACACGTCGGAAGCTGTGTGGAGTCGTGAACCTGATAATATTTATGAAAGCTTGAAAATCAATCTAACTTTATTTTGGTCTGGTGAATGTGCACTTTCTTAGGCGTTCACCATTTTCTTAAGAGATATTTTAGCTTAGAATATAAAAAGTGTTAAGTGTTTTGTTTGTACGATATATGTTAAGAACTGACAACTTACTTGTTTGTTCCTGGTCTCCAAATTATCGTATAAATTTGTTGGATACTGTTGAGTAATCTATACGTTCCTAAAATGTCTAAATATGTTTAGTTCAATTCTGTGTTTTCGACCGTGCAGATCTATAATGTTTGACGCAATACGGCTTGGGAGATTACAGTTCTACGGTTCAATCCTTACAGACGTTATAGGAATCGACCCATAAATCGAGGATGAAGCAAGGTTTTCTCTGTATGTATTTACAGTCTTTCCTATAATTCCTATGTCATCCTGGAATAATGTGATTGCGATTTAAGGGTTACTCGTTTATATCTTAACCTACCTTTTATTCCCATGTTTCCGATCCGGCGGCCATTTCGGGGTTAATACGAATCACAGTATATCTCTACGCTGTACGAATACGAAAGAGTTATTCCGTCAGTAAAGTCGACGAGTTGTTTATAAACGATGAAATGTCAAGTCACAAGTGCACTGTGCGGCAATAAATACTGGCGCAAAGAAAAAATACCCTAGAGTTCTTCCAATCCACCACTAACGTTGGTTCGGTTCGTATGGTATAACCTCTTTAAAATGTTAATAATACTACCCTATAATACTATAGAAAACATATAATACTACACCAACGCGTGTATCAGCTGATATGTAAGTACATGATAGTTTATCTGTCAATATAAAGGAGACAATAGTTTATCTTGAGATTTTAACCACAGATAGCGCGATCTGCATATAAGTAACTTTGATATTATTTAACTCCAGATATCTTATCTATCTTTGTTGGTGTAATCCGCCCTAGTTGTCTGTGTCTGGTGTATGGGGAAACACTGGAGCATGTTGTCTGGTTGCATCAGGGTTGAGATTTTTGGCATCACCAGAATTCATTTAAATGACCTTGAGAACCAACCACCCGATAGGACACTCAAGCTCATTAAGGAAATGGCCCTGGATAATAGTAGGTAAAGGTGATCTATAGGTAATCTACTCTGAAGACGGCGTTGTTGATAAGATTTGTAAGCTTTACTATGGCCTTCCTTGGAAGCTGATTAAGTAACTGCTCAGTTGTCTTGTTACAACATATGGCATTATTGTGGTTAATATTGTTTCAGATGAACATGGTGTTTTAAGGATGATTTCCTTGCATTCGTGGTTATGTTCCTCATTTTGTTCCATAATCATTTCTTCATATTTTCCGTGATTGGGTTGAAATATATTTTCTAAATGCCAAAATCTGCCGAATAAGGCTTCTCTCAACTGTTCTTCAACTGTGGTAAGTCGTTAGGTACGCCTGCTTTTGCTTCTTTCGAGTTTTGTCTCATAAATAGCTTATAAATGGAAGGCAATTACAACATGTTATTCATTAAACAAATACGTGGTATTATCAAAACTTTTCAACAAATTTGGGCAATATTGCCTAGGACGACCCTTTCATCTTTCATCATCTCACAATCCAATCGGTATGTGGGAAAGAGACTCAGACACATAGTCCACTAAACTCCTCAGTTCAAATTAAACTTCTCGGGAATGTGTATAGCATGGTACGTCTTAATCGCTCATGCGTTCGACGTTTTTCGCCTCGGCGGCGACCCTACCTGCCACTCGCCGGTGAAAATTGAATGGGGCCGGAGTGGCCGGACCCGTCGTCCGGCTGATATCCATCGTGGACGTCCGCGATGGGCCCCTTTGGCGCGCAATGCGCGTAATGACGGACTCTATTAGGGCTCGCCGGAGTGTGTAAAGTGTCCGCATCAGAGGAGAGAGACTCGCTAGGTGTATCGTGTAACAGCGGCAGGTGCTTCCCAGGTGAGGTGACAGGCCGCTTCGGCCAAAGCGGGAGCTGCGATTCTTTCAGCCATACACCTAATTAAACGATATGATGACAGAGATATGTCGGCCGATCAGATGTTTCCAGGTGTCGTAATGGGAATGGTTAATTTGAGTTCAGTTGCAGTTTAGTCTGGTTATCAAATATTTTTTTCCATGGGTATCGTTTGAGGAAGGTCAAGAGGAGTGGTGATTGTTTTGAACCGTTGTTTTCAGAAGAAATCTACAGAACTTTGTGGTTTAAAATATGAAATGAATGGTTTTGACAATACAAAGAATTGTAAGAATGCGTTAATATTTCTTAAGGGATTGGTACATACTACCTAGGTTCTTTTAAATTATGTTCATCCAATTCCAAAATGTCAAACAATTTGAAATGCATACTGGAAAGTATATGGGAATGAAGATGGTTGTCACTGTGACCATGGAAAATGGCCGAACAAAAATAATAATTACCGGTTATATTATATGAATTTTTGATGTTTTTTTATAAAAATTATTCTTTGCTATCATTCTTTCAAATGGTGTGCCACTAGCAGTTTTGATTAAGGAGAACGATTTTAAAGTTTATTATTATTGTATATTAGGAAAACCAACTGTGGCTGATTTTTTCTTGATTTTTTTTTGTTTGCTACAAAAGTCAGAAAAAAACAAATACGTTTGTTTTTATAACTTAAATTTTATTGTTTTCTTTTATATACTTATGAATTAAAACCAATCTACTTTATATTAATTAATAGCTAGAAACTATAATATATTACATATTATTAAATAATTAGAGTAATTTTGCGGAACAGGTTTTTCTGTTGGTTTATCACGTTGTCTTCATGATTTATTGCAATCCATTGCGTATTCACTTCATCTTAAGCGACATCATTTTTACCAACTATTTGCTTGGGCAATCAGCAATAATTTAGCCCGTTTACTTAACAATGCTAATCGCTTATTCTCCATTATGTCTATTCAGGAAGCAACAGTTTTTTATTCAAAATTATATGAACAACTAAAACACCCAACTTCATCATAAAAAATGACACAATTCTAAATACCTACTGACCTATTATGTTGACATACTACTTTTAATTCAGAAAAGTGACACAATGCCAAAAAATACATCTTTGGACGACGTTTTTTCTGAATTGTTATTAAAAACTCAAGAAGGGTCACAACTTAAAATACCTAATACATGAAAACGATAATAATAATAATAATACTTTATTCCTTCACAAAATACCTTGAACAATATACAATAAATCAAATTAATTAAATCAAAGTACTGTGTTTGGTCAAGGGGGGGAGGGGGGTGCAATAAAATAATTCTTGGTAAAGATAGTGGTTTTCAGCAGTAGTGGAATCGGTGGCATTTGGTTACTCTTCCTTCAGGCGCATGTGGTTTTCAAATTCTGCAACACTGTAGAAGCATCCCTCTTTTAACATTCTCTTTAAATGACTTTGTAAGTGTTGTGTGTTCTTCAGCAACCGTCTCTCTGGAGGGGTGTTGAGGAGATGAAGGTGACGATGTTGGGCTGATGTTGTGGTTGTGCGATGGTATGGGATGGTAAGTTTGTGGGCATTCCTTAACGTTAACGATGTGGACTCCGATCTTCTTCGAGTTTGGGGTAGTTAGATGTCTGTATATGTATTCACAGGACAACGTCATGATACCATACTTTCTGAACAGCGACTACAGTGTGTTGTTTGAGGGACCTGTTCTATAGACCTTAAAGCCTCTTTTTGTAGAATGCTAATTCTACTGGCAAGAGTTGATTCTCCCCACAACCTGACACCATGACACCATGCGTGAAACATGGAATGATAGGTGAGCAATGGTGTGGGCAATGGTTTGGTGATAGATCTTCAGTGTGGGTCCTCCAAGTTAGGCGTGTATCCAGGACAATAGCTAATAGCTTGTTAGATGTTGTGGTAATAGCTGTGTTACGTTTGGTGGTAAATTTAATGTTTGAAGTCTTATTCTCGTTTAGAGTTGGGTCATTCAGTTTGAACCACTTTGTAGCTTCCCGCAGTTGTCTGGAAGTTTTCTCGTTGAGGATGTCTAAGTCTGAATCGCGCGTGACTAGGGTGGTATCGTCGGCAAAAAGTATTACTTCGCCTGGTGTATATCTTGGCAGAATGCATACAGGCAGAATGTGAGTGGTCAGATTATGGATCCTTGGGCAATTCCAATATTGTTTGGCAGAAAGTCTTCAAGTTTTCCATCTGCAAAAACGGCCTGTGTCCTATTTGTGAAGTATGATCTCATCAAATCCAGCGGCTGACCTCTGATACCGTCGCGTTCCATTTTTTCTAGAAGCAAGGAGTATTGTAAGCTATCAAATGACTTCGAGAGGTCACACATTATAGCATGTACACGTCATCACCCTCCTCTGTTGCGGTCCATATGTACATTATTATTAAGATACTCGTACATTATTAAATTAACTTATTTGAATTTGCTACCTATTTTTCAAAAAGGGGAAAACGCAAACTAAGACGTTTTTCTTGAAAGAAACATTTGCAGGCACTTACTTTGCAAATAACTAATTCTAAATGTGATGTTTTTCTTGTGAATTTCGATGCCCACACTATGACTTGATCGACACAACGAAAGATACGTAATTTTTCCTGATCGGAACCTCTGTTCTAGTGATGGTTATCGATCAGAGATAACTTGACACTTGTCCTCTCTACCGGTCCTCTATAACCCATCTTTATGATATTTTTTCTGATTAACATGGAGGCTTTTGCAAATATGATTCTTCATTTAACACAAAAATGTCAAATTTCACGTAGAAAGTACTTTTTCCTAGCACAAGCGTATATTTCTTACACTTCTTTGCTTCATCTTTGCTTACACTTCTTCATTCATTCATTAATCATATTACCTTCAAAACAAAGAACTAAAATTTAAAAACAATCCTTTGGGGCTATATTCCTCTAATATATTTTTTCCTCCATCGTTGACCCGGTTTCAATTTCTTTAAGTATATAGACCGTTCGGACAACACCTCTATCTTTGGGATCTTCGGCTGGACGACGACCGACCGGCTTTGCGCTAATTGCCCGGGGCTCCGCAGCTGAATCCGTTAATACGTTATCATTATCATTATGTAAATTATCCGAGAGCACCGGTCCGTCCCAAAACGCGAGACGGGCCGTCGAAGACAACGGTAGCTGAAGGCTTCCCTCGCGCAGAGGCCCGCTGCCGCACGTTGCCTCTCCGTTGTTTTTATTTTATTTTATGTTATGGTAACCGCGAGCGATGCCTTTACGATCTCTTTCTGCCGAATAAGGTCTTTTCGCCGGCGCTTCGCTAATTGACTTCGAAGTACTTTGCAAGCTCTTAAAAATAAAGAGTTATTGTTCCGGAACAGCCATTGATGGGTAGCGTAATAGGACCTCTATAGGCTGTTACTTCGTAATTTAGGATTTTTTTACACGAAGACTGTACCTTGAGAGAATAAGAACTGGTGCTGATATTCGAAAACGTTCGGCAATTCATTCCCGTTAGGAAAACTGGTATATAAGTATACTTTTACAAGCAGTTATTTCTTTCGTTATAATTTTTCATTTAATGTGAAAAATGTTTATGGAACAATAATATTCTGCGTAAAGCTCTCAATAATGCCTACCTACATATTAAAAACATGATATAAAACAAAAGTGGACAACATGCTTAACTATGTAGTCTACCGGAAGTGTACCGTAGGTTCGGAATCCTAGCGTTAATACGCGTTGTAGCGATATGAAATTTTTACAGTGGTTTTCTGGTGTAGTATTGCATATTAGAAAGTATATAAAAGTAATAAAATATTAAATAACGACATTTTTTTTTTGGTATACGTTATTATTTTATGAAAATGACTTTCCAAAATAGAACATACAAAAATAGATAGGTTTTACCTATGAACTTAGTTTGAATCATTTATAGTTTTTACGTGATTTCGAATCCGCGATTAAGAACAAAATTGTTACACCCTTGACTTTACCGTTTGTTTCATGTGTATCTTTACGTCCTATATCACCTGTGGTTAGTTTCTATTTGCAAATAGTATTTCTCTAAACACTAACAAAAATTTTCATTAGTGCGGTATACTTGCTCCTGAGGTACTTGTCTCTAATAGGCTATCCATTGATGTCCTATATTTACTTTGTCCTAAACAAGAAGCACTAAAACTTCACTCACTGTGGTCTGCTTTTTACACATTTCACTGATTCACTAGTTTGAAGGGTTTAGTTCTTTTTGTCTTCTCACTAGATTCTGGTTGTCCAGTAGCTGCAGGGCCTCTACGTTGACGTGATGGCTTAGGCGAGATTCATGCTTAGTTGCGAATCTTTTTATCTCTTGGATGACTTGTGGGACACCAAGTTCACGGTGCAGGTCACTATTCCGTATGTACCAAGGAGCGTTAACCATATTCCTTGGTACTTTATTTTGGAAAATCTGGATTCCTTGTATATTGGAGTTTTTCGCGCAGCCCCAAAGCTGGATGCCGTATAACCAAATCGGTTTTAGTACTTGGTTGTAAACTTGTAGTTTGTTCTGTACTGACAACTGAGAGTTTCTTCTCTTTTCTTCTTAACATGTTCTTTCCACCTTAGGTTTGTATCCAGAGTCATACCCAAATATTTTGCAGTGTTCGCATATGGAACTATGACGTCGTTAATGCTGACATGAGGTATGTGCTCGATTCTTTTGTTTGTAAAGTTAATGTGGACAAATTTCAGTTCGTTGAGCTTGGTCTTCCATTTTTTGGTCCATTTATATATTTTATTACTAGCTTGTTGAAAATTCCTAGTAGATTCTCCAATAGTTGATCCCACTGCCATTACAGCCGTGTCATCTGCGAATGTGGCGACTGTTACATTTTCCAGCTGTGGTAGGTCACTTGTATATAGTAGATAGAGAATTGGTCCCAATACACTACCCTGGGGTACCCCGGCTTTTACTTCTTTTAGTTCCGAGTATCCATCGATCTGTTTTATTCTAAATAGTCTATCAGATATATAGGATTTTAGCAGCTCGACGTATTGTAAGGGTAGCATACTCTTTAGTTTGTGTATCAATCCTTCGTGCCAAACCTTATCGAAAGCTTGTGTCACATCAAGAAAGATTGTTGAGAAAATAAGCTTTTCTTCTAATGCTTTCTCTATGATATCTGTTATTCTATGGACTTGAATTACAGTGGAATGCTTTTCTCTAAAACCAAATTGGTGATTAGGAATTAGTTCTTTTCTCTCAATGATAGGTTTCATTCTCTTTAGAAGCAACTTTTCAAAGAGCTTCGATATCATTGGTAACAGGAATTTTGGGCGATTGGGCGATTTGGCGATATGATTTGGCCTCGGTCGATTGGGCGATATGATTTGGCCTCGGTCGGTGGTTTGCCTAGTTTTGGTATCATGACAACTTCTGCTGCTTTCCAGACATGTGGGACGTATTTTAATCTGAACGATGCATTTATTGGATACGTCAGCATAAATCACAACATAAAGCAACTTAAAAACAAGTTACAGAGTTGGCTTTGGTAATCGACAGTCGTATGACATACACAATCTAGCTTCTATATATCCGAGAACATGGTTTTAGTGACTACGCCATTATTTTCAATAATAATTTGTTATTTCGTTCTCGTTTTGACAGCTTCTTATTAGTTATTTTTTTAAGAGATAAATTTCTATTCAATGCTTTATAAATAGTTCAAATAATGTTGGTTAGTGGTGTTGTATTGCTTCAATACACAATAAATCGCGTAATTTTCGCTTTATTAATGGTCATTCTCCTTTTTAGAAATATTTACCCGCAGGCTTAAGCTTAAGATACCTGAAAAAAAAATGCAAACGTTCAAATATTTTCTAATAAACGATATACGGGCGATTGTTGATACGAGCACGTACAGTCTGCCAACCAATGATGCAAATTGGTCGTGCTCAAGTATAACTCCGGATGCGCACGGAGACATATCGTCTCCTTAATTGCGAGTGAATCGGATAAGTGGAGACGAGTGGAGACAGGCTATCGGCCCGGCAGGTGTTGCATAACAACTAATATAATTCCTGTTTAACATATCCAATGGGATCTCGCGTGTCCGCTAGTTGCGTTAAGTGTTTGATTGTCTATCAAATCGCACTTCTATCTGACAAGGTGTATAATGACCGCCGTGTACACTTGTACAGCTGTGGTTACAGTACGTTAACTTTCCCGAAAGAAATTATTAATTGTACGAAGTGTTCGTCTTTCCATGCCGTATCACGATGTAATGTCTCTCTTTGTTGGAGTATGTGTAAAATATTATCGTGGAAATCTGTGGAAACGCGTTGATTGTCTAGGTAGATAATATAACGAACACTCTGTTCATATAGCTTATCTGCTACCATATAGCATGATTGGCTGTAGCTCCAGGTTTTGATCATCAAAATATATGATTACATCAATCGGAATATCATGATCTTTGAAATGACTGTGATCCTTGAAGAAGGTTGTAAATTAAGAAATAATAATTGCTATAAACAGCCAAGAGGTTGTTTTCAGCTTACAAAAAAAAAAAAACGGAAAACGTTTATATGCCATACAATAAAGTATAAACAATTTTTTGGCAGTCATTATTTTTATAAATTGAAGACTTCCTGGAGCTAGTCAGGTTGTATGTACAGTTGGAAGTACATACAACCTGATAACCTAATAATTGCATTTCAGAATTAGGAAAATAAAAAAATAATCTGCGCTCTTTTTAAGAATGGAAACTTTCTAATAATTGCATTTCAGAATTAGGAAAATAAAAAAATAATCTGCGCTCTTTTTAAGAATGGAAACTTTCTAATAATTGCATTTCAGAATTAGGAAAATAAAAAAATAATCTGCGCTCTTTTTAAGAATGGAAACTTTTTGCTGTCCATTATTTTCCAGAAGTTTTCTTCTGATAAATTGGGTTTGAGCAGAATGTCGTTTTTAAAATCCAAAATTTGTAGTTTGTTCTAGTTTTTTAAATTATGATTTGAAACCGAGACATTAACAAAAATTTCCCAAAAAGCACATAAAATGCTAAATTACATGTTTTTCGCAATACCAGAATCGGTTGTAACGTTTAGCTGCAAGGGTCGGAAACAGTCGGACACAAAGTGTTGATAATGGTTAATATTACGTTAAATTACGTTAATATGATGACATAAATTGCATATTTTTTTTTCAAAAACTAGAATCACTTATTTTATTATACAGTGTGTCCCCCGATGGACCTAACTTAACCTATAATGGACGTAATTTTTAATTTCACATTTACATTAACATACAGGATGGTTAGACAACACGAAAATTGGCCGAAGAGTAAACTATCGGTTTTTCGGAATTAGAACAAAAATGTTATAGGTAAAAGTTGTTTTATATTTAAATTTATGCCCAGATATCAAATCTCAATGTTGTATTCTAAGTTTTATATTTTATTTATTTCTATCAAAGTAATTTAGTAAAACATTACTCCACATGTTTCCCTCCTACAGCTACACATTTTTCCAATCTTCTTCTAAACTCCCGTTATACCAAATCAATTGTTTCTTCATTTATTTCGTCTACTGCTGTCCTAATTTTTAATTTTAGAATGTCTACATTGTCATGAAAATTATTCGCATACACCTTCTGTTTTAAATAACCCCACAGAAAAAAATCAATCGGCGGTAAATCAGGTGAACGTGGTGGCCATCCTATAGGGCCGAATCGTCCAATCCACTCATTTGGAAAATGTCTGTTCAAGTCAGGGATTGGTTGTCCCTGACTTGATATGCGCTATGAGCAGGACAACCATCCGGTTAGTGGTAGTGTAGTGAACACCTGAGCTGTAAGTTGATTTCGTCCAAAGTAGGGTGCAAAAAAATTTCCAACATGTCAAAATAAGTGTTTTGGTTTACAGTACCGTCAAAAAAGTATGAACCAATTATTTGCTTGTAATCAATCCCACACCAAACATTCATTTTTTTTATATTTTTGAGAATTGGTTGTAATACGCAAGTTTGGATTTTCTTGAGACTATTATCTGCAATTCTGTGAACTAACAACTCCATTTGTGGTAAAAGTCGCTTCGTTAGAGAAAATAATTTTTCTGTAAAAAAATCTGTCGACCATAATTCGTTCTCCCATTAATAGGCAGAATTCTAATCGATGAGCATCATTTCCTTCTACTAAAGTGTGTGTTAGTTAGTACTGGTTTATAAGGATGAAATCTTTGATTTGAAAATATCCTTTGCTGGTGGCTTTTACTGATGTTCAAGTCTCGTTATCTTTGTCTCAACGACTTTTTTGGGCAAGTGTTCATGGAATCATAAGCTAACATAGCTCCTGTATCATCTTCGCCATTTCGTCTTTTTTTCTTGATATTTTTCACGTTTCCTGTTGCATGAAATTTTTTAACCAATTCACGAACACAATTATAGAAACGTATACCTCAGGGTATTTTCTGTTAAAAACTTCAATAGCACGGCGGTACGACACCTCACCTATGCCGTAACAAAGAACTAAATAAACCCTTTGCTCTAAAGTCAACATACTTTCAATCAGCTTCTATCAGCTTCTATGAACAAATTGCTTGGATACGCTGTTACTACTGTCAACTGATCAATCATAATTGTGGTCTCTAATATTTTTGTTCACCTTTATGTCTTTTTACTGGTCCGAGATGTAAAATTTGAAATAGAACACTGAAGTTTTATACTTGAGCATAAAATTCATTCAAACTAACTTTTACCTATAACATCTTTGAACTAATCCCGAAAAACCGATAGTTTAATCTTCGGCCAATTTAACATTTTCGTGTTTTCTAACCATCCTGTATGTTAAATCAAAATATTAACAATGGCTTTCGACATTTTACGACATCAAAGAATGTCTTTTTATCGAGCAATTAAAAATTACGTCCATTATAGGTTATAGGTATAGTTAGGTCTATCGGGTGACACACTGTATTTGTCAGATTTAGGTTCTACGAAAACGAACCCTGAATAATGGGAGAATAAATGTATCACTTTTTTAAAATTAAATAAATGTTTTTTTCAGTACCAAATTTTATTTAATTAAAATAATTATGCATTGACCCAAAGATATTTGTTGTTGCAATGGAGCCAAAGAAGTATTTCATTGCGGATAAAAATGCATTTGTTTTCAATATTTGTCTGGCAGGACGTTTATTTGTGTCAAACAATTTATTTTCTCAGTTAAAACTTAAATAATTATTATTACGTTGAGTGGAAGAATTATTACTTTTTAAGTTAACAAACTTGTTGGTTGAGTTAAAATGCGATATTTTGTTGTGTTGCCATACGGTTGCAATAAATGGGTCTTTGATTAAAAAAATTTTAATTTGTTGAAAGAATTTAATGTGGATCTTTTTTGATGTCGCACATCCTTGACTGATGGTTGGTCTTCCCAACATACATATAGTCAAACTTAGGGTTGTACAATTCTTTTCACCAGTCTATTGTGTACTGAAGATCAGGCCAATTTGTGATGAGAGAGTTTACGGGGCCATCTATCAATACAGTTGGATGAAGTCTTTACACCAACAATATATTTATTGGAATCAAAAATATGGGTTCTTTCACGAAGCTGAACCTATTTTTTAACCAAAGGAGAGACATCTGTTCTTGTTTACAAATATATTTGTTTGCATCAATTAGATTTCTTTGGAAAAGCAAAAATATTATTTTATTACACTTTAGAATATGCCATAAGATATATATTGTATTTGTCAAAGAAATATAATGTTATCCAAAAGAATAAATTAAAAAAGATATATTTCTAAAAATACACGAAATCGCTTTTATCTATGTACCTATACTAGCAAGGGTTGGAAACATGTCAGCAAAAAAACATTCATATAGAAACAAATACAAGAATACGCAATTAACAATTCATTCAAAATATTGTTCACTGGTGTAGAAGAAAATTGTTTTCTGGTTTTAAAAGCAAATCGAAATTCTGCGCACATTTAGATTATAATAGACCGTAGAAATATTGTCTGCTTGTTTGGATGGCTGCTATAAAAAAAGTAAAACGGTAATAAAATATATCTAAAATATGTTCAGATTTATAACACTTTAAGCTATATTATATTGGAGAGAAACCTCAAAACAGTAGACATCGCACAAGCTGAATCTCCCAACCAAATATCTCATTTTCTATTCCTTAATACAAGCAGCACTTTTCCAGCAGTTGATTAATCGGGCCATTAACCAGAAACAGACACGAGAAGAAAAATGAAGCAATTTGCTAATCTTCGCGTTCCATCGAAATACGCAACAGAAATTAGGCGTTCCACGGCTGTCATCCTCATCCTACTCTCGTACCAATTTTTTGGTTCCGCGCGTACGCATCCTTTCGCTAACGATCCCACTCAAAACAAAAGAAACCAAAAGAAAGTAAATCCAACAAGCACCAAGTGGGATTGCATACGCACAACCACAATGCGATGCAAATCTCGCATCATCAACAAACTATCATGTTATTAGATGTCAGATAAGCAGCGCTAATAGTGGATTTTGTATACACGTTCGACTATTTATGCTAATTTGATGAATTTTTACCGTTCTGTTTCATGTACGTCCTTCCATCCATACCGATATGCCACCACTTACTACCAACGTTGGATTTTCCAGTATGTAAGTATTCATTACCTGGTTTATTGCTTTATTTGTGGCGACCTCGCGTCTCTAATTAATCACATTGTGTGCAAAATTTTCGAGCGGAAATTTTGATCGGATGCGAGAAAGTAACGACCGCCCGCGGCGTTTTTCTTCTACCAGGTGTGAACGTTCGTTCATCTTGGTCGTTATACCGTGTGTCCGTTTAATCGTGGTCCCTGATAGATTGGGTCGTGAGATTATCGCCATCGGTCTTTCGTAACGACAATATTTATAAGTGTCGTTAAACGTGCCTAATTAAAGGGAACGTTAATTAATTAAGTGGCGTATTCATTATGATCGCGTCCCGTCTTCGAACGAATCTATGCGATGAGACGGTTTACGATAATTTGTTGTGACGTGGTATGGTGATTGAGTGCAAATTAAAACACAGTTTTGCATTATACGTTTTTGATGGTGTAAGTTTAATGGAAGAGCCAATGAGGATGATGGATGTAAAATATTACGATATTAATATGAGCCCACAGACATTAGAGTGATCGTAGTGCTCCAATGCCTAGGCCAGCTAGATCGCCTGACTTAACCACATCGATTTATTTCTTTAGCAACATGTTGAGGAAGGAGTTGATGGGGATGCTGCAGCTGCTAGAACATGATTTAGAAAATAATGGAGCGCTCTGGTGTTATGCATGTTTTCACATGATATAATTTAAATCAATATGCCTGAAACAAGTTGTTATCAAAATGATAATTATACCAATCAATCTTAATAAAGTACGTAAGTTAAATGTAAACCAGCCTACTGCAACTTTGGGGCTATTTTTGGAGCCAATTCGCGATATTTTATGATAGACTGGAGATTTGGAAAACGCTATTTGAGAAATTTGTTCAGAATCTAATTTTAACATCATTTAAACCTATTTTCCTTTGTGTTGTGAAATTATTTTAATGGCTGTATGTTTCGTCAAAAAGACATCTCAGCCCAAATCTATAATACAGTATCTATAATTCAGTCGGTGATAGTTAAAAACAGGGCTGTGGAGTCGGAGTCGGAGTCGTGAAGTCGGAGTCGGAGTTCATACAAATTTCAGAGGAGTCGGAAAAAGTGTACCAACTCCGAGTCCAGGTTTAATTATTGTAGAAAAAGAAAAAAATATGCGAAATGGACGTTGCTTCAGTAGACAGTAAACAAATGAAACTAAGCATTCGATTAGGTCTTTGACAAAGTACCTACCGACCTACATATGTTAATAATCTAATTACATAACACACTTTTCAAACTTAAGTGTAGACGATTAACAAAAGTAATCCGGCAGAAATTTAAAAAGGGAAATTTGAACAAGAGATTTTAAATAAGATTGAGTAGTAGGGCCGTAGTTTAATGTAGTAGTAATCATTTATTCAAATTACCTGTTGCATCCATAATTATGATTATTTTCAGCTTCGAAAATAATTAAAAATTATGTAAGGGCATCTTTGTAGAAGAATTTGGTTGGAGCTATTCTGTTCCTCACAACAATTTTATAAACGTATTATGCATTTCATTCTGTTTTTATTAGAGTGAATTTTAGAAAGTCGGTTAAATGGACAAAGTAGTGCCGATTTGTATGTTCTCTGGGGAAAACAGTTTAATACTTAATGATGTCAGAGATATTTTGAATAAACAAAGAAATTACATTTTATAATTATGTGGTCATAACTTTTTTTTGTGGTCCGATCAACGCCTTTTTGATATCTTATAGGCCGTTTTATTTATTTACAAATACATCGTCAGTTTAAATATGTTTTATTATTTACAATTACATTGTCAGTTTAAATATGTTTACCAACAAATTCGCTGGACACAAATAAAACTTCTGTTTTGCTTATGGTTTCAGTATTTGTTTGTGAGGAATTTGAAATGCATAAGCCATATATTTAATACAATTAGATACAATACTAGAATAGAAACTTAATTTATTAAATTTGTTTCTTTTCTCTTGGTAGTGCTTTTGTTTTCATAGCAATTGCTCGGTTGTATTATTCTGGTCAAATTTGTGTTTATTTACGTATGTAAGATTTTTAATACACATAATTATTTTTTTTTGGGATGTTGCCATGTGCACAAAGCCTGTTGGCTTGTCTGTGCGGCGGTCGTGGAGAGGGAGTATTTTTAAAATCCTTGCCTAAGCTGGGCTTGAACCCTGGGCTTCATAGTGGAAGGCATTCGCCTTATCCACTAGGCCACCTCCGCTCCAAATTTGAACATATTTTTGTATGCAATTTTTCTGGAGTCGGAGTCGGAGTCGAGAATTTTCTTACCGACTCCGCAGCCCTGGTTAAAAATCGCTATACATAAAACGCCTATCGTTTTGAAACACCCAATACGTATGACACCATTGTGAAGTTAGCAGCGTAATGGCGGAAAACAGATTGGGAAATTTAAGAATTCAAAGTGTAAGAAAACGTTGGTTTATTATTTATTAAATGTTAATTGATCGTTAAGTAAAGTGACGTTATTATTTCTTTCCTCTGTTTCCAATTGTTCTAATAAATCCATTTTATAACTATTTTTAGATCGGTGAATTAACTTGCGGTGTTTTTCATGGAAACCGCCATGGAAACAATGAAAATTATCAAAAAGAAAAAAAAAACTCAAATGTTTATTCAACCTAATTCAAACAGGAGTTCAAACAGAAAACCTAATTTTGAAATACATAAGTAAAGTTTAAGATTATTATGAAATGTAATGAAATGTCTTCTCGAGTTAACTTACCTGCAAGGCCAGTTATAAATTCTTAAATTTTTAGAACTCTATCTTCAACTCTCAAAAATTTTCCAACAAACACCACCATAAAATTAAGGAAAGCGTACAAATGCAAACAATTTGAAAATGCGAATTGTTAATTAAAACTCGTTATGCCAAGTTACAATTTGTATTATGAACAAGTTTTTCTTATAACTTTCTTCGATATCTCTAATGTATCGCAAAATATCTAGAATTGGCTTTAATCGCAAAGTCGCAGTAGGCTGGGTTTACATCTTTTTAAAGTTAAAGATTTAAGACAAGTTAAATGCAGCTCATTCGCCTATCATTGTACCAAATTTCAAATGTCTACACCAAAAAATAAACTAACCATCAGTACCAGTGAACAAAATTCACAATTTTGCTGTAGTTAATTTGGGATTACAAATGCTAAATATAAAATTTTATGAAAACAAACGCCTCAACATTTGCAGAAAAAGTGACATTTCGCATACAATGTGTTTGTTTCTTCAGAGCTGGCTGAATACCTATCGCTCATTGTTTTGTATTTGTTATGACAAAGGAGACAAAATTGAATCAGAAAGACTGAATCAAAAAGACTAAATTCAATCACCGTAAATTATTCCTTCTAAATTCTTTTGAATATACGACGGGTTCTCAATAAGGTTGCAACAAATAGGAAACTTTTTGTATTATTGCAACAATCAATTTTTACAATTTATGCACCGTATACGGGGTAGTTCAGAAACTATGAATTGTTTTGTCAATAATTGGTAATAGTTTCTATATGGAGGGTTCTACCACTTCTTCCACTTCTATTCCTAAACGTAACCATTTTCAAACTAAATTGCTGCAAAAGCCAACCCGAGCGAGAAGGCGAGGATAGTGAGGAAATTGTTGGGATAACTCCTGAGAAAGTTGGGGAAACTCCTGAGAAAGTTGAGTAAATTCCAGAAGTTGAGGAAGTCCCTGTTTTTCACCCTATATTGGTTGCGGTGGTGATGTTGATTGAGATTTTATTTTTGTAGATATTTTTAACACATTATCTAAACTACACTTTTAATAACTACAGGCTTGTCTGAAAAACTGTGGACATACCCGTATGGTTATGTAAAGGAGAAAAATTGTTTTATGATCCCTGATTCGTATTCAGCCTGAACTCATCTATCATCAACAATCACATCAAAAAAGTCTCCTAGTGGTACATTCAAACACAATCAGATAAATAGTTATTGCTAGTAGACCGTCTATTGAAACTCGGTTTACTTCTTTTCCAAATCTCTTTATGGTTGTTGTTATAGTTGGTCAGGAAACACTACAACACGTCCTATATGCTTCGACGATGTAAGTTCAATCCTGTCCCCAACAAACGCCATGTACTCTGATCCATG
Organism: Aphodius sticticus; assembly: GCA_963966075.1. NCBI lineage: Eukaryota > Metazoa > Arthropoda > Insecta > Coleoptera > Scarabaeidae > Aphodius > Aphodius sticticus. The sequence goes on from OZ014506.1 coordinate 16,231,013, forward strand.
AAGACACTGTTGCACATAAAACGATAACACCTCCGGACTTCAGACGATCGACATATACCTACACCGGAAGTCCGTCTCACACGTGACCCACAAGTTCGCTTTCGCCTTACCGGCCATTCTGACTTTATTATCTTCGATCCGGAGTGTCGTATGGCGGTCGCCTGAGTTATGATGACACCACAGACCGACCCCATGGCATCCATTCCGTTTCGCGTTATCAGATACAAGTCGTATCTGGGCGGAATCGTGTAACAGACATATTTTAAGTTACCGCCGGTTATTTTCGGCGTCCGTCGCGTCGCACAGTGGTCGATTTTGCACTTTAGGCTCATCAAAATTATTTTTTTGTTGTAAATGAACTTCCAATAGTCGTAAGATATGCGGAAAAATAGTGAAAAATGTCACAGCCATATCGGGGATGTTTTAAGGGGGTTGAAATATGGTTCTAACTTGAAAATTCTGAAATCTTGTGAGTATGATTATTTTATATCTGCAAATACATAAAAAAATGGTAAAAGAAAATCTAGCACTTTGTGGTGGGTTATGGGTTTATGGGTTATGGGTTGTGTTAAAATTCTGAAACCATCTGCATATGATAATAATATATCTGCATGTTATACAGATGTACAATACACATGTTATAAACAATCTAAATTCCAATGGGATCGTACAATGTTATATCTGTAAATATAACCAGTTTTATCCTAGGCTTATTTCCTGGTTAGATATCGCCACAGAGATTCGGGAAGAAATTATCATAAAATAAGCCATCCGAAGACTTGAATTATAACAATTTTTATTTCCGGAATGTACCGGAAGTAGTCAAAACTGCACTCAATTTTAGAATATCAAAGTAATAGCTAGGTCGTGTGTGGTATCATTGGATAGATATTTTAAAATTAAACATCTTTTATTAAAAATAGATGTTGCTGAATATCAAAATTTACGAAATAAACCATATGATACCGGATTATGGAAGAAATTATTTTTTTAACAGTTGACTGTCGAAAACTGCCCTTAAGGTTTCATTAATGAATATTTAGTATAAAATCAAGTCTCATTCTCAGACAATCCGACCATATTAAAGTTTACACCAACAACATTCACTTGGTAACACACTGCAGTGGCGGCGTAAAGGGGGGGCGGTGGGGGCGGTCCGCCCCGGGTGCCAAGCAGCTAGGGGTGACAACGACAACTCACTCGCACAGCCAAAGAATACTTACAGAAGAATCACTCCGCAAAGACATACAAATAAATAAATAGCTACATACTCTAGAGTCTAGGATCTATCTGCATGCTAATATTATATTATATGTCAATATGTATCGCAACTTTATTTTCATTTACTTTCGAATATAATTTCCTAAAAGAATGAGTTCACATAATAAGGTCAATCAAAATACTGACTATCGCTACAGATTTTTTTAAAAGTAACTAAACCTATTTATAATGTATTTATTTCCCCCGAGATATGAACACTTAGGTCTATTGTATTTCTAGGTATTATTATGTACGGAGACACACTGTATACATTTTTTTACATTTACCTTTCATGAATGTATGCGAATATTGCTTATTAGACAATGTACAAAACAGGCTTAGATTGGGCAAAGTATTTGAATTATGAATACATTTTGATTAATTTAAATTGTCGAAAATAATTATCTGTTTGATTTTCAAACGTTTACAGTTTACACTTTAATGCACCATTAGTGGAACAAATACATAATTAAATTAATTTAACTAATTGATTTAATTTAAAAAAAAATACAATTGATGTTCGTAGTCGCACTACGCAACGCTAAATTTGTTTTTTAGAAGTCAATAGATTTAACAAAGTTTTGATTTGACTTTGATACATCTTAATTATAATTTTTCTACTTTGCGTTAACATTTGACACATAGTACTTTTTAGCTGTTCCAATGCAACAAATTTTTACTTTATCATACGCAGTATGTAAAGTATTGTAATCATGCCAAAAAATTTTTTTCAGATTTTTGCGGAAATATGTCTTTTTGGGTCCCCTGAACATTTTTGACCAAGGTACAAAAAAATGTCTGTGTGTATGTGTGTGTGTATGTGTGTGTGTGTGTACCCGTCTTTGTGGCGACGATTCCGGAGAAACTACTACTAGGTATCGGGACAAAACTTCATATTTAGAAGTTTTATAACCAAACTTAGAGATGAAAAGCTTTCTGTTGAAAAGGGTCCAAAGGAACTGGTGGTTTACTCTTAGCATTTTTCGAAGATTTTGTAAATGAGCCGCTATTTGTGTAATGTCGTCAAAATAGTTAAATAATAAATTAAAGGAGAGGAAATTTTCTATAATTTATGTATATGACATTTTTTGGTAGAATTTATAGTTTAGCTGCATGAGCAAATTCTATTTCATCGAGTTCGGTCGTACTGCTTTAAAACTAGTAGCCAGGATATGTCAGATTTTTTGATTCTGACAGTAGCTAGTGTCAAACGCTAATGTTTTGAAAATACTACTGTCAATATAGGCTGCGTTCGGATATTGAACACCGTTACACTTTTTACACCCACTAACACGTAAGTGTCATTTGGACGGTGTACCCGGTGTCAACGGAGTACAATATCCGAACGCAGCTTTAATCGAGATATCTGTCTAGTTCTACTAGTTTTATTTTAATGCAGACATAGCCGATCTCGATCAAATAGAATATCATGCAGCTAAACTATTAATTTTATATATAGTATGATAAAGTCATGTGCCTGGCCACATCAGATTTTTATTACTCACAATCTTTAGTACCTATTAGATTTCTAGAATTTTTGGCATCGATATCAAATGAGGGATGTATATGCAAATGCGACACGACCTTTGAAATGAAATCCGAGAAAACCGCAAAAATTCTCCAGACATTTATTTTCAATGATATTGACTTCATATTTTCTAGGTTAATAGACGAGTTTATTTTATATTAGTAACAAATGCTGATTAAATTTATCTTAACACAGAAGGGCAACATTTAAGAAATATTAATGGTCATATTGGATACGGCTGAGTTTGTCCATCTAACAAGAGACAGGTGCTGTTGATAGTTGTATGTAATTCATTAAACAAAAGCAAACACTATCACTAATAGTCAAAATATTATATAAATTATGAACATAAGGTCCACAATGAGCCAAAACGCGACTAATCAATCTTTCAATTTTATCTATTGAAAAGGACAGAAAAGTTAGTTTTGATAGTGTAATAGAACACTTTAGTAAAATAGAGTCCCGTAAGCACGTTTAGTATTTCTTGTTTTATTTTGGGGGTGCTCATTAGAAAACCGCTCTGGGTGCCAACCCACGCTACGCCGCCACTGACACATTGTTCAACACAACCATCGAGAATTGATGCGGAAATTAAAAATTAGTACAAAAATCTGCGTTTTGGCGTGTTTGTGGTATTTGTTTAATGCAATGAATTTTATACACCAGTTTATGGGCCGACATACAGGTATGAGAGGAGGTTTTGAGCAAACGTCATGAAAAATCAATATCCTTGTGCAAGAAGATCTCATCGAAAAAACTCCATCGCCACGTCCTCGAAAATTTAAGACCGGTGTACTGTCGTTTTTAAATGAATTGCTGGATGAAGAGGAAGATGGAAGCCGAAGCTTAGTCCGTCATGCAGAGTGAGAGAGTCTTGATGGGATGGCTGTGTGAGATCGAAAAATCAATACAAATGTTAAATTTGTTGATTTGTTCCTTCTTATAATTATAGTATTTAATAAACATTATTACATCAATGTAATCAATAGCTTTTCTTCTGAAGATATGCCTCATCTCCATTTTGTATCTTTCTTCCTAATTTTTTAGATGTTAATAGCAATCAATAATCCAGCTAATTTGGGCTCATCAGAGTAAAGTTTTTAAATTTTTCTTCATCTTCCCTTAACATACAAAAACATACAAGAAGCACTGTAATGTTTTTTTCACCGGTTCTTTTTTGGTTAATAGGGTGCACCCACAACCGTGTTTTAGTAATTTTATTTTCCTGGGGCATAAACCATTGCCAAAACACTAAAGCTATCTCGGTGGCTTCATCGGCCGATATATTTTAGTATAACTACGGTTGATATTGGCATTTATGTCAAACGTATTTGACTAATGCTGTTTTGTTCCGTATGTGTGCATCGGCGTGTTTTCTCTAGAAGGCAAAAACACGGTTATACAAAAACATTTTCGTCTAGACGTGTTTTGTTCCAACATGACTGATATGTGTGCGCCCACCCTAACACTAAAATAATTTTGAACGGCTAGATTCGCATTTTCGACCACTGTGCGTCGCCCAAGCACCTATAGCAGGTTTCTCGCGCGCGCCATGCCGCACCATCAGAGGAAAAAATGTGGGAGACAAATTATTTATACGGATTGTTATCTCTTGTGTTGCAGACCGTCCTACATTGGGGTGCGAAACACGGCAACGAGGACATCATCAAGCATTTCGCCGGCACTTACAAGTGCGACGTCAACGCTAAAACGGTAAGGATCGTTCGCATACCATTGCGAGCAAATGTATGACGTTGTAGTGTCGACGATTGGTGACTAATTCGGATTTGTTTTGTTGTTCTTGTTTCATGTTGACTGGATGCTGTCTATCTTCTATCAATTGGTATTTTGCGCAGAATGGAGTAAGTACATATTGATGTTTGTTTTATTTTATGGAAATCCACAGAAATTTGATTCCAAACCAAAACTTTAGGTAAACTGACTCAAAACAACCCCAAAAGATTGCGAACATCCGTGTCCATACGAACTGTTTTTGATATTTTTGTCTGTTTTGGAATCCAAATCTGAATATGTCTGATAGTCTGTTTTTTTTAACGACTTTTGCAACAGGTGTTTTTTTTTCGATAGCAATGGTATGACGAAAGGGCGCCTATAAATATGGGTGTTTCTTGAAATTACCAGATCGCGAGCAGTTATTTCTTTGTTTTGCTTTTTATTAACAGTTCGTTCGGCAAACGCATAATTTCAAGATCGGTCAAATTTACGTTGACACATTTCTTTAAAATGAGTTTCATCTGGCCACCTTGCAAAATTTGGCTCGTTCGGTACACACAACGAAACGTTGTCTCAGTTCAAAGCAACTTTTGTAATCCAAAACAACGGTTGTTTTATATATATACGCAAAAATATATATCGGTCATTGAAGAAAACCGTTGTTTTGACCGGTTGTCTTTCTTTAAGATTGTATAATTTTAAATGGATACTATACTCATTTGACATAAGAATTTGTTCTTTCACATCAAAAGGTTGGGTAAGTAAATTAATCAGCTCACGGTCTTGGATTAAATTTTCACCTACCTTTTATATGAACATGTAATTAATTATAAAAGGGAATATTCATGTTTCCTAGAGAAGGGACCCGGTCTCTTCTTAGGGTACGGGCACGCTGGGCAGCGTTTTTGCGATTAAAAAATAATAACGTCGTGTAAAATTTAAGCACCTTTGAATCCAGAGCGATACTCTTCAAATCGCTTAGCCAGTAAGCGCGTCGCTCTGGATTCAACATGGTTCGTTTTCTACACGACGTTTGTATTACTAAAAAAAGCAAATCGCTCGCCAGCGTGCCTGTACTCAGTTTCTTTCGACCATTACTAGAGCTGTTGAACACTTCTACGTCAGGTACGTTGACGGTAAGGAAGCACAAACATTGATGCAATCCCTCTAGAGATCCCTCTTATGACGAGACAACAAAAGCTCCATCTATCGGCGTTCTTAATATTATTTTCAAAACAACGACTTCCTTAAATAAAAGCAATCGTTTTCTTAAAGAAAGTATTTTGGTTGTTTTATATTAAATATTCTTTACGTAATTTAAGTAAACAATAAACAATAGTAAAGTCTAAAGCATAATAAAATCAGTTGGTTCACACTGATATTAAGGCACTGGAAAGATCATACAAGAAAATAAAGGGAATTTCAGATTATAAGCGCATTTCTTGTAAAAAGGATCACCCCAGATACGAAATTATAAAAAGATAATCTTGAAATTTATATAATAAAATTTAAAGATAATCTTGAACAGTTTTCTATGAACCTTCCGCGAACATTTTTTATAAATTCTAAGTAAAAACTTTATTTGTTTTTTTTAATTTGTGTAAAAGTCACAAGTTTAGATGAAAGTTTTTATTCGGAATGATAATTTAATAACTTCTGAAAAAAAAAAGTACGGAACAAGTAGTATATTGTTACTCGTCAAATAATAAATATACCAGGCGAGTGAATAATCTTGCTAGTGAATTGTGGCCATTATGTTCCAGTCATATACGATGTTTTGTCTATGACTCGTAAATTAGGTACATTTATTATAAATTATATTCATAGACTTACATGGATCAGAGTTTGGACTGTTACCATTAAAAACCGAACTGTCTTATAATCGCTGGTGTGTATTATGATAGGTATTATGTGTCCATAGATACGTACCTAGGTACCAGTGGGTATGTTCCCTGATTTTTTTTCAACCGTGAGAAATTTTAGTAAAAAGTTAAAAAAATAAAAGACGTTAGAGACAGCATTACCACAACAAAAATAAAGATGCATTTATTATATTTTTTGGTGTATATTTTCTATGAAAATTGTAATGTAATTAATAAACCAGGATTACTGGGGGAGTAGCCACAGTGGGACGATTAATAAAACGCTTTCCTTTGCAAGGCCCTCAAGCTTTCGACAGTTCATTTATGCCTTCAGCAGAGGGAAATCTACAAACAACAACGTGCAACTTGCAACAACGTGTTGTTTGTAGATTTGCCTCTGATGAAGGAAAGCGTTTTATTAATCGTCCCACTGGCTGCTCCCCCAGTAATCCTGGTTTATCAAATTTACTGTTAGTGTTCTTCTTATTGCTTTTCACAAGAAAATTGTCAAGAAAACAATTGATAATCGAAAACTATTGGTAACTCTGCGAAGCATTGATTTTATAAATGGAAAGTGAATACATAATATAAGTTTATTTATGCTGAATCCGGCCTAAAGCTTCTATCACGTAAGCTTTTAGAAAAAGTTGTACAATCTGTAAAGAAAGCGTGATTTGATATAAGAAGTTTTTTGTAGGTAACAAAATAGGGTTGTCAAGTCTTTTTGGCACGTTATGTAATCGAAGCGATATTTCCATACCGTATTACATTAAGTTCACCCTTGTATCGGACCAATCTATCGTGAAAACTTATTCGATAACATATATATCCTCTGGTGTTGACAACTTATACAATTAATGAAATACGGAACATCAATCCACGGCATTAAAACACCGTTTTCGCAACGCAAATACGTTAGTAAATTAGCGATATAGCTATCATCTTGCAAAACGCGAACATTACCGCAACACTAATCCCTATAATTCTTTTAGCACCAGCCGTAATAGCCCGACAGCGTTTATGTAATCCCGCGCGCGATGTTTAGTCTCGGTTTTAGTCTCGGGTTGCCGTCGCTCTCGCCGTTTCGCGCGTCATAAATCCACAAGACCGCGCGCGCTCTGCCCTCAAATTCATCATCGCAATCAGCACTCGCCGCCACAGATATAATATATTCGTTCCTCATATTCGTCCCTCTTTATAAATAAAGCGGTTATGAATAATACGAATAGTGCCCGGTTGACATATTGTCGCTGCACCACCCATGGAATTTATTCCGGTCGTATTTGTTTATTTGTTTACTGCGGGAATGGTTACGTGAGCCGGTAACGTATGGGTGCTGCCATCTTCGGCTAATTTTGAAGTCGCGCCAGGCAGGTACCTTAATCAGCGGGGGGAAGATCTTGAGTCGGCCACATGCCGGACATTCCTTTAGAGGACGATATGTCATCTCCGGCAGCGAAGATAACAGCTTGTTTACGACGTTTCGTTTGATAGGTTGGTGTGATTTGTTGTCGTTTGGGATTGGGATTTTTTGGTGGCTTTGCTTCTTAATTTAGACATTAAAAGAGTTGTAAGGAACAGTCGGTAATCTTGAAGGATTTGATTGAGAATTGAAAATAAAAGCATACTAGAATGGAAAAGAAATTTCAGTTTGAATTTTTGTTTGGTTTAAATTGAACACTGCACTTGGGCACGAATTTGTATGAACAGATAAAGAAAACTGTATTGAACAGATATCTCATATACCTAAAAGACAGATTTCTAAGGTCCTTCAAAAACGTACACAAATGGCCGTAATCTATATTGTATGATGCTCTTCAAATATTGAGACCACTTTGGAACTTTTGAGACTACAACATTTTAATTCAATGTACTATGATACAAACTTCTCATGCCGATTTTTGAAGCAAAATACTTGATAAGAATGAGGCGTCATTGAAAAATTTGCCAAACTTAAGCATTTTATTAGATAAAAATAATCAAAGTATAGAAGATGGTGATATACAGGCAGGATGTAAATTTTAATAAATTAAAAACTACAGCCACTAGCTGGATTTGAACCAGGGACCTTTGCGTCGCTAGCACAATGCTCTATCCAACTGAGCTATTCACCATCTTCTATACTTTGATTATTCTCATCATTACGGTAAGCCCGTATGATACGGTATATCCGTATATTCATATCTAATTATATTTTATTAGATGTCCAATAAAATATAAAATACTTAATATTCGAAAAACATGAATCGTCAGTTCCTGTAGTTTAGAATATCTATAAATTCCCTTGTTAGGGGATAAATTGGGCTTATATAGCTTTTAAACCACTCCTATACAGGGTGTTCCTATATATCATGTAAATACGAAAAGGGGTAATTCTTTGGCTTATTTAATGACTAAAAGTTCATATAAACATAAACAGGGTGTTGAAATTTCAAGATTTTTTTAGTTTTTTCTTTATAGCTCTTGTATCCTAGTTTTAATTTTTAACAGTTGGTGGCGAATAAAATGTCAAAATAAATACAAACAAAAGGTTATCTAAATCAAGCCAAGGCATACTAGACCAATTATTTTAAAACTTTTAATTTCATCTACCGAAACAGAAAAGCTTTTATTTTTTACTTTATCATACGCAGTATGTAAAGTATTGTAATCATGCCAAAAAAATTTTTTGAGATTTTAGCGGAAATATGTCTTTTTGGGTCCCCTGAACATTTTTGACCAAGGTACAAAAAAATGTCTGTGTGTGTGTGTGTGTGTGTGTGTATGTGTGTGTGTACCCGTTTTTTGTGGCGACGATTCCGGAGAAACTACTAAAGGTATCGCGACGAAACTTCATATTTAGAAGTTTCATAACCAAACTTAGAGCTGAAAAGCTTTCTGTTGAAAAGGGTCCAAAGGAACTGGAGGTTTAGTCTTAGCATTTTTAAAAATTTTGCAAATAAGCCGCCATTTCTGGAATTTCGTCGAAATAGTTAAATAATAAATTAAAGATGAGGAAATTCTGAATAATTTATCACTATGACATTTTTTGGTAGAATCAATAGTTTAGCTGCATCAGCAAATTCTATTTCATCGAGATCGGTCGTACTGCATGAAAACTAGTAGCCAGGATTTGTCAGATTTTTTGATTCTAATGACAGTAGGTAGTCTTGGTGTCAAACACTAACGTTTTGACAATAACTTCTGTCAATATAAGCTGTGTTCGCATATTGCATTACACTTTTTACACCCAATAACACGTAAGTGCATTTGGACGGTGTACCCGGTTTCAACGGAGTACAATATCCGAACGCAGCTTTAATCGACATATCTTTCTAGTTCTAGTAGTTTTATTTTAATGCAGACATGGCCGATCTCGATCAAATAGAGTCTCATGCAGCTAAACTATTAATTTTATATATATAGTATGATAAAGTCATGTGCCTGGCCAGATCAGATTTTTTTTTGTTGTTATTAGCGTGTGCGTGTGTGCATTTGCGGTTGGTCTTTTTGCGCGCGGGGCTAAGTGACTCTTTATCACCACTTATGAGGGTACTATGGGACACTGAGGAAAAACTGTTTAACTATTTCGCATTCAAGGTTTTCTGCCAACATCTTTTTGTCGTAATTCCACTCTTCATAGACTTTTTGGTGGAACTGTTAGAAATAATACAAAGTGCAGAAAATTGTTGTTTCTTTGCTTAAAAGCGTTTCACCAGACCACTTGTGATGCAGAAGAGATGTATCTATTTTTGTTATTAGTCGATTTTGAATGACGAAACAACTCATTTTTACTTTATCATACGCAGTATGTAAAGTATTGTAATCATGCCAAAAAATTTTTTTGAGATTTTAGCGGAAATATGTCTTTTTGGGTCCCCTGAACATTTTTGACCAAGGTACAAAAAAATGTCTGTGTGTGTGTGTGTATGTGTGTGTGTGTGTGTGTACCCGTTTTCGTGGCGACGATTCCGGAGAAACTACTAAAGGTATCGGGACAAAACTTCATATTTAGAGGTTTCATAACCAAACTTAGAGCTGAAAAGCTTTCTGTTGAAAAGGGTCCAAAGGAACTGGTGGTTTACTCTTAGTATTTTTCGAAGATTTTGTAAATGAGCCGCTATTTGTGTAATGTCGTCAAAATAGTTAAATAATAAATTAAAGGAGAGGAAATTTTCTATAATTTATGTATGTGACATTTTTTGGTAGAATTTATAGTTTAGCTGCATGAGCAAATTCTATTTCATCGAGATCGGTCGTACTGCTTTAAAACTAGTAGCCAGGATATGTCAGATTTTTTTATTCTAATGACAGTAGCTAGTGTCAAACGCTAATGTTTTGAAAATACTACTGTCAATATAGGCTGCGTTCGGATATTGAACACCGTTACACTTTTTACACCCACTAACACGGTGTCATTTGGACGGTGTGCCCCATGTGTACCCGGTGTCAACGGAGTACAATATCCGAACGCAGCTTTAATCGAGATATGTATCTAGTTCTACTAGTTTTATTTTAATGCAGACCTAGCCGATCTCGATCAAATAGAATCTCATGCAGCTAAACTATTAATTTTATATATAGTATGATAAAGTCATGTGCCTGGCCACATCAGATTTTTTTTTTCGCGATAACGGTGGTAAATACGAAAAAACTACAAAAGATTAAAATGCTTTAGAACAAAACAAAAAATGCATTTTGTATTTTAGAATCCACCAGTGGCGCACCGAAAAAAAGTTCATGGGGAGAGTTCAGGGGCATGACCATTTGGTATGCCCAATGATGTAAGTCCTACAGCGTAAACCATATTCCAAATTACAGCTAAATATCTCAAAAACTAGAAGAGCTATAAAGAAAAAACTAAAAAAATCTTGAAATTTCAACACCCTGTAGATCGGCAACGAAGCGTTTGCGGACCTATGTTTACATGAATTTTTAGTCATTAAATAAGCCAAAGAATTACCCCTTTTCGTATTTACATGATATTTAGGAACACCCTGTATAGAATGAATTGTTAGCCTAGGACGAAAATAGTCTAACTCCAGTGTTACATAATTCGATAAGAAAATTTATCATCGATTAAAAGACGCAAAATTGTAACATTTGTAATTATAATAATGTATAGTATAATTCTTCTTCTAGCTTATGACATTGCCAATTTTTTTTTTAATGGCAACCCCATATTTTTCTTAGTTATTTTGGAAGAGCTTTTAGTTGTCTTAATGGTAGCGCAAACATTTTATAACATTACATAAGAAATTTTTTTGAGAAACACAATTGAAAATTGCAAAATATTGATAACTCTGGGGAATATGGATATTCTGAATGGAATATCATTTAGGCTAGAATGCATAGAATTATTTGCCCTGGATATAAACACGGACTTTCCAGTAAGGTTTTCGAACAAAGTGGGATGAAAATGTCCAAAAGCTGAACCCAAAGTCCTAGATACCTCAAAAGGGTCTCATAGTAAACTTTCAACTTTGTTTGTATTTTTACTTGAAATCCTGAAAGTTTGTTCACAAATATTTTTGAATAATTTACAGCAATTCGCAGCAATTGCATTTTTTGAAACGCCTCTATAAAATAAAACAAATATGAACCACCAAAGTGAAAGGTGCAGTTATCATTATCAAAAATAAAAACTTGTGTTTCTGTGCAACAATGTAACGGTGATCAAGTTGATCAGTATTTCATGTATTTTTACTATTGATCTTATTTTTTGTTCTTATTTCTTATATTTTGTTAAATGAAATCAGGCAACCCTAGCGGCATGTGTCCAAAACAAATTAGTTAACATAAGTAAATGTCACCAGGTAATAATATTTTCTGAAAATGCTAAAAACGTGTTTCTATATCGTTCAATGAGAATCCGAATACCACGTCCGTAATATCGTAAGTTTTTGAGATTTATACATGGTGGGCAATTTTAAATGTCTTAATTTTTGATTATCTTAAAAAAATATGCCTCCTGCGAAAAATATAGTATACAAAACTTTTTTGTATGAATGTGTTACTGGTTTTGTTATAGATGGCGCTAGTGTTGTTTCTGTATACAGTAGATGGCCCCGTAAGATGGACATATTAAATTAATTGCGGTCACTAAGAGAGATAACAGGTGATTCTGTGGTACTACATATGTGTTTATCGTTACGGTAAATCAGCAGGTTTCAAAATATATGTTTTTATAACAAGTTGAGAAAAAGCTGTTTAAAAATATTCAGTCTTGCAATCGTGTTGTATCCAACATCCAATTAATACTTTTGATAAGACATGTGGAAGTTAATTAAGTCCACGGAATAATCCGATTTCTTTACATCTTGAATCAGATTGCGTGTCATCACCTTAATTTATATCCAGCGCAACCCACTAATTAACGCACACGCTAAAAATTCTTCAAGAAAAAAAATCTCTTGCGTCTGGCATTCCGTAAAAATCATGCGCTATCAGGGAAACACAGTACGTACATATACTGAGTGACATAGAAAACTGAACATCCAGTAGGGTTAGGATTATTTCAATATTTTTGGCGTAGGTGTTGAGGAAATTGTAATAAGTAATCGATTAAAAATTCAAACCTATTTGATAGTCAATGCATGAATTAAGTTTAATAAGGTTTTAGTCCGCCTCTTTGAGTGTCTTATTTTTGCAAAACATTCACTGCCAAAATATATTACTAGACAAATGATGACTATTCCGATTACTATTATTAACTATTGTCAGTTTTACTAGCTTGTCTATCTCTAGTTTTGCGATAATGACCTCTAGTGAAGCATTAAAGAGTCTAGATAAATTGCGTTTACAGAAGTTTACAGAGCTTGATTTTCGAACTTCAATTTTAACCTATTTCCCCTTGAGTCGTATATCTAAATGTACATTGTGTTAAAAGAAATAAGAGTAAAATATTAAAAGGATCCACAGAATGGTCACAACTCATGTCCTGAGATATACCGAAAGCTGCAGAGAAATATAGAAACTGGAATATTGTACCAACTGTAGAAACTGCATTGAGAATGTAGATCCGGTAAAGTATCATAGAATAGGTTTTTTAAAACCAAATAATCTTAAATAAAACGTCCAAAATTATTTCAACTTACTTGGCGAAAGCTACGTTGATTTAAAGATCCATCGTATGATAAATCAAAACTGTCAGGTTGGTCTACTTACTACCTTGACCCCTCTGTATACCCTTTAAATATTTTACCCTGATTTTTGGAACACTGTACATCCAACAATAATTAATAATTCAGTCTACTTTAACAAATATTATCGCTTTTCTATTGTGTATTACTTTGTTATTAATGTTTTTTAACGAAGGAGCGTTTTAAACATTCTCGACTGAGTGAATTCCAACTAATATTGTCGTCTTTCTAATGAATATTAATTTGTAATAATAATTGTTGGCTCGATATAAACATAGAGGTTACACAGAAGATATTGTATAACTTCTTCTTCCAGTAAAACCAAATTTCGTAATATTAAGACATTGTCAAAATATTTTCAGCAAAAGCGTATGGAAATAAACTATTACAATGAACGGGTAAAAGTAGTAAAAATCGTTTCAAGGTCACCGTCGATTGCGCAATTGGTAGTATCATGTAGTATGTTACCTACTTCTCGAAACAGCTTTTCTTGTTTGCCACCGACCCTTAAACGGTTTCAGCACTCCCATGAGGATCTTAGAGAGTAGCATTTATTACACAAGACACAGACACAAGTACCTAGATAGAAAATAAATTCAAATAAGAAAGTGCTACAAAACAGGAGTGACGACAAACGAAAATCTTTTTGAGTGTGGTCATTTCTGGTTTTGATAATGAAATTTTCCAATTATTGTAGGTAAGATGTTACAGATTCCTGTTAGTATTTCTTAGGAGGGGTGGCACCCTTTACTACCACAAAAAAAATCTTTAACATGCCACTATAGTTACGTGCACAACAATTTCAATAAAAAATAGTTCCTAGATGTTCATTTTTCTATGTCCCTCAGTATATTTATTTTAAATACCACTTGCAATTTATACACCGCTCTCTCTCTGTGTATGTGTGTGCGTCCGGATGGCATTAACGCCCGCTAATAAATGGTCGCTTGCCAGTGTCAGCCAGCACTAAATTCGCGCAATTCGCAAACTCGCTCGTCCGCTAAACGTATTATTAAGGTTAATTGATTGCGCGTTCCAATTTTTATCAATTCTTTAATTAAACGCCGAACGGTTGCCGTAATTTATTCGAATTTCGGTCGGAACGCGTGCGCCGCTCTGCCCCCACTCTTGCCTCCTTGCCGGGCGACGCGCGCGACACAATTTAAATTCTCGCGAATTTGTCCAAATCGGCCGAAAATAAATATGTATGTACACGACCGAGCACATAAATTTGCATTATACAGAATTAACATACTCGTGCCGGATAAATTCAAACATTATCAGGGCGCGATCGCTTATATGGTGTATGGCTATTGTTTGTCCTGAATGGTCGGTTTAATGCGTCGGCCGTAATAATTGTGTTGTTTGTGCGTGCTTTTATTTATTGAGGTTTATTTAAATATACGTATTTAAGGTTGTGTAATTGGAGGGGTGTGAAGACTGTAGAGCAAAACGCGATATGCCGCAAAAGTTAAAATTGGGTTTCGTATGTCATTGGTATGTAGTATAAACATTTTACTGCCCTACTGATTTAACAACAATAGTAATCAAAAATTGGAAAGAAATCTGGAACATGGATTTCGTGAACTGAAAATGAGTAGACTGTCACATTTTTTTTTCTTGCAATTTTGATTCTTTATTTTCGAGTGCTTACTGAAAAGTATTCTAGCTGGGATTTGAACTGGGATTTCCATTTTTTAAATCATAAACCTAAATTTATAAACTTAACTAATTAACTTCTAAACTTAACTAAACAATGTTAAAAATTACAATTTTAACATTTTTAACTATTTATCAATTTTAACAGATTTGACACTTTTTGAGTCTTTGAGCACAGGTTGCTAGGTATTTAATGGTGGAAAATAAATAACAATTTATGAATCTTCAAAAAACAGAACTTGATTGCTAACTGACGATTTATTTTACAATCAAAATCAACCTATAATCGACCTACATTTTAATTTCTCGAGAATTAAATATTATTTAAAAAGTACGTAGGCTTTCACAGCCAGAATCATTTAGAAGATAAATTGCATCTGGGTTATTTATGCCGTGTGTCAAAATTCGTAAATGCTGACGTTTTACGAACCATGTTCCTCGCTTCTTCAGAGCTAATGAATACTGGATACTCAGTATACTCAGAATACTGAATACTGAATACTCTGTATTCAGTATTCTGAATGGTCGGAAACAAGAAATTTAAAATTGAAATCTTGTTGCTCAATCATAGATATCAATCCAGTTCAAGACAAATCTGTTATTAAAAATAATAGAGATTTGAAATGTTAGGCAAGAGAATCATGCTACAACATTATATCCCATCTTAAAGTTGTTTTCATGAAAAGTACTTTTTCTAAAAACAAAAACAACAGAATCCTAAAAGCAATTTACCTACCAAATTAAAGGTAAAGCAATGTAAATAATTTTGTCTTATAGTGGATTTTTGATTATCTGTCGGTTTTTGGAAAATCGATTTTGACTTTGTCGGTTTTTGAAAAAGTAATAGAAGAATCAAAATGTTGTTGACGAAAGGTTATGCCCCAGTTAACACTATAAATAGTACATTATCAAATGCTATTGCCATAATTTGTGTAAATAATAATGTTAGTTGGAAATAGTACCAAGATGACGGTAATTTTTTAAGTTAAAAAACTACAGCCACGCCTGGGATTCGAACCCAGATGTACGGATTGCCGGTCCGACATTTTACCAACTGGACTAACGTGACCTATGACATTCAGTAGGTTAATTGTCATTTGTCACTAAAGGAATAAGAGTAGAAGCATAAATAGAAGTTTCTACCTTTAGACATATTTCAATTGTGACACCTATCTGATGTAATTCTCAAGTTGAATCCCAGGCGTGGCTGTAGTTTTTTAACTTAAAAAATTACCGCCATCTTCTATTAACTATTTCTAACTTCCATATCAATATGTGCAGGTTTCTGCAAGAATTCGCAACCTTTAATAAATCCTTTAATAATAACATTGATTGTCAATGGATATAGATAGTCAGCCATGGGTTAGTTGGGGCCTCGACATCCAGAGGGCAGGGTTTTGAGCAAGATTCATTCACAAATTATAGCCTTTTCTACTTATAAATTTATTATATATTTATTACGCTCGGACTCCAGTTCGCACCGAGTGCGTGAACAAAAGTGTATAAGTTGAAAACGCTATCATTTGAGAATGAATCTTGCCGAAAACCCTGCCCCCTGGATGTCAAGGCCCCAACTAACTCATGGCTGACTATCTATATCCATTGACAATCAACGATAATAATTAGTGCATCCAATCCCGGACGTTTCTGGTACCGTAATCCCGGTGCTGAGATTAGTCTGAATACCGGGATTACGGTGCTGATAGATTTTTAATAGAAAATCAAAATATTATTTTTACAAACAAACTAAGAGAAAGGAATACTAAATTAATGGTTAATGCCATTAAATAGGGCATAAACTATCCAGTGCTAGGATGTGTGCTCTACGTCCTAGTAGTTTATATTTGGTTCAAAAAATTTCGGTGCCGGCAGAAAGTGAGTAAGGACGAGACAGGACGTAAAAGAACTATCAACATTTGATATGTCGACTGACCGGCTTAAACTAAGTTAGCTAAACTTTGATATTCAATAACTTTTGTAGACTTTGACCGATTTTCATTATTTTTTTCGAGACATGTAAGGAAATTTATCAAATTTATGATACATAATATACTTTGATAATTAAAGAAAATAAGATATTCCAGCTGATTATTAATACTGGGAGATCAAAAATTGTGTTTTTGGTCATGTTTGAGACATCCTGTGGGATAACTAAGGAACTTGCTCTCTCGCAGGTTGGCAACTTGGTACTTTCTTACAGAACCATATCAATTCTCAACATCTTGTTTTCTAATTCATCACAATATCTGAATTTTTGTAGAATATACACAGTTTTAGCAAAGATTTTGTATTTCACTCATAATCAAGTCAGATTTGCTGCAAGGTGTAAGGGTAAATTTAAGTTGCTAAGTTTTATTTGAAATTATTTATCTTCTACAAAATTCAGATATTGGAATGAACCAAAAACAAAATGTTTAGAATATGGATGTCTTTGTAAGAGAGGACTTTAAAACTTCCTCATGCTCCGGAGTTTTTCAAAGCGTGTATCGAAAGCAGATCAAAAACGTCAAAAACGTTCTTTATTGAATTTCTTTAAAATGCATTGAAAAATAATGAAAACCGGTCATCAGTACAAAAGTTTAGCAAAATAAGCGTTCCTTTAATTGTGCCGGTCAGCGTATTTTTCTCGAAACTGTACCTGAAACTTGGCATATCTTGTGTGCTGTACAGGGTCGTCAGATTAGAACATATGTTTGTTATTTTTTTACCTTAAAATTTATTTATTAACCATAAGAAGATAATTCATCTTTCCTAGTCTTCCTACTATATTTAGTAGTTAATAAAAATGTTTTTAAAAAATATAAAAATGTATTTACAATATTTATTTCGTGCAAAGGGCATATATTGGAAGAATTTATGTAGGAAAGAGTTAATATATACAACTTTAATCACTATAATAAACGATAATGAAATAAACTTTTTCTTGTATCGAACGATATCTATTTATTTAAAATAAAAATGGGAAAACAATTAATCACTATGTAAATAATGTCGAATATTCAATGAAGTATGTTTTGTTTAAACAAATATGATTTGATGACAAGCACAACAATTTTAAGGAGTATTTGATGATGTTGCTCAAAAATAAAAAAAGTCTGTGTAACCGAACAAACTAAAAAATACTAAGAATAAGTTTTGTGTTATCAAAATCCTAGAATTTGTCTATTTTCGAGTACGATCTCTGGAAAAAACGTTTCATCGCTCAACGATGAAACATTGAATATTTTGAGTTTTCTAAGATCTCATTTTAAGGCAGAAAATAATAATATTATTTAATATTGTAGCCATATTTTTTACTGTTTATGTTTATTACTGTATTATGTATACTGTATATTGTTCCGTTCACTTATTTATATTTTAAAAATAAAATCCGTATTTAAAATATCTACTTATTTTCATTTTCTTATACATCGAGATTCCCGGTGCTGGCACCGGGATTCCGGTATTGAAAATTTCCAGCACCGTAATCCCGGTTATGAAAAAGCAATTCCGGATTGGAAGCACTAATAATAATGTTGACTTAACATCAAACCATATAATAAGGACAAAGATAAATATTCAACGTTTATATCTGAACATTAAGTTGAATTCCTCTATGGCATTTTACTTTTAATTTTGAAGACCTGATACTTGCTGTAGATCATTGAGGCCGTGATATGTGTTTACCGGGTTTACCCAAGTCTTTTGCCGTTTGCCTTGATTTTAAAATTATCTAGGGCTCTCAAATCCCTTAAGGCAGCCTCCCTTGATCTGCTATTCGGACTTTCTCCACAGATCCACAGCGCGTTCTCTCCTTCGGTATCTTCTCTAGGTATCTCAACCCCATAGACAGCAATCTTGTCGGTCTCATTTAACCTTGTGGACTCTTAGAGGTAAATGTCGGTAGATGTAATGGACTTCCCCGTTTGTCCTTTGGTTATATTTTTTTTCTTTTCTTCGCGATTCTCGTCAAAATCTTATTTTTCCATCTCTGCATAACATCCCTCTTCATCATCGGCCTTATATCACAACTAGAGGCGCTGTTGGTCCAATTACGGTTTTATAGAATCTGAAGCTGAAGACTCCTACTTACCGTAAGCAGTCGTCACATGTTGACTTCATTGTGGTCTTCACACTTTTGTGTGTCTTCTGTGTCCTCATCCGCAATACACTTCCTGTGAATAATGTTGCCCTGCCTCTTCAATTGGCTTTCTCTCATTATGTTCTCCTGAGCCAGATTGGAAACAAGAGGTGAATGATGTTCCCCTTGTCTTATCCGATCTCCTATTTGAGGAATAACCTTTCAAACCGCAGTATTGATTAGATGAAAATGACAAAATGTTTTCAATTAGTTGATTATCAGAAATTATTGGGTTCCGATTAGTAAATTCAGTGAATAACTTTAAACTTTCTGTCTAGTTTATATCTTCACGAGGTACATGTCGTTACTATAGTTATTATTTTTGTTCTTAGGGATACACACCACTACACATTGCAGCTCAGTTTGGTCGCGAGCCCGTATACGAATTATTATGGCGTTCTTATGGTAAGCATCTGGGATAAGATGACAAATTGATGCTTCTTCTAATCTTTCAATCAACATTATTCATTATTTTATGTATCTATAGACGCGGACACCCAACTTCGCGACTATAGCGGTCGGAAACCAGTCCAGTACAAGGAATCACAGAAACAGGCGACAGCAACGGTCATCCACAGTGAGTACCAACAGCCAGAGCTCGAAATTGCTAAGCATGCCAAACCCACACGGCTCAAGAATCAAAGTTTCTTGCGTAAAAGTTTTAACCCGACCACGCGTCGACAAAAATCCGCAGTTGAACCTAGAGGACCATTCGTTGCCAGTAAAAGTGGTTCTTATAATACTTTACCAGCAAAACTATCTTAACTAGAACTTCTTTTTTTATGAACAAATAATGATAATATATATATTTTTAGAATGAAGTTGATCAAAGGGTACAAATTATTTATACAAATTAATGTTGCCATTTTTATTTGATTTGCTAGTCACTACTTTAAGTGAACTTTAATCAAAATACAAAGCTAGAAATGTAAGAATTTATTAATATTCTCTTTTAAGATTCTTTTACTGACGCGGTTTTTTATTTTATTCACTTAATAAAGAGTATGTTGTGCCGTTTTGTCGACCTTCTTTTCGCATATTCAAAAAATCTAGAATAATTAAATTTTTCGTATGATGAATTCTAGAAACTATTCTGGACTATTGTCATATCACAGTATTATTACAGCTAACTTGCATGAAAGAAGGTCTCGTGCATTATTTTTTACATTAATTTTTAACCGTTTCCTAACTTTAAGCTTACTTTGCATGTAATTAACATCTCTAACAAACAAACACTCCACTTCTATAATTGTTTACTGTTTTTTCTACATTGTAAATATTATAGAAACGGAGTTATTATTCTAATAAATTATATAACGTTTTAATCTATTATGCATAGTTAGTAACACGCTTTTTTATCTATTGCTAGCTTATTTTCTTTTAGGCACCATAGTCTACTAACTTCATAAATATATAAAAAACCAAAATATGCATAAGCATATCATTCAAAGAGCAATAAGTGCAATAATAATGTTATGAAGATTGTAGTATATTTAGAAGAATTCAATTTACCTAGTTTTAGCATGTATATCGTAGTGTATTTTTATTATTGTATTAATTGTAGCGCGTTTCTTTATTGCATGTTTACTTTTTATTACTTTTATTTCTAGCTGCAAACTTGCATGTGAACGCTTTGTTAAGTATTATAGTTAATAAAATAAAATGTTTATTGAAATGTTTGAGTAAATTTTTACCACGGTCCTGTCTCTTTTCTTTTTCAGAGAAAGCAAGAAAGAAAATAGCAGGTGATTTAGGCGTTTATTATTATTTTATTATTTTTTTTAGTTGAATGGTTCTTTAGGTATCATAAAAGTCTGAAATATGTAGAATATTTAATCTGAAAATTAATTTTTTTAATGTCTTAAGAAAGTGAGTTGAATTCATAATTAATAACACTGGGTAACATGTTTTGTTTGTTTATTTCTGTCACACAATGTTTGATAGATGATTTTGGTACGAATTCGTACGTTGATTACAAATCTGGTTATTAAGTAAAAAAAACGGGTTCAAAAGGTAAAAGAACGTCGTTTTTGGAACTTTTTGATTACTTTGAAAAAGAAATAATACGAAAGTGATAGTTATGCTCTGACATAGCCCAAAAAATTTTTAACAACATTTTTTAAATATTACTAGACATTTCGTTCGGGCGGATTTAGTTTTTCCTATGTATTATTCCTTATTACTTGCCTAATCTGAATATCTACAAATATCCTTTCAATAGTTTTACCAAGGTCCTTAATATGCAGAAAATTGAGGCAAAGTTGCACAGAACAACTTTATCTAAACCGAAGTTAAAACTTAGTTTTGAAAAGATTAACATGAACGACGCTTTTTTGTTACATTTTATTTCGTAACTAATAACTTGTGATCAAACATTATTGTAACTATTTGTTTACCTGAAATGAAATAGTGCAATTGGATTTAAAAGATGGGAGTTACCATTAATTGTCAACTTGTCTCGTTGTTTGACTGTACTTTTTACGCATTTTTAAAATTATTAGTATGATAGTATGATGATTCATTTTGTTTGAACAAAACTTGTGGCATCTGTCTTACAAATTGTTTGAATAATATTTCAGCTTCTAGAAAGTCGAGAAACCCAATTGACGTATTTTATAATTTATTATTCAGTCTCCAAACAACTTAATCCAGTGACACACCTTCAAAATGTTTTATGATAGGAAAACAATTGCAGCATTTCTATTTTTAGTAATTTCAATAATTTTAAAATAATTTTTGGAGTTTTCTACCAGCTGTTAAACCTAATAACCATCAATACTTTATTTTAAAAAAAGTTTTTGTGTTTAGTAATTTCATAAAGAATATCTGATATGCGTTTTTCTGTATTTGAATCAGTATACAGAAATTATTGATTCTCCTCCTGTAAGTTTTTGGCCCTGAGTTTCTCAAAAGCTGGAGAGAATTCATAAATTCTGACTGCACATTCAGATTACATAGAAGAAATCGTACCAGAATCAATTGTCATTTTATTGATATTTTTTGTTGTGGCCGATGTAGGATTGTCCAGGAATTTTATCATTTTGCTTCAGTGGGGATTCCTAAAATCTAATTCTAACAAATGTGATATGAATATTACATATGGTGAGTTCAAGACCATCGGCTTTCAGTAGAAAATTAAAAGCTGTAATTTATTCATTCAGTATTAGATTTTTTAAATCGCACTATTACTTCGCAATTGTCTTTTGGCCGGCATAAAAATGTAGCAAAACGTTTTTTACATTTCAAAGTCATTTAAAACAAAATATTGACGTGATAGAGACATTTGGTTGCCCAATTCGTAATCATCTATCATAACCAATTTGTCGTATTTTGTTTATACAAACTGTTTCAGAAATGCCCAAGAGCTAGCAACGTTTTTGTTACGTTATTTATAATCAGGCTAGAACTGTCTGTTCCTTGTACTGTAAGAACGAGATACTCGCAAGTCCGGCAACCGCCCAGGTGGCTTTTACCCCCCATATATTTTTAAAGGGCGAAAAAAAAATAATTAGTTAAATTATTTTAATAAGTCTGTCGCGTTGGAATATCAAAGTCATGATGAAAGAAATTGCCAAACCGGTTGGCGTGTGGAAAGTGGGTGGAAAGCGGGTATATATCCACCGGAATTTCAGTCTACCATCGGGAATATTACTGTAAATGTGCAAAGAGTGCAATTTTGTGCGCCAGTTCGGTCGCCTCTTGTACGCACTTTTCACCCACCCACCGGTC
This sequence comes from Aphodius sticticus, assembly GCA_963966075.1. Taxonomy (NCBI): domain Eukaryota; kingdom Metazoa; phylum Arthropoda; class Insecta; order Coleoptera; family Scarabaeidae; genus Aphodius; species Aphodius sticticus. The sequence goes on from OZ014506.1 coordinate 16,254,026, forward strand.
TGTCATGTTTTCTTCACTTGAAACGTTGTCAACATTGATATCCCAAAGCGTCAGACTGATTATAATAATTTAATTTATTATTTTTTTTACCCTTTAAAAATATAGCTCGGACAAACGCCACTCCCGGACGGTTTCCAGACTTGCGAAGTTACGATTATCTTATTATTACGCTAAGAATAGAAACATAATCAACTCATACAATATTAGAAACCAGCAGATTTATTGTACATATTTATTTTTACGTTAATCAAAATCTCAAAAGTTCCAGAGAAACAATAATTTTGATATAATACCCCATTAAATTTGCTCTGAAAAGGTATCATTTCTTTTTTCGTGGTACTACCCGTTCCTTCGGATAGTGGAGTACCATCCAGTTAGAATTTAAAATTGGAAAAATTAGTTAAAGGCTGGATTATTTCCTGTAATAGTATATTATTATACAAGTTTTATAAGACGTCAAATTGGCGCACGAGTTGTTTTGGGCACGACGAGCGTAGCGAGGAGTGCCCAAATGGAACGAGTGCGCCAATACGTCTTATAAAACGAGTGTAATATACTATTTTTTCTACTTTGCGTCATTAATTTTATATAAATTTAGAAATTGTGGTTACTATATCGCGGTAAATTAGAATCTAGGGTATTTTGCGGGTACCACGTGGCAGCACTGTAGTAACTGTCAATTTCGTTAAAGATGAGATCGATGAGATAACATCATGACAAAATCTAATTGTGAATAATTTTACTCTACTTTAGCCTACAAGTTTGAATAAATATTCAGCGAGGTCGCAACGATGATCATAATGGAGCGTGGGGCAACACTTTTAACCCTACTGTGATAAATACATGAAACTTAACCTAAAAAGTAAACAACTTTAAAATAGTGGGCCATAAGTATAATAATCAGAATAGAAGTGTTTGGCGGTGACTGATTAGTTACTTCGAAGAACAAGAACTTACTAAATAATTGTTATAACGCTTAACGTTTGATAGCGGTGTCTACCTAATTCCGCTACGTAGCCGTTGCGGCTTATATATTTACAAGCACTTATAATTGAAACCCAATTCTAATTTCGGCAAAGTAGTTTATTAGAATAAATTATACTTAGTAAAATTACATGTGATGGAGGTAATACAAATACGTTGCACACAACCAGAACTAAGATGAAGTCGAAAGCGACGGACAAAAATGAATACGAATTGAGCCCAACAGAATTCGGTCAAAAATGTTACCGAAAACTTATACGTTACATAAACTAAGAAATCCTCTACACTTTAAATGTACTATAGCTTTATACGTGTATGCTGATAAACCATTGATTGCGCATATACAATCTCGTAGCAGTAATTAAAATCATTCATATCTACGATGTAGGTTTGATCTTCGCATAATACCTTATTAAAGTAAATGTGGTCCTTGAATTATATCTGAAAAGGGGATTTGATGTTTAGTTGAAAAGAATGATGACGATCACTTACCAGAGTCGTAAAACATCACCGAAAACGTTATGCTGGCGTATTTTGATGAACACAGCAAAACTAAGAAAGCCACAACCTTTGGCCATACTATAGCAGGCTACACGCATGTTTAAATATGTATAGAATATTGATATTTCGCAGTTTATGCGATTGCAAGCGATTAAAAAGAGGCAGTGTGTGGTTATGTATTGTACGTTTGACATTTGGCATTTGATATCAATGTGTACCAATCCTGGCAATCTTAGACAAAAATGTTACTGTTTTCGGTGTTACAATGTGTTAATTGTAACACCGAAAACAGTGTTACAATGTGTGCATTGTGAATGCAAAGTAGAAAAAAGTATATTTGGGCGTTTTAAAGTAACAATATATAAAAAAATCAAGCTAGCAAGAAGCAAGAAGCTCAAATGACTGACTTATGTCATGTCATGTTATGTTGGTCCGGCTAAAAATTGTTGACGTAAATGTCAAAACTGGCTATAAGTACTGTAGTTGCATTGTTAGTAATATTTCAGACTTTATGATACTGTATTTTAACCTAATAATAGATGATTTTACATGTGCGAATTATGTTGTAGAAAAAGATCTAGGGTTTCTACGAATAGGCTCCTTAAATGTGCGCGTAAAGAAGACAACAGAAGCCTTCAGCAACTTCCTAGGTGTCGGAAACACTGTTTCTATCAACCCCATTGACACATCTAACTTTCACAAGGGTTGGGGATCGGCAGATAATGTTGCACAGGTAACTAGATACCCTTTAACTCTTTATTCGTAACATGAACTTTTTAAAAATGCATTTTTCTAAAAGTTTTAAAGCTACCGATGTAGAAAACAGTTTGTATTATACCGATTAGCCGATTTAACAAGATTACAATACTTATGCGTATATTCTAGGAGAACATTTTGAAGAGTAAGAGGAAAATCAAGAGGCCTATGGAAGGCACTGGTACCAATAGCACCCCTGGAACGCCGAATAATTACCCAAGAGCGCTGATGCAGAGAAACACGCAGGATTCGGATTCGGACACGGCAGCAGGATTTGATTCTCACTGGCAGAATTGACGCTTCCAGCTTATTTTAATTTCTTGATATTATTTTTGTAATTGTAAAAGACATGTACTTAGATCTGATTGTAATTGTTATTTATGATGTGATGTAATTGTGTTTTTGAGAATAAAGACAAATGGTGAATGGATTTTATTTTTTTTATTACCATAGAATTGTGGTGTAAAAATTATAAGAGATGGACGGCCTCACGGGTGAGTAAAAATTCAAACGCTTGTGGCGCCCTCTCTGGAATAGTGGCTACGTTGTTCCGGAGTGGCGCTGCTATGGAACGGTGGATAGTCGAACGTGAGTTGCCTGCAGCTAACTAGTTTTGTGGAGTTCTCGTCTTTAGCAGCACCTAATAAAGATTAACCATTGGTTGGTGGATGGCACTGTGAATACGATTTTGAAAAATACTACAAGGAAATAAAAACATTCACAAAATGCATAATTATGTATTGGTATAATTGCACCATAAAACTATTTTTAAGAATAATCATCCATTCGAATTTTTAATTAGAAATCTATTTTTATTTATTGAGTATCAATTTTTGATAATGTTGACAATGCTATTGCTGACTTATACAAATTATTCCATTTAATTATTTCTTTCCTTGCTGACATCAATATAAATCAACGTACATAAATCACTCGTGAAAAGTTGTAGCTTCTAACACATTTGTAATTAGTTGAGTCAGTAGCGGATTACTAGGAGCAATTTTATGCGATTTAGGGCCGATCTTACAAAGTACGTTATACCATGGTATAACTAAATATTGATATAAATACCAGTATAAGTGGTTATTAATATGACAACACAAATATTTTAGCCAATGGGAGGCGGAATAGCACTATTTATACTGGGAATAACTATTCCACTACTATACGTACACTTGTAAGATCGACCCTTAGGCTATTTTGGGCATAAGAAAGAAGGAAAGCATTGCTACTATAAAATAATGTAGTTGCACGTTCCAAAAAACGGTAAAAGATTTTTTTTTTGTTATACGTAGTATGACAGTATTGTAATCGTGCCGAAAATAAATTGAGATTTTAGCGGAAATTAGTCCTCTTGGATCCCTGAACATTTTTTTTTATTAATTATGAAACATTATTACTTTAATATTAAATAAATAAATAATTTGAATAGTTTTAAATTTCTTTGTTTGTATACATTAGAGCGAACTGATAAACATTAGAATATTAACACTAGAAAATAATATTAGTAGTTTAGGTATTGGCTAAATTATCCACAAGATCTTTATTGCCCAAAAAAAACATAAATTAGTTTATTAGGTCTGCAATGATCAATTACAATAGGGAATTCATTAACAATATTATTGGAATTCATTCAAATATTAAGAGTGAATGTTTAGACCTAAAACACAGGAAAGAAAGCATGTATTAATGACAATTCTTTATACAAAATTAATAAGCAATACAATGACGACAAAATTAAGGTTAATTATCATATTGTGAATTAACTCAACAAACGAGAGAGACTAATCGAACCCAAAAATACATATCAACACTTGACAAATCATGATACGAAGATTCTATACCGAACCTGATACTGTACCAAATAGTGAACCCTTCAGGGTACATTCTGGTGTAACCACATCGCCCTTTTCTTGTTTTAAAAGATTTATACGATAAGTCAATCGAATACAATTTTGCAAGAATTTTTAAAATCGAATCGTTAGTTTTTCCAAAATAGTGTCAATCGCATAAAGAAAACAACGTTTTGACCACCATGTTTTTATCAATCAATCTCCGAAACTCTAAAACTAAAACAAAGTAGTGACAAATTTGCCTATCAGATTCCTGCGACTTTGGAAGCTCCATTGGTTAGAGCACCGGGCTGGAAATTGTATGGCAAATGAAAAAATAATGAATCATTTAAAGTAAAATATTGTGATTTTGGCGACGTTTGTGAATTTATAGCGGCTGAACCACATTCTCTAGCAACTTCAAGAGGTTCCTAAAGTAAACTTGAAATTTTGTGTTTTGACTGATATCCTGAAGTTTTAGGGCATCGATTTCCTATGGTACAAATTTTAAAATATCGCAATAATTACAGTCTTCATTCAGGATTCGTATTCATACACAATTTCCCAACGTTACTGAATACAGAAAACAGTAAGGTTGGTTTAATTAATTTTTGACAAAGTTACAAAAATACCCTTCCATTTGAAAAACAAAATTTGACATACGACTGTCATAATTCTGGTAGCTAAGATAGTTACTTATTGTGTATTATTACATCAAAGGTTTTCAGAAGTATTTGCACTATAGTACAAACTACAATGTTCGAATTTAGACCAGTAATCACTAGATAATGTTTTTATTTTAAATACAAAGCTATAAATCCGCCAATACAACTTAAAGGGATCTAAAACAAATAAAATGCCGTAAAATTGATGTTTTGTAATGAATAGTATCGCGGAGGAGACAAGTGTGCAAATTGCGGTACAAAATATTTTAGTGCTTCCACAAAAGCTTTTGCTTCACACCAAATTTTCGAAAGAAACTCGTGAGAAATATAAACCTGGTTCAGTAGTTTAATAACTAATAATAGCGAACCACAACGAAAGAACTACTAGCTTTCCTAACTTGAAGCAACAACTCCAGAAACTGTAATTTGATTTTTGGCAGTAGTGCGTTGTTTTTTCGGGTGTATCCAGTTACATTTAGTCGTCTTGTATTCCAACACAAAGTAATACGCGCGTGCTGCATGTTTTCTTGTCGAATTGACAACCGTTGCGTACGACAGGATTGCAATTCGACGATTGTTTCTCGAGAGACGGCGCGCGTTGTGGCGGCGGCGCGACGCGCGGCAAGTGCGAAAGAAAAACGTGTGACAACTGCCGTTTATTAAATGCGAGGAACGCGCTTCCGTTGTAAAAATGAGGAGAAGGTATACTCTAATAATGGTGCACCACGTCCCTGCAGCTGGCCCACGGTTCTGGTTTCTATCAGCTCCATAAAAATGCCGCGCAATAAGCAAAGCGAGAGCACCTTTGCCGTAATCGGAACTTGCCCAAGCTCCGAGCGCCGGCACACGGCGAGTTTTAAAATTAGACACACGGCGACGTAACTTTTTATTATTAATTACTTCTTTATGGTACTTAATCATGTCGATTTGCGAGGAAGGGGCCCGCCGTCCGTGTTTACCGAGACTTCACGCTATGCGGAATTATTCATCACATCTTACTGCCGGCTGTTGCAGGCTTTCGATTGCGAAATTGTAATTTAGCCAAAACCTCGAAAAGTGTCTGCAGTAGAAAATTTTGTCGCTTGTCTAATGCATCGCTGGGACAGAATTGTAACGAGCTACTCAAGTAGTAACAGTACCCTAAACATAGCTCGAAATGGGCCACAAATGCTTGATTTCTTGCCCACCATCATTAATTTCATCGCCATTCAACTTCTGTATTCAGATGACTGGGAGAGGACAGAAATTCCCCTACTCCAAGCTGTGTTTTTCTCCTGGTTTAGCGATGTCTTCTTGACCAACCTTTCCAGAAGCATAAGAGTCTATGCACGAAGGAATTAGAGGCAAAAGTTGTAAATGGCACCCTGACAAAAGCATCATAAACAAACTCCAATCTGTCCATTCATTGGCTGAGAGTCACGGTCCAAGCATGGACACGGAAGCTGATCGTCTGGCAAGAAAGGTGTGACGACACCCTTTATAGGATTGCAGGCAGCGATGCCACCTACCATAAAAATGACTGATCACTGACGACACTTCAAAAATATTGCTCACATCAAAGAGAGAGAGGAATCAGGATGAAGGAAGAAACGTCCGGCGCCGAGGGAAAACCTACATCCGGGAAAGTTTGCAGATGCAGTAGGCTCGTGGCTCGACAAAGACAGTCTGGCCCAAAAAGCTAATACAAAAAACATATTAAGCATTTCCTCTCAAAAACACCAACAAAAGAAAACCGAAACCACTCTTGGAATATCAAGAGACTTGCGCCTTTCGGAAAAATTCAAAATACAGTTGCCAATCCGCCGCGCCGGTTTTGTGGCACGATTAAAATTACCTTGGTATCAATCGGCTCTAACATATAATCTGAAATTTTATAATTTGCATATAGAATTGAAATACTAGGTAAAGGGTGAGGCATAATAACGAGCGATTTTTAAAAAGCTGTTAAATAAAAACACTTTGTTAAAAAGGGCAAATTTGTCATCATTTTAAAATACATCAAAAAGCATTTGCTGCAATAGTAAAACATCGGTTATTTTTTTAAGATAACTCCGGTGAGATGGCGTCCGTTCTGCGAAGTCACTGTTACAGCATTGCCAGAGCCATTTTAGAAAAAGTATGGCCCTATGATCCCTAATCAAGATAGGGCGCACCACACAGTAGCTTTTGCGGAGCTTTTGCAATGGCTGTTGATGCAGTTCTGTAGGTTTAACGTCTCCAATATCGAAAGTTCTGCTTGTTCACATAGGTTCATCACTCATCCACAAACAGTTTACAATGTCCTTGTCTGATTAATCAAGTCCAACAATTCTAAGCAGAACCGGCTTCGGCTCACATAATCTGTTTCCTTAAGGGCCTGAACCATTTGGATTTTGTAGGGGTGAAAGTGCAAACGAACTACCGTTTTGATAAAATGCTTTGACAGCGTACGCGCGATGCTTTGGGGCCACCGCTCCATTATGGCTAAATGCTATTTCGCGTAAAACGTAACTGACGCTATCCCGTCCCCCTCTCTCCGATGCAGCTTGATTCGCGCGCTTTTTAAAATCGCTCGATATTATGCCTCACCCTGTATAAGGCAATATCATAAAAATAGTTTTTTTTTAATCAACATGAGATGTCACAAAATATCGTAAAAACTCCTTAAAAACTACAGTAAATTTGTATGAGTGTTTATTCAATGGCGAAGATTTAACTTCTGAGTTTGCTGTTTAAAAAAGTAAGGGTGTGCTAGAAAAACTACCATCAAAATTTTGGCAAAAAAGTTATTTAGAACTTCTTTTTTATAGATTCTCATATTTTTCTAAAATTAAAAATACCAAGTTGGCAAGTTGGGATGTCACAATATCTACATGTTTATGTGACATTCTCAGGTAGTACTTTGATTTTAACTCCTATTATTGTTATTAATGTCTTTGACAAGATTACTGGCTTATTTATATGCTTATTGTAGCTACTACACATGATGCAATCAATATAATAGTAGCTAGCCGAAATTTCACATAAAAACCGGAATTATTTATTAATTTTATTAGAATAGAAACTTTACACTAGTGTAATTCCGCGAATTTTTAATTTTAGGTTACCAAAACTAAAAGATCGCTGTGCTGGCCACGGCTGGTCACGACTGTCACGGCTATTTAAAAATGTTTTTCATAAAACTTATCAGTGAACATCTATCTACAACAATTCTAAAAGATGAGTAGACTTTTTGTTATATTGTTGCATCAAAATAATAACAAAAGCCCCCATTGCTTATGTATAGTCGTTAAACGGGCGTGACGGGTGTGACACGTTACTGTTGAATAACCCACAACTAGAAGTTTGGCATTTTTTAAAAATCAAAAGTCAAAAATCAAAAATTTTAAAAGTCTAGAAATATGGGAGGAAGAACTGAGTAAGCGAAAAATGAAAATAAACACTGACAAGACGAAAGTTATGCGGATTGGAAATGGCGAGAGAAAGATGGACATAGAAATATATGGAAGAAAGCTGGAACACGTAGAAACCTTCAAATACTTGGGTGTCATAATTCAGGGAAACGGGAGAATGGATGAAGAAGTGATGGACAGAATAAACAGCGCAACAAGAACATACCATGCACTCAACAAGCTATTCCTGACAAACAAGACCATAGGCAAATCAACGAAGCTGACAGTATACAGGTCCATCTATGTGCCGATACTAAGTTGCGGGAGCGAAAGCTGGGTGCTGAATAAGAGTATGTCGAGTAGAGTGCAAGCGATGGAGATGAAATATCTGAGGAGAGTAAAGGGAGTAACGATTATGGACAAAGTGAGAAGCGACAAGATACGAGAGGAATTGGGAATGGAACCGATTGCCGAACAGATAAAGAACCAACAGCTGAGATGGTTTGGACACCTGATCAGAATGAACGGAGATAGAGCAGTAAAGAACATCTGGGAGGCAAAGGCACTTGGAAAGAGGGCGAGAGGAAGACCAAGAAAAACCGTGGGACCAGACAATAGCAGACATACTGAGGGAGAGAGGTGTGGAGTGGAAGGATGCAGTCAGTTTGGCGAAGAATAGAGTGGAGTGGCGGAAGTTTGTGCACAAAATAAAATAAAAAGTGTAAACATGTAAAACTGTAAACCTTTACACCTAGCAAGGTAGAAAAGGATACCGATTATATATATATAATATATATATATATATATATATATATATATATATATATATATATAAATCACAATAAAAATTTGTTTCCTCTGTGTACCTCAATCCGTGGAGATATACTGTGTATTTATTAAGGAACTCATCCAGCTTTTTTAAGCTTTTTAAAATTTCTCTGGTAGTTTGTCATTTTTATTTGACACATGGTGCAAATTTTTATCCGCGGCGATAAAAAATCTTTACTGGGCGCCTAGGATTAGCAACTAAATCAGGCAAAGTCTGAATTTGAGAAAGTCATTATTGTTTCATCATAATCATTGATTTTGAATGTAAATAATAAAAACTGATTGCAGTTTTCAAGAGACGTTGACATAGCTGGGCATCATCTTTAAAAAGTGAGACGGGGAACCTCCGCTTACTGCCGTCTGTGATGATAAAACAATATATAAAACTATATACATGTAAGGAATGAGCCTTGCACAAGCTGACTAAAAAACTGAACCTGAAGGGTGAAGTATAGTGGTGTAGAAAGTTTTTTATTTTGTTTTTATTTGAATATTAAAAACCATGACGCACTGGCTGGTATATCCATAGCCAATCTCATTCAAACCAGTAGGACAGAAACTTGTCTTTGCTCCCTAGAATAGCGAAGCAAATAAGACACAATGCTCAAATGTAAGAAAAGTATGGGTCTGAAGAAGTAATCATGACAACTAAAAGATCAGAACAATTTAAAAAAAAATAATTCCCTCCACAAATATGATCCAATATTTTAACTTCCGTATGTTAATAACACCCTCATTTATAAATCATAAAATAAATAAATAATTTCTCTTCGTGAAATCTCAAATATGGCTGGATGATCAGTCTTCGGACTTAATAAACCTTATTAATTAACGCAATCAATCTTCCCCTCGAATTAGTCTATTTTTAACGAGACGACTATCAAATTAAGCCCACCACCGTAGGGCGGCACTTTTGCAGCCCACCAGCACCATCCGATAAATTATAACATCCCTAAACAACCGTGAAAGCTGAGCCCGAAGAATTACGTTTCCTCCGCACCAGTAGTAAGGTGTCTGTATTAAACATCTCCTGTTTGCACTACTTGTAAACATCCGCATCACTCTGCTGCCGTTTAGGTGCACACGCACACGTCTGTCGTACATCTTTGTATTCACATACCAGCGTTCAAAGGGTACCGTAATTGAATCTATATGAAGAATGATTCTATTTTAATCTCTCGACTTGGTGGCGAGATTTAATTGAACTGGAGTGACGAATCTGAAGGAAATGGAACAAGTGAAATGCGATACGGGCCGTAATAATCTCGGGTTAAGGATTCCGGCTCCGTTTTGACACTTGTCTCGATTGCCTCGAGAGTGAAAAAAAAACTATAACTACTTCCGTCGACCTACAGGTTTGTTGCCCTTTGATAGGTGGAACATTGTCCAGATGCAACATCCGCTTCCGCGTTCTACTTTTATAGCGGTGTGTGCGCGTATGTGTGTGTGTATAAACAATTGATGATCTTTATTACTACCTGTCAGAGATGGAAATTAGAATAGATTTGTTAATAAGGAGTAAGCGCTTTTACCACCTGAATACTATGCATGTGTTTCTATTGTATTATTGATCCATCCAGTTGTCAAAACCGTACAATTTCAAAGGAAATTAAATTCCGTCATGTATCCAAATTTTTTATTTGTGACATTTTACTAACCGTGTTATGCAATTTTCAGTAATCTCGGAAGAAGCTGACATCATGATTAGCGAAACACCAGAAAAAGTGTGATCCACTATTTATTTTATAGATGGTTCTGAGAATGAAAGCGTTTCTAGTTACGTAAAATACGTTCTTTTGAAATACCCCAAAAATACCCCTTCTATTATATACTCAAATAAGTCATAGTTCCACGGAAATTTGAAAATTTTCTTGAATAGTTAGATATTAAATTGTAGTATGTGCAGGGTGCATAAATCGAAGAACGTATTTGTTAAATTTTGTAGTTGTAAAAGCAGAAAAACAAATAAATCTTGTAGACCTGTAAGGCCAGGTAGTTTAGTCAAAAACTTTAAAGTGATACTCTATGTTTCAAAGGATACTTAATTCTGTATTTGAATTGCAAACTTCAAAATGATGGCTGCAAAATGTCGTATAAGAAAATGATCACCATAGATTTTTGTTTGTTATGCTGGGGTTATAAGAATTTACAGGATACTTTTCTTGGACATTTATCCAAATCTAATTTATTATGGCTTATATGGTTTCTAAGGGACTTTAAAAACGTTGAATCAGCATTTAAACTTCAAAATTCAAAATAGCGGATGGACAAGGACAGGCAACGATAGTTAATGGCAATATATGCGAAACTTGGTGTATTTCGTTTCTCTGTTAGTGGAGTCAATGGAGGTTATCACTTGAAAACCTTTATCGCAATTTAACATTTTTTGTTAAGATTTACATATATTCCCTCGCACAGAAGACGTACACCTGTATAACCAGCACATTTTACCAATCAAGGTTAACAATTCATGACTTAAAAATTTAAGATTTGGTCTCGTATATTATCTCTCTCTTATATTATGTTCCCGAAATAAGTATCTTACAAAAGTAAGTTTTGTTAATTTTGATTTATTTTAACTGTGTATAATTTTTAGGTTGACGTTCTTTGAGACGCTGATTTCGAATCCATTGCCCAAGTGAAGATTGTCCGGAAATCTTCTCGACATGTTCACTTTAAGCTACACTCACTGCAGCTTATAAAAATATCCGGCAATCTACAACAGTATCGTCGTTTAGTCTATACAAATAGAATTCTATACAATATCCGCAAAATGCAATTTAATTTTTTTAGACGAGGCGCGGACGGGCGGTTTTATATTTAATTAAACTTCAAATTTGCAAAGTTGCCGTACTGCAAAAGTTCATGAAATACAATCAAATTTTCAGACATTCTGATTCTTCCTGTTCCCAGTAGTATTAATTGCTGTTACAGAACCGATTGCATAATTTTTTCATGTGTGCTGCATGTGCGAAATTTTGTACTTAATTATACGCTGTGGGCAAAAAAGGTACCCAAAACGGCGCCCAACAGTTGGCAATGGTTTCTTGACCACCTTTAAAGATAAAACAAGTATGCAATTGGATTGCCCGTGCATGTGCAACGTTGTTGTTACAAACGTCCAACCCCACTGCTTTTTGAGTAAAAACCATAACAAAACGATAGTTAAAAATCTGATGTGGCCAGGCACATGACTTTATCATACCATATATAAAATTAATAGTTTAGCTGCATGAGATTCTATTTGATCGAGATCGGCCATGTCTGCATTAAAATAAAACTAGTAGAACTAGACAGATATGTCGATTAAAGCTGCGTTCGGATATTGTACTCCGTTGACACCGGGTACACCGTCCAAATGACACTTACGTGTTATTGGGCGTAAAAATGTAATGCAATATGCGAACGCAGCTTATATTGACAGAAGTTATTGTCGAAACATTAGCGTTTGAAACCAAGACTACCTACTGTCTTTAGAATCAAAAAGTCTGACAAATCCTGGCTACTAGTTTTCAGTTTTCATAAATTATAGAAAATGTCCTCTCCTTTAATTTATTATTTAACTATTTTGACGACATTACACAAATAGCGGCTCATTTACAAAATCCTCGAAAAATGCTAAGAGTAAACCACCAGTTCCTTTGGACCCTTTTCAACAGAAAGCTTTTCAGCTCTAAGTTTGGTTATAAAACTTCTAAATATGAAGTTTTGTCCCGATACCTTTAGTAGTTTCTCCGGAATCGTCGGCACAAAAACGGGTACACACACACACACATATACACACACACATACACACACACATACACACACACACACACAGACATTTTTTTGTACTTTGGTCAAAAATGTTCAGGGGACCCAAAAAGACATATTTCCGCTAAAATCTCAAAAAAGTTTTTTGGCATGATTACAATACTTTACATACTGCGTATGATAAAGTAAAAAATACATTTTTACCCTGAAAACAAACAAAAAACTACCCTGTTTACAATGATATATAATATTGACTGGTTTGTATAATCATAACCAAATAATGGTGTTATCAGAAACAGTGCATCGCCATAACATAAAGTAACAAAACATTGGATTCAAATGTTCTGTTATTGCGAATGTGGTATCGATTCACTTGAAATTAATTTGCTTCATTAGATTATAAAGTGACAAACGTTGACATTTTTTGGAACTCTTAACAAGTTTTCATTTCATTTAAAATTTCGTCCTCACGAATTTTATACGGTATACTGCGACCTCTATAATTAAAACGCTGTTTGTTATTTGGACTGATATTTTAAAGACACTTTACTTACCTACTCGGTTCATATTTAGTTCTGCTGATTTCACTGATCTGAACTCAAGTATAGCACCAACGTGGCACAAACCATGTCAATGCAAATCGTTTTGTTTGTTACATGCGACCTAACCTAGTCAGCACCATACCGTATCCGGTGTAAAACACTCTGGGATCCAGCCAGTCACGGACAATGTTATCCGAGTGTCAAAAGCAAATTGTCAAAAGTAAAATTCAGAGAACCGCGGATATATGTTTGAATGATACTAGTATTAATGAACTAAGGGATGATACTAGATTTATATCTATGGGAATGGAGGAAGCCTTCAGCTTTGATGATAAAGAGATGAACGCAAACGTTATGGAGTTAAATGAAAAATGTAAAATGCAAGCGTAAATGCGTATTTGTAATTAGTTCCATATTCCTGTACAGTGTTGGAGTGGCACAAACCATGTCAATGCAAATCGTTTTGTTTGTTACATGCGACCTAGCCTAGTCAGCACCATACCGTATTCGGTGTAAAACACTCGGATCCAGCCAATCACGGACAATGTCATCCGAGTGTCAAAAGCAAATTGTCAAAAGTAAAATTCAGAGAACCGCGGATATATGTTTGAATGATACTAGTATTAATGAACTAAGGGATGATACTAGATTTATATCTATGGGAATGGAGGAAGCCTTCGGCTTTGATGATAAAGAGATGAACGCAAACGTTATGGAGTTAAATGAAAAATGTAAATTGCAAGCGTAAATGCGTATTTGTATTAGTTCCATATTCCTGTACAGTGTTGGAGTGGCACAAACCATGTCAATGCAAATCGTTTTGTTTGTTACATGCGACCTAACCTAGTCAGCACCATACCGTATCCGGTGTAAAACACTCTGGGATCCAGCCAATCACGGACAATGTCATCCGAGTGTCAAAAGCAAATTGTCAAAAGTAAAATTCAGAGAACCGCGGATATATGTTTGAATGATACTAGTATTAATGAACTAAGGGATGATACTAGATTTATATCTATGGGAATGGAGGAAGCCTTCGGCTTTGATGATAAAGAGATGAACGCAAACGTTATGGAGTTAAATGAAAAATGTAAAATGCAAGCGTAAATGCGTATTTGTATTAGTTCCATATTCCTGTACAGTGTTGGAGTTTTAAAGTGGTCGAAGAAGGAAACCACATTGCCTGCAACAATTTGCAAATTTTATGATTTAAAAATGTTAAATTTAGGAAATTTTGTAAAGAACAATAAAGGGGACGTGGTGCAGAGTCCACGTTAAACTGTTAATCCCTCTCTGTTTTTTAGACGCCAATTACGGAACAGTAAATGATTATCAGCAGTAGTTTAAAAAGCGATGATGATTGTCTATATACTACAACTACAGTATCACATCACAATTAAAAATATGTTAATACATTCTGTGATTCCTCATAATTTATTTTATTCTAGCTCATACACGTATTTAAATTAAAATTCTCGGTTCATTATGCCACATCGGTATTTCCTTTTCCCCTTAGGATAGAGACAGAGAACCGCATCAGCCGTAGTGGTGGTGGCATTGTCATATCTCATTTGTCTCAGATGTCCAACATGTGTGCAAGACCACTTGCGATCATTGAGGTGGCTTAAAATTATCAAACTAACCCACACAGCTGTATTGTATAAAAAAAGAAGCGAGCACGAAGAATCCCCTACTAGAGACGCATTCAATCTGCTTAGAATGGATCCGAAATAGCTTCTAGCACGCGGCTATTGTACCTACGTGTAGGTCCGACATAGAGAAAAGCTCGGATTACATTTCTACAAGTTATTTCAATATACCCCACTTGAGATTACAGGAATCAGTGTTGATGATGTTTGTTTTATTTCTGTGCTTGTCAAGCGCACGTATGTAGTTGACATTTTTTTAATGGTTTTGTAATATGCAATGTCTTAATTTTAGGTAAAAACAGATACAAACACTCTATTAATACTATTGTGTTCAATTGTGGACTATGAAGTTTGTAGAACTTAATTTTGTCTTAGAGGATATGTTATTCAATTTTCAAACATTATTTCTTCGTCTTTATTGGGTTTTACAAACTTTCCTAAGTTTAATATTTCCTAATCATAAAAATTTTTCAATTGTTGCAGCCTACGACTTGCATCTTGGGAACGTACATAGGTATAGCCTGCAGACATCAGACCTGGGGTGAAACATAACATTTATGTAAGCTATTTTCTGGTCTTAACGTCAAATTTTGCGCCCAGCTTCAAACTTCAACATTGTAGCGAAATATTGGAACTGCATACACATTTATCGATTGCATTTTAAATTTTCCGTATAACCTTGACATTACAACTTCTCTCACTCTCTTGATGTTTTTGCCAGTTGCCCACAACATTTGCCTTCATCCCGTTATCATCAATACCTAAGGCTCTATCAATTTCCAAACACATATCTAGTATCATGTTTTAGTTTGATACCAGTATGATCTCCAGACAATTCTAGGCAGCTTTGCCTTCACAATACTAACACACTTCTCAGACCAAATTTCATCCCAATATCATCAGAGAATTTCTTAGTTACACTGATTCTCCTCTTCATGTGTCCATCATTTTTGGCCTAAAATTTCAAGTCATACATACTTAATACATATACATATATCAAGCATTACCAATTAACTTTACGCCAGGCAAAAATTGAACACCAGATTTGCTCTCATTCAATTTTCTAGACAGTGCAAACAGGCCTCTACAGAAGAGTAATGGTGACAGTTTAATGGTGACAGACTGTCATCTTGAAATTACGCGAAATATGCCACAATCACAGACGATTAGCCACGGTTAATATAATCGTCTCAGGGAAAGACACGAGTTCTCGACGCAAGCATATCTTAGCAGACCATAAAGATATACAAGAGTTAAACAGAAAATGTTTTTTTTGTTTACTCTATATCTCCAAGGACAATCAATTCATTTCACGTACGAAAGCCTACTAAAGATGACGAATGAATTCATTTGTCAATTTTCGTTGATTATAAACGTCACTAGAAGTCAAATGAGGCATCTTAGTCAAGTGCAAGTTGCTCGTGCTGTCGCTCTTATTCAGCATGGATACTATTCGACATGTTAGCAGGGACCTTCGAGTTTCCCCTTCTGTTATTCAGCGTTTATGGAATCGGTTTCGGGAGCCAATATGGTAGAAGAGCTGGACAAGGTCGAAATCGAAAAACTACTCAAAATCAAGACCGATTTCTTGTCCTTTCCTCTCTACGTCAGCGTACTGCCACAGCACAAGACCTCCTAAACGATCTAAGACGAGCACATGGAATAGCCATTTCTGATCAAACTGTTAGAAACAGATTAAAAGAAGCGAATATGAAACCAAGGAGATCTGTCAGCGCATTACGCCTTACAAAGCAGCGCGAATGTGGTTTGCTTTGGATCACAGAGATTGGCAACTTCGTTACTGGACGCCTGTGCTGTTTACAGACGAGCCCAGATTTCGTATAACTCCTTGCGACGGTCGAGTACGTAAATATAGACCTCCTGGTGAACGCTACGCAGCCGCTACTATACAGAAAGTGGATAGATTTGGTCGTGGATCTGTGATGGTTTGGACGAATCAGTATAGACAACAAAACTGATCTTTTTTTGGTTCCTGGTTGGCTAAATGCCATGAATTACATCGAAAACATCTTGGAGGACGATGTGGTGCATGCTGCATATGGCGCCGGTCAAAATTTCATCCTAATGCTGAACAATGCAAAGCCACATACAGCCGGCATCACCAGAAACTTTTTACAAAAACGTGGAATTCTATTAAGCACGTGTGTGAGCAGCTTGACCGACGTGTTCGCAAGCTCCTTAATCCACCACTAACCATACAGGAACTGACACTAGCCCTGATTGAGGAATGGGAAAGCATACCCCAAGAATCTCTTCGCAAACTAGTGCGAAGCATGCCACGCAGGTGTGAGGAAGTGATTCGTGCTCATGGTGGGCACATACTGTATTAAAGCTCTCGAATCCACAGAAAACCCGACTGTCATCAATAGTAGGACAGTCATTTTCCATTTTGTTTTGCGTTATTAATTTACATTTTTAAGTGTAACTTAGAAGTAACTAAAAGTTGTAATTAATAAATTGTTTTTATAATTTTCTTGAGTTAAAAGCCTTTTTCAATAAAGGCGTTTTTCTTTGTTCAAAATTGGGGAGTTGGGCCATTATAAAATAATTTTTAGCAAGATAAAAACGAATTTTACTTCTGCTTTTGTTTTTTTAACTGTAATCCACCAAGCCCTACTCACAATACAAAAGTTGAACTTTTATCTAATCATAATGTCAGCCCAAACATTAGCACCTTTCCGCTAACCGAAAAATTGCAAGAAATGTAAAAAATGTAGCTGCAATGTTTTCAGAACGGAGCCATAACAGTTTCGTTAAACCATAATTGTCTTTTAAGACTGTTTGTAGGGCAATACGTTAGTTTCTGTCAGATGTTCATAAATCTTGGTATATTTAATTTTAGTTAATAATTAATAACACAGTTTAAACAAGTAATAGGTCTATATTGGGATACTTCCATTGTGTGCCATTGGGATTTAAAACAGTAACACGTTACGCCATTGTTAAAACACTTCATCATGTGTTCAGTAAACTCTTTATCAAGTGTTCAGCTCACTTTTTAAGCAAACTATTTGGATTTTATCGAGTTCAGGAGCTTTCCAAAGTGCTAAACTTTTGCAAGGATTTAAGATATCATCTATGGATAGAAGTAGTGTATCTTCCACTACCAGATGATGTAATTGTAAATGGCCTTCTAACAGATAGCTTGAGAAAGACCAATATCCTTAATTACTCCACAGTGTATCTGGACCTTAAACCAAAACAGAACGTTGGTTCTTCCGGCATCATAAGCTGTAAGCATTAATTTTCCAAATCTGCAAAGGCGTTTGATAATCTAGAGTATAGTCGATTATTTGTCAGTTTAGTTATAGACTGGGTTCGACAGGACCCCGGTAGTTAACCAAGTGTCTGTTCAGCATTAATTCTCAGGTGTTATAAAAACTGTAACTGGTGGCACATGTTGAAGGTATGTTTGATGCTCAAGCCGCGGCCACGTGTCTGGTGACAGGAAGGGGTCCGGGATTTGCCCTTACTTTAACATCCTCTTCATGCAGCAGATCTCTCCTTCAGCTCGCTCCTATGTGGCGCAATGAAGGAAGGAAGTGCACCGACGATTTGTATATTATCATCTGTCGCGCTGAAATTGGAGTACACGCAGTGACACGAGTTTTAAGCGCCGAGTTTTAAGACACTTCGCCGAGATAGATCTAATACATACCAGAAAGTGTGTCACATAAATAAATTTTGTCATCATAGTTTGCTATCGCACTTCTCCCAATATGATTCTGTTCATATTTGTTATTATGTTGTCATTTTGACGTATGTGCAGAAAATAAACTTATCCATCTACTTCCAGCAGATCACTTTACAAAACTGTCATAGTGTTTTTACTGTCAATGGGTTGACATTTTCTAGCTCTTCCTGCGATTGCTTTTTCAGGTTCATTCACAAATTTGGCCATGTGGGTAATAAACTGTATACAGCATTCCAACTAACAGAAAAGCATTTAATTGGCTAGTAAAAGTCTGTGTACGCACTGTCCAAACAAATCAAGTGTAAATTTAGCGATTTCCATTACACGCTGAATAAATAGTGGTTTAAATTCACTTTCATTGCAGGAATTGATGGAAACATTATTATTCTATTGTTTTATTTGAAGTGAAGATTGGTTGAACTTTGGTAGATATCTGTACCGTAAAATATAACTACAATCTGTTGAACATTCGACATCGGACATTGGTTTTTCCTACTGGATATTTGCTATAATTAAATTTCTTTGTGGAATAACCTAAAATAAATTCTATTTATATCAACGAAGTTTTGTTATTGAGTTTATTTTGAATAATGTACATACAGGTACGGCCAGAATAAAGTGAACCATTTTTTGGTGTATGGGGTATTTTGGAATACAACAACAAAAACATTTTGTGCGATGTGCTATTGGGTAAGTGGTAGTAAGCTTTATAAATGTTCCAAATTTCAGTTTGATATCTTTATTCACTGCATAGAAATTTGACTGTGACAGACATCAGACAGATATGTATATCTAGGGACAAACGAGTGACTCATAAGAATTCCGCATTTTTTTAATTTTTGCAGTACGGAACCCTAAAAACGGTAATTCCTAATATCTAAGCCAATACATCATTGAAATCAGTTTTCAGATAAAACACAAATCAAAATTTGAGATTACTCCAATAAAGAAAAGTTTGAAAGCCATCTTTAGAGTTTAATAAAGTTTGTGGTAAGTATGAACGAATAGAAAGTGTTTTTTTTTATCTCGATACCTTTGTTACCTTTTTGGAAAATGGTAAACGTTTTTGTTCCTTTAAGTTGTTCTAAAAATTATTAAATCGTAATGAAGTCCCAAAGATGGAAATAGCCCAAGGAAGCAACTGATCGCTTTTATTTATTTTAAAGGAGACTTTTTACGTCCATAATATTATTTGTTTTTATATTATCTATCGTCAAAATGGTTAAACACATATGAGTAATTTCTAATTATACAAAAGACAATCGAATTTCTATTCTTCACGTCTATAATATCTTTTGTGTTTGATATTTGATACCCTTGGATGATAAAACCCGTAATTTTATTTTTTAAAGGAGAATCGAAAACCAAGTTTCAGATTTGTAACATCATCAGTTTTTGAGTTTAGGTATTTACCTTAATTTTTTCATTCATACCTTGGCTGGATTTGTTTCATAATAGTAACACACGTGTTTCTTTATTTCTAAAGTAGAATATAAATGCCTATCTGCATTAAAAAAAAATACGTTCATAGAAGAAGATTTATAGATTCATAGCAGATTTATAGATTCATGGAAGATTTTTTTTCTTTGTTTTTAAAGGATAATCTAAATAGCAATGTTTACGTCCGTAACATCTACGGCAGCGATTCCCAACCTTTTTGTGCTCTTGAGCATATTGTAGAATAATGGTTCGGCTGAAGGCACCAAAATTTTTTTCAAATAAAAATGATGTATTAGTTGAATAAATTGTTCCATTGTTTGATAGTGAAGTCGATATGATGTAGATGTAGGAAAACAAAAACGTTTTTCTTCACTAATATATTGTTTATAAAATTTTTTGGTGACAAGTTTCAGGGTACCCTCATCTTCAGACCAAACCTGCAGTTTGCAGTGAAGAAAAACGTTTTTGTTTTCCTACATCCACATCAAAATGATGTATGGTTCGATATTTAATAGTACCATTTTAACAGACATTATTTCCTCCTGAGATTCCAAAAAATGGAATTATACAAGCTATATTCTAAAACATCTTATTTGGTTGGCAAACATATTTGACAGCAAAACCCAATCGTCCCACAAAATGAACGCTTACTCTCGGGAGGCTATTAATTACTTATTGTTTATATTCTTAAATTAAATAA
Source organism: Aphodius sticticus (assembly GCA_963966075.1). Taxonomy (NCBI): domain Eukaryota; kingdom Metazoa; phylum Arthropoda; class Insecta; order Coleoptera; family Scarabaeidae; genus Aphodius; species Aphodius sticticus. The sequence continues at coordinate 16,274,762 of OZ014506.1, forward strand.
ATACTTCCAAAATAATGTATACATAGTTGAAGACAATGAGATATTTGGCAATGCATTTCATTGGCCAGTCCATTCCTGTGTGTAGTGTGTAAACAATCATCAAGATGGTTAGTTGTCAGTCGATATCTGTACTTGGATTTTATGATATTCATGGTTGAAAACCATAATATGTTGAACCGACAAAACTTTTTTCATTCTACACAATCTTGCATGTTGCTCTACTTAAGAATAGAAAGCTTTTTTTAATTTCTGGTAGTTTCTTTTTTCTAGTTTCTGTTCTTCTGATTTTGAGTCTTTCTGTTTGTATTGTCTTCTTCCTTGTTTCTTTTATGGAAGCGCCCGCGCACCTATTAAAGAATCGCTGTAAAACATTTGTGAACAAACTTTCAGCATTTCGGGTGAAAGTATAAAGTTTATCGTTTGCTATGTGAAATCCTTTTAATATTTCTAGGATATTAGGTTCACCAGATATAACTTTAGCAAAAATTGCCATAATTGCGCTTTCTGATATTTTGACCTCACCAACTTTTTGCGAAAACCTTACGCAAGAGGAAATTTTCGAGTCCGGATTCTATCCAAAACGCATTTTTATATTCCATTCAGATAATACATGTTTCCCAGAGTTATATGCTGAAAAAAATCCTTTCAAATCAGTACGACAAATTAAAGACTCCATCTACGGTTTTTGAGGTAAAGCTTTTATCGTAGATACCCCTTATTTCCAAAAATGACAAATCTGTTGGCAAAAATCGCTTTATAGGGTATGAATTCCACAATAGGAAGAAAAATAAATAAGTCCTCTTTCCTTTTCCAATTGGTTGCATTTCATACTCATTTTTCTCATTTCATTTCATATCATATCAAATACGATGGTGCGGTGACTTGGTAGCCATACAAGTCCCATATGGAACCAATAACTGATAAAAGCCTCCGTATGTCGGTGCAACACCACAATAAAACGCTTGGTGCGGTACCTCACCTGCCTTCGACCACATTAAACCCGTAAGAAACGAACGCACGACAATTCAGTCTCAACTTTTTATTTGTTTCCCTTCAGTTTCATCTCCCTTCAGCGAATTTTACCCGCGACTATATTTACGTTCCATTTCGCGTGCGCTCCTGCTACGACGGCTGCAGCGCGCCGCTGCCCTTTCCTTTCATGGCACGCGCCAATCTCACAAATGGGGTTCCACCATGTGCTCGCCATTCCGCAGACACAACACAAGGCGAGGAACACCGGGTATGTCGGGCGCGCTCCGTCCGACTCTCCTCTGCATCTCGGGCGAATAAATTGCACCCTCCGCGAGTTAGCTGACGTTAACCACGTCGTCGTCGTCGCTCGTCGGGCAACGTATTTAAATTTAGAAAAGTATTACTCGAGGAGCGCGTGCTGTACATAGGGCGGGTGTTATAGTGATTTAACGGGGACCTCACCAGAGCGCACTTCTTCGATATAAATCAACCACCAGGGGAACCTGAGGCTGCAAATGGAATGTTTCCCAGAATAAATTGTTTTCGTCTGTAAATTGTGGATGATTTTCATGGCACCGGTTACTATCAGATTCTGTTTTGACTGGAACCACTGTTGATTAATCATGGCACTGTTCTATTTTCGAGATTATGGATATAAGGGTTTTTTTAATTTTATATATCTGATGATGGCAAAGGAGAATGCAAATGAATGTGTATATCCGAAACCTTATTTAGTAAAGAACAATACTATGGGGAAACAAGGAAAGATAGACTAGAAGTTGTAATATGTAAAGCCAAGCTGGATTCTAGGCTTATGTAACAAAAAATTCTGTGCACTGAAAAGTAGACCAACGGATTGTCTTGCACGTGGAACGTCTTGTCAGTGACCCATGTGAACAATGATAAGTTTAGTGCACCCTCTCCTCTACTAATTCAAAAGAAAAGTGGAAATACTTTAAAATTCACATTTGTTTAAATATCCTGAAAACGCGATACTCCCAATATATCAAGCAGTGTTTTTCTTGCCAATAAATTATTTTTAAACACATCAAAAACTCAGAAAATTACTTTCAACACAGGAGCAACTAATTTTGTATATGTTGCACTGCGTAGAGTTCAAATCGACTCCGGTTTAAATTGGGGACCCCACATTAGAGATCTGTGCAAAAACTTAATGTTGTAACATACCAGCTGAGAAAACTAATAAATATAACTAGCTTTGGAGCTAATTAATTACTTAATTAGAGTGTTTTTAATCCAGAAAAAGTTGTGAGGATTTTACCAGGTTACAGTTGCAGGAATTCCTGTATAGAACTTTGCAAACATTACAAAATATTAACAATACCTTCAGTTTATATCCTAAACTATTTAGTAGTTGCTTGTTTTGTTGTTGTTGTGACTTTCTGTAATGCCTCCAGACTTTCTGTATTTGAAAATGAATCTTATTCTATTGTTATCACAGGGGCATTTGCATTTGAAAATGGTAGCTTTGGTTTTTTGTTAATAGATAGACCATTATGTGTTCTTTATGGTTTAAACAAATTTAATCGCATAAAAGATAATATGAAAAAAAGATATTAACGTGTTATAATGAACACGTTTATGTATGCTTAAGTGGAACACAGTTTATATTATACGTTAATAATATGGTGATATACAGGCGGGATGTAAATTTTTAAATAAAAAATTACAGCTACAACCTGGATTTGAACCAGGGACCTTTGCGGCGCTAGCACAATGCTCTTCCATCTAAGCTATTGACATTGTGCTAGCGACGCAAAGGGCCTTGGTTCAAATTCAGTTAGTGGCTGTAATTTTTGATTTAATTAAAATTTATATCCCACCTGTATGTCACCATATTATTAACCTATAATATAACTTTCTGTTATTGGGTTTCTCTGTTGTTTCAGAAGTAGGAGGCGTTTAAGATAAGATATTGTTAATAATTCAAACGGCTGTAACTTTATAATGCATTGAAAAAGTAATTTACTTTCTGACAAAATGTTTTGCGGAGGAAACGTGGGACACCCTGTAACTATTATTGCTATCATTTTAATTATTTTGGTTGTCAAGCATGTATTAGATCTCATGAAAGATAATTGAAACATTAACTGCTGTAAAGTAAATGCAGATATAATATTTCCATTGTCCTTCATTCAAAATTACATGCTCCGTCCTAAATATAAATTTAAATTAAATTTAGCGAATTTATTTACATTTATGACACGGGCGACTGTAACAACTACAGACCCACATCATTAACACCGATTGTATCAAAAATATTCGAAAAAATACTAAAAAAACAGTTTGGATTTAGGCATGGCAAATCAACCAGTCTAGCTATCAATGCCCTTATAAATAAAGTCTTAACCAACTTTGAGCGATGATACCATTCAGTAGCCACGTTTTATGATCTCTCGAAGGCTTTAGACTGTGTCACACATCATATTCTCTTAGAAAAACTTAAGATGTACAACTTTTCAAAATCGAGTATTGAGTTAGTGGAGTCATATCTGAGTAATCGTTACCATAACGTAAAAATGAAAAATTTTCTTTGTAATAACACCAATGAAGATTATTATTATTATTACTATTATTTAGTGAATATATTTTAATATTGCAATTCTGAAATAGTCTATATTCAGTGACAACAAGTTGATGTGTGCATTTACTTACTTACTTACTTACTTACTTGCTTGCTTGCTTGCTTGCTTACTTACTTACTTACTTACTTACTTACTTACTTACTTACTTACTTACTTACTTACTTACTTACTTACTTACTTGCTTACTTACTTACTTACTTGCTTGCTTACTTACTTACTTACTTACTTACTTACTTACTTACCTACTTACTTACTTACTTACTTACTTACTTACTTACTTACTTACTTACTTACTTACTTACTTACTTACTTACTTACTTACTTACTTACTTACTTACTTACTTACTTACTTACTTACTTACTTACTTACTTACTTACTTACTTACTTACTTACTTACTTACTTACTTACTTACTTACTTGTTACTCCGTGTACGACACGGTACTTACTCCGTGTCGTGGGGCAACAGTACACGAATATATAACCGACATACTATTTGCAAATCCTGCAATAGCGATACGAACATACTTATTTCCATGACTGTACCACGTCTTTCATGGGAAAGATTTTTAGATAACTGTTTTAACGTCAATGGTCTTAAATGTATGTTTAAAATGTTTTCATCTCCATGTACCGTCTCCGCTACATTTGTATTTTTCGTTTGACCTTTATGTTGAACAGCGTGGCTAATGACGTTGGTGCCCTTAATTGAGAGGGCGAAACCGGTCTGATTTAAATAAATTTAAGTTGCAAAAAAGAGGTTTTTTACTTTACTATATATAAAATTGATAATTTAGCTGCATGAGATTCTATTTGATCGAGATCGATCGTGTCTGCATTAAAACAAAACTAGTTTGCCAGGATTTGACGGATATTTTGGTTCCATTGACAGTAGGTATTGTCAAAACATCAGCGTTTGACACTCAAAGAATTGGAGCGTCAGTTGCAACGTGAATATAACCAATCTGAAATTAAAGATCGAACCGTGAACTATGATGTCAAAAATATTCTGACAACTCTGTAAACAAACACAGGCGTTTTTAACCGTGGTTCTGTCAATGTTTCTCGCTAAGGCCATTCCAGTTTAAGGTTCAAACTTTCATTTCAACCTACCTACATAATTCTATCACGCATAATTATATATTGGAAAGGTATCGTGCATTTTGACATTTAAAGTTATTTTTCATGATCAATAAAAGCTTAAACTTTGAATTTTACGCTATGTATTTAGAAATCGATAGGACTAAACTGCGTTTAGTTACGTATTGTAAATTGCGACAGTAAAATTAGCACGAGCCCAGTTAAAAGTAACACATGACTTCACATCGTTCTCATATTTTTTCGCTTCATAGTTTTAAAGTTCACATTTTAAGCTTTTATTTATGTCTATTTACATAAATCTCTAAAAACACAAAATTAAAAAATAAGAGTATGGTGACTTAATAGAGTTCTGTAAGTAGGGGAAAATGAAAGCCTAAACTTCAAACTTTATGCGCTGTGAAAAAAGCAATTAGTTGACAACGCTGTTTACTGGTGTTTTGTTATTTTCAAAACCGGTTCAAGATACATGATCCTGATTCTGATGTGTGTATACTGTGTATTTTATTCTTTTTAGACTCAAAGTGCTTAAATTTCCTCAATTTGAAATATTGTATATAATGGTACCTCTACATATGTACAAGACATTGTTGTAGTTCCGGCTTCACCTACGCCAGCCGGCGTCTCTTTATAATCAACCCCAAATCTAAACGAAGCACGCAAATAGAATTTAATCTAACGGAATACGGGAAACATAGGCCGGTTCATTGTCATCTGGGAGGCCATGGCCGACGCTTTCAGACAACGTCGGTGGAGAGTGGCTGCTGCTACATGGCCTGCCTGGTGTTTTCATCTATTTCTAGCGTCGCCACCGCCATCGCCGCAGGATCTTGCTGGAAGAACGCGTGCCCGCCGTCGGTCGGTGCCTGCGTTTCAGTTTCTATACTTTCGGAAGATTTTACTTCAACAGCTGTAAACAAATCACTAGCTTAAGCGAGGTTTTGTTTGAATCTGACAGTTTAAACTGTGGCCATCTGGTGTGCTTCATTGTACCTATATTAGTTTCTTTGGCTAGATTTTTGAATTTGGTCAAAAGCTATCATGTTCATGTCTTGTTATCCAAAGCACGATTTGGTTAATGTAAGACAGCAGGTTTTCTGCAAATTTGTGGTCGTAATACGTGGCTATGTATTGGTAGAAAACTACTGCAAAGCTAGAACAGTAGACAACTTACAACACACGTACTACTACTGTTTGACTGTCAGTACGGTTTGATTACTGTAAAAAAAGATTAGCAAGCTTCTGCTTGTGAGAAAGATTTTTCATGTGTGATGTATAAAATATTATAGAATCTTTATTAAAAAATATTTCGTTTTATTAAAAAAAAACTAATAATAAGAAACCATGAAATATTGTAACCATGAAAGAAACAGTTACGTATGATTTTGTCAATAAATTCTTTTAGTTTATAATTCCTAACTTTTGTCCGACGTTTGTCAGCCACTCTGAAGCCATTTTTGTTGTCAGAAAATGTTTTTGTCTAGGCGATATTCAACAATCTTTTTCTAATATTGAATTTTTCCAGATTTAAATAAAATATTGAAAATGATATAGGTACGTACAACCATGTGGAACATGCGTATGCAATTATCACAAGAGATGCCTTTAGGTGGCCCGCCAGATCACCAGACTTAACCCCAATGACGTTTTCTTCATAGGACTTCATAAAGACTGGCATGAGGCCTGAAGGTCCTGCACAGTACCACTGTTCATTGCATAGATGCTACTTTTTATCTAGCCCCATAGAACAAAAATCCATGGGGTCAAGTCGGGTGATATGGCGGGCCACCTTGTGAGACATAAAATACAATATAGTATTTTGTAATAAATTCATAAACGTGTTACACATGGTTGCAAAGAATTTTAGATATTTTATGTAAATCTGTCAAAATATAACGTGCATCCATAAGAAATGAAAAAAAACTTCCGTACAAAAACATTTTAAAAAAATATTGCTCTATGTAATAATATAATATTTTGACCTTTAATTTGTTGTAATAGCAAAGTTATTCAAGAAAAAAAAATAAATTGTCAGTTTTTACTTTTTCCGTAATCTCCAGTAACCCATCAGAACCTTTTACAAATCTTTTACAAATTTTACAAAGCCTACGTACTTACTTTTACAAATCATTAATTGTTCTGAAAAGAGTCCATATTTACGTAACTGTTGTCCCATTTAACAGACAGCGTAGCTCTTACAGTTTCTGAGATCCCGATGTACATCATGTTTCGTGAGACATCTTGTATCTACATTTCTGTGTTGAAATGCATTTTACGCATTTTTATGCCACCTGTAAATTGGTTACAACATTTTTTCGTCAATCGTATTCTTCTGACGGCGTCAACACTGGTTTTAACACTGACAGTTCTGGATGACGAAATATTTTGATAAGATGGGTCCATTTCGCGTATGTTCGATTGGCTATAACAAACCCTCGTCGGTAGAAACGACTCATAAATAAACGATCGAGGGTTACATGATTTTTGGTCATACAAATAAATTGTTAATTTAAAGAGACTGTTTTACATACCATCCTATTTCAAAATTTTATCATTTTTGCAATTACTATGAGCCCGTCTGCATGAAGGCAACTCATTTTATTATTTTCATCCAACTTTTCTTTTAACTTTTTAAGACGAAGACGGGAAATACATTGATCAACGGGTAGCCATATTTTATTGGTCACTTTGTATGTCCCCAGATTATCTACTAGGCAGGAAATAATGCCAGGCAAAGTACATTTTCAAGAAAATTTAGGAATAACCAAAGAAATAATGTTTGTACAGATCTAATGAATTATTAATTCCATTATTTCACTTCTTACCGAAAATAGATAAACAACACAATGATATGTACGCGACCGTGAAATATACAGTAATAGCGAAATTTGTTTAGCAAACTTTAATTTGAAAATATTCGATGATGCGAAATGAGTAACTAGATCCCAAAATGATATGACAGCAGACCGCTTTGAAAGGGGAAAATGCACGAAATACAATAGTACCTTTATCAAAGGCACGGTACTTTATTTTTAATTAACTAATTAATTTTTGTTTGAGCTTTCTAAAAGCCAATAAAAACCAAATTTGACATTATCAAACCGGAAACATCCGTAAAGATTTGTTGTGAAAGATTGTTATAGGTGAATATGTGATTTTATAATCTTCTAGTTTTTAATATTTTTCCTCTGATATAAGCAATTTTAGTTACTAATTACTTTAATTAATCGTCGTTTCGGCCGGTATTGTGGAGTTGAACATTAAGAGGGGCGTTTATACTAGTGATATCGACCTCGGCCTTGAATCTGTAGTACGCCCAGGATGTGGTTCCATCTAACGGTGAACCGTTGTACTCAAGTCTTTGTGTATAAACAAACATACTTACTTAATTTGTTCAGCCGATTTCTGCCCTTTGCCAATGGGCAGCTACTGTAGTTGTTGTCAACTGTTAGTTATTATTGATCTGAGCTGTTGGTCCTCTTCTCCCTTGTCTCGGTCTGTGGACTTTATTACAGAAACCTTCTTTACAGAGCTCCGCGGTGACAGTTCGTAGTAATTCGACACAGTTGCATAAAAGGCTGATCAACCTGATAACGGCTGGGTCAATTTTAAAGAGCTATGTCTTAAAATGTCACCCGTAAATTAGCTCCTGTTCCGGGAATAATGCTATTGGCTTAATCACCATGAAAGCATAATAAATCAACCAGTATATTGTGTCCAAAATTAGCGTCTTTTCTCTACTTATGTTTATGATTAAAGCAGGCGCGGTTGAATTTTATATTTATACCGAAACAATGCCCTATGCTTACACATTCCAACAGTACCTTACTTTTCAGTGCAATAGTTTCGACTCCGATCTGCTTTTTATGCGCCTGTAGTTTGCATGTAACTGGTATATGGATAAACGCCCCTCTTAACATTTCCTTTTGTCTAAATCATTTTACAACAGAAGTAAATTTGATGTGATATTTTATGCTGGTATAATTTGGTTTTCAGTCTACATTTTATAGCGAAAAGGGTATTCAAAAAAAGGTATAGGAAAACGTAGTTCTTCCTAGTAATAGTACTATGACAAGGAAGAACTACGTTTTTGAATACCATTTTTAGAATACCTTTTTCGCTATCGTCAAACCTTGTATCTAACGGATTTATCTTTATTACATTTTATAGGTTAGAATGACCAATTCGATGTACTTACACTGCTTGCTGAATCACCTTTAAATGTGCTGAACAGACTTTTATAAACTGAGAGATTTTAACAAAGCATCTGTATCTGGTAAATCCTCTGAATGTGTTTCCCATGTGTCCGGGTGATTCTTATTAGCCTTGACAATAGCCTAAATGGGATAAGAAAACGTTTCAGTATAAAGTTTAGACAATAAGTAAAGTATCCGTGTCCGCGAGATAATATTTTTCGTGTTAGTCAATAAATAGATAAGAACTCCTATTTTTAATATACCGCCACCTTGACACTTTTCCAAGAAACCCGTTTCTAGGTTACCACCAATTTTTAGGTCTAAGACCTCAATACCGCGAGCCCCGCTTGACATTTGACCAAAAATTATTTCAATCCACTTGCCTAATAATAAACATCGCTCCGACGTCGCATACAAAGAAAAATGTTCACTCAAATTCCGACAGAGTGCACCAACAGCAGTACGATACATCAGCGACGATTCGCGACTTTTAATTTTGGATTCGGGTTCAAAGTTCTGAGAGACGAGGAAATCGTCAGCGAATATATAAGCACCTGTTAATTTTATAGTTGGCGGTCGTTCAAAACGCAAGCGCCGCGTTCGGCACCAGAAAATCACATTGCGGAAACAAATTTTGAGAGCTGTATATTCCAGAAGCCTATGGAATGGAGAGGCTTCTCGATGGTAAACACCTGTATATAGAAAAGTGGTTAGTCCGCACGTGTCGAACGTTAACCATCTAAAATTAGCTGATTATATAATTAGACACGTTCCGGGAGCGTTTGACATATTTACAAGTGTATTTCACTGCTTTCTGATCCAAACCAAATAAACATTAATATTTTCGTGTTTCCAAAATGGAATTTGATTCTTATTTATTGTTATACATCTCTTTCGAAACGCTTTCTACCATACGACCAATAAGAACACTAACAACATCACCTGTTTTTGGCTATTTCAAAAAAGCATCATTTGTTATAGCTCTCTCTGTGGTTTTGGTTATTTGTTTCTTTCTTAGTGGAGCGGCTGTTGAAGAGCCGCAGCAGGAATCATGGTTTCGGATGTTGAATGGATGCCTGCGTCGTTACTCAGGGCGTCTAAATCTGGCGCTGTGGAATGCGTCAGTATGCTGGCGGCGTCTGAAACGCGGTTGGCTTTGAGCCACCAACCACCTCTTGCTGCACTACCTATCCTAACTTGCACCCACTGACTCATACGATCTGACCAGACCAGACCAGACACACACGGCTCTATTCGCGATTTAAAAACAAAGGATCTTTTTGTCGCCAACGCTGACTAAGGATTCCGTTTTGATGTTCCTCTTTTCTAAATCGGGGTTTATTTTAGAGACAATTGATGTTTGGGGATTCCTAGGACACCGAACCGATTCGTCGGTGATTGAGCATCGCGATCATCAATCAGGGATTGTTCGTTTATTTCAGAGGCAATTGCACTTTGGGATTCCTAGAGATCAACACCAATCCAATCAGTCAGTTACCTATTTGTATTTTTCTCCAGAATATAATGTCCTATACTCTGTTTTTAAAATCGGGGGATCGTTTCAAATTTATCACTAGAAATTCCTTGTACGTTGAATGATGGCTGAAGGCAAGATGTGCATTACTTATTTTTTATTATTGCAGCAGACAGAGCATATATATTGCCGTACGAAAACCATTGCTTCGTAGGGGAAATCGTCAGAAACTACTTCAGTGGGCACGAACACATCGAAGACAAATGAAGACTGGAAACAGTAGTGTCTGACGATTTTCCCGACCAAGCAACGGTTAGCGTACGGCAACGCGTCCATGCAGATTTTCCGCTTGGATACGTCGTTTCCCTGTGCTGACGAAAATTGGTGTTTCACGATCGCGATTGACTTCAGAGGTGAGTTTAGGTGCGGTCAATTTTCTGTTTTCCTTGAAAATTAATTTTAATCGTTCTTCATCCGCTTGAGAAATTATTCGTGATAGTCCCGGCCGAACACGTCATCCAAACTCCATGTTTCTTCATATTGGTGAAGAGTGTCACTTATCGTTGACTCACTTATCGTTGACTTATTTCTTGCATTTTCAAGAACTGACAATCGTTCCTAATGAAAAGCGATAATTACAGAACGCTGTTCTTTTCTTGTTGGCTTTCCGCGTCGCATGATGTCTTCCGCGTGACAGAGTCATCTTGTGCAAACTACAGATTGCAGGCACAGACTCGTTTGAATTCGAATTCGAGCATTTGATGCAAAAATCTGGTAAAAATGGGATCGCAACATGTGTTTGAGATGCAGTATTTATGACTCATTTGTTATTTCGTATTTAATCCTTTTTAATGGAAACTAGAAAATTCCCAACAACCAGTTACAAAACAGCATAAATGTTGCATAATAATTAAATATAAAAATTATTTTAAGTTAGCACATTTAATGATGTCGTATGTTACTGGAAATCACCGTTAAGAATGTGTTCGCTATTTGGTAGAATTAGAAGTGCCTATTGCTACGTTATCAGTGCTTTTATCATTATTTCCTATACGTTTACTGTGTCCGAACTTCCATGAGCGGCAGTGTACAACAGAAATTAAAGAAACTGAACAACAAATGGCGTCTCGTTGAAGTATGTTGATACGACTGCCTGTGGTAAGTGGATGACATGCTTTGTATGATTTCGGATACATCACAAGAATGCGAAAAGTTCGAACAAGTAGTCGCTCTTTGTGTCAAGTCACACAGTGCATACGAACATAACCTAAACCTGTGCCAAAACCTTACTTAAGTAAGTAAAATGTTGTAATTAAACTACAATTAAACGAATTTTATTAAAATAACAAAAAAAGTAGTCAAGATTAGTTTATTACTAAATGAACTGAGAACCACTAATGAAATAAATAATGTTTATTACGTTAACACAGATATTTGACCATAAAATCATTAGTTGTTGATTTTGTTCCTGTAATCACGTATTTTTTGCTTCCAAAAGATCCAGAACTTGAAATCTGAAGCTGCCACTTTTCGAATTGTTGTCAGTATTGAAGCATATCAGGCACGTACTAGCAAAGGAGAAGAGATTTGTATCCTTTGCGACCATATTTTGTTTCTGAGTCAAATGAGTTTACATGCTTTACCATGTTTATGAATGTTTTTCTGAAATTCAGATATTTTTGGGCACATTTTCTGACACCTTCTTTGCCACCACTCATATAAAAATGACCCAGCTTTCGTAACTAAAAAAGATGATGAATTAAATTTGCTTGCTTAGATGTTGGTATTTTCTTGACATGATTTTGCCCAGCTGCTTCTTCTTTAGTTCCATAAAGTGTTTGTTCTATTGATATCGTCTATTATTTAATCATAGTATGCAAGAAACTAATTCAGTTTTTACTTTTTGGAAAACAATAATTGTCGGATCAAAAGATGTAGGGTGCACTTCAAAGTTAATTTGATCCAGTTTCTCATTGATATCAATACATACAGTCGTTAGGACATGTCTTCTTCTCGATCTGTCCATTTTTGTTTTTTTTTTTCACGTTTTACTTCAGTTTACGTATTCATATTTGCATGAAATGTCCAGCTACCTATAAATGATACCAATATGCAGATAGCTCTTTGTTGCTGCAGGGTCTTCAATTTCTTATTATTTGTTGAAATTTCCAAGCATATAAAACAGCAATAATTTGTTCATTTCTTCAAAAATTACTTATTTTTTATCTGTGTTTAATCTGACTTGGCTAACGTCGATGTTGGAATTAATTCATGCTATAATGCTACATCTTCTTTCCTTAACTTTGTTAGAATTTCCAGTACCGCATTCGAAAATCCAACTGGAACTCTCTGTTGTAGTATATTTGTTTTTGTTAGATATTTAAATAATAAGCAATAGAATACATTATGAACAAAACGTAACCATATTTACATTTGACTTCAAATATCTTCTTGGTTTATTTTTGCGTAATGTGTACTACTAACTTCTCAACTAACTAGTTTCATAAAACATAGAGAGAGGAACAATTTGATTGTCCAAGTATGCAATACCCTACCCTACAGTTTCTGGTTCAATAAATTGAATGATGTAAAATGGCTATTACTCTAACAAACGTAATAGCATTTGAAAATAACTTGCTGCCATGATTTTTAAACATAGTCGTTATTTCTTTTATTATTTTATTTCTGGCATCGTTTCTTTTAGAACAAGGCAAACAGGTTTGTGGTGGACAAATTCCATGACGCACGACATAATTTATCAAATGAGGAAAAAATCCCAACCACCCATAGGCACTATTTATAAACAGTAGATGAACGCAATTCTCCTATCACTCTGGTATTTCCAACACAGCATTCCACCAGCTATTTTAGAAATTTTAAAATGGAGGCATTCTTTCTTTTCAAATACTTGTCACATGGCAAAGAGATGCTCTTGAAAGTGTTCATCCTTAATGCATCTTTACAACACGAAGTTGGGTATTTATAACGAAACTGGTGCTCCTATAAATCGGCGTTGTCCTTGAAAAAAGGATTCGTATACTTAAAAATAACTACGTATTGCCCCTTTAAACATGCTCACAAAATGAGTGCTGTCAAGAAAACTTCTTGTACGTGTTAATAAAATAAAAATTAACGACGATGTGTTCTATTTCTGGTCAGTGTCGTTCTCGGAAGTGAGTTTACTGTGAATTGAAAGAAAATGTTCATTATTTTACGGATGACTCATTGTTTTTTACTAACGTGACAAAGGATAAAAATTACAAACGTAAAGAAATCCATCTCAGGATTTCGATTAATATATTTTGGCAACGAGATGAAACAATATTCTTGCAGGAGAAATTGAGAGTTTTTGTTAATTTAAAACTGCTTGGATAAAGCATATTTCTGGATTTAGTCATCCATCATGTGAAATTCTTTTTCAGGAATGTAAATATTTACTTCACGATTGATTACATAACAATGTTTAATTAAGTAAGCTTATTTTAATGGTATATCAGTACTAACTATGAATTGAGGACTTTAATTCTAATCGGGTGGTATTTTTCGGCCCGACAGATTAGGGCTTAGCACGACAAATTCCGGTACCTTAACGATAAAATACGCATTTGAACGACAAAGTATGTGTTTTAACGACAGAAAATGTAAACAAACGACAATATTTGTATTTGAACGATAAAGTCAGCAAACTATGTGACATTAATTTGACATAGTATGTCGTTAAACATTTTCATATGTGATTTAACCTCAAATACCATAAATGACAGCAGTTTGACAAGCAGCGCCGCTAAGCCAGCCCTACAACACTTTTTCCATACTTATACAGTGTGCTACCATTAAAAGTTTGGATATGTGTAGTTTGTTTTTAAGTTCGCAAAAGGACGGGGATAATTGAAAATTATTCTGTGTATTGTTGTTCAGTTAGTGTTCAGGTAAGTTATAATTATAAATTATATATGATTAGATCTAGAGATAATATGGACTACAAAATACAACTAGAAATCGAACAGTTGTAGGCAATTGCTTGTTTGATTGATATGATCTTTTTATCTAAAATGTTTGTCAGTTGCAAAATATCAACGTTTAGTACTTTTTTTACATTTCAAGTTCGACGTATAATTAAAACACCCTGTAATAAGTCTTATTATGTCAATTAGGGTGGTGCTTATTTCTTGTACTATTATTTTTTTTTATGCAGGAGCATTTCAATTTGTTTATTTATATCAATACATACTTAATTGCTGTGAAATTTGAGATCGATCAAGAGGAGTCAGTACTGCTGGTACGTCCTATAAAATAAGCATCCATAGTCAGCTTAATGTTGTATCAATTCTCTCATATACATCAAATTATAGATAAAGGTGTACTACTTGCTGTGGTAATGTATATGTATTACTTGTTGTTGTTGTATCCACGCTACGTGATAAAATATAACTCATGTACTCGAAGAAGTAAAGTTTTGAGTGAAAAAAGCATGTAAGATATTGATATTTTTACGTGAAATTTTGTACACTTATAGAGGAAGGTGTAACATAGACCTATTATGTGGTACATTTTTCAATTTTAACGTGAGTTCTTCGTAAAAAAAATTGCAAATACAGCCAATTTTATGTCTTATTCAGAAATAGATTTGTCAAAAACGAACAGAACTATCAAAAATCTACCACTAGACGCAAAATTATATATCTTTTATCTTTAATTTGGTGTATTTATTTTGCGATTATGTGAACTAATTGCTGAGAAAAAGCCTCAGAACTTTTGCGTGTTTTGCAAGCAAAACGTAGGGGGTATGGATTCCCCTTAACCCATACCCCAAGGGACACAAAATCGAGTATACGTTTAATGTAATCATATTAAAAAACAAACATATTTGTTTTGTTTACTACAATAAATTTATATACCACAGTAACTTACACAAGAAAAATAATCAATTAACTTATGAGTCAGAGCACTTCATATATTTCTATGTAGATACTTATTTTATCAAAAAATGCAATAATCTAAGCTAATTGCCATCAATAAACACAATCGAACAGTCTATGTAGAAACCCCTAGCAAAAATAGTTTTTACTTTCTCGATATTGTTCATTGTTGGCCAGGATAATCACTTAGCTTCGACTATTCTACTTTTGACAAATTAAAACTTGCAAATATGTGAAATACTTTGATATCGAGATACATTGTCCACTAAATATAAACAATTTTACTCACAATAAACAACTTCATTAAAGGACTGGACCGAAGCATATCAATGGTTATAATTAAACAAAGACAGTCTTGAAGTGGGTACTAAATATTACACATGTTCTACTAAATCAAAAGGTAAAAATATTCAAATGCACAATAATTCAAACATTTGTTATTTGTTCAAATATTTTTACTTTATCATACGCAGTATGTAAAGTATTGTAATCATGCCAAAAAAAATTTTTGAGATTTTAGCGGAAATATGTCTATTTGGGTCCCCTGAACATTTTTGACCAAGGTACAAAAAAATGTCTGTGTGTGTGTGTGTGTGTGTGTATGTGTGTGTGTACCCGTTTTTGTGGCGACGATTCCGGAGAAACTACTAAAGGTATCGGGACAAAACTTCATATTTAGAAGTTTCATAATCAAACTTAGAGCTGAAAAGCTTTCTGTTGAAAAGGGTCCAAAGGAACTGGTGGTTTACTCTTAGCATTTTTCGAAGATTTTGTAAATGAGCCGCTATTTGTGTAATGTCGTCAAAATAGTTAAATAATAAATTAAAGGAGAGGAAATTGTCTATAATTTATGTATATGACATTTTTTGGTAGAATTTATAGTTTAGCTGCATGAGCAAATTCTATTTCATCGAGATCGGTCGTACTGCTTTAAAACTAGTAGCCAGGATATGTCAGATTTTTTGATTCTAATGACAGTAGCTAGTGTCAAACGCTAATGTTTTGAAAATACTACTGTGAATATACGCTGCGTTTGGATATTGAACACCGTTACACTTTTTACACCCACTAACACGTAAGTGTCATTTGGACGGTGTACCCGGTGTCAACGGAGTACAATATCCGAACGCAGCTTTAATCGAGATATCTGTCTAGTTCTACTAGTTTTATTTTAATGCAGACATAGCCGATCTCGATCAAATAGAATCTCATGCAGCTAAAGTATTAATTTTATATATAGTATGATAAAGTCAGGTGCCTGGCCACATCAGATTTTTTATAAATACAGTATTTTAAATTTAATTTGTGTTTTTATTAAATTTTTGCATACCCCACACTACAGCTGTTAATTAAGTTTTATAAAAGCAAAATTTTATAATTAAAATTCAAAAATAAAATCTCAAATAACCAACACCTTTTGCAAACAGCTTGAAAAAGTAAAATTACATAATCTGTCGTGCTAGTCAATTAAACTGTCGTTAAGAATCCCTAAATTGTCGTGCTGAATACATTTTCTGTCGTGTTAACCATTGTCGTGAGGAAAACCGAATTTGTCGTGCTGAGTACATATTTTGTCGTGCACTATTTGTCGTTGAGAATACCTTATTTGTCGGGCCGATATACATTCCTCGTTCTAATCGTTCCCATTTGCAGTGGTGACTAATACAAGAATTTACATTTCGGAAATGTTCCACAAAAATTTAAAATAGGAGTACCTAAACCGCAAGCAAGCGAGCAAAAATAAAACACAAAGCTTACAGGAGCACATCCTGTCGTTGCAGCGTTCGGTCTTTGTGCTTAAGTTTCAGCAGCACCGGGCGCACGTGCTTTCAGTTTGTTTTTCTCCACTTCCGTTGCGGTTATTACAAGCTGGTACAACAGAGTGAATGGGTTAACGGCGCACGCGAAATCTGGTGTCTCATTAACGAAAATGTGTCAGGAAATTGACACATGCTTCAGCGGATAAAATTGTGTAATTTCTTCTATGCCTATTTGCTGAACGTGCGGATATGAAGGCGGAGGACATTCAAGCGCATCTGCGTGCCATCTATAAACAAAAACAAATACTTCCGTACGCATACCATTACACGTATGATCGATGTTCGAGAAAAAATGAGTTTTTATACCAAGCTATTTGTTTATTGTTAATCGACTCCAAAAAAGGAGGACGCTATCAAAAAAGCAACATTTCAAGAATTCGTTGGACACGTATTAATGGTAGCATAAAAATGTTATGTCCTTACATAAGAAAATATTTGAGAAAAAGACTAAAAATTAGGGCAATATTTAAGTTTGATAAGTTTTGTTTGAGAATGGAAAGCGAATAGGTATTGGATTAAAATGTCTTTCCACTGAATATGAATCTAGGACATTGAGATCAGCTGGTATAAATTTGCAACAATTGCTAGAATCACGTTTTTTGACATTTTGATCTGACTTTTTCCGAAAGCCTTACGTTAGAAATGTTTTAGTCCTGTTTTGTCTTCAGGGCAAATAATTCTATCCAAAGCGCATTTTCATATTCCATTTTCAAACTCCATGCTCCCCAGAGTTAACAATATATTGCAATTTTTAATGGTATTTTTTTGGAACATTTTCTTAGGTAAGATCAAACCCAAGAAAAGAAATGCGGTTGCCACTTCAAAAAGAAGCAGTAACAGTTGAAGGTTGGAACTTAAATTTGACATAAAAATGTGTATTTTGATAGATAAAAATCGGGGATTTTTTTAAATAACTAACCGTATTTGAGATGCTTTATGTTTCATACTTCACGCGCTCACTCTAAATGTAAGAATACTTTTACTTTATCATACGTGGTACGACAAAGTATTGTAATCGTGTCGAAAAATAGTTTTAAGATTTTAGCGGAAATATGTCCTTTTGGGTCCCCTGAACATTTTTGACAAAGGTACAAAAATGCCTCTGTGTGTGTGGGTGTGTGTATCTGTATGTGGGTACCCGTTTTTTTGTGGCGACGATTACTATAGGTATCAGGACAAACTTCATATTTAGAAGTTTCATGACTAAACTTAGAGCTGAAAGAAGTTTTGTTCAAAAAGGTCCCGGAGGTTTATTTTTAGCATTTTTCAACGATTTAATTTTTTTTTAATAAACATAAGATGCTTAGCGTATTAACACTAATCTAAAAGATTAACCATCAATTTAAATCTGAATTCTTAAAACTAGGTACTTGTCTCTAATAGGCTATCCACTGATGTCCTATACTTACTTTGTCCTAAACAAGAAGCACTAACACTTCACTCACTGTGCTCTGCTTTTTACACATTTCGCTGATTCACTAGTTCGAAGGGTTTAGTTCTTTTTAGCCCTCTTACTAGAGTCTGGTTGTCCAGTAGCTGCAGGGCCTTTACGTTGACGTGATGGATTGGGCGAGATTCATGCTTAGTGGAGAATCTTTTTATTTCTTGGATGGACTTGTGGGACACTAAGATCACGGTGCAGGTCACTGTTCCGTATGTACCAAGGAGCGTTAACCATATTCCTTAGTAGTTTATTTTGGAAAGTCTGGATTCCTTGTATATTGGAGTTTTTCGCGCAACTCCAAAACTGGACGCCGTATAACCAAATCGGTTTTAGTACTTGGTTGTAAACTTGTAGTTTGTTCTGTGCTGACAACTGAGAGTTTGTTCCCAGAAGCCAGTACAGTTCTCTGTATTTGAGGCCAAGCTCTACTCTTTTCTTCTTGACGTGTTCTTTCCACCTTAGTATTGTATCCAGAGTGATACCCAAATACTTTGCAGTGTGTTCGCATATGGAACTATTACGTCGTTAATCTGGACATGAGGTATGTCCTCGATTCTTTTGTTATTTTGCAAATGAGCCACCATTTATTTAATGTCGTCAAAAGAGTTAAATAAGTTAAGTAGAGGAAATCATGTATAATTTATGTCTATGAAATTTGTTGGTAAAATTAATAGTTTAGCTGCATGAGAAAATTCTCTTTGTTCGAGAGGACGTGTTTGCATTAAAACTAGTTAGCCAGGATTTGACAGATATTTTGATTCCATTGACAGTATTGCCAAAACATCAGAGTTTGACACAGTTTGACAATGCTGTATACTATGATAAAGTCATGTGTCTGGCCATATCAGATTTGTTGTCCGCCCACCTTATCTGACTGGATTTTTTTTATTCTGGATTGGTCTTCAGAGCAAATAATTGTATTCAGGACGCATCCATTTACAAACTCCCAGAGGTGTTCCCAGAGGTATCAATATTTGGCACTTTTCACTTAAGTGTTTCTAGAAGATTTTCTTATGTAAAGCCATAAAATGTTTCGGCTACCATTAAGACATAATTGTCTTAATGGTGGCTGCATTTAATAAAGCTATACCATTACCAAAACCACCAAAAACACACACGGTTGCCATTTAAAAAAAAATAGCCAGCAACAGTTTAAGGTAGGAAATGAATTTGTACCTAAAAAAATGTGTATTTTGGTAGTTAAAAATCAACGTGTTTTGGATTTTTAAAATAATAAACCTTTCAGATATGTTTTATACTTTACACGCTGACTGTATATATAGGTATATTTTTTTTTGTACAGGCCAAAATGAGTCAAAGAGACAAACCAACATGGTTCCTAAAATAACTGTTTCTAAAATTTGGAAAAGTGAAAACGCGCATTATGATTATTTATGTGGACACACCCTTTATATGCTTTTTAGTGCATGTAATCGTCGAATCATTTTTTAATGGATCTTATAAAACAAAAAATGATCTGGTTAGCTGACTGTTTTGTCTTAATTAAGAAGATGTAATCATTTGCAGATTTAACACGGTATAATTAATAAAACCCAAATATAATATGTGCACGTGCAGGGCGTGTGGAACAAATGAAGATAAACTTCGTCTGGAACATTTTCTTTACTTAACATCACTGAAGAGAGTTTGTGTCAAACCAACGGTAGTTTGTTTTAATTTTTTTAGTTTAGGTCAGTGACGCCAAATAAGTTTTTAGTGATATAAATGAATTTTGTAATCAATTATTTTTCGATAAAGCTTATATGGTCTTAAGGTAGCTATCCTATGATACCATCTCACACGACCTAATTTCCCCACGCTAACTAACATATTAGTACCATTTTCTGATTGTATTTGTGTTAAATTTGGACAAAATTGCGCATTTTGGTGCTGTTCAATATTCTGAAAAGGAATTTAACCTAACTTTTAAAAGTTTAAGAGATCTAAAACAAACAGAAATGTTGAAATATTTTATGTAACAACCAACGGAGTTCGACGTTTGTAACTAGAAAGTATTTTACCTTTTGTTTTGATTATGTTTTTGCATTCCGAATAACACGTCCTGTCTTCTGACATAAAGTATCGGCAAGGTGCTGACAAGCTGTAGAAAAAAGTCTAGGTTATCTTTAGAAAACTTCATTTTCATCCCTTTCATATCAATCAAGACAGTTTCGAAATTACCTGTGTATAATATGCACTTTTACCTTTTGAGTTTTTGAAGGAACTATAATGGAAATACCTGAGATCCTGAAGCCAATAGTTTCAGCCCACCGAAACGATAGTTGATTAATGAAGGCAAGCATAAATCTATTTCGGTCACCACCTCCACATCCGTTCGTTACGCGCTCTCTGTGTGTATGTGCGTTATGTGTATGTATTTGCTCGTGTATGCCAATGTTGTTATAGCGTTCCTCTCAGTTTGTGCTTTGGTGCATTAACATTGAACGTGATTCAGAAAGCGCTTAAAGTTTTGCGCGCTCCACCCGCGCCTCGCAGACTCTCCTCTCCAAAAATAAGTTTTAGTATCGCCATTTTACTGTTATTACTTCGCTAATATGTTTTCAGTACTACCACTCGACGGACACGAGTTGTGTAACTGGATAGTCGGCTATCAAACAGTTATGGTGTTCAATGTTATGAAAAATATGTAAGAGAGCTTTGTGCTGTATTCTCAAAGCTGAAGTTCGTAGAACAATAGAAATTTAGTAGCGTTTGCTGCTAATTCTGTTAACTCTGAATGGGGTAGGCTAAGTATGTATGATTGTCAAATCCTTTATGGGGCTATGTGAGTAAATATTACACATGCTAGCCACTGTTAGGAATACATAGTTAGAAGTTTCCATAGCAAATTATACAAAGGTAATTAATTCCATGTCTAACAAAAATCAAAATAATAATTTTACTTCATCACCGGGATTTTGATGCAATAAGTGGAATAATGGAATAAGTGTTATCTTCATGTGTATGTTTTTGGATTTCTCCTTATATAAGCCCAAATGGGCTGGCGAGATTCTTTGTTATTTAAACAATTTAATTTGGAATAGATATTTCAAAAAATATATTTAACTAGAAATCAGATCACATTACATCACAGTGGAAAGGGGTTCATGTCTAATTATTTTAAGTAGTTTAAGTTAAAAATCATGACGTTTTTAACAACTTTTTCGCAAAATTAGTCAATTATCGCGTGAAATTTGCAATAAAATAAGTATTTTTTATACTACAACTAACCGTATCATATAGGCGCCTGAGTGTAGTCATGAAAAATAACCACTATGAACTATTTTTACATATGAATCACGGATTTCATATACACCATATGTAATGTACCAATCACCATATGGTAATTACAGAAAACATATTAAGTTTTTTAATAGATATCAGATCAATTTTTAAATTAACCACGACTCAGTAGCAGAATGATTACTGAACTAAGATGAAACAAATGACTCATGTCACGCCAGGAAAGAGCAAATGACGAGTTTGGCTGAATATAACTACTTTATATTCTGGTGGTCCTTATTTTTTAACCTTTTTCTGCAGGACCCCCTCAATTTGTTCCTATATATCCATACTTAATTCCTGCGAAATTTGAGATCGATGAATACATATTAACACGTGTCCCAAGGGACTCTAAATCGAGAATAAGTATACCTAAAAAGCCTTTTTATTGTTTTACTACAATAAATTTACACGACGATTAACTTAATAGAAAAAAATAATCAAATAACTCTTGAGTCTAGATATCAGAGCATTTCATATATTTACAAGCACTTGACAAATGTCAACAATACAATACTCTAAGAACGGAACTAACCTGGCAACTTTAAACAAAATCTAACAAATGGTTACTGTATTTGGTATACATTTTGCCGAGAAAACCAGTGCAAAAAATACAGAAAAATCCAAAAATGCATTTCTCTCTCTCCAAAACTAGACAATTTGGAATTTTTTCTTTCCGATTGAGACTCTAGGGAAGAAAGCATACCAGAAACAGTTTTCTCTTGTCCGATTTAGTCATTTGTTCGCCATAAGAGCTTAGATCATTGTATTTTTAACACATTACGTAATGGAAATGTGTGAAATGCTCTGATATCCACACTCAAAAGTTAATGGATTTTGTTAAAGCTAATAACTATGATATATAAATTATTTCTAGTAAAAAAAGTTGCATATTTTATTTTAATATGTTTAAATTGAACTTATTCTTGATTTTGAGCCTCTTGAGGCTCGCGTTAATATGTTTTATTCGATCTTAAAATTTACGAAAATAATGATATAAACGAACCAGTTAAGATGCTTGTGTAAAAAAAAGTAAAAGTTATTTCGATATTATATAAATAATAATATAAATAAGGACCACACTACTATAGTTAAAATTAAAGTGTATTTATGTTTAAAACTTTGGTTCCTTTTCGGGTTATCTGACTATAACTGAATTTTTTTATATTTACAAAATAAAATGCTATTAACATTAATTAAATATTCCGAGTAGTCAAAGACCATAAAACCATATCTTAGAACGGCTAATAGAAATAATTTGTAATGCTACAAAGTCAAAAACGGATATTTCAAGATGCAACCGTATCATATGCGGCATATTTTTTGCTTTTGCGTACTGTTTTTATTCCAAGAAGTTTATGTTTCATAAAATAATTTTTCTTCCTTTATCTTTTAACAAAGGATAATTTTAATCATTTATACTGTTTCAATTTAACTTAAAATAGTATTTGGTATGACGGGTTACAATTTTTAGCACTAGTTATAAATTATCTTAAAGTCTCCCATATAATTTTATGGAAACTTTAAAGTACAAAAACTAAAAGAAAGTGTCTCTGAAAAAGTTCTTTGTTCTAAATTAATATAAGACATTTTCATTTTCTGTAGAAATTCTTTATGAAGTAGGGGAGACTTCTATCGTCAACTTTTATATTTGTGACAACTAATACAGGGTGAGGTATTAGTATCCCGGCGGTCGATAGTTAATAAATCGTTTGAGAAAGAAAAAAATATTTTATACAAAAGTTGTTGTACTCGCCATTTTCTATAGCGTAAAATTATTGTCATTTATACAGGGTGTTGCATTTAGGTGTGACGGAAAATATGTAAATTTTTCTAAATTGAACGACCTGTATATTTGGTTATATTATGAATACTACTAAATTTGTTTATCCAACCCTGTATGGTGCTAAGTAACAGTTCGTGCGATAGTCAACTGTTATTCCAAAATATGCCCGTTGCAGGATCTTTTTAAAAACTATGAAAAAACGACATTTTTGCCGATTTTGCCTTTAAACTATCTGAGACAATAGTCAAAGCCAGTAGGTAGATGTTAGTATCCAAAGATGTTAGGTACACTATACATTCATTGAACTTGGTAAATTTTGATGTGTTTCAAATGGCTTTTTCTCGAGTTTTTCTTTTAATGGAACACCCTGTATAACATGTGTGGGCTGTATTAACTCTTTATTTCGCTCCAATTTACAAATGTTAACATTTTTTGTGATATTTGCAATTTAACGAAAATGTAACGCAATTGTAAATTTTAATATTGTTGTGAAAAAGGTATTAGGAAAAAGGTATTAGTTTGATGTAGAGTCTTCAAGTGGCGATAGAAGAGATAATTTAGAAACGATTTAACCAGCTTGATCATTATACAAAGTATTACCGTTATCAACATATTAACAATTTTATATGAAATTTTATAACTATATTTTGCCGTCTATCGTATGGTAACCGAACACGCGATTTAAAAATTACAAATTTCTGCTAAAGTAAACCCTAAACCCTGTACTTTTAGGATAACTGTTTATAAAAAATAAAAAGCGAAGCCGCGAAGCGGCGAGTTTTGTTATTTTCCACGAGTATGTAATATGCGTTAAAGCTCGAGTATTGTACATAATTTTACCTACGACCGACAATTTCAATAAATTGTATAAAAAATGACAAACAAATACAGGTGATTATTTTTTGACGTTTCTTAAAACCAATGAAATGCTTCTTTATTTGTCACAAGGGTAAGTTTCAACCAATTATGTCATTATTATAGTGGGAATAAATCTCTTGTGATTATTCTCGGGAATAATCACTGTAGCTTTTAGTTGCCTAGCAACTGTCAGATACTTGTCAAAATAATTACTTAATTGTGTCAACGCGAAATGGGTGAAAGTCATCGGTTTAGTAGCTTTTCTAATGCAGAAATTACAAAAAAGATTTTAGAAACTACTTCGAAAAATACTCTAATAAGTAATCAATCTATATGGAGACAATTTAAGACCTTCACCAAAGAAAGAAATTATATTCTGGATCAATCTACTACAACAGCTACTCTGGCATTGATTTTAAAAGATTGGGCTTATAACATGAAAAGAAAAGACGGAAATGATTATAAAGAAGCAGTAATAAAGACAATGTGGAATAAAACGCAAAATTAGTTCAAGAACTTTACTTTAATAAGTATAACAGGTCCTTTGATCCTTTCCATGATATAGAATTCAGAAATGCTCGGAATGCAAGAGATGCAAAAAGAAAAATTTTACAAAAACATCCTGAAAAGCACAAACAAAGTTCTGTGGCACTTTCTAATACAGAATTGTTGCAAATTTTTAACTATTGAGACGAAGATACACCTTGTGGATTGCAAAGAAAGTTTTTTCACGTTGCATCGTATGAACTAGCTTGGAGGGGAGGAGAAGCTACGAAATGTTTAGTTCATTATTTTAAAAAAGAAACCGACATAAAAAGATTAAATACTGGCCGCATTGAATACAATCCCATCTTTACAAAAACTGCACAGGGTGGAGCACAAAGGTGCGCTAATAGTAAATGGTTGACTCCAAACATAAATAACCCAGATATTTGCCCTGTTCGTCTTTTTGAAAAACTAATGAGTAAACGTGAAGAAAATATTAAAACCGAACGCTTGTTTCTTATTCCAAATCCGGCTTGGCAAACTCATGGTTTTTGGTATAAAAACGTTCCATTTCAAAATGGATGAAAGAATCCGCAGAAAAAGTAGGTGTAGACACAGTTACTAAAAAAATAACTAACCATTCTGCCAGATCAAGTGCAGTAAGTAACCTTTCAAAAGCTGGTGTAAGAGAACAAGAACTAATCAAGGTCACTGGTCATAATTCTGCAAGTTCGATTAAACCATACTTACAATTGAACCAAGAACATCATTCAAATATAATAAATAATCTTAGAGAAAATACGCAGGAGGAAACACTTATATAACAAGCAATTCCAAATCCTCAATAAATAATGAGTCTCGAAATATTTTTAATAATTGCGTTTTTCATTGTACTAATTTAAATTGTTAATTCTTTTAATATATTCACAATGTGTCAACGATATTTTTATATATTGTAAGTAATAATTAATTAAATTAAATTTTTCAATAATTTTATGATAGTTTTATTGATATTTTTTATTGTAAAAATTTGTGAATCAAAAAATAATCTAGTCAAATATAACTCGAGAGTTCCATAAATTAGAAAATAATTTGACAGATTTTGTTCAAACTTGTTGCCATTTGGCAATAGCCACTCGAGCCCTGCGGGCTCTCGTGACTATTGCCTGGCAACAAGTTTTCAAACAATCTGTCAAATTATTTTCAATTTATTCTCACTCTCTTGTTATATTATTACTGAGAATATTTGACGGTTGACCAATCAATGTATTCGCGCGACATGTATTGCAACTACGGAGAACTTTGTCTGAAGTGTCGATCGAAAATTCCAGTACAAATTCAACATAAATTATGACGTGCAAGTAATAATATACACATATGGTCGTAGGTAAAAAGTTTTTTTTAGGTTGTCAAAAACGCCAGATTTGGACTTACTTTGTTCTTTCACTCATCGATTCAATTTCATTACAAAATAAATTTCTGCACACAGAAATTGAAAATTAAAACCAAAGAAAAACATGTTTCGTATTAAATACGATAAGATTTTTCAGCATCGTTAAGGAGACCTTGAAAATAGCAGGGTAACTTCTGTAGAACTCGCAATTATATGTTAACACGAAGAAACCATTTATATTTTTTAGGGTACCGTTCAAATCCGTTCAAGAAGGATACGCAACTAAATATATACTTCATTATTTTAAGCATTGGTCCCTTTTATCATTTAGTCAAAAGAGTCTCTATAGGCATTGGAGTAACAGTATTTTGTCCCACCCTGTATAAACACGTAGGCACCAGATTTTCCAGAAAGCAACCCAAAAAATCTAAGAACAAGTGTCCTTCATACTCGCCAGAGCGTTTCTCGGTCTTCAGTCGTGTGGTTGTCCTCAGCGTTATAAGTGTTCGTAAATCCTTGTCAAAGCTTATCGTTCAAAATGTCCCAAATCCAGCATTCACCAATGCAAGTTACCTTCAAGCAGGCTGAAGGTTCATCCAACGTCTCCGATAGATTGAGAACTAGAAAATCAATTCATCCCTCAACCAACAAATCTACAAACAGCTCCAAATCGTCCACGCACTGCGAAACCACGGACGATGATTCCGTATTCAGCATAAGGAGCGTGTCTAAACCAAGCATGGAGCGTACAGAAAACAGCAATTCCATGTTAAAATATCTGGAAATGGCGGACGGAAGAAGAAGGAAAAGTTCAAGCAGTGGTCATTCACGGCGTAGCAACGTGGCAAATTCTACAAGAAGGCCGTCCATGCCAGATGTCGCTGGTATCGACAGTTTTTGTCCTGATAAAATCGTGGCGTCCATTAGGAAATCTTCCACTGGTAGGAGGATGTCTTTTGACGGCACGAATGAATACGACAGCATGGTATCGGATATTTCGGAGATGTCTACATTGCCTACGATGATGACTAACAGAAGACCAGACGATAGGTTTGTTGTTATGAAGAGAGGTTGTGGCTGCAGGGAGGAAGTTACTACTGTGGTCACTGAGAAGATTATACGTACGACTCCAAGGGAGACTACTACTTACTTTAAGAAAACTGAAAAAAAGCAGAGGAAGGTAATGATTGAATTTTGGTTCTCATAATATGTATTCTTATAATGTTTTTCTTTTGTTTGTTTTAGGATTGACTGTGGCATTGGAATTGGTGGTTTTGCAGCTTTGATTTTTTAGACATACTATTTGCTATATTTACATATCTATTTTACTCAATTTACTACAATATGTTTTTATTCAATAATTTTCTTTTGCGAAATAAATATTTATGACGAGCTACTTTATTGTTTTTTTATCTTTACTTTTATGTTTAATTTAACTTTTGTAATCGTAGACCAATTTTTTCTATTTTTTAAACCATAATGATGTTTTTGGTCTACTTTTGAAACATGGTGTGGAATAACTAAGGGCTTGGACAAGTTCTAAAATACTCTATTACAAAGCCATATAAATTCACAACAATTTGCTTTTTCGTTCATACAGTGTGTCCACGAAAGTCCGCACCATATGGAAAAAATTTTTATTGTGTATTTCTCAGAAAATTGTATTCTTTATAAAAGTTGGCGGCTCGTATGAAACTAAAACTGCAACCGTCAAATATGTTAATTTCGGTGCCATATACCAAGCGATTCAGAATATATGAATTTGTGATAAGAGTAAAGTACCTGTATTTTCATTATTATCGATAAACTTTATTTGGAAATGTTGTTTAGAAGTAAAAATTATATTCAAATATGAAGTCAGAGCCATCTACCTTGAAAAGAAATATTTTCAGTTTTTTTCTTAATTATTACTTTTGTTACAAATATTAGTAAATGCCAGTGATACTAAAAGGTTCTTTTCAATCTATTTTTTGGAAATTTGAATACATTTTTTATACTTTTTGTTATTTTGGTATGATAACTAATGTTTATTTAGAACTAACGCAAAATTACTTATTTTCTTGGTGCGAAGTTGATATTTCACCCTGTAGATATTAATATATCATACAATAACTAATTCAGGAGCGTGACTTACCTTTTATTCAGTTAATATTATTGACTGTGGACAGGTTTATAATAGTAGTTATCCATCTACACCGAGCGATTCTCAAGTGGTGGTACGCGCGGTACTACCACTTATGAAATTTTATTTTCACTGATAATATCTTAATAAACATAACTGAAACCTCAATCAATTGTGTCTTGAATCAATTATTTTATGCAATAATGTATCTTCTTATGTACAGCAGCACAAAACGCACCAATAACCACCTAAGTATAGGTTCTTGTATAGGCAACCCAATGATACAAAAATAAGCATACACCACTATCACAGGTGGATATGAAAAACAAAAGCATTATCCAGACATTATCCATTTAATCGTACTCACTGCAGTTTACGTTAGTTTATGTGCTGTAACTTTTAAAACCATGCTTACACTCCAACAAAAAGTTGAAATTCTTTTAATACATGGAGAAAATAGACCGCACCGAGATGTTGCTGCTATTTTCAAGACATCCACACAACCAAATTGCCCATTCAACCAATTCCAGGATAATGAGAAAAATCAAAGAGACAGGGTCTGTTGAAAATAGCTCAAGAAACTCCACAAAAATATGTTTCCAAAATGAGGAAACAAGTTTGCCAGTGTTGCAAGAAGTAATCGAGCATAAAACGACTTGTGTTCGACAAATTGCTTCACACAGCCAATGCAGTAAATCAACAGTACATAAAATAATAAAACTAAACAAGTATCACCCTTATAAACCAAAATTTATAAGCCTACACTAAAAGAAAGAGACTTCGACATCAGGTATGACTATACCATCTGGTTTGAGGTGAATATGAAAGAGAACATAGTTTTTTTTTTTAAATATTCTTTGGACAGATGCGGCAACATTTACATCAAATGAGACTGTTTCGTCAGAAAATTGCCGGTGGTGGACACAACACGAACTTTACAATAGAATGCCGAGATCAGTACCATTTTAAGACTAATGTGCTGTGCGGTATTTTGAATAATCAAATATTTGGGCCCTTTTGTACCTTTTTTTTTCGTCAAAATATAAATGGAGAAATATATCTTCAGTTCCTGAACAGAAAGTTGTCACCTTTTTTGCCGTTAATTCAACGGGCGTTAATTTAGTTCCTGCTTGATGGTGCGCCCATATACGCAATATAAACTCTGTCTAGAACTTTTTAAATCATAAATTTGGCCATCGCTGGATAGGCAGAAATTCGGAATCAAGATCCCGGCCAACTAGGTCCCCCGACTTTACCCCGTTAAATTGGTTTTTGTGGGTTTACGTAAAAAATAACGTATACAAACACCGACCATTTAGAGATATAAATCATTTAGAGGAAACTATACAACATTTTAAGTAGTAGAAATAAAATTAGTTCATAGATAATAAATTAGCATTAATAACATATTCATAATAGTTATTAACTTAATAACGGGCAAATCAGTCATAATTAATTCAAGAAACAATAGATGTGTGATGCTTTAGTTAATTTTATTAAAATATTATCAGTGAAAATAAAATTTCATAAGTGGTAGTATCGTGCGTCCCACCACTTGAGAATCGCTCGCTGTAGATGGATAACTACTACTATAAACCTATCCACAGTCATTAATATTAACTGAATAAAAGCTAAGACACGCTGCTGAATTAGTTATTGTATGATATATTAATATCTACAGGGTGAAATATCAACTTCGCACCAAGAAAATGAGTAATTTTGTGCTAGTTCTAAATAAACATTACTTATCATACCAAAATAATAGTGTATTTTCTCAGAAATACACAATAAAATTTTTTTCCATATAGTGCGGACTTTCGTGGACACACTGTATATCTGAATTTTTGTACCAGTGGCAGCTCGTGATCTAGAAAATGGGGGTTGCAACTTTCAGGTACCTACCAGTTTTATATGACATATATGTTTAATAGAAAAATATCTTTATTTGTGCACTAAAAATGACTCATTCTTATTCTTAAATACTTTAATTTTAATTATATTTGGCTGCTACGTCCCGTTCGTCTTAAATCCCTGTTATTGCTTAGTACTATCTACGGTGTCCCACTTTTCTCCCGCAGAACTTTTTTTCAGATAGTAAATGTTCATACTGAGTAAAAAGATTCATTAGCACTTTAAGTTTTATCAATTCATTAAAAAGTTACAGGCGTTTGAAATATTAACAAATCGTTATTTTAACCTAACTTCTTAATTCGGTTGGTTAAATGATTTAAATCTGTAATATCTGATTTTGTCCACCGGTCATCGGCTCCAAACAAGACAAAGAAAACAAAAAAAAACATTTTTGACGTCACACCCACAAATCCACTCATTTTTGCTGTAAACATCAGCATTGTTTTATCACTAAATTAGGAGTAGACCCCCAAGCCTTTTTATTTAGGACAGGTTTTATCGTTTCTGTTTGTTTTTGTGTATGAATGCACATACTATTACAATGAAACTTCGCACAATTTTGGCACAATTGAACATTTTTTCACGATAGTCCTCCTGAAATTACACTGTATCTGGTTTACTTCGGACCCCAACAAGTTACTTGGTCTTCAGGTTCGCTCCCTGTACGTTTGTAAAAATTGCAAAACATACTTATAAAATTGTGTAATATGTACAGTCATGGAAATAAGTAAGTTCGTATCGCTATCGCAGGATTTGAAAATAGTATGTCGGTTATATATTCGTGTACTGTTCTACCTCGACCCGGCCGTTTCGCAAAAAGTTGTCCGTCACGAGGTGGTTTTTCGATGGATGTAATGTAACGGGATTTAGTTTATTTTTAGCGTGTCCGACCTTTTCCTTAATGTGAAATCTTCATTGCAATGTAATAAATGCAATATGATCACTACAGTTAAGTTTACGAGTAGGTAATGCATTTAATTAAATATAGAATTACTTTTATAATAATATTAATAAACATGAAATTTGATATGATACGAAAAGCTCATTTTAAGATATTGCGTAATATCATGACATATTATATAAATTTATGTTAACTAATACACATATTAATTACGCAAGTAAATGCATTTGCCCAGCAGTAGGATGACGGGCGTAAGTAAGTAAGTAAGTAAGTAAATGCGCAAATCAACTTGATTCCAAGGATTATCACTAAATATAGACTATTTCAGAATTGTAATATTAAAATATATTCACTAAATGTAAATAAATTTTCTAAATTTAATTTAAATTTACATTTAGGACGAGCATGTATTTTCTATGAAGGACAATGGAAATTTTATATCTGTATTTACTTTACAGCAGTTAATGTTCAATTATCTTTCATGACATCTAATACATGCTTGACAACCAAAATAATTTAAATTATAACAATATATACAGGCTGTCCCACGTTTCTTCCGCAAAACAATTTTTTTCAGAAAGTAAATTACTTTTTCAATTCATTAAAAAGTTACAGCCGTTTGAATTATTAACAATATCTTATTTTAAACGGCTCCAAATTCAGAAGGAACAAAGAAAGCCAATAAGAAAGACCATATGAAACATATTACTTTCTACTTTCTAGAAAAAAAAAACAAAACATTTTGATATTTTATTTTGTTCATTTGTTAAGACAAATTATTAAAATTTTACTTATAATTAATAATTTTTTATTGTTGTAATATGTATTTATTGTGTTTCATTTGTGGTTTTGCATTGTTTGATAACTAATTAATTTTTTATTTTTCTTTTTTTGTTAATATTTCAAAGAGCTCTACAGAAGTTTTATTCTAATATAGTTCCAGTTCAATAAGCACACATTTTTCATTTACTATATACCTATTAGCTGGAACTTTATTGGAAATTTTATTTCTAAATTTGTTTTCTAAATAAATTAAGAGGCGTGCATTAACAACGATAATATGTTAAAAAATAACATTTTGACTTATGAATTGTGTACTGTAAGGTTAGCTAAAATGCATATACATTAAAAATGAAGGTCTTTTTAATTTCAAAACAATATAAGCTATTGCTGAAAATGTTTAACGACATACTTTGTCAAAGTAATATTATAAGTTAATAATATGGTAACATACAGGCGGGATGTAAATTTTAAATATTTGAAAAATTACAGCCACAACCTGGATTTGAACCAAGGCCTATTGCGTCGCTAGCACAACGTCAATAGCTCAGATGGGAGAGCATTGTGCTAGCGACGCAAAGGTCCCTGGTTCAAATCGTCAAGTTGTTGGTTTCTCTTACGTATAGCTTTTATTGAATATGATTGTGAGTAATTAATATGCAATAAAAGCTATACGTAAGAGAAACCAACAACTTTTCTTTCTGAAGCGTCTCCTTTTGGGAAATTATATACCCGTTACCAACACAATTTATACTCATCCCAGGTCAAATTTGATGAAATAATTTTTATGTTGTATAAATGTTCTTTTAGATGGTCGTAAATTTTGGTTTATTTTTTTTAATAATAATTATAATATATTTACTTTCCATCAAAATTCGACGAAAATTTAGAGCTTGCTTCCAAAAATTTTTGTAAATTAGTGATATTCATAATTGTCTTTATTTTCAGTTGTCAGATATTTGAAACATATTGCTGTAGAGTAAATACAAAATAATAATATAAAAAAATAGTAATGATACATTCATGCTATACAAAATACATACTCCTTTCTGTTTATTAAGTTAAACACTGCAAAATATCGTTGAAGCTAAATACTTCGAAAACACCAGTAAATCACAATTAACAAATTACCATAAAGACAAATTTAAAGCAATTTAATTTTAATTTATTTCTATTTTGTGAATAAATCTCAGTTCTGAAATAACCTGAAAAGTAAAAATATTGACAACAACAAATTGATTTTTGTATTTATTAACACAAAAAAAGCTATTAGATGCAATAAGGTTGTAAGTATAATTTGTTGTGTTGTATGCAATATCTGGAAATGAGATTTTCATTTCATGTAATCGAAAACTTTTATGTTTATTAATAAAAAATTAACGTCATATTTAATAAAAACACAATTACATTGCAATGTAGGAATTACATTAATTAATTACACATTAAGCTAATAAATAGAAACATATAAATAATTATAAACCAATTCAAAGCATTCGAACAAGGTTTCGCAAATAATAAATTTCCGATATACGAGTTGAAGCGTAAACGGACAATTTTTTGCACTTAGCGGCCGAGCGGTCGACCAGAATAACAAAAAACTTGTACTTGGATGTATCATCGACACACTGCTAAAATATTTATAGAACTTACTTAATTCCAAGAGTGTACATGAAAGGCATGATATATTTTATTATAAATCTGACATTTTTCAGATAATTGCACTGAATTTGTTGTCCCTTCAACGTATTTTTGTGTATGCCATATGCATCATATTGATTGGCACTTTGGGATGTTGTTTAAGAAAACATCAGTTTAACAAAACATCAGGATCAAGCACAATACAAAGTGTCAGCGAGAAATAGTTTGTTAAAGGATAGAAGAAAAAAGCATTTTTTATAGTAAATTACAAGACAAAAAATACAAAATTATTAAATTAATGACATGTCTCCATAAAATGCACATAACATTTTACATTTTTCTTAAGCTTCATAAAGACACTAAATATTACTAAAATCCGAGGTGATGTGCCGAAAATGTGCTAAAACTGTATTGGTATGACATTGAAATTGCCCTAAAGACATTTCTATTTCGGTACCGTAAATATGTTCAGAAAACAATAGCATTATTTGTATCGTCGGACTCGCGTCATATGCAGACACCCCCCATTTCATTAGCATCATTTATCTTGGCTCCGATCATTAGAGGCATAGAGAGTGATCGTCGGCACGTGTAGACCGCAAATTCACGTTAGGGTGTAGTCGTGGCAGGTCAACAGGCACAAATATTTCGTAACCTCCACCCCATAGGTGGCCCCACGTAGCAAATACTTTAAATGTCTGTGCGCTATGCTTCCGTAGGGAGATTCCAGTAGCAGCCAAAGAAAATCCACCTGGAGTGTCTGGCACGACCTCCGACTTCCGACCTGAGCCCCAAATAAACTTTCGCCCCCAATTACTAGTGTATGTACAAAGCGAAGGTGGCCGAAGACACCATCCGGTACATCGTCTACCGTTTAGCATATTTGTGACCTTATGGTGTCTGCACTGTGCTTCCGCGACTTGTCGATACTTTTGCAGATGATGCTAGTCTTGTCGAAACACCTGGATAGTGATTTATGTCTAGATATTTAAGTTGTACACCAGAGTTTTGAGTTATTGCTATAAACGGCAAAATAAGTTTTCTACGACATCAAGTTCACACATTATTAATTCCAAAAGCACGCTTTAGATTATTTAACCTCGTAAAACAACTGAGAAACATGAAAAATTGATAGAGCCCGGATTCGTATTTAGCAATTTAGTAATCTTCCATTCACGTACTCCATGTTCCCACAACAACAGTAGTACAGAGGGACATTTGCAGAAGCAGACGAAAACATATTAAATTATAGTAGTTAGTGATTTTTTATTTATGTGCTTTTTTCTTGTTTTTATCATTCATATACAAACAGTTTATTGATTGAGAAACAAAACACGACTATTTAGTTTTTGGGAAGGAACTTCAAACCACTCCAAGAATTTTATGTTCCAAAATAGCAATATCTATCTATCTTTAGACACTTCATATTAAATGGGATTATAAGGTCTACATCATCCCATGAAGAAATTGTTGAATTGATTCCCCCAGTTTCTGAAATAAAGGCAGAAACTTATTGTAACGTTTTTATTACATTTCTTTTTGTTTTGATTAAACAAGATATTTGTATGGAAAGAAAACAATATAAACACAAAAATTTAGTAGATTAATGTGACTACCCTGACCAACAGCAAAACAACTGGAACAAGTTACAACCGATTCTGGTATGCATTTTTCTGTAAATTCGGAATCTGTCAGAAATTTTGAATTGAGTCGTATTTGCATTTGTCTGCGTTTTTTTGTTGTCACTTGATCGATTTCTTTAATTGTTAGTCAAGCTAATCATATAGTTTCAATTATTGTATATTTGACAAATTAAGTAATTCAAAATATAAGAAATGTTCTGATATCTACACTAAAATTTTTATGGTTTACTAAATTGTTAAAATAATGAAAAAATACTCAATAATAATTTCTCAGGCCATATAGGTAACAGTTTGAAGGTGTGAATCTTGAAAAAATTATTTTTGATAAAATAAGACGAACCCCAAATTATGTATTGTGCTTTATTGGTTCCTAATCAATACCTTTTACGTACCTTCATCACATATAAATTTATTTAGGGTTTTGAAATAAATTTACCTATATTAGACTGCTAAAGAAACTCAAATGTTCAGCTTATTAGCAAGTAGCTTATTCAGCAATTTTCAGACTACGCCATTTATTACGCCGTTTAGTACACAATTTGTGCAATAGTAGGTACAACAACACCTTAAGCAGAAATTGTGATGAATTTTGTTGTGCTAGAGTAGTTGTATAGGAGTTTCTATAGAAATATAAAACAAAATGAACCATTTTCTGTTTGCAAAGTTCAGTTCATTAACATTGTATAATTTCTTGCACATTTGAGAGTCTAATTTCGCTAAAATTCTTAAGTTTTAACAATTCTGTATGGTAAACTGGCTTAGGTAGAAAGCTGTAATTTGCAATATTCATTAGCGATTTATATCGGTTGTGTGCGAGTCGAATACGACGTTTTATCTACGACTCATAAATTCCATTTTATATCAAATATTTTAAATATATTTGTCAATGATGGCGAGGCGAACTGTCACATAACTGTCAACCACGTAGGTTTTGACAGACTTTGACACTAGCGTTGTATAATGATGAGAGTTCGTTCAAATAATGAAGTCATTATTTGAACGAACTGTCAATATTATGCAACGCTAGTGTCATTATAATCATTGGCTTGTATCATGGTGGGGATTATATAGTCATAGATACGTATGCAATAAACTTATTATATGAGAGCCGTAGATAAAAATAATTTTTAACCCATCAACTTTGGACGTTGTGCCAGACAATGCAAAATCACCACATTTAAGGATCTAATTTCGCTAAAATTCTGGGTTTAAAAAATTCTGCGTGGTAAAAAGTTGTAATTTACGGTATTTATTACCCGATTCATCTGTGACCTAGGCATATATAAAAATAATTTTTAACCCATCAACTTTGGATGTTGTCCCACATAATGCAAAAATCAGCACATTTGAGAGTTAATTCTATTTTTTATTTTCATGTTTTGAAAATAAGCGGCTTAAATAAGCTGAAAATGTTGAAAATAGTTATTTTAGAAACTAAACTGAAACTAAAATGGAAAAAGTCTTTTAAGAACAAAAAAAAAGTTAAAGTAATAAATAAAAAGAAAACTTATAGTATAAACCAGCGGAAGCAGAATCCATGGCAGATATATGTCCATTTTTGCTTTTCAAGCGGGATGGTTTTTTTTTTATCTTCAAAATTGAGTAGGGGATCTATTTCTGAATGCAATCATGTTGAAATTAGGTGACCTTACATAAGAAGGTTTTCGAGAACAATTGAAAATTGTTTCATTTTGGTAACTCTGAGGAACGCAAAATTTCTGTAATGCTAAGTGCATAGACGATTTTCATAGATTTCTTAGCGCTGAACACGAATCCAGGTAAGTTTTTTGTGACCTCATGTTTTCATAAAAGGTCAGAATGTCAAAAGTTGCTTATTTGACAACTTTTTGTCAATTTATGGCGCCTGAACCCAATGACCGGGAAGCGAGAAAGTTAACACAAACATTTACCTGACAACTTACATGTTTTTTGAAAACCTTACGTGATCGGATACTTTTGTGTCTAGATTAGTGTTCAGTGCAAAGAAATTTGTCGAAGATGCGAATGGTTTTTGTATTCACAAAATCCAAGCCCCCCAGAATTATGATTATTTTACAATTTTTAGTTGTCTTTCTTGCTCGTCAAAAAATAAGTTGACTCTGGGAATTGTATATCTAGTAGTTTATACCATAAAATAAGCCGAAAAGTACGTTTACTTTTCGGTTCACAATAATCGGATGATAAACAATGATAACAATTCCGTTAATTGCTTGTTTCGTTTAATTTTTTTTACAGCCTATATAAAATATAGAATTATGTTATGTGTGTTGACCCTGTTTCTGAGTTTGCATAAGGAACCTGAGTGACAATCTTTTATTTAATATTAATAACATTTCTCTTTGAATGCTAACAAATGGACAAACATAACAAAACTGGTTGATTTTCCCACCGGCAGTAGTGTTTCACTCACGCAGTAATCAAAATCAAAATAATTAAGAAAGCTGGGGTTAAATGGTGGCAAGTGGCAAAAGACTCCTGACACCAAAACCCAAGAAACGCATATAAAAAAATCTCAAGAGGAGGTAGGCATATCAAAATACCATTTGACACGTGTTAGAGCAACTTTGTTGTCCCTTTTTTCCATATGAACCGAGGACACCGTGTTGACACCTCTCGCCACCAATAAACACCCCAAGACAGAGACAGAAGAAACACCACAAAGTCATCTCTCGATGCAGGAGCAAGAACAACAGAAGACGGCACTCTGGAACGACCATTCATTAGCCGAAGAGGAGGGACGACCAGCCAGAGCTTCAGCCGGCTGCGTCGCGATGCAGGAGGCCCAATGGGACGAATCTCCCAAAGGGCGACGCGCCAGACGAAGAGGCAAGGATGCTGGGATCTCCCTCCCAGCCGAAACTTGGCACGCGTCTCAAAAGATTTCGTAAATATAGAACAGCTACCACGTTTCTTAAACCTCAGTCCGTCACCAACCACCAAGACGATACGATCAAGTTATAACTGGAGGGCGACGCCAGCCATACGTCACGTCAACGCGTGCCGCGGTTTTGTTTTCCATTTGAGTAAAAATCAAGCGTGCGCCACACCATCGCGTATGTTTCGAACGATACCTGTCATTTCGCTATAGGCAATAAGCACCTGTTGCGTCAAATTCCATATAACGCTGGTAGAAGACAGGGCGTCGCGGATAAACCCTTGAAAATTGCCTACTCGAGGATAGATACGTGTGCGGCATCATCAGAAAGGTCATCGTCAGTTTCCTGGGCTCGCCGTTATGCCAAGAGCTTTCCTCATAACGCATCGCCGCTATAACGGAGAAGGAATGGAACAGAGAGGTCAGTCATGAATTATATTGCTTTTAAGTTAATTGCTTGCCCGGAGTTATTGTTAAGTGGTATTATTGACAAGACTCAATAACCTACACGACCTACACTAAAGTCATTCTCTCAACTGCATTGCTAGGTTAGGGTTACATAATATTTGGTCAACTGTCAAACTATTTATTGTGCAATGTTAAGTAACGTCTTATCTACATTATTTCACCATGTGCATTTCAAGCTTGTCAAATTGAGATTGAAACCGAATCGTTAGTACCTATGTACTTTGAAACCAAGAAACAATGATCTGATTCACCTGCATGTTGTTTAATATACAGGGTGTTAAAAACGTTATTACATGTCGGATATAACAATAAGTTTTTACGTGTTGACGTAAAGACAATAATACTTCTCAACATCCACAAATTTAAACAGTAATTAGTAAACATCCAAATTTGAAAAAAAACAATGAAGCTTTTCAATAACTCTGCTGTAAGAAAATAGAACCACTTGTGACAGATCCACACGTAGTTGGCTTTACTAGAAGTTTCACAATGGCGTTGACGATAGAAAACAGTTTAGGTCGGAAGTTATATTTACTAGCAACAATGGTGACATGCGTCACAAACGTCAAAGGAGTACGAAATGTTGGCACGGCACCATGCGTGCCATCAAAGTCTGCCTTCATCAAATTTGACGCATTACAAATCATCGAACCAGGTCATAAAGTATTTTAGAAATTGTTAAAAACGGTCTGAATCAAAATATTTTCGTGGTAGTCGTTATAAAAAAGTGTAGAAAACGGCCAGTTTGAATAATT
Source organism: Aphodius sticticus (assembly GCA_963966075.1). Lineage (NCBI taxonomy): Eukaryota > Metazoa > Arthropoda > Insecta > Coleoptera > Scarabaeidae > Aphodius > Aphodius sticticus. Next base: position 16,314,188 of record OZ014506.1, read on the forward strand.
TCGGGAAAACAAAGCCTTCCTCGAAGCGGACGAAGCACGTTTCTAAAAATACTAATGAAAATAAACTTTAGATAAACTGAAAAGAAGTATGCTAGAAAATATTACGACGCAGGTTTCCTAATTTCGGGCTGAGTCATCGCATGGAAATCTCCAAGCTGAGTGTCTGTGTTAGAAAAAGCCTAAACACAGATTCTGGTGAATAGGTATATTTCCGTCATTTTTTTTGTTTCTATATAACAATAACATCGATATTTATTAAATATTATTAAACGCTAGCATATTCAAGCAATATAAACTTCACCGGTCGGAAAGAAAATGAACCGAAATGTAGATCAAAAATTACGTTTTGTACATCATGTTGATGCCTTAACAAAACAATGGAACTAGATAGAATTATCTAAGTAGGCTAAAATGAACGATTGAATCTTGAACTTAAAAACTTTAGAAGGGAAACATCGTATGACAACTATCTGTAGTGGTATACTACTTTTTCTTTGGTGCGTTTCTTTTTGTTCCTGCATTCATTAGACAGTGAGAAAATAGTAAATACCAATTTAGTGAGTTGTCACATGGGTGTTCATAGGTTTATTGTTCAAAACTTTCATATAAATCTACCAGAGATTTCGATTACATTATATTTAACAACAAGATAGGCTTCAAATGTCAAATGCACGTGACCCTAAAAAGCTAGCTTGGGTGATAAGATTTATTTTATTTTTATTTCCACGTATCAAGATTATCAAGAGTTATTATTGAAAATAACAGTTTTTAACTGCTACATTTTCTAACTCCAAAAAAGTATTTTATTATTGTTAAATTTCAAACTTCCAATAGAACACCCTGAATTTTGATGAACCACTCGAAAGAAACTCTAACGCTCTATGATTCCATATTGGGATTATATATCTTCAGTATACCTATCTTCATTTTTTTTAAATAATCAGGCCTGCCAATACAATATGAGGTAAAATCTGATGTGGCCACGCACATGACTTTATCATACTATATATATATATAAAATTACTAGTAAATGAGATTCTATTTGATCGAGATCGGTCGTATCTGCATTATAATTAACCAGGATTTGACAAATATTGATACAGTAAAAAGTGGTCGGATTCCTTATTTTTGTTTTATTTTAGCAATCGCTACATGTTTCGTGTCCTACTGGGCACTTCTTCAGGCGCTATAGGAAATATAAATTACACAATTGACAAACAAGTCAAACTCCAAAAAACACAATTGTAAGAACTCAGTCAGGCGTGGACCGTGGACAACATAAAACAACATACAAAGGACAGAAATATAATTTAGTTTTTTTATTAAAATTATTTAAACAAATAGAATTTGTTTAAGGAAATGGAAATCAACTGTTTATAAACATTCCACTAGACTTATAGTAACGATTTCTATAAGAAAAAGGGGAATGAATTGATCAATTATCTAAGGAATGTAATTTTTTTCATTTGCGTTGTTTTCAAACCCAAACCCCGCACAATTATTCGAAAAATACCAATAAATGTCGTTTTCCCATGTATATTTAAGGCCCCGATAGGCACATTTAAAAATCTAAATTTCGAAAAAAAATAGGTGTCCACTTTTTTTGGATTTGGGAACGATTTGGAGGGATCGTTGCTTTCTAAATAAAAATAACCACCCTAGTGTCCATAATGGTATGTACTAATACTATGTAATACGAAGTGGGGGGGGGGGGCAGCTGTCCCCCTTGCCCCCCTGGATACGCCCATGCAGAATAATATACAATAAAATATAATAGCTGTCAAAATAACCAGGCCTGCCAATACAATATCAGGCGCAAGATTTTTGGTGCATTAATATAATTACATGCTGTTGCTTTTGAAAAAAAATTATGAAGTTTGAAAAAGTATCATTTGAGTTTTTTGAACACCCTGTATATATTGACTATAGTGAAGGTATACTCTCACCAAATATGAAACTGTTAGCTTCAGTAATAACCAAGATATTGAATTTGAAAGGAGGCCGCAAAAATCCACAGAGAAGCTGGAAAGTCAAACAAACTCAAAAGTTGTGGTATTTAGGAATAGTGAAACCTGATAAAAGTCGGTGCATTTTGAAATGTTTGGAATCAGATAAGATATTTTGATTCCATATTTTCAAATATATAGAAATTGTGGAACATCAAAAGCTTCTAATTGAAAAATTCCGCGAGAGCTGTATAGAAATCACTTCACTAAGTTATCACATGTTTTTGCCTCATATCTTTATTTTTCAAGTCTGAGCAACCCTACTTAAATACATAATTTTATTATTCTGTTATATTACTTAATTACATTTTGTAAAAAACACTTTAAAAATAAATATTAAAGTTGTCGATTATTTTTCGCTTTTTAGTGTGCAAGCTGCAAAGGTTCAACAAAGGTTCAAGCTTTCATTTTAGTTACAAGATGTGTGACAAAAGATAACGATTCTGGCGGAATACGTAGCCAACAGAAAAGCCATCGGATTTAGTCAGAACATCAATTTTTTTGTCACTAGATTTGGCTTCTCCGTTCTATACCACATATGGAACTCTGGCATGGCGTCATTTATCTTAGCATATGAAGTGTGTCCTTAATTAGTTTCTTGTTATAAATATTGATGGGCATGACATCAGCAAACTGCTACTCTTACGTTGTCCAAGTTGTATAAGTCACTCGTATAACAGTAAAAAGAGAATTGGATTGACCCCTGGGCCCAAAATTACCGATGATTTCCTGTTGTTGATTATGTTGTATCATGTCATATCGTATCTAGTTTTTTTCACATAATTCTCCCACGAATAAAGCATGTTTCGAGTTTTTATTTCGTCCGATTGGTTGAAAATGAGCAAAAAGTCTCAACATTTTTAATACGAGCAGGTGACGTTCATACAGTACCTAATGTCATTTATATTGTCTATCGATGTACCTGTGAAGCTTTGGTGGATCAGCTATAATCTACATTGACACAAACTCAATGATTCAACATGTGCGCCCTGAAAGTTGTAATGGTACAAGAATAGCTTATCGAGAATTTCTAGACGTCATTTGCGATAGGAATGTCCCTCCGAAAATTTCTAAAAACATCTTGAATTTTGGCCAACTCGCCAGTCTATCAATTATATCAACAACTTGTTGTACATACGTTCGTTCGACCGCGTGAGCAATAGCAACTTGTTGCGCATTGGCAAATTGCCGATAACACCTTACAGCGCCCCTACTTTTGTCCCAAATACTTCGAAACGATTTGGCGCAGTTTTCCGTGAACTACGCCGGTAGAGTTTGGATTTTCGGCAACGGCAACATCCGCGCGGTGGTTTTTAACGGCACGAGGCCGACCGGGGCCGACGTCCGGGACCAGCGTCGGCAAAAACGACGCCGACGCTCGAACGTACCGTTCGGTGCGTGCCCTCCGTTTATTTACACAATGCCCGGATACGCACACAACTGCCCGAAGGCCTTGCAAACTTATTTTTGCACCTATGTATGTATGCGTCTATATATTTTTCGGGTGAAGTACAACAGAACACCGCACAGCGCGCCGGAACAGTGGAATGTGTATGTTTTGAGAGAACGTTAATGATCCGACATCCCATTTTACCCGATCAATCCAAACAGTGAGCGCACTTATTTGATAAACCGAAGACGATTTATGGTAACTTGATGGCCTCAATAAGTCGGTTGGATTTGTGGTACTTTTCATTCAAACGCCGAAGAACGTGTCCGGCCATACTACTATCAAATAAATGTCAATTAATTTCTCTACAATCCTAACTTGTTTGATCAATTAATGAATAACGTTAAGGAAAAAACCATGAAGATATTTTTTAATAGTCCCCGTAACTATATTTCTGTAAATAGAACAGGCTGCATGTTTAGGAAATTTAAACGTCTTGAGTAATTCTGACTACAAATCCTGTTTTCTTTAATTTTTCTCCGATGTATTTGGGCAACTATTTCTATATAAACTATAAAAATGTTCCAATAAAAATACGCTGATATGACTTATTGATTTCTCTTTATTATATTTTGATATCACTGGGAAGGTATTGAATTTGAAGAGGACGATATTCTTTTACAACATATGTTACATTACGTGATGATGATTAAACAAAAAAAAACGACAAAGGAAAGACTTTTAATAGGTTGGACAAACTAAAAAAGGCTTGTTTTCTGTTTTTATTGCCTCGGGCGAATATCAAGGTTCAACACAGCAATAGGGACGATTTACAACATTTATAAAATTGAAAAAGAAAAGATCCATAAAACCAACATCTGGTGGTTCAAGGACATACAACTGGAAACTGTTTTTTTTTGCGTAGGATTGGTACAATAACATTTAAAATTGGTTTTACAATCTACTCATAAATTAGTCTCAATTCAGAATTTCAGCTTTATATTTCAGATACCTACTTCGAGAAAAAAAAAGAATACCAGAAACATATTCGATTTTGTTCATTGTTAGCCAGGACTGTTACTTAGCATAGATTATTCTATTTTTTTTTTTAAATTAACAATTTTGACATATTTTTATTAGAGCATTTCACGCTCTAATGTCAAGACTCAAAAGTGATTGTTTATTTCTTTCTGATGTTGAAATGTTAGGAACCTTACAAAAGAATATTTTTGACAAAAATTCAGATTATAATCCTACAATATTGATAATTGTGGGGAATAAGCATTTGTGAATGACACTTTTTGACAATTTGAACATCGTTGATTCCAGAAAAAAATCTTTAATCTCTAATAAATTTTATGGAAAACTTATACTATTTCGTTAAAAAGAAACAAAGGAACCATGTTGGTTTGACTCTTTGGCTCATTTTGGTGTGTACAAAAAAAATATACCTATATTTACAGTCAGCGTGTGAAGTATAAAACACCTCTGAGACGGTTTATTATTTTAGAAAAATCTGATGTGGCCAGGCACATGACTTTATCATACTATGTATATATAAAATTAATTGTTTAGCTGCATGAGATTGTATTTGATCGAGATCGGCCATGTCTGCATTAAAATAAAACTAGTTCAACTAGACAGATATGTCGACTAAAGCTGCGTTCGGATATTGTACTCCGTTGACACCGTGTACACCATCCAAATGACACGTGTTATTGGGTGTAAAAAGTGTAACGGTGTACAATATCCGAATATCCGCAGCTTATATTGACAGTAGGCACTGTCAAAACATTAGCGTTTGACACTATCTACCGTCATTAGAATCAAAATATCTGACATATCCTGACTACTAGTTTTAATGTAGTACGACCGCTCTCGATGAAATAGAATTTGCTCATGCAGCTAAACTATTGATTGTACTAAACAAATTCATAGTCATAAATTATTCAGAATTTCCTCTACTTTAATTTATTATTTAACTATTTCGACGAAATTCCAGAAATGGCGGCTTATTTGCAAAATCCTTCAAAAATGCTAAGATTAAACCTCCAGTACCTTTGGACCCTTTTCAACAGAAAGCTTTTCAGCTCTAAAGGGTACACACACATATACACACACACAGACATTTTTTTGTACCATGGTCAAATATGTTCAGGGGCCCTATAGGACATATTTCCGCTAAAATCTAAAACATTTCTTTCGGCACGATTACAATACTTTATCATACTGCGTATGATAAAGTAAAAACAACTACTGTTCTTCGAATCTTTTTGTCCTTAATCATTTGATTTTTATTTCCGGAATATACCGGATGTTGTCGTAAGTGCACTCAGGGTCCGGTGCAAATAGTTCTTAAATCTTATTTAATAATTCCTATGCTTTAGAAACAAATGTTTTATGTAAAGTTGTTTCTTTTTAAAATGCCTTTCCAATGATACCACACACGATTTTATTTGAAATTTTAAACCTGAGAGCAGTTACGACAACTTCCGGTATATTTCGGAAATCAAAATAGGCGTCATTATATTATTTAGGTAGGGTTACCTCATGGTTGTTTTATTTTTCCCTGAACTGTATGAAACTCATAACTAAGCAATCCTGTCACGCATTGTTTGATACACCCGGTATAAAAACTTATTCAAACACCCCATCTGTGTGGTTGTGGTTTTTATAGGACCAATGAAAGGAAGACACAAAAAACAAAGAAGGGTCTATTGTCTCCCAGCTATTTTTGTAACTAAAAGTGGTTCATAATTTTGAAGGCAAAGATACCAACAATTTTCGTAACAACAACCTAAAGCCGAAACTTAAAATTTCACAATATTTCAAAAATCGTCCAAATACCCAAATAACAATCGGTTGGCAAATGTTTTAAGAACAGTTCATGTCTCAGAAACATGCCATCCGTACTAAAGGTTAGAAAAATCCTGGGCCAAATCCAAGCACGTTTTGAAGCTTGGACCTCAAACTTATCCTCACACACCAAATTCGTTACAGAATGCAGTCCGGAGCGGATCGTCAGCGTGGCCGAATACCCAGACTTCCAAGAGTCCGACAACAGCTCGGAATGTCCAAACGAGCTCTATAACCTCACAAAACTGGCCGAGGTCAGTTTGGCCGCGGCGGCCGGAAAGATCTCGGACTACAGGCACCTCTCCACAGCAAACTCCAACCAAAAAATCGAGGAACCAGCATTCACATACACCCACAAACTATTCGACAAGTCATCACGAGCACCCAGACCTCACCTCGCCAAGGTATTTTGTTTTTTGGAAAACCCAAAATACCATTTCTAATACTCATCAAAAATTTGCAGAGTGAATCCAATGAGGAAATCAATTTATCCTCCTTGGTCTCCACTGGCAGCATACCTAAAGCACAAACATTACCACCCAGCTCACCTGTTGACTTAAATCAGGAGAATCCAAGCCACGAACATGAATGTACGGACTGCGGGAAAAGATACAGTACGTCTAGTAATTTGGCTAGGCATAGGCAAACCCATCGGAGCCCTGCGGATAAGAAGGCAAGGCGATGTCCACACTGTAATAAGTTGTATGTGAGCATGCCTGCTTACTCTATGCATGTGAGAACGCATAACCAAGGATGCAAATGCCAATACTGTGGCAAGTGCTTCTCCAGGCCGTGGTTGCTCCAAGGACACATCAGGACTCACACGGGTATGTTGTTTTCTTTGATCGCCGATGCTAAATGCTTTACATATTTTCGGATAGTAAAATGTTTAGCTGGAGTTGTGACTTGTGAACATCATCGTTTTAAATTTATGCGCTTGGCTGAGGACCAATTTCTTAAAATACAAGGTTAAAGTTATGTTTGTTTTGAGTTGATTGGCATGTCACGAGATTTGTAAACTATTTTTTTGTATGGTGGTATTTAATTAGATCGAAATACCAGCAATAATATTCTAAAATATTATATTCCATGAACAATAAAATTTGATACTTTTTCTGCAACATGGAATCCAAAATGGATTTTCTGGGATATTCTTGAAGCTAGTATGATTTGTCTAAAAAAACGTCCATAACGTGGTTGTTAATTATATGATTGATGTGATTTAAAAAATAGTACCTACATAAGAACATTTTTGAGAAAGAGACTATTATTGAAAATAGTATAATTGTATTGGTAACTCTGGGAACTTGGATTTTGTGAATGGAAAGTGTGTAGGCGTTTCGATAGATTACTTTGCGCTGAATACGAATCCGGGCTCAATAGCTTTCTGTCACGTAAGGTTTTCGAAAAACTCGATATTTATTAACTTGTTTTTTTCACCATCTTTGTGAATTTAATAAGGATGAAATAAATGCCCTAAACACACTTTTACGATATTATGTAAATGGGCAAAGTTTATTTTGAGACTCTTGAATTGTCTAGGTATACAGTTAAGACGCCATAAATATACAAAAATTTACAAATTCACCATTTTTTTACATAAAATCGTTCAAAAACCTTACGTAAAATTCGTATTCAGCGCAAAGAAATCTATCGAAAACGTCTATGCACTTTTTCTTCACATTCCACGTACCAAAATGTTATCAAAATTTATTTTGTTTTCTTCTGAAAGGCCAAACAATGTAAATATCATTCATTTGGGAAATACATCATTGAATTGAGAATTACATCTCAATCATATGAAAAACAAAGTTCCATAACTTATTTTTTGTTTAAAATAATATAATATCTGGTGATTGTGTTTTTGCTTCATGTTGGTGTCTTTCAATATAACCCTACAGAAACATATATTTTTATAAGTTCTGTAAGGTTGGGTCTAAGTATAATGTACAACCGCATTAAAATAAATTGTAATTAACGCCTTTGAACGCCTTAATCACTTAAATAATGTAGTGTAAAATAATGCTTATGGACACGTGGCGCCATCTTGTGGTGCAAATTGTCACTACATAGTCAATTAATTGGTGTCTTCGTTTTCACATTGTTTGATTTATTAATTTATTTTTCTTTGTGTTATTAATTATAGATTTTTAAGGAAAAAGTTAGATTTTTAAGGAGTTGAAAAAAACAATAAGATCTATGTACTCGGAATGTCAGAATGACATTTATTTACTAAAAAGAAGCTGAAAAAAAAAGTTAAACACCTTGTAAATGGATGTGATTAGTAGATTATATACTGAAAACATTTCTTAAAAAATTTAAACCTAAAGATTTAATAATGTTAAAACATAATAAAAAACCTTTTTATTTGGTTTTACTACATCAAATTCAACAATAATAAGAGATAAATAGTCAAATTATCTTTTGAGTCTTGATATCAGAGCATTTGACTATCCTGACCAACAATAAACAAAATCTAACAAGTGATAACTGTTTCTGGTATACTTTCTTTTCGGGAATTTGAATATGAAGGCAGAGATTTTGACATGAGCCTAGATTTTGATAAAAGCAGTGCTAAAAAACAGCAAAAGCAAATAAAAATGCATTGTTTTAAAAACTAGACAAAACTTGAAATTTTCTGCTTTCAGATTTATATTGTACAGTAAAACGCATACCAGAAACATTTTTCACACGTCTTCGTGTTCTTTGTTGGCGAGAATAGTCACTTAGCTTAGATTATTGTGTTATAACAAATTACGTGATAATTTGTGATCAAAGAAAACAATTTCTATATAAATAACGACCACCCTAATATGTATACTATACCATTTTAGTCAGAAATCTATGATTGGGATTGTACTTTAAGTTTTGAACCCACTCGGCAATTAGAAACCAATTTGAGGACTCCGTTTCCACCCTCACTCGTTTCTGGACCAAGATGCATATTAGGGAAAAAATGGTTTCTAAGTCAAGATTTGGGCTATAAAATTTATTATTTTAAAAATTTGTTAAACTGTGAAGTTTATGGCAAACTATATGATTATACAACCATCAAAAATGGTCCAATTTACTTTTAAATTTGAAATTGACAGTTGTTATTATGATCGCCCAATTGATCAAATAGTTGTTGTCATTAACACAAAAGCCAACTCCATAAAACAATCATCTTCCTCATTTAATTACTTACAAAATTTATCTTTATTCTTTGCAGGTGAAAAGCCGTTCAAATGTACAATCTGCAACAAAGCATTTGCGGACAAGTCCAACCTACGAGCGCACATCCAAACCCACTCAAACACGAAACCTCACGTTTGCCTGAGATGCGGCAAAGCCTTCGCTTTGAAATCCTACCTTTACAAGCACGAGGAATCATCCTGTATGAGAATCAACGGCAGACATTCATCCCGAGAAACAACACCAGACAAAGCAATTGCCTCTCCAACACCAGTCATCGTATCAGTTGGATCCTCAGATACAGTCATCAAGAATGCCGAGAACAAATTCTTGTCACAAAACAGACCAGTCAGGTCTCCTCTTTTCTACAGATCCACTGTTATATCTCCGAATCCTGAAAGGCTCCTGTATTCGACAATCCAACATCCTTCGGTGATATTAAATGCTGCAAGATTAAGTGCGCAGATGTTGGCACAGGACCAGCCTATGGACTTCTCACCATCCACTGGAAGAGACCAGTTTGACAGGCAGAACTATCAGAACATGGATAGGTCTGCCAGTTATTCTATAGGTCTGGCTATTGCTGTTTAATGGGTAGAATTGGTGAGTGAAGTGTGGAAAACGAGAAAACAATAGTCTATATGCAAAAATTCCTTATCAGGGACCACAAATCTCTATAACGTCCAATTAAAAATTAAGTATTTTTTTTGTTTTTTAACGTTTAGTATTGAAAGTGCTCTTATTATGCCTTCCGTAGTTAAGAGTATTTGTGAATTCATGTGTGCCATGTTACATTAATTAATTATTACTATATTCTCGTTTAAGATTGTAAATAAATTTTGTTGAGCAATTTCGTTTTGGTGCTAATGTTAGTTAATGAGTTCTTAGGCTTGTCGGTAAAATTACCGGGTGATCCACGTTATAGGTATGGTGACATTTCTTTTGTGTTATTCTTGAGGTCAATTATTATTATTAATTATTATTCAGTATGAACATACATATCTGAAATTTAAGCTTTTAAAATGTCATTTAAGCATCCTATATTATTATTAAGTTTGTCTTCAAAAGAAGGCAACGAAAAATGCCAGTAGTATTATGGCTCCCTCTAGATGGTTTTTAGAGTGTTTCTTTTATGTTGTAATTATTTTGTTTTCCTTGGTAAATTTTTCAGCATTTATGCTACATATCTTCGTTTTCTTTTGTCTGTGGAATAACCGTGGTGTAGTTACTAGAATGCTACTTATTTTATCAAGAATTGTTAAATTTAAGAAAATGTCATTAAATTTGTATTTAAAAAAATCAAAAACAAATTATTTTTGTTTTTATTATGTCATATTTACACACGACGATTATTATCTTCATAAAACATCAATGAACTTTTGATTTTGGATAGGTAACAGAGCATTTTACAGATTTCCAATGACCTACTAAATTTGTTAAAGACGCAATAATCTAAACTAAATGACTGCACCGGGCATCAGCAACGAAATCGAACAAGTTACAACCGTTTCTAGTATGCCCATATTCCGTAGATTCTGAATCTGAAGTCAGAAATTTTGAATTATTATGTTTTTAAGGAAAAAATCGAATTTTTGTATTTTGTTGCGTTGTTTGGCACTGATTTTCTCAAAAACTAGATTCAATTCAAAGTTTCTCTATTCAAATCCAGATTCTACGTGCAAAAGCACGCCAGAATCAGTTGTCAAATGTTCAAATTCTTTAACGATGTAGTCTACCGGAAGTGTACCGTAGGTTCGGAATCCTACCGTTAATACGCGATCTAGAGATATGAAATTTTTACAGTTGTTTTCTGATGTAGTATTGCATATTGGAAAGTATATAAAAGCAATAAAATATGAAATAACGACATTATTTTCTTTTTGTATACATTATTATTTTATGAAAATGACTTTCCAAAATAGATCATAAAAAATAGAAAGGGTTTACCTAAGAACTTAGTTTGAATCATTTATCGTTTTTACGTGATTTCGAACCCGCGATTTAGAAAAAAAATGGTTTTTATAAGACATCCTTGACTTTACCGTTTGTTTTATGTGTTTTTTACGTCCTATATCACCTGTGGTTAATTTTTCTCTAAAAACTAACAAAAATTTTCATTAGTTGGGGTATACTTGCTCCGTTAGCCAGGCTAATCATTTAGTTTCAATTATTATATTTTCGACAAATTAAGTAATTGAAATGTTCTGATATCTACAAAAATATATTTATACATTCTATACCGGGTGTCCACATTTTTTTCCTGTAAAACATTTCTCAGGTAGTACATGTCATGTTGAGTAAAAAGTTTCATATAGACTTCAAAAAGTTACAGCAGTTTGAAATATTAACAAAACCATATTTTAACGGCTCCAACTTCTTAAACAATTGTCAAAACCAATCAGCCCTTATGAAACTTTTTACTCGGAATGACGTTTACGTACTAGAAAAAAAATCAGTGAAAATTTATGGTAGTTAATACAAAGTTAATACATTTTTCTTGACAACCGGTAGCGACTTCTAAATATTTTTTTTATTATGAAACAATGAATGTTAAATAAGATGCACCCTAGTAATAAGCCATGGTTTTTTTACTCTAAAAAACATGGCCTTTTATCCAAAAACAATAAGCGGTAACTTTAAATCATTCTAGAGGGCGCCAGTGAGACACATCCACATGCAAGATGTTTAAAAACCCACTGTCAAATATTTGAGGAACACAAAGGGACAAAAATAGTTTTTATTAATAAACTTAGTTTAGCTATATAAAATTCTTAAGACCTAAACTCTGTTTAGAAATAATCGTGCTTAAAACTGGCATAGAAAAACCGGGCCTAAGAGATAAATCATCTCATCTCATAAATCAATTTATATCTGAGACCAAAATAAGTCGAAAAGTTATTAAATAAAATTTAACAATTTTAAAAATATCAACAAAAAGAAGAAAAGTTTTCAGCATTATTTTATTTATTTCCTTTTGTTTGTTTAAAAACATATTAGGCGTTTGCAATTAGATTTATGAGAATATAAATTCATTTTTGGACCAATCTTTATTTAACTTTTATATGTTCCTAAAATATTAGACATTTGTTTGAACATCCTGTATAGATGAAAATCGATTTAACTATTGGCTATTATCAAACTTTTTAACCAATTCATAACAACTACCTAAATTAACAAAAAAAAACTGATTTAAATTACCAGTTTCAAATTACTCATTTCAAATTGAAAAAAAAATGTGATATTTCCGGAAAATCAGGATGTTGTTACGGAATTGCATTCTTGTTTCACTAAAAAAATCCTCTCAAAAAAAATCAGCCATAGATATGGCGTGTGTCACCTGATAGTCTAACTCAAGCATAGAAAAGTCCAACTAGGCAGCTTATTTATTTAATTAAAAAATATATTCAAGTAAACTTGAACAAATGAAATACTGTAAATACATATTTACCATGCTTTTTCGTAATCTCATTAGTATATAAGGACCTAACATAGGGACATCTATGGCTATGGTATTCGAAAAATACTATTAGCCGATAATATTGACCAGGGTTGTTTTTCTTTTTAATTTAGTTTTTTTTTTAATTCTCTCGAGATACAGAAAAAATATGTTTATAAGTCATTTTGAAACTGTCGAGGCAAAGAATGATATGGTAAAATTCTAAACGACTACTGGGCAGTACGGATTTTATCGTTGACTTCTTTGTTTTGACAAAATCATAGGCGAGAGTGTTACTAGTCGAAAAATGTCCGCTCGGGAAATTTGAAAATCATTTTGACCAGTGTGCATAGTCTTAAGTTTTTTTTTGTCTCACTAACACTTAACGATATTGAACAAAGAACTGATAGTTTCGTAAAAGTCATCCCTTTTTTTGTACTTAACGTCCTCTTCTACTAATATTATTTTTGTTTTGTTTTCTTTACTGTTAAGTTTATTTATTTTTTAATTTAATAATCGTATATCGGCTAATGATATGGAGTTTCCTAGTCATCAAAGTAGTTTGTTAGGATTAGTTTGTAGCATATTTCCGCCCGATTCGGGGGAAGAATAAGGGTCGGTAGTGCAATACTCGGTATAATAATTAATAATTAATTAATTATAATCTGTAGAGTAACGTAAATGTATGACAATACAAAATTATGTAAGTAAGTACTTATTTGTTGTGTATTTGACGGGATGTAAGTAAAATAATTTGTAATTGTACTTGTAATGGTAGAGCTCATTCCCTACAATTTTCTCGAAGGCTTATTGAATTTTCATTCCTGTAGTAGTTTTTTGTATATCACTGCATTTTTGACGTGTACTTTTACAGTTTGTGTTTTCTAGATTTGTGTACTTTTATACAATAAAACTGATGTAATGTAGATGTGCGTTTATATTATTTTGAAACCTCATTCCACATCCAAGATCTTCAAGCCCAGGCGCCCATAGGCAATAAAAAGAAAGCCCGATTCGAACTAATTTGTCAGAATAAATCGAACCGTTATCGATGATATAATATTAGCCACCAAATTTAGAAACAATGATAAATTAACGTGCTTATCAAATTTATGTTATGATTATATTTTTGTTGTATGTTAATAACTTCTTATCTAAGTGTGTTATTAATAAATAAGATGATAGTACATTAACCTTTGCGAACACGAGTACGAAAATTGTAAGAACAGATTTAACAGCGACAGTAAGTTTAGTTTAAACATACATACGCTTAGTTTAGATATACATACTAAGGTTGCCACCTTTCAAAAAAATGTAACATCTTGAATAGAGCGGCGCACATTTCTTTATTAATCAATTAATTAAAAGAATCTTCAAATTTTGACGGAAGACTAATGATTTTAAATATGTTTTGATTTTAGTTTTTGTTCTAAAAACAATTATATCATCGACTGTTGTTATTAATTCGAAGAATACATCACACTTGTTTGGCATAGATTTTGCTTTGATATTGTTCATGTAAAAATTACATTTTCAAATTAACAACAGCGAAACAGGTAAGATTAAAGAACAGAATATGGTATTTGACTATTATTGGAAAATCATCTTAGTGTGTTTATTCCTTCCCTCTACATTGTAAATGCATTATTTTTCGCAATTATTTCCTCAATATTTCATAAAAATCAGCGTTAAAAATTGAATCACAAAAGGTCCCGCCAAAACGATACTTTCTGTTGTGTGACGTCACCAGATAGTAGATATCAAATCGGCCCATATGGTCTGTCAGCATCGGCATCGCCGCCGTTTGGTAATTGTGTTGTATGATGTGTTGTTTTCACAATTTCTACATAAAAATGTTATAAATGGTTATATAAATGGTGTATAAATGGTTATATAAATGGTGTATAAATCCACAATGCAGAAGTACGTCAAGAAAAACTCCGGATAAACTATTTGTAGCTGTTCCGCAAGATTTGAAACTGCGAAGAAAGTGGTTGGCTCGTAGAAACCCAAATGAAATAAATAGCGGCCAATACAAGTGTTTTTTGTTGTGAAGATTACTTCGACATAAGTAGAACTGACTAGAATAAGTTATCTATCGTATTTTCGAACCAGGTATTATCTGATCTGACAGCTTAAGGTTAGGGCTATCCTAACCTACAAAGTTATGCTTACATGGCACTTTAGTGCTATTAAATTCAAACGCGAGAAGCATAAGAGCGCGTTCGGATAACCCGGTATTGTACGGTGAGAGTGACGCGCTGCATAATAGGCGGACTAACGTTTACGGCGTTTATCTGCATATAAGAGAGACACAGCCGACCCAGGTTATCTGAGCATTGCTCTCCCCATACCCTACCCTGACAAACCGAACGCGCTCTAAGCGTACTAACGAATGACGTCACTGGAGACTGAGCCAATTACAGAGCGTTTTCAATGACGTGATAGGACGTGAATAAAATTCAATTTTAATTTTGGGTTTTACTAGAAATAAGGCATATTTTTTTTGAAAAGTAATAAAGTTTTCTTAAACTGTAATCTATTAGGATGACTATAGGCGTTTTCTCGCGAGCAACGATTAGTTCAAGTTACCTGAAGTAAGGTGTAGTATGTCATTCTCGCGACAAACTTGTGACGTCACAGTTACCTTGAGTAAGCTGGTTGGGGTTACTGAAGCTTACCTGACTGCTGTCAAGAGTATGCTACGTCAAGCCCATCGATATTTGAAATTGGTTATCTTTACGAGGACAGTACGGTGACAGTTGTTGATCAGTTTAGTTACTTTAGTTTTGCGTTGAAATGTACCCTTTGTCAATGCTTATAGTGAGGAAGAAATACTAGATGATATCAATAGAACAAACACTTTTAGGAACGGAAGAGGAAGCAGTTGCTCAAATCCATTTGAGGTCATCCAAAGGAATACTATCTCAGAATGTAAATGCTATTCATCATCTCGAATTATGGCTTTCCATAGCTGAATGACCTCTGGTATACGGCTATGGGGTGCGTCTTGCTATACTATACAGAAAAGAACGATAAGAACAATTCAGCAGGCCGACCAAACAACACACTGCATTACTTTAATGAGGGCGTACATTTACCAACAACTTCTACAAGCTAGAGACGAGCTCTCAGCTCAGACACGAAAAAGTGCGGCCACCCAGCGGATTCTCATGAACGCAGAAGTTATTACAATACCGTACCATAGAACCAAAACAACTCCAACCAAGGACATATCATCAGCTCCTTAATAAGCTTCCAAAGAACAGGCTACAAACACCCCTAGGGACCTTAAAAAGAAAGTTAAAGCATATGCTGGTCAGGGAGAGCTTCAATGGGATTGAAGAATTTGAAACCTACGTGAAAAATAACCATCAGTAACAGAATGCTATATTTTGCTTAAGTTTCTGCAATATATTTAAGATTTATTATGTGATATTTAATGTGTCCAGTTTGGTACAAAGTGGAAAATTGTATTAAAATTAATATAAATCCACAAAACAAAGAAAAAGAGGTTTTTATTTATACATTATTACAAATTGCTGGTTGCTTAAGTGCAACATTTTCTTATACACGCAAAAATAACCACCCTCCTCATCTGCGGCTGACAATTACTCTGAAGTATGAAAATTTAGGTTACGTTAGTAACCTACACCATCCACACATTTGTCACTTGACATAAAGTAAGCAAATAATTACGTCATCCACTGACTACAGGTAACCGTATCAACATACTTCAACATACCGAGTATGTTCGCGAGAATATGCCTTATAATACAAGCCATATTTTTAATACAGTCAAATACCCTATTATGTGCTGTAAGGTTGGCTTTTAAGTTTGTTTGTTTTCGTTTATTTTTATATTATTATTATTATCGTTATCAGTCTAAACAATCATGAAGAGTAAGGTGATTAGAGTAATTTAAGATAATATTTAGCAGTTGCTAGCAACTGTCAAACTTAATACAAAATAATTAAATTTTAATAGCAATATATTTGCAAACCACATTAAACTTTTGAGTGTAGATGTCAAAATAACAACAGATTTCCACATATTTAATTTGCAAAACAAAAACGGGAAGAATAACAAAAAATATCGAAGAAATGTCTGTTGATTCTGGTGTGATTTTTTGCTGTAGAATCTGCCAGTTAGAAGTAGTTTTTGGGAAACTGAGTGCCACAAATGTACAGAATTTGTTTGGTGTTTTCCTAAAAAAAGGCATTTCTTCAAACAGTCAATTAAAAAGCAGATTTTTTTTTATTCGTACCAATTTCTAAATATTTTTTAAACAATAATAGAATCTCTTAAAAAGATGCGATTAGAAAAAATAAATGAACGTTTGGAAACATCCAAATGAAAAATGTAACGTAACTCTGACTGGGTTGTCCACTTTTCTTACTAATGTTAATAACTTTCTTGAAACTAAGATCTGATTCAAAGAAGTGTAAGCCAGCTGTCGTACGTTTACATCAACCAAAAAGTTTCGTCATAATATCATATAACATAGTATCATAAAAAAATCGCGTAAAAACTACAGCCAAATATCGAGACAACACAAGTTGACATTGATGGCTTTGATTAATAATCTGACATGAAAAGGTCAGTTTCTTACTAATGTTAATAATATCAAAACTAAGACCAACATAGGTTAAATATCATTTCTGATCAAAATGTTCAGCGCAACTTTCGGCGTAACAATTCCGCATAAATATTCCAATTACAGGTTATACAATTTTCCACTATTGTTCTACGAGGACAATAGTGTCATGCTGAGGACCCTAATACATACATTTGGACATTGTAACCCACAAATTGACAGTTGTACGAACAATAAAATTGTATATTAAATTAATCTGTCGATCGTTTATTTATGAGTCAGTTTAGTGAATAGGAAATCGTTTATTAAACAACTCTATTAATGCACGATTTCTATTAATGCATGATTTGTTATAGCCAATCACACGACGTAAAGACGTCGTTTGATTGGCCAATCGAACATATGTGAAACGAAACCTTCCAATCAAAACATACCGCCCTCTAGAACTGTCAGTGTCAAATTTAATAAATTGTCATATAACCTAGAAAGACATTGGCGAAGACAAATCTATGTAGACGGCGCTAGAAGAATACGATCGACGAAAAAATTTTGTAACCAACTCGAATATTAAACGGCGGTTAATGATCTCGACAATTAACGCTCTCGCTACGCTCGAGCGTTAAACAGTCTCGATCATTAATCGCTCTTTTTAATATACTTGTTGGTTAAATAACTATAAAAGTACACATGATAATAAAATAATAAAACTTTCTACGTTTATAATAGTTTGAGATAAGTTTTGTATTATTAGTATTTGTGTCTTGTTTTACATTGAATGAATATTTCTACCAACTTTTGATTGGATACAATACATACAAAATATCATAGCTCAACAACGAACAAATAATTACTTACAGAATATATTGAATCGTAATTCATTGTAGTTCGGTGTTCTAGTTTATTTATCTATGATGCAAATATACGGCAAACAAGTGTTAAATTGTATACCAGAAAATAGATTGAGGGAGTCCACATTGCACAATTCTACTTCCACCATATAGCAAATGTCAAAGCAGTAAAAGTTATCAGCGTGACCTCTATCCCAAAAATTTAGTTTAACCGCCGTTGAGGGAAAAAACGACTATGAACTGGCGTATTGTCTTCACGATCATTCATGAAAGTTGTTAGAACTCACTAAACCAACTAGTAATTCGGCAAAAACCAATTTTGAATAAGTGGTTTCTCTAGTTTTATTAAGAAATCGTCGTTGTCAGTATGGGTCAAATATATTGAAACAATTCATCGAAAATACCGGAACAAGAACAAATTCCAAATCATTTATCTATAGGCCGCAAAGCGGTCAACAGTCACATGGAGCTACTTTTCTTAGCACTGTTTTGTGTAAATGTAGTGTGGTGTTCAGTTATAGAAGAAGTAAAGGTAAGTTATTTATATTACATACTTAATAATAAAAGTAAATATATAATCAATTAATTATTTATTCCTACAACTTTTATCAACTGTTCATATTCAATGAAGTCAATAACGCATTTTTTTTAAGAATTGGGAAATTAGTTAATTAACACAAACCAATTGCTATTTATTAATTATTAAATGAGAGACGACATATTTCAAAACTCAATTTTGTCCAAATTTATATATTTATAAGTGGGCTTTGTTTGAAAAAAAAAAAACAACAAAAAAAGGCGTTTTGCTACAACATTATTTTGTAGTCGCATAGAGGTTTACTGACTAAAAATTCTTTTTTTTAGTAGGTGTTTCAGATTTTAAAGACAGATTTTAAAAACTCGGAGGAATGTAAAAAACGCCATTAGGAAGAAAATTATGCTGTTATCTTTCATTTTGCGAACAGAGAAAAAGCCGAGAAAATTACGCGTTTCGAATAGACCGCAATAGTAATAATGTATTTATTAATTTTAGTTGGCATAAAATCTATGAAATATATACAAAACAAACTATTTGTAGTTTCTAACTTCCTACTTGTCGCCATGATCTCAGTAGGTCAAAAACTATATAGGTCAAAGGCGACATAATTATTATTCAATAAACTACATACATAACATAATAATTAATGTAATCAAATAAGGTCAATCTATATTTATCTCTAAACTACTTGCAGATTAACTTCACTTTTGATTTCTTAAACTTATAGGTACCGTCATGGGTCGAAGAATATGGATTGGATAAATCATGGGTGTATCGTGACTACGAGGCAGTAAGTACAAGAAAACTTGATGATGCTAATTCCGGAAATAATAATTGTGATTACAGGAATTGGTGGCGTACAAATATTTTTATAAGCCAATATGTTATGTGAAAATTCAAAAGAAAGAACATTCTGGGGCGCATGGGCTAACTCCAGCAAAACTTAAAGGGACAAGTCCAAAAATTTATAGTTTTTGCAAAGGATGTAAGATACTTATATTGGACCCCTATTATGTTAGCCACATCTTTCCAAATTATAGAAGATACAAACGGTCAAACGGAAATTATTTTCCTGTTAGAGGTCAGACCCAATCGCAATACTTAAATTTTGGAAATGGAAAAGAACCGGGAAAAGCAGAAGCTGAATCCACGTCCGGTGGTACTCGAGCTGTCGTTAGTATGTGTATTAAAACATAAATTTACAAAAGGGTCAACACTATTATTTTTATATTTTATAGCTGGAAGCAGCGGTATGGGACAAGCGCAGAGTCAAAGTTTACCATTAGATTGCGGAGCTTGTCTGTTCGGAACACAAGACAAGCAAAGTCAAGGATTGTATGCTGGATTTGGAGATAGACTAGTACAAAAACCTGAAGATATAAGGAGACCGCCAGGTAATAAAAACTTGATAGTGGCGATTTAGAACTCCTTTGACAGTATTTGTGGCAATTAGGGGAAGTACCCGGAGGACCACATGCACCTGGAATACCGGGAAGGCCGGGAACTCCAGGAGGGCCGTATAGTCCGGGAACACCAGGATGGCCTTTTGCACCAGGAACGCCAGGAGGACCATACGCACCAGGAACCCCAGGGGGCCGTTTGCTACCAGGCACACCAGGAACGCCAAGTGGGCCATACGCACCAGGGGCACCAGGAGGACCCTATGCACCAGGGACACCAGGAGGGCCTTTTGCACCAGGAACGCCAAGTGGGCCATACGCACCAGGGACACCAGGTGCACCCTTGGCACCAGGAACACCAGGAGGACCATCGGCACCAGGTGGACCTTTTGCTCCAGGAACGCCAAGTGGCCCTTACGTACCAGGGACACCAGGCGGGCCTTTTGCACCAGGAACGCCAAGTGGGCCATATGCACCAGGGACACCAGGAGCACCCTTGGCACCAGGAACACCAGGAGGACCATCGGCACCAGGTGGGCCTTTTGCTCCAGGAACGCCAAGTGGCCCTTATGCACCAGGGACACCAGGAGGGCCCTTTGCACCAGGGACGCCAAGTGGGCCATACGTACCAGGGCCACCAGGAGCACCATCGGCACCAGGTGGGCCTTTTGCTCCAGGAACGCCAAGTGGGCCCTACGCACCAGGGACACCAGGAGGGCCCTTTGCACCAGGGATGCCAAGTGGGTCATACGTACCAGGGCCACCAGGAGCACCATCGGCACCAGGTGGGCCATTTGCTCCAGGCACGCCAAGTGGCCCTTATGCACCAGGGACACCAGGAGGACCATTAGCACCAGGGACGCCCGGAGGGCCCTTTGCACCGGGAAGACCAACAGGGCCATACACACCAGGAGGGCCTTTGGCACCAGGGACGCCAGGTGGACCATTTGCGCCAGGGACACCAGGACCTTTGGCACCAGGAATGCCATCAGGGCCCTATGCACCAGGCACACCAAGTGGCCCGTATGTACCCGGAGGACCTTACTCGCCAGGAACACCAGGAGGGCATTTTGCGCCTGGAACACCAGGAGGCCCTTCTGCGCCCGGAACACCAGGACCTTATGCGCCTGGAACACCAGGCGGGCCTTTTCCGCCAGGAACACCAGGAGGCTCTTTTGCGCCCGGAACACCAGGAGGACCTTTCGTACCAGGAACACCAGGAGGACATTATGCGCCAGGAACACCAGGCGGACCTTTTGCGCCAGGAACACCCGGAGGCCCTTTTGCGCCCGGAACACCAGGAGGAGCTTTCGTACCAGGAACACCAGGAGGACATTATGCACCAGGAACACCCGGAGGCCCTTTTGCGCCCGGAACACCAGGAGGACCTTTTGCACCAGGGACACCAGGGGGGCATTTTGGACCAGGAACACCAGGAGGACCTTATGCGCCAGGAGCACCAGGCGGCCCTTTTGCGCCCGGAACACCAGGAGGGCCTTTTGTACCAGGGACGCCAGGTGGCCCTTACGCACCCGGAGGAACACCAGGAGGACCTTATGCGCCAGGAACACCAGGAGGTCCTTTTGCGCCCGGAACACCAGGAGGGCCTTTTGCACCAGGGACGCCAAGTGGCCCTTACGTACCCGGAGGAACACCAGGAGGATCTTATGCACCAGGAACACCAGGAGGTCCTTTTGTGCCTGGAACACCAGGAGCGCCTTTTGCACCAGGAACACCAGGAGGACCATACCTACCAGGTACACCAGGAGGGCCATATCTACCAGGGACACCTTTAGGACCGCCACAAACAGGAAAGTTTAGTGGTCAGTTCCATGGAAGTTACACTGAACACGAGAAACATCACGTACATCAAAATGCGGGTGTAGCAACAGCACCCAGCGCTGGTCGTTTCGCAGGAGAATTTGCTGGAGATTATCAATCGCATATTGGACAAGCTGGATCTTTTTCCGGAGAATTTAGTGGAACATATGGTGGGCGAAAAGAACCTCAAGGACCTCCCGTTACTTATGTACACCCAGGTTTAATTGGTGGAGCCGGGCCATATGCTCCAGGAACAACACCTGGACAATATGTACCAGGAATTGGTGATGGAAGATATATACCTGGTCAATATGCACCCGGAGTTGGTGCACCAGGACAATATGCCCCCGGAACTGGTGCACCAGGACAATTTGCACCCGGAACCGGAACACCAGGTCAATACGCTCCAGGAACTGGCGCACCCGGAATTGGAGGGCAATACGGCCCAGGAGGTGGTGCACCTCCAAGTGGATTGCCAGGACAATACGCACCTGGAACCCTGGGACAATACGCACCAGCAACTGGACTCCCAGGACAATACGCACCAGGAACTGGACAGCCAGTACAATACGCCCCAGGAACTGGACTCCCAGGCCAATACGCCCCAGGAACTGGACTCCCAGGCCAATACGCCCCAGGAGCTGACGCACCTGGAACTGGAATTCCAGGTCAATACGCGCCAGGAGCTGGACAATACGCACCCGGAGTTGGAATTCCAGGACAATACGCCCCAGGAGCTGGCGCACCTGGAACTGGACAATACGCCCCCGGAGCTGGCGCACCTGGAACTGGACAATACGCCCCTGGAGTTGGTGCACCAGGTGCTGCCACACCAGGAATTGGGCTCCCAGGACAATATGCACCAGGATACGCACCTGGAGTTGGGACACCAGGGCAATATGCACCAGCATACGCACCTGGAGCTGGAACACCAGGACAATATGCACCAGGATATGCACATGGCGGTGGAACCCCAGGACAATACGCTCCAGGAGCTGGCACACCTGGAGTTGGAATCCCTGGACAATACGCCCCAGGCGCTGGCGCACCTGGAACTGGACAATATGGCCCAGGCGCTGGCGCACCTGGAAGTGGACAATACGCCCCAGGCACTGGCGCACCTGGAAGTGGAATCCCAGGGCATATCACTCCAGGCACACCAGGAGCTGGAATCCCAGGGCAATACGATCCAAAAACTACCCCATACGGGCCTGGACAATACGCCCCAGGCACTGGCGCACCTGGAACAGGACAATACGCCCCAGGCGCTGGCGCACCTGGAACTGGACAATACGCCCCAGGTACTGGCGCACCTGGAACTGGAATCCCAGGACAATTCACTCCAGGCCTACCAGGAGCCTCTGGACAATTCGATCCGGGAACTGGTGCAATTGGAAAATACGCACCGGGAACTGGACCATACGCACCTGGCGTGGGAATCCCAGGACAATATTCTCCTGGAGCTGACGCACCTGGTGCTGGAATCCCAGGGCAATATGCACCAGGCACTGGACCATACGCGCCTGGAGTTGGAGCCCCTGGACAATACGCTCCGGGAACTGGACAATACGCGCCTGGAGTTGGAGCCCCTGGACAATACGCTCCGGGAACTGGACAATACATGCCTGGAGTTGGAGCCCCTGGACAATACGCTCCGGGAACTGGACAATACGCACCTGGCGTTGGAACCCCAGGACACTATGCTCCCGGAGCTGGTGCACCTGGAGGAGGAATACCAGGCCAATACGCTCCAGGAGCTGGCGCACCTGGTCAATATGCACCCGGAATTGGAGGGCCTTATGCTCCAGGAACCGGTGCCCCGGGCCAATATGCTCCCGGCACAGGAGCACCAGGAGAAGTTATATCTGGTGGACCAGGAATTGCCAATTATCAACTACCAGGAGAAGCTCAGGATCCTGATGCAAATTCACAAGCACAAAGTTCTGTGCAGCAAGTCAATAATGAAACTCAAGCCGCCGCATCAGCGCAAGGCAAATATCAAGGAGGCACAGCACAGTCACAGGTCTCTGGTACATATTCCGGCAGTGGTTCATTCAGTGCTTCAGCAGGTACCCTAGATGGGCAGCGAGGAGCGCAGACCTCAGTAAGTGGAAGCAAAGATGGGGCAATAAGTTCTTCGCAAGGCACCGGAGGAGCATCACAGTCTCAAGCTCAGGTGCAGGTGTCATCGGCTACTGGCCAAACAAGTTCGTCATCACAAAGCGGTGGCATCAACCACGGGTCCAACACACAAGTACAAGCCAGTGAGAAAGGCGGCATGGCAGATGCCCAAGCAACGGGCCCAGGAAGTACCTCTTCACAAGCGCAAATAGGATTCCAGCCATACGACAAGAAAATTGTTAAAGATCAAAAAACGCCATTTAAGGGAGGTGGTACCGCTAGTGCGCAGAGTGGTACCTACACAGGCCAGTCCCAGTCTCAAATACAAGGTAACTTTATTTACGGTATAAAATATACCGGAGCGGCTCAAGCTGGGTCAGGTTCCAATGCAACATTATCCAGAGACCAATCAAGACCTGAAGGCGTGTCTTCTGAGTTTAAACCTTTACCACCATTAAACTTTAACCCAGTTAATAATCCTAAACAACCTGAAGAAACAGAATCAGTATTCTCGGTAACAACAACAGAAGAAACTGAACAGGAGACAAGTTCGCCTCCAACACAGATCAGGAACTCCCCTAAAATGAATCACAAAATGCCTGAAGATGAATATGACGAATATGAAGAGTATGATGATGACATAGAGCAGAGCAATACAGTTAACACTAGAACTTTGATCAACCAAGAAGACGATACGCAAAAGCAGCAGATAGTTTTGGAACCATTGGAAGATTTAGATGCCACAGTTATACAGGACCGAGACACTCACATGCCTTATGGAAGTGTCCTTCAACCAGGACAATTAATTCCTGGCTCTCCTGGTTTTAGAGTGCCCTCTGGCTTTAGGGGAAAAGTTACATCAGTAGCTGGTGAGCGAACCGAAGCATATGGACCAAATTCTCAAGCCCAAAGTGTGACACTGACACCTGGTGTGGGAAGGGTAACTTATAAGAAACCAGTTTATACTGTTCAGTCAAAGACCCAGCTTCAAAATGGAGGATTTGGTTATGGGACAAGCTATACTTACCAGCCTGTTCAGTACCATGTGAGAAGTGGTGGAGAGTCACCCCCAAAATTTGTTTCGGTTGCAAAAACTGAAAATGGGTATCAAACTCAAACTGGTAAAAAAGTTCCATCCGTTTACTACACGCAGACATCAACGTGTGGTTACTTTACGAATACCTGCGTTTATAGCAATGGTAGAAAGATATGTATGCCGAAACCGAAAAGAAATCCAGATGGAACACCGGTAAAATGTTAGGTTAATTAGTAGATAGTGGAGCAGTATGTATTATAGGTAAACTCCTACATGTTTTTCATAGAAAATATTTATTGCAACTCATGAAATAAAAAAATAAATAAAACAATATTAATATGTTTGTGAATATATATTGATGTTACAACTTTTTTTAATAGTAAAACCTTGACATAAACAATAAATGTTTAGTAAGTAATTTCGAAGTGTATTTTGTTAAAATCACCACGAATAAGTCGTCAAGTAAAAAATATATATAAAAAAAATGGTAAGGCAATAAATTGAAAGTACAATAATAAATCAGTCAATTGCCATAATATTAAGATTACAAAAATAAATAGATTGCTATCTATTATAGAATTTGTAGGTACATTGGTAAGTAATAATGTTATAATATTTACACTATATAAATAAATTAATAAATAAAATATACATCCATTGGGAGCTACTTCTTTTAGTGACACTTCCAATAAATAAATCAAATACTTATCTATTTGATTGTCTAATCATTATTATTCTAGCCATTCTAACGCACAAAACAAAGAGAAATGCAATTATTAAAACAAATAAGTCCTATCTGAAAGTATCACTAAAAAATACCAGCACAAAATCATATGTTAACAAATAATTACAACTTATCAGGGTAAAGTTTAAAACTCGTTAATCTCTTCATCGCTAATTTCGTCGCTTAATATGGTGCCGCGGTGCGAGAGCAAACTAGAGGAACTGCAGTTACGCAACCTGTCAAAATAAACCATAGTTAAAACATACGTAATGGAACATAAACTCATAAATCCAACAACCAGTTACACTCACAACGCTTTCTACATATTATACAATGAAAACTTACTGATACATAAAAACAAAAAGCAACAGATTATTATTACTATATTTCATATATTAAAATTATATTTTGAATCTAAAGCACAGTAGCCACATGGAAGAAAATATTATACAAAGGTTAAAACTGTGGTTTCTTTTAAAACTATAAAGAAATTGTGAGGATTGATAAAATTTTGTGTTAAAAATTGCCTGTTCGTAAAGTTCTTTTTGAACAACAAACATTACGAACGTATAGTTTAAAGCTTTCTCCTGTCACGAGATCTCTACAAATCTTTTCACCTGTGCCTGTGACCTTGATCTCAGGATACATGTTTGCAGAAACCAAATTTTGCCATTTTTTCATGGAATTAAACTGATATCACTTTTTTGTTTTCATAGCAGACAGTTCTCCAAGGGCATATGTGAACAAAGATATAAAGGGTGCACGTAAGACTCCACACTTTACTTTGAGACCTTGATCCTTTCACGTTTATCAGAAATGACCAAAATGTATAAAAATGTGCCCTAGTTTAAATTTTACTAGTAGGTGTTGTTCACAATTGCCCAAAACATATGAAAAAAAGAAAAACTAATTAGTTTACAAAACAACCACATGTAATGAACAGCTTCACAGTTCAAGTTCCATTTCAAAACTAAATTACCACAGCACTTTCTAAATACAAAAAGCCATTAAATTAGTTAAATCCATTAAAGTAATTTATAAAGCTATTAAATAATATAATAATGTTCAATGTTCAATATTTTTTATTTTTATTAATCTTTGTATTTAGGTTTTTTGCTTAATTCTGAATTGAAATTCTAGGAATTGAGAACTATTACCAGTAAATATTTCTAATAAAAAATGACTGATATGATTTTTTTAGTGCCACAGAAGGCTTTGCATTTAAAGAAACTGAATAGCTGTTTGGCAATAAATAGACAATTGTGTTGCATCTTTAATAAAAAAATAAGTAAGAAACGAAAATCACTTAGGTACTGTACTCCCCGTACTCTACTAGTTTATATGCGTAAAATTTTACTGAAACTACTAAAATTTGTAGAGTTACGACGTCAATATTTATTAAATAGTATAACAGTATCAATTTTATTTAATTTGTTTACAACTACCCTTAAGTTTCCTTTTTCTACTGAGTGAAGCCTAGGTTAATTATATATTTATAATGTTGCAATTGAAATCCATTCTTGTTTTGTTTTCCTTTTCTTTTTTTCGTTTTAATTGTCATTTTAAAAGATACTAGGACATTTTTTTTTATCAGTACACAGATTTTTATATGAAATTAAAAATGCAACTTTCAATTATTTTTTACATATGACGCGATTGCTTTTAAATGGCACCTACTATTTTTCAAATTGATCTTAAAAACTTTATTGCCATAAATTTACCAGAAAGAAAATTCTAAAATTCATATGATTACTTTCTTGATTACTTATCAATGGAAAGGTCATATGCGCTTTAGACAGATTTCTATATACTGAAGACAAATCCAGACTCAAAAAATCACGTAAGGTTTAAAAAATACAGCTGGACCCAATGTCCCTAACAGCTTAAACTTTGTACTTTTACCTGAAATCCTGAAAGTTTCGTCTTAAAAGTGTCTTTCTACTTTGCATTCACAATGCACACATTGTAACACTGTTTTCGGTGTTACAATTAACACATTGTAATACCGAAAACAGTAACATTTTTGTCTAAGATTGGTACACATTGATATCAAATGCCATATGTAAAACGTACAATACATAACCCAACATAACCACACACTGCATCTTCTTAATCGCTTGCAATCGCATAAACTGAGAAATATCAATATTCTATACATATTTAAACATGGGTGCAGCCTGCTATAGTATGGCAGAAGGATTGGGGCTGTCTTAGTTTTGCTGTTCAACAAAATACGCCAGCATGACGTTTTCAGTGATGTTTTACTACTCTGGTAAGTGATCGTTATCATTCTTTTCAACTAAACATCAAATCCCCTTTTCAGATATAATTCAAGGACCACATTTACTTTTATAAGGTATTATGCGAAGATCAAACCTACATCGTAGATATGAACGATTTTAATTACTGCTGCGAGATTGTATATGCGCAATAAATGGTTTATCAGCATACATGTACGAAGCTATAGTACATTTATATGTACTGTGTAGAGGATTTCTTAGTTTATGTAACGTATAAGTTTTCGGTAATATTTTGGACGCTTGGATGCTCGGTTCAATTGGTATTCGTTTTTGTCTGTCGCTTTCGACTTCGTCTTAGTTCTGGTTGTGTGCAACGTATTTATATTACCTCCATCACATGTAATTTTACTAAGTATAATTTATTCTAATAAACTACTTTGCCGAAATTAGAATTGGGTTTCAATTATAAGTGCTTGTAAATATATCAGCCGCAACGGCTACGTAGCGGAATTAGGTAGACACTGCTATTAAACGTTAAGCGTTATAACAATTCTTTAGTAAGTTCTTGTTCTTCGAAGTAACTAATCAGTCACCGCCAAACACTTCTATTCTGATTATTATACTTATGAAACCACTATTTTAAAGTTGTTAACTTTTTAGGTTAAGTTTCATGTATTTATCACAGTAGGGTTAAAAGTGTTGCCCCAAGCTCCATTATGATCATCGTTGCAACCTCGCTGAATATTTATTCAAACTTGTAGGCTAAAGTAGAGTAAAATTATTCACAATTAGATTTTGTCATGATTTTATCTCATCGATCTCATCCTTAACGAAGTTGACAGTTACTACAGTGCTGCCACGTGGTACCCGCAAAATACCCTAGATTCCTATTTAGCGCAATATAGTAACCACAATTTCTAAATTTTTATAAAATTAATGACGCAAAGTAGAAAAACTAGTATATTACACTCGTTTTATAAGACGTATTGGCGCACTCGTTCCATTTGGGCACTCCTCGCTACGCTCGTCGTGCCCAAAACAACTCCTGCGCCAATTTGACGTCTTATAAAACTTGTATAATAATATACTATTATAAACAACTATGGTTTTTAGGCAAAAAAATCTATAAACAAACGCCCTAAAGCAAAGGTACTAACTAATATTTTCCTGACTTTTAGGACCTTTTTCACAAATGCTTCAAAGTTTATGAATTTTGTCCATATTTTTTCCTACATATTTTGTAAGAAAACAATGATTTTTTTGTAGAGAAGTCGGGTAACTTTGGGGCATTTTTTTCTTTGAGGATATCAATAAAATAAACAATGTTCATTTTAAACGTTTTACTAATATTAACGGAATTAAGCACTTCCAAGTAATTTATTTAGAAATTTAGAATTTTATTTGATCCCCTAAAGACAAACACTAAATGAAATCATAATTTATAATTGCTACAGATTTTAGTTGTGTTTTTAATTAATTTGTTTTTTATATAGCATGTTATTTTCTAATATTCTTATTGATATTCAAAATATACCTAAATTCCTTTAATTTTGCAGAATTATTTATAATTCCGTAAACAATAAAACAATAAATTTAAAAAGCATTGTAATTCATATTTATGGGATGTAGGTAAGAATTGTTAGCTATCAATTAAATTAAGTTGAAGAAGTGTTAAGTAAATACATTACAGTCCAAATCATATAAACTATAACGTAAATATAAGAAGACACATAAGTACTACTTACTAGTCAATATACGCAAACCATGCAATTAGCAGGCATCATGCAGGATAATCAGCAGCTATAATCGCTCGAAATTTGGGTCTTTAAAAGTAATGGACAGACCTATACAAAAGTCGATACACATCACATAAGTATTCAACAGGAGCAAGCTGAAAATATCTACACAAACACATAGGAAATAACGCCCAACGTTTAATTCCGTCAAACCATAAGCAAAAACTTACACCGTCGCTATCTTCTAGCAGCGCCATCTCTTCACCACCATCTTCTTTTTCCTCGCTTTCGAATAGACAAAGAAAAAGCAGAGAGAGATATTATAAGCAAATGAGAAAACAAAAGTCACCCGATTAAATAAGCAATTGTTTGGAAGAGAAATATTGAAATACCTCGTATGTAAATGCTGTAGCTGTACTTGGAAGTTATCGACCTGTTCTTGGAGTTCATCGTTGCTTCTTTGTAATTTTTGGATGGTGTTTGTTGACGTGTCCAATTCGTCTTCGGCTATGGTGAGATCTCGTTTTAACTCCTCCACTCTTGTTCTTAGTTTTTTTACTTCAGATTCGTACTGTTCGGCTCTTCTTATTGCGTGTGCTAATTCGGTCATCTTGTCTTGTATCATCTTCTTTAGTTTGCTCTGGGAGTGCTTCAAATCAGCTATTTCCTGTAAAATAATTGTTGTTAACAAAGTTGTTAATTATAAATATTATTGAGGAAGTTAAAGAAAAATAAGGTAAAGAGTCTAATAAATAATAAATTTGCAATATTGTATTCACACCTATTAATATAAAATATAAAATAAATTATAAATCATACCATATAATACATAAGCAATAGCCAAAATAAAATACAATAAATTGAAGAATGCTATCAATCCAGGAGAATTTAGTCTAAAAATTGCAAAACTTGAAAATGGAAAAAATGAGTTTTTGTTGCTATGTAATTATATCGGAAACTTTTAGTTCCTCGGAATATATATAGGTCAATGACTCTCAACCTTTTTAATCTGGCAGAGGCCTTTAAATCTTTAGCAGGGGAACCCCAACATAACCCAATGATAATGAATAAAATATGATAATAAACATACTCAATAATTAACATTAAAACAATGACAACATATTCAATAACATCCAAAGAATTAAACAAACCGCCAGGCAAGTATGCAATAAAAACAAATTAAAAGAAAAACAAATATACAGAATGTGCTTAAATTAGAAACTTGCTCATTGATGCATAAACTGCCGCAATATGTAGTGATTTATAAGTCAAAGCAAAAGTTGAAATTTGTAGATTAAGCATCAAATTTGAAGTAAAAATTGTAAATAATATATATGTCCTGTCTTATCTCAACATTGAAGAGAGCCGAAAATATGGAATCAGGACTTAAGGTGTATGGAATCAAAATACACAATTTTTTTAGTAGACTTAAAAACATTTTTCATTTGCTTCTCGAGTTTGTCAGTTATTTCACTATCAAAACAAAGCAATGTCATAAAGATTATATTTTTAATTCACAAGTGACGTCACCAGCTGATTTTTATAATAGAATTAGAAATTTTTATTTTATTTTAATTAGCTGATTTTTATAATAGAATTTAAAACTTTTATTATATTTTAATTATTATTATAATTGAATTAATTATTATTATATAAATAATTGAACTTAAAAAAGTTTCTTATAGAAAACGGGAGATTGCCTGTTTTCTTGTTTTTTGTTTCAAATTTTTTACGTTGATGAACTTTACTGGCATTATGGCGCTATACACACTACAATTTGCGAGTAATATTTCCAATATATCGCAAAAATAATGAGCAGAGATAAATATTACAATTAAATCATGCTTAATAAATCAAGGCAAAGTTTTATTGGGTCAATATTGCTGTCAAATTTTGAGCGGAGGTGGCCGAGTGGAAAAGGCGAATGCCTTCCACTAGGAGGTCCAGGATTCAAACCCAGGTTAGGCAGGGGCTTTTTGAAATACTCCGTCTCCCTGACTGCCGCATGGACAAGCCACTGGCTTTGTGCACATGGCAACATCCACAAAAAAAAATTAATCGGAACAATTTTATTGGCTTGTAGGTGTTGTTTTAAACCAGTGCTTGGCAACCTTATCCCGCTGTCCCTCTCCTGCTCACGGCAGCCTCGTAGCTCCGTTCCACAACCAGTGTGCCGCAGCAGACAGATTGCGGAGCACTGTTTTAAACAATAAGCTCTAACTAGACTTTCTATCACTTAAAACTGATTCCAGCCAAAAATCGGCACATTTAGAGAGAGCAGGCTATAAATTAAAAATAACTTTAATAATTAAATCTTCCTAGGTCACATTTTCAGAATGAATAACTTTTTTTTTTCATTATTCTGATGTCATAGCGTGATTAGAATTTTCGAGAAATGCAGATTTTTCAGGAACAAGGCAGTATTAATAAAAAAACACCATTTTCAAGAACATATTTAATAGTATATTATTTGAAGAGCACATAATTAAGGAAATAAATTGCGAGCATGAAGTTTATACGCGAGCCGTTGGCGAGTGTGTAATTATGCGAGCGATTTATATCCGTTGTGTGCGAGTCAAATACGACTCATAAATTCCCGTTTATATCAAATATTTTAAATGTATTTGTCAATGATGGTGAGGCAAACTGTCACATAACTGTCATCCACATAGGTTTTGACAGACTTTGACACTAGCATTGTATAATGATGACAGTTCGTTCAAATAATGAAGTCAAGTATTTGAACGAACTGTCATTATTATACAACGCTCGTATAATGATTGTATAATGATGACAGTTCGTTCAAATAATGAAGTCATTATTTGAACGAACTGTCATTATTATACAACGCTAGTGTCATTGTAATCATTAGCGTGTAATCATGATGGGGATTATATAGTTATAGTTACGTATGCAATGAACTCATAATATGCGAGTAGTAAATAAAAACTTTTTTATCTACGACTCACATATAATAAGTTCATTGCATACGAATCTATGACTATATAATCCCCATCAATATTACACGCCAATGATTATAATGACACTAGCGTTGTATAATAATGACAGTTCGTTCAAATAATGACTTCATTATTTGAACAAGTGTCATCATTATATGACGCTAGTGTCAAAGTCTGTCAAAACCTACGTACATGACAGTTATGTGACAGTTTGCTTCGCCATCATTGACAAATACCTTTAAAATATTTGATATAAAATGGAATTTATGTGTCGTAGATAAAACGTCATATTCGACTCACACACAACGGATATAAATCGCTCGCATGTTTACACGCTCGCCTACGGCTCGCGTATACACTTCATGCTCGCGATTCATATCCTTAGTTATGTGCTTGTCAAATAATATATTATTAGTCATGAACTTATAAAAAATAGAAACAAACTGAATTCTTGTCAAACTTCTATACAACTTTATTTTTGTTTTAAAACTTCAAAATTTCCAATCAATATCATCACCACAAAACAACTGAGATAACAGGACATAATTCGGTGTGATAATTTTTTTTAAATTAAAGTCGTTTTTTTGTAAAAAATTATTATTATGAAATGAGAGCCTGAAAATTTTCTATAGAAATAGGGTATTTTCTATAAAAACGTATTTTTTGTATAACTCGTTGTTCTAAAGCGGTGATTCTTAACCTTTTTGAAGCCAGGGAGCACTTTTGATCATAAGAAAAATTCACGGAGCACCAAAATCAGAGAGACAAAAAACATAGACACATGTTTTATTAAAAATTAAACTGATTACCATAAAAGTATTATTATTATTACATAACAGTTAAAAATAAAATTAATTAAAAATATATATATAAATATACAGGGTTTTCCACTTTCTTCCCGCAAATTCAATTTTTGGAAATCAAATGTCATTCTGAGTCAAATGTTTTATATGGACTTATTTGTTTTTTCAAATCCTTAAGAAGTTACAGCTGTTTGAAATGTTAAAAAACAACAAAAAATAGATAAAATATATATCAAACAATGCGGAAACAAAAAATAACCCATTACACAATAAAAAGTAAATAAATTTAAGTAATAATATTAAAAATAAATGGAATAGATACATGAACAAAGTAAAATCCTAATGAAACTTTTTACCGATTTTTTTCTAGAAAGTAAATGTCATTCCGAGTAAAAAGTTTCAAATATACGAGAATTTTGGAATTTATTTTTCCAAACAAACTTTTGTAAATATGTTTGAAGGAAAAAGTACCGAATTGCTTCCGAAGTTTTCTGTTTGCCCTCATCCACATATTTTCCTCATTTTGTGTGTGTGAATGTTTTGATTTTCTGGGAAATGCCACCATAATATACCAAATAGGTTATATTGTGATAGCTCCTCCAAGCATCTGACATATAGTTGTTCTGGCTGGTAAACCAACCGGACGCAAAAAGCGAGGACATTGCGGAAACTACTGATTAAGTTGGGAACACTCCATAACGCTATAAAACACTGATTATTAATTATTCTACCTCCGCAGTGTAAAAGGAGAAAATTTTTCACAAAATATAATTTGACAACCATATTTACATAAGTCAAAGTAGACAGGTGTAGACAGCAAGGTACAGTATGTGTTGACAGCAGATTCAGCTGTATGAGTATATACGAGTATATACTAATCAACAAATTAAAATTATTATTATCTGGAATATTAGACACTGCAAGACAGCATGAAGGCAGAACTGCAGTATGTGGAGTGGTCCGTGAGGGTATGTAATCACTCCATTATTTCAAACATGAAATAAGTATAAACATATTTTTTGTGCTGAAATGTTATCCTTAAAGTCGATTATTGTTAAAGCAGGCTATGCCAAAAATGTTATTGCATTTTTGCTGCTTCACATAAACAAGTATGACACCTGGAAAAATGTTAGGCAACCAATATAACACTTCATTGTAGATTTGTCCATTGCGTATTCAATATACATATCTATAAGGAGCGGCAATCATACATTTTGACATTAGAATTCATCGCCTACTTTGACTACAATTAAAAACTGACGATTTATTTATTGATCTGAAACCGGTCGAGATATGCAAATGAAATTTAAAAAAAAAATAAAACATCTCAATTTTTTTTAAAGAACTATTTAATAAAATAGCTTTAAACTAAAACAATTACAGAAAATAACACTAATAAAATTTTAAATAGGCGCAAAGCTACAAAAAATGTTGAAAATAACCTCCCTCAGACGAGATTCAATACCTCAGTTTTTAAGAAAAACTGTAACACCCCGGTATCTTAGAAAACAAAGCATTTGCGGACATACGTTTATATTAGTGATGGGCAGAATCGTATTATTTCAAGAATCGATTTTCAGTATTCGAGTGATTCGCATAATCGTATTATTTGGTTCTCGAGTTGTTCTCGATTAATAATCGATTATTAATCGATTATTAATAATGGATTTTGAATAAACGATTTTGAATAATCGATTATTAATAACCGATTGTTAAAAATCGATTAGTAACATACGATTATTAAAAATCGATTTTTAATAATCCATTATGGATAGGGACGACTATGGATGTAAAAGCATATTTTGGGTTGGGTTGATCGACGAAGTTGGTGACGGGAGGGGGGGGGGGTGTAAAGCCTATTAAATTAATAACCGATTGTTAAAAATCGCTTAGTAACATACGATTATTAAAAATCGATTATTAAGAATTGATTTTTAAAAATAATAATCGAGATATCTCGATTATTTCAAGAATCGATTATAATCGATTTTGTAATCCGAATGCGCCCATCACTAGTTTATATAGCAAACTGTCATTATTTTTTCATTGAGAATACCCTGTATAATGCATACAGCCCAGTGTCAGTCAAGGGTCTGTAGGAGATTTTCTTTCCCTTTGTATTTTTTTGGGTAAGCTTTTTACATGCTGCAAATTGCTTGCACTACCTATTCTTTATAATTTTCTCTAAAACTAAGGATTCACTTTAATTTTAAATTAACAAAATATTTATCCAGGTATTTTTTTGTTTTACATTTCTATTTACACTCAATTTGTAAAATTATAAAAACATTTGTCACTACTGAAAATATAACATTTAACTTTCATTTCAAACATAGAACCTAGATAACACAAATACCAGAAGTTACTTACTTTTGTTTTATCCGAAATGTCTTGCTGTAGATGCCGAAGTTCAGCATCGGAATTCGATATAGGTCTACCCTTACGTTCTAACCTCTCCTGTAGGTCGCGAAGTTCAGACCGGAGCTTTTTATTATCGCGCTCCATCGACAACTTTTCAGTTTCCAATCTCTCCCTCTTACCCCACTCAGCTGCATTTTCAGCTTGTAACCGCTCCAACTACAAAAAAAAAACCGTTAATAAAAGTTCTTTATGCATATTTTTTTCGTACCTCCGTCCTCAATTCATTTATTCTACGATCTAAGCCTTCTCTGGTGTTCGACTCTTCGTGTAGATCGGACTTCAAAAGACATATTTCTTCCTGGTGTTGATCCTGCAGCTGAAGTAACTCTCTTATTGATTCTTGTTTTGCATCACGTAATTCTTCACACTTGTCTTTTAGTTCTTGAAGTTCGAACGATAGTTTTTCTATGTTACTATGTAGTTGAGCTTTTTCACTATAATTTGAGAATATCTGTTTAATTTTCTTTTATACATAGAATAGTAAACATATTTTTCATACTCTGACAATTTACAATTTAATGTTTATTTATAGGACTCAAAAGTTTTAAACTTAAGTTCCATAAGATTCTAACAACCCAAATTTATGCTTTTTAAAAAATATAAAAAAAATATTCTTTTGCATAAAACTAACTATTCAAAAAATTGTATATTCTAGGCTACTATTTGTTTGAAGTTTCATACAGTGTTCTATATCTATTATTTTACACTTAAAAGTTAAAAATAGGTTTTAGAAAACTATATAATAGTTTTGGAACATTTTTACAAAGAATGAAAACTAAACTGTAATATCTTGAGGTGTAATAGGGAAAATTTGGGTTATCACAATCTTACAAAACATCCTGCATAGTATAGATTAATTTTATCAGCCACTATGGCTTCCTCTATATTTTTAACAATTGATAAATTTCAGTAGAAAAGACATACGATATGCATGTTTACCCAATAGAATATTTCTGATATATTTCAACTGTCACATTGCACTATGCAAAAAAAATAATATTATTACTGTGCATATTAATATTTTTTTCACAATTATTTGAAACAGATTAGTATAGTTTTGAATTAATATACACTGACCAGCACAATTAAAGGAACGATTAAACCAATTTTGCTAAACTTCTTTGACCAATTTTTATTACTTTTTTTAGACACTGTAAAGAACGAAGATTAAATTAAAACAGGAAAATCGTTTTACCACAACTTACTGGTATAACTTTATTTTGATGCAGGCTGAATATGCCACAATCCCTCATGATCAAACTTTAAAATTATCCGTTTGAAAGCATGTCCACTACATACTACATGTTATTTCAACAAAAGGTGACACATTATTAATGTGTCAAGTACTATGCGCACCAAAAAAAGTGGCACACCACATATGCAACCAAATATAGTAAAAATATTTATCTACGACTCACATATAATAAGTTCATTGCATACGTATCTATGACTATATAATCCCCATCATGATACGCGCCAATGACTATAATGACAC
Organism: Aphodius sticticus; assembly: GCA_963966075.1. NCBI lineage: Eukaryota > Metazoa > Arthropoda > Insecta > Coleoptera > Scarabaeidae > Aphodius > Aphodius sticticus. The sequence goes on from OZ014506.1 coordinate 16,351,791, forward strand.
TAGCGTTGTATAATAATGACAGTACGTTCAAATAATGACTTCATTATTTGAAGGAACTGTCATCATTATACGAACGTACTGTGGATGACACTTATTTGACATTTCGCCTCGCCACCATTGACAAATACATTTAAAAGATTTGATATAAAATGGAATTTATAAGTCGTAGATAAAACGTCGTATTCGACTCGCACACAACTGATATAAATCGCTCGCATGTTTATACGCTCGCCTGCGGCTCGCGTAAAACTTCATGCTCGCGATTTATATCCTTAGTTATGTGCTCGTCAAATAATATACTATCTTTCCGTCGATCGTTTATAAGTCAGTTTAGTGAATAGGAAATCGTTTATTAAACAACTCTATTAATGCACGATTTCTATTAATGCATGAGTTGTATAGCCAATCACACGAAGTAAAGATGTCGTTTGATTGGCCAATCAAACATATGTGAAATGAAACCTTCCAATCAAAACCTACCGCCCTCTAGAACTGTCAGTGTCAAATTACATAAATTGTCATATAACCTAAAAAGACATTGGCGAAGAAAAATCTATGTAGATGACGCTAGAAGAATACGATCGACGAAAAAATTTTGTAACCAACTCGAATATTAAACAGCCGTTAATGATCTCGACAATTAACAGTCTCCATCATTAATCGCTCTTTTTAATATACTTGTTGGTTAAATAACTATTTTAGCCTTATAAACGGTGGTTTTATATTGTTTATATTGTTTTTATATTCTGACATTAAGTACAGACAATAAGTACAGGGTCATTATAAATGGTTGTAGCCAAAGTAGGCCATGCTCTGTTAATAAATTTTTGCCGCTATACACAAACAACTGTCAGATTTAAAAAAGGTTAGGCAACCAATATAACTCTTGCATGTAGAACAACGGTATTCAATTCATATAAAGCGGCAACAAGAATTCTTTACATTTGATATCATGGCCTACTGTGACCACAATCAATTATAATCACCTGCTATAATTAATATAAACATGTGTTAACTGTCAACAAATAAAAAAATCAGAATTACATGATTAAAGAAGTTAAGTTCAAATTGCAAACGTTTACTTGAAATTGTATAAATTCAGATATTAGAATGAACCAAAAACCAAATGAAGTTATATGGCTTTACAACAGAGTACTTCTAAACTTGAACAAGCTTGTTAGTTATTCCACAGCATGACTCAAAAGTAAATACTTTTTTCATTAAGATTTTCCCGGGATAAATTTTGTTTAAAAAAAACTTACTTTCGTTCGACCTGCAAAGTTTTAGTGGCTTCATCCAGTCTCAATTGCAACATGGACAACTTCTGCAAAACGTACTCTTCCTCCTCCTTGAGATTATTCTTATCGCGATCGTTAAGACCGTTCAAAATTTCAGTCGAATCCGAATGTCTCCTCTTCTCGAGCGAGTCTCTATCGGAAACATGCTTAGGAACTGCCCCCTGTAAAATATACTCTTCTATTGTCGAATCCTTCTCTGATTCAATAATAGAGGTCGCTGTGCTATCACATTCTACCTGAGTAGTCGAATTCCCGTTGGGTAATTCCGTTTTCTCCTTAACCGGAGAATTATTAAAACTAAACACAAAATCTTTAAGAGGATCATCGCCCAACGCTTCTAATATGTGGCTTTCGAATTGCCCGGCGTGTTTCAATAGCAAAATATGGATTTTTTCGATTTCTTTTTTGAGCTGCTCGTTCTGATTTTCCAGCTCTTGTTTCTCGCGTTTTGTGGTGTTTGAATCTTTTAGAGATGCCTCGAGTTTAGTGCGTAGTTGTTTGCTCTCTTCGCGTGCTTTATTTCTTTCGTTACGGACTTTACTCCATTTCTCTCTCCAGTTTGCCGTACAATCAGACCACCATCGCATAGTTTTTTCCATTTGCGCCGCTCTGGCTCTGGCTTCCTCTAGTTCGCGTTGTCTCATCGCCTACGGTTTCATTCATGAATAGTGTGTCACATAAATAAACAATAAACCTACTTCATTAGCCTCCCAGTCAGTGTCCACGAATCTGGAGGATGCTATCGATGTTGAATCATGTTCCCGAGGGTGTCGCCTCGAAGAGGTCCCACTTGTAGTGCTCTGAGACATGTTCGATGATTTTTCTGTTACATGGGGCGTCCGAAAATTTACAATAAACAATTTTAAATCGGGAGTGCGCAATCGGTCATAACATTGGCACTCCTTTTCACTGAATGCAGTCCTACCACAAATCTCGTTTGAAAATATTACACCAACTTCTGGCGGGAACAACTTTCTAATCAGCTTGGGAACAATGCCTTGCGAATAACATCCTACATAATCGCTAATGCAGTGATTACATTATTGAGAAAGAATCATTAAGAGCTCAAGGCTCTTTTAAATTATTGTTGATTATTGTGTGCCTGTGTTGGGCAGTAACAAAGTTCATTTTTGAAGTATGTATTGTGTAAGGATTGTATGTTTAGCTATAACAAAACAATAATTATAGAACACAATACATTTCTATAAATCTGCACGTATGTTTTATAAATTTAGTATTAATTATCGTAATAAATTACCAAAACAAACACACTGGTAGTTATACATAGTCCACCCATGTGACAAGAGATGGCGCCAGCAACAGCGACTTGCCATGTTCATTTCTTGAAATTATTAATGAATATTAATGCCTTGATATATTTTTTTTAAATATGAAATATATTATGTAATATTTTATATGAAAACCGTGTTTAATATTATTAATAGAATTATTACTTAATAAAATAACCGGGAAAGCACATTGATGATATGGTATATAAGTAAGCACTTTTAGGTGTTTATATTTCATTATCTAGGGCGCGACGTCGACGCTAACCTTTTCATTTAAAAATATATATTTTGGATTGATAGATATTATAGCAGATTATTTTTAAAATGAATAGTATCCACAAAGCTATACACTTCGAGAATGAGCAATTTACTATATTTTCTTATATTTTTTTTACAAATTTATAGAAATCAAAATTGTTATTTGTTTTTTGTTATTGCGCAAAATATGGTTCGGCTTTTTCGCCTGTCCTTTCGTGTTCTTCATGGTGACCGTCAAAATCTAAAGAATAAAGCTCTTTCCCAAATAAGGCTGCAAAAGCAAAAGCAACATCTGCAGAAAAAATATGTTTATCTTTCAATGGATAATTTTGACAAAAATAAGTATTGTTTTTGCTGTCTACGCTGTGGCTATCAAAGAATCCTTTCGCCTAGGTTGCAGCTGTATAAGTACACTCGCGACTTGATTCTACTGTTCTTTTAAATTTATTGTATCTCTTTTGGTGATACAGATAATAATGTGTGCTAAAAAAAGGAAAATAGGTATACTCTAATTTACTTCCAATTAAAATATGTTATTGTCGTTGGTAAACGCCGCATTGTGTCAGAGAGATAGAATCTGCTACATATTTCGGTAAAAATACATTTACGCATTCTTGCACCCTGTATATATTATCCTCAAAACTGAAACAAAGAATTTCCACCACACTATCGCCGGTGAGACATCCTCAGAATCAGATCCGCTGTTCGAAACATTTAACTCTCTTTAAAAAAAGAAGAATAAAAAATATAATCTATGAAGTAGAAATAAACTACAAATACAACATAGATCGTTAAAAACAATTATGTACGTGGGTACATTTGAATTGTGGCATGTATATTTATTGTTGACTTTATGACTTTAGTGACTAACTATATTTACATAGAGGTCCAATAAATTATTTGGACTAATTACCTTATACTAATAATACTAATTGAACATAAAATTAACGTTGTCGCTTCGCGCTGCCTCGTCCGCACCATTGTTCCGTAGCCTTGATCTTGCGATGAGAGAGACGACCAACGCATGCAGGGCCGGCTGGAGATTTACCGGGGCATCGGGAAAAAAATGTTTGCAATACCCCAAAATATTATGTATCGGCAAAATAATTGTCTGTTTACTGAGATAAAAATGTTTGCATTCCTATTAAACTTCCAAACTGATGCCTGAATGTCGAAAAAGAAATGCCGATCTACTGACTGATAACTACGAATGAGAACTACCAAATTAAAACTAAAATTATTATTATCAACAAAGCAATGTTTTTTTTTTCAGAAAAAAATTTAAATAATTGAAGTTGGTTTAGGTGCAGTTGTTATGTGATACTGGTGGTGATTGAATGATAAATCCATCATGGTTTTATAAAAAAATGGTTTTCCTAACATAACAAGTACATAATAAAAAATATTCTCGCCTTGTGTTTTCTAAACAATACGGCTTTTCAAACATTTTCAAAAGACATATTTAATAAACACCTGTATAAATCTGGAGATAAATATTTTACCAGTGGCGCCTCGCATATAGGCACTGTGGAACTGCAGCATCCCGTATTATTTCCGCTTAATATTATGGATAACATTTAATTTAATGAGTCCTTTTTCCTTTAAATCTTTCTACAAAGCATAATCCTTAAACCTTAATATCAGTAGCCATCACCCAGTTTAAGAAACAGATTCAAAAACCGTTGTATGGAAGGTGCTTGGCTGTTCTGCGCATGCGCACATAGGAAGCAGCACGCGAGGCAGCGGCCTAGTATGGATAGAATGAGAGCACTGTTGTTCCCGCAGCGCCGACCGTGCCGACCCTGTCGTGCTGGTGGAACCGACTGGAACGTAGTTTTACAAACTGCAGATGGCATATCAAAAGTCAATACGTATTTTACAACAATTAGAGTGCTTTCAATGGCGAAAAAATTCCTCAGTTTTCCTCCAGAGACCAAGGATAAAATTATTGATTTTCGCGCAAATTAAAACAAGAAGAATGGCTTTCATTTTTACTGCGCTTATCTTAACCTCACTTGTTTGTTTGTAATCGATATTTTACCTACTTCCCATTGTCCAATCGACTTCAATGTTTTCACGTGGACGATTTCTGGTGACAATGCATGAAACAATAAAGAAATATGGACAATTTTTAATTTTTACTGAATTTGTTTAAAGCGTAGTTTATAGAAAATGTATTTTTTACATAAATTTATTAATGAATGTAACTGTAACGATTTAGGTTAAAGAATTGATATTTTTTGTTTTTTTTGTACTAGTATCTGTTAGCTTAATCTTTTAGAACTACAGAAATAATACAAAACGCAACTTTATATTGATCTGTAAACGAATTTAATTGAAAAATAAGTACAAACTACTTCATCCAATTATTTTATCAATGACTAGGGATAAATATAAAGCGCAAAAATTCAAACACATATTAGAAAATAGTACCGATCTGAGATCTCTATGTTTAAAAACAGGTCACCATGTTTAAAAACGAATAATTTTCTGAAGAGAAGTCTTTGACGGAATATTTAAAAATTTGCAGATTAAGCTCATCTTTGTCGCTTGTTTGAGACTTGCACAGTTAGTGAATAGGAAATTATTCTCATTGAAAGTAAAAATACATAAATCTGGTCCGCTGTTAGCGTGGGCCTCTGTCTGGTGACCGAGAAACCGAGCTCTGAGCCGGTCCTGACCCCAAGTACCGTAACTTTACCTGTCCAACGGCAAACGACGACGTGGACTATCCCTACAACTTTGGCTGCTGGACTGTTAAGCAGCAAGAAACAGTCTTCCTGCGATCATATGTACATACGTGTCATTGAACTTGATCAACATTTTTACATCATATAAAGAAACAAATGTTGTAACCAAAACCAGACAGTCACTTTATTAATAAATCCACAGTTTCAGTCATGGTTTTGTGCTCGCGTTTTAGTGAGTGTTTTAAAGATAAGTGCAGTGCCTACAAACTAATCACCAGGAATACATACCAAGTAGCTACCTTTATTTGCTAAATTTCCACGCTCAAAGTTGGCGCAGTGTTGAAGCGATGAACCAGTTGTTTAATACATAACTAAGGCAACGCAGGTTTCTTATCAAGAAAGTATAACATAGACGTGTAATTTTGCGCTAACCTCTCAGTTGTTTACATCACGATGCCCGTGGATACGGCGAAAAAGAGTGTTTTCTGGGCGTACTTTTGGTGGTTGTTCGGCGGAATTTTCGGTCTTCATCTGTTATATTTGAGAAGAGATGCGCACGCCTTTCTCACGTGGAGCACATTTGGCGGTTACGGCTTGGGATGGCTGGCAGATATTACCAAAATCCCAAGGTATGTCAGGGAGGTGAACGAAGATCCGGAATTAATGAAAGAAATTGATAGAAAGATTCGAGAGAATAAAAAGGTAATGGCGCAGTACCTATTGGTGCTAACAAATCGGGTATTCCCAAATGACTGTCAAAATGCCCGATAAGTATACCAAAATTTGATTTTTATTTGTTGATAAAATAGTATTTCAACCAGTACTATATTTATAGCTCTTTTGTCTTGAATATCATACCGGATACAAAATTTTACTGTTAGGCAGAAATATGTAGTTCATAGTGATTACTATTCAAAAAATGTCTCATGGTACCTACGTGTTGTTCCTTTGGAGCTCATACTATACTGAAACAGTTCCGATTTTGATGACAATAGTAGTGTTCGATTGCTGACCGCGCTTAGTTCTGTTCAATCTGATTAGCGCTCAGTTGGCTAAAGTGCAGTTCGATTGCTCGTTTGACGTCTGAGCCAAACTGATTCCACCAATAGGAAGCAAGTATTTCAAATTTGCGATCAAAAAGAACAGAACGCGCTCAGTTGTAAAAGATCGCGGCCAGCAATCGAACATGCCTAATGATCAATGATTATATTCTTATGTTATTATATGTTTTATCTAAGTTTAACATCAGAAAGATTCCGGCTGTCAGACCCCCAAAATGCATTTTTCTTTGTTGTTATAAAAAATGATTTCAACATGTTTATTTTTGGAGTGATGAATCAGAGTGATCTGATTATCGTTAATAATTGCAAATCACTCTTTGTAGAGTCATCCTTGTTGACCTCTGCTGTTTTCTGCAAATTTATAAACCACTTGCAATTACGTGGGTATTTTCAAGCCACTACCACTACCAAAATAACATACCTCACCATAATCCATAAGTAGTCGTATATGATAAGATCGACTTTTACTTGAAAACGAACAGTTTTTTAAAAAAAAGTCGTGTGGTAAAATAGAAATAAACACTAATAATACAGGTAATATTTTTGTATTTGTTTGGCAGAGGTTAAAAGGGATAATTTATCGATAGCTAATGATTTGAAAAGAATTGTTTCTGTTTTTTATACTCCATAAGTCAACCACTTTTAGGCAGTTTACCTGTCATTCATGTCACTGCATTCTAAAACGGAATGTTAGTACATACAGTGATATTAGACAAAAAATGCTCAATAAAGGGAAAATAAATCTAATACAGTTGTTCTTCTGGGATTCTACGCGAAAAATGTTTGAACCCACTATCGCGGGAATAAGTTTATAAGTTCTCAAAAAGAATTGAACAGACATTGTTGTCGAATATTTTATAGGACATTATGATTATTGACCGAATTAAATGTAAATATAGAATTATTAACAAAAGGGAATAGGTATTGATGTTGGAATACCCCTGAATGATGGAGCCTAGAAATGGCGGCTATTGTTATATTGTAAGTTTAATAACACTGAAATAATAAAAATATAATATTATGTATTATAATTTATAATATATCGCTTATTTGGCGCTTGCAGAACCACTGTATTTAAGAAGTATAACAGATGTACAGATGCTAAAATTGCGAAATCGTGACCCTTTTAACGTAAAATGCGAAACAGGGGTGGTTTTTAGGGTGCCAGGTATTGGATTTATTTTCAATATGAATCAAAGTTGCTTTTTAAATTCTTCTGGTAGGTTGATGTTATGCCAGTTTTCTAAGACGTCATATTCCATTTCTACACTGGTAAACAAATGATTGTTTATAGTTTTGTGTTATGACCAGTTTGCCAACTTCGACAAAGTTTGTGGTTTGTTGAGGCACCCGTTTTTACTATGAGTCACCGATAGAGTAGGTAATCTAATCTTTTGCTTATATTGCTTTTATTTTTGTATTTCGCCAAATGGAAGAAAACAATAATAATATGCGTAATGTTGGGTTGGTTAATATAATCTTTTCGTTGATGTTTTTCTTTTATAATAATATAATAATAATAATAGTAGTAACATCTATGGGGTATGTGGGCCATTTAAGGTTGGTTTCGAAATGAGTAGGCAACCAAATTTACTTCATAATTTTGCAATCAGACTTACACCGAAATGATTAGGTACTTTCATTCAAATTATAAGTTAAAGTGTACTTGGAACCTTTGCCGATAATATAAAAAGATTCCGGCTGAATTCTGTCGAGTGTAGGTGACGGATTTTAAGCTTATTGACGGCTATGTCGTAGTCTTCTTGCGATCAACTAAAAAACACCGATATTCCTAGAATTCGTCACCTACACTTGACAGAATAGAGTCTGGTATTTTGTATTATTAGCAAAGGTACTAAGTTCACTCTAACGTATATTTTTAATTCACAAACTTCAACATGCATATGGAATAGCCGATTGAAAATTATAACTGCATTTCCGATTTAGACGCCACCTTAAATAAAAGTTTAAAAATATGTACCTACATACTACATACATACATATTATGTACCTTAATATGTATATCCCTGATAGCTGGTGACAAAATTATACCCTCATAATATCATTTTGAGAAATGTACATTTGATGGAAATTCTGATGTTCAACTAAGCAATTGGTGTTCAATTGAAGTTGTTACTAATTAGTGATTAAAACTCTATATATAACCACCCTTATAACATATCTGAATGACGCAATTATAGAAGAAATTATGTGCTTTTAATAACTAGATCTGCCGCTTTCCATTTGACCGGAAGTGCTTGCTTGGCAGATCGCCCTGAAGTAGTAAGATATTCAACGCGGTCTGCAATTCACTTCCGGCCAAATGGGGTTAGCGTCATCAATTTATTATGAAAGCATATTATATTCATCTACAATAATCGAAAGAAAAATCATACAGATGTTTTGACTGGTTATAGATGGATCCTTCTTTAAATAAGCTACCATATCCGGGTTGGCCCACCAACTTTTTTGGTTTTAGCTAACCTATGTAAAAAGAAGAAATGTGGCGATTTTTGTATGTAAGTTGATGATTTTTTAAGTACCGCCATATGTCATTTCATTAAGTTCCCTTAGACGCATTTGGAGATGTGTGTAAAGTGGACCTTAAAGTATTTTTTAATGTTCCTCATTATCAGTTAACATATGCAAATGTTACATCGTGTTATGCAGTGTGTCCTTGCATTAAATTGTAGATACATGTGCCTTTTTCAAGGAATTTTCGATCATTAAAGTAACATTCTCCATGGCTCAAATATTATATTTGTATAAAATACATGCTGGCTGTATCTATCGGTTTTACTATACATATTATCCGATATCACTATAATCATTTTCAAATATTTACAGATTTAATATTTCGTATATTGTTTAACATTTTATGAGCAATAAAATTAGGTATATAGGTTCTTTTATATCAGCAAAAACCAATATTTTACGAATTTTTCACCCACGTCATCATATTATTTATTCTAGGATTTATGTTGAAATGAACTTCGAGCAATGTAAAACTATTTAAACGATTCCACCTGTGTTACTTATACATAGTACAAACAAACGTGTAATATCATAATGGATATTGTAGTACATTGTACTGGGTTGGGCAGATATTGCACATACAGGGTGTTCCATTTTTCCCCGCAAAACTGTTTGAAATATTAACAAAATAAAACAAAAATAAAATACTAATCAAGCAAAGAAAGAACAGCGTCAATACCTTTTACTACAATAAAAGTCAATAAATTTATAGATTAAAGAAATAAATTAAATAAACAAATAAAGATAAATAATTTATAGTAAAACTGTTGAATGATGTTTTTTTCTCAAAAGGACATGTAATTCTGAATAAAAAATTTCATATGGATTTATTGTTTTTTTTTTCGATTCCTTAAGAAAAGAACATAGAAGCATTTATAATACGATTTTGTTAATATTTCATTAGGCTACAAGTTTTTAAGGAGTTGAAAATAAATCCATATGATTTTTTTACTCTGTTTGATATTTACTATCCAAAACAAATGCGGAAAAGTAGTGGCACACACTGTATATCTGTATATGAAGCATTTCTTAGACAGCGTACATTATTAAGTTTTACAAAATATAAACGATAGAGAACTTTTGTTGCAACTTTAGAGATTAGGCTAAATTCTAAATTTTCTGTTAAGGCTCCCGTCTCAAATCAAATAGCGAACTGTAGCGAACTTCTCTAAAAAGCTTCGAAATAAAAAAATCACCAGATGTAGCGGGCGCTACACTAAATGTCTGTTTGATTTCGTATTTATTTTATTCGTATTATTACATTTGACGTATGGTATAACCTAAGGAAATATTATGTATTGCTTTCTATTTGTACAAATATTCAAACTGGGCTGTGTTTGAGTTTTCTAGTCGATGATATAGTACTATCACAATCGTCGCTATTATAAACACGGTTGCCAACTCACTACAAACACGCACAACAATACTCCAGAGTGCAAGTATAGAGAAGTTCAGAAGAAAATAACTTGTGTTCTTATAGTTAACATTTATTTATATTTTATAATGTATTACAGCTGACAATAATCAGACGCAACTGCCATCGGAAAGCATTACTATATTTGTAGTCCACACCAAAATTTGCATAAATAATTTTCATAAATACTGAAATTCCTTTCCGATGGCAGTTGCATAAGGACCTTTGGAATCGAATGGTAGCAAGCATTTCACGACTGGCGCAATAATTATGTCTTGGGTTATTTTTTGGCGTTTTGGGGGTCGGAGACGGGAGCCTTAAATAGCAATATAAAGTCTACGCTAATGGATTGAAATGTTGTCTTCCATATTTAAGTTTCTACCTAAGTACTCGATTTTTAAATAAAATATTGCTGGCCAAGGATTCTGTTCTATCAAATTGTCGAAAATTCGCTTGGACATTTTACTGTTACTAATGTCTAACGTCAAAATGCTGCAGTAAGTACGGCTATCATGGTATTAAATAAATACAAGTTGTCACATCATAACGTTTGGAGTTTTTTCAATAATTTGATATTTTGTTTGCAATTATACATTAATTTTTACTTTGTCAAAAATCATAATTCAAAGTACTGATATACTTTTAATTTTTTTAATTATTAAATGTTATTATTATTATTTTCTCGAAAACTATAACTAGGAAACATCGTAATATTTTTCCTGTAATGTTGTATAAATCTAACTTCACCACATTTTGTTCAGAACTTTATTAGTAGTACTTTTGGAAATTGGTGAGAAAGGGTCTTTCAGTCGCGTCATATAAAACTAAAAAAATTCTATTTTTAAATTTCTGTTTGGAGTCCATAAATTATTATGATTTAGATGACCATAAACGAATAAACGCTGATTTTGTTACTTTACATTTAAGTTTTACGGTTTATTTTAGATTTACGATTTGATTTATGCTATCCAAATGAAAGTATATTTCTTTTATTTTTTATTTCTTTTTCTTTTATTTTACAGCCTCCTTTTTCTACATCACGATTCATATCATCCATAATGATTGCGTATCTATGGGGAAATTTGGTGATGATCGCAATACCAGAAAACGAGTTTGCTGGGATTAGTTGGTCTTTTCTGCATTGGCTAATACCGCTTGGTGCAAGTTTAGGTGAGTCAGAAAACATGTACCTACCTGCTTTTCGTAGTAACTTTGATGTTCTTCTCTATTCCATAAAATTTCATTTCTTTATTGTTGATAAAATAACAGCAAGAATTTCTGAATATCCTTAGGCGTATGGATTGTTGGCAACATAGGAAGAGAAACAGGATCGCCATGGTTCGCCATCGGTGCTGCATATCTTGGTTACACCCTCAGGTTTCTATACTATGACGAAGGCGTCTGGTTTTCAGCAATGATTGTATCATCAGCATTAGCATTCGATACGTTTTCAAAGCAATGGAGGAGACGTCCATCCAAAAGAAAAACTTTTTTAAAGTAAGGATAGTTTGTTTCAGTAATCTGGAAGCTTATGGTTTTATTTTTAGACGTTTTGCCATCTTAACCACCTGTGCAGTTCTATACTTAGGCCTATGGAGTTGCTACTTTTACTTCAATGGTGTAATCACAGATTCCAATGGAGACCAAGTTCCTATACATGAAGCATTACAACATTTCTTCACGTCCCCCTGGTGGACAGACTTGAAGCAATCGTTGTATGATACCTATGTTTACGCACAACATCATGGATGGTAAGTTGATGACAGTTGATAATAGGGTATTTGACTATTATTGGTAAATCATCTTAGTGTGTTTATTCCTTCGCTGTACATGGTAAATGCATTATTTTTCGTAATTATTTCCTCAATATTTCATAAAAATCAGTGTTAAAAATTGAATCACAAAAAGTCCCGCCAAAACGATACTTTCTGTTGTGTGACGTCACGCGATAGTAGATGTCAAATCGGCCCATATGATTTGTCAGCATCGGCATCGTCGCCGTTTGGTAATTGTGTTGTATGATGTGCTGTTTTCACAATTTCTAAATAAAAATGGGTTATAAATGGTGTGTAAATCCACAATGCAGAGATACGTCAAGAACAACTCCGGATAAACTATTTGTAGCTGCTCCGCAAGATTTGAAACTGCGAAGAAAGTGGTTGACTCGTAGAAATCCAAATGAAATAAATAGCGGCCAATACAAGTGTTTTTTGTTGTGAAGATTACTTTGACATAAGTAAAACTGACTAGAATAAGTTATCTATCATATTTTCGAACCAGGTATTATCTGATCTGACAGCTTAAGGTTAGGGCTATCCTAACCTACAAAGTTATGCTTACATGGCACTTTAGTGCTATTAAATTCAAACGGGAGAGGCATAAGAGCGCGTTCGGATAACGCGGTATTGTACGGCGAGAGTGACGCGCTGCATAATAGGCGGACTAACGTCATACAGCGTTTATCTGCATATAAGAGGGAGACAGCCGACCCAGGTTATCTGAGCATTGCTCTCCTCATACCCTACCCTGACAAACCGAACGCGCTCTAAGCGTACTAACGAATGACGTCACTGGAGACTGAGCCAATTACAGAGCGTTTTCAATCACGTGATAGGACGTGAATAAAATTCTATTTTAATTTTGGTTTTTAATAGAAATAAAGCATTTTTTTTTGAAAAGTAATAACAAATAATTTTCTTAAACTGTAATCTATCTATATATGTAATCTATATTATAATACAAGCCATATTTTTAATACAGTCAAATACCCTATTGTAAGGAACTATTCGTATCTAATAATTGTTTTATTTCGTAGGTATGAAATTTACAAACAGATTATAGACTTATCAGATGTGACTGGTGAGCAAAATGCTTACAAAGTATTAGGTATAGGGGCAACTGCGAGCCAGTCTGAAATAACGGCAAAATGGAGATCGCTCAGTAGGGAATTCCACCCTGATAAAATCAAGGACCCCGAGAAGCAAAGGGAGGCTCAGGAAAAATTCATGGAGATCCAGCAGGCCTACGAAATTTTATCGAACATCAAGAACAAGCGAAGGAGAAAAAATAAAAAGTCTGTAGAGTAGCGAGCGTTCGTGTAATATAGATATTTTTTTTTAATTTTCTCGGTTTCGAACGTGCATCTGACGTTTTATTATTGTGAGATTTTTTGATATGTGTGTGTATAGCTGTGCATATTTAATACTATAAATAAAGTTATATGTAATAAACTGTGGGTGTGTTTATAGAATTTTTTCTGAAGTTCATAATTTAAATTTGACCGTGGTATATCTAATGAATAATGATCTTACATAATTGTATAATGAATGTATTTATAGTCTTTCAATTGGTATTTAAAAATACATTTAACGATTATTTGACACTTTTATTTATATTGCAGTGCTAAAATGTCTACGTATGTTTCCACGTTCATTATTTATTAGGACGTCAGTGTAAATCAATTTTAAGTCGTGATTTCAGATTACTTTTGTTCTTTGTCAGTTTCAAGAATCAGTTACTTTAAGAAATTTGTTTTTCTAAAATTTTGTAGTTTCTTTTTCTATGAAGGCATTTTCTTTCATTTTACCGACTTTTCAAATTTGAGCATAAATTTATTACATATTTGCGAATAGAATGCCATACTTTTTCGACGACTTAAGATTATTTCATAAGCATCCAGTAACATGCTAATGTTTAAGGAGGTGATTCTTGGATCTATTTTGAGAGAAAAACTCGTATGAACATATGTCTTAAAGGTCATTGGTATGACCGTAGATATTCTTGTAAAACGAAGATGCATATATGCATCTATGCATCTATGCATCAAAATGCATTTTCTGCTGTACAACTATTTTGTTATGCTTGCCAGTGGCGTTCGTGCGGGATTTGCTCTGAATCATTTTAAAGAGAAAAGTGATACAACACTGCTTTTCTCAAAGTGAAATCATTTTTGAAATCCTCATTCCTTTCTGAGCAAATCTGGTCTCTTGATTTTTTTCCGTTTGACGTACGGTTTTCGCATAAACAAATAAAATTAATTCATTTGCATGTTGTTATGAAATTTGTTATTATATCAAGGATTGAAACGTATCTAGTAGGTAAGAAGCAGATTTTGTTTTGTAAACAAAAACAGTTTGGACAGTTGTCTACCTAGTCTAGTTGTCACGTATTTAAGTCATCAAAATTAACAATACAGATTTTTATCTTAACACAAAAGTTAAGACCTTTAGGACATAATGTTCTCCTTAAATGTTAGCATGTTATTAAGGAACCTGTATATTCCAAAAGGTTTTTAATTATCAAATAAATTTATTATGTATAATAATAAAAAGTGCTAACAGATTACGTAAAACGATTCATCGTAATAAATTAAATGTAATGAAAGAAATAGAAAACACAATTAATTTAATTTTGACTCCTGAAAGTGTATTAATTTCTTCTTCGTATTCAAGAGAATCATCATCTGATGATTGATGACTGATTTATAGGAGTATTTATAGGAAATAACAATAACTTTTGTGCGTGACGTCTTGTATCTGTTTTTCATCAATTCATTCTTTTTCATATTTCACAACATGTGAACATATCCCACTCTACTCCAATATTATAAAAACATCTACGCCACTGAATAAAATTTGGCCGACTGCGCAGCCAGGTACTTTTTTTCGTAAATTACCGTTGAGATTAAAATTATTAACTTAAAATGTTAAATTACCGAGTAATTAAAAATTAAGAATGATAAATTACGTTGGCTTAAATTACCGGGTAATTAAAAATTCAAAATGGTAAACTACGCTCGTTTAAATTACCGGGATTTAAAAATTTAAAATTAAACTTGCGTTAAGCCAATAGCGGTAAGTTATGATTGCTACTTATGTTATTAAAAGTTTTTGGTAAATAAATGTCATTATTTTCTACATAACTTGCTATCTCTAGGGATATTAAATTTCTGTAATTATTTTTTTCGGTAAATTGCCGCTGGAATTAAAATTATTACTTTCAAATATTAAATTGCCACGTAACGAAAAATTCAAAATCTTAAATTATATTTAATAAATATAATATTTAATAATTAATATTTAATAAATCAAATATGATAATTTACCGGGCTATGGAAATTAGATATTGACTAGAGAAGTTTGATGTTTCAATTTTGACACGTCACGTCTGTGTTTTTTATTAGACGTTATTTACACGGTTCTTAGAATAGGGCAAGGGGTGGCGCCATCTAGGGTTTTCTCAGTTTTATGGCCTCTTGCGGGTAATGATTGCTTTACTGAGATGGCAACTATTTTCCCCGTATAAATATTGTCTTATTATGGATGGTGTAACAAAATGTCAGTGATTTCCTAAGTTCCTTTTTTCATTGGTATCCGACTGGGAATTTGTATCTTTGTTTTTGGTTCTCTACTATAAAAAAGGCTTATAACTTGGATTTGTAAGCTTCAGAAAAATGCTTGCAAAATATGTAATAATAATTTCAATTTTATTTAATTTTAAATCAGGAACAATTCATGATAGTTTTTATTTCAATAAAAATCCGTGAATTGCGCCCTCAGAACCTTGAGGAGTGACACATAGTGAGATTTTTATGAAACGAAACCACTGTGTTATGCTACATCGGTTGTGCTATATAGATTTATTTAAATTTCATTAGAACAGAAACATCAAAATAGCGACATGACATTCTTAATATAAATTAAAAACTCCTTAAGAGGAATTAATGGCAGGAAGTTATATATAGGATGTTCTTACAAATTACAAACAAAGACAAAAACTCATCATAATGCTATTTGAAGATGACTACGTGCGGGAATAAGTCTTTATATCATGTCTAATTTCTTTGAAAATCAGCATTTACCTACTTGTTTTGTTTATTAAGCGACAAAGTTGTAAACCAATATCTGAAAAATACGTAATTAGCGAAGAACCACATCCATTAAAATATATTTTTTCCACCACGCTTAAATACAACACCCTGTATAAATGCAAATACTTTTTATTGCGGAAAATGATTGGTCAAACAACTTTTGTATAAAGCATTTTTATCTTTCTCTTAAGAGGGGCGTTTAGGCTAGTGAGATCGTCGTCGACCTTGAGTCTGTAGTACGCCCCGGATGTGGTTCCATCTAACGGTGAACCGTTGTACTCAAGTCCTTGTGTATAAACAAACATACTTAATTTGTTTAGCCGATTTTGCCCATTCACGAATTTACTTTTTAAGAGATAAGCTTGTAGACCAAATTTCAGATCAAATACTTGTACACAGACAGACGGACAGACAGACAGACGGACACACATACAGACAGACGGACATAGCTAAATCGATTCAGTTTTCAACGCTGATCAAAACTATATATTCCACGGAGTTCTACCGTTTTCAGTAGATTTCATTATTACAAGTAAACATCCATTAACATCTAAAATTACTCAAAATCGATTTGACTAAATATAAAATGCAATCCATTTAAAAATCGATTGCAATAGAATATAGATTAATCATTATTTTTTGTGGTCATTATCAACTGTCCTTTTTTCTGTTTACCCTAATATACTTTTTTTTTAAATATCGCAGTAACTTTTTAGGGGAAACTACTGGCTACTGGCTACTACTGAAACTTTAGGTCAAAGTTCTTATGATAGACTTTTCTTCTTTTTTCTTTGTTAATCAAATTATATTATTAGTTTGGTCGGTGGTATCTTGGAAATTTTTGACATTATAATTTCAAAAAGTAGTTAATTGACTTAATTAACATCGGTTCGGACGGAATTGCTTAGTTAGATATTACCATTTCCTTTTCACCATACTATTGTACATATAATTTCTTCGTAGTGATCCTCTTGGGTTTTGCTTTTTTTATTTCTCTTATTTTTTTATCATCCGACTGCTGGGCAATGGGATCACCATCGGTTTGCGGTCATCCCAGTTTAGTGTTGTTCTGTGCGAATCTCACCAGGTCGTTTCTCAATCTGAAGAGCCAATGTTGAAGGATATAGAAATAGACTACAATATACTGTACTGTTATACTTTATTTTGATACAAAACACAATAGAGAGTAAAATTACCTATACATTATTAACTCTGTTGTCTTATACGTCTTACACACTAACTTAGAATCAAATAGTAGATAAATTTCCTAAAGATGTATATAATAGACATTCTCTGATGTTAATATTTATAAGAAACGAAACAGAAGTTGAAACGAAGGTAAATCGCATTAATTTTCTCTCATCTCTATATAATATCACAAACAGTATTACCGGGTAATAATATACATGTATAATATAATAAGACTCGTAATAATTTATCATTTAAGTACTAACCACGTCTACTTTATATGTTTACAAAACAAGATCTTGTCTTAATAAATTTTTGTATATATACTCTCTCATTCGATAACAAATATGAATTAACTATATTTTAGCTAAAAACTTCATCGTCTCGGTAGCACCACGTATTTTTTCTTATCTTTTCCTAAATATACCTACTCGATATTATAATTCTTTATGTACCGTTCTCGTGAAATTGATGGTCCCCAGAAAAAAAATAAGGACTTGCTGATATATGTATCGGTGTGAGAGCAACGTTGAGCGATTTTTCTTGGACCCAGAAATGAAAACAACACGATGTGAATAAAGTGACCGCTAACGTGCTTGTAGATATTTCTTTAACGCCTTCATCTCAATAACTCACTACATCTTTCTTTGGAAGACGTTTCTGAAACGCTTTTTAGCAATATTTTCTTTTGTAAATTGGAGTTTTTTGTCATTGCTTTTGAGAACATTTTAATTGGTAAGAACTTTTGGGTTTCAGGCGATAGAAGGAATATACATAACATTATTGAAAATACCATAGCATTTTTATAGAATATTAGACCAAAGTATGCACGTAACAATAAACGTAGTTGCATGTGAAAATGTAATTCGTTTGCGAAATAACTGATTTATGTTCAATAACTAAGTGGACATGCTTATGTAATTAGATCAGAACTATTCAAAATCGTAGTATCTCGAACACAGGTAATTGAAAATTTAAGTTGTTTTCAATATTGATTACTTAATGTTTCTCACGATAGCTTATACTTTATTGTCAGTATCTTCGCCGTAGGTACCTTTCCATCAAATATTCAATAACTTGTGAAATGCACGAATGTCTGCCATGGAATAACTAATTTTTAAACAATTCTCACGGTTTAATACACACATAATTAGATAGTTAAGGTGGTTCTTTATTTTTTTTATCCAATATGTGTGTTTCCATAATTATTACCTATCTGACAAAAGTTTTAAACCAATGTTTGCAAAGAAATGTCGATTTTACGGATATTTTTCAATAAGATAAATACTTATATATACTTTTTTTCCACCACGCTTAACTGCAACTGTATAAATGATAATAATTTTGCGTTTTTGACAATGATGGCTCAAACAACGGTTGTATAGATTTTCTTTAAGTTTCTAAGTTTCACGGCAAGATAACGCGAGACATGTCAAGTTTATATAGCATTGTTGGTTCCAAATTAGCAAACAGCTTAGTAGGTTCTATTTTGACAACTAGCTTTTGAAGATGTGTCCCCTATGCTGTGTGACATAAAAGGAAAAGGTTCAATTGTATTGTATTTTGTCGTACTTTCGTACTCGTGTACTAGGCCTTGTGATGTTTTTCTGTATGTGCTCAAAAATTGCAAAGAAAATAGTTTTAATTTGGCTCATGTTTTTTTTAACTACATCAAATGCAATATCCATGTGATGCTTTATAATCCAAATTTGGTAATTCCCTTCACAAATAACTTCACAGACAAAAACGTTTGTTTAACTCAAATGATCGTTATTTGAATAGAGGCAAACATATACATATTTATCTTATTTCGTTGCGATCTGCTTTTTTGCTGGGAATTGTCAACCTCTCCCCCACCAACGTCAATCCGTAGTCACCAGTTATAGGCGGTGTTTAAAGTTCCTGACGTCTGCTCTCTACACCGGGCAGCAATAATATGGGCAAATAAATACATTTCTGGCAATTACGCCTTATTATCGCAATTATAATGTTTGGGTTAAAATTGTACTTAAATAAAAATTCTCTTTTTGTATTATGAGTTGGGCTAGGTGTTTTATATTTGAAAGAAGCCAAAGATGTAGAAGTAAAATTAATTTTTATCTTTCCAAAAAATTACTTTTCATCCAGCCCAACTCGATATTTATCTAAGAAGTTATACTGAAAATTTCATAGACTTGGAACTATAAATAACGTTTTTATTTGAAAATGCGTTTTAGGAGAGGTATAGGTAAAACACCGAGAGCTGCAAATGAGTCATCGCTTAAAATCGTAAGAACAGACGCATGAAAAAGCACGCTGTTTCTGTCTAACCCACGGAAATGGTCTGTAACGTATCACCGAAATAACAGCGGAAATCGATGACTCATTTGCAGCTCTTGTGGTAGTACCTATAGAACTGGTCTTAATATTGTTGTTTGTATAATAAACATTCTTTGTAGCCAATAAATATACTTTTCCGTCGATCGTTTATTTATGAGTATGTTTACTGAATAGAAAATCATTTATTAAAAAGCTCTATAAATGCACGATTTGTTCTTAGCGACAAGCAAACTTGCTCATAGATACGTTGGTATGGGCGTGGCGTGTGAGTTATTGTTCTTAGCGACGAGCAAATTTGCTCATAGATACGTTTGTATGGGCGTGGCGCGTGCGTTATTGTACTTAGCGACAAGTAAATTTGCTCATAGATACGTTCCAGAGGGAAACCGCTGATATCCCCACTGCGTCCACCTAACCATTCGAGAAGTTTCGCATACGCTTCAAAAAGATGACGAGAATAGACTCTCTGAACTGTCTGTGTCAAGTTACATAAATGGTCATATAACCTCAAACGACATCGACGAATAAAATCTATCACTCGCTAATCGCTAGTGCGTTAAACAGTCTCGATCATTAATCGCTCCTTTTAATATACTTGTTGGTCAAATAACTATTTGCCTCAATTCAAACAAGGATATATTTAACTTAATATGTCCAGTGCGTAGGTACTAGTGATGGAAATAGTCGAGATATATTAATAAATAATCGATTATATTAATAGTTCAAATTAGTGGTACTATTTTATTGTAGAAACACAACAACCCTGTTCAATTTATGAACATGACAAATGAACAAGATAAATCGCAACATACTTAGCTACTAGTACTAACAATATTACTAGCACTAGCGAAATTAGTGGTACTACTGAAATTAGTAGTAGGTATTAATGAAATAAGTCCAAAAGCACAATATTTTGTGTATTTTGTGTTAGATTAATATTGTAATAACGGTAATATCGGCTAACACGGTTACGAAGTACAATGCGTAGTGGTCGTTGACTCTTGAATTGTATTGAACTGTATTGTTGTTGCGATCTGTCAGAAATATATGTTCGATTGTTGTGATAATATAAATTGGAGTTGGCCACTTTATACACTACAGATAACAGTAACTTCCAGTCGGGAACTGCACAATGCACGCCATAGTCCAATACCGGCCTACAGGAATCACGCAAAGCTGCAAATGTTCCATAATTTACTGTATAATGAAGATACAGCTAAAAGTTAATAAAAAATTTATTCCGAATTTAAAAAAAAAAACCTACACATACCGAGTTCAAGTGAAGTGCTTAGTTTTATCATCAAAACCTTTCCTGTAATTCGTTTTGTTATAGGTGTAACGGTAAAAAGTTACTAAAAAAAGCTGTTAAGAATAAAACATACTCAGTACTAAGTTTCACAAAAATATTTAATGCCTTTTGTTGAAATAATTATGAAAATATTAATAAAATGAACACTAAAAATATCAAATATGTCTAACAAACTTGGTGTATGGATATTTTTCTACTCTGAGCAGCTTATCTTAGTAACTTTTTGCCGTATCTCAACAACAAAGCAGATCAACTATGCACGTATAGAAATTTTTTTAATTTTGAAAACAGTTTCTTTGTAACTGTTCAAAAGTTCATCCATTGGAGTTTTATTTAATTTGAACATTAAACAGTAAGTTTTTACAATATCTTCATTCTAAACCAAATCGCCAGAAAATGTCAAATTTAATTCTCATATCTTCAAATGTAAACGATACAGACTAGTCCAAATGAAACTTTCACTGAAACTGGTATAAAGACAGGACATTCTCAGTTTGCCCAAATGACACCATGTCATGATAAGAAAAAATCAGGAAAAAATGAAGTTCGCATTGTATACTTATTTTCATGACACTTATGAACGTTTGTAACTGTCAATGACTTTTGGAACTAATTACCAAGTAAGTGACCGACGTTTATGAACAAAAATATTGTGGCTGGAATTTCTTTGGGCAGCATCCTGAGTGCGCAAATATACAGAACGAGCACCAATAAGAAACATGGAGTTTAGTGGGAAATCTACACTTATGATATTTGGAATATTTGCGATCCTTCTTATCTTGGCGTTCGATGTATCCATGTTTATTGGCTTCTTAAGAAATATTAGATAATAAACTAATTAATTATCAGAGCTGTTAGTTTAGTGCATACAAAATGAATGTTTTTGATTTAAGTCGATTTTCTTCTGCCTGATAACGTTAAAACAGCAAAAGATAATCTCCAATAGTTATACCATATGCAAAGGAGTCTCATGATCAACCAGAACATCATCGTCAACAACTCTAGCAACAGACTGAAAGGATATGATATGCTGCTAATGGTATTTCGTGTTTATGTATATTCCTCATGATCACCATATTGAACTAATGGATAAATGTCTTTAGAAAACATGACCATAAGGCGATGTTTATCAGTACCAGCTAAAAAGCGCGTCTAGCGAACATTTAAAAGGGTTTAGACACACAGATCTTAAAGGCTTATTGTTACAGGAAACAGTCTATCGAATTGCTCATTCATGCTTCCTCCTCCATCCATCCTCAAAGCACCATCCTACGTGGACAACCTTCTCTGCTATTTCTTCTTCTTGGTCCGTCCTGGTTTGATGATCGAATCATCCTTGACGTTCGTCTGCGATTTGGATAATCCGTTGGTCAGGTTTGAGTTGATCGCCTCGTTATTATTGTTGACCAATGTGATCTGGAGGCGGGGAACTGTTAGCGGTCTTATTAGGGATTTTACCACCGGTGGAACTGTCGGTGCCGATGGTAAGACTGGTGTGCTAGCGCATAAGGCCGCGGAGGTTAGCTGGGTTACCAATCTGGCACTGGAGATGTGGTCGTTGTGGCCAGGGCCGGAAGACGTCCTGAATACCTTTCGCAGTTTCGATTTGATGCCTGTAACACAAAGTAGATATTTATTATTAGAAAATAGCAGTGCCACAGAATGCTTAGACAAAGACTATTTTCAAATTCTTGGAATTGAAGAACGTTTAATTTGTATTGCCCTTTTTAGCCATCTTAGCATAATATTTTTGTCTGGCAGTGATATATGGGAGAGTTGTTTGACACAGTTTCAGTATTTTCACTGACTATCATAATTGTATAATTCTAGCATAATATATTATCAACATTGGAATTGAGTTAAAATGTCTATTCTATAAGCAAAGTAAGAATTTTGATCAATCTACAGGATGATCGAAAAACAAGAAATTCATAAATTTACAAATTCCTCAAAAGCTATCAACTTGACATTTTAAAGCAGTATTTGAAAAATTATAACATACTAAAATTATTTCTAAATAACCGCAATGTTTTTTCTTCCATGAAAAGTACTTATTATTGTAAAAAAGTCTAAGAGTCAGGCTTAAACTGTCATACCCAGATATCTCAAATATAAGTTAACACTATACCATGTCCGGCAGAAAGTAGGACGCTAATGAAAAAATCAGAATTTTAGTTTTTAAAATTTTAAATTTTATTCTTCATAAAAAGTTATGAATTGTCTTAAACCTAAATTCTAAATATTAGAATCTAATATTTGCTTGCATGTGCTGGATGGTACCATAACATGTGATTTGAAAAAAGTATTTGGAAACATTAGAGGTCTTTAAATACGAAATTTTAATCGCCTTCTCCGTTGCATATACACGTGTTGCCAAAAAGATAAAAATGACATAAGAGTAAAGTACCTTCATCTTCAAAGCTATGCAAATATATTATTTGAAAAAGTATTTCAAAATATCAGAAAGCAATAAATATGAATCTATAGTCACCTTCGACGTTTGACATACCGGGTGTTAATGCAGCGACGAAGGAGAATATAAATTCGTATATAATGCTCTTTAATATTTCTTAACACTTTTTCAAATAACATTTTTGCATAGCTTTTAAAATAGAGGTACTTTACTCTGAAGAGTTTTTGATAGTTTTGCTAATACCCGGTACATGCAAGCGGAGAATAACATTCTAATAATTACATTTTAGATTTAAGACAATCCCATAATAACAAATCTGATGTGGCCAGGCACATGACTTTATCATACTATACATAAAATTAATAGTTTAGCTGTTTGAGATTCTATTTGATCGAGATCGATCATGCTTGCATTAAAATAATACTAGTTAGCCAGGACAGATGTTTTGATTCTATTGACAGCAGATAAGCGTTTGACACTACCTACTGTCATTAGAATGAAAATATCAGTCAAATCCTGGCTAACTAGTTTTATATTAATGCTGACACGACCGATCTCGATCAAATAGAATTTGCTCATGTAGCTAAACTATTAATTTTACCAAAATATGTCATAGACATAAATTATACAAAATGTCCTCTACTTTAATTTATTATTTAACTATTTTGACGAAATTACAAAAATGGCGGCTCATTTGTAAAATCCTTGAAAAATGCTTAGAGGAAACATCCAGTTCCTTTGGACACTTTTGAACAAAAACCTTTTCAACTCTAAGTTTGGTCATGAAACTGCTAAATATGAAGTTTTGTCCCGATACCTGTAGTAGTTTCTCCGGAATCGTCGCCACATAAACGGGTACACACACATACACATTACACACACACACACACACATACACACATAAACACATACATACAACGTAAAAAGCTTAGCGCAACACGCCGTCATATCACCGATAGGGAAGCAGTCTGACTCATGATGGACTCATGTCTGACAGTTTTCCTACAGAGCGCAAAACGTAATGTCAAAATACAAAATGTCAAAAGTTCGGTTCATATTGGCAAAAGTTCGGTTCATATTGTCAAAAGTGACGTGAGCTAGTTAAGATGCGATTGTCATGCATTCAATTCTTTCTACGACATGTGAAAAGATTGACATGAACGTTGGACGTACGTCTTCTCAGACGACTGTCACTTTTGACAACCCGCAAATATTCCTTAACCAAACTATAAGTTGGCCACCTTAATAGATGATACTTGAAATGCCTCTACTCAGTTGTACGCTGTGTGAAAAACCTGCTCCTAGGAAAACCAGCCTTAAAACAATACTTTATTATACTTTGTATGATAAAGAAACAATAAAATTTTCTGAAAATTCAATATTAAAAAAAAATAGTAATTAGTATTATTAAATATTAGACTCTCAGAAACTAAATCAGACTATGATCCAAATCAATCAATAAAAAAATAGAATATGACCGCTACCAGTTTTGTGAAATCATTTCGTAATTAACGTTTGTACGACACAATTTATCTCGTTACTGAAGTGGTGGAAAGAACGCCAATTACCGTTGACAAACACGACCAAGACGACACAATTGCAGTATATTTCACAGTTTTATTAGTATAAGATCATAATGTGCAATTATGTCATTATTTTTCTTTTTAGTTTGCCTCGTTCAAATTCATTCAGTTTCTTCCATACTCCACAGAATTCAACTTCATATTATTATTATTAGTAGCAATAATTTTATTGTAAATCATGGTGTGCTTTTCTGTTAAAAAGAAGTGATAGTAGAAGTAGAAGATTTGTGATAGTAGAAGCACCACCAAACGTAACATTTTAAAAGTTTATGGTCTAACTTCATTCGTTAAACCTGCTCTATGATGACTGATACTATGACCACTGTAAATTTTAGTTACAATATACAATACTCGTATTATATTTCATTCAATAGTAAAAAAAATATTAAACTGACACACTAGAATATGCTATTTTGTAGAATAGAAGTGACAGACTTAATTAAAACAGGAAATTCGAAATTCTCATTTCAGCAAATGAGGTCTCAGTGGTGGAACTACCGACAAATTTCGCCTTTATGCTGACCTAATTTCGATGAAAAAGCGGCTGGAATCAGCATAAAGATGAATTGTTATTCAAATGAACCGTAATAAAAGGGAACTCCGAATTCAATGGCTCCGGTTTTCTTTCATTTTCCTTTCCTTTTTCTAGACAAATTAATCTTTATTTATCGCCTGACTGATTATCCGTGTTCCAATTATGCGGACCATTCCTTTGATGGCCCATGATAAAAGGTTCACGGTACCTACCTTTTATTATCAATTTCCTTAGCAATAGCAATTTGGCCTCCTTTTAGAAGTCGACTCTTATTTTTCGGGGTCCATCTGATTTAAAGGAATGAGATTGCAAAATAAGCATTCGTCCTTTTTCTTTTTTGTAATTAATAGCTACTACATTGTTGTGTTATTTTAGTGGTTAGGTTTAGTCAAGAATTAAAATTTATTCGACTAATGTCCAACACTGCGGCGGCGTGTACTTGCTGAGTTAGAAATTGAAGCAATGCGAGTAGTTTTAACACGAAGAAAATACACGATTTTATCAGAAAAACGACTGGATGAAGACCAAATCACAAATGATAAAACAATTACAAAAATAGTAGTTATGATGGATGAACAACTTATGAAGTATGATAACCAGGATTGGGAAGGTAGGTCGGGTAAGGTAACTGATTGGATAACTCTTGTAAAACCAAATATGTTTTGTTTAAAGTTTATTTATCATGACTGAAAAAAGAATTCTTTCCACTTGACAGAAATATTTTGGTGTGTTCTGTCCTTGAGGCAATAAAAGCAGGAGGATTGAAAGGTAGTGTTTTAGGGCCAGTTCTTTACTAACTGTACATCAGCGACCTCCCAGGATTAGAAAATTATACTGTGGCAACCTTTGCAGATGACACGGCTATCCTACCTGTAGAGAACAGCAATGAAGAAACATCTAAGAAATTTCAAACACCACTTGGTAATTTTCAGGTGTGGACAAAGAAAAAAGGTTTAAACTGAACGAACTCAAGACAGTACATGCCAAAAAGAAAAGAGAGGAACTAGGATTTCGATACAGAGAGACGTATTGGCTGATGCACAGATAGAAAAGATTTCTTGTTTTTAACAAATATATTCGTTTGAATTTATCCTTTTGGGTCAAAACATATTTATTTGACGACAACAATATTTACTTCATCCAATACACTGAATACACTGACTAGTTTATTTGATTGTAGATATTAATTATTTTTGGAATATTTATTCAAGTTAAATAAATATATTTGAATACAAACAATAATTGAGGGGCTTGAAAGTAAAAGGGTTTAAGCACTTTTTAAAAAGTAAATTTTATGTAAATTTCACCTCCCTTAGTACCATTTTTGTGGTCTTTAAAATTCTATTAAAATATTTGCTAATACTGTTACTGGTAAAAGGATTCAAGTGCACTTAAACCCTATTACTTCCAACAGTATACGAGAGTTACAACAGGTAATGCCACTCTAGATTTTTTAAAAAATCAAAAATTGTTTTTTTGCTTAAATGATGTCTTGAGATCTTAGAAATAAGGTACAATATGTTTCATATTGGAAAAAAATGTTTAAATGTTTATGCAACAAGTTTAGCGTGAGATATTACGACCTAGAGACCTATACGCTCTTATCTTATTTGGAGGAATTACATGCGTGGTGTGAAATACAACATAAAATATTATAAAACACAAAGATTTTGTGGAAATATCCTTGGTACGTTCGTTGAACTGGCGGTAGCCGCACAATGTTACAGCTGTCTGATATAACGTGTGTTGTTCTTGATTAGGTAAAAAAATAGCAGAAATAATTAGTGACGTTCTTGGAGTATATCGTGATCGAAACGAGTCGAAAGGAAGCAGCATATTTTCAAATAGAACTAATATGACAAGCATTGAATCGTTTGAAACTAGAGTCGCCTCTGCCTGATAACGTATCCACAGTCCACACCGGTAAAAAAGTAATGTCGGTGAAGATTATTACAACGTTGAAGTGGATGACGTTTAATTATCATCTTTTGAACTTTGTTGTTGTGTTTTCTGCTATTTCACAAGTTGTAGTGTGTAAAACGTGCAAATCAAATGCGAAATTGGCCGAAAGTGGCAACCGTGACTTAGGATTTCAAATCGTGGTTTCTTGTGAGAATTTTGAACAAACTTTCATTCCGAGTTGCCGATTTGTTCAAAAAGGATATGAAATGAATAGCGGAATTATCCTTGTTATGCGCATAAGAATAGGTGTAGATGTAATTGAAAAGTTTTGCGCATTCAAGGACCTTCCTCGTCAGATTTTTCACTCATTTTACGATAAAGTTGTTCGCACCATTTTTGTGGAAACAGAAGCATTGTCAACAAAGTATGCAGAAAGCAGCAGAAGAAGGGAGGGCTAGAAGTAATTCAATTGATAAAATGAAGAAAATACGTCTGGGCGACACTGTATCATAAATTCTGCCCGACGAAATGCCACCTGGTGATTTCATTTTCATTTTCACTTTCAAGTGGCAAAGTAATTGTGGATATTGCAGCAAGTATAGCTATATGTGTTGTCAATGATGCATTATCCAGCCTTATGAAGTGTATGGAGGTATTATGGATGTGCATCTAGCCAAACTGCAATAATATCTGCGCGAAGGCTGACGCACGGCGCATCATGTTTTCAAAGTTATCCCTGACTGATGCTGCAAAACAGGCCCGTCTGTCGTCAAAATCTAACAGAAAGAAACAAGAGGAGGAAAATGTTAATTTGAAAAGATAATTATATGGTCCAGGCTTCGCCGACTATAGTAAAATATAACAATTCTATACATCAAAGTTGTACAATATTTTAAACGGTGTTTTCTCAAAACCGCATTTTTCAAACTGGCCGGAAAGATAACTTCAACTGATCTTCGTCAATTCACTTGAAATTTTATATGCAGCTTCAGAACAATATTATCTAGAGAAGTACGTACGGATTTTACGATAAGTTCGAAACATTTTTTGTTATAAACAATTTTTAACCTAATTTTGTACCTAAAAGTGATATTTTGTGTTCAAACGTCCGCTATTTTGTTTTAAAGCGGAATTTTCTAATTTCCGTACGTACTTCCCGAGATAATCTTATATAGAATCAATTCTTTTTTTGTTCTTATGGCTAAGTGAAAAACTGCGTGCAAAATCTTTCCGGCCGTGCAACCCTGTCCGCCGGAAGAGGTTTCCTTTGATGTCCTCTAACGCTGCTGTTTTTTTTTTATTTATTTTTGTTTTTTTTTATTGTGAATATTCCTCAAAATATGAACAATAAGGGGCTTTAAAGAGATTTTGTAATTCATTTACTATATTGTAAAAAATGTACCTACAAAATCGGCTATTTTTTGTCGCGCTAGAGTGGCATTACCCCTTAAGTCACATGATAGCGTCCGCGCCATCATGTGACTTAACTCTCTATAAAGTGGAGAGCAATTTGCCATTTTTATTATTATAAAAGCTTGGATACAAGAATAATCTAAACAGTAATATTAAACATCAAAAGTTGGACGTTCGTCTCTTCGGTTTTCTATACTAAGCCTTTAAATAAAACATCAATCAAAATAAAAGTACAGAAACCGAATCACATTGTTGGATTATATTTCACCACTCCATCACGAATTTTATACAAATATAGATATAAAACATGATGTAACAAAGCTGGAAGAAAAGGACACAAGAAAAATATGATTTATTGGAATACTTATAAAGATGACGCCGTTATATTATATTCAATTACGCATACAAAAATTGCGTTATACTTTACTTTTGGTAACTTATCATTTGTATTTATTTTTAATAAAGTTCATACAATAAATGACTTGAACCATTTTATCACCAACATTTTTGAAACCCATATAATGTTCCCACATTTGTGCAAAAAAATAAGTTAAACAATAAAATTTAGAGACTCCTTGATTTGTTATAATCCTTTTATGACTATGAACAAATTTAAAATAATACAATTTTCCAAACTTATTTCTGAATTTTTTAAATACATACAACTTTAATATAAAGCTTATTATCTCCGAACCACAAAAAGTGCACTTAAACCCTTTTACTTCTAGGCCCCTCAATTACTTTCCTTTAAAGTAATATGGTTGTATATACGTTTTCTTCCGCCAAAGAAATCGTATTTTAATTTACATAAATATATTATTAGTGTGAATACCTCATGCAACTGTATTGTTAGATAGCGCTGTAAACACTCTCCGCGCACTTAGGCCATATCGCCTGTATAAAGGCCGTGTGATCGGCAGTATAGAGCAGTGCTCCGCAAGCACCGTGCCGCGGCACAGTGCGTGCGGAACGGAGATATGCGACTTTCGTGAGCGTGAGAAGGACAGCGGGAGATGGTTGCTGAGCACTGGTATAGAGCACAGTACCTGCAGGTTCACTTCCGATTCCAAATCAACGTGCACTTTACTAACCTAACCTTGACTTGTCTTCCGTGTCCTACATATGTAGGACAGGGAAGACCAACCACTGGTCGAGGATGTGCGACATCGAAAAACAGAGGTGACACGTGGCGATTTTTCTCTACTGTCTGTACCCTCCGAAAAATTCTTGTCAATAATAGTTCCACATTAATTCCTTCAACAAATTAATAATTTCTTTAATCAAAGAACTATCTATTTCAACCTTAAACTATCGCATTTTAATTCAACCAACAATTTCGTTAATTTCAAAAAATATAATTCTTTCACTCTACAGTCTCTACACAATCACAATTATTTGAAGTAAATAAATCTGGTTCCTTATAATATCCAAATTTTAACTGGAAGCATAAGTTGTTTGACACAAATAAACGTTGTTTCTACCAAACGTATATTTAAAAAAAATGCGTTTTTATCCACAAATAAATATTTCTTTGCTTTTATTGAAACACCAGATTTGTTTGAGTGAATGCATATTTATTTGAATTAAACAAAAATGTCTATCTGTGAGGGAAGAAACTCCACGCTCTCAGTACAAATATGCTTTTCTTGTATCACCAAATTCTAAAACCCGTGTGGACGTATGGTGCTCAAGTCTGGGGTTGCACAAAGAAAGTAACATCAAATTGTCAGGACCTTCCAAAATAAAAGACTACTAAGAGGCCTTGTCATTGGGCCATGGTACATTACGAATGATGATCTCCATAAGGACCTCAAAATGGAGTTTGTGTACAAAGAAATACAAAAAATTGCAAGAAGTCAGAAAGAAAGATTTCATCGTCACGTAAAAGTTGAGGCCATCCTGCTCCTCGACCACACCGGGTTCATCAGAAAACTCAAGAGCCTTTTGAGTTGGTGTAATTGTGAGTTTGTGACAAAAGCAGAGTAAGTGCTGGTTGTAAGTGTTAGTTCTAGAAGCAGAAGCAGTGCTGTGTAGTTCGCAAGAAAAATGTGACCAGTATAGCAGGTCTAGCTGAGAGGCATCGATTGGTGTCAGCTAGGTTAAGTTATACTAGTAAAATAAGTTAGAATTAAACAATCCAGTCATCACAGAGATGACTGGATTGTATGCACTAAATTATATTAACTATATTATACTAGTATTTGTGAAATAAACTAATAAGTCGATATCTTCCGGTCGATATCAGGTATACTAACAAAGGAACAGGATTTTGCTAAACACAAGGGGTCTTCATCGTTAAAATTATCTTAAAATTATCCGATTATCTTGACAGCTGCATTTGAGGAATAGTTATGCCACAAAAACCGATGCAGTTTTCTTTTATCGTAACTGTTGACCTCTATCTGCAGACTGCAGTTCGTAACAGCAATTCGTTGAGTTTTCCTAGACGAAACAAGCGGATGTAATAATATTTTGTTGACGGTCGGGTGGTCGAAAGAAACCATTAAACTGTCAGTCAGTTTCGAAACGCTGATTAAGTTTGTCGGTGTCCGAACGCGTAAAAACTTTATCGTCCACTTTAGGAGGGTTGCACCGACATAAACGCGTATTATCCCTGGCAGAGACGCGTTTTTATGGACACTCGCAGAATGGAAGAGTTACATAATGTGCCGATTAGAACAGTTCAAGGGGCAGTCATTCGCACTCCATCCGCTGACTTGACGTGAAAGTGTTCATGTTATTGGACATTTCATGAAGTAACGAGTCAATCTAGCCACGTTGCAACTACTGTTGGTGTTCAGGAGGTATTTAGCTGCGGATTTTTCCACAAGGCTACTTATTAGAGCTTTTGTGGTACCTACTGTACTTGAAACTACTTTCGGTTGCACAAGTATTGAGCCCTGTATTTGAAGGCTTGTAACTCTGCAACGATTGAACAAAAAAAAATGAAATAAAGTGTGTTATACTCCTAAAATATTTCTACATAACATGATTGACAATTTTCAAAATTTTCTGCCCCTAGCACTTTTTAATAAACGCTCGTCGTTCCAAATTTTTTTCTGCTAAACCGCTTACCAAAAAAAATCAAATTTACACAGAGTATAACTCAAGATCTTGTATACAGATTGGTTTTTTGTTTTTGTAAATTTCTTTGTAATAAAGGCTATTAACAACATTTTTAAGGAAGGGGATATCACGGTAACGAGTGTCGCAGAATTTTGCTTAATGAGACTATTGAACTAGAAACACATTTTAGATGTTCACTAATTTTATAAAGCGATATGAATTTGCGATTTAATTTTGGTACATCGCGCAACACGTCCGGTCATCGGCGGGGTTGTGACTCGAGAGCGGCTCCGTATTTGCGCATCGGGGCTCATGGTCCGTACTTAGGATTAAAAGATCAAAACAAACATCGTATTTGTTAATTTGAGCATTATTTGTTATTATTATTTTAGTTACATCCCGCCTGTATGTCACCATATTATTAACCTAAAATATTTTTTCTTATACCACAATAATATACATAACAGGTTGATTTTATGGTAAAATTAAGATAACATGAGTACATAAATATGTTCTTGATTATTAATTTATTGAGTGAAGTTGTACTACGTTGCGTTGTTGACGTGTTTTCAAGTATTCAGCAAAAATTCCGAAGTATTATCCCAAGGAAGTAAAAGCAGTGGCGTACCGAGGGGGGGCGGTCCGCCCGGGCGGCACGTGTTTTGGGGCGGCATTTTTCATATTTTTAATTTATTAAAAAATTAAAATAGTATAATAATGTTGTTATCAACAGAATCAATGATTAATGATTATAAACAACTCTGCTAATAATTTCGTTAGCGACTTTGTTGTTATTGCAAACAGCGACTCTATCGGTCAAGGACGTTGCAAGAATAGAAAATTCTACACGTGCAGCTTCTGCTACCAGAACATTTTTTGGGGACTATAAACACTTTTCACGTTTTTGTTTTTTTCGTATTCCACTCATTGATGAGATATTTTACTTTCTGTCACTGGTCAAGGTGTTAAGCACAGTGTAGAAACTCGTTGGAACGCAAGGGTAGAAGTAGTAATAATAATTGTAAAAAAAAACATTTCACAAACATTTTAAGTGCGTTGGACAAACTAATATCTGAGGAAAAAAATATTAAAACACGATCAGACTCTGGAATATCACTCCACTCATTGAAATCGTTTTCGTTTCTGTGCTAGCTCAATTTAATGCATATCCGTTCTTTTGGAACTTAACAACCTATAACAATATCTCCAAACAAAGGGGTTAAATATCCATCAATATAACTTAAAACAATATTTTTACAAATGTATTTTAGTGGACAAAGGGGCACGCTAATGCAAAACGCACAGCAGCAAAAAAAATGTGTGAAGAGTTGGAGATTTCCACTGACCGTCGAGTTGGGAGTGGTGAACATTCGCGAGACGTGGGGATATATTTTAGAAGAGGAGATACAACGGGAAATGCTTTTGTCACTGGATAGAGTTCTCCAAGAAATAACAGTTTGCTTTGAGCAACTACATGTCCTTGCAGAAAAGTATGATTTCCTAATACCATATAATCTTGTAAACACAAATGTTGAATATCACGTGAATATATAACTTTTTTGTTATTGACGACGAGCAGTTGGAAAAGCGGACAAAGGCCTTTTGAACTTTTAATATTCATTCAAAAATACAGGTTGGAAAACTGTTCCAAACATAGTAATATTGCTAAGAATTTTTCTAACAATAGCCGTAAGTGGGGTCAGTTGTGAAAGCAGCTTTTCCAAACTAAAAGTGATAAAAAAACTACCTAAAGAAATCAAAAAATCAAACTAACAATGAGCGATTTATGATGGCGAAAGATACCGATACTTTCTATAGAGAGATTTCAAGAATTTTCGAATAAAAAAGCAAGGCGGATAAATTTATGAACACGCTTACATGTTATGTACATTGTACGTTATTATATGTAGATTTTGTTTGTACAATCCATGGGTGCAATCTCCAAAACACATAAAATTTGTGTTTATTAATTTCTGTTGATGTCCAGGCAGGGGCGGATACAGGGGGGGGGGGGCTTAAGCTTT
Source organism: Aphodius sticticus (assembly GCA_963966075.1). Lineage (NCBI taxonomy): Eukaryota > Metazoa > Arthropoda > Insecta > Coleoptera > Scarabaeidae > Aphodius > Aphodius sticticus. The sequence continues at coordinate 16,385,957 of OZ014506.1, forward strand.
GCACCAGACTTGATGACACCCATAGCACAGATTATACAGATACGCAACTTGCAGGACATCACAAGATCGAAATATCATTGCGCACGTTGACGCGAGATGTCTTTTAGCGCCCCCCCCTCTTGAGTTTTTTTATGTATCCGCCACTGTGTCCAGTAATGTTAATAACCACCATCAAGTAATTTGGATTGCCTTAGAAAGGGCGGCAAATTGGTGACCGCCCCAGGCGGCAAAAGCTCTAGGTACGCCACTGAGTAAAAGAAATAATTATCAATGTACGAAACTTCTTTCAAGGAGAAAAATACCACCAAAGCCTTACTCTCCCTTTTGATAAGATCATTGAGAGAACTGCAACTGCTGTTGGAGTTAGTACAGCGACTGTTGTCAAAAGGGTTAGTGTGGAATACCATACCAAAGGAAAAGTTGAACACTGCAAAGCAAAATGTGGTAGACCAAGGATAATTTGCGATGAATTTTTGCAAGGGGTTATAAGACGAATGATATTTAACTTTTACATGGAAAAAAAGATTTCCAACCATAAAAGAATTGTACATTCATAAAAACTCGATGTTTTGGGCTTGCCAGATTTTTGGCAGGGACATTATATAGATGGTTAAAAGAAATGAATTTTTCATATAAAAAATTAAATAATAAATCCACAATATTCCATTTCCTACTTCGCCCTGATAAATTTTTGTGTGTATTATGTAAGGCCATATATGTTGAACATCTTCTCTATTCATATAAAGAATGGAGAGGATTATCGAATTTTAAATTTAGCGCTCGTGTTGGTAGGGAACCATACGATACTAATCCTCAAACAGATTACCTTAGGAGGCATATGTAGCGCTCCTCTCGGCAAGGCCCCAATAAATCTCCTATAAACACGTTTATTATCTAACAGCAAGAATATTGAATTTTTATGTCTCTTGTGCTGCTCAAATCCTAAATTTAGTAGGTAACTGCGTTAACTTTTTTTTTATTTGTTAATTTTTATTTTTATTTCACCAAAAGATCGAGTATGTTAATTACAGCTATAATAGTATGGATATGGGTGGATATGCCAATACGTCTTATAAAACGACTACTTTGAGTCATAAATTTTACATAAATATAGAAATTGTGGTTACTATATTGCGCTAAATTAGAATTTAGGGTATTTTGCGGATGCTACGTGGCAGTACTGTAGTGACTGTAGTAAACTGTCAACTTCGTAAGGTTGGGATTAAAATCATGACAAAATCTAATTGTGAATAATTTTACTCTACTTTAGCCTACAAGTTTTAATAAATAATCAGCGAGGTTGCAACTATGATCACAATGGAGCTTGGGGCAACACTTTTAACCCTACTGTGATAAAAACTTAACATTACCTAAAAAGTTAACTTTAAAATAGTTGTTTCATAATTATAATAATCAGAATAGACGTGTAACTGGTAGTTACATAAACGGGTAACTGATTAGTTACTTCAAGCGGTTTCTACCTAGTACCGCTGGCTTATACAAGTTTTCACGCACATATAATTGAAACCAAATTCTAATTTCGGTGTAGTAATTTATTAGAATAAATTATACTTAGTAAAATGGCATGTGATGGAGGTAATACAAATACGTTGCACATAACCAGAACTAAGACAAAGTCGGAAGCGACGGACAAAAACGAATACGGCATTGACACAAGCAGATTCGGTCCAAAATGTTACCGATAACTTATACTTTACATAAACTAAGAAATCCTCAACACTTTAAATGTACTATAGCTTCCTACGTGTATGCTGATATTCAATAAACCATTTATTGCGCATATATAATCCTGCAGCAGTAATTAAAATCGTTCACATATACGGTGTAGGTTTGATCTTCGCATAATACCTTATCAAAGTAAATGTGGTCCTTGAATTTGAAAAGGGGAGTTGATGTTTAGTTGACAAGAATGATGACGATCACTTACCAGAGTCGCAAAATAACACCGAAAACGTCGTGCTGGCGTATTTTGACAGCAAAACTAAAAAAGCCCTAACCCTTTGGCCATACTATAGCAGACTACACGCATGTTTAAATATGTCTAGAATATTGATATTTCGCAGTTTATGCGATTGCAAGCGATTCAAAAGAGGCGGTTTGTGATTATGTGTTGTACGTTTGACATATGGCATGTGATATCAATGTGGCCATCTTAGAAAATGTTACGAAAAACGATGTTACAATTTGTTAATTGTAACACCGAAAACAGTGTTACAATGTGTGCATTGTGAATGTAAAGTAGAAAAATTACTGTTGTGTAATTTGTCAAGTAATCGTCAACAATTGATTTAAAATCAGAAAATTGTAATATCTTCAAATGGTACCTAAATCGTGCTTTTTACACATACTTTTCGTGTGTGTTTTACTTATTATTATTACTCTGTAAGTGCAGTTGCAAAAGAAATGGTTACAAATAAATTAATTGTCCATACGATTACTGAAGTGTCCTTTCGTCTTTACTCTTGTTTTTTAAACTTTATTAAACTTTAATAATATGAGAATATTTTAAAGTTATATTATCTTATGTAGGTATATAAATCGCGCGTTTCTAAAATTTTCTGAACACCAACCTTTTATCCCAAACATACCTGTGAAGCGGACAAAAACTGGTCGGCCAGTGAGCGCACCAGTTCCGTGTTTTCGCGAAAAACATCTGCTGCAGCTATTTTATCTGTCGTCACTTCACACGGATTGATTATAGATCGGTGTTGTACAGTTTTGTACTTAATTTACTAATTTTTAGTAGTAGTATTCTCTACTACGAAAATGTTCAAAGTTTGTGGATACAGTAGTTTTGCATAAGATAACCAAAGTATAATATTATATGAATAATTTATTAAAATTCTAGTAATAAGAAATTCAATAGGACAAGAAAAACGTAAAAAAATATTATTTTGCAACATTAAGCATTTTAGATTACGCATTGAGAACGACAAATGCGATGGGTATTTTTGCAATTCGTAGCTCAAAAATCACAAATAATCATACTTTTTATTTATTCGTTCCCGCAATTTTTCTTTTTTTTTATAAATTGCGATTAACGCGTTTGTTTGTTGATAAATTTGTTTATTTATTTAGACTTGATTGCGCTGAATACGAATTCACAGTCAAGCATTTCCTTTTACGTATGTTGTTTTAAATAAGTGATGTCAAAATGTAAAAAAAATGTTTTTGCATTTTATTCTTTGGATTCATATGGGCTGCACTCATTGGTCCACCCTAATACAAAAGCTATTATTATTATATAAACAATTTGTATTTTTATCTGTGCGTATAAAAAATTGCGTATTGTCTTTTTTAGTAACAAAATTATCCTCAGGCGAGCTAAAGTTAAACCACCGTAAAACATTTAAAAAAATGAAAAAAAAAAGTGAACCAATTTTGCCCACTCACGAACTTACTTACTTCTCCCTTACTTTTTATGAGATAAACTTGTATACCAAATTTCAGATCAATTACTTCAAAATTACGGCAGTTATCGTGTACACAGACGGACAGACGGAAATTGTGGCAAACTCAATATAACCTCACCACAGTAAATGTGGGGGGTATAAAAATAACGGGGGTGCCAGACGAAGAAAGATGTGTGAATTTTTATTATTTGTACATGGGACCCCCAAAATTAAATTGCCCAAGGGTATAATATAAAGGTAACATCAATTATTTCTTACTTTGTTTAATTAAACCTCTTTTAATTCATCATATTTACTCATCCATAAAGCGCAAGCTTTTTTCGTAAAACCAAACAACAAAACAAAATACACATTCAAAATGGACAAAACTTGAAATAATTAACTATTTTATTACGCGTGTAAACTCCTGCAAATAGATATAAAGTCATGTTCAAAATTTACGAGAATTGACTTAAATTGAACAATTTGGCTTCCCGAAGCAGTGGCGTTCGAAAACCGGGTCAAATCTCCGTTTATGTCATGCGATGTGAATAATAAAAGCTGTTATTATGGGTTGATGACCGATGAGCATAGCTATTTCTCAATTTACTACGCTATTAGCAATAATAGCACTGCTCTTATTTTTGTAGGTATGTAATTAATGAAATATGTATTTCAGTAATTACTTTTAGTAATACCTAATAATTACTACTAATATTTTACTGCCTAATGAATGCTGATGTCCCCAAAATTTTCCCCAAATCAAGAATAACCTTAGACTAAGTTTACAACACGCATTTTAACTATAAAATTGCAATGCCTGGTTTAATTATTACCTGTAAGATACGAAGCAGTTCGTGGTGGAGAGTATAAAGATGCAAATACGTAGGTGGTATAATATTACACCACCGAAGCAATTAAGACCTATGCAGAAACAGTTCGTTGTGTGACACAAAGCCGATGGCACCGATGAGGTATTTTGATTGAAGTGGCTTGCCTAGAATATATTACTTGCATGTTTACCTTGTAAACAGCCACTTCTGCTCGAGCGATCCCACCCTTCTCTGTAAACCGAGTGAAAAAGAATGCTGTGAAAAATGTGAACTATGAAGGAGCACAAGCGGAATGCTCCAGCCATTTTCCTTCAGAACTAATCTAACTTTGTTGTAAACCGCCACGAGCCTCATGACTTATGATTAATTTTTATTTTGGTGTTTGTACGTCCGAATAAATTTCTGTCTCGTACCATACTTTAAAAAGATTAACCTTTATTTGAGTACGAAATGATTTCAGAGCGATCAAAAAATCTATCGTTACTTTATACGAATAATTTACTTGTTAGAACTGATTTTGTATTGGCTACTACGAAAAGAAAATTCTTGGTTTTCATATTTATTTTGTAGTCTATTGCTGTAGACTTTGTTCTGTACCACCAGATTCTGATCAGACAATCAGGCCAATTCTGTAACGCAGTTGTTACCTGGCAAGTTGCTACGTAGCATCTACGTTAGTAACTTTCGTTAATTACCTTGTTAACGACTTAAATAAGATTTCGCATTCCATATTGGAAAGATTAACTACTTGTTGGTGTAAAATATTCAGTCAGCTGATCAGTACCTTTCGATGTGCTGTGTACACAGAAGTTCAAAATATGCAAATTAATAATGAATAGGAGTATCTGCGAGAGTAGAACTACTCAAAATCCATATTTGTGCCGTTACGGTGAATTTTATTCACAAAAATAAAGTTCTCAACTCAACTCCGTTTACGGAAGCCCGTAACGTCGAAGAATTGTGGAAACAATTTACGCAAATATTAAATTTGTGCAGAGGTCCAAAGAAGATAGCTGCTCAGTAAAATCGCGTAAAATGAATGAATGAACTCTGCTGAGACTTCGCGTCAGAGTGCATTTCTGAATTGTGAGGTTAGGTTATTCCATAATATATATAACCACAAGTTTCAATTGAAGGGGTTCATTAATACGACAAGTGGTTAAATTCTAGTAGTTGTGGCTAAAAGATTTTCTCGTTTATTGGATACTAATCTAATTCTTTAACTGTTTAAACTATTTAATGTAACTGTGGTAATCTTTCCACTGTACATTTAATAAATTTAACAAACTTGTTTTAATAGTCGACGAATAAAAAATTGTATTTGACTATAACATTATTTTTTTACTTGTATAGATATTTTTGCTAGGTAAAAGCCAAAGGAAGTATCCCCTAAGTTCCGTCTGGCAATTGTTAGGTAACCTCTAAAATCAAAAAGAAATTAAATCAAAATACCTATGATATTTATTTAATAGTAAAATCAAAATCAATCACCGTTCATGGAAATCTTCTATTTCATTTACCACTTGTTTATTTACGATGCATATACCATAAACCACACAATTCGTTTTTAGTTTAAGGTTAAAGACTTGAAGAGTGTTTAGCAGCGCGTCCCTCTACCTATCGGTTGCTACGTAGTTCGTAGTCACTAGTCACACAGTTCGCCACTGAACTGGTGGCAAACTATTTAACCACTCGGTATGTTACAGAACACCATTTTATATTTTAACAACGTTGCTAAAAAATTTAACCACTTGCTACGTAAGAACTGCGTTACAGAATTGGCCTGAATATCCCTATGGCATCTTCCCGAAAAACGTAGATAATCAGGAATTCCCAATTTGGCAAATTTCTCGCAGCATTTTCGGCTTTATACATTCTCTCTCGACAAATTCAGTGAAATCTATTTGAAACTGTCTATTGTTCTATTGATACTGTCCATTATTCTATTGTTTATAATTATTTATTCTAATATTATTAATATGCTATTAAAAATTTTAATTAGGTATCGGCTCGATGAATACGATTCTTTCACCGTAAAAAGTAATAAAACCAAATTATGAGCTGACCCATTCCGTTGTCTCACAGATATAATGGTAGAATTGAATACTTTAAAGTTGGAGTTGCACGGAAAAGCTTCAATGGTATGTAACTACATAAAGTAGGTACAGTAAACTCATTTAAAGCTAAACTCATTTTATGTCACAAATGCAGATAATAGTAAACTGTTGTATTCATTTGTCATCAACTTGCAAATGATTTGAGAACCAGTTTTAAACACACTTGAGTAGTTACTAGATAGGTCAAGAATTTGTCATCAACTTACATATGCGTTGAGAACCATTTCAGCTGTTTACAAATAGAGAAAATAGTCCATTTTTGTAGTCTTTTTGCTTGCCATATAAATCATAATAAATTAGATATCGTAGAGCTTGAGTGCGTAAAGTATGAAAACATGAGAAAATATCTGGGGTGGTTTAGTATCTCAAACACTCCTTGAACAGTGAACACGCCATTTACTGATTTTGGTAGAGCTAGTAATTGTCCTACTGGTAGCGGAAATGCTTGGCAATTTCACTTCATGTCTAATAGCGTTTCTATTTGGTAACACTCGGGTGCACCAGAATTGCACTAGCAATGCGCAGATCACAGAGTGTCCACGCGCATTACCAGTACAATCTCTTGGTAAATAACTTATGTATTTTACTATGGTATCATGTCCAGAATACCGGGAAAAAAAGAAAAAAATTCACAATCCATCATTTGCTTGTTTGGTGATTTATCTATTTATTGTCTTTTAACATATTCTCATTATATCAGTAGCTATATTTTGCAATTTGATTTTAACAAATTTTTAGGAAAATATATATTTATATATTTTACATTTTTATTTTTGTTTTTTGTTTTGTATCATATTGACAGAGCGAACTTATATTATTTAATCTATGTATTTGTAGTTTGGTCTGAAAATGGGGGTACCCAGAAACTAGTCACCAAAAATTTATAAAAAATATTTTAGTGAAGAAAAACGTTTTTGTTTTCCTACATCCACATCAGTGCAATTCTGGTGCACCCGAGTGTTACCAAATAGAAACGCTATTAATAGCTGCAGAAGTCAAGGTAAAAAAAAACTGTATCAAACGTTGTCGCCATGTTCTAATAACTTATTCTGCATGATTTTAAAGGGTGCATAAGAAATCAGTGAACAATAATCAGCCCTGATTTTCACCATACATAAGGCACCAGAAACGCCAAACAAAGATAAACCGATTAAAAATTGAAATTCAAGTTTCATTTTGAATAATTTTTTATAGATTTTGTTAATTTTTGTTACAAATAGGTATATATTTCGGATGGATAAGGTATAGGGGCCTCGAAATCAGATTGCACTGAGGGCCACCAATTTAGTAAATCCGCCACTGATGGTACGGCCAGTCTGGACAGCGACATTGCTTTCAGACCCGATATCGATAGGAACTTTTTACACGTTATTTGTAATTCCCAACCAAGGGCATAACAAGAATACAGCAGGGTTTGAAATTTCCGAAGTGAAATCCTAATTTTACTAGGCTGGTTATTTCCTTTTTCATTTTTATATTTGTTGGGATTTATTTTAGAATTGTAATTAACAAATAAGGATATAAATACGAAAATGCTACAAAACAATTATAATCCATATGGCCATAGACATAACTGCAGTAATGCGAAGAAATAATAGATTTGTTATTGACCACTGAGTTAGTAACTGTTTCATAATCCAAACATATTTGATGTTTACACAAAAATATTCCAATTATGCCAAAATAATTTGAGGCAACATAGATAATATAACTTTCCACATAGAACTATCTCTGAAATTCGATCATTCAAATTTCAAAAAGCGCGCCTTCTCTCCTTGCTATAGCTACCCCCCACTTGTTCGCATTTGCAGTACCAATCTGCCGTTTTTCGTGGTACGCGTCAAATCTTGTCGGTCCCCGTCTTCCGAGTTTTACCTAATAAAATTAAACGATGTACAGCCAAATATATTAAAAAGCGGCTAATAAAGCAATTTAGTTAACGTTACCAAAGTGATTACTGATTAGTGACAAAGCGCGTATATGCATCAACAACCAAAACGCTTTGTGTTTGTGCAAGATTTCGAAATGCTGGGCACTGTCAGCGACGTCTGAATTTTCTTCTTTACCAAAGGTAAGTCGTTATTATTGATTTAAAACTGGCACATGTCATTATGTATACTGTTGAGATGGTGCTTATTATGATCTAGGCAGGTTTTACTTGATATTTAGCGAGTATTTTGTGGTTATTTGAGGTTGTATAAACGCGCATGCGCGACGTCTCCAGTTCGGTACGTCCGTCGCGGATTTGGACTCAAAGGCTGATTCTGACATGTAATTTGGCGTTTCACGGTAACTGTTAGGCAGTTTTTCGCAATTAAGTTTGTATATTTATTAATAAGTATGCTGTGCATTTTTAAATCATAACTGTAATTATTATAGATGTGCAATATTGCTTTAGGTTATACTTATGTCATAGTCAATTTTCTCTCAAACCGATTTTGCGCGACGTCTCAAGTTCGGTACAACGTCCGTCGCGGATTTGGAATCAAAGGCTGATTCTGACATGAAATTTGGCGTTTCACGGTAACTGACAGACAGTTTTACAGAATTAAGTTTGTATATTTATTAATAAGTATGCTGTGCATTTTTAAATCATAACTGTAATTATTATAGATGTGCAATATTGCTTTAGGTTATACTTATGTCATAGTCAATTTTCTCTCAAACCGATTTTGGTTGTAGTCTAAATTTGGATGCAAAATCATTGAACGTCATAAATAAAAGGCCCGCCTATGAACAAAAAATTGATGTGACCAGGCACATGACTTTATCATACTATATATAAAATTAATAATTTAGCTGAATGAGGTTCTATTTGATCGAGATCGGTCGTGTCTGCATTAAAATAACTAATTAGCCAGGATTTGACAGTTATTTTTATTCTATTGACAGTAGTAATTGTCAAAATATCAGCGTTTGACACTCTGCAATTTGGTATATACGTTCTATTTAGTGCCCTGAACAACATACAAAGTTCTAAAAAGTCCTATGTCTGCGTCATGCTTTTTTGGATATTTTACCCCAAACTACCCTACCTTGTCTGAAATCGCTCAGAACTCCTTCAAACTTGACATTTCGGTGTTTGAATGACGCTGAATCTAATTCTGGCACAAACATTTCAAAACACAAAAGGGCAGATCCAAAATGGCGGATTAGAAAATGAAAATTAAGGGGATTTCGGCAAAATCTAGTTTATTAGCGTTTCCCTAGGTTTTTAAGGAAGCTGAATCCAAATCTGGCATAAACATTGCAAAATTCAAAGTGGCCGATCTGGAAATGAAAATTGAGAGTATTTTTGGCAAAGTATCCTTTTTTAGATACTCAGAATACATATTTAAAGGAATCTTTAGTTAACATTTATGAGACCGTCGGATATCTACTCTAATAATAACTCAAAAACTATTGGACAGATCAACTTGAAATTTTGAAAAATTTTGGTTTATCGATAATTTTCCTTTCACAAGTTACCATTTCATCAAATATAAACATTTTTTTATTTCTGGTTCAACAAACGATAAGAAGGGATACTTGTGCATAGAATACAACGGCATTTGATATTTTCATTTGAAACTGCGGATTTCCATACAGCGTCATGTGCGAGGGATGTTTGCGGGATGTTTTCAATAAAAATAATATTTGTTTGCGTAATACCAGAAATGTTAGTAAACGTGTGTACAACATTTGAAGTCAATTAATTGCATAGCGTCGTCAATAAAAAAATCAAAATAATGCCGTAATTGTTTAATAAAAAATCGGAATTCTCCCTTAATTCTTATTTTTGGTCCGCCATTTTTGATCTGCAATTTTGAATTTTGCCATGTTTATGCCATATTTTGATTCAGCGTCCTTAAAACCAAATAAAAATGCTAAACTACTTTTGGCCGAAGATTTATTTTATTTTCCACTATAGTCCGCCATTTTGGCTTTGCCATTTTAATTTTTAAATTTAATGCCATGATCAGATTCAGCGTCATTCAAAACACTTAAATTCGAAATTCGAAGGAGTTATGAGCGATTTTAGACAAGTGATGGGAGTTTAGGGTAGAAAACCGCAGAAATCATAGTAAAAAAAAATTTTATCAAACTTGTCACTATGTTCAATATTCTAATAGTTCTAATATGTATCTTCTTATTCTGCGTGATTTTAAAGGGTGCATAAGAAATCATTGAACAAAAATCAGCCCTGATTGAACCATAAAGACAATAAAGGGATCTAAAATCAGTACAACGAATATAGACTATTTTAAAAATAGCGATGACGTCGTAAACAATTGAAGGTCGAAATGAAAAATTCACGGATGTTGGAACTACATTTTTAGAACTAAATTAAGATTATTCAAGTTTCTACAATTTTTCATTTCATGAATTTCATGACCAAATTACCTCCTATATAAACCTCGTTAGCTCACAAAACGAATCCTGCATGCTGTTAAATTAGTCAGCAGAAATATGTCTAAATAACTGCAGGGCTATGATATAGGTTGGGAACTGATGTTGAGATTTTAAGGTAACAAACTGTACCAAACGTTATCGCTATATGTTCTAGTAGCTTATTCTACATGATTTTAAACGATGCAATAATAGAACAATAATCAGGCCTGATTATCACCATACATACTGTCACCTAAAACGCCAAACAAAGATAAACCGACTAAATAGGCGGTGGACAGTGTTTCCGCTCTTTTGCCCAAATAAAAACCTCCCTGTCTGCTGGGAATTACCACGGAGCTCGACAATAACAGAAAAATACACCGTTATAAAATCCACGCAAGTGGAGTTTCCGCACGGGCTTTTTACTACGCCTTTTTGACCATTTTATCTTCGTTTTACCTTCGTACCCTTAGGGGACTAACTAAAATAGGTAGAGCGTCGGTCTGGCGGAAATAGCTTACCGTGCGAGGTCTGTTGTGGGACCTGTGGGACCGGAACGACCTTTCCCAACAATATCCTAGCGCCCATGTCGTTTTCAACGCCCCAATTGCCATAGGAAGTGGACCGTTCTAGCAACCGTTGTCTCGCCAGTTTCTCGATGACATCCGCACATACGTACCGACCGCAAAATCTTGCCCATTGGTCCGCCCTCAAGCCTCGGCCGTTGTCCCGCAACGTCGGATTCGCTCCTGCAAGCAGAAAAGAGGAAAAATAAACAATGGGTCGTCATTAGGATAGCGCGTTTAGAAGCTCGTATCGCTAACAATTGCTTGAGGATTGTCTGAAATGGGAGATAATGTGGATGAATTGTGGTGGTTTTGTGGAAGTAAATAGGATGGTCGAAACGTTTGGGATTTGATGATTAGGTTATAAAGTGGTTTAGGTTGATCAAAGGATTGCATAAAGTGTAAACTGATGCCGTAAACCTAAACCCTTTTTGAATTCGTTGTTGCTAGAACACTAGAAGAAAGGAAAGGTCAAGCACTAAAGTCAAGGTAAACATTTTTGAGGAAATGTAAGTAGCTTGCTGTGATAATATTCATGTCTGAGTGTGTGTCTTATTCATGCAAGAAAATGAGATGTATTTGCAGGGCAATATTTAATGCACGATATGACAGATTTTACGTTACCACAATAGTTTTAGATACCAAAGTTAAATGCGTAAAATAAAAAAAAATTATCCACTAGCTTTTGAGACTAGACATCAGAGCATTTCCCATATTTCCAAGTAAGTAATTTGTCAAAGATATAACAATCTAAGCTAAGTGACTATGCTGGCCAACTATGATCAAAATAGGACAAGTATAAACTGTTTCTGTTTTGCTTTTTTTCCGTAAAATCTGAATCTGAATTCAGAAATTCCAAATAATTGTGTCTAGTTTTTGAGGAAAAAAACATCTTTTGCAGTTTTTTAGCACAGCTTTAGATTTCCACGAAAAAAACATGCATGAAACAGTTATCACTTGTTAGCTTCTGTTCTAGCCTGGATAGTCACGTAGCTTAGACGTAGCTTATTTTTGACAAATTAACTACCTACTTGAAAACATGTGATATCTAGACTCGAAAGTCAATTGATTTTTTTTTCTGTTAAGTTAATAACTTAACTTGTAATTTGTGTTAATTTGTGGTAAACCCAAATAAAAAGTTTTTTTATACTATTTTTATATTATAAATTATATTTATTCTCGATTTTGAGCCCCTGGAGCACATGTTTTGTAGATAAAGTATATAGAGGAAGCCCCTGGAGCACATGTTTCATAGATAAAGTATATAAAGGAACAAATTGAAGGGCATGGGAAAAAATAAAAACCACGCTACTGTATATTATGCTAAGAACTGATTTAAATTTTTTTTTAAACCTTGTACTTTATCCTGACATCTAATTTTTGGGAAAAATTTTTGAAATTTTGATTTTTAATTCCCTTTTTTCTAAAAAAACTAACTGAAAATGCACTAACGCTGAAAATCCTGAAAAATACCACCGATTGCAGTTCGCGTGTTTAATAATATACACAGTGTCGCACTTTCTTTCCGCAAATTTTATTTAGAAAGTTAACTTTCAAATAATTTTTAAATTTTATGTAGATTTATTTGCTGTTAATTACTAAAGAGCTGATTGAAATATTAACAAAACAATATAAAAACAATATTTATAACATACTTATAACAATGCAAAAACGAATAAAAACACAAATGTTCATTACAATAATAAAACGTAAATAGATTTTTTAATAAGAAATAAAATTACAAATACTAGTAGGTTTCCCGCATTTTTTAGAAAAAAAAATGCCGGTTTGAGTGAGTTTCATATGGCCCCTTTGGTATTTTTAATTCTTTAAGTCATCGACGTTTAAAATATTAACACAATCGTATTTTTAACAACTCAACGTATTTGTTTCTTAATTTTTCTAGTTCTCAATTTGACATAATTGAAAAAGCAAAAAACAGATAAGTCCACGCAAATTTTTTTTTCGTAAAGTGACATTTTATACTCAAATCCCAAGGATATGCTGTCAAAATGTATCAAAAACAAATTGTCATAGTTTTGCTTCCTACAAAGAAACGTTGATTCCAGTTATTAATCACCCTTTAGAAATTTTGTATTATATTATTTTTTTATTGATAAATGGTGTATGCCGATGGTTAAAAAACTACATACTAAGACATATTCCGACTACATTTGTAACTTAATTTTGAATTCAAATCATCGAAATAGATGTTTCTTTATACTCTGTCCAATGTCCAATTTTAGTAAAGTTTTAATACCAGTAAATAGGCATGCAAATTAACCCCATATTAATTAGTACATGCAAGTGCTCAATACTGCCTAGATATACCCTACCCTGCCTCCCACATCCACATGCATAAGAACAAATCGAACTAATATGGGTATTTTGTAATTATTTTATTTTAGTATTTATTTTAGTTTAGTTCTTCATAAATCGGAGTATTCCTAACACACAGGTAAATAAAAAAATCTACTCTTTAGTGAAATAGTTATTGCGAATATTAAATAGTTTAGTTGTCAGTTTTGAAGAAAGGGTGCGGTATTTTTATGCAAGTTTGCTGGTAAAAGATTCAGTATAAAGGATCAATTTAGTAACAATATACAATATTAATGTGCCCATTCGTCATATAATATGTATCCTCATAAATTCACCAAAAGTAATATCCCAATATATGACTAATATGTACTTTATCAATCTATTTTATATCTTCAATTACGAAAATTCATTGGCCACGTTGACGCATCTGTAATGAAATCGTCCATTCACGCCAATTGATGGGCCGATGCCACGTCCTCCGGTAACAAATCGCATGGCGTAAAGCTTTCTTTCCACCGCTTAAACAAGGCAGACTGATTTAATAACTCTGCAGATAGCCAAGATATTTACGTAAGCGTGTTTATGCCGTATCGCCACGTACGGTGTGTACCTTTCCTATAAATATTTAGATGGCCGATGCCACGTGTCTATAAAAACAAATTTAATAGAATGCCGGTGTAACGTCGTACGTGCGCAAGTAGCCAGATTGTTATTTAGGGCTTCGGATAAACAAATGGTTGCGACTAGATGAACACATCTAAACAAGTACCTATCGTTGTAATATATGAAAATGGATAAGGGGAAAGCGGGGCAGATTTGGACATAGGGCACATTGGAACAGTTTGAATTTACTGCCTAAAGGACCAAGTATAGTGCCGAAAAAACGCAATCCGTAACGTGCCGTACCGCATGCCGTTCCGGACGACGAAATTAGTATTTATAGTGCCGCACGGATCTCAAACAAATTGAGCGCCATCTAGCGGAGAAGTATATGCACAACGACACATAACCTTACATGTCAGTGTTATTGTTGGTTGTATTAAGCAGTGGTAGATCGTGGTAGATATAATAAATTATGGACGAAGGGCTTGTTGCAGAAACAATTCATTCTGAGGTCGTTCTCGTTCTGTCTCGTTGCCACAAACTATCAAAATGCTGTCAGTTAACCTACAACTTACTGGAAGCTCCTATTCACTCGCCGGTACACGTACAGATGACGCCATACGCGCGCATACGCCAGAAAACGTACGACATAACACGCAGGAGATGAAATTCGTTGCGGTCGAGAACGAACTTTACGGTTTACGGAGACTCACTATAATCGCGGAGTGGAAATAACGTAAATTGATCTTCTTACGCTACGTTATTACGGTGCGGTATACTTGCTCCATTAGTGCCGTCCACGCGCAAAAATTTTCAATCAATTTTATTTGGTCCACAGGGTGTATACTATTTGCGTGCAATAATTTGGAGGGGTAATGTAATATGAGAAAGAAAAATCTTTATGACTTTTTTTACAAAATGTAGAAGTTGAAAGTCTTTATCTTTCCTCTATCTCCTCATAGTGGTACCGTTTGCTTTGAAACAAGGTTCTGCACAGCAGGCGTCTCCAATTTTCACATAAAGGGCCCAACTTGGGAAATGATACGTTTGACACTGACCACAAATCCACTCACTAAGGTTGACCCTGTGTAAATAATCCTGTAGGAGCCAATCTTGCACATGCGTTTTCCGATACACCCGAAGTAAGTTTTCACGTAGTGTTCATATACTACGTCTACATGAGGCTACTAAATCATGACCTACAATATTCCTGTACTTTTGAATTCATAAAACTATAACTTTTATTATAACATTTGGACATATTAACTGGGACAGTTTGGGACAGAGAAATACGAGGAAATGTTCCATCAGAAGTTTTGTGTTTCACCAAGTGTGTATTTTTTAAACTTGCGAATCAGGATCTACTCGATCCGAACTCAACTAAACTTTGTTATTTAAAATGGAATATACAATTTTTAATTAAATTTTGACTTACACGTATCATAAGATATCGACTGTCATCATGTTTTCGTATACCTAAATACCATCAAGGACGAGTTATTTTGGTTTGACTATCCTTTTGTTGATTTTCGTGGCAACGTTTAAAATTTAGTATCTTGGTTGTTATCAACAGACTCTGGTTTGGTCAATCAAAATAAGTAAAATAGTATGATGATAATAATAATAATGATACCTAGAAAACAAAAATGGAATAAAACTACATAATTTTCTTTAAAATAAACAAATTTAACAAAATTAAAAATATATAGGCAAAACTTGACAATTTTGTAGCTAGGACCATCTGAAGATACTTAACTGTTTTGTGAAATATGTACCTGCTTGTATCTTGCGGAATTTGTTTGAAACTAGTTTGCTCTTCAATATAGTAAATTTGAAAACATTTTTACACTGGTTTTGAAGAAATTCCTCAATAAGCATGGTAGGTTCACACAGTTCACAAGTCAATGTTTAACTATATATTTATTATTTCCTTTTCCTGAAACGTTGATAATGGAAAACAACACCGTAGAGGCCCTCCGAAAAAACTTAAGGAAAATAGAAAATTCACAATTTCTATTGGACCAAGCCACATCTAGCGGACAGAACGACCAAAGGAACCAACAGAAGGACGAGGAAATCAAAGGTCTGCAGCAACAGGTACACGTCCTAGAATCGAAGTTGAGGAATAAGGTAGTAAACCGCTATCCTAATTTTAAGCCCGCTCAAAATTTTAACACGCGTACGCCAAACGGTAGAGTAATTTGTTATAAGTGTCACAAACCAGGGCACTATGCGGTAAAGTGTTGGTCAAAAAACTAGCAAAGATAGCATCGCTGCACAATTATGTTAGACGTGGTGCAAATTTTAAATGTTATAGTAAGAGAAATGGTACGGTTAGTAATCGTAAAATAATTTATTGTTATTTTTGTCAAAAACCAGGACATAAGAAAATTCATTGTAGGGTTAGAAAACGATTAGCTAAGAATAGAACGTACCAAATTAGTATTCACAAATTAGAGATCACATCATAACAAATACACCACAACGAATGGGTAGAACTACAGTACTACCAGTGGAGATCTCCGACCACCTTCCACTTATGACAACATTTCAAAGAAAAACCAACAGAAAACCAAAATATACACACTTCCAACAAATATCAACAAATAACAAAAACACAAAATACGAAATAGAGCAAATGACATATCAAACCATACCAGATATTAAAGCACTATCGCAGAGGTTAGAACACATAATAACAACGAACCAAACAACAAGGAAGATAAAAAAGAGAGATGAATGTAAATGGATAAACACGGAGGTAGTGGCACAAATCAAGTCAAGAAACAGGATATACAAAAGGTTCAAGAAAAACCCCAATAGTAATATCCTGAAGGATAGATACGCTGATATAAAGAAAACCACAACACAACTGATCAATGCAACAAAGAAGAACTACTACAGGAAGATGTTTGAAAAATGTAATAATAACTCGATGAAAACGTGGAGGGCACTAAACGGAATATTGAACAGATCAACGAGAGGCGACCAGCAAATAACACAAATAAGAAAGGAAGATAATACCATAACAACAAACGCAAAAGAAATAGCTGACGCCATGAATAAATATTTTGCTACAGTAGGCAACGTACTTGCAGAAGAACTAAAACGACAAGGAACACATCATGATAATGTATTAAATTTAAATAGAACCATCCCCACTGCAGAATTCTCGATAACAACAAATGAAGAAGTATTGAATATTATATCTAATTTTAAAAATAACACTGCACCGGGATTCGACAAGATTACGAGCGACATTCTGAAATCAAACAAACACATACTAGCACCAACCATAACAAAAATCATAAATAATATACTGGAAAGTGGCATTTATCCCGAATACATGAAAAAAAGTATTATAATACCAATACACAAAAAAGGGGACAGAACAGCACCGGAAAACTACAGACCCATAACGTTACTATCGACACTTGATAAAGTAGTAGAAACAGTTATAAAAAGAAGGATCGAAAAACATATATCAGAAAACCAAATAATATACCAACATCAGTACGCGTTTCAAGCACAGTCTAGCACAGTCTCGGCTACATACGATCTTGTCAACTACGCCCATCGCAACATAGACAAGAAAAAAATTGTGATCGGAATTTTCATTGACATGAGAAAGGCGTTTGACACGATATCCAAACCAAAACTGATAGCAAAGCTAGACGCCATGGGAATTAGGAATAAAAACCTAAATCTAATTAAAACATTCTTAAATGAAAGACCACAAATAATGAAGATAGGCCAGACAAGCAGCGACCCGTTGGTTGCCGAATATGGCATCCCACAGGGCGGAAACCTACCACCCCTTCTGTATATTCTTTATACTAACGACATATTTAATATAAATTTGAAGGCGAATATCTTCATGTATGCAGATGACATCGCGCTGATGTATGCACACAGCAAGCCCGAAAAGCTCCAAAAAAATATCGACGATGACATGAAGACGCTAACAAGATGGTGTGCAACAAACTTACTCACGATTAATGAACAAAAAACACATTATGTACTATTTAACAATAAAAAACATCTAAACCTGAAGATTTGCATAAACCAAAAGGAAATAACCGCAGTGAAACACATAACTTACCTAGGACTACAACTGCAGAACAACTTGAAATGGGATCAGCACATTGACCAAATAATAACAAAAAATTCGAAACTTATAGCTACAGTATACAAAACAAAACAATACATAGACAAAAACTAAGAATTAACATCTACAATTCCTTGTTTATATCGAACATAAGCTACCTAAATACAATATGGAGTAACACAACGGAGAGAAACCTTAATAAACTTCAGAGGCAACAGAATAAAATCCTGAAGATGATATTTGATCTGCATAAGAGAACGCCAACAGCTGAAGTACTGAGGCTGAGCAATGAACTCAGTATAAAAAATCGAATAAAACTTGCAAACTTACTGTTGCTGCATAAAGTAAAACTCAATCAAATCAAAATAAGCATCAATCTTGTTGAAAATAGACAAATCCACGACCACCAAACGAGAAACAGATCATTCATTCGAACACACAGGTTTAGAACCACTACCACAACAGAGAACCTACTTACAGAATCGGTGAAGACATACAATAGCCTGCCAGCAATGGTAAAACAATTAAATTATAACATCTTTAAGAAGAAGATGAAGAGTGAGCTACAACTGACGACCTAACACGTTGCTATTAAGTAACCAGACTAAACTAAAAATGCCCTCGCCACCATTAGTCCAGGACGGCCCATGCCATTCCGGGATGAAGCTAGAGGGACGGAAAGCCTGTACTATACATACTGTGAATTAAATTTTATTTTTTTGTATGTAGTACATGCCATTTTTGTTTAAATAAACTATTATTATTATTATAATTATAATTAGTAGCTGCCTAAGTTTGGAACAAGGTGCTATAACGTTAAAAGAACAAGAACCGACCTTCCTGGTGCCGGCTTATGTTTGTTGTTTTATCGTTGCACATTCCTAGAACAAGGTTCCCAAAACACAAACTAACCTCGCGACTGATTATGTTTTATGCTCTGAATAACCGTATGTGACAATATAATGACATTAACACTAAACTACATAAGACCTTAAGTAAATTTCAGATAGTCCCAGCTTTATAGAAATAATTATCAAATTTAAAAAACAACTCACTAATTACAGGTTTAAAGCCCACTCTGTGAATTGTTCTAATTACCCAGTCTACGAATTATAAAGACGTAAAATTACTAGATAATTGCGAAAAAAGCTTTAATTAAATGGATCTGGTGGAACAACTTGAGATCCACAAGCATAAAATAGAACTTTTAACTGACCAATTAGAGTTTCATATAAAACCTCACATATTTACATTTTCAACCGGGGTAGGCTGAATTTTAGATAATAAATAAAGATAACTTCCCATCCTTCCCCAGATTTTCAAATTTCCAGTTTTAAAATAATTGTACTTTTGGTTGATTTTGAAAATTCCCCGTTTTGGTTCTTTCAGTTTTGTTCAGCTGTAACTTTGTTTGTCACACGTTTGCATGTTTAATTTGTTGATTTTTAGTTTTAATAGTGTTAATTGCGTCATCAAATTCCATCGCAACTAGAACAATACCCGTCTAATAATGAGATTGTGTTTTTTTTTACTCTGACAGTAAGTGTTGTTTTTAAAATATTTAGTTTTAGGTTAGATTTGATTGTATTCTATATTTGATACCCTCTGTTTTGTTATAGATTTAGGATTGATAATGGTCTGTTCTACCAAAAATGTCTCCTATATAAATTAACATTAAAGCAAGGATTAACGGGTTTCCGATTGTTTTATTATTATTTTATGTTATTATTCGGTACATCCCAACTTTGCAGTATGATCACACCAATTTATATGTTTATTAGTTTCTTCTTCATAAAATATGACGCTCTATCAGCCCTTCAAATATTCAGGACGTGAAACGACACAATCTGTATAATAATGCAAAAACTATTTAAATTTTAATAATTCGTCTGGTATAGTCTGGAATGACAGAAGGCAAGATTTGTTTTATTATTTATTAATTTAACACACGATTGAGTTTTATCTACCACAAGACGTAAAAAAGGCAATTTGGGCATATATTCATATTTTTCCCCTTAATTTATGATATCTGAAGAATGATGATATAGTGGCTCATAATAAAACTCATTGCAATATTTTTTTTCTAGTAAAAACCAACGTTCTCGCCATAACGTTGCCTTTATATGCGCCATTTTTCTTCATTCGATAAAACATATAAGAAGGCATATGAACGTATATCACATAAAGTACAATCTGTACGGTAGAAGATGGCATGAAATTGTCCATAACCAGCGTGCCTTATATTTTCTTTCCGGCTCGTATAAACACACATGAGGCAACCAATCGATTTATATGTTGTCTCGTGCGGTTGGTGCCTTTATATTGCGTACCTAAGGCTGAAACAGATAGTACGTGGCGCTATCGTGCCGTTGTAGTAAGGTAGCAGCGCCGACGGTATATGGAGTAGATACGACAGGACCGAACAGAATGGCGGTTACCGCGATGCAACAGTAATGCCGCCGACTGCCAAGGCGAAGTAGAAGTGCATGGTAGTAGATCGGACCGCACAGAATGGAGGTAACGAATCGCAACGCAATAGAAAAGTTGAAACTATTTCAACTTTTCGGTAGGATTGAGGTAACGTTTAAACGCTTTTGAGCGTTTTTAAAAGATTGTTATAATATTATGAACAGATAAAATGATTAATAAATATTTTAATTTTATACTTAGTTTGCATTTGATAATAATTTGTTGTTGTTGATAGTGCTATTGTTTGAAAATAATTCGTTGTTGATAATGTTGTTTATAGATCGTCCTAATAATTTATAATACTCTTATTAAATTATAAGATAAAAATTAAATTATTAAATGACTTTTATGTCCAATTCAGAAATAGTAATTTTGTAAAAAATGGATACAAAGTTTACCCAAGCAACAACAAGCAATATATTGCATGTTTGCTGCATTATGATAATTCAGAAAACGAGAAAGAAATACCTTGGTTGTTACATTTTCGATACTATGGACCGCATCATTCTTTGATCTCTGTACAGTACACACTGCACTTGTCTAGACATTGCTTTTGATCAAACACATTTAATAAATAAAATAAACAAAATAAATAAAAATAAAATGCCTTTATTAACCAATGTTCCAAAATTGTACAACAAAAAAAAATGCAAAACAAAATAAAAAATTAGATTGTTTACAATCCTCATCAAGATTGATCGAGTAACAGAATGACAGAAGTTGCACCGATCTCTAATGAATTGCAGCGGATCACCCGCAGGTTCCTACAAACCCACAAACCAGTGACGAGAGTTATAACATTACAAATTTAAACGGTCAAGCAGTGTGACGACACAGCCTCTGTTAAATATGGTTCGATCAACATTGAATTTTCACTATAAATGCTAAACTTGATTTTTCTTAAAAATCTTCTATCTACTTTCTTGCTCTTCAAATGGTCGATAAATCACCTACAATAGTTGATGCTCATCGTGCGCTATAGTTGTCGAAGAACGCTCACTTGATAGGCAGAAGCAGGAAAATTCTTTCGTTATACGTAATACATCTAAAAAGATAATGTATTAATGTAACGATAAAGAAAGTCAGAACGTTATTTTGGCAATACCTACTTGTTGAGAAATTTTACGCAAGGATTTGAGGAATTCACTCTTCAATATCATTAACAACTTCTGTTGAAACGATAGGTTTATGTAGTACTTAGTCTCAAGTCGTTCGAATACTCCATCATGTACGTTGTCCAAAATACGTCATAATCTACAACAATTGTATTGTTGCACAATTGTAGAGAATAACTTTGTGGTCATCTGGCTGGACTACGGGTGAATGAGAGTGTGGCACTGCGATAATGCGCTATCAAAATAATGAACTATTGTTTGGGAGTTAAAATCACCTAAAATGTTTATATATTGCATACACATAACCTCAAATTAAATAACTTACCGTTAATATATTCACAAATCAATATAGAGCAATAAAAAGACTACTTTTTAATACATAATAGGTACGAATAAATAATATCACTCCTCGAAAACTCGTAGAACCATTTCGTTGACTGTTGTAAACAAACATTTCTGCGATCATGTGTCACAGGGCAGGCATGCGCACTTTTAGTCAATCGCCGTTGCTCCAACGTTACGGAAAAGTAGAATAGCGCCGACCATTGCTGCAGCATCGCGGTTTGCTACCTTCGTTCTGTGCGCTTCGATCTACTTAGCCGTACTTCTACTTTTGCTTGACAGATGGCGGCATTACTGTAACTTCACGGTAGCATCGCGTTGCCTCTATCTGTTTCCACCTTTTTACTGTGCTGTGTTGTCGACGTGTGCTCACTGTCTCACGATATTTACTGCTGATACACATCTGCCCTGGGAGGAGATAAAACAAAACCCTATTTCGTGGTCGGGTTATCATCTTGTTCCTCCAGGGGGTAAATCCGATATCAGAGTGTGATTTAAATGCGTTACCGCTCGATGTCCCGTGGGATTCCCGGAAAGTTTGTTTCGTGGTTCTGGCGTTTCTCGCATGGTTTTCTCGCAAATTTTTAGAAGCATTGCGTTGGTATTTTGTTTCTACAAAGTAGGATTTAATAAAATTCCAATATATGTGCCTAAAAGTAAACGGAATACCAAAAAAGAAAAGATTTCTCAACATTTTGAGCCTATTTTTTTTCGAAAATATTATGTGATGGAGACTGTTAATTTTGCCTACGTTTCTATGTTTCTTTTGCATTTTTTTTAGCCTATAGCCATTTCGTTTTTGAATACTGTTTAGATTATTTGTTCGTTATTCATTTGTTTGTTAGTTTAAAAAAGAGCCTAGTTTTATTGTCATTCTGCTGGCATGAGTTGGTTCAAAGTGGCGGAGGCGACGGTGATTGAATGTCTCGTTTATTCTTATTATCTGTTTACTTATGTAAATAAACCAAAGTAATAATATTGTGGAAACGGAAATGTTCTTAATGATCAGCTCTGGACATTATTTCTAAATGTAACAAAGCGAACATGGAACTGGGTTGACGACAATAAAGCCTTGCATGATATTTGCAGTGAATAATTTTTGTATTTATTTAAAAAGCATTTGATGCAAACATTTATGAACTTTTCATGTCAAAAGATACAATCAATCGACTAAATTTAAGCAATATTATGCAATTTAATTGGATGATTGGATAGTACCAAACAAGAAAAATTAGGAACATCTTTAATAACTGTCGTTATTAATGATGGATTTAGATGATTTTCTCAACGTATTCTAAACAGTTTCATCAAGAATGGCACGATCCTTTGCAATTTTGACAAATAAATTCGTAGAACTTATTAAACAGACAGGATCAACATGATGTTTTGATAGTTTATGTTTTAGGCACCCTATGGAGTAGGCAATTTAATCAGGTTCTCAAGTCGTCTGTTCATGCCTTCATGCCTGTCTGTTGATGTCTGTTTGTAAAGCACAAACATTACAAGTAATTTTACAATTTGAGCTTTAATGTTTAATAACTTTTATAAAGTTTAATAACCGATTTAGATTATTTTTTTAGAAAATAAACAAATTAACAATGGGTATTACGAATCTTGGCAATTTTGAAAAATATACTTTTTACTAGTTATTATACCGGGAGAACAAGAATGATGTTATCCAACTTTGAACAAGCGTCTGGGTAAATTAAGAATTTTGTTTCTTTGCCAAGGCGATATGCTTATATTGTTTTTTGATCTATCGTAATACTATTGACAAAAATTATATACATCGCAACTTGAATATTTTGTCATATGCGAGGTCGTAATGCTCATAGTTTGTATATTACAAACAGTAGATTGCTGATGTGAAAATGTTGAAAAATGCTAAAATTGTAGTTTTTTCTTTATCTGCACATGTTACTAAACTTCATATATTGGAACAAATACAAAAAATTATATTGGGAATTCATATGGTGTTGCAACAGAGTACTTGATATTCTGACCAAGCACCTTAATTTCTCCACAAAGTTGGAAAGTTGGAATATTAGCAAAGAAAATAGTGAGAGAACTCCTGCAATGTTAGAAAGTCTATACAATAATATTTTAGAAATAAACAACAAACAACCAGCTTCTATTTCGGTTAGAATTTGAAATATAAACCGCAGACAAACACAACACAACAATAACCCCACAGCAGGGGTCTCCAACCTCTCTGTGCCCTAGAGCACATTCTATAATAATGGTAGGGTTTATTTCTAAAAGAATAATTTTAACATAATTATTATCTAAATTATTGTTTATATTTATAGATTAAATAAGTACTTCCAAAATATCAACAAGTCCAATGTTTAAGAGAATGTGTCACTGCATTTCGTAGCCAGTCTCTTGTAATTGCGACAGTATAATAATAATAATAATAATAATATTCTTTATTGCAATAAATAAAAATTACAAAAGCTATACATAACACATATTGTGATTTAAAATATAACCATTATTGTTTAAACATTTAAAACCAACATTGTTCAGCACAGTGTTTATTATATGGGAAGCAAGATAGCTGAAGGATTTTCTGAACAGTGCCGTTCTATGTTGCGGGATAGATGCGGATAGATGGTTTCGTAACCAATCATCAAGATGATCTTTGGTAAATCGAGGTCTGTACGTTGTACTTTGCTGACCCGACAAAACAAATTGTTTCTTTTGTTACACTCTATTAATCTTTTTAAGAATGGAAAGTTTATCTGGTATATAGGATTTTAGCACATTGTCGTTCTGAAAATCCAAAATTTCTAGTTTTAGTTCTTCTGATCTTACTTGAACAAACTTTTCAATGCACAGTAAGCGCGCAAGTATGAAAACATTTATTATTATGTTATTTTAAAAAGCGTCCGTCACGTCGATCTTAATTATCAAAACACATTTTATATCAAATTAAGTTTCGATCCGGCAATTGTTTTTTTACTTATGACGTTTTCTTTAACTGGCAAGCCCATATTTTGTCTGACTGGTTATAACAGATCTTTTAATTGTGTCTTTAATAGAAGACTTTCTGATAAGGTCATACAATTTTTAGTATGACCTTATCAGAAAGTTTTCGGGGAAAGTTAATGCGTCTTTTGTTTCTGTTATGGAAGAGCCCGCACACTCCGCACACTTAAACAATCATTGCAAATTTTTCAAAAACATTTGTGTACAAACTTTCCATGTTACCCAGACTTATCAATATTTTACAATTTTTAATTGTCCCTTTTTTTTACGAAAATTTGTGAGGCCATAAAATTATAACAATATCATTAAGCAATTAAAAAGTCTACCCAAATCAGTAAGAAAAAGATAGGGATGGCATATAAGTTGGTAACAATTGAAAATTGAGTTTTAGACACAAATGTGTATTTTGGTTATAAAAAATTGACGTGTTCGAGAATTTTTTATGATAACGACCGTTTCACAGATTTGTTTATGTCAGTAAGAAAAAGATAGGGATGGCATATAAGTTGGTAACAATTGAAAATTGAGTTTTAGACAAAAATGTGTATTTTGGTTATAAAAAATTGACGTGTTCGAGAATTTTTTATGATAACGACCGTTTCACAGATTTGTTTATGTTTTTGTGCTTTACGCGCTCACTATATGTTGCTTTCTGACGTGTTTATGTAGAAATTAAAAGGATTGATAAAAAAGGTAAAACCATTGATTCAATTTTAGCGAACTGCTAAAATCTGTTTTCAAATTGTTATTGAAGCATTTGCAGCTATGTTAATGACAAATGAAATTACATTGACTATCATCTATTACTTTCTTCTTCAACATATGAAAATTCAAACCAGTTTAGCTTTAAATGAGTATATGGACCCTATCATTGTAGCCTATCTGTTTGCTTTTTTGCTGTAACTCCAAGTTTGAATAGTTTAATGTTCCATTATATCTGTCAGAAACGTCCATCAACATTTTTACTTTATCATACGCAGTGTTATAAAGTATTGTAATCATGCCGAAAAAAACTTTTGAGTTTTTAGCGGAAATATGTCCTTTTGGGTCCCCTGAACATATTTGACCAAGGTACAAAAAAATGTCTGTGTGTGTGTGTGTGTATGTGTGTGTGTGTGTGTGTGTGTGTGTGTGTGTGTGTGTGTACCCGATTTTTGTGGCGACGATTCCGGAAAAACTAATAAAGGTATCGGGACGAAACTTCATATTTAGCAGTTTCATGACCAAACTTAGAGCTGAAAAGCTTTTGGCTCCAAAGGGTCCAATGGAACTGGATGTTTCCTTCAAGCACTTTTCAAGGATTTTGCAAATGAGCCGCCATTTCTGTAATTTCGTCAAAATGGTTAAATAATAAATTAAACTCCAGGAAATTTTGTATAATTTATGTCTATGACATTTTTTGGTAAAATTAAGAGTTTGGCTGCTGGAGCAGATTCAAATTGAGATCGGTCGTGTCGGCATTAAAACGAGGTAGCCGGGATTTTAATTATAATGACAGAACTGTGACAGAACTAATGACAGACAGTGTCATACGGTGCTGTTTTGACAATAGCTTTGCGCCGGAACGGCCGGAACCACCTGACCAGCCTGGGGACAAGCGCGAAGGCAAAGCGGATGCAGGACCTCTGCAAATAGATGCTGAGCGGGACGTCAGCGATGAAGATGACGTTGAGCCCGATCAACGAAGGAGACGGCGAAGGCGGTGGCGGTAGCTGCGTGTACGTGCTGTGTGTGTGTCCATGTTTTATTCAATAATATTTAGACCAAACGTTTTACGTTGTTTTAAATATTTTAGTAAAGCATTTTTATTGTTGTATCGTTGTTTGTTTTTAAAAATATACCCGCCACGCTATTCACTCACTGGCGGGTAAATCGTAAAGATTTCAAATTTCGGATAAGCGCCCACGGCGCAAGACACCGTTTGTTTTATATCATTTGAAATTATGTTAATTCATAATGTGTATTTTCTTTAATAAATATATTTGTGTTAATGGTTAATGGAATCGCATGCAGCTAAACCATTAATTTTATATATAGTATGATAAAGTCATGTGCCTGGCCACATCAGATTTTTTATGTTATAGGAGATCGTTCCTATATCAAGTTCCTATACTGCCAAAATAAGTATTTATTTATTAAAAGTTGTTAAATCAAATCAAACAGAGTTGGGAACTCCTGCGCCTATTTTCAAACAGTATAATAAACTTCCAATTTTTCGACAACTTGCAGTAAACAGCAATTTAAACTTCTCCATAAAGACCGCGTGACACTGAGAGGCAATAAAAGCAGCACTTAATGAACGCTAAGTGCACACAGGCCACGGAAATATTAGAAGAACGTAGCTGCCAGCGTTCGGCAGGAATGAGGAAATATCGGCGGCAGGCGGACGGAGTATGTGGCTGGCGTTATTGAATTTGTCGGTAGCAACTAGCAAGCGAGCGCCCGTGGAGTTAGTTCGTGAATCGAGCAAGCCCCATCGGACGGATACACATGGTAGTTCATTAGGCAGGCGGTATGCGCTGCACCCGCCCGGCCGTTCATTAACTTAAGTAACGGCTGAAAGGCGACATTCGATCGTGTTTTATGTCCGATTGCCCAAATTTAACCTTAATTGAGATGTCGGTACGCTGCTATGAATTATCGCCCACTTTGGATAAGCCCCAATGGTAGCTATAGTCGCTATATAGGTATAACTTTTAGTAATTTGTTCGGTAATGGGACAAGCTTTTATTTATTGGCGATATATCCAATTAACACCGTACGTTATTAAAAGCTTTTAGATTTGAGTCACTATAACCGGTACCTATTTAGAATAGATGGAGATCTTGTTTGAGCAATTTTGTTTGACAATAAAAACTAAAACCTAGCTTTTTGTCTGACTTAAAATCTGATGGAATATGTTGTGTTATCTATTTTTAGCTGTCTGAACCTAAACAATACTTTAGAATGGTCTCCAAAGTCTCTCTCATTAAAATTAGTCTCTTTTCATAACATAACGTTTAAAGATGGTGGAGAAACAATCAATACATTTGTTTTCTTTTTAGTCATATAGGATATTATTATTTTCGAATATACTGTGCTTCCTGATTCCAATAATCCATCACACATGATGTTTGGCAGTAAATGTTATACGAATTTATAATTTTCTTTAATGAGTACTTTGGGACTGAAGGTAAGAGAGACTAATGATGGTACCAAATTTAGATACAGCATAGGAAAAGTGGCCATGTGATGAATAGCCTGTCTAATTTAAAACCCAATATTTTCCTTTAAGTTTTTCTTTCCTTTCCTGTTTTTTTTTGTAGTTTTTCTGAAACCTGTTTTAATGTTTTTAAGGGGACTTAAGGCGAACCAATACCGATTTAAATAATAAAAATGGATATTGCACATTTACGTTTTAAGTCATGAATCATGTGTTTTGTCTGCTGGGTGATCATTTTCTTCACTCATTTTTGTGTAAATGATGGCAGGAGATGCTATTTGATAGAGATCGGTCGCGTCTGCATTAAAATAAAACTAGTTTGCCAGGATTTGACAGATATTTTGATTCTATTGGCAGCAAGTATTGTCAAAACATCAGCTTTTGACACTACCTACTGTCATTAGAATGAAAATAGCTGTTAAATCCTGGCTAACTAATTTTATATTAATGCAGACACGACCGATCGATGTTTACTCTTAATTTCGTCAAAATAGTTAAATAATGAATTAAAGTAGAGGAAATTCTGAATAATTTATGTCTATGACATTTTTTGGTAAAATTAAGAGTTTGGCTGCTGGAGCAGATTCAAATAGAGATCGGTCGTGTCGGCGTTAAAACTAGGTAGCTAGGATTTTGATTCTAATGACAGTAGGTAGTGTCAAACGGGATGCTTTGAAAATACCTACTGTCAATAGTATCGAAGTATCCGCAAGAGGTTGCAGCGCCGGAACCACCTGACCAGCCTGGGGACGAGCACGAAGGCAATGCTGATGCAGAACCTCTGCAACTAGGCTGCTGAGCGGGACGTCAGCGATGAAGATGACGTTGAGCCCGATCAACAAAGGAGACGGCGAAGGCGGTGGCGATACCTCATCAAAACGTTTTACGTTCGTCGTTCATTGCCCTATAACGGGATCATATAATTAATTGATTTCAAGGCGTAGGCTTTGATCGCCAATATTTAATATTATAAATATTTTACACCTTTTACCAAAAATTTCCAACCAACAATTTTGTTTCCTGGAATCTGTACATTTTCTCGTCCGTTGGGTAACCGCTGGCACAGCTTGTTACTATTTATTATCTTAAAAACAAAAGCCGATAGTGGCATTGCTTCCTGTCTATATAATGTGTCTCTTTTATGATAACAATGAGCATATCACATGAAGTGTACCTATTGGATGATGTATTTGCGTAGATACAGTGAGTGAATGCTGTTGACAATACTTCAAGAATAATATTAAAACCATATAAGATATTATTCTTTGGCGGAACTGAATTCTAAACAGACAAACGCTTTTAAGGTAAAGTTTTAATGTTTCACATACTTCTATATTAACTACAATAAATATATACGGAAATAGCCAATTGTAGGTGATCAGAAAAAAAAACAGAAAAGTTGTAGGAATTTTCCTTGTTCAATTTTTCTTGATTTTTCGATTTTTCCGTATATTAACGTTGTATTTATTGGTTTTAAATCATAAAAACATATTGTAGATGTTACTAAGTGTATATATTTTAGTGGTTACGTCATTTGGATGTCAAACTATCACCATATAAAATAAATACAACAGCTTAGCAACGCAGATAGGTACAAGTTTGTTTTGTAGATCTTATAATGGATAAATGGTGCTATACTACACTCCTGGTATTATTTTGGTGTATACATAAATCATATGAAGATTGTTCCACCACACACAACATCCGTGAAAGGCAAGAATGTTATTATTATGATCAGGACAATCCTAGGTATGAGGATGATGACTACGACAATCCTAGTTATAGTGTTGACGAATCGGCATGTTGGAAAATTATTGGTACTAAAGTAACATGCAACAGGCAGAAAACAATACCGCGAATTGACCCAGATTGTCTAATGTTGGAAATTTTAGACAGTGATATTTATACAATTACTCTTAACTCATTCAGAAATAATCCTAATTTGATTTCAATAGAGCTCACAAATTGTACTGTAAGTAAACTTGAACCTGGTGCATTCAATGGAGTTAACAAATTGCAAAATTTGTCTATGAGTTATAACGATATAAATAGTATCACAAAAGGCACTTTTAACCAGTTGATTTATCTCAAAAAGCTAAACGTTTCTATGAATAAAATTAACGACGTCGAGGCAGGAAGCTTTCTTGGTCCTGATCTGAAAGAAATTTATATTAACAATAATGAAATTGAGGAAGTGAGTCCTTTCGTAGAGGACTGTCAGAAGTTGGAGGTATTCGACTTGTCTTATAATAAAATATCGCTTTTAGAATCAATCGGAAATTGTACCAGCCTGATTGAATTGTATGCATCAAATAATCACATTAAAAAATTGCCTCCAGACTTATTTACTCAATTGCCATTGCGAATATTAGATTTATCATCAAACATATTGGGCGACATTGACATCGACGCGTTCAACGGGTTGGATGATCTGAATTCTTTAGATCTAAGTGGAAATCGAATTAATAATGGCCAACTAAAAATAGGAATTTTTCAGCATCTCGTAAGTTTACTTAAACTGAACTTGTCTTCAAACTCCCTAACAACTCTGCAATTTGGAATATTTACAAAGCTATCAAGACTCCAATTTCTAGATGTTAGCAACAATCAGCTTATCAGCTTGTCAAACGATATTTTTCACGATGTTGATAATCTGCGGAGATTATACATTAACAATAATCTGTTTACAAGTTTCAATGGACCACCATTAGAAGAAATAAACATAGATTTTAATCCATTAAATTGCCAAGAGTTGTCAAGAATTGTTAAATTTTATAAAAATGCTATTATTCGAGGTAGTAACCACAACACGTCAAATATTTATGGTATCAGCTGTATTCCTGTGACAGCCAAAGATGTTGTTGTTCCCGACGACAAGAAGTCACATGAAAACGATAAGATTGGTTATGAGACTGTACTGGGAGAATTTCTAGATAGTAACAAAGAATTATTTAGGCAGAACGAAAACATTTCAACCTCTATTCAAGACCTCTTAAATGAGTTTCAAAATAACAACAACAAAAACCAAAATTTGTTTTCGTCGATTCAACAATATCTAGATCAAAACCAAGAAAATTTTGAAAGAATTCTACAACAGAACCAGAACTATCAAAACTCAAGTAATGCAATGAAGGACTTTTTTAAAGATATTGTGAAGCAGGCACAAAACTCTAGCAACATGTTGAAAGAATTATTATCAAGATATAATAACAATGCCTCCAAACAAACAGATCAGCACGACTCGATAAATTTGGGACCAGATATCCTTAAACAATTTTCAGAAAAAGTTGATCTACAGTTTGAGAAACTATTGAGTATTTTCAATAGAACTTTTCCAGAAAAAGAACTGGCTCGATCTTATTTAGATTTGGTTACTAGTCTCAACAATACATTTAAACAGGAGATCATCAAATCAGAAAAACTGGGAGGTAATATCGTTGTTCCACATGTAACTGTCAACTCAAACGTATTCGTGGGAGTCCTTGTGGTACTAATTGTATTTCTTATTGCTTTCTGTTTAACTGTGTTTTACTTTATACGGTCTGTCAAGATAAATCATCATACCGCACAAATGGACGAGGTTCAGTTATAATTAGCTAACTTGTTGTATGGTTAGGTTATTCAACATAAATATAAACAAAATATTTAAATTTATAATATTTACATTCAGTTCTTTTAAATTAAATCTTAGTTTTGTATTTGTTCCTTTTTTCTAAATTGTTTTGTACGATGTAAATATATGATATTGTTTCTGATAAGAAAAAAATGTGTTTTAATAACCTATGCTAAAGTAAACTATGAAACTCTACATTGAAGTTCTGTAAATGAGAATTATTTTATTATAGGCTTATGCTGAAGTCATGACATATATTAGAGTGAGAAAAAAGCTGCGAAGACAAACATTAAAGACAGTTTCAAACGACTCTTTAACATTCAAGTTTTATTTCACATTTGAGTATATTTTCATTTCTTTTGTAATTATGTATTATTAATGTTATGTGAGCTTGTGTAATTTATACAGACTAGAACTAAACTTTATCTGCGTTGGCAAACATCCTGTCTAATGTCGCAGTGTCATTTCAGATACAACGAATAATATATAAATAAATAAATAATCATCGAAATGTTTTAAAACTTGTGGAATGTTTGTTAGATTTTGGTATTAAACTTGTTCAAAGTCGAGTAGAAAATGCATGGTCAGCTAACACACATATCGACGCACATGTTACCTGACGTAGAGTTAACAATTAAAATTACAAAAATTTTTTTTTTATAAATATGTTTAATGCGTTTGTATGTCATTACTGTACAGGGTGGGCCAAATTCGATGTTACTATAGGAGATCTCGGTAACTATAAGAGATATCGAAAAATGAGTAAGGTTGTTGTGTCGTCTTTTTGTGAGAGAAACTCAATGGTGAAAACCAAAATTAGCTATCGTCTTTTGTTTTCGAGTTATAACACAAAACTCGATTTTTCGCTATTTTGATACTTGTCGATATCTTTGTTATTTGTTAAATCAGACGAATGATATTTACACGTTCTTCAGGCACTTTTTCGATTAGAATTCAGTGGAATTCACAGATTTTAAATATCTCTAATAGTTTTTTAGATATAACATAAAGTTGTGTTTTTTTAAATGGAAACCATAGCTGGCTATGACTTAGAAATAAATAGAGCCTTTTTCCCCTTTTCAACGATATATAACATGCCGGTTCAAAATATTCCAAAAGTAATGTTTTATTGAATAACATGAAAAAATTTTCCTGCATGCTGATGGGTGTGGCTTATTTGTGTGTTCATCGTAATTGAAAAAGCGCTATTAAAAGTTTTTCACCACGTCACAATCTTAAGAAATTTGGCAAAAACTTTCTAATCACATACAATGGCAAAATATAAAATAAATGCATTAAAATTAAAACTGTTTATTATTTTAAAACATACTCGGATACATCAATCTTTAATTATCAAAATATACATTTTTGTATTAAATTCAATTTCCGACCATCAACTGTTTTTTACTTATGACGTCATCGACATTTTTTAAATAGGAATCCCTTATTTTTCTTGTTGTTTTAAATAAATCCATTAATTGATAAATGGTAGCGTATATATTTTATAGCCTTATATAAGAAATTTTTTGAGAAAACGACTATTGAAAATTAGGGAAATATTGATAACTATGTGGAGTATGGATTTTGTGCATAGAAAGGAAATAAGTATTGTCGATACATCTGCTGCTTCTATGCGGTAAATATGCATCAGGGCTCACATTTTTACAAGTTTAACCAAAGGTCCTCAAAACTTCAAAATAGCCTCAGAGTAATCTTTAAAATTTCTATTTGTCTGATATCCTGAAAACTGATCCACCAACGAACGAATTTTGCGATTTTTAAACTTGAATTTTTTTTTAAATTGAAAACCTGGGACAAGTCGTATGCCTGGCATTTACAATATATTACAGACTTTTAAATGACGATTTTGTTACCATTTCGACTGTAACGACTGTAACTTTTTAAGGAATTTGTAAAATAAAGTCCATCTGAATCTTTTCAGTAATGACTGCCATCTGCTTTATGAAAAAAAGCGCAAAAATTGGAACAGCTTGAATGTTATGCGGGTTGTGCGGTTACATTGAGGGTATATAATAATACAATGGCAACTGCACTGATCTGGCAACAACAATCAAACCATTTAATGGATAGTTACTGCCGCATCAGGAAAGCTGTGGAGATTCATGCAACGAAATTGACTTCAGTCAGATATATAGTCAGTTTCCAAATCGATTGCAACACTATGGGAAACATACAGAGGCATGTATGAAGATGTGGCAAATTTGTCCAACTCTGAGGAGGGATTTTTGCCATTTCATCCAGAAATACCACACATCGCCACAGAGTCAGATCTCAGTGATTTAGTATTTCTTAGAAAAATGCGTTTATTTATTCTGAAGCAGACATGATAGAAACAAAATTGTTTGTTTATGGTTATCAGAAGGCTTATAAGAAAATATTTTATACTACTATGATCACAATTCAGGGATGTACCAAGATCACTAAAAAAAGTAGGGGGTTGCCATAAAAAAATAAGTTGATGACGTGATACGTCGAGCAAAATTGAGGATAAAAAATTCAATTTGATATAAAAATGTAATTCTATCTAATAAAATGACATATCCGAGGTATTTTTAATACATCAAACGGTTTCGATATTAATGCGTTTATTAGTAAAAAGCGTTAATTTTATATATTCTAAACCATACGTTATAGAAACACACGGATCAATCGAAATATACGATCATAAATAAGCAAAACAGCAAAACCCAACAGAAGAAAAGTGTTATTACCACTCTGTTCAACAGAGCCGAGAAGGTACGCGACTCCAGCAGAGTGTGACACCAAGTCACCAAGTGTGACATACGGCGTGCCACACAACAAAAACCTCAGGTCCCACAGGAACCGTAATAATTCAAAGGGGTTGCTTGTTTACCTTACGTATGTGGCGTGCCAGAAAGAGTCAGTACATTACTGAAGAAATCTGGTATCACGGTAAGATATATATCACCATATAAGGTAAAGGTTCTTTTGCCTAAGCCGAAAGATATCACACCACTCCGGAAGAACGAAGGGGTATGGTATGCGAGATCACTGGCTAGTGTGGAACTATGTGGGACAGACAGGACGAAGCATCGACTGTCAAGTCAAAGAACACAGTAGAGACGCTCGGCTAGGCAAGATTCAAAAGTCCGCTATTGCTGAAGACTGCCGTGAGTCGGAGCGCAGAACAGAATTCGATGACGCAAAAATGTAGGCAAGGGTGAGTGATTATCATCGAAGGCTTATTACTCTTATTAGAGAAGCCATCGATATTTACAAATATCCTAACAACATCAATCGTAAGCCGTCCTCATGATTGAAATACGTTGGCGAAAGGACATTATGGCAATTTATGGATTTTGTGAATGGGACAAAGCTCCGAACGTGGAAGCGCTACTAGGTCTTCTAATTACCTACAATTTGAGGTATGATAGAAATGTATACAACAAGTGTTGTAAAAGTTATAACCATTTTTCTATAGCAACTGACTGAGACACGTTTGGTATTTGGAAGGACATTATGGCCATTTAGGGGTTGTTGTCTATGGGACAAAACTCCGACCGTTGAAGCACTACTAGGCGTTTTAAGTACCTACAACTTTAGTTAGAAATTTATGCAACAATTTTTTGAAAAGTTATAAACATTTTTCTGTAGCAATAGACTAACATACGTTTACTATTTGAAAGTTATTACATGTCCATTAAGGTGTTGTTGTCTATGGGGCAAAACTCCGAGCACAGAAGCGCTACTACAGTTTTCTGTGGAAAAACAGGGGAGCGGTAGCTCCAGATGTGTACAGTGAGGTGTAAAAACTAGGTAGCTAAGGTAGTCATTTGGTAGGTCTTCGGTATCAGTTAGCTCTGAAGAAGCGAGCAACATTGTTCGCAAAACGTCAGAGATTACGAATTTTAACGCACGGCATAACCCGGAAGCAATTTATTTTCTAAATTTTATATTAATTTATACTAGTGTG
This sequence comes from Aphodius sticticus, assembly GCA_963966075.1. NCBI lineage: Eukaryota > Metazoa > Arthropoda > Insecta > Coleoptera > Scarabaeidae > Aphodius > Aphodius sticticus. The sequence goes on from OZ014506.1 coordinate 16,421,974, forward strand.
TAGTTTAGATTTTATGTTTTCGAATGAAATTGTCCGGGGTAAAGAACCGGTGATATAGCACCGTCTCACAAACTGAACCCCTTTGAAATTTCTGCAATATAGCAGCGTCTAGTCTAGACATATTTCAAATATTGCAATATTACTGACAGAAGGGAGTGTACGAATTCAATTTTAGGATATTTGTTATCCTATAACGTAAGACATTCCCAATGCATTGTCGCATATGAGAAGATTTTCTTCGGTTAGTATTTTAGGGAGAGTATTTTCACTACCTATAAAGTCCTGAAAATCTATCGAACTATGTAATAAATTTATATTTATGTATGGTATTTGATCAGATTGCCCTGGTGCTATAAAAATTGAATAGTGCTCAGATATTTCTGGAAACATTTGTCTGATATAAATACTTTTCCATATCAAACACAAATACGTCACGTTTATTACCTTGAGGCATTATATAATTTCACGTCAATCTCCCAGTGGTATTTTTGACTTTGATATTGTTCGCGTACAGCATTAAGTTATTTGAATCATTTTTACAGCCTCGGTATTCGACCTTCTTTACGATTATTGAAGTTATGTATGATACATAAACAGATAATATATGCGAACGGGACCGGTAAATATAGCCGCATGACTTTTTATATTATTTTTATCCCTTGCAGAAAATATCATTTCGACTCGTCTATTTGACGTTAAACTGCGACGGGATGTAGATACAACGTATTCTTTTCTGTCTAAAAATAGGATTTCAATATTACACCAAAGCTAACTTAAATGCTTAAGATTCCTAGAATTTCTGATTAGACTACGAAAAGGAATCATTGTAGTAGTTAATTATTGTGTTACAGTGAAAATATACTTTTCACGAGACATAGTCTAAGTTGTTGAGCTGGTAGAACTGACTATAATGGCATATACAAAATTTTCGAAACACCTGCAAAATCTCGATTTTTTTCAAAAAGACTGTTTTTGGTTACTTGCATGTGTATAAAAATGCAGAACTCCGTCATTTCCCATTCGATTTCCAAAATAAAAATTGAAAGAGAGAATACAGACCATTAGAAGGATGTACTGTTCGGTCAGTTCCAATAAAAAGTCGAAAAGTTATGGACGTTCAAATTCAGAAGTTTCTCATTATTTTCAGATTTTCTGAACTTTAACGACAGTTTGATGACCTGCTTCAATACATAATATTTTATTTCTATTTTTTTATTGAAAGCCCATTTAAATGTGCGTTTAACACGAGTTTGTTTATTAGAATCGGTTGAAATTTGACTGAGTCGGTTGAGTTATCGATGTTTAATCACCGTCTTGACATTCACACTAGGCAGGAATATACCTACGGCCCGACCGTAATAACCGTACTCGTGATTCACATTAACTAGATATTATTTTGTTTGTTTATTACCCTGTTTTATTGTATTTTAGTCTATCTAATATGTTATTATGTACTATTCGACTTGTACCCAAATATCGTAAAATCATTAATCGATAATCTTAACCTTTTACAATTGCGTACCTATTAGGACGATGCAGGTCTTTAGTATCACCAAATTTCATATAAAATAACAATCCAACTGATCTCTAAGCAGTAAGAAATCAGCACTAGTGCAAGCTTCAGCGCAAATATAAAAAAAGTAAAATGTGTGACAATCGCCATAAGTTATGTTACGTCTGCGGTTATATGAAGTATCCATGTTATATGTGTGAATGGGATAGTCGTGCACTAAATATGAGAAAATATGAACAAAGTGAGTGGCCATCGCGTACATCGTTTCAAATTGGCAAAAAATATGTTTTAAACATTCTACTTGTGGGGCCCGAAAATATTATCTTACCGCCATTGCATTTGAAGCTTGGATACATGAAGCAGTTTGTGAAACAATTGGACGTCGACAGCGAAGCATTTGATCTTAAAGTAACATTTCCTAGATTGAGTGAAGCTAAAATTGCCTTACATTTCAAATCGTTGTTAGTAAGAATTTAGGCATTTCAACTGATCTATTTTCAGGAATATTTGTTGGGCCACAAATTCGGAAAATTATGGAGGAATGCAACTAAACTGAATGATGTGGAAAGACGGCCTGGAATAGTTTTATTTCATTGTGCGATAACTTTCTTGAAAATGATAAACGTGCTGATTACGCAAATGTTGTACAAGAGTTTTTGAGTGCCTACGGTAAAATGGGCTGCAACATGTCTATCAAAATTCACTTTTTGCATTCTCATTTGAATTTCTTTCCGGACAGTCTGGGTCAACTCAGTGACGAATAGGGTGAACGATTTCATCAGGAAATGGAAGCTATTGAAAAACGTTTTCAAGGAAAAAACACCATCAACATGATCGCATACTACTACTGGTCACTTAAACGCGAAACAGATGATGCTTTGTATAAACGACGGAGATGGAGTAAACATTTTAAATTTTGTTGTATTTCTTGTTCTTTTTCTATTTTTCATAAATGACGAAAGTAACTCAGTACTGTTTCAATAAACGAGTGAAAATTTTACTGTTGTGCAATTTATTTTGAACCCAAATATACCTGGAAATGTAATGAACGTAAACTCTAATGTACTTAGTAACATATTGTAATAGTCTGGCAGGTAACAACAAAAAGGAAAAGAAAAGCAACAGTGTCATAATTTTAGAATAACATTGTAAATCTTAGTGCTAGTAATGTCTAATTAATGTGTATAAAGACTACGGATTTATTACAGTCTGCCTGTATATTTCTTCTCAGTAGTGTGTTGTGTCTAGCTGGTCAATAAACTTTGATAATTCTGTTAAATTTCAACCGATTCTAATAAACAAAGGCGTATTAGACGCAAATTTGAATAGGCTATCAATAAAAAACAACAAAAAAATATTACGGATTCAAGCAGGTCATAAAAATTGTTGTTGAAGTTGAAAAAATCTGAAAATGACTGGAAACTTCTGAACTTGAACGTCCATAACTTTTCGATTTGTTATTGGATCTGACAGAACAGTACATTCTTATAATGGTCTATGCTTCCTCTTTTATTTACATTTTTTATTTTTGAAATCGAATAGAAAATGACGGAGTTATGAATTTTTATACACAAGCAAGTACTTAAAAAGGGGTTTTTTGAAAAAAAATCGAGATTTTGGAGGTGTTTGGAAAATTTCAGCTATGCCATTAGGTTCAGCTCTACCAGCTCAACAACTTCCGCTATGTCTCGTGAAAAGTATATTTCGTTTCTTTTTTGTAACACAGTCTTATTTATATAATCTATTCGGGTGTATAGAAGTACACTGGAATTATTTTCACCTATTACCAAAATTATATGTTTGCTATAAGTTTGACATTAGAAGAATGAGCAAGAAAAATGTAAATTTTCTTACAGGATTTAGTTTTCTCTCTTCAACTACATCAGCTTTTTGAACATTTGAACTTTATAAAACGCACAGTAGCGAAACTGTCTCTGAAATTGTCAAAGCAGTATTACAATTCTTTCGATTTTTTTAAATGTGCAGCGTCGCACCGCTGCCACCATTTTTGCTCTTTTAAATTTCCCTTTTAGAGCTGCGCGAGCGCTTAGCGATCGGTATATTCGAAATACCTTAATCGGGCCGGAAGTATCAAAAGGAATACGAAATAATATAAAACGATGGGTAGCCAGCTTTGATGGACGACCATTTGATGGAAACTGCGCACTTCAGTCGAAAATCAACCGAGGACAGACTGAAGGGTCTATTGGATCGACCTGAATAGGCCGTCGTACTCAAATATTTTTATTTACCAAGCTTTTAATCAAATTTCACAACAAAATAAAGTTTGAAGAGGTACGTGAATTACATTTGTAGCTTTGGATGTTATTAAAAATGCTCTCTTTCGGTGTTATGGAAGTTATTAAGCCTCTGCCGTGGCTTAATAAGTTATAAGTTCATTGTGAGGTTTGAGTTTTTCTACGTAAGTATCCATCGTTAGTGTTTCTGTTACTTCTCAAGTTGTGGAAGTTTAATGCGAATTTTGTTAACGAATTCGCGTAGTCGTGTTCTTTATATTGATAATCAGTGGCGGCTCGCGTATATGCACTGTGGAACTGCATCACCCCCTATTATTTCCACTTAATATTATGGATAACATTTAATATAATGAGTCCATTTTCCTTTAATTCTTTTTTTATACTTGTACAAAGTATAATCCTTAAGCTCTAATGTCAGTAGCCATCCCCCAGTTTAAGAAACAGATTAAAAAATCGTTGTATGGAACTGTGATCTTCACAGTTCCAGTCGGTGAGGTGTTTGGCTGTTCTGCGCATGCGCACATAGGAAGCAGCACGCGAGGCAGCGGCCTGTTATGGATAGAGAGAGCACTGTTGTTGGTGCTGGTGGAAGGTAGTTTTACAAACTGCAGATGGCATATCAAAAGTAAATACGTATTTTACAGCAATTACAGTGCTTTGAATGAAGAAAAATTCCTCAGTTTTCATCCAGAGACCAAGGATAAAATTATTGATATTTTCGCGCAAATTAAAACAAGAAGAATGGATTTAATTTTTACTACGCTTATCTTAACTTCACTTGTTTGTTTGCTACATTTAAATCTTGTAATCGATATTTTACCTACTTCCCATTGTCTATTCGAGTTCAATTTCTTTATGTGGACGATTTCTAGTGACAATGCAGGAAACAATAAAAAGAATGTGGAAAATTTTTAATTTTTTGTGATTTTTTTAAAGCGTAGTATTTAGAAAATATACTTTTTACATAATTATTATATCATATTTATTAATGAATGTAACTGTAACAATGTAAGTCGAAGTAAATAAGAAATCCATTTTCATTCCCTAAATTCTTTTACGATTTCAACAAGTTTCTGAATAAATTTTCTTTTCATACGTTATTTTTTTTCTTTTGCAGAATATTTTTTAAAACAATGACAATAAAATTTCTGGAACAGCACCCCCACTAATATTAGTGTGATTATTATTAGTATTAGTGTGATCGATCTAGGGGTATCGGAATATAAAAATATAAGACCAATCAATTCAGAATTAACAGCAAAAATAAATAAAAAGTGGGTGATTAATCTCACCCCTGATTATGGGATGTGCTTTATATTGTGGTAGTAACAATCAGTCTCAATATCAACAAAATCGACCAAGCAAATTTCTTGGAATTAGTATCAAGTTAGTAACAAGGTGATATAACTTTTAACTTAAACTTAAACATCTTCGAAAATTCTAGTACCAAAATGTTGCACGGTTATGAAACAAACTGTAAATATTTTTATGTAAAAAATAATTTTTTTTTTATTTATTCATGCATTGCCTTCGGAAATCTGCCCACAAGTTTTCAACTCGATTGAACAAATTTTCCAAATTTTTCTTGTTGTTGTTTTATGCATTGGCACCAAAAATCTGTCCAGATACAAAACTTCATCTCGATTAGACAAATTTTCCAAAAATTGGAAAATTTCAATTTTTTTATTGATTGTCACAGGAAATCTGTCCACATGAAAAATTTCAACACGATTCCACAAATTTTCAAAATTTTGGAAAAGTTTTCAATTTTCTTTATTGTTTTATGAATTGTTACCGGAAATCTGTCCACATGCAAAATTTTCACTCGATTGGACATTGGGAAGTAGGTAAAATACCGATTACAAGATTTGAACATAACAAACATTAACAAGTGAAGTTAATATAAGCGTAGAAATAAAAATAAGTCTCGTTGGAAAATTGTATTTAATTATTTTGTCTGTTACATTTTCACAGCTCGGATCTCACAAAACTACCAAAATATTTTTAAACAGAACTGTGGATGGATAGTGAATGTATCATCTTCTATAAGTCTAAATATTGTTCTAACATTCTTAACTCGGAAGTCAACAAAATTTTTGTTTTTTTTCGTAAGACAAATTCTGTACATTGTATCTGCTTTGCTAAGAGATCATTATTTGCAACGTGTCAAAGTGCGCTTACTTAGTGTCTGTTTTTAAGCCTCGCAAAATACTCTGAAATTAATGAAATCGATTTCTTTTATCCTGTAGCAATAAAGCAATGTTTCTATTTTAGAAAATTAAGATTATCATCTACTATAAACCGGGGTGAGATTGATCAAGTATGTCGGGGGTCAGTATTATCAAGTAAAAACATATACGAATCTGCAGTTTTGACAATAACCTTCCCAAGAAATGACTGTACAGTTTCGTCTTATACATATCTTTGAATATAGCTCGTTGTGGTCCAGTAACTAAAAGTTTGAGGCGTATACAAATTGGCTCTTTTTCATGGTTTACTTTCAGACACAAAAACTGACACCTCCTATCTGTGTGCGGTTCAATGGTGTACTGATTCAAAACTACATATATTAACACAATCAAATGCTTAAAAATTGCGGTTCAAGATGTTAACATAGGGCAAATATTTTAATTTGTTTAGGAATACAACGAGTGACCAATCTCACCCCGTCAAGTCAATTTCACCCCGTTTTACGGTATCCCTAAATGTAAATATAGGTTTTACAAAGTACAAACTTCGTTTAAGATAGTCTTAGAAACTAATTGTAGAATGTTTATAGAAATCAGAACATACGTCCCCTAGTTTCACTCTACTGTATTGCCGTGTTAAGCATAGACCGCGTATCTGCAAATTTGTTCAGTTTTTACCTTTTCCGATACAAAGTTATGAAGGAATGATCTTTTCTTGTTCTGTTAAAGCTGAAAGATACAAGCATATGACAAAGAGAAATAAAAAGTGTATTAGAGCGTTTCAATCTGCGAAGTAAAATTACTTCTTAAATTCTTAAACTTAACATTTTACACTAAAAGAAAACTCAAAGAAGTCAACTTGGGCAAAAAAATCAAAATTTAGTTTAGTGGCTCCAGAGAAATTCTGACCATTTGAAGACTCTACAGCAACAAGAAGGTTAATTCGGTTAATTTGTAAAAAGCTGTATATTTGTATTGATATTGATATAAAATATACAGCTAAATATAGAATAATGATAGTTATAGTAATTGGAAATAACTCTCTCTTATTTTACGTCTAAACAATTTACGTTAAATAAAAGAGAACACATTTCTATTAAGAAGTAATTGCGGATTGATTGCATGTCCACATACCCAACTTGAGTGAATTAAAAGTCTAAATAATTCTAAATCCCTAGTGCCTGACTGACGTGGCTAATTTCATGGAATCGATTGGAATTAACACTTGTGCAGCGAACGTTTCTCAGACAGGATCCGCTGAATTTTTCATGAGGCCACTGTAAATAAAGAAGAGATAAAATTCCCTCACCCAGTTTACAGGAATTCCATTTCATGTGAGACGGCTGCACAACGAGCGGCCCTCGAAAATACTGCGCCGTTCAGACGTACCGTCGAGGAGAATCCTGTATAATGGTCACCGTTTAAATATCAGAGGTGGCTCGTATACTGAGCGAAAGGGCAAAGTGGCATCGCATCCCCTGCGATCTCGCTAGGGGTAGTCGGGTTGTGGGAGAACCGGACAAAACCGGATTTCCTTGGTTATTGTCCCGTCGTAAGGACGTTGACGTTGGTACAGTTTGCAGGAATGTGGTATTGCGAGTTTTTGTGCTAGGGTACAGTCGGATGTGCCCGGTGTCTACAGGGTGTGCCGTTTGTTTATAGCGAACGTAAACATACGTCGGTATTTGTTGGTATGTGTTTGTGTTTAATGTGTCAAAGCAATACGTAATTTAAAAATTGTTTGAAAAAAATGTATTGGTTTTTAGGAGTTAAATATAATTGATTCCAACAGGCTTTTAATACACTGAGCGGCATAAAAAACGCAACACCTAAAATGATGACCAGTTTCAAACTGCAGTAACTTTTGAACGTATTGCTCGATTTGAATGAGTTTTTTTTTATTTGAAAGGTCCACTTTTTGCCAATATTTCTGTATGTGTGCTACCCATTTTTGCGCTCTTCCATTTCAGCAATGGTGAACGTTAATGCTTGTTTTCTTCCTACAGTTTGAAGCTTGCTGTGGGGTGCACCGACAAAAGAATTTAACTTTAAACAAAAGGAGCTTGTAGTCTCGTCTGTTCTGATCACTTATGTTTTTTGTTCAAGTTTCTATTGTTGTTAACGCCAAAGTTACAAGCTCTAAAAGATAACGCTGCTTCTTCGGCATCGCCATCAGAAACTAAAGAAAGCCATGGATAACGACAAAATTTAATTAAACTGTGAAAGTAATGATCAACATGTTAATAACGAGTATTGCCTCCCCTCGCTTGAATTGTATTCCTCACCCTTCTAGGCATACTTTGAATTAGGTTTTGAATCTCATTTTGGGGAATCTGGTTCCACTCTTCTTCTACCGCTATTCGGACATCATCTAGCGTTTGTATCGCGGCACCACGGGCTCTAACTCGTCCATCTTCCACCAAAGCTACTGCCTGAGCAACTTCTGCAAGGCTTAAAGGCATTTTAATTGTCTAGCAACAGTCAATGACGTTAATGACATTAAACGTCACTAAATGTTTTTGTTGATTACCATGGCTAGCTTTAATTTCTGATGGCGCTGCCGAAAAAGCAGCGTTATTTTTAAGATCTTGTAACTTTCACGTTAACAACAATAGAAACTTGAACAAAAAATATAAATGATCAGAACAGACGAGACTACAAGCTCCTTTTGTTTAAAGTTAAATTCTTTTGTCGGCGCACCCCACAGCAAGCTTCAAACTGTAGGAAGAAAACAAGCATTAACGTTATTCACCATTGCTGAAATGGAAGAGCGCAAAAATGGGTAGCACATAGACAGAATTATTAGCAAAAAGTGGACCTTTCAAATAAGAAAAAACTCATTCAAATCGAGCAATACGTTCAAAAGTTAATGCAGTTTGAAACTGGTCATCATTTTAGGTGTTGCGTTTTTTATGCCGCTCAGTGTATGTCAAGTTTAAACAACAAATACCTACTTATATGCCCATTTGTCACAAACAAATTTTAATTGAATGTGCAAATTGAAAAAGGATATACAGCACCGTGATACAGAGAAATGAAATGAAATGTTGTTAGGTTGTACAGTCATGGAAATAAGTAAGTTCGTATCGCTATTGCAGGATTTGAAAATAGTATGTCGGTTATATATTCGAGTACTGTTGTCTCTCGACCCGGCCGCTTCCCAAAAAGTTGTCCGTCACGAGGTGGTTTTTCGATGTGGTTTAATGTAACGGGATTTAGTTTATTTTTAGGGTGTCCGATCTTTTCCTTAATGTGATATCTTCGTTACAAAGTAATAAAGAAATATGACCACTACAGTTAAGTTTACCAGTAGGTAATGCATTTAATTAACTATAGAATTACTTTTATAATAATATTAATAAACATGAAACTTGATAATATGATACGAAAATCTCATTTTAAGATATTGCGTAATATCACGACACATTATATAAATTTATGTTATCCAATACACATATTAATTACGTTAGTAAATGCCTTTGCCCAGCAGTGGAATGACGGGCTTAAGTAAGTAAGTAAGTAAATGCGCAAATCAACTTGTTGCCAAGGATTATCACTATATATAGACTATTTCAGAATTGTAATATTAAAATATATTCACTAAATGTAAATAAGTTCTCTAAATTTAATTTAAATTTATATTGCGGACGGAGCATGTATTTTGTATGAAGGACAATGGAAATTTTATATCTGTATTTACTTTACAGCAGTTAATGTTCAATTATCTTTCATGACATCTAAAATACATGATTGACAACCAAAATATTTTATACCAAAATAATAATTATAGCAATATATACAGGCTGTCCCACGTTTCTTCCGCAAAACAATTTTTTTTGAAAGTAAATTACTTTTACAATTCATTAAAAAGTTACAGCCTTTTGAATTATTAACAATACCTTATTTTAAACGGCTCCAACTTCTGAAGGAACAGAGCAAACCAATAACACCATATGAAACATATACTTTCTACTTTCTTGAAAAAAAAAAAAAAAAAACAAAACATTTTAGTATTTTCTTTTGTTCATTTGTTAATTCAAATTATTAAAATTTGACTTATAATTAATAATTTTTTATTGTTGTAATATAAATAGTATTAATCAATAAATAGTAGGTATTTATTGTGTTTTATTTTTGGTTTTGCATTGTTTGATAACTAATTAATTTTTTATTTTTCTTTTTTTGTTAATATTTCAAAGAGCTCTACAGAAGTTTAATTGTAGTATAGTTTTATTTCTAAATTTCTAAATAAATTAGGAGGCGTGTATTAACAACGATAATAAGTTCAAAATAACATTTTGACTTATGAATTGTGTACTGTAAGGTTAATTAAAATGCATATACATTAAAAATAAAGGTCTTTTTAATTTCCAAACAATATAAACTATAACTGAAAATGTTTAACGACATACTTTGTCAAAGTAATATTATAAGTTAATAATAGTTACCATATTATTAAACTAAATTTCAAATTGATAAAATGTTGTCTCTATGGACCCACAAAATATATACCACAAAAAATGGCTAATTGAAAAATAGTTAGGTCTCCCGCAGGAGGAAGTTTATGTTTTTAAAAATTGGAATTTTTTTTTAATGAACGATTAAATGATTTTTCTTTTTCAAATAGAAAAGGTTTAACAATAATGTGCGATCCTAACGTATACAAAAATATATTACTCTAATGCAACATTTAGATCGCCTGCAGTTTATTTAGATTCGATAGAACTTTTAGAAAAATGACCATTTTCTTATAATTTAAAAAATGTGCTTAAATGTTGATAAAGTTCATTTTCGTTAAATATTTTATTATGTGCGACCAATTTAACTGTAGGCCTCTTGCGGGAGACCTAAATATTTTTCAATTAGGCCTATTTTTTTGTGGTATATGTAGGTCAATAGGGACAACTTTGTATCAACTTGAAATTTTGAATTTCGAAAAAAACGTTTTTTTCGATACACCCTAATATACAGGATGTCTCACGGATCTGTTACATTAGAAATGTTTCATGTGCCGTTATTTCTATAAATTTGAAAGTTTGAAAACAGGATCTACTCGATCCGCACTTTGGAATTAGAATATGTACTCCCAATTTGCCACAATTTTTTTTAATTATTTTCATGTTCCTACTTTTCAGTTTTATTTCTGTTTTGTTTATAGTTTTATCGTATAGTTTTAAATTGAATATCTTGGATATTATTGAAGATGAACACTTAAATTTCTGGCGGGAATCCGTAAAAACACCGTAAATATGGCTAAACCGAAAAATGTTAAGTACATCATTTTATCTTTTACAGCGTTTGCAAATCCAAGTGTTCATTTTATAGCTTCAAAATGTCATTTTGACGTGTAACCTCTTTCGCAAAATATCCGTACGGATGAAATCGCTAAAAAGCCAGCAAATGTTGTCCATCTATGTTTGCATCAATATGTCCGAAAGTATTAAGCTTACCGAACAAATTATACACCATGTAAAGAAGGATGTGGGTACATAAACAAAGACGTAAATATAATAGTTATTTTAGTACCAAGGGCATTAAACGGATGTTTAATGCCCTTGGTACTTGGCCCCGAGCGTGACTGTTTAAAAAGCTCGAGGGCCGATAGGCCCGAGAGGTTTTTAAGTCGCCCGAGGGTATAAACATAAAGTAATGCCCGAGGTACATACAAAATTTTATCTACGGAGTTGAATAACAATAGTACCATCAATTCGGAATAGACATTGGCGATTTAAAAAGTACAATTTGAATGACAAATATTATATTTGACATATGACCATGGCAACACGTAATGCCCGCGCGGGGTTATCGCCATCGTGCGTTAAGAAGCAGTTTTTGCCGCGGTATCTAAGATGTAAAATGTCACTTTATGATCATGTAGGACATAAAAGCTGCGTTCGGATATTGTACTCCGTTTACACTGGGTACACCGTCTTAATGACACTTACGTGTTATTGGGTGTAAGAAGAGTAACGGTGTACAATATCCGAACGCAGCTAAAGAATTTATTGTCAATAATGATTAATATAATATATACAGTGACTCACGGGACGTTGGATTGTATGGGTACTTTTGTTATTATTAGGGATAGAAAGTCTAAAGACAAAGTAGTGCATATTTATGTGCTCTTTCATAATCTGTTCAGAAAACAGTTGAATTACAAACGGTTCCCAAGCTATTTTGATAAAACCAGAAAATGTAATTTTTTAATATTGGTCATAACTTATTTATTTGTGATCCAATCAAAAAAGCGTTTTGACAATATAAAGGCACTTTTTTGTCTACAATTTGATTATGGCGGTTTAAAAATTTTTTCGCCAATGAATTCGTCACAAACAAACGAAACCTTTATTTTTCCTATGGACGCCATATTGGTTTTATACATGTTTGGATTCAGAAGTTTTTTCTGAGTAATTTGGTGTGCCACATGCCATATTTAGAACACAATAAGTCGACAAGATTGAAGTTTTATTAATATCTGAAAATCGCATGGTGCCATGAAAAGCACATTTGTGTGATGCAGTATTTATGTAAATTTTATGTAAATTTTGGAATGTATTTATTTGTACTAACTACACAACATAAAAAAGTAACAAAAGTTGATCCTAGGATTTAGTAGTTGGGGCTATGAATGCTTATAACTTTTACACAAATTGTTTAAACTATTGAAATTGTTTATACTAATTAATCATAAAAATGAGCAACTTTTGCCCCAATTAATAATTTTGTATCACTCCATGGAAACTCACGCATATCCAACAAAAATATCACAATCAAGAATTTTCGACTTAGTCTCTATTTCTCCATCAATATTTTTTTATTTCTATTTATTTTTCGCTAAGCTGCGAGTTATTCTAACTACTTCTATCTACTAATAATATGATTTATTGACCAAACCTCTCTGGCGAAAACGTAATTTGCAACATTGCAAAATCGTCCTTATTATGATCGTTTTTTTCCCAATTGAAAAAATAATCGACTGGGAATAAAATGCTATTCCTTTAGACATTAAGCATTTACTACAATCTATTTGTGAGTTAACTATAATACCTCATGTAATTTCTTTGAATTCAGCTATTAAGGCACATAAAGATAAATGTGATGGTCCCAAAATAAACATTGTATTCAAAATTGCGCATAATCGTACTCAAGGATATTAAACCGCTTGGGCCACCGTCATTAAACCAGTGTTTATCAATTCGAGGTGAGCAGTTACGTACGAACGTTAAAGTTGATGCCTGCAGGGCCAACGGAACATCTTCTTTGACGTTCAAAATGACGCAAACTTGCCGAATTTAGTAAATGCTCACCGATACGTAACAGACTCCGTTGCTTCAATTAAGTTATTCATAGATCACTTATTATTAATAAACTGAACATTTTATTTTAAAAAAAGTAATGACAAAAATGACCCAAATATTGTGGACTTGTTTTTCAGTTAGAAAATGTTAACGTTCTTAATAAAAACTTATTTAGTTATTTTGGAATACATGTTTCAAATATCGATGGTCCAAAGGTCAAGCTGTCACCGTATGTCAGGGCAAATCGGGCAACTTTCAGCAAAAAAAATGCTGCCAAAATGTTTCTGCTGTGCTAATGTTGATTTACGACGGCAAATTATGGGTGATTTGGCGAACTAATTAGGCACTTACCCGCAAATAGGAGCAGTTTGGCACACTTATTTCTTCCCTGTAAGGCGGCTTTCATCAGCGGTGTGAAGCCTAAATTATTCCTGGCGTCTATTTCTATGCCGCGACATCTGGTGAGCATACAGTTTAGGCACTCAACTTGACCTATAACAACAAATACAAAGTTACTAAAAATAACGAACAAAAATATGTTGTTTTTTATGTAGGAGCGGGTGCCAAGTTTTTTTTCTTTAGGAAAGTTTTAGATTTATCGTGAATTATGATAGAACGTTAAGATCGGTGCAGCCAATTATATCAACCAAAACAATTTACTAATTTATCATAGCTCATACTTCTAAAATAGTAATGAGATAAAAGATTTTAAGACTATTATGTTATCAGTTAAAAAAGAACTTTTTTAACTGTGAGACAGCTGTGAGGTGAATCTGGAATTGAAAATTCACTGAAAAAATAGTTTTCTTTATTGTAAAAAGAGGTGTCTGGATATGTACAATATTAAGGTGGTTCTTTTCTGATAATTTTATATTTTTGCAGAAAAATGTCAATTTCAATTTCTTTTTAGGATAAGTATATCCTTTATTTATTCCCTTTTTCCGTAGAATCTAAATCTGAAAGCAGACATGTTGACCCGTATCTAGTTTTTTTTAGGAAAAATCTGCATTTTCGTTTTCTTTTTGCAGATTTTTTTATCACTGTGTTTCTCTACTGAACACAACAGAATTCAGATTCTACGAAAAAAAAAACGTTCCAGAGAGAGTTTTCACTTGTTCGGTTTTGTTTATTGTTGGCCAGGATAGTATTTTTGACAAATTAAGTACGTACTTGGAAAAATTTGAAATGCAGCGAAACTGAAAAGTTAATTGATTACTTGATTTTTATTAAGTTAATAGCTGTGGTAAGAACATTTATACTAGCTTATAACATTTTTTTATTCTTCTAAACAGAAAAGAACTCATTTTTATTTTTTTCGTCGATCGTTTATTTATGGGGCTATTAGTGTAGTAATAGAAAATCATTTACTAAACAGCTCAATTTCTATTAAGGTACAATTTATTATAGCCCATACTTTATATATACTTTATTATAGCCAATCGAAAATACGTAAAATGAAACAGTCCAATAAAAACTATCTGTCATCCAGATCTATCACTGTCAAACTATATAGTAAATGGTCACAATGGGACAATGGTCAGTATTCATTGACAAATTAATTAAATTGCTGATACATTTTTATTATTTTGTTAAAATACAAATTTAATTTATTTTTCTAAACTTTGAAAGTCGTAGCTAGCCATATATTTGTTTTAATTATAAAGAAAATAGAGTAATTGTTTTTCAGGTGATAACATATTGATGGGACAGCCTTGAAAATGAGACGTTTTCGAAAAAATACGAAGCACCTTAATGGATGATAAGAATATTATGTATAATAATTTGTTAATATGGCGTTTTTTATTTGATTTCTAAAATTAAAATGATCAATTTTTCTATCAACAAAAAAGTTTATGTACTACTTTTTTTACGCTTTTTGATACTAAACTTATTTTTATCTTCCAAACAAAACCAAAAAGATTACCAAATAAATTTGCAAACGAAATAACTTTTTAGTCTTTTATACAGGCTGTTCCTAAATATCATGTAAATACGAAAAGGGGTTATTTAATGACTAAAAATTTATATAAACATAGGTCCGCAAACGCTTCGTTGCCGATCTACAGGATTTTGAAATTTCAAGACTTTTTTAGTTTTCTCTTTATAGCTCTTGTAGTTTTTGAGATATTTCGCTCTAATTTGGAATATGGGATACGCTGTACGACTTACATCATTGGGCATACCAAATGGTTTTAAGAAGGGAGATATTTTTTCAGGGGTCATGCCCCCTTTTCTCCCCATGAACTTTTTTTCGGTGCGCCGCTGGTGGATTCTAAAATACAAAATGCATTTTTTGTTTTGTTCTAAAGCATTTTAATCTTTTGTAGTTTTTTCGTATTTACCACCGTTATCGAGAAAAGAAAATAAAGGCTTTTCTGTGTTTCGCTAGATGAAATTTAAATTTTTTAAATAATTGGTCTAGCATGCCTTGGCTTGATTTAGTTAACCTTTTGTTTGTATTTATTTTGACATTTTATTCGCCACCAACTGATAAAAGTTAAAACTAGGATACAAGAGCTATAAAGAAAATATGATTATATGAATTTTTAGTCATTAAATAAGCCAAAGACTTACTCCTTTTCGTATTTACATGATATTTAGGAACACCCTGTATAGGGTGTTTGGTAGTTTGATGGAAGGTGGTGGAAGTGGGCATTTAGAACATATTTAACAAAAATATATTGACAAAAAAGTTTGCAATTTTTTTACAGAAATTTTTTTTACAGAATATTTGCCATATTTGCGAATGTGTAGCGAACTAAATCGATAACCTACAAGGCTAACCTTAAGGATTTTGTATATCTGAATTCGGTTCATGATTTGCCAAAGCTTTGAAAACTCCAGCCTAAACATTATACATTGTACAGTTCTTAGTTTTCCTGAAACAATGCTCTCATGAGAACTGTTTGTGCAGATGTAGTAGTGTGCCCATTGCTGATAAACACGAAAATACGCGAAAACCTGACCTATAGTCATCTAAAAATTTGCCTATCGGGTGAAATTTGTATGGATTCTTCATTATTGTTGAGGATGGGAACACCACTGAAAAATAAACTGCCCCTATAGAGAATTTTCTCAAGTTAAATATGTGTACAAAGTTTAAGGTTTACTTGAACCCATTTTGAAGATACTAGGTTATCAACTTCGTAAGCTACAAATCTGCAAAAATGGCAAATTATACCGTTTTCAAATTTATTTGGTTATTTCTTTAAGATAAGTTTACCAAAACCCTCATCTAAAAAGTGGTTAAAAATCAATTAAATTTTCTTCTAAAAAAAAAAGTTAAAAAGAAACTATAGACACTTAAAACTATAGTTAATATTAATTATGGTATTAATCAATTATTGAGAAGTATTACCTGCTTGTGCAGCAAAATGCAGTGGTGTGTTTCCCTCATTGTCGGATATGTTCGGGTCCAAGTTTGATATTTGTAAGATTTGGTCCAAGATTTCAACGGATCCGTTTGAAGCGATGTAGCTCAGTGCGGTCTGCAATAAAACGAACATAATGTTGTCAAGAAGAAAGCTACTGAACGGCAAGAATAATATACGAAATAAAAATTGTAACGGGCAAAAAAGTTTGACATAGACCGGCGACATGTTTATTGGTATAATTAAAAGGTTACGTTTATACAAACGGTCGAATGTAATAAATTTGTCGGCCTCTAAGAAAAACAAACTCCAGTAATTTATTACAATGTTAGATGCAGAACATTGCTATCTTTTTACGTAAATGTATTAGACTAGAGGCTTTTTTTGCGAATTTGATTACATACTACATTTTTAAATTGTCAGTCATGCTCATAATACATGAATTGACAAGTTTAGTGTGTTTCGCTACCTAGCTAAATATATGCGTAATAATGTATGCAAGATGTTTCCTAGAAATTTTCTGGATGACTTCCAAAAATACATAAATTAGTTATCAAGCTTAAATCGATTCTACATTAAGCCGTCCATAAATTTTATGAGAATCTTGTATAATAAGTGAACTGATTTATGGAATATGTGCATTTGAATTATTCCAATTATCATAAATCTCAACAAAGCAACTTAAAATTTGTACCTCATAAGTTATCTAAATTGGTGCTAATAAGTAATCTGTTGTCATGCTAGAATTAACTTATCTAATGACTTGATAGTATCTATTTCAATGTTATAAAATAATACAATATCACATAGCTTGTGAATAGAAAATAAAATACTGGCAATGCCTGTTTTTTGTTTTCGGGAAATACGAATTTTGGCAGATAGAAATTTAAGAAATTTAGCTTTTTTCATTTACTTTGACATATAGACCATAGATAATTTTTCAGACACCAGACGCGATATGTAACTTTCTAAGGCGAACATCTGCGCTAATTTTGCTAATGTATTATATTTGTTTTAATTATTAAAGTCACATTATAATTATTATTATTATTATTTTATATAAAGTGCAGTAAAGTATGGAAACATGAGTAAATCTCCAAGGCGGTTTCTTCTTTAAAAAAAATCCTCAAACATGTCGATTTTTAATTATTAAATACACATTTATGTGAAAAGTGCAATTCCGATCATCTCCGGCCAATTTTCGACCATTTCCGATCTTTACTGATTACCCCATTTTTTTTCTTACTGATTTTTACCATCATTTAATTGTCTAAATGGCATCGGAAATATTTTATGGCCTTACATAAGACAATTTTCGAAAAGAGACAATTGAAATTTGTAAAACATCGATCATTTTAGGGAAAACAGCTTTTGTGAATTGAATTCAAAATTGCGTTTTCGGTAGAATTTATTGCCATGAAGACGAATATGGGTCCAACAATTTTCTATTGCGCAAGGTTTTCGAAAAAGTGGGGTGAAAGTGTAAAAAAGTGCAATTTTGGTATTTTTCAGAAATTGTCCTAGAAACTGCAAAATGGTTCATAGTAAACCTTAATCTTTGGTTGTTTCTGTTCGAAATTTCGTATTTGAAGATGTCCGTCGTACTATTACATGCGTGTGATATGTAGGTGTAATTTGTTTTTGATGTATATTTTAATTGTTTGTCATAGTTTTGAGCTATGAATAAGGTTTGAAGAATAGACCGAAACGTCAGCAAAAAAGTAAAGTTGTTTTATTAAGGCAGCTCCCGATAGGCATTAAAACATTCAAAATTCATTGACTGCTTGGAGCGATAGAGGAAGGAAATAAATACTTAATCTTTGCACTTTTACCTGAAGTCCTAAAAGTTTGTTCTCAAATGTTTTTGAAGCATTTACAGCGATTCTTTATGTGAGGTGTGGGCAGTTCCTTAAAAAAACGTAATGACCTGACGTGATATGCAACTTTTGAGCACAGATTCGCATTCAGCGCAAGTAAACCAATCGAAAACGCCTATCCGCTTTCCATAAACAAACAAAAGTAATCAATATTACCCTAATTTTCTCAAAAATTTTCTTTTGTGAGGCGATAAATTTTGTGAATTACCTTTGACAATTAACAGATCTATCCATGTCAATAAAAAGACATATAATGTTGCCATTTAAAAAATATTTCGATGACGTCATAACTCGAAAACAATTGAAGGTCGAAAATTGAATTTGATGTAAAAATGTATATTTTGATAATTAAAAATCGACGTGTCCGAGAATTTTTTCATATAACGAACCGTTTCAGAGATTTTTTCTTGTTTCCAAACTTTACGTACGAAATACTAAATATGTATTTCGTATAAATATGTAAATACTACATTATGGAACCAATACAGTCTAAAACAAACAAAAAATACTGTAAATACTGATAATTTTGTCTCAATGACACAACTTTTTTGACTATACAGAAAAGGATACACATATTCAGCAAATTTTACTTTTTTATCTGTAGAAAGTTCTCAAACAAGTCTATGAAATTAATTTGCTAGCACATTATTGTCACATTTTGTTCCAGAAATAGTAATAATTAAATAATAATTCCAAAACTCCAGATCTCTATCATTTTTAATTACTAAAATAAGTGGGGGGGGGAGCCGTCTCATAGATTCGCCTTGTATAATAAACCAATTCTAATCCATTATTATTATTAATAATAACATTTGTCCTATTAAAAATGCCAGCATATGATTCTGACTGGTCACAGTATAAGAGACCAACATTTCGACAGCAGGAAATTGTTTGAAAGCTGCAGAGAGTTAATCATATCAAGGAGTGGTACCAATTTGAGAAGTAGTATAAGAAAAGTAAGTCGTGTTTTCCTGCTATATGTATAAACAGTATAATTTATTATTTATAATTTATTACAACATTATTCTACAATGTGTTTTTTAATGGTTTTCTCATGTAACGTTTACGAGTCAATTTTGGTGGAGTCGCCTGTAGTAAGTATGCATAGTTATAAAACTATATATTTCACTATTCTATGCCTAATTTCTAGTTTATTCTTATTACTGTTTATATCTTATTAAATTTTTCTGCTTGTTAATTATCCATGCAATATATTTACTTGAAAATTATTCCGTTTCAGATTTATTATGACCATTGGCTGAATAATTTTATTTGTTTTATTGTTATTATTATTACTAATATTAGTTATGAATGGTGACGTTCTAAAATATGTCATTTCCTGTAAGATATAAACATTCCTCAAAATTTATCTACGGTAGAAGCGATAGATTTATGTAATTTTACCCATTTTAACCTTTTCGCAGTGGAAACGGTTTCAGGAAATCGATCGTCGCTCCCGAAACCAAAACACCTAGCGCCATAGTAACTGGCAGCGAACGCATCTGCATATTCCGGACGGTTGACATTTAGATTTGCGACCTGACCTGGCCCAAATGCATTGTTATCGAACCGTTCTGAATTATATATGCTACCAAAAGGTGTTAGAGCGTGCAGCACGGCTGTAACCGGTTCACTCACCGCTTTAAAACCTGCCCTAGATCAGCGAACCAATCAACAAGTATTGGATTCAATCTACATTCACCAGTGTATATTTTGCTTAGATACTAGGTCTTTTTAAAATATAAATTGAAATAAAAAGTACGTTTTATAAAAAAAGTGCACTAAAACTTAAAAGTTTTCGAACAATTTTCCAAAAATTTTCAAGGGAAGTAGATATAATACCGATTAAAAATTTGAACGTAATAAACAAACAAACAAATAAGACAAAAGTGATGCTATGCTAAGCGTAGTAATCAAAAATCTAGTCTTCTACTCTTGCCTCTCAGCAACATAATAGAATTATATGTTAAGGAAATTAAATATTTACGATAAATTATCAGCTTTGAAGGCTCACTTTGACTTCTTTGCCCAAAACAATATATACTTTTATCAATCTCAAAGGCTAACATGGGCCAAAATAAACATGTTTATGATTAGGTGGGCCGCAAAAAATATCCATTGAAACGTAGATTTATTTCCAAAAGTAAAGATATAAAAAAGGTCAACGACAATTTAATGTTTTCTTCTTAACATTTGGCACTTCTCTGCTCCTCGTTCGTACTTTGGTGGAAATATTGCGCAATGTTATTACTTATTATTTTATTTATTACTACTTATTTTTCTAAGGTGAGCGTTGTTAATTCTGCTTCAGACAGAAGACTTATTTCCTTTCATAAGTGTAAATAACTACTCTCACCGATGCGTCCTGCTAAAGATGAAATGATTTCACATGCAAATATCCATGTATTTTCAATCCTGACTATAGGGTAGGGTGGGGCTCTTTTGGACATGGGGTACTTTTGGACAATTACAATTTCCCTCTCTATTTGCGAAAACATTTAAACACAAACGTAAATATAGTTATCTTATGAACAAACGGTGTGAAACCCTTTGTATTGTGAAAATCGAAGAAAGCAAAGAATTTGTCTTTCAAAGAATTTAAATCCGCAAATCTTATTTCAAATACAATTCTAAGACTTAAAATTTGTTTCTGCGTACTTTTGATACGATGCTGCTTCACCTAATATGATGTGTTCGTAAAGTACGTTAAATCTGCTTTCCAAAAGGAGACACATATATTTGCATGCTTTATCTTAAAAAATGCTCGTAATCACCTGCTTCTTTTTTTGCAGCGTTAAATTTAAATCGTAAGTGTTTTATTTTGTTATATCAACAATGAAAGATAAATCTTGAACCATGTAGGATCAGAAAACTTATTTCTTCTTTCAAGTCCCAGATATGTTTAAATGTTCAAACAGGATAACAATCACACATCGGTATAGTAAGATAGATCGGATTATTCCACATTCTAATTCACTTAAGAAACCGGATAAATTTCTCTGATTTAAGTCTTGAGATCTTATGAAATTAATAACTTTTTTGAAGACAAGCAAAATTTGACGGCACTTTTTTGTAATGCCACAAAGCCCTTTCCTTTTTCCATCGTTGAAGGAGCGCCATATGTAGCTGCAGAAGTTAATTATGATAGGGGTAGATTATATTTTTGCAAGAGTTAATAATCACACTCAAATATATAGGGTCATTATAAATGATTGTAGTCGAAGTAGGCTATGCCCGTGTTACTACATTTCTGCCACGCTTACGCCACGCAGTATCAAAGTTACATTAGGTTATGCAACCAACTTAACACCCAACCAACTTAACACAACCAACTCAACGCCTACTTCGACTACAATCATTATCTTGTCCTGTAGTTGTACTATGCATCGGTACTAGTTTCAACAATTCTTAAAAATATTGAAATATTGAAATCCTTTACTATTATTTACTAATTTAGGGGTGTCGGAATTAGGTACATGTAAATATAGCACGTCCGTAAATCAGACATGTGTGTCGGAATTGTGTGCATGGTGAGAAGTAACACATATGGCTCTATTGCTGTATTTACACAAGAAAATGACATATTTTACATCGTTTGCTATATTACAATTAATTGTACGCATTTTGTCCAAATTCCGACACGAGTGTCGGAATTACGGACATCAATAATCCCTAATTATTACAGGGTGTCAGAATTACGATCATCAATAGTCCCTAATTCAGTCATAAATATCGACAGGCACCATAGGAGATGGCGAAATAAGACAGAATGTGCATACACTAGCAGCAGAGAGTAGCGATTTTGGCATTAATTCACCACCTTATTCTGGCCTGGAACATCCAAATAAAGTAAAAAGAAACTGTTCTTCTGTAACATTATCTCTGATGCTTGGAGAGAATATTTGTTAATGAAAAAGACGGAAACACAAAAGAAAGTCATTCTAGAGAAATAGGAAAGGTAGCGCAAAGGGAACAGAATAAAAAGCTGCGCTAAGAAAAAGGGAACACTAAAAATTCCAGATGCGAGAAACATTAAAATACAGATGAGGTAGAGAGGGCAGACTGAAGAAGACTAAGGACTTTTTTTGTACTGTGTTCCATTAAAAATGGTAAATCATAAATGTTTAACATTTCTTAATAATAAATCTTATTTAACAATATTTAAAACACACATTTACTTAAATGTTTATATCTGTCGGAATAATGTACAAGTGTCAGATTTAGGACCACTGTCTGAATTATGTTCACTGAGGTGTCTGATTTCGTATCAAAATATACGCTTAGTGTCGGAATTAGGGGCAATTGTTAAACTTATAAAACATAATATATATTACATAACTATTATCAATTTTCTAGAAGGAAATAGAAGGAAATATTTGTTTAAAAAGAGTTTACATGGTCATTAGCGCCACATAAATATAAATTCTACAGTTACAAAATGTAACAAAAATTCTTTAATTCGTCTGAATTTCGGACATTTATCTTAAAGGTGTTAGTGGGTATTAATAACATACAAAATTGTACTGAATTGATCAATGCAAACAGCAAATATTTCCAATCTACCCGAAAGTTAATTAATTATCCATTTAGAGTCAGTAATAAATCATTCATTATTAAGACGACGGTAAGTCGATATTTATTTGTCATGGCTGTTGTCAGTAGTAATTGACGAAAGATTCGATCTTGGTGGATTGAGCCATTTGGGAGTGGAGTAGCGGCGCAACATGTGCCTATGGAAGAGAGCTAGAGTTTGGCTCCCGCGTCGATGTCGATACCCTAAATTTAAGAGTGACGACGTCACGGCCTGGGTCTGACGTCATTGCTGCCATCATGGATGTTTATTTTAGAAGTAGGCGCAATATCCAGGATGCCGTCGCCTAATTCTGACTTACAGAGGTTATTGGACTTGGAAGATAGGATAGATAGAAGATTTTGTCATTGTAAATAAATGTATCAAGGTTACTCACCTACCCTTGCAATTTTGAACAAATAACTTCCTATTACTGCTATATCAGGAGAAGTAACATGATGTTTTTGTAGACATTTACCAACTCAGTTCCCAACTGTTTCTTTTTGTTTTTGGCACGTCCCAATATCGTCCCAGTATATTCAAACCTCATTTTATTAGAACTGTTAACACTTTTCTTATTTAGTCGCCGTTCGACTAAATTGAGGTTGTCGTTGAATTAATGTAATAAATTATTATAAAAATTAAATTTAACTCAAATATGTGTACGAAAATGCACAGGTTTAAAAAACTAAATTGCAGTTTATATTTAGAGAGGTTATTGGACTTGGAAGATAGGATAGATAGAAGATTTTTTTAGGGCATTGTAAATAAATTTATCAAGGTTATCACCTACCCTTGCAATTTTAAACAAATAACTTCCTATAGCTGCTATACCAGGAGAAGCAACGTGATGTTTTTGTAGACAGTTACCAACTCAGTTCCCAACTGTTTTTTTTTTGTTTTTGGCACGTCCCAATATCGTCCCATTTTTTTTTCATATTCAAACCCCATTTTATAAGAACTGTTCACACTTTTCTTATTTAGTCGCCATTCGACTAAATTGAGGTTGTCGTTGAATTCATGTAATAAATTATTATCAAAATTAAATTTAAACCAAATATGTGTTAAAAAAATCACAGTTTTAAAGAAACTAAAATGCAGTTTATATTTAATTTGCTGAACTTTACAAATGAACAGATGTTGAGACAAATAAATAACAAATTGATATGGCTTGCAGGAGTTCTTGGGAATCTCCCCAAAATCCTTCACTTTTTCACAAGGTGTCTCAAAGTTTCCCCTCAAAATCATAATTTTTGTACACCAGGTAAAATTAACAACATTTCTTAAAAAGATGCAAGGACGTGTGGTACTCTAATTCTTGTAAAAAAAATTCTGACAAAATAATCTAAATCTGTTAATGTTCACAAACGTTATAGAACATTATAGCTAAAATTTCAAAGTTTCAGTTGTAAATCTGCAACTTTTACCAAAATTCAGATATTGGTATGAATCAAAGAACAATACATTGGGAATTGATACGGCATGTTGATGATCACGGTATAGCAGCCGTAGGAAGTTATTCTTTCAAAATAGCAATGGCTGCTGTTAATCTTGATGAATTTGTTATACAGGGTTATTATAAATGATTGTAGTCGAAGTAGGCGCTGAGATAAAATGTAAAAATTTGTTGTTGCCGCTTCATTTGAACCGAATCCTACTATGATACTACTGTTCTATACGCAACTGTTAAATTGGTTCTTTCCACCATACATAGTGAGTGAAAGACACTAGTTATTTTGAAAGGTAAATAAAACTAACTAATAACTATTACTAAAAGAATTATAATAAAAATCTTATTGGAAATATAACAAAGAAACCTGTTTGGTGTCAATAACTCGGTTCATATGTCAAATGAAAATAATTAATCGTAGTTGGGTGACTACAGAACGTTGGGAGTTTTGTTCTATGATAAACAATCCCCAAATGACGGTATGACGATATGAACGAACTCTTGAAATTG
Organism: Aphodius sticticus; assembly: GCA_963966075.1. Classification (NCBI taxonomy): domain Eukaryota; kingdom Metazoa; phylum Arthropoda; class Insecta; order Coleoptera; family Scarabaeidae; genus Aphodius; species Aphodius sticticus. The sequence goes on from OZ014506.1 coordinate 16,447,010, forward strand.
TTTCTGTTCTTGTTGGAGTTTTCTGGGAAGATTTTTAAAATGTCCTAGAAAAAAGTTGTTTTAAGTTTAATTCATTGCTCAGATATCGAATTTGAGTCTTCTACTGTATCTTCGTTTGTTGAGATTTAATTTTGGTTTTTCACATGTCACTTTTTAGCACTTTTCATGTAAGAAACTGCAAGAGAAGACTAGAATTAAACCACAACTATACATAGTCTTCTTGTATTTTGATTCTAATTCTATATTCCAACATTTCAAAATATTATCAATTTTAATTACTGATGTGCAGCTTCACAGATATAGCTTTTTAACTTGATATTTTGCTTACATTTTTTTTATGATATCTTCATTATTATGATAAGTCAAAGTTCAAACGATAACATATTACATTAAATTGGGATACAACATTCAAATTTGATATCTGAGCATTGAATTAAATTTAACGACATTTATCAATACATTTTTGGTTTAATTGTGAAAAACTGATACAGTAGAACATCAAAAATCCGAACGTCAAAAATCCGGAACGTCAAAAATCCGAACGCAATAGTTTAAATACATAATTATGTAATAGTTTGTTTAATATATGTATATTTAATCGGTTAAAGTGCATTTTTAGGCATGTTTTAGGCCTAAAGTGTCAGGTTATTTTCGAAAATCCGAACAATTTGGATAATCCACCTTCGGTCCCAATTAGTTCGGATTATCGACACTCTACTGTAGTTTGTTTTCTTTTGGTATTAAATTCTTTTTCTTCAAGTATCACGTGTATGATAAATGCAACTATGCTTATGGACTTTTTGGAAGATATATAAAGGCCCATTATAAATTATTGTAGTCGAAGTAGGCCATGCCCATGCTACTACATTTCTGCCGTTTTACACCAACAAGTACCAAAAATACATTACCAACAAGTACCAAAAATACATATGGTGGATTGGTTACGCTGTTATGATCAAAAAAGGAAATATTCGACATACCTAATGTTTTTGTTTGATACGCGGGATTCTTGGAATAACATCTTAAATCAATATTATGAACCTATTTATCTATAAACAAACTCCAAATACCGTCATGATACTGCGGGCTTTTTGATACTTCAAAAGTCATTGATAACAAAAATCAATGGGCTTTTTTTCGATGGGTTCGAATGTAAACAATGGGCCACCTGTTTTCTGTTATTTGCGCTCGCCAGATTTACGTTATTGCTGCCAAAAATTAAAGTAGCCTTAATTTAGTGCGCCCGAAGCTCGGTTGTATTTTTAGACGTTCTGCGTAATATTAATTGCATCATTGATGTACTTACGCGCTCTGCTATCAACATACGCAGTTACGTTTATCAGATATGACTATGTTAAATCAGATAAAACTTGATTTTGTTTGGACTTACGTATAAGTAAAAAGTTTATACTTTAAATTATGAGTTTTTCTCTGGTTTTGGTATCAGTCCAATGACAGCTCCACAACAAGGCGAAGTTTATTAAATTGTAAATTGAAGGACTTTCTCACATCTTTAATTAATTTCTCTGGCAGTTTGTATGCTATCACGTGTAACTCAAGGTTTTGTCCGAAACTATTAAATTTAATACGCTTCTCTAACTGTACATGTATGTAGGGTGCATTGTTGAAATACCCTTCATGAATTGTCCTTAATACTGCTCTGGTATTCCGTCGTTATGAATTCATACTAGTTCTTATGTCATAGTATGGTAATGAAGGATTCTTGTAGACATTCTAAAACTTATTTCATTTTTGTGTTACAAAGTCCTAGTAGAAACTTAAAATTTGATGATTATGATGTTTTATTTAAATATTTTTTTTTGATTGGGTCGCATTCAAGTTGTTTTTAATAAAATTGGATCGCAAGCTTAAAAGTCAATACTCGAGTTAGCTCTTAACTTTTCTAGCCTAACCAAAAAAGAACAATGTTTAGTCCTTATTTTTGCAACCGAGCGTTGTTGGCTTTTTTTTCAAAATTGTAAGTTACAGTAACAAAAAATGCTACATTAAAATTATTAATAGTTTTGCCCAGATAATGACGGTAAAATAAGGTGGAATTAAAATCCACAAATCGTGTGGACCAACAGAATATTCTATATTAAAAGGATTAAAAAATAGTATTATTTTTTAATCCTTTTAATATAGAATTTTCTTTCGCTTTTTTCTTTTTCTTTCAGCATTTTTGTTTCCGACATGAAAATATGTTTTTATTTACGATATCTAATCTTAATATATCAAAGTGCACTTATTATTATTACCATTTCATTCATACCATAGAAAATATTAATTGCACATACGAAGTAGATAACAAGTATGATTTTATTTTTACTTCTCATTACATTTTCGATTAACCTGATGATATCGAAATTACCAAATCAATAGCTACTAAATAAAATAAGATTACTTGTTTTCCGCTTTCTGTGTTATTAATACATGACCAATAACACAGAGAACATTTTTTCTACAGCAATTTCTACGTTATTCCTGTGAAGTTTGAGATCGATCAATACATAATGATACTACCACGTAGAAAAATAAGAAAAAGTTTTAATTTAGTTTTATTCGAACAAATCTCGATACCACATCTATTAATAAACAAAACGATAGGGTTATTTAACTGTTATTGGAAAACCATCTTAGAGTGTTTATTCCTTCACTCTACATTGTAAATGCGTTATTTTTCGTAATTATTTCCTCAATACTTCATATGACGTCACCCGATAGTAGATGTCAAATCGGCCCATATGGTCTGTCAGCATCGGCATCGTCGCCGTTTGGTAATTGTGTTGTATGATGTGTTGTTTTTTCAATTCTACATCAAAATGGGTTATAAATGGTGTATAAATCCACAATGCAGAAATACGTCAAGAAAATCTCCGGATAAACTATTTTTAGCTGTTCCGCAAGATTTGAAACTGCGAAGAAAGTGGTTGGCTCGTAGAAGTCCAAATGAAATAAATAGCGGCCAATACAAGTGTTTTTTGTTGTGAAGATTACTTCGACATAAGTAAAACTGACTAGAATAAGTTATCTATCGTATTTTCGAGCCAGGTATTATCTGATCTGACAGCTTAAGGTTAGGGCTATCCTAACCTACAAGGTTATGCTTACTTACATGGCACTTTAGTGCTAGTTAATTCAAACGGGAGAATCATAAAAGCGCGTTCAGATAATCCGGTATTGTACGGTGAGAGTGACGCGCTGCATAATAGGCGTACTAACGTCATACGGCGTTTATCTGCATATAAGAGAGAAACAGCCGACCCATGTTATCTGAGCATTGCTCTCCCCATACCCTACCCTGACAACCCGAATGCGCTCTAAGCGTACTAACGAATGACGTCGGTGGAGACTGAGCCAATTACAGAGCGTTTTCAATCACGTGATAGGATGGTTTTTAATAGAAATAAAGCATATTTTTTTTTGAAAAGTAATAACAAATAGTTTTCTTAAACTGTAATCTATTAGGATGACTATAATACAAGCCATATTTTTAATACAGTCAAATACCCTATTAAATTTGGAATAAAGTTGAACAAGTGGAAACTGTTTCTGGTATGATTTTCGCCGTAGAATCGTATCTATAGGCAGAAACTCTAAATTGAAAAATACAGCATTATCGTTGACGTTGCTGTAAAAAATGCGGTTTAATTGTAAAATATACGCAGCTTCAATGCGAATTTACAAGAGGACGTGTTTTAACAAGTAAGTTCTTGAGAATTCTTCATTCACTACATTATTTCGTTGCTGTAATTTAATACAGAGAATTTACAGAAAAAAATTACAGATATTTTTTGTTTATAGGTCACCAAAGTAAATGAAATACATTTCATATCTCCCTATATGTATGAAAACATAACCCAACAATGGTACCTGCAGTTTCATTATTTCTAGAATAAATAACCAAAGAAAACAATACGTACACATAATAGATGCGATATGGTACGCTAATGAAATGGATTATTGTAATGCTGCGCTGCACCTAGCATAAACCCGACTCTGCGACGTACCAAGCATTTGTATTGCTAAATTATCCATGCCAGAGCCTCTTTCACACGACATGATTGTCCTTGCACAAAGCGGCCAATGATAAGTCAGTCAAGGAAGCTATGAAAGAGAGTTAAACCGACGCATATTGTTGAATCCGCTGCGCCCTCACGTCCTTTATACCTCGTCGTGTTTGTTTGTTTAGATCTAGAGCGATGTAGGCGCAAATGACGTGTACAGGGCTTATTTATTTATTTTTTTATTTATTTATATATGTGGTGTACAAACAGGCAAAGCCCAGGGTAGTACACACAAAGAAAACAAATACATCGAGAACTAACCAAAAAATAAAAAAAAACATTATTAAAGCCGACAAAGAAAACAGTGAAAATAGTAATGAAAAGAAACTCTCATGTACATTAGAAAAAAAAGTTAACTTTTAAATAAACATCTATAAAGATTAGAAAGTATTCTGTCTTAACCTACATTTGAAGGAGTACGGGGAATTACTGAAGGGATCAACGGAGTTATGGAAGGTATTATAAGAGGCAGTCAGGCGGTTAACCGGAGAATTCTGGAAGGAATTTGTATGACAGGATGGAGGGTACAGGAGGCTATGAGTACGGGAGGGATGCGAGGGGACGGATAACATGAACGAATGCAACAGATCAGGCGAGTCCAAGATACCATTCAGGATTTTGTACAGAAACACTCCATCATGAACACGCCTGCGCAACCAAAGCGGCACAAGATCGAACACCAGACAGCGTTGTTCGTAAGAACAACCGGGTAGGTTGAATTTTCTGCTTAGAAACCTAACGTAGCGCCTTTGTATTGACTCGATCTGATCAATGTACGTCTGGTACTGCGGATTCCAAACAACAGACGCAAAATTTAGCACACTATTAACGTAGGCATTAAATAATTTGTTGATGGTCGACAGGCTGCTGAAGGACTGAGAGGATCTGATGACGAAGCCCAGCGCACGGTATGCCCTTTGATTCATTGCTTTGAAGTGTGAGTTAAATAAAAGTTTGTTATCGATAATAACACCGAGGTCTTTAACGCAGGAAACTCGTGATATAGCGTTCTCCCCAAAACTGTAGGTATAGTCGTAGGTGTATCGACTTCGAGCAAAGGTGATAGTATTGCACTTATCGTAGTTAAGGACTAGTTTGTTATCAATACAGTATTGGTGCAATCTGTTCAAGTCATGCTGAAAGTTGTAACAATCTTGGAGAGATGAGATTTTAAAGAAAATTTTTGTGTCGTCTGCATACATTAAAAACTTAGAATGGACAAAACAACTCGCGACATCGTTGACATAAATAGAAAAGAGTAAGGGGCCAATGTGGGAACCCTGAGGGACTCCAGAAGGGACGTGTCTAAAAGAAGAGCTAAAGTTATTTAATCGAACAGCCTGCGAACGATCAGAGAGGTATGAAGAGAGCCACAGAACAAGAAACTCATCCAACCCAATCAGCCTCAGCTTTTCCACTAAGATAGCATGGTCTATCCTGTCAAAGGCCTTGCTGTAATCCGTGTAGATCGAATCGACTTGAGTACGACTATCAAGAGCCTTCAAAATAAATTCAGTGTAACAGCAAAGGTTGGTGTCGACAGATCTACCAGGAAAGAAACCATGTTGTTGTGGGACAATCTTATTTTTTACGTCATTCAAAATAACTTTATAGATCAGACTTTCGAAAACCTTGCTGATAGATGAGAGTATCGAAATAGGGCGATAGTTCCGCGCAAGCTCTCTATTGCCAGACTTGAAAATGGGTATAACAAAGGCCTTCTTCCAAATGCACGGATATTGGGCGTACCTCAGTGAGAGATTAAATATTAAATATAGCGGCTCAACCAGTTCCGTGGCACATCTCTTCAAGAACAGCCCGGGAATCCCATCAGGCCCAGCACCGGCCGAATCCTTCACTTCCTGAAGAGAGGAAAGAATCTGCTCGCGTGTGAACAGAGTCGGTACACTCATAGCGCCGTCATGTTTTATAGAATCAACAGCCTGCGGACCATCAACAAACACGGAGTGAAAGTAAGAACCAAATAATTCACAAATAGACTGCCCATTGGAAGCCGACGTATCATCATGTCTGATTGTAGATGGAACCCGCGAGGCAGAAACATTTGCCCCACATAAAATGCCATTAATTTTTCATTACTGTAATCTCAGGTGGCCTGACACGTGTTGCTTACCATGGATATCGGTATAATCAGTAACCTATATACTCCTGAACGTGTAGGGTTATTGTAGCAGTCAATACAGTACCTCCGGTGCTTATCATGGTAAATACGTTAAGTATGTATTTAAGTTACTACTTCTTGCAATGCTGCAGTTATTAATCATTTGATCAATTTAGTAATAAAATGTTTATTTTAAATATAGTTTAATGATATCACAAGAAAAGCAAGCATTTCTAACGCTATTATGGTCAAGACTGGTTGCAGTATTCGACAATTGAAGACCTGAGAATGAGAACTCGATAAAGAGCAATTTTTATGTAAAACAATTGTTTCAGTGGACATACAATGCTTACTTCCTGTTTGTTCCACATAATCATTCTACACCTGCACTGAATTTTTGTATGATCCCTTCGTTCTTCTAAAGTGGTGTCGTATCTTTTGTATTTATCAAAAGATCCTCTCCGACAGTGATCCTAAATCAGACACTTGTGGTACAGTATTCCGACAAATATAAACATTCAAGCAAATACTAAGTGTTTTAAGTATTCTTAAAAAAGATTTATTATTAAGAAATGCTAAACATTTATGTTTTACCATTTTTAATGAAACACAGTATAAAATAAGTCCTTAGTCTTCTTCAGTCTGCCCTCTCTACCTCATCTGTTTTTAAATGTTTCTTGCATCTGGAATTTTTAGTGTTCTCTTTTTCTAGGCGCAGGTTTTATTCCGTTGCTTTTTCGCTTCCTTTCTTATTTCTCTAGAATGATTTTCTTTTGTGCTTCCTGCTTTTTTATTAACAAATATCATCTCTCAAGCATTAGAGATAATGTTACAGAAGAACAAGGACTTCTTTTTACTTTATTTGGGTGTTTCAGGCCAGAATAATGATTTTTTAATGTAGATGGCATGAGTTCAACTGTTATCTCCAAAGGTGGTGTACTAATGCAAAAATCGCTACTCTCTGGTGCTAGTGTTGCATCAGTCTTATTTTATCATCTCCTATGATACCTATCGATATTTATGACGGAATTAGGGACTATTGATGATCATAATTCCGACACCCTGTATTGATTAGGGATCATTATTAGGGAAATTGCTTACAATTAATTGTAATATAGCAAACGATGTAAAATATGTTATTTTCTTGTGTAAAGACAGCAATAGAGCCATATGTACTTCTTCTAATCATAATACACAATTCCGACACACATGTCCGATTTACGGACGTGCTATATTTACATGTACCTAATTCCGATACCCCTAAATTTGTAAATAATTGTGGTTAAATGAGTAGTACAACGTATTATTATGAAAATATAAAGCATTTCTAGTCAGCCTAAATAGAAATTATTAGACTTTTTTAATAAACTTAATTATTGTTATCCTATAGCGATGTAAAAAGCAGTTGGATTGCAGTGACCTTATAAGGAAGAAATCAACTTTTAGTATTACACTCAAGACCAGTCAAACTTTTAGGTTATATTCTGGCCGTTAGTACATTGGTAGAATAAGAAACGATTGTGGGTTGAGAAGTGTAATGTCAAATCAACAAACCGGATGTCCTAAAACATAGTACAACATTGTTGATTTCTTATTTTATCCAACTAAACAGAAATATGTCGGAATTTAGGACAGTGTCTGAATTTGGGACGTTTACCTTATATACACCAATTTATAATAATAATAATAAATTAAAGTGACCAACCGTCCACCTTTGGGAAGGGCAGACCTTTTTACACGGCTGCCGTTCTTCTTATTATTAGCGTTTTTCTTTCTTGCAGAATGTCATTTTTAATGCTTTATGTGCTATTTTGTGTCTTTTGACCGTTCAAACAGCATTCATCCAATTCACTAAGGCAATAATAATTCGGTAATATTCTTTCAGTAATATCCGGAACATTTTAATGGATTTAACAATAAAGCTATGGGGCATACTCCAACCATCTACCAGGCGGAAGTTCACGCAATTGACTTATGTGCATAGGAATAGCCATAGGAACTTACAAAGAACGAACAGCGACATTGAAAGCGCTGCAATCAAAAGCCCACAAATCCAAAACTGTCCGGGACTGCAAATTATCCTTAGAAAACCTAGCAAAAGAGAACAAGGTTTCACTGATGTGGGTTCCAGGACATTCAGGGATCAAAGGCAACGAACAAGCCGACATTATAGCCAGAGAAGGCACTAAGACTCCCTCTTGCGGTATCACAAAAGGCCAGATGAAGAAGCTGGCACAAAACTGGGAAAATAAAGCTGAACGCGCTTACTGGGAAACTTCAAATGGCCTGAGACAAGAAAAGTCTACCATAATCTTTTCTGCCTCCACAAGCAGTATCTCCAGTTACAAAAAAACGACCTTTGACGGATTACAGGTCTCCTTACAATACAAGATGTTCAATTTGAAGACAAATAGTTTTTAACGTTTGAAAATATAATATTGGAGTTAAAAATTCTTAACAACCAGCATACCTACTTAAAAAATAACAAGTAGTACCTACATAGTGAATTCTGGTAGGGCGGAAGTGGTAACTTACGGTATTTTAGTTATAAAAGTACGAGCTTATTTGTGTGAAGAAGTTTTAAAAAAATATATAATTTAAAACGTATAATACGAAAATTGGAGTAGATAACACGAAAGGGCGGTAGTTTTTAAGTTAAAAAAAACTCTTGTATTATTTATGTATAACCTTAAATAAATTGATGGATAGTTTCACGTTGTTCAAACATATCACACTCGCTGATATCCACCTCCCTCACATCTCGCCTCTATGCGTGGCGACGAGTCCGCGCATTCTTTTGTTTTCGCGTTCTTGCAAACCAGTTTATAGGCCTCAATGCGCTTGGAAAATTTTAGCGTCTTCCAATTTTGACGGGTTTCTGGATGTTTGCCTTGAACATTATCGGTATCTTGGTTTATAAACTTGATAAATCTGTCACATTTGGTGTTTGAGATGTGACTTTTTAATCTGTCTTCCTTGAGGAAGAAGCGAAAAATTGTCGAAATAAGGTAGAATGTTTTAATATTTTGCAATCGCTGTTGATGTTCCTGGACTGCTTACTTTTGAAAGTCGTTTTGGCCTTGATTTTAAGTAATATTGCATTCCAACAATAATGACCCACGAAAGAACATCAACCACCAATAATTTATATCTGCCAATTCGTATGACCGAATATACGCTTTTATTTATAATTGTCTAGTTCTGTATTAAGCAAAAACGAAATATCGCTCGCAGAGTATGTCAAACGTATTAAATGCTCGAATAATAAAAATGAATTGCCTAGACATTACGGAACTAGAACAGAATTATGTAAATAACCGACGTTACGGTAGGCTTTCCATGCAAGGACACCATAAACTTATTATGGTGTCGTTTAAAAAGGAAATGCAACCATTATTTTAGACAGCCTGTTATACCTGGGATGATTAAAACTATACGTTACAGTGAACTTTGAACCTTTGCTAATAAAAAACAGACTCCTATGAACATTTGTCGACAATAACACAATTTTGGGTATTAGCGGCGACATATCTATTATTATTATAACATAAGGCCACTCCAAATGTTTCCGCTCGTCGTCGTCAAATGTAGAACAGAGTATTGCCAACTGTTGTTGTTGTGAGTTGTTGACTAATCAACTGATTATTTTACTGTAAATTTCATTCAAAGACAATGCTGTTCAGGTGACTCAGTAAATTTGTCTCTACCATGAGACAAAAATTATCATCAACAAATGCTAACTACTTTTGTAATCAATTCTATCTTGATTATTATGAAGCAATAGTAGATCTGTTGGTAACAAAGAAGACCACTAAGTTTATTCTTGTTTAAGAGGTCAAAAACCTGAAAATTTCATACACTGTATAACATTGAATTCACAGCCAACGAAAATCTTACAGAACATCAAATATATCACCATCCAATATAGCACTGCATATGTTTCTTCTTTTTAGATGCTCGGCTTAACGTCAACGTGCATTCGTATTTATTGCTACTCCGATATTCTTATTTCTTGTTGGCTGGCAGATGTGCATTTTCTAGTAAAATAACTTCTCGTCTGGCATATAATAAGAAGACTTGAAGCTCGAAATCGATACTCCCTTTCGGTGAGATAATGGAGTTTGGATTTGTGCATTACCATGCTTTCATGAAAATAAGTAGACGATAAAGTTGTATGCGGCTGGTTAGCATAACCATCAGGTCGAGGAAATTGGATAGTGGTATGCAAACGAACAATTCTTGCCCTGAAAATACTAATTCGAAATAAAATTTGAGATTTATTATTTGAAAATCTATGATTCTCCGCTATTTGCTACGTCAGTCCTCAGTCGTTCAATTGCTTTCTTTAGTATAGTGTTATTTGGGTCAATTATACTCACACAAGTCAATGTTAAGGCTACTACGCATAACGTTTGTTTTAAATTAGAATTTAATGGCAGTTGTGACCTTTACGTTTACTGCATTATTGTTAATGTGTAGGGTACATTGGGATAAAGATGGGAAACAAACCGAGTTTTTTTTGTTGGATTCTTGAATTTTGATTACTTGTCTTTTCTGGTCCCGTTGATTTGTAGAGTGTAAATAGAAATTATTAAAAAATTTAGTCGTTAAAAATTAGAAGGTAAGATAAATGTTAGGTTATGTCTCTAATTTATGCACTGAAGACGGGGTACTAGGGTTTTCAGTTCCAGGTTTTTGGCTTTGGGATTTTACTGTATTAAAGCTAAAAATGATTATCAGAAAGTTATATCTCTCGCTGTAAAACTAGCATCAATTTACATGCATCGGTCGATGCAAGGAAACTATGGTTTGAGCGGTCGATACTACAAATAATCCGCTGTTATATTCCCGCCAATATTTCGATCATATTCAATCCAAAATCATCCTTGAACTTATCAAAAATCATCACCCAGCCTTCACTTTACCAATTACATCCATGGCACCAACCCAAAAAACAAAAATCAGTGAAAAATCTCAATAAAAAACAATTTATTCCCTCGACAAGCGAAGGTTCCAAATTCCTACCATAGATAGTGTTACTATCGGCTTCCTACACGTTCTCAACTTGTGATTTTTTGCATTAGTTTTCGCGTGTAAAATAGTAAAATGGATGCCGTAAAATGTGTTGTAAAGTGTTTATTTTCTACCGGGCTACGTTTTTGGTGTGTTGTCTCGGAAATCGGTGACTAATGCTTCGTAGTTTGTGATTAAAAATTTGTCAAGGTCATTTTTGTTTCGAGGTTGCCTCGTGCTTTGGCCGATTTCGTGGCGCAGTGTACAGCGCTTTTGTATTTTGTTGGTTGTTGGTGTATATTAGATTGCTATTATTATTAATAATGGGATATGTATGATATGAAATCGTATCATATCGTATTTTTACGGTTTATCATATAGAAATATTCGGGTTTCTTTCTGTTTTGATATCGGAAATCTCAAATAACATGAAATAATGTGTTTGATTTTTAATTTCGGGTCAGAAATTTGGACTGCTTGGAGCGGTTTGGAATCAACGATGAACTGGAAAACCTACGTGTTTTCTCTAGATAGATTGTCTTTTATTTTAGTGCGTCTTTGCTATTGTACTGTGATGCTTTTTACTTTATCATACGCAGTATGTAAAGTATTGTAATCATGCCAAAAAATTTTTTTGAGATTTTAGCGGAAATATGTTTTTTTGGGTCCCCTGAACATTTTTGACCAAGGTACAAAAAATGTCTGTGTGTGTGTGTGTATGTGTGTGTGTGTGTGTACCCGTTTTTGTGGCGACGATTCCGGAGAAACTACTAAAGGTATCGGGACAAAACTTCATATTTAGAAGTTTCATAACCAAACTTAGAGCTGAAAAGCTTTCTGTTGAAAAGGGTCCAAAGGAACTGGTGGTTTACTCTTAGCATTTTTCGAAGATTTTGTAAATGAGCCGCTATTTGTGTAATGTCGTCAAAATAGTTTAATAATAAATTAAAGGAGAGGAAATTTTCTATAATTTATGTATATGACATTTTTTGGTAGAATTTATAGTTTAGCTGCATGAGCAAATTCTATTTCATCGAGATCGGTCGTACTGCTTTAAAACTAGTAGCCACGATGTCAGATCTTTGATTCTAATGACAGTAGCTAGTGTCAAACGCTAATGTTTTGAAAATACTACTGTCAATATAGGCTGCGTTCGGATATTGAACACCGTTACACTTTTACACCAACTAACACGTAAGTGTCATTTGGACGGTGTACCCGGTGTCAACGGAGTACTACAACGGGGTAATATCCGAACGCTGCTTTAATCGAGATATCTGTCTAGTTCTACTAGTTTTATTTTAATGCAGACATAGCCGATCTCGATCAAATTGAATCTCATGCAGCTAAACTATTAATTTTATATATAGTATAATAAAGTCATGTGCCTGGCCACATCAGATTTTTTTATCTATATATGGAAGATAACATGAGTATGTTTTTTAATTCCAGGTTAGAAATTCGTGGAGTCTGGAGAGAAATAGGATTCCTGGAGAAAATAAAGTAGGCTGGAGAGAGTTGGGACGCCGGTTGAGTTGAAATAAACAACGCACACAAAAGCTTGGTAAGTCTAGTGATTGACTTTTTTACCATAGCGCATTTCCGACGTTTGGTATTTTCAAAAATTGTGACCATCCCTCTCAGGGGATGACTTGACCTGCTATGTTAATTACGTTGTTTATAGCTATATTTTAGATAATTATAGCAATTTTGATCATAATTCTTGCATTATTTTTAGAAATTTTTGATTTTTATCTAAACAATTGGTATTTTAAGAAAAAAGACGGACAATCCCTCTCAGTGGGCTAATTATATTGTTTATTATGTTATGTTATGTTGGTTGTATTTGAGATAATTATGACAAGTTTGATAGCAAGTTTTGCATTATGATTAGACTTGTGAAGTGAATTTAGAGCATTTTTGCAACTTTCGGTATTTTAAAATATAGTCTCTCGGAGCATGACTCCACCTGCACTGTCTATTTATTGGTGATTTTTTAACCGCATAAAATAGATACAACGGAGATATTACCAGAACATTTCCAAGACTTGTCAATTAATTAATTTGTCAAAAATACAATAATCTAAATTAAATGGCTACCCTGTTTGACAGCAGAAAAAATCTAACAAGTTACAACTGATTCTGGTATACTTTTTTCGTGGATTCTGAATCTGAAGTTTTTAATTGTATATATTTAATTGTATATTTTTTTTGTCACTGATTTTCTCAAAACCTAGAATCAATTCACAGTTTTAAGATATAAATCCTACGAAAAAAAGCATACCAGAATCACTTGTCACGTGTACGATTTCTTAAATTGTTAGCAAGTTAGCCATTTAGTTTCAATTATTGTATTTTTGACAAATTAAGTAATTTGCAATTTGTTAAATGTTGATATCTACACTAATATCTACACAAACTTTATGGATTATTTTGTGTATTTAGCTAATAGTAAATTGCGGTAAGCAAATTTATGATGGATGAATGATTTTTGTTCTTTTTTGTCTTTTTAATACACAGTTAATACATTTTTCCTATCTTTGACAGTCGATTGCCCCTAAATATATTTTTTAAAATTATGAAATATATACTACAATTATTTTTCAGATGATATAACAATTTGAACGAGTGGCCCTTGATGAAAAAACAAATTTGATAGAATGTGCACGGTAGACCACTGCGCGTATTACGTGTCATTTTTGACAGTAATCATTTGCGTACAAACGTATCCGTTGCGTCTTAATGTAGGACAGACTTTGATAAAGCAAATTCAACTATTTCCACAAAAATCATTAATTTACAAATTCTGACGTCTCGTGAGCTTTTGAAATCGACGGTCGTTTTATTCGTTTGTTCTTAAATAATTTGCGAAAACGTGAATTAGTTGAACGAGACTGTAGCTGTTTTGATTTGTGTTGCCAAGGCAACCTGTCACAATTATCGCGGTTGAATTTGCAGAAACTTCAAAGCTAATCGCATAACCTATAATAATATTGTATTCAAAAAGCTGAATGATTTGTTCATTAATTGGGAGATTTATATAGAATTTTCTTTTGGTAAAACTAGTAAATAGTAACTCTGGAGTAAATTGCTTAAATTGCCGGACCTAATATGTAAAGTAATTTTTAAAAATTTTTGGTTAGTGTAGTATTAATAATACACAAGAGAGAATAACAGAAGGGCATTTATTGTACATTTTATGTTTAGTGCCGAATTATGAAAATTTGTCAAATAAGATAAATCAGTAAATTTATGCTTTTCATCAATATTGCTTATAGGTATTATTATTTTCAAATATGATTGGAACACATTTCTACTATATTCCACAATTATTGTGGAGCGGATGCTAATTTTCTTCCAGCAGTTCCTTCCAGGTTCCAGCTCGTTTCCTCTCTAATTTCTTCACTAATTTTTAAAGGGAGTTTAGATCCAAGAGGGTAATGTAATGTTCCGTGGCACCGTTTCCTTTTATCGACCACATCTAAGATAGTGGTCAGTAACCCCTACCACCATACCTACATGGATATTGCGGAGTTGCAGGACAACCGTTGTCAAGTGCCAATTAAGGTTACGGTTGACGGCGGATATGAACCGTGCGCTGGCTGACTATAGCTGCTATAGCTGGTGCAGGACAACGCACGACGAGTCGCGGCGCTCCACGACGCCAGTCAATTACTCGCACAATTTATTTTAATCGCCACTATTGCTGGCGACTGTGCGAAAAATTTACTCCGCGGTCCTATTTATAAATTATTCGATTGCTGTTCACTAGTTGGTGATCGTATGTGTCCGTGTGAATGTTTCTGTAATGGATGATGTCCGATTTCACATGATTTACTGGTTGTTAAACTATGCTCTAATAATGTTTTCGTAAAACGATGTTTTTACTTTATCATACGCAGTATGTAAAGTATTGTAATCATGCCAAAAAAAATTTTTGAGATTTTAGCGGAAATATGTCTTTTTGGGTCCCCTGAACATTTTTGACCAAGGTACAAAAAATTTCTGTGTGTGTGTGTGTCTATGTGTGTGTGTATGTGTGTGTGTGTGTGTGTGTGTGTGTGTGTGTGTGTGTACCCGTTTTTGTGGCGACGATTCTGGAGAAACTACTAAAGGTGTCGGGACGAAACTTCATATTTAGAAGTTTCATAACCAAACTTAGAGCTGAAAAGCTTTCTGTTGAAAAAGGTCCAAAGGAACTGGTGGTTTACTCATAGCATTTTTCGAAGATTTTGCAAATGAGCCGCTATTTGTGTAATGCCGTCAAAATAGTTAAATAATAAATTAAAGGAGAGGAAATTTCCTATAATTTATGTATATGACATTTTTTGGTAGAATTTATAGTTTAGCTGCATGAGCAAATTCTATTTCATCGAGATCGGTCGTACTGCTTTAAAACTAGTAGCCAGGATATGTCAGATTTTTTTATTCTAATGACAGTAGCTAGTGTCAAACGCTAATGTTTTGAAAATACTACTGTCAATATAGGCTGCGTTCGGATATTGAACCCCGTTACACTTTTTACACCCAATAACACGCAGGTGTCATTTGGACGATGTACCCAAGGGGGTCCAAGCTTATGGGACATACGTAGCCAATAATTATAGTTCTTTTATCCCACGAGGAATGGCGCAATCAGTCTCTTTTAGCGATATCTATTTCACTACCGTAAACCAACATAAGATCCGACAGATGGCGCGGTTTGCGCTCTGTCGGGAAATTTCAAGTTATGAATTTGTCACCATTTTGTCATAACATGACATGTATTAAGTAGCCCGTGGTATAACTACTACGGACTACTTAATTCATGTCATGTCATTATGACAGGTATCAAACGGCATAATACAAGTATTTTGCAACGTTTACAAGAATTTTTTTTTATAATGCGTGTGAGAAAGAGTTCAGTGCCATCATGTACGGTGCCACATACAATGTCATACATGTCGTGTCTTTTATATACATAATAGGTGTGTTCGTGCAAGTTCTGAATTTGTTCGGAAATAATGTATTATGGGCCATGTGTAAGTCAATGAAGAATTCCAGCATTGGTTCAAAATAAAAGGTTCCGAACACATTCCTAATATGCCTCGCGAATAGACCTATTGTTCAAGACACGAAATGATTAGTATATCATAATCTGAATTGGAAAGAATACGGAAGGTTGAGTTCAAATTTCCCGCTAGATTTTTAGTTCTGGGGTCCGAGGCTTCGTGTCGCTGAGATCGCTAGTTGGCTAGACATTTAACCCATAAGATGGCGTTCTATATAAGAAGGTATTCTATGGATGTACCCGGTGTCAACGGAGTACAATATCCGAACGCAGCTTTAATCGAGATATCTGTCTAGTTCTACTATTTTTACTTTATCATACGCAGTATGTAAAGTATTGTAATCATGCCAAAAAAATTTTTTGAGATTTTAGCGGAAATATGTCTTTTTGGGTCCCCTGAACATTTTTGACCAAAGTACAAAAAAATGTCTGTGTGTGTGTGTGTGTGTGTGTGTACCCGTTTTTGTGGAGACGATTCCGGAGAAACTACTAAAGGTATCGGGACAAAACTTCATATTTAGAAGTTTCATAACCAAACTTAGAGCTGAAAAGCTTTCTGCTGAAAAGGGTCCAAAGGAACTGGTGGTTTACTCTTAGTATTTTTCGAAGATTTTGTAAATGAGCCGCTATTTGTGTAATGTCGTCAAAATAGTTAAATAATAAATTAAAGGAGAGGAAATTTTCTATAATTTATGTATATGACACTTTTTGGTAGAATTTATAGTTTAGCTGCATGAGCAAATTCTATTTCATCGAGATCGGTCGTACTGCTTTAAAACTAGTAACCAGGATATGTCAGATTTTTTGATTCTAATGACAGTAGCTAGTGTCAAACGCTAATGTTTTGAAAATACTACTGTCAATATAGGCTGCGTTCGGATATTGAACACCGTTACAGTTTTTACACCCACTAACACGTAAGTGTCATTTGGACGGTGTACCCGGTGTCAACGGAGTACAATATCCGAACGCAGCTTTAATCGAGATATCTGTCTAGTTCTACTAGTTTTATTTTAATGCAGACATAGCCGATCTCGATCAAATAGAATCTCATGCAGCTAAACTATTAATTTTATATATAGTATGATAAAGTCATGTGCCTGGCCACATCAGATTTTTTGCCTTAAGATTCTCTTTGCTATTGACTGATACAATATTAAATTAGTTTTGCAATGGAAATGAATTGGATTGTATAAGAGGTTGTCATTAGCTACTCAGTTGTGCACATATAATATATTTGAGAAGAAGTTTACAATATTAACAGAAACTTAATTGTTCTATTTTTTTTTCACTAAGTGATAGCTACCTATTTATTACGGTATTTATTGAAATTATTCTTCTGTGGAGATCATAAAAAAGACAATTCTATCAAATGTCCACACCATATGTTTATGATTTATTGCTAATAAGAAGTAATGTTATAACATTAAATTTATAACACAATACATAAAAAGGGTTAATTTTCGAAATGTATGTTTTGAATCATCAGAAATCACGCGAGTTAGTCACTACGCGAGTAATGGAAGTGGAATAATAATGGAGAGGTATTTCTGCCAGAGACCGCATAATATAGAAATCGTTTCATACTAATTTTAAAGTTGCACAAATGTAATATGACCAAATCACTTCTGGATCTACACTGTGGGCGCGAAAAGTATGGAAACCAAATTCCAAATTCCTGAAAGGGTTTTTTTAAAATTAAATATTGAAAAAAGAATAATTTAAAAAATCTTTGACACGTCGATTTTTTAAATATCAAAATACACATATTTTAATCATTTAATTTTAATTTTCGACCGAGTCCTAAGATTTTGCATTCTACATTAGCAAACTTAACCACTTGTTAAGAAACATACGGTTAATTGTTGATGGTCACGCGCATTCAGTACAAAACATTGAATCAGCTGATCAGTACCCTTCAATATGCTAAGTACACAGAAGTTAAACATATGCAAATTAATAATGAATAAGTGTATCTGTGAGAGTAGAACTACACAAAATCCATATTTATGCTGTCATGGTTAATTTTATTCACAAAAATAAAGTTCTTTTGCGACGCACTCAACTCCGTTTACGGAAGACCGTAACGTCGAAGAATCGTGGAAACGATTTACGCAAAAATTAAATTTGTGCAAAGGTCCACAGAAGATAGCTGCTCAGTAAAATCGCGTAAAATGAATTATTCTTGTTGTTATTCTTATTCTTCTGATACTTCCCGTCTGAGTTCATTTCTGAATTGTGAGTTTAGGTTATTCGGATATGTATAACTACAAGTTTCAATTGAAGGGGTTCCTTAATACGGCAACTGGTTAAATTCTAGTAGTTGTGGTTAAAAGTTTTAAAGGTTTTCTCGTTTATTGGACACTAATTTAATTCTTTGACAATGACCATTTAATTTAACTGTGATAATCTTTTCACTGTACATTTAATAAATTTCACAAACTTGTTTTAATAGTCGACGAATATATAATTGTATTTGACTATAACAATATTTTTTTAATGTTGAACTCAAATAAAAGCCTCCTTGATCCTTGCAAGTTTATTTAATTTACTGTAGACATGTTTCGGTGGACACCACCATTATTTCCTTGCACAATGGACACTTATTCATAATATTGTTTTACTTGTATGTATAGATATTCATCCTAGGTAAAAGCCAAGGGAAGTTCCTAAGTTCCTTCTGGCAATTGTTAGATAACCTCTAAAATAAAAATATAAATTAAATCAAAATACCTATCATACTTATTTAATAGTAAAACAAAATCAATTCATGTAAATTTTCTTCTATTTCATTTACCATTTGTTTATTTACGATACATATACCATAAACCAAACAATTCGTTTTTATTTTAAGGCTAAAGACTTGAAGAGTGTTTAGCAGCACGTCCCTCTCCCTATCGGTTGGTACGTAGTTCGTAGTCACTCAGTTCACTACTTAACTAGTGGCAAACTATTTAGCCACTGCATATGTTACAGAATTTTATGTTTTAACAACGTTGCTAAGAAATTTAACCACTTGATATGTAACAACTGCGTTACAGAATTGGCCTGATTGATAGATCTGCTAATTATTCTCTTAACAGTAACAAAACTTTTGGCCTTACATAAGGAAATATTAGAGAATATATGGCTGAAAATTAGTTATATTTATATTGTTTATATAGAGAGCTTAGACATTTTCGATTTATTTATTTGCGCTATATACGAATTGTGTTTCTTGTTGTTTCTTTTATGGATGTATCTGCAAACCACTTAAAGAATCGCTGTAAATGCTTCAAGAGCATTTTTGAGCTAACATTCAGGTTTACTATGAGATTATTTTTGTGAAATATACCAAAATTGAGTTCTTTATATATTTTGACCCTACCTTTTTCGAGAACGTTGGTGCACATTGGACGTGGGGCACATTTGGTGAATTACAAAAAACAGGAAGCTTTATATATCTGGTTGTGGAGTCATTAGACATTTTCGAGAAGTTCTAGTAAAAATAAGGCAAAAATAAATAAGATATTTGAACGCAAATGTAAATATGGTTACGCTTTGTTCATAAAGTTCAATTATTCTATTGCTTAATAATAAAATGTTCTGTATTTTACGCAGAAAGCATTGCGCCTGGCTTAACATAACTCAATCACCATGTTTCTTTAGGTTTCTTTAGATTTTATACTAACGGATTTATTTATATTCCACATGTGCGGTATGTTTGGACAAATGAGATGGGGCAGAATTGAGCTATGGATCCCAATTAAGTACTTCTTACGACTACAACCAAAGTGGGAATTTTATTGTCCTATTCACTATTGCATGACATCTAAACCTGATATTGCGGCGACACCTCAATAAAGTCAAGGGGTGTCCTGACAATCTTTTTACATAAAATTTCATGTCTTATTTGTTTACATTATACCGGCAGCGCCCCAGGCCTGAGGTGATTTTTTGTCAAAGTTTATCGGAACAGTTTGTGATTTGTCTCACAGTTCCTTGGAACAGGTTGCGATTTTTGTAATAGTTCTTCGGAACATATTGTGATTTTTTTCACAATTCTTCGGAACAGGTTATCCCCCGTAACCCACCGTCCCGACCGCCTTTCTGCGTCGCATCCCCGCACACGATGGGGATTCACAGGGTATAGTAGTCCCGTGATAAATTTCTAACAAAATGTGGGAAAACTCGCTACTGACGAAAAGTGTCCAAATCTACCCCACTCTCCCCTAGCCCGGATTCGTTTTGAGGGCAAATAATTGTACCAAAAAAAACCCAAAAAATCCAATTTTATATTCAATTCAGAAAATCCATGTACCTTCCAATATTTTATAATTTTAATTGTCCTTTTCTCGAAAATTTTCTTATGGATGGCTATAAAATGCTTAAGCAACCATCGCATGGTTATACACTCGCCTACGGCTCGTCTATAAACTTCACGTTCAGGATTTATTTCCATTATTATGCTCTCGTCAAACAATATACTATTATTTAAATTTCAAACGATTATTAAATATGAAATTACCTTTAAGGCGTGGCTTAGCAAACAATTCTGCGTCTGGCTTTCGACCAGACAATACACAACGGTTTATCTGGATTTAATGCATATTTTACACTAAAAATGTTCAAACGTCCGCTTTCTATTTATTACTTCAACGATCTTATTTTTCCATTGATTATATCCAGACAATAGGTGTTTTGTTCAAAAGATTACATAAGTACGTCCAAAATAAACTACTGTTAATATAATTAGATAGTATCACATCTTGTTTGCAATTGTCGATGCAATACGATCCATTCTTTGTCGTCCAATCAATTGAGAGCGTTGACTGCGGTGACTTTATTTTCAGCACACCGGCAGCGTTCCTGAAATGTGCCGGCATCGGGTCTAAAGTAATGGGCACAGAAACCCAGTTAAGTAGCGGATGAAACCAGGTTGACGAATGATTGGCGCGCGTGACAGACTTGGCGCACCATTTATAATTTTTGGGAAGCACGGAAGGCATTACGTTTTAGCAAATCGCTTCACTTCATCTAGCATTTCAACAAGCAGGTTTGTTTGCATTATGCAACATTCAGTGCAAATTTTAAATCAAGTTTGTGGTAGGCATTTAGAATCTTCTTTGTTTTCTCATGGTTATAAATGCAGTAATAAATCATTCTAGAATATACAGAGTATTTCCGTTGTATCTACTCACGAGTCACAACTGCAACCACATACAGTGAGCGCGTAAAGTATGGAAACATGACAAAATCTCAAGAACGGTTTGCTATTTTGAAAAATCCTCGAACACGTCGATTTATTATTATGAAAATACACCTTATGATATCAAATTATTTTTTTCACATTCAATTGTTTTTAACAGATGACGCCATCGACATTTTTTTAAATGACAACCCTATATTTTTTTAATGAATTTGACAGATCCTTTAATTGTCTTAATGGTAGCATAATATTTTTATGACCTTACATAAGAAAATTTTCGAGAAAAAGACAATTGATTGAAAAGACATGTTATGAAATAAAAGTGACAAAATCTAAGTATTTTGCAACCATGTGAAGTCACTGGCGTTATTATCGTTGATGCAACGTTTACAGTTTCTGAGATATACCCTCAAACTTTTGAATTTGAAATAGAACAGCCTGTATATTTTGATATTTTCTGTTACACTCTTCCATTGCGTATTTAATGTTACTACGCTTATTACAGTATTATATCAAAAACATCTAGAGATTAATAAAAACCTTTATTACTTAGGTCTAAAAATTAACAAAGAAAAAATTGATAACAACAAGTAACAACAACAAAAAAGTAAACCGATCAAATTTAAAACAATGTGTTCTTGTCAATGGTTGAGAATCCTCATATACCAACTAAGTAGAGTAGTTGCAGTAGAAAATGTAATAATGCTTTGTTGTCAGGTTTTTCTTTGTTAATTTTTAAACCAAAGTATGTAATAAAGGTTTTTGTTAGTTTCTAGATGTTTTTGATATAATAATGAAGACTGTAACAAAAAATGTCACAATATACAGGATGTTCTATTTCAAATTCAAAGTTTGAGGCTATATCCTCGAAACTGTAAACGTTGCATCAACAATAACGCCAGTGACTTCACATGGTTGCAAAATACTTAATTCCAAAATTTCGTTAAATTCGGTCGAGCCGTTTCGGAGATTTTGTCACTTTTATTTCATAACCTTCAATTGTCTTTTTCTCGAAAATGTTCTTATGTAAGGTCATAAAAATATTATGCTACCATTAAGACAATTAAAAGATCTGTCAAATTCATTAAAAACAATATAAGGTTGTCATTTAAAAAAAATGTCGATGACGTCATCTGTTAAAAACAATTGAAGGTAAAAAAATGGATTTGACCTCATAAGGTGTATTTTGATAATTATAAATCGACGTGTTCGAGAATTTTTTAAAATAGCGACACGTTCTTGAGATTTTGTCATGTTTCCATACTTTACGCGCTCACTGTATAACTTAAAATTGTTTGTGTGTATATTTGACAATAATTTTGCTAAACCACGACCGCGTTAACAGTTATATGGTTGGCGCGATTCAAGAACAAGAAGAAACATACATCTGTCGATTCTGTAAATATTGTTGGAGTAACTGCGACGCCTGTTTCAGCCTATATTTCAACAGTATAAACAAACGAACGCAGCGCAGTTATGACACTTCCATGTTTTATTTGAACATGGTGGCATTGAAATCCAGACCTACATCAACTGTGTTATTGCAAAGAAACCCTGAAATTATCGAAGGTGCTAGATTGCAAACAGATTTATTTTCAGTGGACGCCATAAACATTTTGTTCTATTTATAGATTTAGGTTTTGAATTATTGAAAGGCAGTAGTCAAGTGCGGGCCACAACACCGTAGTCAATGTTTCTCGAGTGTTATTTTAAAAATGGAGCACCACCGCAATATATTTAGATTTTCTTGGTATCATCAGTGATGTTTATAAGCGGTTCGGCTATCTTTTAATATTTAAAAATACCGACCGCAAGAGAGCAACTGCGCCCAACGCGGAGAGGCAAAAGCTGCTTAAAGTAGAACGCCGGTGCATAATTTAACTTATTGTGCAGTTAGTAATTTACCCGAGGCCATATACGCGATGGCGAGAAAAAGGAAATTGCTTTTTGAATAAATGAAATTCATATTTACGCCGTTTTACAATTTCGTATATTATAATATAAGACCTTTCGTTCGTAAATTACAAAATAAGATTTCGTAAAGTCAAAGCCTAAAAAAAATCAACGAAAAAAAAAATCAAGAACCATCGAAACCTAGAATCTACGATCAGCGCCAACATATTTGTTTATCGAAAGCGATCCAATCATTAGTACGACAAGCAACATATTATTTTGTCAAAAACATTTGACATTAACCATTTCATTAACATTTTACAAGAGCAGCACCATCTGAAGAAAACCTCAGTTATGCAATATCCAGCTTTATGCAGATTGAATGTGATATGTCAAAAACTGAAACCAAATTTGCATGGCTGCATTTGATGATCTTGCATCTCGTACATATTTAGACTACGAAAGAGAAATATAAACAATATTTCTTAGAATATTGCATACCTATACTGAGAAAATTCCATAAACAAGCAACAGATAAATACATCGACGACGAGTTTAAATATTTTTGTTACAACATATTAAATTACTTGTATGTCGATTCTCAAATTACTTGTATGTGGATCACACAAATTACGTTATTCTTAATTATTATATCGGGTTTCATCAGAATATACGATATTTTGTCAAATTATTAACATGCAACAAAACAATAATCTTTATTCCTTACTTTTCACGTGCTGTAATTATACCCCCACATTTACTGTGGTAGGGTATATGCACTTTGCCACATCATTTGTAACACCCTTAAGGAAGCGTGGCAAGTATAGAGTTGTATATATAGTTTTGATCTACATTGAAAACTGAATCGATTTAGCTATGTCTGTCCGTCTGTCTGTCTGTCCGTCTGTCCGTCTGTCTGTCTGTGTATACGATAACTGCCGTAATTTTGAAGTAATTGATCTGAAATTTGGTATATAAGTTTATCTCTTAAAAAGTAACGGCAAGTTCGTGAATGGGCAAAATCTGTTAACTCCATTTTGTTGTTCAAATTCACATGTTTGTAATTTTGGAGCAGTTGATCTGAAAACAAAATGGCTTAACTCCATTTTTTCACGCACACGAGAACTGTCGTAATTTTAGAGCAATTTGGTATACAAGCTTATCTCTTAAAAAAAAGGACAACTTCATGAATGGGGGAAATCTCCATTTTTTTTTATTTTCACTTCGGCCCGGCTGAAGGTAATTTCTGACTAGTTTTATTTTACTGCAATGCATGTTATATGGCAGAATTATGCTCAAAAGTGCCGCAAAAAATACTGAATATTTTGAATCATTGCTAAGTATTATACTGCCGTCCAAAACTAAAGTGCTGTATCAAAAAAATAAATAAATATTATTGGAAATATTGTTGTCTTTTTCTCAGATAGCTAGAGTAAATAGTTTAAAATGTAATAAAAATGCTATTTACTTTTGGACGGCAATATAGTATGGTTTTGAACATACATCTAATCTATATTATGAAATCTTGTTATTAACTTGAAGAATATGTAGCCATTAGATCTTAAGTATATAGCCACTAGATCTTAAATAAACCAACACCAGATTCACACTCCCTGAGTTTTATTATTATTATTATAAATCTGGCTACATGGAAACTTTTGTTTCGATATTTGAAGAATATGCTTTATTTTAAAAAATGTTTTAATATTACCAACGTTTATACGTCAAAATATTCAACAATTTGTGTATTTTTACCTAAATGGGTGGAATTTGACTTATTTTAGAAAAACAAAATTAAAGTGTTCAAATATCACAGTAAATAAATTTTATTTGTATCCGACATATTTTTGCATTTTTAGTCTCTATATTGGATCCGACATTTTAAATTTGCACATAAAATATTATATATATTATATTATATTCTAGAAGTCAGTATTGTTAAACTGGATTATATTATATTTTAAGGGATTAAGGGAATATAATGCTTACAGTATATACTCAAATTACTTTTATGTTCGAAAAATGGTCTTATTAGAGAATAAGGCCCTTTACGTTAACTTTGTTGTATGCTTGCATGACATAACACCATTATGCAAACATTTTTGGTGAAAAAAAAACATCACTAATAAAGCATTTTCTTTTACGTTTTCTGGAACTAAAATAACAGCTCTTCAAGATATCTCAAAACATTTCCCATATTTTGTTCTCCTCTTTCGATGGCAATGTTCTGTATATTACTGAGAAGAGCACAATTAAAATATAAGGGTCATAATAATTATTCGTATGAAACTTGCACTGGATTATTAACCTTTATTGTCAAGGAAATCCGAAGAATCTTAACAGGTTCGATTGTTTTGTAATTCAGTTTACGTGTGTGGTCTGCCGTAGCGAAGCACGTGAACGTGGCGCTGGAACTGTGTTATGTTTCAGCGTCACGTGCAATAGTGTTAATCAATTTTTCGACCTATACCTCACATTATACGGTCTACTGCTGTCAGGACTGGGGACAATATCGGGATGTCACTTGAAACCAGCTGCTATGACAGTTCGAATAAAAACGATATTAGAAAAAACAGAGAGAAACAGAGAGAAAGTTAAACTGTATTGGTTTAGCTTAGGAAAAAGATTGACTATGCATTACAAGAGGATTGTTAAGTTTTCTTTATCTTTTTTTAATTGTTTCTACTCGCTTTTCAATTGGATATTTTTAGAATTATTAGTCCAGTAATAACAAAAGAAAACTGAGTACTGAAAGAAAAAAAACTTTACTAGTTTTACCTTAGTTCCTAAAATCACAATAATTCAACATTCTTTCTAAATAATTTATTATACAGACATACAGGGACCTTAATGTTTGTTATTTGAATTCCTTAAAAAATTACAGTCGTTATAAACATTAATACATATGAAGCTTTTTACTCAAAATGGCATCTACTTTCTAAATAAGTGGACAAGCAACATCTGTAAGAAGATTAATAGTAATTATTTGTTTCTATTTGCTTTCGTTAGGTTTTTATTCACTTTTATTTTGATTTTTTCTACACATGCTATCGTTTTGTTTCCTTGCCAATGTTTGAAACGTTATAAGTACCTACCTTTAAGATACATGTAAAAAAACTTCAGGATTTCAGGTAAACCCTAAGATTGATTTGGAGACCCTTTTAGGGGTTCTAGGGCATCCAGTTCAGTCAGTATAAATTTGCAAAAATTGCCAAAATACCATACCTAAGTTAACTGGACAAATTCAAAGTTCAGGTCTGAATATCAAAAAGCGTAATTTGGTTATTTTTGCGACTTTATAGCGGTTGGACCCAATGGCGTAGAAACCTCAGTAAGGGCTAAAAGTAAACCTTAAACCCTGTACACCCTCCTCCCCACCTACTTTGGTTCAATTTGATCGTTTCGTTTGAGTCAAATGTAGTTTTATATGATTTTTTAGCTAAAATATTTTTAATTTCTGGTTGTTCACTCTTTATTTATTGTTTAATGATTTTAGTAAATTTTCGGGCGATACATACAGTGTGTTCTCAAATGGACCTAACTGGACCTAACTTTTTATTCCTGGAGAAGTCAATCGTCATCAAGAGTTATGTCCTAAAAATTCCACAGTTGTGCTCAGAACTCAGAATATTGGTTTAATATACAGATTGTATTAATAGTATCAGTTTTTCACAACTAAATGAAAAAATGTTACAGAGAAAAATTGTTTTAAATATAATTTAATGCTCACATATCAAATTTGAATATTTTATTACATATCAATTTTAGTATTTCATCTTTTGTTCTTATCGTTTGTTCTTATTTTAACCTTTGATCTTAAGTAAACATTATTATTAACAAAAATATCATAAATCCACCATAAGACGGATTGTACATTCTTTACCATTAATTTGCTGTATTACCTACCTAGTTTTAAGATCCTGTGAATAAATTACCTCAGAAAAATCGTTGAAACTTGAGAAAAATGTATACTGATTTTTTGAGATCATAAGTATTTTTTATGGAAGAAAAAAAGATAATTTTTACTAAATAAGTTCTATGTTGATGTTAATTAGAAATAGTTTCAGTATTTTCTAATTTAAAATTCTGCTTTAAAATATCTTTAAAATAAGTTGAAGGCACATAAAAAAATATGGATAAAAAAATATTTTTAGGGCGTAGTCTAGTAGTAGTTTGATTATAATGCCTTCTATCTTGTTGGGTATTCAAATATTTTCTTTATTCAAAAGATCGTTGCGAGCGTACTTTTAGAAAAGTAATTTTACAGCATTAACGACTACATCACTGTGGAGCTACAGTGATTTTATGTTATTTTATGGTATTTTAATGCGTTATAATTTAAAATTTGCTGCTGCTTATTTTTCTGTGAATATATTGACAATTTTTTATATGTTATTGATTTATGATTTAAAAAATAACAGTTTACTCTTGAGAAATATTAAAAATTTCTTTTTATTCGACCACCTGTAGGTTAAATCAAAATTCCACCCTGCAACTTCTCGAGAAATTTAAATATAGATCCATTAGACGTACTTCTAAGGTCCAATATAATAATATATAGCTGTTTGATGTGTACATACGTGTATTACGAACTGTTTTAGGAAACAACTGCATAACTACTGTTTGTTTCTGCAACTCATGATGTTATACATCATTACAGATTCTTTTAGGTAAAAATAGACCCTGTACAATCGTAGTGCACCTCAAATATACTCCAGTCATGTTCTATAATCCAGACTAATAACACCATTGGCAGTAACTTCATGTTACCTAAAATTTCGTGATTTTGCATAAACAGATATTCTCACTGCTAAATATAAGTTGATGACCGTTACGCGGCTTTAAGGTAGACACGAACACGCAGTTATTATGTACATACGCTACGCGCTGCGACGCTAAAACCGCGCTAGTGTGGTTATTTTCTCGTAACTACGGAAGCGCCGCGACGCCTCTATCAGATGCGTTCCGCATTTAACACGTACGCCTCTGGTTGTGGACGACGCAACTGTGTAATGAAACAAAAGCATCGAGAGACGGTCCTTTGAAGTCCGACAGGCAAAATTAGTTTCGGGCTTTATACCGCTTTTAAATTTAACGCGAAAATGCTTTCCTCTTTTTTTTCTGGTTGTTGATCGCTTCCGTTCATGTGAATTGGACGCCTTACATAAGTGTTCCCCGAAAACAATTGGGCGTATAATTGATATCGGCGTTGTGTGCGGTAATTAATTGGTTATGATGTTTGATGTTTGAAGTTATTGGATTCTATTGATTTGAATAGGTAATATGGGAGCTAAATTCTATGGTGCAATGGAACCACTACGGGTGCAGCTATGGGCGTGGTTATCATGGTTTCCTTGTTGTGTACAGGGTGAGCCATTTTATTCTTAACCTTTGATTATCGCGAATAGCATACAGAGAAAAAAACAAAAATATATACAAATCTTTTATTGAACGAAGATTACGCTGGTATCGAGAAAACCAGTACAATTTTTTTAATGGAATGACGACATTTTAGTAAAAAATACTCAGTTCTACCCTAACCTAACAGTTTTTGGATTGATGCCTTATTTGCCTAAAAACGTAATCTTAAACTTTAAGATTATATCTGATAAATTATATCAGATAAATTACTAAGAGAGAAAAGACTAATAAATTAAGGCTCCCGTCTCAATTCAAATAACGAATGTAGCGTACTTCTCTCCAAAGCTTCGAAATAAGAAATCACCAGATGTAGATGGCGCTACTATAAACATGTCTGTTTTTATTTTATATTTATTACACTTGACGTATGATATAATCTAAAGAAATAAATGTATTCCTACTATTTGTACAAATATTCAAACTGGACTGTATTTGAGTTTTCTAGTCGATGACATAGTACTGTCACAGTAGTCGCTATTATAAACATGATTTCCAACTCTCTACAAACACGCACTACAATACTCCAGAGTGCAAGTGTACAGAAGTTCAGAAGAAAATAACTTGTGCTCTTAGAGTTAACATTTAATTATTTTTTATAATGTTATACGGCAGACAATAATCAGACGCAACTGCCATCGAAAAACATTTCTATATTTGTAGTCCACATCCAAATTTGCATATAGTATATTATAATACAAGTTTGATAAGACAATCGTTCCACTCGTCTTTTCCAAAACAACTCGTGCGCCAATACGTCTTATAAATAGTTTGTGATCTAGTGTTTTCAACAACACCGAAAGCGGTTTCGTTATGAGTTTATAACGAAGGCAAAGCAGAAAAAAAAATTTCATAAATATTGAAATTCCTTTCCGATGGCAGCTGCATAAGGACCTTCAGAATTGAATGGTAGCGAGCATTTCACGTTTGGCGCAATAATTATGACGTGGGTTAGTTTCGCGTTTTGGAGGTCGGAGACTGGAGCCTTAACTACTAATAACAATAATAATAATAACATTTATAAATAAAATGGTGGCCCAGCTAAGGTTAGTCCTGTAAGTGGTTTACTTTTCAACTTATTTGTTGACCACGTCGGAAAAAAATATTTACTCAACTGATCAGTAAACATATCACATTCTGTTGTCGATATGTCGATTATATTTTCGGCGTTTGGAATACAGATCCTTATTTAATTGACTAATTTCTTGAACAAGTTAATAGTATCTGTAAATTAAAAGTTACATGTGAAAAAGAGAGTGAGAATTTTTTAGACTTAACAATTAAAATTCAGATCATTTTCAATACAATATTTATCGAAGAAGTACATTCAAAATTCATCAAAACACTCACATAATATTAAATATTGCGCATGTCATTATTTATTTACATACCCTTATAAAAAGACAATTATAATATGAATATAATAGTATCATGTAAATTGCTAAAAACTAAAAATTCTTTTCGCCCGACAATAGACAAGTACCTTAAGAAAAGTCTACATAAATTTAACTTTATGACCTGCGACCAGAAAAAAATGAATTGCACATTTACTAATTAATAAAAAGGGCAAAATCACTTAAAAAAATACAAACTAAAATTTTCGCAGGAACATTTGCGCAATATATTCGACAGACAGGTCGAAACTTTGAACATAATTTTAAAAGAATATCTATTAAAATAGATTATTACGAAATTGTATAAATTAAAAATCATAAGTTATAAGTGGTTTGACGTACGTTTGAGTACGTATATTTTATTTGTACTTATCTTTTTTTGCTATCATTAAGAAGATCCTGATGATCTATTTTACGAAATAGATTGCTCCACAAAAAAATACGAAAATACAATACTTGTTATATCTAAAAATAAATATATATTTAAAACTACACGACTTATGACTTATCAAACTTATCAATATCAAATGCTTCATTGAATTTACAAGAAATTTGTTGGAAGTGGATTATGACGGTTTTATCAATTTCAAGACAATCTTAGACTACATGTATCAATTTCCGTTCCAAGAATGCCGATTTCTTATTGGAACACCAGTATATGGTTATTTTTTTATGCAAATGTGCAAATATTTTTCACATGCAAAAAGTACTAGGCAAAAATATAATGTTTTGAAGAAACAAAAATTTTTTCAGACGAAAGTTATATTTCTTATCTAGCATCAATAAATAATAGATAAGAATCATTAAAAAAAAATATTTTCCCATAGAATAACAAGCGACTCGGTTTCATACAATCGAAGTAAAAATTCAATTATCTTCAAAACAGTAGATTGTTACATATTACTATGCAAGTAGTTTTCTTTACTGTATCATACGTAGTATTATAAAGTATTGTAATCGTGCCGAAAAAAAATGAGGTTTTCGCAAAAATATGTCCTTTTGGGTCCTCTGAACATTTTTGACCACTGTACAAAGTGTGTGTGTACGTGCGTGTACCCGTTTTTTTGTGGCGACGATTCCGGAGAAACTATTAAAGATATCGAGACGAAACTTCATATTTAGAAGTCTGATGACCTAACTTAGAGCTGAAAAGCCTTTTCTTCAAAAGGGTCCAAAGGAACTGAATGTTTACTCTTAGCATTTTTAACGATTATGCAAATGAGCCGCCATTTCTGTAATTTCGTCAAAATAGTTACATATTAAATTAAAGTAGAGGAAATTCTGAACAATTTATGTCTACGACGTTTTTTTGTAAAATTAAAAGTTTAGCTGCATGAGCAAATTCTATTTGATCGAGATCGCTCGTGTCTGCATTAATATAAAACTAGTTGCCAGGATTTCACGGATATTTTTATTCTTATGACAGTAGGTAGTGTCAAACGACAATACCTACTGTCAATAGTATCCTGGCTAACCAGTTTCATTTTAATGCAGACATGATCGATCTCGATCAAATAGAATCTCATGCAGCTAAACTATTAATTTTATATATAGTATGATAAAGTCATGTGCCTGGCCAGATCAGATTTTTTATGTTAAAAATTACGTAGATTCCAACGATGGAACCATGAATAAGAAAATCGATATCTGAAAATAATAAAAAAAATGTTTGTTTGATAGATGCAGTCCAATATTTTTAAATTTTCAATAAATATTCTTTTCGTTTCGTTTTGTTTCGTTTATCAATATTTAGGTAGATAGAAGACCATAAGTAGCCATAGAAACGAACATAACGCATACTGTTTATACCCGTGGTATATACCAACAGTTTTGCTGACCAGGGAAAATAATATCTTTAGATTCGGTAGCTAGTAAGCTATCAGGTACCGAAGTAGCTATCAAAAATATTGCTGGGCCTTATAGAAACCTGTAATACAACCAAACTTTAGAATATAGTGAGAAAATATGGGAAAATATTATATAATCAAAACGCAGTAAAATATTTATCAACATTTTGTATATATTTTTTTTTGTTTTCACAATTTGTTTTAATCGCAAGCTATTTTTAATAAATAAAATATTCGATATTAATCAACAGCAGTTATAATTCCCAAGCTCAAAATTTCCTTTAGATAAAATTTTCACAATTTCCTTTAATTTCCGTTCCGCTTTAGCGTCAAGATTACGCGGCTTATCCTACCAACCAAAATTTACTTCCAAAAGGACCTTCAAAATCTGCTGCGTACATATTTAACAATACGAACGTAAGGTGAAAACGCCTTTCGCCGCTGACGTCAAACGAACACCGTTCTTTGCTTACAGCATTATATTTTTAATTTTTCCATGGCGTAGGCCCGTAAAATAATTTTTCGAATATCAACAAATAACTCCGGCGCCAATATCTGGCGAATTAGTGTGCCCCGTATTATAAACAATTGCCTTGTATCGCATCTCCTTCGCGCCATAACCGCGAGATTTTTTCATAAACAGGAAAGTTTTGAATTATAAACAGTGGTGTACTAAGTATTTATATTTTTGAGTTCTGTGCGTTGCTGTTTTGGCAAAATGTTTAAAGTTCAGCTTGTCATTTTTCATTATTTATGGTATACTACCACTGCCTAAACAAAGAAAATACTTTGTGGAAGCAAAAAGATTAGATCCGAAACATGAATAAAGTATTTCACCAAATTAAAGCTAAACATTCCGACAGACAATTGCTCTAAACTGAAAAATCATCATTCCACCGGCGCATTCACCAAAGAAAGTACCTCACCTTTCCTCACCTCACCTTATCTTCCGCTACCTTAGACAATTAAAGGATCTACCAAAATCAGTAAGAAACGAATGAGGTTGCCATTTAAGGGCCGGACTAAGGGCCGGAGTAATAATTGATTGTCGGAAATGAAACTTTTCACAAAAAAATTTATTTTAATAACTAAACAGCGATTTGTTTGAGAATTTTTAAAATAACAAACCATCACAGAGATTTTTTCATGTTTCCATACTTTACGCTCTCGCTGCATATACTGTGTAAAAATCAAAATATTGTAAAGAACTGTGCGTTATAGTGGGAATGTCTTGTCAATATTTGTGTAAATAGTTTATTTACTAGATGAATTCGATAATACTTTCTTAGTATGCCTTAAGAAAAGGGAAGTGGCTTGCAAGTTCTGCTCTCTATAAAAGTTTCGTAATAAACAGTCGCTTAGAAAT
Source organism: Aphodius sticticus (assembly GCA_963966075.1). Lineage (NCBI taxonomy): Eukaryota > Metazoa > Arthropoda > Insecta > Coleoptera > Scarabaeidae > Aphodius > Aphodius sticticus. Next base: position 16,480,368 of record OZ014506.1, read on the forward strand.
CATGTAAGAACTAAAAAACACCCAGAATATGTATCACGATCGTGAAATATTACACTGCAACAAAAAATTTCCTCTCGGGAAATTTTTGCTAATAATGATTCTTAATGACCCCCTGAACACTTCCACAAAGGCGTTTTTCTATGTTAGATCGAATAAGCGAGATATTTGCAAATTTATTTTATAATTTTATTCATAATTTTAAACCAGTTAAATGGTGTTTTGGCCAGGAAAAAAATGATTAAAAGAATGTTGATTTCAGTGAATAGTTTTATTTTCGATCTTATGGTACCTGGTTTCGAAGCTTCGCTTCGTCTTCAGCCATGCTACAAATACATTAAACGTCAGTATATACATTTAATAGAACAATAAAACTTGAATTACCGTCTAATTACAACATAGTCCGGTAAAAAATTGAGGTTATGAGTCGCAGAATGGATTTCATGAAGGAAAGTGGGTGAAATCTGCAATGTGAACGAAAAAACTTACATAAAATACTAGTAACTAACAAGACTCTACAATTACATTATACAATCATTAAAAATTAGAGTTACAAACGAGTAATATAATGGCATTTTACCTAGAGACGAACAACGTCTAGCGAGGAGACTGTGACTTAGACGTTATCAGGTTATGGCGTTCTTCTGCTTACGTATTGTTAGCGAAAGACCGGTTTCAAAAAGACCGGTGAACAGGTGAGCGCATTCCATGTTGTGACTCTCATTAAGAAGCAGGCCGGGTGTTTGTAAGTTGTGTCTATATATTTCAAGCTCTTCAAGGACGAACATCTTTTTGCTTTTGTTGATCTCATGTAGCAGTTTAACATTATTTTTATCATTGTGGTGTGTTTCCTCTACAAGATGTTTAAATACAGTGGAATTATTATTAGATTTATGCTCCTTATATCTCCTTTCAAGATTTCTCCCACTTTGACCTATATAAAACTTATTACATGATCCACAATTAATCATGTAAATTCCTGATTTATCAAATATATTAAATTTCGGTTTGGTGTTGGTTAGTTGGTTGCCTAACTTAGAGGTGGTTTTGAATGATGTAGTGATGTCATATTTATTTAAAATAGATTTAATCTTGTAAGAGATATTACCTTGAAAAGATAGTGAAATATAGTTGTTTATAGGTTTAGAGTGGGGGAATATTTCATTAGTGATTAAGTTATTATGAACTTGTTAAAAATCTGTTGTAAATCTTGAATAGAGTATCCGTTATTAATACCGATGGTGAGAATATTATTAATTTCATTTTTAAATTGGTCAATGTGAAGGGGGGTGCTGAGGGCTCTATGAAAAAGGTATCTGAAGGATGACATTTTGTTGCTGCTAGAGTTAAAAGAACTATGGGGGATGACAATATCTGTTTGTGTGGGTTTCCTATAGATATCGAAGATGTTAAACTGCTACATGAGATCAACAAAAGCAAACAGATGTTCGTCCTTGAAGAGCTTGAAATATATAGACACAACTTACAAACACCCGGCCTGCTTCTTAATAAGAATCACAACATGGAATGCGCTCATCTGTTCACCGGTCTTTTTGAAAAGCGCGCCGCTCACAATACGTAAGCAGAAGAACGCCATAACCTGATAACTTCCAAGTACTTCCAAGTCTCTAGGTAAAATGCCATTATATTACTCGTTTGTAACTCTAATTTCGTCTACCTAATTCCGCTACGTAGCCGTTGCGGCTTATATATTTACGAGCACTTATAATTGAAACCCAATTTTAATTTCGGCAAAGTAGTTTATTAGAATAAATTATACTTAGTAAAATTACATGTGATGGAGGTAATACGAATATGTTGCACACAACCAGAACTAAGACGAAGTCGAAAGCGACGGACAAAAATGAATACGAATTGAGCCGAACAGAATTCGGTCCAAAATGTTACCGAAAACTTATACGTTACATAAACTAAGAAATCCTCTACACTTTAAATGTACTATAGCTGCATACGTGTATGCTGATAAACCATTGATTGCGCATATACAATCTCGTAGCAGTAATTAAAATCATTCATATCTGCGATGTAGGTTTGATCTTCGCATAATACCTTATTAAAGTAAATGTGGTCCTTGAATTATATCTGAAAAAGGGATTTGATGTTTAGTTGAAAAGAATGATAACGATCACTTACCAGAGTCGTAAAACATCACCGAAAACGTTATGCTGGCGTATTTTGATGAACACAGCAAAACTAAGAAAGCCACAACCTTTGGCCATACTATAGCAGGCTACACGCATGTTTAAATATGTATAGAATATTGATATTTCGCAGTTTATGCGATTGCAAGCGATTAAAAACGGGCAGTGTGTGGTTATGTATTGTACGTTTGACATTTGGCATTTGATATCATTGTGTACCAATCCTGGCAATCTTAGACAAAAATGTTACTGTTTTCGGTGTTACAATGTGTTAATTGTAACACCGAAAACAGTGTTACAATGTGTGCATTGTGAATGCAAAGTAGAAAAAGATATTTACGATAGTATATGCCATACAATAAAAGTGGTATGGGCAGAAGCTACCATGTTTTGTCGCCTCTTTTTTCCTTATGAAGTACGAAACTCTAATAGCAACATACAAATCCAAAAGCCAGATTCACCTTTCTCGTATTCTATGCCATTATTGACATTAATTTATTCACTATTCAGTACCGTTGGTGTAGTACTTAGTGTTTGGCGTGAACGAAAACAACGCAGGGTTAATTAGTTGCAAAGTTCTGACCTGATTTCATAATTTATAAAGATTTTCAGCCGGTGTTTGTATAGACGCAATGTATGCAAAGTTTTGCAGAAAACGTTCGTCCTTTAGAAGGATCGTTTAATTCTACATCGCAGACTTCGTCGCGACCTTTCTGTGCTTGCTTTGTTTGTCTGTTGAAGGCACGTGATATTTTATTGCGCCATCATCGAGTTTACAATATCGTAAAGGTATAAAATAAGGTATAAAATGACGCAAAACCACTCGTTCGGATTTTGTGGCCTTTTAAGATCTTATGTTATGGACGTGGAGGTACAAAGGTTTGCAAATCTGGGATTTCTACTACAAGTACTTATTATTGAAACCGCAAACTATTCTTCATTGTCTGAAGCAATATGACTTAATTTGTGTGGTTTCTTTAAATTTGTGTTCTAAACTTTGATCAATGTTATCTAGAAAGATTTGGACGATTGGAAAGTTTTAAAAACAAAATAATAATACATTCTATGGAATAGTATTAGGCACCTTTGAACCTATCTTGAACTATTATTAAACCCAATGTAACTGCGGGGCCAATCAATTGATCCTAAATGCATCGCGTACGTCAATGCGCAAATTAAGTACCTATTTGAATTGAGAAATATTTGGTTTTAACGGCCTTGCTTTTATTTGTTGATGGACCCTCTCTAAATAGTTACACGTCTTGTTTAACTTCGTTCCTTTCATTTTGATTTATATGTTTAACTAAAAATCAAAAAGATTTAAACGGAGTAAAATAAGACATCAATAATTGAGAACATGGCTGAGGTGACTAGACGTTTCACTTTTGGCCGGACTGTCCCGATTTTTCCCATTTTGTTCCGCGTTCTGATGAGATTTAACAAATATCCCGCATTTTCAGAGTTTAGAGAATATTTCTTTAAAAGATTAAATAAACCTTAGCCAACGTAGACCCATTTCAAACACAGACACTTTCCAAATATTTATTTAATTGAAATAAATATAGCAAAACAATTAACCTCTACAGCAAATAATTGTTAAGTAAATATTTTTGGTGTTAAGAGGAATTAGTAGAGCTAGTACGTCTTACAAAGCCTGCATCCCCAGTGAGCTTAATTTTGCATTAATTCTCACATGTTATACTTCAAATTATAGATAAAGATGTATTACTTGTTTTGGTAATGTATATGTATTAACTGTTGTTGTTGTTTCCACGCTACGGGATAAAATATATCTTATTCATGTACTCAAAGAAGTCAAGTTTTGAGTGAACAAATCATGTAAGATAATAATATTTTTTACGTGAAATTTTGTACACTTTTCGAGGAAGGTGCAACTTAGATCTATTAAGTGGTACTTTTTTCAATTTTAACCGGTGTTCTTCGTAGAAAAAATGCAAAATCCGTCAATATGTTATGTCATATTCAGTAACCGATTTGTCACAAACGAATAAACGTATCAAAAATCTACCACGCCGAACATTATACAGTCAGCGCGTAAAGTATGGAAACATGATGAAATCTCAAGAACGGTTTGCTATTTTAAAAAATCCTCGAACACGTCGATTTATAATTATCAAAATACACCTTATGATATCAAATTAATTTGTTTACCTACAATTGTTTTTAACAGATGACATCATCGTCATTTTTTTAAAATGACAACCCTACATTCTTTTTAACGAATTTGGCAGATCTTTTAATTGTCTTAATGGTAGCATAATATGTTTATGGCCTTACATAAGGAAAATTTTGTGAAAAAGTTATGAAATAAAAGCGACAAAATCTCCGGAACGGCTCGTCCGAATTTAACAGAATTTTGGAATTACGTATTTTGCAACCATGTGAAGTCACTGGTGTTATTTTCGTTGATGCAACGTTTACAGTTTCTGAGATATAATCTCAAACTTTTGAATTTGAAGTAGAACACCCTGTATATTTTGTCATTTTCTGTTACACCATGAAAAATCTCCATTGCTTTTATGGTTGTGTCATTTCTACACCTTATTTTATGTATATTAGCCACAGTTGTGACTTCTGTATGCTCGACAACTTACCTATTGCATATTGATATTAAATGAATTTCAAGAAAATTTGGTACCTTTCTATCGTTCATTAATGATTGTTAATAATTTTTATTAAGAATTGTTTGTAATTATATAGTTTTTTTCAGAATCAGTGAACTTTTATCCTAGAATTTAAGATTTGGTCTGATTGTCAACCTGTACTGAACAATTCTATTACTTAAACGTACACTTATTAAATTAAGTAAATTTTAATAATTGTTGTTATATTTATAAGCTGTGTAGGAAATCAGTATACAGACCATACTGACCTTAGTAGACAATTTATTTAATGTACTCATGTCCGGAAATGTATGATTTCCGGGCCGCAAAAAAAGTGATTTCCGGGCCGCAAAAATTGTCCAGCCTCGATAAAGAATGCTGGCTTGCTACACAATATACGATAGTAGTAAAATATCAGTAGGAGTTTTTTTTTAATTCAGCGCGGGGGCAAGCACCGACACATCACCGAATACTTTGGGAATACCTGGGTTCAAAATCCAGGCGAGGGCAACTGATTTAAAGAGTTTTGTCTTTTCGGCTTTGTTGATTTTTTTTTGTGGAACTGTTCTATAACAATTTAAAATTTTAGACGAAGGAACGATATGTCAAGTTTAAATATATAAAAACTTTATATTTATAATTATGACAATTGAAGAAAAAGTGCCCGACTAGCATAATGTTATGGTGTTCTATAACGTGTTATAAGTTCTGTTAGCAATATTTGCCAATTAGTTATTTGTTGTAAAGGTGTAAAATTAATATTTAACAATGGATGCTTGTTACGAAATCGTATATTCAGAGCTGCTGGATACGTCGACATTGTTATGGGACTTATGCAGAGAATGTTGTCGTAGACTTTTAGATTAGACAGTAACTTTCGCATGGAATTGTGCATACTAATGCTACACTAATAAAACTTTTGTCTGTTGTAGTTCTGAAAATAATAGGAATACAATATGAATATTGTTAGTGTTGAACATTATTTACACCACAAGTTTGTTACACTTTTTCAGCAAAAAGAAATAGTTGCATTGTTGTTATTTTTAAGATTCCAAAGCATTTCTGACTCGATCGGACGTATAAGTTTTTGCTTGTTTTTTTACTTTTTTTTATAAGTTTTTGCTTGTATTTTTTATTTATTATGTTTGTCATTAGTCATTACTGGGTATTCGCTATTTAATTATATCAAGTATATAAAAAGATTTAAACTATGTACTTTGTTTTTACCACAGTGGAAACTATGTCAAAATTATTCTCAATAAAAGTATTTCCCTTACTGCTATCAGAACGTAACTTTTGAGGAAACCTATCAAGTAACATATACGATAACGGTATGCGAATATATGAGTATCAACTTTTATATTATCTCTGAAAGTTTCCACATCGCATCTTCGAGGGTTGTCGAACAAAACTTTTGGCACTCAGTCAGAACATAATTCAATGGAGTGTTGGCACTTATCGTGTCGACGCTAGGTGGCATTGTCCGTGACCGCCGAGTTATCAGAAAATCCGACGGATCATCGATGACAATGCTTCCCGCCCATTTAATCACCTCACTGGCGATTACACACTAGTAAAGCCCCCGCTGAACTGGCATGAGTAATATACTAAACTTGTGTCGGACAAAACTCATATCGTTGCACAAAATTCAAAATTAAATTCTTTTCTGTTATTTTTTATGTTGTTTGAACATAAAAAAATTCATAGCTAAATTTTATGGAACTGAATTATTTATGATTTAAATGACTATTTAATTGATTATGATACGCTACAACGTCCACAATATCTCACAATTTTTTTTTTTAAATAGCGAGATGCATGGACACAGCGACTGAAATGCTGCTGAAATTAAACCACTGAAACTATGCAGGTACGTCACGCTACTTTTGCTGCTTTTCTACGTTATGCTCTCTTCTTTTTATTGGTAGAAAGTAAATTGGGATTTCGAGCCTGTTGGCTCCTCTGCTGCCAGACGAAGCGGAAATTTAAATTTAATATCTCATACCGCTGCACGTGTTACTACGTGCTTGAGTCATGGTGCTACACCAATTACAGGCGACAATAGTCAAACTCAGAATAGCATACACTCTCTTAAACATTCTTTAATGGAAAGAACAAAATATTAAACACTTCTGCAGACCTGAGATATGCTGTTAAATAATGACAAACTGGACCGTGATGTTGAAAGTTGATTTAAAAAAATAATTTGCTGAAAAGATAACCGACTATATATACATTATACATATATGCAATTCACAGCTTTAAAATTGATGATTAAAGCTTTCAGTTCAGCCTACCTACAGATTAGTCACATCGCTATACTATTGCGTTTTCCAGGTTTTGGGTTCAGTAAGTTTGAAAAATGTTACTACTAGTACTACGTTTTGGTGTTTTTATAACATCTAGTAGACACGGAATTAACATAAACAGTACCAGGTCTAAATATAGGAATATAGGAAATATAGGAAAGAATATCTCATTGAATTTCGGAAAATAGACAACTTTAAATAGACGGCTTTTCTCAGGTATTTAGTCACAGCATCTTAAAAGCAATACACCAAATTAAAGATAAATCCGGTACAATTGGTGAATTTTTTAGTTCTTGTTGGTTTTTTAAAAATCTCTAATGTAATTAGGGAAAGGAACACGTATTTTTGATTTTTCTTAAAGAAACAACATTACCAAATAAATAAAAAAAAAACCTGGAATGAAGGAACCGCTTTAGTGACAAAGAAAAAATCGTTCCTTTAGCTATCACTAGGGCGGCTTTTCGGTTCCAGGTCACTTATTATCAACAATTGTTTCTTTTAAAACAAGGGTATCCAACCCTTTTGTTCCCTAGAGCACATTCTAGAATAATAGTGGGGCTACGGGAACTAACATTTTTTACAAAGAGAAATGATGTATAGTTAGTTAGTATAGGACACTTATAAGTAATAATCTTACACATCTTATAAAAAGTTCTGAAAGTGCGATACAGCTACTACAAGCAATGGAATCTTGCAAATTATATTCTAAAACAGTTTATTTTTGTCCACAAACTGGACGTTTCGTCTCAGGAGCATATAGATTATTGTTTATATACTTAGATTAAATAAGTATACTTCCAAAGTGACAATATATACAAAGTTTAAAACAATGTAATCTTAGGCATTGCACTTCGTTGGCCAGTCAATTCCTGTTGGGAAACAATCATTCAGATGCTCATTTGTGGCTAGATCTGTACTTCGATTTTATGATGATTTTATGACGTTTATTGAACCAACAAAAAAATCTTTCATTCTGTACAATAAATTTTTGTACGCTGCTATTTTTAAGAATGGAGTTTTTTTTCATCTAGTATATAGGATTTTAGCACAATGTCGTTCTGATGCACCAAAATTTCTACTTTATGTTCTTCTGAATCTGATTTTTTCAAAAACATTTATAAACAAACTTCCCGCAGTTCAGGTGAAACTACAAAGTTGAACTTTGCTATGAGGGACCCTTTTGAAGTTTCTAGGATATTGGGTTCAACTGTCATAAATGTTGCAAAAATTTCCAAATCGCTCTTGTTGGCATTGGGACCTCACTTTTTGCGAAAACCTTAACAGAGAGGAAATTTTGAATTCGGATTCGTATTCAGGACATATAATTCTATCCAAAACGCATTTATTTTCATATTCCATTTAGACAAACACAGTTCCCTGTGTTGGCAATACTTTACAATTTTCAATTGTTCTTTTCTCAAAATTATTCTGGTGTGAGGCCATAAAACATTTTCACTATCATTTAAGACAATTCAAGACCATTAAAAAATCTATTCAAATCAGCAAAAGAAATATGGCGTGGAAAGTTGAAAATTAAATTTTATATATAAATGTGAATCTTGGTTATAAAAAAAATCAACGTGGGCGAGGACTATAAAAACAATCCGCTTCAAAAATGTTCTTACACTTGGCCAGTAAATCTATTGATAAAATAGACAAAAGAATTGGCTCAATTTTAGCGAACTGCCGAAATTTCTTTTCAAATTGTTCTTGATGCATCTGCAGCTCGGTTGATGACAGATGAAGTTTAATTGATCATTTTCTTAAAGCTTTGAAAATGCAGACCGGTTTAGCTTTAAATTAGTTTATGAGTTTATGAGTGTCTTTTCTCTGTAACTCCAAGTTTAAACAATTTGAGAGGTTTTAAACCAAAATTAAATTTAAAAAGAAAATGGAATTTGTGGTCAGTCAGTGGCGGGCACATAAAAACCGCGTTGATTACTGTGAACCTGTTTCAAAACAGTGGAGCGAACAGAAACATGTGACAACTGTTATTGGTAGTGCTATTTCCAAACCGTCAAATAAAGTTGGCTGAAATGTAAGCTGCAACCTTTAAGCTTTCAACCTGAATGAACTTCAAAGATACGAAGAAAAAGGCGGTAGCAACTGTATATTGGTATTTCATAATTAGCAGTCACGACTCCCATGTCAAAGTAAAAATAAAAATAATAAATAATTGCCCTTAAAACGCCGGGCACCTTCATTAAAAATGTTCATATTTAACTTGTTAAATAAGCTTTTGAAATTAAACACATTATTTAATATATTCGGTAACACACATGGCATGAAACTTAGAGCTCCAGGTTCGAACCAAGGTTCCTTCCGCGATTATTTTATCTTTGCTTCTAATGTTCATTTATTATAAGTACTTATGTTATGAATGTTTATTAGTTCTATAAAATCAAGAAACATAATACATATCCTATATAAGAACTTACAGCCATTTACTTTTAAGTGGAATATCCCACTGTGCTGGTCGCACAAAGGTCACATGGCGATGACCTACCGATATCCACCTGACATATACAGCTCATCATTGGCATTCTGTCCGCGTGTTGTACAGTTTGAACAGGACTGCGGCCTGCTCTGATAAATTTACTAATTGATCTACGCGATCTGCATTATAAATGATCAGATCGAATCAAAGCACGCGTGTATGTGTGTGTGTGTGTGTGTGTGTTTATGTCTAGTTCTAGGTTTCACGCTTGTCCAACTTCGGATGCAAGATATTATAATTAATATATTAGATTACATCGCCAAAGCCATATAGAAATTTGCTGATTTTTATCTCTATTGCAACAATGTGATATAATTAAAAAAACATTAAAAATATCATAAACATTAACTTTATTACCAAGCTATACCTACAAATGTAGTTTGTATTTTATTTCATTTCGGATAAACAGTTTTGTCAGCCAGTCAGAATCAGAGATTATTAACAAATTCCTTTATTCAAATTAAAAAATTTGATAAAACCAACCAGTAGTCATTTTTCGTTAGTAACACTTGTAATTTCATAATAATGTCAACAAGCAATAACTGGTCATAAACATTGGTAAACAATACGCGAACAGCAATTTTACAAGATTACGTTACATTGTGATAATAATAACAATAGCGGCTCGATACAAAATCATTATTATGCTCGGATAATAAAAGCATAAATAATTCAATTAGATGTTATCTGCATAACTAACCTACAAACACGGGTAAATAGCGCCTGCCGTACAGATCTAATTACGCTCGAAAGTTTGTCAAAGCAGTTGTCAGATGTGCACATGTGGATCAAAAAGCCACATGTTCGCTCTACCTGCGTCATTAAGCCCGTGAGCTTGTAAATTAGCATTATGAAATTAAGTATGTAAATGGAATATCTCATAACTGATGCTACCTATACGAAAGTAGTCTCATATAATGAGTTTTCCACAACAATATAAACCAGAACGGTCCCGGTACTATTATCTTAATGAAGATAATAGATTTTTAAAATAACTAAATAGACAATGGTCTATTTATCACTTATCACTTATCAATAATAATACCCAATTTCTTCCAGAAATTTTTGTCCATACATATTTGCCCTATGTCTATGCCCTTGACATAGTAAACGTCAGCGTAACGTCAGCACGTAATTTCAACTATGTGACTTTGTAAAGTGAACTATGTGAACCCACAGAGGGCTATTTTGTGTGTATGACACAATATGGTCATGCGGGATGCCTTGTATATTGTCGAGTAGCCGGACATGTGAGGAGCCAAGGGCTGGCTGTTGGTTAGACAAGCGCATAATTCCTGTTTCCGAGTTCCAAACATTGACAGTAAATAGTGTAGACGGCATAGCAGCGCGTACTATCTCGTGTGAGGAACGCTGTCGACCACAATGTATACTAAAATAACGGAAAAATTGCAGGGCAAAGGACTCGTGTATTACGATGAATTTTATATCCCACAGAGGAGACATTTTACAGAGTTTATTTGTCAGAGTTTTCTCAATGAGTGCTCTAGAAAGTCTTTAACCATACTCCGAATTTTGATTTTTTGTCCGAATTAAGGTACCAGCAGGTTTAAAGGACGTCTTAAAGGACGGCTTAAGACCCAGCTCTACCTCTCCTAAAACGCGTTTGCAAATAAAAGCATTATTTATTGTTCAAAGTTTATGAAATTTTTTATGTAACTTCTTAGATAAATAACGAGTTGGGCTGGATGAAAAAAAAAATTTTTAACGATAAAAATCAATTTTACTTCTACATCTTTGGTTTTTTTCAAATATAAAACATTTAGCCCAACTCATGATACAAAAATAGATTTTTTATTTAAGTACAATTTTAATCTAAACATTATAATTGCGATAACAAAGCGTAATTGCCAGAAATGTATGTAATTTGCCTATATTACGGGCCCGGTGTAGGCAGCAGACGTTAGGAGTTAAACACCGCCTATAACTACGCCACGCCTACTGCTATTTTTAAATTAGACTGTTCACAAGTTGACCGTAGCGTATATTGAATCGGGAGAACCGAGTTCTCGCATTTCACATTTATACCCACAGTTTACAAATTTAACACACGATAAAAGTCATATACTGTATGATATTATACTTAGTGTAGTTATACCTGCTAGGCGTTAGGTACATTTGTTTAATAATGGGTAGAAGTCGTGGCAAGATACCTAAACATCCGCATCTGTCCTCTAGACGAATTAGTAAAAGACGACTACGTATCACCTAAGTTAAAATATATGTATAGATAATCTAAAAGAACAATATTATAATTATTTAATTACAAATGAGACAAAGAGACCAGAACAGGACTCAAATGAACGTTTTATTTAAAATTTCGGTTTTGTGGACAGGAAGAGACAATTAGCAGTGACTAACTTGGGTCGGCTCTAATGGATATTAGTTCAGCGACTGTATTGGGCAGTATTACAGCGGGAATTGGATACCTATAGCCAATGCCAGAATTTGTTTTCATTCATGAATCTTGCATTCATGGCGCCCAAAACGTTTATAAAATATAGCGAACTTGTAGGTGACAAAATATTTGGGATTTATATAAATGGTTTGGGGAACTTTGGACTATGTACTATGATTTTACTTTATCATACGTAGTATGTAAAGTATTGTAATCGTGCCAAACAAAATTTTTTAGGTTTTAGCGGAAATGTCTTTTTGGATCCCTTGAACATTTTTGACCCAGGTAAAAAAAAATTCTGTGTATGTGTGTGTGATTTTTTTGTGGCGACGATTCCGGAGAAACTACTAAGGTATCGGGACGAAACTTCATATTTAGAAGTTTCATAACCAAACTTAGAGCTGAAAAGGTTTCTGTTGAAAAGGATCCAAAGAAACTGGAGGTTTAGTCTTATAGCATTTTTGAAAGATTTTGCAAATAAGCCGCCATTTCTGGAAATTTGTCGAAATAGTTAAATATTAAATTAAAGTACAGGAAATTCTGAACAATTTATGACTGGCATTTTTTGGTAAAATGAATAGTTTAGCTGCATGAGCAAATTCTATTTTATCGAGATCGCTGCATTAAAACTAGTTAGCCAGGATTTGTCAGATATTGTGATTCTAATGACAGTAGGTAGTGTCAAACGCTGATGTTTTGACAATACCTACTGTCAATATAATCAAAATATCAGTCTAGTTCCAGTAGTTTTATTTTAATGCAAACATGGCCGATCTCGATAAAATAGAATCTCATGCAGCTAAACTATTAATTTTATATATGGTATGATAAAGTAATGTGCCTGAACGCATCAGATTATTTTTTTTTATTTTTGTCTTCGTGTGTCACTGCCGTGCGTTCGTTCGATATCCAGCATGTTTATAGATGTATTGGGTCCTCATTGCTCGATTTTAATTAATTCCTTTCTAAATTGAAGTCCATAATTCACCGATGAGTTATCATGAGTTAGGTAATACATTTTTGTCAATTTACTATACAGTATGTATGTCACCCTGTTCAAAAGATTAAATGTTATAATAGCAAGCGCGCTCTCTCTAACTTAAATCAATATATTTTCTTTTACCGCCTGGCGGCCGCCAGCCAGCTGTATGCGACCGTGATGAGTGAGAACACTAATACATTGTAACTTGAGCGAAAGCGAAAGCGCCGACGCGCGGCGACAAACTGGCTGAGTACTTCCCCTTCGAATGTACTCGCGTCGACTATGCTCCGCCTTTGCCTGCTTCCTCTAAACCCCCCAACTTCCCCTTATCATAAAACTGTGGCCTGGTTGACGTTGGTGGGGGCCATGCAGACCACTCCCAGCAAAAAAAAAACATCGCAACGAAATATTTCGTTTGGAAGTTGCGATGTTTTTAAAACGGAGCCTTAAGTTTTACTTATTAAAGTGTAATTTTGTACTCATCGGTTTATCTGTTGATATATGGTCATTACTTGTAAGTTAAATCATTGATGGATAAAAACAATAGTCTAACACCCTCAATCAAGTAAGACTTGCTACACAAATTCTGTATCTTCTACAAAAATTCAGATATTGGAAAGAACCAACAAACAAAACGTTGAGAATGGACGTGGCTTTATAGCATAAAACTTTAAAACTAGCCCATGTTCCTCACTTATTCCACAGGATGTCTTGAAATTAAATCAAAAACCATCACGTTGAAACTGGTATAATCTATAATAATTTCTGTATATAAAAAATTCTAAATGTCACTTCAATGTTAAAGTAATTTTTGTTGCACAAGAAGTGATGTTTTTTTTTTGTAAAAATATCTACAAATCACGAGTTATGAATTAAAAATTCTGAAAAGGTATTTATCCTGAATAAATAATTGCAGTGTGAATTTTGTTTCTTTTTATTTTATAGCCTTCTCTTAATTTCGGGGATGTCGCGCGAACCCTTTGACGTGAATGCTATGGTTCGTGCGAACCCCATGTTAATCAGAAAAAAATACTTTCATTTTATATGATTATCGGTGATTAGAAAATCACTAATTATCGACTACTCTTTCGATTTTTAACTGTTTGTTTCAAATATCTATCATATTTCGTCATTTATGGCGCCAATATTCAAATTTCGTTGGTAAATTTTCTATGTCGATAAAAACGATCTCTACGTAGACGGCGGCATCAGTTTTTAAATTGGTTTTTGGTAACCATGGGCTGACCGTGCGCACATTTTTTGGCTAACCTCTAAACTTCTCGTGCAGTGGTGAATATGGTGAACTTTCCTCCTAGGCCTCGAACTAGCCGCTCTCAAGTGATTTCGTGGTTAACCATAAGAGTTAATTATATTTTTTTACTTATTTTCATTAATGAATATCATAATCACAGATAAAAGAGCCAGATTAACAGTGCAGAACGTATCAAATTTCATGAACTTTAAACTTAATTGGTCGCCCATTGAAAACTTGGGTGAAAAAATCCAAATGGAAAGAATATAGTGAATATCAAGTTACATTTCATATAAACCATTTCATTGTCGTTACTTTAATTGATCGAATTACAATTCCAATAAAATTAACAATCTCGAATTTCGCCACTTCTTGGAAACCAGTTATAAAGATTACTACTGTTTTACACTGACGCGACGCCGACGGTTCCCTAATAGAGGAAAGATTTGGTTGTGCGTGGTATGATCCGCAAACACATTTTTGTGGAGTGTTTAGATTGAGACAGAGGATGTCAGTCTATACCAGTGAGCTTCTGGCAATCTTAGAATATTTAAAGCACATTCGACAATCAAGACCATCAAATAACTACCTCATAATCTCAGACTCAAAAAGTGCAATCGACCAACTTAGAAGTGTATCATTCTCAAACAGTCTAAACCCAGTAATTATAAAAATAGTTGAAACAATGCAGGATATAAACCGAAATATCAAATTTCATTGGGTAAGGGGACATGTGGGTCTGATTGGGAATGAGAGGGTCGATGAGTTGGCGAAAGAGGGTGCAGTCAGAACAACAATAATAATACAATAAACCCATCACGGATTTTCATGCATCGTTAATGAGAGAGATTGCCAATGAGAACTACCAATTTTATAGGAACTACGGCAAAGGTAACTTTTACCTGATAATCCAAAGTGCTCCTTGTCATGAGGCTTGGTCTGCAAAGAGTCAAGTTAGGATAAAGTTTTTGTATTAAAACTGTATCTCGTCTACGCACAAATCCCCGGGATGTGATAATTTTTAGTCAGCACACAAGGTATCTTAAATGCAATGAGTTACGTATTCTATAAATTATTATTTCTATGGAAATCTTTTTTTACGTTAAAATTTTCCGAATTGTATTAAAAACAAAGCAAGTTAACTGCTTACGATGTCAGAAACATAATTTGTATGACAAGCTCTTGTAGTATTTTCATTCTAATCTGTCACAGTCGAATTTCTCTGCAATGAATCAAGATATCAAACTCAAAAGAAAGCAGACACACAGAGAAAGCAGATAATTTAAAAATAAAAAACCTGGAAGGCGTAATTATTACTATAATTGTTGTGACTCAGTTTACAATAGAAATAGTATATTATCAAATACAATTGTCAATAATTATGTAGGCAGAACAAACGATAAGATAAAATATTAAAATTCAGATACTATCAAATCAATTTTGTTCCTTGTTTATTCTATCATATTCCACTACCCCATTAGTCTTTGATATTCCACTATTTCTATAAACACATTTGTTTGAAATCAGGATATACACTATCCGAACGTTGAAACTAAATACGCTCAAGTCGATTCTCTTCTTCGATCTACCGGAAATCGATATTAAATTCTTATTAGGGAACTTTTAACTTCAATTTTAAAAAGCTAACATTTTTCCGTTGTTTACCAAGTTTTCACGAAAGAGGCGAGCTGCTGGACATTTTCCGACCATATTTTATTAAATATTTATCTTTTATCCAAGAAAAGAACACATCACCCACTTAGCATCAAATTTATGTCTTCATGATATTTTCTGGTAATTCTGGACATTCTTGTTTGAATGTACAGAAAAAAATCTTCGGTTTGACTTTAAATATTTTGCCTTTGTTTGTTGTGCTATCTAAAATCAGTGTGATAGTTTGTTCTTATTGGCTTCCTAACTATTTTTATTCGTTATCATGGGAAGTGATATATTTTAAATTATTTATGTTCCTACAATTTAAAATTCTTAAAAAATTAGAAAAGAAACTCAGTAAAACTCGTAAATCATTCTGTTCTCAGCAAGTAATCAACTATATATAATAACAAAAATAGAAAATAAAACCAGAAGAAGGAAACTGAAGGAAACTCTCGTTTCCGTCTTTCCACTGAACCTTTCGAGGCCATAACGAACATCTAATAAAATTACCGTTTTATTTGCTCGGCTACGCTCTTCTCCGTAGGACGCTTGTTTAGTTGCGTTGGAGGAAATTTCATTCGCAATCAGCCGACGCGACGCCTGCCTGCTGAAGAGTAGTACCTGTCAGCCGTTTAAGGCTATGTGGATGCGCTTTTGCAGCGTTACTTTTCTACGGTTACCATGTTCCAGAATTAGATTTCGACGTTGCATCTATTCCTGAGGACCTGGGACTAGGAAAAAGGTCGTGCTAACGACCGTTTGATAACTACTGTTCGTTTATTGTGTCACGTTCTACACTGAAATAGCATCGTCGCGTGCGATGTGTATTTTCGATGCGCCCGGTAGGTATATGACACTTTAATTTGTCGATGTATTCAGGGCAGATGTAAGTAATTGAAATGTGTTTTATTAATGAAGTATTCACATTGATTTTAGTAGCTTGATGGTTGTTTGTTTTCTGGTTGTTTTCTGGTAAGGCCATCAATAGATTTATCAAGACATTGTTTGATCCAGATTGGCGATGAAGTAGATTTCATGTTAATTTCATGACAATTATGTATTATGTTAGTGGTTTGGAATATTGAGATAGAGAAAATACGCAAACCACAACTGAAAAGTTAATATGTTGTTCCCGTTTTGAATCAGCTGATGTCAGATCTTTATTTGAGCAAAATCTAAAATGTGACCAAAGAAAGAATAGAAATGAATTATAACTTATACGAACACTTCGGTTCAAGGTCAGTTTGACGGTACATGTGATCATTTTTGAGAAAAGAACAATTGAAAATTCTAAAATATTGAAAAATAATGACTGTGCAATATGGAGTTCGTGAATGGAAAGTGTATAGACATTTTCGTTAGATTTCATTGCGTTGAACACGAATCCGGACTCAAAAGTTTTCTACGACGTAAGGTTTTCAAGAAAGTTGGGGTCATACTGTAAAAAATTGTGATTGTTTGCAATTGTTTGTGAATTTATAGCGGCTGATCTAGCGGCGGATCTGAAAGTACATGGACATGACAGTTTGTACTTTTACATAATATCTTGAAAGTTTAGAAAATAAAAACTCAAATCTTGAAAGTTTGTTTAGAGGATTGATTTTAGCCGCTATAAATACACGTTTTTTACATTTTGACCTCAACTTTTTCTAAACGTTATTAGATTACATTTACTTTTTGGTTCACAACAAAAGGGTGACTACGTTATGACTAATTCCGCTTTTTGTATGGTCAATTGACAAAAGGCAAATTGAAAATGTTTTTGCGATAATGGTGTGTGTGAATCCCCAAACAAAGTCGAGTGGCACAGAATATTTTTCAGTAAATGAACGCTCATATTGTTATCAAAACTTTTTACGAGAGAGTAAAATCGTTGCTAACAGAACAAAAAAGAGTTTAACAAAAGAAACCTGTTTTTGAGTTTTACAGAACCAAAAAAAAAGGTTATAATATGGTGACATACAGGCGGGATGTAAATTTTAACTAAATTAAAAACCTATTATAAACGTATAACATTACTTTCTGACAGCATATCGTTTAAAACCATCATAAAAAAAAAGATCTTAGCAGATCATTTATTAAACATCAATCCAAGTTCTTTTGGCTTATAGTGGTGAACTCAAAGATACAGGTGTTTCTAAATGTCCAAACCGGCTTAATTTTAAAGTTCTAGGATGTTTCGTAATACAATAAACCATATAAACTAGACAAATATTTAGAAACACCCTGTATATTGAAATGTTGGCATTTAGTGTCTTCAGTCTCTTATTTCTTTAGATTTATCAGGAAAGCCATGTATTAAATTTTCCATGGCTACGTGTTGATATCAGTTATTTGTTTAAGTTATCGCGATTTCTATATGTCGTAAAACTAAAAAGCCAATTTTCCAGGAAAAGAATTTAAAAATTTTTTTTACCGTTCAACGTAATTTAAAAAGAATCTTCTGTGGCAGAAATAACACCAAATTTATTTTAGACCGATGTTTACAGGGTGATTCATGATGAGTATAAAAAAACATCGATATTGTGTAGCGCAAGTAGTTTTTTAACTGTATGTAAAAATATTATAAATTAAAGCATTATTAGTTGAGTAGCAAGTTCAGTTATCTAGTTCTTAAATTCATCATCTAGCATTATTATAGTAACGCAAAATACAGAATATTAATAATAATTTAACATGTTGTAAGTTGTAATAACAATTTTTAATAATAATTTGTGTTTGCTGTGAATGAATTAAACTCATAATTAACAATTATTTCAATTGCATAATAATAATTAACAATTATTATTTAATTTTTATATTGTGTGTTCCAAAAATTCTGAATATGTGAATAACATTGTTGCAGACTTGCAAATAGGTACCCAGAATTCGCGCGCACGCGGCTTTTCGAATACCGATGACAGTTAACGCTTCACGTGGTACATTGATTTGGAATTGATGTAATTAACTGAATTCAATATATTATGTTAGCTTGAGTGATGCTCTTCACGCCACTCCTGTAATCAGTCATTACGGGTACCTTCTAACTTATAGGTGTCTCTGGTAATCATTTAGATTTGACGTTATACGTATACGATTGTGGTAAATTTGTGTGGGTAGAAACAAATCTCATTCAATACTATTTTCTGCTTTGTAACAACGTCTGTGTATGTGTATTGTGTAAATAAATTTCGCTTTAGTTGTGAGTAGTATACAATCCACGCTCTTTCGCAGATAATTAAAAATATCCAATAAATATCTTTGTTCGTTTTCTTAAAAAAATAATTAATTACTGCTAACTAATTACTGATAACAAATTAGGTATATAATACCCAAATTTGTTATCTTATTATTACTTTACGCTAAATAAGAAGAATCTTTTGTCTTAAACCTTTTCCCGTACAATGCATTTTTTCATACCTTCCTACGTTGTACCATGAGTGTCCACTCAGTCGTCGCTTTGACTGCCAGACGGCGAGCGCATCCCATGCAGTGGCAGCGGTCTACCCCAGACGCCACAAACTTCGATTGTCAATAACTTTTGATAGATGCATCGTACGAAAAAAATGTTCAGACAAAAGATTGTTCTTATTTAGCGTAAAATCATAATTTTATAAAAAGTTGGATATTCCCATTTAAAAAAATGAAGTTAACCTCATTTTCACCGATTGCAGCGTCATCTGCAAAGAAACTGATATCGCTATCTCATTGCCCCCTTTGCGTCCTACAAGTTTATTTCAGACACTTTTGTCGTACCATGCATATTTCTCGAGATATTTAGGAGTCTCAAGTTAAAAAGACCACTCGGTATAGTAATATAGATATTCTACAACCTTGACTCTATTGCGTATATACTGCTCAATCTAGAAGACACCGGATCCGTCCCTGCTAATAAATCTCAGCAATAAATAATCTCCCTAGCAGACCGGTTATTTTACATGTATCATTTAACGTCCGACAATAATTGGCAGCCAAACAATAGACGGTAGCGGCCACAAATCATCCAGTAGATGGGTCAATGAGTAGCGAGCTAGCTAGAGGCTAGCGAGCGATCGTATCGACGTTAATTTTTCTTGCGGGAAAATGCGCGACATGGAAACTAGGACAAAACTTGTCGCGATGCCGAGGTCACCTGTTGCTGCTTATTTCAGGGATGAATAAATAAAGAGGATCACGTCGATTAACCTGATTGATATTCACAGCGAACTCTTTTTATTAGGTAACCGTTTAGCGGCGCGCGGTGTCACATCTGAGCATCAACACGCGCTGTACTTCAACACTCTTTGACGACAGTTAATAGATATGCATGATTGTTTATATTGCCACACATGAATTGTTGGGTGTTAGAGTATAATATATTGTGTCTTACATGAAGTAGGTACAGTAGAGGAAAAATGAAATTATTTTGATATTCTAGAACCTTCAAACGGTCTAATTTCTTTAGATGTTATCAAAGGTGTTAAAAACTGTTTTTTATTCACCATCTGCCAATTTGTTAATATAGGGTTGCTACTAGTGATGGGCGCATTCGGATTACATAATCGATTATAATCGATTCTTGAAATAATCGAGATATCTCGATTATTATTTTTAAAAATCGGTTCTTAATAATCGATTTTTTACAATCGATTTTGAATAATCGATTTTTAATAATCGAATCTTAATAATCGATTTTGAATAATCGATTTAGAATAATCGATTTTAAATAATCGTATGTTAATAATAGGTTTTTAATAGTCGGTTTTACATACCCGTCACCAACTTCGTCGCTCAACCCAACCCAATAAATGCTTTAACATCATTGATTCTCCCTAGTCATAATAGATTCTAAATAATCGATTATTAAGAATCGAATATTAAAAATCGATTATTAAGAATCGATTTTTAAAAATCGATTATTAAAAATCGATTATTAAAAATCGATTATTAAGAATCGATTATTAAAAATCGATTATTATGAACCGATTATTAAAAATCGATTATTATGAATCGATTATTAAAAATCGATTATTAATAAGCAATTATTAACAGAGAATAACTCGAGAACCAAATCATACGATTATGCGAATCACTCGAATACTGAAAATCGATTCTTGAAATAATACGATTCTGCCCTAGTTCAGATCACTAGTTGCCACCTTTCGAAAACCAGTCACAGTCACATCTTGAGTCTTAAACAAATATTTGCATATTCATTCTTTTTAATAAATTTGCATACCACGATAAGGTAATAACTTAATCCAAAGAAAAAAATAATCGACAAACTTTTGAGTAAGTATACCTTGATGTCAAACCAACGGGAATGAGTTAAAACGACTAGAATCGAACACCAATGAACAAGCACCACATTGGCCAAGTACCAAACATATCGAAGAAATAACAATACAACTGATTCTGGTATTTTTTTTGTAGAGTTTTAAGTCAGTGTGAATTGTCTCCAGTTAAAAAAAGACTGTGTCAAAATGTACAGAATGCGTTTTGACATTTATTTTTCTTCAAAACTAGAGTCAATTAATCATTTTGTCTGCAGAATCAGATTCTAGGGAAAAATGCAACAGCTATTGTTTTCTTATTTTCTTTAAAGAAAATAATTTTGTTTAATTAGTTTTAGCAGCTGGTAAAAACCTCTAAATGTTATTAAGCGTATTCACCAATTTATTACTCTTATTTTATTTTACAATAAAAGAACAGTGTTACTATAATGTTTAGGCCACACGTAACTGGTTGCCATGGACTTTGTGTAAAAAAAAAATGTAACACTAACGTCAGTTTGTTATTAATATCTTCAAAACCAAGAAGTATAGCTTAACTTTCTTTTACGCGCAAGTTTTTTCCAATTCAAGTTAACGAGATTCCCATGATTATCATTGTCATAGAAAACGGTTTAATAAATTAATATTAATTTTTTTGAGAAATTAATTTAATAAGCTAAAAAACGTAAAAATCGAGATGATTTTTAAAGAACGGCGTGACTAGCTATTCTTCGTTTCAATTCAGTGAATGGCAGAAACAATCCCAAATAAAAGTTTTTCGGCATTGCAGTTTTAATACATCTCTAACCGTTCTTGGTTTAACTGTTGCTGCAAAACTGAGCTTTACTACAAATTTGATCATCCAACTTGAACAACCTTCACAACAATCGACAACGTATATCTAAGTCTAATAGCTAAGTGAAATTACTCTCAAACGTCAGGATATCTATTAACTAATCCTATGGTGACGATATAAGTGGACTCGTAAAAAAAGACCTCTAAGTGATTCTCTGAGGAATTTTCAAAATCCGTGGGTGTCGTAAAATCAGTTAAATTTTAAGTTTCCTGGTTTAAGGGTTTGTGCATTGGTCAGGCGGTCACTCAATCAAATATATCAATATCTGGTGAACATAAAAAATATTATAATATTTCGTCAGTACCGTATGTCCGCATGGCTCGAAATATCTGTACAGTCATCTTTAGTTATATAATAATTGTCCTTAGACTTTTTTTTGCATCAAATCGTTCTCCTAGTATGTTTCAGTATATCTTTCAAATGTTAAGCAATTCAGAGTCCTTTAACTTTGACATTAAAACACACAATGTTATAGATAGGACTTTATAACCCACTTTTATGAAACTTATGAAACTTCAGTCAGCAATTCAACTTATTGCCCTAAACTAAAGATAACACATCTAACGTAACATAAAACCTCTAACAGTGGATCTGGACACTATCTGAAGAGCTGAAGCTTCACACATCTACCAAGTACAGAAATAGGTGTCAGATTTATTGCAGCTATACGTAACACGAACAACACTTGCCAATATTCAAGTGCTCCCATCTGGAATTGTCACACAACTCAACAATGCGGATAGGATTTCAACTGCTAATATTAGTATTCTAGGGCAATACCATCAAGACTCATGTCAGATACTTTTTTGTCATTAACTCATCTACGAATGCTGAAAAGCTGGAGATATTGTCTAGAATCTAGATATACCTGGTTTTTATCCACTAGTGTAAAGAATAGAGGACCCAAGTTGGACTCTAGCGACAAAAAAATGGTGTCTGATGTAGTCAAATCATTGAATTATTTCTAGATAGTTAATTATTTTTACAATCGGTAAGCAAAAGATTACGAAAAAAGAAAATTCGGAGTGAAAAACAGTTTTTTTAATTCCCTTCATGCGTATGTTAGCTGAGTACTGAATATTGGAGATTTCAAAAGATAAAAGAAAAAATATACTGGCAATAGTAATTATGTAAGTTAACGAACTCCTTGTTTACAACATACCAACGCCAAGATATACTTTCTTTAATCCAAAAACATATGCGTCTGCATACCGCGTTCAAATATTTACACCATTATGCTATATATCAATATAAATAATTCAAACATCAAAATATAGAGCTACTTCACAGCCAAGAGTGTTTTGATCTAAATGAATTGAATAATTTCATTCGATTATTTCAATCGAACTTCTTGCCTACCGTACGAAAACAAATCATTCATTATGTTTCTATTGGCCTCTAATTGTAAATAAATAAGTTGTTTTCGCGTTACAAGAATACACCGACCTTAAGGCGATAATGTAAATAGTTACACCTAAACAAAATGAAAAACAAGTTAACGGCGTTTCTTAGAAAATTGCAATCGATGAAGCTTTATATGCGTTCAACTTTAGTAAAATGGTCTACCTTCATATTCAGAAATGAGAAACTTAACAAAATCTTAATCCATTTATAAGCTTGGTTAAGTGTGCAAATTATGTGAATTGTGTAGATCAACAATGAAATATTTACATAAAATACTATACAATTATTATTTTGAGCCTATAGTTGACACATTATTCCTATTGAATGAAAATGGATTTAAAATTGAGCAAGTAGCTATACACGTGTTTAGTGACGTATAATTTATTTTCGTACCAAGCTAAGTTTGATCTTTTCAAAATGAAGAAAAGTTAAAGTGGCATTTTTGTGTGTAAATAGTAGTAATACTAAGATAATAGTAGTAATACTAAGATATCAAGTTTTTGCAACATCGTTATTGCCGTAGTATGGTGTCGTTTTGGAGTAGTATGGCATTGTTTTTGCAATAGTTGACAAGGTTGTTTCAGCAGTACGTAGTCCTGGAAATACAAATTTGTTACTGCTGTTCGGGTAAATTTTAATAGATGAAGTTTCTAGCATCACTAATGAATAATTTCTGAAGGATTTTTAATGTAACTAAGGAGTTATAAGACGTTTTAGATAGCGTTTGTTCCTCGAATTCAAATCGGGGCTTACGTTGACCATGACGTCAAAACAAGTAAGTTTAAGGTTTTCATGTGAGACCATACTCAAGTTTCTATCACAGGTGGTTATCATTATCATTATTATTATCAAATATTACCGAGAATATAAATTTTATATATTTTGCAATGTTTTCTAAAAAAAATGGATGTTCATTTGTGCTCAAAATCAAGTTTATTCAAAATAAAATGTATATCTGCTTTACGCAAATATAAGTCTTTATAGAAGACATAATTTGTAAGATATAATAATTTGGTACATTAATTTATTTTTTTTATATTTTTTTAATTATATTTAGAAAAATTAAAAAATGCCAACCTATTTGATTTGTTTTTAGACAATCTTCTCTGATACATTAACCAGACCAGTAGGTGGAATTATTTTAAATTTTGTTTGCAATTTGGCACGCTATTGAACTCAAATTGGACACTTTTTACTCACAATTTTGACAATTCTGTATCCAATTTGCTATAACAAAAAAGTTTTTAAAATTTCGGAATGTCCAACGTACAGGACTAGTTTATGTATCAGAAGAATTGAAAAATCAAATGAACTGATTTTTGTACTTTTGCATTACATGATTAAACTTAAGGTAAATCCCTGAAACGATTTGTTATCGATACGATATGACGTCATCAATACGTCTTTAAATGACCACCCCATATTTTGTGTGCTGATATTCATAGACCTGTTAAATGTCTTGCCGGTAGTTTACAACATGTATGTGGCTTTACAAAAGAGAATACTTGAGAAAAAGAATTTTGATAAATTTTGTTTCTTTATGGCTAGCATATAGGCGTTTTAGATTGATTTATTTACGCTGAATACGAATCCGACCTTCAAAGTTCCATTTCACGCCAAGTTATTACGTTTTTTGTTGTGTTTTTTTCTTCACCACTTAAAGAATCGCTGTAAATGCTTCAAAAACATTTGTGAAAAGATTTTCAGGATTTCAGGTAAAAGTACAAAGATTAAGTTTTACTAGGAGACCCTTTCGAGGTTTCTAGGACAATGGGTTTAATTGCTATTAATTGGTAAAAATTACCAAAATCGCGTTTGTCTAAACATTTTTATCCCTAGCATTTTCGAAAACCTTACGCGATAGAAAGTTTTTGGGCTCGTATTCGTTTTCATGTCAAATAATTGTACTCAAAACGCAATTTCAAATACAATTCACAGTTGTCCTTTTTTCCATAATGTCCTTATGTGAAGCAATAAAATGTTTCCGCTACCTACTATTTAGACAAATAAAAGATTTACCAAAAACAGAAAAAGATGGGGTTGCCATTTAAAAAAAAAAGTATCGATAATGTCATAAGCCATCAAGGTCGGAAATTATGCTTTCTTTTAATCGTTTGATCTCTTGTTTTGTGTATCAAAAAATACTGCATTCCATGTTTTTATATTGGATGCTAATTAATAAGAGTCCATTTTGAATTTTCTCTTGGCTTTTCCAGGGCTTTCAAACATTCGTTTTCAACGTATGATTGTATAATATATGTACTAAAAAAGTTAGTAAACTAACAATTAATTTTTGTAGTGAAATTGAAAAAATTGATTTTAGTTCTGACTTATTTTATTAATATTCATAGTATAGATAGCAATAATTAATAGATAATACATAAAAGAAATAAGTTTTTTTTAAAATGCTGGAGGTATTATATGTCGACTTCAATGGTGGCGTTAATATAACACTGTTAACGTAATAGTGTTTAAAGGATGTCAACTTGTACGGTTAGTTATTCAGTTTTCAATTTCTTTTTTGCTATAAGCATGGATTTAAAATCTTTCTACCCTGAATAACCTAAATTGTGACGAAGAGACGTTATTTTGAAAAATATACGAACTAATAGTAACACGATTTTGTGTGTCGAACGTAGGCACTTTATTCGATGTTTTTATATCGGCTGCAATTCAATAAGACAGTCCCTTTTCAATGTTCAATGTTCTCTTGGATTTTCCAAGGCAAAGTTGCTGTCTCGTTCTTTTTTGTTCTCAAATTTAGACACATAAATTTCCCAACCATTATTTTTATTTCACGATATGTTTCTGGTTCTCCGAATAGGAATGAACCGATTTCATTTCTTTGGATGACGGTAGAACATAAAATTTCAACCAGAGCCGGTGCCTTTAAAATTTTCTCAAAAACTAAATGTATATGGTTTTGTCTACATCATGACGTCTTCACATATAAATTACTTATTCCAGAAGTAAAAATTTTGAAATGATCCGTATTTAGATAATTCAAAGTAATGAACACAATCAGTAAAAAGATGGAGATCATCTTGTTTTATCAAGCAGGAAGCAGTCAATTAAATATTATGAAAATAATGATAAAATATGATCTTGGGAACATTGATTCGGTAAATGGAAAGTTACAAGGCGAGAAGTACGTATCCGAACAGTATCCAGTAATGGCATATTAAAAAAAGACATGACCATCAATATTGTTTTGATACTGTTTGATACCAGCATTTGCTGGTGTACATTTAGAACGGTCTGAAACTGTACTTACATATTCAGCATATTCAAGAAGTAAAATTTTATTTAAACTCCAATCATTAAAAACAATTAAGACGGAGATCGAAGAAGTCAAATGAAAATTGAAAACTAATATTATGAAAATAATGATAACAAACAGACAAACAAAAACTCATGACCACAGACATGGTTTTGATACTCATACTGAAGCTGCACTATATTTTGCCGAAACAAGTTACTAAAGTATGTCTTTAACCACCAGAATCATCCACAACACAATGGTTAGCGAAACAAAAAAGGAATTTTATTTCAATTGTCCAATTTGTTGTAAATCTTACAAACTTTTGTTTACATGATCATAAAATAAAAGAGGCTTAAATTCTCTCCATTTCAACACGTGGAAGCTGAATAAAACTTTAAATCAGCGAAAAACTTCTATCTAAACCGGATTAAACCAGAAAACTCTATAATCTTCATGGCCAGTAACTTCTTATTAAGATGCCACCGCTTGTAATAAACAGAAATTCCTCCTCGCACAACTCTTTCAAAAAGTAGTTAAAACTTTCCACCGTCCTCAACGAAACAAACAAACAAAAACTTACCCGTCCGCTATTATCAGTCGCGTTTATATCCGTATCGGAGATGCCGACAAGAAGCGCCCTCCTGAGTATGTCCCTCAGGAGTCCCTCCTCGCTGTCCCTCGCTGCCCGGAGAAGAAGTTGTCCTCCGGGCGTTGGGGCCACTGGGGCCGCCGTGTTTGCGGTAGGAGACAGTGTGCCACGCACGTACCGACCGGTTGGATGTATCCTGGTGCGAACCGCTGGAGATGCTGTCACCGGAACTGCGACTCCAGAAAAAATTGTCTGTTTCTGGTCGTGCTCGACACGTTTGTTGTTGTTATTGTTGTTGTTGTTGTTGGATATGCGCTCGATGTGGATGGAGCCGAGTCGCACTGCTCGCGTCTCTGACGGTCGCGTACTGAAGGCGGCGCGTGTTTTCGGCGGGCCGTCGCCGTCTCCCGCCGTCCGTTTAATCACCTCGGCGGCGGCAGCGTCGCTCCTACCGCTGTCGCCATCTGTTCCCGGCAGTGTGAAACGGACGCGCCGTGGCTGTAAAAATAAGGTTCGTGTACAGATTGGGGAGACGTGCTTCTCTTACCGAAGGGGTAAAGAATGGTGATATCTTGTTAATCCAAGCTAGATTTTATGTTTCTGTGTGGAATAAATCCTGGAGACTTTGTTTTAGATGTACTAATATATTAGCTGAAATAAATGTTTGTTTTTATTTAATATTGTATTAGTGTAAGCGCCTGTATGCTTGTTTCCGTAGAATATGAAGGCAAACTTCTGACTTGAGTCTAATTTTTCAGAATACTAATGAAAATTGCAAAAAAAGCAAAAATGTAGTTTTTTTCCTAAAAAATAGACAATTCAGAATTTCTGCTTTCATATTTAGATTCTACGAAAAGGCAAGCATGCTTACCAGAAACTTTTTTGATTTTGTTTATTATTGACCAGGATAGTCACCTAACTTGGATTAATGTATTTTTGACACATTCGTTTGGAATTATATTAAATACTTTGATATATTAACTCAAAAGTTAAATGATATTTGTTTATTATTTTACAAAAAAAAATGTGTTGTATATGATCAAATTGAACTTCCTTTTGATTTTTAGCCCCTTAGTGCACTGGTTAATGTCTATTTTGATCGATCTCAAATTTTACAGGAATTAGGTGTGGATATAATGAAAGAATTCTTTCAATTTAAATTGAGAGGGTCCTGCATAAAAACATAAAAAATTTCAGAATAAGGACCACCTTAATTCAAATTCAGTTGAGGGTGAGGTTTGGCTTGTTGTCAGGAATTAGAATCAAATTACTAAATTACTAAAAGACTATGTCTTAAAAAATATTTTTACTTAATCATATATAGTATGATAAACTATTGTAATCGTGCCGAAAAAAAAATTTTAAACGTTTGACCAACATTGACCAAGGTACAAAAAATCTCTGTGTGTGGGTGTGTGTGTGTATGTGTGTGTGTGTCTGTGTGTGTATGTGTACCCGTTTTTTTTGTGGCGACTATTCCGGAGAAACTACTAAAGGTATCGGGACGAAACTTCATAAAGTTTTTTTTTTTTAGGAGCTGGAGGAACTGGAGGTTTACTCTTAGCATTTTTCAACGATTTTGCAAATGAGCCGCCATTTCTATAATGTCGTCAAAACAGTTAAATATTAAATTAAAGTTTTGGTTAAATTGTTAGTGTAGCTGCATGAGCAAATTCTATTTCATCGAGATCGCTCGTACTGCATTAAAACTAGTTTAAATTAAATTAGTTAATTAAAACCAGGATTTGACAAATATTTTGAGTCTGACAGTAGGTAGTGCCAAACGATGATGTTTTGACATACCTACTGTCAATAGAAGCAAAATATCTATCAAATCCTGGCTAACTAGTTTTATTTTAATGCAGACACGACCGATGTCGATCAGATAGAATCTCATGCAGCTAAACTATTAATTTTATATATAGTATGATAAAGTCACGTGCCTGGCCACATCAGATTTTTTAGGTCTATAGTGTCATTGTTTTTATATCTATACTAATCTATAGAGGCATTGTCTCTATATCTATATTATAAATCTTTGGCTACTTGAGATTTCACTGATGAAATGATCATTGAGATAATAATAATTTAAGATATGTAATAGAAAATTGCATAGTGAATTAGAAAATATGAATATGAATCATTTAAGTAACTAGTATATAGAAATGTGCAAAAACACTTATTTTGTATTTACCATAAACATCCTAAATAAAATATCAATATGATTTTAAACAAAAAGTACCAAAAAATATTAAATCCAATTAGGTAGACCTTTGGAGTCCTTGTAAAAATGGCCTTAAACGATTCTTTTTCAATGTCTCACGAAATAGTACATTTTATATTTTCTCAGGCTGACATTCTACAATTGAATTTTTTTCTGATAATGTGGCCCGGTTCAGTTATCTTGTGCAGTTTTCTCCAAACTTTTTGATGTTAATATAATCACTTTGGTCGACTAAAGATGGATCTGGGCTTCATTTTCACCAGAAAATTACATTGTTTTCCTTTTTTAGATTCTGTTTATTATGTAGATAGTAAAGGGTTGTACAATAAGCGTAGAAGATTTGAATTTCGCGCTATTTTGGCTATTATGATTCGATAAATAAACGAGTGAGACAGGTCGATAGGAGAAATTTTCAGGTCAACAGGTCAAATTTTCGGTAGATTATGTTCCAAATTCATCAACTGTAGTACCAAAATCAAACCAATAGTACCAAAATTCGAAGGTACTGGTTCACTAAAACACACGATCGTAACGCACACTGACGAGAAACCATTGAAATCCAGCAAATGTGACTATACTAGTGCACAACGTACCAATGCAATGTTAGAAGGCATATAAGAGCGCACAGTGTCTGAAACAATTAACTCAACAACTTCTCCTATCACAGCATGCACAGCAAAGGGGTTCACTAATTGGTCCATTGAACAACAATGAGTGAATACCGATTTTGTGGACAAAATAATTTTCAGGGGCGAGGCTCATTTTTACCAAAGCGTAGCGATCATTTACTGGATGTGTTTTGGTACTTGGGGAAAATTAAACTAAAGTTAGGTTAGTTTAATTTTCCATACATAATTCCCGAATTATAAATCAGTAAATATTTCAAGACTTTGCTACAGAAAACCATGATTAATTTACAATTCAAATCTTGCGCTGTTATTTATTATAACACCCTTTATATAGAGGACAATTATTTACAAACATATTTATGACGATTTAGTTTTCTATAAAGGAGAATGAAAACTATGCCAGATTGTATCATTTCTATCAAATCTTTCGCCATGTCTGAACTGCGTATTACGCAGTATTGGTGGAAACGCTATAGGAAAACTGTCATAGGGAAATGAAGTTTTAACTCTGATTTAATGCTCAAAGTTTAAATTTCAATATTTGTTCTCAATTTATTATCTTAGCTTATCTATTTGTTCTTATTTTATGGGTTATCCTGCAGTAATAATAATTATTAATAACAACAACAAATTTTGACAGTTGAATATGATAATGTACTAATGTTATCTGTTCACAATAATAACAATGACTTGTGTTTTCAGTCAATTAAAATCTGCTGTCAGGTTTGTTCAATATCTTTATTATTTTTTTTTAATTTTATATATTACTTGTCTTTAATTTTCTGGTTAAGTTTATTTGAATAAATACCTGAGAAAGTCCCTCAAAACTTTTACGTGTTTTAAGACTATTATGTTATTACAAGAAACTTACTTTTCTTGCAATATTGCTCTTCTTTTAACGTCATTTTCTTTTTACAAAATAAGTTCTGTATTGTATTTGATTTTTCGTCAGCTTGTTACGTCACATGCAATACATGAATAAAGAAAAATCTTTTAAGGCTTTAGTCTTGTAGTAATACAGAAATTTGAGATGGGCCAAAATACACATTAACAAGTGCCCTAAGGGGCTAAAAATCAAGAGTTCAATTTGATAATTGAGTCATATAATTTGAATCATATAAAACAATTTTTTATTTTGTTTTAGTACAATAAATTTAAATACTACAGCTATTAACTTAATATCATTTTTCTTTTGAGTTATGATTTTACTTTTGAGTTACAATATCAAAGTATTTGATATAACTCCAAACAAATGTGTCAAAAATACATTAATCCAAGTTATGTGACTATCCTGGCCAATAATGAACAAAATCAAGAATGTTTCTGGTAAGTAGGTATGCTTGTCTTTTCGTAGAATGCATTGTGTCTAGTTTTTTAGGAAAAAAAACATTTTTGTTTCTTTTGGCAATTTTCATTAGTATTCTCAAAAATTAGACTCAATTCAGAATTTCTGCCTTCATATTCTACGGAAACAAGCATACCTGACATACCTGACCTCTTACATTAATACATTATTAAAAGCTAACATTTATTTCAGCTAATATTTTACATCTAAAACAAAGTCTCCAGGTTTTATTCCACACAAAAACATAAAATAATTCCAGTAAATATTTTAAGACTTTGCTACAGAAAACTAAACATGGTTTTCTTACAATTCAAATCTTTCGCTGTTATTTATTATAACACCCTTTATATAGAGGACAATTATTTACAAAAATATTTATGACGACATAGTTTTCTCTAAGAGAGAATGAAAACTATGCTAGATTGTATCATTTCTATCAAATCTTTCGCCATGTTTGAACTGCGTATTACGATGCTCAGACATGGCGAAAGATTTGATAGAAATGATACATACAATCATGATATGAGCATAGCAAGAACTGAGTTTCAAGTGAAAAGATCTACTCGGAATTTTTGTATCACTCCGGAAAAATCAATGTTTAATCATTTGAATGCTATAACGTACATTATTTGACACTGTACATGTTAAATAAACTTTCCACCATGCATTTGTATTCAAGTTTTTAATAGGTATCTCTTCAAAACATTGTTTTAAACAATCGGCTATATTCTACACTTTTTACAACACGAAATATCTATAGCATCGTTTATGAAGATTTCTCCGAATTCGACAAATTGCTTATACCCATTGTATTATTTTGCTATTAATGGCTGTGTCAATTGATGACCCAAAAATAACAGTGCTGAATTGAACCTTTTATTGTTTTTCCCTGCACGCATATATCATTTGCAGATGATCCCTTTTATGTTTATATTGGCAGCTAACAAGAGAAATCAACCTATTTTCTTAGGAACGTTTGCCAATTTGCAAGTCATTTTAGAAACACAACTGCATACACAAATAATGCTCAATTTAATCAGCTTATTTTATAGTTTCTCGGATAACGCTTTTAAATATTCTAACACGCAAACATCACACCAATTAGTTAGGAAATCATAATAAAGAAGCGTCCTAAGTTCCTTTGAAAAAAAAATCCGCGCCGAGATTGCAGATTTGTTTATGAACAATGGCCGCCGCTAAAGCAAATATTTTTATACTCCCGGCGTTTTTAGCGACTAGTTTACGGCCATGAGCTCATTGTTAATGGAAATTACCTGGATAGTGTTCGCGGTACCTTTTAATAATAAGTAGATATATGCGGTGAGTCATCCGATTTGGCTAATTGTATTACTTGGAAGCGGAGGGCGAATTGTAAGCCAGATTTGATGATAAACCTTTTGCGAAACGGTAATAGTGCGTATATTCCCCCAAAAGCTGCTTTTGTGAGAGTTTGCGTGGAGGGCAATTTGGTAATGTAAGGTTAATTTGGAGGATTTGATTTGATTTGGTTTGTTAGTGTAGTTTGTATAGTCGACAGCAGGATGGAGTTGGCTAATGGAACTTTGTAATCAACAACTCCCGAACAACACATGGAAAGCAAACAGATCAGATATAAACACATTATTTAGTGCATTCGCTGTTTTCGGTATATGCAGTAAGCGTATTTTACCTGCATGTTAATTAATTAAAAGACCATACCTACGTACCTGCAATTGTTCTGTTTTGTATGATATAACTTAACTGGGGTAGTTTTTTTTTGCTAATTTGTAATTGACAATACTTTTTATAATTCAATGTTGATTGGTAGTGCTTATGCTTAAATTCAGCCACGCAAGTACTGGAATTTTGATGTTTTATTATTACCTACCAATGGTTCACCATAATCTTTTTATCATTTTATATTTTGTAAATAAAATGATACATGTTTCGTAATCATGAAAAGCCCTCTGAAAACCTGTACGTAGTCTTTTCAATTAGAAATATCCCGATCAAAAATAATCCATCAGTCAAAAATCAATAGACAGTAAGCAAAATAATGTACAACAAAATTCTGTGATCAAAACAATGGAAATTGGCACTCGTGATACAATGTTCTCGCGGCGCATAGTCTGTTTAAATGAAGCAAACAAACCATACAATGGAAGATGCATCTTATGAGCGACTTGGCCATTAGGGTGGGTAGTTTTTATACCTATGAATTTGAGAAAAATTATAAAAACTTCTACTGCCCCAACGTGAACAAAAATACAAAACTTTGAGAGAATACTATCTGCATTTATTGGTGTTATTTTTTGTTATTTTTGGTGTCACCCAGAAGACAATCACAGTCTGCTTGGTATAAAAGAGTATTATTTCACGAGCACATATTATTATTACTCGGGTGTACAAATAAGCAAGGGATTTATATCCGTCGTGTGCGAGTCAAATATGATATATAGCTAAAATAAATTTATTAGGAAAAACAACATGTGTTACTACTACATCGGTCTATAGTGGAACCGTTTTTAACAGCAAGTTCAACATGCATACCGTAGGGGTTTATTCATTTAGTTATTAAAAGTTAATATAAAAGGTATTTTAAGACACCACTTGCGTAATAAAGGAAGCTGAATCGCATAGAATTTCAGACAGAGCGGGAGATACAATAGTGACAAGACTGCTCTAGGCAGCAGATAGAATTTATTTATAAATACATATTTTACAAAGTGAAGCAGCAAGCACATTCAGCAACTACAATATGTTTGGACTACAAAAATGCGGTTGGTTGTGATGGCACGGTGACCAATACTTATACGGCTTTTAGTGGTATTAATGAAAAAGCCCCGATAATCGTTTATTTGCTTACTACACTCAAATGAACTGCGTAATCTCTTCAAGCATATAGATAAATCAACAACGGGCTTGCGAGCTTTTGCTGGTCCTATAGGATAAGATTTACAGCAATGGGAAGTTTATCCAGTTGCTAAATTTAAGGGAATTGAATATGACCTGTTCTTTGTAAGCCGCAGAGATCTAAGTACAGATCAGCAACATACCTCAGATATTTGCAGTGCAATTGAGTTAGGACCATGT
Source organism: Aphodius sticticus (assembly GCA_963966075.1). NCBI lineage: Eukaryota > Metazoa > Arthropoda > Insecta > Coleoptera > Scarabaeidae > Aphodius > Aphodius sticticus. The sequence goes on from OZ014506.1 coordinate 16,514,875, forward strand.
CCCTACTATCTTAGATAAACGCAATCCAGGAAAAATGGTACACTCAAAAGTGGCTAACCACAGGAAATATAATTGGCTTCTCATTAACCTTCAAATGCAGTAACTTTAACAATTTATATTTTAAAAGTGCATGAGCCGATGTGGTTTCATATAAAAACAAAACCCTCATGTATTTGTGGATCGAAACATTTCTATAATTTTATAACTCAATCTCCATCAGAAGAGTTAAAACATAATCGATCAAGTGGTTCAGCGGAATAAATTCTTTGGCATTCCGAAAATGTTTTGAAGAAGAAAAATATTGATATCAGTAAAAATGCAACTGATTGCAACTGGTTTTCTATGCTAACTCAGGACAGGTATCACAGAAATGTCTCTATCTGTATGTGGTTCATCTAATACAGCCGGTCTAATACGAATCCAAGGTTACTAATTAATCAACTGTATTAACCTAGTTCAAACAATTAATTTTAGTTTGCTTGACTGTTTAAATGTTATTTAATATTTTTTTTCCAAAAAATAATTTGAAATAAAAAAAATTATTTTGGAAATTTTTATCTCTATTGTTTTTTACCTCCCTTGTGGCAGTACAAAACATTAAGATTAAAATCAGATTTTTTTCTTTCTAGTAACTAAATATCATAGAGCATCAATTCCCCACCAAGCAGTTTTCAAATTCAAACTTTCATATTTTCGATCCACCCTATTGGCCATTGTCAGCTGGTGCAGGGTCGGCAGTTTGAGCATTAATTGTGATATCTTACTGTTGAATAGAGATTACAAAACCCTGGCAAAATAAAGAATCAAAAGTATAAGTTTGGACAAAATTTAAAACTATGTGTTCATGTGTGCTATAATTTGAAAGGCAATAATACCTTGTTTAGATTTTCACTTTCGCAAAAATATTTAACTTATACCACACACACATTCCAATGACCATGGAGACATTCATCCCATGAATTTAACTATAGATTATATCTGACACAATTTCTACACGGTAAATTAGAATTTACATGTTTTGCAAGTTAGGTTCTTATTTGAATCTTCTTTGAATCTTCTAACTTCTGACTAGTTCTGGTAACTAAAAATTAAAACTTAAAAAAATTATTGACTAGACTCTTCAGGCGGATGCTCGATTTTTTCTGAACCACATATCAAAAAAAAGTTAGGGCAGATGGTGTGTTACACCCTGTATATTCCATTTCAATAGGAGTTTTTGAACTTATGTGGGTTTATGTGTATATGAGTGAAACATATACATATAGTGATTTATTATAAATTGATCATTCGAAATCATGTTTACCAACAGTTTCAAAATCCATTCAATTTCAACTGAAAATGATTGTACATACTGCCAGAAAATACTAATGTACAGACATACAGGCGGGTTGTAAATTTTAAATTAATGAAAAATTACAGCCACAACTTGGATTTGAACCAGAGACCTTTGCGTCGCTACCACAATAGCTCCAATGGCTCAGTTGGTTAGAGCATGGTGCTAGCGACGCAATGGTCCCTCGTTCAAATCCAGGCTATTGCTGTAATTTTTAATTTGTTTAATATTTACATCTCGCCTGTATGTCACCATATTCTATACATAACAGTTGTATTTATCAAAACTATTACTAATCGGATATGGTCAGAATCTCAAATTTTATCTCAACTTTAAGTGATTTGTCTTACAATTTAGTTATAGGCAAATATCCAACCCGGACATTCGGACATTCACATTCCATTCACAAATCAGTTAGTTATCAAGATATTTTTAATACCTAGTTTTTTTTGCATTGTATATAAATGAAGGATGGTTAGTCTTTTAAAAAGTGTCAATTATAAATGGTAAAAGTAAAAGAAATATAATTTGAAATATAACACTGTGTTTTTTATGATCCTTCTTTTAAGATCTTTTTGTTGTAAACTGTGCTCCTTTTTAATTTTTTGATCTGGTAACTCTGCTTGAATAATGCAGCAATATGACTAAAATTGTTCCAATAAGTTTGTTAAAATTACTTGGCATAATAGTTTTAGGAACACAATACGAAATGTTCTTTACGAAATACGTATGAGCATATTCTTTCTTATGTACTTGATGATTTTTCTTGGTTGGCCATTACAAGATAATAAAATCAATGTACCAACACGTTGCATAATACACAGCTGTAAAATGAACTTTTTATCTATGGAAAACACGTTCTTCAAACATATCAATTCATACCATAATCTGTATGACCAACATACGACGTCTAACAATATTGAAATGTCCAATTAGAACACATTTGCTATAATTAACGCAGAGGAAATGAACTCGCCGCAAATAACTCGCATGCAATACGAATAGAGTTGTGTTTATTTTGATTAGATAGGCTAAAAACAGGGTGTCGATGCATTTATTTACACAGCAAACATGCTGCTTTCATAAAATGAACATTTCTACTACAACGTTTACTGTCATTTAACAAATTTGCGAAAACATTAATTACTAATATGTATAACTAATTCAACAGTCGTTTTTCTGGTATTTTATTAATTTAAATTTGATTTTCAACGAGAATGGTAGACTAGATCATTTGTTGGTCTGATTCACTGGAATATGATTGTTTTATAGTGGACTCCAACGATAAAAAGAAACCATAAAGTATTAATCATCATTTTATGTGCTATATCAACCAAATATCTACGTAGTACAACCACGCGTTTACTTATATAACTTCAAAAGCTGCATTACGTCTTTATGGATGTTATTATGTGTATTTTGCGTATACATAGAGCCTCAGTACTATTAATCTATTAATACTGTGCCTCTAGAATTACTCACCGGTCTGGAAGGGTTACATGACACATCGTCCACGAATCCGTTCTTGATCTTCTTCTTCTTACCAGTCCGCGGTAAGGTATCGGTTTCGTACACGCGACTTGATATTCGCAGCGGAGCGGATACGGCACTTTTCGAGCCCAGCGAGCCATACCGCAGAGACGGTAATTCCTTTATACGACGACTGATGAATCTTGAATGGTCTGGAAGAACCGCCTGAAAGGAAGAGTGCGTTTTACAACTTTCTATCTCGCCGATTATGTTTGTGTATTATGTGTAGCTCAGTGAATTGGCTAATTAGTAATATCTAATCAGCTTTGTCCCTACTGTGGCCGTTTTTTTTTAAAGTTTATGTATTTTGTTGTAACGACGTGGTGGTATATGATATGTAAAGGTGGATGCCCATGTATGAATTGGGTAATTCACCATAATCATTAGACCACACCTGCCATACTAAGTGGTTTCATGAAATTATGGCGAAATTAGGCATAGTGGAAACGAATACTAAATATAATTGCTAATAAATTGATTTTATATATAACTAGTATAACCTCTTTACATCCACTATTACTAGTTTTGGCGAAATCTGGAAAAAGTTGATACCAACTCTTCACTTCAAAGTTTTTAATAAAATAAAATTTTCTTGGATATTCTTGAGATGAGTATAACATCCGGGTTTTCCGGAAATGGCATCATCTTAGTAATTGTTAATGATACCTCTTATTATTTTTGTGATATTAGGATAACATTCCGAACACAAAAACATATCGATTGTCAATTATTATCACCAAAGCAACAACAAAAATCACTTTTATGTTTATTAATCTAGGTGGCTATGTGTTGGTGAAAATATTCAAAAATTGTTGGATAATCGATTTTAGCACTTTTTTGCAAGATTTCAACTATTTCACCTATGTACCCAAATTAATAACCATAAAAGTGATTTTTTTTATAACCTTGATGAAAATATCAAAGAAATAAGGATATAAGGATATCATTCAACATTACTAAGACGACATACTAATCTCAAAAATATCCCAAAATATGGCATGGTGGGTCACCCGATATATACCGGGTGGTCTTTTTAACTTGAGACTCCTAAATATCTCGAGAAATATGCATGGTACGACAAAAGTGTCTTAAATAAACTTGTAGGACGCAAAAGGGGAAATGAGATGGCGATATCAGTTTTATTGCAGATGGCGCTGCAATCGGTGAAAATGAGGTTAACTTAATTTTTTTTAATGGGAATTTTCTCGAGATATTTAGGAGCCTCAAGTTAAAAGGACCATCCGGTGTACAGGGTGTCTCAACAGTGCGATCTCGGAAGATTGGGTCTCTGTTAATGAAGATTTTTTAAAACTGATTTCACTCATCTATACAGAACGCCGAGGCGCACATTTTAAAATTATTAGCGTCTATAAAGGGTGTTCCATAAGGTAGTACCAACCCAAACTTATGTTTTTTTAAATGGAACAATCTATATTTCGGCACAATTTTGAATTCCTCGCAAAATTTTACGACAATGAAAAATAACATTACCTACCCTAAACTGTATACATTTTGATTTATTGTCATTTTTATAAAAAAAAACAGTCTAAGAAAAATTTTATATCTCAATACCTGTTTCTACTTTTATTGCGCACGCTTAGATTATGATTAAGTAAGAAGCGTTCAATTAGGGTGATTACCTACCATATCCAAATTGTGTACAGGGTGATCATAATCTACAACAAAATATAGCAAACAGCTTTTGCTAAGAAAGTTAATTTTTTTAAATGGAACACCATGTATCCAATTATTTTTTTGAATTCTACGTATCGTTCTGCACAAAAAAGTACTAACACATACCAGTGCTAAAATAAACAATTGCAGAGATAATTAGTCTTCTTCATAAAAAAATCGATTTTTCTATCAATTAGAGCTTCTACTCCGACATTAACCATTAAACCAGCTAAGTATTTACCTAAATTACTGTTTTCTCGCATGATTTCATCTTTTTTTTTTAATAAATCAACACATTTGACCACATCTGCAATTTAATATTATAATTTAAAATAAAATTTTATTTATACCCTGTAGGCCATCAAAAACTGTGCTAAACAAGTTATTATGGTATCTGTCAGTGGTGGTGATATTGTTAGGTTAGATTTGCATAATTTTTGGAAATATGGCGAATTTTTCTCAGGAGGAAGTAATTGACATGGTGTGGGTTCTTGGCGAATGCAACTAAAATGTGTACTGCCCAAAAAAGTAGTAGCACACACTAGTGCTAAAATTAACCTTTACAGAAATAAATTCTCTTCTTCGTAAAAATTTACATAAAATTACTGTTATTAATTTTTATTTCTTGGAAAACTAAAGTATTAATCTTTATGGAAAAATAAATGTACAGTGCTTGATAATGAGTTTCGGTATGAATTGCTTTTATTTTAACATAAGGAAAACAACACCTGCTCTTTAACAACAACTTTATATCAACTTTATACCTTAATAACTTGTTTAGCACAGTTTTTCATAGCCTACAGGGTATAAGTAAAATTTTATTTCAAAGTATAATATTAAATTTCAGATGTGGTCAAATGTTTTGATTTATTAAACAAAAAGATGAAATCATACGAGAAAACAGTAATCTAGGTAAATACTTAACTGGTGTAATGGTTAATGTCGGTGTAGAAGCTCTAAAGTCTAATTGATAGAAAAATCGATTTTTTTATGAAGAAGATTAGTTATCTCTGCAATTGTTTATTTCAGCACTGGTGTGAGCTAATACTTTTTTGTGCAGAACGATGCGTAGAATTCAAAAAATAATTAGATACATGGTGTTCCATTTAAAAAAATTAACTTTCTTAGGAGAAACTGTTTGCTATATTTTGTTGCAGATTATGACCAGCCTGTACACAATTTGGAAATGGTAGGTAATCACGCTAATAGAACGCGTCTTACTTAATTATAATCTAAGCGTGGGCAATAAAATTAAAAACAGGTATTGAGATATGCAAATTTTCTTAGACTGCTGTTTTTTCATAAAAATGCCAATAAATCAAAAAGTATAAAGTTTAGGGTAGGTATTGTTATTTTTCATTGTCGTAAAATTTTGCGAGGAATTCAAAATCGTGCCGAAATATAGGTTGTTATAAGTTTGGGTTGGAACTACCTTATGGAACACCCTGTATACACGCTAATAATTTTAAAATGTGTGCCTTGGCATTCTGCATAGATGAGAAAAATCAGTTTTAAAATATCTTCATTAACAGAGGCACAATCTTCCGAGATCGCACTGTTGAGACACCCTGTATACATTTTGAATTGATAACTTCCTTCTCTTTCGAAGTCAGTTAAAAAAACTTCGGAATAGTGACTAATTTTTCTAATCCTCTAATTCTTCTTAGTAAGGACCGTACTCAGAAGAATTAGAGGAAATTCTGATTCCGGGAAATTTTGAAAAATAAAGTCTGTTAAGAAAACTGATTCTGTGCTAGCTAAGTTTTCCAACACAATTACGGTGAAAGCAAAACACACAGTGGAAAGAAAACGGTACAGATTGTCATATTTTTATTTTATACTACTTTTTGCAGAAAGTACTGTGTATTTATACATATAAAACCACATAATTTAGCAAAACTGAGAATTCAACCATGCCATGTTAAAGTTGCATATGGGAGGTCTCAGGTCCCAGAGGCGTATAAACATTACTGTGCTTTATTTTGCTATTTTTTTAAAATTTCTTTCAAAATGATATATGACATAAAACACGTACAATATCAATAGTAAATGAAAGTCTCACTATGTAGTTGTGGGTAGTTTTTGCTCTACTGTTTCTTTAACATATCTACGTTTCGCTCGGTAATCTCCGGCTTCCTCAGAGCCTACAATATTGTACATTTGTATTAAAATTTATTACCAGGGAAGTTAAATTTCAATTTTTTTTCTTTTGGTAAATTACCGCTGTACTTAAAATTATTAGTTTTAAATCTTAAATTACCGTGTAATTAAAAATTCAAATGGCAAATTACGCAGGCTTAAATCACCGGATAATTAAAAATTCAAAATGGTAAATTATATTATGTTAGATTGCCGGGTAAATTAAAAATTAAAAATGATAAGTTACTAATAACAGTAAGTTATGATAGCTACTTAAATCAATAAAAATGTAGGGTACAACCTTAAAAGCCATGATTTTAATGAGATTATTGTAGTTTTAGATAACTACCCATAATCTGTGGTGCCTTTCCTGATTTCATAGTTGTAATTCTTAATTAAAATCAGAACAATAAAAATACTATAACAGCATATTTATGTTTAAAATATTTACTTTCATTTTTTAAAGACTCACAAAACAGCAATTCGCGGTATTACAAACGATGAGCATTTTTTGATTCAGATCACCGGAACATTTATTTAAATCGTGAATTTAATAGAAGGTAAATGGCTTCTGATTTAACATTTGCGTTATTGTGTCCGCTGAATCGATCTCCATGGAAAACCCCCTTTTCATCTTGTTTTTGTTTTTCTCTGTGCATTCAATACCAAAAGATTAGCTATATTTTCTCAAATAATATCATTCGGCTAGTGAACTAAGGAGTGGACGGAGTGGAAAAAAAATGGATCAAAAAATCATTGTTAGTGAAACCAGGAACAAAAGTAATATAATACAAATCAATAATAAAGGAACAAAATAAAGTATTTTATAAGGGTTAATCCGTTTTCAGGCCTTTCATATTATAAAAAATGCGGGAAATTGCCATATATTGACGGTAAACTACCTTTGGTAATTTATGCTGTATGTTACGGTAATTAAAAATTCGTAAATTACCATTATTTACGGTAATTTATTTGATAATTTACCCGGTAAATTACGCTTTTAGATGCCTGGATGTTACAATATACATCTAACCACCTTACTTTTACGATTTGTACGACAACTTTCTCTTTTCTACCATACTGCATTATGGGTTTATATTGCGTCATAATATCAACAATAAATTCACAAAAGATCCAATCTATACCATTAAAATGAAAAAATGATTAGTAAAAATTACTTTTTGCTTATTAATAATTAATAAGCATTTAACTTTGTAGCCCTTCTATTCGCTCGTTATCAACTTCAACTCTTAATTATTGTCTTCAACTTGGAATTCCACAAACACCATCAAATCTTTTTACAGGTGTAAAGGGTTGATAAATAATCAATTCGCCAGAAGCGATTAACCGACGCTGTTCCCGCTAGACGTCGCGCCTGGTACCGTCGCCTCCGCCAGAGGGAGCGCGTGCGACTATAGTGGCACTTTTGTGGCGAGCAGGTAATTTAAATTTTCGCCCATTTTCGCTCGTATCAATCCGTCACCGAGCTGTAATTTCCTCCTAGTAGGCTCTTATTGTGCGATCGGTTAAAATTAATCGATGCGTGTGCATACCCATTCCTCAAAGTCCTGCAATTTAATTGCCGTTTCGGCTTTTTCGCCACCAGTACTTCACGTTCGTCGTTACGGGATTTGATTTATGACTCTCTTTTTTTTGTTTTTGTCGTGGTCGTTTGTTTGCGTTAAAACAGGTGACAGGTGACATTGAATGACGCTGTATTAGAGATTGTTTTGCAAGCGGATGACTGGATTTTGTTTTGTTTTTTAGATTTGGGGTATTTGATTATGTTTTATGAGCTGATAAGTGAGGTATATCGTTAGGGAAAACGTATGCCTAATTATTACTGTAATAAGAAATTTACTCGAACAATGGCCGTATCAGTGCCAACTGTCAATCAAACTAAATGTTTTGGGGCAGCTAGGGAAGTTATGATAAAATGGTAATTTTTGCCGCATTTTTACCCATGCATTATTTATTAACTTATTTATATATTTGTAAGGTATCTAATATAAAAACCTAATCTAAAATATAATTAATGTATTTATTATATAAATAGGTTGGTCCTTATTTTGAAATTTTTTAGTTTTTTTCTGCAGAACCCTTTTAATTTCTTTCTTTATATCCATATTTAATTCCTGTGAAATTTGAGATCGATCAAAACATAGAAATAGAAAATAATTCAATTAACTTTTCAATGTCGATATCACAGCATTTCACATATTTGCAAGTACTTAATTTATCAAAAACACAATAATCCAAGCTACGTGACTATCCTGACTAACAATGCTGGGCACAAAAGCGTTAATCCGTTAATCGTTAATTAACGAAGTTAAATTTTTCGTTAACGAATTAACTTTTAAGTTTTCAAATTAACGAATTAACTTTTAAGTTTTAACTTTCAAAACCATTAACGGACTGACTAAGTTCCGCTACATTCATCATCCGTTAATCGAAGTCCGTTAAATAGGAAATATCATCAATAAATATTTCAAATGGTTGTATAGGCATTATGTGCAAGTTCGGACTTGGTTTTGTTTACATGTGTGACGTACTACTTTGTGTGACGTGGGGTCCGTATATAAAGCATGCGCGCGAATGGTTTTGTTTTTAGTTGTTTCAACTCCAACCCCCTTAAGCCCCCTTTACTTCATTCTGTGCAATTCAAACGCGCAATTGAATTCGTCAAGTTCAATGTGATTTTTTGTTTTACTCTATGAATCATTTTAAAATTACCAAGTTACATGACCGTTGTCAAGTTAGCCCCCCCACGTTTGAATTTTAAGTAAATTTTTTTGCGAATCGTTTGGGAATCGTTAGGGAGGGTTTGGGAGTACACTTTTTTCGTTTGGGAGTACATGGTTTTTGTGAAAATAAAAATTGCTTTTTGTACCGTCAAGTTAGCCCCCCAACTTTCACATTTTGTGATTTTTTTACTGGAATGGTTTGGAAATCGTTAGGGAGGATTAGGGAGTCTAGTTTCGACGTTTGGGAGTAATTAGTTTAACTGTTAAGTAATATAAATGTTTAGTACATAACCTCATTTTTTAGTTTATCGACGGAAAGTTACGCTAACGGCTTTGTTTTGCTATACATTTGACCCATTTCTTCACAGACGGTTACAATATGGTTAGGGAGGATTCGAAATGCCACTTTTTATGTAAGAGAGTTCATTATTTGACTGCAACTCAATAAAACAGTTTGAGTACGGAAGCCGACATAGCTAATGTATTTATCGGCTTTGTTTTACACAAATTGGTCGTATTTCTGCAATAAACCGTTAAAGAATCTTTAGGGAGGATTAAATAGTCCACTTTTGATAAACTCTTCGATAAATGTCATGTATTTCGTGATAAGACTCATAAGTCATTAGAAAATCATTAGGGAGAATTAAAAAGTTCACTTTTGATGTAAGGGAGTAGATAATTTTACCGCAAATCAATATCTAAGGTCGAGGTGATGCACCTTCTGAATTAACTTATTTAAAGACTTATCTTGCAATATTTCTGGGGACGGTGATGGAGTTTACTTTAATGTTTGGAAGAACATACATTATGAGTCTTTCGTTTGTTCACAAAATAGTCATAAAGATATGTATGTAATAATAAGCATAAAAGTATGTTGTATGTGTTTGTTTTTGTCTGCTAAATTGGGGTCTTAAATAAAACTTTGCTTTTTCGGGCGTTCGAAGTGAGTTTCTTTATAATGTATTTTATTAGATAGGAGTATTTAAAAGCTAAACTAACCAATGGATCCGTATGCAAGTATATTTGGCTGCATACCTTGCCACAATTTCGAATTGTTTGTGGTTCCCGTGGTTTACACTATGATTCTTACGAGTGTTCATAGATGGCGTTTATGACAGTCGAAAATAAATGTAAATAAAAGCAATAAATAAATATATTAAATTTACAAATTTAATATTGGTAGACTATGAACAAAATACGTCCCATTTATGGAAAGAGAAGTTTTTAAATGTGTTAATTCAAAAGGTACATAACTGCGACCTTAGATATTGATTTGCGATAAAATTATCTACTCCCTTACATCAAAAGTGAACTTTTTCCTCCCTAATGATTTTCTAATAACTTATGACGAAATACACACCATTTATCGAAGGGAAAGCCGACAAATGCAATAGTTGAGTATGTACATAACCTCAAACTTTAATTTTGATTTGGGTCAAACTAATATACTCCCTTATATCAAAAGTGGACTCTTTAATCCTCCCTAACGATTCTTTAACGGTTTATAGCAGAAATACGACCAATTTGTGTAAAACAAAGCCGATAAATAAATTAGCTATCTCAGCTTCCCTACTCAAAGTTTGTTATTGATTTGCGGTTAAATAATGAACTCTCTTATATAAAAAGTGGCATTTTGAATCCTCCCTAACCATATTCTAACCGTCTCTAATACTGAGTATTCAATTACTGAATACTCAGTATTCAATTAGCTTTGAAGAAGCGAGCAACATGGTTCGCGAAACGTCAGCATTAACAAATCTTGACACACGGCATAACCCGGAAGCAGTTTATTTTCTAAATGATTCTGGCCGTGAAAGCCTACGTATTTACATGCTAGGACTAATTCTTGTTCATTAGTATTCATTTTCTATAAGAACTTCTGGCTCGTGTGCGAGCCAGGCTCAGCTAGGTACATTGTGGGTAAAATTTTAAAAAATAAATGTTAATCTTTATTACGTAATTTGATTGCGCAACATTTAAAGAATACTTACACTCTAAGAATTCCAGAAATAAATTCGAAGAATTAACGATTCCACGAGTTCAATATTTACCTAATTCTTTTGAGTAATGTGCCCATTGCACATTCCGACTCTTCTAAACTATCTATAATTTGTTTTAATGTGCTTAATGGTAAAACAAATGATAGTTTTGCTTAATGCTTAATAGTATGCTATACTGAATATTCTTAATAGTTTTGAAGAAATCGATAAAAACATGAGCGGACAAGATCAAAAGTTCGGAAAAGTAGTTACACGTCTAAAATTTGAACGCGGTTTTCTCGAAACGTTGTTGGGCGGTTGACATGATTTCAGAAAAAAGAAACTAACTGATCGAGTTTAAAAATTCTGCCGGCATTGTATTGCAATGTATTTGGACTTAGTACATGCCAAATTCTTCCATTAAACCACTAATAATAATTTTACATGTGTATATTTAACTATGAACATCTTAAGAGTAATATAGTCATAATAATATCTGTGTAGAGAAATCTATGTTTCAAGGTATGGAATGTATTATAGTCATCCTAATAGATTACAGTTTAAGAAAACTATTTCTTATTACTTTTCAAAAAAAAATATGCTGTATTTCTATGAAAAACCAAAATTAAAATTGATTTTTATTCACGTCCTATCACGTGATTGAAAACGCTCTGTAATGGCTCAGTCTCCAGTGATGTCATTCGTTAGTACGCTTAGAGCGCGTTCGGTTTGTCAGAGTAGGGGATGGGGAGAGCAATGCTCAGACAACTTGGGTCGGCTGTCTCTCTCTTATATGCAGATAAACGCCGTATGACGTTAGTCCGCTTATTATGCAGCGCGTCACTCTCACCGTACAATACCGGGTTATCCGGACGCGCTCTAATGCTTCTCCCGTTTGAATTTAATAACCCATTATAACCCATTTTTATGTAGAAATTGTGAAAACAACACATCATACAACACAATTACCAAACGGCGACGATGCCGATGCTGACAGACCATATGGGCCGATTTGACATCTACTAACCGGTGACGTCACACAACATAAAGTATCGTTTTGGCGAGACTTTTTGTGATTCAATTTTTAACGCTGATTTTTATGAAATATTGAGGAAATAATTACGAAAAATAATGCATTTACAATGTAGAGTGAAGGAATAAACACACTAAGATGGTTTTCCAATAATAGTCAAATACCCTATTCCGGAATCGAGGTGCATTGGATTCCAACACGTCCTCTATGACTGAAAAATTCGGAAATTCTCAATATTTTTCGATAATTCTGGTTTGCGCCATAGCGAGTCATCCTACGATGCATCATTTAAAGAGGAGTAATGTGGGTACATTGCAAAAAAGACTTAAACATAAGATGTAGGTTTGGGACGAGGTAAAAAAATGTTTATAGTAGGCGATGGACATTTGTCGGTAATGCTGGCCAACTAAGGCTAAAAATCAACTGGACTTAACAAGAAATAATGATTAAAAATACTAGCAAACACTAGAAAAGCGACAATAAGAGTTTTAGAAATAAATAGAAATAGACTGAATTACTAATGGTTGCTGTATGGATAGTATCTCAAAACATCATTTACTATCTCATCATATATCACTATATATCACACGTACATTTTAGGTCACCAACATTATGCCCAACCTTTGTTTGACCTATACGAAAACTTAATTATTATAGGGTACTGGGTAGGTGGTGTACAATTTTAATCAACGAACGCTGGTCCTTAGAGTGTGTGTGTGTGTGTGAGATCATGGTTACAATTTACCACAAAATAAGCCATTTTAATATTCCATTAACTGAATATCCCCACGGAGCCGTAGCGTGCCACTTAGTAATACATTTACAGCTGTTCATTATGGAGCAAACTCCAAACAGGATACCTATCTAATCTGTTTCACATATTGACCAAACCGTACGTACCGAATGGTACTGCAATACACTTTACAAATTCATCGAAATTAGGGTAGGTTACGGATCTAATGTACTCATTAGAGTGAATTTCCATTTGATCTAAATACGTAAGATTTGTTCGTCAATACAAAATCTCCGTTTAAATTTACGTTTTTAACCTTTATTGCATCGTTTGTATATGATCATATACCATATTATTATTTTTTAGTCTACAAATTTCAAGACTCCAAAACTGCAGGGGCGCTATATTTGCTACGGATTGGTTTAATAAAACGCATATTAGCTTTTACTTTATTTTGTCTTTTACTGAGAGTTATATTCATAAATTCGTTCGAGACATATATGAGACGTTAACTAATGTATCCGTCTGATTGTGAACGATTTTTGGTTCAGGGCAATTAAAATCAAGACTTGTGGAGAAGAACTAAGCAAACCCATATGCGCATCGAGGAGGAAGCAACTAAAGAGAGGGGGGGGGGAGAAAGCTGGGAATGCTATCAATCATAGCCAGGGTATTGGAAATGGAAATGCTTACTCCTCATTTGAGAAAGGGGATATAAACAGTCCGCTACTGAAATATCTGCAAGAGAGATTGGGATTCATACCAATGGAGGAGAAAGTAATAATAAATTTCACTAAATTCAGATTAATACTTGGTACTGTAGTAAACTATCAACTTCGTAAAGTTGGGATAAAATCATGACAAAATCTAATTGTGGATAATTTTACTCACCTTTAGCCTATAGGTAAAACTACGAGCGCTGAACGTGAGTCATCGATTCCAGCTGTTATTTTGCTGATACGTTACAGACCATTCCCGCTTTTTCATGCGTCTGTTCTTACGTTTTTAGGCGATGACTCACGTTCAGCTCTCGTAGTTTTACCTATACTAAGTTTTAATAAATAATTAACGTGGTGCAACTATGATCACAATAGAGCTTAAGGCAACACTATTAACCCGCAACGGCTACTGTGATAAAACTAACATGACAACCAGTGAATAAAGGATGTAGATATAGAAACATAACCTAAAAAGTTACCTTAAAATTAGTGCCTAATAATTATAATAGTGAGAATAGAAGTGTTTGGCGGTAACTGATTAGTTACTTCGAAGAACAAGTACTTACTAAAGAATTGTTATAATGCTTAAAGTTTACAAGCCGTGTATACTCTCCGCTAGGTAGCCGTTGGGGCTTATACATTTACACGCACTTATAATTGAAACCAAATTCTAATTTCGGTGGAGTAGTTTATTAGAAGAAATTATACTTAGTAAAATTACATGCGATGGAGGTAACACAAATAGTTGCCCAGTACTAGAACTAAGACGAAGTTGGCAGCGACGTACAAAAAAAGAATAAGGTATTGGCACCACCAGAATTCTGTCCATAATGTTACCGAAATCATATACGTTACATAAACTAGGAAATCCTCAACAGTTTAGATGTGCTATAGCTTGCTACGTGCATGCTGATATTCAATAAACTATTTATTGCGCATATACAATCCCGCGGCAGTATTTGAACCCGATCACATCTACGATGTAGGTTTGATCTTTTCATAACTCCGTATTCAGGTAAATGTGGTCCTTGTATTGTATCTGAAAGCGGGAGATTTGATGTTTAGTTGACGAAAATTATGCACGATCACTTACCAGAGTCGCAAAACTCACCGTAAACGTCTTTCTGGCGTATTTTGATGAACAGAGCAAAACTAAGAAAGCCCCAACCCTTTGTCAATACTATAGGATGCTACACGCATGTTTAAATATGTATAGAATATAGGTATTTTGCAGTTTATGCGATTGCAAGCAATCTAAAAAGGCAGTTGGTTGTTATGTGTATTTACAATTGACATATGGCATTTGATATCAATGTGACCAATCTTAGAAAAAAGTTAAGCACATCGTGTTACAATGTGTGCATTGTGAATGCAAAGTAGAAGAACGTATATTATTCGTAATCTATTTGCAAATCTGCAATAAACTTTGATGGAACCTTCATCAAATTTGCACAAAACATTAGGCAAGAACTCAAACAAAATTGTCAAAACTTTGATAGTGTAATTCAGGCGGAATATTGGGTTTTTCAAAATAAAAGAAAGTACTTCAAATTAGTAAGAAACTGTAAATTTTAAAAGATGCCGACATTCTACACATCATGGGATAGAAAATGTATCAAAGTTTTGACAGAAGTTTACTAATATGAATTCAGTATTTATTTGCCATTTGCCTTGTACCGCCGCCATTATTCTACAAACGCTGTAGGTGTGGCATTACATGCAACTTCTAGGCTGGCATTTATTGTTCTCCATCCAATAAGCAAAATCAGTTATCATTTCTTATGTTTTACAGATTGTTTAAAAACAAATTTGGTTAAAATATGAAATGGAGCTATTTGATTTGCTTATTATTGTTTCGTTCGGTTCTAGTTGCATACTGTAACACATTTGATACAGTAACGTACCGGTTTATTGTAAAAAGAAATATATAAAATTTGTTACCGTGTGTTTTATTTTTTTTCTAATTATAGTGCATAAGTTCATACCTCCTCAAGTTCTACATCGTAGAATAAAACACATGCAATAAAGGGTTAATTTATCTTGTGTTTAAAGTGATAAATGTAAAAATCCTACTAAAAGTTAAAATTCATTACAATGCTCTATTCATTCAATACAGTTATTATTGTTTCAAATTCTACACTTGGTCATCATTGTCCAAAAGCTAAAAATATGCAAAGGACTTTCTATATTTAGTACCTACCAATTATCAGCTATTTTCTAAATATATTCGTTAATGCCCAGTGGCACAAAAGACTGCATAATGCAATTTATCATAATCATCATATACCAAGAGCTTACGAATAGAATTACCATCATTTATCAAGTGCATCATTAGAAACAAGGACGTGGACGTTAAAATAACCTCGTATTTAATATCATTGTACAACACGTCAGCTCAGGTGGGGCACTTCTTACTATTTATAACATTTGGTCCTCGGCGGTCAGTAGGTTAGTTTAGGTGGACTTCCGGTGTGGAAATTGGGACGCACGGCATGGTCGCGGTGGACCTCCCTTGGATTCCGCGGTCCAGTTTACTTACTAATCGAATCAACTGCCGTCAAGCGGAAGTCCTTCGGCATTCGTTCCACCTTGAACGGTAAACATGCACTAACCGTCCTGGCATCCAACGTCCTGTTTTCAATTTCTAAATACACGGTCCGCTCCTGGTCGGAGGCTTTATTTGAACAGGAAGTACCACTGACCTACATCGTTAAACTGTCTCGAATCAGTTTTTTGCCATTTAGTTTGTTGGTGGAAAATAAAGCACAAGAATTGGGTTCCAAAAGGTACTGAACAAAAGTATTTACTGATCATCCAAAAAACTTATTCAATCTACATCATGGAAAAGAGCAAGAAATGTGGATAAGAAAGCAATAAAATAAATAAATTCTTTTTATTATACCAATAAGAGCAATGAATGAAATTAAAAACTTGGTTGCGTCTTGATAACCAGAGAAATACTGAAGAAAGCGGTAAAGCTAACAAACCTAAAAATTGATGCCTTCAATTATTGTTGACCGTCATGCCAAAAGTCGAGTTTTTCATACCAGCAAATGTTAAAACTAGTCTGGTATCAACTCTGGAGCTCTACCATAAAAGCAACAACACTGGACGCGGACGGCATTCTTGGGTTCGATTCCCAGGTTATGTGTAGATTTGCATTTTTCGACACTACCGCCATGCTTCGAAACAGTGGCGTAGCTACATCATCACCACCCTGGAGCAAGGAAAATCTGTGCGAATCTTTGCTGTTTTGGAAGAGGTCTGGCATTTTTTGAACATTTAATTTAATTTGAATAGAAAGCAGCTAAAACAGTCCGTAATGTCGAAAAAATCTAATTCGGTCATTTTTGACCGTGAATACCTCGCAACCCACACACGATATCAATGGGAACTTTTTACATGTTATTTATAATGCCCAATCAAAGGCATATTTAAAAATCCAGCTGGGTTTGAATTTTTTCGAAGTGAATAGCTTTATTTGTTTTATTTCAATATTTCACTTCTTATCCCGGTGTTTTGAGTCTGCAAGCTTGCATTTAGAGCTTGCGGCGATATTTTGAGTGTACTATAATATAAATAAACACATTTCATTGTCTATAATTTCTTCTTTTTTTTCGTGTTTAGTAATTATTAATCTGAAAATTTTAAAAATTCTAATATCTACAGCTTACAAAGTGACAACCGCAATATACAAACGCGATCAAATAAAATTACCATTAAAGTAATAAAATAACTTACAACCTTGTAAACATTTTCACAGTTCAGGTTGGTTGAGATGCCAAAGTACGCTTTTCTAACCCCATTCAAATGATGTTTAGGGACATTTTCTCAAGTCTTTTAAAGAGATGTTTTTTAATTTTCATCAAAATTATTTGGAAGAAAGCGTTTTAGGCTATTGAAACTTTTACCTACCTATAAAATTTTGGGTATGGCAATTTCTTTCTGTTAAAGTAATTAAAATTTCGTGTTTCATATTTCATAGAGAGTAAATTTTATTTAACCGGAATATATGAATAAAATATACCTTTTATTAAATCTGCTATTATTATCTAGTTTATTGAAGTCTCCGCAAGAGTTAAGATTGATTAATTTGTTGCAATTTAATTGAAAAAAGATAACAAATAAAAATGTTTAATTTAAAACGCATACGGCCGTAGTACCATATGAGATAGAGAGAGATGGCTAGCCCACATCACTGCGGATTGAATACCAGGTGCATTTGCCTCACTTATTGACCATTTCGCGTCCTTTCCCTTTTTATACGTAGTATCTACATTTCACTGTTTGACAATATAATGACAATATAACGAAGTATATTATATGATAACGAAAACGATGACATTAGAAATCAGAAATCATCAAATGTTTTCTCAGCCAGTCATTAATTTTCGAAGTAATCTCAGACGGAGACGAAAAGATAAAAATACGTTAAATAAAATTATTATAAAAATATAACCATAGATTATTCTATACATATACATAGCCACGAGTGTCATATATTATATTGGTTGACATATCTGCGTACACACCAGGGTGCTTCTTAATTTGTCAACAAATCTTGGTTTTTTAGTTTAAATATAAGAACATTTGACAGATTTCCAATTACTGTTTAAGTAATTCGTCAGAAATACAATAATTGAAACAACTAATTGACCTAGCAATTGCAGAAACCGAACGAGTGAAAACTGATTCTGGCGTGGTTATTATTATAGAATCTGGATCTGAATACAGCAACTGTGAATTGAGGCTTATTTTTGAGAAAATCAATGCCAAAAAGTTTGATGCTAGATTTAAACTTGGTGGAGTCTTAATGGACAAAAATACCATTTTCTGATATATTTTTGAAGCTGTTATGATCTCCGGTTTAAAAATAATAGAATCGCTTATAGGACACCATTTCAAATTTCTAAGATGACGTTGAAAAAACCGATAAAGAAACAGGAAAACAGAAACTAATTACTACTTCTGATACAATTACTTAATAATTATATAATTTTTGTTAGATATGTGACCTTTCTATTACTAAGTATCCGATTCCGTAAAAATTCCAAACTCTAATATATCTGCCACTAGAGCCATTTCTTTTGTTCCAGGTCACATATTATAGGTTATTTTGTGTGCAAAGGTACGTGATAAGGTATTCCAAGACTTTCAACAGACAGAATGCTACAAAAGTTATTTGCTTCCATTAAATGTAAATGAATGACAAATAAACAATTTTATAAAAAAAAAGATAACTCCCCGTGTGCAAAACTAGCGATCTCCTCAGGTAATTACTCCATATACATGATAAACTGCAGTTTCAACACCACTGTAACAAAACTTATGGGCGTGGGAAGACAGCCCGCAAAAAGTGAAACATAACATGTCCATTTCTCAACAGAAACTACTCGGTCACAAACAATCTGATAGAATGAAAGTGAAATTTCGCGTCTGTACGACTCGTCAAAATGCAAACACGCGGAGCACGATCCCAACATGCACACAACGTCGCGACGTTGACAAATAAAATCCAGTCACGCACGTTCGAAAATAAAGCCAAACACCTCCTCGGCAATGCTACATACGAAAAGAAAAAGCAAATATTTCCCACCATTACAAAAAAAAAGTATTTGCTATTCGCTCGAAGGTGAAAATGCCTGAAAAGTGCTGAGGAAGTAATACATAACAGTAAAAACACGTGTCCGCTTAATGTACGCCACGGTACATTTAGTTCGGTTTTTAGACAACACGTGCAGGATAATTATTATGCTCTGCACGGATAATATTGGAGGTTGATGTCGTTTTAATAGTAATAAAGCTTTATCCAATGTTTACCTATACATTACATATACATTTAGTACATTTTTCGTCCATAAATAGATTACACGAAGCAGTTGCAAGGCATTTTGCTAGATACTTAATAATTATAGATACTAGGTGTTATACAACATTTATTTTAGGTTTATTTTACTCATCATGTCTTTTTCCGCAACTTAAGCCACGTGAGGTCGGCCACCAATTGAAGCTTTACCTCAAACGTCTGGGTATGTTTGTTAAAAAATACAGGCCGATTTTACGCCATAAGAATAATTCAGACAAATAACATCTATCTACGTCTTTGATACGGCAGTCGAAGTAATCATTCATGACTGCAAAAATGCCACTCAGAGGCTCAGACAGATCAGAGAATCCTAATCGCTGTGGTTCACAGATGGATCAAACACCGTTGATGATGTTGGGATGGGCATTAGATGACCGGATTTTTCTTTAATCAAAGCCATGGGCCATACTCCAACCATCTTCCAGGCGGAGTACACAGTACACACTATTGACATAACTGCTCAGGAATGAACTGTTGAAAGCGCTAGTTCCAGTATCACAAAAAGCCACATTACGTAAATGGTATAATTGGCACAAAACTGGGATGATAAAGCTAAACGAGCTTACTGGGAAACATCAACTGGCATGAGACAAGCAGAAGCTACCATAACCTTCTTTGCGTCCAAGGTCAAACTGTATCTCCAGCAATATAAAACAAAATTGCGACTAATCACAGGTCTCCTTACATTGTCTATTGAGATACCATCTCTCAAACACTGGAGGGGCAAAAAACTCCAGCAATTGCTGACTTCGCTGAAAGACTGAACATCGAAGGATTCTGCAGTATGAGGCAAATACAAAAGATGTCCTAGGTCAAAGCATATCGAAAAGGCAAAATATAAAGTATCTTGAGGAGTTATACAACCCCCAAACCTTTGAAATGTTTATGATAAAAGATCGAGTTGTTAAAATAAACACTACAGTATTTAGTTGGGTCGTCCACTTTAAATGGATCATAGTATGTTTTTTTTTTTTTAATTTTCTATAGTATTTTATATACGTTGATTGTTGTTCGTCTGAATTCCGAATGGTCATTAACCTTCATGAATATTTGATGATAATTATACACAGGATGTGTAGATAGGTACTTATTTCGGTAATAGCATTGACGTATTTTTGGCACAAAATTTGTGATATGGTGTAACAAAGAATTAGTAGCACCTATTTACGAATGAAATTTAATGAATACAGGGTCTCCTACTTTTTCCCCACAAATGTTATTTTTTAGAAAGCAAATGTCATTCTGGGTAAAATGATTTTTATTGACTTATTTGTTTTTCAATTCCTTAAGAAGTTACATCAGTTTGAAATATTAACAAAACAAAGAAAAATGAATAATAAAATACATATTAAACAATGCGGAACCGAAAATTAAAACAATTAATATCAATTACAACAATAAAAGTAAACAAATTTAAGTAGAAATATTAAGAACAACAAAAATAAATTCAATAAACAAATTAACAAATAAATGAATCCATAGAAAACTTTTTAGTGCTTTTTTTCTACAAAGTAAACGTCCAAAAGTTTCATATGGGGTTATTGGTTTTCTCAATTGCTTAAGAAGTTTGAATCGTTCAAAATATGGTTTTGTTCATATTTCAATTTGCTGTAACTTAAAGAATTGAAGAAACTAAAAGGTCCATATGAAACTGTTGACTCAAGATGACATTTACTATCTGAGAAATAGTTTTAGAAATAAAAAAACTATGATTAAAGAAAGTAGTTGTTCATTGTAAAAGAAGCATGTTTGTGTTAATAAAATAATCATTAAATTTTAACATTATAAACTAAAACTTGTTGTTTAAAAAAACATCTTTTGCAAATTTGGAGCGACTCAAAAAAAATAGTTTTTATGTTTTTATATCAAGCAACACAGCGACGCCCACGTATTGAAAAGATCCTATGAATAATAATAATAATAATAATAGTTCTAGATAATAGTATAGACACCACCGTAAAAAAATCTGATGTGGCCAGGCACATGACTTTATCATACAATATATAAAATAAATAGTTTAGCTGCATGAGATTCTATTTGATCGAGATCGGCCATGTCTGCAATAAAATAAAATTAGTAGAACTAGACAGATATGTCGATTAAAGCTGCGTTCGGATATTGTACTCCGTTGACACCGGGCACACCGTCCAAATGACACTTACGTGTTATTGGGTATAAAAAGTGTAATACAATATCCGACCGCAGCTTATATTAACAGAAGTTATTGTCAAAACATTAGCATTTGACACTACCTACTACTACTACTGTCATTAGAATAATAAAATCTGACAAATACTGGCTACTAGTTTTAATGCAGTACGACCGATCTCGATGAAATAGAAATTGCTCATGCAGCTAAACTATTCATTGTACCAAAAAATGTCATAGTCATAAATTATTTAGAATTTCCTCTTCTTTAATTTATTGTTTAACTATTTCGACGAAATTCCAGAAATGGCGGCCTATTTGCAAAATCTTTAAAAAATGCTAGGACTAAACCTCGAGTTCCTTTGGACCCTTTTCAACAGAAAGCTTTTCAGTTCTAAGTTTGTTAATGAAACTTCTAAATATGAAGTTTCGTCCCGAAACCTTTAGTAGTTTGTCCGGAATCGTCGCCACAAAAAACGGGTACACACACACACACACACACACACACACACACACACACACACACACACACACACACACACACACACACACACACACACACACACACACACACACACACACACACACACACACACACACACACACACACACACACACACACACACACACACACACACACACACACACACACACACACACACACACACACACACACACACACACACACAGACATTTTTTTTAATCCTTGGTCAAAAATGTACAGGGGACCCAAAAAGACATATTTCCGCTAAAATCTCAAAAATCTTTTTTGGCACGATTACAATACTTTACATACTGCGTATGATAAAGTAAAAATAAGCAATATCGGTCCCAAAATCTCTGAAATATTTCTTACTTGGAGGACATGGATCAAAGAGCAGCGCGTTTAAGTCAAAGAAAACTATAAGGAGTACGTAGCATACCCTATAAACCTTTTTTAGACAAAAAAATAAATATATATATATAATATATATTAAATCAAAGATCATTATTTATTGAAAAATATGAGTAGATACGTCTTAATGTCGAACTAATGGAGTATAACTACAGAAAATTTCAACAAAAAATTTTAGAAAATGGCGTAGTTTGAAGAAATCTATTTTCTAAACACGCAAGTTCTCACGCTCATCACCCAGTTTTACGATTATTAAAATAAAATGTTCAGGGAACATTCTTCCAACACATTGTTGTTGACAAATTGTATATGTTGCCTTTAACAGGCATTGAGTGTTTTACGTCTCAACAAATTTGGACATAATAGGAAATGATAATAGCACAATGCATGTGCAAAAGTAACAAAAAAGAAAAGCGTACTGTTATTATTCACGTCAAGAAAGCGTTCAAAGAAAAATTATTTTTCCTGAGTAGACAAAAAAATAGCAAAGTTTTCTAAAAGAAATCTATATTTTTTTTCTTTATTAATATCACAGAAATTTTCCTCCACTTTTTGCCAAAATGGCCTTC
Source organism: Aphodius sticticus (assembly GCA_963966075.1). Lineage (NCBI taxonomy): Eukaryota > Metazoa > Arthropoda > Insecta > Coleoptera > Scarabaeidae > Aphodius > Aphodius sticticus. The sequence continues at coordinate 16,538,237 of OZ014506.1, forward strand.
TTATTACGTTCTGGTAGTATCAACTAAGAGTTTATACATATGAATTAAAAAGCAACCAAAATTCAAACAAAAATTTACCTATTTAGCGATCTGTTCAATTTTAATTTAAGTCGGTTGTAACAAATTGTAGTCATATTTGGTAATAATACTTCATTATTTACTCACATTTAGTGACATGGTCAAGGACACTGCACACACAATAACAGTGCAGGTAGCATAATTACTCAACATCATATTACTTAATAATAATAACACAATTGATTTTACTTACATGTAAAAGTAGCCAAAAACAATAGCTTACGAAGATGGCCAAAGTCCAGTACACTGGAAATAATGTGACGAATGTGCATATGAAAAACTGAAGGAAACCCATATTTTTGGCACTTTGCGAACGCGTGTCATCAACTCATCATTCATTCGCTACTCGCCGATTTCAACTGTTTACTACTGTTACTTTTTCCACATGGTTACTACTACTTTTCCATCAATTTGATGATTACAATTCACCTGACCAATTATACTGATACACCTGCGTCAACGCGATATACTATTATATATTTCCACTATTGAACAACCCGTTACATAAGCATGCCTCAATTACATTACAATAATAAATATATACAAATGTATTACGTATATAAAATTAACAAATGGTAACCGCAATACTAAGGTTATTTTAGAAACATTTTAAATATTGGTGTGCCTACAACTTAAAATTGGTTACTATTCATATTAGGTAACATGTCAAATTAGTAAATCAAAGTATGTGGGGATTATTGGACTATGATATGACTGGGTTAAGAATTAGCTCAATTAATTTTAATAAAATTAATTACTTTATAGAAGAATAATAACAAAATAAATGCTCATACACAATTGTACCAAATAAGTACGTCCAACGTCTACCTAATGTCTTCAACTTCATATTTAACCTGAATGATTGCACTGGGGAAAATTTTTGGACAATATTTCTAATGACTGGGAAGTAACTGCAAGTAACATGTTTTTTTTTGTGTCGATCACAAATCAAGGCTCCATCACCTCGGGTTTTCAAAATGATCTGATGTGGCAGTACAGCAGTGTCAAACTGTGTCAAACGCTGATGTTTTGACAATACTGTCAATAGAATAAAAATATTTGTCCTGGTTAACTAGTTTTAGGGCAGACACGAGCGATCTCAATAAAATAGAATTTGCTCATGCAGCTAAACTATTAATTTTACCAAAAAATGTCATATACATAAATTATACAAAATTTTCTCTACATTAATTTATTATTTAACTATTTTGACGACATTGCAGAAATGGCGGATCATTTTAAAAATCGTTGAAAAATGCTAAGAATAAACCTTCAGTTCCTTTGGACCCGTTTGAACAAAAAGCTATTCAGCTTAAGTTTAGTCATGAAAGTTCAAAATATGAAGTTTCGTCCCGACACCTTAGAAAATTATGTTCAGCCGGGTCGAAGTTAAAATACCCCCACCGTAAAATATTTAAAAACAGAAGAAAAATGGAGTGAACCAATATTGCCCATTCACGAACATGTTCTTACTTTTTAAGAGCCAAGCATGTATACAAAATTTAAGATCAATTACTAATTTACAAATTAAGGCAGTTATCCTGTACACAGACGGACGAACAGACAGACACATAGCTAAATCGATTCTATTTTCAATACTGATCAAAAATATGTATGCAAGTCTATACCTGCCACGCTTCCTTAAGGGTGTTGCAAATATTGTGACAAAGTCAATATACCCTAACACAGTAAATTTGGTGGTTATAAAAATGACAAAATATTTAAAAAATGTGTTTTTGGCCATATTTGAGAATATCAAGCATATGAACACGGCGTGCTGGAAACTTAAGAAACGTTAAGTTTGGTAATAATTATGGTAGTTAAAAAAATAAAAATTATTTTTACGTAATAAGTTAATTTTTCTTAACATGGACATTAGAGTCTCTCTGCAATCTCTCGTGCATATCCAAACTTTGAAGAAATCCGTAGGTGATAGTAAATTTGACTTGTCTTATTTTGTCATTAAGTTCCAAGCGGTTCAAGAACAATTTGATAAGATATTTTGGTAATGGCAATGGTTCGATTAGTAATACCAATTGTGTATCAATCCTGTTATTTCTCAAATAAATACGTCTGATGTAGCGAAATATATTGCAGTGTTTGTTCAAGGAAATTAGAACTTGGATCTGCAGAACTAAAATCCGATAAATCAGATGGAAGTTTCGGCAATCTAGTGAAAAGCAAAAAGTTTACATTTTTAAAAAGAGCGATAACATGGTTTTTTTGGAAAATAAACTGTTTCCGGGTAATGCAGTGTGTCAAGATTTGTAAATGCTGACGTTTCGCGAACCATGTTGCTCGCTTCTTCAGAGCTAACTGAATACTAATGGTTTTTTTGCTTCAACATATCATAAAGATCAGATCTCGATTTATACCTATATGAACATATTCATGATCGGTTATGAACGAAATATCTTCGTACTCTTTTAATTATGAGTCTTTGGCCAATAAAATGCAATGCGAAAGATCACATTGACTAAAACTTTCTACTTACGTTACGTGTTATTTTGTATGTATTTATTTAATCAAAAATATAAATAATAATTTGTAATGTTAATATACACATTTAGGATTAAAGATATTATTGATGACGTGTATTGCTGTAATAAAATGTCTGTTTGAATTACTTTTAGTCATAAAATAATTAAAATCTAGGTCCATTATAGGTAGGCTTACCATAATTATGAATTTCCAAACCGGGACAGGAATGACGTTCGAAAAGACATATAAAATAATTATGTGAGTATTCAATTAAACGAATACTTACCAAACAAAACGTAGAATAAATCGAAATGATCGGTACTTTATTGAACCACTTCTATTTTTGGATAGTGTACTTTTCTAAATATAACGATTATTATTTAATAAAAATTAAAATAATATTATTTGTTTTAACTATTGGATAAAATTTGAGATGCCAATATTTATTTTGTAGAACAATAAATGAAGTCAAATTAGACTATCGTTAGAAATACTCGGATTTACTCTAACGCGGAGGAAGACATTATTTTGTGTGGATATTAACTACGATGGCGAACATGAATAAAGTAAGATGGCGTTTCCGAAATATTTTTGTGGAAACAATGGAAAATGTAATATTTCCACCGAGAATTTGAAGTTCGAGACTTATACGCATCGACCTGAGAGCGCTGACATGTGTACTCTTGACAATCGTACTGAAATAATTATTATTTATTCAGTTTATAATTAGCCATTTATTTAATTATTTATTCTTATGAAAGTATTACTGACACTGTGACATAAATTCATAGTAGCATTTTACAATGACTGTAAGTTGTTGCATGAACAGAAGTATTACTACTTTGTGAGATTGTTGAATTTCGACCAACAAGATTGTCGACCAATCTGGATATTTAGTATTCATTTATGAATTATTGTGTATTATTATTATTAAGTCACAAATGACGAAGTAATTCGAAGTCAGTCAAGATATATAGGGTGTTCCATTTAATATTCTTAAACTATTTGACATTATTTAGCAAATATGCCAAGTTATTCGGGATAAGTCATATTAGAATCGCAAATCAATAATAACTGTCAAAAAGTGCGATACTTTTACTATCAAAAATTAGTTCCTTTGTTTTATCCTTGTTAGTTGCCCCGGAAAGATTTTTTGAAGAATGCTCGTTTTTGATTTTAATTTCACAATATCTCAGAAACAGTTGACAACAGCCTAATATAAGTTGATGTCAAAATAATTAGGACATTAATCTTATTGAAAACTGCGATAATCTACCTAGTGTTCCATTTAAGCAAACATAAGTTTGTGTTGGTACGTTGTTGTGGGATATTGTGTAAGCATCAACATATTTTCTTGCTGTAGAGCGTATGACTGTCTGCAACTTGTATGTATGGAAAAAACGTAAATTTGATTTTTTAAGCCCCGTAATATACTTAGTTTATAGCGTGGGACAGCCTGTACATAATATTCTAAAGTAAATACCAAAGGACTATACAATCTCCATTATACAACTTTAATTCGACTAACGGTAGAGTCACTATTTAACACTTTGTTGCTGATAACCTTCAAATCATGATAATGTGCATCTTTCTCATAAAACGCAGCAGCAAAAGCATGAGGGCAGTTTTCTTGACAGAGAAAATTTGATTTGCGCTCTTTGTACATTTCTAAAATATTTCAACTTTGCTGACAACTAAGATAGAAATCTGTGATAGTATGTTAAGAACTTTAACCGGAACATAATACCAAACCGGCCGGGACACCGGAACCGATGTCTCAAACCGGGACTGTCCTGGTCAAACCGGGACGTATGGTAAGCCTAATTATAGGTATAGTTAGGTATATCAGGGGACACACTGTATACATGTATATACCATTTTGAAGCCACATTGACCTGTGTGTGTGCGTGCAATGGCACATGTTCAAAAGGATTTGGCAGTTTTTTTTACTAAAAGATTGCGATAAATTTCCCCCGTTAGATTTTCAGGTAATTCAAAAGCACAGACGAATCGGCTATGTTGGTCCAATTTTATGGCCTTCCTGATCCCCGGATTTAAGTCCTCTAGGTTCTTTTCTACTGGGATTTGTTAAAGGAGAAATTCTATGTCACATTTGACTAGTGTTTTCATTCGATCTTCAACTTATTGAAATAACTTTAAAATGCTCGGTTTATAAAATTTATAGCAGTATTAGATTGGTTTTGAACGGTGGTCAATAGCAGCGCTGTTAAGGGTTGCGTACCAAAAATTAGCATATTAGAATATGGAATGTTGTAGCTGTGGTACTCGAAAAACTGATTCAGATGACGATTTTGACAAAATTCATAGAAGCGTCAATATCTCGATAACTAACGACTTTTTACTAAGGTCATATCTGGTCAATCATAGGTTGGCCTATCAGCTCTCCACGCCATGAGTTTTGGTACAGCCTCTATAAGCTCAATCCCAAAATTGGTCTAATCACCGTACCATATCTAGAAAAAACACCACTTTATTTCTCCACGAAAGCTATCAACACCAATAAATCCTAAAATGTAGGTCAACTAGGTTTACTCGTGCAAATTTTCGGATTGCACCTGCCCGGAAATGCAATTTTCCGTATAAATCGAGCACACTATCTGTTCTATATCTCTTATCTAATTGCAAGTTGCGAATTACGGAACGTTCTACAGTTGCATCGCGGGCGAAAAAGGCACGAACAGCCGGAAAGTTTCGAAACTATGTTAGGCTGCTCGTTAAAATATGGTACCTGTGAAGCGAGCGGCATGCGATCGGTGTACATTTTCGCGTGAACTTGCTCTAGGAATTCTGCGGTGATTGGATATATCCATATAGCTATATCTATCTCTAGGTTTACAGTACGGAGAAATGAGTAAATTCACACTTACAATGTAAGTTACCTCTTTTATGCACGGACGTATGTGAGGATTTTTTGCGCCCACCTTCATCCTGGTGGATTTGGTTTCCGAAACCTGAAACAACATGACAACTGAAATAAGATAATTGAAACACTTCTAGCGGAAATATACTCATGTACTGATATGACAATGCTAAACACGAATTATGAGGAAGCTTATAGCGTTTTGAGACGAGATAAAATAAGAAGTGAGGACAATTCTCGAAGAAAAAGGAGTCAACTGAACTCAGGTAAAGGCGAAAGACAGGGTATATAGCTTTTGTAACCTTAAGACCATCAACAGTGGTTATTGAAGATCCGCGAAAAGACGAAGACGATGATGATAATATTAATATAACTTGAACTGGTGAATTATGATAGGTTCTACTTCTGAGTTTGTTGACAAATGTGAAAATGCCACAACATTTGTTGGCTGGATTTAATAATTTAATTTTGTATGTAATGATTTATACTTGCTACTACTGGTGTTTGGAATCTGTGATTCTAAGGCGAGCCGCACACTGAATGAACAGGCAGCAAGCGAGCAGCAAGCAGAAAGCAACAGCATCAAGCTGCAAAAAACGGTCCCATGTATTTCTATGTAGACCCGCACACTGAACGAGCATTTGCTCGTAGGTGCAAAATACGCGCTGCTTGCTGTATGCTTGCTGTATGCATGTTTTCTGTCAACCGTTTTTTTTTGCTGCGTCGCACACAAGCAGCATGCAAGCAATCTTGATTTTAGTCCGGGAGGTAACGACAGAAATTTCCGGGTCATTTTCGCAAGCTTTATTTTTTTTGTATGAGTTATGTGTGGTATGTATAATAGTAATCTGAACGTCTGCCGGCGCACTTCCGCGACAGGGGGTTACAGGAGGGTTACAATTCCAGCAAAAAAAATAACAAAAAAAATTTATAGCCGCATACGCGAAACTGATTGTGAAACATAAGAAGCTTAGAAAATATCGTCTGCCACCTAAATTCCGCAACAAAACTCGTCTGCCACCCACAATGAAGCTTGCGAAAATGACCCGGAAATTTCTGTCGTTACCTCCCGGACTATTTCTGTGATTTTTGTGACTATTGTATTGATATTGATTATTGATCATAAATACTGAATTAGGCGCAAAAATAGGATTGTTTTAATAAAAGAACTACAGCCTTGCTAGTAAAAAATTTGTAAAATTAAAATATTATATGATGCGTATTCGTGCATTAAACTTTTGATCTAAAATTTTCAATAATTTGTTTGCAGATGATAAACTATATATTATAATATGGATCTATATAGCAACAGATTATGTCAGGATGATGTAACCGTCAATCATTCAAAATGAAAGAATTTAGATTTTTTTTAGTGTAATTAATTGCTGAAGTTGAGGACAATCCCGTTCTATACAATCCAAATTTGTATGATTATAGCAATAAGCGAATTAAAATTACCATTATACAGATGAACCCAGTACCTTCTCTTACGTTTTCTAATTAAACGCCACATAAAAAAAGCGTCATCCTCGGATGACTACTAATTTTTGCATGACATTGTGAATAAGCCACCTATTCTTTAAATTATAAATTAGTATAAAATGCAGAAACATTGAAAATACATAATATATAAGTTTATTCTCATTGAGTAATTATTTTTTAACAAATTATCTTGCTAACCATAATATTATTTATAGGTTATAGGCCCATTACATCTTTTAATCCATATTTTTTTGAAATTAAATGTGACATTAAACAAACGTCATGTTTGAGTGTTGTGCTCTTGCTGTGCTCTCTCAGTGTGCGGTATGCGGCAAAATGTTTCTAGGAAGCAAAATGCCCGCTGCTTGCTTGCTGCTTGCTCGTTCAATGTGCGGCCTACCTAATTAAAATACTATATTTAGACCTACATATGCTAAATTTTTTCTGAAAACAGTTTGTTATTTTAAAAAATCCTCGGTCACCTTAATTTTAATATATTAATCATAAATTACCACGTAATACCACGTTTCAATACCACGTATCACCTATGCTTTAACCAAGGTGATACGTGGCATTGCAGCTAAGCCATCGATGTAAGATATTGATATGTTTACGTGAAATTTTTTACACTTATAGAGGAAGGTGTGACATAGATCGATTATGTGGTACTTTTTTTTCTATTATAACATGTGTCCTCCGTAAAAAATCGCAATACCCGTCAATTTTATGTCGCATTCAGTGACAAACAAAAATACGAACAAAAATATCAAAAATCTACCTTTAGACTGACAATTTTGACTGACCTTTTATCTTTAATTTCGCGTATTGCTTTTACGATTCTGTGAACTAATAGCTGAGAAAACCCCCAAGTAGAACGTAGGGAGTACGAATTCCTCTTAAGGTTTTGGAAAACAAGTGAGATCAAAATGCTAACCAACGATTTTTACAAATTTACGCCAGGTGAACCCAAATATCCTACAAATTTTATAAGGTCCACATAGTAAACTTTAAACTTTTCTGAAATACTGAAAGTTTGATTACAAATGTTCTTGTGGTGTGTAAGCAGTTCCATCAAAGAAATAACGAAAAACCGAAAAACATACCTAACGTAAGCTCAGATTCATATTTATTGAAAAATGATTTTATACTGAAAAATGGTCTTAAAATAAAGTGTCGATAACGTTTTTATTCAAAACTTATTGACAGATTGGCATTGATTTAAATATGTTTGTTTCTATAATTAAAAATCGACATGTAGACTAGTCATTTTAGATTTTGATTCGGAAATTCAAATGCAGTCGACGAAACTGATACCAATTGATTGCTTATGGTTCAAGTAGTAACATATTAAAATTTTTAGGATATTAGTAAATAGGATTTTTTTTAACTAACGAAAAACCATTCAAAAATTGTGCCTGTCAGACATTAGTCCTTCATTCCTCGAATCTCACTCACTTAATCGCAAAAGTAAAAATTCCACCTTGTATTAGACAAAATTTGCCATGAAAAGGATTCGGGAACCTATACGAGAAAATGAACGGTTAATTTTGTATATTCATTGAACTATTTTGTTGCGATTTCACGCCAACCGGTCAGATGACATTAGAAATCCCCGCAAATGTCAAGCGATTGTTTGATGATTGTCGGTTGACATTAGAAATGTCTGTTCTAATGGCAAACGGTTGCCGTGCAATCGCCAAAAATTAGTTGATTCAATTATAATTGATTATAATAACTAAACCGTTCATTTTCTCGCATAAGTTCCACAATCTTTTTGATAGTCAATTTTGTCCGCTACAATGTGGTATTTTTAGTTTTGGTATTAAGTGAGTGAGATTTGAGGAATGAAGGTTGAAACAGATGATGAGACAGGCACAATTTTTCAATGGTTTTTAATAATAAGATATTTTCCTATTAACTATGACAGTAAACATTTTCTTTACTTTGCGTTCGTTATAAACTCATAACGAAACCGCTTTCGGTGTCGTTATAAAATCACTAGAACACAAACGTTTAGTAACTTTTAGTTTTCCAAGATTGATGATATTGACGTCAAGTGTCAAATAAGGCTGACATCTCAATGGCTATTGGCTCGCGTCAATCGTATTTGTGAATTTTACCACAACTACCAACTGTTGAATATAAAACTACTAAATTTCTGTAAAATTAATGTCGCAAAGTAGAAAAATTGTAAGTATATAACACTCGTTTTATACGACGTATTGGCGCACTCGTTCCATTTGGGCAATCCTCGCAACTCTCGTCGTGAGCAAAGCAACTGTGCGCCAATTTTTTTCTTGTATTATAAATAAAACTTAAATAATAAAACTTGTATTATAATATACTATAATATGTTACTACTGAAACCATAAGCTATCGGTTGGTATCACATTCATCGACTGCAATTGAATCGCCAAGTTCGAAAACAGTACATGTCCATAGGATTTACTGTGGACTTGTACTGTTTTCGAACTCGGCGATTCAATTAATCTTCCGAATACAACGTACATCAAAAATCTGGCATGACTGGACTAATGTTCGAGGATATTTTGAAATAATACCCCTTTTCAGAGATTTTTCCATGTTTCCATACTTTTTGCGCTCACTGTATATAGATTCTGACTTTCACTTCAAAACATGAGGCATTATCGCGAAATCTAGAGCCAATATGTAATAAAACCAATTGCAAAAATGACATCAACAATATAATGTCGCCATAAACTGGAACTAGCACCAGTTAACACTGATAGTAATTACAGTAATTTATTCTGCGTAAAATTGTGAAATCGATTTTATAATAAAGCATTTTATTTAATTATGTTACTGTGATGTTATGTCGTGGTATTGCTTGTAGTAAAAATTTTTTTTTTACCACCACTTTTACAGTTTACTGTGATTTTTATTGAACTGAAACACCGAATCCACACTCAGTTTTTCTGACATTTTTGATTGTTCAACATGATCTTTGATTAAGGTGTTTAATTTATGATTGTGTTTCCTGTTTTGGTTACACTTGAAGAACATAGGAACAGTAATTCTTAAGACAGTAATTCTTTATAATACCAAAATTAATAATTATAATTATGATTCTTCATACATATTCCTTGACAAGTATTATCCACAATTTATCCAGCACTTACTTCAAAGCCTCTTGTCCACTAAACATCCTTAACAGACACTTCAAACCCGCCCGCTTCTAATTTATTATAAACAAAACCTTCTCCACAAAGCGTAAACCGACAGACTAAACACATCTATCGACAAAATAATATCCACAAAAGATATACTCACCAAGTCAATAATAACACACACACACTTTTCACACGCGCGCGTATAAAAATGTTTACGTATATTCGCGATTGAAAGCTTTGCTCGCGACGCACCAACACGGTTCGCAAGAGCTGGAGTAGGCCAATCTAGAGGCGCCTGAGCTTTTCGAAGTTGAGTGAAAACAAGGGAACGTGCAAAATTTCCCGCCGCTTAACTAGTATCAGCGTTGGTGTCAGTGTATGTGTGTTGAGTGTGAAAGCTCGCACTCCAACATGCGCGTTGTTGTCCATCTACCAGTCCACGCGAGTACAGAAACCTTGGAAGTGGTTATTAGCTTTACTAGCTAGTTGTTATGCAATACGTGACAGGATTAAATTAAGTCGGAAAAGTCGTTTTCAGTGTAGTGTCAACTCGAATCTGTAAACTAACTTAAAAAATTGAAGAACATTTGACATTTTAAAGAGAGGATATGTTTACAAAATGACAGTACTGATAAATATTTATGGTTAAGTGTATTTATTCCATTTCAAATGGGTTCCAGTAGCTAAATTTTAACTTAAAACGCGATTAATTTTGGTTTCAGTTGAAACTATGGTAGTTTCTTATTAAATTGTCGGTTTGTGGGCTTCTTTAACTATACTCAAACATGCAACGTTCTATATAAATCACTTGAATATAATTGTTAATGGGTTTTAAATTAGTCTATTTGCTGTACTTCTACGTTGCACTTAAATTAATTCAACGACGTGTTGAAATTTTTTATGAATTATTTATTACTGTGCTTTTAAATTTTTCCAACAAAAAATTACCTAATCTTTTTATAATGTTGTCTGATCATGTACAAACACACTTACGTTATATTTATAGTTATAAAAGCATATTTAAGTTGCTACCGGATGGCAAAGATAACAAAATGATTAAACTTCGTTTAAAAAAAAATAAAATAATATTTGTTTACTATAATAATTTGGCGTTTGATTGATGTTGTTTTTGTTCTGTTTAGCTGTCTATTGTTTTTAATTTGATAAATAACTTCCTACTAAATTATTAATGAAACATTATTTGCATTTTTTACTTGTAATGGTAGATTTACCACTAAATTAGTAAAAAATAAGAATTAAACTAATATTATATATACCAACAACAAACGTGGTTCTCGCACAACGCAAGTTTGGACACAATAAACTTTATAAAGTTAGAAAACCATAACTTAAGCATTACACTAAGGAGGTACATCAAAATGCATTCTGTTAGATAATAAGAAATTTGACCATTCCCAGTCGGGAATGATGCCTAGGCATCGAAGCATGTCTCGATAAAATAAAACCGTGCAAGGAAGAAGAAAGTTCGTTTTATTTCAATATTGAAGCAGAAACCTTGCAATATGGGTAACACCAAATATTATATATGTTGCTATATCAATCTTGTTTAAGAGTCATACGATATCATTAATATTACATTTGCAGTAATATTAAGATGCAAATAATAATTAATCCAGATGAGGAAATATTTTAAAAAATTGTCCTCGAAATCTCAAGTCTGGTGTTCTAACCAATTGACCAAGGTTGAAAGAAATTCCTAAGCAAATTTGTCAGCTCAAGGAATGAATGTCTTAATTAATATTTTTTTTCTTTTGCTAAGCTTAACTATTTTGGGGCTAATGAAAAAAATATAAGTGGACAAGATGAAAGGTTCAAGAAAGGCGTTATGACAAAAATGTAGACGCATTTTTCTCAAAATGTGGTTGTTTTTCTGCGGTTGACAATATTTCGGAAAATTAACGTATCAATTTTAAAAATTCTGGCCTCATTGCATTCGTAATAAACAATTCTCCAACAAAATTAAATTTTATATATAACTTTTTGAACCAAGTATTAGCATCAATTTGCAAATGTCCAATATTCTTCAATAATTCCAGGTTTAGGCTATATTACTTTGAAAGCGAGTTCGAAAACAGTACAAGTCCAAAATTGGCCATTTTGAGCTGAAATAGCCAAAATGTTCACTATGATTTATTCTATCGAATAGACCTAAAGAGGATGTTTGGGCGAAATAAACAAGTCCAGAACAGTGCTTTTTTGCTCCCTCATGCAGTGCGTTTCTACTCACTTTCTACAGATATATCAGTCGTAAATATTCACCAACTTCGTAATTTGCATTAAACTCGTTGTTGAGGTACGCAGAAGTAATCAATAAGAATATCAATATCAAAATGATTGATAGTATTAAAAAAAGTTCTCAAGTATGTAACTGGTGAAAATTTAGAATTTTACTACCACGTGACTTCCGAACCGACTACCTCCGTAGAAGAGGAAATTTAATACTATCATGTATATAATCATCACACTCTATATCATATCGCCTTATACAGGGTTAGTCAAAATTATCGGAACACCTAAATAATTTTCCAACAGTACACAATTTGAAAAAATTTTCAAGTAAAAGTTGTTTTGCTTTAAACAATGTATCGTTTAAATGTATTTTTAATATACAAGATGACTATATACAGAATTAATCTTATAATTACAAAATGTAAAATGTGTTCTATTAGAAAAAGAAAAGTTTAGCAAATTTACAGAATAAAATGAACATCCTGTATTTTATTTTCAATAAAATATATTTAGACGATAGCTTGTTTAAAACCAAAAAACTTTTGTTTGAATTTTTCTTTGAAATTCTTTACGGTTGAAGAATTATTAAGGTGTTTCGGTAATTTTGACTAACCATGTATAATCCGCCAGTTTGAATTTATTTTGAAAATCTGACATGACATTTTTAATTATCAATCTTCAAACATTATGGGAAATAAGTTTCACACAAATCCAAGATTTTTTACATTTTCGGTCGCCATATTGATTCCGCCATTTAGAATTTTGAACATTCGACATTGGATTTGGAGTCTAGGATCTTCAAATATGACAGCAAATAAGTTACATAAGCAACCGACATCTTTCTAAATTTTCTGGTCGCCATATTGAACCCGCCATTTTGAATTTAAAAATATGCCAAAGTGTTTAGAATCAGAACGCCAAAAACACTATGCATCATGATAAAAATATTATTTAAATGCATTAAATAAACAAATTTTGTGAAAAATGTACGCTGTTTTTCCGTCGAGTTCAAAAACAGTACATGTCCATGAAGATTGTTTTAATCATAGCTCTGCTTTTAATGCAAATATAAATCAAATATGTAATACATTCTCTGTGAACTACTTTATATTTTGTCTGTTGGCACAAGATAGCTAACTGCTATACTTTTCAAGATATTGCACCAGCAAAATTATTTTGTTAATTTTCTCAGAACACACTTTTTAGACTTTTAGTGTTTTCGAACCGACCGATTCAATTGTTTATTGCAGACTCAGCGAGCTTATTCTTTGTCTTTCTATTATTTATAAATTCTATATTTACGATTTACTCTAATTTCCACAATCAAAAATCATTCCATTCAAATTAATTATTTATTTAATATTAAAATTTATAATGTTTGAAATAAATACAACAAGCATTTTGCCATTGTTTTAAAGCTCGAGGCCTTGAACTAGCGACCGATAAAACAACGCTCTGAGCTAGCCCCGTAATTCAGAAACATGTTAAGCAAAAACATTATTATTATTATTATTATTACATTATTTTATTTAGATTTCTATTTCAAAACCACATTATGAACGTTAATGATGAAATTTTATATCGAACTGAAAATTATGTCGTTATGATGTCTCGTTAAATTGTAATGTATGTTTTTTTCTTATGTAGCTTTTCCTATCGAATCTGTAAACCAAAATAGTAATCCATAAATCGCATTTGAACTTTACATCTTTGATTGGGACGTAAAAAATTGATAGAGTAGTGTGTGCGACATATCGACCGATTATATTGTTATCGTAATAGAATATCACGTATTATGATGCAATATACGTGCGTTTTCCAGTTTCTATTTTTTATGACACGTGTTGCCGGCTAATTGTATTTTACGCTATGATACCGATATTCAGCCACTTGCTAATGCAATATTATGAAACAAACGTTATCTCGTATCACTATATTAGCATATTTATGCCTCTATTTGCCATAATATTGAAAACCAAGAAAATCATTGCGGAAAGTGCTTATTTATGGAGGAGGTATTGCCTTGAATATACAGAGTGTTTCTAAACATCATGTAAATACGCAAAGGGGACTAAAAGTACATATAAGCATAGGTCCGCAAACGCTTTGTTGCCGATCTACAGGGTGTTGAAATTGCAAGATTTTTTTTAGTTTTTTCTTTATAGCTCTTGTATCCTAGTTTTAATTTGTAACAGTTGGTGGCGAATAAAATGTCAAAATAAATACAAACAAAAGGTTATCTAAATCAAGCCAAGGCATACCTACTAGACCTATTATTTAAAAAAATTTAATTTTATCTAGCGAAACACAGAAAAGCTTTTTTTCTCGATAACGGTGGTAAATACGAAAAAACCACAAAAGATTAAAATGCTTTAGAATAAAACAAAAAATGCATTTTGTATTTTAGACTCCACCAGCGGTGCACCGAAAACAAGTTCATGGGGAGAACAGGGGGCATAACCCCTGAAAAAATATCTCCCTGTAGATTCTTAAAACCATTTGGTATGCCCAATGATGTAAGTTCCACAGCGTAACCCATATTCCAAATTAGAGCTAAATATCTCAAAAACTACAAGAGCTATAAAGAAAGAACTAAAAAAATCTCTAAATTTCAACACCCTGTAGATCGGCAACGAAGCGTTTGCAGACCTATGTTGATATGAATTTTTAGTCATTAAATAAGCCAAAGAATTACCCCTTTTCGTATTTACATGATATTTGGGAACACTCTGTATATTGTTTTATTTTGAACTCAACTGGATTGCAATTAATTTTGCCAAATTGATCTTAAAAAACATAAATATTACCACTTTTTGTTCATTTTAACAATTTATTAACATTTTGTATATTTTCATAACGAAAAATGATTTAGATATTTGTATGCGGATGTTAGACTGTCCCAGATGAAAATATAACTGGGCTACATCGTTTGTTGTTTAATTTTGGAAAGTGTATCGTGAGTCATTACTCGTTGATCTGAGGTAACGGTCTTATATTAAGTTTGCTGATATTTACTCCGCCACTGCTTCCAAGCGGCGTGTTTTTGAAAATCTTGTGAAATGTAATATTAAAATGTAAAAATAAACATCAAACGGAATAATAGAACTGATTAATTGTGTGCTGTGTAATTAGGTAGGTTTATACTCATAAAAAATATATAAAAAATTGTAGTTATTAATATGAAATAATGTGTTAATTCTGTTTAGTTTCATGCTGTTGTGTTTTGTTCTATCAGTTGAATAAAGTAATAGTGGGCATGAAGGATTGAAGATGTTCTTTCCTACCTGATGTCCAAGTTTTGATACAACGGAATCGTACAAGTTAGTTAAAAATGAAGGCATTGCTTCCCGAAAAAACTATACACTATCTTATCTGACATTTACTCTATGCCAAAATCAGCACATGCATCACTTTGTACAAATCGTCCGGCGCATGCGCCATTTATGATGCCAACAGTATTGTTCTTAATTTATAGTTGATACGTTGTAAACAAAAACAATTACGACAATTGACGTAATAATTCCTGACATTATCACTACTCTTAATATATTAATATTAATTGTTAATCGACGCCCTTATTTTGCAAATTTCATTTCAGTTTAAAATATCATTTTCACATTGAATAGATAGATCAAATATTAAGAATTGATTAACAATAAGTGAACTAGAATTCATTGACATTACATTGAGGCTATTAATGTGTAACTTGACAGTACTGCAAATGTGCCGCGCAGTGTTTTCTTCTTCTGGAAGAGGCTCTATTCGTTGTCTTGGATGAAGACTATTTCACACACAGTGAAATGTTTAAGTCATTCGTTCTCTTGCGGAAATTTACTCCCAACAAATGAATAAAGTTTTCAATTAAGATGAGCTTTTTGATTCAAAACACAAATTTCTCCTTTCAAACGACAACATTTTGTTTCTAAATACAACAATATTGCATAGATTTAAAAGTTCTTATAAGTTCTTTTAAGAATATAGTGTTTTGCATTGAACAATTGAATATATTCCAATGAAAACTACCATTGCATTAAAACAAGATCATATATGTAAAATATGGTGTTCAAAACAAGTAAAATTTGTTGTGCCAGGCACGTTTTTGAATGTGTTTCTTAATAATTTTTTTTTATTTTGTTTTTATAACAAGTTATTGGGATTGTATCAGTATGACACCTACTTGTTTGGAATGCATTTTTAATTTCATAATTTTAAATTGCATAATAAATTAAAGTGTCTTAAATTGTCTTTGCCTCATGCCTAAATAAAATATATGTCTTACACAATAATTGCCTAAAGAACTTTGATATAATAGCACGTATTTTGTTTTTATTAGATTTGTCATCCAGAAGAATTATTCTTGCTAGTAAATATGTTGAACAAAGTAATGCGCTATAATAATCGTGTAGTTCTTTCTGCATTCTTTTTGGTAGACTTATATTTTTTGCTGTAACCTTTGCAGCAGCGGTAGATTGTTTTAACAAAACAACAAAATTATTCACTTCAAATCAATATATTATGTTGAATGTAAATTACTATTGCTTACTTTGAATATTTGTCGCATTGAGAATAAAATACTCTATTCAGAAAACTAAAGGTGTTGAACCAAAATTAAAAATCTTTCTCTGAAATATTCATTCTTCCAAGCAAAATAACATAGGTATTACTTATTCCGATAGCTCTATTACTCTCTTTAATACATGTTATGGTTGAACTAAAACAATATTAGTTTGGTCCAAATGTTGAAATATTTGAAATAGTACTACAAAGTTTCATTCAAAACAACATTATAGTCCTTTCGAGTTGATGACTATTTGGTGTACCTCAATAGTTTACTCGTAGCAACTAAATTTATCTCGAATGAACCACCGAAGGCACTTATATTGAGAAAATATTGTCTTGGTTGAAGTGGATATGGAAATCAACCGTTGTTTTGATTCAAAGCAATTTCATATGAATTGAGCATTGGTTTGTCTGTGTGCAGGCTTAGACTGTTTGTTATTTGTGTATATTCTTCTTGAGACTAGACAGTTTTAATGAATGGAATGGTTTTTTTTTCTAAAAAAAATCTAAAGTCTACGGATTTCGACATTTATTTTGCTATTTACGTAGTTCGAAGAAAATAGTTTCCAAATAAAATTGTAAATTTAAAGGAAACAACACAAATCGAATGAAAACTATTAGAACAATCAATCGTACCTATTCTGCGACGAGATGTCTGGTCTCTCTGTTTGTGACCATGCAATACAAGAATAGGTTATTAGAATCAGAGCCAATAGACTGGTTACGGGACCATCGGCTTTACGTGCCTGCCAAAACACGGCGCCCACCGTGGCGATGTGGAGTTTTATGAATACATATTTTTTCATATATCTGGCTATTTTTTCAATACCATATTTTTATTAAATTGTATTCTTAAGGCTCCCGTCTCCGACCTCCAAAACGCGAAAATAACCCACGTCAGAATTATTGCGCCAATCGTGAAATGCTCGGTACCACTCGATTCCGAAGGGGCTTATGCAACAGCCATCGGGAAGGAATTTCAATATTTATGCAAATTTTGGTGTGGACTACCAATATATAAATGTTTTCCGATGGCAGTTGCGTCTGATTATTGTCTGCTGTAATACATTATAAAATATAATTAAATGTTACTATAAGAGCGCAAGATATTTTCTTGTCAACTTCTCTAGACTTGCACTCTGGAGTATTGTAGTGCGTGTTTTTAGTGAGTTGGCAACCATGTTTACAATAGCGACGATTGGGAGAGTACTATATCATCGACTAGAAAACTCAAAGACAGTCCAGTTTGAATATTTGTACAAATAGAAAGCAATACATTTATTTCCTTAGGTTATACCATACGTCAAATGTAATAACTACGAAATAACAACATGTTTATAGTAGTGCCATCTACATCTGGCGATTTTTTTTTATTTCGAAGCTTTGGAGAGAAGTTCGCTATTTGAATTGAGACGGGAGCCTTAAATCTAAACATGCTTGAATGACTGGTGGTTGTCTTTCAAATATTGTCGCTGTCGGGGATTGTTTTTCGTAGTTTTATTATTATCCACTATGCAGTATGGAGATTAAGTAACAAATAAAAACGATATTTAATATTTGAGTCAAAATAAAAATACCCAGGAAGACACGATTTTCAGGTTTTTCCATCGCTTTTTTGAGAAGCAAACTATAATTTGATTTTTCATTTTGGTAGGTCGGATTTTTTAATCTGTAGGTGACGCTCTGAAATTTTTAATAGTTTACATGGGAAAATAACGGGAAAAACACCCTTAAAGTTTTATAGTGAGAATTAATCAAAAATTTAGAAGTAATCCAAGTATCTAGGTGTACAAATTGTGAACAAATTGTTTTAAATGTTTTGAATTATTCGATTTTATCCGTTACTTAGCTTTCATACTGTATATATTAAAAATCTATTACTAATACTATTACTAATAAAAAATAATAATAAATTACTACGCTGTCCGATTACTGGGGCTGTTTTACTCGATTAACTTCGTAAGCATGTATATAATTTTTCTCTAGCACAAATATTAACTAAATTGTTGATTTTATCCGTTACTAAATTTCCACACTGTATAATATATTACAAATATAATAAAACGAAATAAATATAATAAATGACTGTGCTGTCGTTGAATGTGCCGCGTTGTTTTAATTATTTTTTGTTAGTTTCAAAATACACAAAATATTGTTTAAAATATCTTGTCTTTTCAAGTATTGCGGTCAATATATAGCTTCGCACAGTCACACATACCTGACGTTCTAACAAGCAAAAAAAAATTAAATTAGTGTTATTTATATTCTGTGACATATTACCAATCTCAATAATAATAAACCAAATCAAAAAATCGTCTAATAATAATTGACTTATTTAGTGTAACTGCATTTAGAGTACTAATAGAAGGATTAAACATTAAAACAACTGAAGGAGAAATCGAAATTTTATTTATTTATTACGTAACACAATCACTCTGCAATTGATTAAATCCAAAATGTAGAACAGAATTTTATATATTCGTCATATTTACTGCTTAAATACTGCAAAAATTCACGATTGGCACTGCAATATTTACATAATTAATAATACACACAAATTTGTACTTCGATTTTTAAGCCAAACATGTCGCCAGGTTGCTTTTATCCGGAACAACCCCGCAATGAATTTAATGAACGTGAACATTTAATGCGGTGCGAATATAGTATACAAGCAGTAAATAACCAAAATCGTTATAGATTCAATATAGGTGCCTGAAAAAGTCCAATCTTTGCCGTGATTCTTTTTTGTTTTCTTTTTATTGTCCATCAAAAAGTACAAAACATTTTTCAGTCACCATTTAATTTTCTTTGACTTTTATTAAGTACGTATGCAGCAAGGAAGTGTCGGAAGTAGTAACATTCAAAATAAAAATATATTTGTATATAGAAAAAAAAAAACAAAAAATATAGTATACAGAGTACTCCTAAAGCCGGAACTACTGACGATATACTAATAAATGTTTCACATAACCGACTTTCCGATATTATAAAACACGCTGAACATGTAACAATTTTATTAATTAATGTATATTCTTCCAATTACTATTAAATCTAAAATAAGGCATGGTACATGTTCCGTATCGAGTGGGTGTACTTATAGGGACATTTTATACACTGTACTTATCGATTAGGGCGTAATTCCTTATTCGAATTCATGACTACATACATATGCGTTCTGTAACGACTTACAACTAGCACAAACAGCAAATTTCTTACAGTACGGAATGTTTAAATGTTAACGTCAGTGCGTACAGACTAAGAATATCTAATTTATTACATTACTTGGTCTCAAGTTATACTAACATATACATATTTAGGATGACCATAAAAACTATGCCAGGTTATAGGAAGAAAACTAGGAGTAACGGTGAAGAACTAAAGAAGGATACTAGTAGGAGTCACCATTCATATGTATTACCTCTTAAATTGTTATGACATCAATTGAAAAAGGTGACATAATATTACAGCTTTTAAACGGAAGATATGAATCATAATTATAAGGGTTTCACGATTTTCTTTGATCGTCCAGGCAATAGGTATTGTACCTGAAGAAATATTAAGGAAGTTTGGAAACTTGGTATCATCAATAACATACTAAAAGATGGTGCCTAAAAACAGTTTTCTGTAAATATTTAATTCGTAGTAGATCATAGACAGAAAGTTCTTATATACAAATTATATGTAATTAAATGTTCTAAAAAATTTGTATAAAACATTTTTTTTGTCGGGTAAACAGTTTCAGTGATAGTCTGGTCTGAAATCATGTTTACGCTTCAACACAAAATTTTACTAATAATCAATTATACATATTAAATATTAATTATTAATTACACTGTGAGACAAAATAAAAGAGAAGTTTGTCATATTTTTTTTTTCTAAAGTCCGTCATTTTTCGTTCGATTTCGAAATTTCAAATAGTCATTGTTACAAGAAAGAGATACCCTTAAAACGATGTGTAAATTGTTTTATTACAAAGAAAAGTCACGTAGTCATTTTTTTAATAACCTAGTTTAATGAATTTAACATTTGTGGTTTGTTTATTTGCGGACAGTCCAAACATTTTGAAAATTGTTAATCGCTCTTGATCTACGTTTTTTGTTTTCATATTTGGCTATAAAAAACAACAAAAAAGAAGCAAAATGCTATAAAAACTTTAAATCGAACAATCAAACATAACATGTTGTAAACAAGTATGTGCCTAGTAACCAGTGTTGCCAACCCTTTAAGTTCAGAATAATCAGCACGCCTGTCAAAAATTCCCATTTTTTCATCATTTTACTCACCATTTTAATTTTTCGTTTGTAACACAAAAAGTACAAAAATGCCTATAGTTATATAACTACTAACATATGTAAAGTGTAACATGTAATGTAAATTAGGTTTAGCAGATATATACAGTGTGTCCACGAAAGTCCGCACCATATGGAAACAATTTTTATTGTGTACTTCTCAGAAAATTTTATTCTTTATAAAAGTTGGCGGCTCATATGAAACCAAAACTGCAACCATCAAATATGTAAATTTCCGTGCCATATACCGAGCGATTCAGAATATATGAATTTGTGATAAGAGTAAAGTACCTTTATTTTCATTATTATCGATAAACTTTATTTAGAAATGTTGTTTAGAAGTAAAAATTATATTCAAATATAAAATCAGAGCCACCTACCTTGAAAAAAAATATTTTCGGTTTTTTCCTTAATTATTACTCTTGTGACAAATATTAGTAAATGCCAATGGTACTAAAAGGTTCTTTTTAATCTATTTTTTGGAAATTTCAATACATTTTTTATATTTTTTGTTATTTTGGTATGATAAGTCATGTTTATTTAGAACTAGCACAAAATTACTCATTTTCTTGGTGCGAAGTTGATATTTCACCCTGTAGATATTAATATATCATACAATAACTAATTCAGGAGCGTGACTTACCTTTTATTCAGTTAATATTAATGACTGTGGATAGGTTTATAATAGTAGTTATCCATCTACAGTGTAGATTCTACACCGAGCGATTCTCAAGTGGTGGTACGCGCGGTACTACCACTTATGAAATTTTATTTTCACTGATAATATTTTAATAAAATTAACTAAAGCATCACACATCTATTGTTTCTTGAATTAATTATGACTGATTTGCCCGTTATTAAGTTAATAACTATTATGAATATGTTATTAATGCTAATTTATTATCTATGAACTAATTTTATTTCTACTACTTAAAATGTTGTATAGTTTCCTCTAAATGATTTATATCTCTAAATGGTCGGTGTTTGTATACGTTATTTTTTACGTAAACCCACAAAAACAAATTTAACGGGGTAAAGTCGGGGGATCTAGGTGGCCAGGATCTTGATTCCGAACTTCTGCCTATCCAGCGATGGCCAAATTTATGATTTAAAAAGTTCTAGACAGAGTTTATATTGTGTATATGGGCGCACCATCAAGCAGGAACTAAATTAACGCCCGTTGAATTAACGGCAAAAAAGGTGACAACTTTCTGTTCAGGAACTGAAGATATAATTCCCCATTTATATTTTGACGAAAAAAAAGGCCCAAATATTTGATTATTCAAAATACCGCACAGCACATTAGTCTTAAAATGGTACTGATCTCGGCATTCTATTGTAAAGTTCGTGTTTTCATGTGTCCACCACCGGCAATTTTCTGAAGAAACAGTCTCATTTGATCTAAATGTTGCCGCATCTGTCCAAAGAATATTAAAAACAAAACTATGTTCTCTTTCATATTCACCTCAAACCAGATGGTATAGTCATAGCTGATGTCGAAGTCTCTTTCTTTTAGTGTAGGCTTATAAATTTTGGTTTATAAGGGTGATACTTGTTTAGTTTTATTATTTTATGTACTGTTGATTTACTGCATTGGCTGTCTGAAGCAATTTGTCGAACACAAGTCGTTTTATGCTCGATTACTTCTTGCAACACTGGAAAACTTGTTTCCTCATTTTGGAAACATATTTTTGTGGGGTTTCTTGAGCTATTTTCAACAGACCCAGTCTCTTTGATTCTTCTCATTATCCTGGAAATGGTTGAATGGGCAATTTGGTTGTGTGGATGTCTTGAAAATAGCAGCAACATCTCGGTGCGGTCTATTTTCTCCATGTATTAAAAGAATTTCAACTTTTTGTGTAGTGTAAGCATGGTTTTAAAAGTTACAGCACATAAACTAACGTAAACTGCAGTGAGTACGATTAAATGGATAATGTCTGGACAATGCTTTTGTTTTTCATATCCACCTGTGATAGTGGTGTATGCTTATTTTAAAATTTAAACAATGTTGCATAAAGAAAATAAACTGGTTGTTTCATATTCATTTTTGCATCATTGGGTTGCCTATACAAGAACCTATACTTAGGTGGTTATTGGTGCGTTTTGTGCTGCTGTACATAAGAAGATACATTCTTGCATAAAATAATTGATTCAAGACACAATTGATTGAGGTTTCAGTTATGTTTATTAAGATATTATTAGTGAAAATAAAATTTCATAAGTGGTAGTACCGCGCGTACCACCACTTGAGAATCGCTCGGTATAGATGGATAACTACTATTATAAACCTGTCCACAGTCAATAATATTAACTGAATAAAAGGTAAGTCACGCTCCTGAATTAGTTATTGTATGATATATTAATATCTACAGGGTGAAATATCAACTTCGCACCAAGAAAATAAGTAATTTTGCGTTAGTTCTAAATAAACATTAGTTGTCATACCAAAATAACAAAAAGTATAAAAAATGTATTCAAATTTCCAAAAAATAGATTAAAAAGAACCTTTTAGTACCATTGGCACTTACTAATATTTGTCACAAGAGTAATAATTAAGGAAAAAACCGAAAATATTTTTTTCAAGGTAGGTGGCTCTGATTTTATATTTGAATATAATTTTTACTTCTAAACAACATTTCCAAATAAAGTTTATCGATAATAATGAAAATACAGGTACTTTACTCTTATCACAAATTCATATATTCTGAATCGTATATGGCACCGAAATTAACATATTTGACGGTTGCAGTTTTGGTTTCATACGAGCCGCCAACTTTTATAAAGAATAAAATTTTCTGAGAAATACACAATAAAAATTTTTTCCATATGGTGCGGACTTTCGTGGACACTGTATTTTCCAAAATTTCCCTAAAATGTCCTCTTTTTGATAAAATTGATAGGGAGGTTCTTATTTTTGAACTTTTATATTTATATGCAAGATGCTCTAATATTTTATTCCTATGAAATTTTAAATAATCAATATATTTAACAAGTTCCGCAATGCGGCCCTCAAAATCAAGAAGAAGTTTAGATTAATAATATTAAAAAGCATTTATATACGATATTAAAACTCTTTCTTGTATAATTTTTCCGTAAAATCTGAATCTGAAGGCCGCAATTCGGAATTGACACAAGTTGTAAATCACTGATAAAAACTAGACATAATTCAAAATCTCTGATTTCAAGTTCAGATTCTACTAAAGCACACCAGAAAGAGTTCACTTGTTTGATTTTGTTCATTGTTAGCCAGTATAGTCGCTTGCTTAGATTATTGTAAGTTTAACAAATTAAGTTATTCAGAATATATGAAATGCGCTGATATCTATACTCACAAGTTAATTGATTATATGTTTTTCTTTAATTTTTATTAAGATAATAATTGTGACATGTAAATTTATTGTAGTAAAACAAACGTTCTTTTTTATTTTTTATATTAAATTCAACTTATTATCATTGTTGAGCGCTTTGCGCACGGGTTAGTATGTATTGATGGATGTTAAAATTTCACGAGAATTAAGAATGGATATAAATGAACAAATTGAGAGGGTCCTTCAAAAAAATCTTCAAAAAAAGCCACCTATAGCCAATATGCAAAACATTATTACTAAATTAAACGTGATTTATAATTCCGCGATATTGATAAGAAACAGCACTAAAAGAAAAATACTCACAAATTAACAAAAATCAAATTTTTCCCCTTTTTCTCAAACTCGATTTTTGAGAGTAAAATTACTCACCAAATGAGTAATTACTCACCACTTGGGAACACTGCTAGTCACTAAGTGTTAATAGTATATTACATTACAAGAGCTGTAACTAGCATATTACGTACGAGTGGAGAGCACGTAATATGCGTTACAGCTCGAATATTGTACGTGTTTACCTACGACCGACAAGTACAGATTCAATTACTTTAATCATTACTTTAAATAAAGGAAAAATATTGCGACAGAAGTAGATGCATTAGGTTAGGTTAGTATATTTGACAGTTCAACAAAAATGTATTTTATCTATTGCTACTTATGCGCGCGACATCTATTTCAACTGTGGGGAAGTGCATTTGAACTGTTGTGATAAGACGAAAATTATAATCAAATAGGGAAATATGGATCTACATTTGCGTTGTGATGACATTATGTCGTGTGTTAAAAACAGAAAAGCACAACCAAAACCACATGTTTGTTATAAGTGATATACGAGTGAAGTCCGTGACGTAAAGAAGAATTATACATGCGGTCGTAGGTAAAATATTTTTACTATTTTTATCAATAATGGACACCAGTTTACGTTTCGACTAAAGTTAACGAGTGCACGACAACTTTTGGTTCATTCTGATATCATTAAACTCTTGAGGTAGGATTATATTATGTTAGTTTTTTCCCGAACCTATACAACGTGTAACCAAGAAAAGGTGGTTTGTTTCTTAAACCAAATAACTTACAAAAAAGTTTCTAAGTAAAGATGTTTCTTTTTAAAATAGCTATCCAATGATACCACACAGGATCTAGCTTATCATTTGAAGTTATGATCCAATAGTGAGTTCAATAGTGCCTACTTCCGGTATATTCCGGAAATTAAAGATACTATTATTAAATTCTTAAGGAAGGCTTATGTTATGCTAATTTCTTCCTGAACCTCTATGACGTCGTATAACCAAGAAGAATCCCCGATACGAGTGCTCTGATAAATCCTGTACATGAGTTTGTAATTCGTACAAATCCAGATTTAATAGTCTTTAATTACTAGAATCGGATACTGTTTTACTAAGTTATTGAATAATTAGTTAGAGTTATTGAACTTAGGAAATAAGTTCTAAAAGTTCTTTATAAAAACACTCGGTAAGACATGAGACATGTACTCTTTCCGGATTCAAACAAAAGAAATTTCATATCAAAGAGTCTATAATTTCCTTCAACGTGTATGAAAAGTTTATTTTTGTCTATTAACTACAACAAATGTGATACTTCAAATAAAATAGTTCAGGATTATTCAAGATGTCAGGAAGTTTCAAAACTCCCTTAATTTTTTCACGTACCTAGTTATATTACCAGATTAGAGTAAAAATTATTTGCATTTTCTATGTGTCTAAATCTCAATTTCGAGATATTTATTTGAGATGAATACCGACAACAACGATGCATATAGAATTTAAAAAAAAGAAAAACAGAAATCAGAATTACGCACACCAAGGGCCTAGTAAGGTCAACCACCGAGAAAATATTTTACAATAAAAGATTTATGCCATTCACTTTGTAATGTTCTAATTCCAACATCAGATTTATTAATATTATTATTATATTTCTCTGTATAAAGACTGTACACCAGACCCTAAGCTCCTAACCGATAACACTCTAACAAGTTCGCTAACTTCGCTAACAGAAGTTCTTGGAAGTGGACAACATCGATCATTAGCAATAAACATCAATTTAGAATTTGCCTGCTCAATACACTTTGGTTTATTAATATGGCAGTGGTTATCTCTAACAGGATCTCTCTGCTAAAAGTAACAATGTGTTCGCTTGCCTCCAAAGTCTTAAGAATATTTTACTCTTAAATCGATATACAATCTCCTAAATTTCCATTATTATCACTAATTAATTAATTAATTAATAACTCAACAATCAGCTATCGCCTTATATCTTATATAAAATTTATATAGGCAATTTTATTTTATTCAGTTTTATTTTTTAATTTCTTTTTGTAAAATCTCAAACACGCTATACACATACAGAAGGGACAAACATAAGTTTATTTTTTTTGTACACAAGTGAGATTATATCAGTATTATGGTTCAGGTGAATGATTTAAGTTTCTATGTTATTTATGAGAGTTATAATAATTTCGTTCGGAAATCTTTTTAGTCTTCGGTAATCAGCTAATAATAACGTGTAAGTTCAACAAGAGAGCCGTACAACATGCATAGTAAAATAAAATATTTATGAGAAGTCAACATAGAACTGGTAACAAGCTATTGGACCCACGAGGCAGGTACCCAAAGTGGTTCTGTTTCTAGACGATTTGCGGACGCCAGCAGTTGTCCAAATGCTAACGCCAAATCTCCATTGACGATTTGTTCATCGAAGAAATGCTCGTAGAGAAACTCTATCCTCGCCGCGGATTTGATGATATCGGCAAATTCTTCGTCCTGAAAGACACTAATAAGTACAAAATGGACTACAATGAGGACACAGTAGAAAATAGCCATACCAGATTGCGTTTTCTTTTTTTTATGAAACGAGTTTTGAACCATAACTTCATCCATTCTGTTAAAGTTTGATTTAATTAGATTTGAAGAATAATTAAGCCCCAAGAACTTAAAATGCAAGCTTGATGCTGATAAAAATAATGGAATTTAAAATTTTAACAATTTGCCTTTATTTTTTACCTCTAAATACACTTCAGCTTTCTTCTTTATGTTGTTAAGTGCTCTCCGGGTGACACTCTTGCGTATTCGGTGGAGAAAAGTGATGATCTTTCCCTGCAGCAGATCTATATGTTATTCTGAAGTAATTTATATATTTTTCTGACGCATAACATTTGGCATTTTAGCACTAACAACCGAGGAACCGTCAAACAATTATTGAGTCAAACAAAAATTGATTCGAGTTCCAAACGTTAAAAAAAATGATAATATGTCAAAAATCTACAGGCATGCACCAATTTTAATACAAAATTGAAATCAGAAACGATATGTACACACCATTAAACCTTTTAGAAAAATAACCTCGTAGCTCAATTGGTTAGAGCTACCGACTGAAAATTGCGGAGGTTCTAGGTTGAAACACTGTGCAACAAATGTCTATTAATTTATATTATTTCTATTGGTGTATAGCCACTCATAACCCCAAAGTAAAGCGTTTGTTTCTATCACATCTGGTTAAGAATAAATAAAAATAGATTTCGGAAAAGTCCATGTAGACCAGGCAATAGAGACTTTTTCGTGACAAAAATAGTATCAGCAAGCCGCCGGTCCCAGGTCACGTGGAACAGTCCGTAGATGTATTGTGATGTGTTTTCGACTAGCAAATATCATTACTTAATTTGTTATAAACAAAAAACCTAAAAAAATTGTGCTTTTTTTCGTTGTTCGCTTGTAAAAGCTGAACCGATGGAGAAATCTTGATACTGTCAACAGACGAATTGTAGACAATGAAAAGACGAAAAAAATGAACCCTACACGGACCCAATCAGATTAATATTAACGGTGGAAATTCGGGAGAACCGGAGAAATCTGCATTTTTTTCAAAAATTTATAACTCCGACATTTTCAAAGTTGTAATACCGATTTTCAAAGTTGTATAACCGATTTTTTTAGGTTTTTTGTTTATAACAAATTAAGTAATGATATTTGCTAGCCGAAAGCACATCACAATACATCTACGGACTGTTCCACGTGACCTGGGACCGGCGGCTTGCTGATACTATTTTTGTCACGAAAAAGTCTCTATTGCCTGGTCTAATGATGCAAAGGTCGATAATTATTGAAAAAAGAAGTAAGTAAAACGCCTCTCAACTTTGCAGATTTATTTATTAATTTACTTTTGGTACTAGTTTCGGCAATGCTGCATCCTCAGCCAAAAATCTACAGAAAATAAGAAAAGGGAATAAGCAAACACTCACGTGGATGTATAGGGAAAAAACAGAACTTACAGTCAGAATTTAGAAACTTGGATTATTGCAGTACAAAATCATCCCTGTGTCAGGAACACTCTGAGACATCTAAAAGGCAGCATTGCCGAAACTAGTTCAAACAGTAAATTAATAAATAAATCTGCAAAGCTGAGATGCGTTTAACTTACTTCTTTTTTTAACAAATAGATTTGACTAAAACAGGGAATAAAACTGAAACCTGTTGTTTTAAAAATCTTCGGACATGTCCAATTGTAATTGTACAATTAGACATTTTTATAACAAATTGAATTTCTATAACCTTCAATTTTGCTCGACGTATATCAGAATCTGTCTACTGATTTTGATAGATCCCAAATGATCTTAAATGGTAGTATATAAAATGTGAAAATGTGAACAGGTGCTCTTGATACATATTTATCGTATAGAAGTATCGAAATAGTTTCGGATTTGAATTTAGGTAGGTACTCATCTACGTATACCAATATTTCTTTTAGTCCAATATTTCTCAATTCCGTAAAAATGAAACAATCAATGTTAAAAAAACGTTGCAAGTGGATTTATTTTCAGTGTTAAGTAGTTTCTTCATTTGTATTCAATTTATTTTTATTAGTTTTAATTGTTAATTAATAATATTCATTAAAAAAAAATTGATGACGTCTTTACTTATGTAAAAACAATTGCTAGTCGGAAATAAAATTTTGTTGTTGCACAGTGTTATCATTCGCATCGTAATTCTTCTAATTTAGTGACAAGAGATGTATGTACGTACTAACTACTTCTTTTGAATTTTATTTCAACTAATGTTCAATTACAAACCGTTTTACCTCCAAAAACAGTTCAGCTCTCCTCCTTAGGTTAATAATTGATTTCTTGGTGGCTCTCTTGCGGATTTGCTGAAGAGTAGTGATGATAGTTTCCTGTAGTGCATGAATTTTATTATGACTGCGAAATAATTTGTATTTTTGTGATGACAATAAATGTCTATGATATCTCGATGTTCTTCATAAATGCTCTTAAAAATTAAATCTATGTGGTTTTATACCTGAATACAAAATTTTTTGTGTCATATCTTGGGAATAAGCAAATCTTGGAAATAAGCAGATTCCTGTTTGGTGATAACATACCATAAATATGGTCAAACCAAGTAATGTTTAGTACATCATTATATCATAAACAGGGTGTTCAAAATTTATAACTCAGGTGTTACATTTTAAAACTTGAAAAATTCATTTATGTATGACATACATTTATTATAGGCATTTTTGTTCATGTAAATTGGTTAGGACTGAATTTTGTGAATTTATGCTAATAAAAGTTCAGAGAAAATCAAAATAAGTCAAATTGTGCTACTTAGACATAGGAAACCTAAGAAATACAAGTCGATGTATTTTGATACGTGGAAAAAAAATTGATATAGTTATATATAACTAAGTTGATATCAACTTTCGGTAGACCGGAAGTGATAATCAACTTGAGAGTATTTTAAATCAAAAGATCAGATCGAGTGGATCCTGGTTCCACTCTTTCAAATATATTGTAACATCAAAAGCTTCAAATGGACCAATTCCGAGGCACCTATATATCATAATATACACAGTGATCTAAAATGACAGGACAGGTTGACTTTCCAGCCTATTTGAATAATTGTGGTGTTGGCAATGGTTGCAAATGACAGGTGTTATATTGGTCCAGTGGCGTAGGTGTTCCCTCTTGTAAAGCTTAATTTAATTTAAGAACTTACTAGAATAATTAAAAATCCTTAATATTATGTATTTTTAGAAAGACTCTTCAAGAACCCAATAACAAATTAATTAAGAGAAAAGATGAAATATCGTTGCAGAGGAACGTTAACCCTTACTGACGAGTTCACTATGGTATGTGACAGTGATCATAACCTGTATCATGCACGCTACCATCTTAGTAACACGAAATAAGTTCAAAACTGTGGCGGGACATTCAACCTGTCCTCAGGCATTTTAGATCACCTGTTATTATAATAGGCAAGAATATTGAAAAAAGATGGAAATTTATCTATAATCAACTAAATTGTATAAATTACTTCAGAAACATACCTGCAGCGCCTTCCAGAAATTCTTCTTTGGAATTTAAACGAAATAAACATAAAAATTACAATAAATTAGAGACTATTATATTGACGTGTCTGAAAAAGCAACAGTATCAAAATGAAGCATAACAATATACTTAGTTTTCAAACTTAGAAATATAGTTTTTAACATCAATATTATTGGATTAAGTTCTTCTAAATTTAGTGTTGCGTGAAACTCACACGGCTTGCACTCGGTGAAACTCACACGGCTCACACTCTCGAAGCTAAGGCTTGCACACACCAATAGCCCAAATGTATGATTTCAGTTATGTTAAATAAACATAACACATTTGGTGATTTTATGGAATGGGTTTGTTTCGTCATCGGGAGTTGCACTCTCTTAGACATTTTTTTCTTTTTGGATACAAAAAAAGTTCTTAAAGACGTATCTTCTCGACAGAAACCCAATAGTGGAATCCGAAATTACCTATCGTTTGTTATTTTCGAAATTCGAGAGGAAATATATTCTTCAGACACTTTCTTTTGGTTGACTTTGTTGATGAATTATGGCTCAACACTCGGTTTTCATTTTGTGTATTCATTAAAAAAATCAAACCCGTAATTATAGCTATCTTCACCGAAGTAAATAACAACAAATTTTTGTTACCGTAAATCCTCTTGCGCTATTTGCGTCGAATGTCGATTTGGCATGCATGGCCTCTCTGGTCTGTTTGAGGACATCGAACGAAGGCGGGCTAATGTATATAATATACGGTTTCAATTGTGGCGTCCGCAGCATTTTTAAGGCTTGATAGTGAGGACTGAGTATGCAGACGTGGCCAGCGGTGACAATGGTCTTCACGCTATCCGCGGAGGTGCCATACAAATTCCCCTTGTATTCGCCATATTCGATAAATTTGTTTGCTTCGATCTCTTCTTCCAGTTGTTCTCGACTTACGAAGAAGTATTCTTTGCCGTTCACTTCGCCTTGCTTCATAGGTCTACTCGTATCTGAAAACAAAATCCAAATTTGTTTGCTATGCTTATTTTAAAATAGTTTAGGACTTTAGGAGAAAAATGTGCTAAACTTGATCATATGAGATAGAATTTCAGTATAACAGATAATTAACGCTGGTGGTGCCCTGCAATTCTTGGACTATGCTTAGCTGCCACTTCTCTTGATGGAAATGAGGCATTTGTCTGATTGTTTCTTTGTCACTGATATCATGAAGCAATTAAACCGAATTAAACCGATGAGTGCTTAATTACTACTTATTATAGTCAAAATCAAAATGACAAGTTTTGACGTTCGTCATTCATTTATACAGGCTGTCCCAATGTTTCTTCCGCAAAACTTTTTTTAGGTAGTAAATGGCATAGTAAAAAGTTACATAGAGACTTATTCTTTTTTCAATTCATTAAAAATGTATAGCCGTTTGGAATAAAAGAAAGTGTTGGGTTTCAATGTTCAGTGGCGTCCACAACTTACAACCAGGAACTCGTTTTTAGAAGTCATAAACTTATTCCCGCGATAGTGGATTGAAATTAGCAAAATATACCACTATATTTGGGCCATCGCATCGTAGTTTGAGTACAACTGTATATAAAAATAAGTGGTAAATGCTTTCACTGCGCAGAATTTTTTACGTCAATTTTCTACGGAAACTAAAATTGCGAAATTGTGCCCGTTTTGCGGTAAAATGCAAAACACCACAAAACGTGGACGGAGGCCCCAACAGAGTAAAATACCTGTTTTATGAAAATAGTATTTGTGATTGCCTATCATTTGTATTGTGTATTTGTTGACATCCACACCACAACAAAGAAACTGTGTCAGTGTTTCAATGAATAGGGATGCCTAAATTATAGTAGGCACCTGTACAAATCTGACAACATCAAACAAAGATGGTCTCAAAGTATCAAACAAAATCTAATTGTTCAGACTTTTTAACGCTCTCCAAGAAACGAAATCGAAAGTGATTGAATTCCCGTAGTAAGCTAAAGTAAAAGCTTACACAATGAACTTTAAAGCAAACCCCATGAGACAACTTTTTAAATTTTCCATTGGACGATTTGGTAATTTTGGTCCCATTTTGATTATAAGGAAACCCTTGTCACTAGTTTTTCTCTTCATAGCTTTGAAATTTAGATATGTTTTGCCTTTTGCCTCCAAAATGTGACGTGATAGAATTGGACGTGACAGAAGTGGGATAAAATGAAACAATATTAAACCAATGAAGTGAAAAACAAGAAAAATTGCATTCCCTCCAAAAAATATAAATATTAACGTGTGATAAGATTATAGAATTCTCTAACAAAGGTGAAAAGAAAGCTTAAACTTTACGCGCTCGATTTTTTTTTTTTTTATTTATTTACAAATGCCGAACAGTAACGGGACAAACCCATCTCCACTGTTCCCGCGAGTACAATATATTGTAATAATTGCTAACAAATGAAAACAAATTCAGCGTATAAAACATAAATAGATCACATACACAATGAACATAACGTACTTACAAACTTACAAACAAATTAATCAACAGTTTAGAGTGTGCTGCCATGGACAGCTCATGGACATCACAGATGCAAAAGTATACAACAATACGATTCATTTTATAGCACCCGCGCCGGAGAAAACAACCAAAATAGCCAAAACAAGAATAACAGTACTGTCACTCCCCGCTCAGGATTGGCAACACTAATCGTTTAAATTGCTGTTTGTTAAGATGGAGTATATCGATATCATTAAATGACGTGTTGTATGTGGCCATGCTTCTATTAATAAAAGAATGTTTATAGGAATTAGTATGACATTGCAACGGATAAAATAAAAGGGCGTCGCGGGTACGCTGAAGAGGTGCATTAAAATTAATCAATTCCAAAAGAAATGGACATTCGATGTCACCCCTAATAACTTTTCTCAGAAGCTCAAGATCTGCCAAGCCTCTCCGCGTCCCCAACAACATGAGTCTATACTGTTTACAGGAAGTTCTATAGTCAATGTACACTGTACCATCCTTTCGGTGAAGATATTTTATCAGCCTACGTTGTACGGACTCGATTCTATCGGCATAGAACGCATATTGTGGTGCCCAGACGGCCGAAGCATAACTCGCGACACTGACTACCAATGCATAATACAAAGACAAAACACATTTTACTCCCGCGAAAGACCTTGTGCTGCGAATAACAAAGCCCAATAGTCTGTTGCACTTTCGAACCATACTCTCAATATGCTCCTTAAAAAGCAATTTTGAGTCCATGAGCACTCCAAGATCCTTAACAGTCTCCTCACAATGCAGATCAATGCCATTCAGTGTATAGGGCATATCTATTATGTTTTTATTTCGCGTGAAGTGTATCGATTAAAAACTATGTCGTATACTGTATCATTGAGATCGCATTGGTTCTCTATTCATAGCTTTCAATAAGGCTTTCATTTAAGCCTACTTATTGAGGTTATTATGACGAGATCATCAAAAGATGCCAGAAAAACGGATTTTTTACATTAAATAGTCGAATTACGATGTGAATGATAATTAATCCAAGTGAGGATAACATTTTTTAAATAACTGTCCTAAAATTGAAAACCAGGAACCTCCGCAGTTTTCACTGGGAAGCTCTAACCAATTAAGCTACCAAGGACAGACAATCGATAGGCCAATGTCCAAGGAAAGAATGACAAAATTTGAACATAGACAAACCCATCACGTTACGTATTTGGGATTGGTATTCATTTTTGTAGTATTCAGAATGATATTCATTTGACTATTTGCTTTCATTTTTGTTGGAATTGGTTTGTACCACTATCAACGCCACAAGAACTGTAATTAGTTCTAAGAGACACCGCACACTACATACTTTTAATCGGCAGCTAGTTTGGTCGGTTTGTACTTCAACTATGCATATTAATTCAAATCATTTGAGTGTGCGTACTTACATATGCCATAATGATAATTAAACGACCGACCAAACTATCAGCCGATCAAAAAGTCTGTAGTGTGCGGTGTCTTGTAGTTTTCAATTCAATTCAGTTTGCCTTCAAATCACTGTGTGCCGTCGAACAGATACAAGTGTTGAGTAAATAATAGTTTTTTTAATGACAGATATGGAAACTTTACATAACGTCACGAGTTTTAAGAGTTTTTACAAAAAGTATCTAACCTTTTGCAATTACTTTTATAATAGTAAAACAATAAATTCTTGAATTTTTGGGCATCCTCCACCGGAAATAGCTATGGACCGAGATCTCTATTAGCAAATTTCTAGTCTAAGAAAACTTACATGGAATTGGCGTTTTATACTTTTCCGGGTCGATATCAATAAGCCTCCTCTTCAGTTCGTTTCTACCGATACCAGGCGCGCCGATAAGAACAATCGGCCTGTAGATGCCCGGCCTCGGATACAATTTGGCCACTTCTTCGTACGTCGCGATCTGCTCCCGATCGAAGTCATCATTTTCCGCTGTGTCATACATAATTTTTTTAATTTTAGGTTTGGAAATGCAACGGGGGGATTTCGGGGACTGGCTGCAGGATAGCACAGGCAAAGCTGAAACAGAGCACAGCCCTACGGCCACCGAGACATTCGTTAGTAAAACACAACATAATAAAATCGAAGAATTATGAGAAATAAATGACCGGTAACCCCCATAGTAGTGGCAGATTAAATATGAATAAATGATAGCAAATGTGACCGGTAATGCAGGAGACCGTGGTTCGAATCCAGTTGTGGACGCTTTTTTTTAAATTTTAATGATCTAGCCTCCAACCTGGTTCTACATTCGCCATCAATTATTAATGTCATTAAATGGTATCATCAGCCAGAATAAGACAAACGCAATGACATCCACAGTTAAATTAAATGGACTGAAAACTGAAAGCTCATGCAGGAAAATATAAAGGAAGCTTTTTGCATTGTGGAGCTCAGGATACACAATATCAATGCTTTTAGTGAACACAATAGATCCCAGTATACCGTTTTCTTTGTCTTTATCGAAGGTCCTTTCTAAGATAATCCGTCGTTCTTGGAGAGCTCGGCTCGGTATTAAGCCAGCTCGCATGTTTCTATCACCTTCCTTTCTGGCTTGCCACCTGAAAATATTTCGTGTTTATGTTTAAAGGGACCAATTGGAAGAAAAAAGAACTGTACCAATAGGCGTCGTCCTGTGCTACTATATGCAGGACTTCTCCTTTGACGAAGTCCAGTCCAGCTTCTTTGCATGGAATGTAAGGATCTGAGGATGAAGCGTAGTCAAAATGAGCTCGTACTCTAACTTTACTCTCTCTGGCTGAACTCTTTCCATTGGCTGGTACTAATTTGAATGTGATTGTCCCTTCGGAATTTTGCTGGAATTTAATACAGGCCACATCAAATCTTCTGGCTGACAGAATAAAACAGAATAAAATTGAATAACTTGAGATATTTAATTTTTTTTACATGATGGCTTTTGGCT
This sequence comes from Aphodius sticticus, assembly GCA_963966075.1. NCBI lineage: Eukaryota > Metazoa > Arthropoda > Insecta > Coleoptera > Scarabaeidae > Aphodius > Aphodius sticticus. The sequence goes on from OZ014506.1 coordinate 16,574,523, forward strand.
TTAAAACCATCTTTAAACTTAACTTTCCTAGGCTGATGTATGTATGTGATGTATGTATGTATGATGTGTTTTGGCACCGACATTTGCCAAAAATCATTTGGGTTTAGTTGTTAATATAAATTTACCAACCCGGAACATTCAAACATATTTGTCTAAAATAATTCAATTGGTTAAATACTGTTAAACAGAGTAAATGAGAGAATACAATCAAGGTAAAGCGTAAAACAAAAAGATACCACTTTTTGCATGTGTGAGCTTCGCAAGAAAGCATCCGTAACATACTGATGGAGACTAGTGTATCACTTCAATAATTTTAAAGTATTTTGAAATAGTTTTCAGTGAAATAGCGTCGATGCTTGCTTCGAGCACATTTTTTTAACTGTAAGCTTGAAATTAAAGCAGTTTCTAACGGAACAAAGTAAACAAACTTCCGGTTGGTAAGGTAAATCTCCATCGGTCGCGTGATTTCCGAACCATGGACGGTTTTTACTATGAAACCAGAAACAGTGACACAATGTGCTCATTATCAAACAAAAGTAGTAAAACTAATATTATACCATCATATTGATACTTTTACTATTATTATGTACATCCACAGGCACAATATCATCATATTCACAAGGTTGCATGTTTTGGCATTTTGGGAGTTAATATGTAGAGTTGCCGGATCCAAAAGGATCCAAAAGGATATTTTATTTGTTATAAAGTAAAACATGCACAAATATTAAAATTAGATAAAAAATAATAATAATAATAATAAATTGACAAACTTATTTAGAAAGAAGATGATTTTTTGCGCAGGCTTTACTTTATTGCTTGAAAGTTCATACAATATCTGAAAAGTCCCTATAGGTACTTTATGGTAGCACAAAATTTTTTTTTTCTTTTAAGGGAATGCAATTGAAAATTGTGAAATATTAATTCTGCTGAAGAGCACGAATGCGATTCGATTTCTTAGCACTGAAGACAAATCCAGATAAAAAAAATCCCATGGCGTATTATTTTCGATAGAAGTGAAGTTAAAAAAAACAAACTGATTTTGGCAATTTTCAAATTTTATTCCAGCTGAAATACTGAAATTCTATTCACACATGCGATTCTTGAAGTTGTGTGAGCTTTTTAAAACATTAAACGACACAAACGCAAAAACTAAGTTGAGTCCGGATTTGTATTCAGCACAGATAAATATCACAAAGGTGCACATGCACAATCCTAGTCGCAACCCAAAGTATTTTTCTCGTACTTTTTTGTTTTTTTTTTAGTAAAAGTTAATATTTCATAAATTAACGCTAAAATTTAGGATCTTATAAATGGTTATTACATTTTGTTCCTACTCCTTTATGTAATTTATACATAATTGTACGCATTGATTCGTCATTGGGTTGGGGCCCACATATTAATGATCGGAGTCGGAGGCTTAATGTGGTATTGTTTCAAATAAGAAGGATCTGGCGAGTGACAAACCTGGATACAGCTGTTTCACTTTACTATGCCAATTTTCACATGCAGAGGGTTTTTTGATACAGAAGAAAATAGTTAGAGTTTTATGGTTTCAGGAGTTCCCGTAGGGAATTATTTCAACGCTTGCCTATCCTTACTGTGCCGGCTCTTTATGTTTTCAATTCTATACTTCACATCAGGAATAATATTCAAGATTTCCAAGTCCAATCCAATACACAGCCATAATACAAGAACTTAGAATCACTTATCAATCTTATCAACCTTGACATCGTTTACAGGTCTCTCAACAGTCTGCAGTATATCAGGGGATAAAAGTGATAACTTAAAAGTGATAGCTTAAAACAACTACCATTGGTAACATTCCAAACACGTCTGAAAAAAAATTATTAGATAAATCCATCTATAGTATTGATGAGTTTGTATCGTCGGCATTATTTCGAGGAGAATAGTTTGTATTCTTTATTGATTCTTTTGGTATTGAATTTAATTTGTTTTTTTGTGTGTCACTTTCTGTAATACCTAACTTGTAGTTGTATTTGGAAATAAATGATATCTATCTATCTATATGCCTAACATTTTTTGGATGGTCTATGTTAACATTTATTTGTTTTACCATTTTTAATGGAACAGTATAAAGTAAGATCTTAGTCTTCTTATTTTAATGTTTCTTGCATCTGGAATTTTTAGTGTTCGCTTTTTCTTGGCGCAGTTGTTTATCTGTTCATTTTTCGCTTCCTTTCTTGTTTCTCTAGAATGATTATCTTTTGTGCTTCCTTCACTTTTATTAACAAATATTCTCTCCAAGCATCAGAGATAGTGTTACAGAAGAACAGTTCCTTTTTACTTTAATTGGGTGTTTCAGGCCAGAATAATGATTTTTTTAATGAAGATTGCATGAGTTCAACTGTTATCTCCAAAGGTGGTGTATTAATGCCAAACTTGCTACTCTCTGCTGCTAGTGTTGCATCATTCCGTCTTATTTCATCATCTCCTATGATGCCTAAATAGATATTATTTGAATTTTCTTAATTACTGTTTTCCTGTAGCGATGTAAAAAGAATTAATTTAATGAGATACTATCACAACATCGTGCGTTATATGCATATGACGCAACAATGTTACTCAATCTAACATATTAGCAATCTTTATAAAATTACAACCGTCCTGCAAATGTCTTTCGCAGAACGCGCCAAAAGCCTGGATCCAGAGTATCTTGCAAAATCCAGGACACCTGGCAACTGTACTGGTATATCAATTAAAATTGCACCCATTCACTGTCGTTTCGGATTTATTTAAAACCTTAATCATAGCTGAAATCGTTCATACTAATATTATAATAAAACGTATGTCGGCGGACGACATTTTCGATAGAAACCGCCTACAAAAACTACCCTATAGACGATTCCTTTTAATATTTTAAAGTTTTACAATCCTAAACAAACCTGGCACTAAACGATGGTATTAGAAACCAAATTTAGCGGAAAAACAAAATTTCCTTTCTTTGTATTCTTGCAGTAGTACATAGTTACTTTACTCGTAAACTTACCAATATAGTCAATACATCTCCTGGCGTTTTTCCTTCAACGTTAATTCCATTAACTTCAACAACTTCATCTCCAACATGTATAAGTCCCGATCTATCAGCAGCGCCACCATGCATAACTCTGGCGATCACAATTTTTCCACTGCTGTCATCAGTCTTGATGGTTGCTCCCTAGTGATAAAAAAGAAAGAGGAACCAGATAAGTTGTGCCAATTTTGACCGTCGAAGCTACAGAGCATAGTAGGTAGGTAGTGTATAGGTGAAGTGAGGAAATTTGTGCAAAAAAACGTACGAATTTAGAAGAAAAAACTATATCATAACAGGTAGTAGTAGTAGAACGGACATCTATGTACACACAAGAGAGACAATGTCAGTGGAAAGCGAATTTTGTTTGGTCTAAAGAATTTTGTTGTGGTTTGAATACTTACGACGATTGGCTCAGCACTCTGAGCGCCCGACTTTGAATGCAAAGAAAGAATATAACATAAATACTATACGAAGTCTCTTTGCCAAATTCTCTACTAAATAAGAATGTTGCGCGAACTGTATAAGGCAGTTGCGCATTCAAACAAACAAAATATAATACCAAATTCGACTATTTCGAGTTTATGTTTGTTTATGTCCATAATATAACTGGTTTGTGTTGACACTTACCAACGGTTCGTTGCTTTTAACTAACTGTACGATTTTGACGGTTTCTTCATCTTCGTCCACTTCTAGTGGAATCTCTGGTAAATGTGGATAGTAATCCTTTTGTGCAACGGCATCATGAGCACAAAGCAACCCCTAAGAAATAAAATAATAATAATAATGTATTGAGAAAGATGCAGATGCAGACAGTGATCACCTTCTAGTACGAGCCAAGGTAAAATACATGGCGCCACAAATGAGGCGAATGACAAAGACGGATAGGAAAATGTATTTCATGGAGGGGCTAGCGCAGGGTAACATAAGAGCTCAATTCCAAAGGAAGGTAAATGCTGACATGGAGGCAAAGGAGAATATAGACGAAATATGGTTGGAGTTTGAAAATATAATGGAAGAAGGGGCACAATTGTTGAAACAGGGAGAGAATCAATCGCAAAGACCATGGTTCGATATGGAATATAAGGAAGCAATAGAAAAAAGGGAAAAAGCCAGAATGCAAATGATCAAAGTAAATGCCTTCGACAACAGAGAACGCTATATGAAGTGCAAGAAAGAAACAAAAACTCTATGCAGAAGCAAAAAAAGGGGATTTGTCGAGAAGCTAATGGTTCAATTAGAGAGCAAAGCAAATAAGAATCTTTTATCAAGGAATGAGAAACAGAAGACAGGAGCACAAAAATAAAATTGTGTTTTGTAGGGATGAAGAGGGCCAGTTGGTGGGAGGTTTAAATGAAAGTCTAAGTAGGTGGGCGGAATACTTCGGGTATGGAGATGAAAGGGGGACGACGAAATAAATTTAGATGAGGAGGACATGGAGTTTAGCGAATCCCCCAGTAAAGAATAAATCACAAGTATAATAAAGGCATGGGGGCATATGGGGGCGAACTATGGAAGTGGAACCACAAGGAGAGAGAGGCCTTAGAAACATGGGAAAGGCGAGTGCTGAGGAGAATATTTGGAGGAAAGAAAGAGGCAGATATCTGGATAAGAAGAACAAATAGGGAATTGATGGAGCTGTATGGGCATCCAACAGTGACAACGGTTGTGAAGGTGCAGCGAATGAGATGCGGTTCGGAATAGGGAGAAATGGAGAAGATGGTGTGACCAAGCCATGGGCCTACTAGGCTCGTAGTGCTGATATATTATTATTATTGAGAAAGTATTTCGATTACCTATATAAAACAACGTGATAAACTTTAATATTTGTTTTATACAACTTAATAATAAACAAACTTTCAAACTTGTCCCACTTTTTGAAAATGTAATAATGTAATGTTCAATATGTCAAATTTCCAACACAACATCCAACTAATAATTTGATTACCATAAAAAATAACCAAGCAATGCACCCATAGTATGAAAAGAGCTTTTCCTAACTATAAAACATTAACTGAGATTTTTTCCATCTATTCAATATACAAGTATGTAAAGTTATAATATGTCAAAACAATTTTTATAATTTGCCAAGGGTCACTTTTTAACTATGTTTGCGTAAAGTGTGTGAGCTTTTTCAGCAACGCAGCAATTAACTCTATTTTATTTTTAAACAACTGTTAATAACTGTTGTATTTTGTATTTTGTCTCCAACAAAAGATAAATAGTTACAGATAGGTAATGATAGAACCTATTTATGATGAACTCTGGCCTAAAACGATTTAAATTGTTATTTTTGGACAATTTGGACAATCTGTAGATTTGAAGACGATTAAAGCTAATTTATAATATATAGTAAAGTAAAACACCTCTTTTTTGCAACTTATAATTTTATTTATTTAAATGTGCACATTGCACATGTTATAGAAAATTCAATGAAAAACATCAAAAAATCATTAAAAAAATCAGCAAATTCCTTTGACAGATTACGATTTAGGGCTTCATGTCGAGGGGGCAAAACTCTGAGGGTCTGACGACTACTAGAACATGCAATTGAAGAATTGAAGAATTTTTGCAAAAGTTATAGACATTTTTCTGCAAGAACTGAATGAAATACGTTTCCTATTCGAACGGACATTATCGCTTTATCGCAGTATCGGGCTTCAAGTCGAGGGGGCAAATCTCTGAGGGTCTGGCGGCTACTAGAACTTTTAATTACCAACAATTTGAGGTATGATAGAAATTTATGCAAAAATCTTTGCAACAGTTATAGACATTTTGCTGCAGGAACTCAATGAAATACGTTTCCTATTCGAACGGTCATTATCGCGATTTAGGGCTTCATGTCGAGGGGGAAAAACTCTGAGGGTCTGACGGCTACTAGAACTTATAATTACCTACAATTTGTTTTTGCAAAAGTTATAGACATTTTGCTGCAGGAACTGAATGAAATACGTTTCCTATTCGAACGGACATTATGGCGATTTAGGGCTTCAAGTCGAGGGGGCAAATCTCTGAGGTCAGACGGCTACTAGAACTTATAATTACCTACAATTTGTGGTATGATAGAAATTTATGCAAGAACTTTTGCAAAAGTTATAGACATTTTGCTGCAGGAACTGAATGAAATACGTTTCCTATTCGAACGGTCATTATCGCGATTTAGGGCTTCATGTCGAGGGGGAAAACTCTGATGGTCTGACGGCTACTAGAACTTATAATTACCTACAATTTGAGGTATGATAGAAATTTATGTAAGAGTTTTTGCAAAAGTTATAGACATTTTGCTGCAGGAACTGAATGAAATACGTTTCCTATTCGAACGGATATTATCGCGATTTAGGGCTTCATGTCGAGGGGGCAAAACTCTGAGGGTCTGACGACTACTAGAACTTTCAATTATCTACAATTTGAGGTATGATAGGAATTTATGCAAGAATTTTTGCAAAAGTTATAGACATTTTGCTGCAGGAACTGAATAAATTACGTTTCCTATTCGAACGGACATTATCGCGATTTAGGGCTTTATGTAGAGGGGGCAAAACTCTGAGGGTCTGACGACTACTAGAACTTTTAATTACCTACAATTTGAGGTATGATAGAAATTTATGCAAGAATTTTTGCAAAAGTTATAGACATTTTGCTGCGGGAACTAAATGAAATACGTTTCCTATTCGAACAGACATTATCGCGATTTAGGGCTTTATGTCGAGGGGGCAAAACTCTGAGGGTCTGACGACTACTAGAACTTTTAATTACCTACAATTTGAGGTATGATAGAAATTTATGCAAGAATTTTTGCAAAAGTTAGACATTTTGCTGCAGGAACTAAATGAAATACGTTTCCTATTCGAACGGACACTATCGCGATTTAGGGCTTCATGTCGAGGGGGGAAAACTCTGAGGGCTGACGGCTACTAGAACTTATAATTACCTACAATTTGAGGTTTGATAGAAATTTATGCAAGAGTTTTTGCAAAAGTTATAGACATTTTGCTGCAGGAACTGTATGAAATACGTTTCCTATTCGGACATTATCGCGATTTAGGGCTTTATGTCGAAGGGGCAAAACTCTGTGGGTCTGACGGCTACTAGAACTTTTAGTTACCTACAATTTGAGGTATGATAGAAATTGATGCAAGAATTTTTGCAAAAGTTATAGACATTTTGCTCAAAGAACTGTATGAAATACGTTTCCTATTCGAACGGACATTATCGCGATTTAGAGCTTTATGTCGAGGGGGCAAAACTCTGAGGGTCTGACGGCTACTAGAACTTTTAATTACCTACAATTTGAGGTATGATAGAAATTTATGCAAGAATTTTTGCAAAAGTTATAGACATTTTGCTGCAGGAACTGAATGAAATACGTTTCCTATTCGAACGGTCATTATCGCGATTTAGGGCTTCATGTCGAGGGGGAAAACTCTGATGGTCTGACGGCTACTAGAACTTATAATTACCTACAATTTGAGGTATGATAGAAATTTATGTAAGAGTTTTTGCAAAAGTTATAGACATTTTGCTGCAGGAACTGAATGAAATACGTTTCCTATTCGAACGGATATTATCGCGATTTAGGGCTTCATGTCGAGGGGGCAAAACTCTGAGGGTCTGACGACTACTAGAACTTTCAATTACCTACAATTTGAGGTATGATAGAAATTTATGCAAGAATTTTTGCAAAAGTTATAGACATTTTGCTGCAGGAACTGAATAAATTACGTTTCCTATTCGAACGGACATTATCGCGATTTAGGGCTTTATGTAGAGGGGGCAAAACTCTGAGGGTCTGACGACTACTAGAACTTTTAATTACCTACAATTTGAGGTATGATAGAAATTTATGCAAGAATTTTTGCAAAAGTTATAGACATTTTGCTGCGGGAACTAAATGAAATACGTTTCCTATTCGAACAGACATTATCGCGATTTAGGGCTTTATGTCGAGGGGGCAAAACTCTGAGGGTCTGACGACTACTAGAACTTTTAATTACCTACAATTTGAGGTATGATAGAAATTTATGCAAGAATTTTTGCAAAAGTTAGACATTTTGCTGCAGGAACTAAATGAAATACGTTTCCTATTCGAACGGACACTATCGCGATTTAGGGCTTCATGTCGAGGGGGGAAAACTCTGAGGGCTGACGGCTACTAGAACTTATAATTACCTACAATTTGAGGTTTGATAGAAATTTATGCAAGAGTTTTTGCAAAAGTTATAGACATTTTGCTGCAGGAACTGTATGAAATACGTTTCCTATTCGGACATTATCGCGATTTAGGGCTTTATGTCGAAGGGGCAAAACTCTGTGGGTCTGACGGCTACTAGAACTTTTAGTTACCTACAATTTGAGGTATGATAGAAATTTATGCAAGAATTTTTGCAAAAGTTATAGACATTTTGCTCAAAGAACTGTATGAAATACGTTTCCTATTCGAACGGACATTATCGCGATTTAGAGCTTTATGTCGAGGGGGCAAAACTCTGAGGGTCTGACGGCTACTAGAACTTTTAATTACCTACAATTTGAGGTATGATAGAAATTTATGCAAGAATTTTTGCAAAAGTTATAGACATTTTGCTGCAGGAACTGAATGAAATACGTTTCCTATTCGAACGAACACTTTCGCGATTTAGGGCTTTATGTCGAGGGGGCAAAACTCTGAGGGTCTGACGGCTACTAGAACTTTTAATTACCTACAATTTGAGGTATGATACAAATTTATGCAAGAATTTTTGGAAAAGTTATAGACATTTTGCTGCAAGAACTGAATTAAATACGTTTCCTATTCGAACGGACACTATCTCGATTTAGGGCTTCATGTCGAGGGGGGGAAACTCTGAGGGCTGACGGCTACTATAACTTATAATTACCTACAATTTGAGGTTTGATAGAAATTTATGCAAGAGTTTTTGCAAAAGTTATAACATTTTGCTGCAGGAACTGTATGAAATACGTTTCCTATTCGAACGGACATTATCGCGATTGTAGGTAATAAAGGAATTTTTGCAAAAGTTATAGACATTTTGCTGCGGGAACTAAATGAAATACGTTTCCTATTCGAACAGACATTATCGCGATTTAGGCCTTTATGCCGAGGGGGCAAAACTCAAAAAATTACGGCAGCTGCCTTTCTAACAATTGCCAGGGAGCTGTCATAATGTTATTTAAAAATGAGGGTGCATTTTATTCAACACATATTAACAAGTTATTTTAGATCGATTTGAACTACTTACAGCGTTCAATTCAATAGCACATTTATGCAATAGAAGCAAAAAGCATAACTAGTACTGATGAAAATACAAAACTATGTTTGACAGTGTCTGTGGAACTTATTTCTGTTGTGAACGTCCCATAGCGACAATACATGTCAGAGTCAGATATCATGTAATAAACTACACAATTAGTTCTATATTTAGAGGAAGTCTGTATACCACACTATTGATTTCAGGTATATATAGTATATATAGTATATATATATAGTATAGTATTGCCTTAGTACTTGTGCGTCACCATTTTCAACATTCATTCACAATTTAAAACTAGGGAGATGCCACCCAACTAAATTTCAAATTATCTTTAGAGCAAGCGCCATATTATCATCAATTTCGTTAGATTCCATGAGAATGTCACGAACAAAGTATTTATTATATAAGTTGGTGCTAAGAGCAAGAAGAATATTGTCTGCAAAGAGAGAACGAAGACTACTTAGGCAATGACAGATACAGAAATATTCGACAAATATGTAGGCTGACTTATCAAATTTTAAAGCAGCTTATTTTTTGCTTTTCCAATACCTCTTTATTGTCTGTCTACTTGTGTCTACTGTCAATCATGTCATGACTTCTTTTTCGATTTTTAGCACCTCAAAGTATATTCATAACGCATTCACTTGTTGTTCTTAAGGTATAAAAAAGCCATTTTGACCAGGCATTTTTTGATCATTATCTATTTTTGTTAACTGTTAACTGCGTTGCAGGTTGGATACCTAGGTGTGAGATGAAATAATTAATAGTAAAAATGTGACCTTATTTAGCTCTCATAGTGTGTACTATTCATACCTGTACGTGAGGTCTTTGGAGTAAGTAAAATAATTCCTTGCAATCTTGGGATATTTGTGTCCTCCCAGCGATCTCTTCAAGTACGTCGTACATGACGTTCATCGATGTAGAGAGCATGGGAAAGAATTTATCGCTCGCCCCATTCGTGATAATCTTGTTGTGGACGTTGACGAGAGCATGCAGTTCCTTCGACTGGAGTAAATCGCTTAGAAACCCCAATTCCTCATCTGTCGATGGCAATTCGTTAGCTTGCTGCAGTGATGTCAGCAGTCTTGATAAGGCTGTACAATAAAATTGCTCGTTTAACCTTCTACACCAGGAACTCATGAGACTAGAATGCTGGTAGGTGGTTTGTTTCATAATCAAATCAATTAAGTGATAATTTAACCATGATCAGAGAGACTATTTAATAAAATTATTTTAGAACTAGGGCAAAACACCTTTAGGATTTTTAGGACAATCGTTTTTCACCTATTTTAATTTTTCCGGTTGCCGTTATTGAGTTTCTTTACAAAAAAATATAGTGAACATTAGTCCATTCGCACTATATGGAACGTCACGTCACGTAAAAATATTGTTAAATGCGTTTTGTATGGTAAGAGCCTTTTCAGACGAGGACGGCGACGGTACGGTTTTCGCCGTCCACTGCCGTTGTGTAGCTTACACACAGGCACGGCTTGCAAACGGCGCGGCGACGGCTGCAGCTGGCGCCATATATTATATATACACAGTCATATACAGTGTGCAGAGTTGGCAGAGTTCAGCGGCGGTTTAGTACCTACTCTCATTCGCCATGGAGCGTACACGTATTATTGCGTTATTCCTAAGGTGATTAGACGTCCCTCGTCCCGCGGAGTTTTTAAAATGTCCCGCTTTTTAGAAAATGTTTACTATACTTGTTGGAGTGGTTCTTATTTGATCCAAACATTCTTCTTCAAATTGTTTGCTGAAAGGCAGTAACAGAATATCTTTATAATTTTCATAATTAATTTAATAAGGATTTAAAAATAAAAATTATTTTAAAATTTTTTCCGTTATCGTCTAAAAAATAGTGATTTTTGTACAAAGAAAAATATGAATATTAGGTAACTTACATATACCGCAATAGTTATAAACCTAATATAATATTGATTGATTTGGGAACAAGACCTTCAGTTAAATTACTACAAAAGCAGTTCATTATATCATTTGTACATTGACATTTAATTTGGTTAAAAAATCAGTCGTAAATACAATGAGAATCCGGCGGTGCTTCGCAGTTTCTATACCTACATAATAAAAATGGTTAAAATTTGGTTTAAGTAATTGAAATTAGCAAAAATAATGCCAAATTCAGAAATAAATATCACAATATCAATATCAGAAACTGATCCAGAATAAGTTTTAATGTTAAAATTCCTTTTAACTTCTGTATTATAATACCCCACCATAATCTATTGCATGTCCTGAAAATAATTAAAGCGTTTATTTTGTAATTTGTGTTTATCGACGGATTTTCTTACGAAAAAATACAAGTCAAAATAGAAGTTATCTAGAAAAGACCTTCGTTCAAGTGTACAAATATCAAAATTTGATATTTTATTCTCAAAACCGCATTTGTTGTATTATTTAGAGCTGCTGAATTCGAACATTAGGTTGCTATCTTCTTGGGCCTTAAGATGTGTCTTTATTAAAGTAGATATATTTATTAGTTTATTAGTACAAAGGATATGTACCTATTTGAAGAACTTATGTTAAAGGAAAGAGTTCATATTTACAACTTGAAAGGATATCGAAATAAACTTTTTCTTGTATCCAACAGTATTTATTTTTTTACTTATATATTTTGTTTAAAAAAACGTATTTCATATCATCATCAGAAAATTTTAAAACATTCTTTAAAGAAAATCAAAATCCCAACACAATAAATGTTTTTTTCGATATTCATCTAAATTCTGAAATTTGTCGATTTTCAACTTTTACGATGACGATTGGTTTTAATTACTACCCCCCACACCCTCCTCGGGCGTTTCTGTCCCGCATTGACTCAATCAAAATCTGGTCACCTTATGCTAGAAAGAGATCGTGACATAACTTATTCCACGATCTCTTTCTAGCATAACGACATTGGTGCGTAGAGTACCCACCCTCTGTTACAATTAATCCCGAATATCCACGTGTCTGCCGACGATCCGGCTTCGCGATGTTTGTATTTCTTACAAAACGTGTCACTTCATTAACAACTTATATTACGTATATATGCTCAAGGCAAAAAATTTAATGGTAAATATATCCATAAATGTTCTAAAGTTCTGTGACCGCGGCGAAATTAATAAACAAAATAAATAGAAATAAAAGTAGAGGGTGGATAAATAAATATAAGCAGTGGATGATATTCCGAACATGTCTACAAATATTATTTTGTTCCGCGTTCACGAAACTTTCAAGTCAAATACCTCGAAAACAAAGGCAAGCAAATGAAGTTATTTCGCATTTTATCAGATTTATATTATTATCTTTTATTACTTTATTATACTGAGTATGTGCCTACATTTTAGTAAGACCTCCTTTATTGTATGATCAATGCCACTAAGTATGATTGACCTACACATACACATACTACTGGATTTTCATAATAAACTTACGCACAAAGTCCCATTTTGATAATTTTATGTTCAATTTAAGCCTCTATTTGAACAACATTATTGGAAATAGTGTTTAGAAATACCAGAGGGCATTAAATACGAAATTATAATCTCTTTCGTCGTTGCATGAACACACGGTATATGAAACGTCAAAGGCATTGCGTAGATTACAGATTTAGAGAACCCACGCACATTGCCTGTGCAAAAAAAAACACGCGCCGTCCGAAAACCGCACGGCGCGTGTGGACGCTACCATTTAACTCAATGCACTACCGAGCGGACCGTCGCCGTACGAAAACCGTGGCTTCGGTGGTGAGGCACGGCGACCAGACGGACGACGGCGACGGCGCGGTACGTGTGAAAGGCTCCATTTAATCTCATACACTTCGACCCGTCGACGGCGAAAACCGTGCCGTCGCCGTCCTCGTCTGAAAAGGCCTTTTCAGACGAGGCACGGCGTCGGTACGGTTTTCGCCGTCCACGGGTCGAAGTGTATGAGATTAAATGGAGCCTTTCACACGTACCGTGCCGTGCCGTTTGAAATCCGTGTGTGTGAAAAGCTACAAAACGACCGTGGACGGTCGAAACCGCATGAACGCCGTGCCCTGTCTGAAAAGGCTCTAACAGCCCATTGAAAATTATGATCACATTCCCTTTTTAAACGAAAAACGTACTTTCATTTTCGCAAATGTAATTTCAGCACTTATTCAGCAGTTGAAACAGAAATCGAATGCTTACATGCACAATAGAATCCAATTTATATATTTATATAGGATCCTACTTTATATACGTCATTATTTTTTTTTGTAAATGTTAACTGCCTATATTCATTGTCAAAGGCAATCGATAACCAAATTTGGAGAACTTGACTACATTTTCATCAGCTCTGTGCAGAAATGTGAGACTTTTTATATTTTTATTATTTTAACCAATTTTTGAAACTACATTTATTAGTAGAAGTCAAAATGTGACCAATCAAATCGCAATTTGGACCTTTCATTATTGAGTGTTGCCAACTTTATAATAATATCATGCATTACCTACACAGGCTACAATCATTATAAATTATAAAATGTGTTAATTTTTACATAATATATGGTAGAGACTAAAATTAGGTTTAATTTGTCCCCATGGACCAAAGTATTCGGATCAAGTGTTCTGAGAGCTTACAAACATAACAACCCAAAATAAGTAGAAAATAATTAATAAACATAATCTTAATTGCCAATGTAAAATGAAAATTGTGAAAATGTTTGCCCACTCTCAATTCCGCATTTCTAGTGTCGTATCTTGTTTTACTTTATCTTTGATAAAAGCTTGAAGAGCCGAAAGATTGCTGCAACGTTAGAAACACCATAAAGGCCTGGATAATGTGAGATATCCTGGGATAGCTCTTTTAAAACCAAACAATAAGTTACGTCTGAAACTCTTATTTTATTAACACCCTGTATCTATAGAGCATAGACGTGTTTAGATACAGATTTACAATATCAAGTCACAGAATTATATCTGGAACCTCAATTATTGCGTCGTTCATTCGTGAAAACGAGCCGACAATAGGCAACCAAATATACAATAGTGCTAGGAATCAATATATACTACAGGTACTTGATATGCAAGGTATTGAATTATTTCAATATGAATCAAAGATATTTATCATTATTGTAAGACCTGTATTATATAAATGCTTATATCGACTATATGACACTATATTAGGTCACCATAACTGAAAGCAGGATCTATATTTAATTTGTGGGAGTACTACCTATAAAAGGCCTATATTTAGATCACACTGAAATTTTAATGAAGGTATTTATACTTCCCATTCATATTTCTAAATATAACCTAATCTTACATCAACTCGGCAAAAAAACATACATAAACTAACATGCCCTATGTTTATAATAAAAAAAATAAATCAAAAAATAATAGTAAAAATTTATTTGGATAAAATAATAATACATGTTACACAGCAACATAATTGTATCAAAAGACATACATACAATAAACACCAGAAGCAAAATAATTAACCAAACGGGAAAATTCTTAAAAATAAAATCATATCTACACCTTCTAAGAAGTACATACAGCAACACAAATTTATGAATCAACAGAGAAATTGATAAAGAAGGAATGCTGGAAGACAGCATTCCAACTACAAATACAACAACAGCGTAATATATTATATGTTACTATATCTACCTCTACGTAACTGATATAGAATTGTTATCAAATACCACTCTGTTCTTTTCTCACCTGGGTCCCATTTTTCTTTGGTTCCATTGGCCATAACCTCAGCTGTCATTCTACACACAGAAAAACACAATAAAATTACTCGAGTATCCTCAAACGCTGAACACAACTAAGAAACACTACATAGCCAGGTCAGTCATGAAGCAACTGGGGAAATTGGATCTCATCCAACAGAGCCTTCTAGCTGTTAAGTGTGCGTGCTGCAAACTAATAAAATACAAAGTGAAGAATATGCAGATCTTGTAACTCAACAATGCTGAATAAACAAAAATACCAGTGCCATGCATGTACTGGAACTGCTGCGACTCCTATAGATGTACGTGTCGAATCAATAAAGTGCACGGTTACGAATAAAATTGTTGAATCAAACTCGGTACATGCTATTTTTGTTTACTATACCTTTGCTGTGTATTTGGAATTTAAACTATCCATGTAATCAATCAATCTCAAAAGCGAATGATGTAAGATGGCAGACGTGTTGCCAACAGTAAAATTATCGACTGTTTAGCGTTTTGAATATAGGTTGGTAATGAATTCAATTTTGTTTTTGTTATTATAAAAAGGGACATAGGAAATAGAATTGCATCAACTATTAATTTATTTCATATTTAACAGCATATTTGTATATAGAAAATATGATTAACTAAAGAAAGCTTGAAAATGAAATAACGAGAACCTGCCAGGGCCGTAGTAAGCAGTGGGGGCTCGTGATCTAGAAAAATGGGGGTTGCAACTGTCAGGTACTATGCACGCCAAAAAAAAGTCGTACACCTTGTAGCTTGGTAAATGGTTCTTTTATAACCTATACGCTGTCATTCTGACATTAGTCATAGGGATGAAACCTGCACCAGCTGTCAAGTTGACAAGCCAGACTTACATGATGTCAAACTTAGTTGTACGAGTTTTTTTTGTCGCGAATAGCACCTACAAATTTTATATGGCATATCTGTTTTATAGAAAAATATCTTTATTTGTGCACTAAAAAATGACTCATTCTTATTCTTAAATACTCTAATTTTAATTATCGTTGACTTCTACGTCCCATGGATCCTAAATCCCTGTTATTGTTTAGTACTATACACAGTGTCCCACTTTTTTCCCGCAAAACTTTTTTTATATAGCACACAATGATCTAAAATGACTGAGGACAGGTTGAGTTTCCCGCCAATTTGAATAATTGTGACGTTGGCAACGGTTGCAAATGACAGCTGTTAATTTGGTCCAGTGGCGTAGGTGTTCCTTCTTGTAAAGGGATTCATTCTCTGATTATAATAAATTAGGAATATTGAATTGAAACTATTTATTGAATTAATTGAAACAAATGGTTAATTATTGTAGTTTCAATTCAAATTAATTTCCGTGAGGGTTAAATAACTAATAAATTGACATCCTTTATTGAGAAAGAAGATGACATATCGTTGCAGAAGAACGTAACCCTTACTGACGAGTTCACTATGGTATCTGACACTGATCAATGATCATAATCATAACCTGTATCATGCACGCATACCATCTTAGTAAGACTAAATAAGTTCAAAACTGTTTCGGGAAATTCAACCTGTCCTCAGTCATTTTAGATCACCCGTTATATGTTTATACTGAGTAAAAGTTTCATATGGACTTATAAGTTTTTTCAATTCATTAAAAAGTTACAGCCGTTTCAAATATTAACCAATCGATATTTTAAACGGCATATAAATGAATATAATAACTAACGAACGAATACAAACTTTCCCAGGCTTGTCCCATACGCCTAAGTACGGACCTGCTGTCGAGATCGTAAACTGCCGTTGTACTCACTACTCAGTCGGTATACGGTCGGTAATTTGAATCGAACTTGTTTAACTGTCAACAGGCACAAACAAAACACAACACGGAAGACGCCAAGCCACTTTTTGTAGATTTTATTATAAGCTAGTCATATAAACAATATGGAGGCGTTTGATAAAAATTTACGCAATGCTGTCGTCGACGTCTTCACAAAAATCCAAGAGAATGTTAGCAGTCATCAGAAAAACCTTCAAACTTTGAAAGCCGTGTACAAATCTGTAAGTAAAAACTATGACTTTTTGTAGTATGTGTCTCGAAATTCTTTGTTTTACAGAAAGACCTGGAAGAATTTGTAAATGAATTTGTGAGATGTTTGGAAATGGTGTTTGCCCGCGACCATAAACTCAGTAAAGCCCGTCATAAGTTAATTTTAACATTTGCCGCCAAATTCTGTTCGGAGGTGCTTATCGAGTATGAGAAGGACAGCGATGGATCAGATGATGACGAAGAAAACCCATTTTTGGAGAAAATTATTGATAAAACGTTGGTTTATACAGACCTGGCAGATGTGGACTGCCGGTACCATTCGTGTTATTTTATATTTTTGCTTCTGGACTCAATTGGAAATTCAGTGCATTTAAGCAGTAAATTATGCGACAATATTCAAGATTCTCTATTAGAACGGTTACAGGTATTCTTTACCCAGATATGTTGTCGTATTTGATATTAAAAATTCCTTTATTTTAGGATAGTGTATTGGGTATTCGAATAACATGCATCGGGGCATTAAGCAGACTTCAAGACCCAAACCATCCAACAAATGAATGTCCAGTGATTACCTCTTTCGTGCTAGTTTTTGAAGACCCACATCCATTGGTAAATTTAGCTATACTTTATTCCCTAGACCAAATTATATGAGTTCTTTTAGGTTAGAAAAGAAGTTATATCAAAGATAGCGTTCACACACGTTACAGCGGCTAAGATCATCGAACACATCAGGGATGTTGACTCGACGGTCAGGGTTGCGGTTTATAATAGAATTGGTGGTATTAATCCTAGGACTTTGAGAATTACTCAGCGTCAGCATATTTTGCTCTGCGGTCTAGAGGAGGAACAGAAATCGGTGAAGACTGCGTTTCAGAATATTCTCTTGCTCAAATGGTTGAAATGTTACGATGACGACCTTGTGGCGTTTTTGCGTAGCTTGAAATTGGACGCCGACGATGAGGACGTAAAAGAGACGCAGTTCATTTTGGAAGGAATATTGAAAATCTTTTTCAAGTAAGTTGTCTTTATTTTGCCTAATTTTGTCTTACAAAAGTTAAGAAAAAAATCTGTTGTGGCCAGGCACATGACTTTATTATGGTATACAGCAGTGTCAAACACTAATGATCTGACAATACTGTCAATAGAATCAAAATATCTGTCAAATCCTGGCAAATTAGTTGTAGTGCAGATACGAGCGAATTCAATCATTAGAATGTTTTGATGTGTGTTTAATCATTAATCTATTTAAAATTTTATATTTTTATCAGATGTTTCAGAAACAATGCCTAACTTTTTGTCTTGTTTAAGTTTAAATTGTTGTTTGACAGGTATTAAATTATTTAGATAAAAAACGAACTGAACTTGCAAAAGGTTGGAAGAAGATTTGTCAAGTTCGTAAGAAAAGTCGCATCTGGGAAAAAGTGACTGTTATAACAGTTTTTTTTTTTTTTTGAACATGTCTACTGCATTACAGAGCAAAAGCAACTTTTTTGTTGTCATGTTAATAGGTTACAAGTTATGTTATGACAGAGGAAAACAAAGAGATTTTTTGTCATTTGCAAAAATATTTTGTTTTCCCTGGAAATGACCAAGATGGTTATGATATTGTAAAAAGATAATAGTGCAGGCAAATTAGGTGAGAGTGGGTATTAATTGTAGACAGGAGTTTTATCATTGGAAATGGGAAAGGGGCTCATACTGAACGTAGAAAAAATAAATGCAGGCCATGGGGTGGTATAATGTTTATTTGGGGAGTTGAAAGTGGGTTCAAAGAATGTTATGGCGTTCTCCGGTGAAACTTCATGCGAAACATTCATATGGGTCACTTTTTAGTATGACCTCTAAATTTCCAAGAAAAATGCGAATGCCAATGCCAAAACGAATTTTCTGTTTTTTATTTTTTGTTGTCGCAACAATAATTCAATTTTAACCAAATTTTGTGAAAGCGTGCCTTTTTATACCTTAAATAAGTATACATTTTTTTATTACACCAAAAACAAGTTTTTGAGATATTTAGTTTTTTCCGTCAAAATCAGACTTTTTTTAAAAAGAAATTCTGTGGTGAAAAAGCATCGTACAGAGTTCTTCTGGGACTCATTTTTGTTGTTTTTACATGTACTTATTGATACAATAATAAAAATAATAGTCCCTATTTAACAACATGCTCAAAAATTGAAAAAACTGAAAAACGACTTTTGCAACAGGTGAATTTTTCAGTAATTGTTCAATATTTGTTTAAATTTGTAAGAAAATTGCAATACTGGTTACGACATTAAATTGTACGGAAAAAAATACAAAGGAAACTGGCTCTCATTTCTACACTAATGCTATAACCATTAAATTAGAATAAGAAATCTTCAGATAAGCAAGCAAAATAATCAGTTTTTGTCTTAGAATCAAAAAGTATCCAATACAAAAGTAGTAGGTCAAGAAAAAATCTACAAATTTTGTAGAGGTTACTATATAACATAACCTCAAAACTTCCGAGAAAAATTGCGAATAAGGCAAAGATTGGCATAGTTATATATTTTTCATTTTTTATTTGAAAATCTATAAAAATATATTGACGGGTTGCTCGTTCAGAAAGAGATATTCGAAAATGCAATTCGCGGTAGGTGCAGCGTGTCGTATACTGACGATGCCTGTCTCTCCGTCTGGATTCCACGTTGTCAGCAAGGCCCTACGAGGTGCGCCAAGTTAATAGTTTCCTCCAGTCCGGTGAGCGAACTTATGTGCCAGGGTTGCGTACCGTCTTTTCTGCTGCTCGGCCCAGATCGTGTGTCGACACGTAGTGGAAGGGGGCTCCTACGCCCTCGCTGGTCATGGTGCCATGGTGGCGACCTCGAAAGCGCTATTACGGAGCACACTGGTATTAGGGGCGTGTTACAATATTAACTTTTTTAATTTATTATCAATTATTAAAGTACTGTTTCTACTGTATTGATGTTATCACATTTTTAACTACTTTAGTAGATTTTTTCATAAACAGTTTGTGATTTTTTAAGACATAAATAATTTACTTTCAGAAGTTTCGTCAAAACTAAATTAAAGTAATTATAAATTCTAAAAAAATTTAACTTTTCGCATTTTTCTCGGAAGTTTTGAGGTTATGTTATATAGTAACCTCTACGAAAGTTGTAGATTTTTTCTTGGCCTACAACTTTTGTATTGGATACTTTTCGGTTCTACGACAAAAACTGACTATTTTGCTTACTTATCTGGAGATTTCTTATTCTAATTTAATGGTTATAGCATTAGTGTAGATATGAGAGACAGTTTCCATTGTATTTTTTTCCGTACAATTGAATGTCGTACTCAGTATTGCAATTTTCTTAAACATTTAAACAAATAATTAACAATTACTGAAAAATTCACTATTGCAAAAGTCGTTTTTGAGTTTTTTCAATTTTTGAGCATGTTGTTAAATGGGGACTATTATTTTTATTATTGTACCAATAAGTACATGTAAAAACAACAAAAATGAGTTCCAGAAGGACTCTGTACGATGATTTTTCACCACAGAATTTCTTTTTAAAAGAAGTCTGATTTCGACGGAAAAAACTAAATATCTCAAAAACTTCTTGTTTTTGTGTAATAAGAAAATGTAATTTTTGCCCAGGCTGACCGGCAAAATTTTCCCAGATTTAATATTTTTTCCCCAGGAACCAAAAGTTAGAAAAAAAAGCAAATAAAAAAACAGTTTGTTCAGTTCAACAAATAAAAATATTTTCCGAAAAAAAAACCCAAAGTCGCATGTTGGTTCTTAGCTATGTATGCTATTACTATGTTTACACAACATATGCGGTATATAAAAATTTGATGCACTTTGATTTTTTTAGTTCTTTTGAGTAGATAATCCCACTTAGTGTCTCCGTGCTCAGTCTGTTGCGCATTTTTGTTTTATTTTAATTAATTGCGCTGAAAATACGCTCCACAGCTGCAGTACTATGAGATAGACAATACATTTTTTATAAATATTGTAAAATTTGGATATGTTGCGGAATAATCCGCATTCTTTGTATTAAAAACTATTTTCCAAATTCTGTAATAAATCATTCTATTAAATAGAAAAGTAAAAGAATCCTTAGATTGTGTAACAAATTCCCCAAATCTCCAAACGGTACTGAAACTCCCCAGAATGGGAAAAAATCGCCAGACCTTGCAACACTGTGTACCATTAAAAAGTTTAATAGAAATGCGGTAGAAAATTGTGGGAAAGGTTAGGTAAAGTTAGGTCAAAAACATGACTTAGAAGTAACTAAGAGTTGTTTTTGTAATTTTCTTTAGTTAAGGGCATACCGAATTTGATTTGCATAGAACTATTATTTAAAAAGTTACAGGTTTTGAAAAAAGTGTACCCTAATTTTTTGAGCAGTGTATATTCTATTCTATTCTACTTTAATTGCTTGAAAAATTAATATTCAGAATGTCAACTTTTTGTTATGTATTTTGAAAATTAAAAAATAGTTAAATGTCAATTAATCAGCATAAATATGTGGAACTTTCTCCCAATTGTTTTTGTATCTCTTCACATAAAGTGTACCCTTGGATCTTTTTTCCATTATCAAAAGATGTTTACTATGACTGTATAAAAATCAGCAAAAGAAAAGTTGGAACTTTATCTCAATTTAATCATTTTGGTTCTCTTCACGTAAAGTGTACCTACCCTTGAAATTTTTTCTATTATCAAATGATGTTTACTATGACTATAAAACACTAGCATAAGACAGATTTTTATTAGTGATGGGCAGAATCGTATTATTTCAAGAATCGATTTTCAGTATTCGAGTGATTCGCATAATCGTATTATTTGGTTCTCGAGTTGTTCTCGATTAATAATAGATTTTGAATAATCGATTTTGAATAATCGATTTTTAATAATCATATGTTAATAATCGATTTTTAATAATCGATTATGGATAGGGAGAGTCAATGATGTAAAAGCATATTTTGGGTTGGGTTGAGCGACGAATATGGTGACGGGGGGGGGGGTATAAAACTGATGTAAATGTATGTAAAACCGACTATTAATAACCGATTATTAAAAATCGATTATTAACATACGATTATTAAAAATCGATTATTCAAAATCGATTATTCAAAATCGATTATTCAAAATCGATTATTAAAAACCGATTATTCAAAATCGATTATTCAAAATCGATTATTCAAAATCGATTATTCAAAATCGATTATTAAAATCGATTATTAAGAATCGATTTTTAAAAATAATAATCGATTCTTTCAAAAATCGATTACCTATAATCGATTTTGTAATCCGAATGCGCCCCTCACTAATTTTTATACCAGCATAGATGGATAAATACATGCAATTTCTTTTCCATTGATTATAGGATGCTGCCATTGGATAAAATTGTAGACACTTTACCATTGGATGAAAGGAAGTTGGTGCCTTTAGACAAAATAACTCTGGAAATTGCTTCCTACTGGTATAATTTAATAATGTTCCTGCAAAGTGACGAAAAGCTGGCTTCTGAAGTTGACTCTCTGCTAGTGGAATTGACGCTATTCTGCGAGTACATAGAAAAGTATTAATTATATCTCTTAAGTAAAAAAGCCTTACTTATCGCTTCAATCAATTTTAGCTACATCAAAATCAATAGCAACAAAATGAACACGGAGAATTGGCAGTATTTCGACTTCCAAGGAGTTTTGTACACCCTCTTCAGTCTTGCATTGAATTCAGATTTCACCGATGAGGTAACGAGAACTTTCGAGGTCATCATGTAACCGGAATTTTATTTTCTAATATTTTTGTTTCAATTTAAGGTTGGTAGGGCAAAGTTGCAAAAGTTAGTATCGGCAACTCTCGTTAATACGAAATTGGAGGGTAGGGTTATCGGTCGGATGCTGGAGATCTATAAAAAGTTTTTCCCCGATGTTAAAAGGCAGTGCGACGAAATTTGTAAGATACTTTCTGATATTCGAGAGCCGACGTGTATCGAGCATGTGGCGGCGACTCCGGAGATTTACGTGCTGACGACCAATCAGAAATTTGAGGTAAGTGTTGTTATTTATTGTTGTCTGGATTTGGTTGAACGTTTTGTATAGAATAGAATGGAATAAAATAGAATAGACAGGAGAATTGCAAACACAAACATGTTTTGATTTTTGTCATAACTTATTTAAAAAAACACACAAAATAGTTTTTTTTTATGTAACAGTTGCATCAAAACATTGTTCTTGGAATTGCTTTTGAAGTAAACAAAAAGTATTATTGAACACCCTGGGGTCACAATCAGTGGCAATTATTTATCAGTTTGCAAACTTAAGGCATGCATTTTAGCATTCAAGTTTTCTTTCAATTAGAGTTAACCCAGGATTGAACATTGCAATATATGTGATGCGGAAAGCGAAAAGGGACCAGTTGACTCAAAAATTCAAAGTTGAGTTATTATTTTTTCTTAGTTAAAGAGTAAATTATGAATATTTTTACACTAAAACAAAATTTGATATTTCCGCCGACAACTGGTCCCTTTTCGCTTTCCGCATCACATATACTGTAGTATAGCAGCCAACAAAATCCTTTTTATGGAAACTCAATTTAACATCAGTTTCAGAAAAATTTCTCTCTGCCCTTAATTTTAAAATACAACCTTATGTGAAACAGTAACTACCAACAACTGATCTGTTAAACAATAGGGTATTTGACTGTATTAAAAATATGGCATGTATTATAGTCATCCTAATAGATTACAGTTTAAGAAAACTATTTGCTATTACTTTTCAAAAAAAAAATGCTTTATTTCTATGAAAAACCAAAATTAAAATTGAATTTTATTCACGTCCTATCACGTGATTGAAAACGCTCTGTAATTGGGTCAGTCTCCAGTGATGTCATTCGTTAGTCCGCCTTAGAGCGCGTTCGGTTTGTCAGGGTGTGGTATGGGGAGAGCAATGCTCAGATAACTTGGGTCGGCTGTCTCTCTCTTATATGCAGATAAACGCCGTATGACGTTAGTCCGCCTATTATGCAGCGCGTCACTCTCACCGTAAAATACCGGGTTATCCGAACGCGCTTTTATGCTTTTCCCGTTTGAATTTAATAGCACGAAAGCGTCATGTAAGCATAACTTTGTAGGTTAGGATAGCCCTAACCTTCAGCTGTCAGATCAGATAATACCTTTCGAAAATACGATAGATAGCTTATTCTAGTCAGTTTTACTTATGTCGAAGTAATCTTCACAACAGAAAACACTTGTATTGGCGGCTATTTATTTCATTTGGATTTCTACGAGCCAACCACTTTCTTCGCAGTTTCAAATCTTACGGAACAGCTACAAATAGTTTATCCGGAGTTTTTCTTGACGTATCTCTGCATTGTGGATTTATACACCATTTATAACCCATTTTTATGTAGAAATTGTGAAAGCAACACATCATACAACACAATTACCAAACGGCGACGATGCCGATGCTGACAGACCATATGGGCCGATTTGACATCTTGACATCACATCATCTTGACATCTTGACATCACTAACCGGTGACGTCACACAACAGAAAGTATCGTTTTGGCGGGACTTTTTGTGATTCAATTTTTAACGCTGATTTTTATGAAATATTAAGGAAATAATTACAAAAAATAATGCATTTACAATGTAGAGTGAAGGAATAAACACATTAAGATGGTTTTCCAAAAATAGTCAAATACCCTATTGAGAGAATAGAATTATCAAAAGTTTGCTTGAAATAATAAATGTGATTCCAAAGCACAAATAAGTTTGAGAAAAAGTCAATTGAAAATTAAGAAAATATCTATATTAATAAGTTTGTGAATCAGAAGCAAATGTTTTTTTTTTTATGTCTTTTTGCACTGAATACCAATCTTGATTAAAAAGTTTCTTATAATGTAAGGTTTTCGAAAAAAGTAGCTCAAAATGTCAATATCAAAGAAATGCTTGTTGAATGCTAAATTTTGTGCTTTAATTTCTATGCTGAAACTTTGTTAACTAGTGTTCTCTTCCCCAGAACACTATCTACTCTTCTTTATGTGGTGCGAAAAAATGCAATAAAAAAACTGTTGTAAAAAACTGTTTTTGCCATTTTGAGATATTTTTTTACAAAACTCGTTTGTAATAGGACTACCAACTTGCAATAAATACTTAAAAAATCTACTAAATCTCCAAAGTTTCCTGGAGTTACTTTAATATTATCCTAATTTTCAGTTGTATTCTACCCAAAAATTTTCTTGTAACTTTTGTTGTACTGCCATAAAGACAATGAAAGAATCTATCAAAATCAACTAGAAAAATTGGGAGATTTCATTTAAAAAAATGTTGTTGACATCGTAAGTTAAGATCAATTTATGGTTTAAAATTGAGTTTTATATAAAACTGTGTATTTTGATAAAACTGACGTGTCAGAAGAGTTTGTAAAATAGCCTGTTTCAAATATAATCAATTTATTCCATATCTTTGATGGTCACTGGTCACTGTTAGCGCAAAATGACTAACAAAGCAATGATATAAGATGTGACTAAAATTACAAAGACTGTGCGAGCTTTACTTTGAGACTATTCTGAAGTATCCAGCACGTTGAATTTAGGCACTGTGCATTTTTAAATATGACAACTAACACAATCTTATTAAATTTAGATTTTTTCTCAAAAAGTTGTAATGTCCAACATCACAAAAACCTCTATTGAAAGCATATAGTCACTCTCAGTCACATAATAAAAGGTTAAAATTAAAAATGTAGAATAAAATTAGGTCCACTACTGAACATACTTTTAAGAGTTACAGCCACAAGGAAGATAAAGCAGTCTGCTGCTTTTGATTTTCTAAAGATTTTGTCCCTGTCACTCACATTTATTTTAAATGGCCAAGAAATGTATGCAATACTTTTTTATGCTCTTTAAAATAATAATGAGGTATGAAAGAATTCTTTAAGTAGGCTCGAATAAAAGCTTGGCCCTTGGTTTTTAAAGCTATAGAGAAAAAGTGAAAACCTTAGATTTAGACCCTCATATCAACAAAAAGACAACATCAAATTTTGAAGAACTTTTGAGACATTGGGCGCGGTCAGCGAACGCAACAGTTGGAAAGCCAGCGCAAACGCGTTTCTTTGCATACTATCAAACAGTTGAGTATTCGCTGAACGAGTCTGCTGCCAAAAGCATTGGATTAAAAAAATGTCATCCATACGCCGAAAGGTGGCATGTCAAGAATCTAATCACCGACAAATGTTCACTAACTACTTATACGCATACGTCGTAACAGACAGAAAAGCCAATCTGAAATAC
Source organism: Aphodius sticticus (assembly GCA_963966075.1). Taxonomy (NCBI): domain Eukaryota; kingdom Metazoa; phylum Arthropoda; class Insecta; order Coleoptera; family Scarabaeidae; genus Aphodius; species Aphodius sticticus. The sequence goes on from OZ014506.1 coordinate 16,600,795, forward strand.
GACGAAAAACTGAAATAATTTGACACTTCTCAAAATGACATATGCGACCTTTGCGCGCAAACGTCACAAATATTACACTTTTTGGGGTTAGAATGGGCAACTGACAACTCAACAAGAAAATTTATCGCTGGGAAGGTTGAGCCAAAGATAAGAGAATTATAAGACGTCACTAGACAAGAAAACGCGGTTCGAGAGTGAGATAGATTTGGTCAACGAAAAGATGGCTACCAACAGCTGATTGTGTTTGTATATTAACCTTAGTTTGGTGTTTACGTTCCTTGGATTGTGCAAGAATAGTTGCGTTCGGATATTCTACACCGTTGACACTTTTTGCACCAAGTGACACCGAACCGTTTTATTATGCGGTGCGGTGTAGCAGTGTTGACAATGTCATGTTCGGATATAGCTAGAGGGAGGCAGTGCGGTGTACGTGGTGCGTGCACTATTTACACCTTCAATTTTGGTGGAGCGCGGTGTAGGCAGGCGGTGTACGTCAAACTTGTCAGTGTTTTTTTTTTTTAGGTTAAGTTGGGTTAAGTGAGGTGATTTCGTATTAGAACATAGCAATGTTTTGACGCACGTGACACTGACAGATCTGACGCTCACCAGTCTGACGTTTGACGCGCACCATGTGCCCAGGTGCGTTCGAAAATCCTGTGAACTACACCTTACACTGTTGTCACGTGACAGCGCACCGACACTATATACACCGAACCCAGAACTGAATAAACTAACGCAGCTATTGTGTATGTAGTGTTTTAATAAGCATTTTAATGAGTGGTCAGTTTTTAATTGAAATGTTAATTGTTAATGAGGTTATTAGATTTAGGATTTATTACCTTCTAAAATACACAAACACCAACTTTAAAGGTATGCCGAAGAAACACAGAAAACTAAATATATTATTGAACATGTAAATTTATTTATTTTTATTTATCAAACAAAATAGAATAAAATATATAAAACATATTGGTTGCCAGCAACAAGTCATAATAATAATGTGAGTTTGAATATCGATCGATGGCCTAGGCAAACAATCACACAGTTATTTGCTTAATTATTTATTATACTTTCAAAAAGTCAACAAACCGCTGTTATTTGTTATATTATAGTCCACTGTTTTTGTTAATATTCCATTTAGGTGACTATCGGATACGTTTTATTATATTTATATATGTGAATATTGATTTGTTTTCATTTGCATTACATAACCTCTAATGTCGGTAACGTTGCCGCCCATCGTGCATTGAATTCGTTAGTTTAAAATTCCCGCCAATTCCCGTCTTGTTTGGTCAGCGGTTTAAAGCTCACATGCGTTCAAGGTCATCAAATGTGGACCCCACTAAATCAACGGAGCTGACCCAAAGCGTCGCATCTTTATATTCTTTTATCTTTGGTTGAGCTCCGTTTGATTGTCAGCGTATGGTCAGTGGAACCGTTCAGCGAACCGCTGCTGTCAACTGTCGCGACGGTTGCGTTCGCTGAACGCTCCCATTGTTTAAACTTAAAATAAGAATCAAGTTTGTTTCTTTTGTCAGCTTATTACATATTATTATTTTGTTAAACAATGGGAGTGTTCAGCGAACGCAACCGTTGCGACAGTTGACAGCAGCGGTTCGCTGAACGGTTCCACTGACCATACGCTGACAATCAAACGGAGCTCAACCAAAGATAAAAGAATATAAAGATGCGACGCTTCGGGTCAGCTCCGTTGATTTAGTGGGGTCCACACTTTTAGATAAAATTTGACTGGACTATTTATGTTTTATTTAGTAAGAGTTTTTTCTAACACCAATCCTGCAATGAAATGTTTGTACCTTGCAACCTTACTAGCGGATTCTTGACTTTGAAATTTGATATAATTATAGGAGAAGTTTGGTACGCAGGTTTTTGCTTAATAAAATAAATGTTCACCTAACAAAACTGGTGACATTGCATCAAAATCCTCTCAAAAATCCCTGTTTTTAAAGAAGAAATGTACACATAACTTAATTGTTTATATTTTTAAATATTAGTAAATATGTTTTAATTTTCATTAGAGAGAATAAAATTTCTTTTTTTTTGTATTTAGATAGCTCAGCTGAAAACAAAATTATACACTTTGGAGGATGCAAAAACGCAAGCGTTGGCCGACAATCAATTCTCGGAGGCGGAGCGGTTGCACAAAGAGATGGAAGCCCTTAGGGTAAAAATTCAAGAAATAAGCACTCCGCCCGTGCGTGCGCCCGAACCGGTAGTTACGAAAGAATTGAAAACGGATACGCCGACTATTTGCCGTTGCTTGGATATTCTCATCGCTTTCTTGGAGAACACCCGCATAAGGAAGTTGCCCGCGCCTCTGAGGAGTTGTCTCCTTGAATTCGTAAAACCGTCGATGAGCCAGCTTGACATGACGGCGTACGGCAGAATATTTCGAATTGTCGGCCTGTATAGTATTATCGATAAAGGAATAGCTATGGACGAACTGAAGAATATTTGCTCACCGGTAAGTAGATTTTTTTATGATCTTACAACCAAATTTTATTTGAAACGGTGATGTTTTCCTTTGTATACATGCAAAAGCGGACATTTGTCATTTTGTAATAAAATGAGTTAACTATGTACCATCGCGAGCATAAAAAACGGGGACAGCTAAGTAAAAGTAGGCACTTATATTCTCAAAAATTTGAGTTGTGTAACATTTACTTGACCGTATTAACCTATGAAGTCTAAACTTTACAGTATCTGTCAACCTACAAACTTGTTCTGGTTTCAACAATTTTATTCTTTGCAGTATTCTTACCTACACTTAATTCAGTAGCAATTTCTCGAATGCTGATTCCATCTTGCAGTTGAATTTGAATTATTGCCTTCTGAAATTCATTCAATTGCGAATTTTTATTTCTAATTAATAGTAATTGTTCATTATTTGTTTAAATTGTTAAGAAAATTGTAATACTGGTTACTACATTCAATTGTCCGAAAAAAATACAAAGGAAACTGTCTCTCATTTCTACACTATTGCTATAAACATTAAATTAGAATAAGAAATCTTCAGATAAGTAAGCAAAATAATCAGTTTTTGTCTTAGAATCAAAAAGTATCCAATACAAAAGTTGTAGGTCAAGAAAAAATCTTCAACTTTTGTAGAGGTTACTGTATTACATAACCTCAAAACTGCCGAAAAAAATGGGAAAAATTAATTATCTTTAGTATTTATGATTTTAATTTAGTTTTGACGAAACTTCTGAAAGTAAATTATTTATGTAAAATTATAAAAAATATAAAAATCACAAACTGTTTATGAAAAAATCTACTAAAGTAGTTAAAAATGTGATAACATCAATACAGTAGAAACAGTACTTTAATAATTAATAATAATAAATTACAAAAGTTAATATTGTAACACGCCCCTAATCGCAGTGCGCTCCGTAATAGCGCTTTCGAGGTCGCCACCATCGCACCATGACCAGCGAGGGCATACGAGCTCCTTTCCACTACGTGTCGAAACACGACCTGGACCAAGCAGCATAAAAGACGGCACGCAACCCTGGCACATGAGTTCGCTCACCGGCCTAGAGGAAACTATTAACTTGGCGCACCTCGTAGGGCCTTGCTGATAACGTGGAATCCAGACGGAGAGACAGGCATCGTCAGTATACGACACGCTGCACCTACCGCGACTTGCATTTTCGAATATCTCTTTCCGAACGACCCCTCCCTGTCAATATATATTTACAGATTTACAAATAAAAAATGAAAAATAATAAAATGCCAATCTTTGCATTTTTCGCAATTTTTCTTGGAAGTTTTGAGGTTATGTTATATAGTAACCTCTACAAAAGTTGTAGATTTTTTCTTGGCCTACAACTTTTGTATTGGATACTTTTTGATTCTAAGACAAAAACATGATTATTTTGCTTACTTATCTGAAGATTTCTTATTCTAAGTTAATGGTTTTAGCATGAGTGTAGAAATGAGAGACAGTTTGCTTTGTATTTCTTTTCCGTACAATTGAATTTAGTAACCAGTATTACAATTTTCTTAAAAATTTAAACAAATAATGAACAACTACTGAAAAATTCACTGTTGCAAAAGTGGTTTTAGAGTTTTTTCAATTTTTGAGCATGTTGTTACATGGACTATTATTTTTATTATTGTATCAATAAGTACATGTAAAAACAACAAAAATTAGTCCCAGAAGAAGAACTCTGTACGATGATTTTTCACCACAGAACTTCTTTTTTAAAAAAATCTGATTTTGACGGAGAAAACTAAATATCTCAAAAACTTCTTGTTTTTTGTATAATAAAAAAATGTATGCTTATTTAAAGTATAAAAAGGCACGCTTTAACAAAATTTGATTAAAATTGAATTATTGTTGCGACAACGAAAAAAACAAAGAAAAAAACAGAAAATTTGTTTTGGCATTGGCATTCGCATTTTTCTCGGAAATTTTGAGGTCATAGTAAAAAGTGACCCATATGAATGTAGTAGATTATTTTATGATTTACAACTTAGTATAGGACGTTTTTGGATAAAACGTCAAGTTTCGCCGGAAAACGCAATAATATACTTTGCACCGGGTTTCAACCCTCCCAAATAAACACTATACCACCCCATGACGTGCATTTATTTTTTTTACGTTCACTATGAGCCCTTTTACCATTTCCAATGATAAAACTCCTGTCTACAATAGGGTATTTGACTGTATTAAAAATATGGCATGTATTATAGTCATCCTAATAGATTACAGTTTAAGAAAACTATTTGTTATTACTTTTCAAAAAAAAAATGCTTTATTTCTATGAAAAACCAAAATTAAAATTGAATTTTATTCACGTCCCATCACGTGATTGAAAACGCTCTGTAATTGGGTCAGTCTCCAGTGATGTCATTCGTTAGTCCGCCTTGGAGCGCGTTCGGTTTGTCAGGGTATGGTATGGGGAGAGCAATGCTCAGATAACTTGGGTCGGCTGTCTCTCTCTTATATGCAGATATACGCCGTATGACGTTAGTCCGCCTATTATGCAGCGCGTCACTCTCACCGTAAAATACCGGGTTATCCGAACGCGCTTTTATGCTTCTCCCGTTTGAATTTAATAGCACGAAAGCGTCATGTAAGCATAACTTTGTAGGTTAGGATAGCCCTAACCTTCAGCTGTCAGATCAGATAATACCTTTCGAAAATACGATAGATAACTTATTCTAGTCAGTTTTACTTATGTCGAAGTAATCTTCACAACAGAAAACACTTGTATTGGCGGATATTTATTTCATTTGGATTTCTACGAGCCAACCACTTTCTTCGCAGTTTCAAATCTTGCGGAACAGCTACAAATAGTTTATCCGGAGTTTTTCTTGACGTATCTCTGCATTGTGGATTTATACACCATTTATAAACCCATTTTTATGTAGAAATTGTGAAAACAACACATCATACAACACAATTATCAAACGGCGACGATGCCGATGCTGATAGACCATATGCGCCGATTTGACATCTTGACATCACATCATCTTGACATCTTGACCAAGGGGGTCCAAGCTTACGGGACATACGTAGCCAATAATTATAGTTCTTGTATCCTACGAGGGATGGCGCAAACAGTCTATTTTAGCGATATCTATTTCACTACCGTAAACCAACATAAGATCCGACAGATGGCGCGGTTCGCGCTTCGGCGGGAAACTTCAAGTTATGAATCTGTCATAACATGACATGTATTAAGTAGCCCGTGGTAACTACTGACTACTACGGACTACTTAATTTATGTCATTCATGTCATGTTATGACAGTTATCAAACGGCATAATACAAGTATTTTGCAACGTTTGCAACATTTTCTTTTTTATAATGCGTGAGAAAGTGTTCAGTGCCATCATGTACGGTGCCACATACAATGTCATACATGTCGTGTCTTTTATATACATAATAGGTGTGTTCGTGCAAGTTCTGAATTTGTTCGGAAATAATGTATTATGGGCCATGTGTAAGTCAATGAAGAATCCCAGCATTGATCCAAAATAAAAGGTTCCGAACACATTCCTAATATGCCTCGCGAACAGACCTATTGTTCAAGACACAAAATGATTAGTATATCATAATCTGAATGGGAAAGAATACGGAAGGTTGAGTTCAAATTTCCCGCTAGATTTTTAGTTCTGGGGTCCGAGGCTTTGCGTCGCTGAGATCGCTAGTTGGCTAGACATTTAACCCATAAGATGGCGTTCTATATAAGAAGGTATTCTATGATCTTGACATCACTAACCGGTGACGTCACACAACAGAAAGTATCGTTTTGGCGGGACTTTTTGTGATTCAATTTTTAACGCTGATTTTTATGAAATATTGAGGAAATAATTACAAAAAATAATGCATTTACAATGTAGAGTGAAGGAATAAACACATTAAGATGGTTTTCCAAAAATAGTCAAATACCCTATTAATACCCACTCTCAACTTAATTTGCCTGCACTAAATAGCATTAATCCAGGAACAGGAGCTAATTTGTGGGTGACATTTTCATTCATAGCTCTTTAAAAATGACCCAGCCGTTGTCAAGTTGATCTGCTTTTTATGCAATTGTGTCGAATTACTACGAACTGTCACAGCGGACCTCTGTAAAGAAGGTTTCTGTAATAAAGTCCACATACTGAGACATAGAAGAAGAGTACTAACATCTCAGATTAATAATAACTAACAGTTGACAACAACTACAGTAGCTGCCTATTGGCAAAGGGCAGAAATCGGCTGAAGAAATTAAGTAAGTATAGTTGTTTATACCCAAGGACTTGAGTACAACGGTTCACCGTTAGATGGAACCACATCCTAGGCGTACTACGGACTCAAGGCTTACGTCGATCTCACTAGCATCAACGCCCCCGACATTTGGCTTTGGACGAAGCAGGTTGCTTCTTCAATTACCTGATCATGTTGTACAACATGTTGTAAACATTATTGTCTCCAAATCAGTTTAGTATTACAGGAGCAGCCTGTAGTATAACTACGTGCTATGTGTATAACTATATGAAAAAAATATTTACTGTTCCTGTGTATGGACATGATTTCTATTCGTCTTTATCGTAGAACAATTGGTATGCGGACATTTCACATCTACAAAATCCCACCACAGGGCTTTTTTTCCCGTAAATATTGTTTAATTTCTGTGAAACTACTAAAAAATTTTAGACAACATTAAATTCCAAATGTTAGATTTAGGTAAAGTTATCTTTTTACTTCCCATGGCACTAAATTGGCACGTTTAGATTATTTATTAAATAAGATCACGGGGGGAAAATTTTCCTAGATAAGTTCATAAATTCCCTGCTTCCCTATTTACAAAGAAAATAAAGAGAACTAGGGAACATATTAACCACTTTGATTCAAATTCCTTCTATAGCTTTTGAAACATCACTATCATCTTCATTCATTGACTTCAACATACAAAATACAAATACCAAATATTCTTTTTCAGCTTTTAGCTTATAGACATGGCAAAATTGATAAAACCTGCCTGATAGCGACGATGCAGGGCATATCGGACATCATTAGGGTGCACGGGCCGGAAGTCTTCGGCGAAGATCCGGATACCACCTTCGACACGAACAGCACCAGGAGGAGGCTGTATCGGGGCACACAGCTTGAGGAGGCACTCAACGATAGCAGTAATATTTCCGGAGGCTTGGTCATGGACATCCTGCTCAGTCTGATGGACGAAGAGGACGACGACATTCGACACTGCGCCACAAAATCGATCTCAAAGATTGTCATGCACGGCCTGTACGTCGGTCCTTCGCTATTAGCCCGATTAGTATTGAAATGGCTGAACCCTTACATCGGTAAGATTTCGTAATTTTTTCCCCAGATTTCCTTTTCAACTTCTTTATTGTTTTAAATTTGTTTCGTGCAATTTTTATTAATGCAGTTGCAGTCTTGAATAGGTCTTTCTCTTTAGTTGATATTTAGTGTGGCCAGTTTCTTCAATTTAATTTTTATCATGGTTATTATTTTTATTTGTCTTCTATTAGATTTTTCAGTTGTCTTCAGAGAAATGATCTTAAATGAAATTATAACCAAACTTAGAAGTGAAACGAGTAAAATAACAAATCACTAACGACCACATGTTGAACTTTGCTGCCAAAATACATATTGAGAGGAAATACTATATATTTCAAATTCACTCACTAGTCTTAATCTTTTACTGATACTTAATTACGATCCTCTATAGTGCACCAAATAGAATTTCTAGTCGTCTTGGTGTGCCCATCCTCTAGCTTTTCTTACCTAAAATTGACCTCAAAATTTCAGTCTTACTCATATTTAATCGTTTTGTACATTATTTTATTACAGAAAGGCACGACAGCAAAATGCAACAGATCCTAGGATACGGCATCATGCAATTTGCCTCCCAGATCGGAGACAGCAGTTCCATATTTGAGAAGGCGATCATTCCGATCTTGTGCAGCGTTGGAAATGCTCCCATTACCAGCCCGCTTGCAGATATCGATCCTGACCACATGTGTACACTTTTATCCAAGCTAACAAAAGTCAGATGCAACGTAAGTGTATGTTACGTCGTTCCTTGAGAATCCAAACTATTGTTCAAATAGTTAATAAAAAAAAAATTTTTTAAATAATTGTATCGCTGAGTTCAAAAACAGTCCAAAATCGGCTATTTTTAACTGACATAGGCAAAGTGTTCCATGAGTGTTCTTCTATCAGGTGAATGTAAGAAGTACACTAAAAAGAGACCAAAAAACGAATGACTGCGCAGGCGCATCAAATCAGGAGAAAAATCAGTGTTTTGTGATTATCTCGGAAACTATAATTTTTCCAAAAAATGGTTAATATCAAAATTATAGCTCAAAATAATTTCTATGTGATCCGCACTTTCAATTACTAAGAGAAATTACTAAAGGTATCGGAACGAAACTTTATATTTAGAAGTTTTATGACCAAACTTAGAGCTGAAAAGCTTTTTGTTCAAAAGCGTCCAAAAGAACAGAATGTTTACTCTAAGCCTTTTTCAAAGATTTTGCAAATGAGCTGCCATTTCTGTAATTTCGTCAATAAATAATAAATTAAAGTAGAGGAAATTCTGAATAATTTATGTTCATGACATTTTTTGATAAAATTAATAGTTTAGCAAATTTATGAGCAAATTCTATTTGATCGAAATCGTGTCTGCATTAAAACTAGTTAGCCAGGATTTGACAGATATTTTTATTCTAATGACAGTAGGTAGCGTCAAACACTTTTTTTTGACAACACCTACTGTCAATAGTATCAAAATATCTGTCAAATCCTGGCTAACTCGTTTTATTTTAATGCAGACATGATCGATCTCAATCAAATTTCTATTTCTCTCATGCAGCTAAAATATTAATTTTTTATATTGCATGATAAAGTCATGTGCCTGGCCACATCACATTTTTTTATATATCTTTGGTCGACATCTATGCATCGGCCATTTTGAATTTTGACTGCATATATGGCAATGTTTTTGCAATTTTTATCACCATTATGAATTTTGATCATGTGATTTTGGATTTGGAATCAGAGAGTTTCAAATATCACTTAACACAACACAACTAGGGTTAATGCATTTTAGAGTTTTACATTTATGTTCTCCATATTACCACATTTGATCGCCATTTTGAATCTTCTTTCAGGGAGCTTCAAATATCTCATGAGAGAAGATATATGCAAATTTGAGGATCATTTTACATTTTTGGCCACCATATTGGTTCTGCGCATTCTGCTATTTTAAATTTTGATAATTACACTACAAATTTAGAGTCATTGGTAGTGATGGGACATCAATGCAAAAATATCGATGTTGACCATCGATGACCAACATTCGATGGTATAAAAACATCGACAATGAAACATCGATGTTTTCAGCAGACAGCATTATTTTCTATAATTTTCTATAATAATACAAAATAATAAATTCTACTGATTGAGCTTATAAAGAACGTAAAAAAATGGGTTTTTAAAACCGTTATATTATGTGAATATCTATTCTGTCAAAAAAATACAGAAGTTTGCTGATGACAGATGACTTGACAGAATAGATATTGACATAGTATCTCGGTTCTGATTTTCAGTATTCGAGTGATTCGCATAATCATATGATTTGGTTCTCGAGTTATTCTCGATTGATAATCGATTTTGAATTAATCGATTTTTCGAGAGTCAATGATATTAAAGCATATTTTGGGTTGGGTTGAGCGACGAAGATGGTGACGGGGGGGGGGGGGGGGTATAAAATGTAAAAACGACTATTAATAACCGATTATTCAAAATCGATTGTTAAAATTATTTTTAATAATCGGAGATATCTCGATTATTTCTAGAATCGATTATAATCGATTTTGTAATCCGAATGCGCCCATCACTAAATAATGTAACACTTCATTACGATTTTTTTAATCACTGATAGTTTTTAATTAATTTCAGTAATATCATCAAAGATTCAGTAGACATCTTGATATGATAGTCAGGATATTTTTCTGAATGTATTGGTATTATTTTCATAGGCAGGCGAATTATTTACAATGTTCCAGATTTTGCATCTAAAATGACTATTATTTTAATTTAGCAGTGATATGCTTTGTTTGTTTCATTTTCCAATTGTCAACACAAAATGAGGGTCACCAGGCTACATCATTGGCGGGCCGCCAAACAACAGCAACCCTTTGTGGCGCGACATACACGCCCCCATCCTATATCTCATAGATGTTCATAAAAATAAAAACATCGATGTCAAAAACATCGACCATCGAACCATAACATTGATGTTTATAAAACGTCGATAAATATCTCTCACCACTAATCATTGGTATCCAAATACCACGTATCATAAGATTTATGTACAGACCAGGGCTGCGGAGTCAGTAAAAAAATTCTCGACTCCGACTCCAGATATTTTTCGTGGACCGGACTCCGACTCCAGAAAAATTGCATACAAAAATATTTTCAACTAATTCTGTGAAATGAAAATCTTACATGTAAATAATCACAAACTAATTTGACACAGAATAATACAACCGAGCAATATTAAATTTGCTATGAAAACAAAAATACGACCAGGAAAAAAAAAGAAACAAATTTAGTAAATTAAATTTCTATTCGAGTATTGTGATTGTATTAAACATATGGCTTGTGCATATCAAATTACTCATAAACAAATGCTGCACACAGGAAAAACAGAAGTTTTATTTGTGCCCAGCGAATTTCTTGGCAAAAATATTTAAACTGACAATCTAAATGTAAATAAAAATGACCTATAAGATATCAAAAAGACGTATTGATCGGACCACAAATGAAAAAGTTATGTAAAAACACAAATAAACAGACCACAAATAAAATAGTTATTTATAATAAGTAATTTCTTTGTTTATTCAAAATATCTGTATTAAACTGTTTTCTCATTAGAGAACATACAAATCATCAGGACTTTGTCCGTTTAACCGATTTTCTATCTGTAATAATAACTAAAGCACCCATAAGTGTATAATATGAAAAAATTCATTCCAATAAAAACAAAAATAAAGTGCAAAATACGTTTATAAAATTGTTGTGAGGAACAGAATAGCTCCAACTAATTCTCCTGCAAAGATGCCCTTAAATCGTTTTTAATTATTTTGAAAGCTGAAAATAATCATAATTATTGCTACAGGTATAACTTCTGAATAAATGATACTACACACTGAACTACGGGCCTACTTCTCAATCTCATTTTAACACTCTTGTTCATATTGCTTTTTTCAAATTTCTGACAGATTACTTTTGTTAATCGTTTTCACTTTCGTTTGGAAAGTGTGTTTTGTAATTAGATTATTTACATATGTGTATGTAGGTAGGTGCTTTGTAAAAGATCTAATAGAATATTGAGTTTTATTTGTTTACTATCTACTGAGGCAACGTCTATCTCCCATGGTAGCTAATATCACCCAAAATATGTGATATTTTGACATTTTAAATTTATTTTGAAAATCTGACATGTTCTTTAGAATGTACAATCCTTAAATATTACAGGATATAAGGTATCATGCAAATACAACATATTTTATATTTTTGGTGGCCATATTGGGCCTTTATTTTTGATTTTTTGAATTCCGTTAGGAATCTAGAGGCTTTAAATGTCACAGCAAATAAGTTTTTATAGGATCTAAATGCTTTTACACATATTTGGTGCCCATATTTAATAAACCATATTAAATTTTGAAAGTCTGACGTATTTGCAATCAGTAATAAAATATTACGGGAAATAAGTTTCATGCAAGACTTTTTAGATTGTTGGTCGCCATATTGAATCCGCCATTTTGAATTTTGAAAGTGGGACATTAGATTTCGACTCTACGCTCTCCAAATATCACAGCAAATAAGTTTTATAACCCCCCGAAATTTTTGCAAATTGTTGTTTGCCATACTGAATTTGCCATTTTTGGAATCAACAATCAAATATTATGAGAAATAAGTTTCATGCAAATAAGAGACTTTTTAGATTTTTGGTTGCCATATTGAATCTGCCGTTTTTAATATTGAAAATTGGACATTAGATTTGGAATCTAGGCTCTTCAGATATAACCGCAAATAAGTTACATAACCACCCGAAATTGTTGCAAATTGTTGATTGTCAAACTGAATCCGCCATTGCTGTAAAGTATATTTTGTATGTTGGCACTAAATAGCTCATTGCTTTGATTATATATTATATTACATATGGATTGAGTGAAAGAGAGAGACGATGTACCCGAGGGGATTGACTGAGATAGCGATAATTAGGATAGAATGAATGACTATAGGCGATTTCGCGTGGCTAAACGGTTCGATTTGGTTCCGGTTGGCGGTTGGATGTGGTTGACAGAACGGTTCTAAATCGTCATCATATTTGAAACGTCAGTAACCGCTCGACGGAAAATGATCCGGTTCGATTCATAGGTTAGGTGCCCCACTTACTGTTAAATATGACAGTAATGACATACGCGGTGGTCTACCGCGCATTCCGCCAACGACATACCTATCCATTTTACCAGCATTTTACAACTTATAACCTAAAAATGACAACCCAAACGAACCGATATTTCGAACCGTCTTGCCAGGCAGGTTCAAGATTTTGACGGATCGAATCGAACCAACTGCAACCGTTACGTCATCAATCGCCATGTGAAAATGGTTGGTTCAAATCGGTAGTCGAACCGCAACCGAACCGTTCCACGTGAAATCGCCTTATAGGTGGCGCGCAGAATATGCCATTCTCTGTTACTGGCGTTAGATGGCGTTACGGGGAAATTTTAAATTAATATGGGAGTTGATTTGAAACACGTTAAAAGTAAAATAGATTTTTCTAACATGTATTAATTTTGTGTACTTATGTCTAATTATGTTATTTTTAGTGGAAACTAATTTTGTATTATGATGTATCCGTGTGGTTACATATCTGTCAAGCGTTAAAGGTTATGTGTATATGTGGGGTTATGTCGGATATGGCAATTGGCAAGTGGTTCGGCATCAGAGTGAAGATAGTCACTGTCCTAAGTATCTCTGTCTTTCTTCAATTTTATTAAACCAGCCCAACCAGTTAGCTCAATCCATATGTAATATATATAATCAAAGGCTCATTGCTATACTTTTCAAGATAAAATCAATTAAATAAATTAAAATTAAAAAATCGTAATTTGGACAATTGTTTGGTTCTCATGTAAGGACCTGATAGTTGTTGCTAGAAACAATTGATAAAACTACTATGAACACTTTTGTCTTTTCCCTTTTCAGAATTTCAACACTGTTCATAAAAACCTAGCGTTCTCATTATTGCACGAGATAAAGCGAAAATCAACGTTGAAGTGCGTCTTCATCCTATCCAAGATGGTCCTCTTCCTTGACCCGCCGCAGATGGACGACGAGACCACCATCAGGGAACTCCTGAACGACGTAGACCCGGCGCAAGACGCGATTGTCGATAGACAAGCCATCAGAAACCTGAAAAAGTACAAGGATATCCTAAACTCCCTTTTAAACCGTGAAGAATTACCGCCCGTAACAAACGCCGAAGACTCAGCCGATAAAGAGAACGAAGATCCCGAACAGCAAACCGTTACAAACCTGCAACAGATATCGGAATTGCAAACACACGTCAGCAATATGAATATTAGCACTAGTACGGTGATTGATAATGGGGACAATGGAGAAAGTAATAACCGCAGGTTGGTGATTGGTTCCGATCTTCTGTTGAATGGTTCTCGGAGTGAGAGTATGGAAACGGAAAGTAACGCCAGTCAGGGGAATGATTCCATGGTGTCGAATAGTTCTTTTAATAGTAGCGGAACGGAAGGGAAGAGGAAACGTGGAAGGCCTAGGAAGAGGACGCAATCCGACGACACTACGTTGAATACTATCCTTGAGCGTTCCGGAGAGGTATTTATTTAGTTGTAGTTTGTTTTATCGTTGATTGTGTGTTCGTTACGAATGTGTAATGTATTTAGATTCTTGTGCTGAAAATATATGTTGTCCAGGTAGGTTTATACGTTTTTTATGTTATGAGATATGTGAGCCCTGTGTTCGAAGGCTCATAACTAACTAAGACTCAACTGAAACAACCAACCAAAAAAATTGGAAATGATGTCCTTTATTCTCCTGAATCATTTCACCACTTAACGTGTAGAACTTTCAAAATATTCTGCCCCTAGGCTTAAACATGAGCGCGGGAAAAGTGTAAAAAGTTACTCGATTTTTGCACTTTTAAAATTGTAATCGTCTATCCAATTTTTTTTTACCTAAAACTTTTTAGGATTTTAAAACATTTAGAATCTCGTCGATACATTGGACTTCGTGTTTTCTTAAAATTTTACATAGTAAAGGCTGTAAACAAGGGTTTTACAGATGCTGATATTTCTGTAATAAATGATATCAGGGCAACTCTTCAGGACTTCAATATTTTTGTCATTTTCTCATTCGGTTATATTTTTGAAAATAGCATTTTTGATGTTTTTTTTTCTTTATTTATGGAATTATATATGTACATATTCTTTATTGTCATTTATTATTATTCCACAATATTATTTAACTGAAGTCAGTGGTCGATGATGGCGTAGTTGTTCCTGTTGGCCCTGGGACCAATTTGAACGGTCTGGTATTCTCTGTAAATGTTTGAATTGCACCAAGTATTTGTCGTCATTCAAAGGTTTGTGCCATTCCAGAAGAGCCACCATCGTTAGAACTACCGTCGACAATTTGTGTATAATTGTCTAAAATCACTCAGAAATAAATACCATATGATGAACCATGGAAACAGTTCATGGTGGTTCACTTGATGCAACCTGATAATATTTGATGATTCAAAATGCTTTAAAAACAAAATAAAAGCATGCTTGCAGTAGGGTGACCAACTTTTTAATACTCTAAATCGGGACGGTGACATGCGGGGATGGGCCATAAATAACATGTTGTCAATAACTAAAACATACTTTTATCTTAAGTATTGCAAGGCAATTTTGATTAGCGGTAGATAAATGGAAATAAAGTTAAAGCTAGGTTTTTAAGCTAAGTCTTCGTTATTCTTTAGCTTCTTTTTACATTTTTCTAAGAATACAATTGAAATGATTGTACGGACATACCATACCGTAATGAGCGTAATGACCAATTGAAATAAGTAAAAAAGTGGTTGACACTCGTATTTTATTAGCATTGAAGTATTGGGTGCCAACGTTTTTAAGTACCAATGTCTGTCTACTTTACCCTATCAAGAACTAAAAAAAGGCACGCCATAGGCCCTGATAGCATAGATATTTGTGTATTGTGCTGGATACCAAAAGGTGCCTGCTTTAAATCCAGGTTTTGGCTGCAATTATTATTAATTCAATGTTATTTAATATTTACGTCCTAACTATGTGTCATCATTTGCTCTTTATATTTTTTAAGAAGCTTAATGAGCTAACCAATGATTCTGACATAGATAATGATTAGAAATGTTCCTGCAATATATATTTTGCATCCGACAGTTTCACCTCCACAGCCAGAATATTATCAATTTTCAAGACCTTGTAACTGTAAGGCATTATTTGTACTTATTAGATGCAATACCGTAAACTTGGGTGACTTTGGCCGCCCTGGGTGACTTTGGCCACTATTCGAAAATTTATTTATATTGTTTAGATCTTTGTTAATATTTCAAACATTGCGAGTATTTTTGGTTATTTATATTTTAGATACTATATTGAATACAAAGGTGCTTAATGTAAGTTAGATGATAATTTTTTTTTTTGTGGCAGTGTTCAGAAGATAGCTTTGAAAATTGACCAATTTTGTTACTATGAACAACTCTGTTTGTGTTGAGTAATCTATCAGCATCTATGATTTGCCGCCGATAACATTAGTCCTGTGGTTTGTTAGGAATATCTTTCTGCAATACCCGCGTAGTTAAAGTGCTCGGTGTAGTCAATCGAGGACAGTAAAGTCGGGCATTCTCAGTGGAAATGGCCATCAAATGATGATATTTCCGTGGTATGACAAAGATGACATTTTACAAGCAATAAAAACACCTGTCCCGTCCAAAGGAGGTTTCTTCATTATACCAGAAGTACAAAATTATGTCTAGCTATACCGGGTGATTCAATTTCGAGGCTTATTAGATCTCACTTGTTAGTGGAGATAGAGGCTATGTTTAAATTTGGCAAAGTTTCGTATTTTTGTGCTGAACAATTATCTGAAAAGAAATTGTAGCTATCATTTTTCATTTTAAAGATATCCGCATAAAACTGAAATGTTAAGATATCGTTGTTAATTTTTTATTCAAAACCAAACGTAGCTAGACATTTGAAACAAAAACATTCTACAGCGACTTTTTAACAAGGAATGCAGTTTTATTTTTTAATTTGAAATAACATCAAAGATGGCGGCGTAATCATGGCCAACTTTTGTTTTTCTTATGGGCGCCATATTGAATTTTGGCATTTTCCGATAGTCGTATTTTTTCTCATTTCCGCAATGTATAACATGTTAGCATTATTTTTTAAAATAGTCATAAAATAGTTTTGTCATGATCTTTTTGCTGTTTTAACATATTTTGTTCTTGAACACTTTTAAAACATATTTGGTGGCCAAACTCGAGCATACACTAGCTTATCGTTTCATTGGCATGATAAACAGTAGTATGTACAAAGTGACCCAATAATGAATTCTGACTTTGGCCACCCATATATATACATAAAAGAAGTATATCCTGACGTTGGAAATATTAGTGTTTTGAGATTTTTGAAGTACTATTAAAGACCCAAAAAATAGCACAAGTATGAGTAATTATATCTACTCTGTTAAAAGTTAACAGAGTTCAAATTTCAAAAGTGGACTAGTCACCCAAGTTTACGGTACGTCTATTGTATTTCACTGTCTTCGCCGCTAAAAAACTACACCAAACCATGTGATTTGTTTCCAACTGATTTCCAATAATGGAGTTACTTTTCTGAAATTGTTGTTAAATTTTCGTTTCTTGACTATTTATCCAGATTGTAATATTTTTAGGTTAATAAAATATATCTGTAAAAATATGTGATTACAAGGTTAATTTAATTTTAAAAGTTTTTTAGAAAAAATTTTATGAATAATAAAGTGATGATGTTTTCCTTTGAACCGAAATTTTATAATAATCTTTTTCTTTATTACAAATAAACATCGATTAAAATTTAAAATTAATCAAAATCCGTTTGACTAAATTACAAATACAATACACGTTTAAAGTTCGTTTGAATAAGTTAATTATTATTTTTGTGAAAGTGTTGCATTTCTATGATGTACGTTATCAGTCAACAATATTTATTATACTATTTGGTCAATCTGGACTGACTGAAATTTTTATATAACAGATCTGTTCTGTTCCAGAATAAACAGTCTATTCTCTAAACACAAGGGGAATTCGTACCCCCTACATTATTATACTCACAAAACACGTCAAAGTTCTGAGGGGCTTGCTTAGCTATTCACAGAATCGTAAAAGCTATACACCAAACTAATGATAAAAGGTACCTATACAATTTTAGTCTAGTAATAGATTTTTGATATTTTTGATTAAAATTAGATAGAAAATACCTCAATTACCTACATTTTTTTTGGATACGGCAGATTCATTTTGTCAAGTATGGTACGTTTTAATGTGCTAACAAAATCATTAGTTTGATGGCTGGTGTATGGGAAATTCTGGACATTAGAATAACATCTTTAAAAATCAGGTCAAAATTCGGGACGCTTCATCAGGCGGGACAAATCTTTTGCAGGAATTATCTGGAAATATAATGAAATATTAAATATCAATTTACGACCCATACTTTGGGCGCATTACTGGTTTCTTTATTTGCATTTTGTTACTTTGTCTTTATTTTATGTGAACCTGGTAATGAAAGCATGGTACAAATAAATAGCTATATTCCGACATTTCTACTTAAGGTTGGCTTCGAAATGAGTAGGCAACCAAATATACTTCATAATTTTGTAATCAGATTTACACCAAAACAATTGGCTTTTGTCATTCAAATTATACGTTAAAGTGAGCTTTGATCCTTTACCGATAATACAAAAAATATCCGGCTCAATTCTGTCGAGTCTAGGTGACGGATTTTATGCTTATGTCGTAGTCTTCTTGCCATCACCTAAAAAGCACCGATATTCCCAGAATTTGTTACCTACACATGACAATAGGCCAATTTTTGATTGTAAAATACCATGACAACAAAATAAATCATGTCTTGAAACATATTTACTCAAACATGTGGTAAAAAAATCCAGACAAAAAATCCGGAAACTGTTTTCTTCATAGTCTTTGTTCAAAATGACTAAAAATGATTCTAAAGTTTTATTTTGACAAATCTTGGTCACACACAAGTTAGTATTGAATACCCACTATTTTTTATATTTCATGTGGCATTCAGATTTGTACTTAATTACGTGTCTCACTAATGTTATTGTTCTTATGTAGGCCCTGAAGAAGCCGAAGATTAACGGCGAAACGTAGACAATATGTGAAAGTTCCAAGAATTAAACCATCAAATACTGATAAGCGTTTCATTCTCTCCCTTTACGAACACATTACCACAGTCGAAAGCCCCTCATCTATGATTCTAAAGTTTTCTTTGGCTTTCAACAAGATGCGTTTGCCTGCACTAATAATTGCAGATTTGTTGGGGCGTATTTTCAGATCACTTTTCTTAGACCATTTTGTCTCCGTTGTTTTTAAAGTAGCAATAGGGCAGATATGATGATTGTTTAATTAAAACAAACTTGCTATGAGACCTAAATACTAAACATTTACCATTTAATTATCTGGACATAAATATGAAAATAAAACAGATATGGAGAAAAGTGGCATTTACTCTGTTAATTGCACTAATTGCAACTCAGTTTACGTAGGACAGACAGGAAGATCTCTAGCTAAGAGAATAACAGAGCATGCTAATCAAGTAACATCAAGCATATACAAACATGTTATTCAAACAGGACACAAAATAGATTATAAGAACGTAAAATTAATCCATAAATGCAATAAAGGGTTTAAGATGGACATATTAGAGCAGCCAGAAATAGAAAGACAGAATAGAAACACACAAACAGAATTGATTAACGACCAAGTACAATTTTACAAAAGGCCCTTATTTACTTACCTAAATGCGATTTAAAATTCAGTGAAATCGACTGATATACCACCACATACACGGCACACATACAACATCGGTTGCATACATCGTACAATACACATTTATGGAATAAGGTTAACATTCCGCATGGCATACATACGTCCACATACTCATTCGCTAAGATCTCTAGAACTGAAACAATGTTAAATTATGACCACATAGACTCTGCAAACTGACTGTAAGTAGTTTCTATCACTAAAATACAAACTATGGTACCTGTTGTACAATATTATGTAACCCGATGTGGATTAAGTGTTATAATTAAGTGCAGTTGATTGGCTTTTTCAATTTTTTGTAGATTCCCGACTGATGATGATCTGTTAAGATCGAAACATGTCTCGAGTACAATAAAGAATAGCAAAGAAGGAGAGGTTTTTATTTTTATTTAAGTTGAATTTAAATAAACTTTGCAATATGGATATAGCCAATTACAATTAACAATTATTTAGAAGTTTGTTAAATCCAATTAACTTAATTCTAAATTTGTTCACATTTTAAATTTTGGTACAAAGTGATCTAAAATCATATCTTTTGCAGGCTTCAAAATTATCCGAAGGGAGCGACCAATCTGATGTTTCACGCACATCAAGAAGGTCATCAAGAAACCAAACGCAAAATACACAATCCGCACGAAAAAAGCGAATTCAATCGTCTGACTCACAGTGAGTTTCTTGTTTTTGTATATTTTATTTTTATCAACAAATCATTTTAATTCTTGTTGCAAAGGTGAGTTAATTGTGTAATAGTAACAAACTTAAAAAACATTGTTGTTTCTATTTACAATGGGTTTATTGGATGTAATGAATTCATTTGAAGCTATTTGTTGTTCTAGGGAAGACACCTCCACACCGTTAAGAAAGTCTGCAAGAAAAAGAGTAAAGAAAGTAAGATGAGGTAGTACCCTGCTGCATGTTTTTTGATACTGTAATTAAAATTTTAATTTGGTACTTAAATTTGGCCAACATTGATTGTCATAGTTTTTATGAAATTTTAATAAACGTACTTTTAACATTATGGCTTTTTCTGTGTAAAGTTGTATGTAAAGGTGGCTACACACCTAACTGCAAACCTGACAAGCATGCATGATCGAACAATCAATTTGTACAAGTATGCTGTGGCGTTTGTAGTATAATTTTGCGCAAGCATATTAATTGACACGTCGCTTGATGATGGATTGAATTCTTGTGCAAGCTTGTACAAGCCGCGCTTGCACAAATAAACATCAGTTTGTACATAGGGATATACATCAGGATATACAGCAAAGTTTATAAGTGAGTTCTACAAGTATCTTCATGTCTAGCGATCTGAAGAAGGTCAACTGAGAACTTTTGGAAGAGTTTATTCGTGCATACCAAAATCAGCAGTGTCTTTGGCGAATTGAGTCACCAGACTATCATGATAGGGCGAAGAAGGATACAGACTAAAAGATCTTATTAAGCAAATATAGATTAATTGATGAAGATGCATTTGTTAAGAAGATAAATGCCTACAGGACAAAATAGAAGAGAAAAAATCGATGCATTTCTTCACTCTGACATAGGTACAGTCATGGAAATAAGTAAGTTCGTATCGCTATTGCAGGATTTGAAAATAGTATGTCGGTTATTTATTCGTGTACTGTGTTCTCCCTCGACCCGGCCGCTTCGAAAAAAGTTGTCCGCCACGAGGTGGTTTTTCGATGGATGTAATGTAACGGGATTTAGTTTATTTTTAGCGTGTCCGATCTTTTCCTTAATGTGATATCTTCATTGCAATGTAATAAATGAAATATGACCACTACAGTTAAGTTTACGAGTAGGTAATGCATTTAATTAAATACAGCATTATTTATATATAATAATATTAATAAACATGAAATTTGATAATATGATAAAAAATCTCATTTTAAATTATTACGTAATATCACGACACATTATACAAATTTATGTTATCTAATACACATATTAATTGCGTAAGTAAATTCTTTTGCCCAGCAGTAGGATGACGGGCTTAAGTAAGAAGTAAGTAAATGCGCAAATCAACTTGTTGCCAAGGATTATCACAAAATATAGACTATTTCAGAATTGTAATATTCAAATATATTTACTAAATGTAAATAAATTCTCTAAATTTAATTTAAATTTATATTTAGGACGGAGCATGTATTTTGTATGAAGGACAATGGAAATGTTATATCTGTATTTGCTTTACAACAGTTAATGTTCAATTATCTTTCATGACATCTAATACATGCTTGACAACCAAAAGAAATTAAATTATAGCAATATATACAGGCTGTCCCACGTTTCTTCTGCAAAACAATGTTTTCAGAAAGTAAATTACTTTCTCAATTCATGAAAAAGTTACAGCCGTTTGAATTATTAACAATATCTTATTTTAAGCGGCTCCAACTTCTGAAGGAACAGAGAAAACCAATAAGACCATATGGAACATATTACTTTGTACTATCTACTTTCTTTTGTTCATTTGTTAATTCAAATTATTAAAATTTTACTTATAATTAATAATTTTTTATTGTTGTAATATGTATTTATTGTGTTTCATTTTTGGTTTTGCATTGGTTGATAACTAATTAATTCTTTATTTTTCTTTTTTGTTAATATTTCAATGAGCTCTACAGAAGGTTTATTGTAATTTAGTTCCAGTTCAATAAGCACACATTTTTCATTTAATATAAATTATATTAGCTGGAACATTATTGGAAATTTTATTTCTAAATTTCTAAATAAATTAAGGGGCGTGCATTAACAACGATAATAAGTATTATTGTGAGTACTTAATATGCAATAAAAGCTATACTTAAGAGAAACCAACAACTTTCTGAAGCGTCTCCTTTTGGGAAATTATATACCCATTACCAACACAATTTATACTCATCCCAGGTCAAATTTGATGAAATAATTTTTATGTTGTCTAAATGTTCTTTTAGATGTTCGTATATTTTGGTTTATTTAATTTTTTTTAATAATAATTATAACATATTTACATTCCATCAAAATTTGTCGAAAATTTAGAAGTTTCTTCCACAAATTTGTGTGATATTATTATTATTAGTGATATACATAATTGTCATTAATTTCAGTTGTCAGATATTTGAAACATATTGCTGTGTAAAGTAAATACAAAATAATAATATAAAAAAATTGTAATGATACATTCATGCTATACAAAATACATACTCCTTTCTGTTTATTAATTAAACACTGCAATATATCGTTGAAACTAAATATCTCGAAAACACCAGTAAATCACAATTAACAAATTACCATAGATACAAATTTAAAGCAATTTAATTTTAATTTACTTCTATTTTGTGAATAAATGTTAATACATATTTTAGTTCTGAAATAACCTGAAAAGTAAAAATATTGACAAGAAATTGATTTTTGTATTTATTAACGCAAAAAAAGCTATTAGATGCAATGAGGTTGTATAATTTGTTGTGTTTTATGCAATATCTTGAAATGACATTTTCATTTCATGTAATCGAAAACTTTTATGTTTATTAATATAAAATTAATGTTATATTTAATAAAAACACAATTACATTGCAATGTAGGAATTACATTAATTAATTACACATTAAGCTAATAAATAGAAAATCATTATAAACCAATTCAAAGCATTCGAACAAGGTTTCGCAAATAATAAATTTCCGATATACGAGTTGCAGCGTAAACGGACAATTTTTTGCACTTAGCGGGCGAGCGGCCGACCAGAATAACAAAAGACTTGTACATGGATGTATCATTGACACACTGCTGAAATACTGATACGAACTTACTTATTTCCATGACTGTACATACGATTGTTTGACTTTTTGGGTGATCAAGAGACTCCAAGAAGTTCATCGTCCAACTACTCGTTACACCACACATTACGTTTCTTCTTTCGAGTTTTCCTCTTGTCGATAAGGCAAAATGCAGTCACTGCCAGCGCATCATTGTCCGACATAGTACAAGTACAAACTGGCGATTGTTAAGCATACTTGTATCGTGTGGTGTCTAAGGGAAATTTTACGTGCTTGTGCAAAAAGATTGATCAACCATGGTCGTCAAGTTTGCACTTACGTGTGTAGCCACCTTAATTTAAAGCAACGCTGTGCAGTCGGATTCTGCATCAAAGGATTTATAACAAAAACTACCTTAGCATAAGGTGACCAGACGTCCCACTTTTGGCGGGTCAGTCCCGCCTTTTCACATTTTGTCCTGCGTCCCGCGGAGTTTTAAAAATGTCCCACTTTTTAGAAAATATTACTCTTTTTACAGATTTTTTAGAGAATTACTACGAAAAATGAACTGTATGCTATTTTGTTCAAACACTCTTTTTCAAATTGTTCGTTAAAAGTAATATTTTTATAATTGTTAAACAACATTTTGAGGTCGAAAACCGTTGTTTCACAATTGTATTTTTATAGAATTCGTGAAGGAAGATTTCCGTTAATGTTTCTGTTCCATATATTTATTGACTTTTCTTGACATGTATTACATGTTTGATGACTAAACTTTACTATACAAAGAAAAACATGAATTACTCATTTTAGGTAACTTACCATATTAAATATAAATTAATATTCATTTTTGTTAACAAGTAGACTCTGAGCTAAATGACTACAAAGCAGTTCCTTCTGTCATTTACAATCAACATTGCACTATTTTAACAATTTTAACCATTTTTATTGTTTTCAAAGTTTGATTGGAATCAGTATCCCCTGTCATTTAGTCGCAAAACAAGAATATACAGAAACTTAATAGAAACACAGAATCTTAGCAATAGGTACACCAAATTACAGGTAACGAATATACAATATTCTATTCTGTCTAATGGTGGATACTTAATATTTTTGTACGCTCTTGAAAAATCGTAACTGTAATCTGTAAAAGAAATTTATGGAATTTTGCAATGTTTTACGAAAATCACAGGACTAAATTGAATTGATATAGAAAGCCAACCTACCTTTTGCTATACGTTGCTATTTCACTAACACGTATTTCACTAACAGCAACATTTGATATGTCGACTGACCGGCTTAAACAGTAAAAGAAGTTAGCTAAATTTTGATATTCAATAACTTTTGTAGACTTTGACCGATTTTCATTATTTATTCGAGACGTAAAGAAATTTATCAAATTTATCATATTAATATACATTTGATAATTAAAGAAAATAAGATGTTCCAGCTGATTATTTAGACTGGGTGATCAAAAATAGTGTTTTTGGTCTAAGTTTGAGATATCCATCCTGTGGGAGAATTAAGGAACTTGTTCTCTCGCAGGTTGGTAACTAGGTACCGTAAACTTGGGTGACTTTGGCCGCCCTGGGTGACTTTGGCCACTATTCGAAAATTTATGTATATTGTTTAGATCTTTGTTAATATTTCAAACATTGCGAGTATTTTTTGTTATTTATATTTTAGATACTATATTGAATACAAAGGTGCTTAATGTAAGTTAGATGATAATTTATTTTTTCCGTGGCAGTGTTCAGAAGATAGCTTTGAAAATTGACCAATTTTGTTACTATGAACAACTTTGTTTGTGTTGAGTAATCTATCAGCATCTATGATTTGCCACCGATAACATTAGTCCTGTGGTTTGTTAGGAATAGCTTTCTGCAATACCCGCGTAGTTAAAGTGCTCGGTGTAGTCAATCGAGGAAAGTAAAGTCGGGCATTCTCAGTGGAAATGGCCATCAAATGATGACATTTCTGTGGTATGACAAAGATAACATTTTACAAGCAATAAAAACACCTGTCCCGTCCAAACGAGGTTTCTTCATTATACCAGAAGTACAAAATTATGTCTAGCTATACCGGGTGATTCAATTTCGAGGCTTATTAGATCTCGCTTATTAGTGGAGATAGAGGCTATGTTTAAATTTGGCAAAGTTTCGTATTTTTGTGCTGAACAATTATCTGAAAAGAAATTTTAGCTATCATTTTTCATTTTAAAGATACCCGCAAAAAACTGAAATGTTAAGATATCGTTTTTAATTTTACAGCGACTTTTTAACAAGGAATGCAGTGTTATTTTTTAATTTGAAATAACATCAAAGATGGCGGCGTAATCATGGCCAACTTTTGTTTTTCTTATGAGCGCCATATTGAATTTTGGCATTTTCCGATTGTCGTGTTTTTTTCTCATTTCCGCAATGTATAACATGTTAGCATTATTTTTTAAAATAGTCATAAAATAGTTTTGTCATGATCTTATTGCTGATTTTAACATATTTTGTTCTTGAACACTTTTAAAACATATTTGGTGGCCAAACTCGAGCATACACTAGCTTATCGTTTCATTGGCATGATAAACAGTAGTATGGCCAAAGTGACCCAATAATGAATTCTGACTTTGGCCACCCATATATATACATAAAAGAACTATATCCTGACGTTGGAAATATTAGTGTTTTGAGATTTTTGAAGTACTATCAAACACCCAAAAAATAGCACAAGTATGAGTAATTATATCTAATCTGTTAAAAGTTACCAGACTTCAAATTTCAAAAGTGGACTAAAGTCACCCAAGTTTACGGTACTCTCTTACAAAACCATATCAATTCTCAACATCTTGTTTTCTAATTCATCACAATATCTGATTTTTTTTAGAATCTACACAGTTTGAAGCAAAATTTTTATTTCACTCATAAACAAGTAACATTGTTTAACAGAAAATTTAATTGCTAAGTTTTATTGGAAATTGTTTATCTTCTATAAAATTCAGATATTGGAATGAACTAAAAACAAAATGTTGAGAATATGGATGTCTTTTTAACAAAGTACTTTAAAATTTGCTCATGCTCCGCAGTTATTTCACAGTGTGTATCGAAAGCAGATCAAAAACATTATGGTCTGTTTTTCAAAAATTACAATAGTATGTGCTTAGCTCCAAGAAATTTGATGAATTTCTTTAAAATGCATTGAAAAATAATGAAAACTAGTCAATATTACAAAAGTTTAGCAAAATAAGCTTTCCTCTAATTGTGCCGGTCAGTGTATTTTTTCTCAAAACTGTACCTTTAAACTTGGCATATCTTGTTGTGTTGTACAGGGTCCTTAGATTAGAACATGTTTGTTATTTTTTTACCTTAAGATTTATTTATTATATAATTCATCTTTCTTAGTCTTCTTACTATATTTATTAGTTGATAAAAATGTTTTTCAAAAATATAAAAATTTATTTAGAATATTTATTTCGGGCAAAGGGCATATATTTGAAGAATTTATGTTAAAGGTAGAAGTTAATATATAAAACTTTAATCCCTATAATAAACGATAATGAAATAAACTTTGTCTTGTATCAAACAATATTTATTTATTTAAACTAAATATGGCAAAACAATTAATCTCTAATAATGCAAATAATATTCAATGAAGTATGTGTTGTTCAAACAAATATGTTTTGATCCCAAGCACAACCATTTAAAGGAGTATGTGATGATGTTGCTAAAATACAAAAATCTGTGTAAACAACCAAACTAAAAAAACATACTAATAATAATTTTTGTGTTTATAAAAATCCTAGAATTTGTCTATTTTCGAGTAAGATCTTTTGAAAAGACGGTTGGTTTTAATTACTACCACCCGCCTCTGGTCAAAATCTGGTCATCTTACGTTAGCACCATGTGACATTTACCATGAAATCAATTTTGTCACTCCATATTGAATGGTGTCACTCAACATAAAATCGTATCACGCAACGCAAGTCTGGTTGAGTCTGGTCAAGTAACAAAATTCTCTGCTATGCAATAAGAAATTCAGTTAAATATTATCACCCCATATTAAATAAAGTACCATGTGACAAATCTGGACAAGCTACAACATTTTTGTAAGACTGGCCTAATAGTTTGGTGATATTGGTGGAAACATGGGTGGACAACATTTTGTGACTAATTTTGCCATACAGATCCTATCCTAAGTTAGTAAAATATATTACATGTGCCAAAGGTTCCAAACAAAAACGAATTGCTTTTAAAAGAGCTATCATGATACCTCACACAACTTACTTTCACTTCATGATGTTTCTAAAGTTTGTACCAAAATGTATGACCTGTTTCCAGTATTTTTAATATTTAAAATGTGACGTGTTGGATTTTATGTGCCACCAGTTCTGGATTTAGCATATCAAACTATATAATCGATAATGTTTAGGCTTGGTTAAAACCCATGTAAACTAGTGTTATAGGACAAGGAAAGGAAAATAAAACAAGTGTTTTATTTTACAATTTATTCTTATTTACCATACAGACATAAAATAATATTGTGCATTAATGGCTTAAAACAAAAAAGGGAAACATTGTATCAGTAAATAATATGCTTCTTATTTAAACGATTATAAAAGAAAACAGAAAAACTAACAGAGGGCACATATACTGTTATAATGCGCGCAACAGGGCCATTGCATGTATCTCAGACTGTCTCTACGAGTAGCACAACTGTTAATAATAATTCATCAATTATTTTGTATACTGACTAAAGAGGCTAGGTTTATTATATTCAATAAGGTATAACGCTATGTCATATTTGCACTAACATCGAACTATAATATGTTTGTCTCATAGTATACATTAAAATAAAGCTTTTACCTGAATTTCGGGTGATTACAACGTCTAAAAAACCTATGTATGCCAATCTCACATCACTTTTGCTTATACAATAAGTTATATAAATGTAATTTTTACAGAGATATGAAAAAGAACATGCCATTCAGGGTAATACCATACCGTAACAAATCAAAAACGTACAATTTTGTCATAATAATTTAGGATCAATTTTTCCTTTAGATTTTCTTTTTTTTGATGACTTAAGTGGTCATAGTTTGGAAGGCACTTACTACTTGACTTTCGAACATATAAAGCCTAGTCGAGAATAGAAAAATCACTACGTACAACGGAAAGTGTTGGATTTCAGGATTCCAAAAGTCTCGCTCGCACAATTTCGAAACGAATGTAAAGATCAAAGGCCACTTTTGAAAAATATTCAATATCACGTCACGACATACAATTTTCGCAAAGACAAACGAGCCAGCGTGGCAGACCCCAAAATGGCAGGAAGGCATTTTTTTTTCAATAATTTCTTTTTAAACCGTTCATAATTTCTACATTTACAATTGTTATATAAATTTTGTACATTATTCTCATATAATCCTATAATCTAAACAAATCACAAAAATAATTTATATGTTGGCTCAGTGATTTTTGTTCAATTCTACCGTCTATTATCTGAAAGAATAATGTTTTTTAATCTGGTATGTTGCCAAATATTTTATTTTACTTTTTTAGTTAGTTGTAGATCTTTTATTTTCCGAAAATATGTGCTACCTGGTGTACTGAGTCGCAACAAGTGTGCGTCCGCTGCACGAAGTTACGTCTTTTTTTATGTTCGAGGTTGTTGCACTACACTTTGTACATACACAACACCTATATATTCACTATTTATTTTTTCTGTTACTACTACATCGTAACGTATAATATATGATACATTTGGCATAGCTACAAGATCGGTAAGTAATAATGCTTCATTCAATAACTAATTTAATCAGGTTTGTGCTTTATCAAAGGGGAAATATTTTTTTAGCTTAGTACAAGAATGTCATCCTGAAAGACAAAACCTGACCGTACAATGGGGTAAATAGAAGCTGCACAAGTAACAAAGCTGTCAGTAGTACAGTGTGTCTAAATATCTATACAATCTTATTAAATGTTTTGTTCTTGTTCAATAATTACAATATTCACTAAATAAATTAAATAATTTAAGGAGACCAGCAGAATTATAAAATACTGATAATCACTGACCTATATAAATTTTATAATATATAATCGTAATAACTAAGTCATAGAAGTAGTAAACTTACGGGTATCTAATTTTAAATAAAGGAATATTATAATAATTATGTATTATGTATAATATTTATATATAATATGTATATATTGCACTGCAAAAATCCAGTGACTCGAGTATAGAGTTTATTTATCCTCACGTCATGTCAAGTTTTATAATATAGATCGGTTAATAATCATATGCATATATATATTCATATATACATTTACAATATCTTCTTTGTTTTACTCTTACATTTTGTACATAAATACTCTTTCTTCAGGCTATGAGAATGACTTTGGTGTACTCGTATAACAGTTTACTAAATGCTTAAATTGAATTTCTTTCAATGAGTGGAATATTCGAACCGAGCTTATCTCATTTCACATAATACATTTCCGCATATTGTCGTAGGCTAAACGTTAACAATGGCGCTAGTTTTATAACACTACTAGTAACAATTTATAAAAATACTTTTTTTTTAGAATTCATTCCAAACATGTAACATCAATTTTGTATGTTAACCTTTAGGATAAGCCAATTTGTGCACTATAGAGAGAAAGCAAAAGTTTCTTCGTCTCAGTTCGAATATCCTTTATAGCACGATGATATGAGGATATGATGCTTTTTACTAGCAAAGTTAAAATCTAACTATACAGGCTGAACCAATGTTGACTGTATTATTTAGTAATAAGGAGCCACTGAATATAAGCTGTTTTACACTGTCCAAAAAATGGGCCAAAAGTTATATAATATTCGTACCAATGTAAATTGTATAGTATCAAACAGGAAATTGGTTCGAATATGGGCTAACTTCTCAAATTGGTCAGAAATTTGCAACGTGTTCCAAATCCTGGCCAAAATCGTAGCCCGTTTCTTCTCTGACTTGCGCACAACGGGTCACACACACGCCGCTGTCTGCTATTACCGACAACATAAACATTTGTGGTTAAACGTTCGAACTGTGAGTAGTGTGTCAAATTTCTAGCCTTAAAAACTATCTTTTTTCGTACATCCATTTTAAATAAACAATGAAACATTATACATAACCAATAAAATTAATTTGACCTGACATGTTATGAGGTTTTGTGGAGGTTATAAATAAGTTAGTGTGACAATGTTGCCAATACTGGAACAAGAAAAAAATAAAGTTGATAGACTCTGCCCAAAATCAAAGCATACCATATGGGGACAAAAATTGTATAGTATCATACAGACTAAATTAAAAATATCCTAAGTTCTTGGACAAGATTATAGCTGGTTTCTTGTAGAACTTTTTGGCCAATATTTTGGACAGTGTAAAACAGCTAAATATAATAAATAAGCACTTTTAGATCATATTTTTGGAAAAAAAATCTTGCTGAATGACAGCCGGTAAGATAGCCCTAAGCTAGAAGTTTTTGTTGGTTATGTAAATGCGGTTTTTGTCAAATAAGTGCTTATTTAGTTGTTGCAAAATTCGACATCTTCAACGAAATCTTTCAAAAATTTGGTCCACCCTGCCAACCATGATTCAAATTAAATTTGAACACTGTCGTGTAATGTTAGATGATGAACAAAATTCTATCTCTAGAATATCAACAAAACAATTTAACAAAAAATAATTGTATACAATGTACAGGTGTCTGGGAAAAGTATTACATAATTATAATAAATTAGGTAAATAATTATTGCAAGTTAATGTAAAAATATCGATTGTAAATTAAAAAGAGAATACAATACGTACTGGGTATTGTGTAAAATGATAATTATCTTAGCAAAAATGACGAAAAGTGTATGTATAATGGATGGTTGTAAGATTGTCGCGAAGCGAATGAGGAATGTTCACAATTCTGTTGCTGTCGTTACAAATGTGATGTGACCGAGTGTTTCCGTTTTTCCTTAGTTTTGTTGTTGCGATTTAAACACTACTTAAGAATACAAAGATAAATACCACGAAAAATATGCACTCTAATTTTGAATTTAGAACAATTAGTATACATATACACAACAGTCTTTTATATAGAACTGGCCGAAACTTTGGCGTTTCCAGATAAATTTTTATAAAATCGTCCAAAAACGTACTACTACACACTAAAATTTTCTCAATATACGTTTCAACAGTAAATTTATAAATACAAAAAATAAAATTAGCTTCGAATCAACACAGAAACCTTCTCCAGGCGACGGATTTCAACCATCAGCCCTTTAACTCTTTTTTCCCGATAAATATGTAAACTAATAATAATTTATCACATTACATTGTAAAACTGTCTGCTCTCATTCGCCACGACACTCTGTCATAGGTTCCATCTTTATCGACGATATTGGGTCCTTTGGGCGACCGCCATTGGTACCATGCAAAGGCTTAACTAATTCCTCCAACTCCTCATGGAATAAATTCTCAGGCCTTGGAGAAGCGTAATTCCTCGGAGCCTTATTATAGCCAACCATTCCGGGAACACCCATCGCGGACACATCCAGATTATTCCCGATTCCCATACTAATGGCAGGCTCCATGGAACTCGAAACTGTTAAACCTAACGGGGAAGATATTGGACTTTCTAATCCTGATCCTGCAGGACTTATTCGCAGATCTTGTATGCTATTTGCTGGACTGGCCATCCTCATCGAAGCCATGTGGCTCATGCTTATCGGCGGGGCACCATTACTCGACATGGAGACTCCTCCACAATGTCCAGCTAATGCCAACGAGTTGACTAAACTTGCTACTGGGTTCGTGTCGTGCGCTGAACTTTGATGTTGGGCAGCAGCAACCATGCTGCACATCTGCTGCCGTAATCCTTGCGCTACTGCAGCTACTGCTGCGGCGGCTGCTGCACCTGGGGATACGTTGGAATCTTGTCCATTGCTGCAGTTGTTGTTCTGGTATTGCTGCATGTTGACGTTATCCTGAAAATCCAAAGAGTACGTGAAATTTGTATTAAAAAATTTGCATAAAAATGTATAAAGATTCAATTATAAAATTGTAGAAAAGTATAACCTTGAAAAAGTATTCCAAGTTACCAAGTGTTAACCAAGATTTTTATACTTTATTTTCCGTCGGTATATTTCCGCACTTTAGGCCAATCAGTTCAAAAAGTTATAGTCAAGGGACCTCTACCCAAGAAAAGTTAGGTGTGCAGGTTAGTGCATAATAAAATAAATATTCCTAACAAAACTGGTGACAGTGCGTCAAAATCCACACCAAATTCCCAGTTTCTAAAGAGGAAATGTAAACATAACATAATTGTTTGTTTTGAAATATTAGTTAAACATGTTTATCACATTTTTCATGTATACCCCAGGAAAACTAAGCGAAAAAAAAAAACATCAGAAATCTCATAAATTGCGCTGGTCAACATTGAATATAGAAGATTCTGGTAGCTTTTTTTTGTACTTTACAAATCTGATAAGATTTAGATGACGTATGACAATTTTGATTCCAGTAATGAAATACCTCTTCTTAGAGATTTGACTAGTTTACGTCTTCTCAATTTGAGCTTTGAAGTTTCATTTCTGCCTACTTAGAGGATATTTTCTTTGAAAATTGCTCAACTAAGCTGAAATGAAAACTTTAACCTTGAGTATTAAAGCTATGAATTCCAAACCAAGGACTTCACACAGTTGTTACGTTGTATTCTTACTTTAAGTCCAAGGTTCAGCTTTCATTTGACTCAACTTAAACATGTTATGAAGTCACATTTTTTTAAACATAAATTAAAAACGCGCGGCACTATTTGATACCTCTCAAAATAATAGTGCAGCGTGACAGGATTCTCTAAGTAGGTAGAAGTTAAACCTTGAACTAAACGCTGTGAACATAGAAACTAGTAAATACTCTCTTAAGTGGTTACTGCCAAAGGAGGAAACAAAATTGGATCTGTTTGCACAAGAAAGTTTGAGAAACGTTACAAGATTCAAGATGTTACCTTGAATAAATTTTTGTAACCTTGTAAACACCCCAAAAATAGAAAGTTTGGGCCATTTTTTATACCTGTAATTGCAAAAAATGCAGTTTCTCACACTTACAGTTCAAAGTTCTAGCTTTTATTAACATTTGCTATTGACATTCGTCCACTTGGTGCGTTTTTGACATTTTGAGATTAATTGAAAAATGTTACGTAATTAATCTTGGGCTTCAGTTTATCGAAAAACCTACTTAGAGAATACTAACGCCACAAATTAGAGGTTATCACAAACAAATGCTTTGTTTTTTAAATATGGTAGACGAACAGATAACGTGTGGAAGACTAGCTAGGTCTTGCCAAAATTTTTATGATACAAACAAGTTTGAAACACGCCGGTGTTAGTTGTTTTAAAATACACCTCAAGTCATAAGTAATTATGTTACTATTATGCTCAGTTGTCGATAGCGACTTCCTGACCTTGATAACTTAACAGAACTCCCCAGAAGAAGTTAGGCCCGCAGGTTTCTGACTGATAAAATAAATGTTCCTAGCAAAGCTGTTGTCATGACGTCAAAAGCCATGCCAAATTCCCTGCTTTTAAAGTAAATGTAAACATAACCTAATTGTTTGTTTTGAAATTTTGGTAAGCATGTAAGGTTATGTTTGCATTACTTCTTCTTTAAAACAGAGAATTTGCCAGAATCATTTAGAAAATAAATTGCTTCCGGGTTATGCTGTGTGCCAAAATTTGTAAATGCTGACGTTTCGCGAACCATGTTGCTCGCTTCTTCAGTATTCAGCGTCTTTAGTATTCAGTTAGCTCTAAAGAAGCGACAACGTAGTTCGCGAAACGTCAACATTTACGAATTTGGACACACGGCATAACCCGGAAGCAATTTATTTTCTAAATATATTTATCTTATTGGGCACCAATCTTCCTACCTAACTTCTCTTGGGTAGAGGTTCAATCTTTCCTTGTAGGTATAAATATTTTTTTTATGGTAATTGATTATTAAAATCACATAAGTATAATAATTAATTAAAATAGCATACACACTTTTGTATATCAAATAAAACAATAGGTTTCATCCATCATTTCATCAGTTATGCCAACTTACCCAGCAATTTTGTTGTTGCGTGCGATTGTCCTGTTGCGTTTTCATGATCGAGTCCCAGTCTTTTTCTTGTTTAACGAATTTGTCGAAATTAGATGCTAGATTTGTTACGTTTGGTAGCGACTTCATTTGCTAAAATTAATAATTCCAAATTATAATCAAATCACGTCGTAGTAAAGTAAGCAAACATGCAGAATTGCTAATAGTCATAATTGAAAATCATTTGTTTAAGTTGGCAAGCAAATAACTGCAGATTTCTTTCTATACTTACATGCATACGTGGATATATATGTTCGTCCTTAATTTGATGGGAATCCCGGAAAACTACAGCCCTAATAACACCTCGTATATGCTCATCCGGCCATACGCCAAGAAGAATACGCTGCGGGCGGCCTCTGCCTTTTGGTCGGAGATCTAAGGAAGAAAAGTAATTACCTAGACGAAAAAAACCAGAAGCAAAACGTCACATTTCGTGCTTAATCAATATCAATCTAATCGTTGTGAAGAGCGTCACCACATAGAAGCTAATAATAATTTGATAATTCTTAGAGACAAACACACATCAGTGCATTAAAGACAAAAACAATCGTGTCAACAAAATCTTTAGCCCCAACAACCAAAAGATTTGATATTTTCTTTTTTTTAAATGTAATTTTCATCAACACCTTTTGGGTATTGGAACTTACCCGAACCTCCATCCGCGGACGGGCCGAGCATGTTATGGACGCGGTTGGCGTAGAGAACAAACGTCGGGTACGGGATGTCGTATTTCCTCGCCGCTTGCGACAAGGATAAGCCTTCCTTCAGCACTGAGAAAATTGCCTCGGCCATGGTCTCTGGCCTCCAGGATTTCAACGGTCCTCTTTCTCGGAATCTCAGATTATGCACCAGACTCTGATTCGTGTTCCAGCACTTCTGCCACATGGATTGCAGCTGATACTGGTAGCTGTCTGCTGGAAAAATAAGCATCAAGTTAGTATGGTGTTTTTAAGTATGAGCGAATACAGTTTGAAAATATTGTGGGAGTAATGCATCAAAAAATAATTTAAAATTGAAGAAAGCTGTATATTTTTAGGGCGCCATCTGTGTTTGAGACGCCTAGTGACGCCTTTCGAGCGTCCCCCAAAGATGGCGGCAACACGTGGCGTCTTAACCTATGTTTTATTCGAATATTTGATCAAGTGAAAGAAGTGTTTTAATTTAAAATAAAAGGATTATAAAACTATTAAATGTAAGTATTAGTAATTAGCAAATCACAGTATTTTTTGTATAAAATCCGGATAACTAATCCAAAAACTTAACTTATCAATAGATGGCGTTGATTATGGATATCTAGGTTTCTACAACGGCTTTATGTTCAATTTTAATTTTCCAGTAAAAAATTAGTTTTAACTAGCTGAAGATAATTAATATAAAATGTGCTCCCAAACAACAATGTTTATTGCAGCTAGATAGTAAAAGTGGTAACGTATCTTTGGTTGCATAAATTTGCCAAAATAACAGATATTCACCATTTTAATAAGATCTTAGGCAAGACCCATAATAAGACCAAAAATTTAATAGTTTATAAATATACGTTTTAGTAAAGTACCTAACGGAATATCTCATAGATTCCAAATTTCATTCATTTTGATAGAATTTGTCCTTTTACAAGCCTGAAATTTTCGTAATTGGTCTTATGTTGCTTGTTAGTTTGTTAGTTATAACTCGGATTAGTTCAAAGCTAGAAATTATTTGTTGATGCATTAAATATGGGCATTTCTTATTAGACTATAAGTAATAAAAACAGTAATAATTCAATATAATAATAAACGTTTACCAAAATGATGTCAATAATCTGAAACATAAGAAATTAAATTAGGGAAAAATATGATGATATATTTGTGGGATTTTAGGATTCAAGGTTGGTGAGACCTTTCTTATTGTATCTGATAATAACAGAGAGATTTTAATTGATTTTAGTTTGAATTTCGCGCAACAGTTTAGTGTATTTAGTGTTACTGACATATCGAACTTCTAGTGTCTTAATATCACCCTATATTGGGGATTTATTTATTTATTTATTTATTTTTATATCTGTATTGTTATATTCGATGTCGTGTCTTGTAGAAGAATTCCCAGTAAGAAAAGTACTAAATTCTGAACTGTTCATAAGCACAGACTGGAGTAGTCTGTGGACTGGAGTGTAATGACATCACAATAATATCATAGACACTATTGTTTTAGGTCACACAGCCATTTTTTCCACGCTATCTCTGTCATTTCCCCAGACAAGAAAATTACCCCACATTAAAATTAAACAACGTACTGAAGTTGAAATCTTTATTTACGAAATGAGTGTTTTACCATAGGATAATGGTACGTACACTGTATACAAGGAGCACTATAATCTTCAAAGTAATATTGTTATAAAAATGGTTCACAAAAGTAATAATCATTGTAATAAAGAAAGAAAAAACAATCGGTCAACTTAAATCTAATTTAATGCCACGGAAAGGCAATTGTTCATTGGACGTTTCAACAATATCAAACTTAACATATATTCTGGCAACTTTTTTGTTATACCTAATATCTACTTATAGCAACACATGTTCACTTACACTCTGGAATATTTACAAAATCGATCAAAATTTACAAACTAAACATTATTAGGCGATTTACAATATCAAACTTAAACGTAGTATTTGAAATAACGGAAGAGAGCAGTGTAGCATGACCTTAATAATAAACGAAAATAAAAAAATATATGACAACGCAACAAAACTTCCTGGTGTATGTATAGGGTACGTACGGTAGGTACATTATTGCATGCCATCATGCACAAACATAAAACATACACGCATATATTATTAAGGCTGTAATTAGCAGCATAAATACAGCTCGAACGCAATGGCAAATACTACACCGCAATTAAAACAATGGCAATAATAAGCGCATTACTCGCAAAAGTAACAATATAAATTTCTATAATATGTTATATAGACAAACAAAATGTACACTCTTACATGGAAAATTGTAGAGGAAGCACGCTTGACATTGTCGTATTTGTCAGGAATGTTTATAGGTTATGTAATTATAGATCACCAATGAGTAAGTCTTTTTAATTATTACTGGTGTCAAGAGAGCAGGACTAAAAATTAAACGACGAACAATAATAAGGCACCTTCTCTTTATAAATTTTTTATTATTGCATTTTAGGCTTAAATGACCTACTTTTTGGCAGTTTCGTTATCAGCATAGATAGCTACCGTTTCAAAAGCACACTTTGACTATATGTGAGCCGCCTTATTGTTAGTGGAAATTATATGGTTGGGCCGGACGCAAACACAAAGTTGGATTCCTATGCATACTAGTTTGACAATTTAACGGACGAGGCTGTAGTGGCGCTGCTATTCCAATCGAATGTGGTCGTTTCGGATTGAAAACTCGACTCGAAAATAAAAACAAGTCTGAATGGCGCGCTCGGCGAGCAAAAAATATTTTTTCGCGAAAAAAAGACGCGCCGTTATTGTGCGCGATTTTTTAAATCCGACCAAGCGCCATTATTGCAAAAATGAATCGTATCTCGCGCGAGCATAGCGCAAACTTTTTTTTGTCGCGCAGAGCATTGAATGAATGGCAGCACACAGAAACAGTCAACATAATGGTCATCTTATTACAGCGTTAAAATTACTAGGAAATACTATTGTTCATGGTTTTGCTACCGTTGTTTTCGTAGTACAAAGAAACGATGCTGTGCTTTTTGCAGAACGCCCACCACCATCTGAAACCGGAGAGGCCGGTGAACATGAATTCCGGGTCGCGAGCTTTCCGCAACGTTTCCACGAATTTAAGTACGGCTTTTAGGGACTTTTTTGTCCGCCTGTTGTAGGGCGATATCGAGACGTCGCAGCAAAAGTCTAAAACTGCTGCTTCCTCGCCTGATGTCAAACCTGCTTCCTCTAGTACAGCCATTCTTTTCGACTTTCCGAGGATATTATCGTATAAGGTCCCTTTGGGTATGCCGTATCTTGAGGATGCTTGGGTAAAACGCATCTTTTGCGTTACGACGGCGTCGATTGCTTCTTTCAGCTTCTCCTGGGTCCACGTCGGCGTTTTTAGCTTTAGCAAATTCGGATAATCTGAACGTAAAACAAAGAAAATGATAGTAAAAAAAAAGCGGAAAAATAAATTTAAAAAAGGTTCAAACTACATCAATATACGACAAAACAAAAATCATGCAAGTCTACTTATTATATAAATAATTGAACTAAAAACACGAGAATTATGATCAAAATTCTGCGTTTTTTTGTGTGTAGATACTATTGGTTAGCAGAATAAATAAATGGTTTTAAAACAGCGATAGAACTCTCAGCAGAATTAAAATACATACAAGAATATCTCGTTCTGATTTTCACTTTTAATTTTATTTCTACTAAACGTTCTATCGAATTATTTTTAAAATAACCAAAACAACATCAAAAGCACTGCAAATAGGCACAATATATTCTAAATATTTGTTATTATAACTCACTTTATAAACAGCACCATTATCTTGGTCTTTATCGCAAACATAAGTGAATCATGCTGTATGTAATGTGGTCAGACTTAAACTCTAGATAGATTCTTGCATTATGTAGAATCTATCGCAAAAGAACATGATAACTTTTCATAAAATCTTCGCGATAGATACGACATAACGCTTATTTCATAAAAAGAAACAATAATTGCGAAATAATAAACGAAATCATAAAACACACCAGCAAAGAAAAGAAAACGTAAATAAAATCACGCAAGAACACAATTCAGGGTCATTATAAATGATTGTAGTCGAAGCAGGCCATGTCCATGTTAATAAATTTTTGCCGCTATGCCCAAACAACTGTCAAACTGGAAATAGGTTATGCAACCATTCAATTTTTGCGTGTAGAACAATGGTATTCCATTCAAATAAAGCGGCAACCAGAAATATTTACATTGGATATCATGGCATACTTCGACTACAATCATTTATAATGACCCCGTATTAATCTGTGAAAGTACCTTGGATTGCCGTACGTAGTTTTGACGTGTCCTGTCATTCGTAAAACACAAATAACAATTAATTGAATATGTTGCACTTAAGTTCTTTAGGGTCAGTTCAAAACAAAAAAAACTATTGTTTATTGGTCGGTAACAGTGTTAGAAATATTTTTGATCACGTGACTAAGCAAAACCGGAGTTCCATGACAGTAGAGTGCAGACATACATAATTAAAATTTGCACTACTAGATGGCGACCTGGGGTCACTTTTGTTATTATATGTATTACTTCAAAATCAGCAATTTTAGCAGATAATTAGAGTGAATTTAGAAGGGAAACACTTTTTTCGAAACTTGTAACTTTTTAAATAATAGTTCGAGGCAATTCAAATTTGGTATACTTCAACAGTATATAATTAACTAAAGAAAATTACAAAAACAATGTTACAGCTCTTAGTTGCTTCTAAGTTACACTTAAAAATATAAATTAATAACGCAAAATGGAAATGGAAATGACTGTCATAGTATCGATGACAGTCGGGTTTTCCGCTGATTGGTGAGGTTTAATACAGTGTATGCCCTCCACGAGCACGAATCACTTCCTCACACCTGCGTGGCATGCTTCGCACTAGTCTGCGAAGAGATTATTGGGGTATGCTTTCCCATTCCCCAATCAGGGCTTGTGTCAGTTCCTGTATGGTTACTAGTGGATTAGGCGCTTGCGAACACGTCGGTCAAGTGCCAGACATGTTCAATAGGACTCAGGCCAAGACTTAACGCCGGCCATTCCATGACCTGAATTCCACGTTCTTGTAAAAAGTTTCCGGTGATGCCGGCGGTATGTGGCTTTGCATTGTCCTGCATTAGGATGAAATTTTGACCGACGCCATATGCAGCAGGCACCACATGGTCTCCAAAGATGTTTTCGATGTAGTTCATGGTATTTAGTCTACCAGGAACCACAACAAGATCAGTTCTGTTATCTATACTGATTCCAGCCCAAACCATCAAAGATCCACGACCAAATCTATGCACTTCCTGTAGAGTAGCGGCTGCGTAGCGTTCACCAGGACATCTATATACACGTAGTGGACCGTCGCAACGAGTTAAACGAAATCTGGACTCGTCTGTAAACAGTACAGATGTCCAGGGACGAAGTTGCCAATCTCTGTGATCCAGAGCAAACCTCATTCGCGCTGCTTTGTGATGCTGCGTAAGGCGTGCTGCGCGGACTGGTCTTCTTGGTTTCAAATTCGTTTCTTTTAATCTGTTTGCTCAGAAATTTCTATTCCATGTGCTCGTCTTAGGTCGTTTAGGCGGTCTCGTGCTGTGGCAGTACGCTGACGTAGAGAGGAAAGGACAAGAAATCAGTCTTGATTTTGAGTAGTTTTTCGATTTTGACCTTGTCCAGCTCTTCTAACATATTGAAACTCGAAGGTCCCTGCTAAGATGTCGATTAGAGTGGCCATGCTGAATAAGGGAGACAGCACGAGCAACTTGCACTTCACTAAGATGCCCCATTTTACTTCTAATTAATTTGTCACCTTAGTAGGCTTTCATACGTGAATTCCTAACATTTTTTCCAGTTTGTTTTGCGTTATTAATTTATATTTCTAAGTGTAACTTAGAAGTAACTAAGAGTTGTAACATTGATTTTGTACTTTTCTTTAGTTAAATATAAGCCCTTAAAGCATACCAAATTTGAACTATTATATAAAAAGTTACAGATTTAGAAAAAGTGTTAAAAAGTGTACTAGAAGCACCCTGAATCCAAATCTGAAGCCAGATATTAAATATTCAACATGGAGGTATGTAGTAAGAAGAAAAAGTATCATAGTCAAAATATTTAATGCCGTATACAATATGTGCAGATTTATTTACTTCCCGATATTGAAGCTAATTTCTTGCCAAATTCGTCGAATTTTTATGCAATAGAAATTGAATGCACAATATTAAATAAGGTGCCTATTTTTTTCCTGCGTGTGTATTTCGTTTGTGAAAGCCGCTGGTATAATTGTTGATTTGTCAAACGGTAGGTAGGGTATTGGCCTTCCACTATTGCACATTGCACACGCAGGTGTCATTTCTCTGACATATGTTAGAGGGCGCCAAATGCAGTTGTTACGATAGCACCATGTAATTTGTCTTTCTAGTTAGTACGTACTGTCCCGGTATCTATCCAGAAGATATAAACGGTGTAATATGCGTGCATTAGCCGTTTCTAATAGTCTGCAATTACTTATACGAACCACCCCGTCCTATGGAAAACACGCGTGAATCCAGTAAAAAGATCAGCAAAAAGAAGGTACCCATTGTACAACGCGCCATCTTTGGACAGATGGTTGAGTAGTAATTATATCGACACGTTGAAAATTAAAGATATAATTGTGACAGGCGCGAAAGGGACACTTTTAGCTGGCGGCGTAAATACGGGGGTTTCTGTTGAATTTTTGAGTGACTTCCGGCCGAGCAAAAAGCTATTAAATAATACCCCTTTTAGGCGACGTTTTTGTGCGGCTCGTGCCGCCGCAATTGTGGTTTTTATACTTTCGGAGGGTGTAATTTCTTCCTCTTTAACCGATTCTGTTACGGGAATGTTTGAAGTACTTGGCGCAAAAGCTGTTCAAAAGATATACGTGTTAAGTTACAAAGCTTAATAACAGATGGCGCGGTACGAAAGCAATTACGTCTAAAATGGTTTTCTAACCTATAAAATATCGGAATTCTTTTAGCACAAGTATAATAATGGAACTAATGTTTGACTTGGTTGTGGTTGTGTTTGCGTTTGGTGCAAACGTTAAGTAACAAAATAATACAAATATTTGCAGTAACCGCTGAAAATAGCGACAATAAATTTCATTTAATACACATAACCATTAATAATAAAATATTTTGCGCCTATGATTAGATGCGGGGCATAACAGCGCGCGTACGCGTTTTAATACCGTAAAATATAAACCAGCGCGCGCAGAACTCATTATTGCGATTATAATGCCCGAGTCCTGTTTTAATAATATTTATTGCACCCATTAAATCCGAGGCTATATTTATATAACAGTCGTAAAAGTTCTTTTCTAAATAGTATTATGATTATTTTCAGTTGTCGGTGACTGGTAGACATGAGCGTCGCACAGTGGGTGACTTAGGAAAATAAAAATGCATTTTTATGCATTTGATGCATCATAATTTTGATTTCAGAAAGTATATATTATAAATTTAAAACTTTTGTACACCTAAACCAGTAAACGTGCATCCGAAAATTCCAGAAAGAGCACGCTTTAATATATTTTTCTTCATATTCACTTTGTGTATGTACTGTTGATTGTAATAATTTATTGATCTGTTTAAGTAACTTTATAGAATTGATGGGAATTATTTTACTAAATTAGGGTGTTTCGTGATCATAATAGTATATTAAAAAAATTATGAATCATAAATTAATACGTTAATCGAGTTTGCAACATAAATAATAATCTTTATTTTATTTTACACCAAAATTTACAAAAAAAGAGTGGATATATTTTCAAGAACTCGTTTTTTTAGTTTTTATCCGATTCAATCACTATTGGTTTAAAATATGAAACACAAAGTAAACGTCCCAAATTCAGATACTGACCTAAATTTCGACATATTTCTGTTTAGTTGGATAAAATAAGAAATCTACAATATTGAACTATATTTTAGGACATCTGGTTTGTTGATTTGACATTATTAACCCACAATCGTTTCTTATTCTACCAATGTTCTAACGATCAGAATATAACCTAGAAGTTTGACTGATCTTGATAATTGATTGTTATGCTAAAAGTTGAATTTTTCCTATAAGGTAATTCGACTTCTTTTTACATCGCTACAGGATAACACTAATTAAGAAAATTCTACTAATATCTATTTCGGCAGACTAAAAATGCTTTATATTTTCATAATAATACGGCGTACTACTCTTTTAACCACTATTTGTCTATACCTAGACGTTAGATGGCGCTCACAGTTATTTTGATCCGTACTATGTCGGTACCTAGACGCTAGATGGCGCTGACGGTATTTTTACCCGACAACGCTTGCGTGCGATTGTTCGGCTTCATTTGCTGCTAGAACCCCTAACGAGACGGTTGTGCTTGTGTTCTGTATGTTGTACATCTCTTCCTAAGTTAAAATAAAACAGTTTGGGCTAGTAACGTGTGCCTTTCACTACTATCCGCAACACTATTGTTTACAAATTTAGGAGTGTCGGAATTAGGTACATGTAAATAAAGCACGTCCGTAAATCAGACATGTGTGTCGGAATTGTGTACATGGTTAGAAGTAATACATATGGCTCTATTGCTGTCGTCTTTGCACAAGAAGAAGAAGACTAGAGACTTATTTTATACTGTGTTTCATACAAAATAGTAAAACATAAATGTTTAACATTTCTTAATAATAAATCTTATTTAACAATATTTAAAACACTTAGTATTTATTTGAATGTTTATATTTGTCTGAATAATATACCACAAGTGTCTGATTTAGGATCACTGTCTGAATTAGGTTCACTGAGGTGTCGGATTTCTGATCAAAATATACGCTTAGTGTCGGAATTAGGGGCAATTGTTATATTTATAAAATATAATATAAATTACATAACTATTATCAATTTTCTTTAAAAATGAATA
Source organism: Aphodius sticticus (assembly GCA_963966075.1). Lineage (NCBI taxonomy): Eukaryota > Metazoa > Arthropoda > Insecta > Coleoptera > Scarabaeidae > Aphodius > Aphodius sticticus. Next base: position 16,644,942 of record OZ014506.1, read on the forward strand.
GCCAGATGTCTTTATAAGTTAATATTAGTTTAAAAAAGTTGACATAGTCATTAGCACCACATAAATATAAATTCTACAGTTGCAAATGTAACAAAAATCCTTAACCTGTCTGAATGGTCCGGAAAAATGTATCTATGGAAAATTATACTACTAGTAAACTACTAGTAGTATCAATATTTTCCAATCCAGAGATTTAGAATTATAGCTAATGTAATCACTTATCATAGTCAGACTTTTCGTGACTTTTATTACAAAATATTATTGATTCTAGACGAGGTGTTCTGAATTTTTAAGTACCCCTTTGTCGCACCCATGCTGATAGACCAGTTGCTCTTAAATAGCATTTTGATTTTAATGTATTTTTATCCAAAGCTCGCTCTCCGAATACATACATAAATAAATGAATACACAAGCGCGTAGTGGCGCGTACGCAACCGCCTAGCTGTGTATTATCGTTGAATAAAATTCAATTTCGATATTTAATACCGGGCAGTTAAACGGCACTAAAATCGGGGCAATAATACGTTTCGGAATTTTACGTTTTATAAATAAATCGAATGCTGCCGTTGCTGGTAAATGCGGGCCATTGCGCGCGCGGTGGTCTGGCCCATAATTTATCTTCAGGCAGAGAGAAGCACAACAAAACAGAAGAGCTTTGAATAGCGCATGGCGGTCTTTAATTAATATTTATATAACACAGGGTACATTGTCCCGAAAAATGCGCGCGTCCAGAGAGAGGCAAGCATATGTGCGGTCTGGAAGATTTCTGCATTCAGAGATTGGAATCCTTCCAGCACAAAGGGCCGGATTCATGCTGCGCCATTTTAATTTAATACAAATTATAATTGCGAGATTACTGAGGAGAGTTATGGGCCGCAAGATTTCCACTTTGAAAAATTACTTTATTTGCAAGTCGGCCTGATAAATAACATCTGCTCTTGTCAATCGGGTGTCGTCTTTGATTGATGTTTTCAAATGATGATACTTCTCACAAAAATTTGTTCTACTATTCAATGGATTTCAACTAGAAATAGCTTTTATTTTTAGATGTAGCTCCAGAAAATCCAGAGTATTGCCAGTATTTTATATTATTTTACATTTTTTTCTTATTAACTTGTTTCTTTTGTAATTTTCCTTTTGACATTTATTATTAATTGTAGAAAAGAAACCTACTTTTTAATTTTTTTCACTTAAAAAATGTGATTTCCTGAACGTTGAACTAAGTTTACACAAGCTAAAAAACTAATTTCAAATACATTACATTGATGTTATACGTTAATAATTTGCTAAAACGTGACTTGTTTTGTGAACGAGTCACACTTGAGTAGGTAGATGTGTGATTTGTGTACCAAGGCAACGAGGCAACGAGGCACAATTTTCGTTAAAGTTTAAAAACTTAGTGATTTGTTTATTATCTGTATGAGTTTGATAGCGATTTTTTTTTAAAACAGGTCAAGGAAAATAAGTTGACAACTGAATAAATTGGGAATACATGAATGAATAAATTGCCTAATTATAAATGACTGTTAATCATAATCTTTTATTTATTTAAAATTAATCAGCAGTTCTGTTTGCAATATAATAATGAATAGGAGTATCTGCGAGAGTAGAACAACACAAAAGCCATAATTATGCCGTCATGGTTAATTTTATTCACAAAAATAAAGTTCTTTTGCGACGCACTCAACTCCGCCGGTAACGTCGAAGAATTGTGGAAACAATTTACGCAAAAATTAAATTTGTGCAACGGTTCACAGAAGATAGCTGCTAAGTGAAATCGCGCAAAATGAATTATTCTTGTTATTCTTATCCTTCTGAGACTTCGCGTCTGAGTGCATTTCTAAATTGTGAGGTTAGGTTATTCGGATATGTACTGTACATATAACAACAAGTTTCAATTGAAGGGGTGCATTAATACGACAATTGGTTAAATTATAGTAGTTGTGGTTAAAATTTTTAAAGGTTTTCTAGTACTAATTTAATTCTTTAACAATGATTATTTAATTAACTGTGGTAATCTTTCCACTGTACATTTAATAAATTTAACAAACTTGTTTTAATATACATAAATATATAACAATATGTATTTGACTATAACATTATTTATTTTACTTGTATAGATATACTTCCTAGGTAAGAGCCAAACGCAGTATCTCCTAAGTTCCTTCTGGCAATTGTTACGTAACCTCTAAAATAAAAATATAAATTAAATCAAAATACCTATGATATTTATTTAATAGCAAAAACAAAATCAATCACCTTTCATGTAAATCTTCTATTTCATTTACCACTTATTTATTTACAATACATATACCATAAACCAAACAATTCATTTTTATTTTAAAGTTAAAAATTTGAAGAGTGTTTAGCAGCACGTCCCTCTCCCTATTGGTTGCTACGTAGTTCGTAGTCACTCAGTTCGCCACTTGCTACGTAACAACTGCGTTACAGAATATCTTACGCCTAAATATCGTACATGTGTGTAACAATTGTCGTGTATTATCCAAATTTTGCACTTTTAAAAATATTATAGAAAATACAATAATTTAACAAATTTCAAAAACTCATTTTATTACACTGAGATGTATTTGCCTTTAAAAGCATTGACTAATGTTTGAATGTTGCTTTAAGCCTACAACGTAATAATATGATCAGATAATTCTCGGCAAATGGTATGTATCCGTCACATGAAATGGTACGTGATCGTATTAAAAATTGATCCAACGTGTTCCAAGTCTTACATATTTTGTTTTACACAGTTTATTCAAATCAATTGTTTTTTTAATAGAACCGACAATATTCATTCGTGTAGAACAGTTTAAATTTATTTATAATTAATATAGAGGATGACCCATAAAGATTGCGAAAAACTGACAGGTTGTACCAAGTATGTTACCAACTTCTCAAAAACAGGGTTTTTCGTCGGTAGCTAAACTTGAACGCTACATTGAACGGCTAAACTAGACATGACATACATAACCCCAAAATACCAATAGCAGAAATTCGTGGCGAGGATACGAATTATTAACGTCGAATTTCATTATTCCCGCCCGCGCTGAATAAACCAGCATATATCTATTCAATTTCAGCGGTATTAAAAATGCAGGGGATAGCGGCCGGCGCCGGTCCGAAAATTGGCTTTGATTTGTTAAACAGCACTTAATCCAGCAATAATGGCGAGGTAATTTGATTTGCGGCGGCCGGGCATAAAGCTAAGAATCGATTTGTGTGTGCAACTTTTATCCGGGCAAATTGGCGCAGCCGATAGCGCGACTTGCACGCCCTCTACGTCGCCGGCGCTGCGCGAGATCAAATTAAAACCGACACCGTTTGACATGTGTTCGACGGGCGATTCTTCCCATGTCGTCGCCTTTCTTCGAAATGCTTTTGCTTGCGTAGGTCATTACGTACGTACGCTGCGCCGGATGGCGGATTATAATTTAATAATAATAAATGCACCGTGCATGGAGGCGGGAGCGGCTGCGTTCGTTCATTTTGCGGAGGCACAACGCGAAGAAAGGCAGATTGCAAAATAATTGCTATCGCCGCATTAATTATATTTATTCGACGAGACACATCGCCCTCTCTCGGATGCCTGTATTGCGATTAAATTTGAATTTATTTTAGATTAAAGATGATACGTTTGCATATTCGCACAGGAATTATTTGCATACACAACTATTTGTGGCTACATTTTTTTTTCTTAGTAAAAATATACCTACATAATTTAGATTATTTATCGTCGCTATACCTAGAATGTGTTTACAGACTATTGACCCAACTCAAACTGTCAATTTGGGTTTCAGTTTATATGTAGCTGTAGGAGAATGTCAAAATTTAGGTTTTTATCCATTTAAGTTCACTTTTTGTTATTAGAGTTCTGTTTATTAGTCAATGTGAAAAAGGTACACAAGTTCCGAAACTTTACTGAAAAAATGTGCAAACAAGAACGAGGTCCAGTAGTGAAGATTATATAGGAACATCAAAAACATCCAAGGCCAAAGGAATTCTGGAATTTATTTATCTGAAATGTTTTTGCCGTATTGTCTATGCTTTTAAAGGAAAATACATGTCAGTGTTGTGTAAGTAGTAGCACATCTGCAGTAAAGTTGCCTAAGGGTGGATCTATCAATGCAAGGTTAAAACAGTAACTACGGGTTTAATTTAGGTTAACTCTTAACTTTGAGTTCACGGGTTCATCAATGGTCGGGCTACCCCTAACTACCACTTAAATCGTGCTTAGTTTTACCCGACAGAATTTTTGATAGTTAAAGCGCTAACTAACTAGTTTACGGTGGCGCGCGCATACAGTGATGCGCGTACAAATGGAACCTAACCTAACCTAACTTTACATATGTTGTGAGATTTTATTTATTTACTATAGAGATGAATCTTTTGTATGTCAAAAGAAACTTTGCTTGGTTTTATCTCGATCGAGTATACAATGTCCATCATATGATGTAACTTCAGTTTTTATTTGTATGTTTTTGTGTGTTAAATGGTGCTTCTTTTTTAGATATCTTGCTGTTTCACCTATTAGAAACTTTTGAAAACTCTTCGACTCTACACTACAGTGGGTTTTAAGTAGCAGTTGCTCGTTTAATACGGACAATAGACCATACAAACATAGGTACACAATCTCCAGGTATGCAATACAAACATGTAAATAATTTTTACTTTTATTAAACTATTACTTGTTATAGGAACTGACAATACTGAGATTTTTAGAAACGGTAAGGGCTTCATCTCGCTAAACGTCCCGACTGTGCCTTCGCCTAACCTAAATCAGAACAAAATTATTACGAAATATGAATTTGCGTTGTAGCATTGTCCTACGGGGTCTTAAAATACAAATTTCCTGTTTTGCATTGAGCTTACGCCTGATACTACAAACTTGGTAGTAACTCTTGCAACATCGGTTGGGCATAACATTGCCTGCGACAAAATGAAGAAGTATTTTCGCAAGATCTGAATGTTGCCGTTATACCACATGAAGCGGAGTGGACTGGCATAGTACCTATACGAAATAATTATAGTAATGCTAGGGCACAGATATTGGCTAAATATTTTCCCACACTATACAATAAACAAGTTTTCTGTTATGAATTAGTCTTGTGGTGTTTTATTTTTTTTTAGTGTGGAAAATAATTAATAACTAACTATAAAGTAACCCTCTTCGGTAAGTATTTGGTACACAATGTGCTCTTTTCTAACACTAAATTGATATCCAACAGTATTGAACAAGTATGAGTAACGGTGGGTATTAATTGCAAATACAGAAGACTTTTGATAATCCAGACTAACCTGTAGTCTAACTAATAAATAATATTACAAATATATAACTTATCAAATGAGATATAATACAATCACATGTACGTAATAGTCTATAGGAAATAAAATGTACAGAAAACAACATAATATGTAAATTCGTAAACAAAGAAAATGTCGAAGCGGTAAAATTCAAACAGAAATGCGGTAACATGGCGGTAACCGATGCACAGCTGACAGCGAATCGCTATATATCACCAGAAAATTACTAGGATCTTATTTTTGTAAGGTTGGCGACACTGCATTTCCATTGCCAACCTCTCCTTAACCTGTAGTCGCATAACCAGAAGTTTCGACTTTAGACTGTATTGAGAGACCCGTCATTTTCGTAACTAGGAGTTAACGTAAACTACCAGTTTGTTAACTAAAAGATTTAACCTTGCATTGATAGATCCACCCTAAGTTCCGCAACATTACTGCAAAAAAACCTAAAGAAAATTTGCTTCAAAAGTGAAGATCAATAAATGAAGAAGGAATACCTATAGCGAAGATTGCAGCGGCATACAAAATGAATAGGTCAAAATACAAATAGTTTTAAACAAAAATCGGAGAAAAACTTAGCTTGAGCTTGATTTTGGCTTCTCTGACGAAACTCGAAAATGAGCAACTGGATTGAAGGATGCAAATTAAGTTTAACAAATATTAGACTAATCTCCAGCAAAGATATAGCACAGAAAGGTTGGTCCATCCAACTGCTTTAACAGACTCGTTAATTAACCGTCGCATACGTTAATAATGGATGAAACGGCTGATTGGCTGATTGCTCTCTCTCCTCTCCCGTCCTACTCTAAATAATTTTAATTAAACACATAATAGTTTTAATTATCAATCGGACGCTGATTACCGAAGCCGGTCCTGCAATATTCACGCGACCCGAATCTTTAATGATTCCATTACTGGCCGTTGGAGCCGCGACGTGGCCCGTGGCGCTGATGCTAACTTATTTAACCACTTTGTTATTTGAATCTCATTGTTATGAAATAATGATATTTTTAATTGTTAATTGGACGACGACGGCTAGATTGGCGCTCATTCTATGGCCAAATCAGGACCAATCAATACAATATCATCTTGAGGATCCGTTCTGAAAACATCGCAACTACAAAAATTAAATATTTTTGTTACTATGCATTTCTGGCAGGGGGCCAATACAAATATGGTTATTTTTTATATTTCTGGCAATTATCGCTTTTTTCAGAAAGTTGGATTGTTGTTACGTAACTTGTGGTGTTTTATTTTGTAATATGTACTTTTTGTTTATTATTGTGTTGTATGTGTATGTTTTTTAATGTTACAAAGTTAAAAAATGTTATTTTAATGTTGAATAAATCCCACTGCCAGAGCGGGGATTTGAACCCCGGACTTTCCAGTGGAAGATCGTCTTATCCAACCTCTTTGGCCAAAGTTTGATATTCAATAGCTTTTGTAATCTTTGACCAATGATCATTTTCTTTCGGGACATTGTAAATAAATTCATCAAGATTATTACGTACCATAGTAATTTTTAAACAAAAATGTTACACTTTATTATACTGGGAGAACCAAAATGATGTTTATGCCTTTTTGATCTTCTTTTGACAGGTTTTGAAGTTCGAAAAAGTACACAAGCACTCTGTTACCAAGCCGTATCAATTCTAAACATTCTGTTTTTTGGGTCTTTCCAATATCTGACTGAATTTGAGTACACGATACACAATTTTAAATAAACCTTTGCAATTTGAAATGCAGTTAAACCTTGCAGTAAATGTTATTTAATTGAGAGTATTCGAGTATTAGACTATTTATTTTAATACTAGCAATATTTAATGTAAAGATAATGATCACAATTTAACATATTATACCAATGAATGTCTACTTGCTAGTTAGATTAATAATCTTGAAATAACAGCACGTAGTCAACGTGACAATTCAGATATTGGAATGAATTAAAATGAAAAGCATCATTTTTGTTTTCCAAGTATATTCAGTTGTAAATTTTTTTTTTTTGAATCATCTGTGTCTATATGATAATATTTCATTAAAATTTCCTGAACATATAATGAAACTCAGTAAAACGGTATTGGTCTGCGTATTAGAAAAAAAGAACAAAAAATTGGTATAGGTACATAGAAAGTTCACAAAAACTACGAAAAAGTTGGCAGATTGTCATATTATATTTTTCTATATTATAATTTATTTGTGACATAATAGCTCAGTCAAATCGTTTCCGATGGTGCCTGTTCCAGGAAAAAAATATAGTCGTTTTTTCTTTCCAAACAGTTCTTTGCGGCCAAACAGTTAAACCAAAAATGCCTTTTAGGGGTTTCTCTTATAGGAAATTTAATTTACTTTATTTTTGTATAGGGTGGTCTACCTCGAAAAGGGCATAGTTTCATCACTTTTTCGCAAAAAAAATTGAAAAAAAGTCGAAAATTTTTAGGTTTTTTACGAAGTAGCAAAGTTGATTCGGATTCAGCATACAAAAAAAAACATATAGAATAACTGAAAAAAAAAACTTCTATTTTTTTTCTGGCCAAAACACCAATTGACTTAATATAACTTAATATAATCCAATCAGCGATTTTTTTTTACAAAATATGATTGTAATATATGCAGGTTTCTGCGAGAATTAACATCCATTATGAGTGTAATGTTCTAAAAATAATCTAAAATAAACTGGACATCTAGCAACTGTATGCTTAAAGATTTACGTAATAATATGAATTTTAATAATCCCATTATTTCAAGAATTTAATACAGCGTGCTGCTATTAAAATTTCCTTTATATCAGTATAAATTACCCAGAACCAGACAAACAAAGCGGCGAAAAGACTGTCTGACATTTATTTTCTGTATAAACGTATAAACGGTGCAGCAACGTTCGTTTACCTTTCACCCTTGCTGCACAATCTGCAGTTGCTTCCGAGTAGCAAAAAATCAATCGGTTTACTTTAAATATCAAATAGCACGTTGCCGCCGGCTACTGAAAACTTTGCAATTTGCATTTTTATTGTTTTATCGGGGTAGTCCGAACGGGGGGCATCCTTAACATTTATGAATTTGACATTTAGTTTGAAATACCAGAAGGCCTTTCTTCATGTTATAAATACTCGTACATTACACGATTCATTTATTAAATAGGCGCCGTTTTTTGAACGCATTAGGTCATTATCCTGAGCGCGACGAAAAGGTTAAACGATCAAAATCTTAATTTATACACCTTCGCCAGAGTTTACTATAGCGGAAAAATAGCGACGCGACGGCCCGAAATGAGGATTTAAAGATAATACGTTTACATATTCGCACAGAAATTATTTGCATACACAACTATTTATGATTACACTTTTTTGTTTAGTAAAAATACACATAATTTAGATTAATTGGTCGCTATATCTAAAATGTGTTTACTGCCTATTGACCCAACTCAAACTGTCAATTTGGGTTTCAGTTTATATCAGTTTATATGTAGCTGTAGGTGAATGTCAAAACTTACGTTTTTTTATCCATTTAAGTACACTTTTTGTTATTAGAGTTCAAAAATGTGCAAACAAGAACGAGGTCCAGTTGTGAAGATTACATAGGAACATCAAAACATCCAAGGCCAAAGTAATTCTGGAATTTACTTATCTGAAATGTTTTTGCCGTATTGTCTATGCTTTTAAAGGAAAATACATCTCAGTGTTGTGTAAGTAGTAGCACATCTGCAGTAAAGTTGCCTAAGGGTGGATCTATCAATGCAAGGTTAAAACAGTAGCTACGGGTTTAATTTAGGTTAACTCTTAACTTTGAGTTCACGAGTTCATCAATGGTCGGGTTACCCCTAACTACCACTTAAACCGTGGTTAATTTTACCCGACAGAATTTTTTTATAGTTAAAGCGCTAACTAACTAGTTTACGGTGGCGCGCGCATACAGTGATGCGCTTTCAAATTGAACCTAACCTAACCTAACTTTACATATGTTGAGAGATTTTATTTATTTACTATAGATATGAATCTTTTGGATGTCAAAAGAAACTTTGCTTGGTTTTATCTCGATCGAGTATACAATGTCCATCATATGATGCAACTTCAGTTTTTATTTGTATGTTTTTGTGTGTTAAATGGTGATTCTTTTTTAGAAATCATGCTGTTTCACCTATTAGAAACCTCTGCAAACTCTTCGACTCTACACTACAGTGGGTTTTAAGCAGCAGTTGCTCGTTTAATACGGACAATAGACCATACAAACATAGGTACACAATCTCCAGGTATGCAATACAAACATGTAAATAATTTTTACTTTTATTAAACTATTATTTGTTATAGGAACTGACAATGCTGAGACTTTTAGAAACGGTAAGGGCTTCATCTCGCTAAACGTCCCGACTGTGCCTTCGCCTAACCTAAATCAGAACAAAATTATAAAATACAAATTTCCTGTTTTGCATTGAGCTTACGCCTGATACTACAAACTTGGTAGTAACTCTTGCAACATCGGTTGGGTATAACATTGCCTGCGACAAAATGAAGACGTATTTTCGCAAGATCTGAATGTTGCCGTTATACCACATGAAGCGGAGTGGACTGGCATAGTACCTATCCGAAATAATTATTGTAATGCTAGGGCACAGATATTGGCTAAATATTTTCCCACACTATACAATAAACAAATTTTCTGTTATAAATAAGTCTTGTGGTGTTTTATCTTTTAAAGTGTGTAAAATAATTAATAACTAACTATAAAGTAACCCTCGTCGGTAAGTATTTGGTACACAATGTGCTCTTTTCTAACACTCAATTGATATCCAACAATATTGAACACGTATGAGTAACGGTGAGTATTAATTGCAAATACGGAAGACTTGATAATGCAGACTAACCTGTAGTCTAACTAATCAATAATATTATAAATATATAACTTATCAAATGAGATATAATATAGTCACATGTGCGTAAAAGTCTATAGAAAATAAAATATACAGAAAACAACATAATATGTAAATTCGTAAACAAAGAAAATGTCGAAGTGTTGAAATTCAAACAGAAATACGGTAACATGGCGGTAACCGATGCACAGCGAAGCTCTATATATCACCAGAAAATTACTAAGATCCTATTTTTCAAGGTTGGCAACACTGCATTTCCATTGCCAACCTCTCCTTAACCTGTAGTCGCCTAACTAGAAGTTTAGACTGCATTGAAAGACCCGTCATTTTCGTAACTAGGAGTTAACGTAAACTACCAGTTTGTTAACTACTTTTGAACGCATTAGGTCATTATCCTCTGGGCAACGAAAAGGTTAAACGATCAAAATCTTAATTTATACACCATCGTCGGAGTTTGCTATAGTGGAAAAATAGCGACGGCCCGAAATGAGGATTTATTGTTCTAATAAATTCGAGCGATTGTAAAACGGCGGTGCCTGTATCTTTTTGATCAACATATTTTCGGTCGTTATGCGCGTTAATTTACTTTTACGGTTCATTTAAAAACGATGATTTACGGCGTCATTAACTTATATTCTTTGCGATTTAGATTTTAATAATGCGAATAAAAAGAGCGTATATATCTTTATGCTACTCCGCGAGGGCAGCCGCTGTTTTACGAGCCTCTTTGACGCAAAAATATAAAATGGATTTAAATGTGGAATCGTAAATTTATATCGGCCAATAAAATATGTATTATTATAAATTTTTTTCCAGTCTTGACTTTTTTATCGCCTCCTCGCTTATATTATGTTCAGATAATATAAAATGATTCCCCAACGTTGTAATTTTAACTTTAAGCAACATGATTACGAATTAAATTTAAATACAGGGTGTTTCGTTAACATGCACGAACAAGATGAAAATTTGCCTGATAAAAAGTAAAGAAATTTACAAAATAGTTTAATTATTATTGAAGACGTGTCAAAACCGACAATTTTTACGAATTACTCTGTATACATCATGGCACTCTAACACATTTTAATTAAATTCAAAATTCCATAAAGGTCTTGAAGATTCTAGATGCAGGACATATGTTTGAAATTAAAACACAAATCTAGATACTGCTTTTAAAGCTGTTATATGCGTTCAAATGGAACTATTCTCACTGCGGTGCGGATAGACACACTATTGCTTCATTTGAAGCCATGTAAAAAACGGGTATTTCGTATTTTTGTGTACTCAGTTGACATGCATAACAGAAACTGATGACCAAGACGACAAAAAACTTTGTAAATTAGTTAATAATCACAATTCCTTGTCTACAAAGTAAGTACTTTTCTATTAAAGAATTAAATAATGTATCAATATTTATCGCAGTCAAAAGTTCATGTTTTCGATAACGTCTGTTATAATATATCTATATAATTAATAATTATCTATATTTTTAGTTACTGAATGATTTTTAGTACCTAAAATAATATACAAATGTTATTTTTTTTTTACTTTTAAAGTTTTGCTTGGTTTCAAAAAAGAAATAAATAAAATAAAATAAACTTAAATCTACGCAAGAAATGTTTAACTATAAAGAAAATATGGTTTGACTCACAAACTGCAATTTTAAACGTTTTCGTACAGGGGGTTTCAAGAGGAAATGCAAGTTTTTTTAGAGACTGGTAGTTGTAGATATTATTTTTAGAGTTCTGTACTTCTTTTCCTTTGCATTGAATAAATATATCAAACTGAAATTAGGCGTATTTATTTTATTTTATTCATATAAAAAAGTTTTACATTATATCATTTGGCAGGCCTCTCCTTAAAGATCTCAAAAATAATTGATCAAAAACGGCTTTGGAAACCCATTTTCCCTTTATTTTCTTACAGACAGATAAAAAAAAGAGAGATATCAGAAGTATACGTGTAAACTTTACAGGAAACCCATTATTATATCTTCATTAGCTACAGTTTTCGAGAAATTAATAATAATACCTATTCAATTCCACTATAAAAAGTATCGGGTAAAACTGCGTTTTTCAATTATGGTTTCTTTACAAAATATATAATATTCTGAATGTACTTTTTTTACACAAAAACATAATGAATAACTTGGCAACACTCAAACGTGGTGATGTGACAACATGTGAAGAGCTGAAGTAAATAATGAACTAAGTGCAAAAAATTCAAAAAATGGTTTTATTACATTAAAGTGGGCTGGACATCACTGGCTTTAATGTAAATAACGTAAAAAGCTACGTAAAAATATGTCGTGAAATGCCTAACAAACTTGACCGCTCGATCTCGAATGAGTTAACTTTCGGCGTATTTTCGTAAATAGCGCGCTAAGTGCCTTTAGTCAGAGCCAGTAGTTGCTTATAATTAAACCATTATGCATTTTATAAAAAAAATGATTCCTACAAAAAACTTTGAAAAAAATATACAGGATGTTCTATTAGAAAAAGAAAAGGTTTGCAAATTTCCATAATAAAATGAATAATATATTAAACAACAGCTGGTTTAAACCCAAAAAACTTTTATTTGGATCATTTTTTGAAACTATTTACGGTTGGGGAATTATTTAGGTGTTCCGGTAATTTTGACAAATTTTGATATATAAATTTTGTACACTTTTAACTCAAAAATGAAGCATAATACAAAGAAAATGATGCCTATAAACAGTTCTTAGAATTAATCTTAAAAATACAGGGTCTATTTGAAAAAAAAAGGAAAAGTTACCAAATTTCCATAATACAATATATTTAAACCTTAGCTTGTTTAAAGCCAAAAAACGTTTTGTTTGAAATTTTTTACGGCTGGCGATTTATTTGCGTGTTCTGGTAATTTTATTATTACAAAAAAGTTCATGTTATTTATGTTTTTTATTTTAGAATTACATTTTATTTTAATTTTTAATGAAAAGAAAACGTACGATATTGTTGGTATCAATACTGTGTGATACCTTGAGTAGTTTGTGGAAAAAATATTAAAGCTTGTTTTTGTTTTTTTTAAAATAATAATTCAAAATAAGAGGAAAACGTGGATTTGGATTCCTGGTCCTTACTTTTTCTGAAGGAAGTTAATAAAGTAAGTCATTTTCAATGTAAACTTTATATAAACATCTTTAGATTAGAAAGATTGCACAAAAAGCAACAGTTTTTCAGTACATTTGCAAAATAACAAATAAACGCATTTTTAAAGAAAATTAATTACTGGTAACATTGAGCAGAACTATCAAATTTTGCATGGCTTTGAGTAAAAGAGGTCCTCATGTATTTTTTCGAACAACCGACACTCTGTATGAAGTAGACTTGGTCAAGCAACTTATTTGTATTAAGTTTTACTTTCTAGTATAAAAAATATCAACTTAGCTTAAAATATGTATAAATAAATATTATGGCACTTAGCACCTTCTACGAATTTTTGAATTTGTTAGATTTGTTTTTGCGATACAAGACCTCGGCAAAGAACAACACCAACATGTGATGTACAAAAAAGTAGGGGTGGCTTTCTATAAAACATTTATCTTGCTGCACACTATTTTATAAATATCTCGGAATAAGGTTTTTGGCACTTAGTTCGTTATTTACTTCAACTCTTCATGTGTTGATTTAATAGCATGACAACCGACCTGACAGCGGCGTTTTGATGTTAGAGCAAAATGATAAAGTTTTAAAACCAACAAACATCCAACAAATTCCCTAAATTCACTTGTTCAACATTTCTAAATGGATTAACCGATTTAGTTTATTTTTGTTGGCAAATTATAATTTTTTCAAAAACTATTCTTCTTTAAGCATTTATCTTCAACTACCACCCCTTATAATGTCTATATTTTCTCCAAACACCCCAAATAGGAAGTGGTTCGGAAACGTGTTGCTGTGTGAATGATTTCTTAGCAAGGGTGTCTACCGAAAGTCTTTGAAACGTTTTTTTATAAGATTGTAATACTTTCTATTGTACCATAACTTACTTGTTATATTATAAAATTAAATTTACAATGCTAAAACTACTAAAAAACTAACAAGTTGAGAACAACTTATTAAAAACATTATAAATAAGATTCTTAATGTCTACGCTGACGAATCAGTCCCGGTATACGACCGGGTTGAACGCCTTTACCCGACTAAACTTCCTGCAATATTTAATAGGATATGGGAAAATATCGGGAAAATTAACCATTAAAATTTCATCAGTACACCCGCTAAACCTTTATAAATGAAAGAGGAGGGAGCGAAACATTTCGGGACAAGACATATTAAAGATGGAAGACTACTCTAAATAATCTAAGTGGTAATATGTGTAATAAAAACGTTGACACTTACCGGCAATTGAAGACGTAGAGGCGGCACCGAGCCAAGCATGGGATGACTCCAATAACTTGGCCTGAAACGCAGAGAAAAATCGTTACAGTCGTCTCTCATAACACGACACATGGTTAGATAGCGTGTTAGGATATATCCAGTCGTGGGTTGTACGAATAAATGTGTTTTAATTGTACATATACATAAAATTATCATAAAGTACTGTCGCCGCTTATTTATAAACGATGTTGTAATTAAATTCTCCTGATACATAACCTAAGTTATTTATTGTGAGGTAAAACGTCATCGCGACGTTGTAAGCACGACGCCAACCCATTAGATGGCGCTTGTTTTAGAAAATGCTTAACTCGAGATTGTGTTTCATGAACGTGAGCCCGGTTTTTCCACCTCAGTTTAAATTGTGCTTTTAGTTTAAGTACAGGTTTAGTCCAGCTACAAATGATGTCCAATGTTAAGGATATTAGTTATCATGATTAATAAAGATGAGATTGCCACAACAATTAAACCAGAATGTAAATATGCAACAAAATTCCTTGTAGAACCATTAAAAATTTCATAATATTGCTAGCTCAGCAAAAAATTCACTAGATAAGCAAAAAATTAATAATAAGAATAAAACATCTTGTCACATAACTAAAGATTTGGCAGCAATTAAAGTTCGAAAATAAAGTATACTAATTTCAAATATAACCACACAACAATAACTTAATGAATGCCCAACTTTTTTATTTTGACTAAAATAACTAATGGCAAATTTTCAGTTTCCAAGAGCCCGAGAAAAGTGCGCGACGTATTTAGGCTATTGAAACTCGTGCTGGAACCTATTAGAAATGTTTAATGTATAGTAATTATTCAACATAATAATAGTACCTACTATATTATATAATTATATTCATAATTATTTAAAATTTCAATGGCAATAACGTCAAAATGTTACGTAAATTAACTGGTAGATTTGTAGGTTATGTACAAGTTCAGGTTTTTATTATTAGAATGTGAAATAATCTATTATCTTTCATCAAAATTTGTACATGGCAATTATAATAATAGTTTTGCAAGACTATTTGTATAGATATCAGAGCATTTACACCTACTTAATTTGTCAAAAATACAATAATCTAATACAATAATCCCGCCAACAATGAACAACATTTAACAAGTGACAACTGTTTCTAGTAAGCGTTTTTTTGCTGAAGCTGAATCTCAAGGCAGAAATTTTCACTTGAGCATAGTTATTGAGAAAAACAACGCTAAAAGACAGCAAAAAACAAAAATAAACAATTTTTTCCCTCAAGAAGTCCACACAATTTGGCATTTCTGCTTTCAGATTCAGACTGTACGAAAAACATGCATACCAGAAACAGTTTTCACTTGTCCGGTTTTGTCCTTTGTCGGCCAGGATAGCCACTTAGAATACATTATTGTTTTTAACAATCTACTACTAAGTTGTAAATGAGTGAAATGGTCTGATATCATTAGACTCAACAGCTAATGAATTAATTATTTCAGGTTAAGCTAATAACTGTGGTATGTAAATTTATTGTGGTAAAAGAAAACTAAAACTGTTGAGGACCACGCTAAATTGTATACTGTATACTGATTGTTCACCAAATGCTGTTATGGAAAAACGAACACCAAGAAGGAGAGGGATTATTGTTATCAAAGTTGGTGACGTAAACTGTCCAGAATGTCGTAGATAAATATCAAAAACAATAAAGGACCAAGGTTCGAACCCTGAGGAACACCTGATGTCGTACCACTGCTGCGATGCAAATCGCCATTGAATGCCACAAACTGTATTGGTAATTAATGTTATCAATATTGCAAAGTTGTGTTTAATCTTGAAATAATACGAAATATGTTCTGTGCTATATTTTTATTTTACCGAGACATGTTTTGATGCCTGACGATCATAGTCAGTCGGGAATCAACAAAATTTTTATCTTAAAACTAAATTCTACCATTTGTTATACTATAATCTATTATTTCAAGCCAAATTGTATTGTTGTTGACGCACCTCATATCTCCTAAATTACCTTCCCCCTTTATTGTTTCATTTCAGCGGATTTTCAAGATTTACAAACCCAAAATTACCAGAGAACTTTTACAAAGGAATTATGGGGTTATACCAGTAATTCCGCGAAACAAACGACACACACAAAGTTCAGTTTTATCCTACGCGTTCGCCGAAACAAAGAACAAAACAAAAGAGGACGCACGCGTGTCTTTATTAACATAATACCGTTAATACGTTCCACATTCGCAACACGGTGAAAAATTTAAATAAAGAAGTCCGTTTCTCACTTATTGTGTTCTGCCAGTCGTTTTGTTGAATAATAAACCCAAGCAACGCGTGAGTTTTTTTCTTCAGCGCTATCCAACAAGAAAATAATGCATACAAATTTATCACTGTTGTTTGCTGGTATAATTCAGCATATATTAACTTTTTCCCATTGGTTACTGCGTCTCGTCTTCACTATTTATGTGTAGGAAATTGGAAGAGTCGAAATGGAATGCCATAATCGAGCAAAGCCACCCATGGTAGGTATAGTAAGTAAGTAGCAAGAGCGAGTCATGCAACATGCAAGAGGTACGCGACTTTTTTTTTTCTTTTCTCATGAACGTTCGCCAGTAAGTCGATCGCTTATTGGTCGAGAGGTTGCTGACGATGGCCAATACCCCGGCCAACTGCAAACACCATGTAATTACCGTTGTATTTTTAACAAGACGTCTCTCTCTCTCTCTCTCTCTCTGTGGTCTGCTCTCTCTTCATTTACCAGCGTTGCACTACCACGGCGAAACCACCGAGCATGGGACTTTGCATGATGGATTGCGCACGAGCTTTTCGAATTTGATTATGGGGACTTTGTCAAAGTATACATTTGCATGATATGCAAGTCGATGGGAATAGTTGACCTTTCTGGTCGCTGTTTTGCATTTTTATGCGATTTAAAATGGCTGGGATTCTCTCGAGCATGGATGGAATGCTGATTTGGTAGGTAGTTCGGTTTAAAGATGATGGATGGCGCTGAGGAAATCTGTAGATAGAGTACGCTGTGGTCGGTCTTGACGTGCACTATGAGTTGTGTAAAATTGAAAGTTGAATGATCAGACTGTGGAAATGTGTGGTGGCGTAACTTAAATCTGATACCAATCTACAGAAATGAGGTTGGTAATAGGCAAGATGTTTGAAAAATGAGTGATATTAAATTATTTTGCTGCACGTCTTAGAGCAAATGCTGCGCCATGGACAAATCGAAAGTCTTGGGTTGCTTTCTTCAATGTTTTGAAGTAGAGGACAGATTTCCGGGGTAGAGCATTTGAAAATAAGGGTTTTAAAGTTAGTTAACATATGTGAGATTGTCAAGTTTTCGACTACATATGATCCAAGATGGCCTTGCTACCTAACCCCCGGGATATTGAAATACATTAAAAATATATTACAGATATTTTTGTTTTAATTTTCATAAAACTTTCATTTAAGGCGTTGGGACAATTCTGAAGAACTATTACTAAAACTAGAACTAGAAGTTTAAAAAATCTCTTTATGACTGATATAGATTTTTCTCATTTATTTGGATTTCACAGGGAATTTTTCATTTGGACACGGTGACGACTGTTTTTTTGGAAATAAGTAGACCACTATTCCGGCGTTCCATTAAAAAAGTGTAATTTAATTAAAAGTTTAATCCCAAAAACACAAGAATCACAAACGAAAAATGACTACTCTGCCCAATACCACAAAATATCGAACAAATGACAACCGATTCTTGTATGCTTTTTTTTCGTAGAATGGGAAGGCAGAAAAAATGCCAGGGAAATGCCAGAACATTTTTAACACTAAGTTTCTCAAAAATTAGACATAATTTAAGATGCCTACCTGATTATTGCTCCAATGTTGATGATTTTCTTACATAAACTAAGGTTTCAAGGATTTTAAAATAGTGTATTATATTATATTATACGTGTTTTATAAGACGTCAATTGGAAAATTTGTCGCAAAAGATCGAATGCACCAAGATATTTTGAAATAAATTTTGAAATTACTGTTAGGAAACCAAACATAGTTTCACAATGTGTTCATTATAGTACAAAAGTAGATAAACTTCTTGTAGAAAATACTTATCATTACCATTATACACGGTGTTTTAGAAATAACGGCGAACCTTGAAAGAGCATATTCGCCAAGGACAGAGAAGCAATTTTGGTCAAATAACGGATAGTCTGTTTCATACTTTTAAGTACCAACAATATTGTATTGAAGAAATCGTCTAAGGCCTGCCATGGTGAATAGCCGATCGCGCAAGACTGACATACGGTTGCAAACGTACGTACGAACAATTACCAATTGAAACTGAAAAAAACAGAGATTACTACGTACCTAATCAAGAAATATGATGCGGATTTACTAACGTTGTGATTGCAAAGCGATATCCGTCGAACAAAACAAACCGACAGCAATTGCGTCTCGCGGCGGATCAAAGTTATGTCGCATTCTAGCCATACAAATGTCATCCATTCGTGTCTGGTATTACACAAATCACTACACAAACATACCCTATTATGACCCCACAATCCTTTGTAATTGTTGATAAACCAACAAACAGCTGACCACTATTGTACGTACATACGTACGAACCCCGCGAATGTAGGTCATTGTCATTGAAAACATAAGTTGTTTGACACAAATAAACGTTCTCTCTACCAAAGCATTTTTATCCGCAAAGAAATATTTCTTTGCCTCTGTGTATCTGTGTTAGAATATTCACAAGAAGAACAATAAAATTACTATTGCTAGCATTGCAATAATACAGGAACACATTCATATAAATTATGGAATTTTCTACAGAAAAATGTTACGTTTTGGGATATCCAGGATTTCTTATTTTCTCTACTGCATTTGGTGTGAGTATTAATACCAAAACTGGAAGCGGACTTCGAAACGCGTATCGAATATATCTCGAGAATCTATATTCGTTAGCAGTTTGGCTTAAAACGTAACCGGCCGAGGAAGACATGAAGGTTCGTCCTAATACTGCAAAGTAACCATCGGAGTCGTATATAGACAGAAACAACCTGAAGTATACGCAGTAAGTAAGTTATTAAGCTTCTTTATTGAAGTTCCCTTCATATTTATTGCATCATTGCAGTCACTCGGCCTTTTTAAATTTGACTGCTCTCTCCGTCCGTCCGTCCGGCCGACCGTCAGTCCGCGAATACATCACCGATGACAATAAAGTATACCTAACAAGCTGCAGGACTCGTAAACAGTACTACCTTTATATAGAAGCGGTCGTAAATAAGGGCTCTGCCCTGGGTAAACTGTTTTGTGCAATTGAAATTGTCACATAAATTAGTTGAGGAAAGTAGTCTATCTTTTTTGTCCCGATGCGGTCAACGCGGCGGCATTTGAGATACCGTCAAACGGTACGTCGATACCACCATTACAACTTAATGATATCCCCCACCCATCGGTGGACTGTTTTATCGGTGGACACCAATTGTAATATTCATTCGACGGCATTGGCTTGTTTCGCTCGATAGATTTGCCTCTTAGAACCCAGAGTTATGCCAGTCGTACATCCAGCAGTTTTAGAAAGGGGGCCTATAGGTACAAGTGGGGGTTGACATTCCGAGAACAGCCATTTTATTTAATTAGACGGTAAATGCTATATTTATATCCTGTCTATCCTGCACGAAGGATTGTGGCGGGCATCGCACATTCAAATGACATCATAAGAAAATATTTTATTACAGTAATTTAAATAAATTTAATCGTAAATCATGAATGATCCAAAATTATGGACGAACCTGAGACAAAATTTACTTACACCTACTTACATTATATTTCACGACCGTTTGCTAAATGAGTAATGAGGGATTTGAATCAGGATTTAAACAAACAAATTACACAAAGATTGGAAAATATCATAACTGCAATTTGTTTGATTGAATTTTTGTATTTTCTTTCTATGCATATTTTCAGCGCCATTTGAAGATCGAACGTGGTCTTCGAGAATTTGCTAATTAACCCCTTTGGCCTTCTTATTCAAGAAAATTCAAAGTTGCCTTCACTCCACAACATCTTTTAAAATTTCTTCGAAAAGGAAGCCTATGACCGCCGTGGTCGCCATTTTATGAATAATGTCTACATTTATACCTTACAAATTGTTTTTTTTTTAATTTTATGTTCTTATTCTCACAGTATTTAAAAGAGGTCAAATAAGTTAAATAGCATCTAAGACACCTATATTTTGATAAAATTTGATGTTAACTAACTTTAGTTTGTCCCAATATCTGAATGTTTCTAAAAGATACAGCTTTACAGCTAAAATCCTGCAATTTTAGCTTTAAGGGGAGGTTCTCATGTAATCGGTTGAAAAAACTATGTTTGTTTTTTTATTATTTATTATTTTTCTACCTTCTAGTGTAGAGTTAACAACACCGATGCAACTATCGCGTTTTTCTAGATACACGATCATTCAAACTGGCTTACTTTTATATCATTTAACGGATCGAATTATTCTTTTTTTTCCCATAAAGAAAATACTTTTTATTGGAGGCTGAACCTCATAATAAATAAAACTTTTGAATAATTAAATTACTTATACCGATTTGAAAACGAAAAAAAAACTGGAGAAAATCGAACTTTACAAACAGCAACCATTTTGTCAATTTTCAACTTTATTAACTAAATGTTGGTTTAGACTCCAACTAATTTCATCTATATTCACAGCGTTTTTGAAATTTCGATTTCTTGTTATTTTTAAAGGAGCTATCGTGCACGTTGTAAAAAAAGCACGCTGCATAGGGCCTGATACTTCCCACAACAGTATATATACACCTCTTGCATATAGTTTTTTTCTGGCACACTTTTTTTGGACTCTAAAGTATAATACATATATAGCAAAAGAAAAAATATTGATATCTCTTACAATTAGTTTGAAAAACTGTTCCAAAGTTGAGCTACTTTTTAGGTCTCTACATGAGAACCTCCCTTTAACAGATTTTAATTATTTTTCAGCACACTTTCAACTAATTGAGCAAGAGTAGCGTAGCGTTAGGTTACTTAAAGGCACTGCCCAAAAACCATTTGTTTTTGTTTTATAGTAAAAAAATCTGATGTGGCGAGGCACATGACTTTATCATACTATATATAAAATTAATAGTTTAGCTGCATGCGATTCTATTTGATCGAGATTGGCTATGTCTGCATTAAAATAAAACTAGTAGAAGTAGGCAGATATGTCAATTAAAGCTGCGTTCGGATATTGTACTCCGTTGACCCTTGAGTACACCGTCCAAATGACACTTACGTGTTATTGGGTGTAAAAAGTGTAAGAGCGCGTACGGTTTGTCAGGGTAGGGTATGGGGAGAGCAATGCTCACATAACCTGGGTCGGCTGTCTCTCTCTTATATCCAGATAGACGCCGTATGACGTTAGTCACTCTCACCGTACCCTATCCGAATATCCGAACGCGCTCTTACGGTGTACAATATCCGAACGCAGCTTATATTGACAGTAGGTATTCTCAAAAAAAAAAATAGCGTATGACTACCTACTGTCATTAGAATCAAATATCTGACACATCCTGGCTACTAGTTTTAATGCAGTACGACCGATCTCGATGAAATAGAATTTGCTCATGCAGCTAAACTATGGATTGTACAAAAAAATAGTCATAAATTATTCAGAATTTCCTCATCTTTAATTTATTATTTACCTATTTCGACGAAATTCTAGAAATAATGGCTTATTTGCAAAATCTTTCAAAAATGCTGAGACTAAACCTCCAGTTTCTTTGGACCCTTTTCAACAGAAATCTTTTCAGCTCTAAGTTTGGTTATGAAACTTCTAATTATGAAGTTTCGTCGCGATACCTTTAGTAGTTTCTCCGGAATCGTCGCCACAAAAACGGGTACACACACACATACACACACATAATTCTTTGTTTATAATGTACCCACATTCTTTGTCTTTAATAGTATGCATAATTTCCTTTGCAAAGCTTAATACTTATTGAGATACTGACAAAAAAATGGGTGGACAACATTTGGAGACGAATTGTTCGTTACGAAGTCAGGGAAAGAACGTACACGATAAAACTGTTTTTCTTTTACTATTAACCTTTGCAAATGATCAGATATAGGGACAAATCCAAAATGCTTCCTTAATTTCTCCACAGGTGTCTCAAATCCAGTATAATAAACTGTTTTCCTTATTATTATTATTTTTTTCGAAATTGCAAAGGCGTGTCATACTATTGATAAATTTAATTTGCCATATTTACTGTCAGTGGCAGTGAGAATTTTAGAATTTTAATTTTTATGAGCACTCGTTAGTTTCGTTCGCATCAGAGTGAGATAGATGCATATCTGCTTCATTGCCATACCCGATATCGATATCGAACTTCGACAGTTTTAATTGTTCTCTCAGCGTGCATCATATTTTTCCCTTTTCCGTTGTGTGTGCACCGAAATAGGGGTTCCCATTTTTACCTATATCATCGTTAAACGACTGCAACATGTATCCGCAATATAACCGACGTCCGTGGCCTAGGGCGTCCTTTATATACGCATATATCCATCCATATTTGAGCGCTCCACGAAAAAAAAGAGAAAAAAACCGGTAGAAAAAAAAATATAGCCGGAATGAAGTACGAAAGAAATATAATAATGTCACTCTGGGGCACCGGACAATTATCGTCGTAGGGAAATGTGCATTCGACCGCAAGGGAAACGCGTTTTTTTCTAAATTACTACTTGAACACCGATTATTATAAAGCCTCGACAAAGGATGAAAGAGGGGTTAGTTAACCGGAAATGCAATTTCCGAGAAGTAATATTTTTTATATCGTATAGAATTATCGTGTCTGTCTCGCCGCCGCCGCGCGTTTCGTTGTTTCCTATATGCTGCTAATATCAAGTTACACATCGGTGCCGTAAAGCCAATGTGACGGCCCCTCGTATACGCGGGGCAAATGTATATATTTTTATGAAGTTCATAAATATTGCATGCTATACTCAGTACCATTTGAAAGCAGGTACTTGCTCAAAGCTGTATGATACCATTAAACATTATTGCCGTCGTTCGACGGTGGATATAAAAATGCCGATAATAAATCTAAATCGTATGAAATACCCGATTTATATTCTATATTTTTGCGTTACGGTCGGTCCGTCTGCATTTCGTTTTCGCCCATTCGTTATTTATTTTTACACAAATTGTTCCCTGTTTATTATATCTTTGACTGCAAAAATCCGTCTTTTTCTAATTCCCTAGATCAAGAGACACGTACGTGTCTCAACAATATATACAGGATGTGTCGTTCCGCGTCCCGAATATTTATAGGAAAGATAGAACATAACATTTTATGACCAAAAACAAAAAATATCTTGAAATACCAACCTTATGGTTTGCGTAATATCCCAAACTAGGGACCATAACTTAATAAAATTGAAAACAACGGATATCTAAAGGTACAACTTATTTTCTTCTGAACTTCAATAGACTTTAGACTTGCACTCTGGAGTATTGTAATGCGTATTTGTAGTGAGTTGGCAAGCATGTTTGACGATTGTGAAGGTACTATATCATCGACTAGAAAACTCAAACACAGTCCAGTTTGAATATTTGTACAAATTGAAAGCAATACATTAATTTCTCTAGGTTATACCATACGTCAAATGTAATAAATACGAAATAAAAACAGAGAAATAAAAACAGATGTTTATAGTAGCGCCATATACATCTGATGATTTTTTTATTTCGAAGCTTTGGAGATAAGTTTGTTACAGTTTGCTATTTGAATTGAGACGGGAGCCTTAAAACCTAAATGCATTCACGAAAACGTACATACATCCGACAGGAATGACTAGTTTGCCTTGAAACCGTGCTTTATTCAATACACGAGTTGGCGTAGCATATCTTCAAACGCTCTGAATAGATACTATCCTCTGTTAACATAAAACTAATTGGCATTTTATCATCATAAGGCACTTTAATCTTTGGAATGTCATATCTTAATATATTTAAAGAAAACGACTATAAAATAACAACTTTATATTATTTTGATTATTTTGAAATTTCTTGGACATCTTAGTTCTCTGTTGTAAAATTTGAAAGTCAAATAATATTAGTTTTAATAACTTCTTTCACATTTTATTGTCAATTTTATCATGTACCTGACGTGATAGGAAACTTTGGAGCCTGGATTGATATTCAGCGCAATGTAATCAAGCAAAAACGTCTATGCAAGTTCTTCACAAAACCATGTTACCTTGTTTTGAATTGTCTTTTGCTCGAACATTTTCTCAATGTACAAAAAAAATTCACTTTTATGCAGTCGTTATGAAAATACCGCATACACATTTTGTAATGATTATGTTAGGTCCCTTTACTCTCTTAATAACAACATACAAGACAATTTTCGACACACCAAAATAAAAAATACTAAAATATGCAAAAAAAGAAATAAGTGATATGGGCGTTTACTTATCTGAAGCGAGTTTCTCAATAACTACAGACACTTCAGAATTTGTACAATCAGACATTTCAGTTATTATTCAGTTATTTTGATATCTACACTCAAATTTATAAAAACTAATAAATAAAATAAGTTTGACAGCTGGTAGCAACAGATAAACTTTATATATGTTTGATTATCCATACTGTGTACGTTTTTCTTTAGAAATAATTACGAAATTTGTTTCTCGTACACTTGTTTATTTTTTAATAACTAGAGGGTGACCGGTTTCGCTAATAGCATCATCAGACCCTTCTGCAAATTACAAAAGGACACTTGAACTATTGAACTTTAATAATATTAAAATTACTTACGTGTCAAAGATATAAAATATACAGTTAGACGCACTCACAAACATTTTAAAATATGACATGAAATTGTAGATATAAAATAATAAATATATATAAATTAATTAAAAACTGTATACGGGACTTTCACTTAGCACAATACTGAATACACACATAATCTTTTTCGAAAGTTGGTATAGAAGAAAACTTTAACCGACTTTGAACAACACTGTAGCTACGCCCATAGATACCGGTAGATGGGAGGCGTTGTCAATTGGAGTTGATCGTTTAATATGTTGTACCGTTGTTCTCGTTCATGTTTTTCGATTTGATAAGCCTCCAAAAGATCTAATTGTCTCCCCTTGTGAGCTCTATGTAATATTTTGATGTTTTCATCGTCCTTACTTCCATGTCCTGTCTCTAACATATGTCTTCCAAAATTAGATGTGTGTTTTGCTTTTCGATGTTCATTTATTCTGGTTTTCAACTTTCGTCCAGTTTGTCCTATGTAGATACTGTTGCAATCGTCACATTTGATACTATACACTCCACTTTGGTTCATTTTCTCTGTCTTTCCGTTGTCCTTAAGTTTGTTATATACCACGGGTGTGGTTTTAAAGGAGCAGATAATATTATGTTTATAAAGTATTTTCCTTATTTTGTCTGATATGTTACCAGTGTACGTGAGTCCTCTATATGTCGGTTGGATGTTTATTTCTTGTTTGTTAAGCGCATCATTCCTTCTTTGTTTCCTTTTAACCATTTTATCCACGATGTCCGTTTTAAATCCGTTCTCTCTGGCTATTTGTTTGATAATTGTTATTTCCCTCTTATAATTATTTTCTGTAATTGGTATGGTGTGGGCTCTATGTATATATGATCCGATAGCCGCCAATTTTTGAGTGTGGTGATGGTGTGAACCACTTGGAATTATTGCGGAACAAGTTGTTTGTTTTCTAAAAATTTCGAATGTAAAGCATTCTGTATCTCTGTGGATCTTCAGGTCTAGGTAATTCAGGCTATTGTTGTATTCTCTTTCTAACGTAAATTTTAAGTTGTCGTGTAAGTTGTTTATGTAGTCATGGAACTTTGTTAATTGTCTCTCTGATCCTCTCCATAAACAAAACACATCATCCATATATCTTCTCCAATATTTTATATTACCATGTTGTGTATTTATCACGTTCATAATGTGACTACGTTCTATATGGTCTAGGTATAAGTTGGCAAGCAAACCTGAGAGTGGTGATCCCATAGGTAGACCATCCTCAATTATGTAATTTTGATTGTTGAACGTGCAGTAGTTCGTGTTAATATTGTGCTCTATAACTGACATGAGGTCTTCTATGTCTTTCTGTGATAGGTTCTCATCTTGCAGTATGTTTTTTATTATTGGAAGAATTTGATCGTTAGGCACGTTAGCATACAAATTAGTAACATCAAAAGATATCATCGTTACTCCCTTTGTATCTTGTTATTTCCAGATAAACTTTATTTTAAAATTATCAAAAATAAATACTGTAACTGATTTCACATCATAGAACCTTTTGAAAAGAAGCCGCTTAAAAGATATTGAACCAAATAATTGTTTAATTCATATTACACTGATAATGATAACGATAAACAACATAAAATAAAGTAAAAAAACAAGCCAACCTTACAGAACAAAACTCAATTTTTTCAATCTTGCACCAATATTACACAACTACATTCGGAAATGTCAATATTAAAATATGGCAAAATTCAAGACCATGTTTTTGAGTCAAAAATTTAAAAAAACATCAATATGTATTATTCTATTTGGTCGTGTCTGCATTAATATAA
Source organism: Aphodius sticticus (assembly GCA_963966075.1). Classification (NCBI taxonomy): domain Eukaryota; kingdom Metazoa; phylum Arthropoda; class Insecta; order Coleoptera; family Scarabaeidae; genus Aphodius; species Aphodius sticticus. The sequence continues at coordinate 16,672,112 of OZ014506.1, forward strand.
AACTAGTTAGCCAGGATTTAACAGATATTTTCATTCTAATGACAGTTGGTAGTGTCAAACGATTTTTTTGGCATAAAAATATCTTTCTACAAATAATCTACAAAAACAACAAAAATGTGTCCTCGTTTTTTTCATGACGTGCTCGTGACAAGGTTTTGAAAGGTGGAAACCCCACTTACTTTGTGAGCTAAGAATTAGTAAATTTTTTTTTATTTTTTCTAAAAGTTAGACATCATTCTTTCAGATTTTCTTTTGAATTTGAGGTTAAGGAGTGTAGTTCGCTGTACAAACTTTAAGTTTGACTATAAAAACACCTATTTTCCTTTGTATTGTTATTGCTAAGGTAATAAATAATAAATAATAATAATATATAATAATATAATAATAATAAATAAATTTCTAAGGTACCGTTTTTGTCCAATATATCGAATATCACCAGTCTAATAGTCGAAATTCTACAAACTCCTTCAGCAACACGTGTCGTGGTATTTGTAGAAATTTGATTATTTAGGGTAGGCTGATGATGTCCGATATTTTAGACGAAACCGCGGTTTTCATTCCATTCTTTTCCAATTATCTTTGAATCAAATAGTTTGCAGACAGGTTTCAACGCACATAATTGATTCCCAGCATTAAATCAAACACACCATTCAAAATTAATCTAATTACCGCGGATTAAACGCACGAAACAACAAACGAAACATCAAATTTGCATATCAAACCAAATCGGTAACGGCGTTATAATTAATTTAATCCGATCGTTTATTATGATGATACGTCGCGTCGGTCGGACAAAAACAGAGAAAACGAGCGACCGGCGGGACGTACGAGACCCTCGTGGCGGCGGCGACGTTAAAAGCCTTGCTAATTGATCACTTCGCGGGCCCGAGTTTTACAAATTACGCATTTCCTTCCGTCCGAGAGCACGGAGCGACCCCGAACGCTGACCAGCGGGTTCGTCGGATTAATGGGACCGATTAGTCGGTGTCTTTACACTCGACTCCGCTGATAGCTTACCTACGGTTCCATTACGTGACATTCACAATTTACAATTGCGGCGGTGGGGGCGGAGGAGGGTCGCCGGAGCAAGCCGCGCGGGTCCCCTGTTTGGCCCCCACAGGACGATTAGCTTTATTAAACATGCGTCCGCCGCCGGCCGCTTTGTGAGATACCGACGACCTGAGAGTTGAGACTAACTCGGAAATAATGGACTGATTCTGAATCCCAGAAGAGGGCTGCTGCTCGATTGTTGTTTTGAACATTGGATTTGCACGTAAACGTGCTGTGTTGTTTACTGGATAGGATCATGATAAGAGTAGGGAGAAATGTATTGTCCAGAATGCACAAGCGTCCAGAAAGAGGTCATTTACGGGTAATTCCATGTCAAATCAACATATGTTTAGAATTTCATTCCAATTTAATGCGTCGATTTCACTCGTAAAATTCTATAACGTTATAGATCTATAGCGTATAGGTTTCGATAAGAAACGTTTATAGAACTCTATAACCACCTGTAACCATCCCATAACTCTCTTATAGAAATGCAATTCTGTGCACATCTCTTAACGACGGGAAAATGGCGGAGGGCCGAAACAGCTGATCGGACTTGCTAAGTGCTACCCCGTTTGATTTCAGCGGTTGACTAGTTTAGGATTTTTATCAGTGCGACAAAATAGATGAATCGGGTATGCCAAAATACTTTGTATCTTCAATGATATAATTTTTAAATAAAAAACTTATAGATTGGCAGTCATGCACCAAATCAATTTAACAGTTGGCAATAATGGTGCAAGCCTACAGTTTTGAGGTGATAAGTATTCTATGGGCAATCACGAGGATATAAACAAATATTCAATAGTTAAAATGAATGGTTTCTGTGATAGTTATATACTACCGTGATAGAGCAGTTTGCGATTACAACAAGCAGTCAAAACATTTGTTTGAAGTAGGTACAACATTCCTACATGTTCTTGTATATCAATGCTTTTTATTATGAATTAATTGTAGATATGGGAATGAATCAATGATGATAATTGAACCAGACGATTATTATTTATAATGTGAATCTATGGTTAAAACTTATGCCAATTGCACAAGTCAATTGTGTTTGGACAAACATTCATCAAGGTGCAACGCAAGGCACTAAACACTTGATCATTGAATAATCAGGATGATCGGGATGAATCGTTGAGACTCACGTAGCCGAATGAAATAGTAGTGTTAAAAAGTGTGCAAATGTTCTACCCAAAACATTATGATTTCAAAGCTTTGGGGCTAGATTAGAAGCTTCATTCAAGAGCAGGGTTGCCAGGTCTCCAGCATTGTGCCGGAGTCTGCGGCATTTGATGTTAATCTCAGGTCTCCGGCAGGCATTAAAACATCTCCGGCAAAATGAAATATGAGGAAAGTAGTTTTACATTCTTATAAATAATATATCGTCAGCTTAAGGGTAAAACTCACTAACTAACAGTTTGTTACATTTGATTGAAACACGAATTAATTATAGGCACAAATACTTATAAATGTGGAGGCGATCAATCAAAAGTGTTCTAAGTTCTCTAAAACGCATTAATTCTCTGGAAAATATCATTATATTTATTGTCATTAAACTCAGGTTTTGTAATTATTGTGTGATAAATTACATATTCGTATTATAACTGAAACTATTTAGAACACTGCATTACGTATAAATTGTTTAAGGATTTGATTTGTTCATAACTTTCACTTGAATTGTTTGAAATTTACAGATAAAACATACAAAATACAAACAAATGTTGTTTTATTCCTTTATGTGTATACGATAAAATGAAAAATACAGAAATAAAATGCAATCAGAATATTTATTTATAGTGTCAATTGAAAAATAAGTAAAAACGTTGTTAAAAGCTGTTTTATTAAATTGTACATCATTTATGGTAAATATAATAATACAACTAAATAATAATAACAAATTTATCGTTTTCATTTTATCTTTTTTTGATAAATAGATTTATTTTTCATTTTATTTAACTTAAATTTATGATAAAATTCCATATCATAAACAAACCAACGCACAGAGCTAAAAACTTACAGATGACCATTTTACAGGGTGTAGAATTATTTGTTTCCTGATTTTGGATAAATTTCCACATAACCGTAATATCCTATTACTAAAATGTTGGTTGATATAGTTTTCTTAGTCAAAACCAAACTAAACTTTTGTAACATAAACAATATCAACACACTTTAAAAAATATCAATAAAATTTTAATGTCGATACCAAACATAGGTATTATACAGATTTTCAATTACGTACATAATTTGCAAATGATTCTGGTATACTTCTTCCGTAGAATCTGAATCTGCATTAAAAACTTGTCAATTGAATCAACAATTTAACACTTTCTGTCTTCAAAAATTGTGAATATTGTGTAGCTTTTGAGAAGCCAATGCAACAAATTTTCTTTCTCAAAAACTAGAGTCAATTAACAATGTCTCTATTCGGATTTAGAATTTAAAACAGGTACAGCCTGTCAGTCGAAGGGATAAAACAAGACAAAGTAAAACTGACTAGGATTGAAAGAATTTATTGTTTTTTATTGAAAGCGTGAAACTGGCGAATATCACGATCAACTATAACTTTAAATAAATAGTCTTAACTACAACATGGCGAACGACACGGTACATTACAGTATATTAATAAATTTGCGCATAAAGTTGTGACAATTGACAGCAGATACCTGAGCAACATTTGAGAATTCAAGATAAATGTGTACATACAAAAAAAACCATTTCTTGTCACATGTCACATGAGAATTAAAAACAAATAGGAGTAATCGTAGTATTTTATTTAGTATTTCTGATTTCAGAATTTCAGATAACGAGATTTAGATAAGACCAGGATTGGCCAATTGTAAATCTATTATTCTTACGTTAGATCAAACAGAATTTAGAATCAAACGAACTATACCCAATCCATGTCAACTTTTGAGTTTTAAATAGAAATTGCATATTATTTCCTTAATGCCACCAAAAACACGTGGGTTCAAATCCCAGGTCGGGCAATTTTTTAAACTACTTCGTCTGCGACCTCCGCCGTGACAAGCCTCTTGGCTTAGCGCTTAAGATTCGCACGCCATACAAGAAAAACACTTCATTTAGCCCCATAGCTTTGTTATTTTGTACCATTTTTGTTCTTTGCCTCTGTACTGTCGTTGGGTTATTCGTTACAGTCACTGCAATCTACCTGACTTTATATCTCACCTCATTCATTTATTGCACCAACATGCAATTTCATGTTGGAGCTTACTGTTGCTCCTGCATTGTTCGTTACTTTCAACTCACACTCATGTACCAAAATTCACCCTCACCACCTGTATTCTAATATGCGGAAGATACATTCTAGACCTAAAACAAAGCCAGACATACCAATAGTCAATAAAAGATGTATTAATCTCGTTCCTCTTTTTCAATCGGCGATGAGACTTGACGTTTCCGCATTCTGAAAGCTATAACGGGTGAACGATATATAGAAAGCTTGGGCATTATGTATTTAGGGGCTCGCATGAAATAGGAATCAAACGGCGGAACGTTGAGCGCGACCGCCCGCTCTCCTCCTGCTTCTCGGGCTTGGATTCGAAGAAGTGACCATCTATAATGCAGCAGGAGAAATGTAGCCTAGAATAGGTATGCTACTACCCTATGAAAAAAACCCAGCTAAAATATCAAAGAGTTGTACCAAAAGCATATAAGTTTAGCTTTCAAATCTATCGGAATACATCAATCTCAAATTAATAAAAAAGACGAACGGAAGAACTCTATATCCAACCAGAAGATTACACCTGTGTCTACATCAACAAATTGACTAACATTATAACTATTTTCTTTTGTTACAGCCCAAAATTAGCCATCGTACATTTCAATCGTTAGTATTGATCGGATTGATATTGAACAAACATTGGCATTAAAGTGCAGTCATATCAATGTGGCTAAGGACACCTGCCAAAAAATAACGAACCAAGATACATCCACACGTATCGAGTGCAAAACAATTAAAATTTCGTGTGGTTGGTTGACAATTCGCCATCGAATGAATGCGCGGTATGTCAAAACAAGTACGAAGTACGAGTAGAGCGGTCAGTAGTGTGAGCGGTTATCTGGCGAGCGGTGCCTTGTTGTTGTCGGAGATTTGTTTCGAAATGTTTTAAATATTTGAGGCACCACAGGCTAGTATGGATGCGGACTGAAAGCCGTCCGTCCGGGCCAGTTTGAACAAATCGCAGTTTTACATTTCAACCCCAAAACACGGCTTTCCATTACGAATATTCAGATATTCTGAAAAGTACAAAACCGGAGCGATGTGACAGGCGGTGGGCCGTCAGAGGTACTGCGCCCGACACGTGTCAACACCGGGGATTCCCGGATTCCTCTCTCGCTGCTACGTTCCTGCCGTTCCTCTGCTGTACATTCGTGCAACCGATCACCCGTAATTATATTTTTGCCCGATTCGAAAATTGCAACATTTAAATAGTGCGGTTCCAGCCGTCGAATTTTTGTCCGCAATGTCACACTTCCAAAACGTATACAAAATATGTACATGTTCAAAAATACCTGAACAAAGCTGTTGGATTTTAGTTGTTAGAATTATAGTATAAGAATAATTAATATAGTATTATGGTGAGTGAAGATAATATCGTTTATTCTATACTATACTATTATAACTGAAAAATGGTATTGGTTTAGCAAAATTTTCCGAGCTATCTCCTCCAGGCCGAAAAGACCCCTAGCGAAGCCAGTACCCTCAAAATGAGCGTCGTTCTTTTGTGCATCTAGTGAATATAATTTGGAGGTTCTTCGCGATAGGCGTCTACCTTAAAAACGCCCCCGAATGGGGCCATGTCGTCTCCTCTGGAAAATATGGCGGACGTACGTGTTTGTCAAAACCAACATTTACTTTTTTGCCTTTATTTTGTAAATTTTCGGAACAACGTGTTGTTTTTTTAATTTAAAATTACAAGAAATTAGTTGACAGACGCAGCTTTGAAAAACTGAGATGACCAAATGGTTGAGACGATATGTAAAGAACTAATAGCATAAAATAAATAATAGCATAAAAAAGTTCTTTTCTTAAAGTTTTGCTGTGTGAGAAACCAAGAATTATTGAAAAATATTGAGAATTCGCGAATTGGCACGTACTAATTTTTTTTTGTATTTCCAAGCTTTTTGTTGCAATCCATCCAGCACAATATAATAAACAAGTTTATCAGTATTGCTACTTCAGTATTACACTTATATACTATGCAATTACGACTACGAAACGGCACGGCACGTGTTTAAGAAAATACTGCGAAAAACTTTCGAAAATCGAATTATTACCAGCTTTGCGAATAGCTCCACTTTAGGCTGTAGAATTGGTAATTTTTCGAATTTCTTCCTGAAATTTTGACAGTGTATTTTTTAAATGATGTGAAATAAAAAAAAAACAATTGAAAATGTTTAATGACATAATTTGTCAAATTAATAGTTATAGGTTAATAATATGGTGACATACAGGCGGGATGTAAATTTTAAATAAATCAAAAATTACAACCACAACCTGGATTTGAACCAGGGACCTTTGCGTTTCTAGCACAATGCTCTCCCATCTGAGCTACTGAGGCCTATGACATTTGTTAATAGCTCAGATGGGAGAGCATTGTGTTAGAAACGCAAAGGTCCCTGGTTCAAATCCAGGTTGTGGCTGTAATTTTTGATTTATTTAAAATTTACATCCCGCCTGTATGTCACCATATTAACCTTCAAAAAATGTTCATGTTTTTCGTCCCCTTCAATTTATAGTAGTAAAAGATTAAGGGACCAAGTTTCCCTTTTTTACTTCATCATACATAGTAGGATAACTTACGATGACTAACAAAACTTCGTATTTAGAAGTTTCATGACTAAACTTAGAGCGGAAAGAAGTTTTGTTCAAAACCGTCGAAAGGAACTGGACGTTTACTCTTAGCATTTTTCAACAATTTTGCAGATGAGCCGCCAGTTCTGTAATTTCGTCAAAATAATTAAATAATAAATTAAAGTAGAGGAGGGAGATTTTGTATAATTTATGTCTATGACATTTTTTGGTAAAATTGATAGTTTAGCTTTATGAGCAAATTCTATTTGATTGCCACGACAGCCGCTCAGACAAGCCAACAGGCTTTGTGCGCACGGCAACATCCCAAAAAAAAAAATTGCGCTATTTAGGCGATCATTTTCATACAATGTCCCTAATCAGTATAATAGTTGTCCGGGTGGCTTAAACACATTATCGCTTCAAACATTTAAAAGAAAACCCCGAAGTCTCATGCAAACCTCTCAAAATTCGTCTTATATGTGTGAAGGTGATCATTGTGTGTTCGCTCTGTGTGCTGATTTCTTGAAAGTGTTGGTGCACGTGCGAGAGTTTTTTTTTAAATATTTAAGTACTTTTTAAGTATAGAGTTATCTTTGTATTTTGGTATATGTATTAAATCTGACATCTTTATTTATATATGTATAATCATTTTAAGAATTTAATTTTTTTTCTTGTTTGTTTCTTGCTTACACAGCTCGAATGCAGTAGTTTTACAAATTAAATATTTACAAATTAAATATTCCATTAGTTTTTAGTTTACTTAGTTTTGAAACGTTGAGTGGAACAGTTGACGTTGAAAAGCGCCAAACTGAACTTCGCCTTTTGCAGGAAGGATATATATATATATATATATGCTAGTAATAATAAGTTGTAAGTAATTAATTTGTGCCTTTTCGTTGCAATAAAGAGTATATTATTATTATTATATGCATTAAAACTAGTAAAACCAGGGTTTGCCAGATATTTTGATTCTATTGACAGTACTGTCAGAACGTCAATCGTTTGACACTGCTGTATATATATATATATATATATATATATATATATATATATATATATATATATATATATATATATATATATATATATATATATATATTATTTATATATATATATATTTCTCAGCTTCAGACAGAGATTAGTACAAATGATTGGAACTTCACAAGTGACACACGGCTTAACTTAAAATACCGAGTTCAAACTTTTGTGTCACTAATATCAAATCAAATGGAAACGTGTTTTCCAGAAAAATCAATAGTCTTTAATTCGAACAAACAACTTTTAACTGGTTTATTGAACGCCTTATAGCATTGAGAGAAACAATTTCTTTTTGGGCTCAGTTTAGAATTAGATATCCTACACTTGTACCTACTGAAGATCTTAAAAAGTTGAAGAAAACATATAGATACGAACTTAAAAAAGCCAAATCCACTGCTTATGAGCAATTAATATCTTCATCTGATAACAGGCAAGCAACAATCTGGAAAATTGTAAAAAATTCTTTCCCGTCTGGCTCACCTCATAATATTAACAGTGGGATTCCCAATGCTACTTGCTTTAGCAAATACTTTGTAAATGCTCCTTTAGACATATCCAGAACTATCCCAATAAGCAGTACAGACCCTCTTAGCTTTTTGAGCCCTGCGCCGACCAGCGAGTTTCATTTTCCGCCTACCACTTGTGAAGAGATATGTCAAATCATAAAAAGTATAAGAAACTCAAACAGCAGAGATCCATTTGGGATGACGGTCAAAGTGATAAAAACTATTAGCAAGACATTACTACATCCACTAACAATCCTAATCAATGAATGTATCAGTACAGGTCATTTTCCCAGCTGCTTCAAAGTTGCCACTGTTATACCGATATACAAGAAGGGACCTCGGGATGATTGTGGCAATTATAGGCCAATATCTTTAACGCCTATTTTCTCGAAGGTATTCGGAACAGTGTTAAAAAAACAGATAAATGTTTATTTTGAGCAGAATGACTTATTTGCAATGTCACAATATGGTTTTCGTAACAAAAGATCAACAACATCCGCTATTAACAACCTAAGCGATTTGATACTGAGTAATTTTGAGCAGAGGCAATTCACAACAGCTACTTTTTATGATTTGACTAAAGCCTTTGATTGCGTCAATCATTCATTGTTAATTAGCAAGATAAAGCACTATCAATTTTCTACCGGGGCCGTAAACTTGATTTCGTCCTTTATTGGCGATAGGCAACAACGCGTGCGGGTTGACAGTGACATTTCGCCAAGCCTTGCTGTTCGGTGTGGAGTTCCACAGGGTTCTGTGCTCGGTCCTGTATTGTTCTTGATTTATATTAATGATCTCCCGACAGCCGATCCATTGGGTGCCCTTGTTCTCTTTGCTGATGATACCACAAGTGTTGTCAGTGACAGTAGTGTGGAGGCGCTGAGTGATAAGATCGGAATGACGGATGCAAATATAGAAAAATGGTTTATTTCCAACAGATTAAATGTCAACACCTCCAAAACAAATACATTACAATTTAGTTTGCGGAATAATCCACCGGTGGTGAACGCTGTTGGTTTTTTGGGTGTTAAGCTGGACTCTAAAATGACTTGGGAGCATCATGTAAACTATGTTCGTGGCAAGCTGGGAAAGTCGATATATTTCATCAGAATCTTAAAAAATTCTCTATATATAACATCGCTAGTGCATGCATATTATGGACTATTTCATTCTATAATGGCGTATTCGATTATAAACTGGGGCCATTCTCCACATATGCGGCAGATATTTAAAATGCAGAGGCGATGTATTCGTGTGCTGCTTGATGTGGGTTACACTGAAGAGTGCAAATGGTGCTTTGTAAAACTGGGTATCCTCACGGCCCCAAGCGTGTTTATTTTAGAATGCTTAATGTATGCACACGAAAATAATAATAAACTAACGAGAATCAACACCGTTCATTCATACGCCACAAGATTTGGTGACAAATTGCGCCATGAGTTTATGCGTCTCCATAAATCCAGAACTGGGACTTCCTATTATTCGATAAAATTTTATAACGCCATTCCATCCAACGCTAAAGTCTTGCCGGTGGATGCTTTTAGGAAAACAGTTAGACGGTTTCTTATTGAAAAGGCAGTGTACAGCTTTGATGAATTCGTGGATCAGTGTAGTGATTTAATGAATTAATTTTGATCATGTATTTGAAAAATTAAATACTAAATTGTCTTGACCTGTGTAACGTATCTTGTTTACGATTAACATCTATAAATACTATGACTATGACTATGACTATGTATAGTATGATAAAGTCATGTGCCTGGCCACATCAGATTTTTTATTCTTTCGGGTCCTCAAATTGAAGGATTCCTTATGAATTATGACATTAAAAAGGAGAAATATTATGATTACCATTCCTGATACCTGGATACTGATTCCACAACCTCCACATTACAAATAGACTCGCTGCTTTTTCATTACAGCTTCACGTTTATTTTTATCGATTTTTTATTGATCTCATTGTTTTAAAATCTAGTTATATCAACAAATATGGAATTTCATATGATTATTTATAACTGATGACGAAGGTAGCAACGAAATTTATTAGTGATGTCTTCAATCTTGCTCTTTCTGTGGTAGCAGGAATGTGTTATGCTAATACTAGAACTAATAACCTCCAGTATCCACCAAGTGCAATTTATCACAGCCCGTTTTAAAGGATTTCTTTCTTGTGCATTGCAATTCCTCCTCTCTCTACTAGAATACCGGACAGGACGATTAATTTAACGACAAGCGCCTTATCCGTAAATAAAACCTCTACGCTTGCGAATAAAACAACTTAATATCCTTCGAAACCAAAACAAATACGATTATAGTTCTCCATCCAATCGTGAATGATGACCGGGCTTCGTCGTATCCCGTCGAATGTTTATTTTAAATTTAATTGCGAGCGCCCGTTTTACGTTAAGTTTACACGGGTGCAAACAAATAAATAAATAGCCGAAGCCCATCGCCATTAAAAAGTAATTTTGTTGCCGCAACGCGTTCGCGTATAATTCATCTTGCGCGCACCCTTGCGTCAGGGCGATGATTGCATCTAGACCGTGCAAATAAAATGTGTTCATATCGACTTGCAACACCTTATTAACTTTGCGAATTGCAAAAAGCCCTGCCGTATAATTCGCTCGGAACGGAATGAAGTCGTTGAATTACTGAGGCATCTGCTGACAGCTCCGAACGCGCAGGGAAAAAGAATGATGATTTTAATCATGTTTGTCACGTCTTCATCATTTCTTTGCGTAACCCGCTCGCGTCATTAGGAAATATGAACGGGGGAAGCTCGAAATCGTGCGCTCACGCTATATGAGCGACGCAATTTTAATTGATGATTGTATCTGCGGAATGTCCATTTGCATAATCGAACAGGACATTAAGGGATCTTAAGAGTTAGTTATTTATGCAAAGTATCGACCGTGGAACATACGTTCATCGAGATAAGTCGCCATACAGTGTACTAATTCTCAAAAGCTTGTTCGATGATTGTATCAGATAAATAAAATGAATAATAAATTTGCAATTTTAAATAAATTCTAAGTGTTTGTAGGAAAATTAGACCACGTTTAAATGATGATGTAGTTTATGGTTCGGTAATGTGTCAAATATAAGTTATTAGTTGTTCAATAAACGATATTTGTATTGTATTGTATTGTAAAATTTGAAAACAGATTTTTGTAGAACACGTTTCCTTATCCATTACGCAACTGGTTTCAGGAATAACTTCATCTTATATTGAAAGAGGACAATCGCGACTTCAGGAAACTAATTCAAAAAACAAATTAACCTTTAAATAAATATCACCAATACAAAATAATGTGTTTATCAAAATAGGTTCTGGTAATTTTGCTTCTGTTGTAAGTTTTCAATAACTCCACTGTTAATTTCTCGTTGAAATTCTTACATTTTGCTTTAGTGCCAACAAATGTTAGACAGTTTGATTCTGGTGAGGATTTTTTTTCGTAAAATCTGGTTATGAAAACAGAAATTGTGAATTCTGGAAGTCTGGTCTGTTTTTTGAGAAAATCAGTGCAAAAAATCGCAAAAAATGCAAATATACGCGCTTTTTTCTCTTCTCAAAAACTAAACACAATGCAAAATTTCTAACTTCAGATTCAGTATTTACGGAAAAAGTATACCAGAATCTTGATCGATTTTCTTGCGGTTGAACAAGGTAGCAATTTAGTTTAGATAATTGTATTCTTGTTCTTTTTTTTGCTTTAAAACAAATAAATACTGTCATCGCTTGTCTGCTCTTATATTATTTGAAGGAATGGCCATTATACAGCAAAAACATTACCGAAAAACTGGAATTTTTAATGCTATAATGAAATAAAAATGTAATATAGTAAGTACATTCCTGATTACACAATTACAAAATGTAAATAGACATATTTGTCGCCTAAATGGCTACCATGTTATTATTATATACTACGTACAAATATAAAAATTATTTTTCGTTCAACACAATGTTTTATAATAAATACTAAATACTAATTATATTTGATATAACTTCTATCACTTGTTAAATGTGCTACGTTTTACTACATATTAAAATTCTGATGTGTGAATACGTACTATGAGAGTTGCAACTTATGAGTACAAAAAAAGAGATACAGTTAATTTTTACATCATGTAAATCTCTTATGATTAATGTAAGAATGACAGCGTATAGGTTATAAAACAACCATTTACAAAGCGAAAAAATAGTTTCAGTATAATTGGTTCCATAGTATCATAATAATAGTAATAGGATTTTTTTTATTTGTTCAGTTTACAGTTCATCAAAATTCAAATTCAAACACGAATAGAAGCCAAGCAGCTTAAAATCGGCAGGTATGTGCAGGGTATACGCACATACCGTACATACGATTTGAAATCTGACCCAAATGACTGCATGATAAGTACTGGCCGAGAACGGCAACTTTGTGGACATGCGCAGTGCGCACATATTGCTATCTCTTTTCTCACATTCTTGACCCATGCGATTAGCGACGATTGTCATTGTGTGGTGAGGTTATGTTTCTAAAAATTATCAACAGAATGTTAAAATTGTTGAAAGAAGTTAGATAGAACTTTGTTTCACTTATTTTTAATGAAAACTTTACAAAATAGGTTTACCTTCTACGAATTGCGGCTATACGAATGGAAATAAAACAACTGTTGGTCTACCGTATTAGCAGAAAATAATGTTAATTTAGTTTTCCTGTTCGAAGTTTTGCAGCCTCGCACACAGCACTTCATAGTGAAAACCAGTGAAAACTAAATTTAGTTTGTCACTATCACAGTCGGTACCTATAATGTAAATATATAATAAAATAATGGTATTCACTAGATGACATAACCACCATAACACAACCATACGTTTTGACAGGCCGATTCGTCGCTCATGTTATGAATGAGAGCAGTATATGCGTACTGCGGATGTCTACAAACTTGCCATTTTTAGGACTTATTGTGTAGTGATTTGGGTCAGATTTTGCATATACAGTGCGGTCTCCTCATATTCCTCCCTGTCTTTAAGGATCGTCGCAAATTAGGAATAACCTGTGTTTACTTAAGACATTTGATCACATACACCTGTAATCCTTAAACCAAAACTATGATGATAGTGAGAATGGTAGAGTAGGTTTAGATAAGAACCTTCTACAAAGCAGACAAATATATCCAGTTGCATAATAGTGTTGATTTTCAACCCCTGCCCTCTGGATGTCATGGCCCCAACTAACGCATGTCTAACTATCTATATCCGTTGACAATCAACGATAATAGTGTACGACTTTTTCTTGGCGCGCATAGGTAGATAGACGCGCTGCGAGAGAGTATTTTTTTATAATCGATGTTGGATCAACAAATCTAGAATTTCATATGATAATAACTGATGAAGAATGTATCAACGAAATTTATTAGTGACGTCTTCAGTCTCTTGCTCTTTCTTTGGTAGCTGTGTTATGCTAATACTAGAACTAATAACCTCCAGTATCCACCAATTGCAATTTGTACGCAGATTAGGTCAAATCACTAGTAGTAGAGCGCTGAGATAGATGGATTACATCGTGAATTTCTATATATCTGAGGGAAACATACTATATTCTCAGCGCTCTACTAATAATAGTGACTCTACCACGTATATATTGTGTGCTGCTGTTGTGATTAACTACCTGTCGCCGTAGGGCCTGAAATCGAAGCTTATTAAAATAAAATAGCTCGGCATCTGATAAATACTTGTAGCCGTAATCACTTATCGCGAAACGCATTACGGCTACCGCACAACTAATTGTGACAAGGTGTTTATACCGGATTTTAATGGTACCTTACACACGCGACACACGGCAGCGCTGAAACACGACGGTCGTTTGTTCCATGTGAACGTGCGTGTCCGCAACAAATCCTCTATACCGTCTCGCATGTAACCATGAGAACGAATGCATGTATCCATGTGTTTATACTATATCGTTTACATTTGTTAAAAAGGAATCAAAAGGTAAAATCTATAACACGTCAACAATCGTTTTTCGAATAGAAACAAATGAGGCCGTTATTTGCAAAACTTCCTCGTTGCTACTTGGTTTACTTTTCAGGAGCAACATAAAACGTTTTAGCGAATATGAAAATTATTTTTCGTTTTATTTTATTTAAGTTGCTGTAGTTTACCAGGAACTTTTGTGTCCTTGTAACAACGTGTTTTTATTTTGACCCGTCGGCGAAGAAGTTAATTCTTGTGACGGAAGGATCTAATATTTGGCTGTTTAATGCATGTCTCACTGCCGACGCTATTGTGTTAGAATTTTTTGGTGTATCAATTTCTGTCCATAGATACGAGAATACGTTTCCTGGTGTTAATTTGCTTTTGGATGTTCCAGATACTGTAGTAAATTATTTAAAAATTTTGTTGTAATTAATTTGCTGGCTAAAGTATGCAGATTGATCTGGTAAACGAGGCAGGGCCAATTTTTTTTGGCAGTCAAAGAAAACGAAACTGTATTTGGTTTCGGACATTTTAATTTTTAATTTTTTTTCCGTTGATGTAGTGACTTTTAATTGCTCTTTGTGGCGTAGACAGGTTGAACAACAATCTGTCTGTGGAGTTCCAAAAGGCATATTATAATTTGAGTTCACAATTTTTCTAAAATAAGCAATTGAAACTTTCAAATTTTCTGGAAGAGTGACAAGATAACTAGTATAAAGTTTAGTGAAATTTAAGTCACATGGTAAGTATGCACGTATGCTAGTCTTGCTCCGACAATAGTGTGATTCGGCGCATTTGAATAATTTCATGAATTTGTTAATATGACTACGCTTTTCATCATTTTTGCGACCTACTGTGTCCCCCCCTCTTCGCTCTTTTGGAACCTCTCCATTTTGGACGAAATTTCGAAGTATTCTTTGTAGGTACTCTGTTTCCACTAAAGTTTATAATACCCAAAAACGCATGTTTGCACACCCTTCTCATTGTTCCATTTTCAAACGAACGTTGTATTGAATTGATAGTTTAGCGCGATAGCACTTTCCCCTCTTTGGTTTATTTCCATTGCAACAGTTCAATATTAGATTATCCTGGTCTATTTTATTTTTAGATTCATACATATACGCATGAAATTCTTGAATTTCATTCCTTGTTAATGATTTACAGAAATATGGCTGTCCATGTCTACCATCCTGTCCACATGTTGGAAATATTGGGAGTACGTGGGATGTGTGTCTGCAAATGAATTGCACATCACACATCAATAATTGCTAAACGTGGTTAAACATATGGAAAATACCAAACTCTATAGGACACAAAAGTACTTTCATTAATCTGGTATGTTCTAAAATTTTCTACTTTTAAAAACATACCTGAGCCATTTTTTAAAATTCCTAGATTAGTTTTCTGGTTGTCGCTCTTTCTTGCGTCCTTTTCCTTTCGGACAGGGTAAAATTTCACATTGAGTATTTCTCATCCATGCTAACAAATCGCAACAACAAAACTGCCGTTAAAAATCACATCGGACTAGAACATTGATGTTTAGACTAAAACGAATTTATTTTCCTGCGTGAACAAAAAAAAACCACCTGTTTGCTCTGTGAACACTAGAGCACCAAGCTATTGGTTGAGCTGTAGACAGCCAGTTTTGCAGATGAACGTTCAAAGCAAACAGAGAGTTTTGCAAATAACTTACACTTTAGCATCCAAATTTAGGTAATAAATAGGTTGTATCTAAAAATTCTGACAGAGGCAATCGATTCCTCATTAAATAATTATGTAACTTTGCAAAAAAAACGATGTTTTGAAATTTTGGCGATTAGAGACTTTTGCAAATAAACGCCTCAAATAAAGAAATAATAGAATCAAGACAGAATCAAAAACCCAAAATCTGTTGACGTATGTCCTAAATTACTTTCCACAAACAAACCAGAATTAGCAATTGAAATTATCCATGCATCACCATCATATTAACGTTAAAAAAACTGTAACTCATAATTAAATTTTACGGCAACGATACTTATCTCCCCGAGATATTTATGGCCCCATTTAAATTTATAATTACGATTTTGCAATAAGGCGTGGTGAGCGTGTCGAATCGTTTGTTTTGTTTTGTTTCCTTTCGACGTTTTATCTGGGCTGCGGACAATTTGGATTGACCGATTCGGTAAATACGAGCGTATCGGCCATACTTAAGTGGGAATATGGACACCCTGTGTGCGTATACGTTAGCTACTGGTTTACCAAGTACAGCGCCCCGTCGTTCATTACGTATTTACGCTGTCGCTTATAATTACAGTTTATTACGGTAATTGCCGGACAGAACAGCCATCGGGTGTCGAGATCGTATTAAAAGCACACAATTCTTTTCTTTATGTTGGAGACTAGACCCATTATGCCGCACCCACCGTAGGTATGAAATGATATATCGGATTCATAATATGAACTGGATTAATCAATAAAAGCAACAAAGAAATTCTGGTATAAAAGAAGGTAAAAGAAGGAAGTATGGATTAATCATATTTTCACAAGCAGTTCTTGACTTCTTGAGGAAGAAAGTCTATAAAGGACAGATGAGTATGAAAATACAGAGAAATGGCATACTTATTAGTATATATCAAACTTATTTGACACATTAATATCCATCACCGGCTCCTTCGCCAAAATATACAATAGTTTGTTCCAGTTAAGATATGTCCCTGTCACCAACTTCTATTTTAAGATTTTATCCACTTGGAAGAATTCAACCAAATTCAACCGTTAAACGTCGTTTTTCTTTTCGGAAAAGACTCCAGAACGTCACTATGGACGAGGAGACCAATAAATGTAGATACAATGATCTTCTCCAATCAAAAGAAACACGAAAACAAAAGCTGAAATAATGTCTCTGAGTCCAAATCTGATGTCAACTTCTAAAATTTTAAACTTGTGCTGTGATATTAAAAAATTTGTGATTTCAAATGCCTCAAATTTTCAAAATTCTAAATGGTGGATCAAATATTGAACGTTATATTTGAAGCTGAATGTCAGATTTTCAAAATAAATAATCCTTGTCAACGAAAATTGACCAAGACTACAGGATATCCACGATACTTATTTCCTGGGAGAGTATGAAGCTTTCTGAGGAAAAATTGAGAAAAAATCACCCGTTCACATCCGATAATGTATCGATTTTCTTGTTGATCTAATAAGTTGTCGATAACTCCTCCAACATTTCCGTTAATCGTTAATTCACCAAGTTAAATTTTACGGTAACGAATTAATTTTTAAGTTAAGTTTGAAACCCATTAACGGATTCATTAACTTCCGCTACATTCGTCATCCGTTAATTCAAGTCCGTTAAATAAAATATATTATAATTACACATTTCAAACTGCTATAAGGATTCTGTGCAAGTTTGGACTTGGCTGTGTTTACATGTGTTGACCTTTTCAATGTATTTTATAAATCTTGCATCTCGCAATACAGTTAGTTATTTTAGTTATCACTGAACTTTGTTAACTTCCGTTACATTTATAACAAATTAACGGACTATCGGTTAACGAAGTTAACGTTTTCGTTAACGGATGAACGATTAACGAAGTTAACTTTCTGTTTAACTTTTCCCGGTTTTACAGTTCGCGAATTACAAAGTGGTGGTAAAACAATGTTTTTATAAAAGGTACAAGACATACAGGCACAATGTCTGCCATAACTCATGTGTCATAGCTCATATGTGTCACTACGTAGCTCACGCGGATCCACAGTGTATTATTATTGGAAATAAAAAATCATCAAAACATTTCTAAAGCAATAATTGACGACAAATGTAATTTAAAAAATGTATCACCGCACGGCATTAGAATAACAAACTTTCGCAAAAATGTTGATATGAAACTGGGAGCGGGTATACTGGAATATTAAATAATTACGCTGACACCGGAGCAAACACCTATATATACATACATATATCTATAGATATACGCGCCGGAGTGGCGCGTGTGTACGTATATGCCGTTTTACCGTTTTCATTTCCATTGTTATTCATGAATTAATTTGTAACCTGAATCGGTAAAATTCAAATGATTAGTTGGTGCTGAAATTTAAATTACTCAAGAGACATGCGTATGTGTTTGCGAGCACCACAACAATCCACCCCATCCGCACGTATTGTACAACGCGCGCGTAGTTGTCTGCGTGTGTGTGTGTGTGCGTGTGTATATGTTTTGTGAACGACCGCTCTGTTCGCCGCACGAACAATTTTCGGCCAGAGATTTCATTCATGGATTTATTCATTCATGTACTTACCCAATTTGAAAATCGGGTCGCTACATCATGATCTCTGTATATTCTAGTTTTAGTATATTATACCAAGTCACTGTAAAGAACAATTGAACCGGTGAGTAGAAGAACAGAGAAGTCCAAATCGGGTGTTTTGGGGGAAAACTGAAGAAAACTGTGTAATTTGACAACTGTACATTTTACTGGTTTGTACAGAACAAAAAAGATGTAGTAAGCGCCATTAGTAGTTGTTATGAAGTTAAATTTTCGGCCAAAAAGCACTAATAAATTAGCTATTAGCTAAAATATCGGCTGGATTTGTTCTGTTCTTCCATTCAACGACATATTTATTAGTAATTATCACTTGTTTGATGATAAAAATCATGCTGTTAGAATGAATTTAAAGATACAAAAAAATGAAGAACAATTACATTAATATTTGAAACAAAATTTAACAAACAAATTAATGAATTATTTTTCCACTTCAAGGGTGGAGTTAGTTCTTTACTAAATAGCTAAATTTGAACTGTTAGCAGCAGCAGAATATTACGTTATAAGTCCGGTAGGCGACTTGAAACAGTACGAGTTAAATATTACGGACGAGGCGTCGAAGGAGCCGAGTCTGGAGTATGTTCTACACGACAAAGTTAATTTGGTTGCATAACCTATTTCAAGTTTGACAGTTGTTTGTGTATAGCGGAAAAAAATTAATTAACATGGGTATGGCCTACTTCGACTACAATCATTCTTAATGTATAATAATTAAACTATTATTATTAAATATTATTATTTATTTTTGTGACATTCTGTTCTTCCACCCCTTCCACGGAGCACGCTGTTTCCACAGCAATACTGGTAATAGATAGAATTAATATGTCAATATTTTCGAAACAATCGAGAAATTTTCTACAAAATGGGTATCTTAGTTTGAAATGTCAAATTATGGACTTCTGTTCTTTAACTTAACGATTCAATTAATTGGCTACATATTTTAAATAATGATAAAACACTATGCTGTTACTTGATGAGATTACTTCTGGATTTCGAGAATAAATACCATTTACATAAGAAGCTACACTATTGACGTATACGTAGCTTCAGAGTACTCTGTAGCAACGTAACGTCAAAACAGCTTTGCTTGTTATATAAATGAACCTTAAGTACAATAGATTGAAACATGTTAAGATGTATTTGCGTCAATATAACTTATTTAAAGTCACTGGTATGAATTTTCCTATTATTATTATTCCATGCAATGATACTTAGAGGACAATATGTATCAAATTACACCAGCAATTATACTCAAAGTTAAATGTAGACTATCTAGCGAGGCGCATCGTTGCATTTCTATAAATAATATACAGTGGCCGGTCGGTATATTTTAATAGTGTCATTACACGCGGCATAAGCACGTGAAATATTATTAATAAATCCATCTTAATGTGCATTTAATATCCCTCCACTGTTGGTCTATGTTGTTTTGCTTACCTAAACATAGTTAAATTATCGTAATATAAATAAGAATACACGAGCGTGACTTATGCGTTTGCCCAGGAAACCGTAAATTCTCGGCTCGGCAAATGGTCCCGCAGATACTTTAATGCGAATACTTGTACATTGTGTAACAAAACTAGACTCTCACTCCTATACGCGTTATATTAATATCGTACAATGATAGATTACAAATGGGCTGGTGATCGAGAAACGTCATCGACGTTTTCAACAAATTTTCAAGTAGCATTGAGTTTAGATAAACTATGTTTGCCGTCCGCAGCTCCTCGATTGTTTTTAGACCTTTGAAGTGATTCAGAACTTTAGGCTTGTTTATTAACTTCAACTCCGATAATCTAATTTTGAATGTTATTGTAAGTTCCTATAGGAAAGTTAAAATTTCCATAACTGTCATTGATAAGGAACGCTCAAGAGATACACTTGCACCTACTGATAGAAAAAAAAAACAACATGTTTTAAGACTAATGTTCACGGAGGGTATCAATTTATTTTGCTGCTTGATGGATTTCTCTCAGGAACTATGCCTCTTGTACAATGCGTCCATGGAAAATATGCACACTGGAGCTAAAGCAGATATGATATATACGTTGACGAATAAACCATCAAACAAAGAAAAAGTAAAGAATACTCAGCATAGAATTTTTTTAATTTTTTTTTGATATTTCGGTGTCTTCTGTCTGCAGATGGAATATATAAAAAGAGAGGCCAAAGTGGTTGACTTTGGAAACTTGGGGGCGCAGGAAAATTGACCGATACATTGATGTATACTGTGTACCAAGCCGAGAACGTGGTTCTTTTCCGGGCCGAGAGAAGAGTTGCACAGGTGAGCATAGCGAGCCTGGGCATTTCTTGAGGCCCGGAAAACTACTTTCTGGGCGTGGTGCACACATAATTTTTTATCCTGCACAACAATATCGTAATAAAATCACCCGTTTCTAAGGACTAATCACTGACATATTGGCTTTTGACAAATAAAAAACGTTGACGTTTTAATCGCAAACGTCAAACCGAATCGAAAGCTGTGTTTTGATTGGACAGACCATTCGGTCGCCACCTATAGGGATAATTATTTTCGCGGCTAACGCTAAAAAGTCTTCATTACAGGCGTGTCTGGGCCTGGCGGGCAAATAGCATCTTTCGTGTCTCTATAGAGACGCGAAAATGACACTTTCGCATCGTGTAGGATAAAAAACAATAGACAATTTTCTATGGGATAATCATATGAAGTCATGGCCCATGTACATGCATCATATGATCTCAAAGCACACACAACGAAATGTTGTCTCAATTCAAAGCAACCTTTGTTAATCCAAATCAACGGTTGCTCTATATATACGCAAGCATATACAGGGTTAGCCAAAATTACCGGAACACCTAAATAATTCTCCAATCGTAAGAAATTGTTCAAACAAAAGCTTTTTTGCTTTATACAAGCTATCTTTTAAATATATTTTCAATATACAGGGTGCTCATTTAATTATTGAAATTTGTTAACATTTCCTATTTTTAAATAGAACATTCTATTAGAACATTATATTATTAAATTTTTTAATTCTAAGATTCATTCTAAGAATTTTTTATACGAATCATTTTTTTATACAATGCATTATTTTTTAATTAGTAGCTATTAACCAAACATGTTTTTTGGGCTTAAATAACCTCTCGTTTAAATATAGTTTTATTATACAGTGTGTTTATTATGGAAATTTGCAAACCATTCCATTTTCTAATAGAACACCTTGTAAATTTTTATTTTTTTAATTCTAAGATTCTAAGAACATTTTATAGAAATAATTTTTTTTTGAAAATGCATATTTTTTGAGTTACGTGCAATTCTGTGCAAAACAACTGAACTTCAACTTACGAATATTTTTCCCCCACACATTTATTTTAATGTGACAGTTTGAACATTTAATTTAATTCTATTTAATTGTATTATTATGTTCTCTTGATTTTTTTTACCCGTTTGGTTAAAGTAAAAGTTCATATGTATTGATTAATTACTTATAGGTAACTAAAAAGTTAAAATTTTTTTAAACATAACATTCGTAGAATTAAGCTTAGCATTAAACATTTTTAAATATACAGGGTGTTCTGTTAGAAAAAGGAAAGGTTTGCAAATTTCCATAATAAAATAAACACCCTGTATATTACAAATATATTGGAACGAGAGGTTGTTTAAATCCAAAAAACTTTTATTTAAAACAGTTAAAAAATTTAATAGGGTGGTCTATTTAAAAAAATGATAGGTTACCGAATTTCTGTAACAAAATGAGCACTTAGTGTAGTGAAAATGTGTTTATTTAGACGATAGCTTGTTTAAAGCCAGAAAAGTTTTGTTTGAACAATTATTTGATATTTCTTACGGTTGGAGAATTATTTAGGTGTTCCGGTAATTTTGGCTAACCCTGTATATCATTAATTGAAGAAAACCGTTGTTTTGACCGTTTGTCTTCTTTAAGATTGTAGAATTTTAAATGGATACTATACTTATTTGACTTAAGAATTTGTTCTTTTAAATCAAAACGTTTGGTAGCTAGATTAATCAGCTCACATTCTTGGATTAACATATAATATATATAATAGCAGAATCACTGATGCTGCATAGACATTTATGCGGTTATATACCCTCTAAGAGACCCCTCTTACGACGAGAAACTAAAGCTGCATCTATCGTCATCCTTCACACTATTTTCAAATCAACGATTTTCTTAAATCAAAACAATCGTTTACTTAAAGCACATATTTAGGTTGTTTCATATTAAAGAATTAAATGTCTTAAAACAAACAAGTTATTTTAAGAATGTCATTTTCTGAGTTAAGTGGTCCAGTTAAGACATTTCTATTGAGAAATACATATAAGGACATAAAAAAAACTTTAAGGGGCGGGAAAATTAGCCGATACATTGATAAAAGAATCACCCTGGTGTAACACATTATCAGAAAAATGCTATAAGTCCTCGATATGCGTCCGTAAACTGGACTTGAAACTTTAAACGCGTTTTTCTCGAAACAGTTTCTTTCGCGACTAGTTGCCATAATATTTCAAAAACTATTGAACCGATCAACTTAAAATGTTTACTGCATGTTCCACAAACATTGCTTAATAGCGATAATACCAAGCGTACTATAGTAAGTAATTTTCAGAATAAACGTTGAATAAAAATGATTAGGTGGGTCTTATAGACGCGTATCGCCTAGAATATTTACGACCGATACATCAAACGGCGCAGCGGCCGACTATATCTGAAAATAGCGTTCGCATTAAAGTCGGCACGACGAATAAAGATTTATAAATGTTTAATTCTGATATAATTGAACGCACACGTGCCACGTTTCAAGTTTTAATGAAATTATTGCGACCGCATTAAAGGATTCCAGGTCTCTTGCGCGTTCCACATAGGTACCACCATACACAGCGCGGACATAATAAGTTAATTATACCGGGAAGTTGGTAATTGTAATTTAAATAATATACTAATATTTGTAATTAAGGCCCTAGCCGGTAAACAAAATGGCGCGGCGCCGCGACGGCGGCGTATTACTACGGAGCGGTATGAATACTTTATGAAAACTATTAATGAAAATTGGACTATTAACACGGAAATAAGGACTGGAAATTGTTTAATTACTGGCGATAATTATATGTGAGAGCCGTTTTAACGCTTTTAGCGTCAAGCTTTCGCAAAACGCGATTACTTCCATCAAATATATATACAGGGCGGGCGGGTATTAATTCGCACTGCAAGTTTTACGAGATACATCGAAAATTCATGGACGGCCCGTCAATGTTTCAGTTATTCTCCATAGATATATGCGCTATATCTACTGCGGTGTATGACTGAATAAACGTGACGAAACGATATGAAATTTTCGATGCATTTTCGATTGCCGCAATTACTTTTTAATCGCTCGAAATTATTTCGAGCACGGGACACGTCCGGCGCCGCATGAAAAACCTGGAGCGTCGAGCAAAACTATTTAAATTTATAAATGCATGAATCCCGAATATCCAATCACGGTCGCTGCATTTTTCATGCCTTAATCAATTAGTTTCCACGAACGGTTCGTTTCCCAAAGGAAATCTTATTTACAGCCACAAAAATTTAAAGGTTAAAATGTTTTTGTTGATTGATTTTTTTACACTGACAAGAAAAAATCGTACCAAAGAACTGAAGAAATAACAAACCAAGGCCCAAGTGGGTTGCAGGTTTGTGCAACCCCCAAAAATGATAACGAAACGAAAATAATTTTATTGTATGTAATAATAGTACAAGTACAATAGCCAATAAGCAACTATGCATAACATCTAATTTACCCAAACAGCGAGGCCGCAAGCGTCTGCTACCGCTACAGTGTGTATCTGCGCCTCTATATTGGCCCACTAGCGAGCGAATTTTATCAGTACCGACCAGTTTGTTGACCTTGGCTAGGATTGAAAATTTCCCGCGCACGCGGCAGTACCAGAAAGCTGCCGGTGAAACCTAGCCACATGTATTTCTGTATTGCTGTTTGTAGTCAGTGGACACTAACTAGTACGGCCTAAAGCGCTAATTACGCAAAAGTAAAAAAAAATAAACAATGAATTTGGTGCAGAATTTATTAGCTGAACCATTGTGTATTTACAATGAAAATGTTTAACGACATTATTTGTCAAATTAATATTTATAGGTTAATAATATGGTGACATACAGGCGGGATGTAAATTTTAAATAAATCAAAAATTACAGCCACAACCGGGATTTGAACCAGGGAAAATTTACATGCCGCCTGTATGTCACCATATTATTAACCTATAAACATTGTGTATTTAGTTTTTAAACAAAACGTTTCGAGCAAATTCAGAAAATTTACAAGAAAATTATTTAATGCTGATGTTTATAGGAAAAATAATTAGTGAATTGATGTCCCCTATTTTGTTATTTGAAGCATATAAATGAATGGTGGACAAACACAGAGATTACAGATTTGAACGAATACATTTGTTTGTTATCGGCAAAACACAAATAAAACTATTTTACAATGTTCACTTTTTGGAATGGTGGTCATTGCGACATAATTGGGCTGTACATGAGGAAAAACATAACCAAAGACTTTCAGAAACTTTTTGACTTTTAAAACTTTTGAAAATTTTAATAACAAGTGCAATGATATCAGCGGAAGGAGAACGGTGTTTTTCAACCTACAATATGATAGAAACTTTCTTAAGGAACACTTTGGGTCAAAAAATACTCTCTGCTTTGGCAATGCTTTCTCAAGAAAATGGCTTAATGTTGTTAAGAGGGGCGTTTATCCATATACCAGTTACATGCAAAACACGGGAGGATAAAAAGCAGATCGGAGTCGAAACTATTGCACTGATGTGTAAAAGTCTCGCTTAACGTGTTTAATTTATAAGAGGCAAGGGAAGATACCCTTTCTGCCTCGTCTGCACATTTTGATTACGCCCACTTAGCTGCGTAAAGGATTTGTGTTTGTGATATGTAATAAATAAATATTCAAGGCATACAGACATGTACATAGGAAACACTGGCCCCCGGCAACGCTGAGGAAGGCGTTCCAGATTCATAAAAATTTTTGTTTAATTTTTAAAACGAAAATAAATAGATAAAAGATCCGACCGGCCGTCTGTAGCAGAAAAACGACCAAAACATTACGAATACACGAACACAGAGATATAAAATATTTAGTAAATACGTATACAAATAGGACGATACGGCAGCAATAGGACTGCTGGATGACTAGAGTTTTCGGACTATTAGCGATAAATTAGGTATAAATAAGACGCAACATACGGGGAACGAGTAGTCTTGACTAGATTTTTACAATATACTGGTTGATTTAATATGCTTTGATTGTGATTAAGCCAATAGCATTAATACCGAAACAGGAGCTAATTTATGGGTGACATTTTAAGACATACCTCTTTAAAATTGACCCCGACGTTGTCAAGTTGATCTGCTTTTTATGCAATTGTGTCGAATTACTACGAACTGTCACCGCGGAAAGAAGGGGTCTGTAATAAAGTCCACTGACCGAGACGCAGGAGAAGAGTATTAACAGCTCAGATCAATAATAATTAACAGTTGACAACAACTACTGTAGCTGCCTATTGGCAAAGGGCAGAAATCGGCTGAACAAATGAAGTAAGTATGTTTGTTTATACACAAGGACTTGAGTACAACGGTTCACCGTTAGATGGAACCACATTATCGATCTCACATCATAAACGCCCCTCTTAATGTTGTTAAGCCATAAAGTAAGGCCAGAAGTTGGTTACTTTTATTATATGCGTGCAGATATAAGGTATAAGATATAAATTTAAACTATGCAATATGTAGTAATAAATAAAAAATAACTACAGGGATTCGATACTCATGGGATGTAGGAGTCAAAGATGAAATGAAATGAAAATTAGAGAATTTAGAAGGAGTACTTTTTTAGTGTCAAAATATAGATATTTCTATATAAAACATGTTATGCAAAAATGGTACCTATAAAACCCCCATATTTCAAGACATCGACCCGCTACTGCCTTATGCATATTTTTTTGGTATATTGTTATGTAGCTCTTGCTTGAGAACAGAATGAGCTATTTTTCTGTTAATAATCATGATAAAAATGATAAAGTTTCTCAAGTACTCTTTTAGGCCCGGTGTCCACCGGAGCAGACCGATAAATATCGGCCCGTTCTGAGTCGTACGATAAATATCGTAGACATACCTGTCTATTGGAACCGTCACACTGACACGATGTGTCAATGGAGCGGTTCTAATAAAAATACATGTGCACGATATTTATCGTACGACTCAGATCGGGCCGATATTTATCGGCCCGTTCCGGTGGACACCCGATCTTACAAAGCCACATATATTTTCATCATTTTGTTCCTTAATAAAATATCTGAATTTTTATCGATGACGTTCGGCAGGAATGTAAGAAGCTTGTAGCCATGAATGACAAATCTTGAAAGAAAAAAATAAATCTTTATCAACATCTATCTGTAGTTCATATGCATCCCTTTCAATAATTATGTTTTCATCATTTTTCAACATATACAGCGAAACATAATCCACGTTTTTTGTCGACAAGTTCGTGAAGGTGTGCAAATGGTCCACATTTTTGAAGTTCTACTAAAGTTAACATTAAATACGTTTAGTTTGGCACAAATTTAACCGCATGAATTATGTTGAACACGTCCGCAGTTTGATGAACTGATTCGCGAAAGACGATTAAATCACGCCACCACGTGACAGCACGTGTGATGGATTCCGCCATCCATCCACATCGCACACAGAGCTACGGTAGGCACCCAGAAGTGCCGCGTGTATTATCTATATCAATAAAATATCACGGTACAATCAATCCGCACAAAACGGGCATAAATTATTTGTCGTGTCCGTTTCGCATGCAATCAATGCCGCTGTTTTATTGAAAAGGTGCAATATTACTACTCCACAAGTTCTACCACTGTGTACCGTCATTTCGCCTAGTTAGTATTAGGGCCGTCGGAATGTGGACTTGGACTGTGTGAAACGGATTAATTAATGATTCGTATTACAGATGCGTGGGCGGTAACGGCGACGGGATACTACAATAATAGGATTTGATTATAATGTATTTTATTTAGGATGCCGGTTTTGATGTACGGCATAATGGTGGTCGTTGGGTGACGGGCGACGTCGTATTCGTGGACGTCGGAACGTACGATTATATGCGGCCCATTTTAATGAGATGATAAATACGCCACGTCAGCACAGTGCAAACTTGTAATAACGAACGACGCCGTCGATGTACGGCGAAATTTATATAATAACTTATTCAATCGAACTCACGCGAGCTATGCTCACTCTGTTATTATTCTATGCGCGACTGGTATGTTACATTTGTTCGTTTTTAAATTTTTGATCCGACAAACATACGTACAGGCTTGAATCTTATAATAATCTTATTGTAATTAGTAAGAGTTTCCTGCAGGTTTGCTCATGTGAATTTTGAGATTTGGTACAATTTTTTTTGGTACAAATCTTTAAGCCTTCACTGTGGACGCAAATTAGTCGAACTTTCGGAGTCCCATCCCTTAACCGTTTATTTCATAAAAAAAACACCATTTTCTGTCCCGTTTAAATTTTCGGAAAAAGTTAAAATGTGTGGTAAATTTTGAAAGAAGAATCTAAATACCAAATTCTACGTCTATAACATCTACGGTTTTTTGGGATATTATGTCTTTTTATTTATTATTTTTTTATATATTATATGAAACTCTGTATGAAACTGAAGGTTGCACAAAGGATTTGTATTGTGTTTGTATTGTCTATTAAAGAATCTTCCTTATTTTTAACCGCTTTTGGATTTTATGACACTTGTGAGATTTTTGAAGTACCAATATTATACCAATATAGGTATTACAAATTATCACGTGTGTATTTGTGGTGTTCAGTTGCAGTCTACAGTTTCATATTTTAACGATGAAATGAAAACAATGCACTATTCTAATAGGGCTCTTGCATGATTTTACCTAACTTAAGAAATTAAATCCTTGCAAATCCTTGTATCCTGCTAAGAAAACCGTGAGCAAAATTTTTCCGCTGATAATGGGTGCACTCAATTGTTATTGAACATCAAAGTTTAAACCGGACTAAGAGCGCGCCAAAACGTTGAGTGACGTCATACCGTTGGTGAGAAGTTTAGCGAGCCTAGACCCTAGAGAGCGAAAAAACAGGGCCCACGGGCACGAGAACCGAGAACGGCATCGAATTGAATGTATAGTATCTGGAGGACGTTGTGTGAGTTGTGCTAACGAATAAGTATAGTTGAGTGAAGGGATCTTTGCGTGTTGTCAAAAGTGACAGGCGTCTGAGAAGACGTACGCCCAACGTTCATGTCAATCTTTTCACATGTTGTAGAAATAGTGAAGACATGACAATCGCATCGTCAACTAGCTCATGTCACGTGGCCTTCGACCAATCTTGATACGTCACAGCAATCACAGCGCGTTCTGGTCAGACTCACATTTAAAGAGACGAGACCGATTTTAATATTATTAATTGTGTACGAACCGATTTTTTTCTTAAAAAAAAGTTTGCGGATTGTTCTGGTATACGTTTGGCTTTAATAGAGCGTATTAATTTTAAATTTTGAGACCGCAAGACCCCTATTTTACGCAGTCAGTCAGGACGCTTACTTTTATACCACAAACTTGGAAGAACTATATCAGATTATGAAAACTTAAATTAAATTTCTTTTACATTATTTTTTCCTTTTATCCTCTTTATGCTTATCTCCTTTATCTGTATCGTCCTTACCGGTCTTTTCGGACTTTTTCGTCCATTTCACATTTATGACTTTTTGGCAATAAACTGCAGAAAGTAGAAAATTTTGAGTTATTTGCGATTGTCGTTGTGAAGCCATATCCGTGGGAAGTAGCAAAGTTGAAATTCGGATTCAGCTCCCCAAAAAAACATATAGAATGATAGAAAAACAAAACTTCTATATTTTTTCCTGGCCAAAACACCATGTGAATGGACTAAAATAATGAATAAAATTGAAAATAAATTTGCAAATACCTCGCTTATTCGAGCTAGCATAGAAAAACGCCTTTGTGAAAATGTTCAGGGGGTCATAAAGAATCATTATTAGCTAAAATTTCCCGGAACGAAATTTTTTGTTGCACAATGTTATACAATGATTTACTATCATAGCACTTCTTCAAGACAATGATTAGATCTATCTAGGTATGCACATCTCTCGCAATAACTTCAAAATGAATGTAGTGCAAAACGCAGCTAGTACGAGGTGAGAACTTAGATCCATAGATCATATCATCCGACCTTATAAATTTAAACTCCCTCGCTGGCCTGCCTTTATACAAATCCGACCGGGGCGTATATAAATCAGTTAATACACTCGCCGTTTTAAATATGTGCAATTGGCTCCGTATATTTGAGTGCGCGGATACCTTCCGTCCGGCGGCGGGGGTGGCCGGGCCGAAAGGGGGGCGACGCGGTCGTCGCCGATGAGATGCGAACAGACACACTAAATCAAAAGTATTTAAAATTAATCTTGGTTTCGAGCCAGACGGCAAATCCGCCCGGATTATAAATCATAGACGAGTCAAATATGTTTTAGCGGTGAATTTTAATTGCGCCACGCGGATTCTCATCCCTCCCCCTCCCCGCCGCGCCGTACCGCCCTTTCCGTTCGCCTCAAATCCGCCACCGAGACGGTTCAATAACACTTCGCGGCCCCCTAACTTTCTCAGATTTTCAACGGCCGACGGAGACTGGAGATTACCCCCATCTGGACGCCTGTCACGGGTCAATATCGCATATTGTTAATTACGATATTGATCTTTCGCACCCTTCGTAGGTGTCATAAACGTGTCCGGTCATTGCAGTTGCCTGTCTGCCCTCGTGTAATAGAATTAAGCCAAGCTCGTACGTTCAGTTTATTAACTATGTTGCCAACTGCATGTCGCCCTTATGCAAAACTCCCTGTAACTAGCTAAACGCCCTCTAGAAAGCCGTTTCACACCATCGCATCGTATTGATTGAAATTTCTCAGATGGGAATCATTGAGGCAGAGTTTAGAGATATGTACAAGAATGCAGTCGTAGAAGAATCACTGTATTTGTATTTTTGGTTCAGAATAGTTCAATTATAATTTGGAGAACTATTGATTATAGGAAGTAATCATGACGTGTAAATAATTGCAAAAAACTTAACAAATAAGATCTATAAATATAAACTTTAGATTTGGGCATTTTGTATGATTTTCAACAACTTTTGCAATTGCTTTTATGATTTATCTTACTCCCACTTGAAATCCTATATATTATTATTATAATCATAGTTTGCCAGATTTTGTCTTTAAAACTATAATACTTCCACAAAAATATAAATATATTGGCTTACACATCTGGCGATATGCAATATTTGAAGTCAGTTTAAGTTCGTTGGGATTGTTTTCAGTTAAGAAACCTGGTTGTAGGTTCCGACCTTTCACAAAATTTCTTTATTTCGATGAAAAAGGTTCATTTTATTTCAGTTTTCAGTATCAAATATATTTACGAACTTTAATTTCGTTTTAAAATTATTTAGTTTTGTATTTTTGTATTATAATATAATAATAATAATATAATAATATAATATTACACCAGTTTAAACCTTCTTTTGAGTTTTGTCTTTCAAAAGCCGTTTTTTTGTGTATACAACCCTATATTGCTGAACAGCTACAATTTATATCACCTCTGTTTATTGTCGGCCGTCAGGTTGTCAAGCTTCAACCGTTAATTCCGCAAGGTCGTATATTAGATCCGCTGTCGTTTCCAATGTTTATTTATTTATACATATCGCGTCGCGGCGCTACCGCGGTAATTTATGTGCGCCGTATAAAAATCCAATTTTTGCGAGCCGCTATATCAGGCGGCGGGCGGCGTCAAGCGATTACCGTAGCGCTGGCCGCGCCGCGGCGCGCAGAGCCGCCGCTATCCCGATCTGCTGCTTTATTTACCATTATTAAAACAATAAATTCGCCGTAACGTCACATTTCGCACTTTTTATTATTTTTTTTTCGTTGTTGTAGCGAGCGAGCGCGCCGCCGACAACTGATCTGCATTGTAAGCCAGGCGCCGGAGTCCCGCCGCCGCCGGCATAGAACCGGGCCCCATTATAAATATCTAAAATAAACTGTTTTAATCTGGAATGAACGAACGGACGCGCCGAAATGTGCGCGAGCCGCCGCGCCGCCACCGGTGCAACGCCAAAAATTGCCGCCATAAATATCGCTTTATTAATTTTATAATATGTTGCGCGAAATTTAATTTAAAATTGCGAGAGACGGAGCACATCTAAATGTCGCGTTTCTGTGCGCTCGTAGCTTACCGGGAAAGCTCTTCGTTCATCCCTTCGCATAATTCTTCCCCGTTTACCGGCATTATTACTCATTATTATTCGTAAACGGCCATATTCTTCTACAGCGTAAAGAATATTTGGATTAAGCTCCCTATTGTATGGTTACAGCACTTTGATTGTATTTTTGTGTGGGAGTTTACCACATAAGAGACAAAGGTGGATATCGTTAATAAAAATGTAACTTTATCTTTTACATTTATTTGGATAAAACACATGAATCCTCCCCAAGTTGTACGAACGACTAGCTCGCATATAAAAGCGGTTATATCGAATTTTCGTCCAATATTACTTTATACATTAGGGTGGGACTTGTTTATTCCGATTTATCCAGATTCTACGGATAAAAGCATACCAGAAATAGTTATTATTTGTTAGATTTTGTTCAGCGTTGGTCAGGATTATTGTATTTTTGACAAATTAGATACTACCTTCTTGAAAATATGTGAAATGCTCTGAGATCAAGACTTTTAAAGTTAACTTGGTTATTTCTTTTCTATAAATAACTAACTCAAATTTTGTTTTCACCAGGTAAGTTGTGGGGTAGTTTTGATTTCTTCCATTTTTGTTTCTTATTTTTTTTTGGGGGGTGCTGAATCAGAATCTGTGGTTTGCTAACAAAATTTCGTGACGCAACATTGAAAAAAAATGCAAAAAGGTAAACATTTTAATTTTTTTGCGGTTTTTGCTTATTACTCGGAAACAATTAACTTTAAAGTGCATGAAGTTTCCTACAAACTTTACTATTTAGGTTCTTCTCCGACAAAACGTTTGGTTTCAAGCGATTGTTGAAATCGGCGTTTTTTATCTGCCTCCGCAAAAACCCACTTTTTCCACTCCAAAACTCTAGTTTATTATTAAAGGCTATCATTTAGTGAATTCCAGCCTTCCAACTGGTAGGACACAAAGGGGGAAATGAGATGGCGATATCAGTGAAATCAGTGAAAATTAGGTTAACTTATTTTTTTTAAATGGGATACCCAACTTTTTTTTATCAAATTATGATTTTACGTAAATAAGAAGAATCATTTACCTGAATTTTTTTTTCGTTCGTTGTATATTTTTTGTGCGATAACAAACCCTATGCGCATGACGGGGCAACGCGCGAGATACCAAAACGTGTCCCCGTTATGCACATACCATCCTACGTTATACCGTGAGTAGACATGACAGTCGTCGCTTTGACTGCCAGACGGCGAGCGCATCCCATGCAGTGGCAGCGGTCGTACCTAACTACCGCAGACGCCACAAACTTCCATCGTCAATAACTTTTATAGATGCATCGTACGAAAAAAATGTTCAGACAAAATATTCTGCTTATTTAGCGTAAAATCATAATCTGATAAAAAAGTTGGGTACCTATTCCCATTTAAAAAAATGAAGTTAACCTCATTTTCACTGATTGCAGCGCCATCTGCAATGAAACTGATATCGCCATCTCATTTCCTCCTTTGCGTCCTACAAGTTTATTTAAGACACATTTCTCGTGGCATGCATATTTTTCGAGATAGTTAGGAGTCTCAAGTTAAAACGACCACCCGGTATAAAAAAGCATTTTCAAAATCACAATGTATTCAAATTTTGTGCAAATATAATCGTCTTGAACATCTTTTTATTTTATTTATTCTCTCCCAGCTTCAAAATCTTTCTTTTGAATTTCAACTTTTTGTAACAGAATTTGTACAATTTCGGATTTGATTAAATAAGTTGGACATAGTTAATTTAAAAAAAAATTACCTGTACCTTTACATATACCATCTAAATAATATCTGCAGAACTGGGAGGAATTTACTTATTGACAGGACTTTAATAATAAATTAGAGTTTTAGAGTTGAAAAAAAAGTGGTTCCTGCGGAGACCGAACGGTTTGTTGGAGAAAGACCTAAATAGTAAAGTTTGTAAAAAATTGAATGCACTTTAAAGTTGATAGTTTCCGAATTAGAAGCCAAAAAATAAAACCGTTTACATTTTTTGTGCATTTCCTTAATGTTGCGCCACGAAATTTTGGTAGCAAACCTCAGATTCGGATTCAGCACAAAAAAAAATGGAAGAAATCAAAACTACCCCACAATTTTTCCGCTAGCGGCCGTTTTGGGCACAAATTGCCCGTGTTATAAGTTAATAACTGAGGTTTGTAAATTTGTTGTAAATTTATTGTCAAACCAAGAAAAAAAGTTTTCTTTTTTATTATTTCTATATTATTAAATTACACTTACCTACTGTCGATTTTAACCCCATCGGTTCACGTGTTTATATGTATTAATCGTACTAAAATTTTGCAGGAATAGAGAACTATGGAATGAAGAAACAAATTGAGAGAGTCCTGCAGAAAAAATAAAACTTAAATAATTAATCCCCTTTGACTGAAAGTATAGCGTCGAGAGCAAAAGCATTTACCCAAATTTTAAAGCAATGTCGCAAGAAAGGAGTTTTATATTTCAGGTGCACAAAATTCACCTGTTTTAGTTTTTATCTGTTGTTGCAAAACTATATAGATTCAATCAAGTTTTGATACAGTGGAGATCGGTTTCTTATTTGCTATACTCTGACGTAAAAAATGAAAGAAACGGTAAAACCGCTTGGTCAAGATATGCACATCCCTCATATTTAAGAATTGGAAAAAAGGCAAGAAAAAATAAAGAATGTCAGATTTTAAGGGAATTTGTTTTAGGGAATCACAACAGACACTAATTGACATTCCAATCACAATAAAGGGAAGAGATAATCTTCAAGATAAGTACCAGATAGACACATCTCCATAGAATTGTAAAAAGTACCTCAATATATAAAAACAACTATCAAATTTTGTGGAAACGTAAGTGGAAACTTACGTAAAAAATAAAGATTTAGGTATACTTTTCATTTGTATGCAAAGCCGGATATACCCAATCTATTTATGAGTATACAAGTGCTACAGCACTGTCCGTTTATGATTAATTTTAGTTTCTGTCATTTGTAAAAGGATGTATCCGGAGTTCTGCTATCATCTTAAATGCCACTACATAGTGCGTGCATACTTAAACTTCCTCCAAAATCTATTAAAACAACTCTTAAACAAATCGTTCAATCGGCTATATTGTATAGGCGTCCTATCCACCCCTTCTTCATTCAGAAAAGGCGGCGCGCGGCCTGCGGTGATTTATAATGTTCCGATCCGGGACAGAGTTGTTAAATTTGTGGGGGTTTAGCGAGATCGTGCTCATAAGGACGGAAGGAATCCCCAGCCGCTTGTTGCTCCTTGTTTATGGCCTTCAGCCGGCTCCGTGTTTTTTATACGCACGTTCCGCCCTCACGGACCCGACCCGGACTACCGAGAGAACAAGATCGCCGCCCTCACTGGGCCAGCACACCAGTTGCGACCTCATAAAATCCGAAAAATGTCCACACTCTGGATGCCGCCACTTTACCCAACGAACCGCAAGAATTTATCGATTTGGAATGGAACTTATACGAATCGAAATTGAGATTTGAATTTGTGGTAAAGATTTTGAAGAATTCTTCTTCTAAATGATATAGAGCGTCATAAAATTAATTTTAACATTTCGTCTCTCTTCACTGACGTTAAATATACACTTATGTAAACTCAGACGAAACTTCAAATACTAAAACCTCAAATAACTAAAACCGCACGAGGCTGAAACTCGTTGACAAAACACTTTAGAACATATTATGTTTATACAATAAACTTTATCGTTATTTCAATCAGTCGGATACGCCTGGAAAGTTTTCCCAAGGTACAGTAAAAACACCCTCTATCAGTTAAAATTAGAGTAAAATGTTCTAAAGAATACAATAATCTATATGCGAGTAACGTCAAAGGTAAATTAAGCAAACAAAAATTAGGGAGCAATCCTAAAGTTTCCTAATCACGCCAATAAGAAACGAAAGAAGAAGAAATCAATATGTTCAAGTTGGGAAAACACGCAAATTTTCATATAGAAAATTAAGTGGTATCAAAATTGTCACACATTGTCATTATTGATGATAAGATATAGAAATGCGATCGAACAATATTTTTGCTCCCAACCCTTGTTGAATTCCTTTTTATTAAATAATCAAATGTTAAGTGTATGTGCTCCCGAATGCGGTAATCATTTTTATAAACCTAGAAAACTTTTAACATACGGAAGATTGGTGTATATGAATAGAAATAACAGTTAAGAATCACGAAACATAAATGGTGTTGATGTACCGTACAATATCATTGGTTGGAGGATACTTTTGGAATCAATAATTTATTAATTTAAGCAAAATAAAATTATTATCTTAAAAAACCTATTATTGAACTGATGACATTAAAACCATGCCAATCAACTATTACTGTCTAGATGTGTCATTTTTATTAAAATAAAGGAAATATGGCCGATTATCGATTACCAAAGCAAACTCTTCCTTTAATATAAGAAAAAATATGATGTGGCAGGCACATGACTTTATCATACTATAATTAATAGTTTAGCTGCATGAGATTCTATTTGATCGGGATCGGTCGTGTCTACATTAAAATAAAACTAGTTAGCCAGGATGGGACAGATATTCTGATTCTATTGACAGTAGGTATTGTCATAACATAAGCGTTTGACGCTACCTACTGTCATTAGAATGAAAATATCTGTCAAACCCTGGTTTTCTAGTTCTATATTAATGCTGACACGACCGATCTCGATCAAATAGAATTTGCTCATGCAGCTTAACTATTAATTTTACCAAAAAATGTCATAGACATAATTTATACAAAATTTCCTCTACTTTAATGTATTATTTACCTATTTTGATGAAATTACAGAAATGGCGGCTAATTTGTAAAATCCTTGAAAAATGCATAGAGTTCCTTTGGACCCTTTTGAACAAAAACCTTTTCAGCTATAAGTTTGATCATGAAACTTCTAGATATGAAGTTTCGTCACGATACCCTTCGTAGTTTCTCTGAAATCGACGCCACAAAAAAAAACGGGTACACACACACATACACACATCAATACACACACGAACACACTATGTATGATAAAGAAAAAAAATAATAACTATATAACACAATAACATGATGTTGAATAACTTTTGTAATCTTAACGGATTTTCATTATTTTTTCTGGATATTGAAAAAAAAATCATTTAAATCTCATCACACTCTTGCAACTTTGAATAACAAGAATTTATACCTGATTATACCAGTAAACCTATGTCATGTTTTTGGTCTATTTTAAAGGCAACCTGTGGAATCAGCCACATCAAGTCTGAACAAATTTTATAGAAGATTTTATGTACATAATTTCATGGAAACGTTTACAACTTTGCAATGCGGTTACACCATGCAGCAGATGTTACTTGACCGTTGTTTTTAATAGCAGCAATGATTTAACTTAAAAGCAATGCCCAAAAATCATCAGGTAAAAACAATGTGTGAAAAATAATTTTTATTTTAATTTCAAGTGAAACCTGACGTGTACTTGATACTTTCACAACGTGTATGTCCTCAAATGTTAAAACTACAGCACGGCGGCGACGTATAATCGAATTGATTGAATTTTAATGTTCGATCCTTAGGGATAGCGGGTAATTCAGCCTGCATCACAAAACTCAGTTTTATCAGTGTTTGTGGTAGTAAAACAATGCAAAAAGTTACTTGAAACTGTATATCTTCTACAAATACCTCCACTAGTTGGTTAGTAACCCCGCAGGGTGTCTCAAACTTAGACAAAGAACATCGTTTTGGATCTCCCAGTATAATCAACTGTAACATTTATTTTTTAAATTCTTAAAGGTGTATGATAATTGTGATGAATTTCAATTACAATGTCAAGAAAAAGTAATGAAAATCCGTCAAAGATGACAAAAGTAGTTTTCTAACTTTCAATAAACAAAAATTGCCTCGTTTTCAGCCACTTTTATTCTCCACTTTCTGTTTAAAGAAGCATATGTGGTTGTTAACCATAAAAATTCCTCACGGGGCGTAGTTTTGGGACTGCTGCATACTAAGTTATAAATGTCGTACTGCAAAAGAACATCAAAAGTAATGATTTGGTAATACTGCAGAATACCTTTGTAACTATTACTCCATTAATTAAAAACCAGAAACGATGAATGTTTATTTGATAACAACCAAAGTAATTTAGCGGTATGACGGAACAAAAGAAAAACAACTAGTCAACGAGTGTCAATTTTAACGCGTTGCCGAACCAGAACAAGGATTTCTATGTACCGCTCTACTCCGGACATAAGGCAATAAGTTACATCGGGAGTCGAAATCCGCTTGTAGGTAGCAGTTACCCTAGTGACATTTGGCAAATTAATGGCCATCCAGTATCTCATCTGCGTCACCAGTGGCGTGTATGATATGAAATAGTGGCGAAGCAGTGTTGCACGCGTTGTTGAACTACACCCGTCCACGGTTATCGCGCGGCGGTAAACTTCTTTTCCCCACTACCTGACAGCAGCATTTCACTCGCAAAACTCGGAAAAGGGCGAATTTTCCGCTTGTAAAACTTATAAAAAAATACGATGCTGCAGCTGCGTCGGAGTAGCTATGGCGGCAAAGTCATTTTCACGTTAACAGGTCGACAGCTGTCACGGTTTTCTTCTGTGCTCATAGGAAAGAAGTTATAATTAACCCCTTTGTAGGGGAAAAACTGAGTTTTTCCTCTGCAACTGGGGAAATCAAGGGAAATTCTGCTTTAACGTAGGTACATTATTTATTAACTCCGTGGGTTATTTTAATAAATTGTGGTCTAGGAATATGTTTCATAACTCACGCTTACGCAGAAGTATGGGACGGAGACTTACCTAAAACAAAAGAAAAACACAACATTAGAACTAGTACAAAATGGAGAAATGTTTATTTTGAATTAATTCTTTATCCCGAAAGTTTCCATTAAAAAACAAAAAACCCGCTTAAAATAGTAGCATCTTTCGAGATTTATACATATCATCATCCATTAATTAAAAGCCCGCACATAAAGCGAACGAAGACGAATACAGCTGTCCCTAATATTATTATACCTCGGGGAAAATCTCAACTAATTACCAAGCTAAATAAACCGTTTTTATTGCAGCACTCTATTTTCGAGACATCAGACGAGCCTGCAATGTGTGCTCGAACAAATATTTGTAATTGTAAACGAATATTCCTAGCAGGCGGAGTCCTTTGAGAACAACAACATCCGGTGTAAGTCTGCAGGCAACATACTATCCTTACGTCGTTAAAATTGTGATGTAAATAAAGAAAAACAAAAAAAATGTTTTTTAAAACTATTTAGGTCAAAGAAGATAATAGCTAATCATAACAATGGAAAACTTTGAAATAGTAAAAAGGCTTGTCGACCATTTTGCTCTATCAGGAGGCGTACTAAACACGTTTACGAGGTGTTTAATTTCGTCTGCAAATTGAATTTGTAAATAGTTGTAAAAATAAAACGGGAACGGAGCGAATCGCGAGGAAGAGATCAAGAACTTTCGGCACTTGGGTCGCGTGTCAGTCAGCGGGAACTAATTCGGAGTGGCGTCGCTAGAGGGAGCCCACGCCGAGGACGATGACGACGACGAGTGGGCTCCGGAGAGCGCTCGGGTCTCCGTTGTTCCCCGGATTCACTTTTCCACGTTGCCTGCCTGGCTTTTTAATCCGGCAATTATCGAAAGGATAAATCGATCTGGAACAGATCTTGGAAATTAACGGGAAACCGAAAACTCATTTATAATTTGGAGTTTTGGGTGGCTTTCTTGTTTATTATTGGCTAAGAATATAATCAAGAATGTTGTGTTGTTGAAATTTATGCTTTATTATTGTTATTGTTATTCTTGATTTGGGATTTGGTTCAATTATTTCTGTTTACAGTCGAGAAAAAGCCCGAAAAACTATGGAGGTACACTCCCTTCAATTTACGTGACGCTTACATTTGATTAGGAAAATTGGCAATATACTCTTTTTTTCATCCTTTTTGGTGAAATATATGAATAGAAGGTCCAGGTAGAAAAAAATATACTTTTTGATTTTTTGTGGGGCCCATTCAATTTGTTCATTTACCCATACCTAATTCCTGTGAAATTTGAAATTGACCAAAATATTTAAATTGCCCAAAAAACTGGCCAAGCAAGAATAGGACGAGTGAAAACTGTTCCTGGTAGATGTTCAGGAAACAAAATGCACTTTCGGAATTTTCTAGTTTTTCTAGCACTGCTTTTCTAGAAAACACGACTCAAGTCAAAATTTCTGTTCATTGTTGTTCATTGTTAGTCAGCATAGTCAAGTAGCTTATAAGATTATTGTACGTATGACAATTCACATTTTCTGTTTTCTTAATAACTGTGGTATGTAAATTGTAGTAAAACCAAAAGGATTTTCAAATTATTTTTTTATTATTATTCAGTTTCACTTGTTCTCGATTCTGAGCCCTTTGGAGCACGTATTAATATGCCTTCATCAAAGTATGGATATAAAGGAACAAATTGAGAGGATCCTACAGAAAAAAAATTAAAAGTTGACATCTAAGAACCAACCTAAGGAATAGACATATTTCTGATGACTGTTACATTCTTTTCCGTCGATTGTTTAATTATGAGTCTGTTTAGAGAATAGAAATAGTTATTTAACTAACAAGTATAATAAAAAGAGCGATTAATGATGGAGACTGTTTGACGCACGAGCGATTAGCGAGTGTGTTAATTGTCGAGATCATTAATCGCCGTTTAATATTCGAGTTGGTTACAAAATCCTTTCGTCGATCGTATTCTTCTAGCGCTGTCTACAAAGAATTTATTCGTCGATGTCGTTTGAGGTTATATGACCATTTATGTAATTTGACACTGACAGTTCCGGACTGTGTGCCTGGACAACGGAATGTTTTGATTGGATAGTTTTATTTTACGTATGTTCGATTGGCTATAATGAAGTCGTTTGATTTGCTATAACAAATCATGCATTAATAGAAATCGTGCATTTATAGAGCTTTTTAATTAATGATTTTATATTCAGTAAATATACTCATAAATAAACGATCAACGGAAAGGATTATTCAACAACTCTATAAATGCACGATTTCTCGTAATGTACGATTAATTATAGCCAATCAAACGACTTTATATTAGCCAATCGAACATACGTTAAGTGAAACAATCAAAACATTCTGTACCCAGAATTGTCAGTGTCAATTTACATAAATTGTCATATAATCTCAAATGACATCGACGAAGAAAATCTATGATGAATGATGTTGACGCGGCCAAAATTTTTAATGTTATCATTTAATATACTTGGTTAAATAACTATAATGTCATTTAAGTATAATTAATATAATACGAATTATAAACCCAAACATTCCGTACAAACCTTATTTAATAAAATGTCAGGTATCAGAAAAATTCAATTTTAACATTTATTTCACTAATTGATGAAAGTTTGAATCCAATATTTGATGGCATCCAGAACAAATACAAAATCAGGGATTAATAAAAGAAAAATATACAAATATGTTGCTTTGGAGAAATATTTGGATACATAAATTAGTACAATAAAAAAGATACAATACAATATGTTCAGATCTTTGTAAGCCTCATTTTGATACACAAAAAATTGAAGACGTCAAGAAAATTGTTTTGCGTTTAAGGGACGACGCTCGCAGTACTGTTGAGGGCTGGATCTCATTATCTCCATAGTTTTGGTGCACTCTAGTCATGAAATACCTTCGTAGGGCAAAGGTACATACACATCTGTTAATACCATGATATTTTTGACAAATAAAGATCTACAAGCGTACAAATTTAATTTCCATTGACAATTCTATGAGTTTGTCTATCAAATATACTTCAAAACGCAGTTATTTCATAACTCAAAACTCTGGAGTTTCTATAATAAATCTGCTTCTAACACGTAGTTCCTTAATTCTCATTGGTGGTCACCATTGACCTAGGTAGCTCAATTGGGTCTCGCCCGGAGCTCCCGACCAGCACTTATTTTATGAAATACTACACCATCATGTGAAGGAATTTTGAAGAACGAAGAATTTAACATAGCAAGAAAATAAAACATGTATGTACCCAATAATCGTGTTTTCCACGACTAAAAGTGTTACTTACGAAATATGGATTCGCAAGTGGAAAGAAGAGAGGTCTCGACGAGTGGCAAGCGAAGGAACAGCGTCACTTTGATGCGCTCGACCCAATTTGCAACGCCGAGATAGGGCATGTGCGCGAGAGAGACGAGGGGGTGCCCTCCCACCACTAGATAAAACTACACCCCTCGCACATACACACACACATAACCGGGGCCGCTCCTGAAGTTTACACGGCGAATTATCCCGTAAACATGATGTGTGGCGCGCCCTCGATCATTTTAACTCGAATTTTCCAACTTGACATTTACATATCGGTGTTATTCTCTACCAGAAGTTGTTACACGGAAAACTGGTCCCATAATAGATGATCTTCCACTCACTCTCCAACTATATCATCCGTGTTTTCCTCGGTACAGAGAAGATATTGTGCAATGCAGGCACGTGGTTTTAGTTTTAAGTTGAGAGGATCTTTTATCTTTACTTGGAGGAAGTTTGTATCTATTGCTTCTTATTGTTTTGGCAATAACAATTACTTATCCAATCGTGCACCTCTTGTTTCTTGGTTTTTAAACACAGAGCACACCACGTGAAGGTGGCTGCAACTCATTTCCCTCAATAGTGGTTGCTGAAACTGTTCTCCGATTTATTTCTCCAATGATATTTTAATTCCCCGATTTTCAATTAATGCGTATAAACCCTTCTCGATTCTCATTGGTCGTTAGAGTATTAAATATAGATAGCATGGGCGTCTATTTTTATGCGATGTCAATCATGGGGGGTGCGAGTAATAAAAATGGACGGACACGGAGGGGAGAAAAAACGTTGACAATCAATATTAATTATATTAGCGTACATATTTTTCGAAGTCCGTGCCGCGCACTTTTCCGATGTAGGCTGAAAAATATTTTTCAAACATGGTGCGCGACATCTCCGTAATCATTATTGACACGAGGGAAAATTTAATTTTGAAATTATATAAAAATGGAATTATGCAAATGTTTTTTTTGCGCCTCGGATACGCCGCATCTGCAGGGGTGGTTATTGAAATTAAGTCACGTTTTATTGATAACTTAATGCCCGCGAATGAAAATTTTTGTTTTCCACTTTTGTTTTGGCTGCTGGGTTGCTTTTCTGAGG
Organism: Aphodius sticticus; assembly: GCA_963966075.1. NCBI lineage: Eukaryota > Metazoa > Arthropoda > Insecta > Coleoptera > Scarabaeidae > Aphodius > Aphodius sticticus. The sequence continues at coordinate 16,715,347 of OZ014506.1, forward strand.
TATTGATTACTATTTTTGTATCAAAGTTGAACTCAGTTCTAAATTAATTAATAATTCCTGGAGAATCAAGTTAATTATAAAAATTTGCAACGGTCTCAGAAAATTTGTAACAAAACCTCTTTTCTTTTGATTTGTGGAATTATTTTAATGGGCATGTTTCGTCAAAACGACATCTTCAGCCCAAATCTACAATACAGTAAAACATAACAATCCAGGTACACAAAAATTATTTTAAAAAAATACTCACGGTCAAAGTTAAAACTCGCTATACATAACAACATCATTTTAAAACACACAATACTAATGACGAAAGGCGAACGTTGTGAAGTATGTTAATTGATCGTTAAAGTGATGTTATTACTTTTTTTATGTTTCTCGATTTCCAATTGTTCTAATAATTCCATTTTTATAACCCTTTTTACATTGGTGGATTAACTTGGGTGTACTATAATTAATATGATGACTTGTGTTTAATTTTAGTTGAAATAAGTTGCTCTTTTTTATGGTTCGGCATCCATTTTGCTAATTTCCTTCAGGTTTGACCTACATATGTATATGGAATTACATTATGAGCATTTGACTGAGTAAACTCTACAGTTAGATATAGGAGTTTTAAACTTTAATAGAATACTATAAATATTATTATTACTTTTGAATGCAAGGTATATGTTGAATTCAGACAACATTTTGTCCAATTTCTAGTTAATATTGTAATATGTGAACGGTCTGTATGATGTAGAAGTTTAATAATATATTTTTCAGGAAAACAGTTATTATGAGCAAAGTTAAAGTTGTAATTTAGTTAATTTATTCTGGAATTATAACTATATACGCTGGGAAAAAGTGTGAGCGGAGTCAAAAGGAATTATAGTAGGTAAAGTGGTTGGTTTTCTGTATATAAAAAAAAAAGTTGTAAAAAGTTTAAAATGTTATTATAAGTCCGGTAGGTCACACTGCTGGTTTTCGCGCCCCTGCAAACTGTATTGAACATCCCGCGCCGAATTATTCACAAATTATTATAATTAGGTCCGATATTTGTTGTTGAAATGTTATATTTAGTATCGACACACGGCATTCATTTCAATTCTGGCACAGCAGCGCCCCAAATCGAATAAAATTACATTTGCGAACGGCTCGTACCAATGCCGCACTAGTATTTCACGTCAGTTCGTACATCATACGCGATTTTCTGTCGTAATTAATTATTATTATGGTGGAATTGGTATTAAATATATTGTACTATTCGTTCTGAAAATGTCACGACGTGTATCGGCTGATTAGGGTTGTTAGGTCCAACAGTTGAATTACCGGGACAGGAATCATGAAAAAAACAAATTCAATTTCAAAGTTTCAACTTTCAAGTAAAGTGTTCGAAAAAGTGTCACACGGGAAGTATTTTTTTAAAAGAAACCACAAAAGTAAAAAAAAGATTGATTCAGCGCAAAAAAAGTATCAAAAACGCTAATTAAATTAGAAAGAAAATTTCTCGAAAATTCCTTCATGTAAAAGCCATAAAATGCTGTACGCCTCCATTAATACTATCAAAATGAGTAAGGTAACTACGCGGTCGCCATTAAAAAACATGACGTCATAAGTCAAAGACAAATGATCGCCAGAAATTGAATTTGCTATAAAATTGTGTATTTTGATCATTAAATATCGACGTGTCCGAGGATTTATTACAATAACAAACAGTTTCGATTTTAATGAATTTATTCCATACTTCTCTCGATTACTGTAACCCCTACTATGATATATAGCTAAATTTGATATAAAAAAGGCCTAACGTATCTTTTTTTTATTTACTTTTTTTGGTTAAAATGTATCAGTTGTTTTTAATTTATCACAATCACAAAATAATATGAACAGAAAACTAAAACTCCGTTTGTCAGCCATTGTAATGTATGAGCCCCAAAAAAGCCACAGCCGCTTCGGCGATCTACCCGGATCGGCAATCTACCCGGATCGGCGATCTTCACGGATCGGCAATATGCCCGGATTGGCAATCTTACAAATCTAGGCGACACGCATATCAATTAGGTCTGCCCCATTTCTAAAAAATGCTCTACCCGGATCGGCGATCTACCCGCTTCGGCGATTTACCCGCATCGGTGATCTACGCGGATCGGCGATCTACCCGCTTCGGCGATCTAGCTGGATTGGCGATCAACCCGCTTCGGCGATCTACCCGGATCGGCTATCTACCGAGATCGCTGATCTGCTTCGGCGATCTACCCGGATTGGCAATCTTACACATGTAGGCGATGCGCAGATCCCCATTTCTAAAGCAATTTGCAGACACATGAAAATGCTGCTAAATTGCGAATCTAGATATATGCCAATATTATTATTTATACTACCAAGAAAGTAGAAATAAGAAAATGTATCGGTACTTTGACCCTAAAGGCGCCGTCGAGATTTCATAAACACATTTGTTCAGCTCGTAAATATATAAACGGTTGACGTGTAGTACATTCCGCAATTACAACTCGGTTGGGATATTATTTTTGGGAATAAAATAACGCGGTGGCCCATTAAGTTGCTCGAGAATTATTAATTCTTCGCATTATTTTGCTCGATTTACAACACATGACACCCAATATTTATTATACGCAAATACGGCGAGACCCGCAATACGCAAAGTGCTGAATAAATTCAGAAATATATTACGACCGTCCGAGTATATTACTGCAAATTATCCTTACGTAAAATGTAAATTGCCCTCTGTGTATGTTCTTTGTGTCGTTATATATACATACATACATACATACTCTACACCCTAGAAATAGATTCAAACTTTATGACGTATGTATGCGGCAATTTCCGAAATTATCATACGATCAAAGCGCTTGCCGTTAGCCGGAGCGGTTATTGTTGATATTATTATATTCTATAATAATAACAATAATCGTGAAACGGCGGTACATGGCTGCGTATAACAATAATCATAACAATAACCGTTTATAAGACATGTATACGACGCCTGGGAATTTCATTAGTTCAATCACGTCCCGTCGCCGGCGCTGGCGTCGACACTGTCGCGCCGCTAACCGCCCCATTCCGGCAAACAAACGAACTACTACTACACCGTGTTAAGTCTGTATAACCAACAGCCTTCCTCGCTATTTATACCGTCTACCGACGACGACAAAGTTGCCAATCACCAACAATCACAAATTATGAGTTTGAGTTTGAATAACTGTCCTTTATTCAAGATTTAGAAACTTTTAGAACAACGTTTCAATAATAAAACTATTGCACGACAAAATACCATCTTCTGGGAAAAATTAGGAGACAACTGACGTTTAGCGATAAAAATGACAGCAAAAATCAACAAACATCGACGGTTGCTAGGTAACCGGAATCTGTAATATAGGTTATATTATGCGATCATATTTTGCAAAGCTATTTGCCGGCCGATAGTTATGTGTTAGAACATTGAGTTATAGGTTAGGTTTCCTAATAGGTTACTTTATAGGAGATAGCAGATACCGATAATCACCGTTTAAACATTCAGCAACTGATTTTGACAGTTTAACATAAACGCGACCGGTGGTAGGTAACGCATCAGTTTTGGTCTTAAATAAAAATATGCCTAACGCATTTACACAAAATGTTAATAATAAACGAATAATTAATTCTAACATAACCCAAATAATGTAGCAGAGAGGCACAACAGAACAATTGAAATCGATACAACTATTGTTAGTAACTTACGGTCTTAGACGGAACAAACAGACAGCTGGTCTTGAATATGGTAGCAAATGAAATGAGTTCTCCATAATTTGTGTCAAAATGTCGCTGAAAATTCATCATATTGAACCATCATCATTACTTCGATCGACAGCTGCCTTTCTGGTATATATTTTGACAATTTTGACAATAAACACTTTAACAATAAAAGTTCAGGTCTTAGAAACATTGATTTAAAATAAATAAACAAACTAATTGGTGAATAATCGATTGGATATGAACACTGAATGTTAACAGATGACAACGTTCATTCATATTCCAGTTGGAGAAACTGATGAATCACAATAACAACGATAAAAAAAGTTAAACGCACTTGTTTTGACCAAATGACGAAGCCTGCAGAATCGGACGCGATAATGCCGTCCCGTTGAAAACTGGCTTTTTATTCGCATGAGAATGCACACGAGTTGGGTAGAACATCGAAAAGCAATTGTGTTAAAAGAGATCTGTCGGGCAGAATATTTGTCGGAGGTTGTTGTTTCGCTAACACACAAAGGCATCCGTTTAATGGACAGTGCCGTTGGTTGGTCGGTCCCCGCTGTTCGTACGTGTGTGCGAGTAGTAAACGTGTTGTGTGCATGTCGCGTGTCATCGCCGGCGAAAAAAGGGCGATCCGCGTGCAGTAAGTGCGCCATCAGGCTCGCGCGTTTCACGGTAGAGATCGTTTTATTGGATTTTTAAACTGACGGCTCTCCGGAACACGTCTGGAACACTCTCCGGGTCTCTCTTTTGCTCCTCTTCCTTCCTCTGTGCGGCGTGTGCTAGGTTGTCGGTGCGCCGCTAAAACCGCCGCTTTATTATGAAGTCTGGCGTAAAATAATTGCGTCCGTAATTTAACTGAAATATCAATCAGTCAGGAATCGAAGTGCTCTTTAATGCATTTGCGGGACGGCCTCTCTGTATCGTCAGGCAGGAATAGAGGAAGGTTCAGAACGACCGACGGCATGCCGCAGTGGCAATAGTGCAGGCTTTCCAGCCCATGAACGGCTGCCTCCTGACTGCTCCTCTCGCTCCATGCACTTTGAATAATTTACTAAACATTAGCACTCTGCTTCGTGTTAGCGTAAATGCCCTCCTGCGAATACGTTTACACGACATTCCTCCCTCTTCCACAATACACTGCTAAACCACCAACAAAACCCCATCCAACAATGCCAAAGAAAACAACAACGCCAATAACAGAATATACAATAATTGAAGTAAAGACCAATTTGAAGAAGAATTGAACAAATACATACTCCATGGTCGTTTGATAGAAGATGGACGATTTTCTAATCATTATGACATGTAATAATCTACACGAATCTGCTATTTACCCGGATTGGCGATCTACCCGGATCGGCAATTTACCCGGATCGGAGATCTACCCGAATCGGCCCGCTTCGGTGATCTAGCCGCATCGGCGATCTACCCGCTTCGGCGATTTACCCGAATTGGTGATCTACGCGCTAGCTTCGCTAGATCTACTAGCTTCGAAGATCTACCCGGATCGGCAATCTACCCGGATCGCTGATCTACCCGCTTCGGCGATCTATCCGAATCGGCAATCTTCCCGGATCGGCGATCTACCCGCTACGGTGATCAAGCCGGATCGGCGATTTACGAATCGGTGATCTACGCGGATAGGCGATCTACCCGCTTCGGCGATCTAGCCGGATCGGCGATCTACTAGATTCGGCGATCTACCCGGATCGGCAATCTACCCGGATCGCTTATCTACCCGCTGCGGCGATCTACCCGGATCGGCAATCTACCCGGATCGGCGATCTACCCGGATCGGCGATCTACTCGGATTGGCAATCTAATACACATCTAGGCGACGCGCAGACCAATTAGGTCTGCCCCATTTCTAAAAAAAAATGTTTGAAATGGGACTGTCCCGGTCAGCAATTTGCAGACACATTAAAAACTGTTTTGTATTCGTCATTACAATCTAAAAGTACCCATGGCATAGCTAAAGACCAGAAATCATATGTATCGATGTCTTAAGGTAAAAGAAGAAACGATCGCGTCGGATCTCGTCGGATATTTGCTGCGTTTAGCGGGGAGCATGTCGGCGCGCTGTCGTAAATTGACAAACAAACGAGACAGTGGCGGCGCGACGGAGGGGACCGCCGACAACGACGACGGCCGACGAGGAGAGGAATAATGTCCGCCGATGTATCATTATTGTCGATTTTGACATAAATGAGCGGCCGTCCCTGTGGCTGATAAATGCGTACAATTGTAAATAGAGGTCTCTGGGAGCAGAGTAGCGAGGAGGGCCCCGTGTACGTGCCACCGTTTCTTATAGCGGATGCCGAGGTGGGTGGTACGGATCACGATGACGACGACCCCGGACAAGAAATCATATACATATATAACGGCTTCTTCTTCTTCTTCTGTTCGCTGCTGCTGGCTCGATGTCCGTGTACCTTAGCCGGGGCCGTAAACATGGCAACCGGGGTCTCCCGTTTATGACCTGTGCTGAATTGATAAAGTTTTAATGTTGACAAAGGAACTAAACGTATATCAGATGAAAATGCAGTTTTGTGACGTTGCATTGTTAGGATTAGAAGACATGTTGCGGTAATCAAGTTCTGGCCTCATTCCATCATCCTACTTCTCAGTAGGTTGTTATTATTATTATCTCTTATTTCTTGGTTTCTATTCTGGCTTCTTTTCATGATTCGGTGTTCGGCGACTGGTGAGGTTCACAGATGCACCACCATGGACACTTTGGACAATATCGCAAATTTTTTGACATTTTTCTGCTTTTCCCAATTGACGGTTTTGCCCCATTTTTCGATTCCTGCGCAAAACTTTACCATTTAGCCACAAACGTATGGCGCAGAGAAGCCCGATTTACATGTTTTGGCAGGCTAGCTCATCAGAGATTATAATGATATCGTCTAAGTATTACCTTTTTAAATTTATTTCTGAACTCTAGTGCTTATTCTAGTAGGCACCTATTGTAGCTCCTGTAATGTGGGCGACATTGTATCTTAGGAGAAATATAACTATATTCCGTCGGAAGTTTTCTCATAAAGTTAAAAAGGTCTCTGGTAGCGTGGAGCGTGGTAGATTTTTTTGGTGATATAAATCAATGTTTATGCGAGACAATAACTGGCGGAGAAGTTGTTTCGGTCGTCTGGCCCGAATTACACTAAATTATAAACAACGAAAAGGCGCTGCTCACTCGACAAGCGCCATCGAATAACAAAGCAATAACTATTATAATAATATTCGAGTAGTTCGCGGTGCCGGCGAACCGTGGCGCTGTGAGAAGCGTCGGCGGCGGGTGGGTCCGATGTGTCGGAATGCCTGTGTTATGTCTAGACTGTTTCCACAAAGTTTCGGCCAAGTTTCGCATCTTATTGTTCCCATTTGATATAACGCTGACCGAATAATATTATTGTTTCCCAGTGTGCGCACCCCCGCCCTCCCCTTCGCTCCTGAAACGCCTCCTCCTCCACGGCGAGCCGTAATGTTCGAGAACTGCTTCGGCAGTTACAATCGTTAATAATAAACACGCTTAGTTTACTTACTTACTCTGGCCGTGCTATGCTATGGCAGGCGCTCCACTACAAACTACTATTACTATAGCCGATGTTATTATTTAGTTAACTGTGAATTTCCAAACGTTCAAAATTAAGATCGCATAAATTAAGTTATAGCCGAGTCAATATTTACCGTAAAGTTTCCGTAATTAACTTCGACTTGGCTCCGGATGGAGCTGGGTGCAAGTTTGTTGCTCAACAACTATCATTTACTCTAAATTCAGAATTTGTTGATGAAGAGTATTGCAATAAGAATTGAATTGGGAGAGCCGGATTTCCTTGAAACTGAAAAGGTGTTGTCTTTAATGTTTTTATAAACGTAACAATCCTTAAGTTATTCTATAATCCTTAAGGACCAACTATAGTGACATGACCGCACCGTAATAACGTAGCGTAAAAAGAGCAATGTACATAATTTCCATTCCGCGATTATAGTGACGCTCCGTAAACCGTAAAGTTCGTTCTCGACAGCAACGAATTTCATCTCCTGCGTGTTATGTCTTACGTTCTCCGGCGTATGCGCGCGTATGGCGCCATCTGTACGTGTACCGGCGAGTGAATAGCAGTTTCCAGTAAGTTGTAGGTTAACTGATAGCATTTTGATAGTTTGTGGCAACGAGAACACGACTTCAGAATGAATTGTTGCTGCAACAAGCCCTTCGTCCATAATTTATTATATCTACCACCATCTACCACTGCTTAATACAATCAACAATAACACTGACATGTGAGGTTATGTGCCGTTGTGTACTATATTGCTGTGTACAATTTTTGGGACCGTATCAACTCCAAAAACATCTCGAAAACACTTTGGTCACCTTTGTTCTAATATTATCCTAATTTTCAATTGTCAAAGCTATCTATGAATATTAGTTCACTTAGACATTAATTAAGTTGGTACTATTATTAATGTCACTATCTGCAGTGAGTGTATCAAAAATAAACTTTTTTTGGAAAATAAAAATTTAAAAAGGTGATAAGAAGTTGGAATTCGATGCACCACCTAAAAAAAAATCCCAATTGAAAAACATGTGATGTGGCCAGATACATGACAGAGTGAAACTGTGTCAAACTCTGATGTTTTGACAATACTGTCAATAGAATCAAATTATCTGTCAAATTCTGGCTAACTAGTCGTCATGCAGTACGAGCGATCTGGATGAAATAGAATTTGCTCATGAAGCTAAACTATTAACTTTACCAAAAAATGTCATAGACATAAATTATACAAAATTTCGTCTACTTTAATTTATTATTTAACTATTTTAACGACTTTACCGAATGGCGGCTCATTTGCAAAATTGTTGCAAAATGCAAAGACTAAACCTCCAGTTCCTTTGGACCCTTTTGAACAAAAAGCTTTTCAGCACTAAGTTTAGTCATGAAACTTCTAAATTTTTACTTTGTCATACTACGTATGATAAAGTAAAAATAGGTATGCCGTAATAGGCCTAAAGTTTATATTTTCCTACAATTTTTGTTTGTAATTAATTAACAATATAATGCTGTAATATAATAGAATGTAAAGAAATATTAGAAAGGGGTTTTATACACCCTAATGTGCAAATGGCCCTTTACTAAAATGTCATACTAAGAAATAAAGTATAAAATACGCCAAAATTTCTCATCGATGTTCCTTATTTGGCTATTTCATGCACAGGTGTTCATTTCGAAACACTGGGACCAAAAAAATACTTTAGATTCGTAGGTATTGTTTCTTTTTGGGTTGTTTCGAAGCGACATTAGATTATTCTATTAAATATTACAAGAAAATTACCAAAACGATGATGAAAAATTTGCCTTATTAAAAAAGAATGTTTATAAAAAACTGTAAAGTTCTATTTAGTGTTGGTCGATATAACGTCAAGAGAAACAGTGATGTACTAACTTGTTCATTACTTGTTCATTGTTCGTTGTATTATCTAAGTAGTTACTATTACTTTTAAAACGTTCCTCCTGGGACAATCCACTGCTACTGAAATTATCAAAAAGAAAAATCTGGATTCTTGATGTGGAAATTGAAGGTATAAAGACAGAGAGCAAAAAAAAACTAGACTGAAACCAGAACAATCTAACAGAACATGAAAATAATTTTGTTTATCAACAAACAAATATAAAAACATCAAATAAAGTATCTTCTTTTAGCTAAAAAGAATTAGTTAATAATGAAGTAATTATCATATATATTTCTTGTTATAAAATTTTAGGGGTATGAATGGTCACTGGGCTTCTGGAAAAACATCATCCGCCAGGTCATGGCTTCCAAAACTTCTTCTATTCACAAGAACTATTTCAGCTTCCCATTTCAAAGAAGAATATAATATAACTTTAACAAAATCCCCACGTAACAAAAGTAAACAAAAATATTTATTTGACACACCATTATAAATATGGTATGGAATATCGGTATGAATCAAAACGGACAATGGTGTGGGGTTGATAAGATCGGCGCTATACGCGTCGGAGAAAAAAGAAAACAGAAGGAAACGCGAAGTCGTTTCGGTGAGAATAAACTCGGCGTCAAATAGAGCGACCGACTCGGAGTATTCACGTAATGGCCGTCCTATCAAGATGTAAAATCGGTCCGGAACAATGACCGATCGCCTCCGATATGCGAACGAAAACAGGATGAGTCCATCTGCTCCGGTATATCAACGCAACAGATACAGATCTAACTCTGGCTCTCCGTAGTATTGTTTTGTCTGTTATACACATCTCCTAATATATATTAACGGTTGTCGGCATAACTCAATACCGTATCTTTAGCATAAATTACGCGTTATTATAACAGCGCTACGCGGACGAGGCCGGAAGTTATAAAACAATTTAATAACATATTTAAGTGTTGTGTTGTTATGTTGAAATCTAAAAACAATAGTGTTTGTTCTTTCTTGCGTTCTTTCTTTCGTTGCTATGGCAGCTGCCCAGATCGGCGAAACAGTTGCCACTCGGATTTATTGTGCCGCGCATTGTCTGGCAGCATTAATTCCATATGATTATAAAACACTTTGTCCGGCCCGTCCGTTCTTTAGATAAAACTGCGAGATACCGTCCGCGGTGCTATGAATCTTGCGTTTTAATGACCCATTGTGGAACTGCCCTCAAAACCATCTCTCACCAATCGGCTTGATATTGCTCTTGATGACCGCTTCACGATACAAATCAACTAACGATAAATTATTGCTAATATTATCTATAAATCACTACTCAGGTTAGACATTACAGGGTACTGGAATAATGATAGGATTTATTATTCTGGAATTTTGAAATCCAATCACCTGTCTTCACTATATTCTTTAAAGGAGGATATTAGAATGCCTTATCTAAATCTAGAATTTATCAAAAATGGTATAAACACAGTCATCAAAACATTAAATATGATGAATCATTGGAAGCAGGAAATATTCCAGCATGATAATATCTTTTCCATAATTATAATAAATTTTATATCTCCATCCAAAACAATCCATGTCGAAAACCCTCTTTCAGCAGTTCCAGACGTGATCAAAATGTTTTGTTAAAACCGTCAGCCGATTACGTACAAATCATGGTATTTGACCGAAATATCTATATATGATGAAGGAAAGTACTTCCAACTTGTGCAGCTGTCGAGAGAAAGGTGATTTGAAGCACATCATTATGTTGTATTCGAATTCCGCTGTCCCACGCCAACAATTATTCTTATTATTATTATTATTGTTATATGTTTTCTGTCGGAGATAGGATGTAACGTGTAAACTGTAGTTCATGCTGCTGGCCATGGCTCCAACAGCCAAAGCCATATAATTGAAAGAAGAAGATCTCTGAACTAGTTTACTATTTGGAAAAATCCTCGAATCGATTTTTAATTATACATATTTATTATACATTATACATTATTATACATATACCAAATTTTATTTCCGACCTACAATAGTTTTGGAGTTATGACGTCATCGCTACTTTTTTAAATGGTAACCCTATATATTTTGTACTGATATTGATAGATCTGTTAATTTTCTTAACGGTAATTCACAAAATTTATCGCCTTACATAAGAAAATTTTCGAGATAAATACAAAAAAGGAAAGCTGAAAATTAGGGCAATGATAACTTATGTTAGTTGCATATCACGTCAGGTTATTGCGTTCTTTTTACGATTCTTTTATGGAGCCGTCCGCACCCCACTTAGAGAATCGCTGTAAATGCTTCAAAAACATTTGGGAACAAACTTTTGATTTTCTGGCAAAAGTGCAAAGATTAGGGTTTACTATGAGACCATTTTTAGGTTTATACGACAAAGGGTTCAGCTGGTATAAATTTGTAAAAATTACCAACATTTTCTTACAGTTTCACCTGACTTCTTTTCGAAAACCTTGCGCAATAGAAAATTTTGGATCCCAGATTCGTTTTCACGGCAATTAACTGTACCCAAAACGCAAAAACGCAAACGCAAAACAATGTTTGGATAAATTTAAAAAAATAAATAAGAATTAATAATAAAATACAGTTTTTAATAAAATAAAATCAGATGGTTTGAGCCCATTGTGAAAACTAAAATGGTATAATGTAGAAAAAGGCTTCTTATATCTTTGCAAATATGTACATTAAAATCTACTGTGTGGACATGTTTAGACCAGAGTTCCTATATTTAAAACAATTTGTTTTAACCATGCCTTAAAACAAATATTTTGTTTTAAACTATTTTGTTTTAAACAGTTTGTTTTAAATGTTGTGTTTTAAACGTATTTTAAACTACCGATATTTGAACAGTTTTTGTTGTTTTTCATAAACGATTAGTATGCAATTTCAGTGGTAGCAAGTAAAATAAGGAATGAAAAAACGCCGATTAAAATGCTTACAACAATATAAAACATGTTTAAATTAAGTTTTCTTCCTTGTTTAAAACATGTTTTATTACATGTTTAAAACATGTTTTTATGCAAAGTGTTTAAATACATTGTTTCGTTAAAAAACATCCTTTTATAAAAAAAAAGCATGTTTGTTTGGTTTAAAATAACAAAATCGTTTTTATAACAACCCTGGTCTGATACTGTCATTTCAGCACATATCTACAATAAATTATAATCAAAAACACAAGAAATGTCAATCGAGAAAAACTTACAGTCAATGTAAAAGAACTTGCAAAAGCATGAACCGGAGTGTACATCGGTATAGTCAACAGAGCGGCATGCGACATGTGGAGGACAATACAATCAGAGCAGAAAAACGTAAACGAGCCTAAATTAGCACAAATATTTTTTTCAGGTTATGGAATATAAATAAACATTATTCAACTTACATGGACAGGTTAAATGATCATTTCAGATAAAGTTCACTAATAAAATGCAACTCACAAGTTAAAACAATAAATAATACATTTTTGAAATTAAATTATAAAACGGACGATTAAAATGAATGCATATGTATCCGAAGAGGCAGTTTAAAAGACACAGAAAGTATGAATGGTCGGAGGTCATTCAACACCTCGAAACGATACAAAAAGGGCAGCAGAGCAATACAAATAGCCGCAAAATGTTCAAAGTGGAGATACAATAAGTTTGAAAATATTTACCATAAACAGAAAGCTTTAAATATGTACACATTTAAAACTAATAAAATTATCAACGAAGAAAATCCTTGGAAGAATTTATCATGAATAAAGCAGATCATGCAAGTTTTAAGAGCGGGAATATTTTAGGTTATTGGCGAGGCGAACTACTATAGATAAGTAAAAACGAGTCTGTTCATCATAAACTAAATTTGATATTGTTTTGCAATATGTAATTTTTTTGCATAAACTTCATAATCATATACAATTGCAAAATATGGATAAATTCATTAAGTTGAAACTGTTCATTATTTTAAAATATCCTCCGACAGGTCAATTTTTAACTATCAAAATACACATTTTCATATTAAACTCAATTTCTCACCATCATATGCTTATATTGATGTGATTTTTGTCCGACTGTATGTTGTCTTGGTTGTTCCTTTTGCATCAGAAAAAAAACATTGAAGTTGAAGAAAAACAATAATACAAAATTAGTTGCTCAAACTTACCATCAACTACTAGATGAACCTCATTCGGGTACTTTGCCAGTTCCCAAACCGGCTGCAAAAAGTATTTATTTATTCTGAAGCAAACGTGATAAAAATAAAAATACAAATGTTGGTTTGTGGTTATCAGAAGTTAGACTAAAATAAATATTGGATACTATTGGATAACTAGCTAACAGTTTTCTTTTTTGGGATTTGCTGTCTTTTTTGGTACATAACACACAACTTGTAGAATTGCTGTTTCAGGAATACCTTCCACATATTTTCAGGATTTTAGTTAAAAGTACAAAGTTTAATATTTACTTCGACGTTTTTATAGGTTGCCATAAATACAAATATGTTAATGACGACAAATATCGAGCAAAACTGATGACAAAAGTAAAATATTTCATAATTTTATATTAAAATGTGTAATTCTATAAAATAAAATGGACATGTCCAAAGATTTTTAAAACAACAAGAATTTTCAATTTAAGTGCGTTTATTAGTCAATACTATTTATTCTAAACCACACGAGGTAGAAAGTAAAGGGTTCCTCGGGTAATCAGTGGCCAAGAGTAAATAAAAATTATACCATAACAGAAGTAATAGTTAAATTAGTAATATTTAAAATTTCGGACATAAAATTTGAACACAAAGCCCAAAACTGACATACTACAAAAAGCTGGCATATAGACAATAATCTGTGAATGCAAGCTACTGTTTCTATATTGGCCAATGTGGCCTTAATCTCTTACAACGTTATAAAGAACATACCAAAGACCAGAACTCCAGTGTTTTTAAACATCTCAACAAACACCACCGCCACATAACTACTAACAGTATCTCCCTAATCCACGACGTTACTAAATACAGGAAAATGAACATGATGGAGGATCTAGAGGTCTGCCGACATCATAAAAAATACCCAGACCTGCTTCTTAACGAAATTACCGACATTAACAAAAATCATTTGTTTGTAGATATAATTTAAAAAATCGCGCTAAAAGATTTGAATGTAAGGATACCAGAACCACCAACATTAATAAAGAGATCCACTGCTTGCTTTATTCCATTGCTTTGCAGTATTACATTGAACATGTGAATTCTGGTATCCAGGTAATTGATACACATTTATAATTATCTCTGTTGTAATTCATCACTTTCAGGTCCCATATTACATAACGGACATTGATATAGGTTTTATAATTGTAAGGACTGCCGATTTCTATCAAAAATGAGTATAAGAGGTGAATATAACCTCAAAGTTGTATGCGTCGTTCAATCGAATAGGCTGTAAATTGACGGTAATTAGTGAACTCTTAATAGATTAGATCGATTTTTATGTTATGTCTCTCATTGTAGCACGGCCCGAAGACGAATTGATTTAGATTCGAAACCTGGTTGCTGTAAGATCTTAATAAAAATAACATCGGAACACACTAGTTTTTTTATCCCATTAATAAAATTTGATTTCTTGAAGGGTGTAAATTTGTCGCTCTCAAACTACATAACGCACTGAAAATTTATGATCGGCGCGAGTTATAGTTGTCGATACGTGGGTCACATCAATTGTGGGTCGACAGGGCGCGTTCCAAAAACACACAGAACGCTGACAGGAGAACGACGTCGAACGATAAATCACACGCACATTTCGGTAGCGACGTGCCCGCCGTTCAAAAAGCGAAAACCCCGGCGCGGGGAGGGGCAGATGGCCACACTGACCGTGTTAACTAGTCATAATGGAGGTGGTGAAATATATAGCGCGGGACGCGATGATCGCCGAAAACAATTGAAAATACTACAAATAGGTGTAATTATCGTGATAAACAAAAACAATTAATCAAACGATTCATGTAATTTTACATTCCGCAATCCGGGGTAGCGGGCTACGTAATAACGCTGGAAAATTGAAAATAACAGGTGTCAGTGCGGTTGCCTCCGGGCGAGCTCGCCGATGCATCCAACTTTTACACGCCGCTCGCGGTTCGACCGTTATTTGTGTTTTTCGCTTTATTTTATTTCGATATTTGATCTATATTTTAAACCCTGATGATGCTAATAATGCTGATTTCAATTGAATTTCGGTAATGATGTTGAGGGTGTTCCAATGACTAGAATCGACTTTCTTTGGTTAACATTTCTGATCAAATTAACAAATTAAATAAATCAGGTCCGAAAACACCTCAATATTTGCCTTTAGCCTCCTGATATAAAATCAATATCAATATAAAATATAAGCCTGCCTTACATAATTGTTTAGTACGAAAACCTGACTGTTGGTCGGTGACAGGGTTGCCAGAGAAACGAGACTGAAATACAAATGTTTAAATTGGCCAACAACAAAAAAAATAAAACAAATTACAACTGATTCTACAATGTCTTTTTTTGCTTTTTTTTGTGAAATCGAAATCTGAAGGTAGAAATTGACAATGACGTTCTGTTTTAGAGAGAATCTGTATAAAAAATGATTGAAAAGATTAAAAACAGAGATTGCGAAGTTCTTGTTATACGGATTTTTGTTTCGATTCAATAGAATAACAATGAATAATGCTAAAAGCATACCACAAACTGTTGTTTGGACATCTGACAAATGTTCTGACATCTACAATCAAACCTTAGTGATTATTTGTTTTTCTTTTTTCATTCAATAGTATGCAAACTTATTGTAGAAAAAAATAAAACTGTATGGTACAAAGTTCGTAACTTTGGCAGCCGGTAATTGTCTTCCCGGTCATGATAATAAACGATTTTTTTACAAAATAAGATGCACGGAGCGAATTTTAAGTAAAATATCTTTTCTTTTTTTTACTTCTTTGTTATGCACGGCATTTATACACTAAAATTTAGGGGAATCCGTACGTTCTACTCGCAAAACACGTAAAAGTTCTGAGGGTGTTTCTCAGCTATTAGTTCACACAATCGTAGAAGCTATACACCAAATTAAAGATAAAAGGTATATAATTTTCCATCTAGTGGTAGATCTTTGATTTTTTTTCGTTTTTGACAAATCTGAATCTGACATAAAAATTAAAAAAATGACGGATTTTGTATTTTTTGTACGGAGAACATAGGTTAAAATTGAAAATGTACTACATGAACAGAATTTTACGCAAGCATATGCCTTTTTCACTCAAAACTTTACTTCTTTGAGTAAATAAGTCAGACATATTTTATCACGTAGCGTGAATACAACATCAACAATTAATACATATACATCACCACAACAAGTAATACACCTTTATCTATAATTTGATGTATAACATGACAGAATTGATACAAAATTAAGCTCACTATGGATGCTTGTTAGAGATCACAGTAGGTCTAATCATTCCCCTTAAGGCTTTGTTCTGAAAACATTGCAACTCCGAAACGAAATATTTCGTTGCGATGTTTATTTTTGCTGGGAGTGGTCAGCATGTCCCCCACCAACGACAATCCGTAGGCGGTGTTTAAAGCTCCTGACGTCTGCTGTCTGCACCGGGCAGCATTTCTGGCAATTACGCGTTATTATCGCAATATAATGTTTAGGTTAAAAGCGTATTTAAATAAAAAATCTAAGATGTCAAAGATGTAGAAGTAAAGTTAATTTGTATCTTTCCAAAAAATTATTTTTCATCCAGCAAAACTCGTTATTTATCTAAGAAGTTACACTGAAAAGTTCATAAACTTTGAACAATAAATAAAGTTTTTATTTGAAAATGCGTTTTCCTTTCTCGAAATGTCCGTTTTATAATTTTAGAAATCTCGCAACTCTGGTCAGTGATAATTTCATTTCATCCAAATCATCATCCAATCATTTGTAGTTGTTGTTTAACAATGATTTTTAGTATTGATTCTACATAGTTTTGGTGACATGTAGGCTGAAACTTCGCATTTTGGTGGTGTGTGTAGTTTTTTGTATGATAAATAGGAGTTCTTCCATTAGTTCCTGAATTTGTCAGAGCCTTCATACAATACTGGTTATTATAAGGTGGGCCATTAGTTGGTTCCCTTTTAAAAGTACTATTGAAACTACACCGCCCAACTTTCTTAAAATGATATATTTCCAGTTAAATTCCTGTAACGGCTGGCTTGGCGATAGCCCAACCTCTTCACCCAATTTTATATCATATTGCTGATAGTTTGTGGCTCTATTTCCCGAATAGCTCGATGGATGTTTGCCTTAACTGTTCGTAGATCGTTGGAATAATACCGATCCTTAACATTTTGCCATAAAAAATACCAAAAACGGCGACGAATTGCACCTGCGCGCTGGCCAATGAACGTGTACAAAACGGCTGATATCAAGGTTGGTACAAAGCTCGTCCAAGTCCAAATCGTCCAACCGCGGCCACAAAAATTCAGTCTCTATAGCCACTCCGTCCACTTCATTTTGAAAGAAGTTTTAACTACATGATGCCACCGCTATAAAACCCTTACCAGTTACTTTTTAGAACCACAAATCGTACAGTTCTGATTGTAAACAGCCTCCAAGATGCAACTTAAACCGAAAAGATTACTTTGCGACCAAAAACTGCGTCTTTTTCCTACGTCTTTTTGATTTGAAGCCCACATAGAGGAAAGAGATAGTGGATGGTTAGTTTGCTTCAACTCAATAATTTTCTTATTGATTTCGTTTTCAATTAAAGAAGAGCCATCACCTTCCATACGATCTCCTCTATATTAGTCAACAAAGGATTGCGTATCGCTTTGAACTGCGACCAGTGGCTTCGGATAGTCCAATTGATAGTCGACACTGCTTTTGCCTCTCCATCCAACAAATTGGTGGATCATTCCGGTAGAACTCAACGCACTGGACGACGGCAGGATACGTGGCCGAAAACCGCATTTGCAACTGAACACAGGCGGACGACGCGACGCAGGACTCGTCGCAGGTTTAATTGATAACCCGGCGTAATCAGACCAGGTGAAAATTACATGATACACACTCGCGTCCGCGTATCAGATTGTATAATTAAACGACTAATTAATGCCTTCCCGAATTTACCGTTTAAAATGTTTGGCGCTCACGCGTCCGCCCGCCCCGCTCCCGCTAGCGCATTGTTTGTGCACGCTGCATGTGTGTGTTTTTCCACCGTTTTATCGCACCACTGTCCCGTAAACAATACCCCGACATAATCCGGGTGCAGAGGGGGTAAAGGTACAACGACACCAGTATTTATTGCGTACCTACAATTTAGAAGTAAGCTAAATGTCGACGCTTTTGAACCATCTTCTTTCGGTTACTTTGTAACCGGCCTTGTTATATTCTTGTTGTATACATTCTATTTATTTTCTTTAAAGAATAAAAAATTATACACTCGCACAATGTGTATGGGGTTTCATTAATAATTTTCTGTGTTTTGAGAGTTTGTTATATCCGGTCTCGACCGTATTGTAGAAATTGACATTATTGTAATTTGCCTATAAAGCTGTTTATTTTCTGGACTATGCAATAAAATGTTGTAATTGAATTTCGGTTTTGTGATTAGAACAAAAGCGTAATAAAAAGTATGAATTCAATAAAAATGGGTGATTTTGAATTTAACCATTTGTAAATGGATAACAATTTCATTAGGGTTAATTTTTATTACTATTCAAAAAAATGTTTCGTTGAACTCCAATTTCAATAAAAGTTTAAACCCACAATGTGACAATGTGATAGGAATTAACAAAAGTTATCCCTGTGACATTTATGTATTATTTTTTATCTGAAAAATACATTTTAATAATATTTTATTTTAAAAAAATTGGCGGTCGATAGTCATCAAATCGTTTGAGCAAGAAAAATATGTTTTATACAATATTTATTTGACTCATTAGTTTCTATAACGTAAAATTATTTCCATTTATACAGGATGTTGCATTTAGGCGTGACGGAAAGTCAGTACATTTTTTTAAATGAATCGTTTTATCGTTTTAAATAAATCGTTTCTAAATTATCTCTTCTATCGCCACTTGAAGATTTTACATCAAACTACCTTATACCTTCTTCACAGCAATATTAAAATTTACAATTGCGTTACAATTTCGTTCAAATTGCAAATATCACAAAAAATAGTAGGTAACATTTGGTGTATGACATACTAGATGTAAATTGGAGCGAAATAAAGGGTTATTACTTATTACGGCCAACACATATTATACAGGTTGTTCCATTTAAAAAACTCGAGAAAAAGCCATTTGAAAAACATCAAAATTTACCATGTTCAATGAACACCCTCTATAGTGTATCTAATATCTTTGGATACTATCATCTACCTAGCTTTGACTATTGTCTCTGATAGTTTAAAGGCAAAATCGGCAAAAATTTTGTTTTTACATCGTTTTTAAAAAGATCGTGCAACGGGCATATTTGGGAAAAACAGTTGAATATCTCTCGAACTATTAACGCTGTGACTTAGCAACATACACGGTTGGATAAACAAATTTAGTAGTATTCATAATATAATAAAATATACAGGACGTTCCATTTAAAAAGATTCGTATTTCCAATAACCTTTAATAAATATAAGTATTTCTTTAAGAAACATAGTTGTGAATATTGAAAACATACCATATTCGCAATAATAACGATATTTTATAGCACATATATTTGATGATTTGTTTTAGTATACAGGGAGAAATTTCTAAACGAAAAAAATCGTCATTTTATTGGTTTTACTCAAAATGCAGTGGAGTTCGACGAAAACATTGCACACGCATGACAACTCTCATTCCACGTACTGGTGTTATCTTTTAAGATGGTGGATAAAACCTCATGGCCATATTTTAGATGACCACACATGTTTAGCTGTAGATTTTGACAAATTTCTCTATTTTTGTTCTGCAACGTGTTTTGGAGCTAAAATCAACGTCTTCTTTTATTACTTTATTTATTTTATTTATATGACAGTTTGCTTTCACTTTTCTGACGGTCAGGTCTTTTCCTATTTTTACGTAAAAGTTACTATTTGTAAATAAAAAAATATCGAAAAAAATAAGCTAGCTCATTGTATTCATATGGTTGAGGCTGACGATGGAAATGCTCTTTATTTAAAATAAAAGTTGCGTATGAAAAATGAAAAGATTGGGTTTCAAGTGATGTCCCTGTGACATACTCAAAAAAACGTTTATTTCATCTCCGATTCAATCTTTGCAAAAACAAGCAAAAATAGTAAAATTCGGCTACAATTTGTATCAAAAAACAACAAAGGCGAATTGGATATCTCGTGTATGTGCAATGTTTTTGGGACAATCATCCAATTCCACTGTTTTTGAGTAGAAATGATAATAAATTATGTTCTAAAACTTAACCCTGTATACGAAGAAAAATCGCGCTATAAAATCTCTACTGTTTTGTTTAACCAAACCCAAACAAATGTCATTATCTACTGATTTTGATACACCTTTCATTTCTCACAAAATTCACCTGCCATTATCAAAAATATTGCATAGTCATACAAAAAGTATCTATTTTTGAACAGATTTTCTTTTAAATTTTGATCATTATAAATTACGAAAAGGTAAAAATTGTCAATTTCTTCTTTCTTCCATAACTTTGATATTACGATAAATAGAAAGTCGAAATGCTGTATTCTTACATAAGGCTCTGCAGCCATTTTTGTGTAACACGTTTATAAAATTATCACAATAGATGCCATTACGTGGCCCGCCAGATAACCCGACTTAACCCCGATGGCATTATTTTCCATGGGGTTTCATTAAAACCAGCGTTATTTCTCGTCGATAACATCCAAAATTAAAAAAAAAAACTTTACTTATTAATGATTAAAAGAATCATATTTGTAATTCCATAATGCCATTATGAATTTAATAAAATCTCTAAACAAGCAATAGAAAGATAACCAACCAATTTGGATTGCCTTCGGGTATTATTTATTGCATTCCTCGTTTGTTTTGTAACAAAGCCAACGATCATTATTTGCTAGTTTGACATTTAAACGAGTCTTTATCCGTCTGTTTGTTTTCACATTTCCTTGGTAGTGCAGCGCGCACTTTACGGATATTATTCAGATATTCACGAGTTTCGTATTTGCAAACAATAGATTGCGCTAGTGCGGCACTGAGAGCCGATACTGTACAATTACCAGGTGGTTCCATAAATTGGAAGTGAAAGCGAAGAGAAAAATGGTACCTTGTACTACGTTCAGAGGGTAAATAATATGCCCGCCGCAGAATTCCATTCAAATAGAAAAATTATGCAGACTCTAGGAATTTTATTGCCACATACTTTATTAAATGAAAAGTGTCGTGTTGCACTAAAAAATTAACTACATATCTTGCGCACGTATAAATATATAACGACTTTAGTGGAAGAGAATGATAAATGTTGCAGAAAATTATGAAAATGCAACAAGATGTCGACGGTGTTTTAGTTTAGTACAACGTCGAGGCGTGTCGTTAATAATTCATCCGGCAGAGCGCGCTTCCAAATTAGGTATATCACAGGCTCCGGGATCGGCTTGAAGTGTTTAAATTTAAATGGCAACACAGAGGCAGGCACTTAAAAGAGCGAAAATATGCGTCCGCTTTATAAAGCTCATTTCGGTCGGTTTTATATGCAGAAATTTTGTGTTACCGAAATGTATGAAACGTGTATATTTCATTCCGCGGCTTGACAGTACAACTCGCCCTCTC
Organism: Aphodius sticticus; assembly: GCA_963966075.1. Taxonomy (NCBI): domain Eukaryota; kingdom Metazoa; phylum Arthropoda; class Insecta; order Coleoptera; family Scarabaeidae; genus Aphodius; species Aphodius sticticus. The sequence goes on from OZ014506.1 coordinate 16,737,278, forward strand.
ATACGTGACATGACGCCGAAAGACAAACTTGCTCGTTTTTCTACGTACATTAAAAATGCAGTATTCCGCCTGATAGTTTCCTATACGAATGTGTTGCTGTATTAGCATGGATTTACATTCTACATATCGATTCCATATACCGTCATTCATAACTATATTACACCCAACTGAAGGACTAAAGGAGTGTAATAATGACAGGCTCATATGCTTTTTATTCGGGCGTTTTCCAATTTTGGTTCTATGTTTGACAGATTCAAAGAGTAGTTTTTCGTTTTAAGTTCTGAAAAAAAAAATTCCGAAAAAAATTGAAGATGTTGTACCTGTACAAGATATTGTTTCACCCTAATTTCATCTATAACAGATGATTCCTATGTTTTCTCTTTTAAATTTTGGCAAAAATGAAAAACCTTGCTTATACATTCATATTATACACAATGTTCAAAATGGCACTAACCCACAGTCATTTGTAACTCAAAACGAAAATTAAATGTAACACCATGTTATCATGTTTTATTAGAACTTAGAACTCCTTTACTTAATTTAATTATTTTTTAATTAAATGCGATCACTAAATTTTAGAATTTTACTTCAAAGTATTTTAATAGGAAACATTTGCGTTCGAATTCGTATTCAGTGCAAAGAATTTTACTAGAAACACATGTACCTCGGAGTTATCAATATTTCACGTTATTCAATTGTTTTTCATGAAAATATTGTCGTGTAAGACCACAAAATATGAACATCGTAGAATTAAAAGCAATCCTGTACTAAATTTTAGAAAAAAGAGTTATACACAAAACAAAAATACGAAAACTTGAAGTAGAATTCCCAAAAAACTTTAATCTAAACTAAAAAAGCTTTATTCTTTGTTTTATTTATTTAATGTTTTGAATAACTACGTATTAATTTTGTTTTTTATCTTGATACACACTTCCACTGTCAAAGATTTCACGTCCTTGTCAACTGTTCGAGAACCTTATACGTACAATTTTCATTTTATCAATTTTCAATTCTTTATCAAAGTTTTGCGAGTCAACACTTGACCAGGTGATAAAGGTAACATGAATGCCAATCTTAAGTACACAAATCTGATGTGGCCAGGCACATGACTTTATCATACTATATATGTATAAAATTAATAGTTTAGCTACAAGAGATTCTATTTGATCGAGATCGGTCGTGACTGCATTAAAATAAAACTGTTTAATATACGAAGATTATAATTGTTTTACTTCATATCTGACCGTAAGTTAATTGTTATATACAGTGCTTCCCAAAAGTAACGGATAAATTCAATAAAACCTTAAATAAAAATATTTCAGAAAAATGCTCTGACACGTCGATTTTTATTTTTAAATTACTATCCTGACATACACTTTTCAGCCCCCCACCCCTTCGCCCCTTAGGGGTGGCAACCCCAACTTTAAAAATTCAAATAGCAAAGTACCCTTTGCGATACCTCAATAGATAGATTTTTTGATTCTGAATACAACGAAAAAAAGATTATCAAAATCAGTTGATAAATAACCGCGATATTTACCAAAATGTATTCAAAGAAGAACGTCAATATTCGAGTAAGCGCTGTTGAAGCGGGCATAGCAATATCGTTCAAACAATTGCAACTTGTTTTTACTTATGTCAAACACAATTCAGATTTTTCGTCATTGAAGAAATAGTAGCAAAATGAGATTTACAGAAACCGAAAGAATCGAAGTTTTAATGATTGGGTTTGGAGATAGAAGCCGGACGCATGACGAAGTTCGTGTTTTGTTCAATGAAACGCACCCGGACCGTCCGCCAATATCGGAATCTACAGTAAGTCGAATCGAAAACAAATTTCGCGATCTCGGTCATGTACGGGATAAGCCTAAGGCAGGACGTCCAGGACACAAATTTCACCCGTATGAAGTGCACTTGGTACAAAAATTGTCCGATGATGACTTTGATCGACGAGTGCAGTTTTGTGAGACAATGATGGAACTCTCTAATGAAAATCCTTGCTTAATTAGAAACATCGTTTTTTTCTGTTGAGGCAACATTTTGTCTGAATGGCACCGCCAATAAACAAAATTGCCGTTACTGGGCTCGTCAAAATCCGCATTGGATGGTGGAAGCAAACACACAATATCCTCAAAACCGTAATGTGTGGGCTGGTGTGGTGGGTTCTAGAATTATTGGACCAAATTTTTCGACGGAACACTGAATGGTGAACGTTATCTGAACTTTCTACGAAATGAACTACTACCTACTTTAGCGGTGTTGTTTCCCAACGCAGAAGATCCTGATAGACACAAGGACAGATTATCCTCCACATTATGCGCGACAAGTTCGAGAATACCTCGATCAAGTATTTCCTAATCCAAATATTTTCAAATTTCCTAATGGATTGGTAGATGAAGGCTTATTGAATGGCCAGCAAGATCGCCAGATTTAACCCCACTAGATTATTTTCTTTGGGGCTATTTAAAAAGTAAAGTTTATTTTAATAGACCTGTAAATATTGAGGCGTTAAAGGAAAGAATTCCTGCAGTAATTCACTTAATGACTCCAGGAATGTTCGAAAACTCGAAATAAAATGTTAGAAAATGTTCAACAAGCGTTTGGGGATAGATTAGGGCATTGTCTCGTCGTTAACGCGCAGCACTTTGACAATTAATTAAGGATTAGTTAATTAAATTTTGTTATTCCTCAATTTCGTGTATAAATAAATTTTGATAAATATCGCCGTTATTTATCAACCGATTTCGATAATTTTTTTTTTTGTATTCAGATTAAAAAAGTCTATCAATTGAGGTATCGCAAGGGGTACTTTGCTATTTGAATTTTTAAAGTTGTGGTTACCACCCCTTAGGGTGAAGGGGTGGGGGGCTGAAAAGTGTATATTAGGATAGTAAGTTAAAAGTAAAAATCGACGTGTCTGAGCATTTTTCTCAAATATTTTTATTTAAGATTTTATAGAATTTATCCGTTACCTTTGGGAAGCACTGTATAATTGTTATACTTGTAACTTTATTTTTTGATAATTGTTTTTTAAAATGTAACATTGTCCATAACTTTCGCAACCTTAATTTGAATAATTTATAATTGCTCCTGGGTTTTTTAGATTTAGGCTGATGATGATCTAACGATCGAAACCGGTTCCTAAGGAAATAAAATTATTCAAAGGATCAAAGAGGTTTTTAATTCCACCACAGACTAAAACTTGTTAGTTTCAGATCAATTACTCTAAAATTACGGCAGTTATCGTCTGAATTTGAAAAGAAAACTGGAGTTAGCGTATTTTGCCCATTTATGAACTTATCCTTACTTTTTACGAGATAAATAAGCTTTTATAGCAAATATTAGATCAACTGCGCCAAAATTACGGCAGTTATCCTGTGAATTTGAAAAAAATATGGAGTTTATTATAAAAACAAATTTGTTGATACTTCTGCCGACGTTCGCCAATAAGAAAAGTAAGAGGGTTTATGCGACCTGGCAATAAACCGAGCGAATTTAGAACATTAACACATGACAGCGCCGCCTATAAAGTAGCTAATTGCATTTTCGCAAGTGCCAGACGTCATAATAACGCTGCAGTTTCAAAATACCGCCGACGCCATGTGCACAACTACCACTGCTAATGCTCGTAACATTTGAAGTTTGCACATAGTTTCGCACGTAGTACATTCGTTGCCGAACTCCGTTTAATTATAAATATATTAATTCGAGCTGTTAGAGTATGTCACTGCTTGCGAGAATGTCACATTGGAACGCGTCTGACATAGCTTTGAAAAAGTTCTCAAGTTGAGTGCGTGTACAACTTTACTGGCTCCTTTAATTGAGGGACCAAAGGGGCCAGGTGGGGTACGAGTTTATCTCGCAAGTACGATCTAGAAATCATTTCCTTCGATAATTACTTTTATTCTTCGGACTCTGTTGATCATATCAAACGTGTCCATATAATTAAATTTAATTATGCGTAGAAATGGGACGTGGGGAAATCAGCCGACCATTGTGGTAGGCCCCCAAACGAAAAGAAAAAAGAACGTAGTATAGGCCGTTGCAGGAGAAGCGGGAGTAAAATACAAACCGGACCGCGTATCGGGGAGTATAATTAAATTGTACTTACGTTTGTAATTTATTATGTTCTATATAATTTGTACCTGTAATTAACCATAATAAATACAGGTACGTAAGTGTATGCTGATTCAGTCCGGTTTCTACGTGGGCACAAATACAGGGTGATTTATCATCACTAACTTAGCAACACAGAAAAACTTTCGTTGATAGTTTTATTGAACTTAATAAGCGATTTGTCTGATAGAACTCTTATGTTTCAAATGTTTTTATGGTTCTTCAAGAATTTAGGTTTAGAGAAAAGAATTCAACTACAAATCAAGTCCATATAATAGAAAAAAAGCAGTAGTGGCTTATTTGTTCAACACAAGCGACACAAGGCTCTTGGTAAGGTTGCAGGATTGATTACATAAACTAGCTGCTAACATCCTACACATCAGATAGAAAATTCAGAATAAAGCTGATGGATGAATACTAGGATCTGAAAAGAAGGAAAAGCAGGTGTGCCCAGGATAGTGTCTTGTCAAGTCAACTTTGGAGTTTTGCTACGAAAGCTTTCCTCGAGTGGCCTAATATTCGGTGGTATGAATAAAAATGTGTTCATACTTATCCATTATTTTGAAGTAAATACGCTCAGCCACAAAAATAAAAATCTGGAGCAGATGTTCACTGTGAGCATCTAAATATATCTAAATATAGTTTTTGTGAGTACATACATACTTATATTTCGCAAGAATAAAAGAAAGTGCATGCCTCAATTACCGCAGTTTCTACTCCATTATACTCATGATTCTACTCCATATATTTGAAGTCTGACGTAGCTGTCATGGCAGAGTTTAAGTTTAATTTGTGTTCCGTAGAATATTATAGACAAAGACCACCTCTGTCCAAGACTGTACATAGCCCAGGCATATTAGGTTTTAACCCTGAAAACAATAAAGCAAATATGCAAATTCGTAAAATACTTTCTATTTACTGCCCTGAACAACATACAAGTCCTAAAAAGTTCTATGTCTGCTGAGGCATGCTTTTTTCGGAGTATTCTACCCTAAACTACCCTCTCTTGTCTGAAACCACTCAATTCCTTCCAACTTTGCATTTAGGTGCTCTGAACGACACTGAATCTGAATATGGCAAATTTCTAAATTAGAATGGCACAGCAAAAATGGCGGACTTTAAGAGAAAATAAAAGAAATCTACGGCCAAATCTAGTTTAGCATTTTTATTGGTTTTTAAGGACGCTGAATCAAAATATGGCATAAACATGACAAAATTCAAAATGGCAGATCCAAAATGGCGGCCCAGAAGATTAGAATTAAGGGGGAATACCGATTTTTATAAAGAAATTATGGCATTTTTTTGATTTTTTTTATTGACTGCCATATGCAATCAATTGATTCGAAATTTGGTACATATATTTACTAATATTTTTGGTATTTCGCGGAAAAATAAAAAAAAAATTCATAGAGAATTAGACCCTCAATCTCCCTCGACCATGACGCTGCGTAGAAAACAGCGGTTTCTGGTTGATATGATATTCTCCACTCAAGGTGGTCTAAAATAATAATATAAAATGCCGTTGTGTTCTATAAACAAGTAATCGGCAGGGTTGGGTAGGTATAATACAAGAGGTAAAATACATGGTTTTCTACCAAGTAGAAATCATGTAATTTACATGACAGTTTTCTACATTCAGGTAGGTAATCTACGTGTAGAAAACTTATTAAACATGAAAATATAGTACCTATAGTATATATATATATATATATATATATATATATATATATATATATATATATATTTATAGTATCTATCCTATTTAAGTTTTATATGTGATATAACAATATAGAAAAAGTAATAATTACGAAAAAGATCGGTTGAATCAATTCAGTAATCTTCACACTTGTTACCATCTTTTACTTTGAGAGAGTAGTAAATGTGGTAACTGCAACACTCTTGTAATGGCACCAATTAGTAGGATTTAGGAATGACTATCGCAATGTATACAAAATGGGGAACCACCGGCCTAACTGCGGTGCGCTGTACTCTGCGCAGTATGATAGAACACCACAAATACAACACAAGACGGTGGTATCATACGTATTCTACAATTTTAGTAGTTTTCGACGTCGTTTTCTACGCGTAATGTAGAAAGCAGTTTTCTACGCGTATTTACCCAACCTAATTTACCCAACTAATCGGTTGTTGAACCAGAAATAAAAAATATTTATATTTGAGGAAATGGTGACCTGTCAAAGCAAAATTATCGATTTAGCTTATAAAATCGAAAATATTTTTTGCAATTAAATAAAAAATGCATAACGGATTGAGTTTCTGGTAAAGCAATGTTTGTTGAACATGCGGTACAAATTTGAAGTTGATCTGTTGAATATTTTTTGAGTTATAATGGCACAAGTTGATATCCGACGATATATGACGACCTCCTAAATTTTAATTAAAAATCCGCCATTTTGAATTTTTCAATTTTATGCCAGAATTAGAGTAAGCGTCATTCAAAATACCTAAATACCAAGTTTAACGGAGTTATGAGCGATTTTAGACAAGGTAAGGTAGTTTGGGATAAAATACCCCAAGAAAGCATGACGCAGCAGACATACCACATTTTAGGACTGTTAGTATGTTGTTCAGGGCACTAAATAGAAGGTATATACCAATTTGCAGATTTACTTTATTTTTTTCAGGATTGTGTGGCTTGCAATTCAGTTCTTTTTGTGAAGAATTTTGGGAAAGAAGAGCTAGTGCGTTATCAAATTGATAAAATAAGAATGTCTTTAAGATATATGAACAGATATTAAGCTTTCAAACTTGAGGGATTCTATGAAATCCAATATGCGGATATTTGATACATATTTCTGTGTAATTTATTTAACAATCCTACTTATAATAATTGGGTTTTTAATACTGATCATAGAAATAGTAAGTTCCTCTAAACCATAAGTTGTTCACACGAGAATAACCAATATACTAAATTCCCTGAATGACAAATGCTATCAATTTGTTAGAGATTCCACGAATTCAGAATAGTAATTTCAAAGTGAATACTATACCAATTTAGTAAGTATTAAACTCATTATAATTCTTGTCCAATTTCGCATCCAATTACTGCGTTCGAATTGAAAACTTAACAATACTGTATGGGAAAATATAAAATGTTCAATTCTTACCAGCCTGAGAAAGTTATGAGAAGCCCCGAAATAGATAATTTGTACATACCTGCAAAAGAATAAAGACATATTAATAATACAGTATAACAAAAAAAACTTGATTGTTGAGGTCAATAGTATGGTCAGGAATAAAATATTTATTACCGTTTTCAATTTACAAATGCCAACTGAAATACAGATAATGCACGGGTGGTAAATTAGGTCGGGTATTATATTAGGCATTATATCTCTCTATTTACGACGGTTATGAAACGGAAGAACATTAGAGTAAATAAGTACGTACGCTACAATGTGAACGAATAAACTTTAATGTAGGAAGAATGCTCGGTCCGTATATTTACATCCATACACAATTGTCTTATAACGGGAGATTTTATGTAGCCATCCTGTCGAGCGGCGAAGACATTATTAAAGTTATTATGCATTGAAATGTCTGCCCTCCTTCACTTTATTAAAATATACAATGTAGAACTCAATTCGAAAGCAATAAGCCGAAAAAGAAAAACTTTTGTCGCGCATCAATATGCATGGGGCTCCGATATTATCATATTATTAAAGAAAACAGAAATACCGAAAGTAGGCGACCGAATTTGTGTCGTATTTTTATTCAGAAAACATACATTTCAACGTCAATTACCATCTTTTCTTTCGTCTCGGGGGCGGAAAGGGACCCAGGGTCTTGGGGGAGAAGTGAGGTTATGTATAGACGTATACAGTACATATACAACACCGGCGCAACGGCGAACGCTCTGGACTGGCAATTTAAATAATTGAATACATGAATTCGTGATAAGCCACGAATGCATACTGCATGAAGCAAATTTGATAATAAATAAAAATAAGTAACGTCAATACGGCGAACGAATACCATAAATATTTATATACGGGAAAGTAATAAACAAGGCCCCAAGTTTTCACGAATCGAGCGCCTCTCGCGGCGGCGGCGGCAATTTATGATGGTGGGGCGATCGCCCGTTGTTTACCTCATACTCCCTACAATGTTTATAATAGATATTTTACAGTGCCGGCGGAATAACTCGTAAAATTTGTCGTTAAACTATTATTTCAAAATAATAGGGATATTTACATTTTGTTAATTTTAGACCCCTAAGCGGGGTATCGTGGTGACGCCTAGCGGCCGTTGCTGCTATATTTTATTTTAGAACTGACGAGCGTTTTATCGTATTTATATTAAAAATATAATATATGGATCGCTAGGTTAGAAATCATTTCTTGTTAAGTGTTCTTGTGAGATATTTATTTATAGTCGTCTGCAAACAATTGATTTCTTAGAAGTTTGTAATATATTATAACAAAAAAGAACGCTATTTTAAGTATAATAAACAAAAATAAATGTTTGTACTTTGCATTCACAATGCACACATTGTAACACTGTTTTCGGTGTTACAATTAACAAATTGTAACACCATTTTTAGTAACTTTTTTCTAAGATTGGCCACATTGATATCAAATGCCATATGTCAAACGTACTACACATAACCACAAACTGTTTTGTGATGTTTTGCGGCTCTAGTAAATAATCGTGCATCATTCTCGTCAACTAAACATCAAATCCCCCTTTCTGGTACAATACAAGGACCACATTTACCTGAATACAGAGTTATGCGAAGATCAAACCTACATCGTATATATGATCGGGTTCAAATACTGCCGCGGGATTGTATATGCGCAATAAATAGTTTATTGAATATCAGCATGCACGTAGAAAGCTATAGTACATCTTAAGTGTTGAGGATTTCCTAGTTTATGTAATGTATGTGTTTTCGGTAACATTTTGGACACAATTCTGGTCGTGCCAATACCGAATTCTTGTTTTGTAGGTCGTTTCCAACTTCGTCTTAGTTTTAGTTCTGTGCAACTAATCGTGTTACCTCCATCGGATGTAATTTTACTAAGTATAATTTCATCTAATAAACTACTTCACCGAAATTAGAATTTGGTTTCAGTTATAAATGCGTGTAAATCTATAAGCCTCAACGGCTACCTAGCGGAATTAGGTAGACACCGTTATTATAGCAATTCTTTAGTAAGTTCTTGTTCTTCGAAGTAACTAATCTGTCAGCGCCAAACACTTCTATTCTGACTATTATAATTATTAGACACTATTTTTAAGTTAACTTTTTAGGTTATGTTTCTATATCTATGTCCCTTATTTACTCATGTCATGTAAGTTTTTATCCAAGTAGCCTTTGCGGGTTAATAGTGTTGCCCCAAGCTTTATTGTGATCATAGTTGTGCCCGCTAATTATTTATTAAAACTTCTAAAGTAGAGTAAAAGGCTTTGTTATGATTTTATCCCAACTTTATGAAGTTGACACTTTACTACAGTACCAACAGTACTACAACACGGTACCCGCAAAATACCCTGGATTCTAAATATACTAACCACAATTTCTAAATTTTTATAAAATTAATGAGGCAAAGTAGAAAAAATAGTATATTACACTCGATTGATAAGACATCTTGGGGCATTCGTTCATTTTAAACAACTCATGCGACAATTTGACGTCTTATAAAACTTTTATAATAATTAATAATATACTATTGTGGGCCATTTTCTAAGAAATATTTAGGAGGCATACAAACTAATATCTTGTTTTGAGGTTGGAAACGTCTTGACAAGGACCAGTAAAAACAAAAATATGGTCTAAAAACTGTTTTAATCGCCTCTAATTTTGACCAATCAAAACTGAAAATAGGTTCTAAAGCAGGGGTCCCCAACTTCGGCCCGTGGGCCACATCCGGCCTGCTTGGGATGTTTATCTGGCCCGCGGGTTGTTTTGTAAAATACGACCTAAATTACAATAAGTGGCATATGTATGCAGTTTTAAATACATTAGTTTGGTTTGCAGACTAATTGGTTTAAATATTGAAAAACAAAATTAGGTTATTAAACGAGATGATTGTTTGATATCAGAACTATCCCGCAACCAGTAAAACTATTTTGGGTCTATAAATAAAAGAAGTATTTGATATTTAAGTCTAAGCATATGCTATATTTATTAATATCATCCTATTTCATAATAAAATCAGCATAATTTGTGAAGAAATTCTTAATTTCGTTTGTATCTGCAGTTATATTTCCTAGTAAATTAAAACTAAAAAAAAACTTTGGGTAGCTGACCAACATTATGGAGATTGGTTCGAGATCTTAACGAATCGTAGTCATTATTTTAAATAAAATTAACATATTATTAAACCAAATTGTAATTTAGCGTACAAATTCAATATAAATAACGATTATTACAAAGCCGTCCATATGGACTCTCTGTGAACGCCTAGCATATGTGGTAATAAAAAATTTCAACATCCATTCTAGAACTATCTGAGCCTGCCTTAGATTCTCTGTATAAATCCGCATTGAGAAAATCAGAATTTTTAGAGAATGAGAGCTTGCTCATCATATTTATAATCATATTTACAACAATCTTCCTTTTTTTAATTTTTCCATTTGAATGAGTCCAGTTGAATATTATTATAAATATGAGCTTAGCAATGCTGGTGGTTACACACTGCTGCCCGACAGGGTATGACCGGTACCTGTATGAGACAACATGAGCCAGTTAGCATTTTTTAGATTCTCATATGGCGCTCTACTTAAAAAGTTTGGGGGCCCCAGCTCCAAAGACCTTAAGACCGACTTAACACCTGCGATGCAGTTTGGGATTATGTTAGTTAGCATCATGTATTTCACATAACATCGCATTTCAGCATTACCTCTCCTTAAAAAAGTGTTTCACTTCAGTTTTGTTTTTAGTTTTTGTAGAAATTTGACACCTGTTGCATGTCTAACGTTGTCAATGAAGTCTTCGAGTCATAATCGGAATGCAACAAGTACTTGTAGGTAGTGAGTTCAACAATGTTCATTGCTTCAATACGAGCGGCATCTGACAAGTCACTGTTCGCATCCGACAACAAAAAAAGAAGTTGTAGTAGCAGCTTGCGTACCGGAAATTCAGAATGATAGAAATGTGAGCGAATCTCTATGTGATCTAGAGATGCAGGCCTGGGTATGGTGGAGGAAGGGTATGCGAGGTAGCCAGAAATGGCAGGAATGGTAATGGCCGGGACATATATAGCCACCGGAGTGTAAACTGCACATACACGGACGCACGCACACGTATACGGGCGCAGAGAGAAACCGATCGGCCGGACTCGATCCGTGGGGATATTAAATATTATTTTTGTCCGAGATAAACGGCCGAAACTATTAAATTTTAAGACCTTATACATTAAAGATTAAATCGGCCATAAATATTAAACCCTTAATAGCCGCGGCCGTGCTCCTGTATCAGATCATATCTCGAGGAATTTGTGTATCGGTAGCGAACCAATGAAATCAATTTTATTATTGCGATTGTGTGTTGTTCGACGCGTTTCTCGGAACACCTGCGATTGGTTCATAATTTTAATTGCCCGCGCCGGTTTTATCTCTTTTAATTGTTTCGCATCACGACCAATCGTTGAAGGCAAACTCTAGCGAACGCTGATCTCTTGATAAACGGTCACAACTTTTCTGTTAGGTAAAAAAAATACGGACGAGTTAAAGCAGTTTCGGAATGGAAAAGGAAAAGCAGAAATTAGCGATACAAATGATGAAGAAAATAAGAGAATATAATGCAAATAAAGAGCAGAGAAGAAATACTTACTGAAATAAGAAAAAATATACGAACGAAAATCAAAGCATTGACATACCAAAGACTTGAAGATGAACTGAATAATACAAATATATGAGCAAGAAAAAGAAAGATGTTAATAAGAAATGGCTAAGAAAATAGAAGAAATTTAAAGGAAATGAGCAATAGGTACAAGGAAACTTGAAAAACCTGCGAAATAGATAGAAAATATGAAATTGCTGAAGGAAGAGAAGAACAAGCATTAAAAGAACAGAAACACAAGTGATGTTCAACATTTTCTTGTTGTCTGAACGCTTTCGAACAACTGTCATGCCTATGGCAACCAATACTGTTTTCTTTTTATCTGGCAAGCAAATCGACTAGATATAAATAAGTTTCAGACTAAACCCATCAATTTGAGCACTATTTGGTGTCATATTCGCATATTTCACAGTCAATTATTAAAAAGGCATATTTGCAAGCAAATTTTTTGGTCATTTTTCGGATATTTGGTCACTTTTTGTGCACGTATATCAGAGGTAGCTTACGCAGATGACTTTTTTAGATAAAAAATATTGAGACAGCACTGCAGAGCAATGCAAAAGCCTGGAGGAAAGCACTAGAAAAATTATGTCTGAATATCAATGCCCAAAAGTCGAACGTAATGGCAATTAAAAGAACGCCTGAAGGCATACAAGTTTAATTACAAACAAGCATAATTGAACAAACACGAGGAAAACGGCAGAATAAAAGATGAAATAAACAGTAGAATTGCTTCCTCTGGCAGAATCAGAAACCGAGACGTAAGAGACAAACGGCGGGTGCGATTAGAGGCTGAAACTGAACAAAATCAGCTGTGTTGGTTGGGACACCTCTTCGGAGTGGAGATCAACAGAACAGCAAAATTCGTTTGGAAATCAAGAATGCAGGAAAGAAGAGACAGGGGAAGACCGCAGCACATATGTAAAGGCTGTTTTACATTACACTAGAATCGTCCAAGTTTCTGTCAAAGTTTTCAAACTAGGCGGTCTAGCATAATGTAAATTAGACAAATTCCATCCAAGTTTTCGTACTAGAAGCCAATTCACAAACTAGAAGCGATCCCACTTTCTATCTATTTCATACTAGAGTTGCGAACTGGTTCGAATTTTGGTGTTTTGGTGGTGCCAACTGCAGCCGCGGCTGTCATCGGGTGAGACCTAACCTAGCAAATGTGCTTATCACCCAATAACCGCGTACATATAAAGAGTAAAAATGAGACAGAAATCAAAACCCAATTGCTTTTTTTTCAAACCACAGTGTTGTTCAATTCATATACCTGCATAATTTTTAATTTTTTTTTCAATTTTTCCAGTCTTCAACGTTTCGAAGTTTGGAAGTTTTGAGGAACTGACATGTTCATGCTATACATATTATACACTTTGTCACATATAATCTCAATGTTTATATTCGTGACTATTTCTGACTTCAAAAATATAAAGTTGGCATTATTTACTTCATTTGAACAGTGACATGCGCAAATGGTGTTGTTTCAGTAGACATCTAGGAATAGAATATGAAACTACTTCTAGTCTCATCTAGTATCGAATGTAGTATAGAAAGTGTTCTAGACGAAAATAGCATAATGTAAAACAGCTTTTACATGCAAGCTTCTTACTTCTTCGGATTTCTTACTTCGTGTTTTAAATTTATGACATTTTTGTTCCTATTTTATCCTGGTAAATTTACCTCCTTTCTGTTGTGGATCATGCCTGGCCCCTTGTTTTTTTTTTTAATGTAAAACAAATCTTACTTGACTGTCAAGAATTTTCAAGCAAAACTTTTTAGCTTTAGGATCTCTTTGTAGCTTTTTTGTAGCTTGAGTTCAAGCTTCAGTTCTGAGACAGTTCAGCCCAATGAAGAATTTTCTCAGAATTCGTTTCACTTTTGGAGATTATCAAAGAGTGCAGAGTTTTGCGTCATTCTGTGTCAATTTGTCTCACAAATGTGGTGAAAGAATTCTTTAGAGAGTGCTCAAAAGAGAGACACACACATCACACAAAAAAGTGCACTTGTTTGAATTTAAATGAACACCATTAGGGTGACATTTGTTAAAATAACATATTAATTTATTACATTTGATGTTCGATATTTGCAAAATATAAAATTATATAAAAAAAATAGTACTAAATTAACTCAATAACTATTTTTTTGTAATTGTATTATACAGTGTAAGCCGCTTAATATGATGGTCCCATCGAGATTTGCTTTATTGATACAAAAGCAGTCTGAAAACAATAGCCAGAAAAAAAGTTTTATAATAGGTATACAAAATATTGTCGATTGTCAAGAAAGTTAATATGTATAATATAAACTATAAACTCTGGAATTGGTTTATTTTATATTAGTTATAAGACTGTCTTTCGTAATTTCCCTTTAAGGCTTAAAAACCTTTGTCCAATACGGCATTGGAATTTGATCCACTTTAAAATTAAAGCTTTTGGTTCATGCTACACAGTTAGAAAAGATTTTTGGTTTTAGAAAACATATTTATTAGAACTGCATTGAATACTCTAACTTATTTGCTTGTAGAGATTAATTTAATTGGAATATTTATTTAAGTGAAATAAATATCTTTCGATACAAAAATTACTCTTAATTTAAAAATACGCTTCCTTTCGCCAACGATATCCATCCAATTTTGATTCAAACAAATATACTTTTGTACAAGAAGGGATTAAACAAAATTTTAACAATTGCCATTTTTGTACTTCTGTAGTGTCATATTTTCTTTATCCTTTGAGGTATGAACTTCTCTTACGTTAAAATTAAAAAAATAAATATACACGTTGCAAATCGTTGCTAAGAGAAGGAAGAACTGTTATAAAATTTGACTCCTGCAAATACGTGTGGAGCGTATATTTCATAACTTTAGTCCTAGGGTAGAAAAAAAGGTATCCAGGGCTAAGTCCTTCAAAATGAAATAAGCGCGGTCTATCCGCGTGACATAGAAACAATGGACGGTCGAGCGGAAGGGATTTGGGGGGATTGATGTCGCCGCGTATATTCGTCCCTCATGCTCCCAGATATATCTGGCGGCTGGTGATGCTATAGGCATGACGACGCATGCATAGATGCAGAGCATAGCCCGTGTACGGGTGTAATACGGCAGGATTAAAAGGACGCGAATGTGGTTAATATGACAAGGACGGCGGCATCCTGGAGTCCTGCGGCCGGACCAGGAAGCGTATATCTGACACCGGAAATGCTGACATTGTCCTGTTATCGACATCCACTGTATTCCTGGCTGCTGGGCCCCCGCCAATGGCGTCCCTGTAATTACATCATTTCGGAAAATGACTTATGCGGAACACTGAGTCCGTCCTCTGCTAGCAACCCGGACGTTCCCGTTAACCATGATAAAGTGGGAGTAAGACAGCCGATAAGTCAACATAATTAATCTACCCCCCCGAATTTACTAAACTCCGGTCAGCGTGCATTAATCATATAATATTGACGTTAATTAGTTATGGTGACATGATGTGTGTATTTATATAATTATTATATTGCGCGAGAGCGAGTTCCCCAGTTTCCTCGCCATGATAATTTAATTAAAGCTATATATATTCAATTAAATGTAAATACGCCATGTTTGTTATTTATACATGTGCATGCAAGTATGCAACGGACGTAGACTCGTCTATATCTCTCTCTCCCTCACGAATCCTTCACCAGTATCGACATCCATGTATCAGTTAATAGACAACACGCGGTTAAATAAATTATCAGATGGTATTTTAATGTATTGCTTGTTTCGCTTCACATTAATTCTTAATGAGGTTTTAGTTTCATACACGATTACGGGTCCCATGCTAATATACATTACTTATTGCTCGTAATGTGTTTACAATGTTAGAGTAATTGCCCCACCTATCAGAAAACTGTATTAGGAAATTTGTAACCGCTCGATCGCTGCAACCATTCACGTAATTAAGTATTGTCAGCAATGCTTTTAAAACATTATGCAACGCCAGATATGGAGTCTGTAATAAACAGTTACCTACAATTCTTCGATATTATAAGGTTATTGCTAAATACCTTAACCCCCTTAAAGAAGCGAGGACGAAGTGAAGAAAAAAACTGCTTTTGAGAGATTAGTAACAGCATACACGAAAGTGACCTTGAAACGATATTTACTATTGGTATTGGCAGTGGCGGACTGGGTCCAAAAATATTGGTTGCCAGGAAGCCAGGAGGGGGCCCACAAAAATATTATGAAATAAAATGTTCGACTAAATATTATGGAGGTAAAGTAAAACTGTGTTTGGTGTACAATAGTTTTAATAATATAAAAAAAAATAATATTCAAACAAAATAAATAGTATTCTTACAAATAAACAAACATAAAAATATGATGTGGCCAGGCACATGACTTTATCATACTATATATAAAATTAATAGTTTAGCTGCATGAGATTCTATTTGATCGACATCGGCTATGTCTGCATTAAAATAAAACTAGTAGAACTAGACAGATATGTCGAATAAAGCTGCGGTCGGATATTGTACTCCGCTGACACAGGGTACACTGTCCAAATGACACTTACGTGTTATTGGGTGTAAAAAGTGTACGGTATCTATAAACGAACGCAGCTTATATTGACAGTAGGTTGTCAAAACATTTTCGTTTGACACTACGTACTGTCGTTAGAATCATATCTGACATATAATCTGACATATCCTGGCTACTAGTTTTAAAGAAGTACGACCGATCTCGATGAAATAGAATTTGCTCATGCAGCTAAACTATTGATTGTACCAAAAAATGTCATAGTGATAAATTATTCAGAACTTCATCTTCTTTAATTTATTATTTAACTATTTCGACGAAATTCCAGAAATGGCGGCTTATTTACAAAATGTTTCAAAAATGCTAAGACTAAACCTGCAGTTCCTTTGGACCATTTTCAACAGAAAGTTTTCAGCTCTAAGTTTGGTTATGAAACTTCTAAATATGAAGTTTCGTCCCGATACCTTTAGTAGTTTCTCCGGAATCGTCGCCACAAAAACGGGTACACACATCCACACATACACACACACACACACTCACACACAGACATTTTTGTGTACCTTGGTCAAAAATGTTCAGGGGACCCAAAAAGACATATTTCCGCTAAAATCTCAAAATTTTTTTTTGGCACGATTACAATACTTTACATACTGCGTATGATAAAGTAATATATCATAAATGTATATTTATCGATCTTATATATCTTTCAGCTTTCCTAAAATGTCTAACTCGGTGGTCTATCGTCAACAGCTAAAAATATATTAAGCATCTAATGTTACATTTGTAACTTATGCACAATATTCCCAAATTACTATTAAATATCCGATTGTTCGATGAAATCCAACAATCTCTCAATTATAATAATTCTTCTTTTCATGCAGCAGCTTTTAGTAATAGCATTTTGCAAGTTTGATTTATGCAAACATATAATTTTTGATATTTATTTTCTTCAAAGATTAAGAATTAGTAATTTATGTATCAATCTAAAATTGTTTAAATAATACTTATCAAAGACATTAAATTGTTTATGGTGGTCCAACGCATTGGAAAACTAGACGCCTGATTTAATCGGGTTTGATTTGTGACTCTGAAGACATATTGAGGAAAACATTTATGGGAATATTACAACTACCTACGATAGCAAACATGAAGAATAGAAATAAGGAGGCGTCAAAATGTTTTTGTGGAAACCATGGAAAATGTAATATTTCCACCAAGGATTTCCACCGAGAATTTGAAGCAAAACTGAAACGCATTGACCTGAGAGGGTTGATATGTGCACTATTGACAATCGTACTGAAATAATAATTATTTATTCAGTTTACAATTATCCATTTATTTAGTTATCTATTCTTATGAGAGTACAGAAATGTTTGGATGTCTGAAGAACACCACATTGCTACCAAAGCACTCCTTGCTTTTGTTATCAGTAGTAACTGGAACATCCCTATAAACTTATTCCTTAACATGTCCCGAAATAAATAAATTGAACAGGCGATTTAGCTGGCTAAGGCGTTAGACCACTACAACCAACCCAAGGATCCATTAAAATTCTTTAAATAATTTAGAATATTACGTAAATAAATAATAAAAATTTTAAATAAGTTTCGACTGGTACTAATAAAACTAATTCTTGGATGATCATAAATTGTTCGTTTGTGTAACTCATAGTAGCAGTTTTCAATGACTAAATGTTGCTGCAGAAGAATCTTTACATTTGTGCGATTGCTGAATTTCGTCGTGACAACTAGATGTTTTATATTAATTTATGAAATATTTTGCATGCGTATAAATGTTATATTAGATGCTTAATAACTTTTAGCTGTTGACGATAGACTTACCGAGTTAGACATTTTAGGAAAGTTGATTTATCGATCTTTCGATGTCAAGATATACAGGGCTGTTCCATTTAAAATTCTTAAGTTATTTGACATTTAGCAAAAAATCTCCAGTTATTCAGGATAAGTCATATTTGAATCGCAAATGAATAATAACTGTAAAAAAATGCGATACTTTTACTATGCAAAATAAGTTCTTTTATTTCTTTATTCTTGTTAGTTACCTTAGAATAATTTTTTGAAAATGCTCATTTTTGACAAACATTTCTCAATATCTCAGAAACAGTTGATAATAGCCTAATACAAATTGATGTCATAACAATTAGGCTAAAAATGTTCATCAAAAATTGCAATAATATACCTAGTGTTCATTTAAACAAACATAAGTTTGTTGGTACGTTATTGTGGGACATCCTGTAAGCATGCCAATATTTTCTGGCTGTAGGTCGAATGATTATCTATAACTTTTATAGCACCCTGTACATCAATTTTATGATATCTTCGAAAGTGAAAAAGATATATTACTTTTTATATCATTGATCAACACAAAAATGCGCAACTTTGTTTCTAATATTTTTTTCTATATTCATGTTTTTTTTTAAATTTATTTTGTTTTAAATTACATATTGTATTTTATAAATAAATTTTATTTTATTTTTATTGCATGTATAAAAGAACATTCTGTACAAGTGATTCATTTTTATACCCAAGTAAAATTTTATTTATTTGATTTATTTTGGTCCCTTTCATATGTTCAGCCAATATTCCATAATGTTTTCCTATATCAATTATTTATCCGATTAAGTTTTAATTTTGTTCATCATAGCATTGATTTTTCTATTTTTAATGTTTCTTGGTAAAAACTACCACATCATGCCATAATAATTCTGTACTCTGTGACGTATTGGTATTTCAATTTCGGATGAATAATATTTTTGCCAGAAACTGGTCAATAAAATTTTTAAAAAAACTTGTGTTTTTATGAAATTTAAACGTCTATTAAAAAATATCAAGTTCGATTAGTAATAGATTTTAAGTTCTCTTAACAAGGGCATTTTGGAGAATTTTCATTGTTTCCCAAAGTGGGTTTCTTAGAACTCACCATGCAGTTTTCTTATGGGGTTCATATTTATTGCCAAACATAAATATAAATTCTTACCGAATTTATTGCAAATAGGTGGGGCCCTCTTATTGCCTGATATCTTTTCGTGCGGCGGTCCAGTGATAATTTCAGTATAAATAAATGTATTATTAATATTATCAACATATTGTCTTAAGGGGGGCCCACTTAAGGGGGGGGCCCACTTGCCATCGGGCAACCTGGCATTATGGCCAGTCCGCCACTGGGTATTGGTATAGTTTGTTTGCAATTTGTGATAACTTAGCGTGACAAGACGGCAGCATGTGTCCACAAGCGCGATTACACGACCGTATTTAAAGCTTGATTTTCATTATTACTAGTTTCGTCTAAGTTTCTGTCTAAGTTTCAAAACTAGACGCGCTTATATGAACTTGGATAATGTAATTCAGAATAAAATCCATCAAATTTGTCATAATAGAAGCTAGTTTACCAACCTGGACCGGACCTAGTTTCTCTCCCAATTATAAGCCAAGCAATAGAGCTACAAATGATTGCCTTTTTGACATAAAGACTAGCAGGAAGCCGCCTGTGCCATCCTGTGCAGGACAGTCCGTAGTATATTCCCAGTATGCTTCCTACTCGAAAATGCCATTTTATAATTTTATATAAACAATTTTCAACAAAAAATTACGTTCTTTTTTACTTTTTTATTGTAAAGGGAAAACTATTGAAGCAATCTTAATGGTACAACGAGATAAACTGTAGAGAAAAAATTACGAAGAGAATGACAGGTCAAACGATCCGGTCGGATAATTGGTAGCTATTCACATGTACTTTAATAGTGCAAAACCTGGATTCGTTTGTTAGTTAACTTTATAGATTAATAGTTTTCGTACAATCCTTTTTTTTTGGCAATATTTTTGCGGAGAGCTGGATGCGTTTGAGGTCGTCCGATTGCAATTTAAAAAACAGATTTGGAAACTAGACGTGAACAGCAACAAAACGTCTATTCTGATATTTCGATAAGACCCGTTTAAGTGGGTAATAAACAACTGAGAACATGAGTGAAAACGCCCGCACCCGCTAGAGTGGTCGACCGATGGGGGAAGTGTGCGATTAGAGGGGAAACCATATAATAATACGCGTCGACCGGCTACCCCCACTACTCGACCGGTTTGGAGCGCGCGGCAGTCTTCGGTCATGTTTGCAAGCATTTTTCACCTATATCGCAACATGTTAACGCAAAATCAGAATAGACGTTTTGTAGCACTATACTTCTACTTTAGAAATACGTAGAAAAAATTAAAATCGGACCACCTCCGACGCATCCAGGCTCGCCGAATCATATTGCATACAATATTCAAATCGCAATTGTGCAAAAACTAATCATCGGACAACGCCTGGGTTGTAAACACTCAAAGTACCCATCAATCGCTACTTTCACGCGAAAAGCCTCCGCTACAACTTTGAAAATGGCGGAGTTATGAATTTTTGAAAAAAACGCAGATTTTTCCGGTTTTTCAGAATTTCCTCCGTTAATATTAATTCAATCGAGTCCGTGCAGGGTTCATTTTTTTCGTCTTTTCATTCTCTACAATTCGTCTGTTGAAAGCATCAAGATTGCTCCATCGGTTCAGTTTTACAAGCGAAAAACACGATTTTTTGGGGTATTTTGTTTATAACAAGTTATTGCCTGGTCTATTATCCAAGTTCATATAAGCGCGTCTAGTTTCGCCGAAAATAGTATAATGTAATTCAAGCTTAAGTAATTTGTGAGTGCAGTTTGTAATATTTGTATGTGATGCGCTTAATTCGTAAGTAAAATAAACGAAAACGTATTTCGTATTTTCGGAATTAATTAAAAGGTGCAAGCCAAAGTAATAAAACGAAAACAAAAAAATAACATCGTCTGAAGTTGTCCAAATTAGAGGTACGAGAACTATTTTGTGAGTGGAGGGGAGGGGTAAAGTGAGTGCTCGTCGGCCGTTACTGAAAATGATTATTCCTCTCCTCAAATTATGGCTAATGAATTTTAATGCGGACGGCCGCTCACAAATTTATACAATTTACAACGAATTCAATTTAACACACTCGAATTAATTAAAATGCATTATTCTTTTATTTTACATCTGTTGATGGTAGCGGCGCCGCCGGCGCTACCGCGAACTTACGTTACGTTCTTAAAACAACAACCACCGCTTTTCACCTGTTTTGCTAATTGGCGACCGAAAAAAAAGTGAGAAACCGGAAATAAAGGGACTAGACGCGAAATTTAAAATTGAATGAATAAGTAATGACCAGGAAGGAAAATGTAAAAGACCGAAATTTGGTTGACGGAATTTTAGCATAAAATGAAAGAATTAAGTCATCTCTTTTTCGCATTGAGGATTGATATCGTAAAAGCTCCTTTCGAGAACTTTGGGTGCGATTTTGTTAAATTAAAATGTTTAATAAAGGAGGAGAATTATATCAGGACAATTAAGTGATCTACAGAAATCAGAACGCTCAAAAATTTCATATTTCAAATTCATTTCAAGATTCGTGACGCACAGTGTGAAAAATTCCCAAAAAGTTGCCCAAAACTCATATTTTATAGTTTTCAAAATAAACAGAATTAACCCTACATAACAACTGTTTCATCAATTGCGTATAAGAAACGTAGATTGTAAAAATGTCATTCAAAATCAATTCAAAGTTTCGATTTTTGCAAAGGTATGTTTGGGTGTTTGACACTATTGCAATAATTGTAATTTTCTTATTTATTCTATGCATTTAAATAATTTAACATGTTTTTTTTGCAACTTTTCTTACTACGTAGCAAAAATTTTATAAACTTAAAGTTCGCCTAGACTTTTATAAAATTCCCGGCATATCCCCGGTTAGAATTATAGCTCATTGTAAAGATGAGACTTGTACTTATTGAATATGTAGACAGTTTCTCGTTTTTAGAATGTAGTACATACAATTTACGTATGCGCCTATGGAAAGGCTCTTTTTTTCGTATTAACCTAGACGAATCAACTTTGTTGGAGGATTTCTAGTTCTTTGAATGTTCTTGAGGTTGGATTGATTTTTCTTGCCAAAAATTGCGTCATCCTTTAAATTTTTTATTGCATCCAATGAATTTTCCGTTGTTCTAATAGGACAACTTGAAAAACAGCAGACAACTGAGCACAAAATTTAAATAATTAATTGTAGTTAAAAAACAAAAAACGAGTTTTGAAATATTTGAAATATTGTTTTTGGATTGTATGGCATGTGTGCCTGGATATTGAAAGAGACCGATTCCAGGACAGAATGATTTTAGACGCAAAAAAACAGTTTTAGAACTCTGAAATCAGCCATAATAATTTTGACGCATGGCATACCCCGGAATCAATTTATTTTCCAATATCATTATATTACTAGCAAAAATTGTATCAACTGAACATGAAAATAAAGACGACAGTAAGACGAATGAACATAAAGACGAATATTAAGATGTAGAAAGTGAAGTATAGATGAATATAGTGAAGCTGATGATGAAGATGAAGAAGACCAAGACGAATGAACAAATACATTTTTATATTCTTTTTTATAATTGTATGGCATTCAATAGGCACAATATCTTTTTATTTACTAAATTTAAAGAAGAATACTAAGCAAAACCAAATTTCCATTTTACCCTTTGGTGCCTATAATAAATGCTCTATTACATTATGTATGTTCACTCGGATAGAAAATTGATTAAGTGCGTTTCCATTTTATAATACGGGAACAAGCGGATTTAAACCTGGTTGAGACATACTTTTCAGGATTTGTCATTGTTACCAGTTTATTTTCTTCTTCTACTCTTCTAATTTTGGCCTTGTAATTTCCAACCCCGAAAACTCCCGAATACTAAATTTCAACTAAATTCAAAATATAAAAACAAATGTCAGCCAATATATGATCCGCCATTTTGCTTTTTTATTTTAGGTTCGAATTTATAATCATCTACTTCAAATCCCCACGCTTACTGAATTTCCGCTAAATTGAATGTAGTTTTTGTACAAATGTCTAATAACGACTTTGAATTCAGATTTATAATCAGCGACCCAAATCCTCGTCTAATAACGAATTTCAGCCAAATTGAAAGTAATTTAAGAACGGATGTCCGTCATATTGGATCCGCCATTTCGATTTTTGTTTATTTATTTCGGATTTATAATCAGCTACTCCAAATCACCACAAATACTTAATTTCCACTAAATGGAAAATAGTTTTCGAACAAATGTCCGCCATATTGGATCGGATAGTTTGTTTCTTTTTAACTTAGAATTTAGATTTATAATTAGCGACCCCAAATCCCCCCTAATACCGAATTTCAGCTAAATTGAAAATAATTTACGGATTGATGACCGCCCTATTGGATCGGCCATTTTCTTTTTTCAACTTTTGATTTCGGATTTGTACTCGCCGACCCTTCAAATATTAGATTACCGAGTTTTACCTAAATAGAAAATGCTTTCGACTTTTGGCCAGGTTTTTGGGAATTTTTCACACTGTGCGACGTAAGATAGTGAGTTGGCATCACATTCTGGTTACTGGTTATCTAGCTATTAACTAAACACCATTTTTAATGAGGTTTCAAACAAAAACAGCCCATTGTTGAACTAAACTCCATCGAAAATTAAACACTCTAGATGTTACTTGTTTTACGCTAGGCAATTTTTGTCGATTGGGTTATCCCCGGTGATGGGATTTTTGTAGAAAATCGTATTACACGAGGGCCGTGGCTCAGATATGCGTGTTAATGAACATTAAAATATCGATTAATCTTTCTTCTGGCGTATTACCGGTTGCCGATATATGAGTTTTAACCCTTTAATTCGGTGCCAATGCGTACTAACACCGGAACCGACGGGAGCGCCTCCCTCGGCTCCGACCCGAAACCAGATTAAATCTGAACATTTAACGCGATTAACACACATATTAGAGCCCCGAGTTCGCATAGCACACACACCAGCACGGCATATACCCATATTACTACGTGTATGATTACCGAGTGCAAAACCTTTAGGTGCCTGGGTTCGTCGGTAGGGGGCTGGCAGCAGACCTCGATTCGGGAAAAACGGAAAATCAATCGCACATTTCAATTTAAGTGTAATTGCATTATGACACGGGAACGGACGTGTTCGCTTCCGTTTTTATAAGCGTCGCCGAAATCGAACGAAATACTGGACAAGCGGAATTGGGCGAAAAAATAAAAGCGACGCGGCGGGCGGGGCCAAATCGAGGGGCGAAAAAAGGCGACGAAAAAACTAGATGCGGCAACAACGACATTTATGTTTACAGTTTCCATTCGGCCGAACAACAAAAATGTCCCATAATTTTAGTTACGAAAAAGTAATTTACTTTTTGCTTTAATTTGCATCGCTCAAATGCCCGATGCGTTCAGCTATTCGTTCGCTGGCTCGCCGGTCGGATGGAATCGGTTTTTTCGACCGTTGGACTTTTTTCATTCAGATGCTGCCGATTTTTTTTCAGAAAGCTCGCGGCCCGGAGCTTTATTTGTTTCGGCGTTATTTGTTGCAAGTTCCAAATCGAACAAAATTGCGAACGCCAAATCGGAATTTCAACTTTCCAGCGGACTGACTGTCGGATTGTCAAATTGCATTTTATAAAAGCCTCGCTTTATGTCGCTCTCGTTCGTTTCAGGTAGAACTGTATCTATTGATCTATTGACCAATGAACAATGATTAATTAGAAACAAAAATCTATTCTAAACATCTCTTTGGTTGGCAGCCTAAATGTTGAAAAAACAATGGGTATTTGATCAAGATCCAAAAGCATCTCCGAAAGGTGAGATTTGATAAAAATAACATTGCAGTGATTTATGGTATATTTGCATTATAAGCAGTTAATTATACAGCTTTTGGAACTCTCTTTTGGACATTTTACAAAATGATAAGTGAATACGTCGACCAACAATTTAGAAAAATTTCGGTTTCTTCTGAAACTTATTTGTTCTGACATTTGACCTACCTAGATTTAAAATAATATTTAATTTTTGCAAACTTGATATTCAAAATGGCAACATGAGAACAATACGATAACCAAAACTGTAAACTTAGAAACTCCACTTTGCGTAAATCCTATTAATTTGTTATTTGAATCTCTCTGATTCCAAATCCAAAGTGGTGAATGCATTAAAATAAAACTAGCTAGCCAGGATTTGACAGATATTTTGATACTATTGACAGTTTGACACTACCTGTCATTAGAATGAAAATATCTGTCAAATCCTGGCTAACTAGTTTTATATTAATGTAGACACGACCGATCTTGATCAAATAAAATTTGCTCATGCAGCTAAACTATTAATTTTACCAAAAAATGTGACGGACATAAATTATGCAGTTTTCTCTACTTTAATTTATTAATTAACTGTTTAAACGAAATTACAGAAGTAAACATCCAGTTCCTTTGGACCCTTTTAAACAAAAAGCTTATACGCTCTAAGTTTGGTCATGAAACTTCTAAATATGAAGTTTCGTCCCGATACCTTTAGTAATTTCTCCGAAATCGTCGCCACAAAAAAACTTTAGTTTCTTTGCCTTTTTAGTGGTTTTTAACGATCACCCAAATCACAAAACAAAGATTTAGGACTGTTTTCGAACTTAGCGATTCAACTATTAGAACAAAAAGAACAAAAAGAAAGTTGTCTATATATAAATAAAATCCAGTATTCTTCTTGCTCAAATTTTATATTTTCTCACGTAGTTACATGTTTCGCCACTTACGGCATCATCAGACTACACTAAAGACAAAAACAGAACGTAAGGAAAGCAAATAAAATCTAAAAAAAAAGAAAACCAAATCGTGGTGGCATAATAATCTTAAAATGTGTAAAACTATAAAAAATGTTATATATAACCTACAAAACAAAGAAGGAAACGCGAGCACAAAAAAGACAATCATATAGACGCAAAACTTACAACAATTAACAATTAACAATTAGTGGTAAAAGTCTACGAAAATCTGCAAAACCAATTGAAAACGACTCCTAAGCAACAGACTGACGAAGCGAATACAAAACGAATACTTGTGTCAAATATACACACCTGAACAAAGTGCGCAAGAGACGAAAAAGACGAAAATAAGTAAAATAAGCCCCAAGTGTGTATGCAACCGCTTAAATGGGGAAACATGTAACTACGTGAGAAAATATAAAATTTGAGAAAGAAGAATACTGGATTTTATTTATATATTTAGATGAATGATCAAGACAATTTATGAAAAACCTGGTTATATCTATAAGATTTAGTAATGTCATGATTTTGAAACAAGAAAATTTGCTGTTGAACAAAAGAACTTGGCGTACAGATGGCGCTGATTCAGTCTCCTCCAATATGGTCATCGTAACTGGGTTTATAAGACGGTATAAGTAGAGCAAAAGCTGATTGTAACTGTCAGATGTAGCTGACTTGTACTGATTCTACAAAAAATGTATCTTACTTTAAAATTACCCAGTACAAATTATTTAGACAAAAAACTCTTCTCCGTCGGCGTGATTTTTAGTATACTAAGTGGTGCTGCAGTTAATGGGGAATCTTCTGTTTAATCCCGTTTGTGAGAGCGACCCTGGAGTGGGTAGTCTCGCGCGACCCCAAAAATCCCGTTTGTAGATCTTTTAATTAGTATGGTAGAGGTTGTAGTAGGCGCTGCCATCCAGACTGGCTTGTTAATTGCGTTGTCGACCGCCGGCGCGACCGCCGCCTCCGCCACCGGCGTTGAGATGTCAGCCACCCCTCCTCAGTGCTCTCACTTGCCGTACGACCAACCCCCAACCCCCCGCGGACAACGCTTGCATGTGTCGGCTGCCCCCTTGTTCAATTTTGGGGTAAAAAGAAACCCCGACCGAGCGAGTGGAACATAATTCGGTGATTTAATACACCCCGACACTCTTTCAACCCTTTCGGCGCCGCTAAATTGGCGCGGGGTGAAGTTTTTGATGTTCGATTCTGTCGGTGAACTGTGTCAGATCAAGGGATTCGATTTTTTTTAATTGAATTTGTTTGTTGTGCCTCCAACGAATGGTTAAATGCAGAAAGAGTTAATTTGGTTAGGTACCCTTTTGTGCGGCGCTTTAGTCATCGGAAAATATGTTTTTGAAGTCCTCATTTTCAGTTTACACTGCAGGAGAAAGGTAAAAATTTCGTTATATTTTTTTTGTTTAACTAATTTTCTACGCAAATCATTTCAAAACAATATCGAACACTGATTTAGAGACAGATAACGCTTAACAAAATGAAAGAGGTTGCGAGAAAACAAGGATTGATTAGGTAAAAATCACCCCAATTTAAACCAGCCACGAACCAAAGTTGTATTGGTAATTTCCAAAGATAAATAATAGCAAAACTCCTAGTACGCTCTAGATTAAATAAACACTGCAGGGCTCAGCAACCGTTTCCCTAAAAGTTCCCGGACGTTGCTGCTCCACAGAGAAAACTGCACGGGGCGAGTTTTTAATTCGAAAGGCAAACAGCGGGTTGCGAGTGGTGTATACATACTGTGTTTGGAAACTGCTAGTCGCCACTCTCTTACCGACAAATTAAATATACCGGCTTAAATTCCCGGTTAAAGGTACAGACAATAAACATTTTTGTAGTTGTATTTCCTACGAACCGTAAACATATCTAAACAAACGCGTGTGAGTCAGTTTTAAAACAGGGAATAACTAAAAATGCGGTTGAATCTACTATGTACTTACTTGATGACAATAACTTTTTACCGATTTAAATATATAAAAAAGTATACGTTGCGTGTGCCAGATTGAAGGCTTTTTTTCCCCACTTTTGGTAGTTTTGCTTGGTACATTGGCGGAAGTTTTGGGGGTAAACTAAAGGTACTAAAATTCCCCAATCTGGCAAAGGGACGCCTCCGAAACAGTTGGCCACTTAAGGCGAATCCGTACCCCCTACGTTCTACTCACAAAACACGTCAAAGTTCGAGGGTTTTTCTCAGCTATTAGTTCACAGAATCGTAAAAGCAATACACAAAATTAAAGATAAAAGGTATATAATTATCCGTCTAGTGGGAATTTTTTATATTTTTGTTTGTTTCTGACTAAACGGTTACTGTTAAAATTGGATAAAGTACCACATAATAGATCTAAGTTACACCTTCCTCTATAAGTGTACAAAATTTCATGTAAAAATATCAATATCTTACATGCTTTTTTCACTCAAAACTTTACTTATTTGAGTGCAGGAATCAGACATTATGGACGCTTGTTTTATAGGACGTACTAGCCCTATTGATTCCTCGTAACTTGTCAACTTTTTGTCCATTCTGCGTTTATAATCAAATATTTTTCTTAGTTGTTCGAAATTTTCACTTTTTGAGTGTGATGCAGAATCTTTAAAATTTTGTGTTTCTTTTTATCAATTCTCTGCTTATGATCAATGTATCTTTTTCGTTATTTTTTACTAACTTTTTGATTGTAATTTATAGGAATGTCAATATTCAGTCCAAGAAAAACTTGTTTTTTTTTTATATTAGACTATCGTAAATTTGCAAAGAATAATTGATAATTTAATAAATAGATAATCAATAAACTTTTGAGGTGCTTTTGCAGAAATTTTACAGATTTCCTAATACTTAATTTATTGAAAGTCATGACTCATACTGCTATGGTTTTTTACAAAAAATCTCACTTTGAAGGCGCAAATTGACATAATTACATAGTTTTTGAGAAAAAAACAACACCCACAACGTTTTTAAGGCAGTTTTTGCCTGAAAGCATTTGCTGGTTGGCCGAAAGGAAAATATGTAGTTTGAATTATGATAGGTTTTGGAACCATCATCAGTAGACTTTTCTATAATAGACTACTTCAATTAAGTTTATTACGATATATTTTGTGAAGCTATTATACTGTTTCATTTATTTCATATGTGTAGCACAGGTATAACGAGACAATTTTAATTTAATTTTACTTTTCTAATTTAGTTTTGATTTCTTTTTATCATAAAAACGTCAATTTTTGTGTATTCTTGACGTTGACAATAACATGATCTAAAAAGACTCCTGGGTCATACAGGGCTATTAAAAAACAGACCATTTTAAATTGTTATTTTAAACAAACTGTAACAGATAGACGCACATTTCTAGACTGGCTTAAAATCAGATAAAAACTAATTTAGACCAATTTTGTAGTGCAGTTGTTATGTAGCAAGTAATTAAATTTTTTAGTAACGTTGTTAAAATATAATATGGTATTCTGTAACATATCCAGTGGTTAAATAGTGTGCCACCAGTTGAGTGGCGAACTAAGCGAACTACGTAGTAACCGATACGGAGCGATACGTGCTGCTAAACATTCTACAAGTCTTTAACCTTAAAATAAAAACGAATTGTTTCGTTTATGGTATATGTATTGTAAATAAACAAGTGGTAAATGAAATAGAAGATTTATATGAAAGTTTATTGATTTTGTTTTTACTAGGTATGATAGGTATTCTAGTGATAGGTATTTTAGTTTAATTTAATTAATAATTAATTAATTTATTCTTATTTTAGAGGTTAACTAACAATTGCCAGAAGAAACTTAGGTGATACTGCCATGGCTTTTACCTATGTATATCTATGTATATCTCTATACAAGTAAAATAATAATGTTATAGTCAAATACAATTTTGTATTTGACAACTATTAAAACAAGTTTGTTAAATGTATTGAAGGCACAGTAAAATTAAATGATTATTGTTAAAGAATTAAATTAGTACCCAATATACAAGACAACCCTTAAAACTTTTAACCACTAACTATTAGAATTTAACCAGTTGTCGTATTAATGAACCCCTTCAATTGAAACTTGTGGTTATACATATCCGAATAACCTA
Organism: Aphodius sticticus; assembly: GCA_963966075.1. Lineage (NCBI taxonomy): Eukaryota > Metazoa > Arthropoda > Insecta > Coleoptera > Scarabaeidae > Aphodius > Aphodius sticticus. The sequence goes on from OZ014506.1 coordinate 16,767,493, forward strand.
ACCTCACAATTCAGAAATGCACTCAGACGCGAATACTCAGAAGACTAAGAATAACAACAAAAATAATTCGTTTTACGCGATTTTACTGAGCAGCTATTTTCTGTGGACTTTTGCATAAATTAAATTTTTGCGTAAATTGCTTCCACAATTCTTCGAGTTGAGTGCGTCGCAAAAGGACTTTATTTTTGTGAATAAAATTAACCATGATGGCATAAATATGGATTTTGTGTAGTTCTACTCTCGCAGATACTCCTATTAATTATTAATTTGCATATTTTTAAGTTCTGCGTACACAGCACATCAAAGGGTACTGATCAGCTGATTGAATGTTTTGTACTGAATGCGCATGACCATCAGCAGTTAATCACCGTTGTTAACCGCATGATTCAAACAAGTGGTTAATTATAAAGTCGGGGTCTTCATTTCCAGTTGACGATTCATGCTGATGACTGGACATCGAGAAAAGTCAGTAATGACTACCGTCAGTAGGTTTCGGGATGATAAGTATATTGACAGATGACGTAATTTTTGAAACCAACCCCGGTTAATCGAAGAAGAGGAAGAAATCAGCGAAGCAGCAAGCGAACATTGCAAAAAAGTGTCCGTCGTAATGTAGCTAGCGTTGTATCTGAGCAATCGCGAGGCGAAATTCCACGATAAATAGTAGCTTGTCTGCGGGAACAATCTATTTGAAACGGATGTAATCGATCGCAGTATGGAGGAGCGAACGGTACTCCTCCTCGCCGGTTATAATTTCGAGTCCTTAATTGATGGCATTTTAAAGTTAGACCGTAAACGAGGCACTAAATCATCTCCGCCCATCCCCTCAACCCTGTCGCTCGTCTCTCCACTCCTCGCGCCGCTCCTCGCCGCCCTGAGTCGCGCTAGCTAGCAAATGTTAAGGTGGCAACATCGGTAAAGTTTATAAGTGATGTATGTGCATTGTAAATTACCCCCGCCATTAGTAGCAACGGGAGAGAACGGTGCCCGCTTTGGAAACAATAAGATGCAGTGCGGCATTAGCGATATCCATTATCTTAGAGAGAGAGAGGGAGGTTGTGCGGGCGCGGGGGGAGCGTTGGATATTATAAATGCTCCTCCGCCTCCTCGCCTCCACTTCTCGTGCGTCACCACCACACTTCTGCACTCCTCCGGCCAACTTTCCGCGAAGGGAATCCGGATGGAAACTTTCAATAGCCGGGATTATGCATGGCAGACAGACGAACCCATTGTCTACTGCATCGGGGGAAAAAGAAATTCATGTAAACTACTCTCTTCTTCATCACGGTATGTCATCGCGAAACCAGACGTGATTATCTACTTCCCGCAACGACGCGCAAATAAAATAAACAGATTAATAGCTGTAACCTCAAAACGTACTATCCTATTTTTTCCATGAATTAAAATTTTTCAGGAACCAGAAGGTTGGCTTAGATAAGGTAGAGGTATTCTGGTAAATTTAGATTAAAGAAGTAGAAGAAAATTAAAACTACAATATTATATTTTCGGTACTATCTTTGTAGAACATACACGATTTCTCAGAAATAACTACTGATGTTAAAAGAGCCCAGTGAACTGATTTGGTTCACGGTCACCAAATACTAGTTATATTGTTACACATGATGTTACTTGATTAGATGAGTACCTTATCAACCTGCTTATTGATGTGTATTTGATCATTATAAAGACCTATGACACAGGCTGTGTATTCAGTTAATATTGCGCAAATAAGTCACTTCTGTAGTGTGTAGTAGTAACCTCCAACAATTTCTGACAATGTCACAGCTATTTGATAAGTTTTGAGACACCTGAAACGGTTTTGAAGAACCTGAAACCATGTGTTGAAACTAATTACAATGAAGTGAAATTATTTAATGCTAATCTTGCACATCAGTCCCTAAATTGAAATACATCATTAAAAATGTTGTCCTTAACGATGTAGCGTACCGGAAGTGTTTGTAGACTCGGAATCCTGGAGTTCATACGCGTTGTATAGATATGATATGGATATGGTTTTTGATATTGTTATGCAACGCGGAAAGTATATAAAGGTAATAAAACAAGTAATTAGCGTATTTTAATATTTTTAGTTGTTTCTTTAATGAAAATGATTTTACGGGGTACAGCATAAAAAATAGAACGTTATTATCTATGAGGTTAGTTTGAGTTTTGCGTGATTTTTTAATCTATCTACTACTTACAAAAAATATCTTTTTTCCATGGCACCACCGACTATTTATTCCATTTATTCCATCTGTTTCCATTTTTCTTTAGTTTACACTTAAGTACACATGACAATTTTTATATTAACAAATATTCAAAATGGCCATCCATGGCAGCTGATCAAAGAAAATATATTAAATTCTTTGAAACAAAAAATTATACGCCATTTTAAAGCTAAGAAATAAAACAATTCAAAGGCATTTTTTAATTTCGAGAATATAAAAATTTGCGACCATATTAATAAAATCCGCAAAGAATTATTAGAGAGTTAAAAATCTAAAAAGATTTTCGAACATTCATTCGAAGCAAAAACAAAAATAGAAAATAAGAACTAACCCAAAATTTGGTCATCCGAATTTTTAGATAAAGGAATGATATGCTGTGCAAATATCAGTCAATGACAGTTCTAGTTATCATGCACTGTTTGAATGTTTGAAATAATTTTTATTTTATAAAATTTTCGCTTGATATTTGGTGATCAGTTTGATAAAGGTCTAAACTTCATTAAAAGAAAGAAACAATCAATAATTTTTAATGAAAATGATTACAAAGGGTTGCAAGAGAACATCATGGCACAAACTATTGGCTTACCACACATGCTGTGTAAATATCAAATCAATCTGTCAATAAGATTTCTAGTTGTCATGTCCACTTACTTTTGACAAAAACGCTACACAAACGATACACAAATCTTTGTAAATCTTTGTTATTTTGTAAAATTTTTGCTAGATATTTGGCGAGAAGTTAGATAAAGTTCATTAAAAGAAAGAAAAAAATACATAATTTTTGATGAACATGATTAGAAAAACAGAATAAATATATCTAGTTATGATTAGAAAGGTTGCAAGAAAACATCATGCCACAATATATTGGCTTACAATACTTCATTGGCTTATGTTGGTTATTCCGTCATTTCAGTTAACTTTGTCACTTTGTTACATCTTTAGAACATCCTGACTATAGTTGAGCTGAGAGAACAACAATTGAGTCAAGATTTACGTTAGACGTTTCAGTGTTTCAGGACTTTTCAATGGAACATGAACAAGACAACGCAACCCAGCATTTCTGGTGGTGTCTATCCCATAGAGAAATGTTGGAAGATTCCTATGAAGATGGAAGTGAAGAACCTGATGGTATGATAGCTTTCAAGAATTTCCCAAACAAGGATCTGTGCTCAATAAAAAATGCAAGCTCGCAGAAATAAGTTTATTTTCAGAGCGTTATAAATCCATCATAGAGTCCTAGAAAAAAAGGTGCAATTAATTCCGGCATGGTATCGGCTAATATGTTTCTGTACGGATTGAGTTCCCCGTATGTGCATGTGTGTCGGTTTGCTAGCGGTGGTCGGGCGAGCACAGAATCAGCTACGGCAGCTTAATTTGAATTTCACTCAATTATTCGACCCGGAATTATATTCGGCCGACACATTTCAATGCGGGTGTGAAATCGACTGAAAATGAAATGGTCGGACATCAATTTTCCAGACTATATAATTCCTGCCGGCCCCCCGACAGCGGCGATTTTCTTCCCTCGACTTATCAGATCGATACGAACGCAGCGCCGAACGAAGCCTCTTTTGTCCAATTCACGTTTAATTGGATTATTTTTTCCATCCGACAATGCAGAAGAATAGATTGCTTTTTAGTATTGTCGTTTTTTCGATACTGATATCGGAGAATAAGTGTTAGATAATTAACAGTTTACTTTCAACATACTAAACGTCAGGAGTGGGATGATTCGTTATCCCACTTCTGAAGTTTAGTATATGTGACCCGCGCCGAAGAAAGGGGTCTTACTGCTAAATTATTGATGTTGGGGTTTTTGGCCGCTTCAGAATGCTGGAATCTTATACTTTAACATGTCATTTATCCGGGATTAATCGGATGAAATTTGACGAAGTTGACGTGGCGATGAACGGACCATGTTTTTCGCGGAAGGAATCAGTGCGGTTGCATTTTACACGCTAAACAAGTAAGCCTTCCCGGCGATTAATAAGCTAATTGATATAAGAAATTCAAAAGAAAAAACACCAAAATAAAGATAAATATACTTATTTTTGGTTTCTAATAGAAATTTTGATATTTTTTCATTAGTTGTTCAAAAAAATAATCTGACACAATACTTTTTGCCGAAAACAAGTAAAACATAAAAAAAATATGAACTAATAGAAGTAATATACACCTCCCTCGATATGTGTACGAAACTGCACGAAAAAATCAATATTTGATGTATTTTTCCATCACAAATTTGGCATATATTGTATTACTGAAATACGATAAATTATGCTATTATTTATTAACTTCTTATACATTTGAAATGAAAGACCATAACATTGTGAAAATAATAATCTAATGTAAAAAGTGCTTATTGCAATAGTAGAGAATGGAATTATTTTTGATACTTACAAGAATAAATCTTGCATTCGTATTTTGTTTCCTTGATAGCGTCGTTTGTCAGGAAGCTCTTTCTGTGGCTTTTTTATGAAATCGTCTGGCTTCTTAAGGTTTGTTACTAACGGTCGAAGTGCACAAATCCAAACTGATTAAAATGAGCTGTAATGCTCATATAGCGACAACAAATAAGATTTTCTAATTGCTCACTTTGACCGGAAGTAGATTGTTTCGGCGGTTCATCTTGAAAATACTGTACATTACTATATTATCCTCATCGCTACTGGGAGATTCAACTATCCAAGGATCGTTGTTTTTTCGGACCAGTAAGAAACTGAATCTACATGAAACTCATCCATAATTACTTAACGTATTTTTGTAGAATTGACTTACACCACGTGAATCTTTACACAATAGTAGATTTTCAAAATACTAGTTTTGGAAACAACAGCTGTCCCTGTTTATTACCACAATAGGGTATTACGGCACTTTTTAAATTCTGTTCTATTACAAAGTAGGTTAGCTTAGCATCACCCTTTCACAAGTAAAATGCCAAACAACGCTTTAATTTAGGAGAAAACGCATTTTGAAATTCAAATAAAAATCCTACTTGTGACACAAGGAGGGATTATAATGCGAAACTTGACAACGTCGCGCATAGTTATTTTATGTTGCTGTGGTGCCAACAGTCGCGTAGTTCACTCTGTTTACCGTTCGTGTATTGAGGTTAGGTGGTCAGTGATTTTTAATATATCAACACCAGCAAACACCATACATAATCAACATGAGCAAACAATAATATAGAGTTTGTTGTGTGCCGGGTTGCAACAGCAAATCAGTCGAAACACCAGAATTCAATACAACATTTAGACGAAGTGGTGTATCCACCTTGTAGTTTCATAAACACACAGGAATATATTATAAGAAATGTATTGTCAATATGTATTATTAATAAACTTCTATTTAAGCAGTTATTTTTTACTACTAGTCTTTCCCTTTACATTCAAATTTCTTTGTGAACCATGTGATTGCGGGATGTTTCATTACTTTGTCGTTAATTTACTATGAACAATTGCAAGCTGGTTGAATAATATGTATGACAGTGTATGATCGTGGGCAAATTTTGCGAATTCGCTTTGGTAAAATCATCTTCCACAGAACACATGCTTGCACTGGTAACTTAACAACTTATATTACAACTTACTTAATAAGTAATAACTTTACGATACGCTGTAAATAGTACCGTCGAAGTTTGTCAACACACATACCAACAAAGAGCGGTGCAAACACTGTTACAAGAAAATTCCCTAGGTTTTGATCAATTTCTTGGCTACGGTGCCAATTCTACACTTGGCGAATCACGACAGTGATTGGAAATTCAAATTTTAATTGTAATTTTCTCAACAAATTCTGAATGTAATTTAATTTTAACTTAACAGAAATTCGGGTTATATATTGTAAAATCGCTTAATATACGCTTTTGCTTAAATTTCCACATGACCGTAATACCCTATTGTCGATATTACTTTCGAAAAATACTTTCGCGAAAACATGATTTTTGCCGTCAGAAGGAAAACGTCTTATGAATAAATTATCGATTTTGAGGTATGCTGAAATGTTATAATTTGTCCAAAATAAACAGCCGGCGCACACGTGTGCAGCCAGCGCTTGGCTTGACTAACAACCGCCCGCTGTACATAGGAATACTCAATCAAGACATATACTCTATTCTCACACTAAAATGTTTTAATGAACAAAATGAGATTAATTGCGTAATTATTCTATATATAATTTCTGTATAACATGTACACCTATCAACATTTTCTGGCCGTAGGAATGAATTTGAGAGCGAGGGAATTAAAAAACCCGTACCAGATTTATGCAAACTTGTTTACACACTTTGTTACGTAAAACTTCCAAATTTGTAGATGAGATTCTATATTTTAACTCATTAAATTCGAACATTTTCGAACAAAATCGAAAAGGTGAATGCTAATTTCAAAGAATTACAACTGCAAGAGAATATTTTGAAATTCATACACTTTATATAGAAATTACTAAGGAACATAACAAACTTTATTTCATTTCTTTTTGATAAGTAGTTTCAGAGGTATGAGCCTTCAAACACTAGGCTGAACGCCGAGCAACGCTTTACTCTTTAAACGCGTGTATCTCGAAAACTTGATTTTAGCAGTGACCCCTTTCTTCATCAATCCACAAACAAAAAAATTTCTTATAGACAGTTTGGTTAGGACCAAGAACCGAATAGAATAAAGTCAGAAGAATCGTTCAAAATGTCATAATTACGAAAAACGCGATGACAAACAATATTCAAATGTATCCAAAGGGGTCGCGCTATTATTGTGTAAACCATAGAAAAAAATGAAACACTATCTACATAAATAGCATTTACATAATTTACATGACAATGAGGCGTATGTTAATTTAAAATTCCGAATTTACGAATCATTTCCGTAGCCGGGTATAGCCGAGGATACTATATTCTTTCTGTAATTTCGTAGTGTCCAAGCGACCGTACTTTTGTAGGCCTCAACCGAGCCGGCAAGAAAGAAAAATATGCCACCAGTATTTATGAATATTTATAGAGAGGGCCTCCGTATGGAATGTATTATATTCGCTCGAGATGGCGCGCTCGTCGTTTATGCAGACGCCGCGCCGGCTGTGCAAATGACGTGCGAGAGCTGTTTGTTTTAACACTAAATACATGTAAATACGAAAAGAGGCAGACAGGTAGGTAGGTAGGTAGGTAGAAAAAAAAGGTAAACATAAAAATGCGCAGTAGCAATTTATTCGACGACTCCGTGTGAAAAACGTTTTGTACATGCTATTAGCATTTGTAATCAAGAATACTGAATTAAATAAACTGAAACGTTTTAATGTGTACCTTAGTGAATAGACGTTACTTGCCGTAACCTAAAACATACAGAAACATCGTCAGCAATAGTTTTCCTGATACAGTGTTATAGTTAGAAACATGAAAAATGTGTACCTACAGTATTGCTCATGACGATGACGAAGGCACGCGATAAGAAAACTATTGGAAAATAAAGGCAAACATGTCAAATGAACACAGTTTTCGTACGCTTTTATCGTAGGCCACCTTGGAGATTAATGAAAGCTGGTATAATAATTGTTTTTATGTAGATAATTATAAACTACGAAATTTTACATTGATATATATATATATCCCGTTTTGGAATTTTAAAATTCACTTGGATATTATATTTTTAAATTGGGATTCTAACTCGTCTACTTGAGATAGAGAAGTGCTAACTAAAACTATATGTGTCATTTTCAGCATACTCTGTGAGATTTCTCCAGATCTCCAGAATTAATAAATGTTTATAAAGGTAACGTTTTTCAGTAAATGGGGTAAACATTTTGTTTAAAGAGGTAAAGTTTTTTACTATTATTATCTAGGTACCATTCAATTTTAGCTCGAAAAAATAGCTTCTACAACTAACCAAACTAAAAAATTATAAACATGCTGCATTTTTGTACAAAGCTTTATTTTGATATTTTAAACAGTATTTCAAAGTGGCAATCGTTATCACCCCAACACACACAAAATGTATAGGGGGCAAAATATCACATGCGATTGTCTCAAAATGTTTCCTTTTCGGAAACCAGTTTATACCAAATTATAGCAAGTAAAATTTTATAAAAAAGCATGTTGAACTGCACACAACGAAACGTTGTCTCAATTCGACGCAACCTTTGTTAATCCAAATCAACGGCTGTTTTATAAATACGCAAGAATATATATATCGTTCATTGAAGAAAACCGTTGTTTTGACTGGTTGTCTTACTTTAAGATTGTACAATTTTAAATGGATACTATACTTATTTGACTTAAGAATTTGTTCTTTTAAATCAAAAGATTGGGTAGTTGGATTAATCAGCTCACATTCTTAGATTAAACATGCACCTCCTTTTAAATATGAACATGTTATTATGAAAACAATAATATTTTACATGGAATGCAATGAAGAATAATATTGTTATTTTCCAACTAGAGAAGACACCCGGCGTCCCTTCTTAGTCTCTTTCCAACAATATTAGAGCTGTTGGACATTTCTACGTCAAGTACATTGACAGTATAATAGCACAATCACTGATCACTGCATAGATATGTATGCGGTTATATACCCTCTAGGAGACCTGTCTTACGACGAGAAACTAAAGCGCCGTCTATCGGCATCCTTCACATTATTTTCAAAACAACGACTTCCTTAAATCAAACCAATCGTTTTCTTAAAGCAAATATTTAGGTTGTTTTATATTAAAGAAATATTCTTATTATAGGTATATGTTGTCTTAAAAGAACAAATTATGATAAGAATGTTATTTTCTTAACATTAGACAACGTACGAAAAAAAATATATCAAATCTTCTTATAGCAAATTTTAAGGGCTACAACACTGATATTAAAAATGTTTCCGATAAACTTTTTCGGAGATCGCATTGAATTTTGACCGCATTTACGCATTACTTAGAAGTGCAAACGAATCGAATTTACATGCGAACTGAACAATTTCTTCTTTTATTTTGAAAATAATTGATAATTTGAATAGTTTTTCTAAATTTTGCATTCTCATAACTCCACCACAAGATGATATATCAATATAAATTCTTTTTTTTTTAATCTAGACAACAATAACAACAATAACAAATTGGCCAAATTTAAAAATCAGGAGAGCCAACGCTATCATAAATCTAAAAAAATCATTCTAAACCAATCAATATAATTTCAGACATTTAGAGTCACTCGGTATATCTACGTGTGTAAACTTAACGTTTATCTATCATACGGCTAGCTGATTGTCCGAGTCATAACTTGAAGATAGAAAGATTAAAATTCATGTAGGCGTATTTAGAATCTAAAACTTAATGGAAATTTGACGCTTCATTTGAATAAGTCTCATTATTTAAATACCCTTCTCGTATTTTTAATAACATCTTCAGTTCTTATTACCAGCGGTGTCGCTTTCATAACTTTCTCATTTAGTCTCCCAGCTTTCTTCCGCAGCCAGAATACCAATTTTCTCTCTAAATTACAATCACCTAAAATACTGAACATCAAACGCATAAAATAATTTACTTTTCTACTTTTAACAACACACCCCAAGGGACAACAAGTTCCCAACGGAAAAATGTCTACTGTTCTGTGCATTGTGGTGTGTATGTGTGTGTTTCTCTCCTATTCATGAAGGCAGCGGGTGGTTGAAGGGAGGTATTTAATTTGATATAGGGGTGGGCTGGGGTGCAACCACCATCAGCGGAAGGGGAGGGAATAGATCGGCAGAGTGCTGGCGGCCAGAATTAGAATGGGTTTTAATTGAGCGATACTGGGAATTGGGTATAAACGCAATGATAGATCGTTGAGATTCCGTCTGGATTCGCGCGGCCGCTTAATTACTGCCCGTCTTGGATTACTGAGAAATTAATTTCTCTTGAGGGAAGATCTCCAGTAAGGGCCCTATACCCCCACCCACCCGAGCGCCATCTCTCGTCTATATATTATATTAAATATTGCATCATATTAAATTCACCCTTATACCATGAACGAACGGTATTCTGATGTTTTCCATTTCTCGGCGGGGGGGGGGGGGGGGGAGAGGGGGGCTTTATATCACTCATCTTGATTCAATCTTGAGGATTTAGTGAAAATAATTAATTTGTTTTCATGAATGGGAATATGAACTATAGTACAGGAGACTTCTACAACACCTGGTGCAGTATTGTCGGTTTTTCTAGCTAGAATTAAGTTTATGCATTCTCTCTCGATAATTAAATGAATTCTAACTAATATTGTTAATGCTCGAGTTTTTATTTCAGGCTTCACTAACACGATTTTAGAACGGAAGTTCTAGAAAATTGTTTCTTGGAAATCGGTAGATTTCTAAGTAAACATTATTGAAGTTTTTACAAAATAATAATGCAGGAAATAATTGCTAAGCTTGTAGGAGCATTAAAGATACAAATTAGGAACAATTATCATAATAATCGTAATGTGCTTAAGAATATATGTTGTGTACACACAGAAACGTGATTATTTGGAACGAGAAAATAAATTTCTTGAATTTATTTACTAGATTCAAATGCATATTTACTTGGACGTAGAAAGTTAGGTATATACAAGAAATGCCACATACTCAATCTAAGTAAAATAATTTCTCAGATAAATGCTGTCGACAAATAAATTCTTTCTTTATAAGAACCAATATTGTATTGAAAGAAGTAATTGAATTTTACGTCCCAAAAATGTCAATTTCTCCAACGAAGTAATAGTAAATCCATCCATGTGCGTAGTTACTTGATCCAAGAAATATAAGACATTTAATATAAGTAAGTATTGTTTACTGAATAAAAACCCACCAATTATTTAACTGAAGTGATTCTCACTTCTTTCAAGTAACCCCTTTCTCTGGAATAAATATGCGCATTGTGATTTTGTCAAGGCTCGCGCACCCGCGCGTAGGTCTGGCGCCGTAAAGGAGCGAAACCTAGTACGAAAACAACAACGAAGTACCCGTAGGGGATGTGCCTTGTGATTAGTGTACAATAAACGTTTCAAGATGGAATACTTTGATGTAAGGCACGCAACAGGTTAGAACGAGTAAGTAAATATAACATACCTATCTTGTTAATTAGCAATAGAAAACGTATTTGTGCCAAATCTTTAAAATTCTTACATTAAGTAGGTAAAAATATTTACCGGAGATAAAAATATACACTTTATTGAAGACTGTTTACTTCCTTCACCACAGTAACAACTTTCTTGTATCAAGTAATTATTCAAGTATTAGTCAATAATCTCTCGCGTATATACGAACCGACCAACTACTTCATCCAAGTAATTCTCTCTTCGTTCGAGAGATCACTCTTCTGTGTGATCTAAGCAGTGTGTACCAGTGTACCAATCCGCCAAAGTGCAAGACTATCCTGGGTGGTACCCGAAAAGACATAATTTTAGTTCAGGGAATGAGGGTTAAACTATAAAACAACCCTTGTTATAGGTATCTAAATCCGTTGCGGCTTGACCATGTTAAAATAAAAATTTGGGTTTTTTTTTGTGAATCTTAAAATTCAATCAATTTTTGTTTCAATTAGATAATCGATCAGCATAAAAATGAAAGAATTTTAAAATATACAGTGGCGTAAAATCTGAAAACATGAGAAAATCACGGTTTCTTTTTTGGAATACTATATATATAATATATAGTATATTCCTTTAATATATATATATATATAATATATAATATATAATATAATATATATAACGCCTTTTTCTCTTACTGATTTTATTAGATCTTTAAATTGTCGAAATGGTAAGGAGCGGAAACATTTTATGGACCTACATAAGAAAATTTTCAGAAAAGAACAATTGAAAATTGTCAAATACTGATCTTGTGAGTTAATTATAAAATTGCATTTTGGGTAGAATTATTTGCTCTGAAGAGATATACGAACAAAAAAAATGTAGGTTTTCGAAAAAAACTTGAACAAAAAGTAAAAAACACGATATTTGCACTTTGACCTGAAAATTTAAGAATTTGGTCACAATTGTTTTTAAAGCAATTACAACGGTGGGTTTTAAGGGTGTACGGACGCTTCCTTAAAAACAACAATAACCTGACGTGATATGCAACTTTCAAGCTCGGATTTGCATTCAGCGCACATAATTTAATCGAAAACGCCTATTTGCTTTCCATAAACAAACAAAAGTTATCAATATTACACTAATTTTCAACTGTCATGTTCTCGAAAACTTTCTTATCTAAGACCAGATTTTTTTAAAATTACATTTAAGAAAATTAACTGACCTATCAGTATCAGGTCGGAAATTAAACTTTAGATAAATATGTGTATTCTGATTATTAAAACTAGACGTGTTTGAGGATGTTCTCAAATAACAAATGTAGAGTTGAAAAAAAAATTGCTACATATTCAGATAATTGGAAATTTTACAATAATTGGCAAGGTTTTTTTTACTTTATCATACGCAGTATGTAAAGTATTGTAATCGTGCCAAAAAAAATGTTTGAGATTTTAGGGGAAATATGTCTTTTTGGGTCCCCTGAACATTTTTGACCAAGGTACAAAAAATGTCTGTGTGTGTGTGTGTGTGTGTGTGTGTGTGTGTGTGTGTGTGTGTGTGTACCCGTTTTTTGTGACGACGATTCCGGAGAAACTACTAAAGGTATCGGGACGAAACTTCATATTTAGAAGTTTCATAACCAAACTTAGAGCTGAAAAGCTTTCTGATGAAAAGGGTCCAAAGGAACTGGAGGTTTAGTCTTAGCATTTTTGAAAAATTTTGCAATTTCGTCGAAATAGTTAAATAATAAATTAAAGATGAGGAAATTCTGAATAATTTATGACTATGACATTTTTTGGTACAATCAATAGTATAGTTGCATGAGCAAATTCTATTTCATCGAGATCGGTCGTATTGCATTTAAACTAGTAGCCAGGAGATGTCAGAAATTATGATTCTAATGACAGTAGGTAATGTCAGGCTAATGTTTTGACATGATTTTGACAACACCTACTGTCAATATAAGCTGCGTTCGGATATTGTACACCGTCACTTTTTACACCCAATAACACGTAAGTGTCATTTGAACGGTGTACCCGGTGTCAACGGTGTACAATATCCGAACGCAGCTTAATCGACATAATATCTGTCTAGTTCTACTAGTTTTATTTTAATGCAGACATAGGCGATCTCGATCAAATAGCATCTCAGCTAAATTATTAATTTTATATATAGTATGATAAAGTCATGTGCCTGGCCACATCAGATTGTTTACAATTGCATCCTTTATAATTATAAAATTTAGAGTATACATAGAGCTATTACAGAAACGACATGATTTAATATGGTTATATCTAATAAACTGTAAAAGATAAAAAGACATCCTACTACGCCAAAAACGTCTATTTAATGCTACATAGCGACGCTGATTGTTGGTTAAACATATAAATGCCGAGGTGATGAGGCAAATTCACGAGTGTTGTAAAGAAAGATTACATTTAATAAACTTGAGGATTTTTATTCAAACCCCGAAGCCCGAAGAATGATGAAAAAAGATTACCAAACACGAAGCCTTCAGATTAAAATGACAATATTGGAAACCCGATGTATGTATGTTAAATCACTAACTTAAATCCATCATCTCGTGTAGGTCCAAATTTTGACAGATCATAAATAATCCATGATGTTAAAGACTTGTTTTGACTGTAGTATGACTCCTGCTTAAAGCAAAATGTTATTTTCTAGCAAGATGTATGAGAAGGGATTAAAAATAGCTGCATCTGCCATAAAAACCGTTGAGGATTTTCCGGTACGGAGGATTGCTTGAGTAGTTTGAAAGGATAAGTCGCACGTACCGCGTGTTGTACTCCCGACTGTATATACGGAAGGCAGAACGAAGACGGAAAGTCCGTCTGTGTTTTTGCTCCAAGATAAACAAGGCAACGTTTCGTGTGTGTATAAAAGGAATGGGGATGTAGCGGAGGCGGGAGACGGGGGTGAAAGGGGGTTGGTAGTGTATACGTGCAGTACCCGGTAGTCGCATTCATCCTTTTGATTCATATTTCATCCCCTATTAATAATGTATAGTGCAATATATGTCCTGTTTATGACACGAGAAGTGCATATTTTTGCATTGAAGTTGTCGTTTCGGAACATGAATCATGCATGTTCAATACGGTTCGACACTTTGATAATGAAGCGCCGCGTTCGTTTTTTTTCCGTGCCGGGTCCTTTTTTCTGCGATACGTGCTCCATTTTTTATCACATTGACTACGGGGTATTACGTTTTACATATGTATGTGCGTATGCATGCTTTGTTTGTTTATTTCAGAGGATGCATCGAGATTTATGTATGTGCGCGACGGTGCTGCCGCCGCTGCGAACGGCTGCATATGTAAACAGCCCTTAAATTATTCCCGGTCTGGGCGGCCGGAAACAACACAGAAAAAAAATCGTATAAAAAGGATTTTTATGTACAGTATATATTAAGTAAGATATGGACCGACGCGTATTTTTTCATTGCGTCGACGCTGGGACGAGCGTTTTTTCTGGACAAAAAATATACCGATAAATTTTATTCACGCTTTTACCGACCCTAGTACATTTTTGTGTTGACGATTCACCCCTTTTACGCACGTACCTGCAAATGCATTTTTTTGAGCATAAAATATGCGTTTTTGCTATTGCCCACATTATAAAAAAACGTAACTCGCCCCGCTGAAGCCAGACCAATAACACTCCCACGAATAGAATAGGCAAAATGTCCAAAAATGAACTCGGTGAACTCGGTGTTCGAACCATTAGAACGATATGGGAAAACCAAACTATTCTCCATAAACACAAACCTACATAGAGAAGCCTGTTGAAGTGTGGTCCAAAAAATGTGGCTCCAGTATAGCTCGTCTAGGATATTGATAATTTTGAGTTACAGAATTCATGCTTTGGGATACATAAGCATCATACCCATAGTATCTATGTAGTTTTAAAACAACGCAAGGTCTCTTGTCTAACACCCAAATACTCTGTCAGATGTATTAGTAACTTTGGATCTGATTATGCTTCATTTTTAGCATAATTTTAACCAAAATTAAAAAAAAAATCCCAAGAAAATCTATCTTGAAAATGAGTTGAAAGAAGATATTTGATTTATGTCTAAAACAGAGAGAGAAAATAAGGCAAAATTCTAAATTTTACACTATTAAGCTTTTTAATATGACCAAGTTACAAAGAATGGCTCCAGTATAGCTCATCCAGGATGTTGATAATATTGACTTACAGAATTCATGCTTTGGGATACAAGAGCATCATACCCATAGTATCTATGTAGTTATAAAACAACGCCAAGGTCTCTTGTCTAACACCCAAATACTTTGTCAGAACTATCAGTAACTTTGGACCTGGTTATGCTTCATTTTTAGCATAATTATAACCAAAATTAAAAAAAAATCTGAAGAAAATCTATCTTGAAAATGAGTTGAAAGAAGATATTTGATTTATGTCTAAAACAGAGAGAGAAAATAAGGCAAAATTCTATATTTTACACTATTAAGCTTTTTAATATGACTAAGTTGCATAGAATGGCTCCAGTATAGCTCGTCCAGGATGTTGATAATTTTGAGCTACAGGATTCATGCTTTGGGATACATAAGCATCATACCCATAGTATCTATGTATGTAGTTATAAAACAACGCAAGGTCTCTTGTGTAACACCCAAATACTCTGTCAGAATTATCAGTAAACTTGGACCTTTGGATGCTTCGTTTTTAGCATAATTTTAACGAAAATTAAAAAAAAATCCCAAGAAAATCTATCTTGAAAACGAGTTGAAAGAAAATATTTGATTTATGTCTAAAACAAAGAGAGTAAATAAGGCAAAATTCTAAATTATATACAATTAAGCTTTTTAATATAACCAAGTTGCATAGAATGGCTCCAGTATAGCTCGTCTAGGATGTTGATAATTTTGAGTTACAGAATTCATACTTTGGGATACATAAGCATCATACCCATAGTATCTATGTAGTTATAAAACAACGCAGGTCTCTTGTCTAACACCCAAATACTCTGTCAGAATTATCAGTAACTTTAGACCTGATTATGCTTCATTTTTAGCATAATTTTAAACAAAATTAAAAAAAATCCGAACAAAATCTATCTTGAAAATGAGTTGAAAGACAGAGCGAGAAAATAAGGCAAAAATCTAAATTTTTACACTATTAAACTTTTTAATATGACCACGTTGCATAGAATTAGGATTAGTTCTTTCCAGGAGTTTACGCCTGCAAACACAAATGTTGTGGTGCCACCAGAGTGTATAGATCAGTATAGACACGTAACGTAACCTATTTTGCATTTCATTATTTGTTATTGTTGCATGGATGTAAACGGTGGACAATTTGTCATAAAATTGCATGCAAGTTTGAAAAATTGCATGGTTGAAATTGCAAGATTGAATTGCATGGATGTAAAAAGTAATTTTTTATATGGATTTCCTTAATGTTGTTATGGGTACTGATTGTGTTATTCCTTCGTTTTAGAATATTTGACGTGTATCGTCCTTTTTACGTTGTTAATACTTTAAACGCCTGTAACTTTTTCAGGACTTGAAAAACAATAAATATAATAAATAAAAACAAAAAAGTAGGACACATAGTAAGACCTGCATATTCAAGTTTGGGAAATTGTTGGTCAAAGTCAAAAAAATGATATCAAAAACACGATTGATTTTCTCATTAGCGCCCCGCCGCAAACCTCCAGGTCGAGTATTCCAGTAGTAAACCAATCCACATTGCAAAGTATCAGCTAGAAACTATAACGGTCCCAAAACTGACCCCTGTGGAACACCACAAGAGACAAATAAATCAGATGATCTACCACCGCCTTACATGAAGTCGTCCGAAGAAAACCCATCGCCACGGGAGAATGCTTATAGACCTCAGGCCTAAAAAATCTGCGAAAGACTACTAGCTTTTGGGAGAAGAAAATAACCCTTCGTAACCCCTTCAGATAACAGTTGCCCATGATTGAGCAGATGATGTTACAACAGTTGCAGGAAACTGCACAAAATGGCGGCAATTGGGAGAAGCCTAAACCCAAAGTTTGATAAAACAGTTTGAGGTCTGTAATGGAAGCGAAAAGCCTAGAGCAGGATAAGGTGGAGGCAATTGGGGGAAGCCTACATCCAAAGTTAGATGCTAGAAGAGCTAAAGAAGAAAAGGTTGCCCCAAATTGACAAAAATAGTACGAAATGTAGGTACGTAAAACGCGCATATAGGTCGATGTTTTGTCGGTTCAAAAGTAGGACGAATTTTCGATTCACAGCGTAAGAAAGAGCTCGTGGAATTTGCAAAAACCCGTCGGGGCCGACGCGTTCGCACAACACACTACTGACGGAATAAAAATGCATTCAGTAAAGGGAAATAATAACTGCATTGTGTTTTTCGAGTAGTAGCGTAGTAGTGTAGCGTGGATGGGGGAAAGATTTTGTAGAGAGTCGTCGGTAGTCGGTGGCGGAGCAGATGTTTTCTCTAATCTGCGCGACATCAAAGTGGAGAGAGCGTGCAGTGGTAGTCCTAAGGCGCCGGGACGCTTGTGATGCCGCCGACGCCGACGAGACGAGAGGCAGGTCAGTAACAAAGCGGCGCCGCGTGCCAATGTCTTTACACTTAGTTCACAAGGCACTTACTCGCTGTAGGCGCGCACTTCTATATTGATTTTTTAGACGACGACTCGCGACGGCACACAAACGTCTCTCTCTCTTCCTTTTTGGTACTCACGGCCTTACTTGACTACACACGCACCGCCGCCCTCCGCTCTCTGAATAATAATAATGTTGATATAACCGGCCCAGACCGTTGTTTACAAATAGCTCTACTGGCATTGCTGCTTAGGCACGAGAGAGGCCAGTTCAAACAGTTCTTCTAAAATTATTCTCCTATTGAGTTCTTAAATTGCCCTCTTTTATATTATACGCGTTTTTGAATTTTTAAATGCCTCAAGGTACTTTTCAGGAAACCCCAATCCATCTCCTGAAGAAAAAAGCTGTCAAAGAAGGATGAGTTCTGCTCACGCAAGGACATTTATTATCAAAAAGTCTTAAATACCTACATCAAGTTGTAGGTACTCACATAATAAAGTAATGGGATGCGGATTTAAGTTTTGTGATTATAAAGTAATTGATAAGTTGTCCGCAGCACTGTGGATGAAAATTGAAGCTATTTTCAAAATTTGTTTGCGGCGATGTTAGTGTTATTCACATATTCGTTTGTGTATGCTAATTATTGAGTTATTTGTGTTTTTGGAGTATCAAAAGTTGTGTGAAAAATGTTACTCAAACTATAAAAAGCGTTTTAAATAGTTCCCAAGGTTTAACTGGCCAATTCTAGCCAAATAAATGTATGTCCTTGTAATAGTACTTATTGTAGATCAAATGTTGAGAGAGAAAGTAGTTGCAGTACTCGCAACTTATACAGAGTGAGTCGATAATGCGGGAAATGGAATTTTGGAATTAGAATTTAGAATCAAAATACTACAAGAGTGTGTCTTGTATCTTTACGTTCAACTTAACTTCCTTAAAAAATATATCATGCATTTTAAGACCCAGTTCTACCTCTCCTAAAATGCGTATCCAAATAAAAACGTTATTTATTGTTCAAAGTTTATGAAATTTTCAATGTAACTTCTTAGATACATAACGAGTTGGGCTGGATGAAAAACTATTCTTTGGAAAGATAAGAATTAATTTTACTTCTACATCTTTGGCTTTTTTCAAATAGAAAACATCTAGCCCAACTCATGACCAAAAAAAATAGATTTTTTTATTAAAGTACAATTTTAACCCAAACATTATAATTGCGATAATAAAGCGTAATTGTCAGAAATGTATTTATTTCCCTATATTACTGCTGCCAGGTGTAGACAGCAACTCCCAGCAAAAAAAAAACATCGCAACGAAATATTTCGTGTCTTTCTTAAGTATGACAAAAATGTCTAAATACCTAGCTTATAAAATACTGTTTATAAAGAGTTAATGTTTTGCTGCCAAACTAGTTTTCCTTGTATTCATGGTATGTACCGTGCTTTTCACTTTTACATAAACGTCAAAATTTGAAGAACTGTATTTAGTCTTACAAAATTCGGTTTTTATTAGAAAATTGTGATGTTACATATACAGTGTGTCCCACTTAAGAGTGTAACACCTTCATATCTTTTTTATTTTTAGTTAAATTTTAATAATTTTTTTTTTCAAATATAGAACCCATATTGCTCTATTTACTGCCAAAAAACCAATTGCCCCCTTTAAATGCAAAGCACCTTGTGATGGTAAAATAAATGGCAAAAATCAAGAAATTACGTTAGGGATTTTTTTATCGAAAAATTTTACTAGTAATAATTGTACAGAATTGCCCAAAAACCTTAAATGCAAAATTTCACGAAATTTAAAAAATATTGAAATTTTCTTCAAAAATAATTCTAAGTCCGTAAATATTATTTGTATAGGCAGCTGCGCTTAAAAAAAGTGTGCTGTGGAAATTTTGTTTGAAATAAAACATGAACTGTCAAAGTGCTTTGTTGTATTGTGTCGTATTTAATTATTGTCTCAATAATAATGCTTACACTTGCCGAAAAAGTGGAAATAATAAGATTAGTCGGTGATAACGCGCGATCAGCAAGGGAAGCAGCTGAAGAGTTTAATAATCGCCATCAGGGTCGTCCTCGAATAGATCACGTAAGAGTTTGGCGAATTAATACTGAATTTAATAGAACGGGCACGGTAATCAACATAAAGAAGAAACGATTGAGGGTACATGTTGGTGAAGACGAAATACTTGACTTTGTAAGACGTAATAGAAGGATGGGCTTAAGAAGAATGTCAGCAATTTTAAACGTATCAAAAAGTAAAATTTGGCGATGCATGCGTCGGAATAAACTACATCCCTTTAAACCAATATTCTTACAAACATTAGAAGAAGGAGACAAAGAAAGGCGACTGGAATATTGCCTTTGGTGCCAGGGAGAGTTCTTGAATAATCGTAATTTTTTTAAAAACATTTTATTTTCCGATCAGGCCTCATTCACTACTAATGGCACAGTTAGCCATCAAAACACGCGGCATTGGTCTGTTGAAAATCTACATTGGGTTATAAATTGTCGACGCCAGTATTCAGAAAAAGTTAACGTGTGGTGCGGTATCCTTAACGAGCGACTAATTGGACCATATTTCTTTGAGGGAAATTTGAATGCGGAGCGTTTTGTGCAATTTTTGCAAAATGAATTTACAGACGAAATCGAAAATATTCCACTTATTAGGTATAATAACATAATATTTCAACTTGATGGAGCTCCAATTCACAATGCAATGATTACGCAAAATTGGTTAAACGATAATTTTCACCGGAGATGGATTGGAAGAAATAGTCCATTAATTAATTGGCCTCCGAGATCACCCGACCTCACGCCCCTAGATTATTTTTTTGTGGGGAGCTCTAAAGAACAAAGTCTACAAGACTCAGCCAAGAAACAGAGACGAACTGAAAACCCGCATTCGACAAGCTTGCGCTGAGATTACGCCATTAACTCTCCGGAAAGTAGTTAAACATAATGAAAGGCGCATCAATGCATGCATTGAAGCTGATGGAGGTCTAATAGAACAAAAAAAGATCTAATTTGTACTTTGTATTTATTATGCTGTAAATTTTCTGCGAAATTAAAGAGAAAAAAAATGATTCGAATTTTTATTAATAATTTTATTTATTACATTTCTATTGAATAATAAAGGCTATTATGCAAAGAGTAACCTACAAACATGGCAACATCTTATCTTAATTAAATACGACAAAGCTAGTTCAGGTTTTATTTCAAACAAAATTTCCACAGCACACCTTTTTTAAGCGCAGCTGCCTATGCAAATCATATTTACGGACTTAGAATTATTTTTGAAGAAAATTTCAATATTTTTTAATTTTCATGAAATTTTGCATTTATGGTTTTTGGGCAATTCTGAACAATTATCACTAGTAAAACTTTTCGATAAAAAATTCCCTAAACTGATTTCTTGATTTTTGCCATTTATTTTGCCATCACAAGGTGCTTTGCATTTAAAGAAGACAATTGGTTTTTTTGGCAGTAAATAGAGCAATATGTGTTCTATACTTGAAAGAAAAAATTATTAAAATTTAACTAAAAATAAAAAAGATATAAAGGTGTTACACTCTTAAGTGGGACACACTGTAGATGACAATTTCGGTATAATTTTGATCTCATAGATTTTTAGTATTTAGGTACATACTAATTTCTGATTTCAATATGTTAAATCCTGTATAAACATGCCAGCAGTGCTAAGATGCGTAATAGACTGTCGAAAGCACAGGGCTTAAAGAAATAAAGTTGTCTTGATTTGTTATTTTTTGTTATTATTGTTGATTTATTAGGTTTCAATAATAAAAACATATTTTGTTTTCTGTTAATCTTTTATTAAGTCTCTTTTTAAGAAATCAAGTTTTTCTTATTGAAATGAACATAATCAGGATAATCATTTTCGAAAAAGTTGTGTTACACTCACTTCACAAAGTTACAAAATCCATTTACAAGGTTTCAGAAGTTTAAAACCCCATTTATCTTTCAAAACCCCCAATTGGTACTTTGATTTTGTATATGTTTTTCATGTATTTTCAATTAATATTTGCAATCATATTTGAATTATTGCAACTTTTAAAACAACATTTATGTTTTAAAGCCCTCCAAACTACCCCATTGGTGCATAGATTCTTTTTTACTATTTTTCGTATATTTGTAAGTATAATTGAAACTATTCGCAAAGTTTCGGAATTTAAAACCCAAATCTAGCCCCCCCCCCCCTTAAAAAATAAACTACCCCATTGGCTAATAATTAATTTTTCTATTTTTCATATATTGCCAAATATTATCATATTCGCAAGGTCGCAGAATTTGAAAACCAAATTTATGTTTCAACCCTCTCAAAGTGCCTTTTCACAATGTATAGGGTTATCGACTATTTTCGGTTTTAGTTTGAGTAAAACATGTAATTTTATCCAGATAAAACTTAAATTTAGATTCATGTAGGTACTACAACTAATACTTTTAAACGTATTACCTACATTCAAATTATAGACTTGTTAATAAATACCTGGTTATTGCACAGTACCTGCAATGGAAGAAATCACTTTAAAACATCGGTAAAATTAACAACACATGCAAAATATACGCTATAATCCACATCATTTGTCTCAATCAAATATTATTATCGAACATAGCGGAGATACTCTTCAATATATCGACCTACCAGTACCTATACCCATAATATTTCATCTATTTTCACGACTTTACCCCACAATTTTACCTAGCAGACAATTTCCATAAATCGTGAGAGCCCCATCTCCACTTTTTGCTCGGTGGGTTCGCGGGCTGTATACGGGACTGAAAATTATTCAGAAACGCTTTTTAAAAATGCATCAATATGTTGTATATTGATGGGTCTCCGTGAATAGATCTTGCACGGCTTGAGGTGGTGGAGGATACGACAGTGGATGAAATATGCAGCCAGGGGCCTGAGCGAAGGCATACATCTTAATGTCAAACACAGTAATACCGGAACGTTAAACTTTAATGCATAGTGTGCATGTGAGCACGCTGCCATATTCCAACCATCCAGCCAGCAAACCAGCCCAGGAGCTAACACGTTTTCGAGACTAAAGCGTAGGGAAGGTATGCATATATATCGTCGGATGATGAGATCTTGGGATCTTCAGTCAGAATTTATTGGAATTTACGAAATTAGAGCCATGGAAGGAAGCTTAAAGATATATCTTTTGTATGCAGCATCCCTGTCTGTGTAGTGGCATATAACAAGCCTGAGGACGAAGATTATGTTTGTGAACGTGATGAGTTGCTGTTTTAGGCTCAGAGTTATCATACAATTACTGCTAATCCAAATTTTGTTGTGTATTTATAAAGACTCCTACTAGCTCTCTGATATCATCCTGTCAAGTTGCCAAGGGCATTAATGTGGAAATTAGCAAGCAATTTCTTTCAGCTAGCCAAAAAAAAACTTCGCAATTCAAGTCATTACGCCGCAACCTTTTGCTGCTTCTTCAGGAAGTACATTAGACAAGCAATTTAGTAATTGGTTGCTACATTGTGAAAACACAATAAAAACAATCATGACTCATCCAAAAATAACCTCAAACGTTTGAAAAGTTGTAATAAAATTGTCGTCACAAACCAGCAGAACAAGCGGAATGTATATACCAGCTTTACCAAGAATTTTGTTCAAATGATAAATATATGTTAACGCGCAAGTTAAAAAAACAGCCCCCGCCTGGATTTGAGCCAGGAGCTCCGTATTCCCTATAGGGTGGTCTACCAATTGAACTACTGAAGTCATTTACAATGGATATATTTACTGTGTGGTTTCAAGAAATAATATAGGATTATCATTCATGGCTTAGGACAAAATCAGTATTGAATCCAAATGACAATGTACAACCAATGATAGGCCAAGGATAGATAATATTTTAATGTGTTACCAACATCGCAATAAATTAGTTTTGCGTAAAAATAAATTAACGTGTCCTCGTTCATTCACGCTGTTTGTGTAAATTACAATGCCTGATGTGTGTGACGATTGGGAACAAAATTCATGTTGCTCAATATAATGGGGAAAATATTTCGTTTTTTTTTCTGTCTAAAAAGTTTGATAGATGATTCCGATACGGATTTAACGAAAAAACTGGTACAAAATGTAAACAGAAAGAATCCGAACTGACAGATTTCCTTAAGTGGGCTAAAATAAAAGTAACAAGAAAAATAATAGGCCAAGGAAGCATGGTTGTTCACGTTTTACCAACATGGCAATAATTTAGCTTTGCGGGAAATTGAACTTAATTATCCTCGTTCATTCACTATGTATCTGTAAATCATAATGCCTGATATTTTTGACGTTTCGGCAAAATCTTAATATTGCCTAATATAAGGACCAAGTTTTTGTATTTTTTTCAGTGCTAAAGGGTTTAACAGAGATTTTTCCGTAGATTCCGAATCTGGTTATCAAAACCTACATTATGTTATATCTTTGAAAAAGAACAAAAAACGGAGTAAAAATGTAAACAAAAATACGTTTTTGAGCAAAAAGTAATGTTAAGTGTCAAAATGTCAAATAATTTTCTTTAAGTAGGCTAAATTAAAAGTATAATAATGAGTAATCTGTTTGACGTTTTGATAAGAACTCCAATTTCTTTAATTTGTTTTCAGTCCCAACGGGTTTGTCAGGGACTTTTTCCGGTTTAAATTAAAAAAAAAGCACGAACATTCTCAAATAAGTCAAATAAATTGTTGTTTGAATAGAGGTAAAAATTTATTATTTGCTAGAAAAAGTATTTATTTGAGTCAAATAAGACTCTGCTTGGAGTAAAAAAAAGTATTTTTTTGACACATGTAAACAATTGAGAATAGTTATTTATGTACCAAGGGCATTAGACGGATATTTATGCCCCGAGGGTGACAGACTCTCGGGCTTATCGGCCCTCGCGCTTTTTAAGTCGCCCGAGGGTATAAACATCAAGTAATGCCCGAGGTACATACAAAATTTTATGACCTACAATTGTTTTTTCCTCCGTTTGAATAATATTAATAAATATTTTGACGTTATCAAGTGACAGCGTATCTACGGAGTTGAATAACCATACAAACAATTCGGAGTTGAGTGACAATACAGACAATTAATTATCAAACTTATAACCTTAATCGCCAATAATTGACATTGATGAGTGACAATACATGGACAATACAGACGATTAATTGTCAAACAGAATAACCTTAATCGCCAATAATTGACATTGATGATTTAAAATTTACATTTTGAATGACAAATATTTGATATATTTGACATATAACCATGGCAATCCAAACAGCAAAAAGTAGTTGTTTTCGTCCCGGTAACTAAGATGTAAAAAAAGATGTAAAATGTCACTTTATGATCATGTAGGACATAAAATATTTTTGCAGAATTTTCGCGCTTCTTTTAAAGTTGTAAACCAGTTTTAATTTAAATACATGAAACAATATTCTCACCAGTGTAAGAGAATACTACATTTCGTCCTTTGAACAAAAGTTTGTTTTTTGGGGGTTCGCGGGGTCTCTTATTGCAAATTTAATATCAAAAATTTAATGTAATGTAATGTTAAAAACTGCGGATACAAAATGGCTGCCAAAACGAATAAGTATTGGTATTCGCATGTTTTTGAGGTCACTGATTTTAAATCCGGAATTCAAAATCCAGAAAGGTGGACACAATATGGCGGTCAAATTGTTAGAAAAATATCGGATATGCATGAAAACAGATACTCGGGGACTTTTGGTTGGCTGTTTATGTATTTGGTATGAATATTTTAAAACTCAAACCTGCTGATACAATATGGCTGTCAAAGTGTAAAAGCAACAACGGCTGCGAATAAAAATGCTACCCTGGGATTTCATAGATCGCTGTTTACATATTTGGTATCAAAAAACTTAAATAACCAAAACCCTTGGTGTCCAATAAGGTATTGAATAATGAAAATGTAAATGTTATACTATATATTATGTAACATATATTTATGCGCACAATACGTGGCGATACCTGAAGTTCTGATTTCTAATGTTATAGATATTATAATATTACTGAATGTGAGTCACATTCAGTAAATCATCTATCTGTCCCCGACCTTCACCCTTACGTGATAAATATTTATCTCTAACATTAGAAATCAGAACTCGAGTACATATCGCCACTACATTTGTAAGAGTATTTTTTAAATCGGTGTATTGTGGGCGTAAATATATATTTACATATGTGATCTTAAGAAATTGACGTAGTCGCCTGAAGAAGCATCTCGTGAGATGCTTCGTGTAGCGAGCAGAGATAAATTGTAAACAAAGACAATATTTGCATTTTCATTAAAAGAATTAAACTTCAAATGCGGATCCAAATCCAATATGGCTGCCAAAATGTCAAAAAAACATCGGATTCAGAGAATATTGACATCAACGTCGCATAAGTCAAGTAAAGTCAAGTCTAGGGCGTACATTTTAGTCGAAACGTCTAGGATTATAACGTCTCGTTCGTCCGACAATATAAAACTTTTTCTCCAGTCGGTCCTGGTATCGAGGGGGTATCAACCCCGGCCTCGGTCGCTAGATCCGTAAGTTCCGTTTAATATTTATTTCACATTTATCAAATTGAACGTTACCGTCGGGAATTCGGGCCGCGGGTTCGGCGAACGCGAACCGTCGCTCGTATATAAATTTGTATTCTATATTTTAAATTAGAATATATATACGGATACGCCGTCGCATATTTCATGTAAAAATGTACGTCGGAAACTTTTGAGATGTACTACCGTTTCTGCATTTGCATATTATGGAGAAACTTGGCCGAGAGGTCTCCGGGGGTACTTAGGTGTACGAATGGAGGGAGGGGGTGAGAAAGAGGAGGAGGGGGAGGGGAGGAGGAGGGGGGAACCCCTAGTGAAAATGAAGTGGTGGTACGAAGCGAGCGTCCTCACGAAAACTTTAAGGCGGGTTCGCAATATATAAAATGTAATAGTTAGTTTAATTTTAATAGCATACGAACACTGAATCACGAAAATTGCTGCACAGGGGTTGCTCGCGAGGAGGACGTCGCGACGGTTCCCACTATCGTAGACGCCGACGAAACTTATGTATAAATCTACTTAGTATCGCGAACTCGACGGCGGTAGCGAAGCCCCGGCATCTGCGCAGACTTTAGATAACTCAACAAAACAATTAAAACGTTAACGAGGTTCTAACTGCGAGTTTAACGACTCGTTTCAAAGGTGTCTTACAGCATACAGATAACTACTAATGTCACTTGGCTGCAACATATAAATTTGCCGACGAGACGACCGTCTTTGCCTCCAAGCTGCAAATCCTCCTTACGTCCCCCTCCCCCGCGTCCCTGGTCGCGTCCCTGGTTGCCTCCCACCTACGCTCGGCGACTACTTATTAATCAATTGTTGTTATTGCAAATTAACGTTCCCGTCGGGTAAGTAGACTTCCTCACTCGTGCACTTTAGATTAATCACCGGAATAATGGCGACCGGCGAACTTGTGCAACAAACATTTCCATTTATCAGAAAATGTCAGATCGAAAGAGGTGATTATGCCAGCCTTTATTATTGACCTTTTTCTACGGCTCGTGAAATTTTGTAGCCCGACGAGAAAACTTGTCACGAGATTGTAGTGGTAATTGTAATTATCCTAGAATAATTCGTGATTATTGATAAGAAAAATAGTATTTTTGCTGTCTAACCTAAAAACCATAAAGAGTCAACAATCTCATATTTAAAAACAAATTTTGGAGAATAACATGGTGTGCGTCTTCTTGGATTTGCTTATTTTCAAATGTGAGTTATAAAGGAGTATACGCTTTTGCTTTTTGTTAATATTGTTACAAAGTAGATCTTAATAACCAAGCTGTTCAAGCCGATTTCACTGAAAGTTGCTCCTTTAGAAGTGCATACGTCGTGATTTTAGCGGAAACAGTCCAAGTTTTTTCCTCTACTTGGACAAAAATTTAATTTAAGTCAAATGAAAATTTAAAACATTTACTTTTATTAGCACAAATCGAGACCCACCAACACCTTGCACATTCGTCCCACCACCTGATTTTATCCGGCTCGCAAAAACTTATCTGGATATTCAAATTAAGAATATTACACTAAGTATTTCTTAAACTCACCCCATTTGCCATGAAAAGCACATATAAATAAAGAACTGATATTATGATTACATATTTTCAATTTTTAAAACAAAACCAAATGGTGTAGGAACCCGATACGTTTAACATATTTTATCATACGTCCACAAAAAACTTAACATAAACGGTTAAGGGTTCCGCAAATTTGGTAAACGTACTTCGTAAATCTTACCGATCATTTAATTTTGCTTTTAAATTTGAGATTTTTTGCAGTCAAAGGATATTACTTGAATGTAGCTACAGCATACGAACAGGACAACGATAACTAAAAAGAGAATACATACCTCTCCGTTCAAAAGTACAAAAATCGTCGTTTTTGCTGCTTCGTACCGATCGTCTAACTAAAATCATTTCTTGGATATTTTACTGCATGTATAGGTGATTTTACTATGCATTGTATGAAGCAAAGATTTATAAATCCAAAAAGAAAATTGTAAGTTATTGTCTATTGTTCAATTCTGACCAATTTTCGGTATGTATTCTCTTTTTAGTTATCGTTGTCCTGTTCGTATGCTGTAGCTACATTCAATTAATACCCGTTGAGTGCAAAAAATCTCAAATTTAAAAGCAAAATTAAAAGATCGGTACGAAGTACGTTTACCCAATCTGCGGGTGCGGAACGCACCCGTTTCGGCACCCTTAACAGATTTTTTTAATGGTGATGAAACAGGCATTCCAGGTAGGTTAAAATATGAATAAGCTAATTTGGATATTCAAAACTTTTAGTTTTTATTAAATCAGTTTTCTTGTCATCATTTAGTTTAGGTCATCATTTAGTTCAGAGCAAAATTTATAAAATTAGTTTAAAATTTCGTGTTCTGATATTTTTTATGCAGCATTATATGTTTAATGATTAAATACAAAATTGTATATACGATCATGATTCCATGATCAATCTGATCATGAGGTCAGAGATCAGATTGTTAGAGATATGATGAGTGTTTTCTTTTATTTTTAAATATTTTATAATAACAACAATAATTTCTATTACAAAAAAAACATTTTAAATAAACTATTGGTTTATTATGGGGTCCATTAATTACGTGAGGCGTTTAAGGGTGGAGGGGGTCAAGCCGAATTTCATCTAATCTTACTTTGGGGAGAGGGGGGGGGGTCTTGGCGAATATCACATATTTTATTCCCTCAAGAAACATGTTCCTCCACTAAAACATGGCCAAATCTTTCGCAATAATATTTATTGTGGTTTTGCGACGGCCGCAAAGTTGCATAGTGGCGCCTCGTTTGTTTACGCCATCAACACCGTTACCAGTGTTAGTTCCAATACACACAGAAAAGTGATCTCTCGAACGAAGAGAGAATTACTTGGCTGAAGTAGTTGGTAGGTTCGTATATACGCGAGAGATTATTGACTTCAACCTAGAAATTTTATTTCTTGGAATAATTACTAGATTTAAGAACGTGGTTACTCTGGTGAAGTAAGTAAACAGTCTTCAATGAAATGTATATTTTTATTCCCGGTAAATATTTTTAGCTACTTAATGTAAGAATTTTAAAGATTTGGCACAAATACGTTTTCTATTACTAATTAACAAGATAGGTATGTTATATTTACTTACTCGTTCTAAACTGTTGCGTGCGTTACATCAAACTATTCCGTGTTGAAACGTTTATTGTACACTAATCACAAGGCACATACCCTACGGATACTTCGTTGTTGTTTTCGTACTAGGTTAGGCTCCTTTACGGCGCCAGCACCACGCGCGGGCGCGCGAGCCTTGACAAAATCACGGTGCGCATATTTATTCCAAAGGAAGGGATTACTTGAAAGAAGTGAGAATCACTTCAGTTAAATAATTGGTGAGTTTATATTCAGTAAACAATACTTACTTATATTAAATGTCTTATATTTTATTGAATCAAGTAACTACGCACTTGGATGGATTTACTATTACTTCGTTGGAGAAATTAACATTTTTGGGACGAAAAATTCAATTACTTCTTTCAATACAATATTGGTTCTTATAAAGAAAGAATTTATTTGTTGACAGCATTTATCTGAGAAATTATTTTACTTATATTGAGTATGTGGCATTTCTTGTATATACCTAACTTTCTACATCCAAGTAAATATGCATTTGAATCTAGTAAATAATTTCAAGAAATTATGTTTTCTCGTTCCAAATAATCACTTTTCTGTGTGTAGTTACTCTTGAGACCGTGCATGAGTCTCCGTGAACTGAATTGGAATAAATATTCTTTTATTAATCTCAGTAGTTACGATTTAAGTATTTTATTATTTAATTCTCACTGTGATTCCAGCCTACTTTCTAAGCAATCACAAATACTAGTCTCAACTAGTCAAATAAAAATATTATAAAAATAAAATATAAATTTAACGCATTTACACTAAAAACCGCATATTTTGACAAATCTCACGTGAGATTGGGGGAAGGGGAAGGGGTTGAGCTAAATCTCACGACATCTCATCAGAGGGGGAGGGGGGGGTCAGAAAATCGCCAAAAACACCTCACGTAATTAATGGACGCCCCCTATGATGACGCTTTCAATACAAAAAGGACCGGCCCGCGGGTATATTTCTAATTTACTATCCGGCCCACGGTCTTGTAGAAGTTGCAAATGACTGATCGAGCATTTAGTGACATTTGAATTAATAATAGTCACCCAATAGTCAGTAGAATTACAGCACATAACAAAAAACAAAGAACAATAAAGATATAACAAGATCCACACGATTATTTTTTCATTAAGATTGTCATTACGATGCCAGGATAATGTAAAGTAAATGGAAGCAGAATACTCTCCTAGAAACGGAAAGGTCGCTGGTTCGAATCCAGGTTGTGGCTGTTTTTGATTTACTTAAAATTTGCATCCCGCCTGGATATCACCATTTACTTTACATTCAGTAATCATTACGGTAAGTCCGGAAGGGTACGGCTTGTCCGTACGAATATATATATATATATCCAGGATAATGTGGTACAATTAATTTATTTATTTACTGAGCTTGTCCCAAATATGAATCTCATCAGCAAAAATTACCCAACCCACTTGGATATAATTATTCAAGCAAAGTTTATATTTAAGAGCTAATATTACCTGTGACCTTAGCATGGTATGACGTAGAGGTTTGTACTCACCTGCGGACAAAGAAAAAAGTAACAATCAGCATAATATACATAAATGCGACGTAAAACAATTTATCCGCTAATAAAATATTTAAAACAAAAATCCAAGAGACTCCACCACGGCAATCCGTAATAATGAACTAACTTTTCCGCGTAAGCTGGAAAAAGTGCAGTAATAGATGGGATTAAATCGACATTAATAATAGATGTACCGACGCCGTAATAAAAGAAACGGAATAATTTAAGGGGACAAAACTTCAAAGCCATGCATAATAAATTGTAGAGACCGGATATGTACATATGGTTGTATGTATAGGGGAAATAGTAATAAATCCGATAAAAAATGCGGAATTACACTGTAATTCATATTCCCCGCCCTCTAGAGTTGCATTATTGAAACCATATTTCGTGGAATAGTAGTGTCCGTGTGATGAATTTACAAAAAAACAGAATAGAATAGAAAAAAAGCGCGAAATAAAAATGATGGAGAGCGACCTCTATCTGCGCAGCGCCTACGCTGTGAAAAAACCCTCGAATACGTCAGTACTAATATCGATTGACACGTATCAATTTTATATATTGTAGCAATTTATTTCAATCACCGTTTCTTTCCGAGTGAAAAATTATTATCGACAGTTGCATTCATTCATTATTCATAAAATTTTAAACGGTTTTATTATAAACCGAATGACATTATCAAGCGAGCGCGTAGCTCACCACCGCACATTTACCGCGATTTTACAATTTACGAGAGCGTTGGTACAAAACGCACAATTATATTTCGATGATATGTATGTAATTTTTCATGCAGTAATTGCGCGTATTGAATTTTTCCAAAAAATATCATATCACTGCGATCGCCGAACTAGTAGATCGCTGAAGTCGGTAGATCGCCGAGGTGAGTAGATCACTGAAGTGAGTAGATCGCCGAGCAGGTAGAGCGCTGAGTTTGTTTGTATCCACCATATTATAATGCGTATACATATCTTATTGTCATTTCCGTTCCAGCAACTGTCTCTTGTACACGTGTATTTATAGATCGTTTTCAATGTGAACTGTTTTTATATAATGCAAATTCTGAGATTTACTTGCTTTTCTCTGTCCTAGACCGTAAGTTTAAACTATTTTACCTACGACCGTATGTAGAAAAGTCTCTTACGTCACGGACTTCTTCACTCGTATATCGCCTATAACAAACATGTGCTTTTGGTTGTGCTTTTGTGTTTTTAACGCAAAAATTGATATAATGTCAGTTCTCCGTAGATACAATCGCGCGAATATTTATTATTTACTTGTCATTTTTGATACAATTTATATTTATTGAAATTTTCGGTTGAAGGTAAGTGCAATACTCGAGCTGTAACATATATTACATGCTCGTGAAAATTTATGTTGAATTTGTATTGGAATTTTCGGTGGACACTTCAGACAAAGGTCTCTGTAGTTGCAATAGATGTCGCGCGAATGCATTGGTTAACCGTCAAATATCCTTACCTTTATTTATTTGTCATTTTTGATACAATTTATTGAAATAGGTTAAATAAAATAAATACTCGAGCTGTAACGCATATTACGTACGAGTGGAAAGTTAACATATGAGCTGCGAAGCGGCGAGTTTTGATATTTTTCACGAGCTCGTAATATGCGTTACAGCTCGAGTATTTATTTTATTTTACAAGTTACAGCTCTTCTAATGTAATATACAATAATCTAATATATATATATATATATATATATATATATATATATATATATATATATATATATATAAGCGATTGTTTTAAGCATCTAGAAACAGTCTGCTTGCTTTTAAAACGAACAATGTTTAGTACAGTATAATTTCCCTCTTGTCACAATACTTCAAATGCAAAGTTACCCACAGTTGAAATAAATGTCGCGCGAATAACTAGCGATAGGCAAAATATATTTTTGTTGAACTGTCAAATATACTAACCTAACCTAATACATCTACTTCTGTCGCATATATTACATGCTCGTGAAAATTTATGTTGAATTTGTATTGGAATTTTCGGCCGACACTTCAGACAAAGTTCTCCGTAGTTGCAATAGATGCAGCGCGAGTTGGTTAACCGTCAAATATCCTTACCTTTTATTTTTGATATAATTTATTAAAATTGTCGGTCGTAGGTAAAATTATGTACAATACCCGAGCTGTAATGCATATTACGTGCTCGTGAAAAATAACAAAAACTCGTCGCTTCGCCGCTCGTATGTTAACTTTCCACTCGTACGTAATATGCTAGTTACTGCTCTTGTAATGTAATACCTACACTATTATATTCTTATAACTATCGAATAATTTTTAATGTTTTTAATTTTATCGTAATATCTCCCATTGATTAATGTGTTCTCGTTTTAGTAGAATTACTGAGGGTGACTCTCTGAGTTTGAGTGGAAACTACTTTGTTTACCTGTAATGGTAGATTTAGCACAAAATTCAATAATAATCAAACTAATTTTAAAATATTTATATAATATTAAACATGTTTAAATATGAACATTTGTTGTAATTAATATTAGGGCAAATTAATATAATTATTCGTTTCTAATGCAAATAATAGTTAATTCTGGTGAGAATGTTTTTTTAAGAAAATAACCTTGGCCAGGGTTTGAACCACAGGCTTTCGCAATTTCCAGGCCGGAGCTCAAATCAGTTGAACTACCAAGGTCGGAGTTCACATCGAAGAAATAATTCCGAAACTTGAAATTGTTAGCTTGTATTACTAAGCTTTTGAAGATATTGATAATAATAGGAGGACAAGATTAAAAGTTTGGGAAAGACTTTACACGTCAAAAATTGAAACGCTTTTTTGTCGAAACGTTATTTTTTTTTTAGGTAGGCAAGTTTCTGAAAAGACTAACCTATGGATTTTAAAAGATATCGGTCGTACTATTATTTAGTTCAGAAACTAGTTTACCAAATATTGCATTATGCACAGAATGCTGAATTATAATGTCGTCGAATTATAATGTTTGCTACTTAGGTTAAATCGGTGGATCAAGAACTTCTGTTATTGTTATCCAACTCAAACTATATTCCCTATAACTTAATCAAGTGTATAATTCAACAGTTCAAGAGAAAATAACGCCCGATAAGTTCAATAAATCCCATAGAGTGGTCGTCAATAATACATACACACAATAAATTGGAAACCGAGCAGAAAGTATTATATGAATCGAAGTACCTCGGAGGCCGCGTTCATAACAAAGGGCAAGGACTAGTATCTAGCGGTAGAAGCGCAATTTTCTGTTCGTTTTTCCTAGCCGAGACACCGGGATTGACATGAAAGCCCATCGCTCGCTGGCAAGCGGCAAGCAATCTGCAGCCGAGGTCCGGACGTAGGTAAATAATAAACCCCATTATGAATGTTTTATGTGCCGATCAGGAGTCGAAACCGCATTGTATTATACATAATATCGAATCCCATCTTGTCAAATGCATACGTGGTCGAGGCGGGAGACGGGAAACCGCGGCGGAAGGGCGGGACGGGAAGCCAGCCGCATTCATAAGTTGACATCGGGTATTTATAGTGCGTTTTATGGCCGGTGCACGCGATTTATTTATTCGAATGAGATTGATTTTCTTTCTGCGAGACTGGGGAGCAGGCGGATGAAGTGGGAGGAGAGGGAGGGGAGGGGAGAATAGGCTACTCAACGTTTTAAAAACGCTGCCGACTTTATAATACGCACATAGGAGTGCATGCGCGCACTTTACGACCGAACCGCGGATGCATTTTTACGTAACCCCTTTTTCCACATGTCGAAAGAACTGTGGTGCTCAACCACCGGTCGGATCATGTTTTACGACTAACTTCTGTTTCTGTAATAATATATTCGGCCTCGGAAAAAACGTATTATTAAGACCACCAACGGCGAAATACACTTACTGGTACAATAGACGGTATTACGGCGCTTTTTTAAAAAAAAGTTACTCGTATTACAAATAAAATATAAAACTTTTAATTTAGGAGAAACCACAGTTTGAAATTTGAATGAGAATTGCTTCTAATGACTCCAAATAAGATATAGTTTAACCTGCCAAGAAACAAAATGAGCGATGTTTGTTTGTTTGACTGCGACATGTGTTTAAATGGCTTCCAGCAACAGTGACGGCAACCGTACCGAAAGAAAATTCCCTAAAGAAGACATCGTTGCTTAGCCATAGTCGTCTGTTATACTTCGGGTCCTTCCGACGCACATAGGGACAAACTAATGCATTCTTGGCATAAACTATAAGATCAAAAATGACGTTAAACCTCCAATATTTTCTGGAACGATAGTTGAATATACATAGCTTATCGCATACAAACAAAAAATCGTGTTACGAGTGTATCCCCATCATAGCAACAGCCCAAAAGTTGTCCATGTTAGCAACTACATATTTCGACAGTTATTCAGTGGGAAAAATACCACGGGACATTTGAAATTTAGTTCGGTGTTAACAGTTTCTTGCTTCCTGTATTCTGTTAAATATTGTGTTATTATTTTCTTTTGTAACGATAATAATAATTGTTCTTAAAGAAACAGAAAGAATTAGGTGCGCCCTCCTGACTTTTTTGAAGATATGGCATGTTTTGTGATAAATGTGAATAGTGGAATTTGACACATGGTTTTAATGATTCTTTCGGGGAATGGTAAACAAATTCGTCATGATTATCACCCGCCTTTACAAAAGTAACAGTAACTTCTTACAGTTGCTGTGGGGAAAAATTGATTAGGTTTCTGACTAGACTGTTAAAACGCTGTTTCAATTCCCAACTTCTTTTGCTTTTTGATTCATTCAAATATCAGAATTTTGTAAAAACTTTAGCAGTAACTTTACAATTCTAGTTGTAAAATAAATAAACAAATAAATAAACTGTTTATTCAATAGACCTAATATTGCTGATAAGAATTCCCAAGTTCAATTCCCAACTTCTTTTGCTTTTTGATTCATTCCAATATCAGAATTTTGTAAAAACTTTAGCAGTAACTTTACAATTCTAGTTGTAAAATAAATAAATAAACTGTTTATTCAATAGACCTAATATTGCTGATAAGAAGGCGTTCTTAATCATGTGTTTTTTTAGTTTATTTTTAAATGGTTTCAACCGAAGTGTTGTACGATGATGGCAGGTGGCTATAAAGTCTTAAAAATTGCGTCACTGCTGCCTTATTGATCGTGGATAATGTGGGATTTTCAGAAACGCATCTCGGTTCCCCCGTGTTTCGTATAAATGGCTGATCTCGTACTCCTGAAACATTTCGACATAGTTCGCTTTAACAAAACACGCGCACTCCAAGATTTATATATAACTATGAAATAGTTAATACAAGATGGCGATATATATATATACTTGGCACTGTCAAGAGCTCGTTGTTTTTAAAAATGTTCACGCACGAATCACCGGGTTTCATGTCGAATATGCACCTCAAACATGTCTTCTGAAGTCTGAACACTCTCACAGCTGTCGTGGAGTTCCCCAAAAAAGTATCCCGTACTTGATCCGGCTGTAGATGTATGCATAGTAGCTAGACTATTTTTCAATTGTTCTGGAAATATTTCTGTCTTGAAGCAATGGTTAATCACATCTGATATGGGATTGCTTAGAGATATTGCGCAAGCTTTCAACAGTTTTGTCGGAATATTTTCCGGACCAGTTGCTACGGTGTTGGTTAATGAATGTATTATATTGTAGACTTCGGTTGGCGTAGTTTCTGTTAAAAAAAGAGTTTTGTCGTTTTTCTTAACAAGATCGTATGTATTGTGCGACAGATACGATGTTCAATAACCTTTGCAAAGTTTAACCGATTTTGATTAACTGCAGCACATAAACAAATTGTCAACAGTATCAAGCCTTTGCAATGTTGAAAAAAACAAAAACTTGTAGCTTATTAAAGCGGAAGAAACATTTAATGTTTTGCATTGGTCTGTATGTATTTTGTATAAAAAAATTACAATTTTAGCTTTTTTTAATTTTGTTCAGCATTTTATTGTTGGTAATACACGATTTATGAATATTCCGATTTCGCAAACAAGAAATATTTTAAGACAAATCAAAGAATAATTTATTTGGCCTTGCACAGATTTCTTGAGAATCTCAATAAAGTCCATAATTTTAATCTCAATTGCCACCAGAACATCATTTTCGTTTTCCCGGTGTAATAAACTGCAAGCTTAACTTATTCTTTTTTTCAAATTGGCATGGGCGCACTACACTTTTGATAAATTTGTTGTCTTATGTTCTAAAAAATAATCAAAATCAGTTAA
The DNA here is from genome assembly GCA_963966075.1 of Aphodius sticticus. NCBI lineage: Eukaryota > Metazoa > Arthropoda > Insecta > Coleoptera > Scarabaeidae > Aphodius > Aphodius sticticus. Next base: position 16,804,821 of record OZ014506.1, read on the forward strand.
AATTCACAAATGTTATTGAACATTTGCTAAGGTTTACTTGAAAAACTGTATTTGCTACAAACATTCAGATATGGGGATGAATCGAAAACCAATTTATTTAGAACTGACACGGCTTTGTATCAGACTACTTTAGACCATGACATCTGACGCAGCATTCCAGAAGGTGTCTCAAACTTAGACCACCAAAACATCATGTTGATTCTACCAGTATAATAAATTGTACGAATTGCAAATGAGTGTGACAATTCTTGATGAAGCTTGATGAATGAACAAAAAACAATAATTTAATCCATTGATTATAAAAATTAATTAAACATTTTTTCAGGTATTACAGTTCACAAGCTTTTAATTCATTGTCCCCAAATTATTGAGCATGACCTGTTTTACCTGTTGCAAGAGGCTAAGAATAAGGAGTTCAAGAGAGTACAGATAATATTTCTCTCGTAAAATATCTCGAGTCAAAACAAATGAAGACGTATTAAATTTACTTCTCATATCATCGGAACCTGTCATCATCAGCATGCGGGAAGTACGTAACAGGAGACATAGAATAAGTGCATAACCCACAAACAGTGACAATGAGACCTGAAATTCCTCTGAGAGTGAATATATCTACATAAAATCTAACATATTTACTAAACTAAAAAAAAAAACAATATATACATTGTTTTATTAATTTTCATGATAAAAGTTCATCAAATTAATTTATGCCAACAAATGAGGTATTTGGCCACAGTGTGCGACGTTGGCTTACGAATTTTTAAATTTTCAGCCCTAACCATTAGATTTAAATTAATTTAGATTGTTACCTACATATCGACAGACTTCCGAGAACCGGAAATTTATTATTAAGCTCCTGTTAAGTTTGCGCCTCTTGACTTCTTGAAGACAGTTGTTCCATAGATCTAAATAATGCAACGAGAAGGAATGATCCTAATTCAATTTGTGCTTACGTCCGGTACATTCCTAAGTAAGCTCATCACGTTTCAAAATTAACGACCAATCGTAAATTTCCGCCAGTCCGTCCCTGTCGGGACCGACGGCGACCTGCCCCTTGCCCCGCGCCGCGGCCGCGCTACCCTACGCTCTCAATAATGCAAGGGCAGGGTTTACAGTCATCCAAGTTTTATCGGTACGCAGATAGACATATATATTATACATGTCTGATGTAAACACGGCCCTGCGCGGGTCGCAGCGAGCTGCCTCTACAGTGGTCACATTCATACGTCTAGCGAGCGGGTCGGGTGAGCGTACTGGAGAACCCACTCGACTTGAAACGCACTCAAAGTTCATAAGCAAAATGCCCTTGCTAACCGAGGTGAGCCGTCACTTGTCTACCACGGCCGGCCCCGGGAAGAATCACAAAGGGCTTATTACGAATAGATGACTAATTTATATTTAGTGCGAGCGGTTGTCGTACACACATACACCACGCTAGGGGGCGCCCCGCTTGATACTCTGGTTAGTTATGGACGGATAAAGCCACGTTAGGGAAACACTGCTACTGGGGAGTGTTCGCTATTCATTTATCTTTAGATGGATGGATTTTCATGTCAACTTTCCCGACAATTCCCGATCTACCGATTTCGCTGATCTACACACACAGAAGGTTTAATTTTATTCATACACAAAAAGAGGTGAAGTTTTCTTCAAAAATCAGTTGATTGTCTATTAAAAATTGAAAGATTTACTCGTTCTCAGTACTGTCCTTTTCTCCGCTGCGGTGTGTACTGTTTGACATGTTTGTTGTCGTGTATTTAGTTTTACTTGTTAATTTATGCTGATGTCTTGTACCTTGTACCTCTTATAATTCATTTTGACTGTGAGTATTGTTAGTTTACGATTTAACATTTTACGTTTCAAATCATATCTGTTCGGTTTTTGTGTTACATTTGTTGCGTGATTTCTTTTGATTATGTTGTGTTTTTATAGCTTTTGGCTGATGATGATCTAGGGATCGAAACTAGTACCAAAGTAAATTAAGTTATTCGTGGAAAATTGAGAGGTTTTAATTAACTCTTTTCCTTTATCAATATTTTTTGCATTATGGACCTTTACCAAAATAATCATTTTCCCAAATTCAGATTAAGTAAGGATTTTTTTATCGTCGCGGATACACATTTGCACCACGTATATGGGCGCAGTTCTTTACAAACCGTGTCTTTCATAACGGCGGATAAAAATTCGCAATAAGAGCAATAGAAACTTTTCCAAATTTAAAAGTGACGTAAATGGACCAGGAACAATAGAATAGTTAGGGCAATTATTACAGTAGAAAATGCGATTGCACAGTCATAAAAAATGAGAAACTACCAGAGAAATTTTAAAAATTAAAGCTGGATGTGTACCTTACAAATAAATATATAGTATATCTCCACGGATTGAGGTACACAGAGGAAACAAATTTCTATTGTGATTTAAAAAAAATGCCAAGCTTCTAGTTGTGGGTTATTTCGCAGTAAGGTGTCACACCCGTCACGCCCTTTTAACTACTATACACAACCAATGTGGGCTTTTATTATTATTTTGACGGAACTTGGTTTTGGTAACCTCAAATTAAAAATTCGCGTAATGACTCTAGTGTAAAGTTACTATTCTAATAAAGTTAATAAATAGTTCTAGTTTTTATGTGAAATTTAGGCTAGCTACTATTATATTGATTGCATCATTTCTAGTAGCTAAAATAAGCATATAAATAAGCCAATAATCTTGTCAAAGACATTAATAATATAATGGGAGTTAAAATCAAAGTACTACCTGACAATGTCACACAAACATTTTCCTAATTATATGTAGATATTGTGACATCACAAGATGCCAACTTGATATTTTTAATTTTAGAAAAATTTCAAAATCTACGAAAAAAAAGTTCTAAATAACATTCATTTTTTTCCAAAATTTTGATGGAAGTTTTTCTAGCACAGCCTTGATTTTCTAAAAAGCAAAACTCCGAAGTTAAAGCTACGCCATGGAATAAAACCAGGGCTGTGGAGTCGGTAAATAACTTTCGACTCCGGCTCCAGATAATTGTCGTAGTCCGACTCCAACTCCGACTCAAAATTTTATTTGTTTCCAGCAAATTTGTTGGCGAAAAAAATTAAACTGGCAAGCTAATTGTAAATAAAATCAAAAAGGACAGTTGATCGGACCACAATATTATTATGACCATACTTAAAAACGACGCTTTATTTTTTGCAAAATGTCTCTGAAATCATTAGAAATTCAACTGCTTTATCATTAGAGAGGACATAATTCTGAACCAGTTTGTGACGAATTCTGCGAATATCGGTGTTTTTTAGTTAATCGCAAGAAGACTACGACATTCCACCAATAATCTTAAAATCCGTCGTTTACACTTGACAGAATTGAGCCGGATATTTTTTATATTATCGGATGTTTAAAGTTCACTTTAACATATAATTTGAATAGAAATACCGAATAATTTCGGTGTAAAACTGATTACAATATTATGTTGTATATTTGGTTGCCTACTCAATCCGAAGCCAACCTTAAATAGAGGATCCTATTTCACAATCTCAGTAACAATTTAAAATTTCTACATATGTTGTTAAATACAGAGGAATGTGATACTTTTGATAAATTTGTTCATGCGCCGAAAAAAAATCAATTTCGGTTAAGGGTTTAAAGTTATCAAACATTAAAGCTAAAATTGCAAAGTTTTATTAGTAAAGCATTATCTAGGAAACTATTTTTTCTTTTTAAAATTGCAAGGGAATATCATTAGAATACTTTTTGCAATATTTAATGAATTGTTCAGCAGTTGATGAATAAGGAAAGCCACACGTTGTCGCTTAACTTTGGAAAGTTAAGCGTCTAAGTATACCTACATCGAAGTCCGATTTTTTTATTTGTAAATGTACGAGCTATCATAATTAGCACATTGAAGTTGGTTGTTGGAAATTGGAAATAAACTATATATGCAACGCGGTAGGCGACTCACAATAATCATTTTGCTAATCATCACGACCTGTGTGTTATGTAGTTAAATTATATTTACATACATATGTAGGTAGGTACTTTGTAAAAGAGATACTAATATGTTTAGTTAATCGTTTACTATCTATTGAGGCAACGGCCATCTCCCATGTCTTTTTCAACGTTATTTAAACATGGACCCGGGGTCGGAGTCAGTACATTTATTCCGACTCCGACTCCGACTCCTCTGAAATTTATCTGAACTCCGACTCCGACTCCACAGCCCTGTATAAAGCCTCATACAAATTTATTGAAAAATGGTTTGTATTTTTTCAGGTCACTGTCAGTAAAAGCAACTAATTAAAGTATTTTTTTACTTTTGGTTTTTGCTGGCCCCCATAATATGTAACTCCGTATCGGATAATTTTAACACCCGCGCGGTGAAAACAACCAACTCCCTAATTCAACCCTGTTTTCAAATCCCTGTCAAATAATAATAACTACTAAAAGACTGGATGTATAAGTATTAAATATAAACTCCGTCCCATATAAATATATGAGCTAATGGTCACCTGGAAAATACATAGCGGAGTTAAATCGGTATTAAGTCCAACTCCGTATTTTTATGTCTGTACTGACTTCGCTGGTCTATCAGCCGATGCTGGTCGACGCCTATTGGAATCTATCCTATAACAAACATGCTATAACCTAACTTGCAATACGAGTAGATGCATTTGTGGTTTACAGGTGTTTACACGCGTGTGTGTGTGTGTAAATGAAGATGTATGCCGGAGGTAGGATTGCGTCGCATTTCGTCCGACGAATTAATCAAAGTTTAAGCTCTGTAATAATGTGCAGCGCCTGTACGTCAGCATTATTCCTATTTTACAGCAACACTCAATCAGGGACTAATATATTAGAGCTGTAAATTGGCAATCAATGTTTCCATGCATATGTATGCCGCCGCCGCCGTACGTGCGCGTCGGTGGCGGTGATGGCGCACAGGTACACATCAGATAGATAGTGTGTACTGCTGCAGGTATTGGCAGGAAGAGTAGTAGGAGGTGGGAAGGGTGGGATGGGCTGCACCACGCCATGTAATAACAACACTAGATTGCATCGTATATTAAGCAACATCCAATATAGATAGCGACAGTTTTAAAATCAAATTTTCTCTATCTATCATGCGAACGGTTTATAATTTCCCGAGCATTAATACAATGCACACAGGATGTTAATCTGCAATAACCATTCTCGTTCTGGGGATTTGGCCCCGATATGGCATTACGATTGCCTCTGCCCCCTAACCACCCAATCCACAACCGCCCCCCAATCGACAAACACCGTTTTCCACCCGACCCACCTACTAATTTAAGGTTTATGTGTATTCGCGCCGTGTCGTCACACCAACTAGGTAACTACCTTTTATGCGCCAGGCCGGACCTTAATCAACGACCACTTTTATTTTGGACGTAAATGCGTTTACCGTGTTACCGTATTACCACGTCCCGGTAGTTCTTTTGTTTTAGGTTTTTTTCCCGCCCGCTATCATGCTAGGGAATAACTTGTACCTACTTTTTATTTGTAGATCGTAATGAATTACGTTCTAATAACACGCGGTATGTCATTATCCTGTCATCTGATGTCAAACGCGGTCACGAAATATTAAAATTACATCAGTTTTGTGAGTCATTAACTAACTGATCAATAATACTAAACGTACTGTAATGGACACTTTGACCGCCCGGAGTGTCTGTCGACTTTTGGTCCTCTCCGCGAGAAAGATGTAAACGGCCGTTTTCGCGTCTCGAATTCTAATCTGCAGTCTGATGGCCAACTTTTAGTGCACTTTTCTTATTAGTTTTTGCGATGACTGAGTAAAATCGACGTACGGCGAAACTGGATTGTACATTGAGGTTATGTTGCGGTATTTTGCGAGGTGGCCTATCTTATACTAAACGTAGGAGCATAGGTACTCTGCGCGTTTGTCGATTTTTTGTCTCGCAGTTTATTTTGAATACCATCATATGAAAAGTTGAAGTAAATAACGAGCTTGTTTAAAAAAAAATTATTGGATTCTGGAGTCACTACTGGCTTTAACATAAATAACTGGCTACGCGATAAAATGGCGGGAAGTGCCACAAAAATCGACCGTTCACAGTAGAAGGACTGGAAATATAAAGCTGATGAAATCAGCTCACCGAATTACACTGTAATGTTGCTAAGTTTTATACAAAATAAATACCAACACCAAAAATACATATAACAGCGGATTACATGGCTTAAATTACATACAAAAGTGTACGTACGCAGTAATTCCCATCAGGAATTCAGCCCCTTGCCATTAACCCCCAAGGGGTATGGAGTATTCAATGCCGAATTCCCATTCAGGTTGAAAATGCATGACGGGAGCATGTTGATCCGCAGAAGATGTGAAGAATGTCACGATTCTCAATCTTTTGACCCTATAAATGTAGGTACTTATCCACGTTGGACATTATTGTATTGATGATGTTAATGAGAGAACGGTTGGTGCATAACACTTGTCACTTTACCATCCGTTTGCACCAAAGTCTACAAAAGAATCATACACTAATCTCATATTTTAGACATTATTGACAGTTGATCCGTTATATAGGATGTAATGTACAATATATGCAAAATGTCTTATTTATTAAAATTCTACATTCTGTTAAGAAAGCTAACAATATGTTTAGACTATATTCTGTAAATATAAATGTTATGGCACTTGGGGTCAGGCGACATTGAAAGCGCTGCAATCAAAAGCCCACAAATCCAAAACTGTCTGGGACTGCAAAATTTCCCTCGAAAAACTTGCATAAGAGAACAAGGGTTTCACTGATGTGGGTTCCAGGACATTCAGGAATCGAAGGCAACGAACAAGCCGACATCCTAGCCAGAGAAGGCTCTAAGACTCCCTTCTACAGACCTGAACTCTATTGCGGTATCACAAAGAGCCACATCAGGAAGATGGTACAAAACTGGGAAGATAATGCTAAACGAGCTCATCATCTGGCATGAGACAAGCTAAGGCTACCATAACTATCTCCGCCTCGAAGGCCAGACAGTATCTCCAGTTACAAAAAAAAACAGACCTTCGACTGATTACAGGTCTCCTTACAGGACATTGTCCATTGAGATATCATCGCACAAAGATTGGACGGGCAAACAACGCAGATTGTAGATTCTGCGAGGGGTCCCCTGAGACAGCGGTACACCTATTGTGCGAATATGACACTCCAATGCGCACAAGACAAAACCACTTGGGAGCCGCCATCATGGAACCAGCAGAGCTGACACAACTTACTCCTCGAACAATTACTGACTTCGTGAAAAGGCTCAACATTGAAGGACTCTAATGTATGAGGAAAATAAATACAAAAGATCTTTTAGGTCAAAGTATGTCGAAAAACAGATGCCAAACGACCCAACTCTATCATATCATACCATACCATAAGGCACTTGGCACCTTCTACAAATTATTGAATTTGTTTTTTAATTGCTTGTTCATTAGAAGAGCAAGATAAAAATTATCACCAGAATATTATCTAATATTTGCTTAATCATGCACAAAAGGATAGTGGAGTTTCTAGGCGCTACTTTCCAAATACCTCGAAACAAATGGTTTTGGTATTTATTTACTTCAACTCTTCATATACTGTAAATAGGTCGAAATTAAATTTAGTCAGAAGTGGGATGATATTGAAAATGCGTTGGTGCGAGGAGCTAAAACAAATGCCAGAACAAGAGAAACGCACGTGCGGAATGAAGATAACGCTGGGGGCCGTTATCAATGAAACAAAAGCTGGAAATAGTAGCACACATATTTGCGGCAATTCGATGTGCCTGCGAGAGAGGGGGTGGGGGAAGCGAACGCGGGATGGTCGTTATTTGACGGGCCGAGTCGGGGCAATAACAACACCAATAGTAATAATAATGATAATAATTGATCTGTTTTAATCCCGTTTTTGTGTGAGGGCGGCGCGTTCGGTCATACGGGCGGCAGCGATCGCGCTGCCCTCTGTCATCGTTCGGCAACACTTCGCCGCCGCAGCCGCGATGCATTATTCGGCGGAATGCAATTCTGAAATTATCCGCACTGTCAATTAAAAGTTAATTTTCATTATAATATAATTCGCATCGGGACCCGGGACCCTCTCTCTTGATAACGTGCGCCACTGAGCCCAACTTCCAATGTAATTTAACATTTGGATGGCACTGCCGGAATGTAATATTACATTTACGCAAGTTATAATTAATGTGCCGCGATATAACCGAGAGTTCGTACTATTTAGTCTAGGTGGCGCTCCAGACGCTCCAGTTTTGACATCTATATTCCCGGACCCGCCCGCTACCCGCTCGCATGCTTGCTCCAGCCCGCTAAATCGCGTCTACATTTATAACCACGGCGCCCTCTAGCGTCACACACTCGCAGAAGCGATAATTCCGTAAAAGTTTTAACGTTCGTTTCATGTTCACACTTCTGTCACCAAATAAACTGCAACATTTCAAATCCATTACAATATAAAGCAAATAATGCCCATTTCAATGGAAAACGTCCAATTTCTTATAGAAATGTATTTTCTTAGCAATTTATTGATTGAATTTAAAGGTTTACACCAGGACGTTTGTAAATAATTTAAAATTTTAAAGAACTATGTCTTGTGTATTATTTCTCACAAAATTATGTTACCTTTTGATAAATTTATCGCATAAGAGTCTTTAAGAAGGCTTAGCGAAATTGTCTATAAGTAAATGAGCCTTTTTAAGGCGATGACGTTTCCGACATTGTCAAAATATTCGATTTTGCTTTACTTAAAGCCGGTGCTACATAATGATAGACTTGCCAAATATTCGCCAAATTCTGAATATTCCACGAAAACAGTCGCAGCTTTATACAAGTTCTTAAAAATATATTTATACAATCAATATTGTGGTTGACTTTTCTACCACAAATATTTGGCATTTGCAATACCCAGTTGAAGTGGGTATAGCAAATCTAAGTCAAAGGCAAAACATATTGGACGCATTCGTTTGCATTTGTTGCGTCGCTATTTGTGGCGACAATTTTGGAAAAACTACTAAAGGTATCGGGACGAAACTTCCTATTTAGAAGTTTCATAACTAAACTTAGAGCTGAAAGAAGTTTTGTTCAAAAGGATCCAAAGGAACTGGAGGTTTACTCTTAGCATTTTCCATGGATTTTGCAAATGCGCCGCCATTTCTTTACTTTCGTCAAAACATCTAAATAATAAATAAAAGTTCGTCCCTGCATTAAAACTAGTTAGCCAGGATTTGACAGATATTTTGATTCTATTGACAGTATTATCAGAACATCCGCGGTTGCGTTGAATTCAACACGCAAATGCGCCGAGACACTGCTGTATAGTATGATAAAGTCATGTGCCTGGCCACATCAGACTTTTTATTCTGTTTTGACGAAAAAGGGATCGTAAACGTTTCAGACAGATAAAAAAATGCTATTTTGATCTCTTTCAAATAGACGAGATGACTAATAACGTAGACCATAAGTTGATGATGATCTCTCAACATTGTGGAAAAGTCTACAATATCAGTTATTTGGAAAAGATATTTTATACAGGGTGTCTACTTTTCATGATGCACGTATTTGAGGAAAAACGAAAAGGTTTTGCAGGGCAGTTTTGTGTTTTCATGATGACCTATTTCTCTCAATTTCTAAAACACGACATACGTACTAACATAAAATAGTTGACAATAAATGTAAAACTTTTTTATTATTAATGTCTCAAAGAAAAATGTTCGAAGCATAGGGTTCATTGTTTAAAGCAGGTTCCCCTTAATTCTTTTCTGTTATGTTAATTTATAAAAAAAAAACAGTTCTGGATGGCAATCGTTTAGTTTTAAAAGAGCTAATCTATGACACATCACATGTCCTACTTTCCCTATGCTGTTTATAATTCGTTACCATATTCCAACACTTTTTGACTATCTTCATGTTAAAAACGGTATATTTCCGGAGTCTTTTTCCCTTTAAAAAATTGACTCCTCTGTGTACACTGAAAAAATTGCGACGTGAATAAACAGCCTGTACACATTTAGAATGTTGACCGAAATATGGAATGTTGAAATAACATACAAAAACTTATAAAAAGGACAAACAGGATTAAAATAACTTAAAGAACGCATAAGATAGAAAGGCCTGTAATGAAAGAAAATTACAAATATGACGTAAAGGACAAACAGAACGAAAAGGAAAAAAAAACGTTAGAAATGACGGAATTGGTAAAAAACTACCATCATAACAAAAATAACGAGAACGACAAAAAAGGACGACAAAGCTAAAGGGTACGTAAAAGTCAAAAATGCCAACTGACGTTGGCCCTTTTCAAAACTTTGTATATTTGTTTTTGAAGGATAAAAATGCTAAAAGGGACATAAAGGACGAATTGATCGGAAAGAATAAAATTGATAAATGTGGCAAAACCAACACGGCTGACGAATAAAAAATATGAAAGGACACAACTAATAAAAAGAACCAAAACAACGGCGTAAAGGAGAAAAAATACGGAAAGAAGACAATGATAACAGGGCCGTAAAGGATGCAATAGACAAAATTGATAAAAAGGATAAAAATCACAAAAAGGACTAAAAAGATGGTAACGATGGCTAAAAGGACTCGGACGAAAAAAAAAATGCAAAAAAGACGGAATTGGCAAAAAGCTTCGAACATAACTAAAATTGCGACAAGGACAAAGAAAAACGACAAGGATAAACGGGATGTAAAAGCCGAAAATGGAAAACTGGCCATAAAGAACAAAAGCAACAACATTAACAAAGCGGACGAAGTAAGTATAATAATAGTTCATGAAACTTAATTATTCAATAAAACTGTTTCTAAAGTTTCTTTCAAGTTTAAGCAAACTCCTACAGAATTAGAAGAACAGTTGTTATCATTTCGAACGTAACCAAAATTTTAGTTAGATATGATGTCCTCCTATTGTATTTCGCATCATACATATTAAACAACCTCCACAAAACATAAACTGTGGGCAAATATTACTACATTTGAAAAATATCAAATATTTGCCAAACGTGCGAATATGTAGCTCCTTAATATTCCAATACCTTTTTAATAGAAAGTATACCTTCGTACTTATTTAATATTTAATATCACCTAACTGCTATAAAAATTGTTTTCTAGTATCACAATGCACAAAACCCCGATATGATACGTGTACCCTTCTACCCGCGCATAGGCTGCGTTCTAAATCGCTTAAATCCAGAATGCCTGCCGGCAGCGAACTCTATTTATTGCACGAGAGCTATACAGCTCCCGTCGGATACGCGGAGGGGGGCGGGTGGGGGGAAGAAGTGCTCCGCTGGCACCGCCACCGCCGCATCTGATCAGTTTTTTCGCGAGGCCTCCCCGAACGTATGAATATTGGCAGGGGATTAATTGATTAAAAGTATGTTGGATATTTTTTCCGTTGGACCGCCCCCACGGGGCCGGGGGCGGCGGCGGGAGAAAAAAATAGAGGAGATGGCCGGCGGGGTGGGGTGGGTGGGTGTACGTGTGCTCGTGCGAGCGACGTATTGATTCGTATACGTCAGGGGTGAGTACACAGTTGTGTGCCATTTTTCATACCGATGCCTCCAGAATATCACTGTTCGTATTTATTGCCGGGCGACTCGTATTTGCGAAGAGAGATGACGCAAATGGGCGGCCTGGCCGCCCGCCCGCCACCGCCGATCGACTACTTGTTTTAACCAACCCAACCCCGTCGACGTCCTCACCAGTCGATGTTGCCAATTTTACTACACACCATGCAAATCACCGTGTTACAGAATACGACCCCATACGAAATGTTAAATTATCTTGTCGTCATCTAATTATGATGTGGTAGGAAGTGATTAATTGTAAAACTTATAGTATTGATTTAAAGTTAAAGACATGAGGTTACTGGTCATATAGAAAATAGAAAATATAAGGACTAACATTGGTAAATTACTTAAGATAGTTTTAAGATCTGTATCAGATATTAAAACTATCAACTGATCATCAAAAAGGGGTTCAACATTCTTTGTAATCCAAGAAATACAGGTGAATATTTTTTTTCTATTTTCAATTAGGACAAATATGGGTAGGATAAAATGAATAAAAAGGACGAAGAAGAACGAACAATTCGGAAAAGATAAAAAAGCTAAAAGGGCCGTAATGAACAACGTAAAAAAAAGACAAATCAAATTTAAATCACCAAAGGGATGAAAAAGTTAAAAAGGACATTAAGGGGAAGACATTGCAAATAGGACGTAGTAAATAACATCAACAACGAAAAGGAGTCGCACGATGAAATGGATAAAAATGACGAAAATATCAAAAAGCAACGAACGAAAAAAAAGAGAACAGAAGGTCGACGAATTGACCCAAAACGGACCATAGCGACAAAAACGACGTAATAAATAATTTTTTTAACGATTGGAACCGTCAATCAAATTGATAAATATGGCAAAACCGACCAAAATACGGGAAGGAAGAAAATATTAAAAGGGTAATAGTAAAAAATGATAAAAAGGACAAACAGGATTAAAGTAGCAAAAAGGACGCATAAGATAGAAAGGTTTAGGTCCTGTAATGAAAGAAAATTACTAATATGACGTAAAGGGCAAACAGAACGAAAAGGAAAAAAAATGGTTAGAAACGACGTAATTGGTAAAAAAACTACTATCATAACGAAAATGACGAGAAGGACAAAGAAGGACGACAACGCTGAAGGGTCCTTTACGTCCTTTTCAAAACGTTGTATATTTGTTTTTAAAGGATAAAAATGATAAAACATAAAGGGCATAAAGGACGAATTGATCGGAAAGAATAAAATTGACAAAAGTGGCAAAACCAACTAAACTGACGGAAAAAAATATGAAAAGACACAATTAATAAAAAGAACGAAAAGAACGGCGTAAAGGAGAAAAATACTGAAAGAAGAAAGTGATAACAGGGCCGTAAGGGTGCAATAGACCAAAAGGATGCAATAGGTCGTGAAGGATTAAATTCACCAAAAGGACTAAAAAGATAGTAACGATTAACAGGGCACAATAAAAGACAATTACAAATAGGACGTAAATGGCTAAAAGGACTCGAACGAAAAAAAAAATGTAAAAAAGACGGAATTGGCAAAAAAACTACGAAAATTATGAGAAGGACAAAGAAACCCGACAAGGATAAACGGGATCTAACAGCCGAAAATGACAAACTGACCATAAAGAACAAAAGCAACAAAATTAACAAAAAGTTCGTTATTGTCGTCCTTTACGGTCTCCCGTTTTAAATGTTAATAAACAAACACATTGGAAAATTGCACAATCACCCAGAAAAGTGCTTGTGCATTTATTTTCTATTTATATTCGCTTTCAAAGCGCGAAAATGATAAAAGTCAGACATAAAGGATGAATAGGCCGCAAACAATCAAATTTAAATGGCAAAACCGGCTAACAGCGCAAAAATATAAGACAGACGAAAGTAAAGTACCAAAACAGCGTAAAGGAGGAAAAATAAGGAAAGCAAGAAAATGATAACAGGGACGTAAAGGACGAAATACACAAAATTGATAAAAAGGATAAAAAGATCAACAGGATATACATGGCACAAAGAAAGCAAATTACAAATAAGACCTAAATGACAAATAGAATAAAAAAGAATACCACGACATCATTTGATAAACATGATGGAATTGACAAAAATACTACGAACACAACAAAAATGTCGAGAAGGACAAAGAATAAATGAGAAGTAAAAGCCGAATCACTAACTCCATAAAACATAAGTTCGTACATGTCGTCCTTCACGTCCTTCCGTTTGCCCTTTACGTATTCTTTTTTCATTTCGTGAATTTGCCCGTATTGCCTTTTTTGTCGTTTTTATCCGTTTTAACCATTTTGTCCTCTCCGTTATTTTCGTCATTTTCGTTACTTTTAATGTTTTCCTTTTTGCTTTTTTCTATGCAATCTATGCAAGATCAACAGGATACACAAGGCACAAAGAAACTAAATTACAAATAGAATGTAAACGACAAACAATAAAAAAGAATAGCACGACATCATTTGATAAACATGATGGAATTCACAAAATGCTACGAACACAACAAAAATGTCGAGAAGGACAGAATAAATGAGAAGCCAAATTACTAATTCAATAAAACATAAGTTCGTACATGCGTTCTTTCACGTCCTTCCGGTTTCTTTTTTTCATTTCGTGAGTTTACCCGTATTGCCTTTTTTTGGCGTTTTTATCCTTTTTAACCATTTTGTCATCTCCGTTGTTATCGTCATTTTCGTTACTTTTATCGTTTTACGTTTTGCTTTTTTCTATTCAATAAGATCTTCTTCCGAAACAGTGACATCTTATGAGAATCATTTTTTGCTTAGTTTTTGCTTAGTTTTGTTTGCTTAGTGTCAACATACAAAAAGGTTTGTCTTTATTGGTATTTAGCAGAAAATATGCCAAAAAACCTATTGTCACTTTAGGTTATGCTTCCAGAATATTGAAGGATATGCTCGAGACAAAGACAAGAAGAGGGTGGTTTTGGCCCATCTGAACTTATTCTAGAACGGAACATTTCATCTATAAAATAAAATAATATCACTTCTTTTGTATAACATATCAAAATTTGGTTATAATTGGAATGTGTTACATGTAACATGTGCTTACAGAAAATATCATTGTAATAACACCGACATAAAACAATTTTAAACTCCTCTCGTTTAAACCTCCAATTAAACCTACAGCGTCAAAAGTGACCGAAACGGCATAATCACGGTTAAAAGCTCTCGGCTTTACGCGACCATACAGCCGAAACAGTTCCAGTTTTCAGTAGTTTGTCACACGGGCAATCGCGGATACATAAACATAGCGCCTGTAACCGTGTGTATACCCATAGTGTCGGTATCGGTAAATTTGCGGTCGGGACTGGTGATCGCATCGAGTGGGGCCGTGTGATTTTTCGGTCGGGTACCGCGAGAGAGAGCGGCCGATCCGTTAATTGGCAATAATATTAACGTTCACAATAAATAATCGCATTAGCGGGTGCCATCGCCCGTCAAAATGTACAACCGGACCGCTCCGGTACGATCCACAGTGGTCCATTTTGCACTTTTAGCTGATCAAAATTTGTTTTTTTTGTAAATTAACTTCAAATAGTCGTTAGATACGCCGAAAAATAGTGAAAAAATCTCAGTCATATGGCGTGAACATTCTTAAATCTTGTGAGTATGATAATTTTAACAAATCTAGCACTTAAGGGGTGGGTTTTGGGGGTGGTTTAGCTACAAATTTAGTTTTAAAGTTCTAAAACCTAGTGAGTATAATAATACTGCACCTGTGAATATACAAAAAATAGTTAAAAAAATCTAAGTAACAATGGGATTCTTTTTGGTTGAAATGGCGAAACAAAGTTTGCGTTAAAACTCGGAAACCATATGCATTTGATAATAATCAGGCCAATTCTGTAACGCAGTTGTTACGTAGCAAGTGGTTAATTTCTTAGCAACGTTGTTAAAATATAAAATTGTATTCTGTAACATATGTAGTGGTTAAACAGTTTGCCACCAATTGAGTGGCGAAGTGAGTGTTTAACCTTAAAATAAAAACGAATTATTTGGTTTATGGTATATGTATCCTAAATAAACAAATGATAAACGAAATAGAAGATTTACATAGAACGTGATTGATTTTGTTTCTACTAAAAAATAAGTATGATAGGTATTTTGATTTAATTTATATTTTTATTGTAAAGGTTACCTAACAATTGCCAGAAGAAACTGAGGGGATACTTCCTCTGACTTTTACCTAGGATGTATATCTATACAAGTAAAAAAAATAATGTTATAGTCAAATACAGTTTTGTATTCGTCGACTATTAAAACAAGTTTGTTAAATTTATTAAATGTACAGTGGAAAGATTACCACAGCTAAATTAAGTGATCATTGTTAAAGAATTAAATTTTTATCAAATAATCGAGAAAACCTTTAAAACTTTTAACCACACTACTAGAATTTAACCAATTGTCATATTAATGAACCCTTCAATTGAAACTTGTGGTTATACATATCCGAATAATCTAACCTCACAATTCAGAAATGCACTCTGACGCGAAGTCTCAGAAGAATAAGAATAACAACAAGAATAATTCATTTTACGCGATTTTACTGAGCAGCTATCTTCAGTGGACGATTTCACAAATTTAATTTTTGCGTAAATTGTTTCCACAATTCTTCGACGTTACGGGCTTCCGTAAACGGAGTTGAGTGCGTCACAACAGAACTTTATTTTTGTGAATAAAATCAACCATGACGGCATTAATATGGATTTTATGTAGTTCTACTCTCGCAGATACTCCTATTCATTATTAATTTGCATATTTTTAACTTCTGTGTACATAGCACATCGAAGGGTACTGATCAGCTGATTAAATATTTTGTACTGAATGCGCATGACCATCAACAGTTAACCACTGTTGTTAACCGCATGGTTTAATTTTTTCAATATAGAATGCGAAATCTTATTAAAGTCGTTAACAAGGTATTTATCGAAAGTTGCTAACGTTGTTGCTATGTAGCAACTTGCTACGTAACAACTGCGTTACAGAATTGGCCTAATTATTACACCTAAACATATGAAATGTTTTAAAAAAATCTAAATACCAAGGGGATTGTGTATTGTTCTTATATTTATAAATAAAACCAGTTTTATCCTAGGCTTATTTCCTGGTTATATGACGTCACAGATATTCGGAAAGAAACTAACATAAAATAAGCCGTCCAGAAGACATTAATTGTAACAATTTTCAATTCCGGAATGTACCGGAAGTAGTCATAACGGCACTCAGTTTTAGAATTTAAAGATACTACTTAGGTCGTGTGTGGTATCATTGGATAGATATTTAAAAATTAAACATATTCCTTTGGAAAGAAATCTTCTCAATCGTATAATTTACGAAATAAACCATATAATATATGGTCCAGGACTATGGAAAAAATATTTTTTGACAGTTGACTGTCCAAAGCTAACTAAATACAAAACTACTACCAAAACTATCTATCGTCATGATTACAGTAATTACAGTAATTTGCAGTTGTCATAACTGATTACGGGTTCTTTGGTAAACCGTATTTATAAACAATGTTTTCAACAAAAATATTGTGTCTTATTAAAATATCCATCCAATGATAGTACACACGACCTATGGCAAGCAATTCACATAGGCGTCCCGACCGGCCAGGTTGCTCGCGCCCCCCCCCCCCCCCCCTACTAATTTTCTACAGTGTTGTTGTAACTGGCATATATTGCAGTACACACGGACAGAGCATTGAGACGCAAGTTTGTTGTTGGAAGACATTTCCGGTCCACAGTGATATGGAACAGTTTGTGGAGGAATTTAATTGTTTTACGTTCGTCCAAGATAATCAAGTTTATTGTAAAAACTGCGCGCAGTGTTTGGTTTATAAAGACAAAGTTTACAACAGCACCTTAAAACAAAGAAACATAATCAGGCATTAGTTTATAAGGATTTTTTAAGATTTATGCCAAGCATTTACACCCGCCAATATTCCGAAAAAAAAATTAAATAATCCAAGTTTGCGTCAATTTTTAAACAAATATACAAAACGTGATATTCCGGACGAATCTACTATTAGCAATTTTTACCATCCTAAGGTTTATGAAAAGACAATAACGTCAATTAAATCCAAACCTTCGGATAACTGATTATGGACTCGACAGGTTTATAACGATGATATTTCCAAATTATTGGTAAAGGCAGGGGAATTATTAAACCAAGAATTTCCCAATATGTTGCCACGTTACATGTTGGAAGAAAATGATTTGCAGTTGAAATTGCAATTTGTTGAAACTAATTTTAAACCTGAAACCTGACACAATTAAACTATTAAAGACTCGTGGTTTAAAAATGTCAGCTGGTCTGGCAAAGTTTGAATATTTGTTAACAAATTTAAAAAACGTGGAATGACCATTAAAAAATAAGTTGAAGAAAAAATTAATGCCATTATCACGAGAAATCCCGATTATGAAACACTAAAAGAAATACCCAAAAATGAGTTTGCTAAAAAAAGATCCTTCTCCAAGACATTAACATAAAAAAATGCAGGGGAAAGTTTGGAAAAATATTTGAATCTTGTACTTTCGAAATTTAGGTATTATTTGTCAAAATCGTCAATGAAAATATCGTAATTTAAACCGATGCGCCGGCACTGATGTAGCTGTTGTCGTCCAACTAATGTATTAGACCTTACAGCGCGCGTTGCTGTCGTGAACGGAACTGATGTATTGGACTTGGTTTTTTATGCCATTCAAATCGCCGCTCACTAGTTATCACTACTTTCGATATATTGTGGAAATCAAAACTGTTAGATACAAAGGTATTTTATGTTACGTAAATTAGTTTCCTGAGCGTCTATGACGTCATATAACCAAGAAAAAAGTATATATATATATATATATATATATATATGTTTATGTCGATGAACCTAGTAACCCCCAATAAGTGATTCCGCCAGCCTATACAAAAAAGATTTAAAGCAAATATGTTATATTATGACAATCATATCTACGTGGTCATGCAACTAAGTAAGTAATCAATCAGGAAAATTTTGCAAAACTTGCTTCTAGTTATTGCAAAAAACTGTAAGCTTAATTAAATTTCCAAATTTTTATTATTGAATATTTAATATAAAATTAAGTCTCAACCTCAAACTATAAGGCCATATTAAAGTTTACACCAACAACATTACAGAATCACTTAGTAACAAATTGATCAACACGACAGTAGAAAACTGATGAGGAAATTAAAAATTACTACAAAAATCTACATCGGACTTTAGCCCGTTTCTGTACGTTCTCTAAATTTTCCAGGATGGCAAACTGATGGGTTTTAAGTCATTTGGTTATCTAAGAACATCTTCATGTCACTTTGGATTAAGTTGCACCAAAGAGCTAAAAGAATTTTAAACGGCTAGATTCGCATTTTCCCCACTGTGCGATCCGGGCAAATACACGAGCCGACCGTGATGACAGTGGCGGTGGTGTGGCCTGCACAGTATTAAAATGACATTCGTCGAAAAGCGCGGTGCTGCAGGTGTTGCATTCGGTGGCAGCGGTGGGATGAGTGCGGCCGTTGGCAATCGGTCGGAAAATGAGAGGCGCGCGCCAAATCAAACAGCGGTCAACACTCTACGATAGTATTTCATAATTAACACACAATGTGATGATTGTATTATATCGATTGATCGGGCGATTTGCGGGGACAGTGCCGCTGCCCCACACCTACTACTGCTACCTATGTATGTGTGTGTGTGTGTTCGCGATCCGACGCACTACACGCGATCATGATCGCATTATAGGCGCAAAACGCCGCTTGCCCCCGGGTAATGTGCGGTGACGCGCCCAGGGCCGTACCCGACACCGAAATTGCCAATTTTGAGGTGGGATAATTTTTAGAAAATAAATTCGAAATACCTCATGCTGATCTATCGGCATAAACTTGTATATTACATTGCGAATTATCTATAAAGGCTATTTAATTTTTATTTTATTTTGTATTTAAATAATAAATCATTTATTTATTCATTTATTTTACTTCCGTCTTTTTCTAGACTTCTTTATAGTAACTAGAAAAAAGTTTTAAAGTTACAAGAGATGAGTATACACCCTTTTTTTATAAATTTCAGAATACCAACCTCATGCAACCAAAAACATTAAAGGTTATGTTGTTCGTTCACTTTATGCTGGCTTATTTCTGCAATTTTTTTGCTATCTACATGTCTACATGTCAGTACAAATTATTTTACATAAATTAAACCAATTGTACAAATCGTAGTGCGTCATTGTGAGGTTAAAAGTATACAAATGAAAATATTTAACGACATAATTTGTCAAATTAATATTTATAGGTTAATAATATGGTGACATACAGGCGGGATGTAAATTTTAAATAAATCAAAAATTACAGCACAACCTGGATTTGAACCAGTGACCTTTGCGTTTATGACAAATTATATCTAACAAATGTCATAGGCCTCAGTAGCTCAGATGGGAGAGCATTGTGCTAGAAACGCAAAGGTCCCTGTTTCAAATCCAGGTTGTGGCTGTAATTTTTGATTTATTTAAAATTTACATCCCGCCTGTATGTCACCATATTAGTAACCTTTAAAAGTATATGTTGCTGTGGTATGTCAAAACAAAAGAAATTGTCTCACGTAGGCACTGTTGGCACCCATTACAAAAGTCTTCACTGTGCATGCGTTTAGGCTAAGAAAAAGTTAAAAATATATATCACGACATTTCAAACTATACGATTATTTAGAACTTTTTTTGGTTACTAAAAATTTTTTTTTACAAAGATGAAAGTAATGTAGTGTAAAATACACTTTTGTGAAACAAAAACTCTGTGAGAGAGATCTTCTGGCTAAATGGGACTGTTTCTAGTCCACATATTTCAGAGATATTTTACAGTCAAGTGTCCTTTGGTGGGTTTGGGATTGTTGGTGTCCTATTATTTTAGACCTTAAGTTTGTATGATTTATAAATTTAATCCGCGATCATCTCTAGAAGTTGGCTGGCCGTACGCAAGAACAATGCAAAAGTACACAGGTAGGAGCAACTAGGAGGCAAAATTCAAATTTACTTCACTTATTTTTCGAAAATTGTGAGATTTTCTCGGCTTTACTTTCAGCAATCTTTTACAGTCAAGTGTCCTGTCCGTTATTGAGTTGTAGACTGTGTGTTTGCATGTTTGTAAGACTCGACTATCTGTTAAGAAATCTAAAGCAATTTAAAAATTCCAATTATTTTCGAGATTCTGATAGGTACCTTGAAGTGATTTCTTTTAAAAAATTTTAGTTAATAACCTATGTTGATCTTGAACTCAAACTCTTGAGTATTTTTATTAATTAATATTGATATTGCCGAATGTGTTTATAAATCATATTCCAAGAAAACTATCACAGTTTGCATGAAATTGTTTGATCAGATCTTGTCTTAGTAAGTCTTAGTGTTTCAGATAAAAATTACGTTTTCAAATATTGAATAAAATATCGGGAAATACAAGGTTGAAAAACTGATTTTGTGCTGTAAGGTTCGTTTGTAGGTTTGTTTCTCTTTGGTCCAAATTCTCTTTTTCAAGCTGTAACTTTTCAAAATGTTCCATGACCTGCTGCTTAAAGTTGACAAATTGACTTAAACTCGTATCAAAATTAAAATATGCATTTAAGAAAACTTTTATTTTAATAAGTTTGCAAACCAAAATTTAAAATAAAATCCATAAACTTTGGAGAGTAGTTGTCAAAATAACTGAAATTACCCAATCTGAAAGTGAAAATCGCATATCAGTAGGTTATTAATATATAAGTGAAAATATTATTGAAATAAACAAACAAAAATATTTTGTTGAGTTAATAACAAAATTATTTCATTTAACAGCTACGTTTTGTTCAGATCACAATTTCCAACTGAAATATAAAGAAGTATTTGAAGACACTCTAATAAAAAAGTGTAAAATAGCTAAGCCTGTGTTGTCGGCTTTCTAGAAACAATATGATTTAATTATAAGCTAGCTGTCATACTTATGCTTTAAAGAAAAAAATATTCTCTCAAAAACAAAAAAAAACAACAAAAGCATGGTCCTATTGGTGAATTAGAATTATGATTAGGATGCAGTCCTAGTCAAAATGTTGACTGCACCCAATTTTCGAAAATCCCCTCTATATTATTAAAAGGTATTTTTATGAATGAAGAACTTAACATTGGCGTCCGTTTTAATAATTTGAAATTTGCGTCCGTAGATTTAAGAAGGAGCTTTTTTCCATACACAAAAATACCTTCTTGCTTTTATTTTAGGTTAACTTTGTTTTTCTTTTAATATTTTTCAAATACAATTTAAAGCGTTTATTTTCTAAAAGTATAGTGCTTTTTCTCATTTTCTTTCCGTCTCTTTTTCTCCTTACTTGCTCATTTAAGGAGATTATTTTCCAAAAATAAGTTCCATACAAGGTGTTTAAAAAATAGTCGGCGCCACAGAGTTAAAAACCCTACTAACGACACTTACTTGACAGGGAAAAACTACTGTAAAATATGATCAAATAAATGTATTAATTTGCACCACATTTTAAAATTTTTCATATTTTCGAATATATGCCACATCATCACTTCCTTAATCACCACCAATATGACCTCAGCGAAAACATTTATCGTCCTTCTCCACACCAAGCGCTCTACTAACCGCAGTAATGCGCACAAAAAGTATTTCAGACAGACTGGATTCGGCTCTGGCTCCGCCGTTAGGGGGCAGGCACGTCGTGTAATCTGTGGCGGTAAAACGGTGGCAATGATTGATGCCGCTAAACGCGCGGCTAGTTAGCGCTAGTGCTCTCGGGTATCGGATTACGCAAAAATGATCAACACGATCATTGTCCGTGTAATGGTGCGGTACGCGCGTGCGGACGTGTATGTTTTGTACCTGTAGCTAGTGTAGGTACAGCAGCACGGCGATGTTTTGTACGCGCTGTCGCGCAGCGACCCCACGTGGCCCACGGACGCGTTAACTGGCCGCTGTCAAACTGTTAAAAGTAACTGAAACATGGGCGCGAAATGTGTTTAATTTGATTGAAAGAAATTTCAATGTTTTGTTAGCAATATATTATTTGATGGGTAGGTAATGTAGGTTATCCTTTATATTATTATTTACGTGGATGGACAGCTTTTCATAAAACACCGATATATACTAGTTTTTGCAGTTTTGTAGACCGACAAAAGTAAAAAAATGCATATAAATTAATATAAACAAATTAATATGAATTTGTTTCTTTATTAATTCCTTCAAAAATTACAGGCGTTTGCAATATTAACAAACCAGTATTTTCTTAACAGTACCTAGTTTCTTACTTAAGAAGTTGAAAAACCAAAAGTAAAACGTTTATATGTGTTTATTTGTTCCTTCATTTGTTCATTAAATTTATTTTTATTATTTTAACTTAAGTTTCTTTACTTTTTATCATTGTACAGGGTACATACAGGGTATTTTTCTTTGATTTATTAATATTTCAACTGGTTGTAACTTTTCAAGCATATTTTTTCTTCGTAGATCATACAGCCGGTAACCAAAAGACACCAACATTTAAGGGGAGGTTCTCATTTAATCGGTTGAAAAAAACCAAAATTTTTCTTTTTTTTTGATTCTCGCAAGTTTTTCGGTCTTATAGCCTATTGTATTCTCCGGTCGAAATTTCCTGCATTAAAGCGGCGCAAACCGATGTTTTTTTTTCAAATGATAATTCTCGGTGACGCTTTAAAGGAGGAATGTGAAATTTTGATGCGATATAGAGAACGAATATATCTAGGTGCTTCAATTTTCAACTTTTTTAACTAAATGTTGGTTTAACCTCCAACTAATTTCATCTAGATTCACAGCGTTTTGAAATTTCGATTTCTGGTTATTTTTATAGGAGCTATCATGCACGTCGTTAAGAAAAGCATGCCAGGGCCTGATACTTCCTACAACAGATATCTCTTACAATTTGTTTGAAAAACTGTTCCAAAGTTGAGCTACGTTTTAGGTCTCTACATGAGATCCTTCCCTTAAAAACAAACGAAGAGAAAATTATCAAAATGTAAAAAACGTCGTTGTTTGTATCTATAGAAAACATACAATTTTTCTTTTTTTTTTCTGCGAGACCTACTCAATTTGTTCTCTTATATTCATGTTGAATTCGAGATTGATCAAAAGATATTAACCCCTAGGGTCTCAAACACGAGAATCAATTTGATAATATAACAAAAAAACGAATATTTTGTTTTACCGCAATAAATTTATATACCACCAGTTTATATAGCCTACGTACTTACTTATTATATACCACAGTTTTTGGTTCATTGTTAACAAAAAAATACATTTACTTTTGAGTCTAAATATGAGAGTATTTCACATATTTCCAAGCACGTAATTTGTTAAAAATACAATAATCTAAGCTAACTGATTATCGTGACCAAGAAATAACAAAATCGGACAAGTGAATAAATACTACTAGTAAAAACTCGAAATTGTGTTCAAATTTTGAGAAAAAACATGCATTTCTGGATTTGTTTGCCGTTTTTAAAACTGCATATCTCAAGAACTAGGATCAAATCAAAATTTCTGCCTTCAGATTCAGATTCTACAGAAAATTAAATTATCACGTAGCTTAAAGTTATTGTATTTTGATACATTAAGTACTTGAAAGTATGTGAAATGCTCTGATAACCAGACGCAAAAGTTATCGGATTATTTTTTTTCTATTAAGGTAATAACTGTGGTATGTAAATTTTATGTACCTAGTAATAAACCAAAATAAAAAGTAATATCCTCGAAACTTCTAACATTTATCCGCACAAAATTTCAACAGGTCATTGTATAAAATTCAACGAACCTACACTTATTCACAAATGTACCTAATAGAAACTACAAATTAGACCTATTAGAACAACTCGAGATAGAAAAACATAAAAGAAACCACAACATCACTTTCTTAAATGATCAATTAGACTTCCAACAAAAGCCATTATTCATGTTTACATTACAATAATTTTTCAAATTTATGAACTTTAAGTTGTATGCCGTATGTCAGTTGTTTGTCGTCATTCACACATGGCACACGTACTTTACTTTGCTTGTGTTTTTAATTACCTGACGTGAGTAATCTCTTAAATTGTTATTTATTTGTTTTCGTACCAACATTTTCTGATTGTAGATTTAGGCTGATGATGTTGTAACCAACGAAACCGGGAGATACTTAAGAAATTATATTTTTTTCGAGTATATTAATTTAAATACCTTTGTCGACATGGACACAGTAAAAAATAAAAAGGTTTTTCGTTCTTGAATTTCGTATGGATGTGAAGGAACAAGATGAGAGGGTCGTGACAAAAAAATAAAAGTAGTACTGAAAAATAAGAATCACCCTAGCATATATTGATGCTGTGATATATTGATGAAAACAATAGTTCAAGTTTTTACAATTCTCCAAGTATGTAGAAATTAAAACTTGTGATTGACACCTACTGAAAATTTCTTAAAATGTTGTCTTGAGACAAATTTGACGGGACTAGAATTAAGCAAGCTACAAATTAGATAGTAGTATCAACTCGCAAACAAATTTATTCTGAAATTGTATAATGCAAGATTTCACGGTTGAAGATTTTATTGCAGAACATTTTCAAAAGGAAATCTTCAAAATATTCATTCGCAGATACTAATGTAAGGATATTGCAACACTCCGTAATGAAAAATCTGCCAGTTTTTATTCCATATTCAAGCGGGCGTGAAAAGTCCCATAAGAAAATGCGTCATAACTTCAGTTTTCATTATACGTTATCATTCCTCATAACGGCGCTGCGCAGCGCCGACACCGGCGTTGTAACGGCCGCGCGAACTGTCGACTATGTTTTTTGTAATGTTTGATGATCGCACGGAAGCACCTCATAACGGTGTTGTTTAAACACACTTATGGTGGTCTTTTATTGGCGGCGGCGGCCATTCCGGCTGCAGCCGTGCGGTGGCAGTGAAACGAAACAGTCCGACTCGGTTTTACGTGCATTTTTACTAGATTTTAGTATACAATATGAGCACATTTATAAACAAACGTAATGCCGGGGTAAGGCCGGCTCTCCCCGGGTTTTATTATGTTATATGAAAACTTTTTACATCCCCCGGCCGATAGGCGGGGGAGTTTCCATTACTCGAACCGGGCGCGACGATCAGAATTGCACCCGGCAGTGCCGTACTTTATGAGACCCGTTCGGAGCTGTAAAGAACATTATAAAATGTAAAAAAGAGCGCCGCGCGCAGATCCCCGCCATCGGCGAACAAACAAACGTACAAACATTGTAATTTTTTTACGAATCCCTCCCAGCCGTTCGGAGAGGAAACGGAAAACTTTTATTGGCCAATAAAAATATTATACCGTGAAGAGATTTCGGTATACAATGATAATAAAGGTAGATTTCTAATTTCGCGAATTACCCTTTTTCGCTGGCCCCGCGGAGAGATATTTCATAGCCGAAGCGGATATTAAACTTTTATGTTGTTTTGTGCCTTATTTCTCCTCCTCCACCCCTGTCTCTCTCTCTCTCTCACTCTCTACGCCTGTCTCGCGAAAGCGGAACGGCCACCGTCCAACATCGGAATAACTTTATTTAAATAAATGTTTCTCTCTCCCGGCCGGCAAAAATAAATTAAAATACTTCGGGTTCTTTCTGGACTCCTTGAACGTGCTTTAAGTGCTATTACTTATATAACTTTACCTCGAATGTGCTAAGTTTTCCTCGGACCACCGGCGCCTTCGCCATTTCTCTTGTTTCGCTTAAAACATTCTTATTGAATTCCTTTTTCCAATTTCTCATCTCCCAACCAGACAGTCTTTTTTTTCTTACTGAACTACCGTTATAATTCCAACCATAACTCATTCTAGAACTCAAGACACGACGGATATTGCCATGGTAACAAATGAAAACCAACTATTTATAACATCGATCAAAGTATTATCTTTCAAACGCGTAAGGTTTTCGAAAAAAAAAAATTATAAAACAACCTTTCCAAAGCTAAAAAAGCTATGAAAACTAAAAATATATATTAATTTCCTAGTTTTTGAGATTCCTAGTTTTTGATCAACTTTCATCCTCCCGGGAAATTTTAGCTAATAATGAATCTATATGACCCCCTGAACACACCCCCGCAGGCGTTTTTCTAGGTTAGCTCGAATAAGCAAAATAGTCCAGTCAAATCGTTTCCGAGGGTGCGTGTTCCAGGAAGTTTTTTTTTCATATGCTTTTTGGAGTGCTGAATCGGAATTTCAACTTTGCTACTTCCCACTGATGTGCCTTCCCAACGAAAATCGCAAAAAAACTAAAAATTTTCGACCGTTTTTCAGTTTTTTGCTAAAAAGTGATAAAACTATGCACTTTTCGAGGTAGACCGTCCCATACAAAAATAAAGTACATTAAATTTTCTATAAGAGCACTCCTGAAATGAATTTTTGGTTGAACGGTTTCGCCGCTAGAGGGCGCTGAAAGAAGGGCAAATTTTCCTTCTTTATGTAAAACCCAGTTTTCGAGCTAGTTAAAAAGGCTAAGATTGTGCTAAAACTACATTACTTCCCTACAAAATGCACATCTTAATCACTTATTTTGGCCAAACCACGAGATTGGGTTGATATATCATGTCATATTAAGCTAAGCGAAGCCGCTAAGTCAAGAGTCCGAATGTTAAAAAAAATTACATAATACATTAAGTATTAATTAAAAAGAGCAAATATATAGTTTTTAATCAATAAATAGGAATAATATAGGTCTCTACTGACTTTTTGATGAATTCTTGTTATCGCGGTTTCGCGTAGACTTCAACGCGCTCTAGCGGCTACACAGTTTGGCCAAAATAACTGCGCAATTTATAGAGAATTTAATGGAGTTTTATCAGAATCTAAGCTTTTTTGTAATTACACGCACATCACATACAGTAGGAAATTATTTCAGCGCGCTCGAGCGTCCAAACCATTCAACAAAAACGTACACTTAAGGGTGCTTTTTATAGCAAATTTAGTTACTTTATTTTTGTATATAGTGGTCTACGTCGAAAAGTGCATAGTTTTATGACTTTTTGGCAGTAAACTGAAGAAATTCGGATTCAGCTCCCCAAAAAACATATAGAATGACAGAAAAAAAACTTCTATATTTTTCTCCTGGCCAAAACACCATTTGACTGGACTAAAATTATGAATAACATTGAAAATAAATTTGCAAATATCTCGCTTATTCGAGCTGACCTAGAAAAACGCCTTTGTGGAAGTGTTCAGGGGGTCATAAAGAATCACTATAAGCTAAAATTTTCTGGGAGGAAATTTTTTGTTGCACAGTGAATCGAACAAATTAAGTATACTAAAGACTATTTGGGACCAACGCCCTTTTCAGTTGCGTCTCAGCAACTCTTTTCCGTTTCCCTTCGTCATATTGTTAAGTTCTTTCGGAGGCGAAGTTCTTAAAGTTCTTAAAGTTCTTAAGTTCTTAAAGGAGGCGAAATAATCTAATTTACACATTTGAATTTTTCCGGAGCGGAAGGAAAGTCTTTACAGTTACGTAACCAAAAATGGATGGAAATGTTCTTTTGTCATCTTTACCACCGCCTCCCCTACCCGCGCGCGGCAAATTTTATTTCACGAAGTAGTCTCCTTCGTTTTTTCTTATTCGATTTAATATTTTATTTTCTCATCGCTTCGCAGCCCATTCCTCCACTCCTTATTCCCGCTATTCCCCCCTCAATTCATTTAAAATTTTTATATCTAACCGGACTATATAATTACACTTTCCATTGTTTCGGTGAATTGAAAAGAAAATTACCTCGGTTCGAGTTCTTCTCCTCCAGTGCTAATGACTAAAAGGAAATGTCGACTGAAACGAATTCAATGCTTGACTTTTTCAGCTGGCTGAGAATATTTTATTTTTAAATATAAAAAAGCAGATGGTTGATATTTCCAGACAAAGTGCACACTCGAAAGATTATGGATCTATTGGGTATGTATTTTATTTGTGAGAAGAAATAAATTTTGTAGCGGAAAAGATAAAACCTCGCTGCATAAAATGTAGCGCTGCTACAGGGCGGGCGTCTGGGCCCATCGCACTGAACGGTATAAAAATTTGATTGCCCTAGCCGCCTGCTCGAAAAACAAATATGTTGCCCCGATATAAAATAAAAAGAACCAACAACACAATATAACTCGATACTTTTACGTCGTGCTTCCCTGAAAATATAAAGAAAAAAACTACACCGAAATACACATAAAATTTTCACGACGTATGTACCCACTTTGCATTTCACCTTTTTTATTTTTTGACAGTAATTTAACATTTTGTTTGAGTTATCACGCAAAATACAACTAAATTGAACCTTACTACATACTTTGTTGCCGTTATTATCCGTAAGACATGACCGCCCTGCAATTTTCAAGCAATAATTTACAGGCCATTACCATACGGGAAGATAAGCAGATTAAAAATATCAAGACCGACAGATCCGACGTTAAATTGATCTATTAATGTGCGTGAAGTAACGGATTGCGAGTATGTATACCACAAGCTGCCTAAATGGCCCGAAGCCACTCGGCTACTGTAAGATTTCATCTCGAATGCTTTAATGTGGAGTTGTCGGATACACCTTTGGTGATTTATTTCGTTCGAGAAGAATCTTTAGGTGCATTTGTCGATAGCATTTTATTCTATTTTCTTTTTTAGGATTTTGAATCATTGCATTAATGTAAAAGTCGGTTTATGAAACCTATTTGGTTCTTTTTTAAATGATTTTTTTCTTATTGATTTGATAGATTTTAGATTTTTAACATTTTGTTTCTTTTATGGCTTTACATGAAAAAATTTGCTAGCCAAAGACGATCGAAAATTAGGAAAACTTTATAACTGCAAATTTCATTAGTTGAATAAGTGAATAAGTCTTTTCGACAGATTATTTTGCGGTGAATACGAATCCAGTCTCAAAAGTTGCCTGGTATGGCTAATTTTTCTTTTTCTTTCTTTTCATAAATTATTTCTGGCAAAGAAATAGTACACAGATTAAAGTTTATGCCTTTTAAGTTTTTGCGCATTGGTTCCAGCCGCTTGTCTTACGTTTTTGCCGATTTTTTACTTTATCATACGTAGATTTTACAGATTTTTTTTAGAAAACCTAAACTGTTGGGTTTGGATCCGTATTCACCGCAAAGAAATGTATTAAAAACCTATTGAAAATTAGAAACCAATACTGGCAAATTGCTATGGCTACATTCAGGGTTGCCAGATTTCTATAATTACGAATCGGGACATTTTCTTAATTTTGTGAGTGTTTTTTAACAGATTTGACAGATATTTTGATTCAGCGTTTGACACTGTTTGACACTAGTATGATAAAGTCATGTGGGTGGCCACATCAGATTTTTTATTATACTTAGTGCGGTATAATATAGTTATATAGTTTTTAAAGTTTTCCGTAACTGTAACAACCGTAACAATCCCAAAATATATTTTGGTACCCCCACATTTACAGTGGTAGAGTATATTGACTTTGTCACAATATTTGTAACACCCTTAAGGAACCGTGGCAGATATACACTTGTACCTATATAGATTTTTGATCAGTATTAAAAACTGAATCGATTTAGCGTCGATGTCCGTTGTGTACATCATAACTGCCGTAATTTTGAAGTAATTGATCTGAAACTTGGTATACAAGCTTATCTCTTAAAAGGTAAGGACAAGTTGGTGAATGGGCAAAATGTTTTTAATAGGTAATAATAGGTAACCAAATAAGTTTGAAAACTGTATAATTTGCCATTTTTGCAGATTTGTAGCTTACGAAGTCGTAAATTTTGTACGTATGTTTAACTAGAATCTTGATTCTCTTGAGGAAATTCTCTATAGGGAAAGTTTATTTGCAGTAGTGTTCCCATCGTCAACAAACATGAAGAATCCATAAAAATTTGACTTTATAGATGATTATAGGCCAGGTTCTCGCGTATTTTCGTGTTCATCAGCAATGGGCAAACTACTACATCTGCACAAACTGTTCTCATGAGAGCATTATTTCAGGAAAACTAAGAACTGTACAATGTACAATGTTTAGGCTGGAATTTTCAAAGCCTTGTTAAAGCATGAACCGATTTAGATATACAAAATCCTTAAGGTTATCCTTGTAGCTTATGGATTTAGTTTGCTACACCTTCGCAAAAATGGCAAATATTCTGTAAAAAATTACTTAACTTTTTTGTCAATATATTTTTGCTAAATATGTTCTAAATGCTCACTTCCATCACCTTCCATCAAACTACCAAACACCATATATAAAAGACTAAAAAGTTATTTCGTTTTCAAATTTATTTGGTAATCTTTTTGGTTCTGTATGGAAGGTAAAAATAAGTTTAGTATCAACTAGTAAGAAAATTATCTTCAGCCGTTAAAATAACTTAAAATAAGTTAAAATAACCCCCACCGTAAAAAAAACAAGTGAATCGATTTTGCCCATTCGCGAACTTGTCCTTACTTTTTAAGAGATGAGCTTTCATCTCTTAAAAAGTAAGGACAAGTTCGTGAATGGGCAAAATCGGTTCACTCCCTTTGTTTTATTTAAATATTTTATGGTGGATAATTAATTTTTCTTACTAGTTTTAATTATAAAAACATACAGAACTTTGTTTTCCTGTTAAAATGACATTTCAAAAAGGTGCTACTTAAAAGGAAAACTTTTTGACTAAGTAAGAAGCATCCTAATGAAGTTTTTGTTTATCGACTACTTTTAGTTGAAAAAAAAAAAATACTGAATGAGAATGGGTCGATATTGAAAAATAGGCAATAACAATAAATAATAGTACAATATAAATAGCTATGCGTTATGAAATATGCAGCGAGTCCCACTTTTTTCCCGCAAAACTTTTTTTTCAGATAGTATATGTCATTCTGAGTAAAAAGTTTCATACGGACTTATTTGTTTTCTTAATTCCTTAAACAGTTGGAGCTGTTTGTTGGTTGAAATATCAACCAAGGGGCTTAAACTTCTTTAAAACTGAAAAATCCATTAAGTCAGCATGAAAATTTACTCACAATGACATTTACTTGCATAAACAAAAACTCTAAAACGTTTCATATGGTGTTATTTGTATATTAAAAAAAATACAAAATGATCTTACGGATAAGATTAAGACCATGAAGGATATTTGATTGTCCCTTCTCGCCTTTTTTTCCTTTAAATCATTAGTTAATGTAAAATAGTTTTAAAACAATTTATTGGATTTATTGGTAGTGTTAGTAATGTTTCCCAGTTCTTTTACGGCATCCTGACATCCTATTTGATTTTAGGGCGAATGCGGGATTCTGGGTCTTTCTGTTGAAGTCGGGACAGTCTGGCTCAAATAGCCTTTGGTAGACTTTGGTAGCCCTGGCTACACCAATCCAACCAGCAATAGTTAACCTATAACTGTCAAGGCCAAAGACAGTACGATCACACGCTCCCATGTTTACCGTAGCAACCGAGCGTTTGATTATTTCGTTCCACTAGCAACTACCATTTACCCCACCTTAAGAAATGTCTCTTTAAAAATACCTTCAACCCTTATTCAGAACATAACGTAACACGATAGATAATCACCGTTACAGTGTTTAAATCGTTCGCATAGTATCCCAATTAACCCAACAAAACGATAAAGACCAGCCAAAATAACAATAAACGTAGTCCGGAGCACGCCGAACCAGACCTGATTGCGGAAAGTAAGAGCTAGTACTGCTACGGTCGGGAAAAGCGGTCGAAATACCTCAGAGATCCGAAAATATACATAAAAGCACGCCGTGCCAGAGTAAAGCCAAGGTGTCGGAGCCTTAAAGCAGATGTGATGATGTTCTCGGCTCGCTCGCAAGCGCCGGCGGTCGGATCCGGTGTTCAGGAAACGCCCGGCCGCTCTTTACGACTGAAAGTGTGTGCGAATGTACGTGTGTGTGTCTGTCTGTGTGTGTATGTCTGTGTGTGTATGTGTGGGGGAGCTGACAGAATACGACCAGAACCCGGCACGTCGAGTTTTACTTTCAATGGTTGAGCTCGTGAGCTCGCAACGGCGGCGCTCGCTTTTCCTCGGATTACGACCGACTCAAATCGGCGGAACCACTATTTGCATCTCTCCAGATATTTTGTCCCGGCATCCTGTGCCTGAGCTTTACCCGGCGCCTCCGCTCGTCCTTGTAGTACAAGATGTTCGTGCGCCCCTCTTTTTCGCCGCGCAATCTTTGGTGGCATATGTTTCCAGGTTTCGAGCAGTTGTTACATTCTTATGTTTTTACGTATTCTGGTAGTTGGTGAGGTACATTATTCCTCATCGAAAGGAATATTTGGAGAGAGAAGAAATTTTAGGATGGTTAAATGTAAGAAAGGATTCGCCTTGATTGATGGTGAAAATGTATAGGGCAGTGTTTTCACTTAAAGGGGTGACCAAAAATCCCGAATTGGGCGGGACAGTCCGAAAAATTTTGGAAATGCCCCGCCTCGTGTGATGTTCCGAATTATCAAAATTTCCTATCAAACATGAGCATCGGTTATAAATCACAAAAACTGTTTGATTTCCATGTGGTAATAGAAAAAGCATAACGATTTTTTCAAGAAACTACTGTCCTCCAAGTGACGGTAAAAAAAGCCGGTAAAAAAGTTTAGTAAATCATAAATCTGGTCAATGGTTCAATTTCCAAGCAGTATCTAATGGCGGTGCGGTACCCTGGCTAAGTCAAAGACAGACCTTAGTTGCCATTTCTTCAACAGAAGCTGAAATTGTAGCTGCTAGTGAAGCTTCTAGAGAAATAGTTTGGTTTAAATATCTTTTTCAAGAAATAATGCCAATCAAAACCATTTCAACATTAATGGTTGATAATGAGGCTGCAATTCGATTAGCACAGAATCCTGAATTCCATCCCGTACTAAACATATACATATCAGACATTTTTTCGTAAGAGAGTTAGTATTAGAAGAATCTCTGATAGTGAAGAAAGTTTCAACAGAGAACCAACTTGCTGATGTTATGACAAAACCCTTATTTCGACCTCGTTTACAAAAGTTGCAAGAAGCTATGGGATTGGTGTATATCAAATTGTTTCAATGAGGGAAGGTGTTGAAGAAGGACTATAGTGAAGAAGGTTACCTTTAGAAAGCATCCGCATCAATTTATTCACACTGTAGCTATTGTTTTATCAAGTATGTTGTGTAATGTCATAAAAATATAGTGAAAAGTTGTTACTGTCGTATAATTTCTTACTAGAATTACGTAAAAGTACAGCTAAATCCCGTTTACATCAACAGCAACGTCTGCTTCAGGCAGTTTTTTTTTTATTAGCGAGGGCAGTGGAAATAAAATATATATAAAGCTCTGATAAGCACAAACAATGTCCCAAGTTATTGAGAAATAACAATAATTTTTATAAGTGAAACAGAAACAAAAACAAATCGATGAAAGGATAAAAAAGATTTTCCAGTGTAAAGACCCCAGAATCAAACTTATCTAAAAATATTAGAACATCACACACGAGAATAAAAACTGTACATCTAAACGTGCAAAAGTGAGTAAATGTGTAAAAGAAGTAATTAGTGTACATCTACACGTGCTTTATCCCCAACCTAAGAGAGAGTTAAAAAAATTATAATTGTTGTAACTACATTTTCTGTATATTTTCTTGACGATGAGAAGGTATTAACATTAGTACTACCTTGGGGGATGTCAGCGCATTGGAGTATTAAAAAGTTGGTCATCCTAGCCTGGTCAAAGTTATTTCAAAAGCCGGTTATTTCAATCGTAGATTTTTTTATAAACCTTAGATGTAGAAATTATATAATGGATGTTAATTCTTTGCAGAAACCTGCATATATTGATATAAAACTTTGAAATAGTTAATACAAGATGGCGGTAATTTTTTAAGTTAAAAAACTACAGCCACGCCTGGGATTAAAAAAATTACCGCCATCTTGTATTAACTATTTCAAAGTCTTAGATGTAGAGTACCTACACAGATAGAAATTTTTGTTTAACTCAAATAAATAATTGTTTGACGAGAGGCAAAAATATATTTATTTGCTACAAAGAATTTTTATTTGAGTCAAAACAATATTAGTTTACTCCAACAAATGGTATTTGACACAAATACACATTCTTTGTAGCAAATAAATATATCTTTGCCTCTATCCAAACACACATTTATTTGAGTTAAACAAAAATTTCTATCAGTGTACTACTATCCTAGTACTTATTGCCAGAAAATTTAGTCGAGAATAATCTGAATTTAATCATATTAAAAAAAACTTTCTATTTTGCATTGTTACAATAAATTTACATAGTACAGTTTATAAATATATGTATAAAATCCAAAAAATAACCAATTAATTGTTGAAGATATCAGAAGATTTCACATTGTCTCAAGTATTTTATCAGTAAAAAATACAATAATCTAAGTCATGAAACTATCCTAGCCAACAATGAACAATATCAAAACCACACCCAAATCGGAATTCCTGCTTTCAGATTCGGATTCTACGTAAAAACGCATACCAGAAACAGGTTTCACTTGTCCGATTTTGAACTCTTTTGGCGAGGATAGTCACTTAGCTTAGATTATTTTATTTTGACAAATTAAGTAATTGCAAATATATGAAATACTCTGATATCTAGACCCAAAAGTTAATATATTTTATTAAGATTTTTATTATTAAGTTCTGTCTAAACTTATTGTATTGAAACAAAGTATTTCTTTTATACATATGATTAAATTAAACTTATTACTGAATTTGACTCCCTTGGAGCACTGGTTATTATATATACATCAATCTCAAATTGCAAAAGAAGTATGGATATAAACACATTGAGATGCCAAATATCTTCATTAACAGAGACACGTCGTCTGAGGATATACTATTGGAGCACCTTGTATTATGCTCTATAACAAACCTCAGCTTACTTTTCGAATATTCTTTTTTATTCTCTTTTCTTTATTTGAACAAATTTCTATAAACATTTCTCACTTCTGACAATCCTACCTTGTTTAACCCCAAAGTTTGATACATTTCTTTTCTGATTTTCTACTTACTTTAAGGCTCCGTTTTAAAAACATCGCAACTTCCAAACGAAATATTTCGTTGCGATGTTTTTTTTTGCTGGGAGTGGTCTGCCTGGCCCCCACCAACGTCAACCAGGCCACAGTTTTATGATAAGGAGAAGTTGGGGGGTTTAGAGGAAGCAGGCAAAGGCGGAGCATAGTCGACGCGGGT
This sequence comes from Aphodius sticticus, assembly GCA_963966075.1. Classification (NCBI taxonomy): domain Eukaryota; kingdom Metazoa; phylum Arthropoda; class Insecta; order Coleoptera; family Scarabaeidae; genus Aphodius; species Aphodius sticticus. The sequence goes on from OZ014506.1 coordinate 16,840,623, forward strand.
ACATTCGAAGGGGAAGTACTCAGCCAGTTTGTCGCCGCGCGTCGGTGCTTTCGCTTTCGCTCAAGTTACAATCTATTAGTGTTCTCACTCATCACAGTCGCATATGCATACCGGACTGCATACAGCTGGCTGTCGGCCGCCAGGCGGTAAAAGAAAATATATTGATTTAAGTTAGAGAGAGCGCGCTTGCTATTATAATATTTAATCTTTTTAACAGGGTGACATACATACTGTATAGTAAATTGACAAAAATGTATTACCTAACTCATGATAACTCATCGGTGAATTATGGACTTCAATTTAGAAAGGAATTAATTAAAATCGAGCAATGAGGACCCAATACATCTATAAACATGCTGGATATCGAACGAACGCACGGCAGTGACACACGAAGACAAAAATAAAAAAAATTAATCTGATGCGTTCAGGCACATTACTTTATCATACCATATATAAAATTAATAGTTTAGCTGCATGAGATTCTATTTGATCGAGATCGGCCATGTCTGTATTAAAATAAAACTACTGGAACTAGACGGATATTTTGATTATATTGACAGTAGGTATTGTCAAAACATCAGCGTTTGACACTACCTACTGTCATTAGAATCACAATATCTGACAAATCCTGGCTAACTAGTTTTAATGCAGCGATCTCGATAAAATAGAATTTGCTCATGCAGCTAAACTATTCATTTTACCAAAAAATGCCATAGTCATAAATTGTTCAGAATTTCCTGTACTTTAATTTATTATATAACTATTTCGACAAATTTCCAGAAATGGCGGCTTATTTGCAAAATCTTTCAAAAATGCTATAAGACTAAACCTCCAGTTTCTTTGGATCCTTTTCAACAGAAAGCTTTTCGGCTCTAAGTTTGGTTATGAAACTTCTAAATATGAAGTTTCGTCCCGATACTTTAGTAGTTTCTCCGGAATCGTCGCCACAAAAAAAGGCACACACACATACACAGAATTTTTTTTTACCTGGGTCAAAAATGTTCAAGGGATCCAAAAAGACATTTCCGCTAAAACCTCAAAAATTTTGTTTGGCACGATTACAATACTTTACATACTACGTATGATAAAGTAAAATCATAGCACATAGTCCAAAGTTCCCCAAACCATTTATATAAATCCCAAATATTTTGTCACCTACAAGTTCGCTATATTTTATAAACGTTCTGGGCGCCATGAATGCAAGATTCATGAATGAAAACAAATTCTGGCATTGGCTATATCCAATTCCCGCTGTAATACTGCCCAATACAGTCGCTGAACTAATATTCATTAGAGCCGACCCAAGTTCGTCACTGCTAATTGTCTCTTCCTGTCCATAAAACCGACATTTTAAATAAAATGTTCATTTGAGTCCTGTTCTGGTCTCTTTGTCTCATTTGTAATTAAATAATTACAATATTGTTCTTTTAGATTATCTATGCAATATTTTAACTTAGGTGGTACGTAGTCGTCTTTTACTAATTCGTCTAAAGGACAGACGCGGATGTTTAGGTATTTTGCCACGACTTCTACCCATTATTAAACAAATGTACCTAACACCTAGCAGGTATAACTACACTAAGTATAATATCATACAGTATATGACTTTTATCGTGTAAATTTGTAAACCGTGCGTATAAATGTGAAATGCGAGAACTCTGTTCTCCCGATTCAATATACGCTACGGTCATAACACTCATAACTTGTGAACAGTCTAATCTAAAAATAGCAGTAGGCGTGGCGTAGTTATAGGCGGTGTTTAAAACTCCTAACGTCTGCTGTCTACACCGGGCCCGTAATATAGGCAACTTACATACATTTCTGGCAATTACGCTTTGTTATCGCAATTATAATGTTTAGATTAAAATTGTACTTAAATAAAAAATCTATTTTTGTATCATGAGTTGGGCTAAATGTTTTATATTTGAAAAAAACCAAAGATGTAGAAATAAAATTGATTTTTATCTTTAAAAAATTTTTTTTTTCATCCAGCCCAACTCGTTATTTATCTAAGAAGTTACATAAAAAATTTCATAAACTTTGAACAATAAATAACGCTTTTATTTGCAAACGCGTTTTAGGAGAGGTAGAACTGGGTCTTAAGCAATTATTTTCCACATATTGATGCTTATAAATAGTCTACTGAGGACTGCTGTTGTAGAACTTATTCTTCATCAATTCTTTACCTGTTAGTTTAGTTGTATTACGTTGATAGAATTTAAAAAGGAGCCGCTGCAAATTTTGACAATATATTCTCAGAAACGGTTCATTTCAAGCATTTAGGCAACTTGTCCAGAATGCTGAATGTCTTGTCTCTCAAAAGTATCTCGGTAAAGCTTATAGTTCTGACAGCATTTAATTGATCTTCTTTATAATAAAACGATGAACATTCTTTCAAATCAACTAAAGAAGCGAATAATAATAAATCCAGATGAGGATAATTTCTTGAAAAATCACCTATGCCTGGATTTGAACCAGGAACCCTTGAATTTATTCTTTCAAATATTCGTGATTTGGAAGAGAAAGACCGCTGCTCGTGTTCTGTTCAGCCTAGTAACGTGAAAATTCTTGTTTGTAGACAATGTTTAGGAGAGCTACTAAATTCAACAGAATTGTGATTTCTGTTCTACTAATAAGCAGCAAGGTATAGTAAAAAATAATATAATAAAAACGAGTTAGGTCATCATCGACCATAAATAGGAAATTCTTGACGAGGCGATTTCTTATGCCAAACCAAATGTAAATACACAAGACATGCTGGGTTTAAGTTTGTCTAAACTGACTCCTTGAGCTACTGGGCTAATTGATGGCATATAAAACCAAATTAACAAAGTAAAATATAATTTTTGAATAATATTAATAAATAATGCAAAATATTTTATCAAAATCTGTGATATTCGAACGAGTATTATTATTTAGACGATTATATTAAAATGGTGGCTGTACTTCTTCTGTTGGTATTTAATGGACGTCTTCTAGAAATTAAATTTGCATAAATTAATACAAATATGAGATTAACGAAGACTTACAAATTCTAAATTAAACATCTGTAGATAAAAGAGTTTTGTTAATGAGTGCCCGCATTAAAACAGACAAGCTCATAAACTACCGTAAAAACTTAATTAGGCAAACGCATACGTCAAGAATTCTCGAACGTAGGATAGATTACACTGACCTGAATCGCTAGTTGCCCATCGAGGAACATAAACACGTCAAAAAGCCGACCATTAACGGTCAGCGAACATCTCAATTGAAAAATCACGCGACGTATGCCATATATATGGCGAGCGTGATCGAATACTCTGCGGGATCGAACCCTGCGATTCGTGATAAAAATTTAATTCTTTTAATGAAACGGCTTAATTGAAAAAGTGATTTGTTTGAAGTCGCTTAATATGCGTGAGACGGCCCGCCCTTTAATTGTTAATCACATTTTGGCTTTCCGTCGGATTAAAAATCCGACTGCGTTGCCGTTTACAATCGTGCTACTGTACCGTGTGCGTGGTTATAATTACGATAAAAAGAGAAATGCCATGTGGAAGGAGACAGATATAACATGTTGTTGTATGTTAGAAAAATTATTATTTCTCACGACTTGAACTGTCCAAAATTGGTTATTTGCCAACTTTATTAACAGAGCTTATAGCAGATATATCGACAGTGTTTCGTATATGAAAACATAGCTCAAGCGAAAAGGACAGAATGGATGAAAATGACGAAATGTCAAAACAATGTAAAGAGCGAAAGTGACGTAAAACCAGCGTAAAGAATAAAAAATACGGATAGGCAATGGATAATATCGAGCAAGACGATATTGGATAGCATCGAAAAAGACGAAAAGGATAATACAAGTAGCGAAAAGGATGCAAATGTCCTTTCAATCCTTTTTGTCCCTTTCGCGTTTTTTGTCGTCCTGTTATTAATTTTGTCATTTCTGTTTTTCTCTGTTATGCTCTTTCCGCCTTTACTCTCCTTTTCCTTTATCGTCCTTTGCACTTTTTTTTTATTTTAATGCTTTAAGCTCTAGATAATTTTAGATAAAATCTTAATAAATAGTAAATAACTAAAAGGCGTTATGCATTAAAAAGACATCAAGGACAAAAAGTACACAATAAAAAAAATAAAAATATATGTAATTACAAATAAAATAAAAATGACAAAAAGGACTAACAAGACGAAAAGGATAAATCGACGCAAAACTGACGAAAACAAGGGAACGGGATAATGATGACGAGTATAGTATTCAGACAAAAATGACAAAAATAGGATAAAAATGACAATACGGACCACAAATAAAAAAATAAAACAGACAAACACGAGGGATAGGGATAAAATAACGAAAAGTATTCAGACAAAAAAAGTCAAGAGATGAAATAGGATGAAAATGACAATAATGACATAAATGATTAACTGGACGAAAACGGACACAAATGACAAAAAAAGGAAGACAAATAGGACTACAATGATGAAATGGACTAACAAGATGAAAAGGATAAACCGACGTAAAACTGACAAAAACGAGGGAATTGGATAAAAATAACGAGTAGTATTCAGACAAAAACGTCAAATGTCAAGAAAATTAAATAGGATGAAAGTCACAATATTGACATAATTGACTAACTGGACGAATAGAATTAAACGGACAAATGAAAAAAAAAGGAAAAGAAATAGGACTAAAATGGTGAAAAGGAGATGAAAAGATGAAAAGGATAAATCGACGTAAAATTAATGAAAACGAGGGATAGGGATAAAAAATACGAAACGTATTCAGACAACAACGTCAAGTCAAGAGAATTAAAAGGACAATAATGACATAAATGACTAAAATGATGAAAAGGACTAACAAGATAAAAAGGATAAATCGATGTAAAACAGACAACAACGAGGGATAGGGATAAATACACTAAGCGGCATAAAAGACGCAACACCTAAAATGATGACCAGTTTCAAACTGCAGTAAGTTTTGAACGTATTGCTCGATTTGAATGAGTTTTTTTTTATTTGAAAGGTCCACTTTTTGCCAATATTTCTGTATGTGTGCTACCCATTTTTGCGCTCTTCCATTTCAGCATTGGTGAATAACGTTAATGCTTGTTTTCTTCCTACAGTTTGAAGCTTGCTGTGGGGTGCACCGACAAAAGAATTTAACTTTAAACAAAAGGAGCTTGTAGTCTCGTCTGTTCTGATCACTTATGTTTTTCATTCAAGTTTCTATTGTTGTTAACGCCAAAGTTACAAGCTCTAAAAGATAACGCTGCTTCTTCGGCAGCGCCATCAGAAATTAAAGAAAGCCATGGATAACGACAAAATTTAATTAAACTGTGAAAGTAATGATCAACATGTTAATAACGAGTATTGCCTCCCCTCGCTTGAATTGTATTCCTCATCCTTCTAGGCATACTTCGAATTAGGTTTTGAATCTCATTTTGGGGAATCTGGTTCCACTCTTCTTCTAGCGCTATTCGGAGATCATCTAGCGTTTGTATCGCGGCACCACGGGCTCTAACTCGTCTCCCTAGCATATCCCACATGTGTTCTATGGGGTTTAAATCAGGGCTACGTGCAGGCCATTCCATACTCATTCCGTACTCGTTATCGCGCCAAGAACACGAGCAGCATAACGAAATCTGCGTCCATCTTCCACCAAAGCTACTGCCTGAGCAACTTCTGCAAGGCTTAAAGGCATTTTAATTGTCTAGCAACAGTCAATGACGTTAACGACACTAAACGTCACTAAATGTTTTTGTTGATTACCATGGCTAGCTTTAATTTCTGATGGCGCTGCGGAAGAAGCAGCGTTATCTTTAAGATCTTGTAACTTTGACGTTAACAACAATAGAAACTTGAACAAAAAACATAAATGATTAGAACAGACGAGACTACAAGCTCCTTTTGTTTAAAGTTAAATTCTCTTGTCGGTGCACCCCACAGCAAGCTTCAAACTGTAGGAAGAAAACAAACATTAACGTTATTTACCATTGCTGAAATGGAAGACCGCAAAAATGGGTAGCACACATACAGAAATATTGGCAAAAGTGGACCTTTCAAATAAAAAAAAAACCTCATTCAAATCGAGCAATACGTTCAAAAGTTACTGCAGTTTGAAACTTGTCATCATTTCAGGTGTTGCGTTTTTTATGCCGCTCAGTGTATGATGAAAAGTATTCAGACAAAAACGTCAAAAGTCAAGTAAAATTAAATAGAATGAAACAGAATTGAGTAACTAGACGAAAAGGATTAAACGGACACAATGATGTGTACAAAACCATGAAAGATAATTTAGAGTGTTTCAAATACAGGTAAGCCCATATCTTGACTCAAGCTCCGTGTATGTTCAAATTTGATTAAAAATACCTACAACAATGAGTTTCTCGTAAGTTTCAAAGTAAAAGTCTTAAACAGTTATTACGTATGTCATTCTTATTTAACAGCTACTGTTTGGTCAATTGCTATGTCATAATCTTCCTTCAAACAAAAGACAGTTCTAAAGAACTGGAATAATGAAAAGTAATATTTTGAAAATACAATATGGATAATATCCTTCATAATAGCGTTTTGTATAAAGTCGAATAGATAAAATACCAACATCGTGTATGTATAGCTTCTTACAGTCGTGAATCCTGTAGCGTCTGAAAGAAAGGATCTCAAAAAGCAGATCCTCCTTATTTACGGCGTGTTTTAATCGGTTTGTAACCATCCTAATTGTTATGTTAATGAATTTAATGCCTGCGCTAAGAAGAAACGTTCCGATAGTCCATTCATTCGCGCTCATTCCATTCATTCGAGGGGGCTACTAAATTACGTAAAAACAAACCAGTTTTCAACGGCAGACACACACGTTGCCGGCTCGCCGCCGCTGTTACTTCACGCTACCAGTCACGCCACACACCGTATAATTATTAGCCCGATTTATGACCATTAATACACACCATAAGATTGCCTACTGCATTAGAACGGGCGAATTTCTATGAATAGTTTTTATACTGCTGCGCGCGGCGTCCAATCTTTGTTTATGTTCGGGCATAAAGGAAGAATGAATCGAATCCCTATTTGGTATTAACTGGAATTTATTGCCCGGCTAACGATCGTACTAATAAAGGACGAAAATGGGAACGATAAAAAGATTTTTTGGCGCGGCTATTAGAAGTAATATAAAATTGGATATATAGAGGCGTAGGAGGGGGGGGGGGGGAGATTATAAACTTGTATCTTTAATAGCCCGAGTTTATTATATCCGAGCGGATGTTGGGAAATAACTGGGGGCCTGTTCATTCTATATAAAAATATAAGGAGACCGAGATGAGATGCGTCGCCTTTAAGTTTAATATCTCTTATATTTATTATCCGACGGCTGGCCGGGTCGGTCGAAGCAACAAAATAATTTAATATTCCTCGCAATAAATTTCGGATTAGGGTTTACGGCGTAATAAAAACGATAATTTATAACAAAATATCCGAATTCATTCTTTCTTGTTAAGCTTCTGGCGTAACACTCTATCCCGCCCCCTCTTCAACCCCGTTTCTCGCCCCGCTCGATGTTCCAGACCCATTCCGAGCCGGCCGTTATATATTTTTCTCGTTGAATAAAAAAAATAAATACCACCATTTGCAAATTTTAATACGCCTTTCCCCGGGTATCATTTATCACAAATGCTTATTTGTATCGCGTATTCGAGGTACAAAACGGTACAAATTTATATTATATTTAATATATCATATTAATGAATACAAATCGGGAAAAGTACACAATGTTTTGGAATACCCTATAAAAATAACAAGCTTATAAAAATACGTTCTAAATGTGGCGAATTGATCGCGTTAGTTGGTAGACAAGAATAGTAAAATTTTAGTATTGTATTGGCGGATTATTATTACATAAAAGTCTTTTGGTTAGAGGATTTTCTTTCTTGTTGCCGATATATGATTTCCATCATGTTCAACAAAGTTGGCACAAAACTCAGCATTGAAGGGAATCAACATGCATTTAATAATGTACAAAATGTAACTTAGACACTTTATACAAAAGTTGGAAGGATTCGCAGGTTCCATGATGTGTTTCATATTAATATTTATTTAAAATTCCCTATTTCCTTTTTCTGTTTTACTTACTATTGTAGATATGGTCGCCTAAAGCACACGCTCATATTCTATAGGGTTTTAGCAACGTCAACAAAGATTTACTTTTCTCACTAGTGAGCAAAATGACCATTTTCCACACTTCTGCAAGTTAAGAGTGTAGAAGAGATATCTTTAAATGTTTGTGGACAAAATCGTTTAATCTAAATACTTTAAACAAATGTTTGCATAATGATTAATTTGATATCAAAGCAATTTCATATCAAAATTCTACTTTTTGCCCTAAAAATCTGTTATTTAATTCTAATGATTCAACAAAATTGCATACCGTGCAATTTTGCCTTTGTCTTCAACCCTGTGCCAGACCACAATAATTGTCATTCTTTTGTTTAATTTTTATTTAACACCATTGTTTACGATAGATACAACGATAGGCCTCATAAACTCAATTAAAGGCAAACTGGTCTGCATTTTCAAAATTTAAAGAAAATGATAGATAGGTGATTTTGTCACTAACCGAGCTGCAAAATGCTACAAGAACAATTTTAACAAAAATTTCAGATGTAAATTGAGCCAGTGGCTTTACCTATTTTATCAACTCTTTTACTAACTTTTCTACTTATTTTTACGTAAATTCATCAAAAGTATGTAGTTACTACAAGCATGGAAACATGTTGATTCTTTATAACCAAAATACACATTTCTGTCTAATATTCAATTTTCAACCTTCAATTGTTACTGGCTTATGACGTCAACGATATTTTTTTAATGGCAACGCCTTATTCTTTTGCTGGTTTGAGTGGTGATTGTTTAATTGTCTTAAATGATAGTGTACATTTTTTATGGCCTCACATCAGAACATTTTTGGGAAAAAGCCAAAGGAAATTTGTAAAGTATGGAGAACTCTGGGGAACATTGATTATCTAAATCGAATATGAGAATGCGTTTTGGATAGAATTATATGCTCTGAACACGAATCCAGACTCAAAAAGCCCGAAATATGCATTAGAATAAAAGAGAATCAGAATAAGAAGAACTAAAACAAGAAATTTTTGATCTTCAGAACGACATTTTGCTAAAATCGTATAGACCAGATGGAAAAAACTTCCGTTTTTAAAATAGTAGCATACAAGATTTTAAAGAAAGAAATAAATTGGTTTGTCTGTTCAACATACTTGTGCGAATTATTGTTTGCAACCATGAATATCAGAAAATCGAAGTACAGATCGCGACTGACAAATGATGATTGTCTACTAACAGGAGTGGGCTGGCCAACGAAATGCAATGCCAAAGATCAAATTGTCTTAAACTTTGTATATATTGTTCTTTTGGAAGTACTTATTTAATCTAAGAATATAAACAATAATTTATATATGCCTAAGACCAAGCGTCCATTTTGTTGAACACTTGGTATTTAATGTCAAATATGTTCAACAACCAAATAAACTGTTTTAGAATTTAACTTGTAAGATTCCATTTTCTTGACTTTGGATCTCACACAGAAAAGTGATTATTTGAAACACGAAACCGTAATTTCTTGAACTTATTTACTGGATCCAAATGCATAATTACTTGGATGAAGAAAGTTAGGTCGATACAAGAAATGCCATCTACTCAATCTAAGTAATCTAAGTAAAAAAGAATTTCTCAGGTAAGTGGTCTCGACAAATAAATAATTTCTTCATCATAACCAATATTGTCTTGAAAGAAGTAATTCAATTTATCAATCGATAATGTCAAATTTCTTCGAGATACTTGTACATCCATTCCAGTGCGTAGTTACTTGATCCAGGAAAATATAAGATATTTAACATAAGTAAGTATTGTTTTCTTAAAAATGGTATGAAAGGTGCCAATAGATGTCGCTTTAGTGCTTGGGTCATAAAATGTCACCATCTTTGGGTATATAAACGCTGGATAAATGGTCCAACTAGTGATCTGTGGGTCTAATGTATCTTTGGTTGTCGTGCTGTCGTTAATATATCTGACCGAGAAACGTCAACAGGTCGACTTTTTGTGGCAGTACAAGCGCGCAAGCGGCCATTGTGTCAGCTATGATATTTTAATCCTAGCTGCGCGGGATCATATGTTATTTGATATGATTTTTCCCGTTTAGGGGCAATAATCATGCTGGATTTTAGTAGAAAACTTATGTTTTAAGTCTATAAAATACTTACAGCAAGAAAAGATAATTTCTTAACGCAAAAACTAGGAAAAAAGTAAGTCCTTTTATTGAAGATGCTAACAATATTTGCTGCAAATAAAAATATGCACTTCACTTAAGACTTTTTATTTACTTTAATTGAGTAACAACTTTCTTAAATCTAGTTATTCCAAGAAACAAAATTTCTTGGTTTAAGTCAATAATCTCTCGCGTATATACGAACCTACCAACCACTTCAACCACTCCAAGTAATTCTCTCTTCGTTCGATAGATCACTTTTCTGTGTGCAGGAGGACTTTTGGAATTAAAACTTGTTTGTATGTGTAAGTATTATTAGTAATAATTGTCTAATTATACATCATTATCATACCATTATTCTAGAATGTGTTCTAGGGAACAAAATAGCTAGGGGTCCCAGAAATAAGATCTCAAAACAAAATTTATCCGACGTCGTTCAAGCCAAACAGTAAATATTTCCTCTTCAAGAAATTACAAGACTATATTCATTTCCGATACCTTTGGACCTCAAACAATAATCTTTTTTGTATTATGGTCAAAAATAAAGGACTTGTAAAAGGAATATGTGCAACAAACGGAAACTGTCCACATTTACGTCGTGCGTTTTTTTCTACAAAACGCACACGAACGAATTTTTATGTGTTCGGTGTATAGGAAGAGAGATCATGCCCAAATTCTTATCAAATTGAACAACGCGCATAACGAAAATTTCTGTCAATACACCCTCAGAATCAAAGACGAAACCATCGAAAAGATACCCCCAATAAACACATCTCCGGCGCTAAAGCTCGCCGAGTGTGATTTACGGCGCGAAGTCGCGTTGGCGTCCCGATATCCGCCAGGTTAGCGCGAGGGGGTTGCGAGTCCCGAGATTCGGCCGCCAACAAGTGTCTAGTCCGATCCAGGCCGACGGCAGACCGCCGCCACCGACACGACGCCCGGCAAAAACACGACGCCCTGACCGCCTCTCGCCCGTACTACACGACTATGCGAGAGTATGTGTGTAAGAGTGCGCTGCCGGTGCGACAAAACGGCGGACAAGGAACAGGAGAGAACGCGGGCGCTTAGCGCAGGGCAAATTCGACATGGGATGGGTGCGATAAGACTGGAGCCCGTGCCGCCGCCACCGTCACCGCCGCCTCCGCCGGAAATAGACCGGATTGAACCGGAAAGCTTTACGATTCACTACCACTTGTAATTGTGACAGATTCGAGCAATTAGTTTTACGAATACGGTCGCCACACGACGGATAACGTGTCCTGAGTACATGTTAGTGTTAATTTTCTTTATTTTTTTAGATTTTTTTTTGGGATTTAGTTTTTCTAATGTCTAATTTTCTAATTTCTCGTTTTCATTGTTTGAAATTTATTTAACAGACTTTGAAATACTGACTAGAAGACGTGATGTTGACATTTTAAAGTACTGTACTCAACGAACCCGACTTAAAAATGACCTAAAAACAAATCTTATACTTACAGTTTGACCTAATCTCTAATAATGGTACAAAGTATAAAAGTTTTGAAGTTATAACTTTTGAAGTTATTGGCTATAGGTCGCAAAATAGCAAACATTATGTTTTTGTCTGTGGAAAACAACTTTGAATAAATTATGTTAACTTAACATAATATTATATAATCTGATTGTATTTGAAGAAAGATATAGACATACAGAGGTTTTTTATTTGGAATTTGATTCGTCTAACAGTCGTCGCATTGAACCCTTTGAAAAAAGAAACTTAAAGGAAATAGAAAAATTGGCTTAATATATACAACCAATCATTTATGAGTGTTACGTCATTGGATGTAGAAAAAACCCAGAATATCAAAATCACAGTCTTTTTGGTGTTAAGCCGGACAATAAAAGCACATACCCCTCAACTAAAAACAACTAAAAATTTCATTCAACATTCATCCATTTTAAATCCAATTTTGCCACTCAGTTTCTTGTAAAAAAATGTGGTTAACTAATAAGATGGTCCTTATTTGTTCCTTCATATACATACTTAATTCCGGTTAAATTTTAAATCGATGACATCTTAAAAGGTGTCCCATGCATAGTTTTTGAGAAAAGCAATGGCAAAAACCGCAAAAACGCATGTTTTTATCAAAAACTAGACACAGTTTGGAGTTTGTGGTTTCAGATTCAGATTTAGGAAAAAAACATACCAGAGACAATTTTCATTTGTCTGATTTTATTCTTTGTTGGCCAGGATAATCATATTACTTACGTAGAGCGTCGATAATCCGAACTGATTGGGACCAAAGGTGATTATCAAATTGTTCTGATTATGAAATATTGCAGCTAAATATTATTAATACGAGTATTGGGTAGAAGTTCAATCTTAATAAAACCAACACTATTCGATTCCGCTCTTCTAAGAATGTCAAAAAGTCAAAATCGAAAGATATCGAAGGGATGTCGAAAGGATATCGAATATTTATTTATGATTTATTATGATTTATGATTTATTTATTGTTTATTTATTGTTTATTGATTATTTATTTATTATTTATTTACTATAGGTACGTTTAACTATTTATTTATTCATTTAACTAATTGGGACCGAAAGTAATTCGGATTATTAAATATTGCAGCTAAGTAGTGGAAAATACGAGTATTCGATAGAAGATATAAAACAAAAACAACATTTTTCTGCGTTTCCCTAGGTTACTCAGTGATTTATTTTATAATTATTTCTTTTAGGACATGCGGATTAGCGAACGTTCGGATTACCGAGGTTCGGATTATCGACGCTCTACTGTATTATTAATAAAATAAAGACAAACATTTATGATAATAATACTAATAATAAACTTTATTGTGCAGCAGCGCACCTTTACAGGACAATGATTAGAAAGAAATCGGAAAATACTGAAAATTACGGAAACTACAATAATTAATAATGATAATTATTTTGAATTTGAAAGACTTTCGTTTTTTTCCGGAAATAACGTTATCATTGAAATTTTAAATCGGACCCTATATTATTTATGATTTATTTATTGTTTAGTTATTATTTATGTATTATATATTTATTATTCATTTATTATTCATTTAACTAATTGGGATCGAAAGTTGCAACTAAGTAGGGGAAAATACGAGTATTCGATAAAAGATATAAAACAAAAGCAAAATTTTTCTGTAAACGGGAACCTACAAAAATTGCTTTTCGCTAGGTTACTCAGTGATTTATTTTATTATTATTTGTTTTTGGACGTTCGGATTAGCGAACGTTCGGATTACCGATTATGTGAAATGCTCTGACATCTAACCTCAAAAGTTCATGGATTAATCTTTTTTACCTCTGTCAAAACCCAATAGGACATATTTCCGCTAAAACCTCAACACTTTTTTTTCGGCACGATTACAATACTTTGTCATACTACGTATGATAAAGTAAAAAATGCTTTTCTTTGTATGATATTGATTAACAAAAGTATGTGAGAAATAGCTTATAGCCTCTTGGAAATCTGGTCACCCTAGTTTAGTTCTAAGATGATTTTAAAAAGCAAATTTATTTAATTTCTCTCAACTTTGAGAGCTAACGAGTAGCAATTTGTAAGAATATTTTTAAATTACCAAAAAAAAATTTAATTGTATTTCTGATCATATTGAACATTTGAACCTTTTGAGGGGGTATTTTAAACCATTTTCTAATGCTAAATATATATTTTCATGTTGATTTAAACATATGCAATGCATACAAAATTTAAAATAGCAAACAAAAGGTTTGAATTAATAGTAGTTTGTCTACTCACTAATGAACTCATTAATAACTAACTGACCGGTGTAAGAAAAGGCTAAATTTACTTACAACAGTATAGGCGGCCATTAACGGTAGACACTTACCTAGACAAAAAGAAAAACACATGTAAGTTACAGCATAATAGTATAGATACGTAGTAGCTCACAATTACCATCAATGCATTACATGTTATTGTGAATGAGCTATAAGTTTTAGAAATATAGTAAAGTGTCTAATCTAATAAGTAAAATCTGCGCTGTTGATAATGCTTTCATGTCTAGAATATGACGATTGTCCGTAATATATGTAAGTATGTCATCATTATGATATTTAGTCTCTTATACACCCTTTGTTAATAATCATTCTGTACAACAATTATTAAAATTGTGTACTTTACGTTGAACGTAACTGTTCCCTTCACCGTTCACCCTTATTTCTGTAATATCCTCAAAACACAAACCTTAAAAAAACTGTAGAATAACAACCATATAACATCGGATATTTGCCGGCATCAAACAAACCGTCGCCAAATATCGAGTACCGTGACAAACACTGTAACACCCCCTAAGCCCGACGGCCGGCCGTGCATCAGGACAACAACAACCGGTTTAAGCAGTATTTTATCCGCACCGGGCATGCATAGAACCTCCCCCCGCGTAGCAAACGAGCTGCTGAACAGAGGACGATCGCATACACACACACACACACACACACATATATACACACACATACAATTCATGACGTGCAAGTGTTATCGCAAATGCTGATCGAAGAGTTTCATTATTCCGTCTCTCATTAATCACAAAAAAATGCCGAGGGCCGCGCGCGCGTACGTAAATTTAAAAATCTCGTTAACGAAATAACTCTTGCGTTGTATTTATTGTGGATCCGAATTCGGCGCTCCACAGCACGCTTCGATATATCTGTATGTATGTATGAATGCGAAAAAAATTGGGGAAAAAGGGTTGAAATTGGTCACAGGCCGCGGTCTGCAGGAGGCTTTGTTTTGAGCTATATAGGCGTGGTGGAAGGAGGGGTGTGATTGTTTATTCTACATTCTACATATGCATATATGTGCGCAGGGTTCTCGGAATCATTTAATAATTTATCAAATATATGGCGGCGTAGTGTGTATTGGTGCGGGTCCCGGTATCATATCATTACATATTAATAGATTTAGGGAGCACACAATTCGCTCGCGTAATTGAATAAATAGATTATATTGATTTTTCGTGCGTGGTAATGTACGATTTCATTCCTTCCCAAATCTAACAATGGTTGGACGACTGTATAATTCAGAGCAAAGACAGAATCAATCTGTCCAATTCTGTACAAGTTTTAACAACTTTCATAGAAAATACAAATTGTCATAGAAAATCATAGAAATCATAGAAAATGAAAATTTGTCATTTCTGTAAAAACGGATTTGTCAACCGTTGCTAAAAAAATTACTTATTAAAATCGGCAACTTTTCTACATCATTAAATATGTGTTAAACTTAAAACAGTCACAGATTTTCAATTAAATAAGTGAAAACTACATTAATCGCACCCAAAAAAAACCAAAAAGCTTGAGAAATCTCATTCTGGGATGCTTATTTCGGTCATATCTGAAGGCAGAAAATGTCAATTTTCCTAATTTATGAAAAGATGTTAAAAACATCGTGTTATTTTGGATGTTTAGCGCTTCGTTTTCCTTAAAGCATTTGCTGGTTGACAGAAAGTGAAACTCCTTGAACAGCATCAAAGAAATATGATGACTTTTTGTATTTTTATGAACGGTCATCAATAAACTCACATATTTCTTCAAACAATTTTATTTCATTCTAAAGACAGTAGGTAGTATCAAACGCTAATGTTTTGACAATACCTACTGTCAATAGAATCAAAATATCTGTCAAATCCTGGCTAACCAGTTTTATTTTAACCTATTAATTTTATATATAGTATGATAAAGTCATGTGGCTGGCCACACCAGATTTTTATTATTTAAATTTATTATTTAATTACATATTTTTGAATTTGTGTTTTTTTACAGTAGGTGTATGTTTTTTATGGAATAAGTACAGTTTATTGATTTCGCCGCCTGCAAAAATTCTAAAACCAGTTTAAACGTTATTTTTTTTTTGGAAATTGGGAATTTGAAAAGCTTTTTCTTCAAACGTCGGTTTTTATAAACCCTACTTTCTAGTAACAAATATCATTTAACTATTCATAATACTTATACTACCAGTTAGTTGCTCTAAGACTCATACAGAATTGACATACATTTTCTCTTCTACTAAGTTCTTAAATAAGAACTGACGTTGTATTTAGCAACTTTCATGGTTGCTAGTCTCTATTTTGTTATAGAATTACGCGAAATAACTACATAAATAGTAGCAAAATCAGCAAAAAAATAAACTATTTATACTTTTTTGGCTATTTGAGGAAATATTTGCGTTAATTTAAAAAGATATACTGCAACAAAATGGAAGAAAATGTTAAAGAATATCTTTGTTTTATGTATCAAAGAAAGTTCTGCTACTATTTTTGCAGAAGTTTAAAATACTTTTAGAAAAGAAACATCTTCCGGGTTATGCCGTGTGTCAAGATTTGTAAATGCTGATGTATCGCGAACCATGTTGCTCGCTTGTTCAGACCTACCAAAGAAATCTCCCTTATATACCTATATTTACACCTGACTGCGCACACTTGGAGCTGCCGCTCCCATGTGCTTTTCCACATGACCCTACATTAGTAGGGTCTGGAAATCGATTGTAAGGCGGTTTTGTTTGGTTTTGTTTGTTACTTAGTCTATTTACAAATCTTGACACACGGCATACCCCGGATGCAGTTTATTTTCTAAATGATTCTGGCCGTGAAAGCCTACGTAATTGTTTAAAATACTTATTAGTTTCTAGGTTATCCATGCTTACTCTATGTATGTATACTTTTTTCAATGACTGTATGTCCTTAACTTTAAAATGTGTTATAACGTCCAATATGGAGACTATAACATAATTCTCGACCCATTGACCAATTCCATAAGTTCAGTTGAGCGGGAGACAACGCTGTCTAGGACGGGGGCCAAAAAGGCGCGCATTAATATTTAAATTTTTGTCCACTTACGCGACAATTTGCATCTGATTAAGCGTAGAGTCCGCGGAGGCGTATTATAAAGCGCATTATGAATGTTTATTTATAAATTATGCAAAAAAACGCGCAGCGGAGCGAAAGCTCGCATTATATTTGATAAAATGAAGGCGGCGTCCTCGACAAACTGGACGACATCGGCCCTTTATTGAGGGCATTTCCTTATGCCACCGACGCTCTCTCCCTGCTCAGCCCGCGCTTTCATATTTCATACATTTCGCAGTAATCTTTACATTTAAATATGCAAATTTTGCGCTATTGTCTGCCTTCCATCTCGACGAACTTATTTTTCCGCTTTTACTCCTGTTTCGTTATTTCCTCGCGACGAAGGATTATACAGGGCGTGTAAGTATACGTCAGAACTTACGTATACTTATATGTAAAACAATTGGTACGTAAAACATATATTAATTATTTTGTTCTTTGGAAAACACAAATAATCACGATTATGTATGTTTTGACAAATTTATTTGACGTTTGTCAAGAGCCTATGACGTCGCAAGACAGTTGCCAACTGCCAACCGGTGTTCACTCGGTCAGGCCGGTATTTCAGAGTATTTCAGCACGGCATTTTAAAGCAGTGTTGCCAGATTGGGCTATTTATCAGTTTTCTTTTACTTGTAGGAAATAATTGAGATCATATTTTGGAGAAATTCGCACAGCATACACGCATGTGAGTTCATGAATTCATTAAAATATGCTGATCTAAGAATACGATAGAGATGAAAAGTTTTTCGTATCTTCGAGATTTTTGTAATTCTTGACCGATTTTCATTCATTTTGCAAATGAATTGTTATATCTGATTATACAGGGAGAACCAAAATAATGTCCTTGGTTTGATACGTTTGATACGTCCTGTGGAGTAACTAAGGAACTTACACCAGAATTTTTATCGAATCCCGCAGATTCTACACAGTTTTTAGTACAAGAATGAATTTTCAACCCATATGTATATCAGTTATTTTGTATATCAATATCTTGAATTTAATCATTGTTGGTATTAGAGATAATAGTGTTAATACTCACAATTAAGTTATATTTACTGCTATGTTTAAATGCATTTCTAATTGCAAAGGTTCACCTGAAATTATGTATTTTCTACACAAATTCAGTCGATTAGTCGATATTAGAGTAAAAAAAACAAAACATTAAACATTGATGTGGTTTTGTAATAGTGTACTTGAAAGCTTGCCCAAGGTCCTCAGTTACTTCACAACGAGTCCCGAAAGTATACCAAAAACATCTTTTTTGGTTCTGCTGTTATAACCAGGTGTAACCAGGTTTTTTGTTTCAAAATTACTATGGTATGTGGTACAAATCCAGGCGGAGGCGTTTTTTCCAAAAATTATCCTCACCTGGATTAATTATCATTCGTTTCTTTAGTTGATTCTACATTACTGACGAGTTTACGTAAGAACCATTTTCCCTTGAAATTATTCCTCTGTATCAGCTGTTAGCAATAAACATTTAGCGATTGTTACCAAACTTCCATCTATCCCCAATAGGAGTCACGACGGGTTTGGGTTAATTCGAAACTTGGATTACAAATCCTGAAGTGACAAATAAAACCTATAAATTTCCACTGCCTCTGTAGTTCAACTGGGAGAGCTGTCAACCGGAAATTGGAGGGTTCCTGGTTCAAATCCAGGTGGAGGTGTATTTTTCCAAAAATTATCCTCACCTGGATTCATTATCATTCGCTTCTTTAGTTGATTCTACATTACTGACGAGATTACGTAATAACCATTTTCCCTTGAATTTACGTGATAATGTTGATAAATTTCTGTACTTTGTCCTTAACAATTAAAATTGCACTAAGATTAGAAAAGCTATTGAACTTCAGAGTTTTGCTAGGATAGACGGTAATAAAATGTGCAAACAGTGGAAGATAAAACGGAAGTAAAGGTAGAAATAAAGACAGGACATGATAGAAGTAAAGACATGAGCACACAGCAAAAGACAATACCAAAAAAATATAAAAAAGCAGGAAAATAGAAATTAAGACGAAGTTAAGACGAAGTTAAAATGAAGTTAAGATGCTGTGAAAATGAAGTTAAGACGCAGTTACGACGAAATTTAGGCAAAGTTAAGACGAAGTTAAGACAGAAACTAACACAAAGTTAGAGATACAAAGGAAAAAATCAAAATTGTTTAAATAATATTTGACCAAAATACTCTGGACTCCATTAGATTTATAAAAACGTCATTTTCTCACGTCATCGGCTAATCTTGTACCATCCGTCTCATTCGATAGATTTGTGGTTGAGCTTTCGCCTGACTATAAGGTAATAATTCCGAGTACGTTGTTTCGTCTGTGTGTTTCTGTTCTCTGTGTGTATGTGTGTGTGTGTGAATATGTCATTATCGGAATAAGAACCATCGGCCATAATTTCGAGCGCATCCGCTGCCCGTTCGGCTCAGCGGAATGAATCAAATATGCAAATAATAGATCTGGAACGATATATAACCAACCTTAATTTACGATAGTAATATTTACTTTACTTGATTATTTCCAAAGGCGGCCGCGCAAAAAAGTAATGGCAGTCCGGCACGAAACACCACCACTACTCGAATCATGCATCAGGAATCAGGAACAGACCTTCAACCTTCTGTTGGCGTCAGTTGGGGTTGGTGTATTCATTCGAATGCGTACCTACCACTATTTACGTAATAAATTTCTGGGAATCGGAAGGGGTAGACCGCCACGGATCTCTAATTATTAGTTAAATTGCGTGCTGCTTGTAATTATTCAAAAATCAAGTTATAACCCACGCCCAGCGCCGCTGAAGGAAATAGTAAAATGTTTAAAATACGATGGCCTCGCAAGGAGGGCGGTTCGATTATTGCCAAGATTGTAATGAACACGTTCGCTTTTAATGCCTTTTCACGAAATTAATTCCGTTTGTTTAATTGGAAAAGTCGAAACGAGGTCGTAGATCCCCTTTCGTTGATATGTGCTGTTTGATGGCTTCCTTCTTGTTCCGAATGACACCAATTTTAGACCAAACCTTTAACCATAAGGTCATTAAGGTCCTTAAATACTACTCGCTGCGTGTGGATTGCTTTTTGACTATTTTTTCAAAAACATAAAAGTTGCCTTAATATTTAATTTTGCTCGTGATATAATTACGAAGAAAACACTTCCTCTGTTACGTAACTACATAATTCCATCTAGTTAAAAAAGTTTAAAAAGCTTGATTCCTGATACACCCTATCTGTCTTTATCAAAACAATTACTTAAGCTCGGTTGCCAGAACTCAAAATAAGGTAGACAAGCATGGGACATCTGTTTTACTTACTGACAACCATGTGTAAAGTAAGGAATAGTTGATATAAATACTTTTTTTTATTGTTTTTGGAGGATTTTTTCAGGAGGATAGATGTATTGAAATGAGCAAACAGCAGAAGATAAATTCGCTAAACATGAAAAACAAAAAAAAAACAGTGGGAGATAGAAGTTAGAACACTGAGTCAAGGCAGAAGTAAAGGTAGAAATAAAGACAGGAGAGGATGGAAGTAAAGACATGAGCACACAGCAGAAGACAAAACCGCTAAAAATAAGAAAAAACTGGAAGATAGAAATTAAGACGAAGTTAAGATGAAATAAAGCCAAAGTTAAGACGAAGTTAAGTCGAAGTTAAGACATAGTTAAGACGAAGTTAAGACAGCCTTAATGACAAAACGATAAAAAGATCAAAATTGTTTAAATAATAGTGTTTAGGCTAATTTTGTTCTGCTTGATGTTTAGATATTTTTGTTTTTTTTTGTAACTTAGTCTATTTTGTTACTATAGCAACAAAAATCCGCTTGTAACTAACTACATAATTCCATTTCGATAAAAAGGTTGAAAAAAGTTAGATTCCCGTTACACCCTGTCTGTCTTAGTCAAAAAAATTACTTAAACTCGTCTGCCAGAACTCAAAATAAGGTAGAAAAGCATGGGCCATATTTTAAATACTGACAACCGTATGTAAAGTAGGGAATAATAGTTGATATAAAAACTTTTTTATTGTTTTTGGAAGCCTTTTCAGGAGGATAGAGGTATTGAAATGAACAAACAGCAGAAGATAAATTCGCTAAAACATGAAAAATAAAAAAAAAACAGAGGAAGTTAGAAGTTACAACACTGAGTGAAGGCAGCAGTAAAGGTAGAAATAAAGCCAAGAGAAGATGGAAGTATGAGCACACAGCAGACAAAACCGCTAAAAATAAGAAAAAAACTGGAAGATAGAAATTAAGACGAAATTAAGCCAAAGTTAAGGCGAAGTTAAGACAGCTGTAATGACAAAAAGATAAAAAGATCACAATTGTTTAAATAATAGTGTTTAGGCTAATTTTATTCTGCTTCATGTTTAGATATTTTTGTTTAGTTTGTTACTTAGTCTATTTTGTTACTATAGCAACAAAGATCCTTTTGTAACTAACTACATAATTCCATCTCGATAAAAAGGTTGAAAAAGGTCTTTGTCAACAAAATTACTTAAACTCGTCTGCCAGAATTCAAAATAAGGTAGAAAAGCAAGGGACATGTTTTAAATACTGACAACCGTATGTAAAGTGGGGAATAATAGTTGATATAAAAACATTTTTATTGTTTTTGGAGGCCATTTCAGGAGGATAGAGGTATTGAAATGAACAAACAGCAGAAGATAAATTCACTAAAACATGAAAAACAAAAAAAAACAGTGGAAGATAGAAGTTAGAACACTGAGTGAAGGCAGAAGTAAAGGTAGAATTAAATACAGGAGAGGATGGAAGTAAAGACATGAGCACGCAGCAGAAGACAAAACCGAAAAAAATAAAAAAGAAACTAAGATAGAAATTAAGACGAAGTTAAGACGAAATTAAGACAAAGTTAAGACGAAGTTAAGGCGAAGTTAAGACGAAGTTAAGACAAAGTTAAGACAAAGTTAAAACTAAGTTAAGACGAAGTTAAGACGTAGTTAAGACAGCCCTAATGACAAAACGATAAAAAGATCAAAATTGTTTAAATAATATTATTTAGGCTATTTGTCTATTATGTTTCTATAGCAACAAACTTGGTTTTCCGAATAAAGTGGTATATTTGTGCGCCTGCTGTTGAATAGACTCCTTTTCTGAATTCAAAGACATTCAAATTTTAAGACGTAGCACCAAAACCAAATAAATTCAAAATGTTATTTTGATTTTTATCCAAAATTTACTTTTCTATTCAGTATTAACTGAATTAAATGGTAAAGGTGGTGCCAAATTTGGAGCTTCAGGGTTGATACACACTAAATGTTCCGTTTCGGTACACTCAGGTTTTTTGACCTGGAAAATATCTTGCAAAATTGGAAGTTGATCAGTGGTCACCCTTGGTCCACCTCAAAGCAGCTCGGAATCTCATCCCTCCAAAACATAACATAAAAAAGGTGAGTTGGACGGTTGACACACTTAGGGCCAATGGCGTTTAAATTATTTCTGAAACAAGTCTGAAATAAACATTAATAAATTGTCAAATATTATGTAAACAGGAATCCAATTATAAATCATCAAATACATAATAGTATACGACTCATAGTCAACTAGATAGGCAAATTGGGGCGGGTCAACTCCAAGTTAGCTCGGCTGGATAGTGGGGTGGGTTGAGTTTTGAACAGTATGTCCGGTACGGGAGCGTTTGAGGCACGCAAGCCGTATATTCCGGGTAGTTGCTTCCAGTAATTTCCAAGAAAACACTATAAATAACAATATAAATATATTAAGTCTAATGCTCTAGTTCAGGTCGTAAATAAACCGGGCGGTGGCGGTTATCTGCGGCGGCGGCGGGCCCGCCCGCGCCCTCTTCAGCACGCCAAACGAAGAAAACCTTTCTCGGAAAACTAATATTTCTCCGCAGATTAAATTAAATCAAAAAGCCCGGAACGACCCGGATACCGCCCCCCTCCAACTTCCCAATGACCTCCCCGTCCCACCAAATATAATATAATACCTCACCGAGCTATCCACGTAAATACTTTTTCTTCATTTCTGCCAGAATTAAACTAAATTGAAATACGCCGGAGAGACGGGGTTGGCCGCCGCTATTCACGGGTTGGCCCCGGGAAAAACTGGCCGACTTTCAACTTATCGCTTTTTACGTTTCTTTGGACCCGATTTGGAATAATTGCTTTTGTACTCGCCCATTTAACCTCACCCCACCACCAACCCCACCCAGTTTTTATTATTAATCTCCCGTTTTAACCTCTTTACCTTCTCTGTCCTTTTCTTTGAATCGATAAGATCCATTATCAAACAAAAATGCATTTCAACCGTAATATCTGTAGTATAAATTCGTGAAGGGTATATTTTAATAGATATTTTTGTGACTAAGATCAATTTCCTCTTGAAACCAGGAATTGAGTACACGAGCGTAGCGAGTGTCCCAACCGGAAGATGGGGGAAATTAATATTTGTTCAAGTCTTTTAGACTGATATGTTATGAAGGCCTTTATGACGCACCTTTTTGTTTAAGTAGAATACTTCAAAGTCAATCTATTTATTAAAGTAAAAAGTAGTTAAAAATAAGGTGATAAGAAGGCAGGAAAGGGAGTAGGTACCTATTTAGAAGAAAAATTAAGTTTTAGTTTACAATAAGTTAATGAAGTTAAAACAATAATTTTTAATAAATTAATAAATTTTTAATGTTTATTAAAATAACAAATTCTTATGTTACTTTGATTAATTAATTGTAAAATATCATAAAATAAAAGGTGAACCAAAATTTATATTTTCTTAGTATTTCCGACTTCAATTAACATTTTTAATGCTTTATTGCTACATCTAATGCCCTGTTATGATTTTTATGTTAAATCACCACTTTTTATTTTAATCATCGTTTGCCAGACATTGTCTTTTTTTTTGCTAAAAATATGCTGATACCGTAAAACGGGACGAGATTGACTTGCTTGGGTGGTTGTTATGATGTGTTTTCACAATTTATACATAAAAATGGGTTTTAAATGGTGAATTCGCCCTGTGCATACACCGTGGAGGGGACTTGAAAACCGATCTAAGCGCCCGTAGCGGAGAAATACCTAACTAAAATGCCTACACTATGTGCAGTAGTTCACGGCGCATTATGTTGTGATCCAATACGTCAGAACTAATAACATATCGTTGGTATAAATAATCATAATGAGACACAATAAGTGTTGCGTTATCAACTATAATACAGGAAGAAATATTAACAAATGCAATATTGTAATAAATAATATAAATTTGATCGCACCACTTATACAGTACAGATAACTGTAACATTTATTAGCAATCTGCACCATTTACGCCTAGTGGACCTACTGCCGCCTACTAACACCTGTAGAGGCGCTTGCATCGCGCACCCGGCCAATAGTTCCACAATGCATAAATACGTCAATAAAAACTCCGGATAAACTATTTGTAGCTGTTCCGCAAGATGTGAAAGTGCGAACAAAAGAGGTTGCGACTGGCTCTGAAGAAACCCAAATGATATAAATAGCGGCCAATACAAGTGTTTTTTGTTGTGAAGATTACTTTAACATATGTAAAGTAGACTAGAATAAGTTATCTATCGTGTTTTAGATCCAGGTAAAATCTAACAGTTTGAGGTTAGGACTAACCTCACCAACGAAGTTATGCTTACATTGCAGTTTTTACATGTTACTTAGTTCCGGAGCGTACAAATAAGGATTATGTTTAAAGAAGATTCCCACCATCAAAGCGTTGACCTTCGGTGGATTACCACTACCCGCTTTAACAAAGTTGTTTTCCATTGTTTGTACATTAACGTAGTAAAGTCAAGCGGCAGAAGCACAAGCTTAATACGATGTGACGTCACTGGAGACTGAGCCAATTACAGAGCGTTTTCTATCTCGTGATAGGACTTGAAAAAAATTCAATTTTAATTTTTGTTTTTAATAGAAATAATAATGCATACTTTTTTGCAAAAATTATAACAAATAGTTTCCTTAAACTGTAATCTATTAAGATGACTATAATATATAGGTATCATATTTTTAATACAGTCAAATGCCCTATTCATTTCTTGGGAAGGTTATATTTATTCGCAAAACTGCAGGTTCGTATGTGATTTTATTTGATCGTACTGTCCTTCGAAATACAACGGGGTGAGATTGATCACACCAAACACGAGTTAATCAAGCTCCCCCCGGTTTGTAGTAGACGATACATTTTATTTTATAAAGTAGATGCGTTATTTTATTGCTACAGGTTATAAACACAAAATGGAATGGGTGTATAAAAGAAAGATAGGTAGGTAATTAGAATTCACGGGAATTTTCAGAGGCCTAAATAGAGACACGAAGTTAGACGCAGACAACATAAGGTCTCTTTGCGAAGCAACCAGAATGTTTAGAATGTGTCTTACAGGAAAAACGGAAATTTGCTATGTCTGCACTCTGCAGTGTTATGAATTAGCTAGAAGAATATTTTAACGGATAGAAGACGATATATCCAGTTCTGGTTAAAGAAAAAATCTGATGTGGCCAGGCACATGACTTTATCATACTATATATATAAATTAATTGTTTAGCTGCATGAGATTCTATTTGATCGAGATCGACTATGTCTGCATTAAAATAAAACTAGTAGAACTAGACAGATATGTCGATTACAGCTGCGTTCGGATATTGTACTCCGTTGACACCGGTACACCATCCAAATGACACTTACGTGTTAGTGGGTGTAAAAAGTGCAACGGTGTATAATATCCGAACGCAGCTTATATTGGCAGTAGGTATTGTGAAATTCCAGAAATGGCGGCTTATTTGCAAAATCTTTCAAAAATGCTAAGACTAAACCTCCAGTTCCTTTAGACCCGTTTCAACCGAAAGCTTTTCAGCGTTTGGTCATGAAACTTCTAAATATAAAATTTCGTCTCTATACCTTTAGTAGTTTCTCCGGATTCGTCGCCACAAAAAACGGGTACACACATCCATACACACACACACACACACACACACACACACATTCACACACACACAGACTTTTCTTTGTACCTTGGTCAAAAATATACAGGGGACCCAAAAAGACATATTTCCGCTAAAATCTCAATTTTTTTCTGGCGCGATTACAATACTTTACATGCTACGTATGATAAAATAAAAACTGTGAAACAGCAACAAACAGAAGAATTAAATACTATTTTACAAAGACGTTTAGATTTATTTTTGAGTTTGATTTTTTATCGCACCAAAAGGTTAGTACAACAATTTTTCAAGAAAAAGTAGGTATTCATAATTGTTTAAATTGTTTTCGACGTTGATTAATTGTTGTTTGTTAATTTTACATTATATGTGTCCATTGAAGATGATGTGCCCATTGTCTCGTACGCAATTTAATGTAGTTCCATGCTGAACTTTGACAGTAAGTTTCCTGTTAATTTTTTTTAAATTCTTTTATAGTTTAATTACCTCGGGTGTTGGTTCTCATTGCTTTCTGTTTGTTATTTTAGTTTACTTACACTGAAGATGGCGAGAGCCGAAACATGTATGTAGCATATGAATAAATAACTTGCAAAGTTTCAAGAGGCTTTAATTTCATACTTTATTTGATCCACTTTGCTTTATGGACCCGCTCGAGTTAAAATTATTTATTTGCTGATCAGGATATTCAAGTATTACAGACCAATACGATACCCCAACAATACATCAAACATTCTATTAGATTTTAAGTTAAAAATTAAAAAAAAAATTTCATATTTTGGTGTATGTATAACAAAAACCCATCAAAATTGGTTCTATTACAGTGGCTTCGGGTGTTTTCATGATATCTTTCGCATAATTGTGAATTAAATTTAAAGTATTGTGCTTTAACTTTGATTCTAACCAGTATTTACGCTAAGAAACTCAACCAATTAAACTACCGCTGTTGTGCAAAAATGGTTGCAGAATTAGAATTAGTCTGTGGGGTGTGGTTTTGACATTTGAGATGACAAGTTTGATTTGCATAGTAGCCATGAAACCACGCGAGGAGAGACAACTGATCCAGAGGGAGGAGGGGGGGAGGGGTCGCAAGCTAATGTGTCGTGCAATCCGCAGTAGAGGACAGAGAGGAAAACCGGTGGGGTGGGTTGGGTGTCATCGGGGGGTGGGATAGTCCCCTCAGTTCGACGCATCATCATCCCATCCCCTCCTCGCACCCTTTCGCCCTACGTAGAGAGTACGTGAAAGCAGAGATAGCAATATCGCGCGATCGCAAATGTACGTATATTTTTTTTTTCGTGGCGCGCACAGATTTATTTTCCAATCGTATCGGACCCCAATATTTTACATATCCATCTCAAAAATTAATTACACTTTTTTATTCCGGCCAGTCCAAGTGAGAATGATAGAATGCCCCAACAGCCGTATATACCGAAACGATGATGATATTGATATCGGAATATAACGGATATCTGTGCGTCCGTGTATCCGTGCGCGAGTATGTGTGTGTGCGGATTCGTTTGTGAATTTTGAACGGCTCTGCGGAATCGGACGCGCCCGTAAAACATGAGGAAAAAAACACACGCTCGTCGGCGAAAAAGTTCGATTTTTATAATTAACGGGCGCATAATCCAATTTAAATGATGAACAATGCTGGGTCTGGTGTACGCGCGGCGGGCGTCGGTGGCGGTTATACTTTTTTCTGCGGCGCCGTCTTTAATTTAATTTAATATTTTTATCAGCGCCTATAAATCAGCCCTAATTAAGTTAATTAAAAATAATTTTCTTCTTCGGGCGCTGCTCGAGAAACGACCCGGCCGGCGAAAAAACCGGGCAATCAATTTAATTTATTAGAAATTCTACTCTGCACTGCAGTAACATAATTGCACATTAATAACGATTTACGCTGCTGCTGGTGCGGCCATCCGGCCATTCCGCGGAAGGGAACGTATTAAAAGATTTACATTTTTAGTTAAATTGTGTTCGCATCCACGCCCACGATCGTGGAAGAAAATTTACTAAGAAATAACGTTTCATTTTTATATAATTATGTTTGGATCTAGAATATTTATCTATTTTTAAAGTGAAACTTCTTACGGGACGGTGTAAAAGCGGTTTCTAACGAAACAAAATAAACAAACGTCTGGTAGACTCTTTATTTTCTTGCAATTCCCTTTGAAATTCTAAATAACACACCCAAACAAAAAGACCATGATATATAATGGACTCAATTTCTAAATAAAAAACATAACTACTGTCATTTATTATGCTGCTTTCAACACAAATGTCTCTCAAGATAAAGGACCTTCTATCTTCTTAATGATTTTGTTCGATTATAATAAGCCTAATGTGATCAATAGCCCAGCTGGAGAACGACCTCCGGTCATCTACCCCAGTTTTCCCACTTTGCAAATCCAGTTTTTGGAAGGGGTTGAGTAATGGTGGAATTATACCGTGACCGGAAGAAAGTTGGACACTACTGTGTAAAAACGTACCGGGCGTTACCAAAACTATGAAAAACTCTTACGAGTAAAATACCTTTTTTGAAAGACATAAGGCATTAAATACGAACTTGCATGAACACCTGGTATATGGAACGTCAAAGGTGTCATGATTTTATATTTAATGCCACCTAAGATTTTGAAATACTTTTCCAAATAATATTTTTGCATAGGTTTGGAAATGAATGTCATTTTTATTGTTTGGCCAACACGCGATATATGCAACGTAGAAGGCGATTATAATTTCATATTTAAAGACCTCTAATATTTCCAAGTACTTTGTTTAAATAACATTTTTGCATAGCTTTAAATATAAAGGTACTTTACTCTTTAGTGTTTTATAGTTTTGGTAACACGTGATACATGCAAGCAAATACTTACTAATAAAAATGTTTTCCATTTGTGTCCAAGTTAGTGCCGAACAAGGTATGGATTTCAACTTCAACAAAATAATTGCATTTCAGGTATAAGCCGCTTACTTAGCTCAAGTACCTTTCGCGAAACCTATGACAATTTATAAAAATACATAAAAATATGACACTCCAACAACAATCACCAGGTATATTCCGCTGAATATACTTAATTAAAAAAAACTATAGAGTGACATTTAGTTGAACGGGACCTATATACATACATACATACATATATAGATAAATAACGCAAACAATACAACATCAAAACTACAACAATTCAAAGACACTTTAACGTGAACAATGAAACAACGTCTTACCAGAAACAAACAATGAATATGAGTTCAAAGACCTGGCAATCCGCATAATATAAAGGGAGATTCAATATCGCACAACATTATTCTGTGGACTTGTTGCAGTTAAAATAAAATAGCTATGGTCAAATCACTATTGGTAGAGCGTCAAAAAAAGGTAGATTACATCGTGTATTTCATAATATCTGAGAGAGAGATACAATGTTTTTAGCGCTCTACTAATAGTGACTCGAGAATACCTAGGGTAAAGCAGTAAATAGCTAATCAATTTTACGGTAAAACGGAACTGAAATACAAATGATTTTCGTATCAATTTGAGAAAGAAAGGCATAATCTTGTCAAAAATTCTATTTCTTCATCAGAAGTGGTTCTGGTATAAAAAGACATGTCCTATGATACCTCACACAACCTAATTTCGTTATACTATTTCTAAAATTAAAGCACCATTAATAAATAACTAATAAATACGGAAAGTCAAAGCAGCTTATATTCTCCCTTACGAAATAAATAACAAAATCAATAATTCCTCCGTTTTTTAACTGATGTCAAACAAAAAACTGCTAGTCGAAGTAATAATTGGCTTGTAAGTACACCGGCTAGTACACGGGGTTGACGATACGGGGTGAGGGGTCGGGCACATGGAGCAGAGATCGGGTCGTACGTGTGTACATTGTGCGCTTCAACCCCGGTCGTTCTCCGAGATGGGGTTGAAGGGTTATAATGGAGCGCGCGGTCCCCGGCGCCCCCCCTCGCGTTTGATCGATACCAGTGGCGTCGGGGCGCGCTCACGGCCGACACTTGTACAGAGCTTTACTTGCACCCACGTCCCCCGGCCACTTCCACCCCCCCCCCCGAACAACCGACCGCCCCGCGCCGAACCACCCCCGCTCGCCCCGGCCCACTGATTGCTAATTTAATAATATGCACACCGCCAACTCTTGTATAATATGCGGAATCAAATTTAAAGGACGAGTCATGATGATGCGTCAAGTTACTATGCTAACTATACTGAAAAGATATCGGTTTGATTTTTGATTATAGGAGAAGAGGTAGACCCCATTTGATGTGAGAAGAGTGAATGAATGTTACAAGTGCTACGGACTTGATAATTGGCATAACATTTTTGTTTGAAAATAAGGAAAAACGTGTTTTATCATTGTTGAAAATCCAATTAAGACGTGGAGGTTTCCCCCACTTCAGGAGAGTTTAAATATCGTCGATTTTAGAATGGAAAATGCAGAAGTTACATTTCAAAGTATCAAACAATTTAAATCGATGAAACTCATAACAACACTATATTATATAGAAAATAAACTGCTTCCGGGTTATGACGTGTGTCAAGTTTTGTTAATGCTGACGTTTCGCGAACCATGTTGCTCGCTTCTTCAAAGCTAATTGAATACTGTCACTACTGTCAGTATTCCATTAGCTCTGAAGAAGCGAGCAACATGGTTCGCGAAACGTCAGCATTAGCAAATCTTGACACACGGCATAACCCGGAAGCAGTTTATTTTCTAATGATTCTGGCCGTGAAAGCCTACGTACTTACTATATTATATAATATTTAACAAATCAATCTATAACACTGTGCAACAAAAAAAAATGTCATGCATGCTGATGTCGTATTTCTGTGTTCATCGTAGTAAACATTTTCAGCTCGTCACCATTTTGAGATATCTTCAGATACCTTTGGTATCTGCCAAGGCAAAATATGAAATAAATGCATTAAAATTATTACTGTTAAAAATCCTCGGACACGTCAATTTTGAACTACCAAAATATACATTTTTATATTACATTCACTTTCTGACCATCAATTGTTTTTTTTTACTTATGACATTTATACAAACGTTATCGACATTTTTTTAAATAACAATTCCTTATTTTTCCTGTTGTTTTAAATAGGTCTTTTAAAGGACTAAATGATGGCATTTTATGGTGTACATAAGAAATTAAGTTTTCATAAGGTTTACAGGCTGCGTTACTATTTCCCCCGGCATGTTTTTAGGAAGTAAATGTCATTCTGAGTAATAAGTGTCATTTACACTTGGTGCACGGACAAACAGTTAGCGACGCTGATAGCGGTGGTTCCAGCGGTGCTGACAGTGGAGCTGGTTGCGCAGCGTTTGAATACACAGCTGCTTACGGTCATGAACACACAGTCAGCGGCGCTTCGAGCGGTGCTGCTAGCGGTGCTACTGCAGCTGGCTGTGTGTTCATGGCCGTAAGCACTTGTGTATTCAAACGCTCCGCTACCAGCGCCGCTCTTAGTTCTGTTTGTCCGTGCACTTATTTATATTTTCAATTTACAGAGTGAAATACATAGTATCAAAACAAACCCATTATAATAAAAAAAAGTTAATAAATGTCGGCGCGATTGACACATACCAGAGAACGTCGGGAATACCTACCCCTTGCCGGTCGGATGGAACTTGGCGCTAAAGTAAAATCAAGGGCATTCATTCTAAAAAGGTAACGGATGCGAATAGACGCCTTGGACCGTCACTAATTCAATTACGAGTATCATTATTGTTTATATTTCGAGCATTCGACGATTATATCAGTGGAGTTATACAGTGTGTTTTATTAAATATCGCCCTCGATTAAGTGACTATATCCGGCATAAATAGATGATCTTATTGATTTTTTTTAGTTCCTTAAGAAGTTTCTGTTTAAATTACGATTTTGTTTACATTTCGACATTCGACTTTTTAGTCATAATTGACATCTGCTTTATAAAAGAAAATTGAATAAAATTGAACAGCCTGTTTGTTATGTACATTGAGGGCTTATCTTAATACAAAGAACAGTAGTGGTACAGTACACTGGTAATTCCAACGATTTGTAAGCAATACAGAAACCAATCAACGGATTGTTAGTTTTGCATCAGGAAATGTTTGGAGTTTCATACAAAAACAAAAACAAAATTAGTCAAATTTACCATTATCTACTAGATTGACCTCAGTCAGGAATAAGGTTAGTTTCCAAACTGACTGCAACACTATGGGAAGCGCAAAGAAGTATGGATGAAAATGTGGCAGAAGTGTTAAAATCTGAGAAGGGGTTTGTGCCATTTTAACCAGAAAAGCCAAACATTGCCACACAGCCAGATCTCAGTGACCTAGTATTTAGTTTAAAGAAGTATTTATTCTGAAGTAGACGTTAAGATGATAAAATCGTTGGTTTATGGATATCAGAAGTTTATTTTTTACCTTTAACTTTTAACTCTTTTGATACCTTATAGATAACGAACTCGAACTTCTGACTTCGAATTTGTGAGCAGCACAAAATAATACATCAAGAGCACCTTTTCTGTCTCATTCAGAAAATCGATGCGTCATATGTGAGTTTACTTTTGGACTATGTTTCCGGAAGGCGCCAGTCTGTGGTGATTAATGAGCATATCTCTGACTCTTTGTTTACGTTCTCCGGCTGCCCACAGGGTTCCATAATTTCCCCCCTTCTTTATACTATGTACACTGCAGCTTTCAATAAAACTATAAAGCACTGTAAACACCATTTTTATGCAGATGACACCCAGCTGTATTTTTTTTTCCTCAGAGTGAATTTGAGTCTGCTTCCGCAAAGATAAATGCTGATTTGGCGGCTTTGCTGGATGTGTCGCGGCGTCATAACCTGGTGATTAATCCGGGCAAGACTGAGGTTATCGTGTTTGGCCCAAAAAGAGGGCGGGAACGGGTCCGCGCGGACCTTGCAATTTATATCGACGGACAGAAATTGGTGAGTGCGAGCACCGTTACGAGCTTAGGCGTGATTATTGACGAGAATCTCGAGTTCGCAGAACATGTTAACAGGTGTGTCCGGAGGGCTTATTGCAATTTGAAACTGATTTACGGCAAAAGGGACTACCTCAATATGAAGACCAGGCGGATGTTATGCGATTCGCTGGTTCTTTCACATTTCAATTATGCGGATGTGTTGTACACCCCTTTTCTAACAGAATTCTTAAAGAGGAAAATACAGAAATTACAGAACGCCTGCCTCAGAATGTTGTATGGATTGCGTCGACGAGATCATCACACAAGTTATCTGAGGCCAATTGGTTGAACATGAAAAATAGACGGTTGGCGCATTCAGCGGTATTGTTCTTTCGGGTCATTACGTCCGGGTGTCCGCCGTACCTGTTCAACATTATTAGGTTTCGGTCAGATGTGCACACCTTGAACATCAGGTTTAAGGGCTTATTAACACCACCGGCGCACAGAACTGAATCATTTAAGAAATGCTTTTCTTATCAGATAACAAAGATCTACAATGGCTTGCCTCCGGGGTGTAGGGTGTGTACTTCTGTGCTCTCTTTTAAGGCGAAGTATCGGTCGCATCTATTTGCTGAGCAGTTTGCGGAAGGCTGATGGACATAAACCATCTATCTTTATTAGATTAGTGTTTATTTATTACTCCTGATGCGTGGGCATGATCTATTGTGGGTGTTGGCGGACCATCAGAAGATGTTGTTTGTATGTGGGTATATGTGCGCTCGTGCAGGGTTTCTTTAATTTGAGAGCGGGATTTGTAGACTAAAGGCGGATTAATACCTTTTGTTCTTTGCGGGTTTTTAGTGTATTTTTTGTATATTTACGTTTAGGGCGGTTAAGATTGTTCCCATTGTTGTTTCTTTTCTCGGTAGGATGGAAGAACAATTCTTGAAATTGAATCCCACCGTTTGTTCACTGTTTATTATTAGTGTTTGTGTAATTGATGTTAAAGCGAACAATAAAGCAATTTTTTTTTTTTTTTTTTATTTATTTATTTATTTATATGACGAGCAAAATTGAAGATCAAAAATTCAGTTTGAACCAATTAGATGGACATGTTCGAGGACTGTTTAAACAACATTTCGATTTAAATCAATTTATTACTAAATTGCATTTATTTTATTTATTCTTATTATTCTATTCTAATATTTATATACTTTTCTATTATTATTCTTAGGTTATAAAACAAATGGTAGAAGTATAACATCATCAAGTTTGGAAAAAACGAAAAGTTTAAATTGCACAGTGTAATTATTATATTAGAGCAGATAATGTTTGATTTTAATCAAATTTGATTATAAATAAATGACAAGTGCAATAAGTTTCGTAACGCAATTAAAAGTATTATAAATTAGCTGCCGTTTCGCGATGTAACGGTGTGTATAGAAGTGTAGGTAACAAATGTATTTTAATTAAAAATGCACGTATAGAACCGACTGTTTATGTACTTTTTAATTAAACACACATACGTCGCACAGGAGCCCGCGCACGCACGAAGCCGGTAAACCGGAGCGCTGCTAAACCGATGCGACGCGGAAACGCGGAAAAAAAAGAAAGAAACATAATGTGTATTTACAGCGTATGCATTATGGCACGTGTGAGACCGTGGTATTTAAATTTTAAACAGTACACAAAATGTGACACGGCATTATGAATATTAAAAAACTCTAAGCGTTGAAAATTTCAATGCAATTTGCATATTTGATGAACGCTTTGTATTTTAATTACGGTATAATATTTAATTCAAATTTTCCGTACAATTAAATACACGTAACGCCGGACCAGCACACACACACACACATACACACATACATACACACATAGAGCTCGCGCGTCCACCCCGCCGCACCAGGACACGTACACAACACACAACCACCGCACACAATAAAGAGTTATGACAGCATTTCATTACTGGCAAAACGGATTTTATGTACCAACATTTTCCAATGCAATTCATAGGAACATGTTTTACTTTCAATTTTGTCACTAAATATTACATCCCGTATGCTAATAACGGGGCCATTTATCATCGTTTTTGATGACACGATTAAAACGCGCCCATTTTTACCGCGTTTAACACGTTTTCGCAAAACAAGCAATCAAACCGTTTAATATTTAAATTTGTTTAAGGACGCCCGCTACGATATTATTAAAATGTTGGACGCGTACATAAATCAAATTTATTCAGGTTACAAAAAAGCTACGCTATGACAATTCATTCACGTAAAGCTCTGATGTTTTAAACCTTTAAATGTTTGAAATTGGTAAAAACGAATCTACATATATTTGTTACAATAAAGATTCAAACAAGAATTCAGCTTTTTTGTGAATCCCCTTTCGGGATCCGACGAGGAAAGTGTGGGTCTCAATACTCTATGGCGTCCGCAAATTTTATTAGAGCCCGGCAACCCTGACTGAATAAAACTATTTACCCAGAATTTGACAGATATTTTCATTCTAATGACAGTAGGTAGTGTCAAACGCTGATCTCTTGACAATACCTCCTGTCAATAGAACTAAAATATCTGTCAAATCCTGACTAACTAGTTTTATTTTAAAGCAGACACGACCGATCTCGGTCAAATGGGATCTCATGCAGCTAAACTATTAATTTTATATATAGTATGATAAAGTCATGTACCTGGCTACATCAGTTTTTATACACCCCAGATTTAATGTGGTGAGGGTATATTGAGATTGTCTGTCCATCTGTGTACACGATTACTGCCGCAATTTTGAAGTGATTGATCTGAAATTTGGTATGCAGGCTTATCTCTTAAAAAGGACAAGTTCATGAATGGGCAAAATCGGTTCACTTGTTTTTTTTTGTGGGGGTATTTTAGACAGAATGCTGAAACACTAGCAGCAGAACTGATGCTCCATTAAAAAAAATCATTATTGTGGCCTGAAACACCCAAATACGAAAAGTAAAAAGAAACTGGTCGTTTGTAACACTATCGCTAATGCCTGGAGAGATTATTTGTTAATAAAAAATAAGGAAGCACAAAAGAAAATCATTCTAGAGAAATAAGAAAGAAAGCGAAAAAGCAACAGAGTAAAAAAGCTGCGCCAAGAAGAAGAGAACACTAAACATTCCAAATGCAAGAACATATCGACCATTGCAATGCTATGACTCATTCTGTATAGTAAGGTTGGTTCAAACACAGCCAAAACAGCCACTGGAACTCTATTGAATTGGGATTATGGGTTCATCTCATGAATTACAAATAAAACTCTATCGCAGAACCAATGTAGCATAAAGTGATATGCGGCATCCCACTTATGCACAATATGTTACTTAGAAACCTTATGGATCCTTGGTCACGATTAGTAGCACTGAGAATATAGTGTATCTCTCTCCGATATATAGAGGTATACGGTTCAGCCTACCTCTCTCAGTGCCTACTAACAGTACTTTGACAATAACAAAACAATCTAACCTTATTTCGGCATTTTCTCTCTTCAAATTCGACTGAAGCTGATCAAGAAGTCAACGGGGTCACTTGCACCAAATATCACGCATGAACCACGTTTGTTAACCAAGACGCCGATAGTTTTTATCACGAACATCGAGAAACGCGTATAAATTTGAGGACGCTAACATTGTTCTAACGCTAGGGGACAACATAGGCGTTAGCACGGGCTGAAACAAAAAAGCGCGCTGGCGCGCAACTACACGCAAACGTGATGTGGGAGAGGGGAGAGATGCATACTAGTGCGTTGTTGAATAACAGGGAACTATATTATAGATACCAATTTATTATTATTGGTGTATGTGTATCAAAGGATGTATTATTGGCAGACATGTAAAAACTTAATTTACCGCGTAAATTAAAAAATTAATTATCGTAATTAATGGTAATTTACCGTATTTTAATTACCGTAATTTACGGCTTAAATTACCGATGGTAATTTATCGTTATAATTAAATTACCGTTGGTAATATATCAATTAATTTCAAAAACCTTCCATCAGTACTTGCGTGAATGTACCCCACCACTCCTATGCTGTCGACAAGTGCACTGTTGTTTGTGCTTTGCCTGGGAGGTACTTAGGGATGTAAGAGCGTAATTTATCGGGTATGTTACTAAATAAATTACCGTAATTAATGGTAATTTCCGGATTTTTAAATACTTAATTCAGCGGAGCCAATGATGCACTTTTTAAATCAGAAGCCATCTACCTACCATCAAATTCATGATTTAAGGAAATGTTTTGGTGATCCGGATAACATGTGATCCTTGTTTGTGAAACCGGGCGTTCTCGTTTTGTGAGTCGGTAATAAATTACAGTATTTTATACTATAATTATGCTGTTAGACTGTCCTTATAAATTGCTGGTATAAAAAGTATTTTTATTGTAATCCCTGCTTTCATTATAATAATGAATTAATAATGAATTACTACTATTAAATCAGGAAAAGCATCAGCGATTGGCTTCTGCACGGCTGAAGATAATTTTCTTACTAGTTTTTTTTTGTTTTATTCAAACTACGATCGTCCCAATGTAGGGGTATTATTTATTTTCTTGCTAATTTAATTTTAAAAACAGTTGGAGAGACAAGATATTACCTTACATCAGAAAATGTAGAATACACCTCATCTTACATTCTAAAATTTGTAACCAAGAGAATTCTCAATGAGGATATTATAACATAGATAACAAGCAACAGGGATTTTTTAAAATAAAAACCGACAGTATTTTTTAAAGGCTTCTTTATCTACATTACGGAATTAAAGATCTGATGTGGCCAGGCACATGACTTTATCATACTATATATAAAATTAATAGTTTAGCTGCATGAGATTCTATTTGATCGAGATCGGCTATGTCTGCATTAAAATAAAACTAGTAGAACTAGACAGATATCTCGATTAAAGCTGCGCTCGGATATTGTACTCCGTTGACATCGGGTACACCGTCCAAATGACACTTACGTGTTACTGGGTGTAAAAAGTGTAACGGTGTTCAATATCCGAACGCAGCCTATATTGACAGTAGTATTTTCAAAACATTAGCGCTTGACACTAGCTACTGTCATTAGAATAAAAAAATCTGACATATCCTGGCTACTAGTTTTAAAGCAGTACGACCAATCTCGATGAAATAGAATTTGCTCATGCAGCTAAACTATAAATTCTAACAAAAAATGTCACATACATAAATTATAGAAAATTTCCTCTCCTTTAATTTATTATTTAACTATTTTGACGACATTACACAAATAGCGGCTCATTTACAGAATCTTCGAAAAATGCTAAGAGTAAACCACCAGTTCCTTTTGACCCTTTTCAACAGAAAGCTTTTCAGCTCTAAGTTTGGTTATGAAACTTCTAAATATGAAGTTTTGCCCCGATACCTTTAGTAGTTTCTCCGGAATCGTCGCCACAAAAACGGGTACACACACACACACACACACACACACACACACACACATACACACACACACATACACACACACACACACACACACACACACAGACATTTTTTTGTACCTTGGTCAAAAATGTTCAGGGGACCCAAAAAGACATATTTCCGCTAAAATGTCAAAAAATTTTTTTGGCATGGTTGCAATACTTTACATACTGCGTATGATAAAGTAAAAAATATATGATAAAATTAAGATCATTGTCCAAATAAAGCTGAATACGGTACTATGACGTTTGTTCACATGCGTCCTTGACCCATTTACATTATTTAAAAAAGAAATAGTGCAAAACTTAATTGTTTAAGATATTTATAGAACTTTTGCTGATGACTTTGGAGACTCGGTAATAATTTGATTAAGCGACAATATCAAAACTAGAACAAAACTCATTGATACAAAATAACCAGTTCTGAAAATTCTCCTTCGAAAATTATCTACAATAAATTGCTTCACCAAATATATTAAATTCATGTAATTATAGGGCAAATGTAAATTTAACTAATTCAATAATTGGGGAATTTCTGAGTTCTGAGTTATCAGCATACATCTAACAATCATTAGTACTAATGGATAAAATGAGACAATTGCGTTAAGTCTTTCTCTGGAAGCTGTAAATAAAGATTTATTATTATAGATAGCGTCGTTTGAAAACGTATAATATAAAAGGTACAGTTAAAAATAGTAAATTGATACTGATCAGATCTCAGGAGGGGACCTTTTGTCGCAGCAACAATTGAAAATTAGTACCCGAATAAGTGCTAGTTAGCGGGTACAATACGGGGCGAATTAAAATGATTAGATGATCAATCTGGTCTGACTGCCGCTGCTCCTCCTCGCTCCCCCCTCTTACCGAGATTACAGCTCGTTTCCGAGAGACGCACGATGAATAAAATAAGGCGTACACAAGAAAAATAAATTATAAACGAAAACAGCCAAATTACACGCCGTATTGTATCGTACGCAACGTCAGGAGGCTTATAATTGTAGATCTTTGCCTTCTTCTCACCACTGTGGTTGTTGAGTTGGGGTTCGGAGTTGGGAGGGTTATTGATTGCACGTTTTGGCCTCTATTAAAGTACGTATGGCTAAAATCTAATTGATATAAAATTCATCTGTATAAAAGATCGCTGCTGGTTCCCCACAATTATCTGCGGCAACCTGCTCATTACCGAACATCAGTCATAGGTTTATGCCATTATGTCCGTTCGTT
This sequence comes from Aphodius sticticus, assembly GCA_963966075.1. NCBI lineage: Eukaryota > Metazoa > Arthropoda > Insecta > Coleoptera > Scarabaeidae > Aphodius > Aphodius sticticus. The sequence continues at coordinate 16,880,321 of OZ014506.1, forward strand.
GTACGCATCAAGACGCCACACGTTCGGCTTCTTGGAGCCCCACTGTATTTATTGTTAACGTTAATGAATCATGTCCGACGATGATAATTATAAAATACACGCTAATGCCCGGTTACCGCGGTGCGCACCGTGAAAATACTTTGTGTTCGTATTCGCCATCTATTCGCAGCGTAATCAGATAATTTGCCGTTTCCTCTTTCGAGATATTTTATGGACGTCTCGTGTGTCGTAATAGCTCTCGACATTTGAATAAACGATCACCGGCTTCTGCTGTTACATAAGATTTTCGCGTCACAACGTAATGTTTTATACATTTTATTAATAGATCAATTTAATGGTCGGATTTAAATTATTCGATATGGCCGCTAGACAAAGCTTTTAGTGTTCTCCAAATATTGGTTGAAATTCTAATAAACAATTCATAGAGAAAAAAAGTGTGTTGAGAGATAAAAGACTGATCCATAGAATTCGAAATTTTGACGTTGATACAAGTGAAATTCAAATGTAATGTACAATGGGTTTTGATAAAAATTATAACATGTCAACTTGAATATTTTTCGATATACGAGGTCGGAATGGTCATAAATCGTGTATTACAAACAATAAAATGCTGAAAAAAATGATGTAGGAAATAGTTATGGCTTTGGAACAGAGTGGAGAATCTGACGTCTCAAACTTTGACCACCGGACCATCATTATGGTTCTGCCGATATAAACAGCTTCCATTTTATCTTCTTTTTCTATTCAAATTTCATGTGATGCCCCTAATAAATTTGTTTGTGTTGAAACAATATACAAAATCGGTTAAAGTTTACAAAAGTTAATCAACACTAAAGCTACAATTCTTTTATATCTGATATTATGTACACACAACGAAACGTTGTCTCACTTCAAAGCAACCTTTGCTGATCCAAAGCAACGGTTGTTTTATATATACGCAAAAAAATATATCGGTCATTGAAGAAATGACCGGTTGTCTTATTTTAAGATTGTACAATGTACAATTTTAAATGGATACTATAATTATTTGACTTAAGAATTTGATCTTTTAAATCAAAAGGTTCGGTAGTTAGATTAATCAGCTCACATTTCTAAATTAAACATTCACCTACTTCTTTTAAATATAAACATTATGAAAGAAATAATATTTACATAGAATGCAATTAACGCATCCAAAGAAAAATATTGTTATTTTCCAACTAGATAAGACACCGCGGTCCTTTCTAGTCTCTGTCCACCAATACTAGAGCTATTGGGCATTTCTACGTCAGATACATTTACGGTATTAACACAAACACTGATGATACATGGACATTAGGGTGTACCGAAAAAACGTTTTTTCGAAATTCAAAATTTCTAGTTGTTAAAAAATTGTACCTACGGACCGACATATACCACAAAAAAAATGGCCCAATTGAAAAATATTTAGTTCTCCCTCACAAAGCTTAAGTTTATAATTTTCTTAAGGCCGTCTGCACATGGGGCAACCGAAAAGAAACTGTAGTAGCGTGGATACCAGGAGACTGGGCGACTGGGGTACTCAAGTTGCGCCTTGTCCGCACACGGTCTATAGTCACACAGTTGCGATTCAAATCAGTTCACTCGTCTCTGCCCTTAAATCAGTACATTCTTGGATGTAATCATTGTCCAACATAGTGGATAATAATGATTTCAGTGATGAGGATTTGTTACTATACTACTATTATCGTCGCAGAAGAAATTGAATAAAAAGAAGATTCTGGGTCCTCCCATATATCAAAAGAAATTCACACCGCCTATTATTCATTGCAGCAAAAGAACTCAATATTTCAGATAGTTACTTTTTAAGCTTCTATCGTATGTCGAATCAGAGTTATTTAGAATTGGTGCGATTTTTTCCCCTGGCCTACATAAAGAAAGTACCAACATGACGGAATGCGTGAGTGCTGAGGAACGGATATTAAGCACATTGACTTCTTTTCCCACATCACTCTACGCATTGTCCGTTACATATTTTGTTGTGTAGCCCTTTTCTTTATAATTGTTCAGCACAATTATACTTTTCTGCCAAACACAGATTTTAAGTTCAACTGCTGCTCCATGTTCAGTGCTGTCAGCTGTCAATATAAGGTCAATATCAGGTCTCTGATACTCGAATCGCGTCGGTCTCCCAGTCGCGGTACTCGGGTTGCGCCGTGTGCGTTGAGTCATTGAAATATACATGCCGATAGCCTAGTCGCGCAGTCTCCTGGTATCCACGCTACTACAGTTTATTTTGAGTTGCCCCATGTGCAGACGGCCTTAAAATTAGATTTCTTTTTAATCAACGATTAAATGCTTTTTCTTTTTCAAATGGAAAAAGTTTAACAATAAGGTGTGTGAAATTAACTTATACAAAAATATATTACTCTACAACATTTACATCGCCTGGAGTTTATTTAGAATTGATAGAACTTTTAGAAAAATGCCCATTTTCGTACAATTTTAAGAATGTGCTTAAATGTTTATTTGTCCTCAAATATTTTATTATATGCGTACCTACATGTGGGCTTTAAAAAAGAAATATTACTTATTATTTCATTAAAAAAATATATGAAAAAATACGAATTTTTAAGGAACATTTTAAACTTTAGGCTTCCTGCGGGAGACCTAAATGCTTTTCATCTGGGCCAAATTTTTTGTGGTGTATATGGGTTCATAGGGACAACTGTTTATCAACCTGAAATTTCGAGAAAAAAAACGTTTTTTCGATACACCCTAATGGACTGCATGCGGTTATATACTCTCTACGAGATCCCTCTTACGAGGAGCCTACAAAAACGACATCTATCGGCATCGTTTACATTATTTTCAAGGCAGCGACTTTCTTAAATCAAAACAATCTTTTCTAAAGCAAATATTTAGGTTATTTTATATTAAATAAATATTCTTATCACAAGTATCTGTTGTTTAGAACAAGCAAATTATGTTAACAATGTCAATTTCTTAACATTAGACAACATTTCTCTGTGTGTACACGTGATACTCACATATAATGTAAAATAATGATAATGATAATAATTTTATGAAAAACTTGAATTTTTTTCGATGTACAAGGTCGGAATGCTCATAAATCGTGTATTACAAACAATAAAATGCTGAAAAGATTCTCAATTTTATTGTTTTAGTTCAAAGTCATGTAATACGCCTGATAAATTTGTTTATGTGCTGAAAAAATATACAAAATCGGTTAAAGCTTACAAAAGTTAACAACATTAAAGCTAAAAATTTCTTTACATCTGATATTATAAATATCAACTATTTTTAGTATGACAAAGGAAAATACAAGCATGATTCATCATTAACACAAGCATGTGTTAACAATGTCCAAATATTTTCCCCTACCGTTATTATATATTAACAGTTACTTAAACACCCACTTTTTAGACTCTATTTAACATCTCAGCTTTACCACGATTGGTCATTCTTTCATAAACCCACACCTAAAAGGTGGAGACAGTCAACACAATACATACCACCGAACTGTACATACAGCTACAACAAAAAGGCAAGATTTTCATAGCATTTCGTAACATAGTAGCTTAATAAAAGATATTTATGACTAATCTGCATATAAGATTCTTTGTATGTTAATGACGCGATATTTAAATTTCTAATTAGCGCCACAACAGTACTCTGTGACAGCAACTTTTTCGCCTACAATATTTCTTGCTACTTATACTCGTACACTCAACGAATATATAATCATTCTGTTTTTTATAGAGATGCTTCAGATAACTACTGCGGTGACATGATGTCATCGGATTAATTTATTTATGCGTTGAAATGTGGCGATTTACATTGTTTTCGATTATTTGCATTTGCAGTTTGATCGTCGATACAGAAGAGAACAAAAAAATAAGCCTTGCTAGCTTCTCCGCCTTTTGTGTTTCGAACGTTTGCAGAGCCGATCAGGGGGGTTGAAAAGCCGAAAGCTGCTACCAGCGGCTCTGCAGCCAACGGCGCTTGGCTCTTCGGATTTCAACGTGTATTTTAGTGCTTATCGTGGTGTGCACAACCCCATTCCGCCCTCTATTTGTTATACTCTCCCGTCGGAAACATTCCGTATGACAGCATGTCTTCAAATCATGATAGATTTTTGTGTTCTACCCATATATTTTGATATATATTTTTATTTTTTCGTTGCCGTGGATCATAATAATATATTATATATACTTCAAGTGACAATATTATTCTAAATTGGCTATTATTGGAAAACCTTATTATCTTTTTATGAAAGAATATGTGAAATGGAATAGTCATGAGTTTCAATTATTGGACAGTTGTAAATCTGATTTACATCAGTGTCCGGCAGAAAGTTGGACACAAATGTGAAAATTATTAACTTTTTTAGATAATTTTATTCTTCATAAAAGAGTCTGGGTTGTTTTAAACTTTAAATGCAAATATTAGATTGTAATTATCTGCTTGCATGTACCGTGTGTTCCTTTATGTTCAAAGCTATGCAAAAATGTTATTTGAAAAAAGTATTTAGAAATATAAGAGGTCATGAAATACGAAATTATGATCACCTTATTATGATCACCCTACTGCATATACCAGGTGTTTTATTAACAATTACCATTATTATTATCAATTTGTCAGAAAATTGTATTCTCTCTTAAACCTAAAATGCAAATATTAGAATGTAAGTATTTGTTTGCATGTACCGGGTGTTACCGATACTATGAAAAACTCTTGAAAGTAAAGAACCTTTATGTTTAGAGCTATTCAAAAATTCCTGTAGAAAAATGATTTGGGAATTGTGGCGTACTTCATGTTGCACTTGGCCAATCTCCTTAAAGTGTGCAAGTGCACACGTCACAGGAAATTGGCCAACTGCGACATGAAGTACGCCACAGATTACTCCCCTCCCGAAAAAAAATATCAAATATAGAGGAAAATCAAAAAAAATTTAGGTGAAATTGAAAGTAACTGTTTTGTGTTTTCGTTGAGAAATAACGTTCGAAAAATTATCAAGAGAGTTACAATTTGGAGATACAAATTTATCATCCAAGATAAAAGCGGGTTTCAAACGATCTATGCTGACAGTACAATTTATGTTATTTTTTAAAATAGTAAAAGTTTTGGAAAACCTGTCAATAACTTTAAAAGGTCCCTCGTATCTTGGAGATAATGTGGATTTTTTGTTTTCAATCTTGAGAAATACGAAATCTGACTTCAACAAATCTTAGTGCACAAATGGTTTAAAAGAAGAATGGTGATAAGGAAGAGTCGGTAAATTTGCAAAAATTTCACGTAAAATGATTAATAAAGGAAAAGTAACTAAATCGTTCGAGGTTGATACAAAAAATTCTCCAGGGAGACGTAAAGGCTGGCCATAGACCAAATCAGCTGAAGAACAGCCTAAGTCTTCTTTAAGAGAAGATCTTAAACCATAGGAGAATAATTGGTAGATCACTTTTCCATTGAGTTGAATTTCCTCTAGCAATCAAAATAGATTTAAGTGTTCTATGAAATCTTTCCAAAATTCCGTTACTCTGCGGATGGTAAGACGAAGAATGAATTTGTTTCGATCCGAAAAATTGATTAAATTTAGAAAAAAGTTGCGACTCAAATTGTCTACCTTGGTCATGAGTAATAGTATGAGGAATGCCGAAACGAAAAAAATAATGCATTATTAGCGTGTCTGCTATTGATGACGCTGAAATATCGGTGAGGGGATATGCTGGCCAACTGCAACATGAAGTACGCCACAGGAATAATATAGGTTTTTAAATACGAAATTAGAATTCTGTTGCATATACCGCGTGTTGCCAAAAAATGAAAATGACAGAAAAATATTTCAAAATAAAAAAATATATTTCAAAACATTAGAAGGCATTAAATATGAAATTATACATTTTTGCACGAAAAGTTAATAATAGAAACGTCTCATTAGCATCCAACTTTCTGACATTTATTAACCTATTCCCAGACTATTTCTGTAAAAGAATTGAGTTCTATCATGCAAAAAAAATCAATAAATATACACAGTGATTTACAACTTTTTATGGTTATTCACCATCAAATTTATGCAAACAAAACAAAATTCCGATCTTTAAATATTTTATTTTTATTTGACTGTTTTTTCCACATAAATGAAAAAGTAAATGAAACCTTTTATGAACTTGTTAAGAAATTTAAAAACAAGTCAATATGAAACTTTTTACTTAGGAAAACATTTATTATACTAGAGAGACACAATAGTTTGTTTTTCTACTTTGCGTTCGTTATAAACCCATAACGAAACCGCTTTCGGTGTCATTAGGAAACCACTAGAGCACTAGCTTTTAGTAACTTTTAGTTTTCCAAGATTGATATAATTGATGCCAAGTGTCAAATAATGCTGACATCTCAGACGCTATTCGCTCGCCTCAATCGTATTTGTCAGTTCTGCAACAACTACCAACTGTTGAAGATAGAACTACACTAGATTGCAAGATAACAACCGCAATTTTCGAAATTTATGTAAAATTAATGTCGCAAAGTAGAAAAATAGTATATATAAGTATAGTATATATATAACACTCGTTTTATAAGACGTATTGGCGCACTCGTTCCATTTGGACACTCCTCGCTAACTTGTATTATAATATACTATTTGTTTCATTATGTCATGTTTATGTACTTATGTTTTCATTTACTTCATTTGACATAACCAAACTTTATGCTCAAATTTCCATCACACGTGATCAACCGTCCACGTGACCATCCCAACCAGAAGAGAACAGAACGGTAGAGTCAACAAGTAAACTTGCCGATCCTGTTAGTTCAATTTGTTAGTTGCCACTAAACTTGTTCTGTCTAAACGGTGCTTTATACATGTTTTAATGCTCATCAGTAATCTCCCTGATCATCAAAAAAAGTAGCAAAATCAGGACACCATTTCATTTGACCAAATTTTCTTTTCAACAATGTCCAAGCTCCACTGCTCCATGTTACATATGAATGCTCCTTTACTGGGCTAATCTAAAGTAAATCTACAAACCTAAAACTAATTACTCCAATCGAAAACGCAATTCCTTCACGTTTTCCACGACTGGAACTGTCATGGCGGCGGCGGCTCGGGACGTCACATCATGTGCTCGTGACGGATCACCCGCGATCAAGGTGGGCCGGGGCGAGGTGTGCGCGCGGGGCGGGGGCCACGTTTGATATATCGTGATGGCAGTAAGACATATTAATAGTTATTAGTCAAGTCTGGAAGCATGCTACATTACTATTGATTACAACTTGCGCCCAACACTCGCACAGGCCGCACGCAAGGCCCCACATTGCGCCAAATCTAAACTAGCGCGCCAACTAATTACAACTTGCCCGCCGCGTCGCGTCGCGTCTCAGTGTGAACACTGTGAACATGCGTGATGTACTTATCAAAATGCCGCGCGGTGGCGGCAATGGAGGCGGCCTACACGATGCTTATTGCGATCGAGCGCTGGGGAATTGTCAGCGATTAGAGCGCTGACAGCTGGCAGGGGACTCGTATACAAAACGTGGTTGACATGGGGGAAAAAGTTCGATTTCAAGTTTGGTGGTAAAGTTGTAATAAGTTGGAAAGAGCTAAGAAATTGATGAGAGGATAATTAGTATATCCGAAACGTTCGAATCGATGAGAGTATGATCAGTATATCCGAAAGGTCCGAGCTGTATAATTTCTGAAAAAGTGGAAAAGCATTTAGTCGTGGTGGAGGTAGAAGGACCGGTTTTACAAGGATAGATGTATCTCTGCATAAAAAGTGAGCGACGACTCTCCCACCAAAAGCAAGGGTGGAAAAGTTATGAAGGAACCTAAGAGTCACAGAAAAAGATGCAAATTTGTTGATTATATATTATTATATATTATTAGTGTTTGCCATCTCTGTTAATTTTTGCCATCTTCGACAATTTTTGCCAACCCACTACTGGCCAGGAGACTGAACAATGTGCCAAACGTCTTTAAAATATATTGTAAAAAGCAGGGTCGTACCATTGTGCAGACAAGTCAAAGTAGTAGTCATGAAAATTGCATGACTTTTGACTGAGAGAAAGCGTTTACAATTGTGTGTGTTGATTGTTAAAAAAATATAATTTTGTCATATAAATACAGTGTTTTCTAAAATCCGAATTAGTTCTCTTCTAGAAACAACTTGCAATTCGCCGATCATTCCAAATTCCGCGGGTTATCAACAATTTTCATGCGTCAATTTATTCAGTATTTTCCGTCTTTTTGCGCGTTTTTAATTATTTTAAATATATGTATTCGATTTCGAACACAGGCAAAAATATGATAATTTGCTGCAAAGAAGGTTTATTTGAATCAAATAACATTTGTTTGGAGTAAAGTAATATTGTGTTGACTGAAATAAACATTCTTTATAGCAAATAAATCTATTTTTGCCTCTCATCAAACAAATATTTACTTATTACAAATATTTCTATATATTTCTATATGTGTACACACAGAAAAGTGATTATTTGGAACGAGAAAACATAATTACTTGAATTTATTTACTAGCTTCAAATGCATATTTACTGGGATGTAGAAAGTTAGGTATATACAAAAATGAAAGAAGTAATTGAATTTTTCGTCCCAAAAATGTTAATTTCTCCAACGAAGTAATAGTAAGTCCATCCAAGTCCGTAGTTCCTTGATCCAAGAAAATATAAGACATTTACAATAAGTAAGTATTGTTTACTGAATAAAAACCCACCAATTATTTACCTGAAGTGATTCTCACTTCTTTCAAGTATTCCCTTTCTCTGGAATAAGTATGCGCACAGTGATTTTGTCAAGGCCCGCGCGCCCGCGCGTTGTGCTGGCGCCGAAGGAGCCTAACCTAGTACGAAAACAACATCGAAGTACCCGTAGGGGATGTGCCTTGTGATCTATTGGGGATGTGTATTGTGATTTATAGTGTACAATAAACGTTTCAACACGGGATAGTTTGATGTAACGCACGCAACAGTTTAGAACGAGTAAGTAATTATAACATACCTATCTTGTTAATTAGCAATAGAAAACGTATTTGTGCCAAATCTTTAAAATTCTTACATTAAGTAGCTAAAAATATTTACCGGGAATAAAAATATACAGTTCATTGAAGACTGTTTACTTTCTTCACCGGAGTAACCACTTTCTTAAATCTGGTAATTATTCCAAGAAATAAAATTTCTTGGTTGAAGTCAGTAATCTCTCGCGTATATACGAACCTACCAACTACTTCAGCCAAGTAATTCTCTCTTCGTTCAAGAGACCACTTTTCTGTGTGTAGGCAGTCAAATTAGACAAGGTGATTTTTTTAAATCTATGGTGTTACAAACAACTTTTAACAACTTTTGAAAAGACCCCCATCGATAAAACCCCCACAAAAAAAAATTGATTTGACAGGATGGCCCATAAGATTGCAATAACCCAAAGTTTTTCTTTCTTTTTAATGGAATACTGATTTCAGTACATTTTTCAGTTCTTTGTTAAGTTTTAGGATAGCAAGTACTAAGGTTACACTCTACAATCTCTACAATATCTGCATAAACCCAATTGTTTTTAGTTATTGCTTCTTTTGTTTAAATACAGCTTAAGAACAGTTTAAGAACAAAAATAATTTCAATGCTACGGTATGATGAAATTCAACGCAGCAGATATGATTGTATGAGTTTAATAACATAGAACTTGTGGACAGGATGGTCACAATGTGGGCTAACATCTTATAAACAGTTTTTGTCGCAAAAGTCGATGTTTTTAAATGAAACACATGTTTATGTTTGCATTGTTTTAAACTACATACTTGTATTTTTTTACACAATATTTTAGTAGTATATATGCTGTTGATTGAAATTGACAATAGTTGATTAATGATTTTCTCCTAAGTTGGTGTTTTTTTTAACAAAATTGGAATTAGAGATCCTCAAATGTTACAGGTAAAGTTTAATGTGAATCTTTTTCAATTTGGCTTGTGAATCCGCTATTTTTTAATTTGCAAAATCTGCAAGGTGATTTGGAATCAGGGAGCATGAAATCTCATAGGAAATAAGATTCATGCGGATCCGCAGTTGTTAGCCATAATAAATCCGCCATTTTGAATTTGAGAAAAAAATTTACAGATTTAGAATTAGAAACCCCAAAACTACCATATGAAAGGTATTATGTCATCAATTTTGACAAATCCAACGTTTTGGGTCAGCATATTGAATCTGCCATTCTGCCATTAAAAAAAAATAGTACAGATTCGCAATCAGTGACCACAAAAGCATCATGTCACAGGTATGAACCATTCGATTGTTGACACTTACCATTTCAACTACAAACGTAGTTCTAGATGTGAAAGATTCAAACCAACTAATCTAGTGCCTTACAAATTGTATTAAATGTTTCTGATATCTTCCAGCCATTCAGTAAAATAAAGTCATACCAGAAAGCTCAAGCATACTGCTTGCAAGATCTTCCTACTTATTCATATTAATTTAGGAAATCTTGTTTGAGAGAAATACCATAACTATTGCGTGTATTCACCGAAACTGGAGGCATTGCAATAACATAAGGCTGCGATGACTGAGCGGAATTCGCATGCAGCCTTAGGAATAGTAGCGCTAGGTTGTTTATACGACAAACAGTCGGCCTCATCTTCGTAGTCGTCTCAGGCCAAAGTTGGGCGAAACTTGGCTGGCTGGGCCTCGCCTCCTCGTCCCTATTGATCGTACGATAAACTTGCTAGGCGGCCGCAGATCGAGGAAACGTACCAACTTATGAACTAATTAAACTATATCCTACACTTGCCATCCTATAACAATAGAGATATGTAAATGTACTTAGAATAACTTGGGTGCTAATCTCCATCCAGCCGATGTAATTTACCAATTTCCGAACAAACTACTAGTAGTAGCAGAGAGTGGAACTCCGGCCATGGCCAGGAGAACTCGAGAAAATAAAGAAGTTGTCTGGGAAACTGCGTATACCAGACCAAATTGGGAAGCTATTGATGCCGATGTGCAGCATCGAACTTGGAACTATCGAGAACCCCGAAGTTGTAATTAATACTAGATGGAAAGGTATTTAAATAAATATTGGTGTGGAATTTGAATGCATTAATTGGATATCAGCATCCAGCATCCAATACGTATCATAAAATATATACTATTGAAGGTAATTTAAAAGAAATTTGTTCTTAAAAGGTGGTCCATGTTTTGGTCATTGTCATTAAGTATATAGAAGGTAATTTTTTTGATGTTGACATTATCTTATTTCTTTTCCCTAATAGTGCTTAATAATTACAAGCTATGGCCTAGTATTGTAAGTATTTCCCTTCGAAAATTTTTGCCCATCTTCCAAAATCGTTTTTCCTTTGTTGACAATTATCTTCCTATCGGACCTTGTTTTCTGTGGAATTTTTCTTAAACTACACTCCGGGGTCATAAAAAACGGACAGTGGAGAAATTAAGCTTCTTGGTTAGGCTTCCAAGTAGCCTATTACAAAGCCGTATCAATTCTCAATGGTTTTGCTTTTGATTCGTCCATATATCTGAGTGTTTGTAAAAGATACAGCCCTACAAGTAAATCCTAGCAATTGTAGTTTTAATCTTCGATAACTTTTGTGAACTTTAACCGATATCATCTCATTTCTTCAGCACATTTTCGATAAAAGGACGCCTTTCAGAGTTTTCCAAAACGATAGTCCAAGTTTGAGGCACCCTGTGGAGACAACATTTTGTTTTGGTATTGCTTCCAATATCTGAACGTTTGTGAAGATGTACCATTAAAGCAAGAATTAGAATATTTCTCAGAATTTTGCAGAATATTAGCTTTCTTCAATTTTTGCAGCATATTGTTATTTGTGATACATAGGTTATGAGAATTCCAACCTGGCAAATCGACAAATATTTAAGCTAGCATGGGGTGTAGATGATTTTTGTTAATACTTTTTTTATTTGGTCGCTATGTAACGTTTTTAGAGGTACACTATGGACTCATTTTATAAATTGCTTTTCCAAATTAAATTTAAATCGAATATGTGATAACAAATGAGCAATGTTGAAAACCAAATAAAGTGAATTTGCTGTAAAAAAAAACTTATTGAACATTTAAATATCGTTTACATCCACTGAACTTGACGAACGAAAACTGAAAAATTAGTTGAACTCCATTGAATTATGTTCGTTTACATTCACGAAACGTACAAAACTTTACGTAACTTATGGAATTGTTCACTCAATCTCAACTTAACAGAATCCGTACGCTAAGTGCACCAGTAGGCTCTAGATTTTTACAATTCGGATGACTTGTGACAGTTACATAACCTAAAAATTAACGCGTATGACTTGGTGTTTTTTGTGTTGTTTTGCAGTATTTATAGCTCGATCACGCATTATTATCATGGATGATGGAATCTTGTTCAAACTTGTGTGTACATAATAGTATATTATTATACAAGTTTTATAAGACGTCAAATTGGCGCACGAGTTGTTTTCTCGCTACGCTCGTCGTGCCCAAATGGAACGAGTGCACCAATACGTCTTATAAAACGAGTGTAATATACTATGTTTTCTACTTTGCGTCATTAATTTTATATAAGTTTAGAAATTGTGGTTACTATACCGCGCTAAATTAGAATCTAGGGTATTTTGCGGGTACCACGTGGAAGCACTGTAGTAACTGTCAACTTCGTGAAGGATGATATCGATGAGATAAAATCATGACAAAATCTAATTGTGAATAATTTTACTCTACTTTAGCCTACAAATTTGAATAAATATTCAGCGAGGTCGCAACGATGATCGTAATGGAGCTTGGGGCAACACTTTTAACCCTACTGTGATAAATACATGAAACTTAACCTAAAAAGTTAACAATTTTAAAATACTGGTGTCATAAGTATAATAATCAGAATGGAAGTGTTTGGCGGTGACTGATTAGTTACTTCGAAGAACAAGAACTTACTAAAGAATTGTTATAACGCTTAACGTTTAACAGCGGTGTCTACCTAATTCCGCTACGTAGCCGTTGCGGTTTATATATTTACAAGCACTTATAATTGAAACCCAATTCTAATTTCGGCAAAGTAGTTTATTAGAATAAATTATACTTAGTAAAATTACATGTGATGGAGGTAATACAAATACGTTGCACACAACCAGAACTAAGACGAAGTCGAAAGCGACGGACAAAAACGAATATGAATTGAACCGAGCATCCAAGCGTCCAAAATATTACCGAAAACTTATATGTTACATAAACTAAGAAATCCTCTACACTTTAAATGTACTATAGCTTCGTACGTGTATGCTGATAAACCATTTATTGCGCATATACAATCTTGCAGCAGTAATTAAAATCGTTCGTATCTACGACGTAGGTTTGATCTTCGCATAATACCTTATTAAAGTAAATGTGGTCCTTGAATTATATCTGAAAACGGGATTTGATGTTTAGTTGAAAAGAATGATAACGATCAAACTAGAGTCGTAAAACATCACCGTAAACGTCATGCTGGCGTATTTTGATGAACACAGCAAAACTAAGAAAGCCCCAATCCTTTGGCCACACTATAGCAGGCTACACCCATGTTTAAATATGTATAGAATATTGATATTTCGCAGTTTATGTGATTGCAAGCGATTAAGAAGATGCAGTGTGTGGTTATGTTGGGTTATGTATTGTACGTTTGACATATGGCATTTGATATCACTGTGTACCAATCAGACAAAAATGTTACTGTTTTCGGTATTACAATGTGTTAATTGTAACACCGAAAACAGTGTTACAATGTGTGCATTGTAAATGCAAAGTAGAAAAACATACGACTCACATGTAATAAGTTCATTGCCTACGTATCTATGACTATATAATCCCTACCATGATACATAGAATTGTTTTCCAGTTTGTTGAAAACAATATCTAAATCCATCATTAATTAAAAAAAGTTATTAAACTTCAACGTTTATCAAAATAGTCCTATACTAACATTTGAAAATATAGTTACACTAGTTTTTCTGCAATTCTAAAAATTCTTAAACTAGGGCTAAAATTGGGGTAGGCAGCCATACTTCATAACTTTTAATTATCTTTACACCGGAATGTTCAGGTGCTTTCATTCAAATATAAGTTAGACTGCACTTGGAACATTTTATGAATATCGGTGTGTTTTAATTGATTGCATGGAGACATATCCACCAATAATTATAATATCCTTCACCTAGACATGACAAAAATGACCTAAGTATTTTTTTTTTCAGGTATAACGTATAATTTAAATGGAAAAACCTGAAAATTCCGTTGTAAACCTGATTAAGTTTTGAAGTATATTTAGTTGCTTATCCCCATTTTAGCGCCATCTTAACATTTTGAAGGGTATTTCTTAGAAGCAGTTGTTTCTTAAAAACAGTTGACTACATGTCCTTTGTTTTCTATTATAAAGCTCTGTCAATCAAAGGTGCAGAAATTACTAGCTGGCCTTAAATTGTTGGAAGTTAATAGCGTGTTTCGTATGTTTCGGTTATAATACTAATCAAATATATCACGATCGTTTCATATTCACCAAAAACAATAGAGAATCGTTAACTTTCGAAACTGTGAACGCAATTAGCCGTATTGCGTAAGCTTATTAGTCAATTAAGGTAAAACAGAGGCGCGCGCGCGGGCGCGGGCGAAGCACGTTACCGCGCGTGTATTGTAATTAAATCTTTAAGTCGGCGGTAGGTAACGCCGGGTATCGCGGGGGAGAGGGTGCGAAATAATGAGCTTTATTGTATAATATGCATATTAAATAGTCACAGCTCCGAGAAGATGTGGCCCCACAAAACACTAACCACTCTCGCGAGCGAGCGCGCCATCCACACTAAATCTATTCGAAAACAATGCCATTGTATTAGAATACAATAAAACAATTGATATTTTAATATTAGCGCGTATGTATACGTAGACCTGAATACATCTCTCTCCTATATACGTGTTACTGTATATATGCTTGTAGATTTGAAATTTATACAATGAATTACGGTGTAATAAATGAAACAAGGCATTATACGCGACTCACACACATGCAGCAACGCGCTAGAGTAGGGGTAGGCCAACTACTACTATGCGATGGAACGATATGAATAATTTCGGCTCCGGCATAGCAGTAACCGTAGATACTGATTATTGTTTAAATTGATATACGTTTGGTGTATAGAGGAGTAGTTATTCCGGCTGGGAGGGGTAGGTATGGGGGTAGGACGGCTGCAATATCGCGCAATAAGGGCCAAATTAATACTCGCAGGCCGATTTACGACTGTGGACGGTGATTAGCATCCCAATGACGGACGATGCTGCTCGATGCTGTTTCTTATCATGAGCAGTACCCGCAAATACTAACTATACCGAATATCCCGATGGATTCGTGTGGTATTCCGGTTTATGTATATCAGCTCCATTGCATATCTCAAATGATACGTTTGCAATAAAAACTGTAATTGCTGGAGGAATGGTTTGAACATATTTGATATTCCAAGAGCGCGTAATAACAGTCCATATATTGAAGCGTGACTAGTGACTACTATTTCTCATTCAGACTTACAAAATACATTTCGTCATAAATTTAAAGCTAATGATACCATAATCTTTTTTTGAAAACGAGGATAATTACAAACTGTGTAAGTATAAGAGGAACAAGTATTGACTATGCTTACTTTGGGCAACAGAAGATAGACAGGAAAAACTCAAGACTCATGTCCGGAAATGGACGATATGAAAGACAGCTGGAAGTTTTAGCTGATTTTTTAACGATGTTGAAGTGAATTGAAGAGAAATGAAAAGTATTGAAGAGAATTGTAGAGAACTGGAGAGAATTGAAGAAAACCTAAAATAGCTAAAATCCGAATCAAAATTACAACGGCTGTATTACTATGGATTAGTTCTGGGAAGAAAATTGTTCATCCAGCAACTAGCACCAAACTATTGCCAAGAGACTTAGAACAGGTGAAGCTATAAGCGCCATTACTTTAAAAAAATAAAAAAGGCACATAATTTCTCAGAAATTTTAAATTTTTATCAAAAGAATGCGTGTGGACGTCACCACTCAGTCATCAGAAAATTGACAAGTAGCAGTAAAACGAAAATACAGAAATGGTGATGAATCCTGAAGAGTAAAACTTGTCATTGATGAAATTACATGAGAAAATCATGTAAAAATCATACCATGTGGTCAGAAGAAGATTCAAGCATTATTTCAAATACGTACTGAAAGTTGGATAAGTAATCCAGAGTTGGAATGGCTGGCTCAATTTCTAGATTGTAAGTTACTAAGCTGCTCAATGATGAAAAGAAAAGTGATTCTCAATTGGAATCGTCTTCAAGTAAAGCATTACAATACGTTTTACAATACGTAAAAGAAATAAATGATATAATTTAGTCTAAAAGACAAGACCTCTGAAATTGCTTCTATTTTAAAATCAAACTATAGCAGAGATTTTTGTGATCGAGTAAGTACTAGAAATTATTTTTTTACATTGTTTGGTTTATTGACGTATTAACTCCAAAATCTATTCGCCGCTTTTACAAACTTCCTCATTTCCTGCAAATTATTTAATACGGACAAGCACAGCATTTTGAAACTCATTTCTGCGTTTGTATTCTGGAAAGCGAAATGTGATGACTTTCTCCGGGTTTTGTTGTTTTTCTAGTCCTTTAACTTCTTCTTTAAGGATTTCTACTTCTTCACTATTATTTTTCATCTTCATGTATTTTTACAACGTGAAAGGGACATTTTTGATTCGGCCAATTTCAGGTCCTCTAAATTTTTCATTCTTTGGTTTGTTCGTTGCTTGTACACACACAGAAAAGTGATTATTTGGAACGAGAAAACATAATTTCTTGAATTTATTTACTAGATTCAAATGCATGTTTACTTGGATGTAGAAAGTTAGGTATATACAAGAAATGCCACATACTCAATATAAGTAAAATAATTTCTCAGATAAATGCTGTCAACAAATAAATTCTTTCTTTATAAGAACCAATATTGTATTGAAAGAAGTAATTGAATTTTTCGTCCCAAAATTGTTAATTTCTCCAACGAAGTAATAGTAAATTCATCCAAGTGCGTAGTTACTTGATCCAAGAAAATATAAGACATTTAATATAAGTAAGTATTGTTTACTGAATAAAAACCCACCAATTATTTAACTGAAGTGATTCTCACTTCTTTCAAGTAATCTCTTTCTCTGGAATAAATATGCGCACCGTGATTTTGTCAAGGCTCGCGCTCCCGTGCGTGGTGCTGGCGCCGTAAAGGAGCCTAACCTAGTACGAAAACAATAACGAAGTACCCGTAGGGGATGTGCCTTGTGATTAGTGTACAATAAACGTTTCAACAAGGAATAGTTTGATGTAACGCACGCAACAGTTTAGAAGTAAAGTTAGAAGTAAGTAAATATAACATAATTGGTTTGAACCCATTGTGCAAAGTAAATGGATATTGTAGAAAAATAGCTTCTTATATCTTTGCAATTGTTTATTAATTTACTATGTGCACATCTAGCACATAGTAAATTAATAAACAATTGCAAAGATATAAGAAGCTATTTTTCTACAATAAATATAACATACCTATCTTGTTAATTAGCAATAGAAAACATATTTGTGCCAAATCTTTAAAATTCTTACATTAAGTAGCTAAAAATATTTACCGGGAATAAAAATATACACTTCATTGAAGACTGTTTACTTACTTCACCAGAGTAACCACTTTCTTAAATCTAGTAATTATTCCAAGAAATAAAATTACTTGGTTGAAGTCAATAATTTCTCGCGTATATACGAACCTACCAACTACTTCAGCCAAGTAATTCTCTCTTCGTTCGAGAGATCACTTTTCTGGGATGATTTAAGGATGATTTATAACTAATTTTAGTTAAGTACAATGCGTATTTTGCATTTGATTGGCTTTGTCATCTCTTTCCTTTCACAATATGAAGGTTCTGCATAAGGACTTAAACGACATAACAAAAGACCTTACCCGTATTGGCTAATCTGTAATTCTATAATAGAAATAAATATCTATCGAAACATCTTTTTTAGCTTCTCTCATCAGAAAGTGGATTTATTTATTAGGTTTTATCGTACTAAAATAATAAAGAAATGAATGAATACACCATTGTTTTTTTTTTATTAATTTGTTCGGAATAGTCCATTATTTTTGATCCATGCAATGACGGACATACTAAGTTTGAAAACTAAAGTTAACTGTAACTGAAAATATTAGAATTGCAAGTTACTTTTTCCGATTTCAAGTACCTCTTCCTGTTTATTGTTCTTTTATTTCCAGCCCAAATATTCAGTAAAATATTACAAATACCTTAAATAGACTTCTACAGCCTTTCACCTAGCTATTAAAAAATTAAAACAGAATATTTTTTAAATACCTACAAACTTTCAAATATACCCACATACGTGGTCATCTGAAAATAGTAACAAAGCTGCATACTAATTGATTTATTATTAACTTGGCGGTCGGAGGCGGACCCATAGACAGGCGCTGTATAAACACAGGTCCGGTAAAGTTTTCCACATATTATTAAAGCAGGCGGGGACGCCGATAAAAATTCCAGAAAAAGGGAAAAAAGAAAAAATGCGGCCTCGTATGGAGTTCCACCACCACTCGTCGAGACTCTCCGAGACCAGCGGCCGTATTATTACCACTAGTGGTTATTACGGTGAACTTAAAAATGCAGAAATTATACGGAAAACATTAGAATTAATACAGGCGCTCGACGACCGGCGATGGAGTTGTTTTCCGAATCGGGACGGTTTTATGTTTTAATGATACATCGGGCGATGTTTTGCGGGGAGCTATTTCCGAAAGTTTTGAGTGGATACCCCTAGAAACAATTCCTCGTTTTGAATAATTAGATATCAGATACTTTTATTATGATTTATACGAGGAAACCCGCCATTATTTTGAACCCCTGTTTACTTCTCACGTGACCTCAAATCCATAAAGTAACAAGATTGAAATTTTGTTTCGTGATATGTTTTCTAAAGTGATGATGTACATACTTACACATTATCGGAACACCATTTGGAAGAAGAAATTTGTACTCACCTGCAAGAAAAAAATATATATATATAAGCATTGCATCACAATAAAAAAAATATATGAAAACTTATCTCAAAATATAGAAAATCTTAGTAGGTATTCTTCTAACCAGATAATAATGATGCGAAGCATATCAAACTAAACAACAAGTTCTCCAACTTTTTTATATTATTGAATGTAATGTCCTCAATTGATAAGGGAGAAAATCAATTATTTTTCCGTAATCGACAATAATACTAATCAAACATTATAAATACCGAGATTATCTGAATCATTGGTTATAAAACGAAACAACATAATAAAATCTATTTTTTTTGTGATTGAATTCTGTTGAAATGTGGTCATTGCTTATTTACATTTCTGACAATTATCGCATTTTTCGGTTAGCGGAAAAGTTATTATAATGTTTAGACTAAAATTGTTCTGAGATAAAGAATCTATTATTGCATTGTGAGTTGGGCTAGACGTATTACATTTAAAAAAATCTGATGTGGCCAGGCACATAACTTTATCATACTATATATAAAATGAATAGTTTAGCTGCATGAGATTCCATTAACCATTAACACAAATATATTAATTAAAGAAAATACACATTATGAATTAACATAATTTCAAATGGTATCAAACAAACGGTGCCTTATCCGAAATTTTATTTACAAATTTGAAATCTTTGCGATTTACCCGCCAGTGAGTGCAAAGCTTGGCGGGTAAATTTTTAAAAACAAACGACGACAAAACGATAAAAAATGCTTTACAAATATATTTAAAAGCACGTAAAAGTTTTCTTTTATCTAAAAATTATTGAATAAAACACGAACACACACAGCACGCACACGCAGCTACCGCCACCGCCTTCGCCGTTTCCTTCGTTGGTCAGCCTCAACGTCATCTTCATCGCTGATGTCCCGCTCAGCGTCTAGTTGCAGAGGTCCTGCATCCGCATCGCCTTCGTGCTCGTCCCCAGGCTACTCAGGTGGTTCCGGCGCTGCAACCTCTTGCGGATATTTTGAGACTATTGACAGTAGGTACTGTCAAAACATCACCGTTTGACACTACCTACTGTCATTAGAATGAAAATATCTGTCAAATCCTGGCTACTAGTTTTAACGCAGACACGACCGATCTCAATTTTAATCTGCTCCTGCAGCCAAACTATTAATTTTACCAAAAAATGTCATAGACATAAATTATACAAAATTTTCTCTACTTTAATTTATTATTTATTTTGCCGAAATTACAGAAATGGCGGCTAATTTGCAAAATCCTTGAAAAATGCTTGCAGGAAACATCCAGTTCCTTTGGACCCTTTTGAGTCAAAAGCTTTTCAACATTTTTTTGTACCTTGGTCAAATATGTTCAGGGGACCCAAAATGACATATTTCCGCTAAAATCTCAAACATTCTTTTTGCACGGTTACAATACTTTATCATACTGCGTAAATAAATAAATAAATAAATCTTTATTTGCCATATGATCATGCGAGATATAGTCAAATATACATAGGTAGTAATAAAAACGTATAATAAAGTAAAAAGAAAGATGTAGAAGTCAAAGCCAAAAAATTATTTTTGGCCTAGCCGAACTCCTTATTTATTTAAGAAGTTACACTGAAAATTTCATCAACTGTGAACAATAAATAAAGATTTTAATTGCTTTAAAAAGCCTCGATAAACTAACAAAAAAAAACAAAACTAAATTAACTACAAAACATGTTATATTCTAGAATAGTGTAAGGTAATATCAAAGTTGTCATATATTGGTAATAGTTTACAGTTATTAAATGTAAAATTGGTCCTGAATTTAATAGCATGTTTTAGCCCAACTGTCAACTGGTACTGCCATATTGTACATGTAAGTATACAAGAATTTTCAGATTATAAAAATTGATATTAAGTTACCACGTTTAAAATACAAGAAAATTAATAAATTGATCGTTGAAAATAATTACCTTCTTCGCGTACACATTTTATTAATTTTGCAACAATTTTGTTGCGTCTGACGGGCTACAATCATTTTTCTGTGGGACATATCTAAAACACCCTGTAGATATTACTAGTTTTGTTATTAGAAAAACTATCTGAATAATAATAGCCTACATACACTATTTGAAAAAAGAAAAAACGGCATAATAGTTTTTTAGAATAAGTAATCTAAGTAATAATGAGGAAAAATGAATCAACCTCGAATAATTTGGCTAATCATCGTGTCAATATGTCAAGTCAAACAAAAGGACCAGAATCGAGAGCCATGTTAAAGAATAACAAATTGCCAAATTATACGAGGGAATATCGTCCGGCGTAAGCGTTTGTTTTGAATACGTATAATGAGGTAAATATTTATAAGTTTGCTGTCGTGTAAAGGGATTTTAAATTATCATAATGTCCGGACGACCATGGTACGCGTATACCTACGTACCAACTACAGCAGTCGGCAAGTTCGCGCCGGCAATATACCGGGGCGTGGAATACGTATCTGGTGGTACAACGACGTGAAAGTATATTATAATTACAATTTTAATTATACCCCTGGCCTGGCGGTAGTCCCTCGCAAATGGCTGAAAATGTACAACATGAGATATTTTGTAATAATTTTGAAAACGTGTAATTATCTAAGGTAAAAACGGCCTGTAAAATATTACCCCCCCACCACTATTATACCGTATATACCGGCGTCGGACAACATAATAGAAACGTGTAGTCTAGGCATAAATCCCGGTAAAATTGTTTATGTAAATATGATTAAAAAGTTTGGGCAAGAGGTGGGTCCAGAACCCGCCTTTTCGCACTACTTAAGATAAGTTTTGACAGTATTTATTAAACTAAAGCATATATATATATATCGGAATATTGTAGCAATTCGTGCTGCCTAGATCATTTGCATCTGTTGTTCTATTATATTTTAATGCAATTACATTTGACAAAATAATTATGGCCGTATTGATTTTGGGCGATGATGATGTAAATACGCTTCGCGGCGGGTCCGGCAGAGCGCGCAAATTATATTTTAAATTGTGAATATTTGAGCGCTACAAGTCAATTAACATTAAAATATAGCGGGATGAATTATTTAAAAGTGCTGTTATTGTATATATGTGTCCCGTCGTCCGGGCGGCCGATTTTTTGCGTCCGATTTGCGGTCGCACATGAATCACGCGCAATTTGTCACCGATTAATTATTCCATCATTTAACGTATGTATTAATAAAACATCGCATTAAAACGTCACAAAAAATTATACACCCCCGGATGAATAATTTAAATTTTCATGGACCATTTTCGCACATTTGATTTCCATCAGCAATTATAAAATTGATTCATGCACAAACTGTTGATTACATTTTATGTTTTTCGAATAAGTCCCCATATCAATTTGTATTAAGGATTCATCTAATTTAGCACAGTTAAAATTAAATTCGAGACGGAAAAACTCGGATGGTTGCCTATGTCGACTGAAATAGAGGCTAATGGTCGGTAAATACTTTAAATCGGGCGTGAAATTTTTAAAACGTGGCGGAATTGCTACTCCGAATCGCGGTGAGTAGGTATAAATTAATAAGTTAAATCGTGAGTGAGTCTGTCTGCCTCTCTCGAAATAAAGGAACACGACCAGACATAATGGAAGTGTACATGAATGTAGGTTTATTATGTAAATTGTTGACAATTCCACAAAGGATGTCCTCATTTTGTAACTGTTACTGCTTGTAATCTACCGTAAAATATTACGTAAAAGCAAAAAGCGTTTTTACTAATTTGGTAGAAGAATTTGGGAAAATCGTCTATCTGTGTATATCTTAGACTTCTTAGAGGAATAAAAGAAACAACCTCTTACATTAACTATTAGTGAATCTTTTCAGTTTACCGTTAGGAGTAATCTCGTCCTGTAACACTGTGCAACAAATTTAAACTTTTTTATGATGGTATATTTCTATTGGTCTGTGGTCAATGATAACTCCAAATGAACCCATTTGTTTGTATCAGTTCTGGTTTAGAATGTATGAAATTAATGCTTTTTACTATCCTCGGACATGTCCATTTTATTTTAAAAATTGCAAATTTATATATCAAATTGAATCTTTGATCTTCAACTCTGCTCGTCGTATGACGTGATCAACATATCTTTTATGACGACCCCCTACTTTTTTAGTCATGGTAGCTAGAATATTAGTATCATATTAGTAGCATAGAATGTTTTTGGCGTTAGATCAGAAAATTTTTGAACAAAATGCAATTGCAATTTCGGGAAAGAATGATAACTTTGGGAGCATTGATTTTGTGAACGAAAAGTGAAAAGGTGCTCTTGATACATTATTTTACGCTGCTCACGAATAGGGTTGCCAGGCGTCCGGCTTTTTACCACTTGAACAAATTTCATTAAATCATTCAATAACGAATGATTAAGAATTTAAGAATTTTATTCAGTATTATTTATACTGTGTCAGTTGGTATTATTTTGCTATATCAGGGCATAACGCCAATGTTGAGATAGTGTTCTCGTTAATTTCCTCCCAGTGGACCAAAGATAGAAATAAACTTAATGTAGACACTATTAGAAACATGATGTTTCTTCAAATAAATCATTTAAATCGTGAAGAATTTCATACAATGATCTTAAAAGAAAGTAGGTATTATTTTAAAAAAAGTTTCGGCGAATGCCAAATACTAATGTCGGCTTTATTTGGCATTACATGAAAATGTAATGTTCCGAAAAATTATTATAGTTATTTTTATATGGATTTGAGTTTTATGTTCCCAATTAATATAGTATGTTTTTATGTTTTATGTGTTATTATGTTGACTTGCATATTATAAATAAATATTTGACTTATTGAATACTTTTTGTCGTGGTTTACTAAAACTTCAGAAAAAAAAATATTGTGTCCGGCTTTTAGCACCAAATGTCCGGCTAAATGGATGGTCATGTCCGGCTTTTGTATTTTTAGACCTGGCAACCCTACTCACAAATTGGAATTCAGAAGATGTCCATCGAAACAGTTGAAAGTCCAAAAAAGCCTCTTTTAACCACAAACAAACAATTTTGTTTCTATCATGTGTTGGCCTTACATCAGAAACTTTTTGAACAAAAGGCAGTTGAAATTTTGGGAAAGAATGATAACTTTGGGAGCATCGATTTTGTGAACGAAAAGTGAAAAAGTGCTCTTGATACGTTATTTTGCGCTGTTCACGAATTGGAACTCAGATGACCATCGAAAGAGTTGAAAATCAAAGAAAAAACCTTCTTTTAGCCACAAACCAACAATTTTGTTTCTATCATGTCTGCTTCAGAATCAATAAACACTTTTATCTAAGAAATACTAGATCAATGAGATCTGACACTTTGTGGCGATATGTGGTATATTTGACAATTCTGCCAAATCTTCATCCATACTTCTATATGGAGTCTTGCATAGTGTTGCAATCGATTTGGAAACTGACCATACACCTGATTGAGGTCAGTCTAGTAGTTGATGGTGTTTGAGTATCTAATATTGTATCTAATTTTTGCATGAAACTACAGTTTTCCTAATGCGCAAGTAGGTAACTATCCGTTGAATGTTTTGTTTGTTGTTGTCAAATCATTCCCATTACCATTGGCATCCTACTGTTCTTTGTATTAAGATAAGCCCTCAATGTAACCGCACAACTCGCATAACATTCAAGCTGTTCCATTTTTCTGCGCTTTTTGCATAAAGTAGAACGCCGTCATTACCGAAAAGTTTCAGAAGAAGTTTATTTCTCAAATTTCTTAAAAAGTCACAGCCGTTTGAATATACATATTGAAAAATTTTTAATGACTTGTAAAAAGAAGCATTCTATATGAAGCTTTATACTGCCAGATGCATATTCAACGCATAGAAGTCTATCGACAATGCTTATTTCCTTTCTATGCACAAAATCCATCCGCCACATAATGATCAATATTTTTCTAATTTTCAATTGTGCTTTTCTAAAAAAAAATCTTATGTAAGTCAATTTAGAAAGTTAAACGATCTCTTTAAAACAAAAAAAAAATATGGGATTTCTATTTTACGTGTCCGAGTACTTTTTAAAATAATAAACAGTTTTAATTTTAATGCATTTATTTCATATTTTACCATTGCATCTCATAATAAAGCTTTAGCAAAATTTCTCAAAACTTTTAATAGCATTTTTTTTACAACTACGATGAACACACAAATAAGCCACACCCATCAGCATGCAGGAGAACTTTTTGCTGTTGCACAGTGTAATTCATATTTTCTTTGTAAAATATCACGATGGAACCTCGGATAAAAGCTCCGAACTTTAATCACTATCTCCGAAGTATCAGGTGTTATACATGCCGTGGAAATTAAATATTAACATTTACAATAGTTCATAAAATATTAACGCAATACAATATGGATAAGCATGAATATTTAATACGGTCGTAAAGGGTGCCATCTCATGTATTATTGAGCGGAATTAGTAACAAATGCATTAAGGCGTTAATTATTAACGGGCCAAACTACCTAAGATGCGCTGCTAATAACACGTAACACCAATATCACTTAAATTTAAACGCTAACTTGTAATTACAGTACCGACATACAGATGGTGCAAACTAAAACTTAACACAGGCGCGCGAATATGTTTGAAAACGAAAAAAGAAATAACTAGTATTGGGTTGGAAGTTGTTATTCTGATAATTAAAAAAGCCACTGTGGATGAAGTGCTGATGTAAATTGAACCTTTACAAATCGCGATGAATAAATCTTGCACAGCACGTTCAATATTTGCACACGGATATACTATCAGATCCATCCATCTTTTATATGCATTAATTAAATGAATTTCCATTGAGGTATATGACATTGCAGATGCGGCTCGGCGATACGCTGATGCATTCTGGAGAGCATTTGAGAATTACGTTTCTTCATTGTTATGCCCGCGCTCTTCTCCGCATATATATATATATATATATATATATATGCCGATGGGATGAGAACTGGATAGAAGAGGAAGGGCTGGTGGAGGGGGTGGCTGCCGCACGCTGATGGAGCGTCCTCTGTATGCGGGAATACTAATCAAATCCGATTTGTTTGAACGGGGCGAAATGTAAAAAGGTTTTTATAATGAAGTGCTTTCTACACGTCATGTTGTATTTTTGTTCTGCTTTTGGGTTATTGAATATGATTGTACACGTTCGTTTACGTTATATTAAAAGAGAAGAGCGAGGCTTCACCGAGAGGGCGCGCGGAATATTGTGTATGCTGTATATTCTATACACACACATACATGCACATCGTCGCCGCGTTGCACATCGCGCGTTTTCAACTTTTTTCGCTTCTTTTTGCCCGGTTCATTCGATTTTTTAGACCTGTGCAATCAGTTTCCCCCCCGGGCACTCTCCCACCCCCTTCCACTACTGACGCGTTCATCAACATGGATACATGTTTGGACGACAGAAAAAGATGACTATATGTGACAGCCTATCTATGCATTGTCCATACTGCCGATAATACATTGTAACTTTTTTCTTGATTTTTCTTGATACATTTTTCTTCTGATGGAACTAGCAACAAAACAAGCTGACACGAAGTCTAACAAAACTAGGCTTCCTTTTGTGTAAAGTTGGACATACTAGAATGATGGTATACAAACTGGAAGAGCAAAACAGAAAAATGTAGATTATGTGCCCACAGGGGAAAGGAAACCTTGGAGCAACCATCCAGCAAGAAGATGGCAGCTTGGTGAGCCATCCATAATCACAACATCCATCTTTCATACCCGCCCTATTTACCCTATCGACAGCAACATTAAAACTCACCAATCCACTAGAAAACCCATAAAAATTTCACATTGCGGTGAGAGGAAACAAACGACTGTCATCTTACTAGCATCTTACTAGCTTAACCAACAAGAAGGTAGCTAAACTCGGCGGAATTCTCCAAGGAGGCAGCACAAGGGAGCCACTGGAGTCTAAGTGCAGTCGTTTTTCCTACGTAGTACGCATATTTGTAGAATTGAAGCTGTGGCTTCAATCCTGTGGATAGTAGTACATATCATGGGCGCTCATGAAGAACCATCCAAGAAGATAGTTTTAAGATAGTTAAAATTTAAATTATCGGCTAAAATTAATTTCTAATGAAGTTAAATGCAGACCGATTCACCACGCATACAAACGAGCCATTTCATAGCAAGAGATAATTTGTAGCTGTGAAATCTTGGTTTCTCTAAAATTTACGGAATTATGGTTCTACATAACGAAATTTTCGACTAAAATACAATTAAAAATCCTTAAATATAGATATCTTGATGAATCTAAGGAACATTGCTTCAAATTTGTGAATGGAAAGTGAATAGAATTGATAGATTTTTTATGTGGAATACAAACACGACTTTAACAGTTTCTGGTCAAAATATCAAAAACGTAATTATAGTTTTTTTTTTTGCTAACTCCAATGCCCTAAATACTTCAAAAGTATCCTTTGAAGTAAAGAAGAAAGCCTTTGAGTTATTCTTCGTTTTCCTAATAACTCTGTATACTAGCGTAACCAAACAGGTCAGTCACGAAATTTGACAACTTGTCCAGCCCCGTCAAGGGTCCAGAATTTTGTGATGCTTTTAAAAATGTTAGTTTAATGTTCAGAATTTCCAAGAAACCTGTTAAAAAATCTATCACGTCTTAAGGAAATATAGTTTATAGTTTACCAAGTGTTAGAGATACTATGTGCTGTGCCTTTGAGCTTTTGATGGTTTAAGAAGAATGCATGTTTCTTCTTTCACAGAATAATATATGATTGATCAGCTATTTTGTGATTGTTTATTTGTAGATTGAGTTTTTAATTTAACCATTAGATGTTGATTGATTTTAAATTTTAATAGATATTTGCTTTTTCTAATAAAAAAAATCTAGCATAAACAAATGCATAAACAAATCCCTCGGCGCTGCAAGTTATAGAAAACTAGCGTTTCTTTGGAGGTAAAACAGTAAAAAAAAAACAAACGACGAACAGAAGAATTTGGACCAGATCTACCCACAAAAAGACAAAACAAAATTGTTATTATAGGATTTCAAATAAAAACAATCATAAACCATGTAATTAAACACTTACATCCAACATCTAACAAGCATAAACAAATGCCTCGGCGCTGCAAGTTATAGCAAACTAGCGTTTCTTTGGAGGTAAAACAGTAAAAATAAACAAACGACAAACTGAAGAATTTGGACCAGATCTACCCATAAAAAAAAAACAAAACAAAATTGTTATTATAGGATTTGAAATAAAATCAATCATAAACCATGTAATTAAACATTTACATCCAACATCTAACAAGCATAAACAAATGCCTCGGCTCTGCAAGTTATAGAAAACTATCGTTTCTTTGGAGGAAACCTGTAACAAAAAAAACAAACGACAAACAGAAGAAAAGAAAATATGTTGCAGTGTAAGTATGTTCCAGTTTTAGATCAATGGTCTACACGTCCAAACAAAAATGTTAAAATTATGGAAGTGGCGTGAGACCGAAGTAACGTTATCTGAAACGTTTCAGGTTTGTTCACAAGTGTCCTTGAAGAACTCGGTGTCTAGAAGGGTAAACGTAAAAATCAACCAGTCATGATAGAAAGCATTTGAGTCATCCATTAAAAAAAAACTTATGTAGTCTTTGCTAATCTTAGAAGGAGAGGCACGAATACAACAAAAGCTTGCCAGCGCTGGTAAGCCAGCGCGAATGCGCAGTTTGCACCTACCGCAGTTTGCACCTACCAATTCACTATCGATTAAGTATATTGCTGGCATATTTTACTAATTTCCTTGGCCATGAGCTTAACATGTGGCATAAAAGCGCTGTAGACCTGCTTAGTGTTCGACCCAAAGAGAAGAAAGATACGGAAGAAGGTTCTTCTGAATACCATCCACATGATTGCTTGAGGATTTAATTAGAATAATGACGTGTGCTTGGGTCATATGAGTAGTGGCAGCGGGATATGTCAGAAGAGCTATTATGCTCGAGGTGGGTGTAGAAACAGTTTCACTGTCATGTACTGGATGGAAATCGGAACAGTGGGTAGCGTAAGAAGGCAAAGGAAGCCGTGTCTAATGTTTCCGTAATTCCGGTACTAATAGCGACGGTAGTTTAGCAATAGCGGTGACGGCGGGGCGGAGAGGAAGAGCGTAGAAGAAGAGAAAAGCGACAGGGCGACGACGAAGGCGCCCAGTATGAATAATAAATGCCGTGGCGCGCGAATCGATGAAGAATTTTTGTGGCACAAAGCCATGGAAGGCACTGCACGCCGTCAGGCTCGGTAGTCTAGTATGGAACCCATCAACATATATCCTCATGCGCTGAGGAAACTCATTTTAATTACAAAGATTAAAAAATCGCTCGCCGTGTACGCCGCGCGATGAAAGACACAAAGCCCCACTGCCACGGCACGCTATGATATACTGCAACTGTATGCAAATCCGGTGAATAATTCTTACCTATGTGTTACTAGATAACTATTATAAATATGGGCGTCCTGCACGGGCGTCATGTAAATGAAGTCGACCCAGGAACTAATATATTTCAGTGTTTTAACACTCGGAGCGTTGGCCTGCCTGCAGCCCGCTGTTTATATAGTGATATATCACGGGTAATTAGTGACTTTCGACGTCAGATCTTGTTACGTATCGGTGGCGATCTCCAACCACCGCACAACCTCGCCTGTTCTTCATCCAACCACCGCCAACTTACCCCCGCCACGAACGTCTTAAGTGCCCTTTATTTATTGCAACCCACCATCTCTAATTCCCACATATGTTAAGATCTCTATCGCAGCACTCTTCCACTTTACACGCTTCTCGAAATGATTTATTTTGTATTCACCCATCGCGTGTACGCCATATATACCATAAAGGTCAATACTTGGAAGAAAGAGCGTTGATTATATGGTTAGGCGTTTTGCAAGCAGTCCATGGGATGCGGAGAGCCAATGGGAGGAGAGGCGATGAAAAAAGGGACCATGCTCGATGCAATAAACCATAAAAGGCGCCCGATCTCCGACAGTAATATACTCCGATAAATGTTAGGCCGCGGATGAAACGTGATCTAATATGAATATAGAGCCCATGTTGTTCCGAGACGTTTATGAAGATTGAGATGAATTTCTTCAGATTTATTCTCTCGTATATATGGTCTGATGAACGTTCCAGCACTTACCGTACACGCCAATCTGCAAGAGTTATGCAAGACGCTGCAGTTTCTAGATAAACAAAGGAAGAAGGTACTGCAATATCATAATACATTGCAACACGGTCTTATTTTTTTGTGGAGATGGGATTTTCAAACAGATTTAATCCCTTCACAACCAGGCTAATATCCTCGTATGGATATTTTAGTCACGTCTGTGGGTCTGTCTATACCAGGATATCCACGTACAACAAAAGCTATAGTGTTTGGCAAATAATTATCTTGTTCAAAATTGAGGTAGAAGAAGAATATAATATAAACGTAATACTGAAGTATATTCTACGACTGCCGCCGAGCAGAACTTAGTGGAATACAGGTGTCGTTGGATGGTTGGATATAATTTTGGATCCATTTGCCAACGTCAGAACCGGTTACAAAATTATCTTCAGATTATGAAATTCATCTTGCATTGTGATTCCAAGAATCTACGGTTGCAACGACAAGCTTTGACCCTGCAAAGACTTGCAAATGAGAACAAGGTTTTACCGATGTGGGTTCCAGGACATTCAGGGATCGAAGGCAACGAACAAGCCGACATCCTAGCCAGAGAAGGTTCTAAGACTCCCTTCTACGGACCTGAACCCTGTTGCGGTATCACAAAGAGCCACATCAGGAAGATGGTACAAAACTGGGAAGATAAAGCTAAATGAGCATACTGGGAAACATCACCTGGCATGAGACAAGCTAAGGCTACCATAACCTTCCCCGCCTACAAGGCCAGACAGTATCTCCAGTTACAAAAAACAGACCTTCGACTGGTTACAGGTCTCCTTACAGAACATTGTCCACTAAGATATCATCTCACAAAGATTGGACGGGCATACGACGCAGACTGTAGATTCTGCGGGGGGTCCCCCGAGATGTGACGCTCTAATGCGCAAGACAAAACCACTTGGGAGGCGCCATACCATACCATACAAGCTTTAAAGCGTTTGTTATCCACAAATCATACCTAAACTTTGGGAACCAACAAAGGGCGACAATGTATTTTAAAGACCTGAAAAAGAAAAACAATTTGCGGTTTGCTTTAGAGTCCTGTTGTTGAGGAACAAATGTAAATTTCAAATTAGCAATGATTGTCGCTTAGAGCAAATCGCGATTTAATTTGTCAAGATCACAGAGAACAGAGAAAATTTTCATATTTGCGCTAAAATTGCAAGTCAAGTGACTAAGTGCAAAAAGGGGAAAAAATATTCGGAACAAAACATTCATTAAACCCACAAAATGATCATAATTTTCGAATTTTAAGAATTTCTCTTGCACGGTTTAATTACCTATTGACTGGACAATAGCCAATAACAATAACACACTACCTATTTAAATTATATGTTTCTTTTAACATAATGAATATTATAATCCGTAATGAACCGTGCTACCAGTGTCACCACATTACATAATAAAACTCGACACATTTAAAGAGAATTGGCCCTAAAACTGATCCCTGGGGGACACCGTTTGTGCATAACTACTTGGTGGAAATATCTTTTTTTAACTTAACGTGCTAATATCGATCACAAAGGTAATATTACAGCAACCGGATGCTGGAGTTTGAAACTTTATATCGATATAGTTTCTCAAAGTCTCTTGAGACACACATTCGAAAACTAAAGGTCGTAGAATGTGGCTACGGAATGACATCTAACCTCAAAGTTCTTAAGTTTTCTAAGAGCTGGTGCATTTCTCAGGTCTATACTAAATAGATTGCTATTTTTGAAGAGTGTAATTAGAATTATCAATATTTTTTCAAAAAGTGTTTAATGTTTTGGTTTTATAGATAGAGGCCTATACTTATAACAATTTTTGAGGTACTTAAGGAAATACCTCTCTTGAACACAAGCACTGAACATGTGTAAGGGTATATACTAAAATATTTTTCAATGTTTTCATAATTTTGACATTTATACCATGACAGACTTTTGCAGAAGAATATCTTAACATCGCTCAATATTATTGCGAACAACGCATTCAATTTTGTCCAATAATGATGAATCGTTTAAAAAACGATGATATTAATTTGGAACATAATTTGTTTTCTGTAGAGTGCAAACTTAAATTATTTAATTTATCTTTCATTATTAAATTACATTTTCATTTGATACGTTTGGTTTTTTAATGTTTTTGACTTAAGTTTGTTTCCTTTATTATTCTTAAATGTAGTAACTGTTATTATTTATTATCTTCCTTAAAATAGATTATTGAGACTAACTGGTTTGGAGGCTAATTTAAACAAAGGCTTTGGTATATGTCGCTAGTAGCGTTGGTTGTACAGTTGGTTGCATATACGCAATTTTGTTGTTGAAACGTAGGTAAGCGTTTATTTTAAAATGTAACATATTCAATAAATAGAAAGAAGGAGAATAAAGAAATATAACAAAAAGAAATACAACCAGGCAATAAATATTAATATACTGGGGTTAAATCTATTAAATCTATTAAAACATTGTGCATCTTCCCACTGTGTCCAAGTGTCATAGAAACTACATACTCTGTTCAGATGTTCATACATCAAGCACAAAAGTTCCCAGAAGGCAAAAACAGCATGCAATGGCCGACTTTCTAAAAGTAGCCGGCAAATGGTCTCTTCGAAAAGGCTGCGTTGTTTATAAAAGAAATTATATAAGGAAGCTGACGCAAAAAGTGTTGATATCCTGGTATACACACAAAAAAGAAATTGAAAATTTTTAATAGGCCCTACCTGGTATAGGGAACTCGACTTTGGTCAGTATAACTAAATACTTGTAAAGGGGTTAACCAACAAAATTCTATCAAAATATTTGAGGTCAAAGAATTTGCGTCTGTACCTACACTAAATATTCCCACATCATCCGGATTTGATAGATAGTCGGAACATATTAAAATGTTTATCTCGCTAATAGCCCGTCATTACACGTACAAAAAAATGAAGAGAATAGTCCAGTCGAAATATCTCGAGCGGTAATCTGAGAGTCACGACTTTTCAACAAAATCATTTACGCTGAATAGGAGTATCTCCGGTAGTCATCTAAACACGTGTAAGTACAACAATCACTTCGGCATCACGTTTCGTCGGTGAAGTGAGCAAGTTTATGTCGTGATTGTACCTTTATGGGCCACTCTTACACTACATTAGCGACCAAAAGAAGAAGGTTAGAGAGAGGCGTAACGAGAGTATGATAAACTTCAAGACATTAATTTTATTACCGAAGGAATTTTGTGTATATAATAATCAAGTCAATGAAGACAAACTCTCTACCTGTCTACTGGATGGTAGACTCAAGTATTTATTTGCTAAAAGAAGTTATACAAGTTTATTGCATATAATTCTTCAAACAAAAATTGATAATATCAATTTGATAAACATTTGATACACTATAGGTCAGGGCTCCCCATCTTTTTTATTTTCTTTGACCACTCACTCACAATCACAAATGCAATTTTCTTTACTACAGCGGTATGCAAAAATGCTAAAGATTGTTCACAAAATAGAAGCACCACAATTAGACAGAGATTGTTTGTTGTTACAAATATCACTGTTATTAAATAACCAGCAATATATTGCTGTAAAAAACGCAGTTGTATTGTAAACAATATTTGGATTATATATAAAGTATGGAAATTGCAAAATATTTCATTAAGTTACGTAAATTAAAATTACTGTAACATTGATGTAATTTCACTTGGCGCGACTTTACAGGTAATAATGTTGTTTATAACAAAATATTTACTGTAATTTTAAAGATTGTTTTTTCTCGATGGTAAAAAATTTCAGATCATATATACAGTGAGCGCGTAAAGTATGGAAACATGACAAAATCCCAAGAATGGTTTGCTATTTTAAAAAATCCTCGAACACGTCGAAATATACCTTATGATATCAAATTAATTTTTTTACCTTCAATTGTTTTTAACAGTTGGCGTCATCTGCATTTTTTTTTAAATGACAACTTTACATTTTTTTTCCGTCGATCGTTTATTTATGAGTCAGTTTAGTGAATAGGAAATCGTTTATTAAACAACTCTATTAATGCACGATTTCTATTAATGCATGATTTGTTATAGCCAATCACACGACGTAAAGACGTCGTTTGATTGGCCAATCTAACATATGTGAAATGAAACCTTCCAATCAAAACATACCGCCTCTAGAACTGTCAGTGTCAAATTACATAAATTGTCATATAACCTAAAAAGACATCGGCGAAGAAAAATCTATGTAGTAATCTACGATCGACGAAAAAATTTTGTAACCAACTCGAATATTAAACGGCGATTAATGATCTCGACAATTAACGCTCTCGCTGCGCTCGAGCGTTAAACAGTCTCGATCATTAATCGCTCTTTTTAATATACTTGTTGGTTAAATAACTATTAATGAATTTGACAGATCTTTTAATTGTATTAACTAGGATAGTATTTTTATGGCCTTACATAAGAAAATTTTCGAGAAAAAGACAATTGAAGGAACGGCTCGACCGAATTTAACGAAACTTTGGAATTAAGTATTTTGCAACCATAGTCACTGGCAGTATTATATCGGTGATGCAACGTTTATAATTTCTGAGGTACAACCTCAAACTTTTGAACACCTTGTATATTTTGACATTTTCTGTTACAGTCTTCCCTTGCCTATTCAACGTTACTACGCTTGTTACGTATTATATCAAAAACATCTAGAAACAAACAAAAACCTTTAGTACTTAAGTCTAAAAATTAACAAAGAAAAATTGATAACAAAAAATAACAACAAAAATAAACCGATCAAACTTAAAGCAATGTGTTCTTGTCAATGGTTGAGAATCCTCATAAACCAACTAGAGTCGTTGCAGTAGAAAATGTAATAATGTTTTCATATCAATTTTTTCTTTGTTAATTTTTAGACCTAAGTAATAAGGGTTTTTGTTAATTTCTAGATGTTTTTGAATAATGAACTAACAGAAAATATCAAAATATACAGGGTGTCAAATTCATTAAAATAAATAAAGGGTTGTCATTTGAAAAAAATGTCGATGACGTCATCTGTTAAAGACAATTGAAGGTAAAAAAATTAATTTGATTTCAGAAGGTGTATTTTGATAGACGTATTCGAGTGTTCGACGCGCTCACTGTATATTAATAATACAAATGAAAATTGATAGACGAATTTGAAATAGCACAATCTAAAATTCAGGAAGCGAATCCAACCACTTTTTTATTACACTATTACAAGTTATTATAAGTAAAAAAAACAGCATTGGTTAAAATAGTCCAAAAACGTCAAATAAGCACTTTCTAAACAGATTTTCGTCGTATTTCGATTTTTTTAGCAATTCTAGCTTTAGGGGCATTCTAGCTATATTTTGTCTCATGCGTATTAGGGTTTGTTGTTTTTTTTTTAAACCAGATTTTGTGAAATTCGAAAATCGGTTTTGAAATTTGAAAAAACGTGTTAAGAAACAGAATTAATATGAAAAAATAATGAACTAATAGATTAAAATCATTGCTGAAATCTATTTATTCTGTCCTAGAACTGTAAGTCTAATTTAGAATAGATTCTAGTATACTATACATTTTCTACTCGTGTTAAGCATAGTGTATCTGCTAAATTTCTACAGTTTTTACTTTTTGCGATAAAATCATAGCATGGAATGATTTGTTGTTGGTCCATGGAAGCTAAAGATACGAAAATAACTAAGAATTAAAAAAAAATAATTTTAAAACTTTTCAGAATCGTAGAATCGTATTTCTATGTGTAATAGGGCAGTATACGTATTATTAATTGCTTTTTGTATTGAGACAGATTCTATCTAATAAATAAAATATGTATTGTATGATATATGTGGTAGTATTTGCACAAGTGCTAAATGCATTTTTCAAATGATTCTCCTGTAAAATTTTCCAACTTTTAACTGTGTTGTGTAACATAGCAAAGCAGTGATGTGATTAACAACTATAATTAGCAAGACGATGCAATGAAAAATCCGAAGAATTAATAGAATGCTGAAAATTTAATTTTCTTTTGTGCAGCCAATAAAAGAAAAATCTTTGACAGACCATTTGATTTACTTATTTTTTATCTAGAATAAGAACAATATTAAGAATTCGAATACCGTTTTCTTTAAGCCGGATTTTGTATAAACATAACGCGTAAGCACCCATAATACGGCAGAAATATTTTTATTTTTATACGAAATATTTGATAATTTTCTGAAGATAATGTGCAAATAGTCAAACTTTAAAGAAATACAAAAACAGTTAAGTACTTGAGTTCGAAGGCATGCCCTTGTTCCGATTTCAAAAGTAATATTTCAAACATATTTTGAGAACAATTTCATCAAAAGCTGTTGTAGTGGGTTCGGTAAAAATTAAACTGGGTCGGGTGCAGTGGTGTCCGATGATATACGATGGAGATACGGCACTAAAACAATATTGCTGTGTATCGGAATCACACCACGGGCGCAGTATTGTCTTTCAATTTGTGTAATAATATCGAATTTATATCGAAATTCCTGGCGACACATCAATAACGAGCCGGCTGGCCCATACTAATTACAATTAGCTGATTTAGTTGCCGACCTACGTTCGGACGCGGCCCGGGCCATCCTTTAATTTCCATCATTACGTTTAATGGCGTAAACTTAACTGGAAAAAGTGGCCGAAATTGATTTAGCTAAATTATTGTTATGACAGCGGTGTCGGTGCGCAAGGCATATTTCATCGCAAATGGCCATAGTTGCGGCCAATAACTACAATTACGGTAGTGACAAGGCGAGATACATGACCGGCCCTCGCCATTAGTTATCGGACAAGTCTCCAATTAACATTTGTGATAGCGGGGCGGCGGCCAGACTACTTCGCCGGTCGACCCTCTGGCCGCGGTGGGTAAGCAAGCGACCCCCGCAGTTGTGACGGGGAAAAATTAACACCCGCAGATTCCTATCTTAATTATCACACGTGTCTCACGTGACCGAGTACAAGAGTTTCCACAATAAAAGCGTCGCGCAAATTAGCGGAAAAGTGCTGATTTTTCAACATGGCTAGTGTATATGTTAACGAAACACTGATCGCCAATCTCTCAGGCGTTCACACAGCGCTATTTTTATCAGATCGTCAATAAATCGTCACTGGGTTTTCTCGTCAAACCTAATGTTACGAAATTAGTGAAATTATTAATGAGAAACAATAAATAACGCTCAAACCCCTTTTAATTGCTGATTAATCATTACTAGTAACTTTTGTGAAACATTTCTTTTAACGGCATTGAAGAAAATTAAGGATATTCTATAAATGTAGTAGGAAAATTATCTTCAGCCGGGCTGAAGTTAAAATACCTCACAGCGTCAAATATTCAAAAAAAAAAAATGAGTGAACCGATTTTGCCCATTCACGAACTGTCCTTACTTTTTAAGAGATAACCTTGTATACTAAATTTCAAATCAATTACTTATTAATAATTATCTTCAGCCGTGCTGAAGTTAAAATACCTCTCACCGTAAAATAGTAAAAAAAAAAAACAAGTAAACCGATTTTGCCCATTCACGAACTTGTCCTTACTTCAAAATTACGGCAGTTATCTTGTACACAGACAGACAGACAGACAGACAGACAGACAGACAGACAGACAGACAGACAGACAGACAGACAGACAGACAGACGGACAGACAGACGGACAAATCGGACTAAATCGATTCAGATTTCAATGCTGATCAAGTACACAGTGATGTAAAATGACTGAGGACAGGTTGAATTTCCCGCCAATTTGAATAATTGTGATGTTGGCAATGGTTGCAAATGACAGCTGTTATTTTGGTCCAGTGGCGTAGCTGTTCCTTCTTGTAAAGGGAGGGTTAAATAAATAATAAAATGCCATCCTTTATTTCATTGCAGAGGAACGCAACCCTTACTGACGAGTTCACTATGGTATTTAACAGTGATCATAACCTGTATCATGCACGCATACCATCTTAGTAACACTAAATAAGTTCAAAACTGTGGCGGGAAATTCAACCTGTCCTCAGTCATTTTAGATCACCCGTTATATACGAGGGTTGGGGCATAAGTCATGGCAATTAAAACATATGTGTTCTGCAGGCATAGTAGACTTGACTTGCCATGACTTATGCCCCAACCCATGTATATACCTGCCACGCTTCGTTAAGGGTGTTACAAAAGTTATGGACAAACTCAATATACCCTACCACAGAAAATTTGGGGATATCGTAATTCAAAAAGTAAATATCAAAACATTTTCATATCATACTCTTGATTTCGGAGATTTCGCAGATTTAAAATTTCAAATTATATTAATTCAATTCCAATATTTTCTGGAACGATAGTTGCATATACATGGCTTATGCCACAAAAAAAAGTCATGTTGTGAGTGTATACCCACTAATGCAACAGCTCGAAACTTGTCCATCTTAGCGACTATATATTTTGACAGTTGTTCAAGGGCGAAAAATTCCGTGTAATTTGTAAATTTAGTTTAGTTTAAGAGTTTCTTGTTTACTGTTTTGAAAAAGTAAATTCTGACAGCGGCTATTTTCAGCACAAATTTATCACGAGTGTTAAAAGTCTTAATTAAAAAAAAACTTGCTGCTTATTATAGCGGCACAAACATTTTATTTTATGCATTTAGCATAAAAAAATGTTATTTTATTGTTGTTTTATATCCTGCTCTTGATTTTGAGTTTAAATTGAATTGAATTCGCAAGGTTTTTTTAAGTTCATAAAAAGCAGCAATTAGGGAGCAAACATGCAAATCTCGTTAAATCAAGTTTTTATACTTTGTTCACTTATCAAAGTGCCTTGTTATTGACATTTTTAATTAAGATCTATCGGTTATTGCTTCGCAACTGAATGTTATTGCTCTTCTTTATGATAATCCAACAAATTTTAGTGTTGTAAGTTCTGAGTTATTCCAACAACAAACTAATCTATTAAGATTCCTAACAATGGCAACACTTAACATTCTGAATTTTAAACACAACATTTATTCTGGTCTAATATTATGTCAATAACTTTAGTCACGCCGAACAACGTCATTGGCCGGAAAGTATAGAATCACGAGCCTTTATTTTAAAGGTATTTACAAAATAAAAGCGGCAACTTCGTGGAAACGGCTCTGGTATTTCGCGCGTATACGACAAACTGAAACAATAAGTTGCCGTCGTTACTGAAAACAACTTTTGATACGGTCCCCATTTACTTGTCCAGCGCGACAAATAACAGTATAAATTAGTTGATTGTGACTAAGCGCTATACGTATGTACGTATAGAATAATAACAATTGCAGGTGGGTGTAAAATAACACCATACGTACACATATACACACACACACACACTCGGACGACGATAAAGAGCTTAATACACAACGGCGGTTATAAAAATTTTTACCGACCACACTAATCGACCAACTACTTAAATATGGCCGTAAACTAACGCCAAGCGCATTTTTCGAATAGCTCCAGATCAAATTTCATTAAACCACACCACCGTTGTTGTATCTTAACGATAGTTAACTGCCGTAATATCCGTTTAAATTAAACCTGTAATTAAATACCACGCAGTGTTCCTTTTTAGACCTTTTATGGATTACTAAAATGTGGGAAATTGCGTTGGTTTTCTTTTAAGAAATAGTCAGTTTGTAATACTTGTGGCAACAGACATGACCGAAAAAGGGTCTAAACGCAATTCTTTCGTGATATGTGCTTGTTTTCTAAATTTTTAAAACAATAAAATATATGTGATACAGTTACAAAGTCGGATTACACACGCGCCTTTGTGCCAAAGAAAATTTTAGCTATAAAGTGCAATAACTTTTGAGGAATTCAACCGATTTTGATTGCTTTTTCAGCACATAAACAAATTTATCATAGTACCCTTTGCAATTAAAAAAAAACTTGCAGTTTATTATAGCGGCAAATCAAAACGATTGTGGTTTAAGTTTGAAACCCCTGTGGAGAATTTAAGCTGCCAGTTTAGGTTCTAAAGTACTCTGTTGCAAAGCCATATTAATCCCAACATTTAATTTAGTATGTATTTTGTATAAAAACACGCAATGTTTTTGTTTTTCAGCATTTTATTGGTTGTAACACGCGATTAAAGAATATTCCGATTTCGAATATCAAAACAATTTTAATTTAGCATAACATATGTTTGATTTTTGTCAAAACTTAATTTACAATAATTTTTTCAAGTGTTACCTAAGAATTCATGTAATACATTATTATTTGAAATTAAATTGAAATAAAATATGTAAATTACACAATTTACATATTTTTTTTCATTTTATTTCAAGAGTCTTAACACATTAAGTTTGTTGCTGGAATAATTGAGAACTCAGAAAACATAGATTAATAACAATGATAATATATATAAAAATGGCTACACAGATAGAAAATGTTGTTTAATTCATATAAATATGCATTGACTACAAGAAATCTGATGTTTCAATAGAGGCAAAGAAATATTTCTTTGCGGATTAAAATGCATTTGTTTGGTAGAAAGAACGTTTATTTGTGTCAAACAACTTTGTTTTTCAGTTAAAATTTACAATTTGTATATTATAACGAACGAGATTTATTTAGTTCAAATAATTATGATTGTGTTTGATAATTATAATTTTTTAAATTAACGAAATGTTGGTTGAGTTAAAATGCGATATTTTAAGGTTGGGATAAATGGTTCTTGGATTAAAGAAATTATTAGTTTGTTGAAGGAATTAATGTAGACCTATTATTGACTAGAACTTTTTGTAATATTTGTGGCAACAGACATGAACGAAAAAGGGTCTAAACGCAATTCTTTCGTGTTATGTGCTTGTTTTCTGAATTTTTTAAACAATAAATTATATGTGGTTTATATAGTTACAAAGTCGAATTATACACTCGCCTATCGCATTAGCATTTGAAAGAATTTTTGCAGAATTCAACCGATTTTGATTATCTTTTCAGCACAAACAAATTTATCAAGAGTACTTTTGCAATTAAAAAAAAAGCTTGCAGAGTATATAGCATATTATAGCGGCAAATAAAAACGATTGTGGTTTAAGTTTGAAACACCCTGTGGAGAATTTAAGCTGCCGGTTTCGGTTCTAAAGTACTCTGTTGCAAAGGCATATTAATTCCAACATTTAATTTAGTATGTATTTTGTATAAAAACATGCAATCTTTTTGTGTTTCAGCCTTTTATCGGTCGTAATACGCGATTAATGAATATTCCGATTTCGAATATAAAAAAATATTTTAATTTAGCATAACTTATGTGTGATTTTTGTCAAAACTCAATTTACAATAATTTGTTCAAGTGTTACCTA
Organism: Aphodius sticticus; assembly: GCA_963966075.1. Classification (NCBI taxonomy): domain Eukaryota; kingdom Metazoa; phylum Arthropoda; class Insecta; order Coleoptera; family Scarabaeidae; genus Aphodius; species Aphodius sticticus. The sequence continues at coordinate 16,921,854 of OZ014506.1, forward strand.
AGAATTCATGTAATAAATTATCATTTGAAATTAAATTGAAATAAAATATGTAAATTGCACAATTTTGAAGAAGCACCAAAGTCCAAAGTCTCATCAAACTCCAAATCACTGTCGTTTTGCCGGTATAACAAACTGAAAGTTTAATTCCTTTTTATTTTTCAAAATAGGCAAAGGCGCGTTATACTTTAGATCAGTGCTCAGCAAGCACTGTACCGTGGCACAGTGGTTGCGCAACGGAGCTGAGACTGCTGTGAGCGGGAGAAGGACAGCGGGAGCAGGTTGCTGAGCACTGCTCTAGATGAATTTGTTGACTTTTGTCCCAGAAAATAATCAAAATCGCTTAAAGCTCACAAAACTTATTGAAGATTAACGCTAAAATGGTACAAACGTTCAGATATTGGGATGAACCAAATACAAATTTATTGAGAATTGATACATACGGCTTTCTATCAGACTACTTGAGACCCTGTCATCTGACGAAGTATCCCATAGGGTGTTTCAAACTCAGACCACCAAAGCATGATGTTGATTCTACCGGCGTAATAAGTTACTACAGTGCAATGAAATCTGTTATATTCATATAATTGTACTTTATTTTTATATTTTAAATTAGTCCATCACTGCGCCTGCATCCGAATACAGGTTTTCGGGATTCATGATATTTTGGAAACAATAAGAGACACGAAGTCGGTTATACAGGTACGAAGTTTGTTTATACACTCGCCTTCGGCCCATCCTCTTGGTTGATAGCCTACATTATGTGATCCTTAAATTATTTACTTTCTACATACTGTTGTTGTATTAATGTTACTTTAACATATCTGCATTTAACAAATATTCGTCTGGTCAACATTTATATTTATAGCACAAGCTGGATTCCAGAAAATATAAATTTGTATTGTGTGGACATTTTCAATACCCGACGTAGAATGATGACATTTCTAATGCTTCTTTTGTAATTCTAAAAAGTATCCATTGTTATTATCTAATCATAAATTCTTGTTGGTTTTCTGTGACCAGCTGGTAACAATGAACTTTCAAACAATGAAGAATGAAGAACTATTTATTCATAATAGTCGAATTTGTTATAAATTCCATTATGCTGTATCCAGAATGTCGTCAATATTTTATACAAAACGTCACGAATATAAGTTTATGTCTAGCCTTATTCGATAGGAACATATATTTGCGTTCATTTACAAGTTTATTTCTGTGGCGGTGGGTTGACGATGGGGTTCGTTAAGTGTTTTGCGAGCTCGCTAATGTATTCTTAAAGATGGCGAGAAAGATTTCGCTTGCGGAGGTGTGTAAGTATGAGGAATACTAGAGAATGGGGAATAGAGAGGCGTCGGGCGACGGGGGGAGGGAGTGACGGGGGGAGAGGGAATATTTTATGAATAGTGGTGCCATTTGCAGTTTCTCCGGCGGCGTTTATGCACCAGATTTATATCGGGCCAGTAGTATTTTAAATTGGAAATTACTTTTTGCGCGGCGCGGCGAGAAAACTGCGAGAGCGCCACCTCCCGGACGGTCGCTGTAAATATATTTATATTCCGGCGCTCGCCAGAAATGTAAATGTAATACGTCGCCTTGCCTAGCTGGCTCGTATTTATTCAGATATCGAAATAAATAAAATACCAGCGCACAATAATATAAATTGAATGCCCAACGCGTTTAGTTTCGAACATTGGCCGCGAGGCCGCGCCACCACAGCTGAGGAGGTTTCATTTATACCCCCTATGTATTTACGAAAGTTTTCAACAGCGGTCGTGACTACAAGCGGCGCGCAATTGTTATCGATACATTAAATTCACATTTACACTCTGAACTGATATAAATTACTCATTTTGTCTTTTTGCTTCTGGTGACCTGATTTGTTGTATCGACGTGAGCTTTCAAGCCACATATAGCATTATTTGTTATTGAACATCGAATATATCGTCGGGGTGAAGGTAAAAGTCACAAGTGACATCTTACTACTGTGTGATTAAAAGAAAATTATTTTACTTTTTATATATTTTTGATAAACTTGTTTCAGAAACAATAAGAAAACATCAATTAAATTAATTTAAGAAAAATGATTTTAAGAAATTTTTTGTTTCTTCATGGTCACTGTCATACACTGCTGGTTCTGGAATTATTTAGTTTGTCTACATCTTCGGTCTGGCAATTTCATTACCCATACTCACTCTTTTTATTTGCTTACTTTTTGGCTTGCTGTGGTAAATAAGCCAATGTATGGTAGATGGCCCTTTTTCAGAGGTAGAGCCTTTTACAGTTTTACAGTTTTTTTTCTTCGAAACTATGATCGTATGATCTAAAGGCCTAATAAATTTTAGAGCCCTAATAAAAATCCTAAATTTGCCTGTCTGACAGGTTTTGAGAAGTCCTTCCGTTTTGGAAAAAGTGGCTGCCATGATATTTTTTCGTTTCGAATATTTCCGACCATTACTACCGAATATTACTGTGTTTAAGACCAAAAGTACCGCTATAAAAAGTTCACCATTTTGTCTTGATTTCACCATTTCATTAAGAGTTTACGAGTTATGACAGAGAAAGAATGTGGTTCTCTGCAATTTGCAAAAAATGTTGAGTTTTCCGTGGAAATTTGTATTGACCATGATTGTTAAAATACTTTGAAACCAAATAAGTTTTACGCAATTGATAATAATTGTACTGACATACTATTGCTTACTTTACAATTTCAAATCAGTTTTGTCCGTTTTTTATAACTTAACAGGTATATATGCTCCGCTTTCCTGTGCCATCGCTTGATACAAATATGGCAGAAAATTAATGCCCTAGAAATTTGTACATTTGCTCTGTAATGAGTTAGAAACGAGACATTAAAAAAACACTTTTTTAGCAGATTTTTTATTCCAAGGAGTTGTTTCTACAACGAACTGGCTTCCATGGTGAATTCCTTGACAGGGGTACAAATTTAAAATATTTAATAGGCCCCCAAACTTACTATACGTTTCAAAAAAAAAGTTTTTGGACTTTTTGCAAGATTTAGCTACCTATTCGCTAGATTAAAAATCAATTAACCAAGTACGAAATGCATTTATTGTAATAGTGGTAAAAGTCACTAGTCACTTGGTGAGTTTTTGCATTAAATGTTATACCCAGTTCCCAGTTCCCCAGCTCGTAGCTAATATTAAGTGGGGGTGCTGTTCCAGAAATTTTTTTGTCATTGTTTTAATAAATATTGTGTTAAAGGAAAAAGAAACGTATAAAAAGAAAATTTATTCAGAAACTTGATGAAATCGTAAAAGAATTTAGGGCATAAAAACGGATTTCTTATTTACTTTAACCTAAATTGTGAGTTACTTTCATTAATAAATTTATGTAATATTTTCCATATTTTTTTATTGTTTCATGCATTGTCACCAGAAATCGTCCACATACAAAAATTGAACTCGATAAGACAAGTAGGTAAAATATCGATTACAAAATTTGAACATAACAAACAAACAAGTGAAGTTAAGATAAGTAGCTTTTTAAAAACTACGCTTAATGAAAAAAAAAACGCATTAACAGTTAAATTTTGAAAATTGTGGCAAAATTTAAAAAAAAATTTATTCCTTTATGCATTGTCACCGGCAATCTGCCCACGTGCAAAATTTCAACTCGATTGAATTTTGGGAAGTAGGTAAAATGTCGATTACAAGATTCAAATGTTGTAAAGAAATAAGTGAAGTTAGATAAGGGTAGTAAAAATTAAATCCATTACTCTTGTTTTAATTTGCGCGGAAATATCAATAATTTTATCCTTGGTCTCTGGATGAAAACTGAGGATTTTTTCTCCTTTGAAAGCACTGCAATTGTTGTAAAAAACGTATTGACTTTTGATATGCCATCTGCAGTTTGTAAAACTACCTTCCACCAGCACGACAGTGTCGGCACTGCGGGAACAACAGTGCTCTCTGTATGCATAAAAGGGCAGTGTCGCGCGTGAAGCTTCCTATGTGCGCATGCGCAGAACAGCCAAACACCTCATCTACTGGAACTGTGAAGATCACAGTTACATACAACGATTTTTAAATCTTTTTCTTAAACTGGGGGATGGCTACTGATATTAAGGTATATATTATAGTTTGTACAAGTATAAAGAACGTATTTAGACACGTATTTATAAGCATATAGGTACTATCATCTCCTTTTTCACCAAAATGTAAGATAGTGAGTTTTACGTTTAACCCGACGATATACGGAAAAATAAAGATAATACGACTCTTCTAACATCAGAGGTGGGATTCACTCAGCCATTATTTTAGTGACATAATCGTGAATTCACTTCAAAATGGTGCCCTTATATGAAACATTTACTCGCTATCACCTCCATATACAGTTTTTCACAAAATTAATCCACATAGATATGGAACGAAAACTAGATCATACAGGCAACAGCAGGATGGTGAAACGGCGCGTAGCAGCAGAGATATGTTCAATCCTCACGTAAAGTGATTTGCAGAATTGATACCGTAGCGAGGAACTGATCCGGAATGAGCGTCGTCCTATTTATAAATTCATGTACCCGTGTGCGTTTACCCGGAGCCGATATTGTGTGTGACAGGCGGAACGCGCGCAAAAAATATTTTCGAACAAACGCGAAACGGCGCGCAACTCAACAAAAAAAATTAAAAAAAAAACTAAACAAAAAACACGCGACAAGCACAAAAATTCGCAACGCAGATCACGGAGTGCAATCGATTCGTGTGTTAACGATTACGTTTGATAATACACGGAACAACAACTGCCGTCAAAAATATTTTTTCTGCTTCGAACAGAAATTCGGAATCAATGGGATACTAAATCAAATCTTTCACGGGATATTCACGTGGATTCGGGAAGAACGAATGAGCTGGAAAACAAGGGATATAACGGGTGTATGTCTCTTTTTCAGTCAGTTTTATGAGTGAAATAGATGAATGAGCGATGTCAGACAGAATATGAAAATGTCCAACCAAATGTAGGAAACAATGTATTACAAGGTTATCTTTTGGAATATTGTTAGATCTATTGAAATTTTCTTTAATGTAATATAATAATAATGATAATAATTTTCTTCCAGATTGAAGACACAGACTAGGTTTTTAAATCGATCTATGCTACCTTAGTTAATGGAAGTAAACACATCAAAAATGAAACTGTTAGAATGTTTGTGGAAAATTAATAAAAATGACAACGAATAAGAATAAATTATACAGGCTGAATGTCCTTTCGTAGAATCACAGAATCTGAAGGCAGACATTCTGAATTGTATTTATTTCAATTTCCAATTTTTAACAATTAGTTGAAAAAAAAATCAAAAGAATTCTCAAATGCCCATTCAAACCTTTAAATTAAATGCTGGTGATATAAAAATAAATGAAAAACCCAAGAAAACATTAGGGAAATTTTTAGCGATTTCAACCAGACAAAAAAAAGAAATAAACATGTAAAGTTAAAATAAAAAAATCTGATGTGGCCAGGCAAATGACTTTATCATACAATATATGTATAAAATTAATAGTTTAGCAACATGACATCGTTGATTGTCAACGAATATAGATACTCACCCATGGGTTAGTTGGGGCCTTGACATCCAGAGGGCAGGGTTTTGAGCAAGATTCATTCACAAATTATAGCCTTTTCGACATATATTTATTATATATTTATGTTCGGACTCAGCCAGTTCGCAGCGAGTGCGTGCCTAAAAGTGTATGTCAAAACGCTATATATTGTGAATGAATCTTGCTCAAAACCCTGCCCTCTGGATGTCAAGGCCTCAACTAACCCATGGCGGTCTATCTATATCCATTGACAATCAACGATGAGATTCTATTTGATCGAGATCGGTCCTGTCTGCATTAAAATAAAACTAGTTAGCCAGGATTTGACAGATATTTTATTCTATTGACAGTAGGTATTGTCAAAACATCAGCGTTTGACACTATCTGTCATTGGAATCAAAATATCTGTCAAATTCTGGCTAACTATTTAATAAATTTTGAAACATTTTGCACTAGATATTCCAAAAAAGTTAAAACTATACTCGAAGCCTTTTGTGGTGCTAGAAAATTTGCGAACCTAAATCATCTTTGGAGTTGTCCTATTTCTTTTCTATGTTCGTACACAAAACGTTGTCCTTTGTCATTTTGTCTTAAGGATAAAATAAACCATCGTTGGCTAAAAGAAACCAACGCTTTTCCAACAAAATAAATCCCCGTATTCCAAAATCATTCAAAATCGTAGTTAACACCGATCAACGGTTAATTTGAATGGCTCGCACGACCTCTTCACCGGCTCGAATAATGGGGTGAGCTCTTATTGTAATAACGGCTATTACCCGACCTGTTCGCAAAACGATACGCTTTATCCCTCTCAACCCCCTCTCCTCGTTCTCCTGCTTCTTCTTCACGGATAATTGTTTCTAGAAAGCAGTAAACCCGCACATATAATAACGGACAATGTATCCATCCACTTTGTCATCATCATCGGTCTCGATATGTAATTTGTTAGCGAAATGCAGGTGACCAACGACCGTTAAATACGTAAGACGACCAGCAACAATATCATTTCCCACTTAACTGGCCACGTATGGTTACAATCCGTATGAGGACTGACATTACATTATTAATGAAATGTTATAATTACGGGAGTTCGAAGAAAAGACGATTTGTGTGAGTGTGTGTGTGTATATAATGAAAGAGAAAGATGGCTTCGATCAAGTGAAACTAGAGGATTATTCAATAAAAAAAAATGTGATATACTGGTTATACATGATTGCTATGGAACGGAATTACAAATATCCTCGGTTCGAATCTAGTTCTGGCAGGTTTTTAAACGTGTAAAATGTTTAAAGTGTACTATCGTGGCCATATATCATGTCCCCTCTTTTGACGTTGATTCTCACGCAAATCTTGGGGCGAAAATTTTGAAAAAATTGCGATGCTGTCCTTGATTAATACTCTACCACTCATAAAAATTAGAAAGCTGTATATGTTGGAGTTTTCCCGATTTTTCGAAATTAAGAAGAATTGGCGCTGTTTTTGCCCCATTCGTTTAACTTTAGCAATCAATTACTCCGGAAATAATCAATAGATTTCAACGAATTAAAAAGTAAAGTCACCCGTGGAATGCTGGCTTTCAATGTGCATTTTTGTAAAATAATTGGGTTAGTGGTTGACCCACTAACCTTAGAATAATGAAATATAGACTATAGGTTACCCTATAATTCATAAGTTTAAAGTTTATTACATAATCATTGTTTATCTGCATTTCCATACAAAAGATCGTGCTGAAACGCAGCGTGAATTCCGACGCTCTACGGTCTTTGGTGTGATGCGGGGAAGGGAGTCGTTAGCGGTGCTGTAGACAGTGAGAGAACGGCGGATAGCTGATTACAAATACAAAAAAGAACGATAACTTGGCAAGGTAGTAATTTTAACTAACAGTATTAAATTCTTAGTTTTTTAATTCAGAATTTTGATTACAATATGTGACCCGCTACGAGAGAAATGGCCTAACTGCCTTCTCTTGTTTCCATAGTATTGACTCCTGTGTTTGACGTCCCATAACTCTAAAACTACTGAACAGAAAATATTGAAATAACGTGTGTCATACTCCTCATTCATTTCTACATATGTTGTATGACTATCAAAATTGTTTGCGTCTCGGTGTAAACATGAGCGCGAGAGAACTGAAAAAATGCACCCGATTTTTGCATTTCTAAATTAACGGTAGTCAGTTGTTCAGATTGCATTCAAAGTCTCTTCAATCGATTGGCGTTTTTGTTTTCTTCAGTTTTATACAATAAGGTTGTAAACAAGATTTTGACGGAAGCGGATAGATCCGTAAGGAATGTTAACCATTTGTTAATTTTTAAGACCGAAATAGACATGAACAATATTTTGCGCAGATCGGTCAGAGCGGTCAATGACTCCGTCTGAGTCAGTTTTTGTGTTTAGTTATTAATAATATTTAAATACAGGCAAAAACAATATATCATAAATATAACTCTTGATATATTACATATATTACTAACGGCAGCTCTGAGCGTATAAAACTGATAGGTCGTTATATTGTGTCCGTAAACACTGTTCTCCTAGTAACTATTGCACCGTGCGATCCCCCACTACCGGCAGCGTCGGTATCGATCACTTCCTCCGCACCATCCCAAAGACCGAAGAGCGCCGTCAATTGCGGCGATCATGAGATGCTTCAACAAGATCTTTTGTAGGGAAAATGCAAGATAAACAATGATTATGTAATAAACTTTAAACATATGATTTATTAGGTAGGCTATGATCGATACTTCATCATCCAAGCTCTTCTAACAACGGAATTGCTGGTATTGCATAATATAGCGTTTTGTGGGTCAACCACTAACCCGATCATCTTACAAAAATGCACATTAAAAGCTACTATTCTACAGGTGATTCTACTTTTTAATTCATTGAAATCTATTGATTATTTCCGCAGTAATTAATTGGTAAAGTTAAACGAATGAAATTTATGGAGCAAAAACAGCGCCAAGTCTTCTTTTGGAAAAATCGGGTAAACGCCAACATATACAGGTTTCTAATTTTTATGAGTTGTAGCATATTAATCAAGGACAGCGTAAGAATTTTTTCAAATTTTTTCGCCTCTCGATTGGCGAGAAAATCGACGTCAAAAGAGGGGACATAATATATGGCCACGATAGTACATTTCCTAGTAATATTCGGTCTCAAACAACGCACTCATCTGGCATCATTGTCTGGTAACACAACTGCTCTCTTCTTTCAGATTTAAAACGCATCCATTTCCTCGGGCGTGAAAAAAAATAATTAACTTATTCATCACTGTCACACGTATATAAAGGCCTCAATTTAAATATGAAGATAAAACGGGCGCAGCAGCGTAAATATATTAAATGCGATTTATATTAGTCGCTCGGCGCGGCGTCGTTAGTTTTTATCGTAAATTTCGCGAAATTAATTTATTAAAGTGACGTCACCGCGCGCTCTAAATAAAGCGATATTAGTTCTGGACTTAATTAAAGAATAAATTGAGAGCGAAGGTTATACATAACATATAACGGCCACACGACTATTCCGTAACGTTTAGACATGCGCATAACCGTAGAGAAGAGATGTTACTAATAACAACGATGCTCCGGGTATAATAATAATTTAAGAGCACGTCGTGCACGCGCCATTTAAAAAATTAATTACTCTAAATAGAAGAGGCGCTCGGAGGGACTGAGACGGAGGTAGAGAGAGTCCAGCGTCGGTGTTAATCGGAAAAGCTCTTTTCAACTGGCTCGGTATGGTCGACGAAAGAGAAAAATGGAGCAACGCGAGCGCCTGCTGCTTCATATGCGGCGCTGCAAGCTGGATAGTGGCTGAATGGGCTGGAGAATCGCGAATTGCTTGCTCCACGACGAGATTCCGTGTCAAGGCCGGCCCGTATTTAAATCGCAATTTAAAGTATGGAATTAATAAAGGAAAACCTCAATTTCTCGGTTTATCGCTCACACCCACTAGATGGCGCTCACTCGCCACTTGCTGTTGTATTACGGTCCTATTTTTTTGGTTCGTTTAATGTTATCATTTTGGGGACGATGTGAATATGTTTTATTTACGAATTGGACAGAAATGCAACTCTGTGTTAAATGAAATGGACGGGTGATGATTTGTTTCTGAGGTATTTAACTCCAACGCTTAGTGTTCGCGAAAATAAATTATAATATGTAATTCATTTAAATAATCAAAAACTTAAAATTATATTACAATATATTATATTAACGTAGGAAGCGATGCTGTTACTGAACGTTTGTCAATGCCAGTCTTCAAAATTAAAACAACCTGTAGAAAACAAACGGCATAGATAAGAACAAATAAAAACTTAACAACGCAAAACTATTACCATTTATATCGCATTTTCTACTTAGCGTACTATATTTACTATTTTTAGTAAATTTTGTTCTGATCTGGTAAGGAGAAACCGCCCAAGTGTCAAAAAAATTGAGTTGGAGATTTTGACGGAATCAGTGACCTAATACGAACAGTTATCTGATTCTGGCAAAATCTCAAAACAGCCTTTTTGCACTACGACGGTTTTTCCGTTCCAAGTTACATAGTAAACTTATAAATTAATTAGTTAAATAACTGTGAAAGTGTTTTGTGTAAAGGACGTTGGACTAGTGACTTTAGTCCAATAATTCTAGTCGAAGCACACTCAGTTAATCGCAAAACTAAAAATACCACATTGTAGCGGACAAAATTTACTAACAAAATGATTCTAGAACCTATATGAGGAAATGAATTAATTTAGTATAAGCAATAACTGATTCAACTAATTTTTGGTGATTCCACGTCCTCCATGTTCCACGTCAACCGATCGTTTGGTATTACAACGGACATTTCTAAGGTCAACCGACAATCATCAAACAATCGTTTGACATTAGAACGGGCATTTCAATTGTCATCTGACCGGTTGACGTGAAATCAGGTGAAATCGCAAAAATAGTTATTTATGTACCAAGAGCATTAGGCGGATGTTTATGCCCCTAGGGTGACAGTTTAAAACGCTAGAGGGTATAAACATCAAGTAATGCCCAAGTTACATACAAAATTGTATGTCCTACAATGGGTTTGTTCCTCCGTTTGAATAATATTAATATTTTGACGTTATCAAGTGACATGCGTATCTACGAAGTTGAATAACAATACAAACAATTAACCATGGCAATCCTTTATGCCCTAGGGCGCAAAAAGAATCTTTATTGCCCTAGGGAGCAAAAAGAAGCTGTTTTCGTCCCGGTATCTAAGATGTAGAAGGTCACTTTATGATCTTTTAGGACATAAAATAATCTAATCAACTATATAGCCAGACTGTGGCCCAGTGGTAGAGCGCTTGGCTACCACTCTGGGGGTCGTGAGTTCGAGCCTCACGACCTGCTTTCAGAGTAAAGGTTTTCTGTGGTTTTCCTTTACTCCTCGGCGAATGCTGAAAGCGAAACAACTTAAGACGTGCCACAGACGCGGGCCATAATAATGATAATTCGGGCCTGCCGATGCCCCCGTAGTGGCGAAAGCTGCTGGGGGATGTTAAGGCGTGGATTATTATTATTATTATTATTATTATTATTATACAAAATAAACCATTCATTTTCTCGTATAGGTTCCCGATACCTTTTGATGGCAAATTTTGTCTGCTACAGTGTGGTGCTTTAATTTTTGCGATTAAATAAGTGTGATTCGAGGATTAATTGTCTGACAGGAACAATTTTTGAATGGTTTTCCGTTAATTAATAGTATATTATTTTATGAGAAAGTAATGTAAGCAATTTCTCACGAGAACGAAGTTTGCAGCACGAGCCGTAGGCGAGTGCTGCAAAACGTTCGAGTGAGAAATTACCATTACTTGCGAATGGAATACTATACTTTTTCTACGACCATGCAATGAATTTTATAAATTAATTTATTGCAAATGGGGACGGCTGTATGTCACTATGACGATTTACAGGTGGGGAAGAGTAATTGTGGAAATAAAATGCTGGTATTCAAGATAATGAGAAGAGAGGAGGACGTTATGACGTTATGTAAAAGTGGACTGTATGACTTTTTCTATAAAAAGTGTTTCTATATGAACTTGAACCCTTTTTTCCTTGGTTACCAGGACTAGCCTCCTAAAGGCCTTAAAATATGTAAATAAACATCAACTCGCAGTAACATCAGGATTGTGACTGATTAAAATTGTTTGGTGCGCTTGTTACTTAGCGAGACTGTCAATGGCTTGACAATATCGCTAAGCAGTGTCATGAAAACACGATGGAATAGAAAAATCCAGAGCTGTGATTGGTTCTAGAGCAGTGAGAAATTAAACATTTCTCACGACTCGCGAGGTATGAGGAGCCAGGAATGAAATATTTTTCATGTGTGTGGGGAACGGTTAGTATTACTTATCATAAATTGCCATGATAATGAATGCATTCAACAATAGGTGTAGAAAAAATGTTTTCTATTAACTATTATTCTAAACAATTTAATTGTTTCATCGACTGGATTTGAATTTCCGCAAAATTTAAAATGTCTGGACTACCTGTAGATCGCTAGAGTCAGTACATCGCCGAAATCGGTAGATCGCCAAAATAGGTAGATCGCCGAAATGGGTAGAATGCCGACATATGTAGATCGCCGAAGTGGGTAGATTGCCAAAATCCGCAGATCGAAAAAGTCGATAGACCTCATAAATAAATCAGTAGGAGAGTGAAGCCAATTACTGTAAGTTTTGCGCTAGTGGCCGAGATCTGAGCCGGAAACAGAAACCATTAGCGTCTTAAACATACTGATGAGTGATGACTGCTGTATTTCTTAATACAGTAAAGCTCCGCTAATCCGGATCAATTCAAACTGGCCCAGTCTAGAATAGCGAAAAATCCGGATTACTGGAGCCATATAATATTAATTACTCCAAGGCGTAACAAATAGGTACATAGTGAAGCATTTATTATAAATATTATACATATTTTCAAGGACAACTAAACACTACTGAACCAGTTAAAATTACAGCAATTAATTTACCTAATTTAGTAACATGTATCCGATATCAGCACTTTCTTGTCGAATTTCATCCATTGACAGCAATCTCTCTGTGAGAATCGACAATGGTATGTCCTTATCTAAGGAAAAACGCAGCATCCTTCAATGTTCCTAAGAGCCCGTAAAATGTAATTTTCCTCCAAAAGATAGAACATGAACCAAAATGACTCTTGGATATAGTCCGAATTACAAGATACACAATATAAAATTAACATTTTTTAATTTTGTCCGGATTACAAGGACATCGGGATTAGTGGAGGTCAGGATTACCGGAGCTTTACTGTATTTGAATATAAAAAAGAATTATGGCATTATTCAACAATAAAATGAATACGAATAAGTACATAATGCTGACAATCTCCTTCGACCTACTCGAATGTTTTCAGAAGTACTTGAATCCACGAAGAAACATGAATGCTAGTAGCTGTAATGTGAGAGGCAGTAGCTAGGTTGGTGGAAGCACATGGCGTCTGTATAATGACGACGATTGATGTTACGGCACCGTATATGAGTCCACTATTACAATGAAATAAACTAAACATTAACAAACAATCCATTAATAAATACCATTAAAACGAAGCGAGAATTAGTCCCCGACGCCAGCTCAAATAAACAGACGCCAGGGCCCGTAGCCACTACATCCAGCGGCGCACGTTGTCGGTTCGAAATAACCGCAGCAATATTCACAGATTATTTACTTTCCGTGTAGATGGCGCCGCGCGCGAAGCGCGGAGAGGATGCCCGCGCGCGATCTCCGGTTCGCGTTAAAATTTGTGTAAATCCAATTTCCAAGAAGATTTACGATAAACGCGCGCCGTCCGTCGGCGGCCGCCATTTTTACAACATAATCAAATGTCATCACATCAAAGGCGCTGGCGTGCTGACGGCGAAAACTAACTAAACACAATCAGGCCGTCGACGTAGCCGTTACCGCCTCGTTTGCTCGCTTCTCAACACCACTAGAATCGTTCGCCATCATCAGGACCTCAACGAAATAGTACTAGACTGAATATCCAGATGCTGCAGCTCTCTTTATCCATTCTTCGGTATTATATCCAACCATTGCTTTTGTCAAATAAAAATTGTTAGGGCATGGAATGATTTGCCTTTTAGATCTAACTATTACCTTGATCAATGGCATTAGTACTAGTTAATTTAGTACAATAACTTTACACGTTTAACAATTCATTCAAACGAAAGTTCCATTACTATCTTTACCAGTACAAATGTAGCTAGCATCTCGAGATTGTGTGACGCCAAGATGATGCCACTCCAGTTTCTGGTCTTGTGAAAGATATTACTGCAGGGTCGTTACGTGGTCATTTGGTCAAATTAGCTGTGGGGTCAGACTCGTGGAGTCGGAGTCGTGGAGTCGGAGTCGTGGAGTCGAAGTCGTGGAGTCGAAGTCGTGGAGTCGAAGTCGAGGAGTCGGAGTCGGAGTCCTGGAGTCGGAGTTCAGACAAATTTCAGAGTAGTCGGAGTCGGAAAAAATGTACCGACTCCGACTCCGAGTCGAAGTTTAATTATTGTAAAAAAAGAAACAAAAACATGCGAGATGGACGTTGCCTCAGTAGACAGTAAACAAATAAAACTAAACAGTCGATTAGATCTTTGACAAAGTACCTACCGACATACATATGTAAATAATCAAATTAGAAAACACACTTTTCAAACGTAAGTGAAGACGAATAACAAAAGTAATCCGGCAGAAATTTAAAAAAGGAAATTTGAGCATTATATTGTACTTCCTCAAGCATTCTTGCAATACATATGACCAAGGACATTCGTCATATCTATTGCAAGAATGCTTGAGGAAGTACAATATAAGAATTTCATTCCGGAGCCCCCGCAAGTTAGGCCACCACATTATCAATAATAAAAAACCAATTGAGAGATTGACATGCAGCGGCACATATAGAATTGCAAGAAACGCAACACAAAATAAACATCGATAACCTCACACTGCTCCATCGGATGAAGCAGTCACAGAGAATGAATTTGTATGAGGAGTTTGAAATATTTAGGCATTACTCAAAGGCACCAGACCTGTTGCGAAACCAAATTATAGATCAACCCCCACACAATGTTTTTGAGACTGTTCAAAAACTTACTTCTTTCTTGCGATTGTGGCGCCACCCCATGATAATGAATAGAACCACGACCTAACATCTGTCACGTGACCTGACATCCTTTTAAATTGTTCGAGGGTTCTCGCAAGTTTGTTTATCTGTATATATGCGAATTTTTGTACGTTTATACATTAATTATACTATTAAAAGGTAACTCATTTGTGTGTGTTCATTTGCTAATACTGATTCTGGCCTTTGTATATAGTTTTTGATTGACATTGTAACCTCCAAAAAAGTTGTTACACATAACCTATCCCAACCGCATGACCGACCTGTTTTCGTTTTATTTCAGCATCTGACGGAATACCATTATCACTGTTTTCGTGACATTTTATACCAATAAAATCAACATTGGAAATACTCAAGCCTTTTATTTATTATTAAATGTCCAGTGGGATGGAAGGATTTATCTCATTAGTAGTAGTAATCATTTATCCAAATTACCTGTTGCATCCATAATTATGATTATTTTCAGCTTTGAAAATAATTAAAAATTATGTACGGGCATCTTTCTAGGAAAATTTGGTTGGAGCTATTCTGTTCCTCACAACAATTTTATAAACGTATTATGCATTTAATTCTGTTGTTATTAGAATGAATTTTAGAAAGGTTAAATGGACAAAGTAGTGCCGATTTGTATGTTCTCTGGAGAAAACAGTTTCATACTTAATGATGTCAGAGATATTTTGAATAAACAAAGAAATTACATTTTATAACTATGTGGTCATAAATTTAGTGTTTGTGGTCCGATCAATAGGCCTTTTTGATATCCTATAGGCCGTTTATTATTTACAATTACATTGTCAGTTTAAATATGTTTGCCAACAAATTCGCTGGAAACAAATAAAACTTCTGTTTTGCTTATTGTTTCAGCATTTGTTTGTGAGTAACTTGGTATGCACAAGCCATATGTTTAATACAATCAGATACAATCCTAGAATAGAAATTTAATTTATTGAATTTGTTGCTCTTCTCCTGGTAGTGCTTCTGTTTTCATCGCAAATTTGGTTGTATTAAATTTTATTTGGTTGTAAATTCGGTTGTATTATTCTGGTCAAATTTGTGATTATTTACGTATGTAGGATTTTATACACGTAATTATTTGAACATATTTTTGTATGCAAGTTTTCTGGAGTCGGAGTCGGAGTCGAGAATTTTTTTACCGACTCCGCAGCCCTGGGTCAAATACTGAAGAAACCTGTTCGAATCCCGACAGTACATCCTGATTTGAAAAGAAATACAAGAAAAAGTCTGTGTCCGCGTAGTGATGACAAAAATAAAACAGATACAATTTGTGCCCAATGCAAACAATGTATTTGTGCTAAATGCTACGTAGTAGTATGTTATGAATGTGTAAGAAGTGATAGTGCAGTGCCTGCCAAAACTCTTATGAAATAGTACTTGAAAACGTGTTGAGCTTTCATATCAACATACTTAGATAATTTGTCATACTGTTAATGTTTCCTTTCCCATCAAACGTGGAAGCCAACGTGGAACCTGGGTAAAAAAAAGACCGCAAGGTTCATACCATCTCACAGAACGTTTTGATTACTGAATATCCACCATCTTTAATATTATCTTAAATCCAAGTAGGTACACTATCGGATGCCTATTAAAAGCGTTTCCTAATAATGTCCCTATCAATGTCTTCCTATTTTAAAAAACGTGGTACAACAAAAAACAGTATAACAAAGAAATCAGTACTGTTACTCTGGGTTTCGAGATTTTGAAAATTGTTTGGCTGTGTTGACTCAACTATAACTTTCCGATATTTGTGAGCATGCAGAACTTAAAACTTAAAGAATCTTATCTTCAATGTTATGAAAAAATTGTTCAAAGTTCAAAAAGTGTAGTGGTATTAATGTACATTTCACAGAGCTATCGACCGACTTTTGTATTAGCTTTATCTACAGTTGAAAACGATACAAAGGTGCAAAAACTGTAGAAAACATCTACGAGGAAACTCATCAAAATTACCCGTTATTCGTTTTGAAACACGAAAAATTTTGCCCTAAACGGTTGGTTAATGAGTTTTTAAACTTGGCAACCATATGACCAAGTTGTTTAAAATTCTACGAGTAGTTTGA
The DNA here is from genome assembly GCA_963966075.1 of Aphodius sticticus. Classification (NCBI taxonomy): domain Eukaryota; kingdom Metazoa; phylum Arthropoda; class Insecta; order Coleoptera; family Scarabaeidae; genus Aphodius; species Aphodius sticticus. Next base: position 16,938,642 of record OZ014506.1, read on the forward strand.
AAGAATTTAATTCAAGGAAGACTATAGTTTCCTAATTTTTATTCACTCTGTATACTTCTACATCTTGATATAAATATAAATAATTACTGAAATTATTAGCGAGAAATAATATTTTTAACCTGAAAATACCTTTTAATTAATTAACAAGCAAAAAACAGGCAAATTTTCGAAAGTAAAAATAATTAATTAAGTTAATAGACATAATTGGAGACTAGGTGACCCTGATGGCGAAAGTAAAATATGATTAAGTGTCTAATCAAAATGTTGCCGTACAAAATATAATAAACATAATAATACAGCGGTACGCATGACTAATTTTAAGTAGGTATATAAACGACCGCCATAAATAAATATTATAAAATTATTCCAGTTGACGTCACAACAGGTAATTACGAAATAATTAAAGATCCCGCTCGTGTGTGTACAAGTTTATATTATACAATATATATTTTATTACCGTTGGATAAAAAGTAACAACATTCCATGTTGAATTGCTTAGGCGAGTTGCGGAAAAAACCGAACACTATCATGAAAGATTCATTATCCGTTGAGTGGTTTAAATAATGAAAAAGGAACAACAGAAAGAGAAAAACCGGTATAATGGAAATGATAAATTATTATAATCGAAGATCGTACGATATTACGTTTACAATATTTACTTTCGCATTTATAAACGGATTCGTATTTATCAGACCGCACCCACAGAATAAAATATCAATAAATGCAATATTATTCATTTGTTTGTGCGTGGAAAAAAAGTGAACGCTCTCCGCTTAAATAGTTAATAATTGCAGATATAATTCAGTGGCGTCCTACATACCTGACCTTTTTACAAAGAGAGACACGTACAGCTAAACCCGTATTTATAATAATATATTAAATTTATAAGTACCGCTCGCTAATAATTGATAATTTTATGTTTAATTTATAGTTAAAGAAAAACCGGTACGCTCAATGACGACTATAAATACCGCTCCAGCCTTTCGTATATTTAATCAATCAAGGAAAAAATACTTTTCCCTTCATAAATAAAATAATTTGTTTTTGACTTATTGATAACTATATGTATTTCCATTGCGCACGGGTCTATATTTTCAACGTTGCAATAATTAATTGGAAATGCTGAAAAAGAGTAAAAGTGACAGTGATAATTACGTCGTTACAACTTTGCGCAATTAAATTTATTGGCATTTTTTATACAAATTAATAACCTGTCCTCGTTCCACATACATGCCCAAGCGAATACTTTTCCAACGTATTATTTTAAATGTAATTTGCATGCAATTTATATTGCGGTGTATATTATATGAAATTTCTTTCTTTTGTAAAAGTTGTCACTAACGTATAATTCGAAAATAATTACAACAATGTCAGCTATAAAGTTTTCGCCAGTAGTCACGAAAGCCTATGCCTACGAAATTAAATGCACGCGCATTTGTTTAATAAATGTACAGTCGCGGAAAGATTTATCTTTCAATTTTTTTTGCGTGACCTTCTCAATTTATTCTTTTATATATATATATATACTTCCAGTAAAATATAAAATATATTAACGTGTGCCCCAGGGTACTCAAAAAGGAGATTAATAATATAAAAAAAAGTTTTGCAAATGAACCGCAATTTCTGCAATTTCGTCAAAATAGTGAAATAACAAATTAAAGTAGAGAAAATTTTGTATAATTTATGTCTATGACATTTTTTGGTAAAATTTATAGTTTAGCTGCATGAGCAAATTGTATTTGATTGTGATCGGTCGTGTCTGTATTAATATAAAACTAGTTAGCCAGGATTTGACAGATATTTTCATTCTAATGACAGTAGGTAGTGTCAAATGCTGATGTTTCGACAATACCTTCTGTCAATAGAATCGATATAACTGTCAAATCCTGGCTAACTAGTTTTATTTTAATGCAGACACGACCGATCTCGATCGAATAGAATCTCATGGAGCTAAACTATTAATTTTATATATATAGTATGATAAAGTCATGTGCCTGGCTGCTTTCCTCAAAATCTAGGGTCAAGTCAAAATTTCTGTTTTCCGATGAGGTTCTACGGCAAAAACCTATCAGCAACTGTTATCACTTGTTAGATTTTGTTCATTGTAGGTCAGGATTGTTTAAATCGTAGTTTAATTATTGTATTTTTGTAGAATTAAGGTCATGTAATTTGTGAAATGCTCTGATATATCTATACTCAAAAGTTAAATATTTATTTTTTTTTCTGTAAAGTTAATAACTGTGGTTTGTAATCTAATTGTAGTAAAAACAAAGAAAAAGTTTTTTTTTATAGTTTTAAATAATAATTATTTTCGATTTTGAGCTCCTTTTGAGCCACAATTTGGGGGACGTGTTAATATGTATTCATCAACAGAAATTTTCACAGGAATCATGTGTGGTTAATAAAGAACAAATTGACAGGGTCCTTCCGAAAATAATCAATTAAGTTGAAAAATACCCTAACTATTGTAGGTACAGGGTGTTACATGTTAAGGGTAAAATATTCAAATGACATACAGAGGGCATCTATTAAGTTGTTTGATCCCTCAACTCTGACGAGAAAAGGGATTGTCTAAAAAATTACAGTAAGATAGTAATTTCGTGCCGTTTCCGAAAATCTGTTGTAATATAGTTCAAACAACATACAAACTTGACAGTCTTCACAGTTCGCGCTTTATTTCAAACAGAATTGCCAAAGCACTCTTTTCCATACGTAGATAACATAATAACGAAATGACAAATGTAATAAAAAACTTGCAGTAGTCATGTGAGGCATCATAGTGTAGCACTTTTAAAACAAGGTAAATTATAACTGAAACTTTTTTTATTTATCGGCTTTTGTGAGAGTTGTTGAGAACAAAATTTGTATGTAATATTGGTTCCACTATCAGCATATTTTAAGTAATTATTATTTGTTTATTTTTACTTTATATCTTGTTTGTTTAATTTGATATATTCATTTGAAAACGTGATAGTAGAAGCCATTTAGAACCTATTAAACCATATTTATCTATACACAAAGTCACAAAAACGGTTTCCAAAATATTAACTGGGAATACCAAATTGACACAATAAAATTCAGAGAATCTAGAAATAGTCGCAACCTAAACGATAAACTATTAGAACTTCTTTTTTATAGGAAAGCTGGTTAATCGACGGTGAGATATAAAGGACAAAGGCCTTTTTTCAGCGTTTCTTTGTAATAATGTACCCCTTACAAAAACAATAGTTTGAGCTCAGCGCAAGAGATCCTGTCAGAAACATTCATTCATACTTCATTGTTAAAAAATGTCTTATTATTGTGGAGAGAGACAGAAGACTTATACATCACACAGGAGATGAAATTCGCTGCGGTCGAGAACGAACATTACGGTTTACGGAGCGTCACTATAACGCGGAGTGGAAATTAGGGACACACCACTACAAAGAAACGCAGTAACAGAACCTAATAAATCTTTCAGGTTAGAAACATATTTTGGACAGCTGGTTTGGTCAAATACTATACAAGTTCTAGATACACTTTTATATGTTTCCGAGCGTACTATAAAATGTTTAAGAACAAGAAATATGAACCAATTTTAGGCAACTTCTGGTAATAACAGCCTGTATTGCTTATGGTAATATGGGTTTATTTGTCATGTCTGTGATCGCCACCGTATGACGTCCCATACATTGTAGTTCGATATAAAATCCGTTGGTGATTTAATCAGATGACCGCGTTAGCGTCGCGTCGGCGGTGGTGGTGGCGCTGCGATCGTATTTATACAATGTAATGGAATCAAACGCGGCGAGGTATTAATGTCTTCGTTGTTACATTGTAATAATTGCGACAGTTTTTACGACCGGTTCGGACATAAAACTTGTTTAATTAAATTTCGTTTAACGCCGGCCCCGCGCGCATCGCCTATATTTTATAGTTTTATGCGAGGAGAGGCCAAATCGTGCCGGTCGTTCCCGTTGTAATACTAATAATAATAGCGGTCGGGATGAATTCCTGGATGTTGAAAAACAAACCGACTAAAGCTATGCGTTTCTTTTTAGTTTTCCTATTTTTTATAGTTAAATCTCCGGGGATTTATTGGATTAATAGATAGCACAATTTGCGAAGTATAGTGCCGCAAAAACGCAATCCGTAACGTGCCGTACCGCATGCCGTTCCGGGCGACGAAATTAGTATTTATAGTGCCGCAATGGTCTCAAACAAATTGAGCGCCATCTAGCGGAGAAGTATATACACAACGACACATAACCTCACATGTCAGTGTTATTGTTTATTGTATTAAGCAGTGGTAGATCGTGGTAGATATAATAAATTATGGACGAAGGGCTTGTTGCAACAACAACTCATTTTGAAGTCGTTCTCGTTCTGTGTTCTCGTTGCCACAAACTATCAAAATGCTATCAGTTAACCTACAACTTACTGGACACTGCTATTCACTCACCGGTACACGTACAGGTGACGCCATACGCGCGCATACGCCGGAAAACGTAAGACATAACACGCAGGAGATGAAATTCGTTACGGTCGAGAACGAACTTTACGGTTTACGGAGCGTCACTATAACGCGGAGTGGAAATTATGTACATTGATCTTTTTACGCTACGTTATTACGGTGCGGTCGCGTCACTATACTTAGTCCTTCCTTAAATACAAATTCACTAAAGGATTATTATTAAAAAAAAAAATCGTTTGTTATAAAAAATGTAAAAGAAAAAGCAAACGTTTTGGTAATTGCGTATTTACAGTAGGTCAACACAATGCGTTGGAACCTTGAAGCCAGCCTCAAATTTTACTGTTTTAATGTTTGTAAACTTAAATCAGCTTAACGTTGACCTGATTTAATATTGACATGAGTTAAGAATGGATCGGGTACTTCAGTAAAAAATAAAAAAAAAAATAAGGACAAGGGTTGTCCTTCAAAAGCCTGGAAGGAAATGTATGTATAGTAATCGTATGTCTCTTATAACAAGTGTGTTGGTACACACTTTTGGGAACAAACATAGGCAGTATTAATTATTAATCAGTACAAATTATATGCGCAAAATATAAAATGAAACGTGCTCTTATTGTAAGTCTTATTGTAAGATAAATATGTGAACAATACAAAAAGTATTCGACCAACACAATAAATATTTGAGCAATGCAAAAAAATGAGTTAAGCATTAAAAAAATAAACGTGCAATAAATTTATATAACTGTGCACCAGAATAAATAATTGTGCATTTATATATTTTTCGGTCGATCGTTTATTTATAAGAATATTTAGTGAATACTACACTATTTATTAGATTTTTTATTGCCAATCAAACAACTCCATTATAGCCAATCGAACATACGTAAATTAACAGCATCCAATCAAAACATTCCGTATATCGAGAACTGTTAGTGTCAAATTACATACATTGTCGTATTACTACAAATGACGAAAAATGTTGTAACCAACTCGAATATTAAACGACGTTTAATGATATCGACAATTAACGCACTCGCTAATCGCTCGTGCGTTAAACAGTCTCGATCATGAATCGATCTTTCTAATATGCTTGTTGGGTAATAAACTACTAATATGCCTTTCGTAATATATTTGTACACTTGAATAAATAAATGGGCAATACAATCGTTGCCTGTAGAAATAATATTCTGTGCCCTACATAGAACATAATGTGCATTAGGTTCTGCAACCTGTAGCTCACATATATCGTATAACATGGTCGTAGTCCGAGAGTCCGTTAATACTAAGTAACACAAATTCATTTTGAAAGGTTTGTGCACTGTTTTTAAATTACTGTATATTAAAAATATTAAAAATGTTTAGTTTTGAAAGGTGACCATTTTGAAAGGTAAGTGCAATAAAATATGTGAATATGTTGTGCTTGCAAATAGTAAATGCATATATACATTAATATATCAATAATAACAATACTAATACATATGTATATAAATTTCAAAGTTCAATCGCTAAGGCACAATACAAATACATAAACCATTGCTTATTGTATGATTTTTATTTGACATAGAATGTATGGTGAGCCATTTAAATTAACTAATAAGGTCGAATATCATTGAAAGTACGCGCTACCATTAATATACGAATCCTCAAAGTTAGATCAGCGTTAATTTTGACGCGCAAAAGATTTAGTGCTCAATATTTATTATTTATTTTAACGCATAATATGTATTATTTAATTGCTCAAATGATAGCATTAGGTATGCTGAAATTCGCCATTCTTTCCCTGCAGTAACAAACTCCCTATCAATTTCCATTGGCCTCGGTAGCTCAATTGGTTAAAGCTCCCGACTGGAAAAGATTCCTGGTTCAAGTCCTGGCAGAGGTTATTTTTCCATAAAGTTATCATCGTGTTTATCGATCGATCGAAGAAATAGCGTTACAAATGCATTCCATAAATAATAAAACACAAATCCGCAAACCTATCAAATAGCGTGTGTTTAAAACCATTGAATTCTTACAGCACATTTACCTGATAATGGCCGTACTAAATAGTTGCCCGCCGCTACAGTAAAAATACAGATGTATAAGCGTAATGTATACAGTCGATTCGCATTTTTTTCAATCCAGCGCGGAATAATAACACGGGAAATATAATGGCACATTAAAATGTTAGTTCCCATACACGTACACAGTATTTAATACCGTAATTGCACATTAGGTTGCGCTCTGGCTGAGTATAATGTTAAGTTTTAGAGTTTTGCAGGCAGTGACGTTTGGTAACCTGATTCTTGCGTTTACATAAACATAGCAATAACAATAACAGTAATGGTAATCGGCGAGTTGAGAGCGCACATTGTGAAATATCTTCGTACGTACAATAATAGTAATAACAATAATAATAATATGTAATGTAATATTAAAATATTAATTCGCATCAGTTGGGTATCGTACCTGAACATGCGATCGGTTATACCTACCAAAGGTTATTAAATAATAAATTGTATAAATATTAAAACCAGTTTTATATCTGCATCATGAAACCGCACATGCATAATTAATGGTATTTAAATTAACCAAACAGATGTTCGCATTCCTTTATAAGGCTGTGATGGACAATTGCATCGAATTCTATGGACGTGTTTTCCGTAGATCCGCAAGTGCAGTTAGTTCTTCATTAATTTAATAAAGATACGAGAAAAAATGTGCTCGCCACAGTACAAGAGCGAATAACAAACTTATCAAGCGGGTATTTATATATAGAGCTACGCGTGGTTTAGCAATTTAAGTTTATTAGTTCTATTCAATAAATATATGTTTGACGTCAAGGTTGGGAATTGATTAAAAGTAGTGTACTACATGGGATGAACTATAATGGTCAACAACTGATTGCTTAATCAACCTCATTTATATCAAAGAAAATATTTTTTTTTAATTTAAATTAATGATCGAAGTCCAGATAAGCGGTTTCTTATGATGAACTAGTTGATTAATACAACATGTTATGACCCGAGAATATAATTACAATTTAAGTAAAAAAACTTCAGTATAACTAATATGATGCTACTAATAATGGAAAGTAATAGTAAAGAATAATACCTACTAATACGTCAACAATACGTAAAAACTAGGTAATTTTTAAAATTAAATAATTATACAATTTATTTCAAATTGCTGCATATTTCATTTTATGACATTTAAATCGATGTAAAATTATTAGGTACGCATTACCACATATTTCATTTAAAATTACATGGAAATGAATGTAATATTCCGACCAAATTCTTGTTAAATCAGTGTGAATATACATTGACAATGTAAAAGAAAAATTACGGTTCCTACTGTATATACACATCAAAGTCTTTCTCCGTCTAGTTAAAAAAACTTTTTATTTATTTTTTTGTTTGTTTATTTTACGTCGGTCTTTTTAACGCCGAAGGCAGGCTCCACGCACCCAGGAATTTTGTCGACCAGAAGGAATTCCTACCTCTAGTAAGCTAATCAAAGACGTAGCTATTGTTACATCTCTTCATGAATCAATAAACTGAACTTCAGTAGCAGCTATCTTTATTTTACCTAGCATCTGCCCAATTTGTTTTGTTGAATCCCTATATCTATCTCAGTGCAAGCAGCAACACATTTGTTACATGAAACATACAAAATTATAGATAAAATTGAATGTTTTACCACAAGTAACTTTTACCTAAGAGGTTCACAAATCTGAACACATTTTTATCTCAAATTGTATAAAAACTCATAATCTAGTAAAATTAGCTGTGTGACGCAAAATTTGCGAATGCACGTTTTCGCGAATAATGCGGTTGAAGTTTGTTAAGAACTGCGCGCTCGGTTACTTCTACAAAACTTTACATGCAAATAATGCAGCTGCTAAGATACCTACCAAGCTGATTTTCGACTTTTTGAGTATTCATTTGTTTAGGAAGATATAGAAATGAAGAATTTGCTTTTCTACTTTAATTTTGCCATTGGGAATTGTTGTTCTAGAAGAAATCCTCAATGCCTCGTTGTCCTCGAAATTATGCAACCATTATGTCTTGCTTATGCAACCTTGTCAACTAATAATACAATCATCGAGACAAATATTCATCCTACACATGAGACACTCACTTTATCTTGATAGATTAGTTTATTGTGGGTTCCTGGATGACTCTTGAAAGACTTTTCGTGATTTTTCTTCTTATTCGTACCCCAAAAATTGTTATTTCCAAGGATTTTATGAACAACATGGTTAAAGGCACACAAAATGATATATCAAATACCTGCGAATATTGTGCCATGTGATTGTGAAGGAGTTATAATTGATCGGTTTCACCGCTCCGGTAAAACGAAATAAAAATACGAATTGAGAAAAAAATACCGCTGAAAATTACAGGATAAAAAATTACGATCAAGTTTTCCTCTATTTGGTAGCGCTAAAAGGATTAAAGTATCATGACGTATCGGCAGTTCGCGAAATAAATGCTCAGGGCGGATGCCGGTATTGCAAAAGCACCATTGTTAGAAATAGAGCAAAATTAAGTGCGTCTCCTTCTAGAAATTTTAAATAAACCTATTTTACTATTTTTGTTATTTAACAAATACAAAATTTTACAAAATACTCCAAATAAAATAATACAGATTATATAAAATTACTGCATATTTAATTTTATATGATATTTATATCGATGTAAAATTATTACTCACTACTACATATATCATTTAAAATTATATAAGAATCGAGGTATTAATATTAGGGTTAAATTCTTGTAAAATCAGTGTACATTGACAACGTAAAAACACAATGCGGATGTGAAAGTTACACTGATTCTCTCAGTGCACAATCCTGTAAATTCACATCAAAGTCTTTCTCAGCGCAGTTAAAAAGATAAGGTAATTCAAGAGGTAGCTTTTGATACGCCTCTTGCAAAATCAGTAAACTGACTTTAGTAAAGTATCTTTATTTTACCCAAAATCTTCGCAAGTTGAAGCCCTATCTCTATATCAGTTCATGCAACGCATTTATACCATGAAACACATAAAACTACAGTCAAAGATAGAAATAATTTTGATAGAATTTTCGATATGTTATATTTTATAAATCTTTCCTGAAATCCTATAAAATTGATAATTGAGTAAAATTAGCTATATGTAGCGCATTATATCGAATGAAAATTTCTTTGTTTAAGAAGATATAGAAAGGAAGGATTTGCATTTTCTACTTTAATTTTGCCAGAAATTAAATACAATTTTACAAAATTATGCCATTGAGAAATCTAGGAAATCTCCTTAATGCCTCGTTGTGCTGGAAATTATGCAACCATTATATCTTGTTTACGCAACCATCTCAACAAATAAGACAATCATCGAGACAATCACTTTATCTTTATAGATTAAGCACTTTGTTTTAGGTTCCTGAAAGACTCCTGAAGGACTTTTCGTAATAAGTTTTCTTCTTATTCCTATCCCAAAATAATTTTATTTCCAGTGTTATTATGAAGTACACACATAGCTTAAGGCACACAAAATAACGTACTAAATACCTGAGAATATTGCGAATATTGTGCCATGTGATTGTGAAGGAGTTATAATTGATCGGTTTCACCGCTCCGGTAAAACGAAATAAAAATACGAATTGAAAAAAAAAATACCGCTGAAAATTACCGGATAAAAAATTACGATCAATTTGCGAACTTTTCCTCTATTTGGTAGCGCTAAAAGGATTAAAGTATCATGACGTATCGGCAGTTCGCGAAATAAATGCTCAGGGCGGACGCCGGTATTGTAAAAGTTCTAGGCCATTACGCTCGCACAGCATAGACGGGATTAATTTTAAAAATTCTATTACGCTGAAAAATGGACGCGAAGGGTCGACCGGGAGGCTCTCTCGCGCCCCATAGAAAATTGACAAATTGATCTAATTTAAAACAAACTGAAAGTGCAATCGATAAGTCGCGTTTTGTAGGCGTCGGTTTCGGATATATTTAATAACCGAGTGCTTTCGCTGGCTGGCTGCGCTTCCGCCCTCTCAACTTTTCCACCCTCTCTCTCCGCCCCGCCAAACTCCGGGGAGTTATCGGGAACTTGCTCCACTCTTCGCAATATTTCATTTGTTAATTGTATTAGTGCACAACTGCCACATATATATATAGTATATGAGAGTTCCAATCAGCTAATTGCCGATAATTGTACTTTACAGCGTTTCCGTTCGTTCGACTTGATTAAATATAAAATTTCACTTACTGTTTGCGTTTCACCCCCTGTATGTATGTATGTATGTATTATTACATATGTGTTTGTCTGGATATATCATAGCTGAGTTAACTCGCATTGCTGTTTCCCAAAATGAACTTAATCAACACGTTAATTAACATATTTACTTTTGGTGTTGCGTTGTTGGTATTATTACTTTTCCGACTTTTAATTCCAGAACAATACATCTTTCCATAGAAATTCAAAATACAATACAGTGTTTTCGAGTTTGCGATAAAACATTGAACACTTTGAGCAAGTTTCGGGGGTAAAGGATAGGCATTGTCCGATGAATTAATAATTTAAGCCCTTCTTATGGACATGATTAATCAATGATTTGCATTTGTACATGATTTAGCACCTCACTACACGCAAGATCGAATTATGTGCCAAGAGTCATTAAAAGTAGTTTTAAAAATCAATGTTTTTCAAAGAATATATAGAATACAGTATGTACTTTCGTTTTCTTGACTCAATGTAACAACGAATAACGCAAGCTAATAATTTCTGACCCAAATATTATTGTAACTACTTCTTTTACGATAACATTAATAGTGTAATTGTTTATAAAATAACCTTAAAGATGAGAGAAACCATCAATTGTTAACTTGTGGTGTCTTGATGTTTGACTACTTTTGATTATTTTACCACGTTATATGAAATTACGACAATTCTTTTTGGTTGAAGCAAATGTGTGGCAGCTGGTTTACAATTATTTGAATCAGAACTTAGTTACTAGAAGGTCGACAACCGAGTCACAGTTATTTGATAGTTGTTTAAAAGAATGTTCCCAAACATTATTTTTACTTTATCATACGCAGTATTATAGAGTATTGTAATCGTGCCGAAAACTTTTTTGAGATTTTAGCGGAAATGTCCTATTGCGTCCCCTGAACATTTTTGACCAAGGTACAAAAAAATGTCTGTGTGTGTGTGTGTGTTTTGAGTGAGTGAGCTTTTTTTCAAAAGGGTCCAAAAGAACTGGATGTTTACGCTAAGCCTTTTTCAAGGATTTTGCAAATGAGCCGCCATTTCTGTAATTTCCTCAGAATAGTTAAATAATAAATTAAAGTAGAAATTCTGAATAATTTATGTTTATGACATTTTTTGATAAAATTAATAGTTTAGCTGTATGACCAAATTCTATTTGATCGAAATCGTGTCTCCATTAAAACTAGTTAGCCAGGATTTGACAGATATTTTCATTCTAATGATAGTAGGTAGTGTCAAACGCAGATTTTTTTACAATGCCTACTTTCAATAATATCAAAATATCTGTCAAATCCTGGCTAACTCGTTTTATTTTAATGCAGACACGATCAATCTCAATCAAATAGAATCTCATGCAGCTAAACAATTAATTTTATATATTGTATGATAAAGTCATGTGCCTGGCCACATCAGATTTTTTTAAGCAACATCGATCTAGCATCAGAAAGATATTGCAGCAGTTTTCCATGATTTTAAAATAGTGTTTAGAGGTTACAAGTTGTCAAACTTAAATAAAATAAATACAGTTTTTATTTTTTTAACGAAGAAAAAATATTTTTGTGTTCTCACAATTTAATAAAGAATTTCTGATATGCGTTTTTCCGCTGAATCAATAGACAGAACTTATTAATTGCCTAGTTTTTAAAGAAAAAAAAAAGCAAAAAAGCGTCGCAATTCACAACAAAAACCCTGCTTCAAAGAAGATTCCTAAAATGGAATACAAATACAAAGAGTGATACATCATTCGAATCAGAAAAACAAAACTACATTCGGGTATATCAATATTTAATATGAGTTGAGATTAATTTTGTGTAAAAACTTAAAGACCATAATTAATTCAGTATGGATTTTTATCATCCCAAATTACATGAGATTTTCAAAAGATATTTTGTACGTTTATGAAAAGTTGTACAATGTTGACTTCGTTGGGAGGATTGTTTTCCGGTGATTACTTGTATCGAGTCGTCTGAATATTCTAATTTTTACTTGAAATGAGACAAAACACGGCCGAACTAGTTGGAGAATATATTCCTCATGAGCAGCAAAACTGTTAAGAATACGCTATTTTTAATTCTTTGTAATCTTTTTATATCTTTTCGTTTTAATAGATCAATAAATAATTATTCCATTTTCCAAATTTCTACTATCAGACAAAGATTCTGTGAATAAATACCTGCAAAAGGCCCTCAGATTTTTTTACAAAAGAAAAACAGTATTTTTAATTCAATAGAAACTACTTAGCGTATTGTTTTTTGAAATAATCTTTGTGCACTATTCGATGTTATTTAAAGTTGATATTTGAGGATGAAAACAATTTTTAATTTAAATGTTAAAACCATAATAGTTTAATATTGAGCATATTTAACAATGTCTTGCTTTGACGAAAATCCTACATGTTAGATCAACATTTTGTGATTATAGACTGTGATTATAAACTTTTTAGAGTACCCAAAACACTTGACAAAAGATAGCCGTTTCTCGGGAAATTCCCATGCTAGATCTCAAATTTTGAAGTAAAAAAATCACATTTAAACACATGAGTAATCGGCCATTTTCTGACATTTTTTGCAATATTAGATCCGTAATTGTAAACTTTGACGTCAGAATTAGAACAGAAAACAGTTTGTAAGCATGATTACAGTTTTTGTTTCAAATATACAGGAAGGTTACGAATTTTAACTACACTTTCTGGTCTCCTAGCCCCAAGATTTAAAACAACTGTAAACGAACTAAAAAATATAATAACAATTTTACTGAAATATGTTTGCAAACAAAAAATAATATACCTTGTTTAACACCATATGATACAAACAGTTTATTTTCACAAAACTTATATTGTTTGAAGTTTCACATTTGCATTGCTCGTCCACTTTACAGTTACCTAAAATCATCTACGTCCTTACAATACATAGAGATATAACAAATATCCCGTTAATAATAGACATTAACAGCGAAAATTGATTGCGCGCTGTAATATCCTTGTCTCAAACACAGAAAACAATGTTCCGCAACGTTGTAATGACTTGTAATTACGGCGGTATCCATAACTATAATACCAAAGCGTTGCGAAATCCGCAAAAATTGGGTTACAAACAGGAATTGGCGTAATTATCTATCTATAATATACACGATAGGTGTATTAGCGGCCATAGATCCCTGTTAGTTCAATCGCAGCAATAAATGTATTAAAACACCGTTCCCATGGGAGCCAGAACGATATCATTGTAATTATAATAAGTAGAGGGCGGACCAAATCTAGAGTCCGATTTAAATATAATTTCGTATGTAAATCCGGCCGGAGTAATCTATATGATAATAATAGATTGCTGGAACCAGAGCGAGTGAGATAGGGAGATCTAGAGAGAGAAATAGAGAGGCAGTAATATTCGAATGCGAATTTACAAATATCAGAACACATACTAATCTCCATCTATGCATGCAGGAGTTTTGCTTGTGTATTTGCGTTTGCGCGTGTGTGTAAGTGTGAGGTTGTATGAGGCGAGTTCTCCACGTACTTGTGCACGTGTATTCGTACTGTATGGGACTAATAATATCAATTCCTGGATTCCGCACTGTAATCATGGTTTGGTAGGAATGTCTGCTGGTTATGCCGTTGCGGTTGCGGCTAGCCAGGACACGTTGCCAGGATCACGCCAGGATACCAATTCCACAGATTGAATTAGATCCCGGGAACTTTAAACATCCACCCTACACGATTACTTTCACCACTACTGTACTCAAACTCACGTAACACGCAGTTTTTCTTCAGTTTTTCAAGATTCTCTCTTGTTCTTTATCTTGCATTCACAATTGAGACATTGTAACACTGTTTTTACTGTTCCAGATACAATTTGTTTCTTTCTATTGTGAGTTATTCGATCTTGTCGCAATAAACCAATAGCCTTTTAATGCAGTTGATGAACAAGAGACTGGTAAGTTATTATTCTCGTCAACTAAATATCAAATCTCCTTTTCAGATATAATACAAGGCACACATTTACTTGAAGAAGGAGTTATGCGAAGAATAACCCTATATCATATCTACCACGATTTCGATTACTGTCGGGGTTTTGTATGTGCGCGATAACTTGTTTATGGAATATAAGCATACACCGAGCAGTCTCTAGTACATCTAAAGTTTTGAGGATATCTTAGATTATAAAACGTATAACGTTAAAAATAATGTATTCTTTTTTGTACGTCGCTTCCAACTTTGTCTTGTTCTAGTTCTAATCTCTTCTGTTGATTATTTATAAAAACTTGTAAGTTAAAGTAGAATAAAATTATTCATAGATTCACTCATTCATTAGATTTTAACACCTTACTAACTTGACAGTAACTTTACACAACGAAACGTTGTCTCAAATCAAAGAACCTTTGTTAATCGAAAACAACGGTTGCTTTATACAGAGTGTTTTTTAATAACATGCTAATATTTAAGGAGGTTATTCTTGGGTCCATTTTGAGGAAAAAAGTTTATATGAACAGGTCCTAAAGGTCTTAACTTTTGAACTACAGGGTGCTAAAATTTTAAGAATAAATTATTTTGTTATTAGAAAAAAGATTATTATTTTACCCTATTTCCAGAATGAAATGAACATCCTGTATATTGAAAATATATTTAGACGATAGCTTGTTTAAAACCAAAAAAACTTTTGTTTGAATATCTCTTTGAAATTCTTTACGGTTGAAGAATTACTAAGGTGTCCCAGTAATTTTGACTAACCATATATAATCCACCATTTTGAATTTATTTTGAAAATCTGACATAACATTGTTTATTATCAATCTTCAAATATTACGGGAAATAAGTTTCATGCAAAGATTTTTTACATTTTCTATCACCATATTGATTCCGCCATTTTAAATTTAGAAAATTGGGCATTGGATTTCGAGTCTAGAATGACAACGAATATGATGGGTGCATATGTAACAACAATAAGTTACATAAGCACCCAACATCTTTCTTAATTTTCTAGTCGCTATATTGAATCCGCCATTTTGAATTTAATAAATATGACAACGGGTTTGGAATCAGAACGCCAAAAACACTTTTCTCTTTGGATTGATTCAGTACAAACCCCGCACGAACGTCACTGGCAAGAATAAAAAAATATGTTGTACAGCAGAAAATGCATAGAAGATGCGACTACGTTTCACAAAAATATCTAGAGTCGTACCAAAGTTATCATAAAACAAATCTTTCTGAAAACTTTAGCACCCTGTAGTTCAAAAGTTAAGACCTTTAGGACATTTTTTCACATGAATTTTTGTGTTCAAAATGGACCCAAGAATAACCTCCTTAAATATTAGCATGTTATTAAGGAACAGCCTGTATATACACAAGAATATATATCGGGCAGTAAATAAACCGTTGTTTTGATCGGTTGTCTTATTTGCAGATTGTACAATTTTAAATGGATATTATACTTATTTGACTTAAGAATTTGATCTTTTAAATCAAAAGGTTGGGTCGTTAATCAATCAACTCACACTTTTGGATTAAACCTTCTTCTTTTAAATATGAACATGCTAAAATGAAAGCAATAATATTTAAATTATAGAAAATCAAAACAACGACTTTCCTAAATCAAAATAATCGTTTTCGTAAAGTAAATATTTAGGTTGTTTTATATTAAAGAAATATTCTTATTACAAGTATGTGTTGTCTTAAAACAAACAAATTATGTTAAGAATGTAATTTTCATTAGACAACCACATGCTTCCCGCAAAAATTCTCTAGAATTTAATTTAATTTAATATACTAACTCAATTTTGTCATGGTCTTATTTACAATCATAACACTTTAATAGTAATAATAAGAGTTTACACTTTACGAAATAATCGAGGCCAAAGTTCATGATCAGATCGCTAATATCGACTGTCTTAAATTGAGATTTAAAGAAAATGTTACAAGGTTGACCGACCGTACATTAGTTTCGGTAGTACCGGGAAGAGTACTACTGAATTGTAAATGTTAAAATATAATAGGTACAGATTAAATTCTAACGAATGTATGGTGAGTTTTTATTTTTGGAAATATATGAACCAATTTTTCAATTAAATTTTTAACAATGGAGCACACTCGTTTCTTTTTTAAATACTAATAAAAGATTTTAAAAAAAACTAAAAAGCTTGAACTCGAAAATATAGTATTTATGCAATATTCTCCTCCTAAGATGAAACAGCATTACTCGTTTCACACATTACTTACGAAGTAATTGAGTCCTAATTTAAATATCGCCATAAATAGTCGAAACATCTAAAGAATGCATATCTATGCAGTATAGATTGTGCAACGAACAACAAATTACGAAGTTATGTATATTTCATAACTCACATACCACAAGATAATAACTACGCACTAATTTGCATTGTAAGTGTTAAAAGTACGTAGTACAACATATATACACCTCGAATAAACAATATTGCTTAAACTAATTAAGATTTCATCATGTTAAAATCTTATTAAAAAATGAATCTACATCAAAATATTTTATTAGATTCTAATTGATATTAACGGTTACCGCCGAACGTGTAGTTCATTATCATCGCATTAATTATTTTTTAATGGTATTTAATTGTACTTACGTTACGGTGAATAATAACTCGTTGAGACTTACCTGAAAATAAAAAAATACGCAATTAAAATGCAATTCTAATAATTAAACACATAAATAACAGCGGAATAAATTATGATCATCCTATATAATAACTATAACTAATTGTAGGCTTTCTAAATAATTCACTTCAACACCATTTTATCAAGCGCTTGTTGGTTTGTTTATTTCTTTTTATATCTTTCTCGTTGTAATGCAATTTAAAGAATCATGTTGAGTAAAGTGGTTCTTATTTGGCTCATGATTTTAAGAGGGTTTTGAAAAGGTTGTATTACCTGACTACAATAATTTTTCACAGTTTTAATATAATATTATTTAACAAAATAATATTTTGATGTATACTCACTTTAATAAATTTGCAAACCACAAATTAAAAGAAAATATTCAATTGCCTTTGAGTGTAGGTGCGTCAAAAAGACGAGAATCGATGACAAATGTTAAATTTCTATAGATATTGAATCTGAAGTTACAAATTGTGAAGCGTATGCAGATTTTGAGAAATTCAGTTCCGAAAATGGATATAACGCGTTTTGTAGTTTGTTTTCCTCAAAAATGGTGTCACGTTCCTGTTGAAATTAACAATTTTTTTTTATTTTCTTCAAGTAAATATAAACTTTATTTTATTTGAATTAAATTTTACAGCTAGTGACAGCAACCATTAAATATCTTATTTTAAAGTTATTTTAAAAATGCTACACTTATTTTTGAACCTTTTGAAAATATGCCATTTGAGCAAAAAATAAATATTTGGAGAACCCAATTAAAAAATGGGAAATGTAAGAATAGAAACCTCTTTTCATTTGTTGTATTTTAATTTGAATGGGGACTAGTTTCGACGCATTGGCATCTTTAGCCCAAATCTACAATTAGAATAAATAACATCATACGTGGTTAAAATTTACCTGGTAACTTACGGTCAGTTTATAAAAATCACACGTCTAATGTAAACAAATAGACACGAATGGCATGTCAATAACAGATGTAATAATGTTAATGGCAATTTAGAAAAATAAAGTGTACATGAATAGGGGTCTGTTATTTAAAACTAGATGATCGTTTAGTAAAGTGACATTTCTGTGTATTTTATGTGTTTCAATTTCTAGTTATGCTAAAATGTTAAGTTTTATAACTTTTCTTACATTTACAGGATTAGTTTTGGCTCAATGTAATTAATACAGTGCCCTGTATCTAATCTATGTTGATATAAATCTAATAAAGTCTTTATGTTCCACTTTAGTTGCTCAAGAATTATGAAAAAAGTGTAGCACTCTGACTGGGTCAGAGTGCTACACTAGACCGATTCAAACAATTGTAAGCCAGGTGTACGTTTGCTTCAACCAAAAAGTATCATTTAAACAACAATTTGCACAAGCAAAAGTATCATCATAATATCATATAACATAGTATCATGAAACAACGCGTAAAAGCTACAGCCAAACATCGTGACAACACAAGTTGAGGTTGATATCAAGCTTTGAGTACAAAATGTAACACAAAAACGTGGGTTCCTTGTTCATATATCTTCATATTTAAGAACCCAGGTTATATGGTATATTCCGGAAATTAAATTTTTCTGGAAGGCTTATGTTATGCAATTTTTTTTTTAAACTCTATGACGTCATATAACCAAGAAAAGCGCCTGGCACATGTGGTTTGATACACTCTGTATATTCCAGTAAATTATAAAATGCAAGAAGTATGTCTACAAAACGAAGACGGCCGGCAATCTTAGTGTGTACTATGGATGGGCATTCTCGGTCTTTTCAGTGAGCCGGTTCAGTCGAACCGGCTCACTAAAATGACCCGTTCAAACAGATCCGTTCAAAATGAACGACTTGCATATGGACCGACCGATCGACCGAACTGTAGACCGAACCGTTCAAAAAGTTTTCTTGTAATTTATGCTGATAGAAATTACCGCCGTTCAGTAACTAAAAAATAGATCCTATAAAAATACTATTATGGCTAATAAGTCAATATTAGCATAAATATAATTTAAATTAATTAAATATAATATTGATCCTTTATAGATTTTCGAAAAATGATTTTACCGAATAGAAACAAGCCTGACTTAGGGCTTAAGCCTGTTCTACACTTAGTAGCGATGCTTACGACACCATTCTTAATACATGTAGGATAGCCCTTAGAGTTCAATTGAACATTTTCTGAATAACAGCCGTAGCCATGGCATTTGGTGAGTAATTTAGTTTGTAAACAGCGGACGAGAAGCCAACTGGTAAAAAAACGAATCGCGTAGCTCTGGAAATGGTTAAATAATACGACACATTCTGTGCATAATAGAATAAAAGTGCAGGGGGCGCTGGCAAAAATTGTTAGGACTAGTACGTGTATATTTCACAAGTAATTAAACTACAGTTTAGATACACTCCGAGCAAAGGAACCGTCACTTACACACTGGCACTAACACACTTACTCGCAACGACCAGGCCAAAACAGTAAAGCTCGGACGACGTCCTGACGTGCACATATATATATATGTATACAACACATACACACATATACGCCAATATGGAATTATTAGATAGAGCGCTGGCCCGCCGAGTGTACCTACTACAAGGGCCTAATGGACTACGTTCTGAAACGAAGTAATCACATTAGCGGCCATAATTACTAACCCCTTTGAGAACGGAAATGCATCCATATCCTGTTGTGCATAGCGGACGGCAGCTTCCCTATACCATCCTCCCTGAACCCTCAAACCACCCTCAAACCACCCTCGACCGCCACTCCTCACGGGGAAGCTTTTTTTTCCGAACGCCGCTTCCCGCAGAGCCCTCTGTTTAATGCACGTAACTCGATTAATTTATTGTCAAATTGCCTTAATGCGGTTGTTTGACGGTAAATGGCAGGCTCCACCAGCCTCTGTGATGGTCGCCACTGGTTGGAATTGGGTAAGATTTAGGCCGGATGTCAACGGGACAATCGGGAATTCGCCACGAATTCAAAAATGCGATAGAGGCTGCTTCGGAATTCAGGTAATTGTCTTCCGATTAACAGGCAAAGAATGGCGGTTGGTAATTTGGTTTGCGGACCAGTTCTTCTACAGAAAAATGACTAAATTGAGAGCGAGCGTATATATTTTTTTTTCGTTCTGTTTTATCGCTCTCAACAAAAAATTAAAAACGATTTCAGGCGTAAACTTTTTGCAGCCCTTTTCCAATACAAAAGGAGTTGATTTAACCCACTTGTAGTAACTAGATAATCGGAATTGCAATAATTAGAATGTTGCGGTATTCCGAACTTCAGTTTAGTATTACGTTTTCAAATCACTCAAATATGTACCGGCGGTGGTGAGGAGCATCTTCTCATTCGACAGGCTATAATATGGCAACGAATGAGCCTCATAGATATCTCAATATCACATCAATATTTATTCATGACTTTATAGGTAAACTCGGTTTTGTTGCTATGACAACCAACTTTTCTTTTTCAAATGGAACGGTGGATATTTGTTCTGTGATATTCAGTAGAGGATTTTTTTCTGAATACAACGATGACTTTAGACCTTACGACAGAAAACTTTTGAGAAAAAAAATTGAAACCTACGATATTCACAACAAGATTTTAGTGAATGGAATGTGCACCAGCGTTTTTGATCTGGAATCTGGATTCGAAAGCCACATGGCATGTGCTGTTTTTAGTTTTTTTTACTCTAGCGTACCACCACTTAATTATCTGTGTTTGTCAGTGTTTCACACATAAATTTAAAAAAATATTTAGGGGTTACTAGTTTCTACCAGCTTGGTAAGAAGAAAAATGAAAAAGAAGTTAAGAAAATGACCTTAATCTGTATTTAAAAAATCAAAAAAACTATTTTCGCTTTTCTACTAATATAATATTTGCATACCACGTTTATTGCATTAACAAAAACCAATCACAAAAATTTTAGGTTTAGATGTCAGAGCATTACACTGATTTCCAATTACCTAATTTGTCTAAAATACAATAATGTAAACTAAATGATCAACACTGGTCAATAGCAACATAATCGAGATTTTGTACATTCTGAATTTGAAGTTAGAAATTTTGAATTGTGGCCAGTTGGTCTTGAGTCTTGTTTTTTTTGCGCTTTTTGTTACCGATTTCCTCAAAAACTGAACTCAATTCAACTGAACTCAATTCACAATTTCTGTTAATAAGTAATTGGAAATTTGTGAAATGTTCTAATATCTACACTCAAGAGTTTGTAGATTATTTTTTTCATGAAGCTATGGTAAGCAAACTTATGATAATTAATAAAAAATAAAATGTTTTTTAAATATAAATTAAGTTACCTTTCATTAACTTTGACAGCCGGTAGCGGGTTGTTTTGGGTTTGCTAGGGGTCCTAAATATTCTTTTAAAATTATAAACAAAATGCGGTCATTGTTTCTCAGGTCCTATAACACGCCACAGGGGACATTTAAAAACGAATTTTTAAGAAGCACCCTAGTGTACAGTGTACACTGTACACACTTTCAGGATGAGGAAAAAGTTCAAGCTTTACTTTGAGATCATTTTGAAGTTTGTAAGGTATTGGCTTCAGCAGCTAAAAATTTACCAAAATCAGTAATTCTTATAGGTTGGCCTCAACAATTTCGAAAACCATACAAGATACGGAACTTTTGAGGCCGGATTCGTATTTAGTATAAATAAAACGACTAGTTACTTCCATTCACAAAGTTCACATACTTGTCAGTTTTTCGGATTTTCAATTGTCTTTTTTTGGAAAATAGTCTTATGACATTTGGGTAGTCGAATTTAGACAAACTGCATCTTCTGAATTTCGCAGAAAAACATAGCATTCCATTAAAAACGGAGTAAGTTATAAGCAAAATAGCATCAGAATTATTCAACACACTTTTATGTAAGCAATTTTGTTGTATAAGATTATTCTGATGTATTGTTGTATTTAAATGTTGTCTTTTATTGCCATCAATCCACACATCTGTGAGTTTTCAACCAGTCATATTTTTGCAGATTTTAAATTGTTATTTATAACAAACTGTCAAAGATAGAAAGTCATGCCCAACATCGTTCGATAGAGGACAGACAATCTTTTATTGTTAGAAAAAACAATTTAAAATCGCCTCGTTTTTTAATACCCTGTATTTTAATAGATTGTCAATATATTATCCATACAATCGCTTGGTCATATCATACCTGGGAGTCTATTCTCGTGATCTTTTTGAAGCGAATGCGAGTCCTTTCGAATAGTCAGGTGAGAGTGGGGATATCGGCGGTTGCCCTGTGTTTGGAACGTATGGGCGTGGCGCGTGCGTTATTGTTCTTAGCGCCGAGCAAACTTGCTCATAAATACGGGTTCGTATGGGCGTGGCGCGTGCGTTATTGTACTTAGCGACAAGTAAATTTGCTCATAGATACGTTCCAGAAGCGAACCGCTGATATCCCCACTCCGTCTACCTAACCATTCGAGAAGTCTCGCATTCGCTTCAAAAATATGACGAGAATAGACTCCCAGAACGAATTGGAAGTCTCACATATATACTATCACAAACATTGAATTGAAATCATAGAAAGTTCCAAGGAGCTACACCAACATCTAAAAGGTACATCTCAAGCAAATAAATATCTTAATTACTCCTAAACTCGCGTTGTCATAGTAATCCATCAACATTGATAATGTCTCGGTAACCGCGCGAAACTTCCCTCTAACATCTCACACCACGCAAATATAGCGCCCCATTCTGACGAAATTATATTTTAAATTAATCACATATAAAACACGCGCCAAGTTATTCTATCGCTGTAAACACTGTTTCGCGATTTAATAACGCAATTATTCTGACGCCTCTTAAGATAATACACGAGGAAATCGGGCAGAGGCGGAGGCGAGAGTGGAGGTGGGGGTGTTGCTAGCTGTAACGTTCGTTGGCAGTCGGTAAAGTTTGCGATGTCGCCAACATAGATGTAAACATTAAGCACAAAAGCCGTGCGAAGAATAAACAACCAAGACGATGGAAGGGTGGCGACCTAACTGCTAATAATTTGAACTAATATCATCCGGGAGGAGGGATGATGGAAGTGTCTTGAAGACCGGGGGTGGTTAGGGGTGTCGAGAGGTGGCTGAGGCTGGCAGCCACCCTCAAATTGCCGTAATTTGACTAAGTGAGAGACGCCATTGCATAAAATTCATCAACATGGCTTCTTGTGGAAACCGCTCATTAAGATCGTGAGCCAACCGGCGGCGAATATACCTACCAGGCGAATTTAACGCCAATCCGGCGAAGATTTCATCCCCTAAAATGGGGTGATCGGAAAAATTTTCGTTTTTCGTGTTTTATTGCTAAAGGTTTTGAGTTTCAATTAAAAAGTATACAGGCAATGTTATTGGGGTTGATAATTTTGCAAAATGAGGATTGATTTTCAGTCCTAGAGTCATAGTTTTGTCCTAGAGTCATAGGGTGCATTGATGTTAAAAAGTATGAACACGAGACATTTTTAACGCCATCATTTTTCTCTGACCAGTTTTATTTATAATTATGGCAGATAAAAAGGTACGCAACAGTATTTTTCATACCTTTAAAATAATATTAAGTTGTTGGCTACCTGATGACAAACGTAATTATTGAGTGAATATTATCTTAGAAAATAAAAAAGTTATTTAAATTGCTTGTTTTTAATAAATTTGCATACGATTTGAATCAAAAACGAATTAATTAATAAACTTTTGAGGATAGATGCCGATTTCCAACTACATACTTAATTTGTCAACAATTCAAGAATAGAACATAAAGATGCAAGACTTTTAAAACGTTCATGAAAACAAAGAAAGAAAAAATGCAAAAAAAGTGTTCTCAAGAAAAAAACTAACATTGGCGATATATTTTACACAAAACTATTTTAGCTTATTTATAAAATATCCACAGGTGTTCGATTTATGAACATTTTGTGAATAATTTGTCGTGAAATAATGTAATGATGAGGTGAATTATTGTATAATCTACGTTTTGTTTGATAATATTCGATTTTTAATTAATAAAATAAACATTTGAAAAATTCGATTTTCGACCGTCAATTATTGTTACTGATTTATGACGTCGCGCACACTTTTTTTAATGGCGACCCCATATTTTTCTTACTGATTTTGCATGACTTCAAAAACAAATGAAGGTCGGTAATTAAATTTATTATAAATATACGTCTTTTAATAATTAAAAATCGACGAGCACCCGCATTTTGTTTAAATACCAAATAATTTCAGTGCGTTTGTTTTCATACTTTACTCTATACACATAGCTACTATATTCGTAGACAGGCGTATGTCAACTGTTAAATGGGAAATAAAAACAAAAAAAGGATACTGTACCTTTTCCTTCAAAATTTAGTGCCTACAGAATATTCTTTATTAATTCTGTGATCGATGTTCAAATTGTGAAAGAAAATTTTCGAGAAAAAGCCAATAACTGAAAATTGTAAATTATTGATAACACTGAGGAATGTGGATTTTGTTAATGGAAGGTGTATATTATAGGCGTACATACAGCAACACATAAAGTTTTTGAAAATGTTGAAGGAGAAAATCGCGATTTTGGAATTTTTTTGAATTTATAGTAACTGAACCCAATGCACGGGAAACTGCAAGAGCATCTAAACATAAACATTTGCAGTTTTACGTAATATCCTGCAAGTTTGGTCGTGTTTTCGGCACCTATAAATTAAGAAAAATTGCCAAATCACAATTTTTGACATGTTTACTTACTCTTTTTTTTGAAAACCGTATGTGATAGGAAACTCCTACGCACTCTACATTCACAAAATTAAAGTTGGGTTTAAAGTGTTATGGAACCCTATGTATGCAAATATAATTTGAATTTTTGTCCCCTTTTTACTCATTTTGAACTTCTGGCCACCCTACATGCAATGTAGTAGTTCAAAATTACAACTATTGGTTCTTGTGTATGTACTTAATTATTTCAAATCTTATTACCTAAATAAAATAAAAAAAAGCATACCTGAACGGTATTTCCTTCGTGTTGGAAGAAACCTGTCATAATACTCATAAAAAAAGAAATACTTAAATAATTTGATATCGATAAAACCCTATCATAGGATGACGGAATCAAAAATTGAATGATGGAAAAACAACCTATCTCACCAGCGAGGACCGACAAGAACTGGAATGTGGGTGCAGGACAGAATAAATATACAATAAATAATTAGATGCAATAAAGAATACGCCCACAGAAACCGATGCGGGTTAATTAATATTATATTACTTATTATGGGAGACGGAATGGACGAATTAAAGAGCACAAAAAAACGCACGCCGCTAACCAGCGTATCGAACTAAGAAAATAATAATAAAAATACGCCGCCGTAATTTATACGCCGTGTGTATGTCAGGGACTTAATAACACACCATCAAAAAATACAAATAGAATATTTATGTACGTCATCAATTCATGTCATAACTAATTTATAACGTCGCCTTAATGCATATATCCATAGTTTAATTCAAACACTGCATATCTCGGCCAGGTTGTACTATTAAAACCCACGTGAGGACAGAGGAAAACTTCTTGCAGTAGATGACCACTATCTTCTTAATTAATCTGTAAGTAATATGCAACGTGTTCATTAAAGGCACACGTCGGTCGTAATGACAAATATTTAAATCTAGAACAGTGTTTTTATAATTCAGTATCGTTATATATATATATATATATATATATATATACATATATATATATATATATATATATATATATATATATATAAAATTGTTTATTTAGTTTTATGTGGTACATCCAAGTATACTTATATATCTTTTAGTGCACAAACAGCATTGTCTGAAACTGATACTTAAATTCTGGTATTTATAAGGTTGTAAACCGCGGACGTACATGTAAACGCTTTAAATTTAAATGTCAGGAGATGCCTTTTCCGAAAATGCTCTACCATACAATGTTTTTTAAGTCATCATTAAAGTTTGTTAAATACGACAGCACGGTAAGTTTCGTAATTAAAGAAAGCGAGAACCATTTAAAAATTTTATACATTGGCTCGTTCAGTGTGCGACGAAGGACTCTTATACACAAACAACTTAATTCCGTATTAATATAAAGTATTAATTTGGCGTGCCAGCGCGCCAGAGGACGTATTAATTAACAATAGTTTATAAATAGCGGCCGGATAAGACATGCCAATGGGAGATTAAATAATTGTAGTCATTGCATTTAACATTATACGTAAATATTACGAGGAACATAATAGAATTCGTTTCTAGTCCAGGGTCATATCGACAAATTATATTTAAATTGTTTTAAAATAGATTTAACCCGAGTATATTAATATTTATAACCTATTTCTATTTCTTATTAATATTCCTTTTGATTACTATTCATTGTAACGGTAGTAGTTTGAAATAGACGACTACGTTTCGAGGGAAAAACTGCCGTATAGGCAACCAACTGTGCATTCAACGCTACTAGCGACAACTGTCAAAATCTCAGTTTAAATTAGTTTCTAAAGGAGTTATTGCTTGTTGTCTGAACTACTACGTTTTAGAATAATAAAGGGAACAATTTTAAGTCAACAACATCAAAAAATCACATGTATTACATGAAAAAGTATAAATAATGAATGGCAAACTCAGAATAGTAAATTGGTAATTGGGGCGTAAAAAAATTCGAAAAGGTTCTCAAAAATTATGGTCGTATTTAGGTTCCAATGAATATTTTTAATGTCGGATCTTTTGGCAAAGTGAAAATTGTTGATTCTTCAAAGAGAATCTTTTCTTGTCCTGCTGTTTCTCTGCGCAGTGTGATCTTCTAAAAATAAAATGGGGTTTGCTATCAGGGACAATCGTTGTTAATTTGAAATTGTTGATGGAGTCAGTGTCAATTTTCTGTCTGTATTTTCATAGCAAAGATTTTGAGAGACAGAAATCGTGGAACAATATAGCCAAATCTTTCAGAAAACCACAAGTTCAAGCGCCTATATTTGTCACAGTGTTGTACATTCAGGTGTAAATTTTCAAAAATGAATGATTTTTGATTATTTGTATTTTGATTACACAACATTCAAAGATTAACGATTCCACTGCCAAACGTCCAGATCTTTCCATATTTTTAAGAAATTCTTTTCCCCCTTTAAAATTTTGTGTCATTTGTTGTGATGAGCATTTTAATAGTTTTAGAGGTATCGTTACAAATATTAGTAGACAAGATTAAAAGTTCGGGAAATTCGTTTCTTTAGATGTCTAAAATCGGTTTTCCCAAACAGTTGTTTTGTAGCAAGAATGTTCAAAATCAATCGGTTAGTTTTTATTTATATCTCCGAAACCATTAAGCTCATCACAACACACAGTAAGTCGTTTTAAAGAGGAGAAATGTGGGCACATCACATAAGAGAATTTCTTAAAACTATGTAAAGATGTAGGTTTGGGAGGTGGTTAAAGAAATATTCCGAAATCGAGTTACTATATGCCTCACTTCTGGCAGAGGAATCGTTAAATCTTCAAATTTTTTTCTGGACCTTTGACAAAAATTTCTACGTGGTCCATTGACAGAACCTTTAGTTTCTTGTTGCCAACTGAAGATGAAGAATGAAATTCGAATGTTAAATGTTTTACCCAACGTTTTTCAGGAAAAATGAGAAATTGTTTACATCATTTTCTAAAAGAATCTGTCAATTCACAATGTTCAATATTTTTCAATAATTGTAGCCATAGCGAGTGAATCTACGACTACAATAACGCAAGAATTTTTAAAATCGATTGGTGAGTTTTTCTGATATCGTGTCATCCACCCAACAAATCAACATGTCCACTCATTTTTTATCAATATCTCAAAAACCATTGATAAAAATTACTACGTGGAATATTGACAAAACCTGAAGGACATATTAGAAGACTTTGAAATGAAAACTCATAATCCCAGCCGATCATCCTCAATCACATGGACAATCGTAGTGGGGCGGTGGAGATATCCTACATGATGCTGCCATCTGGAACTCATTCCATGAATTAATGATCTACAAACCCGGGGCAATGTATAATCCAGCAGAATGTACATACAATTCGTGCTTGGAGGGGGAAAGTGCAACATTTAAAGAATACACTGTCAAAAGTTCAGAAAGAAATTCGAATGTTAAATATTTTATCGAACGTTTTTCAGAAAAAATAAGTAATCTTTCACATTATTTTCTAAAAGAGCTTGCAAATTCCACTGTGTTCAATGTTTTTCAACAAATGTAGTCTACGCCATAGCGAGTCAATCTACGAAAACAATACTGCGAGAATGTTTAAAATCAATCAGCTTTTCTGATATCGTTTCAACCACCCAACAAATCAACATGTAACGACATTCCCAAACTTTTAATCTTGTCCACTCATATTTTTATCAATATCTCAAAAACCATTAAGGTGATCACAACAGATGGTACGTCATTTTAAAGAGGAGAAATGTGGGTACATTACAGACGAAAATTTCTTAAATTTACGTGAGAATGTAGGTATGGGAGGTGGTTAACGAAATATATCAAAAATCGAGTTTTCCAGTGGAATTCATCGAATGCTTTTCTGGACCATTGATAAAAATGTCTACGTGGTCTATTGACAAAACCTGAAGGACATATTAGAAGACTTTGAAATAAAAACCCATAATCCCAGTCGATCATCCTCAATCACATGGACAATCGCGGGGGGGGGGGGCGGCGGAGATATCCTACATGCTGCCGCCATCTGGAACTCATTCGATGAATTAATGATCTACAAACCCGGGGCAATGTATAATCCAGCAGAATGTACATACAATTCATGCTCGGAGGGGCATTGTGCGTCAGGAGAATGCATGAGTTGCGGCAGCGGATCGTCGAAAGCAAGCGGCGGAGGCGGCTGCTGGTGCCGCCAGCTAAGCCGGGAGAAGGCAATGAAGGGACCACCGTGACGAGAGTAGCGGGCCCTGCATGATTGCCCGCCCTCGTGCGTTTATGTGCGCACTCCAATCGATGGGATACAATAGTTAGTTTGCTCCGGTGAATAATTAAAGTATACACACGTAATTACGTTAGTTTGATGGCGGCGCCACCGTCGACCAAGGAGCGCGCCCTCCCTCCACCGCGCGTAACGCTCTCTCTGCAAACTAGCTACTGAAACCTATAACGGTAATACAATTTATTGATTAGTTTTCGATATATCGTTACCAATGGCTTCTAACTTTTATGATAGTAATATGTGACCGGTTTCGAATAGTGCTTTTCTGAGGTAGCATTGCAAATCAAAAGCGATACATCAAAATTAAGATTAGATACAGTATTTTGGTTTTGTAACAGTGGGTTTTAAGTATTTTTGTTGGGTTTTGATATAAATTAATCGGACAAAACAGTTTGTTTGCTAAAAGAATATCTCTATCGCCCTGAATTTTGTATATTGTGTTGTATCTATTACTCTAACTCTAACACATTTTGTGAATTATTTGGAACTGATATCAACCTACATCTTAATATTTTTAAATCTATCCACATTTGAAATAAAAGGCCATAAGATTGCTGTGAAGAAAAACTGTACCTTACAGGTACACTCACGGAAAAAAGCATGTATACGTACGAGCAGTTGTCGTACACGAGACGTATGTCGGAGATTGTCGGTTGGCTTTAATATTTTGTATGGTTAGTTCTAAAATACTGCCGTGTTAGTTCTAAAGGGCGTATCTGCAAATTTTATATAAATATTTTAAATGGAAGTTCCTATCTATTTGCGTTAGTTTGCCATTGTAATTTAATTATAAAGATGTTATTTTTTTCTGTTTATGAAAATGTTTGTCTTATTAGTTATGATATATAAAAACGTCTCTATAAAAAATCTGTACGCATATTCTTATATGTATGATATGTAATACAGCGATATCACTTCAATAAATAATAGAAAAATTTATCAAAATGGAAAAATTTTGTATTCTAAAACAAATTCTAAAACTATGAATAACTCTTAAGAGTAAAGTAACAGCCGGTATATGGAAGAGATAATGTGAATATAGTTTCATTATTTTGCGCCTTCTAATATTTTGAAATACTTATTCAAATATTTTTGCATTGCTTTGAAGATAAACGTACTCTTATGTCATTTTTTTAACACAATGAATTGATAAAAAAATGTAAATTGTTAATAAACTCCCGGTATTTGCGATGAAGAAGGTGAATATGATTTCGTATCTGACGACCTCTAATATTAATAAAATAAAATACTTTTTCCGTCGATCGTTTATTTATGGAGTCAGTTTAGTGAATAGGAAAACGTTTATTAAACAACTCTATTAATGCACGATTTCTATTAATGCATGATTTGTTATAGCCAATCACACGACGTAATGACGTCGTTTGATTGGCCAATCGAACATATGTGAAATGAAACCTTCCAATCAAAACATACCGCCCTCTAGAACTGTCAGTGTCAAATTACATAAATTTTCATATAACCTAAAAAGACATCGGCGAAGAAAAATCTATGTAGACGACGCTAGAAGAATACGATCAACGAAAAAATTTTCTAACCAACTCGAATATTAAACGGCGATTAATGATCACGACAATTAACGCGCTCGCTAATCGCTCGCGCGTTAAACAGTCTCGATTATTCATCGCTCTTTTTAATATACTTGTTGGTTAAATCACTATTTTCAAATAAGATTTTTTCATAGCTTTGAACATAATGTACTTTACGTAAAATAAGTTAAGGTACTTTATTCTTAAGATGTTCTCATAGTTTTCGTAACACCCGATACATGCAAGCAGATAATTAATTAATTTCAAATATTTACATTTTAGGTTTAAGACACTTCAGAAGCTTTTATGAAGAATTAAATTTCGAATAAAATTCGACTGTTACGTATATTTATGTCACACAATAGTTTTAGCTAATAGCATGTATGAATATTGTAGACTCTACGATGTCTACAATTCCTCCTCCATGTAGCAAACGTTATCGTCAATTTTATACTTCAAAATTCACACTTTCAAATTTTAGTTAATATTAATGATTTGGTCATTGTGTATAAAGATTATGATAGACATTAATTTTACACAAGAAACTTACCCATTATATATCAATAAAATGCGACAAATTCGAGGAAAAACATTTTGCTTATTGTTGCTAAATACTTTTTACAAATTTAGAAATGGTTCTCAAAATGTTCGTATTTTTTCACACATTTTGGACAGTGTTTTCCATCATTTTGCCTCACACAAAAACAAGCCCTAAATTTGTAAACTTGCTTACAACCTTTATTAGTTTATTACATAAAAATAGAGTTTGTAGTTTCTTCTATTTTTATTTAATAAGAAAATAGAAGAAACTACAAACGCCACCTACTCGACCGGTATTTGTAATGTTTGTGGTAAGCGATTTAGAAGAAAAAATATCATACACATGTTAATGTATGTATAAAAATTACGATAGAAATGAATTTTAAACAAGAAAGTTTACTTATTTTTTGATGTTCTCAAAATATTTTCGCATTTTATTCACACATTTTCAAAGAGATTCACAAGTTTACTCGAGCGGTATTTGAAATATTTGTGGTTAGCGGTTTATAAGAAAAAAATATCACGGTAATGTTAATTTAAAACAATTAAAACTGAAACAATCGGGTACCTTTTTACACTTCTCTTGCGGTTATATTGCAACTAAGATGCAGAAAATGTTGACAGCGATAAACGACGGGATTGCATTTGTTTTTGTTAGGTTTTCGAAGTTATGGGCCTTTAAACACAGAGTTTCATACCTTTATAGTATGGGTTGGCATTCGAAAGCCATGCAAATGTCAAACCAAAAATAATGCTTATACTTTAGGAGTCTGTTATCATTTTTCTTTGCAAACTTTCTAATTTCGTAGGAGCTTAGGCAAGCTAAAATCTGAAAATCGTTTTCAGCAATTAAGCTATTCTGCGTTCCAAGTTTCTCCAAGTATATCGTCTTCTACAAATCTATATTATTATA
The DNA here is from genome assembly GCA_963966075.1 of Aphodius sticticus. Classification (NCBI taxonomy): domain Eukaryota; kingdom Metazoa; phylum Arthropoda; class Insecta; order Coleoptera; family Scarabaeidae; genus Aphodius; species Aphodius sticticus. The sequence continues at coordinate 16,970,908 of OZ014506.1, forward strand.
ATGAATTTATTGCTAGAAATCGATCCAAGCAAATACCAAATTACCACTATTAAACTCTATATAGCGCTCAATCGCGCGCGTATATGATCAACCGCAAGATTATGAGGAATTTCTGTTATGCGGCGACGCCAAAGCGATATTTAACTAACCAGTGTGCGGTCGTTAATAAATAAACTGACGATGTGACTACCACACCTTGAGTAATGAGCCGTCGGAGGAAAATAGGGACATCGACAGCGGTTATTTACGAGTGGCCTGTCGCACTTTCTGTCTCGCCTGAATAAAAGCCCGCATGAATGAGTAAGTGGACGACATTCAGTGCACGTCACTGTTGTCCATCCCATATCACCGACGATTCCCCGTAGGAAAATAAATTAGCCATCTTCCCATATCCTATTATAGCCTAACCTATAAATTAGGGTAATTGTGAATCACCTAACCTAAAAAGTCTATTAATAAATACGTAAAAGTAACCAAATATATTCTCAGAAAAAGTAGATCTCATATAAAAAGGAGTAGCGAATGAATTCATTAATAAATGAGGATGAGAGGCGCACGAACAGAAAAAAATATGGAGAGAGGAGGTATAATTTATCTGTTTTTACGAGGAAAGGGAAGGAGAGATAGGATCTCGAGCGTCGGTAAAATAATTTTCTTTTCAACCCCGGCGCACGGGCAAATAAAAAATGACCATTAATAATACATATCATAACACGACATATAACTAATTACGCGTTATCAGTTAATGATTCTGAGGCGGCGGCACGCAGGTGTTCTCCAGGCCGGGAAAAAATAATTCTATTACGACATAGAGAGATGGCGATCAACCCCGCATTTAGTTGATGATATTCTTCGAGTCGGAATACCACCAGAAGCTCTTTTTAGCTCAAAATATCGGACACCTAATATTTTGCTAAACTTTTATGCTGAATAATTTTGTAATCTTTGACCGATTTTAATAACTTTTAGGGCACGTGATATACAAACTTACCAATATTATCAAACGCCTTTGCAGTTTTGAAAAATAAATGCTTATACATAGCTTAATATACCGGAAGATCCAATATGATGTTTTGGTGGTCTAACTGGGAGACTCGTGTGAAATAATTTAATTGACCATCCTGGTCAGGTTCTCAAGGCCTCTGTTACAAAGCCATACACAATGATAACTAAAACTGCACTTTTCGATTTCATGTTCAATAATGTTTGTGTTCTTCCCTGATTTTGACGTGTTGTTTACCACAATTTAAACAAATTAATAAAAAATTATCACATGCATGTGTAATTTTGAATAAATAATGAAAAAATAGCCAAGATTAAGTTTTAGTCCAAATTCTAGAAACTAGTGTCCTATCGGCCAGGAGTTGTAAAATGTGATCAAAGACATTTAGAGGGGCGTTTATGCCAGTGAGATCGACGAGATCGGCCTTGAGTCTGTAGGCCGCCCAGGATGTGGTTCCATCTAACGGTGAACCGTTGTACTCACGTATTTGTGTATAAACAAACATACTTAATTTGTTCAGCCGATTTCCGCCCTTTGCCAATAGGCACCTACTGTAGTTGTTGTCAACTTTTAGTTATTATTGATCTGAGCTGTTGGTAGTCTTCTCCGTTGTCTCGGTCTGTGGACTTTATTACAGAAACCTTCCTTACAGAGGTCCGCGGTGACAGTTCGTAGTAATTCGACACAATTGCATAAAAAGCAGATCAGCTTGACAACGGCTGGGTCAATTTTAAAGAGCTATGTCTTAAAATTTCACCAATAAATTAGCTCCTGTTCTGGAATTAATTCTATTGGTTGAATCACCATGAAAGCATATTAAATCAACCAGTATATTGTCAAAAATTAGCTTCTTTTCTCTAATTATGTTCATGGTTAAAGCAAGCGCGGTTGAATGTTATATTTATCCAAGAACAATACCCTATGCTTACACATTCCAACAGTACCTTAGTTTTACACATCAGTGCAATAGTTTCGACTCCGATCTGCTTTTTACGCGCCCGTGTTTTGCATGTAACTGGTGTATGGATAAACGCCCCTCTTAAAGATTCTAAAAGGTAACGTACCAGGATGCAGATAAGACAAAGCAGTAAACAAAAATTTTATGTCTTTTGATAAAATATTACATGAATCAGAAAGAAAATTATAATTATGATTCTTGAAAAATTATACTTCTGCCATGTAAAGTAGGCTGTTTTACATACACTTCGCAAGATACCGATTGGTCGTATTTTTTTGTTAATATAACTTGTTTGGAATAACTTTTAAAGATCGCATAAAAATATATAGGGTTGAACAAGGAAAAATGTATTTAATATATGTACAATACAGTGTATCCCCAAGATGGACCTATCTATGCCCATAAGGACAACAAAATTGATTTCGCTTCTTCATATAGAGTTTTTGATGTCCTTGAAACTCCACAGCAATAGTTCGAATATTGATTTAACATACAGATTGTTGCATAACAAGAATTTGTTAAACTTATTAAAATTTTTTCACAAATCAAAAATAAAATTCCATAGTGAAAAGATGTTTTAAATTTAATTTAAAACTCTTCGAATATTGCTAGTGTGAACTGAGGCTCAACTTGTCTTTTCAGTCACATAAAAAATGTTAAAATCAGCAAATTCTGTTGTCAGATTCCTTTACTAATTTTTCCTGACTCCAACATTCCCGGTCTCTATTGTTTTTAATTACGGATGTGCCGCTCCACATATTCATTCAACCTGAACTGGACCAATATCTGAAAGTAAGATACTAGATTTCTATTTTCAACTATTTTAATTTGAATAAAAAAATACAGTTTAAGTTTACTTATGAATAATGGAGTTTTTTGAGCACCCAAAACTGTTTATAGCAAATATTTTTGGACAAGAAACTATTAAAATTTTGAGTGGAATGTGACTCACTGGAGAGCATGGTTTGAATTGCAGGATTCTGTTGATATTCCAAAGCGGCAATTTTTTGAGCAAATCTATTTTTTTTGTTCATCGGGGAAACCCGAACTATCTTTCTGGCAGCAATCTAATTTTATGACTTTATTTTAGAATCGTCTTGTCTGAATTTAGCTACATCTTATTATATTTGGAGTTTCAGCAATATTAGCTATGATACGTAGCCTACACCAAACGGCCATTCACGGTAATTATCAAATTGCAATCATTTTAAAATTTAAAACTATAAAATAATACTAATAAACTATTACTGGCCATCATTTTGGGTTGAATATACATTGCGCGGCGTACAGTACTGTCCATAAAGCTAAATAAATTTCTCGATTAGATAGATACGGACATCTTCGGCCTACCGCACGCTCTGCCTATGCGGCCTCCGTCTCTCACAATGCGTGCACTTTAATTAAAACTTAATTAAACATAATTAAAATACAACGGAGCAGGAATAGAAGCCAGCAAGACGGACTGCGGACAGGCCGAGCACACACCCATTTCGGGATGATATAACGTGACGTTATGCAATATACCTACTTTGTGCACGCTGTATATGTGTGCGACCAGTATAATGAGAGTGGATCGAGCTAAAAGAGCAACAAGGAGCAAGCAACATTACGCCGTTGTTGTGCGGTACTGATAAAAATTATACACGTCCGCCAGAAGAATGTAATAAGTGATGTTGTGTTTTAAGTAATGGAATTTTAATCATTCTGTACTATTAGTCGTGTACACCGGTCGAGTTGCAGTCTCCATGTAGACTATTTCATTAGTGGATCAATTCTGACGAGTCTTCAAAGTGGTGGTAAAAAAAAGCATTACAACCTTGTAATGGAGGATAATAATGACATGCAATGTTGAGAAGAATGTTCGGTGTTGGAGAAAAATTATGTTTTAATTAATTTTTCTTGTGAAAATCCGCATTTTCTGACTTAGACAAAATCAGTTTAGGTACAATGTGACAAACTGAGATGGAATTTTCAAATAGAAAGACCAAAATATTCAATCAAAAGATCAATGAACAAAATAAGATCTATAAAAGCAAGATAAAGGGCATAAACGACATGATATGATAAGTGTCAGAGATTACCAAAGACAGTGTTGGGGTGCGGTTGTGATACTGCAAAGAACTGTTGAAGTTTAATACAGGGAAATAAACAATAATGCAACAAAAATTAATAGGAACTGCATATCAAGAGTTTATACACTAAGAAACAATGAAATGTGTTCGTTTGCCAATTTTTAGACAAGTCCCCTATAAACTGATTTAGTCAAAACCGGGATGCGGTTTTTCACAAGCAAAAAATTCAAAAGTTACGTCATTATACAAAATTTGGATAGTCTTTTTATGTGATGCATATTGTAGTAGTGATTCTATGATATTTGATTGGTGCTCTTGGATGATGTAAAGTAAAGTACTAACTATACTATATCAAATCATATTACCAAAAAATATCCCTTTACGTTCATTTTATAAGACATCCTGACTTCTTACAAAACTCTGTATATCTGCAGTAAAGCAATATATGTTTACGTTACCACCAGAAAGATGTTTCCAAGTACCGTCAACACAAAATCAGTTATTAATTATTACCCACGCCATTTCTCATTTATAAATTTTGATGTTTTCAGTGGGCAGTGGAAAAAATGTATTATGATAAAACATGTTAAGACAGAGAGATTATTTGGTGAGAAGGGTGTATCAACCCGCTAGGCGTCGTGGCCCAACACAAATTAATATTTTGTACTTAATTCTTTAAAAAAATCATTTTAACTCCCACTCATTTTCCATTAACAAAACTCCTGTTCAAGTTTGACACCACTGGCCTATGCTATCGAAATCGGTACCGATTACAAGTGAAGCGTATATAAATGCACAGACATTTGACAACTAGTTTGGAATAAAACGCCAAAACTACGAAGATCTAAAAAGCTAACCAACCACTTGCAATTTTAATAGAAATTTTCTATTTATCGTTTTAATAATGTAGGTATGTATTTCACAAATGTGTGACTTATTACTGAGAAGATATTTTGCTTAAAAAATTACACATATCTGGGATAGAAGCTGACACGGTATTAAAAATATCTGAGTTGCAACTCTTACAAATCAAATAATAATTGACGACTCATTCTCCACTTTCTCAATGAATTTGAACATCTGATCACTAATTCAGGTGACAAAGAAGCAAGAAAAATGTGTCTACAGAATAGAAGTACGGCCACACAACAGTATCAATAGCCAAAATAAACACTAATTGTGAGAAAACCAAAACATTTATTAATTGACGACTCCTTTTCCACTTTCTCAATGAATTTGAACATCTGATCACTAATTCAGGTGACAAAGAAGCAAGAAAAATGTGTCTACAGAATAGAAGTACGGCCACACATCGGTATCAATAGCCAAAATAAACACTAATTGTGAGAAACTCCAAACATTTATTAGTTAATGACTCCTTTCCCACTTTCTCAATGAGTTTGAACATCTAATCACTAATTCAGGTGAGAAAGAAGCAAGAAAAATGTGTCTACAGAATAGAAATACGGCCACACATCGGTATCAATAGCCAAAATAAACACTAATTGTGGGAAACCCCAAACATTTATTATTAGACGACTCATTTTCCACTTTCTCAATGAATTTAAACATCTAATCACTAATTCAGGTGAGAAAGAAGCAAGAAAAATGTGTCTAGAGAATAGAAGTACGGCCACACAACACTATCAATAGCCAGAATAAACACTAATTGTGAGAAACCCCAAACATTTATTGGCCAGGAACCATTAATTTTCCTATAGTCAACACAGAAATAGTAAATGTGAACCGACGGAGTGTCGACGATCCGGAAATGCGAACGCACCAAACTGACAGCGATCGCCGTGATCGCGGTTGCGTTTCGAGCGATGAAAACCAGGTGGCCCGAGTGGGCGTCAGTTTACGGACGGGCGCCGCCGCTGCCAAGGCCGTTCGCCACTTTACACCTACGGTACGGAATTTTCGCGTACGGCCGCGCCGGCCCGCTTAGCCTAGGGAGAGAGCACAGAACAGCTGATCGGAGTCTCTCGAATGTCAAGGAGAAGCGTGCTTGCTGCTCGAATGCGTTCGGAATCGTAAAAGGGAGACAAGGAAGACGGACGGACGGCGACAACGTGGCCGCGCCTCTCCCGGCTCCCGACGAGGAGGAGGCAGGCATCTTGGGCCTGGAGTCAATGTCCCTGGCGGCCGCCGAATTAAATAAATCAATTTCTGGGAGGCAGGGGTTGTTACCGCCCGTCTCAGACGGCTGAGACCTCCTACAAGTTTCTTCGCCCCTGACTCCAACAGGAGGTTGTTGGAGCCACTTTATCAAGCACGTTCATTGTTGTAAGGAACTTCTAAAGTCCTGTTTGTTTTTCTTTTCATTCTCTATTAGTCTCTATTAAGTAGCTAAGACTCCTCACTGATTCTTAAGGGATTCATGGCAGGAAGGATCATGCTATTGTAAAGGAAATGAAAAAGTAGAGGATTTGCAACACAGCAGGTTTTAGTTTTCGAAGCAGTTTTCTCATGAGATGATCTTAGATTAGATACTAGATTTTAGATTACTTGTTCGTGATCGCAGTCTCATTTGATTCTAGATTTCTACGATTCTATACAAGAAAAACTGACGTAGATGCAACTAGCGATCCCGAATTGGACAGGACAGGCCCGAAATTTGGCCCTGTTTGTGATAATTTTATTCTATCGTCCACAATTTTCAAGACCACCCATTAAAAAGTTCACCACTCTTAAAGAAAGGTAGCCTGTGTTTTACTATTTGTAAGTTTTGATAAAGTTATAGGGTAATTGGTTTTTAAATTATAAAAACTGACTTTAAGGTTGAAATTGAGAAATCACAAAACTTTTTTAAAAAACTCAATTAAAAGTGTTTTATCAAGTAATTTTTTTTCTTTATTAATATAGTAGGGTACAACTGCTGCATGAGTTTAGTCAAGCTTGAATCTGTGACTGAGGTTTTGATTGTTTAAGTAGAATGTATTTCATAGTCATACCAATGCAGAAAGTACTTCCAGAACAATCAATTATCAATTATAAAAGAAATGCACCCACTATCTAATAAGCACAAACAATGGCTCGACGCTGCAAAATGTACTAAATTAACACTATTCTTTGGAAGTGAAGCAGTAAAAAAACAAAATGACAAATAGAACAAAAACAAAAGATTTTGCAGTGTAAAAAATTGCATGTTTTTGTTGCAGTTTTAGAGCAATGGTCTGCACATCCAAACTTCTTAAAAATGTTTTTCTACTTTGCGTTCGTTATAAACTCACAACGAAACCGCTTCCGGTGTCGTTATGACAACACTAGAGCACTACTAGCTTTTAGTAACGTTTAGTTTTCCAAGATTGCTGATATTGATGCTAAGCGTCAAATAATGCTGACATCTCAATCGCTATTGGCTCGCCTCAATCGTATTTGACAGTTTTACCACAACTAACAACTGTTGAAGATAAAACTACTCTACATTGTAAGATGACAATTTTTCTTAATTTATGTCATATTAATGTGGCAAAGTAGAAAAATACGATATAACACTCGTAAGACATACAACTCGTGTGCCAATTTTCGTCTTATAAAACTTGTATTATAATATGGACAAAAAGGAGGACAAAGACCGCAGTAATTATATCAAATGTTTGGCATTGGATTGGTCAAACTTTGAAAATAGTACAATCACAAAGTTTTTGCCCACTTAGTTTGCTATTTTAAAGATAAAAAAGTTAAAAAATATAATTTAATTATTGAAAATATTTATACAATGTGTGCATTGTGACCGCAAAGCCGAAAATTTTTGCTTTGCCATGCAGATGTATTGGAAATAAAAGTAGTCTTGCTATAACTATTTGAGAAATTACTAAATCGACCAGTAGTGTTAAAAAAGCCAGCGTAAAACAGCTTAAAACTTTAAAAATTTATTTATAATAGCCTATCAGTATGCAGGTATCCATCACAACAAATCAATGACCAAGTTATTTAATTGTCAAAACTTCGCACAACTACTTCTCCACAAGTAAAAAAGTTTTAAGCATAATTACGAAACTTAATACGAGCACAAATTAAGGGTGCATACAGGCAAGGGCTCGTGCCATTTCAATAGGACTATAGAATGCCGTGCTCTAAAAGTTAGCCAATTTTCCGTGTCTAGCGGCAACAATTTACGGCAGTCCGCACGTTCTTGTGTTTGGTAGGCTGCAAAAGTGACAGTTCGATATGAGTTCTAATACGGTTAGTGACGTGCGCCCGATCCCACTGCACGCCACTGTCGAGGCATATAATTAACGCATCACGCGAACCACCACTGCGACTGCTATACCTTCTCTCAGCCAATACTCAGTTTCACTGAAGACTTGCTAATTTCAAGTCGATTAATTTGATATAGTTTTAATTTTTAATCACAAAATACATAAACAATTATTTTCATTATTTTTATCATTATATGATGGCATCAGTCGAGCAGTCTGTTATATTTAAAATAAATCTGTCTAAATTTGTTTTCAAAACGCATATTTTCCGATTAGGGGAACGTTATTTTTAGGGGTGATATTTTCAAATGTGAATTAATCGTAGCTCGACCCGAAAGGGTTTTATGGTGTGTGCGTATCTGCGGCAATAATTGAAAAGCCGTTATTCAATTTCGAGTATTGTCTCCCATCGAAAAACCATAAAACCAGATAAACCTCCCGGCATCGAATATATCGTAGTTTTGCATTACACCGTCGGCGCTGGTGGCGTTCTTTCGGTTTCACGTGTACGCGTAATTATTACCATCATCCTATATATTCCTATCTAAAAGTTTTCACGTTGTAAGCTATTAAAATAAAATAAAAAAAAAACACTGACTGACGTTCTTGAAAAGTTTAATGAACCCGTGTTTGTCTGTAACGTACAGTAGACTGTGTTGAGTGTTGTAATTCGATATTAAAATTACTACTGCGTTGTCTGCGAGAGATGTCTGTCCACTGTTTGTGTAGACGAATAAATCGAAATTGCGAAAATTAAAACCGCTTTTGATGATGATATCCGGTAATCGAGTCGTCGGTTGAAATGCGAAGAAATTGCGCACGTGGCTGGGAAATATGTTATTTACTCTGCGGGTCTGTTGTATGTATTTGTGCACGCGCGAATACAACATGAACAACAACTGCAGTCGGCGACATATTAATTGAAGTATTCTCTCAATTCTCTGAGCCACCTAATAAATATCATAACAAGCAAAGGTACACTCGATGAAAAAAGTAAAACGATTACTCCTGCAAGACAAGGAGTCCTGCGAAAACTTTTATTGGGTGCTTTATTCGGTGGAAACCAACCGATTAGCGTAGACCTAATAGGTCTGCTCGTCGCCATCGCCTAGACGGGTAGATCGCCGATCCGAGTAGATCGCCAATCCGGGTAGATCGCCGATTCGGGTATATCGACGATCCGGGTAGATCGACGATCCGGGTAGATCGACGATCCGGGTAGATCGACGATCCGGGTAGATCGACGATCCGGGTAGATCGCCGATCCGGGTAGATCGCCGATCCCGGTAGATCGCCGATCCGGGTAGATCGCCGATCCGGGTAGATCGACGATCCGGGTAGATCGCGATAACACATTTTGTAAACCCACAGCCCATTACTTGATGAACTGAGTACTTATCATTCTAACTCACAATTATTATACGTCTTTCGGCATTATCAAACCAGCTTGCCAGGTAAACAACACGGAATACTGAAGTGAAACGCGTCACTAGCAAAATTAGAAATAAAGAACAGCGAAGAACAATATCAGTTTTTATTTTCTACTATAAGGAAACCTGTTCACTCAGCGTATAATTTTCGAAATAATCATTAAATGTACCTACTTGTCTAGTCATAGACAATTTTTCAAAAAACTATTTTTTTAATTGGCTTTTTACCTGAAACTAATGTTTTTATTTTTTTATTCAGCGAAACAACGTATCCCTTATTTATATATTTCTAATCTTATCAAATTTACCTCACTCTCTTTTTTAAAGCACCTCACAATCTATAGAAAAAAAACACAAAACAGCTTCACGCTCAGATCTACGATAGTTTTATATTTTTTTAAATATACTTTTCAGGCAACACTCTTTGAACATAGTTTATATTTCCCTTTAAATACACATGTATAAAATTGCGTCTTAACTACACACCTATATAAAAATACAGTGTTGCCATGTAAGATACAGATCTAAACACCACATTTTTTAATGTCTTTTTAATAAAAACGGAATGAATCGGGACTATTTTATTTAGTTCTTCTTTATTGTTATTTTTTTAATCGAACTGACTTTAATACTCACGTAATGTTGCAGTTTCTTTATATTTCTTAATTTCAATATAATATTTCCAATTCGTTTGTAGACAAAAAAGGAAAGTTACTTTAACAGGAACAATCCAATTGTTGAAAATGTTGGTAGGTCTTGTATTCAAATGATATATAGGGATGAAATATACAAGACAAACATTTGGGAAGAAAAAAAAAGAAAAAAAATTAAAATTATAAACACCAAAAAGTAACCACAAGGAAGCGGATATATTGTGGTGGCTTTTTTATTGTTTTACAAGTTTTTTAACGTTGCTTTATTTTTTTTTATTTTTTTTTTGCTTCCAAGGTGCCATTCTTATATATTTCATGTTTATATATGATCTGAATACAAAACAAACCAAAATTTTCAACAATTTGGCTTTCTGAACAAGTAACTTATTATATTCAGACACAGAAGAGCGAAAAATGATAAAACCAAAAACGAACAAACTAAAAAGTATTTTTTAGAGTGGGTACTCTTTTCCAATGACGTATGAAACAAAATAAAAACTCAACAAACCCCAAATCCCAGAACAAAAAAAATTCTTTCAGGATCATCAAGCGCTGAAACCAACCCGCGTACAGACTGCGATTTCCACCCCGCTTTTCAAGGACATAGAGAGCCAGGTATACTTCTCGAACGTTGCGTAGGGATTCAATTATTCTAACTCACAATTATTATACGTCTTTCGGCATTATCAAACCAGCTTGCCAGGTAAACAACACGGAATACTGAAGTGAAACGCGTCACTAGCAAAATTAGAAATAAAGAACAGCGAAGAACAATATCAGTTTTTATTTTCTACTATAAGGAAACCTGTTCACTCAGCGTATAATTTTCGAAATAATCATTAAATGTACCTACTTGTCTAGTCATAGACAATTTTTCAAAAAACTATTTTTTTAATTGGCTTTTTACCTGAAACTAATGTTTTTATTTTTTTATTCAGCGAAACAACGTATCCCTTATTTATATATTTCTAATCTTATCAAATTTACCTCACTCTCTTTTTTAAAGCACCTCACAATCTATAGAAAAAAAACACAAAACAGCTTCACGCTCAGATCTACGATAGTTTTATATTTTTTTAAATATACTTTTCAGGCAACACTCTTTGAACATAGTTTATATTTCCCTTTAAATACACATGTATAAAATTGCGTCTTAACTACACACCTATATAAAAATACAGTGTTGCCATGTAAGATACAGATCTAAACACCACATTTTTTAATGTCTTTTTAATAAAAACGGAATGAATCGGGACTATTTTATTTAGTTCTTCTTTATTGTTATTTTTTTAATCGAACTGACTTTAATACTCACGTAATGTTGCAGTTTCTTTATATTTCTTAATTTCAATATAATATTTCCAATTCGTTTGTAGACAAAAAAGGAAAGTTACTTTAACAGGAACAATCCAATTGTTGAAAATGTTGGTAGGTCTTGTATTCAAATGATATATAGGGATGAAATATACAAGACAAACATTTGGGAAGAAAAAAAAAGAAAAAAAATTAAAATTATAAACACCAAAAAGTAACCACAAGGAAGCGGATATATTGTGGTGGCTTTTTTATTGTTTTACAAGTTTTTTAACGTTGCTTTATTTTTTTTTATTTTTTTTTTGCTTCCAAGGTGCCATTCTTATATATTTCATGTTTATATATGATCTGAATACAAAACAAACCAAAATTTTCAACAATTTGGCTTTCTGAACAAGTAACTTATTATATTCAGACACAGAAGAGCGAAAAATGATAAAACCAAAAACGAACAAACTAAAAAGTATTTTTTAGAGTGGGTACTCTTTTCCAATGACGTATGAAACAAAATAAAAACTCAACAAACCCCAAATCCCAGAACAAAAAAAATTCTTTCAGGATCATCAAGCGCTGAAACCAACCCGCGTACAGACTGCGATTTCCACCCCGCTTTTCAAGGACATAGAGAGCCAGGTATACTTCTCGAACGTTGCGTAGGGATTCAATTAGTTTAATACATTGGCAGCGCCGACGACGCATTAGTTACGTTGGCTCCGTTAATTAGTTGATTAATTAAATGATTAATCAATTGATCGGGCTGCCCGGGTTGCTGTAATTAGTTTTAATTGAAATCCCGAGTCATTAGCGTCCGGGGCCGGCCCTGATAAGCTATTTTGGCGCGCGCGCGCATACACAGAGACGCAAAATACACGCACACAACCGTCAGATACACACAGATAGACAAACCCTACGAAATGTGCGCGAGGAATAACGTCATTCACACTATAGTGCAACTAGAAGCCCGCATTAATCCTGCTGCAACAGCAACGCGCCCTAGTGGCGTTCAGTGTTGATATATAAGTATGTACTGGAACATCTGTATTCATTACCAAATTGATATTGTTGTGAAGTAGATTTTAATATCGATTAATAATTACATTGGAGGTGATCCAATCGGACTCGTCTGGCTGTTGCTTCCGCAAAGGTGCATCAAAAGTGCATAGGCCATGATTTTAGCGGAAATAGCACATTCCATTCCATCATAATGCAATGAAAGATAATTCAGTAAGAATAAAAAATAAATATAAAAAATTAATAAAGTAATAAAACTAATAAGTTTTTGATTACTCTTCACATGTAATAATGCAAAATGCTGTGTATTTCTTTGTACTAAAGGAACCCCTATTACAGAATACCATAGAAGATCATTAGTCGATAATTATGTATTATATGGGAGACGGTTTATACTATATCGCTTCTAATATTTCATAATATACGGGCTTTGAGGTAGAATAATAAGACAGTGGGGCTTTTGTCTTAATAAGGTTTCAGCAGCCGCCGTTGTAGTCAAATATTAATCACTTCTCGAGCTCATAATAAATCAATTTTCTATTATCTTATGGATACAAAATTAATATAACTATAATGCACTTTTGTATTGATGACTTTAGATTGTCCAACGAAATGAATTGCTCAAGATTACAAGGGCTTTTGTTTGAAAACTGAAGACTTGAGTTTTATCAGTAATGTAAAATATTGACACTTACACTTTAGATCAACATGTTACTTTTGATAGAAATGTTTCTCCAGTATAATAACTGAACTATTACATAATAACTGTAAAATAAACGACTCAATAATACTGTAAGAAAACAAAATCGGAGAAAAATAAACCCCGAACATTCAGTTATTAAAGTTTGTAAAATGCCAAAAAAAAAACATATATGTAAATTACGGTGACTAACTTTTTAACACTCTGAGACAATGGGTGCGAGGGTCCTTAAATAAAAATATTTTTAATAAACGATTTTTTTTAAGAAGTACAGTTTAAAAGGTTTGTTATGTAAGAATGTACTGTAATTATTAGCGTTAAAGTATTATTTATCTTGTTCCAACTGGGAATTTTTTCATTGATTTCCAATATTTTTTTTACTATTTATCCATATTGTAAAAGCTTTTCTCTGATTGTTTCTATCGAAATAGGATAATAACAAGTTTTTGTTTTGTTTTGGTCGTTTTCAGTAGTTTTTTTTAGTAAATATCAATTAAAATTTAGTCAATCAAAATAGATTTGACTAAATTAAAAACATATACAAATTTAAAAATCATTTGAATTAAATTAATCATTATTTTGTTTGTGGGACTGCTGCATTACAATGAATTAAAATACCATTAATTCTATTTTTCTACTTTGCATTCACAATGCACACATTGTAACACTGTTTTCCGTGTTACAATTAACAAATTGTAACATAAATTCCTGCTGCGAGATTGTATATGCGCAGTAAATGGTTTATTGAATATCAGCATACACGTAGGAAGCTATAGTACATTTAAAGTGTTGAGGATTTCTTAGTTTATGTAACGTATAAGTTTTCGGTAATATGACCGAATTCTGCTCGGTTCAATACCGTATTCGTTTTTGTCCGTAGCTTTTGGCTTCGTCTTAGTGCTGGTTGTGTGAAACGCATTTTGACATAATAACCGTAGTTTACAACTAAACACCTATTGACTCCTATTCAAAAAACAAGACAGTGGCAGAGGTGACAGGTCACGTGACAGGTTACATTTCTAGTATTGGATGAACCTTGCCAATAGCAAAGTACAAATGTCAGGAAATGTCATTTCGCATGAAATTTGTAAAATTCATTTTATTTGCAAATCTGTTATAGATACTACTTTCTGAACATTTGTGATGTTGAAATCAATACGTTTAAGGACACAGACAAAAACGTAACGACAGATTAAAATTGAGAAGGAGATTTTACTTGAGATTAGTACTGTTTACTGCAGGATATGCCGTTGGTATTGAACTGTTGAGTTTTTTGTTTTTGTTTTCTATTGTCTGTAAATGGAAGCCTCAGAATGAAAAGTGGATAAATACCATAGGCAAACATGGTTTTTATCTGGTTTGAATCCACTTTTCATTCTCATGCCTTCAATTACTAAGTAAGGTAAGCTAAATAAGCTTATTTAGTCCCAGTTGTCACTTCGTCAAGTGTTGACACATGTTGACAAAATTTGATGGAAACCTTATGGACTTTTCATCAAATATTTAACAAGAACTCAACTGAAACTCACTGAAATGCATAGGTCAAAGCTATGGGTTCGTTTCAGCGCTGCACCGGATATAAATCGCAGACTAAAAATCCAAAATTGACAATGCCGAAGACGATAAATCATCGACAACTTTTTACTCAAGTTCCGTCGGTTCATTAACATGCGGTTTCAATTACGCCGCGGCGGTGGCGGGCGGCCGGCGGACAGCGCGGCGTCCAGTCCGTAAATTAATTCAAAATGCCGTCGTAGTGCGGCGTTCGATAACGCCGGAACAACACACATCATTGGAAGATATTAGCGGCGGCCCGCTGGATTTATTGCGTATGATAAATCGTAATATTTAATTCGGTATATATTATTGGCGTTTGGCGCATAAATTTGCGCGCGCTCGCCGCTCGGTCCGCGTGTGTCCGAATTTATAGCAAATTGAACTAATAATATTCGGGAACAATAGTATCTTGAAATTAACGAACCAGGGATTTCGACGAACCGCGTGTACGTGTGAGGGTGTATGCGTGTATATGTGTAGAGCAGTGACGGACTGGCTACAGTGTCACCTTGCCCTTGCTGAACATAATAATAATAAATAATAATACAAATAACTGCTACTGCTTGGTCAGTATATGTAAGAAAAATATCCGGATCTGCGTGTGATCTGCATGTGGATTTTATAGAAGTTTGGTGAAGTTATAATGTTATTTAAGACATATTTGACGACCAAAATTTTCAAAATGGCGGTCAAAGTTCAAAGTTTTGCCACGTTGAATTTTATCATCACATCAAGTATTAATATTTGTAAAACCATGAACTTTCATTAAAACGAATTTTAATGAAAGTTGAAGGTATATCTTGACAACAAAAACAAATCTGCAAAAAATTAATAATTGTAGTTTTCGTCAATAAAATTGATGGTGCTCTCTTATTATGAAGCTTTTAATATGAAGGTGACGTAAGTCGAGAGTACTGACAAAAATCTGTAAATCAAGACAAAGCTCTAAAAAACGTTTCTCTTCATACCCATTGATTTTTATAAAAATTGAGACACCAGAGAGTCTAGATTTGAAAAATGGCTTCCGAAAGTTTGGAATGCAGTCCATTAGTGTTTACAGAATCCATGAAGTTATAGATTTAGAGGGAACTTGATGACATTGTTGCTGATTACAAAAATAAAAAATGACAAAAATGTTTTTAGAGTCACACAAGACAATGTTGTCTGATGTGGGTGCTTCTACGACAAGATTTTATGTTTTTTTGGCAAAACAAATAAGTTGTTACTTATTTACTATTTTAAAAAGTTATGATTTTCATAGTTACTTGGAATATGTCTGAAGAGGGCAAGTCGATTTATTATTTTTACCCAGCGTTTTATTTACCTACATTGGAAACAAAACCAGTGGTAAAACTTTACTGGGTAGTAATTGATGAAATAAAACTATGAATTAATTATTAAAAATCAATATTGATAAGCATATTTGCTTAATAATTAATCAGTTATTTATTTTATTTTTTGTGCATGTTTTTTTTTATTTAGTATGTAGGAGAATTTAGGAGAATGTGCAGGCCTAATAGGCCTGCTGGTCGACCTAGGTAGATCGCCGAAGCGTTAAGACAGAGACAAAAAGCCCGGATGCTCGTACACGCGCGACGTCATTATGCTCGTATGTTCGGAGCGGTTACGGGGCGCCATCTATTGCTTCGTAGCGTAACCACAACAGCGACATGATGATGTGTCGCCGTCTGGTGACCGCGTCGCGAGCGCGCGCGACCGTTGCCTTGCAACCTCGATCGATTGCCATGGCGACGCGCTGACGAGTACAGTCCCAAACGATAATCCATAAATTTAGCCGAATCGAGGTAAAAAATAGCGAGAACTGGGCGGAAATTGGACGAAATCGAAAGCCTAAGCACTGTAGAATCAAATTTTAGGCGGAAAATCGCCGATTTTCGCTTCTCCGAGGAGCAGACCCTTCCCCCGATTCGCAGATTTTCGTAAACTTCTTCCGCGGAGTGTGAGTCACGTTTAGTATATAGTAGTAGATAATTAAACTCTTATGGTCACTATGTATGTTCTCTGGTCATGTACGAGACAGGAAGTATAAGCCACAGGAAGGAAATTTTCAAGAACATTTCGGATTAACCAAAGAAATAACGTTCTTATAGATCTAATCATATAACAGGTTGGTTATTTCACTTCATTCATGAAATATATAGTAAAAACAATGATAAAATTGAATTATAACCTAATTGCGACTTGCCATGGAAGAGACGACATATACCACGTTGTTCCGTGACTCTCACTGACCTATGAGACCGTTTGAACGATTTGCGCGATGGTTGTACATGAGGTATATGAGTTCGAAATATCTATACAGTATTCTGAAAATATCCGATGATAAGAAATGATGGGATTTATAGGTTGTCTAGGTTGTCAACGTGATTTTGAAAAAAAGGAACTTAATAAATCTAGCAAATAATCATTAGGGGCCCTATAGTAAACAAGGATCTATCAAATCATACCATGTGATACTATACACTGTCTTTTACACAAATTATGATTAGTTGGTCATGTAAATCTTGTCCAGGCGTAGAAACCTTGGTGGAAATAGTATGAAGTCTTCTTTAAAACAACGTTATTGAAAGCATTCTCTACAACGGCTGGACGTTTACAAACTTTTTGGGATACAAGTGAGGAATATGTGGAAATACTCGCTAAACATCTCGCGGGCTAAAACTCAACATTTACAGATAACTGTTGACTAACGTCAAATTCGTTGTAAAAGTGAAGTAAAAGTAAAGATGTAAATAAAATTTAAGTAGTCAGTTCGCAAAATCTCAAGCCATCGCAAGCAAAACGACAATACCTCATGATCTAGAAGAGCTAAAACAATTTTTGTAGATAGAGGAGAGTGAGATAGAACTGGTCAATGATTTAATAGACCATCGTGGTGAAGCAAGAAGAACCTTTAAATCTTATTAATTCTTCAAGGCAAACCTAAAAACTAGTAATTAGTTAAAAAAAAAAAACTAACAATGTAGGCACATTTTTGCGATTATTTATATTTTTTAATATTTTATGCAGTTATTATAAAAATGTAATGATAGTTGATGGGGACTATTGTCTCCTAGTGATGTAAAGTCATCGAACCCAGTCCGCCACTGGTTTAGAGCGAGAGAGGGTGTATTGTAGCAGCGGCGATGCGCCAAACTGCTGGATTATACATAAATAATTAATTGATTAGCAGGTATCGCAGTGATCTAATAATGTTACTAACTAATCAGCTAAACAAATAGATAGTGCACGACCATAATTCACGGCATCATGAGAGTAAATGCTTGTGATCAATACGTATTGAATACACTATGCAAATAGGCACGACCATAACCATCCGGCCAGCCGAACCGACACAATCCTCCGCGCTGACCGATCGCGACCAAGAATTGGCCGGTCGACCCGTGCGAAGTGCACGGGGATAGTTAACATTGACACAGGCCCACTATGTGACATTGCATCGCAGTGCAATAATTGCATATACACATATACATTATAGCGAGTGCCGCAAACAAGGCATGTTTGAGAGGATTAAGCTCAGATACTGATTCAAGAACATCTATCTCGTCGTGTTTGAGTGCCTGCGGTTCCCCATCGAATTCGACATAATCAGACCGGTCATCCGACCCTACGACCCCCACCCTCACCCCGCCCCGCATTACTACCCTCTCCGACAGCCCCGAACCCACCCTACGCTACGAGTTCCACGGAAATTGTATCGTCGTATTCGGGCAGACCGGTGACCCATATTTATATAAAGTGGGTTTGAAGGGAAAAAAGAACGGAAGCGTGGGTAAAAATATCTACAAAGGGAAAATATCAAAAGAAGTGTAAAAATAACTACCGAACTGTAGGACAATTTTGATATAAAAAAACTCCGAAAGAGTATTTGCAAAAAAATATTTCTAAAAAAGGTGATTAAGTATATAAAATTAAAAGTACAGTAGTGCCCCGTTAATCCGAACTAATTTGGACCAGGATTGTTAGGATTCGCGAACAGTTTGAAATAAAACACGAAATTAGTTATACTGGGTGTTAAGAACTTTCGTGCGAATGCATGAGGATCTTGTTGATTTGAACAGCTACGAATGCAGTAAGCTTGACATGATTGGTGCCTTAATATGCTGATCAATTTTATCTAACGAAAAATGTACATGTCGTTTTTACTTCAACAGAACACCGAAGTTTACTTTTTTTAGCATGTAAGTTCCATTTTTAAGTTTTCTTAAATCCAATGGCAATTGGGTGATTACGTCAAAACTAAAAAAATATAGAGTAGGTACCTATACTTTAGTACTTCTGATGAAGACACTCGTATGATTTATTTTAAGAGATAGATGTTTGAATTTTTGTACGTAGGTAAGTTCATGAGTATAAATGAATAAAATGAACTCCATACAAAAAAATACCTGCTTTAAAAAAATCAGAAATGGAATAAAAAAATCTGATGTGGCCAGGCACATGACTTTATCATACTATCTATAAAATTAATAGTTTAGCTGCATGAGATTCTATTTGATCAAGATCGATCGTGTGAGATTTTGATTCTATTGACGGTACGTACTTTCAAAACATCAGCTTTTGATGTGTCATTAGAATGAAAATAGCTGTCAAATCCTGGCTAACTAGTTTTATATTAATGCAGACACGACCGATCTGGATCAAATAGAATTGGCTCATGCAGCTATTAATTTTACCAAGAAAATTTCATAGACATAAATTATACAAAACTTCCTCTACTTTCATTTATTATTTAAATATATTGACGAAATTACAGAAGTGGGGGCTAATTTTCAAAATCGTTGAAAAATGCTAAGAGTAAATCCAGTTCTTTTGGACTGTTTTGAACAAAAAGCTTTTCAGCTCTAAGTTTGGTCATGAAACTTCTAAATCTGAAGTTTCGTCCCGCTACCTTCCGTAGTTTCTCCGGAATCGTCGCCACAAAAAAATGGACACACATAAAAACATAAATTGTCCTGTGGATGATTACTTAATGTTTTTCATATTCTAGATACAAATATCTTATTCTTTAGTATGTTTATTTAGTATTTTATTGTGTCTTCGAACTATTACTTCTCCAGGTTGTTGAAACACCTTATAAATGATGTTTCCCATTATTTTCTATTTACCCAAGACCACTTTATGGGAATTTTTGATCAATCATATCGCTGGCTTACTATAATTGCGCTGCTACTCTAAAAAGGCGGTAAATTTCACAAAATAAACATTTGAAAAATATCTGCTTTCTGACACAAATCTATTGGGAGTATAAATATTGTGCGGTTTTATTTACCTACATGTCAACAGAGAGAAATTTCCTTGTAAACTGACAGATATTAACAAAATCGTATTTTAAACAGCTCTAACTGCTTGAGGAATTGAGAGAAACAATAAACTTTTTAAATTTTTTCGAAGCTTTTTTTCGAAGCTTTTATTCCGATTTACATTTAAAATAAGATACCAGTTTGAAAACTGTTTGATAAATATAAACAACAAAATGGCAATCAATACCTCATTATTGTTACATATTAATTGTAATTGTAAACTGATTTCTAGAACAGGTTTTCTTAAATATAAAAACCGGATTTCGAATGTCCCAAAGAGCAAATCGGTCAAAAACAAAACGACAAACTCTAGTGTACGATGGGTTAGAGATATCAGAAAAAGTTATTAGAAAACCGTGTCAAAAATCTAATTAGAACCGGGTTCCAACGCAATATTTTGAGAGTACGTATAATTTTCCCAGAGTTTGAACTAAATAAGTAAAATAAATTCCAGGTTAAAGTTAGATTATGCAGAAAATTTGCTAATAACTTTTTTGGTTGTCTCTAATCCATCGCAAAATATCTTGAATTGTACAAAGTTGCGAGACGTAAAAACGCACACCATAAATGGTTCGTATTTTTCGGACTTCTTTCTGTTTGAGCGCCATCGCTATGTTGCAAAAGATTTCTTTTGTAACACCCTATATATATTTGGTCTATATACTACAGTAGGTTTGATCTAATTTTTTTTTTTAAATTTGGATTTTTGGACGCAAGAAACCATCATTTCACCACTGAAAATCAGTGACTTTATTTGCTCATAGATATTTACTCATAGCACGTTTTTGGCATTAAAATAGCGATATAACTATTATTATGTAATATTAAAAGCTTCGGAATAACGGGGTTGTACTGTAGGTTAACTTGATAACATTAGAATGTCGGTAAAAAGCACTTTATCACATTATTATTATAAATTATGTATAAATATTTTACCGGACTTTTTTCCGGTTATTGAAGTGATTCTGGTCTTCAATTAACTTGATCATGCTGTTGACTCCCACCTTACCTTACACTGCAGATTGGAGTAATTAAAAATCAACTCACCTGAAACAAAGAGAGAAAAAAGGTTACTTCCAGTTCTTATGTAATTTCAATTATAGTAGTTGATTGAATTCAACCTTCAATAAAAATAATACATACAGTTTTTTTCTCCATTTAATTATTGCATTGTCTAATAAAAAATAGCAGTGCTAACAAGTTAAATAGATACGAGTATTTAAATATTAAATGTCGAAAGAAAAACTAGTACAAAGTCTCGATGTAAATCATAAATCATTCTATAATAAATATCCCGGCATACATACAAAAATAATAAATTATAACCCGTAGAATGCGCTGGTTGTGGAGCGATACGGGGATTTTCTAATGAAATTTATCCGAACATATGACGCGTCTGCACTCGTCCCACTCTTAGCGGTGCAAGTGGGGTGTCTGGCGCGAACTATAGGGGATGATAATTAGTGTATTCACAACCCTTCTCCCCCATTGCACAAGTAACCATTGTGTTCAAGCTTTCCCATGACGCGCAACCAGTTTTCACTTAGCTTTAAAATACTCACATCGCAGCATTTCGGCTGAAGTTAGCAAAGCTAAAACAACGTTGTGAGTTTCTTTTGCGTGAGTTTTGCGAAGTTAATTTAAGACGAATACTAATGGATATCTGAAATATTTGAAAAAACACAATAAACAGCTGAGAGAAAAAACAACTAAAAATGCCAAATACTCTATTTAAGTTAAGTCATTCGTTAGCTGAAGTTTTCAAGTTATATTTCAAACAAATCTCTTTAATCCTTTTTACAGCCCCGTAACAAATTATTGTTATTTTCAAAAATGGTATACAATCGTGTTAGTGTTGAACGGGCTTTGTGTTTTAACAGTATCGTCAAAAATAATTAATTTAGCAGATAAATACAAATTCCAATTAAAATGTAATCTTCTGAAGTTTAAATGCTAATTATATCACAAAACAATGCCTATAATTATTGTTCATGACAAGAACGAAATATTTAAAAAGAGACGAAAATGTATCACAGTATAAATAAAATATTATAATGCATATTATAGCCACTGAAAGTAAGCGGCTATCGTCAATCAATAACCTGATAATTGCATTATTTACACCGCAGTAGTAATAGGGTATTTGACTATTATTGGAAAACCATCTTAGTGTGTTTATTCCTTCACTCTACATTGTAAATGCATTATTTTTCGTAATTATTTCCTCAATATTTCATAAAAACCAGCGTTAAAAATTGAGTCACAAAAAGTCCCGCCAAAACGATACTTTCTGTTGTATGACGTCACACGATAGTAGATGACAAATCGGCCCATATGGTCTGTCAGCATCGGCACCGTCGCCGTTTGGTAATTGTGTTGTATGATGTGATGCTTTCACAATTTCTACATAAAAATGGGTTATAAATGGTGTATAAATCTACAATGCAGAAATACGTCAATAAAAACTCCGGATAAACTAATTGTAACTGTTCCGCAAGATTTGAAACTGCGAAGAAAGTGGCTGGCTCGTAGAAATCCAAATGAAATAAATAGCGGCCAATACAAGTGTTTTTTGTTGTAAAGATTACTTCGACATAAGTAAAACTGACTAGAATAAGTTATCTATCGTATTTTCGAACCAGGTATTATCTGATCTGACAGCTTAAGGTTAGGGCTAACCTAACCTACAAAGTTATGCTTACATGGCACTTTAGTGCTATTAAATTCAAACGGGAGAAGCATAAGAGCGTGTTCGGTTAATCGGGTAGGGTACGGCGGTACATATGGCGTTTGTAACGAATGACGTCACTGGAGACTGAGCCAATCACGTGGTAGGACGTGAATAAAATTCAATTTTAATTTTGATTTTAAATAGAAATAAAGCTTATTTTTTTTTAACGTAAGAACAAATAGTTTTCTTAAACTGTAATCTATTAGAATGACTATAATACAAGCCATATTTTTAATACAGTCAATTACCCTATTGTTGAACATATACAACAGCAACGTGATGGTGATGTTCCATACTTTGATTCGTATGCTGTTTGGTTAGTGTGACGTCACAGCAATCAGCTGATTGTCAAACTCGCTCAGAAAGGAATGACAAACCTGCGCAGTGCGTAATCTTCTATTATATCATCTTTAGTTTTGTGATTTACTCGAAGGCGCGAGAAACCCCGGGCCCTCAACGCGTTCTGACAAACTCGCATAGCTGCCGGGCTCGTCTTGTTGACATCGTGTAGCAACCGCCCGTTTTTGCGAAAAAAATAACGCTTCCGAAGCGACGTCGATTAGAGGCAGTTTTTTTAAATTATATTATATTCAATAATATGTAAAGTACGGGAAAGGTTGCGACACGCTCGAGTCTACAAAAGAGAAGCGCAACCTTTGCAAGTTGCAACCTATCCACGCTTCTATGCTCGACTCTTCACTACAAACGTAGCCCTAAGTATACTTCCTTTCCCCAGTGTACATATGGCTGCAGTACGTAGTCGTTCCTCTGTAAAATTATTTATTTTCACATGTTAATAAACATAGGGCGAACGAACGTCGGGAAAAACTTATAAACCAAAAGTCGGAAAAAAGCATTTGCGCTCTGAAAATCGACCAAAAACGCTTCCGACGTGGCGTCGATTAGAGGCAGTTTTTTAAAATTATATTATATTCAATAATATATAAAGTACGGGAAAGGTCGCGACACGCTCGAGTCTACAAAAGAGAAGCGCAACCTTTGCAAGTTGCAACCTAACCACGCTTCTATGCTCGACTCTTCACTACAAACGTAGCCCTAAGTATACTTCTTTTCCCCAGTGTACATGTGGCTGCAGTACGTAATCGTTCCTCTGTAAAATTATTTATTTTCACATGTTAATAAACGTAGGGCGAACGAACGTCGGGCAAAGCTTATAAACCAAAAGTCGGAAAAAAGCATTTGCGCTCTGAAAACAGACCAAAAACGCTTCCGACTCTCCACTATAAACGTATCCATATGTATACTTCTTTTCCCCAGTGTACATATGGCTGCAATACATAATCGTTCCTCTGTAAAATTATTTATTTACACATGCTGAATGTTATAACATCCTCACGACGACCTAATGGAAAAGCAATAAAACGCATTCAAATGGAAATCGCCGCATTAATAAATTAACCTGTACAGTATGAATCTAAATGGCTATACAATTAGCTTGGTAGAAATCAGCATGTGTTGTGCGGATAAATAATGCAATTAGTCGGGAGGAAAGTTGAAAATGCGGAAAAGACAAAGAGGACAAATGGAGAATCGCTCGTCCGGGGCCGGTCCGTACTCCGATTTTAATATTTCCACAATTGCGAATGTTTTATTCAACGGATATTAGCCGGAATGGCGACGCGGAGGAGCGCGGAGCGCGCCCAGCCTGTTTATAATAATAATACTAATGGCGGTCGTATTTAAAATCGTAAAATCGAATGGTCGCCTTTCCAGTCCGAGGATACAAGAGAGGCTAAAGGCAAACAGTCCCGAGCGATCTCACGGACATACAATAATAATAACAGTAATCGTTATAACTTTGAATTACATATAATAAAAATAATAATAAAAGTAAATGATAACCATAATCGTAAGCATAATAATAATAACGGCACAGCCTTGTGTCCTCACCAAGGTTCTCCTCCGTCTCTTTCTTCCGTTGCCTAGAAACAAGACTTCATTCGAACAATTTATCCGCAAAGTTTTTATTGTGAAGTGAATTAGCCAGCTCTCGGTCGGTAAGTGTGTTTGCTCTACTATTGGCAGTAAAGTGGATGTGTATGGGGGTAGCGAGACCTAGCAACGTTTCAGCAAGCCCGGCTTCAGTGTAATAATATTATATGTACGATACCTAATATGCAATGCGGTACATTTATTACATTACACGGCTATGCGAGGATTGCCCGCACAGATGAGGGAATTTCGAATTACGACGAGGGCCGAGAGGCGGCGGTAGTGTAGGGGTGGCGCCGGAAATCGTGCACTCAAACCGCAGCAACCGCCGCCGAACCGCCCCCGATTTTCACGATACAATCTTGAATTCTGTTGTGTCATTTATCGACCAATATTATAATCCCGGAATTACTTTATATTTTATTTATATTTTTACATAACAACTATCATAATGAAATAAGAAACAACATGTTTTTTTAGTGAACGACTAATATAAATGTTAATTTTTTGTTGTATTTGTGATGCTAGAACAATAAAACTATGAAACCAATATACAAAGCAGAAATAAATGAAAAATACATAGTTTGAGGTTGGGAAGACAAAATCTTAACTAGGAAGAATTATTTTTCTTGTTTAATTAATATACAGGGTGATTCATAAGTTTTATAATGTTAAAAAAATAGTGTTAAAAATTTAAAATGCACATGCAGATAAATAAACATTTTAACTTATAGTCAAAGAGCAAAGTTTTGCTTCTTTTCCAAGTTTTATCCGAGTTTGAATTTTACACCATCCCATGTAATAATAATAACATAACCAGCTAAATATGGTGGGGCAATCCGAAGGGGTTTCGAAGGAGTGTATGGGCGGAAATACATGAAATCATACTATATAACGCTATACAGGGTCTGGATTGAACATTTGTGGACTTAGGTTGTTGGATTTTTTAACTATTTTTTGTCTGTTTTTGGTTACTTTCGGCTTAACAAGAAATGAAATAAATTTTAGGTCAGTATTGGGCCAGTTGTTTGCTTGTTATATAGCCTATAACTATCCTGTCAATTTGAAGATAAATAAAAAATGTGCAGGTGCAAGATCACTTTTAAGTATTTATAAATTATTTGCTGTGGCCATTGGAAAAAAGTTGTTTGGCAAAATTATTGTGAAAGTAACATAATATTGACAGTTATTCGAAAAATTATACATGGTGTACAAATTATAAAAACAAACTGTATTACTGTATGTCCGTACAGTCATCTATAGTTAAATAAGAAGTCTAAAAACCTTCATGTTATAGGGTTAACATTTGAAAAAATTGACTTTTAGTACTTTGCTCGAGTTTGATCTTATAATTTTAACACCTTGATTCACTTTTCAAAAAACTTACCGATGTGTCGACAATATGTTACGTTCACTACAATTTTGGCGTTCAACTTTTTTCAACGGTCTGAGCAGATTATTTATAAATAACTAAATGTAACTCTCCTTTTTTATTGAAAAAATAAAAAAAAAATGAATATTTCCAAAATGACACAATGGTAGAGTAGGTATAGTGTATATAACCTACAATTAACCTAAAATTTAACAAAGATTTTAAAAAATGCTATAAATTAGTGTTCCATTTGAAATACGAAAGTTGACACTATTTCCGGTGTAACCGGAAGTAACCAAAACCTGATAGAATGCTGTGCAAGAAGCGTTCAATTCTTTAATACGTCGATTCGAACCAATTTTGTGCTGTGGAAGTATCAATTGTGGCACATTTATTTGTTTTTGTTTGCCGTTTTCATTCAATTCTATTTATTTTCTTATAAAATAAGGTTTTTGTCGTCTTACTCTTAGTTGAGATTTGAAAAATTGTCGTCTCTCATGTTAACTTAAAATGATATTCTGTATCAGTGGTTTGTTCCTCATGTCATTTCAAGCAAGAATAATTATATCAACATAGGTCAAAGGTTATC
Source organism: Aphodius sticticus (assembly GCA_963966075.1). Classification (NCBI taxonomy): domain Eukaryota; kingdom Metazoa; phylum Arthropoda; class Insecta; order Coleoptera; family Scarabaeidae; genus Aphodius; species Aphodius sticticus. The sequence continues at coordinate 16,997,780 of OZ014506.1, forward strand.
GTAATATATTAAGGTTTCTAATAATAAACTATTGTTCTTTATTAAACAACAAAATAAATTAATGGCATTTGAATTCAAAATTGCAGTTAATGGAATATGAAAATGATGAAGTAGATTTAGGCTAGATTTTTCAATACCAGTTTAAACCACCAACCGAGTTTACAAAATATTTCGTAAATACTCGTAAAAATACTATGATCTTATTGATCAACTGGTACTTGAAAGTGTTATGAAAAGAACGCCGAATGTCGTTTCATCAGTGAACTACCCCTATTTCAGGTCAGTCATTTGAATTTTTCATCGGAGCATATCAATATTTAACGATAAAAGCTGGGATTTTGGGGGAGGTTGATATCATTCATGGTGCTGGAGCATAGGTGTGTCTAAATGTTTTGGACGTGCACACGTACTCGGGTTTGGGGTTCATGAGTGTTCCAGGGTTCCGTGCGTGCTATAGGTGGCGGAGAGCTGAGGTTAATTCAATATCTGCGCGTCGTTCGGGGGTAGGTAGGTACTTCTCAGGGGCCGTTTGTGACGGGGCTAAAATTTCGCGATAACACATCAAATATTTATCGGGCACGGAGGAATTATTTACGCCGAGAGCTTTTTTCCCAATTTATTGCCTTTTTAGGTATTGATGTATTCCTTCAGAGAGGGCGCGCGTTTTTCCCATCTATATGCTGGACCGTCCGACGAATCGATTCAGTTCGATATTCAGATTTCGGCTTCGAAAAAGCGCGAGAGTAACGTCGGTTTAGCGCGCGAGATCAAAAGCTTTTTTTTAAATAAAAACGTAAACTGAATTTTTGAAACGCTCGCGTGCGAAATGAGTGGCGTTTTTTTTTGCAAGCGAACGGAGTTTTTATTCGCGACGTGTTGGCTATTTGTTTGCATGTCGTTGGCCTGTAGCTATAGGTGACTTAAAGATCGTCATGGTCCCATACGACTTCACGTTCTTGGGAACACAATCTGACGTGATTCTTTGACGGTCTTGGAGACAATGTCATGTACACCATTCTAATTAATATGCGAGCTGCGTTCTCTTATTTTCTCACATTTATGTCATTTTGCAATGTCCAATTGTATATATCATGAGCCTTCTGCATGGAATGAAGCATGATTCGTTATGTCAACAGTTCTTGTTTCCAGAGTCAGTCTTAAGAATTATGAACAATGCGTCATTTCGGATGTTGTAATTTTTAGATGGGTAGATCGTCGGAACGGTAGATCGCCGATGCGGGTAGATCGCCTAGATGAGTAGATCGCCAAGATGCGTGGATCGCCGATCAGAGTAGATCGCAGATCCGAGTAGATCACCGATCCGAGTAGATCGCCGATCCGGGTAAATCGCGAAAAGTTATTCAAAGAACAAACTATGATATTATTTTCAACAATTTATGGTCATTATGTGACACGTCGCGTAGGATCCATGAGCGAATATTTTCAGCAACAACAGCTGAGATAAGTCGAAGATGTATAAAAACCCTAACCTAACCTAACCCTAAATATAATTTTGTGGTATTCACGTATCTATTATTAATATATATTTTTGGGCGGCTTGAAAAGCCCTCAAAAATAGTGCATTTTATATAGAAAACAAATTTCAAAAACAAACTTGTCATTTCTGCCTTCCACCCTGCAACAGGTATGCGGGGTTGGATTGGGTTAGACACGTTTTGAAAGTGTGTGAGAAATGACAATTCAAACGTAGTATCACGCTTTGCACAGAATTGAAAAAAAAAACAAAAGCTTTTTTAAAAATAAAAACTTAAACTGAATTTTTGTCAGTCTTAAGAATTATGAAGAACAATGCGTCATTTCGGATGTTGTAATTTGTGATAGGTAGATCGCCGATCCGGGTAGATCGCCTAGATGAGTAGATCGCCGATCAGGGTAGATCGTAGATCCGAGTAGATCACCGATCCGAGGAGATCGCCGATGTTGGTACAACCTAACCCTAAATATAATTTTGTGGTATTGTCATTCGCGTACAGTAGCGGCTCGCGTATAGGCACTGTGGAACTGCAGCACCCCCTACTATTTCCACTTAATATCATGGATAACATTTAATATATGAGTCCTTTTCCTTTAATTCTTTCTTTATACTTGTACAAAGTATAATCCTTAATCCTTAATGTCAGTAGCCATCCCCCAGTTTAAGAAACAGATTCAAAAATCGTTGTATGGAACTGTGATCTTCACAGTTCCAGTCGGGAAGGTGTTTGGCTGTTCTGCGCATGCGCACATAGGAAGCAACACACGAGGCAGCGGCCTGTTATGGATAGAGGGAGCACTGTTGTTCTCGCAGTGCCGACTGTGCCGACCCTGTCGTGCTAGTGGAAGGTACTTTTACAAACTGCAGATGGCATATCAAAAGTAAACACGTATTTTACAAAAATAACAGTGCTTTCAATGGAGAATAAATTCCTCAGTTTTTCATCCAGAGACAGAGGATAAAGTTATTGGTATTTTCGCCCAAATTAAAACAAGAAGAATGGATTTAATTTTTACTACGCTTTTCTTAACTTTACTTGTTTGTTTGCTACATTTAGTTGTAATCGATATTTTACCTACTTCCCATTGTCCAATCGATTTTATGTGGACGATTTCTGGTGACAATGCATGAAACAATAAAAAAAAAATACGGAAAATTTTTAATTTTTAGTGAATTTTTTTAAAGCGTGGTTTAAGAAAATGTATTTTTTACGTAAATTTATTAATGAATGTAACTGTTTAACAATTTAGGTTAAAGTAAATAAGAAATCCGTTTTCATTCCCTAAATTTTTTTACGATTTCAACAAGTTTCTGAATAAATTATCTTATTATACGTTTATTTCCTTTTACAAAATATTTATTACTGGCAAACTGACAAAAAAATTTCTGTGGCAGCACCCCCATTAATATTAGCTATGAGCCGCCACTGTTCACGTATCTATTATTATGGCTCCGTTCTAAAAACATCCCGAAACAACTCCGAAACGAAATATTTCGTCGCGATGTTTTTTTTTTTGCTTGGAGTGGTCAGCCTGTCCCCACCAATGTCAATCCGTAGTCACCTAGCAGTAATAGTAGCAGTAGCAGTCGTATGGGCAAATAAATACATTTCTGGCTATTTCACATTATTATCGCAGTTATGTTTGGGTAAAAATTGTACTTAAATAAAAAATCTATTTTTGTATCATGATTTGGGCTAGATGTTTTATAGTTGAAAAAAGCCAAAGATGTTGAAGTAAAATTAATTTTTATCTTTCCAAAAAATTATTTTTCATCCAGCCCAACTCGTTACTTACCTAAGAAGTTACACTGAAAATTTCATAAACTTCAAACAATAAATAACGTTTTAATTTGAAAACGCGTTTTAGGAGAGGTAGAACTGGGTCTTAATATATATTTTTCGGCGACTTGAACAGCGCCTAAAAATAGTGCATTTTATATAGAAAACAAATTATAGAAAACAAATTCCATCAAAAAATTGTCATTTCTGCCTTCCACCCTAAAAACAAGTTGGATTGGGTTGGACACGTTTTGACAGCGTGTGAGAAATGACAATTCAAACGTAGTATCACGCTTTGCACTGAGTCGAAAAAAATAGTTTAAATATTTAATGCCAAATTTAAAACATGGACGTTTGTTTCGCGTTGATTAAGCGTGACGGTACGGCGCGGGGGTGCGCGAGGACCGGGGGACGCGCGGGTTTTTTCAAATTACCGCGAAAAATGCAAATAACGCTTTACATATATGATTACTTCGTTTTGTTTCATTAAATTTAAAAATCACATCGAATTTTCCGTCTGCGAGCGAGCTAGCGGTCCAGCAGTCCGAACAATGAGTCCTGCGTCCGCCGAGAATATAAATATATGATGGGGGGCCTCCGTCCGTTGGACACATTTTTTTTTAAATGAAATATCGGTGATATAGATGTGTGCTGGTGCGCGCCTGCTAGGCCGTCCACCATTCCTCGATATGGAACGCAAAAATAATTAAACATTTTTCAGGCATGCGGAAAAAGTTTGACAGACAAATAAAAATAGCCATTTGAAATATGGGAGTATAGGGGTGTATAGGAAAAATGTGTGTGTCCCGTTATGTTTTTCGTTTATGTCGCTGACTGCGCCCCACCGTAACCGATGAACGAAACGAACTACACCACTGCTGCCACCACCGCCGCCTCTACAGCCGTGCCCCCCACCACTCGCGTTTTTAGTTATTTTCCGTGTGGATGTGTATGTGAAATTTCGACGTGTCTGAGCGAAATGACTTTACGATTTGTTTCATTTTTATACTCGCTCTCTCTGTACGTATGTATGTGTGTGTGTGTGTGCCACCCGCTGTTTTTTTTTTGTATTATTTAATATGCAATCAATAAATGGGTACGTACGATACACATACAGAGCGGAGTTTTTATGAAATTTTGCGCACTGAACGCTATACGCGGACGCGCCATCACCGATACCGACCCTCCGTTTCTACCCCGTCAACCCCTCGTCCGCAGTAATTACCTTTTTTATTGCCGCGATCTTCTTTTTACGCTTTTCGAATTTCACATATATATCGGACTCCTCCTTCTCGATACAAAACCCTCGCGCCAATTATACTATATAATGGCGATACGATTTCACCGAATTGTTATCGATTTTGGGTTATTCGATTACGATTCTAGAATTGCCTAGGTTTTTAATCATTCATATCAGGATTAAATAAATATGAACTAAAACAAGCGTTAAAATACCAGGAGTCCATGAATACATTTACTGATCTTGTAAGGAATCAAACTAACTAGTTTTTAGGTTGCATAAGTTAATATTTCCCAAATTGTTAGAATTTGTATTTACAGAGTTCATCTGTTTTAATTAAGTTGGGAGTGGTTAACTCGCGAGGATTTTATAAACACCCGGTATAATAATTTGGAAACCAAAAAACCAGACGAAAAACTAGCTATTTTAAAAAAGTTGTATTGCCAGCAGTCGTAGATTTAAGAATTTTCCAAGGAAGTTTAAAGCCACCGGAAGGTCAAACTAAAGGTTGCAATTTTGTCTCAAATAGTATGACAGCTGATTTCTATAGGATTATTTTTACAGACCATCAATCTATTCCATCAGACCTCAATTTTTAAAACATGGAGCTCAATATGCCTAAAAAACTCATTTGATACGTTCTGAAAAATAATAATTCGACGTGATAGAATTCTTTAAGTAACTTCAAGAATTTACACATTTGTTTGTGTTTGTTCGATTTTTTAAGTTAGGGAGCGAAAACCCATGTGACAACTCTATGTGGTATTTCCGTGCTGTCAAACAAGGCATATTGTTTGATACGCTCTAACTCACTGTGCAACAACCATTTCTGTTTCTATATATTTGATGATACTGTCCGTCACAGCATCGACAAATCAGAAAGATAATAATTAATTAACAACTGCAAACGTCGGATACCCTTATTTACTTCTGTCGCCTTCATGTTTAAATAAAGTGACAGAAAAAGTTGTCTTAAGTTGAAATGATTCAGGAAGACAAAATACTTTATTTTACTGAGTAGTTTTAGAGGTATGCGCCTTCAAATACAGGGATCAAAGCGAGAAATGTCAATCAATTAGATTGTTTTTTATATTCCGGGTCACATATGCGTGTGTTCATAGTAGTTCTTTTGCAAAAACGCTTTTAGAACCTATTCATACGGTCACAATATTGAGAAACATTTCATAAACTTTACAAAATATAGAATGAATTCGTTAATATTGACACTATTTTCCAATAAATTATGATTGTTTTTTTTTTATTTTGGCCTTAACTTTTTCGGTACTTTTAATTTTTTTGACTTTTCATTCCCAATATTGCTTTTCTAGAACCTTTTGTTAAAAACATAACAAATGGTTTTGTTCCTCCGTTTGAATGATATTAATAAATATTTTGACGTAATCAAGTGACATGCGTATCTACGGAGTCGAATTACACTACATACAATTCGGAGTTGAGTGACAATGCAGACAATTAATTGTCAAACAGAATAACCTTAATCGCGAATAATTGACATTGACGATTTAAAATTTACATTTTGAATGTCAAATCTTTTATGTATCTGACATATAAACCATGGCAACGCTTAATGACCGCGCGGGCGTTAAGAATCCTTAATTCCCCACGCGGGCATAAAGTAGGGGTTTATGCCCCGGTATCTAAGATGTAAAATGTCACTTTATCATCATGTAGGACATAAAGACAATTACAAAATTTATCAAAATAAGTAAGAAAAATTAGATGTATGACTTTATGAAAACAATAAACAGTTTCAATTTTTATGATTTATTTTACCTATTCTTAGTACCATATTATTTTTTCTAAATCAGTGGTCATAGAAACAATACATTTTCTATGGGGTTGTGTGGCCATAGGCCAACATAAGTAAGGAAAAAACAGACAAACAATGTTTATTTGAAGAAGGTTGCACCGTATAAGCAGACACTTATGAGGAGGATTCGTGGTACAAAAAAATTAAATAAAAAAAACAATACAGAATTAAGTGGGAGCAAAATCTAAAAGCCTGTCATGTAACCTAAATATAGATCCTCATATCTTGCAAATGTTATTTACAGGAAAAATACATGGAACCCTTTTCCTTATCAAATTTTGAGCATGAAGAATTTAGCTTCTTTCACTCTTTTAAGTCTTACCACTTTTAGATATAAGTAAAATGATGTCCTAAAACTAAGGGCGGTTTTTATTTTATTCTATCTCTAACAAAAAAATCGTCCTGCAAAAACAATTTTTGAACATACCAACCCTATTTTCCACACCTAATTAATATTCATTTTAAACGTCACCATTTTGCACCATCTCCCGAGTACAGACACCGACTGAAAAAATGCGTAAAAGTATGAAAGTGCACCATTGTCATAATGACGCCGGCGAACTACACCGACAATCAAAGTTTTGCGCCTGGAGGCTCGTAGAGGGAGGTAGAGAGCTTCTGGCGCGGTTGTCATGGGCCCTATGAACGTTATGCGGGGGTTGTGACGAGTGACAGTTGTTTGTCACCGTCGTTCGTCTGAGGGTGGCGGGCGAGCACCATAAGGGCGCGCTCGCACCCCGAGCAACCCCGCGAGGGTTGTTTTTATATTTCGCATACTACAACCGACCCGCTATCGATCCGGTAAAATTTTCATACCACACGTTCTATGTATATCTATGTATTTATGTATGCACAATACAAATAATGACACGCGCGTATAGGAACGTGCACTGTGAGAACGCATTATATTTTTATAATGGTTCTATTCTAGGGTGGTATCTCGTCATCGCGGTCGTGGTGATGAAAAATCGTCGTTTAGTGACGTTTGCGTTTTTAGGATGATTCCTATCTACATCACTTTTTGGACTAGGATTGGGTTGGGTTGGGCTAAAGTATTTTAAGGTATTTGTTATTAGGAGAAGAATCTCCAGTATCACATACTTTTCCGAAGATACATTAGTGGTAGATAAAACTGAAACTTCATTTACGTTTTCTTTCCAAACAATCTGCACATTATTTAAGAAACAGAACTAAAATTTAAAAACATACCATCCTGGCTTTAATGTTTTTCAAATCTTAAAATCTCTGAGAGAGAAAATTAACCAAAGGATTAAAAACAATTTTGTTGGTTTTCACGTAACAAACATATTAAACAAATTTTTGCCCAATGAGTCCAACAGAATCCAAGCAATCATTTTTGTTAAGAAAATAAATTGTTTCCGGGTTATGCCGTGTGTCAAGATTCGTAAATGCTGACGTTTCGCGAACCATATTGCGCGAAACGTCAGCATTTACGAATCTTGACACACGGCATAACCCGGAAGCAATTTATTTTCTAAATGATTCTGGCCGTGAAATCCTACGTACTTACGTAATCATGTTTGTTATTTTATCAAAATGTTGTTAGTTATTTGGATCCAAAATTTGATTTTACTCACAAGAACTTGATGTCCAAACTTATAATAATATATTATCATTAAGTCACGTATTTAGTTATGAATCACCCGAAAAATCACAACTAAAATTGGTCATATTTGAAGTTGCACAATAGGTACAATAGGACTCAAATAATAAATAAGTACTACAATAGGGTGGTTCTTATGTTTCAACTTTTATTTCCTTTTCTGTCTGACCCTCGCATTTTGTTCCTTCATATCTATACTAAATTCCTGTGAAAATTTAGATCGATCAAAACATATTAACCGGTGGCTCAATGGGCTCAAAATCAAGAATAAATTGGATTGAATATTTAAAAAAATAAAAAAGTTTTTAATTTATTCTATCAAAATAAATTTACATACCACAATTGTTAGCTTAATAAAAAAATACTACTTTTTAATTATCTTTTGAGTCTAGACATCAGAAAATATCACATATTTCCATGTACCTAATAGGGGCTTCTACTTCTGACCCAAAACGCTAGACAACATGCGCAGACGACTTGGCGCCGCTGTCAAATCTGGTAACATAATATTGCTTAAAATCCCCAGAAAACACGCATTGCATGTAAAAATACCAATTTCGGCTTTAATCATGAAGTATTCTGTATCTACGTATCCCAACTCAAGAAAGCTTGCCGTGGGTGTACTTGTTTCTATGTACTTTGGAAAATTTGCTGAACTGTTCTAACCTAAAAACACAGTAGGTATCTTGGTTATCATGTTGACTTCCATATAATTATTCAATTTTCAATGAATGCTTGTCATTCTAACACTTATCTGTTATCAATTACATTTCACTTGATACTAATTAGGCTTTTTACAAAGCACAGTTGCCAACTCAATTTAGTCCTGGGTGGTCCTGGGAGAAATGCGCGCGCACATCGTCAGATCAAAAACCTGAACGAGAAACGTCTATTAGTTAAAAATAAAAAAATCTAAGCTAAAAAACAAAATCGGACAAGTGAAAACAGTTTCTCGTATGCTGTTTCCGTCAAATCTGAATCTGAAAGCAAAAATTCCAAATTGTGCTTGCTTTTAGAAGAAAAAAAAACACATTTTTGGATTTTTTGGTACTGTTTTTCTCAAAAACTAGGGTCAAGTCGACCATTTTCGACACCGGATTCTACGAAAAAAAAACATACCAAAAACAATTATCACTTGTTAGATTTTATAACGTAACTTAGATTATTGTATTTTTGACAAATTAAGTACTTGAAAATATGTGAAATGCTCAGATATCTAGACTCAAAAGGTAATTAACTCATTTTTTCTTTTAAGTTAAGAACCGTGCTATGTAAAACAAAATAATATTTCTTTATTTTTTTTTTATATTAAATTGAACTTATTCCCGGTTGTGGCCCCATTGAGACACCGGTTAATATGTTTTAATCGATCTAAAATTTCACAGGAATTTAGTATGGATATGAAGGAACAAACTGAGAGGGTTAGACAGTAAAAATAAAAGTAAAAGTTGAAAAATAACAACAACTCTACTGTAGAACTTAGATCGCGGAATTTATTATAGGATTCTACTATTGTACCTTGTGTGGAACTTCAAATAAGACCAGTTGTTTCATGCAAAGGCTACTTACTACTACAATGCACCACACCAAACAAAAAGTTGTCGATTGTCGAATCACTATTAGTAGAGCGCTGAGAGCGTTAGACTACATCGTGTATTTCCTAACAGCTGAGAGAGATATACTATGTTTTCAGCGCTCTACTATAATAGTAACTCGATCATGCAAAGTCTGACAGGAAATACTTTTTCAAAAAAATAATTTAGTATTTAGATTTACCATTTTCCACTTTATTATTTTAAAATGTTTTACGACTAAAAAAGCGGCCTGTTTTTGTTTGACATGCGTACTGGATTTTTTTAACCCTTGTGTTGTGAACACGATATTTGGTCCTGGCAACCCTATTTTGGTCATCCCATTTGTGCAACAAAACTAAACAAATCTGTATTATCTTTTCAACATCATAAATAATATTAATAATTACAACATAAATGAAAAAACAATTTATCCAATTTGTTCACATCCGTTAAACAGACAAATCCACATTTTATCCACGTATCCATCAACAACCTTTTTACCCCAGGCAGTAATTCTCGGATTATCATAATGAAAAAACGGTCGGATGAAAAGTTTCTCGCAACAGCGCTGGCAAAAAGCCGACAATCCGCATCATCAGGAATAAAATTAAAAATCCGCCATTCACGGAACGGTCCCGAGCGAGTCAACAAACTGGCACGCCACTGACTAGAGCCCGGTTATTGCAGATTACTGTTTAATAACTCCGGGTTGGAGCACCATCTAGTGAGCATCAGGAAAATATATTACCGAAAATATAAACTGTTAAGTCGTTGAGTAAATTTCTAAATTAAAAAAAAGTACGGAGCTTAGATTCGAACCAGGACCTGCATAGTGCCGGACCCTATAATAATAAGACAATAGAAGTGATATTGCACCAAAAAGTCACAAGATGGTAAAATTATGTATTTTCATGAAGATTTGCGCGGCTTTGAACAAAGAAAGCAGGAAAAATAATACAGTAAAGCAATGCATAAAACGCAGAGCCGGCTTCCCACGTATATAATCTAAAAGTCATTAATATATTTAATGGTCTTATTTAATTATACTTATAATTTCGTTTTAATAACGCTAAACTCCTGATTTTACTTCACGACGTCGGTTGTTCTCGCTTTTACCGCTTCCTTTTTTCTCTTATTGCGTCCACTTTTTTTACAGGCCGTTGGGTAGGCGGCTAGGCGGCAGTTGCGTTCGCTTCAGCGAACCTGAAGCTCGGTGAGCACGCATAATAATTAAGATATTATCGCCGCGGACGTTTGTTTACATAACGCAATTTTTCCTGAGTAAAGCCATTGGGGATGATTGCAGAATTTAGGATTATGTTGCTGTTGGTGTTACAAGAGTTATTTCTTGTGTTTGTACTTATTATGAAATTGGAAATAAATAGTTTGTAAAACAATACAGGGTCAGTTTCTTCACCCCCCGTTAAGTGTCTGACAGCTTAACCACCACATAAGTAATAGGGCAACCAATGATGGACTTATCTGATACATAGCTACCCAATACTTTATGGGTAGGTGATATACCAGCCCTAAACTTAAATAATCTTCAGTATAATGGAAACACAAGTCTGGTCGGGTCTTAAGCCAAAGAGGTGAGAAAACGTAGAATACTTTGCATACTAAAAATACTTTTTAATATCACTATTCAAATTCCATGAACTCAGATTAGAACAATTTGGAAAAAAATAAAAATAGAAATGAATAGGAACTTTTGATGGAATGTGAATGTATAGGTTCTGAAACCAAGGCCCTCATGAAAAGGGTCTCAAAGTAAACCTTAAAATTTGTATTCCTTGACGTATGAGTTGTTTTATCGTACGTAAGTTTTGTCGACAGTAAAGATCATTTTAATTGGTGTCAAAAAATCACGTTTTTCTACTCCAGAAAATACGATGTGTTAAAATTCTCTAAGTAGGCTGTAATGAAACCTGAACCTTAGACTTGGTAATGAGTCACCACTTCACAAAGCTGTCAATGGGGTTTCATTTCATATTAGTAGATTTGAGTAGATAATAGGTGATTGCTTTAAGGTACATGGTTCAAGCTTTCAATTAAGCCAACTGTCAGAATTCTATCACATAAAAGTTTGAACATTTAACTATGCTGTGACGCAAAAACACGTGAAGATCCTCATCACCGTAGATCTGTCGCAGTTTTCAACTGACCTAGTCACCATCTACACACAACTAAACGTGTCAGTTCAAAGCGATCTTTGTTAATCCAAACGAACGGTTTATATATATTTATTTATATCAAAATACACCTTATATCAAATTATTTTTTTACCTTCCATTGTTTTTAAAAGATGACGTCATCGACATTTTTTTTAATGACAACCCTGTATTTTTGTTAATGAATTTGACAGATCTTTTAATTGTCTTAATGGTAGCATAATATTTTTGTGGCCTTACATAAGAAAATTTTCGAGGAAAAGACAATTGATGGTTATGAAATAAAAGTTTTTTGAACCCATGTGAAGTCACTGGCGTTATTATCGTTGATGGAACGTTTACAGTTTCTGAGATATACCCTTAAACTTTTGAATTAAACTTGAGAATTTTCAACCATTGACAAGAACACATTGTTTTAAGTTTGATCGGTTTATCTTTTTGTTGTTGTTATTTTTGTTATCAATTTTTTCTTTGTTAATATTTAGACCTAAGTAATAAAGGTTTTTGTTAATTTCTAGATGTTTTTGATATAATACTGTAACAAGCGTAGTAGAATTGAATAGGCAATGGAAGACTGTTCTATTTCAATTTCAAAAGTTTAAGGTTATGTCTCAGAAACTGTGGACGTTGCATCAACGATGGTTGCAAAATACTCAATTCCAAAATTTCGCTAAATTCGGTCAAGCCGTTCCGGAGATTTTGTCACTTCTATTTCATAACCTTCAATTATCTTTTTCTCGAAAATTTTCTTATGTAAGGCAATAAAAATATTATGCTACCATTAAGACAATTAAAACATCTGTCAAACTAATTAAACAAATATAGGGTTGTCATTTAAAAAAATTGTCGATGACGTCATGTGTTAAAAACAATTGAAGGTAAAAAAATTAATTTGATATCATAAGGTGTATTTTGATAATTATAAATCGTTGAAGAAAATCGTTGTTTCGGTTGTCTTATATTAAGATTGTACAATGAGACCTAAAGTTTATTTATAATTTTCGAATTTTTCATCCTTCTTTTAATGAAAGATTAAGTGATCTTTCCTTTTCAAAGCCCACATGTACGCACATAATAAAATATTTAATTATAAATAGTCATTTATCAACATTTAAGCACATTTTTTAAATTATACGAAAATGGTATTTTTTCTATAAGTTCTATCGAATCTAAATAAGCCGCAGGCAATCTAAATTGCATTAGAGTAATATATTTTTGTATACGTTAATTTCACACCTTCCTGTTAAAGTTTTTCTATTTGAAAAAAAAAATTACTCCTGCGGGAGACCTAAATATTTGTGCCAATTTTTTGTGTGGTATATGTGGGTCCATGGGAACAACTTTTTCAATTTCGAAAAAAAACGTTTTCTCGATACACCCTATTATATACCCTCTAGGACCTAGGTGATGTCTGTTAGAAACTAAAGCTCCATCTATCGGCATCCTTCACATTATTTTCAAAACAACGACTACTTAAATCAAAACAATTTTCTTAAAGCAAATATTTAGGTTGTTTTATATTAAAGAAATATACTTATTACAAGTATGTGTTGTCTTAAAACAAACAAATTATGTTACAAATGTCATTTTATTAACATTAGACAACGATTTCTCTGTGTGTTTAACAGTTTAACACTACATATATGATATTATGCCATAAGGTTCCAATTTTGCTATAAATCATGGCAATCTAAAACGTGGTACTTTTCTAGAGTCTAAAGTCTAGAGCTTTCCTTTCTGAATGTTTCTATGGACCACATACCTCCTACAATTTCTAAATAAGCAAGTAGCAATAATACTTGAACAATTATTTCTTGATTGTACATACTGTAATGTAGCTCAAGACCATAGCTGTTTATCGCTGTTTTTTAATTGTTATTATTAACGATCTAGCATGTAGGTAATTCCATATGAACATATATCGGTATGTTTGCAATTAATTGCATAAGTTGTAGCGTGCAAGTGTCATAAAAATGAATGGCACCATGGGTATATGTGAACAGTTATCGCGCACATTGTGCTACAAAATTACTCCTATCCATACATACACACAGACATTTCTCCGAAATGGTTCGCTCACAATACAAACGTAGAAAGAGAATAGGAATCAAGAAAACATACGGGACGTTTGTGTGTGTATAATAAACTGGCTGCGACTGGAGAAGGCTGGGGCCGTGAGTAAGTAATAACAATAACAATAAAATTACTACAACAAATACACAATACCTGTGTGTAGTGTATAGTCATTATATTTATTAGATATTATTTTTGTCGTGTGCATGGTAGCGTGTGTACGTGTATGAGTATACGCGACAGGAAATTGTGGCAATAATCATTACAATAGAAAACAAATAAAGATAATGGAACTTTATGTTCAACCATTTATTTATATTTTCGTTTTACGAATTGTTATTGTTGTTATTATTTGGGATAGCGAAGGCGGCCCCATTCGCTCAGTCGTTTTAATGACGCAACTAAAACAAACGACAACTAATTTCGCCTCATTAAATTTTACAATGAATTTTCTCGAGTGCTCGCGGCGTACGTATATCAAGTTATTAAATGTAATTTCCACATTACAACAATATTGATCACCGTCATCATGAATTTTTGATGGGACCAATTCAATATTCACTGACGATTATGGTGGTCTCTTCGTCAGGGAACCTACTCGTCTCTCTCTTTCCCTTTTATATCTCACTCCCTCTCGCACACGCTTCATATAGTTTTACATAAATGTAAATGGATACATTATGTAACCGGGCGAAGTATATCATCGGTTAATGTAATCTATTACCCGGGTATTATTACAAGATCATTAAAAATGTCCAAACCAATAGCTTCATGGGTACGACTATTAATAATTCAGTAATATGCCTGGCAGAGTTTCTAGTTTTTCATCAGGTACTACTTGGTGGATTATTAATATATTAGAAAGGGGAAATCAAATCAATTAAACCTGCTGGTATTACAGTGATGGCGAGAAAATGTTACTCATGTAGAGACCTAAAAAGTAGCTCAACTTTGGGACAGCTTTTCAAACAAATTGTAAGAGATATCAATATTCTGCTTTTGCTATACATTTATTATACTTAGTATACTCGTTTATTATACTTCTACTTTAGTTTACAAAAATCGAAATTTAGTTGGGGGCAAAACCAACATTTAGTTAAAAAAGTTTAAAATTGACAAAATGGCTGCTGTTTGAATTTTAAGATCGCTCTTTTTTCGCTTTCAAATCGTTATAAATAATATAATTATTTAAAAGTTTCATGTATTACGAGGTTCAGCCTCCAATAAACGTATTTTCTCTAAGAGAAAAGAAGAATAACTGGATCCGTTAAACGATTCAAAAGGAATCGCGCATGCCAGTTTGAAAGATCGTGTTTCTAAAAAAACGCGTCAGTTGTATCGGTGTAATAAACTACTATAGTAGTGGACCTGTAGACCGCCTATTGGGTAGATCAGTGAATTTGCACATCGCAGAAATCGATAGACCGCATATACCTGGCTGTCAAAAAAAATACCTTTTTTGCAAAATCAAACTTTCAAGTTGATAAAGTTGCTTTTATGGACTTATATATACAACCAAAAAAAGGCTCAATTAACAAAAAATAGTCTGCCGCAAGTGAATAAAAATATAAGTTATCGCAATAAATTTGATTTTTTTTAATGTTGCTATTTCTTTCCAAGTTGAATAATTTATAACAATAGGTATGGTGTGAAATAAAAGTGTAAAAAATATATTATTCTAATGCAACGTACTTAAATTACATAAAATGGCATAAAATTTAGTAATTTTAACAAAAAGCCTTTTTCATAATCAATGCAAATTACAACGACAATGCAACAATTGCTTTTTTTTCAAGTGATAAACATGATCTCAATAAAAATGTAGTCCCTTTCGGAAGACATAATAAAATGAAATAAATCAAAAATTACAGCCACAACCTGGATTCGAACCACAGACCTTTGCGTTTCTAGCACAATGCTCTCCCAGTAGCTCAGATGGGAGAGCATTGTGCTAGAAACGCAAAGGTCCCTGGCAAGCTAATCTAAAATAAAAACCTGCCTGGGTTTACTGATAAAGACAAAATAATTGTCATGAGTTGCAAAAGTGATGCACAGATGGAGCTGATACGCTCTCCTCCTATAAGGTCATGGTGACTCTGTATATAATACTATAGTACTTTTCTTTCTAACAAAATATTTGTTAGTCAGGTTGGGTTGGAATTAATACATGGTGAACTAAAAGTACTAATTTTATTTACTGGTGGAGATAACTTGGCTGCGCATGTTCTAAATGTAAAATAATTATGCGGAACTTAGAGAGAGAGAGACTGAAGGTAATTGAACGAAAATTATATAATGATCTGAATGGATACCTACATCCAGGTCTGTAATTATTGATGATAGATGGCCGGGCGAGCATAGAAAACCAGAAGAAACATTTTGTACCACCATGTAGAGAGAGAGTAATTTTCTGCGCACATGTTTTATGAGTTCCATTGGAAAAGAGGCGCGGTATGGTGTGTGCCAACAAAAGCCGTCCAGTGTTTTCTCATGGTAATTACCGATAGCATCAGTTTTGCTATGAATTAATTCCGCAGTGAAGAGATCTCAGCATCTGCGCCCAATATAAAATCGTCGACAATTATAAATAGAGCAAGCGAGTATTGAGGACGAAGGACGAGAGTACTGATGGTGCTCAGATGTTGTGTGAAATTGGTTTCGCAATGGCAGATCCGTGTATTTATTTGAAATAATTAACGCGAGCGACCAAAATAGATAACGATGATGGGCGCTACTCCTCCTTTGTGAAATCATTTACATATCAATTAACACTAGTCGAGCCGGTCGCCCGAACGTTCTAGAATCTAGGAGGCGTTATGATTGCCGCTGCTACGCGTCCTAGAGGGAGCAGCCAAATTAGTTCCAGCCACCAATCGATTTGCTTCCCCTATTCATCATAACCGGGATACAATTGCTGTGCTCGCTGGTCTTGTATTGAATTTGTGTACTACAGGAAATTTATTCCTATTCTATGCGCCATACCATTAAAAATTAACCATCCAACACAACTTCTTTCTATATTAATTAGAAGAAATAAAAACTCCTTGTTCTTCTCTGTTCAAATTGATTTAATTCAGATTAGTGACCGGTTTCGCCCAGCAATCTGGGCATTATCGAACTAATGAGTCAGGAGAATTGATTGATTTAAGCGAAAATTAGCGCTATTTTTCCAGTACACAAGTTAATGTTTAAAATCTTTGAAAAATAGACATTCATAACCTGAATGGGTGGCAGCAAACACATCGTTCAATTAACGTAAAACTAGCCAAGTTAGTTCGATAATGCCCAGATTGCTGGGCGAAACGTCACTAATCTGAATTAAATCAATTTGAACAGAGAAGAACAAGGAGTTTTTATTTCTTCTAATTAATATTGACACCTGTTCCCCGAAGCGTTACACCAATTTAGTTCTTTTTATATGTCAACTGTCTTCTTAATTATGTCAAATGCTTACACACTTTACCTCATGAGTCAAACTGTAATTTTTCTCAAAAGTAAATAAGAAGAAACAGCAGAAAATTGCATGAAATAAAAATTATTTTAAAAATGTGTGTAAAAGTGTTTTTTTATTGATATTCAACACAAATCCCGGCTTAAAAATAAGCAGACTGGCTGCATACCTACTGAACCGACTCCTTCAATTTTAACCTATTACTACTTGTCATATCATGTTTTGTAATTCCAAAATTATTAAGATCAGCAAATACCATTTAATTCTAGTACTTAACAAAGAGTGCCTGAAAACGTGTAGATAGGCTTCAATATTTTAACGAACTTCGATAAGATATTGGCAATTAATTCAAATATTGATAAATCAAACTTTTGCTTGTTATTCTAAGACAAAGAAAAAACGCAAATAAATATTAAATTTTGCCATTCAGTAAAATTCTCAACAAAAAAAGAGAAGACAAGACTGTTTTTGAAGATTCTTTTAGAATCGATTTTATTTAAGTATTGAATTTGAATATTACAACTTCACATATTTTTATAACAGTTGACTCTGTTGGTTGCTCTGTGCATTATGTATATGTATACTAGGGTGTATCAAAAAAACGTTTTTTTCCAAATTCAAAATTTTAAGTTGATAAAAAGTTGTCCCTGTGGACCCTCATATACCACAAAAAAAATTGGCCCAATTGATTATTTAGGTCTCCCGCAGGAGGCCTAAAGGTTATGATTTTCTTTAAAAATTCGAATTTTTTCATATTTTTTTTAATGAAATATTAAGTGGTGTTTCTTTTTCAAACCGCACATGTCCGCACATTTTTTGGGGAATCCATACCCCCTAAGTTTTGCAAGCAAAACACGCAAAAGTTCTGAGGCTTTTTCTCAGCAATTAGTTCACATAAGCGTAAAAGAAATACACCAAATTAAAGATAAAAGATATATAATTTTGCGTCTAGTGGTAGATTTTTGATAGCTCTGTACGTTTTTGACCAATTTATTTCTGAATATGACATAAAATTGGCTGATTTTGCAATTTCTTTTACGAAGAACTTAGGTTGAAATTGAAAAAAGTACCACATAATAGGTCTAAGTTACACCTTCCTCTATAAGTGTACAAAATTTCACGTAAAAATATCAATGTCTTACATGCTTTTTTCACTCAAAACTTTACTTCTTCGAGTACATGAATAACTTATATTTTATCACGTAGCGTGCATACAACAACAAGTAATACATATACATTACCACAGCAAGTAATACACCTTTATCTGTAATTTGATGTATAACATGAGAGAATTGATACAACATTAAGCTGACTATGGATGCTTATTTTATAGGACGTACCAGCAGTAGTGATTCCTCCTAAGCACATTTTTTAAATTATACGAAAATGGTCATTTTTCTAAAAATTTTATCGAATATAAATAAACTGCAGGTGATCTAAATGTTGCATTAGAGTAATATATATTTATATGGGTAGTATAATGAAAGCCTCTTATCTTTGCTTTATTTTATATTCATTTATATGGGAGACATGTTTTGGCTTTCGCCATTTTCTGTCCCATATTAATTCATGAATGAATAAACGGAAACCCTGATAATGCTTGTTGGTAGTTTCAACAAAAGACTATTTGGGACAGAAGATGGCAAAAGACAAAACATGTCTCCCATGCAATATAAAACAAAGCAAAGATAAGAGGCTTCCATTATACATATCTAAAACCGATTTGGTTATACGGCATCCAGCTTTGGGGCTGCGCAAAAAGCTCCAATATACAAGGAATCCAGATTTTCCAAAATAAAGTACTAAGGAATATGGTTAACGCTCCTTGGTACATACGGAATAGTGATCTGCACCGTGATCTTGGTGTCCCACAAGTCATCCAAGAGATAAAAAGATTCGTTACTAAGCATGAATCTCGCCTAAGCCATCACGTCAACGTAGAGGCCCTGCAGCTACTGGACAACCAGAATCTAGTGAGAAGACTAAAAAGAACTAAACCCTTCGAACTAGTGAATCAGTGAAATGTGTAAAAAGCAGACCACAGTGAGTGAAGCGTTAGTGCTTCTTGTTTGGGACAAAGTAAATATAGGGACATCAGTGGATAGCCTATTAGAGACAAGTACCTAGTTTTAAGAATTCAGAGTTAAATTGATGGTTAATCTTTTAGATTAGTTTCAATATGTTAAGCATCTATTAAAAAAAATCTATTAATAAAAAAAATTATACATGCTACTCATATTAAATAAAACTTTGCAATATGGATCCAGCTCAAAAACAAAATAATATATTTTTGTATACGGAATTTTCACACCTTAGACTTTTTGTATTTGAAAAATAAAAATCACTTAATCTTTAATTGAAAAAAAATCTAATTCTTAAAGAAAATTATAAACTTTACGCCTTCACCAAAAAAAAATAAGTTAAAATTCAGTTAGACAAAGACTGGTCATTTGGACCGGCAGTAACAGAATCTGCAAACACATTTAGAGGAGATTTAGATTTTTGTTCCTTCTGAGGGAGACCTAAATATTTTCAATTGCGCCAATTTTGTTTGTAGTATATGTAGATTTTTATCAACTTGCAATTTTGAATTTCAAAAAAAAAGTTTTTTTGGCACCCTAATATACAATAAGTAGGTTAGTGAAGCGTTAACAGTTTTTATTCTAACCAGCGCTAAGCCGACTACACACATCAAAACATTCTATTTGATCGAGATCGCTCGTATCTGCATTAGTTTGCCAGGATTGTACAGGTATTTTGATTCTATTGACATTATTGTCAGATCATCAGCGTTTTACACTGCTGTATAGTATGATAAAGTCATGTGTGAAATAAATCTGATGTGGCCAGCATCAGATTTATTTCAATTTTAACCTATGTACTCCGTAATAACGTGTTTTGCGAGTATACAATTTAATACAGTTTATTTAAGTGTGATTATTTTGTTATCGTTTCTTATAGGCATTTAAGTTGTCAATGTACTAATACAATTCATCAAATATAATAAGTATTAATTTTGATGACAATTTGTACATGTTTAAAGGAAGGCGTCTTCTAGATCAGTAATTTTGTCTGTCCTGTGTTTTATGTAAATAAATGCAAAAATCAGTAAATGCATTTTTTCAGATTACGGATTAAAGAATTTTCAAAAACCTACACATAAATCAAATATTCCCTATTTGACAGAAAATTGCACATTCTTTATGTGTCTTTATCTTATTTTTGTTACTTTTGGTTCCTTATTTGCTTATTTTTAGCTGTATGCAATTCATTAAATTGGAAAACGTATGTCACCTTTTAGTTATGGCACATCAAAAACAATAAATTCATTTTTATGAATACCCAGCATCACAAAAGAATTATCTATTTAAGACCCAGTTCTACCTCTCCTAAAACGCGTTTGCAAATAAAAGCGTTATTTATTGTTCAAAGTTTATGAAATTTTTTATGTAACTTCCTAGATAAATAACGAGTTGGGCTGGATGAAAAAAAAATTTTTTTAAAGATAAAAATCAATTTTACTTCTACGTCTTTGGTTTTTTTCAAATATAAAACATTTAGCCCAACTCATGATACAAAAATAGATTTTTTATTTAAGTACAATTTTAATCTAAACATTATAATTGCGATAACAAAGCGTAATTGCCAGAAATGTATGTAATTTGCCTATATTACGGGCCCGGTGTAGACAGCAGACGTTAGCAGTTTTAAACACCGCCTATAACTACGCCACGCCTACTGCTATTTTTAAATTAGACTGTTCACAAGTTACGACCGTATATTGAATCAGGAGAACCGAGTTCTCGCATTTCACATTTATACGCACGGTTTACAAATTTAACACACGATAAAAGTCATATACTGTATGATATTATACTTAGTGTAGTTATACCCGCTAGGTGTTAGGTACATTTGTTTAATAATGGGTAGAAGTCGTGGCAAAATACCTAAACATCCGCATCTGCCCTCTAGACGAATTAGTAAAAGACGACTACGTACCACCTAAGTTAAAATATATGTATAGATAATCTAAAAGAACAATATTGTAATTATTTAATTACAAATGAGACAAAGAGACCAGAACAGGACTCAAATAAACATTTTATTTAAAATGTCGGTTTTGTGGACAGGAAGAGACAATTAGCAGTGACGAACTTGGGTCGGCTCTAATGGATATTAGTTCAGCGACTGTATTGGGCAGTGTTACAGCGAGAATTGGATATAGCTAATGCCTGAATTTGTTTTCATTCATGATGCCCAAAACGTTATAAAATATAGCGAACTTGTAGGTGACAAAATATTTGGGATTTATATAAATGGTTTGGGGAACTTTGCACTATGTATATTATGATTTTACTTTATCATACGTAGTATGTAAAGTATTGTAATCGTGCCAAACAAAATTTTTGAGGTTTTAGCGGAAATGTCTTTTTGGATCCCTTGAACATTTTTGACCCAGGTAAAAAAAAATTCTGTGTATGTGTGTGTGTGTGTTTTTTTGTGGCGACGATTCCGGAGAAACTACTAAGGTATCGGGACGAAACTTCATATTTAGAAGTTTCATAACCAAACTTAGAGCTGAAAAGCTTTCTGTTGAAAAGGATCCAAAGGAACTGGAGGTTTAGTCTTATAGCATTTTTGAAAGATTTTGCAAATAAGCCGCCATTTCTGGAAATTTGTCGAAATAGTTAAATAATAAATTAAAGTACAAGAAATTCTGAACAATTTATGACTATGGCATTTTTTTGGTAAAATAAATAGTTTAGCTGCATGATGAAATTCTATTTTATCGAGATCGCTGCATTAAAACTAGTTAGCCAGGATTTGTCAGATATTGTGATTCTAATGACAGTAGGTAGTGTCAAACGCTGATGTTTTGACAATACCTACTGTCAATATAATCAAAATATCCGTCTAGTTCCAGTAGCTTTATTAGAAGATGCAGACATGGCCGATCTCGATCAAATAGAATCTCATGCAGCTAAACTATTAATTTTATATATGGTATGATAAAGTAATGTGCCTGAACGCATCAGATTATTTTTTTTTATTTTTGTCTTCGTGTGTCACTGCCGTGCGTTCGTTCGATATCCAGCATGTTTATAAGTAGATGTATTAGGTCCTCATTGCTCGATTTTAATTAATTCCTTTCTAAATTGAAGTCCATAATTCTGCGATGAGTTATCATGAGTTAATACATTTTTGTCAATTTACTATACTGTATGTATGTCACCCTGTTAAAAAGATTAAATATTATAATAGCAAGCGCGCTCTCTCTAAATTAAATCAATATATTTTCTTTTACCGCCTGGTGGCCGCCAGCCAGCTGTATGCAGTCTGGGATGCATATGCGTCCGTGATGAGTGAGAACACTAATACATTGTAACATGAGCGAAAGGGAAAGCGCCGACGCGCGGCGACAAACTGGCTGAGTACTTCCCCTTCGAATGTATTCGCGTCGACTATGCTCCGCCTTTGCCTGCTTCCTCCAAACCCCCCAACTTCCCCTTATCATAAAACTGTGGCCTGGTTGACGTTGGTGGGGGCCAGGCAGACCACTCCCAGCAAAAAAAAACATCGCAACGAAATATTTCGTTTGGAAGTTGCGATGTTTTTAAAACGGAGCCTTAACAGATACACTACACAAACCTCTAGTAGTCTACACTGAAAACCGGGCACAAAAATCTAATCAACGCAACAGACACAGAAGGAGAAGATATCTCATATAATAGTCCCTTATATCTCAAGTTCCGCAATATCTCCAAACGCGTTCCAACATGACATAACGCATCAAGAGCAAAACTACAAAATCGATAACAGATACTGATGAATGTTTAAAAGATGTTCAAATCTACAAACGTATCAAATTCGGAATGTAACCCCGTCGGGGGATTGTAAACGGTAGGTAGGGGTGGTGGGCTATGTCATATGAACAAGCAATGAACGCGAACGATAACGCTTATTAGAGTAGCATTTTGAATATTTTCGCGGTTAGCAGGTTTATAGTCGGCGGGAAATATCGGGCGCAATCAGTGTTAGTGATAAAACCATCAGCTATCGGGCGCCGCTGATCACCGAGCTGCGAAATCATCGCGTTTTACTACCCCGCCACACTACCGCCCCTCGTCGCTCGCCACCACCGACTATACCATAAATACACAACATTTTAACAAATAGGGTACTCCGCCAGCGCGCTGGTATCAACGGCGCTATTTACATTTGTTACACTCTAATGTCGCGGTAACTTTTTTATACGTTCACCAAATCCGGCCATATTCGTGTGTGCACCTAAAAATCGAAAAAAAAGTAGCGATGGATGATAAGGGCTCGATGCGTGAAATGAGGAAGAGTAATGGCCTCCATACTGCGGCATTGATTAGAATAGAAGAGAGCAGATGTCAAATGACGCGAGAATATTTTTTTGCTGGGGCAAAACCCGGAAAAGCTACATGTTGAATTATGTTGCAAAGGAAAGCTAGAGAAGACTTCTGGATGTTATTTATGTGAGAACCTGTAGTGGTAATAGATATTTATTTATCTTTGCAATATATATTTGCAAATTATTTATGGTATACATTTCAACCGTTTAGCTAAAAACAAAATCTTGCGCTAATGGTATAAAAAACAAAGCGTACTTAACAATAACACGCTAACCACTGCAAATGGATCTTCTTTATCCTAAAATAATACAGGCACTTGCTTGAGTTCCAAGATTATATTAACACAATTAGGTACTTCTGGAAGATAAGCATTGCGAAGTGGTGCTGTGGTTTGGAAATCGTATGCAACACAGCCAGGAAATCTGGTTGTAACTGTTTGTTGATTCCCGTTAAGATGATTACGAAATGTTGGAGAAAAAACCAAGTAACTAATCTATATTGATCTCTGATTAGCTGTATCGAGAATACTTAAATTATATGATTGGTCAAATCAATAATCAACGGATAGTCTTAAGCGGTGGTTATGATATGTAATGATGGCTTCTTATGATTACCAAGAGGTGTGTCTTTGAGTATTCAGGCCCAGCGCTGATACACATATCAGGAATCTATGGTAAAAGTAAATTCTTCTTGTAAAGATTTTTGGTGAGCCTGGTGCTAGTGAAATTTGTCGAACTCCTTCAGTTGTTTAGATTTGGGTTCATGTGCGATTACGAGAAAACTAAGGATAGAAATTATTATAGTAAACGCCTAGCGCACAGATAAATTGGGTAATAATAAAAGTAATTAATTAGTAGGTTGCTTTTACATTGGTCTTTCAGTTTTTTATTATGCAGAAACCCTCTCAATTTGTTCATGTATTTCCGTACTCAGTTTTCTGCCCCTAGGTTTAAACATGAGCACTAGAGTAGTGAAAATAAGTATCCAACTTTTGCGTTTTGAATTAACAATTTATTGTCCTTCCAATTTCTTTTTCTCCTAAACCACAGAAATTTTAAACCTAAATCATATATTATTCAGAACCTCATCTATAGACTGACGACTTCTTAATCATAATATATTCTTATTCTTAAGCGTATACACAAGCAAACCTATCATAAGATAGATCGGTGGTAGGTAGGTACAGTCATAGACACAACCGGTAATAAGATAAGATAGGGTGTCTGCTTCATGCGCGCAATAAGTGCCAAGAGATGGATCTCCTCGAACAGATAGAAATTGATAAACATAAAAGAGAGGAAAATACTGAATAATTAAAAACCAAATAAAACTTATTAATTAACTTGACTATCTTGGTCAACAATGTCGAACAAGTGAAAAATCTTTCTGGTAGGCTGTTTTTTCTAAAGTTGGTACCATTTTCCGGTTTCTTTTAACTCAATGCATCTTCAAAATGGTTTTCATAACTGTCACTTTAAGTGTTGTATTCCGACAAATATAAACATTCAAGTAAATAATTAAGAGTTTTAAATATTGTTAACTAAGTTTTATTATTAAGAACTGTGAAACATTTATGTTTTACCATTTTTAATGAAACAGTATAAAATAAGTCCTTAGTCTTCTTCAGTCTGCCCTCTCTACCTCATCTGTATTTTAATGTTTCTTGCAAGTGAAATTTAAAGTGTTATCTTTTTCTTGGCACAGCTTTTTATTCTGTTCCTTTTTCGCTTCCTTTCTTATTTCTCTAGAATGATTTTCTGTTGTGTTCCCTTCTTTTTTATTAACAAATATTCTCTCCAACCATCGATAGTGTTACTGAAGAACAGTTTACTTTATTTGGGTGCTTCAGGCCAAAATAATGATTTCTTTAATAGAGATAGCATGAATTCAACGGTTATCTCCAAAGGTGGTATATAATGCCTAAATCACTTTTTGCTGCTAGTGTAGCATCATTCTGTTTTATTTAATCATCTCCTATGATGCCTGTCGATATTTATGAAGGAATTACGGACTATTGATGATTGTAATTCCGACACCCTGTAATAATTAGGGATTATTGATGTCCGTAATTCCGACACTCGCGTCGGAATTTGGACAAAATGCGACAATTAATTGTAATATAGCAAATGATGTAATATATGTTATTTTCTTGTGTACAGACAGCAATAGAGCCATATGTATTACTTCTAACCATGTACACAATTCCGACACACATGTCTGATTTACTGACGTGCTATATTTACATGGACCTAATTCCGACACCCCTAAATTTGTAGACAATAGTGGTTAAAAGAGTAGTACACCGTATTATTATGAAAATATAAAGCATTTCCGATGGAATAAACTTAATTCTTAAACTTCCGTGAAAGACTTTTGTAAATTTGACTGTTGCCACAAAACCAGTACTATAGTTCATTCAATGAAAATGTAACTTCATCTCTACGTGTCACAACTAGTATATACCATAAAACGGGTACGGCCAAAGCTAAAATAACGCAATTATAAAACTTCCAACTAATTGATTCGACAACAAAGCGACGATAGATAGAATTTTAAGTGGACCAACAATAACTAAGCATTTTTATAAGCCCACGTCGATACTTTCCAATTAGTTCTATTTGAATAACACAGCGAACTTGCTTAATTTCATCTCCTTTGTCTACGCCCGTACCGCTAGCGTCCATTATTCGCATCATTACATTGTATTTATACACCGGCGCGATGGATAAGATGCGGCCATTCGACGTCGATGAGGTCCTTTATAAATGGGTCCCATGTGTTCCCGACAGGCCTTGTACCAAACAGAAATTAGTAATAACACTCGACGTCCATTGTCATCTACGCAAACCGTGTATTCTTAATGAGCAGGACAAATAACTCGTTAATACCTGGTAGGTACAGTCATAGACACAAACGGTAATAAGGGTAGATGGGTAGATACGAGTTGGTGCGAGCTAGTCGTACATTTCAGCAATAGCAATGGAGTTAGTGGACCACGCAATCATTCTACGTCAGTGCGGGTGGTAAACGAGCAGTAACGATCTGGGCGGTCGCAATACGTGGCCGGTCGCAATGACAGTACAACAATATAATAACAGAAACAATGAGAAATCCTCACCAAGTCAATAGGTAATAATAATGTCACCGATTCTGCACCGCACAATGGATATTTGGATGTGTTTATGTTACGCGACTAGGTGAATACGTGATGTACTGTGCTAACTAACGAACGGGGTTGGCTCTCTCTGCTGGCTCACTTCGGTCTGGTACACTGGTCACGAATAATTGCGGGAGATGGGAAGCAGAATTAATGCCGAACAGCCAGCGCGAAGGGCTGCCGATATAATAGAATCAAATTCCGAACTACTAAAATATGTCATGCATAAACCACATCTTAATGTTTCATGTAATTCTTGCTTCCACCCCCCCCCCCCCCCCCCGCCCCTCTTCATGCACTCCAAACAATACAGCATCGCCACAGCTATAATAATAATTCACGATGTTGAATCGTAATGGCCATAACTGCGGCCATGTTTGTAAGACACTGATGTATGCGTCGTGACGCAGTACCATCAAAAACTACACTCAGTTCCAAAAAAAGTGACGCACTTGATTTTTGAACTAACTGTAATGTCTTATATTTTTTAAACCAGTGAGCCAATTTTTATTTTTGTTTGTTTTCTGGTAGGCAATTCCTTTGCCTTTCAAAAAAAATTAAAGACACTGTAGTGGAACACTGGAAACATGATTTTTTCCTTATTTTCTCATCCTGTGTGTTAATCAAGTAATGGTATAGAAAATGCTTACACTCTATATGAAATTGTAGATGTAGGAAATTATATGAATTATATAGGAACTCTATATGAAAGACGCATCTTTTACGACCATTTTGTTATTAAAAACAAAGTTATAAACTAGGAAAACTGCTTAAAACAGCGTATTGCCTCCCCTAGCACCTATGGTGTGTAGTGTATTGCCTCCCTGAAACCAGGTTTCTTATCGTTTCCATTGGTCCCATTCTTCCATTAATGCTTATGCCATTTCTGCGAGCCTCTCTCCTGATGCCTTTCGCGAGAACACACACTTTTCACCAGTCCTTCTCCACACTCTTTTTCTTCCATCCACCATGTTCAGGCAATGTTCATGGCCTTGATTCATCCATAAACAAGACATTCGACCATTCAGGAATATTTCATTCTCCACAATTTTCAACAAAACTTGATCTAGCAGCACGATGTTATAGGCAATACTTTCTTCATCACCACAACAAATTAATTGCTATGGCAATGGCAATAGTTTTTGAAAGGAAATGTGATCCTACAATAAAATAAATTTGTGGGATAAACGTAGTAAGGCTTCAGCAAAAAAGCTGTAATTCGGATAATTTTGGAGATAAATCAATAAATAAGAAGACAAAATGCTCGTAAAAGAAGCATCTTTCAAATAGACTGTAAGCACTTTCTATAACATGATTGATTAACAGACAGGGTGTCAAAAATGAGGAAAAAACAAGCTTCCAGTTCTTCCACTACAATCCAGGATACATTGAAAAAAATTTCCACGTCTTTATTTTGTTTTGAAGACAAAGAAATTGCCTACCAACAAATTAAAAAACCACTGGTTTAAAAAATATAAGACATTAAAGTGAGTCAAACATCAAGTGCGTCGCTGTTTTTGGAACTGAGTGTATTGAAAATGTACGTATTGTTCATAATATGACCATATAACAAAATAACTTGAAATTCAAAAGAAATTAACAGTTTTTTATTATTTCTCTCTATTATTTTCTAATATTTGCGAACATATTATAAATATTTCTTTTCTTAAAATTCAAACTTAAGACAAAGCTCACATTTTAGACGAAATGATAGTATTAGAAAGTATTAGAAAAACTGAAATATGAAAAGTAGAAACGCCACATTTTGACAGTCTTCAAAACAATAATACGAGGTGAGAGATCTCTCTAAGTAGGCCGAAATGAAAGGTCTAACTTTGAACTATGAAGCGGAAACCATGGGACAGTGGAGGACAGATTGATGATACAGATGGATTTCATAGTTTTTCTTAACTACATATTTCCTAATTAATTTTAGTATTAAAGGCCGTGGTTTAAGCTTTTATTTCAGCCTACAGTCAGGTAGGAATTATTTTCTGGGGGTTATCTAAGTGTGTTGTATATTTTGACGTTTTGCATCATTTTATTTTGCAAAAATCTATTTTGATATTAAGTGAAAAAAGGTTGTTTAACCTTTTTTGGGATATATCAAAAAAGGTTTTTGACAGTTTGTCTCTACGTTAAGAAATGGAAACATGACAAAGTCTCTGAGACGGTTTGTTGACCATTTTTGTAGTATCAAAACAAATAGCTTTATGAGATATTATTTTTATTACTGAAGTTTGGTAGATCTATTAATTGTCGTAACGCTACCAGTTAACATTTTGTGGCCAATATACAACAATTTTTAAGAAAATTCGTATTCAAATTTGTGAGGTCAAAAAAACGCTAGTTTAGATATTATTTTCAAATTTATACCAGTTGAACTCAATGTCCTAGAAACCCCAAAAACATCCCATAGTACTCCTTAAATTGCACTTTTACCTGAAATCCTGAAAGATTGTTCACCCGTTCTTTGGAGACATTGACGTCTTTAAGAAGAATGCGTGCGCAATGCGCATTCATAAAAAATAAGCAACAAAACACTCAATAACCGGACGTATTAAGCAGAAAGTATTAAGCCCGAATTCGCATTCAGCGCAAACAAAAACTAGCAAAAACGCCTGTTCGCTTTCCACTGACAAACAAAACTTACCAACATTACCATAACTAAAAATATCTTTTATTCTTGGCAAAACGTATACCTAATAAATAGGTTTATAAAATAATGTTTAGTTTATCTGACAATTAATTCGGCTACGTGGAATTCCCATGAAATATAAATTTTTAATCGGCGAATTGTTTTCTTTAATGCATAAATCCGCTCGATTATGCTGTAAATAATTGACCACGAAACTCCAATAAAAGTTTTTCATTGAATTATTATAACTTGCGGATGACGTGGTTAACAAGTTTTACTTGTGAAATTCATGACTAATAACGCAACTGTATCCAACGTAAGTTATGTATTTATTTTTAATATTAACCGGCTAACCGTCATGTGAATGTAATAGAATTTGAAATATTTCTATATACTTATCGTTATTTGGTATGTTCTGACTTGAACAAAAGAATCTTTAATTACTTACTTCGGAGATAGTTTCATTTCGCGCTAGGCGATACTGGAATAATTTTGAATTATCTGTTAATATTATTCTTTATCGGGAATTCTTTAAACATATACTTGGTATTACTAAGAAGCACACATTCACAACTTTATCTCGGCAGTGCGGTTAATAATGCCATTTAACTTCAATTATAATGAGTATGTATATCTTGCGGAGAAAAATATTTATATCGCATATTTATACAATACAATTAGTTTTGTGATTAATGGTACTTAGTTTTCTGTCTCTGTTCCTCCTCGAACGATTCTCGCATATTTATGCGCCTAGCGTTTAAATCAACATGCTCGAGGAATAATAATAATTATTAAAGAGATAATTTATATGTGTGTTTTTGTCTCTCCGCTATACATTGTTGTTTCAATTGCTTGCGGTATATTTAAAAAAAATATGTGAATACAATGTTGGCGCTGTTTGCGTAACATGTGTCTTTATTTGTATTCGGGCAGTCCTAAATAATTGCTTTAGTGGGCATATTAAAACCGATTTTGTGCATTATAAACACTTGTTGACTATTTTGCATTTTCAGCGGTACATTGCCGGCGAGACAGGCGCTGAAACTCGACCCTCGCTGGCATTTTAACTGACGACCCTTTAATAAATAAAATTTACGAGAATTATCCGTTAAAATTTGAAGTATGTATAATTCTGTTAATTAATACGCTACACAGTAATTTCAGTTTAGTTTTTCAGGCACATATCAGAAGATTTTTTGTCGTATGTATACGTTGTGAGATATTGCAGTTAAAAAGTTTTTCATCCACAATGGGTTTTAGAAATCTAATAACAAGACCCGAGAACAGTTTTCTAGCAAATAAATGAGATTATGGAGGAACTTTTACTTCATCATACGTCGTATGACAAAGTGTTGTAATCGCGACGAACGAAATTTTTGAGGTTTGAGCGGAAATACGTCATTTTGGGTTCCCAGAACATTTTTGACCAACGTACAAAAATGTCAAAGGTATCAGGACGAAACTTCATATAATTAGAAGTTTCATGACCAAACTTAGAGCTGAAAGAATCTTTATTCAAAAGGGTCCAAAGGAACCGGAGGCTTAGTCACATTTTTCAACAATTTTGCAAATGACTCGCCATTTCTGTAATTTCGTCAAAATAGTTAAATAATAAATGAAAGTAGAGGAAGTTTTGTATAAATTATGTCTATTAAATTTTTTGGAAAAATTAATAGTTTCCCTGCAAGGGCAAATTCTATTTGATCGAGGTCGCTCCTACTGCATTAAAACTTGTTAGCCAGGATTTGTTAGATATTTTGATACTATTGACAGTATTGTCACAACATGAGCGTTTGCGTTGGGAAACACTGACAAATAGTATGATAAAGTCAATTGCCTGGCCACATCAGATTTTGATTGTTTTGTCGTGGTAAAATAGACGATGTGTGAGTAAACTAATGCTACTAAAATTCAAGCTACAACAATTACCATATACAGAATTTTGTCTACTTTGCGTTTACAATAGACACATTGTACTTTTACATTGATGTTAAACGTAAAACCGCATGTAAATTTTTTTTTGTGACGATTGAGGCTTTTGAACATGATCTTTGTCCCCATGGCCATCGTTTTTTTTTTTAAGAAGAATAATATAAAAAGAAAGTGTCCATAATGCATTAGTAGTAGTGTATATAAATAAAAGGCGTCTTTTCTTTGCGATTTTGATGAATTTACTATACCAGTTTCAACAATTCACTGTCATCATCAGTAGTATAATCTACAATACAAAGGATATAAGAAAAACGCAGAACAACAATTAAGATTAAATTCACAGTCAGATAATAAAAACTCTATATCCGGAACAATAGCACTACCATCAAGCAAAACCTCAAAAATACATGAAACAAGGTTGGGATCTACCAAAAGAAATATAAGGTTAAATATACAATAAATAACAAGAAAACAATGACCTACGATTAGGATAAGCAAAATTACTTATACCTTACCTTAACTTATATCCCTTGTATTGTAGATTATACTACTGATGATGACAGTGAACTGTAGAAACTGGTATAGTAAATTAAACAAAATCGCAAAGAAAAGAGGCTTTTATTTATATAAGAGTAATATATCTGTATTTTGTTTCTGTGTGTTGTGAGTTATTTGATCATGTCACATTATAACAATAGCCTCTTACTACAGTCGATGAACAACAGACTGGTAACCTTTTCTGATACAATACAAGGACCACATTTAACTGAATAAGGAGTTTTGCGAAGAACAAACCTACATCATCTCTACCACTCTTTTGATTATTGTCGCGATATTGTATGTGCGTGATATTTTACAGAATATAAGCATACACGCAGCAATAGGGTGGTTTATTTATATAGATTATTTTTATACAGGACCCCGTCAGTTCTTTTATATCCATACTTAATTCCTGTGCAATATGAGATCGCTCAAAATCAGGAATAAGTTCAATTCAAGAAATAATCATCTTTGTCCTTTATTTTTACTCATAAACATTAAAATTTGCTGCTTTTAGACACAAATGCCTGGCTAAATGGTGTGTAAAGTCTGGATTTCTTACGATTTTTTTAACTGACAACTCTACTCGACCAGCGCATTTTCTGCGATTATTTTGCAATCGATGAATTAATGAATTCACGGATTTTAAACATTTTGATTATAATTTATAACCACATCCTCTTTATTATTACAAGGTTTATTACTAGAAATTATAGTATCAACATCAAATAATGGATATATATTTCTGCGCATTGTCGATGATGTAAACCGGAAGATGCTAGTCATCATCTAAAATCATCTTAAATAGCAATGCTTGTTTAAATCTAACATAAAAAATAAGTCTAAAGTCTAAAGGAATGTTATGGAAAATAACGTTGTTTATTTATATATTACTTAGGGCAGTGCATCATGCAACTTGTTCCATATTTGCATCATGCTGGAAATTGTTGTTGCGTATATTAAGTTGCTTTTATAAACAGTATTGTCTATTTTAATTTTCAATTATACCTCATAAGTTTGAGGTCATTGTTGACATAATGTTCATTCATTACAATAATCAAGTGAAACCAGATTCTTCAGTGTTCTAACGGATGATACTGATCAGGTGAGAAATGATGAATCATTAATAAATAATTAATTATGATTGGAAATTAAGATGCAATAACAGAAACACCGTAAAGTACTATCGATGCATAGACACGAATGAAATAATAAACATTTATGATATGGATTATACCAGCGTTGGGTATGCACGTTGACATTTAAAGAAAAAATACCTCGACTAATAATGTGAATGTCACGAGTTTAAAACAATATATATATATTTTTTTATTATAACTCGTTTTGTGCCACTAGTTACTAAGACAGACGTCGTAGAGAGATTTAAATTCGAAATATATCTGCTGATTCTCATTAAAATGTATAAGAGCAGAATTTAATTGTTGAGAGCAAAGGTCGACTGCTTCCGAGCGTAAAACCTAGGCGAAATACGTATATTTATTTATGCGAGTGTTATGCAGAGGAAGCAATGATAAATAAAACTGGCCCCGCATGTAACTATAATGTAAATTATGTAATTTCTGCAGCGGCATTGTTTGCATGTTAACCGTAAGGACACATCGCACTTACCTTCCTAAGGTGTGTTCACACCACACCATCTTGCATATTTCCCACACCAAGTGCAGTCCTATAAATCCTTTTAAGGATCTTTAAGGTCACATCACACGACAGACTATTTATTTTCATCGTACAAATAAATTAAATGATAACCATCAAGGTTTAGCGGACATAATTATTAAGGAATTAAACAATTTCCTGGTTTTGTCCCATACATTTAATGGTATGAGTGGGTATATATCATTTAATTTTTAGACGGTATTATATGACAACTTTCTGAAGTGGCAATCCGTCACCTAGTTACAAAACCTTCAAACTACCTTCAAATTTCAAAGCTTCAAAATTAGTTATGGATGAGTCTGGAGTCTACTCAGTCAAATGCTCTGATTATGATGCTATTCAGGTAGTAGTAGTGATGGGACATCGATGCAAAAGACGATGTTGACTATCGAGGTTTACCATCGATACCAACTATCGATGGTATAAAAACATCGACGACAAAACATGTCTCATTTTTGCTGCTATTTTAGGACGATGTTAGCAAAACATCGACGTTTAAAAATAAAAACATCGATGGCAAAATCATCGACCATCGAACCATAACAACGATGTTTATAAAACATCGATAAACATCGCCCACCACTAGTAGGTAGGTCAAACCGGAAAGAAGTTGGCAAAAAAGGATAGCGGTAACTTCTAACATTTATCAACATAAAATTACTAAATCACAAATGCAATAAAAACTACCAATTAGATTTATTAGAACAAGTTGAAATAGAACAACATAAAGGAAGCTACAATATCACTCGGTTAGACAATCAATTGAAATTCAAACAGAAACCATTATTCATGTTCGCTTCACCATACTTTTAAAATTTGTGATTCTTATGTTGTCAAGTACTACTTTGTTGACTTTTATCAGCAAAAATTCCGAAAGCCGTCAGTTTTGGTATTATTACCTACTATTTAAAGAATTTTATCAAAAAAAATCTCAAAAGCGTAACTTTTTGCATTTTGTGCCTTTTTTTGAACGTGACGTGATTTTAGCAATTTAATTATGTTATTTACGGTGGTGGGTTTTACATGAACAGCCTCTGTATATGAATCGATTTAATAATAAAGAGTAAAAAACAGTAAAAATACGGCGACAGTTTATTTTACTTTTACGTTATTCGCAAGGGCTCTTGCTTCCGCGTGGGCGGTAGACCTCCTGTAAAAATTGAGTTTTATTATCACAAACAACATCCGGCCTCGCGGTCCGCCACGTTCAATTATATAAATATATTTTTATTTTAAGGGCGAACCTCGGAGCGACCCGCTCTCTCGCCGGCATGGCGTGTATTCCACCCCAGCACCAATATTTGTTCAGCTTATATTTGTCCAGCATTACGTTGACAGTTGTCTCGAGTTAGTGTTTTTATTAGATATTATTCCGAAGAATTTAATAATAGCCAATCCCACGGAATATATCCCGGATCGATATCAAATTGAATGCGGTATTGTCAACCTACATGAAATCAGATATGACAACTACATCACAGACCTACAAGCTTTACGGACAGAATTGGTAAGTAGTTAAGGAACGTAAAGGAGTGATTTTATCTCCGAAAAACATAACTTCGGAGTTAATTTAACTACATTTATCAGCAGGTGGTACGAAAAATGTTACGATTTATTCAGTAAAGTGAAAAATTGGCCCCTTGGCAACAACAGTACGTCATTGGGTTGTAGGTTGGGAGTGAGGTTAGTTTTTGATTAGTTTTAAGATATTACACATTAGTATTTGACATGGAGCAGTCTATTTTCATGCGCGCTAAATACAGAAACAACAAAAGTGGATGAGAATTGTAAACGAAATTTTAGATTTCGTCGCAATTAATACGACAGGTAACTACAGATACTTATACTACATACATATGTATGTATCAAGATATACTCTACACCTATGCATGTAGTTTACTCATTGGTTGTGTTCACATGTTTTTATATTTTTGAACATTTCAGCTACATTATAACCATTGTGACTGGCATCGTAGATTGATTTCCATTTATATTACAGGTTTCCTAAACATTGAAAACTAAGAGTAGAAGAAGATATCCGCCCTGGTATGGTAAAACATAAATTATAATATTTTTTCTTCTATCTCAGATGATGCACGACTTTTACTACTATTAAACTATTACATAAACTTTTGATAAAGAATTCAGTACATATGTAAGAGAAGTCACCAATAACTTGCCACACAGTCGGTACAGTGATATATTATAAGCAATGTAAAATATTAATTTGCAACTAATAGTTACTGATAATGCAAATTTAATCTACTCATATTTACCGCCATCGTGTGTCAAGGGATGAAGTGACAAGTAAAACTGATACATATTTAGTCACGTAAGTATTATTTACTACGTATATAACTGATATGCATTAATTTGGATTTGTATTACTGGTTTCCTTACCATTAGAACTTAGGAAAAGAAGAATTGCAGCCAGCATTGCCTTTTGTGGTGGACAGACAAGACGGTTATTTATGATTACTTTGATTACTTATGATTGTTACATATTTATATGAATAGATTATGTAAGTTATGTTATGATACTGAACAAAATAAAGGATTGATATCTGTTATATGTGTTATCTATACAGGGTGTTTCTTAATAACATGCTAATATTTAAGGAGGTCATTCTTGGGTCCATTTGGAGGAAAAAAATTCATATGAACATATGTCCTAAAGGTCTTAAGTTTTGAACTACAGGGTGCTAAACATTTAAGAAAAACTTCTTTTTTTATGATAATTTTTTTTGTGTTATCATTCCAAAATGTGTTTAGATTACTTTAATTTTATAACTTTAACGTATAAAAATTATTCTCTTAAATAAATTTTTGTTTAAAGTGTATTTTATTTAATTTTATTTTCTCGTAAGAGGTTTAGAGATGCAAATGAATGATTTTTTTACGCAAATCATTTTATGAAAATCGTACGTTAAACAAAAAATTTTTTTTTTTTTTATTACAGATTAAGCCAGTTCAACCATAATTAATACATTGTTCTATCATGGTTGTGATATTCTATACAGTACAAAATAAGCTAAATAACGATAAGAGCCAAATTGTCGCATCGATTAGTCGTCATCTGAGGACATGAGGTCTTCGGGAAGTTTTCTTTTGAGTCGTTGGTGTTTGTTGCGCTGACCGATGTCGAAGGTCGTGGCTCCCTCGCATTTGTGGATATTCTTGAAGAATTTTTTGGTGGTATTTCTAATAAATGTGTCAATTGAATCGATATTCAGCTCATCGTGTAGTTGTTCGTTTCTAATATACCAGGGAGCGTCGACTGCGATTCGTAGTATTTTATTTTGGAGGACCTGAAGTTTTTTAAGGTTTGATTTGGATGTGTTGCTCCAGACTGGACAGGCATAGGTTACCAGGGATCATATGAGAGATTTGTAAAGTAATAAGGTACAGTCACTGCGTAAGGAGGATTTTCGATTGATTAGGGGGAACAGATGGTAGAGTCGCTGGTATCTTGGATTTTGAAGTTTGCCGGCGTAGGAATTTTCGTTTCTGAGTGAGTTTTGGAGAGGTTGGGTTTGGGTTGCTTGAAGTGTGGATGGTTGATTTCTTATAGGGCGAGGAGATTTCTTTTGTATGTCTGTGTGGTTTTTGCATCCTCTGTAATTGGCTGGGTGGGGTTCATGGCAGTTAGCACATTTGGGAGGGTCAGATTTTTTCTTTGGGCAACTTTTGGGGTCGTGTTGTTCTCCACATTTAACACAGCGAAATTCTAGGGAGCAATAGTTTTTTGTATGTCCATATCGCTGGCAATTATGACACTGAGGAATTTCTTTTGATTTTCTTCTGATTTCAACTGTTACTATTGCTTTTGTTATCTCTCGGATTTCGAATATTTTTTGCGCATCTTCAGATGGTGTTAGTTCTACGGCGCATAGTGGCATTGGCAGTTTTGCTTTATTAAGAAGTCTGGTTACTTTTAGTATAGGTAGATTTGTCTGTTCTAGTTCCTATTTAATTTCGTCTTCCTTCAAGGATATGGGTACGTTGCGGATTATTACCGATAGTGGTCTTTTAGAAGGGTCTTGAAATGTGTGGAAGGCTACTTTGTGTTCGTTATAGTACTTTGTTAGTGTCCGGTAGTCGTCGGGATGTGTAACATTAATTTTTAAGTTTTGCGTTCTGTATGATGTGGTAAATTCGTGTTTTGTTAATTTCTTTATATCATTTATGACTTGTTGGTGGTTTGTGGCATTGTGGAGAAATATAGGTGGTACCTTTGCTTGGGGTTCTGCTGGTTTATTGGTATCGTTGTCAGTGGGTGTTAAATTATCAGATATATTATTTGATGTGCTGGCAAGAGCATGGTATCTATTTTGTGATAGTAGATCTTCTGGTGACCAGGTGTATTTCTTTGATAGGCTCTCTATTGGGGGTGTTAAGTGATCGGATGATCTTTTTTCGCTCATTTTCTGATTGATGAGTCCTGATTTGGTAAGAAAGGAATGAGGATTTCAAAAATAATTTTTACTTTCAGAAAAAGCAGTGGCGAATCACTTTTCTCTTTGAAATGATTCAGTACAAACCCCGCACGGACGCCACTGGCACGAATAAAAAAATATGTTGTACAGCAGCTGTATAATCAAATATATTATGTAAATTAAGAGGTTTTCTGTTTTTCAGTAAAAGACAACTAATTAAACTGTTGTTTCTTATTGATTAGTGACCAGAACACAGAAGATTTTATTAATTGACATAATACTTTTAATTTTTGCTGGCCCCCATAACAGTAACAGTACAACAGCAAGAAAAAAATCTGATGTGGCCAGACACATTGTGTGTCAAACTGTGCCAAACTCTGATGTTTTGACAATATTGTCAGTAGAATAAAAATATGTGTCAAATCCTGGCTAACTAGTTTTAATGCAGTATATGAGCGATCTTGATGTAATAGAATTTGTTCATGCAGCTAAACTGTTAATTTTAGCAAAAAAAGTCATGGTCATAAATTATTCAGAATTTTCTCAACTTCAATTTATTTAACTATTTTGACGAAATTACTGAAATGCGGGGTCATTTGCAAACTCTTTCAAAAATGCTAATAGTAAACATCATGAACTGGTTGTTTTGGATCCTTTTCAACAAAAAATTTTTCAGCTCTAAGTTTGGTCATCAAACTTCTAAATATGAAGTTTCGTCCCGATACCTTTAGTAGTTTCTCCGGAATCGTCGCCATAAAAAAACGGATACACACACATTTTTTTGGTTAAAAATGTTCAGGTGGCCGAAAGGGACATATTTCCACTAAAATCAAAAAATTTCTTTCGGCATGATTACAATACTGTGTCATACTACGTATGATAAAGTAAAAATATTGTTTTATTATATATTACAATTGTATATCATTATTACTTTAAGATTTTGCCCACCCAGAAGGTGTTTTTAATACAAGTAAATGATATCCTTAGGCCATGAAGAGTCGCAAATGCATAATCTGTTGAAACATGGGCCGTGAAGAGACCGGGAGAATGATTAAGACATTCGTTAAATGATTTTAGTCAGCGCATGTTTCGTTATTAAATATGCATATTTATGCAGGGACTTCATTTGCTCGGAGCTAAACAAAAACGTCAAGTATTATATTGAGTCAAGCTGGCTGGATGTCTCTAGAGCCGGCGACTTCTCTTCTATATTCAATTAAAATGTAATTATGTTGATATTAAAAAATAACGCGAGAACGGATATTATTTTAATTGGTTCCGAATCACAATTAGTCCGCACTGGGGGTGAAAGAAAAGTCACGATGATTAAAGTAAATGAAAATTGCCGCGCCGACGGTCGGACACAAAGCGATGCACTTCCATGACTTTTGAATAATATAAAGCGCGAATTCTTTTTTAAGAACGTTATAAATTAATCGAGTTAGCAGCGGGAAAGGGAGACGCGATGCAGGCGCAGCGGACGCGACGCCAAAATTAACTTAGCGGATTTTTTTGTCGCAAGCGGAAGGGGTGACAAGTAAAAGGAACATTTAAATTCTTTGAAATATTCCCGCTTTGTCCCGCGATTTGCGCGCACTCTTCTACATAATTATTCCACTTTCAGGAATTCTTTTCAGCGCGGACACCAACCCGCAATATTAAGAGACGATACTTTGTCTCTCTTTGCCATCTAAGGTTTCGCAACATCAATCATCAGTAACGCACTTAAGGACGCCGATATCAAATAAAATTGAAAAAACTGATATTTCGACATAATTTTTCATCACCAAGCAAACGGTGAACATAGCAACCAGTGATTTCTAGTTCTAGAAGGGCGTTGCTATAGAGTAAGTCCCAAAACTGTACCTTGCGGTACTCCAAATTTGGTTGTCTTACTACAGCTTTACAAATAAGAGAATTGATACCATTTAGCAATCTAGAGGATGAACACAGGATTTTGTGTTACAATGTCATCGGAATTTTATATTGGACCATACAGGGTGAGTCATTAGACTTGCAGTGGTCGATATGTCCGTTATCGTAAGAGATAGAAAAAATATTATACAGGGTGAGTCACTAGAGTCGTAGTGAACGATAACACTTGTATATATCTAGAAAAAACTTTCAACAACACAAAATTATTTTATATATACTGGATGTTGCATGTATGATGTAGACGTGGCAGAAAAACTAAAAGATACGTAAAAATTTCATTGTCGCAGATGTTATGTTACAACTTTGTCAGACAGTCATTAAAATCAGCAGGTAGTTGTTAATGTTGAAAAAAAGTAATTCTCTATATGTAGTGTGATCAAACCACGAATTAATTTTGTAACATTTTCTTGCGTTTTTTATTATCGCACACTTTTTTAAATTTTTTAAATTTTATTTT
Organism: Aphodius sticticus; assembly: GCA_963966075.1. Lineage (NCBI taxonomy): Eukaryota > Metazoa > Arthropoda > Insecta > Coleoptera > Scarabaeidae > Aphodius > Aphodius sticticus. Next base: position 17,038,171 of record OZ014506.1, read on the forward strand.
GGGCAACAAAAAACTTCAAATTACTACTAAAGTAAACCGTAAACCAAAATTTACTTTTAGGTAATTTATTTAATTACATTAAATTTAAACATACAGGCCGTTCCTTTGGTGTGATTTATGCGCTCACACATCAAATCTTTAGATTCGGACTTTTAATCAGAGCAAAGAAAAAACAATCGAAAGCGCCTCCAAATAAACCACTTTCCATTCACGTTATCAATATTACTCATATTATCATTCATATTATACCAATTTTAACATGAAAAATAACAAATTTTGAATCAATTAACAAGAACAGTAAGATGCTACTGTTAGTTGTTTTTGTACTGAAAAACAACAAATCCGTTCTCAATCGTTGCTCATCAAAGTAAGTTTTTGGGTTTTCTCCTTTTTTGTGTGTGTGTGAGCGCACACATCACTACAATGAAACGTCTAGAATTATAATGTTTGAGGTTTACTTCGGGGTACAACTAAAGTTTCTATGTCTACGGGATCATTCGCTGTAAGTTTGCAAAAAATAAAAAATATACTTATAAAATGTCGTAATATCCTGATATCCATAATACTTGTATTGAATAAATCTAGTTAAATAGGTTCTAAATGACCTCTTCTCTAACCCTTTAAATATTTTACATCAAACTACCCAACACACTGTATACAGAGCAATATTACTAATTAGTACTATAATCAGGGTTGTTATATAAAACATTTTTTTAATTTTAAACAAAACAAATATATTTTTCGTTTTTTATAAAATGATGTTTTTTTAACGAAACAATGTTTTTATAATTTCTCAAAAAAAAATGTTTTAAACATTAAATAAAACCTGCTTTAAATCACACACACAAAAAAAGTTTTCAATACAAAAGAGAGAATAAAACTTGTTTTAAATCAAGCAATTATTTTATTTGTAGGCATTTTAATCGGCGTCTTTTCATTCCTTTTTTTACTTGCTAACACTGATATTGTATTAGTATAATTTATGAAAAACAACAAAAACTGTTCATATTCGGTAGTTTAAAATACAACATTTTAAACAAATTGTTTAAAACATGATTAAAACAAAATAGTTTAAAACAAAATATGTTTTAAAACATGTTTAAACCACTGTTTTAAAAGAAACTGTTTTAAACATAACAACCCTGACTACAATAGCGTATTACTCTTTAAATTGTAAATATCACGAAAATTAGTAGACATTGGACATTCTGACTATAAATTTAAAAGAACGAAAAAATAACAACATCTGCAAAAATACAGTATTTACGTGATTTTTAAAAAAGGCCTGCAATTTCCAATTTTTTGAGAAACAATTGTTTATCACAGAAACAATTTTCTTTACATTGGTACAATCTGATCCAGTTGAGCAAACTTATTCACTTATGTAAGATATTGCATTTAGTCGTGTAATCATTTAGTAATCATTTTACGATTACTAAAGAAGTCTTTCCAACTGTCAAGTAGCTATACTTATGTAAGGTAAATAGATACTTTCTGGGTAAATAGTTTGTCAAAAAAGATAGCAACTGCTGGCCTTCTTTAAAAACCACAGTTTTGCAGAAGTTGTGGTGTTACAACTTCAAAGAACATTATACATCAAACTACCAAACACCCTGTATACATAGCAATATTACTCGTAAAAGTATAACATACTGTATGATAATTAAAAAGAACTTAAATGGTATTGCAGTTAGAATAATACAATTTTAAATAATACAACATTTAAAAACTCAAGAAGCCATTTGAAAATGTTGTGTGCGGTACTGCGGTTCTTCTAATGACACTCTATATACAAAATAATGACGAATATAAATTTATCCAATGTTTATATTTCTTCGTTATCCAAAATGTTGACAGAATCTATAGAACAATCTGTGTTGCCGGGCCATGGTATCGTCGCCCATAAAATTGAGAAACATTTGTGGATGGAACTTCTGGCTATTTACGAGTACACGAACGAGAACGGCACAATTGTTGCGTACGACTGGTTACGAAACGATAGCATTTTTAGTATTTAATTTACTATTCAATGCCATTGATACCGGGGGTTTATGTTTTCAATTAAAAATGTATCTCGGCCATTGTGTGCCTCGTTCCTCTCACTATATCACAGCGGCCGACCGCTCTCCAGGCCCCTCAATAAAACTCACATAGAATATATGAATAGCTATATCCTATCCTATCCTATCCTATCTATGGAATACCGATTTTTAGTCTGCAGCAATCGCCACCTCTGATACTGTACTATACGGATGCGATCCACGCAAACACAAAAGGTTTTGTACTAATAAACAATGTCAATTATTCTGTTTCCCGTTTGATATATAATTGCTGCTAATGTCATTGTAGAATACTGAGGATGTACGCCATTCTGAAGGCTTAATCATACTTGACTAATAAGGTAAATAAGCTAAACATCCAATACTATTTTATCCCATTAGTTTAGAAGTTTTATAAAGCACTCATGGTATTTTCACTGCATGTGCTGTCAAAATGTTGCATTTACTATTGGTACAATAATCGTATACATTGTTATTTGTCATACACATACGGTATAAAACCTGTGGTCCCGTTTTTCCGCAAAATAGTTAAAAATAAATTAGTTAAGTAAATTCTATTTCATCCAGATCGCTCGTATTGCATTAAAACTAGTTAGCCAGGATTTGACAGATATTTTGATTCTAATGACAGTACGTAGTGACAGTGATGTTTTGAGAATACCTTCTGTCAATAGAATCAAAATATCTGTCAAATCCTGGCTAACTAGTTTTATTTTAATGCAGGTACGACCGATCTCGATCAAATAGAATCTCATGTAGCTAAACTATTAATTTTATATATAGTACGATAAAGTCATGTGCCTGGCCACATCAGATTTTTAATAAAGTCGGGTCAATTTAATGTGAAATGAAAGGTGTATCAAACTCAGTAGATAATGACATTTGCTTGGGTTTAGCAAACAAGAACAGAAGAGATTTTATAGCACCGTTTATATTATTACAGAGTAAAATGTGAAAACGTAGTTTTTTATTATTTCTACTCAAAAACAGAGGAATTGGACGTTTGCAACATAAACATTGCACAGACACGAGGTATCTAATTGCATACTTTTCTTCATTTTCAATTATAATGCAGGTATCACACTTGTATTTTTGAGACGTTTACAATTTTAGAGCAATGGTACTATTTTTTGCCTGTTTTTGCAAATATTGAATCGGAGATGGAGTCAACGCTTTTTTAACAAAACACATCACTTGAACCGTAATCTTATCATTTTTCATCCGTACCTTTCATTTTTAAATGAATAGCATTTCCAACGTCAGCTGAACCATCTTAATACCATTAGGTTAGTCTTATTTTATTAAATTTTAATAAAATCATATTTTATTTCAATATTTTTACTTGAAAAACGAATAAACCTGACCGTCAGACAAGAGAAAGCAAACTGTCATAATTTTGGTTCAATAAAATAAGATGTTGATTTTAACTCCAAAACACTATGAAAAAACGAAAATAAAGAAAAAAATCTACAGCCAACGAGTGTGGTTTATTACGTGAGTCAGAAGCACGAAAAATTCTTCAATAATGTCAAAATAAAACATGCTGCCCATGAGAAAAATTCACCTTCTATATTAAAAAATTACGCTGTATATGGTGCTATAAAGACTCAACACACAGAAAAGTGATTATTTGGAACGAGAAAACAGAATTCCTTGAATTTATTTACTAGATTCAAATGCATATTTACTTGGATGTAGAAAGTTAGGTATATACAAGAAATGCCACATACTCAATCTAAGTAAAATAATTTCTCAGATAAATTCTGTCGACAAATAAATTCTTTCTTTATAAGAACCTATATTGTATTGAAAGAAGTAATTGAATTTTTCGTCACAAAAATGTCAATTGCTCCAACGAAGTAATAGTAAATCCATTTAAGTGCGTAGTTACTTGATCCAAGAAAATGTAAGACATTTAATATAAGTAAGTATTGTTTACTGAATAAAAACCCACCAATTATTTAACTGAAGTGATTCTCACTTCTTTCAAGTAATCCCTTTCTCTGGAATAAATATGCGCATCGTGATTTTGTCAAGGCTCGCGCGCCCGCGCGTAGGGCTGGCGCCGTAAAGGAGCGAAACCTAGTACGAAAACAACAGCGAAGTACCCGTAGGAGATGTGCCTTGTGATTAGTGTACAAGAAACGTTTCAACACGGAATAATTTGATGTAAGGCACGCAACAGGTTAGAACGAGCAAGTAAATATAACATACCTATCTTGTTAATTAGCAATAGAAAACGTATTTGTGCCAAATCTTTCAGATTCTTACATTAAGTAGCTAAAAATATTTACCGGGAATAAAAATATACACTTCATTGAAGACTGTTTACTTCCTTCACCAGTGTAACAACTTTCTTATATCTAGTAATTATTTCAAGAAATAAAATTTCTTGGTTAAAGTCAATAATCTCTCGCGTATATACGAACCAACCAACTACTTCATCCAAGTAATTCTCTCTTCGTTCGAGAGATCACTTTTCTTTGTGTGCTATTCTTTTTGACTAAGACAGAACAATTGTCATTCACCATTCATTTTAATACACGTTCATTTCGCATAAATTTGACCCGATATTATCAAAAATTGGATTGAAACGATCTATTATTGCTCAATCTTTACAATCTAGGAAATTCGTTTAGAAAAAACACTTAAATTTACTAAATATCATTGGAAAGACGAGTAATTACAAATTTGTACCGTTTTTTTCCTACAAATTTGACATTTCAAACTAAGCCAGCCATTTTGAATAAAATTTCTGGATCTTCTCTTCTCTTGTGGAAAATTTAACTTTAGCACAACTACCAATGACATTTACAACAACTTTTCTGTTCTAACCAAATAAGTAAAATGTACAGTTGTCAAATTACCTACCCAGTTTTCTTCAGTTTCCCAAAAAACGCCCAATTTGGACTTCTCTGTTCTTCCACTCACCGGTTCAAATGTATATAGTTATTTTAACTCCTCAGCAAATATTAAATCAACGAAAAACTAGAAGAAACGAAATTTGACTTATGAGGTAATTAAAGTCATCCCGATTTCAATTAAACATCGAAGATCGTGAATGGGTCTAGCCGTTTTCATTCGAGACTAATGCTTTAGAATCAGTTTCACGGGTCGCTCATAAACAATCTCCTAATGACAAGCGAGTAAAACTAAACGCCCACGGAACGGATTTTAAATACGTTTAATGATTTATACAAGCGGTACATACATACACATCTCGGGTATCACGAGCACTCGTCTTGATAAGTGCACCATAATCCATCATATCTGCGAGAGAGAAGTACTCCACATATAATATTGATTTGATCTCTGGTCCACATGCCCATCATTCAACTTTTTAACGTATTATAATAAAGTAATTTCATATTTTAATGAGATACCCGGCGCTACGGCAAAAATAAAATTACAAGTCGTCCGTCAGGCCGCTCGTCCACATTACTCAATATCTGGATATAAATTGAACCCTGTGTTGATTTACACTTCTTTTTCGTTTCTTTTCTTCTTTTCGCAGAGGAGTAATAATAATAATAATAAAAGCTATCGATCCGGCGAATACTAATAAAAATTTTCAATCAGCGGTGAATAATTTATCCAGTCTGGACACTGGAACCTCTTTTCACACTATCTTGATGAGTTATGGAGAATGTTGTTCGTTGCGCGGTGAGGGTCTGGCGTGTCTGGATGTTCGTACGTTCTGATTATTCTTTCCGAGAATTAATTCTATATATAATATTATATTTATATAGCGTGCGGGCTGTTTATTTTATTTGGAAAATATACATGAACCTTTTTCCAGGCGTTGTGCTTGTGTGTGTGTTTGTTCGTTATACTTCGGTGACTTTCATTTTCTGGGTAAAATTGGATCGATACGTTGAAAGTATACCGATGAAATCTACATGACAGAACGTATACGAAGAGATCAATTTCCAGGAATTATTGTACCTACATACTTAGACAGACAATACATAATGGAAATTGTATGGAGATCTGTAGTAGAATTACTGGAACCCATTGACAAAAACGTAGATCTATGAGATTAAATAAGACCGAACCCATTGTGGTTATATTAAAGCCCCCCGTGAATTCTCAAAAAATAAACAAATACAAATTTTTTGAAACTACATTGATAAGAAAATAAGTACACAAGATCTGTATCAGGTAGCAAAATTTGTCCTTTGTCATTACCTTTTTAAATCAAATATATAAACAGTATATAATAAAGCTGGAGTGAAAATGGTAAATAAAGAAGTTTTGTTCAAAGGAACTCGAAATTTACTCTTAGCATTTTTCAATTATTTTGCAAATGGACCGCCATTTCTGTAATTTCGTCAATATGTATAGTTAAACAATAAAGTAAAGTAGAGGAAATGTTGTTATGTCTATGGCATTTTTAGGTAAAATTAATAATTTACCTGCATGAGCAAATTCTAGTTGATCGAGATCGCTCGCACTGCATTAAAACTAGTTAGCCAGGATTTTATAGTCAGAGCATCAGCGTTTCCATTGGGAAACCCTGCTAAAGAGTATGGTAAAGTCATGTGTTCGGCCACATCAGATTTTTTACCTTTAAGGTCCCTAATATTTGACAACGTTGAACAAGTACAATATTAGAGTAGTTCTTATTTGTCCCAACATTCTGTTTCAAAAGGCACTCTTTCAAATCGTTCTACAAAAAAACAATAGAAGATTTTTTATAATATTTGCTTCCGATCCCAGATTTTAAAACTGACATTTTAGGTAACTAATCACAATTATAAACTAAATAAAAACATAATTGTAATCTATCCGTGTCGACAAAGGTATTTAATATAATTCTTGCAAAATTTATTTAGTTTCTTAGGTACCGGTATCAGCAACAACGTCCGCCATGTGTGAAAGACAAAGTGACACTTGACATACGGCTCGAAGTTAGCAAGAGAAATTGGTACAACAAAGTAGGCGCCTTAAGAATCAAAAATGTTAAAAGTTTTGTAAAGTACACATGAATAATTGTTTTTGCTAGAATTAAAATGATTGTTTAACAAAGTGATATTGAGGTTTCTTTAATGTTTTTTATTTCAAGCTGTTCTAATAAATCTAATTTGCACTTTTCATTGCATGTGTGAAGTAGTGTAGTAAATTCAGTGTGTATTTTATACAATGGCCTGTTGAAATTTTAAGTAGATAAATTTAGTTCTAGAGTTATGTTTTGCTGTTACGGTTTGACCTACATAACAGCATCACAATTGAATAGGTCGGTTTGAAAACAGTACAAGTCCAAAAAGACAAAATAATTTTTTCGGTGCAATATCTTGGAAAGTATAGCAGCTATTTTGTGCCAACAGACAAAATATAAAGTAGTTCACAGAGAATTAAATGTATTACATATTTTTATTTGATTATTTAAAGCTTTTAAATATTATTTTATTTATAATGTATAGGGATTTTGTGGTTCTGATTCCAAACCCGTTGTCATATTTTTTATAATTCAACATAGCGGGCCCAATATGGCGACCAGAAGAAGGATGTTCATTTTATTTGGAAATTTGTTAATCTTTACCTTTTCAAATAGAACACCCATATTATTTTAATTCTAATGAGATTATTCTTAGAATTCTTTGTAGAATTATTTTTTTTTAAACTGCAACAGTTTTTAGATATAACCAATTCAACAAAATTAGTCCAAATTACCGGAACACCAAGATAATTCTCCAACCGTACAAAACTTAAAAAAAACTTAAACAATTTTTTTATTTTTAACAAACCATCGTCTAAGTTATATATTTAATATATACCGTGTTAATTTTTTTATGGAAACTTGGTAAAGTTTTCTTTTTGTAATATAATATCCTGTACATTTTAATTTTTTTTAATTCTAAGAGTTTTTTGTAGGAATATTTTTTGTATAAAAAACATCGTCTTTGAGTTATGAGCAACTGATCGATAATTAACGGATAAAAACAAAAAAAAATCAAGAAAAAATAACAAAACTACGAAATAGAATTAAATTAAATATTCAAGCTGACAAATTAAAAGAAATGTGTACGTATAAAGGAAATTATTCGTAATTTGAAGTTTAGGAGTTTTGATTAACTGTTTATAACTAAAAAAATATAGTATTGTATAAAAGAAATAATTTTTACAAAAAATTCTTAAATGTTATGGAATTAAAAATGTAAAAATATACAGGGTGCTCTATCATAAAAAAAAGGTTACCAAATTTCCAGAATAAACGACAGTTTGTTTAAACCCAAAAAAAAAATGTTTTACTGTATTTTGGTAATTTTGTCTATTTTTGATAAATTGCTCATAACTCAAAAAGTAAGCATTTTATAAAGAAACGGTTCATACTACAAATTCTTAGAATTTAAAAAATTTAAAATTATACAGGGTTATACAAAATTAATATACTGTTTGAAACAGGAAAGGTTACCAAATTTCCAAAATAAAACTAGGACCCTGCATATTGTAAATATATTTAGACGATAGACATCTTTTACTTGATAAATTTTTTTAAATTGTTTAAGGTTGAAGAATTATTTAGGTGTTCCGGTAATTTTGACTAACCCTGTATATGGCGAAATGATATAGTATGATATTATAGTGCTTGATGATTATTTAGATGATAGTATTAAATTTCCTCTTCTACGGTGATAGTCGGTTCCGGAGTCACGTGGTAGTACAATTTTAAATTTTTACCAGTTACATACATGAGGACTTTTGTAATATTATCTATTTTTTTGATATTGATATGCATATTGATTACTTCGGCGTACCTCAACTCAACAACGATTTGAATGCGAATTACGAAGTTGGGAAACGTTTACGACTGATATATCAGTGGAAACGGAGTAGAAATGTGTTGCCTGAGGTACCAAGAAATCACTGTTCTGGACTTGCTTATTTCGCCAAATTTTGGGCTTTGTACTGTTTTCGAACTCGCCAATTCAATTAAAGTATTTGACTGAGTAGACTCCAGACTCATCCATACCTCATTTATGGTTTTTGAAATTTGAAAGTAGTTGGCAACTGATGTTCATGCTTTCAAAAACAGGATAAATCTTAAAAATAAACACAAAAAAACTGAACAATTTCCTAAAAATATGAAACGATGCAGAATAATCATCCTGCAACACCATCACATATCAAAACAGTTACAGGAATGTCTTCTGCGAAGCCTAAAATTTAATTTTCGCCATTATTTCTGGCGAACATCAAACGGCGATCACTTTTATACACCTTATGGCGCGCAAGCGAGGTGAACCAGAAAGGTGGACGACATAAGAAAGAACTAATTGCCCGATTTAATTAATTCCGTGGGCAATAAAATTTTATAGTGCACCACTACACAACTACCGTACACTAACGCGCTATGCCACGACCATGCTATGGCCTGGCCTGCCCGCACCGACTATAATTTCGATGAAAAGTGATACGCCACTGGGTCGGGCGCGTCGGTTCGGGTTGCCGCCGCAATTATTTTTATTATTTTAATATCCTCCCGAGGATGAGACAAGCGAGCGGGTGAGAGGGAGAGAGCGAGAAAACCAGATAGAGAACGAAGGGGGAGTGAACGGGTTCACGGTCGGCAATCATTAACCGTCGTAACTTTTGTTCGTATCGCGCATTATAATAATAATAATATGTATTTTATGCGGGCCGGAACATTATCCGTGATACATTTCGCAATTGAAAACGACGCGTACATGCGTCGAGCGATGCACTTTATGGAGGCCCCGCTTTAAAGTTGCGCACAGACGGCCTAGCGATATGGCGATACATGCCCGCGCCGGCCGAAGGAATAAATAAATTTGCGGCAGCCGTTAATGGTCGCTCGCGGTTTTAATTCTTTCAGTGGGACCACGCGTATGCGTGTAGTTTTCGAATTAACCGACTGCAAGCCGTTCATATCTCACTGTTCGGTGGAAATCGTTGAACAGTTATTGATACTATATCACTTACAACTTGCCAACTAGCTTCCATAAGTTATCCAGTAAGGCTTATGGGAAGTTTGTTCACAATACTTTCTTTGTCACTACATAAAAGGTTTACCAATACGGCCAAATAGAAACTAAATTTGAGTAGAAATTAAACAAAAAAATGATGCAAAAGAAAAGCTACACACCAGCATTTTCTTGAGCGAAGAATCCTGTTTAAAGTGACAGATCGATCACAATAATGAACTAAACATAATTGTGATTGGTCATACTTAAGGCCATCAGACACAAAACTGTTAATTTTAATAACTACTGAGACATCATCTCAGTTTTAATGTCAAAATAACTAAGAAAAAAGGATCTAAGAAACTGGTATATATTCATATTTGACCGCAGCGCGTTTGTATTACTATAAATACGCGCTTCCTCGCGTCGGCCGCCTACCCCCACTACTCGACCGCTTTAGAGCGCGCGGCCGTTTTCGGTCATGTTTGCAAGCATTTTTCACCCACTTCGCAACATTTCAACGCAAAATCAAAATTGACGTTTTGTAGCACAATACTTCTATTTTCGAAATCCGTTAAAAAAATTAAAATCGGACCACCTCCGACGCATTCAGGCTTGCCGAAAGATATTGCATAAACAAATTCAAATCGCAATTGTGCAAAAACTAATCATCGGACAACGCCTGGCTTGTGCACACTCAAAGTACCGATCAATCGCTACTTTCTCGCGAAAAGCCTGCGGTAAAATGTTGAAAATGGCGCAGTTGCCTTTATTAATAATCTGCTCGAGTCCGTGTAGAGCTCATTTTGTTCGTATTTTCATTCTCTACAATTCGTCTGTTGAAAGCATCAAGATTGCTCCATCGGTTCAGCTTTTACAAGCGAAAACCCCTTTTTTGGGGTTTTTTTATTATACCAGATTAAGTAATGATATTTGTGAGTGGAAAACACATCACAATACATCTACGGACTGTTCCACGTGACCTGGGACCGTCGGCTTCCTGATACTATTTTTAACACGCGAAAATCTCTAAGTATTGCCTGGTCTAAATAAAAATGAGTTTTAAGATACGAGATTTAAAATAAACATAGACATTTGTTAACTCGAATCAAATATCAAATACTTCGGACGAGCTCCATAACCACATTTTTTATGAAGTATTTGTTACGATACGATAGTTTCTGAAAAATAAATAGGCGGTTCTTTTTATTGAAAATGTTGCGCGTAATTTTTTTTTAAAGGACAATTTTTCTAAAAGTCGAATTAAAAATGAAAGAATAGTTCAAATAAATTGGCAAAAATATAAATTCTTTTAATCCCTTATATTTTTGCAGTGGTGGTATTGATGGACATTTTAATTTGTTTAAAAAAAAAGGACATAAAAGTTTCAGCTTGTTTGTTATTTTCTAGTTCAAGTTTTATTTCAAGATGATAAATCAATGCAAGTGTCCAATTTTTTGGTGTATTTTCAGTTTTAACCAAAGGCATGGTATGTTGCATCTAAAAGTTTTGTTTTTTCTTTTCAAGGCAGGAGCGATTCGGTTAGATTTAAAACAGGTGAGATGCCATTCGTTAGAAAAAAACGTAGTGATGCATATGTAAATGATGTCTAACAAGGAATACGCTATCAAACTACTTATTAAAACATAAAAATATATATTTGCGTAAATGCTTCTTGTTATTAACCAATTACAATATAAATTGTTTATTGTGTGTGTGAATTAAAGCACGTACGATGATAACTATTAAAGTAAGGTAAATTTCCATAATTTAGTTATTAACTATTTCGCGTGACATAGTTGATGAAAAATGTACATGCAATTAAAAACTACATAAATCATTATTATTATTAACGAATTACTAAACAAGCCTATGATTAAACCAGTATCAATCATAGACATATTGAAAGTACCTATCAAGTAAAACATAATTCACTTACAAATAAATATCATATTAAAATATCAATTTAACTCTCTTAAATAAACCTTTGAACTTAAGTATTTTATGCGATTTTTAATAACCAAACATTAGAAAAAAGCACGTTAGAAATACTTATTTGTAATTGGAAGCTAATTATATTACGATAACGTTAAGTTTCCTTCAATATTGATCATTGCCGTCAGCGTTATCACTGAATATGTAGATTTTCTTTTGTTCACAAATTGTTGTTTATGCAAATTGTTCTGTACCGCTGATTCCAGGAAGACTGCTTACTTCCTGTTATTGCTATGTTTTATAATAATAATAATAATAGCTGTGTCGGCGGCTTCCCTTGCATGGATTTTAACTTTGGGACTGTTGTGTTTAAAGCCTGGGCTACACATTCGTATACTTGCCAAATATCAAATATTTGCCAAGTATATGAATATTTGGCAAGAAAAAAAACCTGCTCTATTCAATTCGTAGCGAATCTAAAATAAATTTATATATTCGACGTTCGGACGAGATTTTTAAGCCACATACTTGGTATTTGCAATACCCAGTTGAAGTGGGTATAGCAAATGTAAAGGCCACAAATATTGGTGGATTTATTTGTACTCGATGAACATGTTAGTACGCTGTTTAATTTTTCCATTTTTTTAATTTCGTTTTGTGTGTAGTAGGTCGTATACGAAGATTGACAATAGATTTGTAATTATTAGTAAGATTTTTGATTTTTCTAAAGGGCGAAAACCGCATAAAATTGTAATTTTGTGAAACCGTAAGACAGACAGACGTCAAACGCAATGTTATTTCTTTCCAAGAAAAACGTACACCATATACAGAGTGTATCCTAAGTTGGTGCTTTTCTATAAACAATATAGATAATACTCATCTATGAGCTTTCAAAATATAACCTTTTTGTTAAATAAAAAAGCTACACAAAATTGTCTCTACTATTAAAATATTTTTAATCGTTTTCGTTTCCCTTCAAGTAATAAACAACATAAAAATTTTATAGACAGCATGTCTATAAAATAATTTATTTGGAAAATTATACTTTATTTGCTTGTATTTATAAATTTGTCGATTTTTATGATGTTTATTATTTGAATAGAAACGAAAGCGGTTAAAAATATTTTAATAGTAGAGACAATTTTGTGTAGCTTTTTTATATTCAACAAAAAGCTTATATTTTGAATGCTGATTTGTTTAAATTTTTGTTTCAGAAGCTAAGTGATCTGTATTTCAGACAATATTAGGACATATTTATACAACGAACCCAGTACTACAATTGGATTTAGTCTAACTTTAAAGATGACGAAGAAACCATATCTAACATTTCTTTTATGAACAATATCTTCCTAATTTAAATGATTGAATTAAACAAAAAATCTGATGAATTAAACAAAAAATCATTAAAATGAAACAAACAATTTCGTCAAGATTTGTTTTGTAAATTTCCACAAGAATGCCCTTGTTAGTACGCATTGAATTCTGCACTTATGTAATTAAAAATATGTCGGCATTATAAAATAAAATCTTGATTGTCCGTAATCAAATTATCAGTTTGATTTGAAAAAGCTAATGTGCAAATAAGGCGGGCTAATCAAAAAAAGATTTTCACGTATTAGAAAATGCTATGTGGCGATGCATCAATGTCCGATGAATTTACTGTTGCAGTGCAACTCTGACGGTCCGAAATCACAAACGAATATTGTACAAATTTGTTGGTGTGTCGTAGATTTGTTTGAGTTTTATAAAAATCAGCCGGTAATCAAGGATGGACGAAAAATATTCGGTGAACGAACTTAAAAGGAAAAATAAATCACTCATGGCATCGTTTAGACCAATCAATAACAAAAATTTTCGATTTGCGTGGCAAATATATTTGCCAAATATTTAACATGTGGCAAATATTTGATATTAAGCAACTATACGAATATGTAGCTCCGGCTTAAAGGATGGTTCTCATGGAGAAATTGTAAGAGATATCAATACTAAAGAAATTATTAAAAACTTTCGTTGAATACTACAAACTACAACAATACTACAAACTGTAAACTATGTAAGTATAAAAATTGGTTTGCGTTTGTTAATATTGTGACTATTGTGCTTCTCCCATTAACCGTAAGTCAGTTACTTTTTTTGTTTCTTGTTTGCTTGTCTCGCTTTGTATGCTTGCTGCTGCTCTAATTTTTTCACCTTTCGGTTTTCATTTCTTCAGCTGTAATCAGTTTCAGATTTATGCTTATCGTGTTATTTTATTTGTATTTAGATGTCAAACCGCTACCTTGACGCAAGTATTTTGATTTGAAGTTTTTAACTATTTGACAGTAAGTTTTGTTGATTGTTTTCCCCTTGCATGTGATTTTACTTAGTCCATTCTGTTCTGTAGATTTTGGCTGAGGATGGCAGCATTGCCGAAACCGGTACCAATATAAATTAAATAAATCTGCAAAGTTAAGAGGCGTTTCTTTTCAACATTCTACATTTATTCTTTGCATTATGGACCTCTTCCAACTTCCAAATCCAACGTATAAAAATTGCCAAATGGAACAATTGTTGTAAGGTAATTATATTAAACGATCAATAAGATTTTAGTATCGCAGCTGACTTCATGTTCCATCGTAGTTATTAATATATTCGTGTAGCAGCAAGCATTCCGATAAGTTTAACGACTGTCGCAAACATCAATCGGTCGAAAAGTACCTGTCATATAGTGCTGCTGCGAACGTGTTAATGTCCATTATAGCCGCTCAAATGGAACCGTGTCCGAGCAGAGGGAATATTTTATCGAGAAAGTACGGTTTATTTAGGATAATGACGAGCGTGGGTTGCCCAGCACATACAGAGCAATCCGTAACCGGAATGTTTGCTCCGGTCGTCGTCAAACAGCACATTTTTTCAATATTTACTTGTGTATAAGAAAATACAAATACTGAAACTTTTACGGTATGCGCGTTTCTAAGTTTTCCCTTGCATTTCCATAAAATCCATTGTGTCGTGTTGATTTTAGCGTTTATAAGAAAACGAACGGAATATAAAAAGACCGGCTCCGCCTTACCTTTAGCAAACATCGGCTGAATATTTTTTCTGTCGCTCGCAGTATTGAATACAACGACTTACCTGAAAATAAACAAACGAACGTTAGCAAACAATTTGTAAGGATACAGGAGAGGAAAAATACATAATAGAAGCTATTATTTTACGAAATATAATAACACTGCGCTTTTCTTGTAGGGGAAACAAAATAAATAAAAGAGTAGACAAAACCCATTGCACGAGAATCTATATAATACTTATCGTAATGATTCCTACATTATATAGTCGCACTATACAAAAGCATATCGATATTTGATAGGATTTAGGGTCGATTTTCGAGAACCCACATCTGCCCTGCCCAAACGTAATTATGTATATGTTATGTTCTATAATTCTACGTCTGGGAGCGGCGCAGTCGCCCATATAAATTTATAAAGATAACGACGTGGTGCGCTTTTTATTATTACATATTATTATTATGTATGCTACGGCGGCTAATTTCACGTCTGCGCATGTAAATTAGAAAAAGATTATACACACACAGAGAACTCGTCTCTTCATCTGCTTGTTTCTTTCTCTACGTAATTATGTACGCCGCAAAAATATCGACGGATTTGAAGACTAAAACAAATTTTTCAATCTGCTCTAGCTCCACCCTCAAATTCAGTCTGATCTATAATTCAGAGATATATTTACTATGCTTATTTTTTGATATTTTTACGTACTTATTCCATAGAAAATTGCATTTTTCCCATAAAATGACAGGTCGGTAGTTTATGGTGACAGTTCAGTGGCTTATGATGACAGTTCAATTTTACAATTCGGTGTTTTTTTTTTACTTATGACGACAATGCTTTTAACGGCAACCCCATGTTCTTTTGTACTGATTTTGATAGATCTCTTAATTGTCTTTATGATAATATACTTTACGGCCTTAGATAAGAAAATGCTTCAAAAACGTTTGTGAACAAACTTTCAATATTTCAAGTAAAAATACGGATTACTATTAAAGGTTACAATGAGACCATTTTGAGGGTTCAATGACATGGGTTCAGGTGGTGTAAATTTTCAAAAATTACCTAAATCAAAACGTGAGGTCAAAAACATACGATTTTTTAACACAGATAATTTCATATTCAATTTATAAAATATATGTATACAGGGTGTTTCTTAATAAGATGCTAATATTTAAGGAGGGTATTCTTGGGTCCATTTTGATGAAAAACATTCATATCAACATATCTCCGAAAGGTCTTAACTTTTGAACTCAGGGTGCTAAAGTTTTAAGAAAAAATTATTTTTTTATGATAACTTTGATACTGTGTTATCATTTAAAAATGTGTTTAGATTACTTTAATTTTATAATTTTACCGTTTAAAAATTATACTCTAAAATAAATTTTTGTTTAAAGTTGTATTTTATTTAAATTGTTTTTTTCTCGAAAGAGGTTTTAGAGATGCAAATGAATGAATTTTATTTTTTATGCGAAAACCGTACCTTAAACAAAAAAAAAATCAAGAAACCAGTTTTGGTAAGAAGCGAATAAGGATTTAAAAAATTATTTTTACTTAGGAAAAAGCATTCTCTTTGAAATGATTCAGTACAAACCTCGCACGATCGCCACTGGCAAAAAATATGTTGTACAGCAGAAAATGCCTTTTAATGCATAGAAGATGCGTACTACGTTTCACAAAAATATCTAGAGTCGTACCAAAGTAATCATAAAAAAAGAATTTTTTCTTGAAACTTTAGCACTCTGTAGATCAAAAGTTAAGACCTTAAGGACATATGTTCATATGATTTTTTCCCTCAAAATGGATCTAAGAATAACCTCCGTAAACATTAGCATGTTATTAAGAAACAGCCTGTATATTCGCAAGAACTCAATATTTTACAACTTTCAATTGTCCTTTGCTCAAAAATTTTCTTATGTAAGGCCATACAATGTTTCCGCTACCATTTAGACAATTTAAAATTTGTACGAAAATCAGTAAGGAACTAATGGGCTACCACATAATGAAAGTGTCGATGACGTCATAACTCAGTACTTAACAATTGTCGGAAATTGACTTTTCACAAAAATGTGTATTTTTGTAATTACAAACCGCGGAGTTTGAGGATTATTAAAAACACTTTTTTCTGAAATCCTGAAAGCTTGTTGACAAGTGCTTTTGAAGTAGTGTGAGGTCCTAAATAAAAAAGAATATGTCAGGCTAAATTTGAACGTTAAAATTAAGAAATTCATCAAAATCAGGATGAAAAATATTGGGTTGCCATTAGATAAAGTTTTGATGACGTCATAAAGCAAAAACAATTGTCACGTTTCCATAATTTGCGCGCTCAGTGTATGTTATTTACGTCTTGTTTATTATACAGGCTGTATAAAAAAAGCTTACAAAACATATGGGTGTTGCCACTTAAAAGTGTCTATTACATCAAAAGTCAAAAACAATTGAAGGTTGGAAAATAAATTTGTGTAAAAAATATGTGTATTTTGATAACTAAAAATTAACGTGTCCACCGATTTTTTCAAATAACATACCAACCAAACGTGAATCAGTTTAAATCATATCACAGAAAATTGCCCACATTATTTGCTCATTTGCTTTTATATAACAGACCAAAATACAGTACAAGGAGATACATGAGAGAAAATAAATAGTTGCCAGGTTATGTATACCTATTGTTTTTGTTAAATGGTGGTTAAATGCAAAAAAAAATAAAAAAATACAGCCCATTGAAAGGAAGTGTAAGTAAATTGTTTTGTACCAAACAAATTTCGCAAGTTACACCATAAAAACAACCGATAATATATTGTCCACAAAAAAATTTTTTGCAAAACAAACCCTCAAAAAACAAAAAGATATTACTAGTATCTCGTCGCACAGCTAAGTAAATTCTTCGTAATAATAAGCAAAACAAACTTTCTAATTCGATATTGTTATAATAATAAGTTTAATAAATTCGCAGGTCTTACAACTAACCAGGATTTAATTCATAAATAATATTGGAAAGTCGTACGAATAATTAAAAATATAAATTCGCACATAAACATTATAAATAGAAAGTTAGAATTTCTTTGGCGTGGAAAGCCGAGAGAAGTACGTAGTACACACAGTTCCTAATCTGTTTATTTGCATTGAGATTTCTAATGTTTATTTTCATACTGATATTTTTGTGAGACGGTCGAAAACGAGATAATTAAAGAGAAAGAGAAACCAACGACTCAGATGTAGATAAAATAGCGTAGACTCGACGGCGACTCCGTGATCGTCTCGAGCAATTACACAGGCTGGCAATTTGTATCCCGAATATTACTATTACTCCATCAAATATTTATCTGATTCCATTGTAACGTTACTCTGGTACCATAAGAACGGAGCAAAACTTCCCCACAATTCTGTAGATATTTCTACGCTAGTAACATTTAACAACATCCTGTTATTAACCTTCTTTTTTCGTTCCTCATCTGCTAAAATATAATGGCTTTTATTGTTCGTACTTCCTCATTACAATTTTACTACTGCACACACCTGTCAACGGTTGTACACTTTTAAAATTCAGGCGCTTGAATAATTCAAACGAAATTTTTGGGGTGGGCGGCATACGTACAGTGTGACCCAATTCACGAAGACAAAATGCCAAATGAGAATGAGTTAATTATAATATACGATGAGGAAAGGAAGTCGGATATGTTCGGCGATAGGCAGAAGAACGTTCGACACAACACTGCTGCCCTCTGTACGGGGAAAAGAGTACACGTTCTGTTCAATTTTAATTATACAGCTAACGACGTAATTATTGGTCCGGGTGAATTTTAAATCATAGATTCGGAACGTTGAATTATTTAAATTGGGAGAGTTTCAAGTGACAGTTGAATTTTTTTGGGTAGGGTTAAAATAGTGACACATTCAATAATACCGGAGTGCCTTTTTTTAAGAATATTATGTAGTTATCTTTTTTATGACATCAGGGGATTCAACCAAGTAAAAAAATCAAGCAAACCTCAAACCTCCCAAAAATATCGAATAAGACGAATTTTACAGTTTCTATTCTTTCAATACTTAAAACCTATATAGAACGAGTTGTTTTTTAACATTTAAACAGAAATATTGTTGTGTAAAAAGCTGACAAGGACATGCTTACAAAATTATTTAACTCAAAAGCTCAATTGCTGTGCCAAATAATTCTTAATTAGGGTGGGCTATGGTTTCCATATTTTTAATAATAACCTATCGAAAATAAATTGTTAACGGGGCTTCCGGGATAACCTATGGTTTATATAATTTATAATAATAATAGTATTAACTGGTAATAACAATTAACTCTGTCTATTACTGGTTATTACCAGTGATAGGTGAAAAACAAAAATAATAATAAATATACAGGCTGTCCCACTTCTTTCACGCATTATGTATTTATTTGATAAATGAGTTACTGCAATTTGAAATATTAACAAAACCGTATAATATATGGCTCTAACTTTTTAAGGAGTCGAAAAACCAAAGTCAATTTGAAACTTATACTCGGAATGACATTCACTTCGAGAAAAAATCTGATGTGCCCATTTAACTATTTTGACGACATTACCGAAATGGAGGCTTATTTGCAAAATCCTTGAAAAATGCTAATAGTAAACCACCAGTTCCTTTGGACCCTTTTAAACAAAAGTTTGGTCATTAAACTTCTGAATATGAAGTTTCGTGCCGATACCTTCAGTAGTTTCTCCGGAATCGTCGCCGCAAAAAAACGGGTATACACAGACACACATACATACACAGACACTTTTTGTACCTTGGTCAAAAATGTTCAGGGGACTCAAAAGGACATATTTCCCCTAAAAACTCCATTTTCTTTCTACACGATTACAATACTTTATCATACTGTATGAGAAAGATAAAATCATTTTCATAATAATGAATTGATCTCTTCTTTTATTTACTCAATTTATTTTGTTTTATCTTTAATTTGTTCACTTAAATTTATTTAATTTTATTGTTGTAATGGGTGCTGTTTTTATTCAAAATTATTCTGTGTTTGGTTAATATTTCAAACTGCTGTAACTTTTTAAGAAGTTACAAGTTTTAAGAAGTTGACAAAACGTTTGACTATTAATTGTTTTGGAGTTTAGCAGGCAAAAAGTGGGACACCTTGTATACCGGGTGACCCACGGCATAGGTACTCCCGCTTATTTTGTTTGTTTATAAAGCTGGACGAATGAAGTTTGGGAAAGTAACGAATGAAGTAATGAAGTAATGACGTAATTAACGAATGAAGTTAATAAACAAAAAATACCATTCTTTGGGATACTCTTGAGGCTAATATGACTTCCGGTTTTTCCGGAAATGACGTCATCATTTAAATTTGAAATGGCGCCCTATATTCTTTGTGTGATATATTCAATCAGGATGACATTCTGAACACAAAAAACATATCGATCGTCAATTTTTATCACCAAGGCAAAGCAAAAATAACTTTTTTGTGTATTAATCTAGGTGGCTATGTATTGGTGAAAATAGTCGAAAATGGTCAAATAAACACTAACTAATTCGACTTTGGCCGACATTGCATTACTGGCGCCCTCTAGCGTGATTTAATTGGTTTTTGGCCAGTGAGTCACTTTTTTCACGGGTACCCAATGGCCACACCCTGATTATTCGATAGATAACATCTTTCCGATTACAATGATACCAAATACTTGCTATTTTGTTGAAATTCGTAGCGTACAAATGTTGTTAGAAGCAAGTAAATCGAAAAAAGTATTCACCTAATGATCAAAGTCAGCGTACAAGTCAAAGTCACTCAATGGACTACTCGAAGGAAGTATTTCCCAAATTTCATTCGTCCACCTTTATAAACAAAAAATAATAAACGGGAGTACCTATGGCGTGGGTCACCCGGTATAATTTTAATTTAAAAGTCAAATTGTGATCATCTAATGGTAGTTTGCTTGAGTATTTTGTACTGAAATCGTCAAAAATAACTCATGCTCGCCATAAGTTATTGTATTCTTTGTTTTATAAAGTTTTCTGAAAAGTACGCTGTGCTATGATAATACTGGAGTACATTTTTATCCGACCCAATGCCAACTGACTTAGCTGACTTCCAGCAATTAAAGTAGTTTGTACCATTAGTTAATGTCTTCAACAATAACCTACTTTTGAACTCAAAATTGTTAAAAAGAAACTGTGGCTGCTGATTATCATTTTACGAAGAAGAATGTAGAAAGATGTATTGTATGAATGTATTGTAGAGCCACACATTTCCAAATATTTCTTTTCTCTACAAGGCGTAAATGAATTTTAAGTTATTATTATATACTTGAGCATAAAGGAGGTAATTCTAGACACACTATTCGAAGAAACAAAATTTTCCTTGTGCGTTATCATAGGATAGCTCCTTTAAAACCCAATAAGTACCGTCAGAAACTTTCAACGTTCACTTTTGAATAGTGATTTACCAATTCACTGATTTTTATGCAAAATTCCTGTTGTACAAGCGAGTAAGTATCAAACACCCGTTCCCTTAAAAACAAATCTACAATTAATAACATCATGCAACGCATCTGAGCCCTAGCATAAAAATAGAAACTATATTATAGCGCAGTCAACCCCAAAGCGATAGTACAGTAGGTACGGGACTTCTTTCTATTTGTTTGTGTGGGGTGGGCGTCGGTCTATGAATAAAATTTGGGGTAAACCGGTTGCTGTCGACGCTCACGTGTTGCACATTTCACACACAAGCTCGCCCACCGACTCAGAACATGTGTTCCGTGTTACGATCGCGTGGTGCCTCCGGCCATATGTCTGAAAACCGTAAAAAAGTGCGGTAACCGCTCGCTCAGGAAAATTTCAATTATCCATTAACCATTGTTAGTTTTGTGAATGATGTATACGATGAGGAAGTACACACGCTTTTTATTCGAATCGAGTCTTCCTGAAGTACTAGATCAATCATGGGCTTAATCACGCAGAAAAACTGAAGACAGCGTCTTCAGAGAACTTGAAGAAGAAGTAGAATATACCTGGACATTAAGCATCGTCCAGAGATGTACAATTATCCTTTTTCTTCTTCGAATGGTGGTTGAGGCACTAATACAAAACAATAAATCAGAAATGTAATAATCCCAATTATATTATTTTTGTTTCCACAATAATAAATACCTTCTTCTCTGTGAGCCTCGGAGACGGACAAATATAATAACCATGTCGGTCTGAATCGTCCTGACCGAGCTCGAACGAAAATAATAATAAAAACGGACTTCAATTTATGACGTAATTGCGGTGCGTTCGGGCCCGGGTCTTCTTCTTCGTCCATGATTCCTCCTAACTTGTTTTGACGTTAACGTGCGCGTACAAGATGAATGCCGGTCGACAATTAATTCCTACGAAATATATTACGGGAGACTATTAGTGCAGCGCGGCCCTCACCTGGCCGAGAGTTATAGATCTATTAATCATTGATCTAAGGTTGCCTGGAGCAGGTCGGGCACTCGGACGCTCCATATCGCTCGTTCCACACGCTCCAGTCTACCACAGACTATCATCGCAGCCCTTTTGATATATCGGTTATTATATTTGTCCACTTTGACGAAATAATACGTATATTTATGGATGATTTGAAGGCAATTCTGGTATGATGAATGTATTTCGGGATACGCTTTCGTTGACGTAATAGTCAGGTTATGTTGTGTTGGAGATGCTGTAAGTTCTTTTAGGAAAAGAACAAAATCTGATGGCAAGAATAAAATATAAATTAAAACAGAACTACCAAATATTTCCGATTTCAATACACAAGAAACTTGACCAGCAGCTAAATTTCACAAAACTATAATGGAAAAGAAATAATGTTCTTTCGGACCATTTATAATATACACTGTGGGCAAAAAAAAATACAAGTTTTCAATTACTCATATTTCCAATGATATTAAGTAAATTCAAGCATTTCTTTAAAAAACTAATTGCTTATATTGTGACGATTGAAAACATATAGTAGATTTCACGAGTACTGCAAATTACTCATTGATTTCTGCTGTTATTTTCCGCATACGTTACAGATCATTCCTATAAATTGACGTGTGTTAGAACGCAATAGCACTATTTTTATACCACTGCCGTACAAATTTAATGAGCCCAGCGAAAAAGTACGTCTTTTCTTATAATGACATTTCTAACCTCTAATACTGAACGTAAATATTGAATATTTTGTGAAATATTTTGTTCTGTTAAAAAATTTCCGATTTTTAGATCTGTGTTTTCACTTTCTTTAGCATATGCTCTGATATTTAAAGCATATTTTTTGTTCTGATATAGCAAAATTAATTAAATTTCGATAATATCCGTATCGTCTCGGTAGGCAACGGCATTTACTGTGATCAATGTTCGGTTGCATATCCACTGAACAAGCTACGCGTAACGTTCAAATTTTAGTTCGTAACACTTTTTAACAATGAATCATTTGCAGCACTCGCAAAACTACTATACCATATTCGCAAGAATTGAACGTTTCAATCTAATGGCATGTTGCTTTAACATATTTAACATATCTGATAATATCGGGTCAATCTAATGGCATGTTGCTTTAACATATTTAACATATCTGATAATATCGGGTCAATTTAATGTGAAAAGGAAAGTGTATTAAAATTTGTAGGTAATGACATTGGTTTTCCTTTAGTCAAAAGGAACAGTAGAGATTATCGTCTTCGTATATAGGGTGATCTTTTAGTATAGAGTGAAAGTTTGAAACATAGTTTTTTTAGTGTTTTTACTTGAAACAGCAGTTAGCTTTAAAGATGGTGGAAAAAGTTTTTAAGTTTTCGTATGGGCCACCATGTTTTCTTTTGAAATTTCTTAAAAATTCTTTTTGACTGTTTTACATATTGTCGGATGTAGATTTTCTTGCAAATTTTTATGTTTTTGTTTTTGCAGTGTATTGGAACTAAAATCAACATCGTTCTGTTATTGATTTGTTCGTTTTCACGTAAAAATTACATCTTCAAATAAAAAATATCAAATGAAAATGAAAAAAATGTTTTCAAATGTTGAAAATGCTCTTCATTTAAGAATGACAAAAATAAACAAATGAAGACTTGGTTTGAAGTGATCTGACATACTCAAAAAACGTGGATTCCAGCTCCTATTCAATCTTTGCAAAAGCAAACAAAAGAACAAGTAACATTTCTCTTAAATTTACAGCCAAATAACAAATGTGATATATCATAGTTGAAGCTGACGAAAAGACCACCTAAAATGTTAAAATCAAACATGCCGTCCATAACAAGACCAATTTCTCCACAATCCTTAAAGATAACTCATGTAGTAATTTTGGATTTATCGTGCCGTTGCTATGTTTTTGTTACAAACGTCTAATTCCACTGGTTTTTAGTAACAATAAAAAACGATGTCTAAAAATTTTACTCTTTATACGAAAAAATCATCCTATATACGGTGCTATAAAATCTCTGCTCCTTTATGGTATGGTTTTAATTTTCGCACCACAACCATTTCGTGTTTTAAAGATATACGAGTCAGTAAAAATTTGTACCGCTTTTTTTGCCCACAGTGTAATTGCTATTTAGAATTTGAGTTATCATTATAAATAAATAGAAGTTAAGAACTTTGGTGGTCTACCGGCTTCAGCGATCTACCTACTTCGACGATCTACCAACTTCGGCGATCTACCGAATTCGGTGATCTAGAAATTCACTACTTCTATTTCAACAAATCATATATTTTAAAAGTGAGCAAACTCAAAGTTTGTAAAAACTAAATCAAGAGATATTCATAGCTGAAATAGAAAATTTAACAATTGCACGAAGAAGAAGAGAGAGGAGACGAGGGAATGAACAGAAAACAGAAATAAGTCAGAATAGAACTATTCATTTTATAGCTTATTCGATGTCTTCACAAACTCGTTTTATATGAGTGATGACTTTTTACAACATCATTTTCCTGTATCACAATTTGATGAGCTTTCATTAAAGATTATATAAAATCTTACTTTCAAGGTGATTTGATCAAAAAACCTCTTTTTTCAATATTTTAATGGAATATATATTATTTCAGTCAGTAATAGGTGAAAATTCATCCATTTGTGCTACAGGAAATAAATTTTGACGAAAACAAATGAAACAGTCATACCCTACTAGAGTAATGGCATTTTTTACAACCACGATTCCCTGTATGATAATTTGCTGAGTTTTCATTAAAGATTATATAAAATTTTACTTTCAACGTGGTTGATACTAAAACATAAGGCACAAAATAATTTAATTTAAAAAAAAAATGTGAGTGATTTCAATATTTCAACGGAATATATCTCATTTTAGTCATTAATAGGCAAAAGTTCATCCATTTGTGATACAGGAAATAACATCTGAGAAAAAAAATTAAAAAGTCATCACCTTAATTAAGTACACATATCAATCTTGTGCGCAAACAACGAATCAGCTAACCGAAATAAATTGTAATATCGTGGAATCGTCGACAATAATTACCAATTCAGTCTAATTCGCGGACGTAGGTAAACCGCCTTGGCAGGATAATTAAAAGGCGCGCGAATTATTTCGCGATTTAAATCCTTTAGTTGGGCGTCCTGGTGGGCAGCTCGGCGGCGTCTCGCTGCGCCCGCTAACGTACCGGCCGCACCGCGTCGACCCGTGCAATGTATTCGTGCGATACCACCGAGATATTAAGCTGCGGGTGGTAAATTATTAATATCAACTGATCCTCCTGGTCGGCCACGGCCACGACGACTCCCATGCACGATGCCCACTGATCACTTTAATTGCGAGAGAAGATAGCCAGCACCACGTCTCACTATGACTCATAGCATCGTCGGTGAATAGAGAATTATCAACGTCAACGTGAGCTCGTTGGTAGATAGATATCTAGCATCAAAGCATCAGCTGTGATCAATCTTCAGTAGGAACTGCATTAAATATTTTTGAAAAATTTATAGGTTATGCGAAATAATTGACTATTATAGTAAATAAAAATTCACTAATTTTAAATTACCATTTCACATGCTTATGGAAAAAAAATGGATATATCTTTTCAAAATTTTGTGAACTAGACCCATTTAGCTGCGTTGCTAATTGATGTTTTCCGGGGAGAAAATTCTGTAATCTTGTCATTTTAGATGAATTGTTATAAAATTTCGTTTAGCTAACAAGAAAGAACTGAGTAAAACAACAAACCAGAATCCTCTTAGTCGCAAGCTTGCTTTTGTGTCACAATGAAACTTTGTATTTAGTTTTTTTTTTTGTTTTTAGTGTTTTTGGGTCACTAATTATAAATCCGATGACAGATTTTAAAATTCGGACTTAAATGACGGACTTCAAAATGTAAATCTACGTGACGTTAAGTCAAACCAAAAATTCTATGTGTTTTGTAAAAGTGATTTCTAATGCTTCTTAGAAATGAATCTGATGTGCACAGCATATGATGAAAAACATCTTCATTAGTCGCTGATCTAGAACGTCTCCTGGAATGATGAAGTCTAAATTGTTTGCAATCTTTAGTTCTAGCTTCCTGGGCAACTTCATCTTGCTGTCCAAGAGGCAAAATATTCTAAATTATTATATTCTCTCCGTGAACAAGAACTTTTGTGAACTGAAGAGGGCATGTAGTGCGAACTATATTTGCCAAATTCTGTTGCATCAATGTTCTTATCTAAAGACATACTTTGAAGTATGATATTGAATCTTTTTATCATTGCTATTTCCGCCAATTTTGCGAGATTTGTCTATTATCAACCCAAATCTTGACAGAAACGTTCCTGCACTTGCTTTTTTCTGCTGCTCTTTTCCTTCTTTTTTTTGTTCTGTAATTGCAGACCTCTTTTGGAATGAGAGAATGTTGAAAGCCCAAATCTAAAGGTTTCCTCTCTTTCTGATTTTTGCATTACGCGTGCAAAATTATTCATGACTATAGATTAATAATATGGTGACATACAGGCGGGATGTAAATTTTAAATAAATCAAAAATTACAGCCACAACCTGGATTTGAACCAGGGACCTTTGCGTTTCTAGCAAAATCCTCTCCCATCTTAGCAACTGAGGCCTATGACATCTGTTAGATATAATTGTCATAAGTCAATGAAAGGATGTAGTTGTTACTACCAAACACTAACCTATCTTGACGTACACCTATCAAATGTCATCTACTTGGAAGTAGGGTTCACGCCAAACAACGGATTGTCATATCCAGACTGAATTATAACTGAAAATATTTAACGATTGTGCTACAAACGCAAAGGTCCCTGGTTCAAATCCAGGTTGTGGCTGTAATTTTTGATTTATTTAAAATAAATTTACATGCCGCCTGTATGTCACCATATTATTAACCTATAATATTACTTTGACAATATGTCTTTAAACATTTTCAGTTATTATTCATTACTGTTAGCTGAGTTAGCCGGAGCAACGGAGGAGACGTCGAAGGCGGTGGCGGTAGCTGCGTGTGCGTGCTGAGCGTGGTCGTGTTAATCAATAATTTTTAGATCAAAACGTTTTACATCCTTTTAAATATTTTTGTAATGCATTTTTATCGTTTTATCGTCGTTTGCTTTTAAAAATTTACCCGCCAAGCTGTTCACTCACTGGCGGGTAAATCGTTTCAGATTTTAGTTTGTAAATATACCTTCGGATAAGCGCCCCGTATGTTTTATATTTGAAATTATGTTCATTCATAATGTATATATTCTTAAAAAAATATATATGTGTTAATGGTTAGCTGAGTTAGGTATACATCACATGGGGAACTTGATCGAGCGTAGCGAGGAGTGCCCAAATGCAATGAGTGCGCCAATACGTCTTATAAAACGAGTGATATATCTATTGTTTCTACTTTGCGACATTAATTTTACGTAGATTTCGAAAATTGCGGTTGTCATCTTACAAGCCAGAGTAGTTTTATATTCAACAGTTGGTAGTTGTGGTAATATTCACCATTGACGCGAGCCAATAGCGATTGAGATATCAGCCTAATTCGACACACTTGACATCAATATCGTCAATCTTGGAAAACTAAAAGTTACTTAAGAGTTTGTGATCTAGTGTTTCCATAACGACACCGCAAGCGGTTTTATTATGAGATTATAATGAACGCAAAGCAGAAAAAATACTTATTAATGTATTGTTCCCCGCTTACTGATCTCATCAAGATTATTAAGACAATATATTGAAAAAAAGCAATATTTGAAAAAGATAAATAGCTTTTTTTGATAGTTATGAAAGCATCTCCGTTATAGAGGCGTCGGTAACAAGATTAAAACTGGTGATAGAAAGCACTTTTGGACATCATAAACTAAACGGCGGCCGAAAAGCGTTCAGACAAGTAATTAAAAATGGCAAACCGCGCGAGCCGCGCGCGTTGTTGAGCCGGTCGGTCGGCCGCAACAAAAAAAATAAAACGCTTTCAATCTATGCGGCGTCGACTGCGTCACCAAAAAAGCAAAACGAAAAAAAAAACGCACGCAGTGGCCATTGTTTCCGGCCGCAAACCGTTTGCAAAATTTCATTATATCCGCGCGCGCGACGCCCCGTCCCCGAAATGAAGGTGTAAATTGGATTCCGGGATTTATTATATTGAAAATCCCCAGGCGGCTGCGGTCCTCTCCCATCCTAATCGCTAGGATAGTTTCCGATCTAATTTATCAAGAGAGCTGCTGCGCTAGCCGCCACCACTCACGGCCACCCCTAAATCATATAAACGTAAATGTAATTCGAAGCAAACCGATCGCCGCCCAGCATTGCCCAGAAATGTATGCAAATCCGTGAGCTGGGTAGGTATAGAGGGGAAAAAGTGCAGCAGTTGCTCTGCAGGACACTGCGAGTTTTCATTTTCCCATTCGATTGTTGAAAAATCGGTTGTTCAATATAATCAAAACAGTTTGAAAAGTGGTAATTTCCAGCTATTTTCCACACCCATCATAAGAATTCAGCAAATTTGTTACATTTAATCCCATAAATCATAAAACTAGACTCCGGCCTAAAGATCCCAAAGTTTATATAATTATATTAAGAACTGAAAAGATAGTATTTGTGTTGATGTCCTCATCTTCATGAATAATTGTTCTAATGGATAAAAAAAATGATCATTTGAGACCTCATTGTAATATTTCCGTTCTGTTTGATGAAGATACTGTAATATTTCATGCATTTTACCCTTTCAAGGCGAAGTACATAATATTGTTCGATAACTTAGAAACAAAAATCGTTTAGATATAGTGTGATAGATATACTTAACCACCTTTCGGCCTTTCTTGACTAAACACAGATAAACCAACAAACAAATCATCTAAATATGATTTTGTGTGAATATTATAAATAAATAAAAAAGTGCAGGTGTTTTTTGGTGATGGCATATGAGTTGACAGAATTGATTTTAGTAATTCATTATTAAAATGAAAGCAGGGACCAATAAAAATGCTTTTTATACCAGCAATTTATAAAATGGACAGCCTAACAGCATAATAAATTTGATAAATCAACAAATAAGTTTTTCTTTGCAAATCTTCATTTCAAAATTCTTTGGGGAATCGGTTTTGTTAAGTTAATAGCATCGTTAGATCCTGTGTCTATTTAGATAATGTAATCCTTAATTAAAAAAAAAACAAAGAGTTTTTGTCCAACAACAGTATTAGAAGTTATTAGTATTAGAAGTACATATTAGAATTTTCAATTTAATTCGTTGCAGAAATAAAAATCTGATGTGGCCAGGCACATCACTTTATCATACTATATATAAACTTAATAGGTTAGCTGCAGGAGACTATTTGATCGAGATCGGCCATGTCTGCATTAAAATAAAACTACTAGAACTAGACAGATATGTCGATTAAAGCTGCGTTCGGATATTGTACTCCGGGTACACCGTCCAAATGACACTTCCGTGTTATTGGGTGTAAAAAGTGTAATGCAATATGCGAACGCAGCTTATATTGACAGAAGTTATTGTCAAAACATTAGCGTTTGACACCAAGGCTACCTACTGTCATTAGAATCAAAAAATCTGACAAATCCTGGCTACTAGTTTTCATGCAGTACGACCGATCTCGTAGAAATAGAATTTGCTCATGCAGCTAAACTATTGATTGTACCAAAAAATGCCATAGTGATAAATTATTCAGAATGTCCTCATCTTTAATTTATTATTTAACTATTTCGACGAAATTCCAGAAATGGCGGCTTATTTGCAAAATCTTTCAAAAATGCTAAGACTAAAGCTTCAGTTCCTTTGGACCCTCTTCAACAGAAAGCTTTTCAGCTCTAAGTTTGGTTATGAAACTTCTAAATATGAATTTTCGTCCCGATACCTATAGTAGTTTCTCCGGTATCGTCGCCACAAAAAACGGGTACACACACACATACACACACACACACACACACACACAGACATTTTTTTGTACCTTGGTCAAAAATGTTCAGGGGACCCAAAAAGACATATTTCCGCTAAAATCTCAAAATTTTTTTTTGGCATGATTACAATACTTTACATACTGCGTATGATAAAGTAAAAAAATTTTAAGTTGTTTTAATAACCAGTATATTATTCGTCTAAGCAAATTAAACTGAGATTGATATTTTATAAATAAGTCAACGCTTAAAAATTCCTAGAGTATAAAAATGTTATTTCGATTCGAAACATCACAGATATGTGCACTACAAAACACGTTGCAAATTCTCGAAGCGGACTGGCCGGCTGGACAAAAACGTGTTCCATTATGGCTGTAAAATAACTACGCCGAATGTTGCTCGAATATTTGACAAAAACATACTCATACCGTCAATGCTCCACAGAAAAATACATTTTTCTTGTCGAAAGAAATTGTTTTCGAAGCATAGTATGAGATGTCTTTTTCTATTTCAATTTCGACAAGGAAATAATATCCTTGTACGAAGTGTGCACATGTTTGTTTTGCTGCATTACTAACGCGTCTCGGAAAATATAAGGTGTGTTTTATTGCCACTGGTAATCAGTTCATTTCATTTTGAAACGTATTCACTTGTCTCAAAATGCGTTTTATTGCGCATTCAAAATGAAAGTGAATAGATTTCAACTGATCATATTCAGTTCCCCCTTCACCCCTGAAGGACAAGCCGGAAAAGATGATCAGTTGTATTCAAAATGAATTGAAATTAAATCAGCCAATAGGAGGAAGGTATCAGTCTGCAGTCACATGCATGTCACGATTGTATCTCGGAGAGGTTATGTGTATTTGTTTTCGTTGGTGAGACGGCTTCATATGCAATTCGTACTTGACTCCTTGCATAAGTCTTATGCAAAATGTCCGATACAAACATAACCTGTCGGCCTAACTACAAGTAACACCAAATGCGTATGCGCGCGCGCGATAGGTACACTCAAATGCGTTTTATTACTCGTGTTCAATTCACTTCAAAAGAGAATCATTTCAAATAGATACAAACTGCACACGGGTGGCAATAAAACACACCTATAATACTATGAAATGAATAAGGAATTTATTGTTGAATAATAACTAACTAGATCCATTCAATATCAAATTAAATATCCGAATTTCAATAATTATAGTATAAAATACTGTAATCTATTACCGACTCACAAAACGACAACGCCCGGTTTCACAAACAATGATCAGATTTTATCTGGATCACCAGAACATATCTTTAAATCATGAATTTGATAGTAGGTAGATGGCTTCTGATTTAAAATGTGCATTATTGGCTTCGCTGAATTAAGTAATTAAAAATCTGGAAATTACCATTGATGACGGTAATTTACCAGATAAATTACGCTCATACATCCCAAAGTACCTCCCAGGCAAAGCACAAACAACAGTGCGCTTGTCGACTGCTTAGGAGTGGTGGGGTCTACTAGGAATCTTCAACAAGCTAGTAATAAAATATATAAAGGGAACAAAAAATAGAAGACCAAGCTTAACTGAAATCTGTCCACATACCAAGTTTAACGACGCCATAGTTCCATATACGAAAACTGCAAAGTATTTGGGTGTGACTCTGGATGCAAAGCTAACGTGGAAAGAATACGTTAACAAGAAAAGAGTAGAGATTGGCTTCAAATACAGAGAACTGTACTGGCTTCTGGGCAGAAACTCTCAGTTGTCAGTACAGAACAAACTACAAAAACTACCAAGTACTAAAACCAATTTGGTTATACGGAATCCAGCTTTGGGGTTGAGCGAAAAAAGCCAATATACAAGGATCCAAATCCAAACTTTGCAAAATACAAGTATTAAGGGATATGGTTAACGCTCCTTGGTACGTACGGAACAGTGACCTATACCGTAATCTTGGTGTCCCACAAGTCATCCAAGAGATTCTGGATTCTGAAAACCTGTTTTTAATCATCTTTCAATATTTTTAAGTTTTCATTCTTCGTCTTTAATGTGGTGTATGATTTGCTAAGCTTAGTAGCTTAGAAAATCAACATTTCGGAACAATTTTTTTTATTTGTCATTACAGATACTTCGGGAAACACGTTACAAATCAAAATAAGTTGATATTTCTAAATGCTTGACAGCCCTCTACAGAGAAATAATATGTTTACATAAAGCATACCAATTCAAATTCTGAAACAATTACAAAGGAAACTCCATTTAAATTTCTCTTTGGAACACACAGAAATTGTTGGTAATTTGTCATGTGACTTTCATTCTTTCAACGAATACAATACACCAACAATTCTCACGTACCTACACCTATAATAAAATAAAAATGTAGCTATTTGTTCATGACGACAGTGCACTTTCGAATCATCAGATTACCCATAAAAAAAGCAACGACGTCGTACCATACGTCTTGCTCAGGTGTCTGCCAGCATTAAACTTAACTTGCACCCTGCATCTTCTGGCTTAATACCAGAATAACACGAGATCTGCTCTCGCAGATGGTATTCGCAATATAATTTATGGTCGTAAAGAAATCACTAACGTGCATTTATGCTCATCGCTCGAATCTGAAGCTCGAGCCATCTCTTGTTTAAGAAACAAAAAATCCGCTGTTCACGCGATCAAAAACAGCTTATATATTATTTATTTTAAGCCTGTATGTATATCTTTTAACCCGGTTAGGTCGTTAAGAGTGAAGCCAAATTGATTTCTGATGGGAATATGTTTCGAGTTAATGCAATTTACATTATATTCATGCCGTTAATATATTTTACCATATGTCATCCGTTATTCAGGACGTCGTTTTTGTCCGTGAATATAAATGGTTGTAGCAAACGTCATGTATATGTTTTAGCTCGGTTAATACGAGTTTAACATGGCGCAGACGAAAGGATTCCATTAAAAATTCAACGTGAATTTATTATTTAATTATTATCTTTAGTGGTTTTATTTTAAATGTTAATAGCGTCGAAACGAGTGGATTGTGTCGATTTGGGCACGAATGTCTGACATTATGGTCTTTAAGTGTATGCGTTATCTTAACTAGACAGATTAGACACCGCATAAAATTCGAACTTTTATGCCCCGTCTGAGTGATAAAACTCCGGGCGCTTTAGGTCGGAGGTAGGAGAACCTACGTAGCTTTCGTTTTCATCCGGAGTCGGCCGTGAACAGCGTTTCGTTCTCAACTCTCGACGACGTACATAGACGTAAAAGAGAATTCAGTTTTATCGCCCACTTCCACTCGGTTTTATGTGATTCGAGTTGCTACTGTACCGTTTTAAAATATTGAATATGTTCGATTTTATTTGAGAAAAATACGTTTTTAGTTGGGAACATACAAGCCAATTGAAATAACATAAGATTACTACTAGCTGTTACCGGAGATTTTCCTAAAAGTCGAGATTGATTGTACGTAAAATCACGCGGTTTTCGGGAATCGGGAAATTTTACTGGATGTAAATAAATTAAGAATTAATTTAATTGTTGGTTTTTAACAAAAATGTTCGGAAGCAAATGTGAAGAAGCAACCCCATGTTCGAGAATCTTTAAAAGCATCCCGAAAGTAAACCTTAAACGTTGAACTTTTGCTTAAAATCCTGATAGGTATTTCACTAGCCTTCTTGAAGCACTGATAGCGTTGTAAAAGCAACACAGCATTGTTTACGTAAGCAACCGAAGCGTTTGTTTATGTTGTTCCGCTTTCAATTGCTTTTACTCCTACAGGAAAATGTTTTAGTTCAGAAACAAAGAGCCTATAGGGAACAATTGAGTATCGATTCGTATTCAGCGCAATACTAATCAATACAAAATTTATCTATGTAACAAAATAAAGCGACCAGGTTCTATACAGTTAATATAAATATGCAGTTACGTATCACAAAAACTAAAGATCTTTACATAATAGTATGCGAGAATTTTTTTATATGAAAAAATCTGATGTGGCCAGGCACTTGACTGATCACAGTATATATAACATTAAAAGTTTAGCTGCCAGAGATTCTATTTGATCGCGATCGGTCGTGTATGCATTAAAATAAAACTAGTTAGCCTAGATTTGACAGATATTTTGATTTTGTTGACGGCAGGTATTGTCAAAACATCAGCGTTTGACACTACCTACTGTCATTAGAATGAAAATATCTATCAAATCCTGGCTAACTAGTTTTATATTAATGCAGACACAACCGATCGCGATCAAATAGAATCTCAGGCAGCTAAACTATTAATTTTATATATACTATGTATTTACTCAAATTGAAGGAAAAAAACACGAAAACGGGGCAAAATATCGACGAAATGGATTGCCTATGCACTGAAGGATCAAATTTCGAGCCATAAATTCCGCGATCAAGCGCCCTTTGTTGCTTCTCTTCGGATTCTTTGCGGAGTTAAGAAGGCCAATCTTCGAGTAAGAGCTGAACAGGGTGTACCCGCTCCAAATACTTTTTGCAATGGAATTCAAGCGGCGGAATCGTCGTACATAGATTTTTCGCAAAAAATTAGGAGAAAGGAGCGCTAAATCCGCGATCCGCAGGTTCACGAAGCAGCGAAACGGCATTTCAAATGCGAAACCGCGGCCGCGGCTGCGGTTTCGCCGTCCTCGCAAAGAAACGCGAAAATCCCGCGTTCGTACGTCGATCATTTAACTTTTAGTATAGTTAGACTAGGAGAATGTGCAGGCTTAAGCCTACGTTTAGGTCGACGGAAACCGCGCGAATTTCCTTTGTCGGCATCAGGCAGCGGTCGATGCCGACAAAGAAAATCCGCGCGGTTTCCGTCGACCTAAACGTAGGCTAATAGGCCTGCCGGTCGACCTAGGTTGATCGCCGAAGCATTAAGAGAGAGACAAAAAGCCCGGATGCGCTAAGATTCTATGCTCTTACACGCGCGACGTGATTATTCTCGTACGTTCGGTGCGGTTACGGGGCGCCATCTATTGCTTCGTAGCGTAACCTCAACAGCGACATGATGATGTGTCGCCGTCTGGTGACCGCATCGCGAAGCGCGCGGCCGTCGCCTAGCAACCTCGATCGGTTGCCATGGCGACGTGCTGACGAGGTACAGTCCCAAGCGATAATCCATAAATTTAGCCGAATCGAGGTAAAAAATAACGAGAACTGGGCCGAAAATGGACGAAATCGAAAGCCTAGGCACTGTGGAATCAAATTTCAGACGGAAAATCGGCGCCGCACTCCGAGGAGCACACCCTTCCCCCGATTCGCCGATTTTCGGAAACTTCTTTCACGGACTGTGTTAGACTTTTAGTATATAGTAGTAGATAGTAGATAGTAGATTAGAAAGCAAAAACTGTAAGGAACGTAGGAATATGCATATGCACTAAAATTTTGAAAAAGAATTCAAAAATTCAGAGGAACATATGTCATCCCATTTAAACAACCCTTCGTCCAAGAAATGTTTTTTTTTTGTAAGTAATTCTGTTTTCAAATGTTAAGATTAACATGGCATGAATTATTATTTGAATTCAACACAGCACAGTTTCTCAATGTCCATGCCACAGAGACAATCTAGAATAATATTAATTTTGAATAAAGGGCTTCGTTAATTTATTGTTCGAAAACGCACACAACTTTGATATGATTAATAATCACCTATTAATAGTTATTGAATAAAACGTTAATCTCTGACTTGCAGAATAACTAAATTATGCTGAGATATTAATTATCTACATTGTGAAATATCAACCATGAATCGACTACATTATTTTTTTTATTAGTTCTGGATAAACATTATCAACCATCATCAATATCTGAGTCACATACGTTCATGAACATATATTTTTCCTCTTAAATGAATAATATCTAAAATTTTGACTATTTACATTTTTTAATTCAATGTATGTACATATATTAATTGTCAAATATGAATACAATAGATATATTGAATGTTTATATGGCGACTGCGCCAATTTCTCGGAATAAAATTACATACTGGCACAATACAACCCCGATATCAGTTTTAAAATAAACTAAATAATGGAGGACGTTGTTTTTGTGCGCGTTCTGATTTCTTGGAAGCCAAATGTGAACGTCTGCTGTCGCCCGGGAGAAGAATTTCGGTCCCTTTGTTTATTTTCATATCATTGTAAATATAAATTTGTTTTGAGTGCGCGGCGCGGGCGGGGGGCGGAGGGCGCGGCACCGGGATTATATTATTTATTTTTCGTGCATTCCTGCCGGTGTGTGACTTGGTGCGCACCGCGTGTTTGCCTTGTCCTCTCCCATGTATAAATATATGTTATATTGTGCCAGTGACAACTGGCCGTGTTGACTCCGAGCATGTGTTGTTCACTCTCCACTCCACGGTTGCATCTTCTTCCATTTTCATCTCCTTCTTCTTCGTATGAGCCGCGTCCTCGGTTTGCCGTGTATTTACGGACAGTGTTGACAGTTCTCATTTGTTCGTACGGCCCACGCGATCCATCTTAAGAACATAGTCCGCGCTTATGTTTAGCGGTTTTTTTCTTGTCCATTCGGTGAATAACTAAAAAGCGTATATGTCGTACATTAAGAAAAAGAAAATATGAATATTTTGACGATCTTGGAAAATCACTTCAGTGCCTCCAATACACAATGTTAACTGCTTACTGTTGAGAGAAAAACCTTGTAAACGGCTTATATCAAGATAAATCAAGATAAATTGCTAAGACAATGCATGTCCTCAAGATTTTTTTAATTTTTACGATTTAAGCATATGTTTGATGCTGGAACATACGGTTTTTCATAAGCTTGTACCGCATTTCGGTATTTCTGCCCGTAAAATGTAAGATAATCATGTTTTTGTGTCATTTTGATGGTCTCCAAATATCGAGCCACGATGGAGTTCCCCAGTAGGCTGACTTGAAAGCTTAATAACAATGAAATACCATTTTACAAAATTGTCAGAATTCAATGTTTTTAGGCTTTTATTGCGCCTACATAAAGAATTCTGTCAGGTTGCGTTTCTGAAGGGTATTGTTCTAATTATTCTAATATGTGACATATTATTCCAAAATGTTCTTTAATACTAGAAAGCTTGAACATTGAATAATATGTCACATCTAATATGTGCTATATTATTCAAAAATGTTCTTTAATACTAGAAAGCTTGAACAATTGATTGAAAATTGAAAATTAAAACTAAAAGCTCTTAGAAGCGGCATTTTATACCTGTCAAATGCGGCCACGAAGCTGGAAGCTTCTAGTTTTTGGGTCATTTGCCCATTTGATCACAAATTTTCTTAAAAAATAGACTAAATCCACAATTTCTGCCTTCGGATTCACATTCTACGGATAAAGGCATACCAAAACAGTTTTCTCTTTCTTCACTTGTGGCCACTGTTTTCTTCACTTAAGAGTCCTTTAAGAAGAAATTCAGAGCTTGGAAAATATGAAATGCTTGGAAAATATGAAAGGTTCAAAAATTATTTATTTATTCCAGTAAAACAAAATCACAGACTACTACAGACGGTGCAGTGAGGTTTAAATGTATGCCCTGCTGTTATAAATTTATGTAGAGGCGCTGTTTACGACTGTAGAAACCTGCATCCACGTACTGTGCCCAGTACCCTAAGTTGCAGATGCGGCCATCAGATGGATTTTATGAAATCGAGCCCTAAATGTGCTTGTCACAAATTGTCAGAAATCATCTAAAGCGTTCGGAAGATGAAATTGAAAAGCTGTTTTGCTTTCCTAGAAATACTGAAAGGTACGTGTTTTACCCCGGTGAACATTACAAATGTCACATGGCGAAATGTTGTTAATCTATTAAAATACATTTCAGTTGTTATTTTGTGTAATTATGATTAATTATTATTATTATCACGGCCCCTTATATTTTTCCTAATCATTAAGATATTGTTAAGATATGCGTGACAGTGTTATAATTATTTTGTAATATTATAAACATAATATGTAATAAACAAGTATCATTTATTGAAATTTGTCTACACTATAAAAATATAATATTGTAAAATCAATGATAATTCTTTCAACCGCATCTTACAACAGCTTTAGTAAACAGAACTAATTTAAAATCGGTAATTTGAATTTGGCGCGCAAATGCTACCGGCGCTACATCTACGTTTATGACAGTACCGTTTGTTTTTGTAGGTACACAAAATCAAAAATAACCTTGACTGCACTGTCTATAGTAGTCTGTGAATAAAATCAAATAATTCTTTTTACTATTATTGCGTGTAACGTCTTTCCCAAAGTAACCGTATGAAAAATCGTAATACATTCATCAGAAAATGTTGTCCACCTATAGTTTAATCAATATCTCCGAAAGTATTCAGGTAAGCAAAACATATTATACAGCATATTAAAGACGAAAGATGTGGGTACATTATAAACAAGAACTACTTAAAAATATTCGAAGATGTAGGTTTGCGAGAAGGTTAAAAAACAGGGTCTCATAACAGATGTTATGTCAATATCTATTCTGTCAAGTCATCTGTCATAACCAAACTTCTGTATTTTTAGAATATTCGCATCAAACTCGTTATAGTATATTACATTACAAGAGCTGAAAGTAGTAAAACTAGAAACTATTTAAAATTATGTACAATACTCGAGCTGTAACGCATATTACGTGCTCGTGAAAAATAATCTCGTACGTAATATGCGTTACAGCTCGAGTATTGTACATAATTTTACCTACGAACGACGATTCAATCAGTTACTTTAATTAAAGGAGACATATTGCTACAGAAGTAGATGTATTAAGATTGTAAGGTTTAGTATATTTGACAGTTCAACAACAATGTATTTTATCTATTGCTAATTATTCGCGTGACATCTATTTCCACTATGCGGAACTGCATTTGAACTGTTGTGAGTTGTGACAAGAGGGAAATTATAATCAAATAGGAAAATATGGATCTACATTTGCGTTGTGATGACATTGTGTCGTGCGTTTAAAACATAAAATCGATTATTAAAAATAATAATGGAGATATCTCGATTATTTCAAGAATCGATTATAGTAAAAGAGTAAAACAAAATAAAAATATTCAATTATTATTATCTTTTAATATGATTATATTACACTTCTCAGTTTTGATCTCAAATTTCACAGGAATTAATTATGTATGTATGTAGGTACACTGTACAGGAACAAATTGGGAGG
This sequence comes from Aphodius sticticus, assembly GCA_963966075.1. NCBI lineage: Eukaryota > Metazoa > Arthropoda > Insecta > Coleoptera > Scarabaeidae > Aphodius > Aphodius sticticus. The sequence continues at coordinate 17,077,647 of OZ014506.1, forward strand.
GTCCTACAAAAAAAAACTTTAAAATATTTACAATAAGGACCACCCTAGACTTGATACATCACAGAGTTTTGACTTGATAGCTTTAAATGAAAGCCTCTCTCTGTCTCCATGATTCCATTGTTCCACAGGTTTCATTCTAGCCTACATGAACAATTCTAGTCTCCATTCATCTCAGGTTTGAAAAAAAGTACACTTAATGTCAAAAAGAGAGCCAACAAGAAGAAATCTCTATCGAAATGGCATAACACCATTCAATTCAACACAATATCATTTCTTTTGGATTCTAAAACTATTTGCCAAATAACACCCAATAGGTCGGTATTTGATTTTCTAAAGTCCGACACTCGAGAAACGTTAAGTTAAAGTGTGAAAAGTTACATTTATTCGAAGTTTGTAGGTTAAGTTACATGGTACGTGTGTACGAATCGCCGAATCAGTTCTGTTTCTAGATATGTTTACCTCGAAATGGAAAATCAGGAGGAACATTGCGACTGATTTCAAGAAGACCGTGTAAAGGTTGATGCAGACTATACGTTCCGTTTCCGTTCTATATCCGTAAAATATTAGTAGATAAGCTATAGGAGTTCTGGGCCATATTTACGCGTTATTTTAAAGACATTAACTTTTTCTTCAAGTTTTTATTGTTGCGATGGGTATCGGATGACTTCTTTCTTTATTTTCGTATTGTTTGATATGTATTTTATTTTTTATATTACTTGTTTTGTTAGTAATTCAAATGGCTGTATATGGAAAGTTTTACTCAGTATAAATAAAAAGTGGGACAACCTGTATATTCAACAACTTTGGAAGAAGAAAAACAAAAACGATTCATTCCAAAACGAAAGATTTTCGTATAACAGTTTGTTAAATATGGTGTTGAATATTGTTTAATTTACTGGTTGTCAAATGAAGAATTGATAATGAAGAAAGTGTCAAAAGTGACAGTTCTTCACAGTTCGTAGGTTAAGTTACATGTTACGTGTGTACGAATCGGAAAATCCGGAGGAACATTGCGACAGGTTTGAAAAAGACCGTGTAAAGGTTGATGCAGACTATACGTTCCGTTTCCGTTCTATATCCGTAACATATAAGTAGATAAGCTATAGGAGTTCTGGGCCAATTTTACGCGCTATTTTAAAGAGGGGGGGGGTCTAAATTTGGTATTACAACCTTGATAGTGATTTAACAACAACTAGAAAGTTAATTTAATACATACAATAATTCTCATAAATATAATTTAAATTTGTCCTTTGCAACAACTAAAAACAGTGCATCTGGTATCGCCTTCGACCAGTTCATCGTACGCTTATAATTTATATCGACGATAATATATTTTCTTTACAAACGTGACAAATTATGAATACAGCTCGATATTAATCATAGCTTTGGATAAATACGGCGTAATTTATATCGGCGGATAATAAATGTGCGGACCGTGTAGGAGGTATATTTTTATTTCGAGCTTTCTGGCGGCCTGCACCGGGCATTGTTCGCTCGGTTCGCAACGCGCGCGCAACTTCATCGGAAAATTGCACGTACAAGTAAAACGCCGTTATATTTTTAGCGTACAGCCCGCTCGCAACGAAGAAATACAATCCATCGTGTCGTTGTCGTCTACCCGCCAACGAATATGTAAATAGTGAGATTAATGTTTCCTCAATTCAGTATTTGTATAGATATTACGAATAAATCAAATAGTAAATAAATAAGTTATTTGTATATTGATAAAAATAAACCTACTATTGATAATATAATATTCTTTATATTAAATACAATAATCAATGTTTCTGCAGTAAAGTACGATTCATAGAGAAAAATACGTTCGTGCGTCATGAAAAAAAATACCAATTAATTTTTACCTCCCCCCACATTATATGTTTAATTGAAAATCCGTCTCGCTTTTGTATATTAGAGAGGGCATAAATAATTAAAACAAAAAGAAACGCCAGTACAGTCTTGAAAGGGGGAGAGAAGAAATATAAATGAGTTCGATTGTTCAAGTTTTTTTTAGGTTCTTTGCTCTTAAACGTTGAAAATAAGTAAGAGGCCCCAGCCGTCTTTGTTTATCATTTCTGTGATTATGACCGAAGTCGTAAAAAGAGCGGCATTAAATCTCCACTGCCTGGATTTATTTTTAAACCTTCAGGAGGGATGAAAGGTCGTCGTTAATCTCCCGGGGTGTTGACGCTTCATGCCAAAGGAAAGTGACATAAATTCAAGTTTTTAGAGTTTGTTGTTTAGTAATTTTTAATACATAGTAAGTATTAATTTTGTTTAAAACCTAAGTCTGAAATAGGTTTAGGTACGTTTAAATTAAAAAGTTTCATGGGGACTAATTTGCTTTTCAATTCCTTAAAAACGTAAAAAATCAAACACAAAACCGTATTTTGAACTGCTCTAAAGTCTTAAAGATTTAAAAAATCAAAAAAAAAAAAAATATTACTTGTTTTGTTAGTAATTCAAATGGCTGTATATGAAAAGTTTTACTCATTATATTCAACAACTTTAGAAAAAGAAAAACAAAAACGATTTATTCCAAAACGATAGATTTTCGTACAACAGTTTGTTAAATATGAAGAATTGATAATAATGATAATGAAATATTTCTTTGCAGATAAAACTGCATTTGTTTGAAATATTAGTTTGGTATAAAATCCAGAGGTTGGTCTTCCCAGACCTACATATAGTCAAGGTTAGGGTAGCAAAGTGTACGCTGATTTGGATAGGAACCTGCATGCACTATGGTTTATACAGCCGATCACACGGCCTTTTTAGCAATTTAACCAGATGCACGACACCAAATGAGCTGCGGGCTTTCCCCAGTCTATTATTTATACTGAAGATATGGACGAACTGCGAGGAGAGAATTTACAACGCCAGCTAAGAATACAGCTAGATGAACTATTCATACTAAAAATATATTTATGGTGATCAAAATATGATTTATTTGGCGGAAGTAAACCTACATAGAGGGAAAAATTTCTTTGACAGTAAGAAACTTTATTTAAGTCAAATACACATGGCTGTTGAATATCAGCAAAGAAACTTTAGTTTGAAGTAAACATTTTTGGTTAGTTATATCAAAGCAGGAATTTGCTTGATACAGCAAAATATTTATTTGTTATTAACATATATTGTTTTAGGACAAAGAAATATTATATTGTTTGTAAAATTGGTTAGTTGTATCAAAGTTCCAATTCGTTTGATACAGCAAACTATTCATTTATTACTAACATATATTGTTCTACTCCAAAGAAATATTCTATTGTAAGTGAAATTAGAAATTATTAAATTAATTGTTTATATATTAAATGTTTTCATATATTTGTTAAATTTAAAAATTTAAGTTTGTTACACCTAATAAATATATGGTGAAATCAAATATAACTTCTTTCAAATGCTAAAATTTCCTTCGATTTTATATTCACAAATTTATACATTTCTTTGATATAAACTATTACATGCATAGAAGGAATTAGTCATGTTGTTGACTTTATTAAATATGATACTTAATTTAAATAAATATATGCTATAATTTTAACAAGCGTTCTAATAAATTTCTTTCCATCAATATTAGAGCTTTTGGACATTTCTACGTCAGGTACATTGATGATATAATGGCACAATCACCGATGCTGCATAGACATGTATGCGCTTATATACCCTCTAGGAGACCTCTCTTACGACGAGAAACTAAAGCGCCATCTATCGGCATCCTTCACATTATTTTCAAAACAGCTACTTTCTTAAATCAAATCAATCGTTTGATTAAAGCAAATATTTAGGTGTTTTATATTAAAGAAATAAAGTTTCAAATAAACAAATATTTTGTTGTTAGAAAAATCATCAAAAAAATGTGTTTATTTGACTCACAACATGTAAGAAACTGAATTCTTTCTTATAAATAAAAATCTATTTACGTTAATAAAATATCTCTTTAGGGCCAATATATTTGTTTAAGAAATGGATTCTTTGATTCAACACTGTTTTTTCTCTCTATGTACTTATAAGCCAACGCAAACATATTACTATAAAGGAAATAAATCTCTTCTTGTATACAAATATATGTTTGAACCAAAATTAGAGATCTTTGGCGTAAAGAAACGTTTTCTTTTTCCGGTCAAAACAAGAATATGACATTAAAAGAAAGTAATTTTTGTTTGTATCCAAAAATATTTAGTTGACTTAAATAAATATTCCAAATAAATTAATCTCTACAAACAAATAAACTAGAGTATTAAATGAGTATTAAATAAATTCAAAAGATATATATTTCTTAAAAACAAGGCATTTTTTCGATCTGTGTACAGTTGGAGAAAATGCGGTCTCTTCTTGTTTACTAAACCTGGAAAATTTGGACTTATTCTATTCTTGCATTTACCGAATCAATTGTTTACTAACACGTGAGCAAAATAAAGACATTAAAAAACAAAATGTAATCTTGTGTTCAGATAAAACCGTCCTCATAGGAGGCGATTAAAAAGCGCGTTGGTACACCTGTTGCAAACTGTATAGTCAACTGACAGGCAATTCTTGTTTATTGTTGAGAGGTTAGGTTTCATTCGGTTTGTTGATTCCCCATATTACTTTGAAAAACTTATTGGGACAATTTTTATTGTTTTTATGTAATGCACAAATGAATAACCATAAATAATAATATCTAACCCTATTTTAGTACTCACGAAAATGAAGAACATGGCAGATTAATATAATCAATGGTACATACCTGAAACAAAATAGATACAATAAATAAATAACGCAATATTAAATAAATTATAAAATTGTAATTTATATAAATAAACTTCATCAAACAGTGGAGCAGGCCACGACACACATGATAATTAGTAATAAAACTCTAGCGAGCAAAAAGCATGTAATAAACCAATTATATTATCAGCAGCAATAAAAACTGGTAGATAGTAACTTGGAATTGCAAGAGATCGTTAATGTGACTTCTTCCTACGAACGTAGCAGAATGATTTATTAAAATCCGTCGAGATATGTATAAAAGATGCGGAGTTAATCTATGTAAATAGACAGAGAAAAAGTTGTTGGTATGACCACGAAGAAGCCAGGACATTAATAAAAGTGTTATAGAAAATGTATGCCCATAAATGAGCATAATCCGCATTAAAATTCAAGTTAAAATAAAGTCGGGCAATAAATATACAAACACAAACACACACACATACACTCACATACGGCGTCGGACCGGTATGAAATTATTAGACGTCCGGTTGTGCCTTTTGCAACCGACCGGCGAGGTATTTGCATTTTAAAAACTGTACAACCGCGTATGTATTTATGATAACGTTTCCAAATGCGTGCATAGCCGAGGAAGGGCTTATGTGTCGCGCGGCAGAGAAAGTCCGCGCGCATAAATAAATAAATGAAGCAAAACAAAACTCGAGCGGCTCGAATAACAAATGAATTCTATATTTCAGAATTAAACTGCCGTAAATTAAACGGCTGTCCGGAGAACGCGCGCGCGCGCATGATTATTTCACAGCTATGCAGATATATATCATATTAAATGTATAAGGGGAGCACCTTCTAAATAATGCAACGGTAGAGGTCCGGGGGGGAAGGGGGGAGCCAGGGGGCAGCCGGCCGCCGCCGGCGCACACAATGGATTTGAATATAAATAATTTATGTTCACTCTCGAAAAAATACACTTCCTCTTCATATTTCATGGCGACCGAATAAAAAATAATAGAATATTATATTAGTTAATGTCCGCCACCGCGCTCGACGCGGCCCGACTTGTCCGCTCGCACATCACAACACACACACACAACTTTTATATTTATTTGGATTTACTTATTCATATTAAATTAGTTTTTCTTCGGCGTTGAATTTTAAACTAGTCACGCAGACATATGGGCCGCATCAAGCCTCCAGCGCTGTATACGTACGGGTCGCTGCCACCACGGAAATAACTCATTCCCAGAACGGAATTTATATCGTAAAGTCGCATTATGTTCCAACCCCGCGGTACGTTCATTTGATTTAGATTTATTTTCTCGAAACCACAACCTTTTGCATGTCATCCAGTTTTGTCCTTATAATGTAGCTACATACTATTAAACTAGGCTTTATCATATTTACCCATGCAAATTATAACATACAATACTAACCTAAACTAATTCTTGACCACCACTCATGCAAGTCGTAAGAACTAACAATTAAATTGATGAATTGAGCAAACTATCATGATAGAAACTACTTGGACGTTTCACAGACATAGCCAATTAGAGAATCTAGATTCTTTTCTTGTAAGGTGAATCAAAATCCCCTGCTTTTTAGTCTCATGTTCCAACGTTTTTTCCCATCTTTCTCACCAAATTAAAGATAAAAGCTTTGTTCGTTGGGTTCACTAGACATTACTCAGGTTAGGGCAGATTGACGTCACGAGCAGCTTAAAGTAAAGTGAGAGCAAGCTGCTTGGAGCAGAATTGGCAGAACCGAATGAACGCAATTTGGCTTGTCATAGTTGAAGTATTTATTCTTGGTTAAGTATAAAACAACTTCTAAAATGGAAGTAAATTCTTGTTAAATTTTCTTTTTGAGAGCTTGGTAAGCAACAGTGATGTAGATCTTGATATTGACTACATTTAATAAAATATGCGTGCCTGCCTGATAAATTTTGATACATTTTTTATTTAATTTTTATTTTTACATACTTACGTATAAGGATGTTTTTTTTTTTATGCAGGACTCTCTTAAATGCTGCCTTTATATCCAAACTGAATTGCTGTGCGACTTGAGATCTATCAATACATATTACCTCACTACCCCAAGCGGTTCAAAATCCAGAATACGTTCAATTTAACCACATTAAAAAAAAAAACGAATAATAACATTTTTGTGTTTCACTTCAATAAATTTACATATCACAGTTATTAACTTAAAAAAATAATACTCAATTAACCTTATGTCTAGCGAAGATTGTATTCGCTTATATGAATATAGATCTGAAGGCAGCAATTAAGTCTATGAATTAAGTCTAATTTCTGAGAAAATTAGTGATACAGAACTGAAAATCCATTTTGCTTTTGCAACTCCCCCTCCCTGCTGCGGTCAACCCTCTTCGGTGGGGAACCTGACCCGACAGACAGATGTACAAACCACGTTAGCGCGCTTTATTGCTTTATTTGGAGTACGATGATAATTTTTTTTTAAATATACTTTTAAAAAATCTGATGTGGCCAGGCACATGACTTTATCATACTATATATAAAATTAATTTTTTAGCTGCATGAGATTCTATTTGATCGAGATCGGCCATGTCTGCATTAAAATAAAACTAGTAGAACTAGACACATATGTCTAATAAAGCTGCGTTCGGATATTGTACTCCGTTGACATCGGGTACACCGTCAAAATGATACTTACGTGTTATTGGGTGTAAAAAGTGTAACGGTGTGCAATATCCGAACGCAGCCTATATTGACAGTAGTATTTTCAAAACATTAGCGTTTGACACTAGCTACTGTCATTAGAATCAAAAAATCTGACATATCCTGGCTACTAGTTTTAAAGCAGTACGACCGATCTCGATGAAATAGAATTTGCTCATGCAGCTAAACTATAAATTCTACCAAAAAATGTCATACATAAATTATAGAAACATTCCTCTCCTTTAATTTATTATTTAACTATTTTGACGACATTACACAAATAGCGGCTCATTTACAAAATCTTCGAAAAATGCTAAGAGTAAACCACCAGTTCCTTTGGACCCTTTTCAACAAAAAGCTTTTCAGCTCTAAGTTTGGTTATGAAACTTCTAAATATGAAGTTTTGTCCCGATACCTTTAGTAGTTTCTCCGGAATCGTCGCCACAAAAAACGGGTACACACACATACACACACACACACACACACAAACACACACACACAGACATTTTTTTGAACCTTGGGCAAAAATGTTCAGGGGACTCAAAAAGACATATTTCCGCTAAAATCTCAAAAAATTTTTTTGGCATGATTACAATACTTTACATACTGCGTATCATAAAGTAAAAACTATGCTTATTGGCCCTGTGCATGGCCCATGGAGGGGAGACAAAAATCGATCTAGGAGCCCATGGCGGAGAAACGGAGAAATATCGGCCTACAGTCTGCGCTGCCTGTAGTTCAAGGCGCATTATGTTGTTGCTTAGCTGTCATAACTCATAAGATCGTTTGTCGATAACATCGTAATGGGGGGAAACTATAAGCGTTGTATTGAAAACTGTACAAATAATAGGAGAAACAACAACAAATGCAAATTTTATAGATTTCCAAGAAAAAAAAATAAAATCAAACGATGGATTGCAACCGTAAATAAAAAAAAAACGTACTTTTATTCAATCTAACGAATATAAACGCTTAAAGTTCACTATTAACAGTTATTATCCAAAAACAATATAATACACAAGTATGATTGGACCACTAAAACACTACAGATAACTGTAACATATAGTTGCGAACTGCTCCATTTACGCCTCGTGGACATAGTACTCGCCTACACAGGGAGAGGCGCATGCATCACGCACCCGGCCAATAGATAATTAAAAAGTATTACAACATTGGAATAATACCTGGAATATGGAACCAATACAATATGGTTTTGCGGATTCTTTGCAATGTTCTTCTATATTTTAGTTTTATTAGATGAACAATCAATCATTCCATCTTTAGATTTGATCGGAAAAGGTAAAGTGCTAACAAATTGTCAGATGCGACCATTTTGCTTAGCGCGGCAGTACCTGTATTCATTGACGTGCAGTGCCCGATGAGCGCTGATGATCGGTAATACTAACATATTGCAATAGCGTGTTGTCAAATCGCAAACTGATTACAACTTGCTCTAAGCTGCTCTAAATACACTCCTACTATTGAGCAGGGTCAAGAAAAACTGCTCCAAGCTGCTTAGGTTACGCTACCAGAACTTGCTCGAATTCCAACGAACAGAATACTAATACCCAACGAACGCCATACGCCTAGTCTAAGTTGCTCTAAGCTACTCTGACTGACCTAATGAACAAAGCTAAAGAGGATACAATTTTCTGTCTAATGGTGGATTTTTATACATTTATTGAATTTTGAAAACATCTGACAAAGAAATTTACATTTTTTAATGGAAAACTCAGGTCAAAATTAATGGGACCCGACTACATTGAAATGACAATTCTCTTTTATTACTTTCATGAAGTTTACAGCTTTATCTAAGCCCTCACCAAACATATAGTCCAAATTTTAAAAAATAACGACGTTGCAGATTTTCGTATCCAAATTACAAGCAGGTGATTGCGCAGTCAGCGAGGTTAGCAAGAAAGAGCCCCCCCCCGCCCCTCGAGCTGAGGTCTAAGAGGCATTGAACGAAATAAAGAGATTGTATCTGAACTCGCGAATGTTGAATAGTTCCAAAGAATTTAATTTTTATTACATAAAAGACGATGTTTTAAGGCTGTCAAACAATCATCACACTTTGAACGCGTTTTTCTCATAACAAAGACTATTTAAAATTTTGTGGGCATGATAACAAGAAAACTTCTTGACCAATTGTCTTTAAATTTACACAGTATATGTTTCAATCCATTATCATCAAATTCTGTGGGCCTGATTTTTGATTAATGTTTCTTTTCTATTTTTGCTTCGAATTGTTGTGAAAAAACAATAATTCGTTTATGTTTATACGGTCGCCAATTTTATATATTCTCGAAATTAAAAAATGTATTCCACTGAAGTTATAGATTTATATCTTGCCTATAAAATGGATTGTCTTTGAACAGCTGCCATGTGGCATGCCACCTTGAATATTTTGTTTTAAAGAAAAATTGTGATGAATATTTAAATACATATAAAAAACGTATGTTAGTGTAAAGGTAATATAATTACTAAAAAAACAAATTAAGAACTGCCAAATTAGTTAAGTCAAAAATAAATCAATCAAACTTTAATTTGGCTGTCATTATTGTGCATTTCAAGTCTATAATAAAGTCACTTTTTCTAATTGAAATTTATTTGAAGGCATAGCACTTTCAAAATCTTTTTATAATAATTTTTCTTCTTTCTTCTATAAGAAGAATTTTGCCTGAAGAAGAATTTTTGGGTGACTATGGTTACTTACCAGCAAATCTGTTATTTTTACCTCTCACTTCAAAAACTATAATTTAATTTATTTTAAATATGTAATATTTTAAGAAAAGTTTAAAATTGTCGTTAAATTACTGAATTTAAAAAGTTTTCTGAAACTTCTTTATTTCCATTTGTAAAATTCGGTTGACTTTAATTAATAGCCACAATTCCAATTTTAAATAATATAATCATCAACATTTGTGGTAGGTTTTTCGAAATCAATGACAAATTGATTAAAATTTAAGAAAACTTTCACAAATAATTTGAAATATTTTTCTAAAATCTAAAGCAAGTCTAGCAAATACATCTCCTATTGTAGTACGTGCTAAAACATAATATCGTACTACATATATTGTAATATACATACACGATGCGCATTACAAGTAATGTGATGTGCACGCAAAACATTGACATGTTTTGCTTTGCCTTATTATTAATGGTATGTATAGTATAATATGAATTACTTCCTGTTGATTATATCCAGTTTCTTCCTAAAACCTGCATCGTAATTTTGCCGCAAATCTTTCGCACTCACTCACTGTCAGAAATATTTTTGCCTTCCACCAAAATACACTCCAATAAACAAATGCTAGCATTGATAAATATGCATATTTAGGTTTAACATTCCATGCACATATTTCTAAGCAAACCACAAATACATAAATAGTCGATGAAACGTGCAAGAAACCGCATTTTAAACCGCAAGCCACACAAATTGAATGATCGATTTGCCAATAAAAATACGCAATCGGAAACAACAAACCAACTACATCCACATTTTATTACAACATATCCAACGGTTCCCATATACATATCACATCGCTAATGCACAAGATGACGTAACAAAACCCATCCTACATTTTTTAGTTTTAATTTCTCAATACCAATGTATAAAAGAAAACGTTATTCAGCGACACATAACTTAAGGTTCAATACGAGGTGTGCCGCAATGTCCAATAGACGAACCGTTGTTATCATTTATAATTCCGTGTAATGTCCAAGCGACCAACGGAATTGAATATAGCATTGGAAATATATAATCTTCTGTTCCGATGCAGTTACCGTCTGATTATACGATTAAGTAAACATGATTTCACGAACTCCGATTCCAGGTAAACATCAACTTAAAGTAATTACAATAAAGAGAGCTAATACTCTCTTTAATGTTCGATTGTAATATCTGCTAGCAGATAATTATGGAGCGGCCATAAAAATCAGTTGAATTATTGAGTACGTTTACAATATAGTCCGTTCCGATGACGTCCTATTCCGTATATAATTTACCAAATAAAATGAATATTTTATGGAATACTTGTATTGGACGGAGGCGATTATGAGCGTACGCGAGCATGTCCTTTTTTATAATATATTTGACGAGAGTGTTTTATGATTTATTTATGAATCTCGGGAATTTTTATGTCACGGCTTGGTGACTTTCGGAATTAACTATCCCACCAGGCGTACGTTAGCTAGCCCCATCTATAGGTGTGAATTATTTATAATTAACCTAATCCGCACATTTATTATTTTTATAATTGAAACGTCAAATTAAACAGAATTACTCGGTGAAAAGAAATATTTATTGCCTCGCAGAAATGTCGGACGCCGCTAATTATTTTATTGTTTTGTTAATGCGATGCTCCGTCTCACTCTCGATGATAATACAATTATTTCAACAGATTGCATAACCTAAAACAAATGTTTGCCGGCTAATATTATTATTGCGAAGAATGAACGGTTATGCAACTAATAAACTGTTATTGTTAAGTCTTAAGAAAATTATATAAATATTTATAAACTTGGTTAATAGATTTCTTCATCAAAATGCACACTTTTAAAAGCAGCATTCTATGAAAAAGCTGTACGTTCTTGTGAATAAAATGGAAAAAATTGGTCCAAGATTTGGTCCTTGCAGAACACTGCATGCTATTATAGTCCATTCAATAACATGGGGAAATTTTTCGACGATGATTGTTGAATTATTGTTATTAAATATGATAAAAAACTAATTTGTTCTACTTATTAATGTTCTTCAAGCCTAATGTTGACACGTTTAGGTACTCTTTTGACATTGTTTAGGTACAAAATACAACCTAAAGTAGTCAAAAGCAAATAAGTTTTAGAAAATTGTTGTATATAGTTTATTTCATTATTATTGGTAAAAAAATTGATTATTATTCTATTATTGATGTCATTCCCTTTTGTTCGGGATAGTTTACACTATCGTTCATAGGAAACTGTAACAAATAAAAGTGTCAATTCGCTGTGATTATGTTTGAGCACTTCTGTTTGCACACATATAATTACTTCCACATATCTGTTATTTTGGTTGACTTGTGCTGTTGGTCCGTGGCATTCCAGGGCAACAGTTGTATCTGCTTTTTTTAAGGAAACTTGCGAATTTATGATTAGCAAATGTGTCAATAACCACCTTTAATTTGCTAACTGGTGGCAACACTGGAGTGATGAACATAACTTACGTTGACAAGGAAATCGTATTATTCATGACGAAGCACATGTAATATCCCAAACAATAATTAAATTTACAAAAATAGAAAAATCTTTTGCTACCACCTGTTGCCATCTATGGACCACCTTGCGAAACACGGTTTAACCATATAACCTCAATTTAGAAAAGCACTGACATTAGTATTAAATGTATATATTTTAGAGGTGACTATTAAATCAAAGCAATTGTTGATATGCAGAAACGCACTGGCAATGGCTCGCCGAGATCGCCGAGATCTGAGATCCGGCGATCTCGGTTTACAATAACCGTGACTACAGTTCTTGCGATTGCAAAATATAGGAACGGATAGAGAAATGATTGTCGATACAAACTGAAGCACCTTCAGGAACCTAAACCATAAGTTGCGGACACAACAGTTACTCCGCACGACAATCCTTGTGCGGTAGTCGGTGCAGGTGTAGATAAGAGATAGTCGGTGTGATCTACTCGGATCGGCGATCTACGGGATAAGCGATCTACCCGGATCGGCGATCTACCCGGATCGGCGATCTACCCGAGTCGGCGATCTACCGGGATCGGCGATCTGGTAATTTTTTGTGTGTGAACCTGGTGTCTGGTTTTATTCCTCCTGGTTCTTAAATGGACTATAGCAAAAACTTGCTTATTTTGTAGCGTGCTAATTTCAGTTTGTTACGCCACTGATTGCAGTTGTCAAAAAAAAAAAGGTCGTTTACAACTAATGATTAGATTTTATTGCCGCCTTACGTGTTTCTAGCCCGGCCAAAGTAAACAGCGCAATGTTTAAAGTGCCGCTATCAGGTTTTATAATATATAGTTAATAATTTTACGACACGCAAAGGAATAGCTAATTAAAATATAAATATAATAATACACGAGTGGGTAAATATATCTTTACGACTGAAATAAAATACGCCACACAGAATAACAAATAATAGGTACGTGGAATACGCGAGGAGATACGTGAACAAAACGTATTTTATATTATATATTATAATATAATATCATGCTGGTGAATAAACAGCGGTATATATTAGTTTAAATATTTAAATATGTTAATTTATATTTAAATAACATTATGCACGCGTTTAATTATAGTTTTGTTTATTGTAATTGTACTCGGGTCGAGCTGATATGAACGCATGCAATACGTACAATTTATTATAATAAACGCATCGACGTGTTGTGTTATTAAATTGAAGAAAAACAAGGCGCATTACGAATTAATATTGTAACGGTTGTGCCAATTATGGGCTTGGATGCGAGTGTGGGACAAAAATATTACAGCCCCCTTGCTGTGTTATTAATATTTACTTAGAATTGATCCGTTGATATTAATAAATGAGTACTAGCTAAATGCATATAAATGACACGACTGGCTGATGACTTGGAAGACTCGTTACAAACATTCCGCATGTTAAATAAATATATTTGGATCAGCAAACTAGGATATTTCTTTCTAGTTTCTTGCTATTGCCCAAACTGCACTAGGAACACTTCAAAACGAAGATAAATATACATTCCAGGCAATTTTGTCTGCATTTAGGGACGCTAAGGTTGTCCCGAAAGTGAAGTGGAGATTTTATTGTGACCTCGGAATTCAAGTTTCTTTTCAGAGGGTTTATTTATATGTAAGGAATTTAAAATGACAAATTAATTTAACAATCCATATTCCAATCGCAAGTATCACATTTTAACTCAATAAAAGATGTCTCTTATGAAAAAGAACACAATTCTTTCACTCAAAACAATCATTATTTGAAGTAAATGAAGGGTGCAATTTAGATTTAATAACTTGAGCATTAAAAAAATCAATATTGCGCATGAAATAAATATGATAAATATGATGTTACATAAAAATGTTATACTTAGCAATATTCTATACATATTGTGCCATGGAATGGATAACTGTGCATTAAAATAGTATATAATGCGCATTCAATAAATACGAATGTTACATAAAAAATGATATAATTGTGTATAATTGTAATAATAGATTGGTCACAATACATTTATGTTGTGTTTCTTCGATAATTTTCGAATATTTTCACCAATTCATAGCCAGATTAGCAAATTCACAGCCTAGATTAATAAACAAAGATATTTTTTCGTTGGCTAGGTGATAAAAAATGACGATCTATATGCGTTTGTGTTTCGAATATCATCCTAATAGAAAATATCACACAAATAATATACGGTGCCATTTAAAATATTTCAATGATGGCGTCATTTCCGGAAAAACCGGAAGCCATACTAAACTCAAGAGTATCTAAAAAATGCACTTCTCAAAATTTCATTAGTCTAGCGTCATAAATAAAATAGTTACGCGGGCGTACCTATGGCGTGGGTCTTCCGGTACACAAATTGCAAATATAAATCATAACAAAAATTGTTTTACTGAATTATAATGATTGTCGAACAACATTATTTCAAGTTAGGTGTTCGATTTGCAACTAAGATATTCAGAACTTTTTTTAATCCATTAAAAGACATCTGTATTTTTTGACACAACAAGAAGTTTGGCCAAAATTTAAATACAGGTATCGCAATTTTTAATTGTTCTTATTTGGACGCCTGTGTGCACTACTAAGATAGATGTGGTCACCTCTTTACTTTTTTTCAGGCAAAATTCAAAGCTTGAGCTTTTCTTTGAGAAAAGTTTGAGGGTTCTTTATGCATTGGGTGCATGAGTAAATTTCCAAAAAAGCAATACGAATCTTTTTATTACTTATACTTATTACTTATATATAAACAAGTATAACAGTGGGCGCGTAAAGTATGGAAACATGACAAAATCTCAAGATGGGTTTGCTATTTTAAAAAATAAAGGTTAAATACTAAAGGTTTTTGTTACTTTCTAGATGTCTTTGAATAATGAGACTAACAGAAAATGTAAAAATATACAGGGTGTTCTATTTCAAATTCAAAAGTTTGAGGTTATATCTCAGGAATTATAAACGTTGCATCAACGATAAGCGCCAGTGACAGTGACTTCACATGGTTGCAAAATACTTAATTACAAAATTTCGTTAAATTCGGTCGAGCCGTTCCGGAGATTTTGTCACTTTCATTCCATAACCTTCAATTGTCTTTTTCTCGAAAATTTTCTGATGTAAGGTCATAAAAATATTATGCTACCATTAAGACAATTAAAAGATCTGTCAAATTCATTAAACAAAAAATAGAGTTGTCATTTAAAAAAATGTCGACGACGTCACCTGTAACAACAATTGATGGTAGAAAAGGTTAATTTGATATCATAAGGTGTATTTTGATAATTATAAATTGACGTGTTCGAGGATTTTTAAAAATACCAAACCGTTCTTGAGATTTGGTCGTGCTTCCATACTTTACGCGCTCACTGTGTGTGCAAATTTTGACACATTGTATAAGATATAACGATGAACTAAACAAATTTAATTTTGTTTGCTCAAGTTTAAGACATGAGCCCACCAAACATGATACTTTTTCAATAACAACCGAGATATTTAATTTTAAACGACACCGTGAAAATCTCAGCCTCAACTAATAACATAGGTTATGTTCTCCAGATTCAACAATGAAATAAAGAATTCTGTAAAGGCCAAAGTAATTGCATCGAGTTCCCATTAAAACTAAGCACGACACCTAAAAATAGTTAAGCCCCGCCGTCTTAAATTTTCAATTAAATTCCCCCCAATAAATTGAAATAGTTTGAGCTCGTAAAACCGAACGGCCGCGGAACAGCGAAACTATAATAATCGTAACAATGGAGATTTTCAATTTGCCCCGATAAAATTCCTCCGGAGCGGAGGAATTTATTTTCAATTTGATGGGCGGCCACCGCAAACAACTCTTAATGCCGAATGTAAAAATGTTAATTTATGTCACGCTGTAAATGTCCGCCGTGCGCACGAAAACGGCACGTTTGCCGCTAAAATAACTGTATTATGCGGTGCAACGCAATAAAAATCTATTGATATAATTATTTAAACATGTTTGAACGTGTGACTCACACAGCCGTATACAATTAATAACGACCCGATTTATATGATGACTTCTCCGTCTTTGTCTTCGCGTTTCCTTCGAGTATTCACTCAGTCACTCAATATACGATGTATATTGAAAGGAATACGAGAATTATAACCGCCAAAACAATTGGAATATGTATATCAAGCGCAATGCGGGTAATAATTATATTGATATACAGCAAAACACAATTCAAATCTGTATTGTCATCGCTATTTTTTCTTTACGCGTCTATCCGAATTTGCTTGGTGAATTTGATACTAAGTGTAGAGAACCTTTCATGAAAGTAAAGCTAAAGCCCACCAAAAGAAGGTTTGACATGGTTGTTTCAAATACCCCAACCCACCCTACCTGGTCTTAAATAGCTCCTAACCAGGGGCGCCGTTACATACGGGCAGGGGGGGGGGGCGCTTGCCCCAAAATTGGTACTAAAATTACAAAACTTCGGTTAATGAAAAGGGAGTTTCAAAAACGTTAAATAATAAAAAAATTTCTGACAAAAGTTATTTGGTATTAAAAGGGCCATCCTATGATACATGGCACTAGATTCTCTATGCTGTTTGTATAATTAATACCATTTTTTGACTCTCTCCAGCGTTGACACAATACATTTCCGTACATGAGTTCGTTCAAAAGTTAGTAGTTGACCTAACATTGTCACCTTTCAAGTGTCCAACTATTATAGTAAAATAAAAAAAAATATTATTTCGTCGTCGATTATCCTTAACACAGAATTTTCAAATTAATCCATTTTTCTCTATATTATTTCTCGTTAAGGGGGAAATTTGAAAATAATATTGTTGCCTTTTTATTGTTTATCAATTTGTTATTAAGATGATGTATCAGATTCTCCGATGAGTCCGATGACCACGAGCTCGAAATTATTATAGGAAATTAACAACAATTTCTCCTAGCGTATTAAAAAGTAATAAAAAAGCTACAATATTAGCTGAAAATCATACAAAGTCTTAAATTCTAGAATAAGAGTTCAATGATTCAGAAACAAAATATATTTACAAACAATTATTAATAAAAATATTAATCCCACATTAATAAACGATATAAAGACGGCAAATTGACTTGAAATTCAATTAATATCAATATATGTATAATAAGTAAGTGTTGTCGTGCATACAGGGATCACGACCATGGATGGCTATCAACACACAAAAATGAGAACAAAAACATTTCACTACCAGCAATAGCGACTTTTCAGAGTGTATGCAAAATAACACAAAACGAAAATGCTGCAAAACAGTTAATGGCATAGTCCTTGATATTACGTCACCATTCAATGCTAAAAAAAAATTGCCCTCCCCTGGAGCATTTTCAAACGGCGCCCATGCTCCTAACTCCTTCATACATGGCATTTAGGTGTTTTGAATGACACTGTATCAATTCAAATAAATATTGATTATTTAGCAGCAGGCCTTTAATGCAGGCTTTTCTGCTGTCTTTAAAACGACAAAAACGATACGAATGGACAAGAAACAAACATATTTGTAAAGGTGTGCGACAAACAGCGTCTGGCGAGACCGTCGAGATGCACAGTTGACGCATCAAAAGAGACTCGGACAAGGCGTTGAAACGAGCAAATTTCTCAAGACAAATTCCATGATGAAGAGTAAGGAATACTGTATGACCCTGGTATAGATTAACAAAAAAAAATGCTTCCGGGAACTAGACTTGCAACTTTAAACGCATTTTGCTTGAAACAGTTTTTTTCGCCACTGATTGACATAGTATTTTAAAAACTATTGATCCGATCATTTTGATCATTTTGTTTCATCCAATCACTTGGATGAAACAGAAACTCAATACGTGATGTGTTTTTTATTTAATAGCAAAACATATTGTCAATTTTGTGAGGTAATGCTGATGGGTGTGGCTTATTTGTGTGTTCATCGTAGTTGTAAAAACGCTATTAAATCTTTTCCATCATGTTACAATTTCGAGAAATGTTGCATTAACTTTATTATCAAATACAATGGCAAGCTATGAAATAAATTCATTACAATTTTAACTGTTTATTATTTTTAAAAATGTACATTTTCATATTAAATTCAATTTACGACCATCAATAAAATTGTTGTTAACTAATTTTCGTCACCGACATATTTTTAAATAACAACTCTTTATTTTCGTTGTAGTTTTAAGCAGGCCACACACAACGAAACGTTGTCTCAATTCAAAGCAAGCTTTGTTAATTCAAAACAACGGTTGTTTTAAATATACGCAAGAATATACCGGGTGGTCATTTTAACTCGAGACTCCTAAATAACTCGAGAAATATGCATGGTACGACAAAAGTGTCAAAACTTGTAGGACTCAAAGGGGGAAATGAGATGACGATATCAGTTTCATTGCAGATGGCGTTGCAATCGGTGAAAATGAAGCTAACTTCATTTTTTTAAATGGGAATACCCAAATTTTGTATCAAATTGTGATTTTACGCTAAATAAGAAGAATCTTTTGTCTGAAACTTCTTTTCGTACGATGCATTTTCTTCGTGCGTAAACAGACCCTATGCGCATGACGGAGCAACGCGTGAGATACCAAAACGTGTACCGGTTACGCACATACCTTCCTACGTTGTACCATGAGTGTCTTTTTAAATGGGTATTCCCATTTAAAAAAATGAAGTTAGCCTCATTTTCACCGATTGCAGCGCCATCTACAATGAAAGTGATATCGTCATCCCATTTCCCCCTTTGAGTCCTACAAGTTTATTTAACACACTTTTATCGTACCATGCATATTTCTCGAGATATTTAGGAGTCTCAAGTTAAAAAGACCATCAATTGAAGTATTGAAGTATTATCAATTGAACGTGTGAGTGGAAGAACAGTAATATTCCAAATATATCAAAAAAAAGTTGAGATAGCCATAAAAGGACCGCCTGGTATATCGCTCATTGAAGAAAACCGTTGTTTTGACCGGTTGTTTTACTTTAAGATTGTAAAATTTTAAATGGATACTAAACTTATTTGACTTAAGAACTAGTTCATTTAAATCAATAGGTTGAAGAAAACATTTTATTTCAGACCACCTTGAGTGGAATAACAATGACGCAGAATCAGAATTTTTCAGGACTTTTTTATCAATTCACTTTATTTTTTCAGGGTTTTGATCAAATATGATATAAAATGACTAACTGCGCGATAAACTACTACAAAACTATGTCTTAATGTTTTTAATTCACATTCGAAATTTACCAAATCTTACTAAATAATATTTAGAACAGTTCACAGAACGTATTTCGTAAAACATAACCCAAAAGTAGTTTTAATGGCACAAATTGTTTTTTGAAAAACAAAAAATAGGTAGGCAAGGTATATTTATTCTTAGATTGTTAATACGACTGGTATTATAAACGTCGAATAAGATTATGCCAGCAAAGTATCCTTTTCTCAAAACAACTTCGCTATTATTTAATAGACTTACGATTTATGATATTATGTCAGTTCTTAAAAAAATAGTAAAGGAATATGACGTTTTTTTTACTGAAAACACGTTGTTGTTATTGTTATTATGGTGACTCAGTTAACCTTATGACAGGTAGGTATATAATCAAAAGCAGTTTTCATAATTTGTTTTTAATATAATAATAATGTATTTAGATTTTCAGATCAAAACGATAAAATCAAAACAAACGTTAAAAACATCAGATGAAATAGTAAAAAGGATATGAAATTTTCAAATTTGATGTCTGCGCATTGAACCAAATTCAAAACAATAATTTCCGATGACATTTTACATTTTATTTTGAAAAACTGATACTATTGAGCAAATGAAACCAACTTCTTGTTTTGTAACCATTGACCATGGTACTTTTAGGACATTCAAACCATCTTTATAAAGAATGACTTTTTTTCGAGGGATAAAAATGTTTATTACATATTTTACAATTTTATAACTTTTTATTATTTATTACCAATACTTATTGTATTTTATGTATGTTTTACTTTTAGGACAAACCGTGTATGTTACCATCGAACTCTTGGAGTATATTTTAGCACAACGCTCTTCGCTATATAACAGTACGCTGCTGTGTTCGTATGATAATGCCCCTTATTATATATAATAAAAAATGATTAGTAGTAATTACGTTAATCTAATTTAATTTTCTAATTAGTCATTTCTCGTAATAAAAAGCATGAGCACCATCCGTTGTTCCAGAACAATTACGTAAGCTTCATCATAAAATGACGATATAATATAAAGCAGCGCGTTTTTACTGAGCGTATTTTTTTTATTTTATTATATAGGTACTAAAATATTACCGAAAAAGGATCACTGATTATCGGCTTTTCCTAATTGTCTTATAATTAGTTTCGAACTAATATTTGGACGTCCAACGTGTTGACACAGCTGGACATAATATTTTTTGTGGATGATAATTCATTATGATCAATAATTCAAAAGAGAGAGAGAGAAATATGCAAGAAATATGCAAAAAAAGAAACGCTTCCTTGGCAACGTACCTACATTATAATTTATTCCACGCATTATTATTAAAAAGTCGTATTCCTCAATTAAATATTACCTCAAAACTAAATAATAAATCATACTTTTGCGCAATAATTTTACGTATTTAATTCACTAGAATTTGAGGCACGCAAACCGGCAGACCAGTTTGTTTTTCGCGGTCGTTCCGCATTGATATTTTAATTTTAACTATATATATTTATATATCGGCGTCTATTTATTACTTTAATAGCGATATCAAGGTTGCTCGCTCGGTCGAACAACGTCGTCTACGTCTATAATATAATAATATGGCTTTCGGTTTCACACAAACGCAAATTCACTCGACGATAGTGTGCCGTTCAGACATTTAGGTGTGACAGCCTTCAGTAACAATGGATGTAATTTATTGAGTGTTTAAAACTGATTTATTCAAATGATGCGAGCTGCATGGAACGAGGTGTGGATTGTCAGATGTGATGTTGGTTGAGTTTCTTTAAAGCTAGGTTATAATTATATAATATAATTATAACTGGTTGAAACATTCTAATAAGAATGATTGAATGATTTTGGTTGCTGCAAACAATCCAGTAATTAAAAACACACCTATATGTTTTTTTTCTGTTCAATGGAATAATAACAATAACATTTTGCAATATTTTGTACTGATATAGTAAGTAGCCTGAAGAAATCGAAATACACGTTTCTTCTGCAGCCAGAAACACAAATTTATGTTTTTTAAATGGAACCCTAGATATATTTTTGCAAATTTTTATTAAGACGTTTATTCTAATTTTCATTACATCAACTTGTATTAGGCACTTGTATTACCATTTCTGTAATATTGTGAAATTATTGTCAAAAACAGGCACTTTTCAAAAAATTCTTCAGCGGTAACTAACAAGGGTAATGAAACAAGTGAGCTAGTTCATTATGACTAGTCAAAATATCACACAATTCGATAGTTATTGGTGATTTGAGATTTTATTATGATTTATCAGGAATAAATGGAGGTTTGCTATACAGTGTGTACCACTTAAGAGTGTAACACCTTCATATCTTTTTTATTGTTAGTCCAATTTTATTGCTAGATATATTTACTGCAAAAAAAAAACAATTGCCTTCTTTAAATGCAAAGCACCTTGTGATGGCAAAATAAATGGCAAAAATCAAGAAAGAATAATGAGCCTTTAAATACTTCAGTCAATACTATCGAAACGAGATATGGGCGATTCTCTCGTACGGGGTCACATATAATAATATATATTCCCCTATAATATCCCCCAACATTTCTTCCTCAATATGTGGTCACAGTAACGAATCAAACGGAGTTAAATCAGGCGATCTAGTTGTTGGACCACCATGAACAATTTAATGTTTTTGATAAATATTATTTACACAATTTTAGAGTGGTACATAAATTACTAATTGTTGTTTGGATTTTGAAGAAAAACAATTTCATAAATTATACGTTTGTGTAATTTAAAATTTCAGAATGTTATTTCTAAAAGCTGTTGCATGAAAAGAAGTGTTTTTACATTTGTGAGATTCTTGAATTTTGTCGAAACATCTGGATATATAATATAATATAATTTCAAATTAATGTCAAATCCGATGGTTAATAATTTTTAAGCTTTTTACGTAAGCCGATTTATCGATCTTTCGAAATATGTCAAGATATACAGGGATCCATTTAAAATTCTTAGGTTAAGTGACATTTAGCAAATCTCCAGTTATTCGAGATAAGTCATATTAGAATCGCAAATCAATAATAACTGTCGATAAGTGCGATGTATTTATTAACTATCCAAAATGAGTTATTTTGTTCGTTTATCCTTGTCAGTTACCACAGAATGATTCTTTGACAAATTCACGTTTTGTACATTAATTTCATTGCAAAAAACTGCTATAATACACCTAAATTTGTGTTGGTTGATTGTTGTGGGACATCTGTAAGCATGAAAATATTTTCATGCTTACACATTCTGTACTTTTTATTGTACATACATGTTAATTATATGTTTTTCATTTATTTGTTAATTTGATATCACCATTTAAAAGCAGCAAAATCTGCTTTACGAATGAATGCGAATGCCAACAGAAAGGTGTTGTCCATTTAAATAAAGTAACAAACGAGGTAATAAAATAAGGCTCGCTGGTAATTCCACCTCGATATTTCAGCATTATCGATCCTTGTTATTCAAAACAGGTTGGAGCGGTGGCCTCCCGTACGATGATATTTTATATATTAATATTATTAATAACGTTATTAACAGGGGCGGCTTTAGGGCCCCCGTCGCATCCGAAATTATTAAGCGGGTCGTGCGGACCGGCCGTATATACACGCATTAAAATAAAATAAATTCGAGAAAGGTCTCGACGTACAGGGGGCAGCACCTTGCACAATAAATTCCACATTCATAAAATAATCTTAATCGCTTCCACCTGCAATCGTCGCTCGTAAATAAACGTATCGCCGTCCTCGTCTGTTCGTTTTGCGGTTCGTTTTCGCGTCTGGTTCGCGTTTTCGCATCGTACTGGAAATATTATTATTATTTCTTCGCTGGGTACTTAACGCCACAACGTCAACTGCGCCTTAAGAAGAAAGAAAACGAATCACTTATTGTGAACGCACCTGCAACAGCGCGGGATGTATATGGGAATTATATATATATGCATAGGTATATGGGAATTGTAGGTAGGCGCGTTTCCTTTTCCTTTTAGCGAACGTGTAATGAATACGAAGATGGGGTTTTTAATTATTATAAAGGATAGATGTGGAAATTGCAAAGGTATTACTGTGTATGTGTTAATTGTCATATGGGAGGTTTATATGTGTATGTCTGTGTGTGTATAGGTGTGTAAAAATTTAGACAGTACATTTTTCTGAATATGCAATGTGTACTTATGGACAGACAATTTCGGACGATTTTTGAAAAACGTGTTACAATTAATTATTTTTTCGACAGCGCTATGTTTAAAGAATGTTTTCTGAAAATATCATTAAAAAAACTAGAAAACCTGCCGGAGGTAGGGGGTGTTAATAACCAATGTGTGAATTCTTTCCGTCTTATTCTAGGTCTTTGCAACACTTGGTGACTACATAATATAATGTACTATAAAAAAAAGTTGTGGGAGATTTTATTCTGATGATAATGAAATAGCAAAACGTGAAGATGACTTATGGATTTATTGGAAAATAAATTTCAAACGTGTTAATATTTATAAAAAAAATCTGATGTGGCCAGACACATGACTAACACACTATATATAAAATTAATGGTATTGCTGCATGAGATTCTATTCGATCGAGATCGGTCGTGTCTGCATTAAAATAAAACTAGTTAGCCACGATTTGATAGATATGTTGATTCTATTGACAGTAAGTATTGTCAAAACATCAGCGTTTGACTGTCATTAGAATGAAAATATCTGTCCTGGCTAACTAGTTTCATATTAATGCAGACACGACCGATCTCGATCAAATAGAATTTACTCATGCAGCTAAACTATTAATTTTACCAAAAAATTTCATAGACATAAAGTATTCAGAATTAACTCTGCTTTAATTTATTATTTAACTATTTTAAGGAAATTACAGAAATGGTGGCTCATTTGCAAAACCGGTAAAAAATGCTAAGAATAAACATCCAGCTCCTTTGGACCCTTTTGAACCAAAAGCTTTTTGTAACAGCTCTAAGTTTGGTCATGAAACTTCTATATATGAAGTTTTGTCCCGGTACCTTTAATGGTTTCTCCGGAATCGTCGCCACAAAAAAGGGTTACACACATACACACAAACACACACACAGACATTTTTTTACCTTGGACCCAAAAGGACATATTTCCGCTAAAACCTCAAATTTTTTTTTTCAGCGCGATTACAATACTTTATAATACTACTACTACGTATGATAAAGTAAAAAGACATTGCAAAAGATGGACGGGTGTGGTCAGCTATAATAAATATGTTGCCCAATATGCTACAAGTCAGGAGCATGGTTAAGATTTCATATTGATAACTTCCATTCAGACAGTTCGTGCAGATATCTTACTGCTAAAAGAAATTGATTCAGATGGCTTCAAAATACAGCCTCTTTAGTTTTGGTTCTATAGTTTTTGAATGGCAATCAGAATGTATGCACTATGTTAGTTCCCATGAGAGTTGCTCTCAAGACATCTCCAGCGAAAATTAGAAAATAATGACTTTTTATAGACACTCTGTGGACACTGTGATTATATTACATTGAAAACATGGCGATGATGAAAAATCAAAACGAGAAGATGACTGGTTGATTTATAGGAAAATAATGTTCAGACTTGTTAAAATTGAGACACTGCAAAAAATGTGATGGGCGTGGCCAGCGCAAGCTACTACATCAACAGGATTTACTTAGTTTCAACTAAAAATTCAGCCAAATCATATTGGTCTGTAACTTTAACTAGATTCATGATTTTTACTTTAATATACGTAGTATGACAAAGCATTGTAATCGTGTCGAAAAAAATAGTAGTTTAGCTGCATGAGCAAACTTTAACTTTTAAAGTTATGCATAGCAGTTGACTCTTGGTCGCTCTGTGCATTATGTATATACAATAAATAGTTTAGTGAAGCGTTTGCAATTTTTATTCGAACAATCGACTATACACATCATAACATTCTATTTGATCGACATCGCTCGTATCTGCACTAGGATTTGACAGATATTTTGATTTTATTGACAATGTTGTCAGATCATCAGCATTTGATACTGCTGTATAGTATGATAAAATCATGTGTCTGGCCACATCAGATTTTTTGACAATATGGCGCTAATAGTGAGTGGCGCGTGTGACAATAGCAAATTAGTTTCTGAGATATGGCAGAAAATGTTAAAACGTATAAAACGTGGAAAATATCTATCCAATGATACCACACACAACCTAGACTTTAGTAGGAAATGCTTAAGTTCTTAAAACACTCACAAAGTTTTAGAATCTTAGAACCAAACATATGGTTCCACCCCACCAAAAACATCCTTCCTAGTGCTGTAAATATTTTACTGTCTTTCCGCTTATCTAACGACTATAATTTACGTTCATTTACAAAAACAATTGTCCACGTAAAAGTTCAAAATTTGACAGCGAAATGTCCAAGCAAATCATGCAATTTGAGAGAAATTGATTTTTGTTTGGAATATACAGAATTTATAATAATATGTGAACGTGAGATCAAAACTACATATTTTATAAAACATTAGTGGGCAGTATTTAGTAATGGAACACTGTATTTATTCTTGTTTAGTATCGCTATATTATAAGTAATAGATATCGCAAAACAACACCTGTCTATTTATCAAACGAAACTATGGAGAAATTCGATATTTTCGACATTAACCTCGCTTATACCCGGCGATAAAACTGGATATTTATTAATATTCCAGAACCAAGTTTTCAATAATAACCGAGTTGACTTTCTATTTGTGTTCACAGACTCGATAAAACGCGATATTTACACAAAGGAAAACTTCTTCCAGAAGGTGTCCGCAATAAAGTATTTTACACGCCCGTAATAATCCAAAAAGCCTCGTGCGTTAAATGACGAAGGCTCCAAATAAACAGGTCCAGTTTACATTGTGAGCGAACACTAGTAAAGTTTCAATAAACACGTCGCTTTATATTCTATTAACACACGTTTTACGGTTATTTTATTCGCCTGGCGCGGCAGTTGGGTCATCACGTGCGTCTAATTTGACGATTCAATCGCTTCCCCGTCATTCCAGATATCGCACGGACGACACCAGAGCACGCCATTAAGCTCCGACTGCCAACAGAACGGCAGAAGCTGCAGGAGCAGCTCAGTAATAGCTTACCAGTGGTGTAGACGCAGTAGACGATAGACAGACAGAGACATTGACCTTTACCTGGTGGTATACGCCTACTGGTAGTGTTCAACTTTTACATGGACAACTGCATCTGGAGTAATACAAGTTTAACGCACAGTGTCACTAATCAATCGCTATTATGGCCTCCAATACGTTCGGCACTTACTTTATAACGTGGCGGTTGGTAGAAAAGAAAATATACATACGCAAATAAAGTACATATTACTAAATTATTTTAAAAAAAGGTAGTAAGATGGGAGAATACATATAGTCAGCTATAATAAATATTTTGGCCAACATGCTACAACTCAGACAATTTTACTGTCAACAGAAATTGATGGAGATGGCTTCAAACTAAAGTCTTTTTATTTGAGTTCTATAGTTTTATATTTAGCATTGACAAAATAGTGACCTTTCATACACATTCCAGGTACACTGTGATTATATTCTATAGAAAACATTTTCATGAATACAATATTAAAAAATTTGATGTGGCCAGATACATGCATACTAAATTTCCTCTACCTTAATTAATGGCGGCTCATTTGCAAAATCATTCAAACATGCTAAGAGTAAACCTCCAGTTCTTTGGACCTTTTTAAACAAAACTTCTTCCACTTCTCTAAGTTTGGTCATGAAACGTCTAAAGAAACGTCTATGAAGTCCTGATACCTATAGTAGTTTCTCCGGAATCGTCGCCACAAAGAACGGGTACACACACAGTCAAAAATGTTCAGGGGACCCTTTGCGGGGGGGGGACCTATTGCGGCTAAAATCTCAAATTATTTTTTCAGGACGATTACAATACTTTATCATACTATGTTTGATAAAGCAAAAATATCAAATCGTTTGCTTGTTGGCGTTTAAAACAGGAAAATAAAAAATACTACTATTAGTAGTTTAAAGTGCTATAAAAACCTCTTTTTCCTTTCCTAATAATTTTATTTTATTGAGCTTTTAGAGATTTTATTGATATTTTTTTATTATTGACATTTGAGACTTTATTTTTCTTCTCAATAAAATAAAATTATTAGCACAGAAAAAAGAGGTTTTTATTGAACTTTTAATTAAAATACACCTTTGAGCATGGACTATTTCAGGTAAACTAGGAGTAGTAGTAACGTGTCTATAATGTTTCGTTTGCTATGTTTTTGGAATAATTTAAAAAATAAAAGAAATTTAAACATTGTTGGGGTGATAGAGTACCTACTAAATTTTATGAACAAAAAAACCTAAATACACACAAATACATACATACAAATACAAAGTGTACCGTTCTTGACACAGGTACTTGGCCTGGCTAGCCACCAACCCAGATCTGGGGAAATAAATAAAACAATCCAAAAATTATAATAAAAACTAGTAAGAAAATTATCTTCAGCCGTGCTGAAGTTAAAATACCGTAAAATATTCAAAACAAACCAAAAAAAGTGAACCGATTTTGCCCATTTACGAACTTGTCCTTACGAGATAAGCTTGTATACCAAATTTCAGATCAAATACTTCAAAATTACGGCAGTTATCGTCTACACAGACGGACCGGCAGACGGACATAGCTAAATCGATTTTCAATGCTGATCAACTACATATACGAGTATATGTCTATATCTGCCACGCCGCCTTAAGGGGGGATTCCGGTTTCTGATGAAAAAAAATCGATTTTTTTTTCTGTACGTTATTTTATTATTTAAGGTCTTAAGAATGTGTGTACGAAGTTTTAAGGTAAAATTTGCAAAATTAGCGAAGTTGTAAGCAATTAGCCAACGGCGTGCAGGTGCCAAAAATATGCAGCGCGCGGATCGGTCGTATCGCGCGCTGAACAATTTTTCCGCCCGAGTTTTTCAAGCCAAAAAATTTTGCAGTGTGTGGTTTATTATTCTGTGAAATTCTCTCGTGAACAATCATCGATAAAAAAACACTCAAGAAAAACTCCTACACGTGCGGATGGACAACAAAAAAAGAAAATTTTCTGAGAATGCACACTCGTGAAAGAAAAGCATTTGCTAGTACGTCTGCCGATAAATTGTCGACAGCGGAAGACGAGAAAAGTATAGTGCTGGGTTTTGGAGACGGGATATGGAAGAAGTGAGGTCACATTTCCGTTGTATAGGATCACTATATTTATGGAGAAATATACTAACAAAGTGGTTGAGCATATGTACTGCCCTGTGGGATCACAGAGTTGGTGCAAATGGCGAAAAACTGAAGCCGAGAAAACTCTGGATGAATTCAATAACACTTGCGAATAATGTCGAAAATGCCATCAAGCCGATTTACAACGACTTGTCGTCGAGAGAGTTGCTAGAACAGTGTTTGGGTGGTGACTAGGGCTGGGCAAAAAAATCGATCGATCGATCATCTTATTTGAAAGATCGAAAGATCGATCTGATCGATCAGATCGATCTTTTGATGAAACGTACATGGTTGGACACGTGTCGTACGTATATGAAAAAACTGAAAGATCGATCAGATCGAAAAGATCGATCGATCGATCTTTCAGTTCTTTCATATACGTACGACAAGTGTCCAACCATGTACGTATCATCAAAAGATCGATCAGATCGATCTGATCGATCTTTTCGATCTGATCGATCTTTTCGATCTGATCGATCTTTTCGATCAAATCGATCTTTTCGATCTGATCGATCTTTTCGATCTGATCGATCTTTTCGATCTGATCGATCATGATCGATCGATCGATCAGGTCGATCTCAAATTGTGATCAAAGATCGTTCACAAATTTCCGAGATCGCCCACCCCTAGTGGTGACACACAAAACAACAACTAAAGCTTCAATTCTACTGTCTGCCGCCTCGCACCCAAACATCTTCACCGTGGGTCAAAATTGCGGCTTATGCAGCAGCAGGCATTTATAATAAAGGCTTTTCTGCCATCCTCTAAACTATGACAACTATAGGAATCGTTATTGGCAAGGAAACGAAAATATTTGCAAATGTTCGCGAGAAACTTCGTTTGTTGATGTCGTCGAGACGTGCACTAGAGGCTGCAAAATAAGCTCAAACAAGGCGTAGAAATGAGCAAGTCTCAAATTAAATTCTACGAAGTGGAGGAAGGAATAAAGTATGGCTCTGGTATAGCATATTAGCAGAAAAACACTGTAAGTACTCGATGTCCCGTAATAAACTGTACTTGAATGTTTAAACGTGTTTTTCTCGGAACAGTTTTTTCGCAAACGGTTGGCATGATATTTCGAAACCTATTGGACCGATTGACTTCAAATTTTAACTGGATGTTCAGTAAACATGCCTTTATCGTTTGATGAACAAGAATTGCAATAAGTTAGGTACTTTTCCTTTTATAGAGAAAACATTGTCAATTTTTTTGAGAAAAATCGATATTTTGAGTTTAAGAAGCCACCATTTCCTCAAATATAAATATTTTTATTTTCTGGTTCATCAAACGATAACTACTTATGTATTAAGTAGGCCGCTATTCGAGATTTTTATTTCAGATCACCTGGAGTGGCCCAATCATGCCAACCAGTGACCGCGGATCTTCGCGCAGTGTCATGGTCGCGGGTGAGCGTGATTCATCATATTTCTGTATTATTTTTTTTTTGTAAATACTTGAAAAGCTAATAAATATTTGTGCCAAATTTGGAATCAATTTATTGCATAGTCTCGCCAATAAAAAATTCTAAAAAAGGCGGTAATTTTAGAGGAAAAAACCGGAATCCCCCCTTAAGGGTGTTCACATGTTGTGGCAAACTTATAGCGTTTTGTTTTGGTAACACTAGTGCGTCCTAGAATTGCACTGACACTGCGCAGAACACTGATTCAGAGAGCCTACGCGCATCACCAGTGCAATTCTAATGCGCACTAGTTTCACCAAAAGAAAACGCTATTAATGTACCCTCACCACAGTAAATGTGGGGGGTATAAATATAGATTGAGGTCTTTCAAAATCGAGAATATTTAGGTATGAAGATGATGCTGGATGCTTTTATAAATGATTTTTTTTAATAAAAATGTACCAGTTTGTTGGATGTCGCTTGCTATCAATTATAATAAATTAGAGTCCCTAGTTTGAAAGTATTACACAAATATAAAGCAGATGTTTGACATAATTTAATCTATAGTTAAATTTAAACTTCTGAACGTCGTCATATCTCGGAAACGATACAATTAGTCCATGTTTTTGGGGTGTGTTCATAAAATATGATCTTCTATCGCCCCTAAAAATATTCGGGATACGAAACAACGCACCCTAAAACATTTAATTTTTTCTGTAGACAACAAAAATTTTGTTTTTTGTGTAGTTAACAATCTATCAATTTCATCCGCATAGCTTCATAAATAAAAACATTTCCTCTAAAATACCAATTGTCTTTTTGACACGATTACAATACTAAAAAACGTAGTCAAGCTCTCATATGGCATTGAACACCTAAAATATAAAATTCTCTTTCAAATATATTAATTCGTGGAATTGACTTGATTAAATATAGATCGGAAACCATATATATCATAGAATTTGTTACAACGAATATTTTATTCAAAAGAATATAAAACTAATAATAAGTAACCAGTCGCTGTACAATATCGCAGAAATAAGTTAACTCTCTTCCGGACAATTTTTGGTATTTTAACATTTTTTGTTCATGTTTGGATGTATAGAATCTACTAAGAAACAAATAATTTTATTAATTATGTTTCATTTTTTATAAATTTTACATCTAGAATTTTAAATAAAGAAGAGAACAATTTTCACATACCTTAGTTGCAAGAAAAGTGAACATCTACAAACGTTTTAACAACATTAAATGAAAAACTGTCGAAAAATTAAAAAGCTATAATTAGAAACAACATGAAAAAAATTATAAAAAATATTCGAAGTTTCGAAACAAAAATCACTGCTTCAATTTCCGAAATAACTTATTAACTTATTCGTTAAATCTGACCTTCAACAACGTTAAAAATATAATATAATTTCGCTGTTTCCGACAACAACACAATAAATGTCAACTATCAGACTATGTAATTAATGAGTATTATTATTTTTGCCGGTTATTAATTTAAATTTCACGATACAACACAACACGTGTCCGTTGTTTTCTTCTAATTTAAATTAAAACATATATTGTCGTAAACAAACCCATTATCCAAGAGATCCACTACCGGCTATAATTATTCCCGATTGTTGTCGCATAAATTGATTTGTCAACGACACGAGAATAAACTCTGTATATCGCTGATAACGCAACAGCTAGCGTTTTATTTATAAATACAATTGCGAGGTCGAAATTGTTCCGTACAACAGGATGACACCAGTTATTTAATATTTTATTTAAATTAATGTTGTAGGCGAAATACCACCACAATTACCGTTGCTTAGCGACGACTTAGCGCGCATCAAGATCCAGGCAATTTTCTCATAACTCTTTCGCGCGGCTCGCTCAAGGTGCCAACATTTATAAAACTTATTATTACTTATGTTAAAATTGCCATACGAGGAAAACCAGTATTTGTTATTCAATATAAATATATTGCCTTTATGAATGCGCACGTGTATACGGGTTTAATAGCGCGCCTATAATATAAGCTTTTGTTTCAATTTTAATTGCCATAAAAATATATTAGCGATGATGACGGTGCGAAACGTATATACCGCATATGGCATTATTTGCCGACACAAGATACTTATTGTTTAAGCAATTCAGGTTACTAATAATATTTAGCGGCTATTTGTTACGCAACGCGCACATATGTCTAAAACTTATAATATAAAACGCGTGTCAAGGTTGGACTAAACTTGATTAAATAATGCCTCTCTCATTAGGGTTCCATTGTCGAACAAATACGAAGAATAATACTGAGTATTAGTTATAATGCCGTTGCAAACAGTCGACCAAACAGACGGTATCAAAGAAGTCAAATGATCTACGAGGACATGTGCATATCTTCTCTGATTTGCTGTCTCATAATAACAAATACGCGACTACTGCTCTAAACTCAAAAATCAACTACCATGTAGTAAGAAAATTATCTTCAGCCGGGCTGAAGTTAAAGCAACCTCCACCGTAAAATATTTAAACGAAAAATTGAATTAACCAATTTTGTCATTCACGAACTTGTCCTTACTTTTTAAGAGATAAGCTTGTATACCAAATTTCAAATCAATTACTTCAAAATTACGGCAGTTATCGTGTACACAGACGGACATAGCTAAATAGATTCAATTTTCAATGCTGATTAAAATTATATATACACAAGTCTATACCGGCTACGCTTCCTTAAGGGTGTTACTAATGTTGTGACAACCTCCTACCACAGTAAATGTGGGGGGTATAAAAATAGTATAAAGAATCATGTCAATCAATGTGGTGGTTGATTTAAAACTTTTAAAGTTTGTCAATTTTCGACCCAAAACGACCTTATAAAAGTGAGTTAGTTTTGTGAACAAGATATACTGAACGGACAGATCTCCTTTAAAATTCATCCGCGGTTATGTATTTTGTTTACTAAAATTTTTGCTTAGGTGGATAATTTAACTGAATTAACTAACGCAGCCTAATATACACTAGAGCGTCGATAATCCGAACCTCGGTAATCCGAACGCCCAAAAAGAAATAATAATAAAATTAATTTCTGACTAACCGAGGGAAAAGCCATTTTTGTCGATTTCTGTTTACACAAAAATGTTGCTTTTGTTTTATTTTGTATCCAATATTCGTATTTTCTACTATTTACCTGCAATATTTGTTAATCAGAACAATTTGATAATCCGAATCACTTTTGGTCCCATTTACTTCGTATTATCGACGCTCTACTGTAATAATGTGGTACTGTCATACACGTAGCAGAACAAACCAAAACAAGTTGATCACTTTCTTTTGTAAAATAACTGAAAATGTTATAGTCATTATTCCTTAATTTATTTACAACCTGTATACTGTACATTTGGAGTCAGTGTGGGGATATAAATGTAACATATGTTTTTCATTTAATTTATTGTCGTTTGGTATAATAAATTAAAAGCATGACTGCCAACTATCCTAATGCATCACTTTTTCGATATTTTAAATAAAACATCAAAATAATGAATGCGAATGTAATTATGCATCACTCACGCATCATATTATATTTAATTGTTCGAGTTTCTAATCATTTTAAACGTCAGTTTTATATCAAAAGCTCTTTCCACCCCAGAGGGTGCTACTCTGTCCTTAAACTACCTAAAAATCGCATCGTTCTACTTAACAACAAACATTCACATAACTAATGTACAAAACCTCAAATAATTTTATTACGCACGATTGAAACCAAAATACTGTTTGCCTAACAATGATTTAGGCAATCTCATTTGCCTAGGAAAATAGCTTTCGAAATATAGTATAAAACGCTATTTGCCCAGGAAAAAGTTCTTTTAAATTTAATTTAATGTTCAGAAATCATATCAAATTATCGTTTGTTTGTTATCCTATCTAATTATTGTCATACAATTTTTCTTTAATGTGGTGTAAACCTGAAAAAAAGCCCTCGGAACTTTATTACGTGGTTTGAGACTACATGTGCTGATTTCTTATATAAAAAAACAGTTTTGTAATAGTTTGATTCTAATTCCTGATTCCAAAATTGTATTGTAACTTTAACTTGTATTGCAGATATTTGAGAAACAAGTTACATCATTCCAATTTGATATTTGAACACAAAATTACATTTAGAACCATTATTCCTTAAGACTTTTTTAATTGAAATGTAAAACACCAACAACTCTGTATATTCAATCAAAATTCTGACCATAACTATCGCCTTTTTACAGCACAATAATTCAAACGCAATATATAACTCCAATATACATATCACGTGCATTAAGGTTAGGATTTAGAAAAAAAGGAAAGAGGGACGAGAATCCGAAAGAGAAATATAGCTGAGCGGTGCAGTTTTATTATTAACAACTGTTCTTTCAAAAACTGAGGAAGGAAATGCAAATAACCGACGATAAAATTGCGCGAAACAAGAACGTTGTCACTTTTACTTTCCCGCTGTCATAAAATATACACAAGTTATTCGTGCCGCGCGGGCTTTAATAATAAATTTGGCAATTCCGAGGCCAGGTACTTTCTGAAACAATGCGCAGCGTTTACACGAGCTATATTACTTCAGACAGCTTTTTTTGTGTGTTTAAATACACCGTAAAACTCTTTATAACTTCAATGGTTTTATATTATTAAGTTGTAATTTAATATTAGATAGACGTCACGAGGGAAAACAGGGGATCAATTAATCATAAAAAAATAGTAATAATTAATAATAAAATTTTCCAAATCACAGCAATTAAAGCGTCAATAATATTGACAAATAGAGTTGTGCGCAAGTATTACGTGCTATACTGGTGTTTATAATCATTTTTTCACAAATCAAATATTAAATATTGTGATTTTTAAATCTCTTTTACATTAAACTCCTACCTTAACATTGTGAACATTCTCCAAACTTGTAAGAGTAAATTGTACATACCTGAAACAAAAGAAACATAATTAATAACAAATAAACCTCATAATAGTTAATAATACAGCGTGATGATGACAAGGGAAGCGGAAGGGGAATGTTTCATTTTCATGAACGCATATATTAAAAATAAGAATTATATCACACCAAATATTATGACGAGGCTCTCATAGGATGTGTTTCGTGGTTTTCAATAATAAACCATAACTAATTAAGTAAGTGATGATCACACGCCACGCGATTGTTTATACGGAATTGCAAATGTGTGCGCATTCTGTAATATATTTCAATTAGTCTATATCAACAATTTTCTCGTTAGCGTACTTGTGTTTTTCGCGCTATAATATATGGCGTGTTAACAGTTCTGTTGATTGATGTTTCTCGAATATATTTATAACAACGGGAGTAGGGATTGTATATTATTGTTAAAGGCGTGTTTTAGCATCAAGTATGGCTGAAAAAATGTGCGGAATGAAAATATATTTGTCTTCTTTCCTCTATTTTGGATATTTTTTAGATACCCCAATATTCTGTAATATTTGTTGCTGACACGTCTAAAAGTTATTTTTAAATGCTTTACAGTTTACTTTCCAAATAAATAGTTTGGAAATAAATTCAGCAGAAAGAGAAAAAGACTGGTACAAAAAAATGGGTGAGCGTCAAACGCCGTAGCAGTTGCAGTTGCAAATCTACCAAATCATGCCCTGAAAAGATTGTGACAGATGTAATTGTCCAGGAGGTTGTTAACACGAATTTGTGAAAGAAGTGCTTGCCCGAGAGCCTGGATAAGAAAAACCATTAGAATTTATTAATAATGATATGCCATCAATGGAAGAAGAAGTGTCAAAAATGGGTGCACACAAAAAACTGATCTCTCGAACGAAGAGAGAATTACTTGGCTGAAGTAGTTGGTAGGTTCGTATATACGCGAGAGATTATTGACTTCAACCAAGAAATTTTATATCTTGGAATAATTACTAGATTTAAGAAAGTGGTTACTCTGATGAAGTAAGTAAACAGTCTTCAATGAAGTGTATATTTTTATTCCCGGTAAATATTTTTAGGTACTTAATGTAAGAATTTTAAAGATTTGGCACAAATACGTTTTCTTTTGCTAATTAACAAGATAGGTAGGTATGTTATATTTACTTACTCGTTCTAAACTATTGCGTGCGTTACATCAAACTATTCCGTGTTGAAACGTTTATTGTAAACTATAAATCACAATACACATCCGCAATAAATCACAAGGCACATCCCCTACGGATACTTCGTTGTTGTTTTCGTACTAGGTTAGGCTCCTTTCCGGCGCCAGCACCACGCGCGGGCGCGCGAGCTTTGACAAAATCACGGTGCGCATATTTATTCCAGAGAAACGGATTACTTGAAAGAAGTGAGAATCACTTCAGTTAAATAATTGGTGGGTTTTTATTCAGTAAACAATACTTACTTATATTAAATGTCTTATATTTTCTTGGATCAGTAACTACGCACTTGGATGGATTTACTATTACTTCGTTGGAGAAATTAACATTTTTGGGACGAAAAATTCAATTACTTCTTTCAATACAATATTGGTTCTTATAAAGAAAGAATTCATTTGTTGACAGCAATTATTTTACTTATATTGAGTATGCGGCATTTCTTGTATATACTTAACTTTCTACATCCAAGTAAATATGCAGTTGAATCTAGTAAATAAATAATTCAAGAAAGTTTTCTCGTTCCAAATAATCACTTTTCTGTGACGAAAAAAAAAAACGTCTTTTCTCGAAATTCAAAATTTCATGTTTATAAAAAGTTATCCCTGTGGACCCACATATACCACAAAAAAATTGCCTAATTGAAAAATATTTAGGTCTCCCGCAGGAGGCCTAAACTTTATAATTTTCTTTAAAAATTAGTATTTTTTTAATGAACAATTAAATGATTTGTCTTTTTCAAATAACAATAAGGTGCGAAATTAACGTAGGTATGCAAAAATATATTACTCTAATGCAACATTTAGATCGCCTGCAGTTTATTTAGATTCGATAGAACTATTATAAAAATGACCATTTTCGCATAATTTAAAGAATGTGCTTAAATGTTGATAAAGTTTAATTGTCATTAAATATTTTATTATGTGCGACCATTTGGGCTTAGAAAAAGATAAATCACATAATCTTTCATTAAAAAAAATATAAAAAAAATCGAATTTTTAAATAAAATTATAAACTGACCTAAATATTTTTCAATTAGGCCTATCTTTTTTGTGTTATATGTGGGTACATAGGAACAAATTTTTATCAACTTGTAATTTTGAGTTTCGAAAAAACGTATTTTCGATACACCCTAATGTACAAACAGAACCTGACACAATCGCCGAAGATGGAAGGGAAATGCATGACAGATGAAAGAGATGCTCAGAAGAAATAGATTTTCCCTCCCTCCGATTTGGAGGGGGGGCAGGGGGCATAACTGAACCAGATCTGAAGTTTAGGCCCTTCCTAACCGCGTCAACAACTGCTCGAAGCAAAAACTAACTAACTGCTGTTATTTTTAAAAATATTGACTAGATATTTGGGGAGGAGTGAAGTAAAGGTCTAAACTACATGAAAACAAAAAAGAAAAGGAAAATGTCGTCATTTTACTGTGCCCGGTCCCCTTAAACTGTTTATTGTTTTAAGAATTCCGTTAATTTTTAATTATAAAAATATATATATTTTCATATCCAATTCAATTTCCGACCAAGAAATTGTTTTTTTACTTATGTCAACTTTTTTTTTAAATAGTTAGCCTCTATGAGATTAAATATGAATCCGACATCGTAAGTTTTCACAAGGTTGGCGAAAAATATTAGGTTATTCCAATGATTTTGCGTGTTGTTGCCAAATTATTAGAATTAAGAAAATAATAAGAATAAGAATAACAATTGTGAAACTGAGGGATTTACATCATTTCAACAAAAATTTCCACACTACACACCACACGTTTGGTAGCGCGGCTACCAATTGTAGAATCGCTGTTAGTGTTTCTGGGACACCTTCCACACATTTTCAGGATTTCAGAAAAAGTGCACATTTTCACCTATCTTTCAATTTTAATAAATTTATTAGCAAATACCATTTATTTTATTTACACTAAACCAAACGTGATTGAAACGGTTATAAGTAAGGAAAAACCATAAAAAGGAATGTGTTGTTGAGTGTTATTTATTACTAATACACTAAAAAATCTGTTATCTTAAGAAAACACATAAAGATAACGAAGCTCCATATTTTTCTCTAGAACTACGACAATAAAATTCAACAATAATTGCGAAATGTCATTAAAGTCAATTTAGTTGTGTGACGGAATAGATGTTAGGAACTGCGCGCAGCAGCAATAATAATTATGATTGTCCCGACACACATATTATAAACGCGGGTGTGAGTCATCGCGGGCGGGTCATGCAATTCGAATAATAAATTCTATCATAATTTAAACGAAAATTATAATATTTTCAGCCAGTCCTGTATATACACATATTTCGCCATTTGAATAAAGTAATTACGTCCACCCACACAGTTTTATATTAACCGTGAGTCAGCGTCGTTTATGTTTGATGATTACGACACACCGTCGCGGACGGCTGTTTAACTTTAAATAAAAAACAAGACGACGACTACGTCTCGAGCATATTAATAATTATAATAACGCCGACGGCCAATATAATATTACATATTTAAAAAAGGCGCTGCGCGCGGCGTGAAACAAAATGTTAGCCGGTAATAAGTACAAAACAGTTGATTGTTACGGTCGACTGGCCAACCAACACAACTCTGTAACACATCATAAAACACGCTCGGTAATTACTGGGAGTAAACGAAGAGAGAAAGAAGAAAAAGAAGAATAAGAAATAAAAGGAGCGACGCACCGGTGCTTTCATAAGTATTGTGTGTTTAAGTAACAAATACACACGAAAAAAAAAGAAAAGAACGTTACGTTTAATATTTTAGCTCATGAATATTCAGTTGCGGGCCACCGATTTTATATTCAGTAGGTGGGAGGGGGGTAAGTGTGAAATTTATAACTAACTGTTCCATGGGACACAGTGAGAGGTCCTGTGGAATATATCTTCATCTGGGAAAAGGCGCAATGCGTGACATGTCTTGGGGGCGGCACTCGATCACTATCTAAAAACGTACACCGTGAACAGTGTCGATAGAACCAGCAATCGTGTGAAACGCCACAAGAAACTGTGATACGATTTTGAGTATTTTGAGTATGATAATATGTGTATATGTAAATGATAATATAAAACATCCCTTCAGGTGGACTTGTGGAGCGAATCATTTGTCAGTAATGGTCAGTTTTAGGAGTTTCAGGAGAGTTTTATATATAAATTTGTTGTCAAACACAATAAAATTATGATAAAAATGCCAACGGAAAATAATTTAAACTCATTTTGCAGTTTTTACATAGAATTTGTTACATTTAATATTCGCTTCTTGTTTGGTACAGTTTTCAACAGAATTAATGTATGAGCAAGATTTCTATTATTTACCAACTTTAAAAGAAAATATAGAAAGAAAGCATCAGTTATACACGGGTGTTCTTTCCCGGTTTTTTTTTCCAGAACGTAAATGTTATGCTGAGTGAAATGTTTCATATGTAAAAAATACAGTTGTTTGATAATATTGGAAACAGCTGTAACTTTTTAAGGAATTGACAAAACAACAAATAAATTTAGACACAGAGAAAATATCTGCAAAGTTGCAGAAAATAAACATTATAAATCAACAGCAAAAATCCCCTAAAAGATAATTTACGGTTAAAGTTGCAACAACGCTGGTTATTTGGTACCAGCATAGTTCTGTGAAATTGCAGCATTAGCACAGTAATTTTACTGGATGTTTTTGTAATTTTACAGGACAAGTACAGTAATTTCACAGTAGAAGTAATTTATAACAATTGAACTGCGTTTTTTTACAGATCTGTTAGTACAGTACTTGATACAGTAAAATTGCTTTACACATTTTTCTCTATGTATAAACTCTTTAGTCGGAATGGCATTCGGTTTCCCCGGATTCCAACCCAATTTCAAGTCTTCTGCAAGAGTAAAAAGGTTTAGAACGCTGCGCTAGAGTAACAGAAGTATTTAATAGCAAATAGGGTATTTGACAGTATTAAAAATATGGTTTGTATTATAGTCATCCTAATAGATTATTACAGTTTGGGGAAACTGTTATTACATTTCCAAAAAATATGAATTATTTCTATTAAAAACGAAAATTATAAGTGAATTTTATTAACGTTCTATAACGTCATTGAAAACGCTCAGTAATTGGCTCAGTTTCCAGTGATGTCACATCGTATCAAGCTTGTGCTTCTGCCGCTTGACTTTACTACGTTAATGTACAAACAATGGAAAACAACTTTGTTCAAGCGAAGATTAACGCTTTGATGGTGGGATTCTTCTTTTAAAATAATACTTATTTATACGCTCCGGAACTAAGTAACGTGTAAAAGCGGCAATGTAAGCATAACTTTATAGGTTAGGTTAGTCCTAACCTCAAACTGCTACATTATACCTGGATCTAACACGATAGCTATGTATTCTAGTCTATGTCACTTATGTCAAAGTAATCTTCACAACAAAAAACAAATGCATTGGCAGCTATTTAGTTCATGTGGGTTTCTAGAAGCCAGTCTCAACCACTTTCCTCGCAGTTTCACATCTTACAAATAGTTTATCCGGAGTTTTTATTGACGTATTTCTGCATTGTGGAACTATTCACCATTTATAACCCATTTTTATAAATAAATTGTAAAAACAACACTTCATACAACACAATTACCAAACTGCGAGGACGCCGATGATTACAGACCATATGGGCCGATTGGGTAGCTACTATGGTGTGACGTCACAAGAATCACGTGATCAACGTACAACAGAAAGTATCGTTTTGGCGGAACTTATTTGTGATTACATTTTTAACGATTGATTTTTATTGAAGATTCAGAAAATAATAACGAAAAAAATGTATTTACAAAGTAGAGTGACAGAGAAAAAAACACACTAAGATGGTTTTCCAAAAATAGTCAAATACCCTATTGTTGTATAAATATTTCTATCGAAAAAAACCGGTGATTATTTTTAAAATTATTTTTTGTGTTTTTTTCTCAAAAACTAAACATAATTTCATCGTTTTAATTCTCAGATTCAGATTCTGCAAAAAAAAACATAACGGAAAGTAGTTTTCACTTGTTTGACTTGTTATTTTTTATTGTTAGCTAAATTTGTCATTTAGTTGATAATATGTGAAATGGTCTGATATCTAGACTCAAAAGTTAAATGATTATTTTTTTTTTCATCAAGGTGCATGCAGCTGTGGTATGTAATTTATTGTACCAAATATTTTTTTCTTATATGGTTAAATGAAACTTCTTCTTGATTTGACCCCTTGGAGTGATCTGCATTGATCGATCTTAAATTTCACAAAGATGAAAAAAATTAAATTGTTCAAACAAGGACCACAAAATTGGGATCCTTCAATAGCATTTTTAAGGTTTTATTGTATTCAACGTAGTTTACCAATTCCGTTAATTATTTGACCAGGTTTAGATTTTCCACCTGGATTCAGTTACCACTATATAATTTTTTCCTAGACAATTTTCCTGATTTGTGTGTGTATTCTGATTCATGTGATAGGAAAACAATTTTTAATTTTCAGTTGCGTTTAGTTAAGTTTTGAACATATCAACGCTTTGAGAAGCGAGCAACATGGCTCGCGAAACGTCAGCATTAACAAATCTTGACACACGGCATAACCCGGAAGCAGTTTATTTTCTAAATGATTCTGGCCGTGAAAGCCTACGTACTTACTAGTTATAATATTTTAAATAATTCTCTTAGAATTTAGCATAAGAAACAGTCCCAAACCATTGCTTCCCCGTCATATGATACCTTTTCCCATGATACCAATTGCATCACAAATCCGTACAAACATCTACCGCAACATTCTCATTTAAACAAAGTTTATAAAATCATTATTATTTCATGATTCTGATTAGCCTGCTTGCACTAAGATCATTAAATCCTCTACGACCATACCTAATTCGGCTCGTTATCATAGCAATAAAACCCTTTATCATCAAACCGACGGCAAGTTAACATAAAATCAAATCTTGTTCTGCGGCCGTTATGGCGGGAAAGAATTTCTATTCGCGTGGCCCACGCCGTCTAGATGCGGCGACATGGTGAGGGGCACGAGGGACGAAATGGAGAAGCGCGTTAAACCGCTAATCAAAGCCACCCTCGAGGTAGTTGTGACGACTCCTACCCAAACATTCCGGGCACCGCACCTGCTTTAATGTTCAGAGCGAGACAGATGGCGCCACCGTTCACAGTGGTATCGAATTGAGGAAGAGGGGTGATCCTGTATTGTAGATAGTGTAAGGCATGTTAGACTTTAGGGGTTGTCTGCTGTTATTGTATGTACTGTGTTCCCTTTGAACTTTTTTTGCTATTTTGGAAAGCATTTTTAACTGAGATACAAAGGTTCTTTTCAAATTTAATGATTCCTGATGATTCGAACTATTTGACTAGAATTTTTAGTCAACTTATTTATTATGATGAAATTGTGTGTTTTTGGAATATTATATTATCACTTAAGAATTACCCAAACAAGAAAGTACGCAAAGTACTGAGTAAATATAGCATAACACCTGCATACAGCACTCCAATAAAGCACCTGGCAAGACACAAATACGAAATGAAAGAAACGGAGAGGAAAAAAAATAGAATGGACTTACTTGAACAACTTGAAATAAACATACACAACAATGATCCCCAAGTAAAACTAATCAATGACCAGTTACAGTATTATAAAAAAAACACTATTTAGATACCTGAATAGCATTTAAACAGAAATTTTTTTAAAATGCACTATCGAGCACCGAACTTACCTACCGACTAAACAAAAACAAAATAAGATGCAGTTTGTTATGTAATGGTAGTTTCTGATTTTGTTACAAGATAATGTATAGGTTAAGACACCACGTAAGCGTTTGTAGTTAACTCAAAACTGACTCTAAGTAGTACAGAAGATTAAATATTTGTTAGAATATACAGATTTATATACTCTGTGGGCAAAAATAACCTATTAAATAACGTACAAATTTTCAATTACTCAGATTTCCAATGATATTCAGTAAATTCGTGAATTTCTATAAAAAACCAATTGCTTCTATTGTAAATTAGTACTGCTTTTGGTGAAAAAGAACAGAAAAGATTTTATTGCATCGTATACAGTGTGATATTTTTGTATACAGGGTGAAATATTAAAACATCCTTTTTTTAGTATCTTACCAAAAAAAAGCAGTCGAGTTGGACGTTTGCAACGATAACATTGCACAGGCACGACAAATCCAAATTCGTGCTTGAATTATGTTTAAAGGTGGTGGACAAACCATGGCTAAATTTTAATTT
Source organism: Aphodius sticticus (assembly GCA_963966075.1). NCBI lineage: Eukaryota > Metazoa > Arthropoda > Insecta > Coleoptera > Scarabaeidae > Aphodius > Aphodius sticticus. The sequence continues at coordinate 17,121,524 of OZ014506.1, forward strand.
CTTTTATGGGCGCTGTTTAATTTTGACATTTTGAAGGACTTTGTTTTACATATTTTTTATATTGTTTTTTACATATTGTAACTAAAGTCAACACCTTTTTTTATTCATCTAAAATTATGACAGTTTTCTTTCACTTGTCTATTGGTCAGATCCTATTCGATTTTCGGACTAACGCAATGTATTAAAATAAATAAAATATCGTTTAAAATGTCATGTATACGATGCTATAAAATCTATACTGTCCTTTTTTTACCAAAACAACAAATCTGTACTTTGTTTTGCTTACAGTATATCAGTGAGTGTAATGTGATCATTGCTACAAGCAATGATCACGCTTGTAGATTTTCGACAGAGGATGATGTTATGAATATGAATACATCGTATATGAATACATCGAAACATGTCTCCAAGTAAATAATATACAAAAACCAGCAGAAGAGGTTTTATTTAATCTCCCGGAACATCGCCAAATTAAGAATTACTGAAAGTAGCAACAAGATCACGTATATGAGGAAAAAAACTTGTTAGAAGGAAGACAGAAATGATTCGACAAGAAAAGAATATATAAAAGATAGATTAAGGTAAGTCTGGAAAGCAAAGACTTGCTCATTGATGGTAATAAAAATACTGAATACAAAACCTAAACCGTTTTCTTTTTGTGTTAACAAAAATCAGCTCATGTGTCTTCATCATTTGCTTAAACTTGATATGACATAACATCAAAACTCCGATTACGCGTATACCCTATGACCAAAATAACAACGACAGAAATACAGATTATACGCAGATCGGTATCTGGCTCTTGTTCGTAGGATGGGTAATTGCTCACATTCACGCCGGCACAATCCGAGCAAATTGGGGTCTGGGGGCTCAAAAAGTGGTGAATAGCCGAACATCACGCCAACAAGTGAAGAGGCGCGCGCCCTGCCCCTGGAAGGGTCGGCCGGTCGGTCGAACTTAAAGCTGAAAGCTCTCCCTACGGTTGACGTAAAAGAGGACCCGTATTCTCGCGACACCTCCGACAACGCACAGTGGGATAGTTGAATGAAAATTCCAATCGACAGTTTGCTGGTTTCTGTTACAAATGGGTCGTCAATTGTTATTTTTATTAAAGTTAATAAGAAATACTTGTATAAGTACAAATAAATCGTTGATTTAAATACAATTTAAAGAACTGAATTTACCAGAATATATATCGAAGAATATTCTAGGAGCAATAATATTTTCACACAATTATTAATAAGGCTACAGAAGACCATTGAACAATATGATCTACAATGAAAATTAAGGTATTTTTTTGAATATTTTTAAAACCTTCAATATTATTTGCAATGATTTCAAATAAGTAATAGTTGGAATGTCGACATGGAAACAACTGTATATAATGTAATATTGTTGAATAAAAAACCTCTTTGCATTTGTAAAATATGTATATTTAATTCCTTAAGCGGTTTGATTTTGCAACATCATCAGACTAAATCTATAAGAATATTGGTGGTAATTAAATAAATAAATAATAATATTACATATAAGTTGTGTATGAATAATGTACAAGAGGGAAGTGATATTATGGTTTCTATTATGTTTATCGATTTCAAGCTGTTCTAATAAGTCTAATTTGTAGATTTCTTGTAGTTTTGACTCATTTTGTGAAGTAGTGTAGGTTCATTGTATTTTATACAATGAGAGGTTGAAATTTTATGTTGATAAATGTTAGAAATTTTAGATTTATTTCCGCTATCCGTTTTGCAAACTTCCTTTCGGTTTGATCTACATAAACAGCACGAGCATTTGACTAATTAGACTCCAGACTCATCTATAACTGATTTTGGGGGATGGAAATTAGAAATTAGTTGGTAAACTCTTGTAGTTGGTAAACTGCTCTTAAAAGCAGGATAAATGTTAAATCGGGGTATTTTTTTTATTTTGTTAGTTTCATATTGACGCTATAGTAAGTAAATAGTTTTTATATATTGTGTTGGGTGTTTTATCAGACATTTAAAGTGGGTCAGAAGTGTTTATGATTTGTTGTAAAAGGATTCTGGAGTGGTAAATGAGGGGATATTTTAGGGATATTTTACTTAAAATTTTACTTACAGTTTTACTTAAAATGGCATCAGACATGGCACACGTTGTTCCTACGGTTTTAATTACCTGACTAAGTTATACGTTAAATTATTATTTATTGATTTCATTATCACCATTAATCTTACTGTAGATTTAGGCTGATGTTGCAAAACGAAACCAATATCTAATAAATTTAATATATTTTGTAAAAGGAAAGATTTTTTTTATTCAGGAATATTAAATAAGTAATAACTACTTATGGCTCTACTTATCTCGAATTCATTTCAAAAGATGTCAGTTGAAACAAAATATCTTTCATCCTAGTTATCAACTGAAATTGTACGAACTTCTACTGTAACGTCACCATTATGAGAGTGCCGAATTTAAATTACTTATTTTTGTACACACTTTTTTGTACTAGAAACCAAATTCTATATACATGACTTCTCATATCTGATTCCAAAATTGCAGGTATCTATAATATACTTTATCTACGACTCACATATAATAAGTTCATTGCATACGTATCTATGACTGTGTAATCCCCATCATGATACGCGCCAATGATTATAATGACATTAGCGTTGTATAATAATGACAGTTCGTTCAAATAATGACTTCATTATTTGAAGGAACTGTCATCATTATACGAATGTACTGTCAAAGTCAGTCTAAACCTACGTGGATGACAGTTATTTGACATTGCGCCTCTCCAACATTGACAAATACATTTAAAATATTTGATATAAAATGGAATTTATGAGTCATAGATAAAACGTCGTATTTGACTCGCACAGAACTGATATAAATAGCTCGCATGTTTATACGCTCGCCTACGGCTCGCGAATGAACTTCATGCTCGCGATTTATATCCTTAGTTATGTGCTCGTCAAATAATATACTATTACACGTGAAGTAAGCTCTACGTTGTATTGTGTCTGTTTGAGTTAATATTTTGATGTAGATTATTTCTGTTTAGTTTCTCATTTATTTCCTACGAGTTCTTTCCGATTTTGACATTTTTTGGTCATTTTTGGTTGGTCCTACAAGTGCTTCGACCTCCTGAAAAGATTCCATACTCATTTTATTTTCTTTTTAAATTTTATTGGGTTAAGTTTTCTTGGTCGACGAACTGCCTTATTTAGTTTATATGGAATAGAGCTCGGATACAGTTCGCTAAGATTAAGCTTAATACAGAGATCTCTTTCTAGGAACATGTGTCCAGTAGTTTCGTTAGAAACTTTTCGGAATCTGTAACGGAGAGATTGGTCATAGGAATGTACTTGTATTAGCGTTCATAGTACAATTTCAGTTGGCTTTCGCTCATTAAGCTTTTAATATATTGGTCCTGTTCTCTATTGCCTTTAGTCTGTACACATTTCTTGCTTCAAACAATTCTGGTATTTCGTTCTTCAATTTTAACTAATTAAAGCTGTAATAATACAAGACAATTGTATAAAGAAACCAAGGTACCCAACATGTTGAAGGAAAATGTACCTAGAAAGGGGTATCCCACTTCTGATATCCAAAAACAAACTTAGCATTACCGACTTTTGGTCAACATTCTGGGTCGAAAATCCCACTGTGCGACGTTCCGGGCGCTCTGGCACATCTTTTCGCAGATTCTCTCATAGCGCTTCGGGCCAAAGTATCAAGCGGGCCTTGATTTACAGCGGCACGCGAACCGGTGTCGGATTACTTTCGCCGCTGTCCGCAGTGGCGCCCCACAGCCCGTCATCATATCGCGATCGTTTCGCGGTACCAGATTTTACACCGACGCGACGCTCTATCGTCCGTTTGCGTGTGCGTGTGTCCGATTTCCGACCGTATTAAATAGCGGATTTAACCCGACAAACGTTGGTCGCCGAACTGATGTTTGTTCAGAGCGGGCGTTTTATTTATGCGCCCTCACTTTCGGCGATTTTGTTTGATAATAATTTCGCACTTTAATAACAAATATTAAAATTCCCGCCGCAGCTACCGCGAGCATGACGCCGCGTCGCCCGCAGGTCATTACGCTTCCGATCCCAACGGGACCCCCCCCCCCCCCAACCCCCTACCGTGTGATATATCGAAATGAACCCAATTTACAAATTTTACCTATAGTTAAATATGATCGTCGATATATTTATTGTGGCCCGTTTCATCGGATTAATCTCGTCTATATTAAGTAAACTCAATTCAACGATTTTTTCTCACCATTTCACGTGCGAAAAAGAGCATTCTTAATTGCTAATTCTATGTTCCGTGAGTTTTTTAAAACGACTCAAAACAGCCTGCCAGACGTTTTGCTTTAATAAGTTTACAAAATGCGAGCGAGTATTGTGAACCAGACATCTCCAACTGACAGTTCTCCCTAATAATTCGTCCGGTTTAATGTCACTTTGTCTATGAATTTCGCCGAGCTGTGGTGAGTGATTTAACACTTCCACAAGAATTCGGACGTTTTTCTAAAGATGCACAATTCCAATTGAGAATACCCATGTTTAGTCGATTAGTCGTTAGATGGCGCTATCGTTTCCAACTGCTGCAACATCTGCAATTGGTGTTTTCTCTTCTCATTATGTCTTAAATCCATTTTCCAAATAATATTTCTGATAAACGCACACTCGAATGTAGCAGTTGTAGTAATTCTATATATTTAGTTGCTAAAATGATATCAGGATATAAATGACTATTATCACAAATAATTTCGTCAACAACAAATCTATAACACATCAATTCAGCGGAAGCTTAAGTAAATAAAAGAAGAAATTCACGACACAAAATAACGATAACAAAACTGATATCAAATTAATATCCTCTGACGTTGCCAATATGAAGCAATCGGTCAATAGTTACAATGATATAATAAGTTATTGAATATGATTGCCTGAGACATGCAGACCTCAAGTTTGATTTGTGAATAATTGCAAATTTATAGACGTTGAACCCAATGCACATCATGTAAAAAAACATCTGAACGAATTATAAACTGTTTCCGCTTTTTTTTTTCGACTCAGGCGAGAATAATATGCTTCTGCCAGAGTCAGTCACAGCGAACACATGTGCGGACATAAATTCAATTTGATTAATTTTAATTTGATTCCCCTTGCTCGCGGGACAGCGCAACCATCCAAAAAATAGAGGAAAAGGGACGGCACAAAAGCGCCCTCTACGTTCATAAATATTAACGCGATCGTGCGCGTTTTTTTGTTGTTTTTTTTTGTGAAGCTTCCAAACCAAAAGCGTTAAAAAGTTGCACTTAAATGTTTGTTTATTATGTCCTTAGCGTAATTAACTATTATAATTTACAAAGTTAAAAAATACACCTTTTTTCTTATTTGTTTAATACTATTTCATCGAAGAAATTTAAAATCCAAACGCCTTGCCGGTAACTATTCGGGTCCTAAAATAAATATATTCTAATATGGGATTTTGTATAGGTACCCTGTATGTAGACAAAAATAAACTCCTACTCGCAAATATCATTTCTTAATTTGTCATAAACAAAAAACCTCAAAAAATCGTTTTTTTTTCGTTTTTCGCTTGTAAAAACTGAACCGATGGAGCAATCTTGATGCTTTCAACAGACGAATTGTAGAGAATGAAAAGACGAAAAAATGAACCCTGCACGGACTCGATTGAGTTAATATTAACGGATGAAATTCGGAAAAACCGGAAAAATCTGCGTTTTTTCAAAAATTCATAACTCCGCCCTTTGCAAAGTTGTAGCGGAGGCTTTTCGCGTGAAAGTAACAATTGATGGGTACTTTGAGTGTGGGACAACCCAGGCATTGTCCGATGATTAGCTTTTGCACAAGTGCGATTTGAATATTTGTATGCAATATGATCCGGCGAGCCTGGATGCGTCGGAGGTGGTCCGATTTTAATTTTTGTTACGTATTTCGAAAGTAGAAGCATTGTGCTACAAAACGTCTATTCTAATTTTGCGTTAAAGTGTTGCGAAATAGGTAAAAAATGCTTGCAAACATGACCGAAAACTGCCGGGCGCTCCAAACCAGTCGAGTAGTGGGGGTAGGCGGCCGACGCGGGGAAGCGCGTATCTATAGTAATACAAGCGCGCTGCGCGCGCGTCTTAGTATATATACTTTTCCCCTCTAATGGCACACTTCCCCCATCACTCGACCACTCTAGCGGGCACGGGCGTTTTTGCTCATGTTCTCAGTAGTTTATTACCCACTTAAACGGGTCTTATCGAAAAATCAGAATAGACATTTTGCTGTTGTTCACGTCTAGTTTCCAAATCCGTTTCTTAAATTGCTATCGGACGACCTCAAACACATCCAGCTCTCCGCAAAAATATTGCCAAAAAAAAATTCAAAGTTTCAGATGTTAATATTCAAAAATAGCGGAGTTATGAATTTAAAAAGAAAAGCAAAATTTTCCGGTTTTTTCAGCTTTTCTCCGGTTCTAATTATCCGATCGGATCGTTTGACCTGGCATTCTCTTCGTAATTTAATTCTCTACAATTCATCCCGTTGCACCATTAAGGTTGCTTCAATAGTTTTCATTTTACAATAAAAAAAGAAAAAAAAAGCGGTTTCTTGTTGATAATTGTTTATAAAAAAATAAAAAATGGCATTTTCGAGTATGAAACATAGTCGGAATATACTACGGACTGTCCTGCACAGGATGGCACAGGCGGCTAACTAGTCTTTATGTCAAAAAAGCATCATTTGTAGGTCTATTGCTTGGCCTACAAAGGAAATGTCGTATATGAATCTTAACTGAGAGAGAGAGAGGGAAAAAGGTGACAGACGTGACAAAACGGCTTACTAATTACAAAGACAAACAGTTACAAACAACTACCGGCTCATACACACACACCTTATTACATATACGCGGTGGTGAAATATTTAATAAATTATCCCGGCGTACACGTTTTCGAAATTAGCATACCGGATAAGAAGGAGCGCAGGAAATTTTTTTACCGCTGTATTCAAATTAGAACGCCCGCCTGGCCGTCTAGCAGCGGCGAAGGTAGTAGCTCTTCGCTGGCCGTTTTCGTTCTTTCGGCCAACAGATTAGATCTCTCCTCGGCCGAATTCGTCATGCAATGTTTCATACATTGTTCTAATGCATATTCCCCCGGCTCACAATGCTGCCCGTCGCGCATACCTCTTATTATTAATCACCTGACTGTTATTATTGTTTCGCCCGTGTCGACAACAAGGAAGTTTTGTTCGCCAATGTCTAATTTTATATAAACGACCGGCGATGATATCTGCAATGTAAACTACAGAAATTGCGACTATTTTTCACTGTTATTGGTGGAAATTATAAAAATAAGAACAAACTTTTATGTTTATCATTTAACACAATTTCTATACATTAAGCTGGACGCCACTACACAAACTTAAGGCAACACAAATTTTCTAACTGTAATAATTAATGAATTTAAAAATTAAGATCAAGTAAACAGTAAATACATATAGGAAATACGGGAAATGTTCAAAGAATTTATTTCTAAAAGAAACTAAAATAATGAGATGTCAAATCGGTTTTGGCTTTGCTTTTCCTCAACCACAAGCAAAGTATATTGCTATCCGTGCAAATTAGTAACAACTCTTAAAATAATGTGATGGCGCGGACACCCTTCTAAATATTTATTATACTTTAATCAACTCTAAACTGAAGGGGGCCCCTGTTAGGGCTTTGCTCAACTACCTAACCTTAAAACCACATGTTGACCACCGCCATTTTCGATATAACGGCAGTTCAACCCTAACTGACAACCCTATCTAACAACGCTATCTTAATTAATCTTACGGTAGCGTGAATTAATTGTCTCTCTCTTACGGGGGCTTCCAATCGTGAGTTCTTTCTCTGAGACTTTGTTAGAGACGTTTGAACTCATTCTAATTATCAATCACCATGTGCAAGGCTAAATACTTTACTACAGGTTTATATTATTCTAAAATGAATATGCCGAAGAAAACCACAATAAAATCTATTAACAAAAATGTATACAACAATGCAGAACTGCTTACATGAAAGTATGAATGTTAATCCTAAAACAATGATAATATACTTTTGACAGAGATGGACGAATCAGCAAGTACAGACAACAAATAAATACCTTAATATTTCGGTTGAGCACAAGAAACACGAGACACCACAGTTATCTTATAGAGCCCCTGCTCGTAAGAAAACACGTCTTTACCCCATAATGGCTAAAATAAGAAGGAAGTCTTCCGCGTTTTGACCGTCTCACGCACCCCTGAATGCGATGCTCACGCCATCTCCAAAAACCGTCAGGGCATATGGACGCTTCAGTTCGCCTAACACAAAGCACGCCAAAGTTCGAATTCAAATATCCTTTTCAAATTAACGCGCCAAATCCGATTTGTTACAACAAAACTAAGAAGAAACGGATTTGACGATTGGAAACACACAACAGAACGTATTATTGAACATCATAGCTCTAAAAATCATCAAGATATCACAATTTTGACAAAACGAGGAACGCCCAGGGACGAATTAATCAAATTTTAGCGAAAGCAGAAGCGAGTAATGGTAATTAATATTGGCAAAAGGTTTTGATGCTAGTTGTCAGTACAATAAAATTTATTTCAGAACGTGGGTTAGTTTTAAGAGATGATGATTTGATTGGTTTACCGAGAAATGGTAGCTTTCTGGGTAGGTATTCCAAAATTGTAGTACCTACGACCCATTTCTCTCTTCTAAATTTAAAATCATTTATCTGTCATCCACAATATGTGAAAAGTTGATCATTTTGATAGGTGGAAGGATGTGTTCCAAAGGAAAGATTTCTTACTTTCATTCCAAATGGTGCCACGAAGGTGCCACACTAGTGCTCCAAAGGCATTTTTTTTCATATTTATATAAATTGAATTTATAGACTTTCGTAACATTAATATTCGCGAATGTCGTGGTCAATCGTATGACAACGCCTCACATATGAGTGGCAAGTACTAAGGAATGCAAGGCTCTCATCATGGTGAAGAATGATTTGGCAGTGTGTAGCTTGCTTTGGCCATTCTTCGAATTTTTTTGGCAAAGCTGCAGCTATATCTTCTGCTTCCTCAATTCATGTCGAGCTAATGAAACAAAGCAGTTGTCCACGGTTACAACAAAATAAGAGTCCTTGCTGATGTAGCTTCTCATAAGGAGCAGAAAGTTGTCAAGATCAAACGTGCCATTCTTTTACAGAAGATGCGCACTAATAAAACTGCACTGTGCACTGGATTTTAGAACATTTTGGAACGTTTTAATGCCACTAACAAGATTTTACAAGACTCAAATGGTTCTAAATTCTGCAATAGAACAAATGAAAACGTATAGATTATTTATAGATATGTACTAAGAAAGAGAGAGAGAGAGGTTTGATAGATCAGATTTCTGCATCTTTCACTGAAATGATTTGTTCTTATGCTACTGTCTGATATCAATTTGGCCTCTTGAATCATTTCGAGGACTAGAGGACCGTTCTAGAGGACAGTATTGGGAATGAGTTGGTGCAGTCTGTAACGTTGATACACACAGAAAAGTAAATACTTCACTCAAAGCAATATGCTTTCATCCAAGTAAATGATTAGTTTGCTATAGCCGCAAGTAGATATTTTCTCAAGTTAAGAATAAAGAGATATTGTTGAATTGAAATGATCATATGCTTGTATATCTGAGAAAATATTTTCTTGCAATGAGTATAGATATTAGTCATTCAAGAAAACTATTCTCACGTTGAGAATAATGGAATTTTCTTAAAGTGAATATATATGCTTGACAATGAGAAAATATTTTCTTGAAATGAGTATAGATATTATTAGTTCAAGAACATGATCATAATGTATTGAATAGAAATTACTGTTTTAGTTTTTTTTTTAAGGTAGGGAATTGAAATAAGTAGACAATAACTTAGCGAATGATATTTGTTTTATTGCATGAAATTTCTTTGCTTAATTACATATATACTTACCTATTTATAAATTATCACTACCTACAATATCTAAGGCATAGAAAAAAAACACCATATTCTATTAGACATCAAATTGTTTCCATTATATTACACAAGTAAGTTTTCTGTGACATGTATGTTGATTTGGTGACCACTATATGGCTAGGCAAAATTTACGTACCGTGTGCGTCACAAGTCACAACTACGAACTGCGTCGCAAATACGTTGAACATAAGTACTGTAGGCAGTGTAGGCTATTCACGCAAAATTAAAACTATATACTTTCATAATATTATAGATCGCGTAGTTATTGCGTACAGTACCTACAAAATTAGTAAAGATATACTTACATATTGAACTCTTCCCGGACAATACTCGGTAGTCAGCGAACACGACGCCATAGCAGACCCCAACTAACTGAAGGCAAAGGCCGATGCGAAAAATCTTAAATCTCGGCAACGTTCGTGCACGTTTGAGTGTAAATGCGCAGGCGCGTTGCAAGCAATGGCTTCCTTGATTCAAGATATTGATCAACTTCTTGAATTGAGAATTTAAACTACTTGGTTTGAAAATTATATACTTAACCGAAACTAATAACTCTGAGATTGGGATATTCTTGAATTGTGAGAACAAGGAATTCTTAAATGAAAGAAATTGTTTCAAACCAAATAAATATTAACTTTCATCTAAAGCAATAACCGCAAGTAAATAATTTTCTCACGTTTTGAGAATATACTTCGCTGTGTGTAGACGCTTTTAAGAAGGACTCGACAGCGAACCACAAGAGATGTTTTATTACAAAATCTTAGTTGCACAGATAGAAACGTTTTCTTGTTTATATGAAATATATTCTTTTGAATTTATTATTTGGATCAAAACATAATTCTTTACCGCAAAGAATATTAACTTAAGTAAGTACTCTAGTTTATTTGCTTGTAGAGATTAAATTATTTAGAATATTTATTAAAGTAAAATAATATATTTGGATAAAAAAAAAATTACTTTCCTTTAAAGTAGGTAATATTTTTGTTTTGATTTAAGTTTCTTTGCATCAAAGAAATCTAAGTTTGATTCAAACAAATATATTTGTATACAAGAAGAGATTTATTTCCTTAAAACAAATATTTTTGCTTTGGCTTAAAAATAGGTTTACTTCCGCCAAAGGTATCATAATTTGATTCAATTAAATATATTTTTAGTGTGAATACCTCATCCAACCGTATCGTTAGATGGCGCTGTAAACACTCTGCTCGCAATTCGGCCTTACCTTGAGTATAAATAGTAGACTGGTGAAAGCCTACCGCTCAATCGATCTCATGCGTCTGGCTAAATTGCTAAAAAGACACACAGTGCATGCGGGTTCAAGTTCCGATTCCGAATCAGCGTACACTTTCAACCGTTTGATTATATGTAAGGTCTGGGAAACCAACCAGTTGTCGAGGATAAGCGAAATTTTGCTCTACTGTACCCTCCGAAAAGTTCTAGTCAATAAAAGGTCCACATTAATTCCTTCAACAAACTAATAATTTCTTTAATCAAAGAACCATGTACTACAACCTTAAGTTATCGCATTTAGCTCAACCAATTTCGTTAATTTAAAAAATTATAATTCTTTCAGTCAACGCAATAATCATAATTATTACTGAACTAAATAAATCTCGTACGTATAATATACAAATTGTAAATTTTAAACATAAGTTGTTTGACGCAAATAAATGTTCTATCTACCAAAAAAAATTTCAAACAAATGCATTTTTATCCGCAAAACAATATTTCTTTGCCTCTATTGAAATACCAGATTTCTTTGAGTGAATGCATATTTATTTGAATTAAACAAAATTTTCTATCTGTGAAATAACAATTCTGCAGTGGAAAACGTTCTTTCCAAAACAAAAATTATTATAAATAGATTGCGCACGACGATGATACAGAAACGCCTGTCATATTTTTCATTGCTCAGCATAGAGAGGTATTTGCTTCCTGAAATTGATTTCAAGGAAATCATTTCTGATTTCCGCCACATTTTTAAATCCGGCACTGGCTGTCTGCCTCCTGAGGTAGCTAGAGGAATGTACCAAAAGGCTCGAGATAATAACGTTATTGATTTACATTGAGACCGGACAAGCAAACTACAACAAAAACTGCCACATTCGTCACGAACAGTACCATAAAGCTCCGGAGTATCATATTAATGCGATGGTCCATCGTCAAGGAGCAATAACAAACTTTACGACTCGGAGAGAACCGCCACTATCTTCGATCTTTAGTGCGGCAGCGGTTCACTGACGGCCATTGTCACATTACCATCAGCGAACCGTTCCGTCACCGCATCTCGCCATCGAACACACAATTTACTTTATGCGTATATTAAACAGTTTTAATGTGTTTGGCCGTTGCCTGGTAAGGATCTCGAACGACATCGCCATGGTAACGTTAATGAGACGTTGCCATTGGTTTTTGAGATACTTTGTTGCCGATAAATTGACGAAAGAAAATTTCGATTTAGTTTAGCGTAGTAGAAAACTATGTGGGTTCTGGGTCAATCTTACGGGTTATATAAAATGAGGGTATAAATTCACTTCATTTGTTTCTACTGATATATCAGTCGTAAACATTCGCCAACTTCGTAAGTTGCATTAAAATCGTTGTTGAGGTCCGCCGAAGTAATCAATATGAATATCAATATCAAAAAATTAGATAATATCAAAAAAGTCCTCAAGCATGTTACTACCACGTGACGTCCGGACCGACTACCACCTTAGAATAGGAAATTTAATACTAATGACGTATATAATCATCAAACTCTATATCATACTCTATCATATCGCCATATACAGGGTTAGTCAAAATTACCGGAACACCTAAATAATTTTCTAACCGTCAACAATTTCAAAAAAATTTCAAGTAAAAGTTGTTTTGCATTAAACAATCTATCGTTTCAATATATTTTTAATATACAGGATGTTCATTTTATTCTGGATAATGGTAACCTTTCCTTTTTCAAATAGAACCACCCTGCATAATTTTACATTTTTTAATTCTAAGATTAATTCTTAGAATCTTTTGTATGATTTTTTTATAAAATGCATCATTTTGAGTTATAAGCAATTAATCAAACATTGACAAAATTACCGAAATACCTATAATTCTCCAACTAAAAAATCAAAAAATGAATCCAACAAATTTTTTTTCTGGGTTTAAACAAACTATTGTTTATTCTGGAAATTTGGTAACTTTTCCTTTTTTGATAGCACAGCCTGTATATTTATACATTTTTTAATTCTACGATCACTTCTTTTGTAGAAATCATTGTTTTAATACAATAACATCATTTTCTAGTTATAAGTAATTAACCACTACTCCTGAACTATATTCCCATATTCACATTTCTTTTAATTTGGCAGCTTGAATATTTCATTTAATTAGTTATTTTTTCTTGATTTTTTGTTATTCGTTAATGATCGATTAATTGCTCATAACTCAAACATGATGCATTTTATAAAAACATGATTCCTAAAATCTCAAAAAATTTTTTTGGCACGATTACAATGCTTTACATACTGCGTATGATAAAGTAAAAAGAAAAGGTTACCAAATTTCCAGAATAAAATCACCCTGTGCAAACACCCTGTGTATTGAAAACATATTTAGACGATTGTTTGTTTAAAACCAAAGAATTTTTGCTTGAATTTTTCTTTGAAAGTCTTTACGGTTGAAGAATTACTAAGGTATTCCGGTAATTTTGACTAACCATGTATATAATCCGCAATTTTGAATTTATTTTGAAAATCTAACATGACATTTTTAATTATCAATCTTCAAATATTACGGGAAATACGATTCACGCAAGTCCAAGATTTTTACATTTTCGGTTGCCATATTGATTCCGCCATTTTGAATTTTGAAAATTGGTCATTGAATTTGCAGTCTAGTCAAATATCACAGCAAATAATTTACATAAGCACCCGACATCTTTCTAAATTTTCTAAATTTTCGCCATATTGAATTCGCCATTTTAAATTTAAATAATATGACGGCGGGTTTGGAATCAGAACGCCAACATAATAAAAATATTATTTAAATGCTTTAAATAAACAAATATTGTTAAAAATGTACTCTGTTTTTCCGTTGAGTTCAAAAACAGTACATGTTGATGATAATTGTTTTAATCATAGCTCTGCTTGTAATACAAATATAAATAAAATATGTAATACATTTAATTCTCTATGACCTACCCTATATTTTGTCTATTGGCACAATATAGCTAACTGCTATACTTTTCAAGATATTGCACCGACACAATTATTTTGTTATTTTCTCAGAACTCACTTTTTGGACTTGTACTGTGGTCTGAAAAGACTTCCGACCTGCAATTCTTGTCTTTTTGACAAATTGGTAAAAAGAAATCTACCGTTGTTTGACATTAAATATTGTTTTCTTTTAAGAGAGTTATCCATTGATACTATCCACAAAAAATACAATACATGTATTGTAGAATTCATTTTAGAGAATAATGTTCAGAGGATTTATAGACAAACGTCTTATCTTGTATACATAATCGATTATTATTACTTTAAGGTGTGTTTACACTGGTGATGTAATTGCGCATATAAATATGCGTCAAACCGGTCGGAAGATATAAAAATCGATCTTCCTTAATCCGCGAGACGAAAGAGAATCAGAAGAAGGAGAAGGGGGGGGGGTTAAATTAAAGTGTATCCCGAGGTTACATTATTAAAATCCGTCCGGAGGAACGAGAGGCACAATGTAATTTATAACTCGGTTTCTGCTTTACATAAAAATAAGATTAATTTTAAATTCAACAAAAAGCGCTATTAAAATATAAATAATATTTTACTGCGCGGTCCAGGTAGTAGTGGATGTGTTGTGGAATCCCTCTTATAAGAGGATCTATGCGGTGGTTTACGGCGAGCCGAGTAGAGGGCGTCACTCGAAAAATTACGCGCCGCTCTGTAATATTTCTGTAAGTTTACTGCTCCGAGGGTCGCTGTGCCGCTTGCGCTCGAAAATATTTACATTCCAAATGGTTTTCTCCAGCAGTGTACACATTTAATCCGTTTAACTATATACTCGCTCACAAATTATTTTATCATATTACACGATCGCTCTTATAGCGTTAGTTCGCAATCGGTTGTACGGAAACACATTATTGGTGCGTATATTTTTATTATTAGAGATAGAAAGTTGGATAAATGGACAAATTAGTTCATTATATGTCTGTTGTATAATAAATAATCCTTGAGAAAACAGTTGAATTACAAATGGTTTGAGAGATATTTTTAAATGACGGTCATAGCTTCATGAACATTTTTATTTACCATTAGGTTATGGCAGTTTGAAACTTTGCCAATAAATTCGCAGGATTTTTACTAGTGAATATAGTATATATTTCATTATTTACTTGATTGTAGTCACTGTCCTATCCCAGATTTCTGTATTTTTACATAGTCAACAAAAATCGGGTTTCATTTTTAATTGTTTTGTATAAAAATGCACTGCATATAGTTGTAAAAGTTAAATATCATCGGTTAATTTTTAGAATTATCTGACTTTTTGACAGCAGCTGTTCTTTCGCAGAGGGTAGTAGTAGCGTTGTCAGATTGTCAATTGTTTTAACCGCAGATCTTTTTATCTACTTAATGATTTAGTACAAATATCTAACAATCGTTGCAATCAAATTTCTAAAATTATAAAGTGGGTATTGACTATTTATGGGAAGAATATGTAATATGTACTTAGTACTATTTACTTAGTTAATTTGTCGGTACACCCATGTTTATAGGAACAGTTTTGCTGAGATTATAACACGGTGCTGAGATATATTTTACCTATGACCGTATGTATAAATGTCTCTTACGTCACGGACTACTTCACTAGCATATCGCTTATAACAAACACGTGCTTTTGGTTGTGCTTGTGTGTTTTTAACGCACGACAATGTCAGTTCCCCGTAGCTACAATAGAATAGTTTGCTTATTTATTTGTATTTTGATACAATTTATATTTATTGAAATTTTCGGTCGTAAGCAAGTGCAACACTCGAGCTGTAACATATATTACAAGCACGTGATAATTTATGTTGAATTTGTATTGGAATTTTCGGTCAACACTTCAGACAAATTTCTCCGTAGTTGCAATAGATGTCGCGCGAATACATTGATTGGTTAACCGTCAAATATCCTTACCTGTGATTGTTTGTCATTTTTTATACAATTTATTGAAATTGTCGGTCGTAGGTAAAATTATGTAAAATACTCCAGCTGTAACGCATATTACGTGCTCGTGGAAAATAACAAATAACGTGTATCGCTTATATCAAACATGTGCTTTTGGTTGTGCTCTTATGTTTTTAACGCACGACATAATGTCAGTTCTCAGTAGCTACAATAGATGTCGCGCGAATATTTTGAGTATTTATTTGTCATTTTTGATACAATTTATATTTATTGAAATTGTGGGTCGTAGGTAAGTGCAATACTCTA
Organism: Aphodius sticticus; assembly: GCA_963966075.1. Lineage (NCBI taxonomy): Eukaryota > Metazoa > Arthropoda > Insecta > Coleoptera > Scarabaeidae > Aphodius > Aphodius sticticus. Next base: position 17,138,015 of record OZ014506.1, read on the forward strand.
GCTGTAACATATATTACATGCTTGTAAAAATTTATGTGGAATTTGTATTGGAATTATCGGTCGACATGTCAGACAAAGTTCTTCGTAGTTGCAATAGAGGTCGCGCGAATACATTGATAACTGTAAAATATCCTTCCCTTCATTTATTTGCCATTTTTGATACAATTTATTGAACTTGTCGGTCGTAGGTAAAATTATGTACAATACTCGAGCTGTAACGCATATTACGTGCTCGTGAAAAATAACAAAACTCGTATGTTAACTTTCCACTCGTACGTAATATGCTAGTTACAGCTCTTGTAATGTAATATACTATTTCACGAGTAGCTTTAGAGAATGTTATAGAATATATTATAAAATTATATTAGAAGACTATATAATTATATTTTAATTTACACCTAAAAAAATCACAGCTTTCCAATTAGATACTTAATTCGTCAAAAATACCTACAATAATTTTTACATTGGGTAAGTATACCGCATATAATGTATTCGGAAATTTGTGAAAATGTCTGTTATGGAATGTAGGTACAACGTGTATCCATACAAATAGCAACTGAATAAATCAACCAAATATTTATGTACTTGTATTATCTATATTTTACCACAAAAATCAACCTAGTGTGTATATTATTGTGGTCTGAGGGAAAATATTTTGTTATTTTATTTGTTTACTGCTGCCTGATACATTTGATTGCGACTATTGATTAAAGTGCGTTGAAAAACATTGTTTACAGCTCTGCTGAAAACTTGCAAACTATTCGGCCAATATATTTTGCTCCGTAAACTAACTAGATAAGTTTTTTTTTATTATTATTAGTGAAAAACTAAAGTTGTGGGATCAAAACGTAAGATTTTTAAATGTAATAACTATTACAAACTTCTCTGGTAAAAACAACTCATTTTTAATGGAAACAAAATCACTGAAGAGTAACCTCATCGTATCTTGATCCCAATGATTGCATGACAACAAAACCTATTTTGTCTTGCTGTCTTCTTGCCTTCCGGTAAAAACCAATGTTTTCAAAAAGAACTGTAGTTTTAGACGTTCAAGGGTGATTCCTAGAAACGGACCCTTCAACATTTTACCTGCGTAGCGTCGGATGGCATACGATGGCCGTCACAACTGAATATTCACCACCAGCACATCGAAGAACAAAGAACGATTTCTCCAATTTAAATAATCGCGCGGATTATTTTCATAACGCGAATTCTAATTCGTCACACCCAGAGAGATTGGTTTCGTATGAAAGTGCATTTTACATATCTTTTACATATTCAATTTAATATAAACTGTGGGCTCGGAATTCAACACGCCGATATACGTTGGCAAATCGTTATTGTTTCTAGCGAAAGAAATAATCGCCCATGATGATGAATCATCATCTCTCTATACTCTATTCACTCTATTCTATTCAAACATTGGAGGAAAGGTCTGGTCTGAAAAATAACTGCCGCCGCAGCTTTTAAATATATTTCTCAATTAGAGGTTGCTGAATATTTCATCGCACGACGTTACTAAAAGAGGGTAAGATAAGGTGGTGGAATGGGGGTGAGGATGCGGCCTGGGAATAGGGGTGGAATCTAAGTGTTGTTAATTTTTAATGTTTGAATTATATTTTTCGCGAGAGCCTCTCTGCTCTGCTGGCTTTCTAGGCTTGGGAAATTCGCCAGATACGATCCTATAAAAAATTTATACCGGAGAACGATGCGGAGAAGGGCGTGTAAAGAAGTCTTATCAAAATATAAAGGAATTTGAATGGAATGTATTTTCTTTGTTCAACCTCTTGGAATTTCAATTGCCACCTGCATAACCATAAATAAATAAAACTTAATTTGCTCCAGCTTATTACATATAGAAACCAGAAATATAAATGTACGTATAACCTAGGTAAACAAAAAAGTTAACTCAAAGCTGTACTAGCTATATTTATTTCAGTGTCTCCATCATATTGTCAACCCTGAGCAAAATTCCAATACATCAGCGATGTAATGATATATTTTATAACTTAACCAACCACATCAATCAAATGCGGCTTGTCATGGCATGTATACGCTTGTGCAACAGAAGCTAGTAGTCTAGTACTATTTTTTCGTATATCATGACTGACTGAAGCATGAATTATTTATGAGTTCTCCATGTTACATTTGCGGCTTTCCAAACGACGAGTTGCGGTTTTAACGCAAGAGTTTTGGTACCGCAGACAATAAATACCTCAAATAGGTAAATCCACATGCCCACAGGAGCAAGTGAAGAGAATTAATATGAAATTATAAATCAACAGATACAAGATCTTTGATCTGTTGGTCTTTTTAACCAGATGTTAAAGGCATGTTGTTGTTTCTTGTATTGTAGTGTATTAGCCTTGACATTTTGATGCACATAAAAACAAATATGATATAAAGACGTTCATAAATATGTGCTGCGATCTGGGAATATGTTCATGTATTTTTTATAATGCAGAGTGTTCGTTTTTGGCCATATTGATTGGCGATTTTTATTATTTGAAAATATACATATGAAAACGGTTATCAGTGATAGAGGTATCCAAGTAATTTTACCCCAAAAATATAGCAAACGGTTTTATAAAAAATTCAATGAAACTACGAATGAGTCGCCCAATAAGAACATTTAATAATAAATAATTGCAAATCACTCATATTTGCAAATTTCCAAAGCACAATTCCCACTTTTGTCCCTGCAAAAATTATTTTTAGAAAGTTGAAGTCATTATGAACCCACTTGACTTTACAAATCCTTAAAAAGTTACAGCCGCTTGAAATATTAATAAAATAAAGATAAATAACCAATAAAATCATATCAAACAATGCAAAAACGAAGAAAGTACACAATCAAAATCTATAACAATAACAAAAGTAAATAAATTTAAATCAAAAATTCTAAATATGAAAAATGAATTAAATAAATAAATGAAAGAAGAAACAAAATACATATGCAACTTTTTAGACATTTCTTTCTCTACAAGTAAATGTCATTCTGAAGAAAAACTTTCGACTTATTGGGTTTTCCAATTTCTGGACACCTGTAGTATTTCAAGAGACCATCAATAAAATAATCCACCAGGTTCCAAAATTGCTTTAAGCTGATCTTCAGATAGTCTAGTTAGTGATAGACTGGTTATAGATTTTACAAAAATGGGTAAAGAACTTTTTTTCATACTTCAAACTGTAGGTAGTTAATTAGGGTATCTATTCTCAAAAGTTCGCCGTTTTTCTCATTGTAAAATCGCGTCTCCATTGTATTTGGTGTCCACACAGAGAAAAGTGATTATTTGGAACGAGAAAACATAATTACTTGAATTTATTTACTAGATTCAAATGCATATTTACTTGGATGTAGAAAGTTAGGTATATACAAGAAATGCCACATACTCAATATAAGTAAAATAATTTCTCAGATAAATGCTGTCAACAAATAAATTCTTTCTTTATAAGAATCAATATTGTATTGAAAGAAGTAATTGCATTTTTCGTCCCAAAAATGTTAATTTCTCAAACGAAGTAATAGTAAATCCATCCAAGTGCGTAGTTACTTGATCCAAGAAAATATAACACATTTAATATAAGTAAGTATTGTTTACTGAATAAAAACCCACCAATTATTTAACTCAAGTGATTCTCACTTCTTTCAAATAATCCCTTTCTCTGGAATAAATATGCGCATAGTGATTTCGTCAAGGCTCACGCGCCCGAGCGTAGGGCTGGCGCCGTAGAGGAGCGAAATCTAGGCCGAAAACAACAGCGAAGTGCCCGTAGGGGATGTGCCTTGTGATTAGTGTACAATAAACGTTGCAACACGGAATAATATGATATAAGGCACGCAACAGCTTAGAACGAGTAAGTAAATATAACATACCTATCTTGTTAATTAGCAATAGAAAACGTATTTGTGCCAAATCTTTAAAATTCTTACATTAAGTAGCTAAAAATATTTACCGGGAATAAAAATATACAGTTCATCGAAGACTGTTTACTTCCTTCACCAGAGTAACAACTTTCTTATATCTAGTAATTATTCCAAGAAATAAAATGTCTTGGTTGAAGTCACTAATCTCTCGCGTATATACGAACCTACCAACTACTTCAGCCAAGTAATTCTCTCTTCGTTCGAGAGATCACTTTTCTGTGTGTATATTAAAATATGTATGCTGTTCGATATGGTCTTTATTTCTCATACCTCATAAAATGTGTCATAATAATGCTTTGGGTTACACATATGTATGAAGTAAGTAGGAACGGGGCCAGCTTTGCTGACCTTGAAACTCCGATCGCTTATCGACCTTTACCGAGCGTACCCGAACCTAACTTCGCGCCGCCCACCACCATCGGCTTTTGTTTTAAAAATTAAAAACGAATTCAAAATTTTAGTTCCTTGTTTATTGGAACTTTCAAAACTAAGAGAAAATGGAGAAAAAGGTTACATTTCTTTTTAATTCTAATTTAAACGTTGATTAAGCTTTTTACGAGAAGCTTCTCAATAAACCTAAATAATTTTAAACTGTCTTCTTTTCAAAATTAATTTTTTTTTGTTTCAGGCCTTCTTACAGAGATTCAATGCATCGTCCGATTTCAGTTTATCCGAGTAAATATAGAAAAGTAAGAAACCAAAATATTTTGCAGACCTAAACGATAAGACAAGCCTCACGTTGGAGACTAAATAATAATAATATAAATATAATTATCTTCTTAAAACACGAAGGCTATTTTAGACAATATTTAGATAACACTCATACACATTACGCTTCCGAGAAATATTCTATTTCTGCGTAGACACGAAGTATAATTTAGTTAAAACATTAAATAACCGCTCAATCAGCGGTAATATTATATTATGTTGTATGAATTGCGTAAAGATATTATTACGACGCTTGCATATCCTCACATATTTTAAATAATGACGCGCCGTCGTAAAGAGTGAGGCAACTTTTTCATTCTTGTATAAACATACCGTAATACCAACCCAATTACAAGCGGCAAAAAACTCATAATGAGTTTCAATTACAATATAATATGAGGTATTTTTCGACAGGGGATCGGAAGCATTATACGTGTTTTACAACTGGAACAAGCCGTAATTTTATCGTAGGTAATTTATATATAATTCCATTTTTTGCGGTCGAGTATGCGTCTGTTAGCTCTTCTCTGAAACAACAACGAGCGACGTCTATAATTATGTACACCGAAGGCTTTTTTCCCGTTTTTCGCTTCTTTTTTTATTGTCCTAAGAGCAATTTGTGATTTTTTTAAATATAATAATATAAGGTACAGTACTGGGTAATGACACAACGTAATTGTATACTTTCATTACTCGAAATGTATATATTTAAATTTCTAATAAACGTGCAGTGTCATTATCTTCGGGTATATTAAAATTACACGACATCGTGGTGTATGTAGTTTCTAGAAAATTACCGCTTCACTGCAGTCTAGAGACACGTTTTTTATAGGTTATAATCTCACATGAATTACGCGTTGATTGTTACCATTCCCGATCGGAATAAATCGGTTAAATCCCTGGTAATATCCTGTACGTAATGGTAGGCTCGTTTAATATACTTATGTAACTATGTAGCCGCCACTTTAGGACGACATAATCCCCATACTTGACATGCAAATAAGAAGGAAGAGAAGAGAAAGAAGTGACCATCCTTTTGTAGAAAAGGAGAAGAAAGTTGTACCTGCTCGAAACCTCGAGCTCAGGTAGGAAAAGTTGGCTTGTAAGAGGGATAAATTCAATAAGTTCCGAGCAAAAATATCTCATATTTCATATCGCAGGTAGCCTTGCAACGCGGACGTCGGTGATAGAGTTCGCGCAATAATTTTACCCTGCGGAATTGCTTTTGGCCCATCCCTCGGACAAAACAATTAAATTGCTCTCGGAAACAGTATAAATCTAGTTTATGTCCTTTCGAAACTTTATAAAAGATGGAGGAAACGTCTCTCTCAAGTATTTGATAGATTGTCTTATTTTATTTTAATATCTGAGCATCATAGCATTAACAAATTTAGAGCAGTCAAAATACTGTCTTGAAATTATTGTTACACTACATTCTTTGTTCTTTTTAGATAATCCTGGGCGTACGCAGAAGTTTGTATATTGTGACTTCAAGCGACAAGATTATCTGTTACCTAAAAATAAAAAAAAAACACCTGGCGGAATTATTGGTCAAAATCTAACACTATTGGCTTTCAGTGTTTCCCCTTTCTAGTGATCTGAGCTGCTGTTAAAGAAAATATGTCTTACCATTCATAGGAAATGAATAATATATACAGGGTGATCTACAATTCTAGGCGAACAATTTATTAGTCTCTTAAAAGGTAGACAGGAAACTAAAGTGAAATTCTAAATTTCGTAGCCGCATCTGATTAAAAAATATAATAAATTGAATCAAAGAGTTCTAATAACAACTTTATAACGCAAAAAATTAAAATTTATTACTTTATCATGCATAGTTTGACAAAGTATTGAAATCGTGCCGAAAAAAGTTTTGAGATTTTAGCGGAAATATGTCCTTTTGGGTGTCCAGAACATTTTTGAGCAAGGTACTTTTGGTTATCTCTCTCCGTGTGTGTGTGTATATATGTGTGTGTCTTTTTTTTTCAGGACGTATTCTGAATAAAATGTTTCAATATGGACACTTCAATGTCTTTTCAACGCTTTAAAATCAATCTTTTGTAATGACCAATAACAAAAATATTATAATAACAAAACCGTATTTTAAATGGACCTTATCTACTTTCTTAAGGAATATTTAGCTTCTAAAAAAATATTTTATTATCGGAAAGGTTACTGTCAGGGTTCTTTATTTTATTTGATATGTATTTTCTTTTTCATTCATTTGGTAATATTTGACACGGCTGTACCTTTCGAAGAAATTAAAATCAAATAAGTTTATATACAGAGAGGATTGTCTTTAAAATACCAAAGTTGCAGAACATAAATGAAATAAACTATATCAAAATCAGTGTAAAAGAAGAATTTACAATTATTTGCGCTCTTTACGTAGTATTGAAATACGTAGTATGACAAAGTATTGAAATCGTGTGAAGATTTTGGGTCCCCTGAACATTTTTGACTAAAATACAAAAAATGTCTGTGTGTGTACCCGTTTTTGTGGCGACGATTCCGGAGAAAAAGCGGGACGAAACTTCATATTTAGAAGTTTCATGACCAAACTTAGAGCTCAAAAGGTTTTTGCTCAAAAGGGTCCAAAGGAACTGGATGTTTACGCAGCATTTTTCAAGGATTTTGCAAAGGAGCCGCCATTTCTGTAATTTCGTCAAAATAGTTAAATAATAAATTAAAGTAGAGGAAATTTTGTATAATTTATGTATATGACATTTTTGGTATAATTTATTGCTTAGCTGCATAAGCAAAATATATTTAATCCAGATAGGTCGTGTCTGCATTAATATAAAACTAGTTAGCAAGGATTTGACAGATATTTTCATTCTAATGGCAGTAGGTAGTATCAAACGCTGATGTTTGGCCAATACCTACCGTCAATAAAATCAAAATATCTGTCAAATTCTGGCTAACTAGCAGACACGAACGATCTCGATCAAATAAAATCTCATGCAGCTAAACTATTAATTTTATATATTATAGTATGATAAAGTCTGGCCTCATCAGATTTTTTCTTATTTAACAAACTCCAGGAGAACAATATAGAAAATTGAAATTATGTTGTAAAGATAATTTCTACTTGTAAAATCTTTAATATGGACGTTTTAATGTTCTTTTTTTCAACGTTTTAAAAATCAATCATTTACATTAACAAAAGCGTGTTTTAAATGGCTCTCATTTCTTAAGGAGTAGCTTATTAAAAAACTATTTTATTATTGTAAAGGCCACTGTCTGGGTTCTTTACTTTGTTTGATATGTATTATTTTTTTCATTCCTTGGGTAATGTTTGAAACGGCGTTACCTATTGAAGGGAAATAAAAGATAATAATGAGTTTATATACAGAGAATCGTCTTAGAAATGTCAAAGTTGCAGAACATAAATGTATTAAACTACATCAAAATTCGTGCAAAAGAAGAATTTGCAGTTATTTGCATATTCCTGAGAAGTTACAGCATTATCACAGTAATTTTGCAAGTCACATCTCATTCTACAGTAATTTTTAACAATTGAACTTAGTTTCTTGACACATATGTTGCTCGTTATACTTTTTTCGTCGGGGTTTCCCCGGGTTCCAACCGAATTTCACGGGTTCTGCAAGAGTAAAAATATTGAGAAACGCTGCCATAGACTACACTGTGTTCATTTATGATAAAAATACAATATTTATCTATAATGTTTATTTGATAGAAAGAACCTTTATACAAGTCAAAGACTTTATGTTTTGACTAAAAATTTACAATTTGTACCTATATAGCAACCGATATTTATAGGAAAGGAACTATTTCTTGTATAAAACAATATTTACATCAATTAAATAAACATTTCAAACCAATTAATCTCGACAAGTAAATAAACTGGAGTAAATAAATAACCGCTGTAATGTTTTGTGCGCCAAACAAGTTATTTTTATTACCAACTTATTTTATGACAGAATACTAGCTTAGTGTAGGCGCATACAACGTTTTTTTTATATCCAGTTGAAAAAAAACATACACGTGATATTTTTGTTTAGTAAAAAAAAAACGAGGAGCAGCGAATATAAAGCGAGGGAAAATAAAGAGTAGCGAATCGGTGCCTAAAAATAACCCCCCGGCTCGTGTTTTCTCACTTTATCTTTTGTCCGTTTTAAAAATACTCTCGTAAAACCCGTCGAAAGGGAAAGAAACACTTTTGCTCCGAACGAGCTCGCTCTCTACCCGCCGCGTCTGGGTTCAGCGTCGGGAATATTCTCGTCGTCGTTCGAACCTCCCCTCTGGCTCCCCCCAATCTGCCAGATGTCATCGCTTCACGTACTTCCAAACGCAGCCACGATGTTTACGACGGTCACGTTGATCCCGAAAACGAACTCACCCCATAAGTGGGCATTATCGAAAATTCACGTCGAATGATGTCGTACGACTTAATTCTGCATCATGTGGTGGCGGCGCGATTTGTCGTCCAACCCTTTCTTTTATTCCATTCACGGGGCCAGAGGGTTGGGAATCGATTACCAAGGCTAGAAACTGCACATAATGAAATTGGAACACAATGCTCCTCTCCCTTACGGCGCTTGAGCTTGTTTTCTTTTCGTTTTTGGCGGTACTTGTTCAACGGCTACCCGAGCATGGTGGGAGACTATTTTTCCCGACGATTGTCGATTTTATGGTTCGAACGCGACGATATTTGACATTTCCTGGTTTTATATCCTTCATCTTGTGCTGTTACTATCCAACCATACATTTCAATATCATTCCACGTCAGATATTGATGAATAGAAGAAGCAGAATATTATCAATTGTAATATTGTCATCCGTTTTAGGTATGACGATTTTTTTTAAGGTTTATCTATTCACGAAATTTAAAAACCTAACAGGAAGTAATAAATTCTGCTACGCTCATTAGCATTCATATATTTTGCATAATTTAGTGCTTTATTTAATGTATATAAACCGTCTGAATTGATTTGAAGTTTCGTGATTCTTTTCCCAAGTTAAGTTTAATGTCATAGGAAAAGGTGGTTTAGATTTAATTTTAATATTTTATCTTATCGCAGGTATGTATGTCCTTAAAGTCAACACTAATAATTAATAACAAATTTTTGACAATTTAATTCGATAATATGCTGTTGCTACAGTTAAGTGAATCAAAATAATAATAATAGCAATAATCACTGCGCGTTCTAGATTTGTTTAATTCATTTTATCAGTTTTCTCAAAGCGACTGTAAAGCGAATGAACGGATTAAAAAAGATACTGATCTGAAATTTTGTAATCTCGAAGAATTAGAATGGAGTCTGTATTACCAACAGAAAACTATTATTATACCAATTTTAGATCTAGATTTTATTAAGGGAATGTTTTTGTACTCATTTCCTTTTTATTTCCATTAATTTGGTGTATTCGTTTGTGTTCAGTGCTCACTGAGTCACAATAATTATAATAACCAGTGTTTCGTGTAAAAGAAAATGTTAAAATCAAAAAATTCTGGTGTCAGATTTAGTTACAATTTTTTCAAACAGACAACAATATCGAAAATCCACAATAACACGGAAAATTGTACTTTCTTTACCTTTAATTTGGTGTATTGTTTCAAAAATTCTGTGAATAAGTAATTGAGAAAAGCTGTTTAAAAAAACAACAGTTCTTTTCATGAATGAAATACTACTTTAAGGCATTTTAAGTAATTTCTGTCTACTACTCTAGATGTTATCCAGAAACTATAGTTTTTCATTTAGAGCGACGCATTTTGTTTTTGACATTTCTCGAATAGGAGTACAGGTGGTTTCGCAATTCTTTCACAGTTTGCAACGTCAATCTGTGCCATTTAATAATGGAGAGATACACGGTGCTGTTTGCATGCCGGCGGCGTCATTGGTCCATTTTTCTTTTTTTTATAAAAACGGCGCGCCAACAACTTTCAACGGCGATCGCTACAGGGCAATGATATCGGAGTATTTTTGGGACCAGCTCGAATTTGGACGATCAGGATGGCCCAACATGCCATACAGCGTACGATACAACCGAATCATTGCAGGCCAAGTTCGGCGAGCAAGTGAGCTCACGCAACGGTCATCGCGAATGCCCGCCTCGTTCGTGTGATTTCAACCGTATAGATTCTTTTCGTTGGGGTTACATTAAATTACTGGTCTACGCCAAGAAGCCAGAAACGTTAGAACAGCTTCAGGCCAACATCGAACGCGAAATTCGGCCGATTTGTGTCCTAAAGTCATGGACCGGCGGACATTTGAACGATGTCGTATTCCATAAATAATGGCATCGATTGTACTTTCATTTGAAATAAAAATCATTGCCATAACTAACCCACAAGTCCTTTAATTGATGAAACAAAATGCGTCGTTCTTAATGAAAAACCCTATATTTTCCATGCTGATGACATAACGCCGCATGCAAAATGTTTAAAAAACATTTTTTCTACTTTGCGTTCGTTATAAACTCTTTCGAAACCGCTTTCGGTGTCGTTATGAAAACACTAGATCACAAACTTTTAGTAGGTAACTTTTAGTTTTCCAAGATTGATGATATTGACGTCAAATGTCAAATAAGGCTGACATCTCAATCGGTATTGGCTCGCCTCAATCGTATTGTCAATTTCACCACAACTACCAACTGTTGAACATAAAACTACTCTAGATTGTAAGATGACAACCGAAATTTTCGAAATTTATGTAAAATTAATGTCGCAAAGTAGAAAAAATAGTATATAACACTCGTTTTTAAGACGTTTTTAACACTCAGTGCATTTGGAATGACAAACAATGAAATGAAAAACAAACTCGTGCGTCAATTTTTGTCTTATAGAACTTGTATTATAACATACTATTTTAGAACACAGTTTTGTAGTTGTTTAATTCGAATTCATGATTCAAAATTTCAGTTTGCCCTTTTACTAAACTATAAAGAATGAATTCTCCTCAAAAAATTATGTCCATTATAGGAATATGTAGTTAGATCAATTTGGAAACACACTGTATATATTCGCATTCATTTAATAAAATAACATTGATGTGGTCTCAGTAAGCTCCTCTCTTAGATAACAGTTTTATTTACTTAAACGCAACAATTATCTTTTTTTTTACAAAAACGCATGTTTAAACTCAAAAGTGTTTCTCATTTTTTGTGAAAATATTAGTACCTAATATGAAACATGTGCTTGTTTATTAGTAATATTATTTATTTAATTTGGAGCAAAACTTCAGGTAACTACACTCTGATTTCATCCTGCTAAATAAGATAAGAAAACTGCACACATACACGATCAATTTCTGAAAGTAAAATTTATGATTACTTTAATTTTTTTACTTCTAATAATTGGCGTTATTGTAAGCTTGATATAAGCTCTTGGATAATTCAAACATACTATAATATAAACAATAATAATTCGCAAAATACATAATAAAGTTCTGAATTAATTAATTCATGTAAGCTGTTTTTTATGTATTTTCTATATGATTTTGGCATTCGTACGCAATAATCATTTTATTTCAGCGCTGATGTATGAACTTGAGAAGAAATGTCAGAAATTTGTACTTTGACGTTGACGGTGAATAACCACTTGAATTTTGGCCTAGCGTTGTAAGTCACATTATATTGCTTTCCTATGAATGATATGGCGTAATTCTTTCACAAGAAATTCTTGTGAGGATAGGTTAAGTCAATTTTATCTTGAACAGATGAGACCGTTTAATTATGACCAACAGTGCTTACAGGTCGGTTACAATAAGAATTCACATTTTCTGGTTCTTCTCCACTTTTAAGCCCCACCAGAAAATGAATCTTCTCAAGCATCTGGTCTACAACATATATCTCCAAGGAATAAGTAGTTTTTAAACGCAACTTTTTAAACGCAAGACTTGTTCATTTGACGGCAAGTTTTATGTTATGTACCCATAAACTGGCGAGCTATAATGATGCATCTATTAATGTCCAAACTTGGATTTGTGCTTTGAGTCATTATCTTACTAATAGATCCGAAAGATGTACTCGTTCATCTCCACGTCAAGTGGTTTCTGTTTGAGCACAACCAAGATAAAATTTAGACTTCTTCGCAACTCTCTTGAGTTTACTTAACAGTTTTGTCATATGAACCGATTGATTTAAGTTTCTTTGCGCTTAGCTGTAAAGTTTGGTCTGTGACAATACTTGATAAACACAAATGCGGATTGAACTTTTTTTCATCACTGTATGTGTAGCTCGATCTCAATCACGGTCTGTAGTAGATAAGACTCTAGATGTAAGTTATCTAATTATTTTCTAGTTTGACACAGGCTTGAATAGACCCCGGTCATCGCTTATGAATATTATCAGAGTATTCAACTATGGGACGCTAAAAATAGCGACGTAAACACGACGTCTAAGGTTCCTATGGATTTACTTCGAATTAATTTTATGTGTCACTGATAACACACTTTATTACATTACATTTACTATATATACACACACAAATATATTTATATCTATACATATAATAAATATAATAAATTACGTTGTGTTTATCGCTTCGCTCTGCGTTTTCCTGTTATCTCGTAATTTCGGAACTCGATAAACATAGCAGGCATAAAAACATACCCATAATATATCTATCTCTACGGTTACTATTTACATAAATTTAAATTGTAACTATTACCATAGTCCGAGATAACGATAAATATTTACTTCTTCGTGGAACCTTATCATGAGCACCCCACACACACACACACACACTAGCGTGTTGACTTGATAAAATTTAAGAATGTAAATAAAGATGGAAAGAACGCATTTGGTTACCTATGTACGCTGTTGGAAATATGTAACTATTTTACGAGTTTTCTGTTTATGGAGTTATAGACCACCCAATGAATGCATATCTTCTTGCAACCAGTGACTTTAGGAGTGAGATGATTTGGTTCTTAAGATTAGGAAGCAAAAGTTTTTGGACTTACCCGTTCCTCCTCACGTATCATCTCTGCAATGCCTGGTTTGATTTCCATGTCATCAGCCGTGTGCGTGTTGATCGGGTTCTGGGGTAGAGCAAGGGTCAACGGCAGTGGTTCTTGGTTGCCCTGCGAAGGTATTGGCGTCGCGGAAGGCGCGGGAGACATCTCCACTGAGGGTGGAGGTTCCGGCATATCAGTGCTCGCGCTTTCAGCTGGGCTACTCAAACTGCTGCGTTCTCCAGACGGGCGGCGTCTCTTTTTAGGCCTAGGAACACCATCGGCACCTTCTGAGGCTCTGCTATCCCATTCTGGGGTGCCTGGAGGCTTAGCAGTCGCCTTTGCGATGAGTTCTGGGGCAACTGCTGGAGCTACGATGTCCTGCTCACCATTAACATCGGCCAAGCCGCGTACCTTTAGGGTTTCGGCTACCTTTAGCAACGGGCCGATCTGTTCCTGGGAGACGTTGATCTCTCCTTTGTACATGAATTCGACGACGGCTTTTAATTCTGGCCATTTGATGTCTCTCATGATTACAATTGGATGCTGGCAGGGGTTGTCGAAGAACAACGATTGAAAGTATGGGCTGCACGCTGACAAAACCATCTTATGGGCTTTAACGGATTGACCGTCGCACGCCAAAGTGACATCCACGAAGGACTCGCTCTGGAGAAGCTGGTCGAAGACATTGGTGAGGTTCGTCTGGTAGTTGTTCCAGCGTAGGCAGAACTGCTGCGGCGAACCCGTCGGGTGCTGCATGGTGACGTCGTTACCGTTTGAAGACGTCGTCTTGATGGCCGATCGTCACCTGGAATAACACAATTTGTTTTCACAGATTCACACGCACATTTGAGTCATTTGGCGTTAAGTCTCGGAAAACTCAAGAGTCACTGATAATAGTCCCTGGCGTAGTTCGTGATCGAGTCACTCGAGGGGGGAAGGTCGATATACGATTTTGAGAGAATGTTTTTGGCGCGAGCACTACCACGTGGGGAGCGAAAGCGTGTTGCGGAGAGCACGGACAGAGCTTCACCACTGCAACGGCGATACTGACGCGACTGGCAGCAGGAGGGCCGAGGCCGGCCTCCGCGCGCACGCCTTCGCCCCCACCAGCGCCGGTCCCGCCCCCCACCCCACCCATTACACCCACAGACCGCGTGGCCACAGCGCGGCGTCGATCACCACCAGGCTAATTATGCGAGAGATCCTTCGACACCTGGTGGAGGCCGAAAGAGCGGGCTGAATTCGCCGGCAGACCGCCTTTTTCAACGTGCGCTCCAACCCCGCTGCCGCCACCGGAGGGAAACTGTTGACTCTTGAGTTTTCCGTCGACTAGGTGTCTTACTAGCTAAACATTGTTTTATTTACCTACTCATACCTGGTGTTGTCAGAAGTCTCGAACTCAAAGGCCGGTTATGACTTTTAAATATGTTGGCGGAAATATTTTAATAATTTTTATAACCTTCTTTCTAAATTTTAAAACCGGAAATGAGTCTGCAAACCCGGTAAAAAACAAATCTGACAAAAACCAGTTATTATATTTTGTTAAAATACGTTGACTTGCCGGAAATATTTGTTTCAAATTCTCTAATAAGTAAAAACTTTCCGGACAGGACGAATAAAACTGAAAACACAGCAATTCTGGTTATATACAGCGTGTTCCTAAATATCATGTAAATACGAAAAGGGGTAATTCTTTGGCTTATTTAATGACTAAAAATTCATATAAACATAAGTCCGCAAACGCTTCGTTGCCGATCTACGGGGTGTTGAAATTTCAAGATTTTTTTAGTTTTCTCTTTACAACTTTGTATCTTAGTTTTAATTTTTAACAGTTGGTGGCGAATAAAATTTCAAAATAAATACAAACAAAAGGTTATCTAAATCAAGCCAAGGCATACTAGACCAATTATTTAAAAAATTTTAATTTTATCTAACGAAACAGAAAGGCTTTTATTATTTTTTCTCGATAGCGGTGGTAAATACGAAAAAAGTATAAAAGATTAAAAAGCTTTAGAACAGAACAAAAAATGAATTTTGTATTTTAGAATCCACCAGCGGCGCACCGAAAAAAAGTTCATGGGGAGAAAAGGGGGCATGACCCCTGAAAAAATATCTCCTGTAGATATTAGTAAAGAAAAAACTAAAAAAATCTTGAAATTTCAGCACCCTGTAGATCGGCAACGAAGCGTTTGCGGACCTAAGTTTATATGAATTTTTAGTCATCAAATAAGCCAAAGAATTACCCCTTTTCGTATTTACATGATATTTAGGAACACCTTGTATATGTCACCAACTTCGAAGAAAGGGGTCTTACGGCTAAATTATCGATTTTGGGGTTTTGGCAGATTCGAAATGCTGGAATCTTATTCTTTAACATGCAATTTATCCGACATCAACCGGACAAAATTTGGCGAAGTAAGATTGAAGATTCCACAAAACTATATTTTCGCGGGAGGAATCAATATTAAAGGGTACTGTTTGCATAGATCGTTGTCACATGGTGTGATGTGTATTTTCATTTTCCTTATTTAAAATAAAATTCACATGAATAATTTATCAACTGCACAATATCAATAAGAAATCGACTTAATAAAATATTTTCAAGCAGACATGTGCGTTCGAAATATACAGTTAACAACTGTATATTTCGGCGTATAAACGGCGAAATCGCCACACAGTGGCAAGTCGTAATACTAAGATACCTTTCTTAAAAAAATAATAGATAAGTAATATACTATTAAATTATAAATTTTGAAGTTTTGAAGGTTTCAGTTTGCAGAAATCTTATAATTTCGTAGTGCATAAACAACCGCGGAACATGTGCAGTCAGAGCAGTTGACTCGATTAGCAACGTGAATTGTGCCTAAAACATACTCAAGCACACATCAAAGATTTTCATGACTCTGAAATGACAACGGAAAAAATCAAATAAACTGCGTAATACTCCTGAAACATTTCTATATAACGTGTAGAACTATCAAAACTGTCTGCTCTTAGGTTTAAACTTCAACATGAGACTTGTGAAAAATCGTACCCGATTTTTACCAACTTATTTCCAACCAGTATTACATAAGAACATAAGAAAACATAAATGCTAATCAATAGACAAGATTCCAAATTTTACTCGATCATGATCTGACATTTTTTCAGTAAGAGGTTTAGAAGAAAAAAAATTGGAAAGGCGAGTGTTAATTTAAAACAGTTAAAACTGCAGAAATCGGGTACCTCTTTACACTTCTGTCGCGTTATCTTTAAACCGAACCGTAGAAAATTTTGATAGTGATAAACTTACATACAGTAACGATTAACTAATATATCACACTTTATTTTATTTGCTTTTGATACGTAGTTTCAGAGTTATAAGTCTTCAAACACATGTCTCCATACTAATGTTTGGCGCCGGGCAGCGCTGTACTCTACTACTTCTCGAAAACTTGATTTTAGCAGTAAGACCCCTTTCTTCCGAGCAGGTCACATATATATACATGTATTTCGCCGCCGGTTCTTAACGCCACCAGAATGGTAAATATTTTTTTTTAAATTTGACACCACCATAACATCTAGTATAAAAAATGTTAACAAACCTATAAATAGTCTCTCACCCAAGAATTGGTAAGAAGTTATAAACCTAAAATATCGCGTTACTATTAGTATTTTATTATGACAACTTTGTTTATAGATTGTTATACCTATTTTATATGTCAATGTTTTCACAATGATATAATAAATATACTCCCACATTTATACTCATGACATATATTCCTCGCTGCGTTTGTTGTGGCCCAAACCAGTCATGCTAGTTAACGTTTTATAAAAGAATTCTATAATAATGGTTTATTAAGTAATAGTGGACTGCTAATAAGCTGACAACATAGTTAATATGTTCGGATTTCCATGATTTTTATTGGATTGTGTACCTAGGATCAAACAAAAAGATCAATCAATACATATTAACCCGTGTCCCAAGGGGCCCCAAATGAAGAATAAGGTTAATTTTATTAAAATAAAAAAAATATAGGGATTTTGTTTTACTACATCAAGTTTGCAGTAGAATCTAAATGCAAAAATTCAATGTTTTTTTTTTTACTGAAAGAGCTTCAATTTCGTACTTGAATTTCAGTTTAAACTTAAAAAATTGGCGGAGAGTGTCGAAAGCATATCAACTGGAGTCTATTAAAATCCCATTCAATTTCCATCTACAAAAACCTAGATTTATAAATATTTTGCAAATTTACAAATAGACACTTTTATTTGCATGACCCATTAAAATTTAAATGCTGCTTTTCCCTATTTTTATCAAAATTCAGAACAAAATCCACTACTAGTATTTTTTATGCTACATAGACCATAAAAATAGGTGTTCAAGTTAAGTATGTAATTTTCAAATTTGATTGACTTTTTTTAGGTTTTATAATTTGCCTCAACCATTGCGCTTCGTACTGAAACGTAATAAAATAAATATTTGAAAACAAAATATATCACTATAATTATGTACCTATACTTAAGATTATCTTAGAAATAACTGTCGCAAAAATTAACAAAATAACCCAGCAATACAAAAGGTACCTCTACCCACCTATAGTCTTTCTCGTGAAAACTGAGAGTGACTCATCGCCTAAAGTCGTAAGAACAGACGCAGAAGAAAGCATGTTGTTTCTTCCTAACGCACATGAATGGACTGTAACATAATAATAATAACAGAGTCACTCTGAGTTCTGGTCAAAAACACTATATCTTATTCCGAACTGCCCGCATGTGGTAAATTGACGCCTTCTTCAATCTAAGATCGACGATGATCGTGCGTAGTCGTTCAACATCGTCAAATGCACTTGCATTGGCTATGACGTTGCGAGACAAATCTACTTAACATGTTTACGTAATTCTTCTGCATCTTTAAAAATAGGCTATTGAAATTACAATATATGAATATTTAGGTATTTATTTGTTGTATTATATTAAACATCCTGCATATACAGGTGTTTAGATGCGAACGCTAGTTTTAAATATTGTAAATAACAACATAACCATAGTTTTAGTAGTTTAAATCATGTTTAAGCATCAAGACACATTATTAAACATATCAATTGTCGCCATATAACACGTAGGAATGCAGTATATTTTACAGGTTTCTTATATTCTAGAAACAATCGTTACAAATGACTTATCAACGCAAAGCTTACCTTAAAATTAAAATGTCAGTTAATAATCCAAATGCAATGAAATCCAAATTTTAACTGTAACTATAAACACTATTAAAAATACTTTTCGTTGGCGTATTTTAAACGTAGAAACACAGGAATGAGACGTTTTCACAAACACAGTGCACTCTGCTATACCTACTAAAGAACTGCTTCGGACGGGTCCGTTTAGGCCCCAAATTCTTTTGTACTGGCGTCAAGGAGCGTCGCCGTCTCCGTCCTTTCTACCTACAGCGCTACAACAATGCCTCAGTGGCTAACTTATCAATTTACAGACAGAAAGGATATATATGAGTACTATCCTTTTCTGGACTTTTTCTCAGTAAATCACATATTGTCATTTCCTGAGCTCTTTTTTATCACATAAATTACAAATTATTTATGATTTAAAAGAATGTGATTTTCCTATATTGTATTAATTTGGTAATTGAGTTATAATATTTTAATAAACGTCCTTGTTTTTGCGGAAATTACCAATGTAACAATATATTCAAATGTATGATATTGTAAGAAAAGCTAATTTAATAAAAAAAATCCAGAATATACAAGGTAGCTATTTATTAAAACATTATACATAAAACATTATCTTCTATAGGTCATAGCTCGAAAATGGGCAGGTTTTAGCACATGGATTTAAGTATTACAATCTTATACCTACACACTAAAAAAACGTTTCTATCTCTTAAGATAACTATAGAAATAAATATCAACCACCGCGACTTCAACGACTTATCCTGTATACCTTAGCCTCAATTTAAACAATGATTTATTTTAAACAACCTTTCTTTCTGTGTAGAATGGACCCAGTTATAGGCCCTGGGGTCTATAATGCTGTTAAAACAGCCGGATGTTAAAGATTTCGCCTGCATACTGATGAAGTCTTATTTGTGCGTTCAGTGTAGTTGTATAAAAACGCTATTAAAAGTTTTTCGTCAGGTCACAATTTTGATAAATTTTTCATAAACTTTATTATCAAGTACAATGGGAGTATATTAATAGTATACACAAATTTATGAAATAAATTCATTTGTAATCTGCTTATTATTTTAAAAAGTCCTTGAACACGACATTTTTTTTACATTTTATTTGTTGTTTTAAATAGGTCCTTTAATTGACTTCATGGTAAAGACAATTTTCAAGAAAATGTCAAATAAACATTAGGAAATTATTGGTCACTCTGGGGAGTATAGATTTTGTGTAGATTTCTAATATTTCTATGCGTTGAATATGAGTCCAGGCTCGTAAGTTTTCACAATGTTTTAGGGAAAAAATAGGAGTTTTAAAAACAGTATTTTTGTTAAAATGCTTGAACCAAATGTCCAGGAAACTTCAAACTAGCCTCAGAGTACACGCAAAACGACAAAATACAAGGGACAAACCGTAAGCTTCGGATATGCAGGTTGGGTAAAAATTTCATTTAGACTTATTTGAGCTCCCAATTCATTAAAAATGTACAGGGTAAAATATTATCAAAACAAACCCATTATAGCTATAAAAAGGAAATAAACAAGAATTAATAATAAAAATAATACATATAAATTGAATAAATGATGAAGAAAGAAATAAATCCACGTAAATCTTTTACTGTTTTTTGTTTTAGATTTTAGTGTTATAGCCGTTTTACACTACGCAATTAACCACGCAAGAAGTTAAATGAGAAACGGTTTAATATATTATGCAAGAAGTTAGTTCATTTTAATTTGTTTGTGTGTGTGTGACACTACACAATTTATTGATAAATTAGATTACTTGCGAGCATGCGTGTACGCAATAAATTCCTCTAATGGCGGAAAGTGGCAACCACGGTAAAGCAAACATAAACATAGGTTTACCGCGGTGGGAATAGTGTTGTCATATTGAAGGAAATTTTTAATCAAATATGGAAAAAGGGATTTTTATTTGTCAGAGGAAATTTTCATATTTTTGCAAGCTCCTAGTATCAAATGTTGGTATCAAATTGGTAGGTAATATTGGTTGAGACGAGACTGTGTATTATTATTATAGGTATTATTATTGATTATACATTGAGCTATAGATATTATATTATAAATAAATCTTTATAATAGATAATTGTTCTATTATTTGTTGATTTGTCCGTATGTAGAGCATTTTATTTATCGCCGCTGCATCGACACGGCGGTAAAAGATGCGCGCACCGTCAAATTCAGGTTACTATAGCATTGTTTTGCATAATAAGTCATTATTATATAATATTTATAGAACAAAATTGAAACAAAACCGTATGGGTGGAAAATCAGGCCGAAAAGTGGGGATTTGTCAAATAACGGTGGGAATACAGACGCATGGAATGTGACAACGCTGGGTGGCAAGGGTAGCAAGGTCAATATTTTTTTTCGATTTCCTTGCTTCTAACAACTGTACGCTAAGAATTTCAATAAAATATCAAGTATTTGGTATCATTGTAATCGGAAAGATGTTTTCTATCGAATAATCAGGGTGTGGCGATAAGCTCCCGGTGAAAAAAAAAGACTCACTGGCCAAAAACCAATTAAATCACGCTAGAGGGCGCCAGTAATGCAATGTCTGGCAAAATCGATTTAGTTAGTGTTTATTTGACAATTTTCGACTATTTTCATCAATTCCTAGCCACCTAGATTAATACACCAAAAGTTTAAATTGAAGTAAAAATTGACGATCGATGTTTTTGTGTTCAGAATGTCATCCTGATTGAAAATATCACACAAAGAATATAGGGTGCCATTTAAAATTTCAATGATGACGTCATTTCCGTAAAAGCCCAAAGAATGGCATTTTTTGTCTATTAACACATTCCCAAATTTCATTCGTCCAGCTTTATAAATAAAAAAAATAAACGGGAGTACCTATGCCGTGGGTCACCCCGTATAGATAGAGATACACGTAGGTTATGTTTATCGGACATTGACTCCAAACTATACTATTAGAAATGATTACTATGTGCAAATATATCGCATCAAAACAACGTAAACACGTGCTACTTTGCTCCTTTTACGTACCGAAAACTGCAAAAGTTATGTTTTCAGAATTATACGGCCACGAACAATGCAAATGACACGTCCAGAAAATCGTGTAGAAATGGAACAGAAGAGACAATTTCGAATACTAGACAGTATTTAACGCAATTTCTGTATGACTACGCAATTTTCGATTGCTTCAAGTTTTGAGCAACTTCTTACTCGGTTAATAGCGTGGTGTAAAACGGCTATTATTCTGAGTAAGAAGCTTCATGTAGTCTTAATACTTTTTTCAATTCCTTAAGAAGTTAGAGCCGTTTAAATTACGATTTCGATAATATTTTCTATCCATATGAAACTTTTCAGTCATAAATGAAAATTTTTAACGACATAATTTGTCAGATTAATACTTATAGTTTAATAATATGGTGACATATAGGCGGGATGTAAATTTTAAATAAATCAAAAATTACAGCCACAACCTGGATTTGAACGAGGGACCTTTGCGTTTCTAGCACAATGCTCTCCCAACTGAGCTACTGAGGCCTATGTCAATTGTTAGATATAATTTGTCATAAATCCAGGAAAGGAAGTTAAAATAGTCAAGATAGGTTAGTGTTTGGTAGTAATCACTACTCCTTCAATATTAAAGTTAAAAACAAAACGCCGGACCAGCAATCCGGATATCTGGGTTCAAATCCCGGGTAAATATTTCTACAACATATTTTATTTTATATCTTTCCTAAATTAGTAATATTACAATATTAACTAAGAATACAAATCAGCGCAAATCATGCGGTATGAAATCCAACTATTCTTAATTCAACCTATGTACTATCTACTCTTTCATTTTTGTTCTTCAGCCCGAGTGCTTAATTGACCATAAAATTTACTCTTACCATAATATAATCGCGTAGTATCAGTCACCCTCAGTAACATAAAGGATAATCGGTACAAAAATAATGATAGAATGGGACAGGGAGGTGTACAGCTTAGTTCGTCCTTTCAGGCATATTAATTGCGGAATTTCTTGCACCGGTAATTTATATGTTAAATAATCAATAAGACCTTAATATGCGGACCTACGGCGACGCTAACGCGCACCCGACAGACGCATTAAAGCGCCCGTATTTTTTAATTACACAATAATACCACCCGATATCTGTCCCCATTTGAATACAGATGGACGACGAGACGGTGTCCATGATTTTTCAACGTTCCGTGGGCGCGCCAGTTATTATTAAACGATGATACCTTCCTCTTATTATTGACGATTACACCGAAATAAGTACCTATAATTAAATTATTACAAATCATTTTCGTTTTATACTCGTAACATTGAAAATTGATCGATGTGATGCGTCATTGAATGTTGTGGAATGGAAAACGACGATTTTATTTTTATAGCATCGCTTCCACCTAAATAGATATAACTATTATTGAACTAACTACAGCATAAGATGTTTGTTTTCCAAATAAAAAAAAAAATAGCTTTTTAAAATATGCAAAATTCATCAGTGTGATACATCTTTGTAATCAGAGCAACAGCGATACATTTCAGAATATCAAAATCTTTAAAGTTTTCTTTAATCTAAACATCACAGAAACATTTTATTAGTCTCAAAAATGAATAAGTTAGTTCCCTTATAGTCCAATCCATTATCATTTTGCCCAACTGTTTTTGTTTTGATGCATATTGTGCTGTGAAGGTTTCATTTTAGAGATTACTAGCAATATTACGGAGTTTATCTTTACGTCTTCATATATGTACATTACAGGTATGCTGTGCGATCAGTGTGATACATCTTTGTAATCAGAGCAACAGCGATGCATTCCAGAATATCAAAATCTTTAAAGTTTTCTTTAATCTAAACACAGAAACATTTTATTAGTCTTAAAAATGAATAACTTAGTTCCCTTATAGTCCAATCCATTGTCATTTTGCCCAACTGCTTTTGTTTTGATGCATATTGTGCTGTGAAGGATTCATTTTAGAGATTCCTAGCAATATTACGGAGTTTATCTTTACGTCTTCATATATGTACATTACATGTATGCTGTGCGATCCACGCAAAGATAGAGATGTTTCAAAATAAGAAGAGGGTATCAACACCATTACCTCTGCTCTAGAATACATTAACCGGACGCCACATCACACCCTCTTTTAATTTCAAACAACTCTACCATATAAGGGGTTTTCTAAGTTAATAGACGAACTTCTTTTATATTAGCAAAATTGTATTCATTAAATTTATCTCACACCATGACAATATTTATTTATTTTATTTAATTATATATTTTATTAATGGACATATTAAACACAAACCTATTGGCTAAAGCATATAATTTCATTAAACAGAAGTAAACACACTATCAATGATAATCAAAATTATTATAAATTATGTACAGTTTGTGGCAAATGTATAGGAATTGATTAATTAAATTTGAAACTGCTTGCTATTTTAGCAAATCTATTATTATTCCTATTATTTGATTATAATACTTACATATTTTTATACGAAATTCAATTTCCAATTTCAATTGTTTTTGACGGATGACGACATCAACATATTTTTAAATGCAACTCCTCATTGTCCTTACGTATTATTTTTATTTATTTATTTCTTTAATAACATTAATCATGCCATTTAAATTTGACGGCCTCCAAAATATATAATTTTTAATTTTATTTTTACGTGATGTCTTTTTATAATGGATTTCTTTACGCTGAATACGATTCCGGACGCAAAAGATGCATGAGGTGAGTTTTTGCCAGTTGGTTTTTATTTTATTATAAAGAAACTGAATTAGTCATGCATGGGGATTTATAAATAAATGTTTAAAACTTCAGGTGACATTGTTTGTTATTTGGAAAACCCTATCGAAAATGACTATTCACTGTTCACTATCCATTCACAAAATCCATGTTCCACAGTTATTATGGTTTAACTTTCAAATATCTTTAGCTCAAAAATGTAAACATTACAAAACGTTTGTGTTTGCAGAGACGCCAGATGGATTCGTACCACATGTGTATGTAAGAGAGAGCGCCGTTTATGCTAGTGAGATCGACGTCGGCCTTGAGTCTGTAGTACGTCCAGCTAACAGTGAACTGTTGTACTCAACTCCTTGTGTATAAACAAACATACTTACTTAATTTGTTCAGCCGATTTCTGCCCTTTGCCACTAGGCAGCTAATGTAGTTGGCGTCAACTGTTAGTTATTATTGATCTGAGCTGTTCTAGTTCTTTATTACAGAAACCTTCTTTACAGAGCTCCGTGGTGACAGTTCCTAGGAATTCGACACAATTGCATAAAAAGCAGATAAACTTTACAACGGCTGGGTCAATTTTAAGGAGCTATGTCTTAAAATGTCACCCATAAATTAGCCCCTGTTCCGGGATTAATGCTATTGACTTAATCACCATTAAGGCATATTAAATCAACCAGTATATTGTGTCAAAATTAGCTTCTTTTCTCTAAATAAGTTCATGATTAAAGCAAGCGCGGTTGAATTTTATCATTATCCCGGAACAATGCCCTATGCTTACACATTCTAACAGTACCTTACTTTTACACATCAGTGCAATAGTTTCGACTCCGATCTGCCTTTTATGCGCCGGTGTTTTGCGTGTAACGTATATGGATAAACGACCCTCTTAATGTGGACGCTCTTAGGGTTTCTCTACACATTTATGCCAAAAATACTTGTGCCAAATGTTACATTGAAAGCACACTGAAATTTTAGATCTAGACATACATTAAGGAAATATAATTTTGATGTTACCAAATGCAATAGAATTAATTGGTTTTAAACTAGTTTTTATATCCTAATAAACTACAGGTCTTTCAACCTGCACATATTTGAAGAACTGTGATCAATAAGAACTGTCAGTGATCCGTTCCTTTTCTTTTCAATCCATACGGACTGGTGAAAAATTTAAATCGACCATCAATTGATTCGATATTTTGAGCGCATCTCGGTTTGGGTGCGGCCGATTTAATTACTTCATTAAGGCGGCGGTTATTAACGTTTGACCATTAATAATCGAGTCACGGCGCGGGGCATTGATCGAAAGTATTTAGGCAATAGGAAAATGTAAATCGGCTGTCATAATTCAATATAATTATGAATAATAATTAATTACGGACGGGACCGGAATGCCCGTCGCTCGGAGAGATCCAGAAACACCCCTCGCCATTCCACCTCCGCAAGGACCCTATTGTCAAGGATCTTATTCTCAATTTATAGGTATATTTATTAAGATGGAATTGTCAGAAGTTAATTAATTTTGTTTTTGTAATGGCAAAAGAACGAGTAAATTAAAATAAGCAAGTTTATAGTCGATAAAGTGATATAGTAATAAGGAATGTATGGTATGAATTATATTGAATTACAAACTTTTATTTGTCTGTAAGAGAATACGATTTCTGATAAGACGCTTTATGGCTATTATTCTGCGGAAATATTAATGATTATTATTATCCTTGGAATAACTATATCGAATATAATTTACAATTGAAATGAACTGAAAGGAAATAGCAAGAATAATTTTATATCTTTGTTGATAGATTGATAAATAAAATAAAAAGCAATTTCAGCTGTTTTTCATTATTTAGGAAATGATGGTGATATTATGAACGTTGGTGAAATAGGTACAAACTTTTGAAACGTTATAGAGAAAGTAGGTCCTGTGGCATGTCATGGGATAGCTCTTTTCGAACCAAATAAGTTTAGTTTGAAACTGTATTTTATTTAACACCAATGAAGTGAGTTACAGTGTCCTAAAAGTGGATGATAGTGATACCAACCTTATATTATAGATAAAATCCGAGATGTGAGATAAATAAACCAGATGATAGGGTTGCCAATCTCCAAAAAGTAGAATACATTTTAGAACATATTCGAACATGGGAAGAATGCATGGTGAAAAATAATTTATTCACTTTTTCAAAATGTTATATGAGCAGAAACTCCACAAAAAATATTAGAAGGTTGCTATCGGTTGTCAAAGTTATAAACATTTATTCATTGTGTAATATTTTCATGTTGTAGCTTTTAAAAGGTTACTATGCAAAGACTTTTTCAAGCTTTTGAAAAAACCAGTGCAAAAACAGTTTCGAAAAAACTAGATTCAATTTACAATTTACACCAGGTACAAGTTCAGAATCGGTTGTCTCTTGTTTGGTTTTGTTGGCCAGGGTAGTCTATATTTTGTATACTGTATTTACAACAAATTATTTCTTGATTTGATTGTTCATAAAAGCTTTTGGGTTGTCTTAACCCTAAAATGCAAATATTAGTATATAATTATCTGCTTCCATTGACCGGATGTTACCAAAACTATGAAAAATTCTTAAGAGTAAAGCAAAAATGTTATTTGAAAAAGTGTTCAGAAATATTAGAAGGCATTAAATACGAAATCTTAATCTTCTTCGTAGTTGCATGAACACCCGGTATATGGAACGTTGAAGGTGGCTATAAGTTCACATTCAACGCCTTCTACTATTTTGAAATACTTGTTCAAATAATATTTGTGCATAGCTTTGAACACTCTTCAATATTTTTCACGGGTTTGGTCCGGTACATCCGGTACATGCATTTTAGATTTAAGATAATCCAGACATTTTTATGAAGAATAAGATTCAGAGAAATTGATAATAAAAATGTTAATTGTTAATAAAAACACCATGTATATGCAATGGAGAAAGTGATTATAATTTCGGATTTGTGACCTCTAATATTATATTTATTTTTTCAAATAACATTTTGGCGTAGCTTTGAACATACGGGTACTTTAGCGTTTTTCATAGCTTTGGTAACACCAGGTATATGCAAGCAGATAATTATATTCTAATAATTTCTTAGGTATAAGACAATCCAGAAGCTTTTATGAAGAATAAAACTTTCTAAAAAGTTAATAATAATTTTTACTTTATCATACGCAGTATGTAAAGTATTGTAATCATGCCAAAAAAATTTTTTGGGATTTTAGCGGAAATATGTCTTTTTGGGTCCCCTGAACATTTTTGACCAAGGTACAAAAAAATGTCAGCGTGTGTAGATATATATTTTTCATATTTTTTGATTCTAATGACAGTAGCTAGTGTCAAACGCTAATGTTTTGAAAATGCTACTGTCAATATAGGCTGCGTTCGAATATTGAACACCGTTACAATTTTTACACCCAATAACACGTAACTGTCATTTGGACGGTGTACCCGGTGTCAACGGAGTACAATATCCGAACGCAGCTTTAATCGAGATATCTGTCTAGTTCTACTAGTTTTATTTTAATGCAGACATAGCCGATCTCGATCAAATAGAATCTCATGCAGCTAACTGCTAAACTATTATTTTATATATAGTATGATAAATTCATGTGCCTGGCCACATCAGATTTTTTTTATAGTACTGCCCAAACTTCTGCCGGACACGGTAAAATGTTTAGAAAAAAATAAAAACTTTTTTTTTTATTAATTTAATTATACAATGTATATGTTTTTTAATACAAAGTTAAATCATTTCCCAATTTGTATTCAAGTGTTTCTGATCTATATTTTGAAAGGTATATTGCAAACTTAAATCATAATTAGTTTTGACTGGCTGTTTTTTTTTTCATATAACATCATTGAACAGATTTGCAGCAAACTTCTGTTTCTAAAGTTGTACCCATATCACCAACTTCCGGCTTTCAGTATATGACTTTTATGGACGAAATGTAAAAACGAAATGTGTTTCACACCGAAGCAATTGGGTTTTGAAAGAGCAATAAATTCAATGATTCGTCACACAACCGACTTTCGCCACTATGCTTCTAAAGTTGATATCAATATCACCACTTTTTAGTTTCCCTTAACTCTTAATTTTTTTTGTAATAAATGAGCGATTGAATATCCACTTTCCCTATACTGTCAGGCATTCCACATTAATCTGGCAGTATAAAAAAATGGTTTTAATTCAAATTCAAATAAAGATAATTTTAAAAAATAACTTTGGCCTGGATTCGAACCAGTGTATCGCCAGTAAACCTTACACAATTTTCTTAATGTCAATCAATATTTTCAAACGACATTTAACTCATGTTTAAATTTAGATGTATTTTAGGGTTCTGTATACTTTACTTACATCATTGGCTGGTTGATAATTAAAGAAAGTAACAAAACATATTGTATCATCCACGTTTTTATAGATCCATTTGTTTATTTTTAATAATATAAGGTACCCAATAAATTAGGAAGGATATATTGGAAGAAAAAACATTTAACAAACCTCCAGACACTCTCGACCAGGGGTTCTCAACCTTTTAGGTTCCCTGTACCACCTAAAAAATATCCAAATTTCTTCGTACCACCACCCTTTATACAAAAATGCATATTAATACAGGGAAAGAAATAATCCTATTTATTTATTTTGTAATAAAATAATAATGTTTACAACAAAAGATCACTTGGTAAAAACTTATTGTCATCGAAACCAATAACAATAAAAATTATATACCTAACAAAATTTCATTTGGTATACAAAAGTAAAACAAAAAAAACCCTTGGGGTTGTTTTGCTAAACCAATTTTTTTTTAAATCATGATCTGTGTCAATTAGTTTCAAGCTCAAATTTGGCTCAATCATTAATTTTAGCTTATGTTTGTTGTTTAAATATAATATTGATGAAAACCCATACCTACATAAATTTCACATAAATCTCAAGTTTCTTTAAAATAATTCTTCCTCTGGATCCAAAAAACGGTGATTGTAATAATTTTAAATTGTTCTATCAGCGCTGTGTCTATCAAATGTTCCTAAATGTTCTTTTTCTATTAGGTTGTGAAGTTTGGTATTTACATCCCTTTTAGATTTCTGATCCAATTTTCATGGTCATAGATTTGGGAAAATAACTATTGTTTTTTAAAGAGGTGCAATCAATATTTTTTTTATATCCTAGTAATTCATCATTGATGTTTCCTATCTTTCTTCAAGGGAGCCTTCGAATGCTGGCAATAAATATAATATCTCGATTTATTTATTGGTAATTTTATCTTCAACGATAGTTAAATAAACCTTTGATCCCTGTAAAACTAAATTTAATTCATACAGCTTTCCAAAAATATCAGCTTAATATGCTAACCGGGACATCCACAATTCGTCAAAAAAAAGAATTTTTTAATTCGAAATTAACGTTTTCAAGAAAAACGTGAACTTCTGATTTAAGTGCGAAGAGACGATTCAAAACTTTACCTCTCAAGAACCATCTATCATCGGAATGTAACAAGACTTCTGCTGACTTCTGTTGCTACCCATCTCCTGACATAATATTAAAAACATTCGTGAACTGAATGCTCGACTTTTAATAATATTGACTGCAATTATTTTTTTGTTAAAGCCCGAGCTCCATCAGTGCAGACACCAGTGCAATTCGCTCATGGAATGGAATTGTTAAACATAAAATTATTAAGAAATTTGAATATTTAACCAGTTGTTCTTTCGAGCAGAGGTTTACAAAATAATTATTCCTCTGCAATTCTCTCTTCCACCTCGAATCGGATGAAGACTAATAATTGATACAAATTAATTATGTCAGTATTTCATCTAACTGTAGCGCAAAATTTTAACTTTGATTTATCTTTTTAACTACACTTCCTTTTACACAATGTGCCATTTGAAATACGTTTGCGTACGGTAATGTGTATTATCTGATTTGACCGCTATAATTTTGGGTCAAACAATTTTACAATATCATCTGAATATATATGATTTTAAGTTTAGTACCTTTCGCGTACCACCTAGAAGTCCTTCGCGTACCACCAGTGGTACGCGTACCACCGGTTGAGAGCCCCTGCTCTAGACAGTAGACACTCCCCATGTTTTCATAACCTATTTCAACTCATAACGAGAGCAATTATAATTACAGAAAACAATAGACTAATGCGTGGGGCAATCTGGTCAAAATACATGTGAAATTGTACATTTTTTGTGTATACGAATGACGGTTCCGGCCGTATGCTAGAAATGAAGATGCGTTCGTTCGGGGCGCCGAAATTATTTTAACGAGCGAGCTCGGCATTAGCGACGCGCCATCGCATCGGTTGGCTCGTCCGGCCTAAGCGCGGCAGCGAAACAACGCTGGAAACAGACGAGCAAAAAAAGGAGACCGGGTACCCATTTACTTTTTAGTTAAAACAACGCCTCGACCAGTGAGTTACTAATTGACTGTTGTTTTAAAAACGCGAGTCACTCAATTTAGAGGAGCACGGCGCACTGTCACCTTCATTAAACACTATTATTTTTACCGACCGAGAGGGAGATAATAACGGCAACTACGAGGACTCGACAAAGTATTGTTGGGTAAATATGCTGAACGGACTCAACTTTGAGACTTAACTTCGAAGGACTTTGGTAAGGTGAATAAGAGTATTTAATATAATGGTATATACTCTTGTCCAAACAAAAATGCACGCCATAGCGATGCTAAATATGACTAAATATGAGTTCAGAATGAATCTATGTTTATTTATTATGATTTATTAGTTCATACATTGGACAACATTGGTTCAGGCCAAGCGTGTTACTAAATTCCCCACGTTTGGTATGTCCTATCATAGCGCAATACGGTGTGGATTGTTTGGTGCTAGAAGGATTTGGGTGTCCGGTTTGACGAAAAGTTGTCGGATGATGGAATTTGTGTTATAAAATGCACGGTAATTTAGTGATCAGTTGGTACTGATGACGCTGTTCAGTGCGTATGTCCTCAGACGACTAGAATATGCGTCCTTTGTATGGTGTCCAGTCCATGTGAGCCACCAACTAGAGCTTGAGCGAACTCAGGAGAGTTTCTGGATAGACTGATTATCGGAGATGTTGACTGTGTCTTTCTGCTGTCCTCTGTTAGCTTTAATGTTCCCTATCTGACAGCACGATATCCTGCACGCTTTTACATTTCAGTGCCATGGACCCATATAATATTAAAATCACCCATCCACCACATGTGTCAAAATGCAGAGTATCCCAAAAATTATGTTATATAACCCCTTCTTTATGTTATATAGGATTGCAAATTGTTTTACGTACTTGTATTTATTACACAAATCAATTATTCTGTAATTGTGGAAACCAGCAGGATAATTCAGATTGTATTATTATTATTATTTATTGGAACTCTCTGATACATCTCATTAAATATATTAAACCTAGATAATATAATTTAGATACAACATATAAATACTAAAATTACACTAATAGATTTTGACAAGTAATGAGGATCATCAGGGCAAATTGGTAGTACCGAGCTTCGCTGAAGCCTAGGGTACTCCCTTTGCGGGTATCACCACAGCTCAACCCAATTTTGAAAAAGAATGCCATTTATGCTTTGCAACACAAGTTTGCAAAGCAAAGGAAAACTGTGGAAACCCCGTACAGCGTTGCGTACAGGTCAGTAAAAACACATGCAGATATTTATTAATGGACATATACAAAGGAAGGTAAAGATGAAAAGTAGTACGATAGCAGTAAATTTAGGATGCTTTATGATAAAACTCTCCTCAAAATATTCGCGCTTCCCAAAACCGCAATTACTTGAATTTCCCAGGGCGAAATTTTGCACGGCAACTCCTTGACATGTTTACTATAATTTAGAGTAACTGCTCCCAATGAACCTACAATCACCGGAATAATGTTTACTTTCATCCCCACATACGTCCAACTTCTATTGAGAGATCCTTATATTTAAGTTGTTTTTCAAGCTCCTTCCTTACAACATTCGCATCAGCAGGTATCGAGATTTCTATGAACGTGCATACCTTCCTCTGGAAATCCTTTACCACGATATCTGGCTTATTAGCATCAAGCATTCTATCAGTGACAATAGGCATGTTCCATAATATGGTAATATGATCATTACTCACAACAGGAGATGGAACGTGGTCATACCACCGAGACACATCCATTGCTAAATATAATAGTTGGGAACACAAGTTGTAATGTACGTATATATGTTCCCACCCTATCATGCCTAGCAATGTAATGCGACTCAGCTAAGACTGGACAAGCCGCCAATAAATGATAGACATGTTCCGGAGCCTGATGACACAGTCTACAACTCCCATCATGAGCAACTTTCATAATCTTCTGTTCATGATATCTGGTACGTATTGCCTGATCTTGCGCCGCTATGATAGAGGATTCGGTTTCAGCATTAATGTTTCCATGACAAAGCCAAGATAACGATCCAGACTTTGAAATACAATTATTATTATTATTATTATTATTATGTTTGTTGCCATGGATTGACGACTGCGTCCGTTTAAAGTAATCTATAGGTTAGGTGACCAAAATTTGATTTTGGCAAAGCGGGATATACGCGGGGAGAGGGAGGTAGTATTGACAACCAAATACTTGCGTTATCAATATGATTTTGAGTTGGATTGGATATATATTTATTTCAATTAGATAAACGTTTGTGATATTTTTTAAGAAAATAGTAAAGTTAAGGCCTCTTGCCTTATTTGTTTATTTATTTGTTTCAATTGAAAAGGCAAATTGATATAAACTTTATGATAACATTTGATTTGTGAAGAAACTCAATCAACTTTTTGAATTTTTATTTTAAAAAAATTGTTGATAAACCGTAGTGTATCTTTATTTAATTGGAAAGTGTCCATAATGCAAAGTAATGAAGTATAGGAAAATAAAAGACCTCTTTTCTTTGCAAAGTAAAATTTAATTTACTATACTAGTTTCGACATTTCATTGTTGTTGTTCTCGTACGTAAGTTATTTTCTATTTCATTTGGTGCGATTTGTAACCGTGTGTTTTTTATTAACAGATATTTACCACGTGCCAGGCGGATCGTATTGTCACAGAGATTGTTTTTACTCGAATATTTCCTATGTTCTCAAAGCAGTTAATATTTTCCACTTACATCCTGACGTTTGTTTTTACCGTTTGACGTGAGTTTTTGTACTTAATTAATTTGTTCTCGCTTTCTTATCTTCTGGTTTTTAGTATTATGCTACTGAAGATGACAGAAATGTTGAAACTAGTATAGTAAATTAAATTTTACTTTGCAAAGAAAAGAAGCCTTTTATTTTCCTATATCTTTATTTAGCTTTATTCAACCTTTTAAATAATTTATGTTATAAATTTTAACCAGTTTCCTTACCATAATTTCGTCAAATCTACATTTTTTGTACCAAATAGATTTAGTGAATATGTAAGTACACTTTCATCCAGAAATGAATATATTGTTGCCTCTAATGAAGTAACTCATTTATTTGAATTATACAATATTTCGCCCCAGTGTAAGTTTGACTATTAAGGAAACACCTTAATTCTAAATTTGTGGTGGAGGTATGACGAAAGACTAATAAATATCTTAGGTTTAAAGAGGATTAGAACAAATGTTCTAATTTACTGCTTTTGAAAAATACAATAAAATATGCCAAGTTGAGAGGAACGGTGTAAAAAACAACGCTAATTCTTTTTTTAGTTTCCCTTACAGACAAAAAAAAACAAAACAAAAATGAAAATATCAAAGCTTCTAGAAAAAAGTTAAAAAATTCTACATATCACTGCAATTTTAATTGGGATTTGATCTATGACAGGAAAACTATAAAAAGAAATCAATAAATTGTTTGGTCATGGGTAAAATATTACAACCGTAGATTTTCTTCAACTTAATACATCAACAAAATTACCTCTGACCGCTATCTATTTCATAAATACTATCAAAGCAAAGCAGTGAAAATCGGAGTTGGATGTGCTTTTTGTGAGATAAGAAAAAGTTGTACGAATTATAATCATAAATTAAAAATTGTAACCCGTATTCATGGAATACTGTATCTGAATTATTGCAGTTTTGTTTAGTTATTTTTGATTGTTTGGCTTTGTCTAAATTAAAACCAATTTCCTCCGCCTGGCTTTACAACTATCTTCACGTACAAATGGAACGTGAACCTTATATTCATTCAGCCGAAAGTATTGATGTTGACAAACTAATTAATATTAAATTATTATTATTATTATTAATATTAACTTATTATTATAACTTATAATTATTATGGTACGTAAGTACCTATATGAGAAGTAATTTAAGATTTTGTTTTGGAAATATTTTAACTACATCAATAAAAATACTGTTACTGCTATCATCGAACGCTTTGAAAAAGAATGTTTGTACCAAAAGAGAACAAGAAATATGTACTAAGAGACAATTTAGAGCGTAACTATAAAAAATAATGTAAAATCTTCCTAAATAGCGGAACATTTTTAAAACATCGCGGGACATGTGACAAAATGTGAAAAAGCGGGACTGTCCCACCAAAAACTAAGAGGTAGATCCTGGTGTGCAAAGAAATGTGTGTAAGACCTGTATATTATTTGCGTAAATTGTACCTTAAATTCTATTTAATTTGAATTATATGTATGTTACGTAACTATTTTTTACTAATTTTCACATTTAGAATTTAAACTTGGGTAGTAAATGAGTACTTAAATGAGTTAGCTACACATTCTCCTTAAATTCAAAATATCACGAAAACCAGTAATAAGAAATTTTAATTGACTAGCAAATAACAGGGGGTTTCATTCACAAAAAAGAACAAAAAAAAATGAAAAAAGATTGCCCTGGATTCTCCTGTTTAGCGTACCTAACTAATCCAATTTCTTTACAGCATCCATCTACTGTCGGTTTCAGTTCTATTATGTAAAAAAAAACAAATTTTAAAATAGCAAATTATTTTCTCAGAAACCGTTAATTTAAATGTAAAAACATTGAGAAAACTGAACAATTTCGTATTTTTCGACCAGCCTGTATGTTAAATCAAAATTTTGATTCAGTCTATGGACGTTTGAGAGCATCCAAAACTTTTGATAAAGAATGACTTTTTCTCGAGAAATTAAAATTTAGGTTCATTATAATAATAGTTAGGTACATTGTTATAATAATAGTTAGGTACGTTGTTATGTCTTAAGTGTTTTAGATGTGTTTTCACACGTATGATTCGGTAATTTTTAACCGTGAATAAGTCGCGACGCAAACACGATATCAAATTTGTTAGTAAAAACTATATAATTCCCATATAAAATCTATTCAATCTAAATCTATCTATTAAATGAACAAAGGAATCAGGGAACATCTACGACTGGTAAATTTCGCGTAAACCAGAAACACACGTTGGTATCTAGGCTCGCTGCCCGGCAAGTTTTTGTGCGCTTTTCAGCCATGAGATAAAATCGTAGGTATTGGATGTTGGAAAATTGAGGATTTTAACAATATCGGCCAGAAGATATTTAGAAATTTTAGGCGATCTATGCACAATGCACGTAATATATTTAATTTAAAAATTTGAACAAAGGCAAACTGTGATTAAATTAATAACAGTTTACAATTAATTTAATTGTTCAATGTTGACGATTCAAACCAGATGGGAAAAGATGAACAGTTTGCTCACTAGGCAGATCACTATTTTTAGTAATTAAAGGACACAAATTGAAACATTTAAAGTCGGTGAATAAATTTTTTTGCATTTATTTTTGCATGTAACTTATATTTTGTTAACTATAAGTATGTATCTTTTTATATTATTTATTCGTAACAACATTATCTCTCTATTTACATACATCAATCAATCCCTTTCTTCCAAGACAACTTTACATTCCCATAGACCAACTCCAATGGTAGCATCAGCATTTATGGCACGTTTACCGTGGTACCTACCGATATTGTTTTGTTTTCCTGCAGCGAGCCTGGCAATTAATACCATGTTCGCCATTATTCTAAACCGGCAATTTGAAATTCTTAAACAGTGTTATTTGGAAGCGGCCTGCTGCAAAGAATGACGACGAGACGCGACTGCAAGG
Source organism: Aphodius sticticus (assembly GCA_963966075.1). Lineage (NCBI taxonomy): Eukaryota > Metazoa > Arthropoda > Insecta > Coleoptera > Scarabaeidae > Aphodius > Aphodius sticticus. The sequence goes on from OZ014506.1 coordinate 17,174,580, forward strand.
AACGGGCGCTTCCTTTTTATTTGCTTCAAAACGTTGAAATTAAAATGTAATTATGGGATTTCTCCAACTGCTAGCCGTACTCCGTGCAAAATCAAACTTGAAGCGAATGAATATTCCTCGCTTGCATATTATGCTAATAAATGTGCTTGTGTAATGTAAAATGAAAATGTTAATTAAACATTTGATTATTCTATGGAACAATATACAGAGTGTCCTTAATTCGACGTGAATGCATAGTACCTGCCTATTAATATAGGTATCAAGGTAAAGATCATTTCATTTCACGTTTTCTACATTTTAAGACATTATCTATCTTCAGTGATTTTGGAGATATTATGCATACCTGCCTTTTTATTCATTAAAAATTCCTGATGTTGTTATTGTACTAATTGAAAATGTTCAACGACATACTTTGTCAAAGTAATATTATAGGTTCATAATATGGTGACATATAGACGAGGTGTAAATTTTAATTAAATTAAAAATTACAGCCACAACCTGGATTTGAACCAGGGACCTTTGCGTCGCTAGCACAATACTCTCCAATCTGAGCTATTGAGGCCGATGACATTTGTTAGATATAATTGTCATAAATCAACGAAAGGAAGTAGTGGTTACTACCAAACACTAACTTATCTTGACAATAGGTCTCAACAGCTGAGCTGGGAGAGCATTGTGCTAGCGACGGAAAGGTCCCTGGTTCAAATCAAGGTTGTAGCTATAATTTTTAATTTAATTAAAATTTACATCACGCCTGTATGTCATCATATTATTAACCTATGTTCTTGTACTAGTTTTAAAAAACACTTGAATATCGGCAACAAAAGGTATTAAAGTGTTTTTATTATGTTTTAATTTTTATATTTCGCCTAAATCAAAGGCTTGATCGGGAAATCTACAATAAAAGTAATTATTTATGTTAATATTATAACAAATTTATAAATACTTACAAATAAAATATAAAAATGCTAAACTAAGTGAACACAAAAACAACAAGACAAATGTCAAACAAAATTCTTTATAACAACGTAATAGTATATTACATTAGAAGAGCTGTAACTAGCATATTACCTACGAGTGGAAAGTTAACAAACGAGCCGCGTAGCGGCGAGTTTTGTTATTTTTCACGAGCACGTAATATGCGTTACAGCTCTAGTATTGTACATAATTTTACCTACGACCGACAATTTCAATAAATTGTATCAAAAATGACAAATAAATAAAGGTAAGGATATTTGACGGTTAACCAATGTATTCGCGCGACATCTATTGCAACTACGGAGAACTTTGTCTGAACTGTCGATCGAAAATTCCTATACAAATTCGACATAAATTTTCACGGGCATGTATTGCATCTACGTAGGTTTTGACAGACTTTGACACTAGCGTTGTATAATGATGACAGTTCGTTCAAATAGTGAGGTCATTATTTGAACGAACTGTCATTATTATACAACGCTAGTGTCATTATAATCATTGGCGTGTATAAGGATGGGGATTATTTAGTCATAGATTCGTATGCAATGAACTTATTATATGTGAGTCGTAGATAAAATAATATAAAATCCCAATATTCGAGAAAAACTAAATTAATCAAAATTATGACTGACTTACAAGATTCCATTAAATAATATTTACTGCGTCAGTTTTTAAATACAACTTAATACAAGTTAATTCATTAATAAAAAGCATTTCCAAAAAGTTTACTTCGTTGATTTTTACAAAGACCTAAAATTTTTACATTATCAAAATCAAATTTATGGCTTTTCTCAGAAGAATGTTGTGCTAATTAATGCACACCTTAATATAATATTGTTGAATGAGTCCATAATTTTCAAAGGTGAGTAATATTAAATATAGATGTTGGAAATAAATTTATTTTTTATTTTTATTAATATAATAGTTTTAATGTAACGAAATTCTAGTTTCTAACCAACAATAATGGGTTTAACATCTAGTTAGAATTTTTTTTTGTATCGTATGGAAAGGGATAATAAAGGGCTTATAATAAAATAAAATAATCACGAAACATTTCAGCTGTGTTTTTGACTTACTTACTTTAGTTTAGAATTTGTATAGTTCATTTGGTAATTTAGTTATATAATATTTATATAAATAATTACTTCTATTGTAGATTTCCAGATGAAGCCTTTGATTTAGGCGAAATATTAAAAATTAAAAAAAAAACTTGAATACGTTTTTGTTGTCGGAATATCGGAATATTTATTAAAACTATTATAATAACACTGCAAATATAAATTTTATAATTCAATTGTGATTTGTGACTATAAATCCCACATATGGTCTACGTAACACGTATACTTGAACTTCATTCATACAATAAATTATTCCACCTACACAACAATAACCATGTCGCACATTTGCACTCCTGTTTCGCACATTTAGAGGGCATACAACGAAATAATACGATCTATTATCGTTCATAACAATCATAACAGAACAGGCTGGACTGCCCGGACGTCGTTCGCGCGACCGTTCATAACACAGTGGCATTTAATAGAATAACCATTTAAACAATTTACGTCAATTAAATTTATTAAAGTAATGCTTAACCGTCTCCTTTACCCAGCTGTACGGTTATAAATACAATACTTAATCGACGCGTATATAAGATTTTCAAGATATTAAACGTCAAACCGAATAGTGTTTATATGTGCAACTGAGTCAGTCCAGCATGCATCGATGGTAATGGTATACCGTCCAGGGCCGTAAAAAATAAATTAAGCCGGTCTGAGACGGTCGTTTTGGTCACTCAGGATCGACCACATTGCGTTAGCCACGGTTCGTTATTCTGTTAACATCGCTTGCCTACATACTTTGTTACGTACGTTTTATAGTTGCATGTGAATCTTCAATTACAAAACATGTTTTTTTAAAATGTATTTAACTATTATTTTAAGATATATACCGGTTCAATGAGTAATGCGCAGCGTCATTTTGGTAAGTATTTATGTTTGTCCTACGTTTTTTAATATAAAAATTAAAAACTGTCAGTTTCGTTTTCAGTCAACATTTCAGTTCTATGTGGATATCCAAAAGAGTAATGCTATGTAAAATTTTTGCATAATTCGTCAACATAAATGTGGAGTTTTCAATCACAATGTATAATTTCAAAATTGGCATTTTTAAGTCATATAGAATCAGCACAACAATCAATTTTCATCGCCTACATATTTAAGGATTGGGATAAGCCCAACCCAAGAGGTCTCGGTATTTTGTACCCCCTGGAAATTATTCTGGCTGCATCCATGGACAAATCGGAGAAGTGCATGCCCTACTGTCAAACGCAGGTGAAACATTGGCCAGCCAGCAGTCACTAAAGAAAAAGTGTGGCGACACCAGTCAACAGAGTTGTCACAATATTTCTATCCTTATTATTTTAAACGGTTCAAGTTTTAGTGTCAGCTTACTTAAAGAACACTTTCACTTCACATAGTTTTTGTTTGAGCGTAAAAACATGTGACAAAAAACCCTCCAATTTGGTACCACCAGTTTTAACATGTTTGAATATTCCAAAACAGTCAAAATAGCAATATCTAAAAAAATCAAATATTGAGAAGAGGGGACGCTGAACTACATAAGCATTTTTTTTGTTATGTGCGATATATAGGTCAGTCATTCTAGATTTTGATTCTGAACTTCAAATGCAGTCGATGACAGTCGATGAAACGGATACCAATCGATAGCTTATGGTTCTAGTAGTTAATCCCATAGGTTAATCCTTCAGTCCTCGAGTCCCACTCGCTTAATCGCAAAAATAAAATTACCACGCTGTAGCAGACAAAATTTACCATTAAAAGGATTCGGGAACCTATACGACAAAATGAACGGTTAATATTGTATCATTTACTCAAGTACTTTTTTGCGATGTCACGTCAGCCGGTCAGATGATATTAGAAATTCCCGCTCTAATGTCAAACGATTAGTGAGTGATAGTGAGTGAGATTCTAGGAATGAAGGACAACAATCTGACAGGCACAATGTTTCAATGGTTTTTAATTAATATAGTAAATATGTAATACAAGTTTTATAAGACAAAAATTGGCGCACGAGTTGTTTTGGGCACGACGAGCGTACCGGGGAGTTTATTTATGAGTTTATCACGAACGCAAAGTAGAAAAACATATTTTCCTATTAACTACGTCACTAAACATTTCAAATTATTACTATATAACGTATATAAAAAACTTGAATGACTGGACTAATATTCAAACCGATTCTGTAAGAAAAGTTGCTAACTAACCACTTACAAACGTTGTTAAAGTTCTTAGCAACAATTATTGGCAACAACTGTTACTAAGAAATTTAGCCACGTATCCAAGTGGTTAGTTAGGAGCATTTTTATAGAATCGGCGATTTTTGACACGATGTTCCATACATTTTGTAACCTGGTACTCTGGTGAAAACCATATGAATTCCCAATTCCCATTAATCCAAATATCTGAATGTTAGTAAAAAACAAAACTTTGCAAGTTTCGCTTTTTTCATGATTTCATCAGTACTGCGTAGAAAAATCCATTATGATTACATCATTTAGGGAAAGCAAGTCTTAAAGCCTATTATACCGGAAGAACCAAAATGATATTTTGGTTGTCAAAGTTTGAGACACCCTGTGCAGTAATAATTATAGAACTTGAACAGGGTTTCTTGCAGTCCGCTTTATGTCCATATAAATTCTCAACCGTTAGTTTCTGAATCATCCCAATTTCTGAATGTTTGTAAAAGACACAATTATAGTAAATTTCACGGATGCTGCAAATGATGCATCGTTAAAAAGTGTACTAACTAAGATTTGAACGTTACGCGCAGCTTGTTCGGTGGATATGCAACAGAACATTGATCACAGTAAATGAAGTTGCCTATCGAGACGGGTATTATCGGAATTAAATTAATATAGCTATAATCTCAACAAAAATATGCTTTAAAAATCAAAGAATATATTTTTAAAAAAATCCGATCGAAAAACCGGAAACTTTTTAACAGCACAATATATTTCACAAAATATTCAAATATTAATATATTTAATTTACGTTCAGTATTAGAGGTTAGGAATGTCATTCTAAGAAAAAAGGTACTTTTTGCTGGGTGCATTTAATTTCTACAGGAGAGGTATAAAAATAATGCTATTGCGTATAATGCACACGTCAATAACAGCAGAAATCGATGAGTAATTTGCAGTCTCGTGAAATCTACTATACGAGTAAATGTGTAAACTTTTAGCTTAAATGTTTTAACGATTTTGATGATTTTCTCCGCATTTTAAACAAATTCATCAAAAATATCTCACGCCCTTAAAATATTGAAACAGAAGAAATTTTTCTTCCCTATCCTTGCGGTGCTTTAGACTTTTGTTTTGACGGCAGTAATTAATTAACAACAGAACAGACAACAACCAGAAAGGATTTCAGAATTACAAAATTTTTCTAAATTCAAATTTTGCAAAATTCTAAAACCAACCTTTGATGATTTTCTTTAAAAAGTGCTGAAATAATCGATACAATGCGTAAAATATGACATCAGTTATACACCATCAATATTTAGGTAAATTTTATGTGGCTCGGTTTTTGTTTGCCAGTGAGTATGCTGTGATAATATATAATATAATATAAAATATTGTTAAATTGTTGTAGTTGCAGTAACATTCATGAAAATACATATGGGTTCTACATATTCCAATTCAATTTAATAATATCAATCCCTCATCATATTATAATAAGCTAGCAAACCATGTTCCAGCAGTATTAAGCTAATGCCTTTTTACCATTGACCTATTCGTCGGGCATTAATTCAGCAGTAGCCAGAGGGCAGGAGTCGATGTAATCACGATGTAGTACATGGGCTACGTGAGCACGTACGTTAAAATTTAGAATTATTTATGGCGTGGCGAGGGCCGATGTGAGACGTTAACAATTCCCATATGTATATTCCTTGCCGTTGTAAATCAATCATCATTACGGGCCCGGTATGTAGTTTCATTATCAAATCACCAGGCGAAATTACATTGTCATACATTATGCCATTTGTCCATTTGTGGGTTAGGTCTACAAATCGATGGACATGTCGACTGGCTGCATGACTGAGGATACCGTACTGGAGACATATACAATACATATGTACATATCAATAAGTTAGTAACATAGCCCAAGGAACAATTTATTGTTAAAAATGGCACAAGCTAAATTTTGGAATTGTGGAATGTGGAATGTGACTTCTAAATAGTTCTCAAAGGACCAAAGGGTGGTTGATTAGATTTGGCTTTCTCAGGAACGTTAAGTAAAAATAGTTTTAAACAAAACTTACTTCAGTAAGTACGTAGGCTTTCACGGCCAGAATCATTTAGAAAATAAACTGCTTCCGGGTTATGCCGTGTGTCAAGATTTGTTAATGCTGACGTTTTGCGAACCATCAGACTTGGTGTACCCATTCTGACGTAGGGCCCACTCCTAGTGTTTGCGTTCGTCGTCCAAGGTGCTGGAGTCAAGAGACAAAGTGTTAATAACACTTCTCTTCTGTTGGGGGTGGTGGTGTGATTTGGCGTTCAAGTACCGATCGGTATGTGTCTTCTTACGGTAGACTGTATGTCCAAGCCTACCCGTTGACGTGCTGTATACCAGCACATCCAAGAAAGGCAGCTGATAATCCTCTTTTATTTCCATCGTGAATTTGATAGAAGGACTAACATTGTTCAGGTGGTTAAGGAACTCAGTAAGTTTATCTCTACCGTGTGGCCAAACAACAAAAGTATCATCGACATATGTGACCCAGTGCTTGGGTTTGAAAGGACTTGACCTAATGGCTTATTAGAGAAGCCATCGAAATTTACAAACATCCTGACAACAACAATCGCGAGCACGGCACTGACATTAGTAGGGTCTGGAAATCGATCCTAACGCGGTCAGGTGGAAAAGCACATGGGGCGGTAGCTCCAGATGTGCGTAGTGACGTGTAAATTTAGGTATATAAGAGAGATTTTCTTGGTAGGTCTTCAGTATTCAATTAGCTTTGAAGAAGCGAGCAACATGGTTTGCGAAACGTCAGCATTAACAAATGTTGACACACGGCATAACCCGGAAGGTTTATTTTCTAAAACTTACTTCGTTTTAAAAGAGCTATCCTATGATATCTTACACGTTGCACGACTACTTTCCCTGAGCTATACTAATATTACCAATCTAATGATATCAGTATTACCTTGTAACAGTGTTCACTGTCTTTTCTTTGTGTTGAAACTGTTGATATTGCTTTAATGTCCATTTAGTATGAACCTACACTCCAAAAATCTTGTTTCAATTCATAATGGGGTATTCCGGTGTTTTTGAAATTGTCATTTTTTACAAAGTATGGGTGCTACTGTTTGCTACTTCACAAGTAAAATATCAAACATTGTTTTAAATTAAGAGAAAATCGTTGAAGTTTGAATTAGGATTGGTCTTTGTGACGTCACAAAGACCGCTCAAAGTGAGCGACTTGACAACGTTGCTATATCTAGGGTGCACGTAGTAAATTTTTGTCTCCTGTTGTGTCAACGTTTAGAATCGCTCGTTTGTTGACACCTGCTTTGGTTATTGAGGTTATATCAAACACTTATTCAAAATGTATAAACTCCAATGCCGACATTGTTCTGTGCCGGGCTGTAACAGCAGTAGAACAGTAACTCCTGATAAGATTTTCTTTACATTGCCGACTAGCGAGATGAGAGATGTTTGGCTTCAAGTTTCAATGATCAAATCATCTCTCAAAAAAGTTACCTTTATTCGTTGTCAAACAACAGGGTCGCCAACCGTCAACTTGGCCGATCAGCTGTTCGAGAGCTGTCCGCTGTTGCCACCGCTACTAGGGATCGGTAATCATCGTGTATTTCCGAGGGTGGTCGGTCAATTCAAACGAAATGCACTTTTAATTGCAATTTTCTTATAGAAAAACTAAATCAAAAAGCTCATAGGTTAACTATATGAATTCTTATAAATTGTACAATAGGTTAAACCGCATATCTGCTTAAATTTTGACATGACCGGAATACCCTATTGTTTAACTTGGCAAGCACAAGTTGAGTGACCAAGTGACACACCTTGATCTTTTCCATTTTTTAGTCGTAAATGTCAGCATTGACCAAATATATTACAAAATGAATGCAATACAAAATGATAACTGCTTTTACCTGCATACTAAGAAAACAATTGTACACAAATGCAAATATTCCCGAATGTTGATATAATTTGTGTGCAACATTGTGAATAGAACGTTATCCGTATGTACATCTATTTGCTTTCTGTTAGCAAATAATATGATTGCAAATCTTGCCATTCATATTCTTACTTCATATTTAAACCAATATTCAGCCAGATTACAAAAATATATTTAAAAAGAAAAAAGATTTCCCATTGTTGTAAACATCATGAACTAAATCATACAAACAGGTTAATAATATGGTTACATACACAAGTGGGATGTAAATTTTAAATAAATCAAAAATTACAGCCACAACCTGGATTTGAACCAGATGGGAGAGCATTGTGCTAGAGACGCAAAGGTCCCTGGTTCAAATCCAGGTTGTGGCTGTAATTTTTGATTTATTTAAAAATTACATCCCGCCTGTATGTCATCATATTATTTAACCTATAATATAAAATTTTGACATAGTATGTCGTTAAACATTTTCATTTGTAAATCATAAACATTTGACTCATTTAGTACGGAAAAGCACAAGCCGGTTCAGAAATTTGGAATGGTTTCTGAAATTTCCCATTTTCTTGCAAGTCCAGACCGGAATTGTAATAACTGTCATTTAAAATTAAAATTCGCTAAATTATAATTTGCTTTTATAATATAGTTACAATAACTCAACTTTTTCTAAAGGTTTATTTTTTGGAAAGGAAGTTATTGTAATAATATTAGCAGACAGACCATAATCTTAGCAACCTTAAGCATCAGGTGTCTGTATAATCAATAACTCGAAAGAAAGGCATTTTTATCACTTTTCTGACTTCAGGCGAATTTTGGCGAATTTTCAGGCGATATGATAACTTTTATTTTGGAGCTAAGTTACATTCTTTAAAATCACGAACCCATCTCCAGGATGGTAGGTACTGAGATATCTATATTTACTATATTTAATTTTCGAGGAAACGTAAATAACTGCATCTAAAGACTAAATTAAGAACTTTTACACATAAAGGTGTATGAAACAAACAATACAATGAGTGACTTCTGTTATTTTGGTAGCAAACAATAATCTCGTTTAAGAATTTAACTTTATTTTAAAAATATTTAAACCAGTGGCTATTCGAACGAAACACATTGGATACAATAATTGTACATATTTTTATTATTGAATAAGTAACTTATTTCACTTATTTTTATATAGGTAGTATTTTAAATACCATCTGCGGTCAGGATTGAAATCCCTCGCGGGCCGTAGTTTAGGGACCCCTGATCTAATCGATGACCAACATTTTGTATCAGCGGTCCATTTTTGTCTAATAACACCTTGTGTCATAATGTTTAAACAAAGAAATAATATAGTTCGACACTTCTAATTTCAAAGAAAGTAAAATGTGTAACAAACATTTTGTGTCATACGTTATACCCAGCGTTTCCCAACCTTTTTACTCTTGCGGAACCCTTTAAATAGGGTTGGAACCCGGCGGAACCCCCAAAAAAATATACAATGTCCTTGCCAAGGCGCACCGAAAAACGAGTAACGTATTTCAAGTAACCAGATAGAAGTCTGTAAAGAAACGCAGTTCAATGATTGAATATTACTTACTACTGTGAAATTAAAGTATTGCTCCTGTAAAATTTAAAAAATGCCCTGTAAAATTAAGGTGAACTGTTCTAATTTCACAGGAATATGTTTCTGGAATATGTGAGTTCTGTAAAAACAATACAGAAATTTACCTGGTATGCAAGAACCAGCGATGTTACAGTTAATTCTTCTTTTACAAATTTTTTGGTAGTTTATTACATTCATTTTCTGTAACATTGCAGATATTTCTCTCTAGGTATAAACTTATTTGTTGTCTTTAGTTCCTTCAAGTATTACCAAAGGAAGGAAGAAGAAATTACAAATCAAACAATGTAAAAACGAAGAATACAAAAAGTACCTTTTACAAATAACTAAATAAATACATTCATTAAGCAATTTAAAAAAATCATTGGTCAAAATACAAAAATTAAGAAACATTTATTTAGTATTTGGAGTAAAAAGTTTCATATGGACCTATTGATAACAAGTTAATATTCCTTAAGAAGTTAGAGCCATTTAAAATACTGTTTTACTAATATTTTGTTATTTTTTAAGGTATTGAAAAAATAAATAAGTCCTTATGAAACATTTTAGTCAGAACAATAATTACGTTCTGAGAAAAAATGTGTGGGAATAAACACCCAAGTACAAGATATTTGTACACACCAATAATCTCGATATTTTCTCTTAAAGTTTGTTAAATAAGAAAAAGTTTGCTCATACAATGTTAAAAACTGCACTGAGACAAGGTAATTTATAACGAGGTGAAAATTAAAGGCAAAAAGATACGAAATTATAAATAAAAATATGTGAAGCACTTTTAAATTTGTTTCATTGTGAAAATTAGTACTTACTTCAATTTAATTTAATCATTTTTTGTTTAATTAAATTAAGTCACGAAATTTGAAGTTACAATTTAGTTTCCTGTCCGCATAAATTTTCGTCTATAATAGCAAATCACTCTGTATATTTATTGATTTTCTATGAATGGGACCGACATAATTTTCGTCATAGAAGCTCAGAACTTGTCTGGTGATAGGTTAGTTATCTTATCTGGAATGTAAGATCATATTGACATCCACCACCTACAACTCTGTTCTTATCCTCAAGTACCATTATGAGCAGAACATTTAAATTATAGGTTTATTTTGTCACACATTTGGAAAGGCAAAAATATTGAAAACAAATAATATTAGAGTTTAACCAATAACTTTTCCAGATTGTTGTTCTCTAGAGGTTATTTGTTTTTATGTAACAGATAATTGCAAGTAATCTTGTCAATTGAAGTTAATGAATAGTCTAAACTCTAGAATGTTGCCCGTTGGATGTAATATCGAAATAACAGTGGTTTATTGGGTTAGAAGAGCTCCAAATCAAAATTATTCATGGATTGACCCTGTTCATTAATCCAATATTTCAAATAATAATCCCATGCTAAGATAATACATAAAAATAACAATGAATAATGTGCCCATGAACCGGCGACTGCCATCGCTATTTGTTACTATTTTTCGCGGAAACCCTGACCACATCTGCGGTACCCCAGGGTTCCGCGGAACCCCGGTTGAGAAACGCTGCGTTATACTAATATAAATACGACTCGCCAGGCGTTTAAAATGTAACTAGAAACTCAGAATTTGATCATTCCTATATTCTATACAACGTATTTAATTTTGTTAATGCGTTAACATATTTCATCAACGCCAGCAATCAGAATTTGGTTGGTTGATATTATCTTTCTCATTTAAGCCACACCTAAATAAAAAATTACGGTAATTAACGATAAAGCATGCTCGTTAGTACCAGCGTTAGACAAATTCTAATTGGACCTCCATGTCGGTATTTCCATCTCCCTTATGTTTTTGTCACCAGCACCATGTCCATCCTTCTTAAAGTGTTAAAATGGGATTTTAATGTAAGTACCCAACACGCATTCCAGTTCTGTCTACCTGTTTTCCTCTCTGCGACGACACGCTCAAGTGTGGTCAACTCGGCTTCTGTGTGCATTCTGATTCGAATGGAACTGTCCCTAAATTCTGACCGTTTTAATTGATGCCGTAAAAATCATATTAATGTACAAACCAACCGCTTGGTTGGTTCACGCCAGGCCTCGAAGGACATATGTGTTAGTTTTATTACTTTAATAACTAGATGTAACTTATAATATTCTTTAGAATTTTTGAGGTGAGATCATCCGGGCATAAATTACTTGAAATGGGAGTCATAAAAACGTAGCCCATTATACCAACCCTTACTTTAGCTGCCTTAATACGTTTTTCTCCCTTCTTACTCCGGTTTATCTGTTGTATTTTTTTTTATTTTTATGTAAGCCTAGTACTATTGCTGAGAATATAAACTGTACTAAGAGATGGTTATTTAGTATTGTTTGACTGCTTATATAGGACACCCCAATTGAGTGGCCTCGAAGATTGTACATTTGCTAATAAAGATATTTTAAGACAAGTTCTTTTTTAAATGGAACAATGGAACATATATTTTCGCACATTTTTAAATTATTTACTAAAACTTCTTTAAGCCAATAGGTAAGTACAAGAGCAGCAGTACTAAAACACCAATTGATTTTAAGATATTGCTTCATTTGTTTAAAAATAGCAATTTAAGAACAAAATAATTTTCTAAGTACTGTCAATTTGTGCGAAGTGATATTTTGTAATGCGGTTTAGCAGAGTTGGTTCTATCAGTTTAATGACATAGAACATACAATTTGTAACCAGGATGCTCACAATGTGATTTGACAACTTGTAAACAGTTTTTGCCACAAAAGCCAGTTTTGTATATGGTTAAATCTTTTTATTGTGCGAAAATAAATTGTTTTGGAGATAATTGATGTTTCGTCAAAAGCCGTAATCAGTTATTACTGGTCGAGATAGAGTTTGACAAAAAACATATGACATTTCGATACGCTTTTTTATGCAGATTACAAAACTGGCAACGGAAAATCTTCATCATCGCGTCACAAATTGTTAATGAATCTCAAAACGTTAACAACTACGAACAACAACATAGAGACAAAGTGTCTCAAGGCTTACTAAGGTTGTAACGTATGCAAAATAGGCATGCGTAAATAGTGTCATGTGACACCAAATAAACATAGAATAAACATCGAATAAACATAGATCGTCAATTTCGGTAATTTCTTCTATTATGCTGGCTCACTGATTGATATCCTTTTTGATTACAAATATTTCTGTTTGTTGTTTCTTGTATATCTGATTTTCAAATTTTTCCCCGTCTAGTCTGTCCAATGTATTGAGTTTTATAGTCCGAACATGTCAGTTAGTATCTGCCACTTCTCTATTATATAACTTAATAAAAAATAATCAATTAACTTTGAGTCTGGATATCAGACCATTTCACATATTTTTAAGTATGTACTCTGATATATGATAGGATTATGTTAGGCCCCAATTAGGGTTGACAAGTGCAAAATTTGAATTCGCAGGAGAATGGTTTAAAAAAAGCAAGACAAATACAAAAAATCCTGGACAAACACAGGTAAATAGTAAAATTAGGTCAATAATGGTCAAAAAATAAACTAATTTGTTGTGATAGCTTTATTTTGATGTTTTAAATAAACAATATCTCAAAAATACCTACTAATCTATTAGCGGGCGTAATAGAGATAAATTTAGTTTTGTTTTTACGATTATCTCAAAAACTATTGGAAACATGGTTAGTTATTATAAATATTATGAAATTTAATAAAAATTATATCCTATTTATGTTTTTTAAACAATCAGGTAAGGAAAGGAGCGAGTAACGAAAAAACATTAAAAATTTAATTGAAAAAAGCAGTTACTTGTATTTTAAAAAATCCTGGACTTAAAATTAAAGTAGAGGAAATTCTGTATAATTTATGACTATGAAATTTTTGGTACAATCAATAATAGTTTAGCTTCATGAGCAAATTCTATTTCATCGAGATCGGCCGTACTGCATTAAACCTAGTAGCCAGGATATGTCAGATATTTTGATTCTAATGACAGTAGGTAGTGTCAAACGCTAATGTTTTGACAATACGTACCGTCAATATAAGCTGCGTTCGGATGTTGTACACCGTTACACCTTTTACACCCAATAGCACGTAAGTGTCATTTGGACGGTATACCCTGTGTCAACGGAGTACAATATCCGAACGCAGCGTTAATCGACATACCTGTCTAGTTCTACTAGTTTTATTTTAATGCAGACATAGCCGATCTCAATCAAATAGAATCTCATGCAGCTAAACTATTAATTTTATATGTAGTATGATAAAGTCATGAGCCTGGCCACATCTTATTTATGTTTTTACTTTATCATACATAGTATGATGTACCCGTTTTTGTGGCGACGATTCCAGAGAAACTACTAAAGGTACCGGGACGAAACTTCATATTTAGAAGTTTCATGACCAAACTTGAGCTAAAAAGGTTTTTGTTCAAAAGAGTCCAAAGGAGCTGGATGTTTCCTCTAAGCATTTTTAAAGGATTTTGCAAATGAGCCGCCATTTCTGTAATTTCGTCAAAATAGTTAAATAAGAAATTATAGTAGAGCAAATTTTGTATAATTTATGTCAATGACATTTTTTTGGTAAAATTAGTAGTTTGGCTGCAGGAGCAGATTCAAATTGAGATCGGTCGTGTCTGCGTTAAAACTAGTTAGCCAGGATTTGACAGATATTTTCATTCTAATGACAATAGGTAGTGTCAAACGCTGATGTTTTGTCAATATCTACTGTCAATAGAATCAAAATATCTGGCAAAACCTGGCTAACTAGTTTTATTTTAATGCAGACTCGACCGAGCGAATCTTCTTCTCAGATTCTCGTACAACTAACAATTGAACTAGAAACTTAATATTCTTATAAAGGTTGAAGGAATTACAAATGATTGTAGTTCAACTACAATCAGTTATAATGACCCTGTAGATTTATTGAGCTATAGTTTCAATAATATTACTTTCAATTATTTCAAAAAATACTTAATTAAAATAAACGAATTGCTGCGGAGAATAACCGCTGATAGAAAAAAGTAAAAAACCATCGGTGACTGGTTAAAAAATATTTCCTCCAATACGCAGGGAAAAACTGCATCCAAATGAATAATATAATTTTGTTCTCCATCGGAGCGCGATTTTTTCGAACATTAAGCACAAACTGCGGACGGTGCCAGTGGCGTGGAGGCGGGTGGGAGGCCGTTTGCACGTCCAACTATATTTCATGCTACTGGCCCCCAAAAAACTATAGAAATATCGAAAACAATGAGCCGCACAGAACGCCCGAAACAGGCCCGAAAAAAATATCGAGAATTCGCCCGCACACCGAAGCGGATTTTTATTTGCGACACAATAATTAGTTTCGGCCGCGGAACAAAGCGCGCCTTTTTGGCGGCCTCCAGTCGAAAATTTCCGCCGCGTTTTCAGTTACGTGTGGCGCTCCGCGCCGCGCCCAAAAAATGATAGCCCTGCTGCAAGCGCGGCCTCCCTCGATGTGTTGCTTTTGTAATCAGATTTTGGTGTTGTTATCAACGGTATATGCCCACACGGCTCGACCACGGATATCTACAAACAACCACCTAAATTACAGGAACGCGAGGCGTATTAATACGACGATGCGCTGAAAAACTACAGCCGACAAAGAACGGCTATCGATACTGCTGTCATAATAAAAACATACTCCTGTTATACATACAGTATGCAGATCTTGAATCAAAATTGAAAATCAAATACAGAGGAGATGCTAGGATTTCTAATTCGTATTTATGTGGACTGCGTATAAACATAACTTATTTATAATAGCTGAAAATGACTGTAAAGTGGTGACATACAGGCGGGATATAAATTTTAAATAAATCTAAAATTACAGCCACAACCTGGATTTACTACTATTGGGACAAGAGTTGTAAGGTATCCTGGATTCCTGGAATTTTATAGATATCAGGCATAATGACGCACGATATCATAATAATAATCCCACTAATTTAGAAAATTTACGGATTTTTTAAAATAGTTAAGTGCCTTTTTCATTTAAATTTTTAATGTTTTTTCCTTACTTTTGCAGCTCATTGTTTAACAAATCTGATGTGGCCAGGCACATGACTTTATCATACTATATATACAATTTATAGTATAGCTGCATGAGATTCTATTTCATCGAGCTCGGTCGAGTCTGCATTAAAATAAAACTAGTTAGCCAGGTTTTATCAGATATTTTGATTCTATTGACAGTAGGTAGTGTCAAACGCTAATGTTTTGACAATAACTTCTGTCAATATAAGCTGCGTTCGGATATTGTACACCGTTACACTTTTTACACCCAATAACACCATTTGGACCATTTGTGTCATTTGGACGGTGTACCCGGTGTCAACGGAGTACAATATCCGAACGCAGCTTTAATAGACATATCTGTCTAGTTCTACTAGTTTTATTTTAATGCAGACATGGCCGATCTCGATCAAATAGATTCTCATGCAGCTAAACTATTAATTTTATATATAGTATGATAAAGTCATGTGCCTGGCCAAATTATATTTTTTGTTTCTGTTACATGGTTGAAAATGTTTGTCTGTTAGGTAAAGGTATACCAAATGAAAGAAATAAAAGTCTGTAAATTACTATTGACAATGTGAATACTTTACGACGCCCACTTGTCAACCACAGTTGGAGGTTCTTTAACTGATCATACAAATATTAGTTTTGTTCATAGTATGTGAAAAAAGTTAAACTTTATAATCAACTACTGTAATCATTAATTAGTTACCCTCACCAACATCTTCGCGCTTTCAATCTCCACCCTGTTTAGCTGCGCTGAAGTTTTATTCAACAGTTTGATCAAAATTGCCACGGTAAACGAAATAAATACCGACGAGCACTCAGGAACGAAACGGTTGGTTTCCATGGAACCAGTAATTTACAAATTTGTAATAACCAAGTGCTAGGCAAATGTATATTTTATCGTGCCGGGCAATCTAGCAAATTCAATTAGTCCAAGATTACTTGTACGGGGCGCTTGAATTTCAAATTAGTTCCACTCTCTAAGTTCTGCTATCCGAGTTCTCGACGCTCGAACCCTGCCCTCAAACCTCGAACCAGACTACATCTAGTAGTCCGAACAGCCGGTTAAAGGAATATCCCGGATAATGTATTTATACAATTAGACGGGGCAAGATTAACTAGAAAAAAGTGCAGAATAAACCTGACCGCGCGGTAGGCTGGCCTTTCTGTTCGCCGCTCGCTCTGGCTGAGGTACGGCACGGCGTCTATTTGTTTGCATAATTTATATAATTAGAAAAGTATCCCGCTTAATCTCCCGGACAGTGATGTAGAGCGGTTGTCCACGGTTATAACCGCTCGTATACGTTACCTTCCTCTAATTTCTTGTAATTTGTCGTGTTCCCCGCTCTCCTACCTTCCCTGTGTATGTATGAGAGAATTTGTAATATAAGTACCTACGTATAATTCAACATTCTCTGCTTGACTGAATATAAACACGAAGTGTATTAGAATTTAAGAGATTATTCATTATGAAGCAGGCATTTGCTGCAGACCGATTTGATTAGCGTATTTTAGTGGTTTATTATATCTATCACATGCGATCTTTGAATATGAAATAATTGGTACTTGGTTACTTTACTTACATTTTATTAAGTTGGATCTGAAATAATCCAATTATAGAATAAATAATAATTAATTATAATTATTATTATTATATTATTATACCACAGCAACAGCAGGGTACAAGTAGCAAGCAATGTGTTTTGTTTCTACAATAGGGTATTTGACTATTATTGCAAAACGATCTAGTTTTGCGTGTTTATTCCTTCACTCTACATTGTAAATGCATTATTTTTCGTAATTATTTCCTCAATATTTCATAAAAATCAGCGTTAAAAATTGAATTACAAAAAGTGCCGCCAAAACGATACTTTCTGTTGTGTGACGTCACCGGATAGTAGATGTCAAATCGGCCCATATGGTCTGTCAGCATCGGCATCGTCGCATCGTCGCCGTTTGGTAATTGTGTTGTATGATGTGTTGTTTTCACAATTTCTACATAAAGATGGGTTATAAATGGTGTATAAATCCACAATGCAGAAATACGCCAAGAAAGACTACGGATAAACTATTTGTAGCTGTTCCGCAAGATTTGAAACTGCGAAGAAAGTGGTTGGCTCGTAGAAATCCAAATGAAATAAATAGCAACCAATACAAATGTTTTTCGTTGTGAAGATTACTTCGACATAAGTAAAACTGACTAGAATAAGTTATCTATCGTATTTTCAAACCAGGTATTATCTGATCTGACAGCTTAAGGTTAGGGCTATCCTAACCTACAAAGTTATGCCTACATGGCACTTTAGTGCTATTAAATTCAAACGGGAGAAGCATAAGAGCGCGTTCGGATAACCCGGTAATGTACGGTGAGAGTGACGCGCTGCATAATAGGCGGACTAACGTCATACGGCGTTTATCTGTATATAAGAGAGAGACAGCCGACCCAGGTTATCTGAGCATTGTTCTCCCCATACCCTACCCTGACAAATCGAACGCGCTCTAAGCGTACTAACGAATGACGTCGCTGCAGACTGAGCCAATTACAGAGCTTTTTCAATCACGTTATAAGACGTGAATAAAATTCAATTTTAATTTTGGTTTTTAATAGAAATAAACCATATTTTTTTTTGAAAAGTAAAAAACAAATAGTTTTCTTAAACTGTAATCTATTAGAATGACTATAATACAAGCCATATTTTGAATACAGTCAAATACCCTATTGTATGAAAAACTCAAATATATGAAACATCTGACATCCCAGTTAACCGTACAAATCCTAATACGTTTCTGTGAGAATTTGACATTTGACCACAGTTCGCCGTCTAACGTATCATTGATGTCTCATCAATAAAATAGCAATTTTATAAAATTTTTAGTAGTTTCTGAATATGTAATAAAATTATAAGACGAATGGGCCCTATTTATCTCTATACCAAACTGCTTGGGTTCTGAACTACAGCATTAGGATAATTTTTTTTCAAGACATTTTGTTTCATAATCTTAAAAACTATCACAAAATTTCCTCTTAATTTTAAAGAAATATTTAGGAGTCGTTATAATTAGGCCGTTAAACAAAAAAACATGTTTTTTAAGTACTTTATTGTACTTACCGCAATTCATCATAAAAAAGGCGATGAACTTTGAAATATGATGGTCGTATGCTCTTTGGCGTAGAATAAAAATCTAAAGGCAGACATTTTGAATTGTGTCTAATTTTTGAGAGAAAAATGCCCCGTATTTTAGCTTTTTCTTGGCAAAAATTTTCTTAAAAACCAAGTTCAATGCATAATTTCTGTTTTCAGATCTAGATTCTCCGAAAAGGAAGCACACCAGAATCAGTTGTCACTTCTCCGATTTCTTTAGTTGTCGACAAACTAAGTAATTAAAAATCTGTGAAATGTTCTGATATCTAAAGTCGAAAGTTTATGGTTTATTTTTTTTGTATTCAGCTCATAATTGTGGTGCATAAATATACGGTAGTTATTTGTTTATTTAGATTAGTAAGTGTCATCCTGAGTAAAACTTCGAAAAACGAAAGTCCAACTAAAACTTTTCACTCAGAAACTACATTTACTTTCGAGAAAAAGTTATCCAACAGTTTCATATTCATTTATTTATTTCTTCATTTGTTACTCAATTTAATTCTGTTATCTTTAATTGTTGTACTTAAATTTATTTAGTTTTTACTGTTATAATGGGCATCAATGGTGTTCTTTCTTCATTTGTTGTACTTTATTTCAGATATTTCTTTGTTTTGTCAATATTTCAAACTGCTGTAACTTTTTAAAGAGTTTAAAAAACAAATAGGTTCCATATGAAAAGTTTTGTTGAGTATTATATTTACTTTCTAAAAAATAGTGTTGCGGGGAAAAAAGTGGGACGCCCTGTATAACAAAATTTTGTATTTATGGCAAGAATTTTAAACATGTTTCAAGAAGTTTGATCTGCAGTCAGTTGATCTATAACTATCATTCTGGCATAGACAATAATACTAAAAAAACTTCTAACTATTTTCCTTTCTTTCACAGGGCGTCCTACTTTTTACCGCAAAACGTTTTCCGAATGTAAAATGCCATACTGAGTAAACATTTTCATATAGACTTACTGGTTTTCTTTATTTCTTACAACCGTTTCATTTGGATTACTTTTTGTTTTTTAATTCTTATGGAAATTAGTTTTATCATTTTGAATGTTTTACTTACATTTATTTATTTTTAATATTGTTGTGCGTACTGGTTGTGATTTTTCTACGTTTGCGTATTGTCTGGTGTATTTTTATTTTTTATTGGACTCAGAATGACATTAACTTTCGAAAAACAATTTTTGCGGAGTAAAAGTGGGACAGCCTGTAATTGTTTCACGAATCAACAATATTATCCGTTTTCAAGAACTTGCAGTGTCGAATCATCGTTTGTCTTTGTTAGACGCAATATGTTAATTTTATTTCGACCACTTTTGCCGATAGAAAATTGTCCGATATTAGATCCTATTCGAATATTTCTTAATAATAACCAATAATGGCATTTATTTTCTTAAGTTGTTGGCGAATGAGAGTTTATTTAGTAGTTCTTCTTATTGCATTGTGTTGGGCCGGTAAAAATTAGTAATGTAACAATTAAATTGTAAATGGTATCCATTATTAAATTATGTTTTGTCTCATTTTAAACACTCTGTCCATTGGGCACTCATCAATTTACGATGATTCTGAAATGCCAGGAATTAAGCTTTGCGCTTTTGTTTCAGAGGATTCAAATAAAACAATGTAAACCAATTGTGATCTACATTTAAACATAAAATTCCCCAAAAGAATAATATACTAAGACATAGATTAAGACACTGCCAATAACTTGAATTCCTTAGGTTTAAGAATAAACGAAATGACAATAATTTGAACTTTTTAGTCCACTTATGGTGGCAAATGTTCGGACTGAATTTTACAACTGAATAGTTCTAAAACATACCGTAATTATTACCTCGCCTATACTGTGAAGCTCGGCTATACATCACGACAACTATGACAGTTACTTCAAGCTAATGTCATGAAATTAAATTCTATCTATTTTCGATCCCTCAGTTGTCGAAATTTATAATAAAAAATATGAAAATACTAAAATGTGGAAAAATTACAATGGCCCAAAGGTCTGAGAGTAGAAATTGTTTTGTAGATGTCGAAATTTTCGGTTTGTCAAAAAAGTCTCAAGAAAAAGTTGTCAGTGGTCTAAATTACTATTTATTAATTAATACTTACGAAGATAAGAGGTACCTACTGAATGAGTTATTTAATAAAATAAATACAAATGTAATAACGGATAGAAAATGTTGTATATTAACACGAAACGCGAGGGTTAAATTACTTTTAATTGGTTGTCGTCCAAATACCGATTGTGCGTGCCGGTGGTCAACACACCCCCCGCCCGGCCGCGTCGGTTGCGGGTGTGTAAAATGATCGAAATCAAGTGGGAAATTTCAAAATCGCACCTGGTTTATTTTAATTGGCGGTGCGCGTTACGCGGCAACAATTAATCGAAAAATTCTCACGTAGAGATTCCGCCGACCGCGCCGTTTTCAATTCGGCAATTGTTAATATAATCGACCATCGGCAATAAAACTATTAAAATATACACATATCGCGGACGCGGGCGCGCGCTCCCCGCGTTCGTTTAATCTAAAATATTGTTGTTTAAATTAAATCTGTTCGCACTCACGTGCGGCCGCGGGACACCGCCAAAAATACCCCGCGCGCTGAAAACTGCGGAAAATGCTTCATGCGTGCCATTACACAAGGATTAATTATGAATGTGAAATCGACCCAGGTTCATTTTACTTGCATATTTTGAGTCTATTATTTGTTATTCTTTACCAATGACTGTCAGGGAAAAGTTAAATTCGTATTAATTTAGAAAAATGAACACACCAATTGCAATGGTGTAAATTATTAAAAAAAACCGTGTTTTGTCGTTCACGATAATTCGTAATTGCTGATAGCTGATTGAAAAATATTATTTTTGCTACGAAAACTTCTTTATCTTTTGTTTTCTTTTGGAATCTTAAATGATTCTGATAATTATTTCAGGACATTGTAAAGAAATTCAGCGAAATTCACTTTTACCATTTTGAGAAAAGAAAAGGTTTACCTAAGGAACATTGGACAGATTCTCTTATACTTCAGTAGAAGATGCAATTTACCATTCTTTAACATAAATTGATCCTTTTTGGACTGTAGCTAATCGAACAATATCAAAGATATTAGTTGCTTAAGAATATTGTCAATATGTCAACATAGTAGGTACTCAAGTTCCGAAGATGTGTAAAGTTGACAAAACGAATCGACTAGTAACCTCACTGCAGGCTGTTATTGTAGTTAATACCAATATTATGTATCAGTTATTAGAGTTTAATTAAGATTTTGCCCACCATTTTATTATTTCTTTGTGTTTGTTATCTTAAATTAATTCACTACTCAGTCAAAACAAAAGTCTACATCACTATTTTGATGAATTTGTCTCAAATACGGGAAAATAAATCGGTAAAACATTACAAAACTTATGGAACATCAAAGCTCAAATTGCAAATTTTTACTCGTTACTCTATGTTTTACAAACATTCAGAAATTGGGATGCATCAAACACCAAATGTTGAAAATGTTGAGAACTGAAATGGATTTAAAGCTAGAGAACCTTTGAATACCACTGTTTTTAAAACTGTTTATAAAAAACTGACACACCTTAGTCAGATATTGAACATTAGAGCTAAATACGTATTGTATACGTGTTGTGCAATTTAATTTTTAGTTCCCTGCAGAAACCAAAATTTACTGGCAAAATATGGAATAAATAGAATGGCCTGCCTATTTGGCACTTTTATTTGGAGCCCTAACAACCCAATAAAACACATTATCTTTTTTGTTATATTAACAATGAAGGGACAAAAAATATTCCTACACTGACTGTGAATCACAGCTAAAATTGCAAAGTTTTGTTTGTAACTGTGTATCTTTAAGGAACATTCAGATTAATGGAATAATTAATTAAATGTTGGACATTTTTGGCGATTTAACAGTAGTTGAGTACTTGAGACACAGGCCACCATATCATTATGTTGGTTCTCTCGGCATAATACGCTTTTGTACATTTCTTGTTTATAAAATTCCACAACCATGTGACAATTTTGATGACTTTTTGTTTACAATGTGCTGAAATAATCATCAAAATCGGTAAAAGATTACGAAAGTTATAGAACATCAAAATTTGACAAAATTTTAAGTGGTCGGGTTTTGTTGAAACTCTACAAATAGGTAACAAAAACAGATATTTTGTACCAGTATGTTGCGGTGTACTTGATCCTTAACTAAACTTAAATACTCATCTTCCACAAAAAGATTTGCCCAATAATTGGAAAATAAAAGACTGAAGCTAAAAGAAAAAGTGAAACACACCACTTAAATCAACCAAATGACAATCCGACAGCTAGTGGAAATGACTTAGAAATATTCCTTTCGGCAAACCTCCAAAAGAACTGGAGGTTTACTCTTAGCATTTTTCCACGATATTGCAAATAATCCGCCTTTTTTGTAATTTCGTCAAAATAGTTAAATAATAACTTAAAGTAAAGTAAATTTTGTATTTGTATGACACTTTTTGGTAAAATTAATAGTTTAGCTGCATGAGCAAACTTTAACTTTGAAAGTCATGCAGTTGACTCTGTTGGTCGTTTACCGCTCTGTCCATTATGTACAATGTACATACCATAAATAGTTTAGTGAAGCGTTAGAAGTTTTTATTAGAACCAGCGCTGACCCGATTACACACATCAAAACATTCTATTTGATCGAGATCGCTCGTATCTGCAATACAACTAGTTTGAAAAGATTTGTCAGATATTTTGATTCTATTGACAGTATTGTCAGATCATCGATCAGCTTTTGGCACTGCTGTATAGTATGATAAAGCCATGTGCCTCGCCACAGCAGATTTTTTAGATTAGAATTTGCCTATTCCATTCTTTCTTTCTAGTGAGGTGGATTTTAATTTAGGGCTGTGGAGTCGGTAAAAAAAACTTTCGACTCCGACTCCGACTCCAGATAATTTTCGTAGTCCGACTCCGACTCCAACTCCGACTCCGGCAAAATATTATTTGTTTCCAGCGAATTTGTTGGCGAAAAAAATTAAACTGTCATAATCTCATTGTGAATAAAATAAAAAAAGGCCTGTACAAAATTATGACCATAATTAAAAAGGAAATTTTTTTAATTTTTCAAAATATCTCTGAAATCATTAAAAATTCGATAGTTTTCTCATTAGAGAGCACATAATTCTGAACTAGTTTGTGACGAATATCGGTGTTTTTTAGTTGATCGCAAGAAGACTACGACATACCCACCAATAATCTTTTTCTTAAAATCAGTCACCTACACTCGACAGAATTGAGCCGGTTTTTTTTATATTGTCGGCAAATGATTCAAGTTCACTTTAACATATAATTTGAATGGAATTACCTAATCATTTCGGTGTACATCTGATTACAATATTATGATGTATATTTGGTTGCCTACTCAATCCGAAGCCTACCTAAAATAAAGGGTCGTATTTCACAATCTCAGTAACAATTTAAAATCTCTACATATTTTGTTAAAGACAAAAGAATCACTTTCGGTTAAAGGTTTAAAGTTATCAAACATTAAAGCTAAAATTGCAAAGTTTTACTAGTAACGCATTATCTTTTACAAGGATTCAGATATTGGGGCGAATGAAAAAAAAACTTGAGTGTTAATAAAACGACTGTGATACCATCACGTTGTTTCTTCTGGTATAAAAGTTGTAGCAAAATATTTTTTAGAGTTAAAATTGCAAGGGAATGTCATTAAAATACTTTTTGCAATATTTAATGAATTGTTCAGCTGCTCTTTGTGGCCGAACGAATAGCAGCAAATTCTCTTAATTTTGATGAATAAAGAAAACCACACGTTGTCGCTTCACTTTGGAAAGTTCTAATTCGTCTAAGTATACTTCGAAGTCCGATTTTTTATTTGTATATGATCGAGCTATCATACTTAGCACATTGAAGTTGGTTGTTGGAAATTGGAAATAAATTATATGTGCGACGCGGCAAGCGACTCATAATAATCATTTTGTTAATCATCACTCACCGACGACATGTGTGCTTTGTAGTTAAATTATATTTACATATGTAGGCAGGTACTTTGTAAATGACCTAATAATATGTTTAGTTAATCGTTTACTATCTATTGAGGCAACGACCATCACGCATGTCTTTTTCTACATTATTTAAACATGGACCCGGAGTCGGAGTTGGTACATTTTTTCCGACTACGACTCCGACTCCAACTGCTCTGAAATTTGTCTGAACTCCGACTCCGACTCCACGACTCCGACTCCGACTCCACAGCCCTGGATTTTATGGGCCACGACAGAAATTTAATAAAATAATGAGCTATGAGAAAGAAGTTTGTCTCATGTAGTGTGTACTGGAAAATACATGGTTCTGTTTAATGCATTTAATCGATTAGTGAATTTCATGCCGCCTTTTTTTCGGAACAGCCGTAGGTATAAAATTTATTACATACCAATATGTATGAAAATCGAAATACCTGCATGGTTCACGTACTACTCCCTCTAGCTCGTATAGAGCTGAGTGTCCTGAGCGTTTGGTATTCCGCCATATATGCGAATTCCGGTTTGCAGCAGCATCCGGTTGCCGTTGAGTGTGCAGGAGCAAAAAAATAAAACAAAGCGCCAGCGGAACACGGATAATATGCGGCAAGCATTTAATTCAATCAAAAATACAATTTCTACCGCAAACAAAAACTACCTCAACAATTTCAAGATTAATACGGGCTCGCATGCAGATCGTGCACGAACGAACGTATGTTGTATGTATGCACGTGCACTTTTGCAATTTGAGGCAGTACGTTTTTCCGTTATTTTTTCGCCCTCCAATTGTATTTAATTGAAATATCTGTGCCGTCGCATGAATACTGGCGGACGACAATAATGGCGATCTCGACAAAGAAACGTAATTGCGATTGAAGTAGGTGCGGCAAGCACGGAAAATTAACCGGGGAAAAATAATTCTGAATTCCGAGGATAAGTGGAATAACATACATGCTTTTTACGGCCAAGCATTTGAAAATGAAAGATATGAAATATGCACAGTAAAACATAAATGAACTATGATTCAGGAGAGTACTCATTATAACAAAAATCGTTTTCCAAATGTGAAGATTGAAGCAGTATAACAACGAAATCTACAGCATTGCATGTAGATCCCAATAGCCAAAAGAAAATTCTTTGTCATTTTTAATACACATTTTGGTATCAAATTCAATTTGTGACCTACGATTGTTTGCTGACTTATAAATAAAGATAGAAATTTTCTTTAAATGGTAAGTCCATATTTTGTACTGGCTCTGGCATATCTTATAATTGTCTTAATGGTAGCATAACTATTCATTAAAATAGGCAAAACGATTAAATATTCCGGAAAATTAGTGAATCTGTGAATAATTAGGATAAAAAATTCTTTGCACTGAAGACGAAGCCCTATGACGTTACAAATTTGAAAACCCATGTTATACTTAATTTTTAACGTCATATTGCCATACGTCAGAATAGTTGAAAATTAAGGTCGATATGTCTCACATAAAATTGAAAACCGACGTATTTTTTTAAATAATACACTAGAGATGTGCCAAAGAATTTGTCAAAAATACTGTCAGAATACATATCATGCACTGGCTGGGCTATTCTAAGGTCAATACCAAAAATGGATGAATGTCGTTGCGGTATCTCTAAGGGTACTCGAGTAATTAGAGTTTTTCTATACACGTAAATTCCCATAAGAGGGGGCTGGAAGCCGGCCGGGCCGTCCAGGTTAACAACGCAAGCTGTCGCAAAACACACCAACCTTCGCCCACGCATACTACCTCAAACCTAGGTAATTGCGATCGGACTTTTTGACATTTCTATAGTCGAAGGAGAGGGGAATCGAATGGTGTTGGTTTTATTAAGATTGAACAAAGGCTTAACAAGATACAGCCCATGGAATATCCCGATTTTTGCAAATATTCCGTGTCACCCAATCAGTTACTAATTAATTACGGCCACCAATTTACATATTTCGGATCGGACTTTTCCACTTTTAGATTGGCCGAAGAACAGTCGTTCGAACAGTGTTAGTTTCGTTGCGGTATCTCTAAGGGTACTCGAGTAATTAGAGTTTTTCTATACACGTAAATTCCCATAAGAGGGGGCTGGGGGCTAACTTCACATAGGTTAATCCGACCGAATCCAGGTTTTGCATACTTAAAGTACATGTGAATAGCTAACACTGTGCAAAGTGGAATTATGAATTTTTTTAAAAAAGCAGAATTTTCCTGTTTTTTTCCAGCTTTTCTCCGGTTCTAATTATCCGGTCGGATCGTTTGACCTGTCATTCTCTTCGTAATTTAATTCGATACAGTTCATCCCGTTGACCATTAAGATTGCTTCAATAGTTTTCATTTTACAATAAAAAAATCTGATGTGGCCAGGCACATGACTTTATCATACTATATATAAAATTAATAGTTTAGCTGCATGAGATTCTATTTGATCGAGATCGGCTATGTCTGCATTAAAATAAAACTAGTAGAACTAGACAGATATCTCGATTAAAGCTGCGTTCGGATATTGTACTCCGTTGACACCGGGTACACCGTCCAAATGACACTTACGTGTTAGTGGGTGTAAAAACTGTAACGGTGTTCAATATCCGAACGCAGCCTATATTGACAGTAGTATTTTCAAAACATTAGCGTTTGACACTACCTACTGTCATTAGAATCAAAAAATCTGATATATCCCGGCTACTAGTTTTAAAGCAGTACGACCGATCTCGATGAAATAGAATTTGCTCATGCAGCTAAACTTTAAATTCTACCAAAAACTGTCATATACATAAATTATAGAAAATCTCCTCTCCTTTAATTTATTATTTAACTATTTTGACGACATTACACAAATAGCGGCTCATTTACAAAATCTTTGAAAAATGCTAAGAGTAAACCACCAGATCCTTTGGACCCTTTTCAACAGAAAGCTTTTCAGCTCTAAGTTTGGTTATGAAACTTCTAAATATGAAGTTTTGTCCCGATACCTTTAGTAGTTTCTTCGGAATCGTCTCCACAAAAACGGGTACACACACACACACATACACACACACACACACACACACACACAAAGACATTTTGTTGTACCTTGGTCAAAAATGTTCAGGGGACCCAAAAAGACATATTTCCGCTAAAATCTCAAAAAATTTTTTTGGCATGATTGCAATACTTTACATACTGCGTATGATAAAGTAAAAAAGTTAAAAAAAGACACCATTTTTTGTTGATAATTGTTTATAAAAAAATAAGAAATGGCATTTTCGAGTAGGAAACATAGTGGGAAGATACTACGGACTGTCCTGCACAGGATGGGACAGCCGGCTTCCTGCTAGTCTTTATGTCAAAAAAGCAATCATTTGTAGCTCTGTTGCTTGGTCTAAGATCTAAGTGACAAAATTCCTCTATAACTGTACAAAATTTCACGTGAAGATGCTAATATCTTACGTGCTTTTTTCACTGAATACTTCTTTGGGTACATTAATCATATACTGTATAACGTAGCGTGAATACAACAACAACAATTAAAATATACATTACCACAACAAGTAATACACCTTTACCCATAATTTGATGAACATGTGAAAATTGATACAACATTAAGCTCAATATTGATGCTTGCTTTGTAGGACCTACTAGCTCTAATGATTCCTCTTAAGATCCATTCACTATTTTGATTAGTTATCAAAATTAGGATAATAATTATTCAAATGTTGTAATCTACGAAATTTAACCTACGTTTTGTGATGTGTTATTGAAGTTTCAAGTCAAGTCGTAAAGTGTTCGTAACATAGCACAACCTTATGTATAGGTGTATCGCATTTTATTTTCCAATAAACTAGTAGAGAAGTAATGAATCCGCATATAGCAGCGGACGTGATCGTATGCACATATCAGCATGAATTAAACCATTATAATATTTAATCTTTATATGCTTGTGTACGTTTACCGTAACAACACCCGATCCGCTCTCGATACGTCTGCTCTCGGTGTGGTTGTTTTGTTATTTTCAATACGTATACATATATAGTTAGCTGTTTTACGAGCCTCCCGCAACAATAAATCTATAATAAGTATTTCGCTCTTTTGCACACGTGTTCAGGTCGGCCACTTTTAAGATCGCGCATAAATTTTAAATTTTATTTATATAATTATTGTTTCAGCGGCGATAAATCTATTATAACCGCATTTTTCGAAATAAGTTTTATTGCCGGCTCAACGTTTATTATTCTTTGAGTGGGGGAATATACGGACAGAGAGAACCCGAGAACCAGAGAACCCGTTTTATTTATAAGCATACGCTGGGTCCGGTTAAATCGG
Organism: Aphodius sticticus; assembly: GCA_963966075.1. Taxonomy (NCBI): domain Eukaryota; kingdom Metazoa; phylum Arthropoda; class Insecta; order Coleoptera; family Scarabaeidae; genus Aphodius; species Aphodius sticticus. The sequence continues at coordinate 17,203,886 of OZ014506.1, forward strand.
TTAAAACATAGCGCGGGACGCTTTGTTGTTCTTCGCTGGATTATTATTATTATTGGAAATTCTATAGCGATACCTTTAATATTCGCGATTGGTTGTAAACATTTCGATGATGACCGTAATAATAATGTTCGAAATCGCGAATTTGTGTTCATCAAGTGAGTTGATACAAAGAATTCCAGTAATGTTATGGTTTCATAGTTCACGCAATAGACTAGTCAAAAAAGGTCAAATAAATAGATACTCCTACCTGACCAGAAAATGGTGTCGTGTTACATAGAAGTACGTACCTGAAACAATAAAAAAAAACTGTAAATCGTAAAAATTAAAGTACTAATAAGTATAAACTAATCGGATACTTGAGGTAATAACAAAATAAATAATAGGATTTATCATTTTTACTTTATTTCCTATACTTATTTTATTTGTACAGACAAGGTGTGTTTATTATTATTATTTCTGAAGTTAAGAAGAATCAGTACTGCTGATACGTCCTATAAAATAAGCATCCAGAGTCAGCTTAATGTTGCATCAATTCTCTCATGTTAAACATCAAATTATAGATAAAGGTGTAATACTTGCTGTGATAATGTATATGTATTACTTGTTGTTATATCCACGCTACGTGATAAAATATAACTTATTCACGTACTCGAAGAAGTAAAGTTTTGAGTGAAAAAAGCATGTAAGATATTGATATTTTTACGTGAAATTTTGTACACTTATAGAGGAAGGTAACTTAGACCTATTATGCGGTACTTTTTTCAATTTTTTACCTGAGTTCTTCGTAAAAAAAATGCAAATTCAGTCAATTTTATGTCACATTCAGAAATAGATTTGTCAAAAACGAACAGAACTATCAAAAATCTACCTCTAGACGCAAGATTATATATCTTTTATCTTTAATTTGGTGTATTTCTTTTACGATTATGTGAACTAATTGCTGAGAAACAGCCTCAGAACTTTTGCGTGATTTGCAAGCAAACCGTAGGGGGTATGGATTCCCCATACACCACACAATAATTATAGTTTAAATTGTGAAACTATAGCAACTATTCGATTGAATAGGTCCTTACGAATTTCAATATTTATGCAAATTATACTTGCAAATTTTAGTGTTAAAAAAACTAAACTACAAATATAGAAATGATTTTTGGTCTTACTGGCGTATGGTTTATTGTGTACTGTAATATATTATAAAAGTACATACAATGTTACGTATAACGACGGGAGTTATCTTTTAGTTAACGTAACTAGAATACCATTCTGGGAGAGTTTTAGTCTGTTGGCATTGCTAAATAGTTCAACGGTCTGTGGATAGATGACGCTGTTTCAAATTGAAAATTTAAATACAACATAAAAAATTTTGTTTAGATATGACCTAAAGTACACTAAAAATCGGTAATACTGAAAATAAGAGGTAACATAAAGAATGTCACTTTGGATTTTTTGTGTTCGTGTTAAATATTATAAATCGTAGCTGTCGTCCTATTTGCATTTGAAGGTCGTTTAAAGTTGTTTTTTTTTTATATATAAGCTGTAGGAATAATAACATCAAAATCTGTTATTGTAATCAGCGCAAAATGTAACAAAAAAAAATCTTGACTTCGAATCAAAACTTCGAATCACACTAAATTCAGATAAACGACCTTCAAATGCAGTTAAGTATCTACAGGTCTTTAAAAATCACAGATGAACTGTAAAATAGTTTCCGATCAAAATGTGTTCAAAACAAAAAGCTCGTTGATAATTTAGTCACAAAGCCCCTTTCTTCGGTCAAAAAGCTGATACTATATAGTTATACCGTGTGCCTCGAAGCCCGTCAACTAGATATATACAAATATACTAAAATATTATTTTTAAGCCATATTCGGCCATATTAATTCAAATGAGTCATCATGTATAGTTTTTATACGTATGATTGTTTTTTTACCATGGAATTATGAGAAATATCAAACATTTTTATCATTACAAATAAGCTAGAAGTATTTAGAAAACGTCATATTATGGGAAAGCATCATATTGACTAATATGGCTTGGTTAGTTAGTAAAACAAGTATGGTCACAGAACAAGCTAATAAAATATGTAAAATAATATAATATAGGTCACACTTTTTACATTATTATAATAAATTGAACTTTTCTTATAACAAAAGGCGTTGGCTAATTGTGGTTTTTAGCGTTGAGTTACTGTCATAATAATATATTATTCTATAAGCAAGTATTGTAAGCTCGTACTCACGAGAAGTTTGCATCACTAGCAGTAGGCGAGCGCTGCAAAACGTTTGAGTGAGCAATTGCCATTACTCGCGAATGGAATACTATACTTTTTCTACGACCATACAAGGAAATTTTATAATAAAATATTTCTCACGACTCGCAGAGTATAAGGAGCCAGGAATGAAATATTTGCCATGTGTGTCGGGAATGGTTAGTAATACTTATCATAAATTGCCATGATAATGAAGGATTATATCAATAGGAGTAGAGAAATAGTATGTTATTCTATGAGCAAGTAATGCCTTTGAAGCAGGGCCAAGGTACATGATAGTTAAAGTGTTTAATGCCCTGCCACCCGCCATACCTTCTCAAACAAGCGCAGCGTTTAAAGGTGCAGTTAAGCAGTATCTTATTATCATGCTGACTGATTATATTTATTATTGTCTTATGTATGTGTTTTACCAATACGAGTGTAGTGTGTCTCTATAGGAACAATTTATTGAGTATTTTTAAAATGTATATTTTTTTACCATTGTCCATATCTTGAAAGATCATACGGCAAATAAAGACATTTATTTATTTATTTATTTATTTAATGTAATCGGCACGATATTGGCAGCATGTTTACACAATGCAACGATCACGTCACGTTTAGTTGTCGTGTGCCGTTCGATGAAATGTCATTGCGGGACTATTTAAGGCGCAAAAAACAAAATAAGCAAACTATGTTATGGGTACATCCAATTGTAAAAGTGAGATATTTAGAGGGTATTTACTATACTCTGTTTGAGAAGTTGTCTAATGACCCAAACAAGTTTTTTAACTATTTTTGTATGAGCAAAAATACATTTAACTACATATTATCGAATATAACTAATAAGATCAAGAAGCAAGATACTCAATTTAGAATGTGCTTACCACCTGAAGAAGCAATAAGCTATATTATTATTTAAAAAAAAAACATAGGAACAAGAATATTTTATTATATCCATCCTCTAAAAATATAAATATCTCTTGCCAACTTTTCTCCCGAAGAATTTTGTTTCTATTATTGTCATTCGTTTTATCCCAAATTCAGGGTTTCGATTCGACAAGTTGAATTAATGTAACAATATCATATTTGAAACCCATTTTTATTTAGTGTCAATTAAAAACTCAACAGCCGTCGACGACACGAGTGGAATGACTGCTGCTCACCGACACGTCGTCACCTGTAACGACACGACATCTCGGCGAGTGTGAAGGGATTCCAATGATTTACATGAGATTACGCGTCCACCGACATCGTTGTCGTTGTCGTGCCGGCGTCGTGTCGGCCAGTGTGAAAACGCCCTACTGGGACGGCGGTGACGCGGCGGAACATATAGGTATTCTGTTTATCTATGACACTATGTCGGTATTACAGATTTTTTTGCTAAAAGTGTCAAATATTGACAGCGAAGAAAAGATAACAAGGTATCTAACCTACAAAATGACAGATAATTACTATCCCTTGTGCACCTTGTGCGTATTGATGTATTAAATAAGTCACATTATAACACTTTTTTGGACGACTTAAATTTGTCGGCAAGCTCACCAAAATAGGCCATCAAAACATTTTCGGAAAATGAGCTTACATTTTTTCTGTTTCGCCAATCCATAAACGCTTTGTAGGTTTTTTCGTACTTTGTCCTCGATTTTTCGGGCAATAAATTTAATGTGCGGATTTGCGCGGCTTGTATTACATCAGGTGGAGTACACATTTCCTCTTGTTCGCTATCAGAATCCGTTTTCTTATAATCATGATTAACGAATTACAGTAATTACTGTACACTGTACGTATGTGGTGGTATGTCATGGTATGTGGTTCGTATGTGTATGTGTATTTCGTTAAAATATCTGACAGATTAAAATTGTTTGTAGCGCTCGTCGTTTAGCGACGTTGTCAACGCCATGACAACGTCGCTAAGCAGTCTCTCTAAACACGATGGAAATGAAAATCCGCGCTATGATTGGTTCTACAGCCGTGAGAAATGAAATATTGCCGTGAGAAATGAAATATTTGTCAAGGATCGCGGGGTATGAGGAACCAGGAATGAAATGTTTGTCTTGTGTGTGGGGAATGGTTAGTATTACTTATCATAAATTGCCATGATAATGAATGCATTCATCAAGAGGAGTAGAAAAAAGATTATCTACACTGTTTTGAAATCTTAGGTAGGAAAATCGTAGGTATGGAAAATGATTACACTGCTTTGAAATCATTTTCAATACCTACAGTAATATATAGGCACTTATAGTATCTTATAGTAACCTTTATAGTCACATATAGAAAATATTGTTTCCGCCCTGTAGTCTGTACATGACAGTGTTTCTTATTTAGTCGAAGCATATTTCTTTCATCGGAGGGCATGTAGACAATACCACCGAAGGACAAGCAGAGTTTTCAAAGTAAACTATAAACAAAACAAGTGACGGAGGCGACGGAGATGGGCAATCATCTGTATCCTTAGTATAAGCCAAGCGTCTCCAGAACGTCTTATACTCGAAATACTTTGCCCCGTTGAATAATGAATGCGGCCGGAGCATTACTGTAAAATCGTTAATAAATAATGATGCACACGGGTGCGGTTAGATGCGTCCCAAACATGGGGGGCTGCACGACTGACTCTCTCCTTGTCCCGTGCGCGCAGCCCCTCGCAGAGCAGTACCCACCACCGTTTAGCACTTAATAATTCAGACGTTCAGTCGAGATAAGACGGGGATTGCGTTTTCCTTAGACCGTGCTGCAAGGCTGCACCAACGTACGTGCACGGAGATTATGCAGTTGTCGGATAACGCATACAATATGTGCCTGCCACGTCTTATTAAAATTAAAGCCGGCGATGTTTCGGGAAGCTTCACGGTGTTGCTCTGGTAGAGCATAATTAGTGGTTTCTTACATGACATATAATTTAGAAGCGACTGTAAAATATATACACTAGTATCGCGCCGAATATGGGCCAGATCGTTGATGAAATTGTGTGGAGTCAGGAGAAATGGATGTAGTATGAGTTTGTGAGATTGATGATTATATGTAGTCTTGTATCAAATTTTAGTTATAGTACTGGGATATTTCAATTTAATCAGAAGTACAGGTGGTATTCCTTTGTGGTGAAATAGTGATGCTTCTTCCCATATTTCTTGTGTTCATCGACATCATGACTGACCACTAGGGTGGTTCAAATTGGCTATTTTTATTTAGAAAGCAACGATCCCCCCAAATCGTTTCCAAATCCAAAAAAGTGGACACGTATTATTTTTTTCGAAATTTTGATTCTTAACGGTGCCTGTCGAGGCCTCAAATTTACATAAGAAAACGCATGGGAAAAAGACAATTTTTGGTATTTTTCGAATAATTGTTCAAATTGGCTATTTTTATTTAGAAGGCAACGATCCCCCCAAATCGTTTCCAAATCCAAAAAAAGTGGACACGTATTATTTTTTTCGTAATTTTGATTCTTAATGGTGCCTGTCGAAGCCTCAAATTTACATAAGAAAACGCATGGGAAAAAGACAATTTTTGGTATTTTTCGAATAATTGTTCAAATTGGCTATTTTTATTTAGAAAGCAACGATCCCCCCAAATCGTTTCCAAATCCAAAAAAAGTGGACACGTATTATTGTTTTCGAAATTTTGATTCTCAATGGTGCCTGTAGAGGCATCAAATTTACATAAGAAAATGCATGGGAAAAAGACAATTTTTAGCATTTTTCGAATAATTGTTCGGCGTTTGGGAAAATTTACTAAAGTTATAGGACTTGTAGAGGACTTTCCAAGGAAGAATTTGACCTATAGATATGGATTTGATGCCACCAACCCACCCCCACAGTGCCCTGAAAACTACCCTTAAATGAAAAAATGTAGATTCTTCAGAAAATTGACCCGTTTAATCATTTCATTCTCTTTTTTTCTCATAGAAGTCATTTTTATAAGTCTAGTGGGATGCCTATAAACATTTGTCAGTTAATTTCCATTTATTTAAACAAATTTTTAGGTGTTTAAATAATTCGTTTCTCTCAAATTCCGTCTGAATTCTGCTTTCTGAGTTCGAAATGGCAGTTTATTATCTTAGAGTGATATTATTACTTAAAAAAATTCCTCCTATTGTTTAAATAATAAATTATTATTCAATTTCGACTTTTTTCTAATTATGGTAGAAAATTTAATATTTTTAAAAGAAATGTAGGTAACTCCCCAATTTCCCGAAAAAAGGATTTTAAATAAATTCAATTTTTTCTCGTAAATGATATTGAAAACGAATAATATTTTACATAATAATGATTTGAACCAGGTCCCAGGTCCCTGGCTCAAATCCAGGTTGTGGCTGTAATTTTTAATTTATTTTAAAATTTACATACCACCTGTATATCACCAGTATGCATTTGAATAATATTTTATTATTTAAACAATGGAAATTATCCCAATATATAAATGATGTCACTTGACAATAACAGTTGACCAGACCGATCTAAAAAAATAAACGTTAGAATTGCAAAAAAATTGTTTAAACAAATGGAATTTGTTTAAACAAATATGGGTTTATTAGCGAATAACATAGGCAAGATACCTCGAAGATGAAATGTATAAGTTATTTTCACAAGAAACCTGACTCCTACCATAATTAGAACAACAGTTGATAATTAATAATCATTGATAGTTTAAACAATAGGAAGAATTTGTTTAATGAATAATAATAATAATAATAATAATAATAATCTATTTATTGCCCAACAGAAGATACAGTTCCAATTACAGGACAATCCTTTATAAACCAGCATAGAAATTAAATTACACATATTTGTAATAGCAAAAGTAATAAACTTCGATAATCAACACGGTAGTACAATTGCATAAAAAAAATCATAGAGAAAAAAACAGAATAGATTCATGCACATTACGCACGTATACATATAAACAAAAAGCATACAATTGAACTCAGCCGAAATGATCAATAGCTATGGCCGTGAGTCGTTTCAGAGATGTACAATTAATGTCGCATACACTTGACAATCTGTTGTAGTTACTACACATGGCAAATACTGGTGACCTCAACAACACATTGGTTCTGGCGCGGGGACAGTAGAAAACATTCTCAGAACGGGACGATATACGCGGCACCGAAAACATCACCTGAGAAAGTAACGGCGGGCTGTTAACTTTGTTGTGCAGGAGCTTAAACAGAAACGACAAGCTAATAACAAATCTTCTACATTCCAACGAGAGAACTCCGAATCGTGACAGCAATAACCCATGATCACAACCGCGCTCCGGATAATACCCATCAACACGAAACGCGAGAAACTTGACGAATTTTCTCTGAATCGCCTCGAGGGTATACTTATGGATATCATAAAGTGGGCACCAAATCAAAGCTGCATACTCAAGTCTAGATCTCACTAGCGCATAGTATAACGCTTTTAAAGCAGCGACACTAGAGAAGAATCTACAATTCCGAATGATAAAACCAAGCATTCTTCTCGAGGACGAGGCAACAGTGTTGATATGCTCCACAAATGTCATCCTGCTGTCAAACGTAACACCAAGGTCATGCACCAGTGGAGCGCGCGCAAGCATCGTCACTCTAAGATAATAAACTGCCATTTCGAATTATTTAAACACATGGAATTTGTTTAAACAAATGGAAATTACCTGACAAATGTTTATAAACATTCAACTAGACTTATAGTAATGATTTCTATGAGAAGAAGGAGAATGAAGTGATTAGAACGGTAAATTTTCTGAAGAATGTACATTTTTCATTTAAGCGTAGTTTTCGGGCACTGTGGGGGTGGGTTGGGGGCGTCAAAGCCATATGTATAATAGCTCAAATTGTTCATTGGAAAGTCCTCTACAAGTCAATCTCTACAAATTTTTGCAATGCATTTTTGAACCACCTTACTGACCACTACCAGTAAGTTTGCTTTGCTAATCAGTTTCAAGTCTTGTTATTACTGTTCTTGTTATATCTCTGTTATTGAAATAGGCAATAACGTGAACCAATAAGGAAAATGTTCATTAAATTTTGGGTTACTGTTTGATTCCAGTTGAAAACTGAGGATGGTGACATTTCGAGAAAAAAAAACGAAAAACGAGAAGACGAAAAACCGTTGGTCGCGGCAATTAGTGCACACTGGTTGATAGTCGTTAGGACGATAGAAGACGATAGATGTGCGAGGAAAACGCAAAGGGTCCAAACTGTCTGAAATATAATATTAAAAAGTTGAAACTAACGAGGAAGCTCAGATAACCCAAAAAATAAAACCGTGTGTATCATATGTTAAGATATAACTAGATCACTATTTTTTTATGTCACAATGTGGAGATAGTCTTCAGATGAATATCCAAATTAGGATATAGGTCGCTAACAAACGAGAATACAGAATATAAACATTTCTTGCTCAGAGTAGATAGTTGATCATATTCAAAGTCGCAAAGCGGTTACCCCTAAATAAAAAATGTAGCGATCAAGTAAAGTACCCATATTTTAAAATGCAAAAGTCGAATAAAATGCAGCGCGAGCGGGAGTGGTCCACGAGCTCCCGCCATGGTCCTTTCCGAAATGATTGATACAAAGCTTACCCGTGCAGTGTACCTAAAACGCCGGCATCGTCGTAATGCATTAACAAATTGCAAGCAAGCAAGAAGAAGGAAGGATCGAGATGAGGAGGGCAGGGCCGCGACTGAGAGAGAGGTCCATGAATAGTTGAGGAGTCGAATCAAACTCGGCAATAAGACAACACGGGCAATCCTTCCAGGGCATCATAAATATTTCCTTGTGCATTGTAAATAACCCTAAACGCGCAGACTACAAACTTATGAATTATTTCGGTTCATTTATGCAATATTAAAGGTGCAATTTGAATAGAACTCGCTCTTCTATGCCAATCCGTTTGGTAAATAATTGAATTGTTCGAGGAACCCAAGCTGGGGAAAATGGTGCGCTTCGGCGCGCGGGGCTCATAGCTGCGCTCACTCCCTCTGGTTTTAATATTAACGTTTATGTTTTAAACTGCCTCGCAATTGCCGCCGAACGTTAATTTCGCATTTTGATACAGAGTTTTATTCTTTTGTTACGCACGGGATACCCGGGAGGAAAGAAAAAGCTAAGAAGTGCGGGGAATACTTGTGCGATTTTGCCGCACGCGATTATTTAAAATATTCAGCCGCCTTAGAGCCTAAATTAACTTGCATTAATATTAAAAAAAGGGAGATTAAAGAAGCTAATGGTCGGCTGAGGTCCTTTTTTGTACTGCCACTGTTCTAACAAAGCTGAGTCCAGAGTTTGATTACCCCCTGGCGTTGAGTGGAAGAACTTCTGAATAAACGTACAAAATCCACAAGATTTCTAGTGGTTATAATTGAAGACCGGTTGACATCTGGCCCAAACAAACATGAAGCGCATTCAGGAACCTCCAGTTCTTTCAATGAGTAAGTTTTAAGATAATTTTTAATGGAAATTGTTATGAGATATTGAAAGATTTTTATTTAAAATTTTATGTTTAAAAAAACTCGTCAAATGCAAAGCTCCTAAAGACATCCAATTAATAAATGAATAAAATCAAGAAATTATATTAGGGTTTTCTTTCATCGAAATTATATTAAGGTTTTCTTAAACATTTTTAATTGTCATAATGGAAGCTTAAATTTGGTATTTTTACTTTATCATACCAACACACAGAAAAGTGATCTCTCGAACGAAGAGAGAATTACTTGGCTGAAGTAGTTGGTAGGTTCGTATATACGCGAGAGATTATTGACTTCAACCAAGAAATTTTATTACTTGGAATAATTACTAGATTTAAGAAAGTGGTTACTCTGGTGAAGTAAGTAAACAGTCTTCAATAAAGTGTATATTTTTATTCCCGGTAAATATTTTTAGCTACTTAATGTAAGAATTTTAAAGATTTGGCACAAATACGTTTTCTATTGCTAATTACATCGTTACATCAAACTACTCCGTGTTGAAACGTTTATTGTACACTATAAATCACAATACACATCCCCAATAAATCACAAGGCACATCCCCTACGGAGTACGGGTACTTCGTTGTTGTTTACGTACTAGGTTAGGCTCATACGGCGCCAGAACAACGCGCGGGCGCGCAAGCCTTGACAAAACGACGGTGCGCATATTTATTCCAGAGAAAAGGATTACTTGAAAGAAGTGAGAATCACTTCAGTTAAATGATTGGTGGGTTTTTATTCAGTAAACAATACTTACTTATATTAAATGTCTTATATTTTCTTGGATCAAGTAACTACGCCCTTGGATGGATTTACTATTACTTCGTTGGAGAAATTAACATTTTTGGGACGAAAAATTCAATTACTTCTTTCAATACAATATTGGTTCTTATAAAGAAAGAATTTATTTGTTGACAGCATTTATCTGAGAAATTATTTTACTTATATTGAGTATGTGGCATTTCTTGTATATACCTAACTTTCTACATCCAAGTAAATATGCATTTGAATCTAGTAAATAAATTCAAGAAATTATGTTTTCTCGTTCCAAATAATCACTTTTCTGTGTGTAGTATGTAAAGTATTGTAATCGTGCCAAAGAAAAATTTTTAGATTTTAGCGGAAATATGTCTTTTTGGGTTCCCTGAACATTTTTGACCAAGGTACAAAAAAATGTCTGTGTGTGTGTGTATGTGTGTGTATGTGTGTGTATGGATGTGTGTGTGTATGGATGTGTGTGTACCCGTTTTTTGTGGCGACGATTCCGGAGAAACTACTAAAGGTATCGGGAGGAAACTTCATATTTAGAAGTTTCATGACCAAACTTAGAGCTGAAATGCTTTTTTGTCGAAAAGGGTCCAAAGTGACTGGATGTTTAGTCTTAGCATTTTTGAAAGATTTTGCAAATAAGCCGCCATTTCTTGAATTTCGTCGAAATAGTTAAATAATAAATTAAAGATGAGGAAATTCTAAATAATTTATGACTATGACATTTTTTGGTACAATCAATAGTTTAGCTGCATGAGCAAATTCTATTTCATCGAGATCGGTCGTACTGCATTAAAACGATTAGCCATGATATGTCAGAAATTTTGATTCTAATGACAGTAGTTAGTGTCAAACGCTAATGTTTTGACACAATATAAGCTGCGTTCGGATATTGCACACCGTTACACTTTTTACACCCAATAACACGCAAGTATCATTTTGACGGTATACCCGATGTCAACGGAGTACAATATCCGAACGCAGCTCTAATAGACTAATCTGTCTAGTTCTACTAGTTTTAATTTAATGCAGACATGGCCGATCTCGATCAAATAGAATCTCATGCAGCTAAACTATTAATTTTATATATAGTATGATAAAGTCATGTGCCTGGCCACATCAGATTTTTTTATCATGCCCAAACGATTTTTAAAATTATTATTAAAATTAATAATTGCAAAACGGGATAACATTTTATCATAAAATTTTCTGTAACTACATGAAGACAACAATTGTACAAAATTTCATCAAAATCCAAGGTGAGGGGAATAAAACTGTGTTGATTTGTCATGGAACTACCCGTATATAATCTGTAAATATTAGCAGATTTCAACGTGTTGTCTAATAATATGACAATTGTGTTATCGACGACTATTTCTGGAGGAGGGTTTACCGAATTTATTTTTTCCAATATTATAGGTTTCATTTCACACATTCAAACATAACTTATTTTCTTTATACCGATTTAATATCGATACTAGTTCAGAATTCAATGTAGCGATTAGGTAAGTGACAATACCAATTGCAATTGATAATAGTGTATCGTCTGCAAATAAGTGCACATCACAAGATTTAACTACTTGAGCAACATGTACATTATGTACAAATTAAATAAAACAAGTCACAAAACAGTGTCTATTATGCACATATTTTGGCAAAAACGTAAAACAAACTCACCGGTAATAAGATGGCTTTCCGAAATGACGTCATATTATCATTAGACACTAAAACTAAACCGCCGCGCCGGTAACATTTATCAGAAATTATCGCGGATTAAAACGAGCGATTAAAACTAAAAATTGTCAAATTTTCAACGCGTCTTGCCAGAACACAAACAACACTGCGATGCAATGCATCAAAAATACCCCACTCCAAAATCAGCTGTTGTTTTTTGCTATCGGCCAATCGCGTAGCAGACATTTTTGACCGCGCGTATCCAAGCAATAACTGGTTTTGTATAAATACGTAAATAGGTAGAATATGAATAATATTCACGCTGCATGAATATTATTGCAAGAGTGATTTAAATTTGCAACTTAGAAATTTAGTAATACAAAATACTTGTTTTGTAATTTATATTATATTAGTTTTGGAGTAAGAAAATCTCTAAATTAATAGTTGTATTTACTTATAAACGCATGATGGGGTTATTTGGAGCAAGCAGCCCCTAAATAACATAATTTGTATCTACTACAAATTATACACTTTAGTTACAGAAAAATCTTTCTCTCATATACTGAATTATTGGTATTTAATATGGAATTTTACTCTTAGATGCTCATCGCTGGTGCGAAACCCCAAATAACAACATTATATACAGTACCGACAGGAGGGTAGTGATATTTTGGTTGAGTAATTTTCTTGTAGTAAAGCGGGACAATAGCGTCGTGTGTGCGGGGGGGGGGGTTCGTCTTCGCAAAAGAGGAGAAACTACAAATTTAACACCAAAATTTTAGTTTTTTATACAGATTCTTTTCACATTATCACATATTCCTTTAATATTTTGTGCTTTTGATAAAACATACTTCTTTAAACAAAATATTATGTGCTTCACTGCATACTTGATGTTATTTGCAATATTAGTGATTCATTGTTTTGCTATATATGCATTTAAAATAAATAAATATTTTATAGTTTGGTACAAGAAAAAGTGTACTTCGTTATCTATCTGATGGAATTGAAGTTGTAAATATTAACTGTTTCCTTTAACACAGATTTTTCAACTATATGCCTTTTGCACTACATAAGTATATTTTCATCAACTAATAAATAATATTAAGAAGACTAAGAAAGATTAATTACATTCTTATGGTTACTAAAACAAATCTTACGGTAAAAGAAGATAACAAACAAATGTTCTAATCTAACGACCCTGTACAATACAACAAAATATCCCAAATTTAGGAGTACGTTTTTGCGCGAAAAACGTACTTACCAGCCTGTAGTAAATGAACGTCTATTTTGTTAAACTTTGATGTGAAGTAGCTTTTGTAATCCTTGGCGACTTTCATAATTTTTTATTAAGATTTTACATCCGATTACACCGAGTAAACTATAAGGATAGGTTTGATCTGATCGATATTCTCAACATTTTGTTTTTGGTTCATTCCAATATCTGATTTTTTTAGAAGATCCATAATTTAAAGTAAACCGTTGCAATTTAAAATGCTGTTCAACCTTGCAGCGAATGTTACTTGATTAAAAGTGTTTTACTATTGTTTTTAGTACCAACAACGAATTAATTTAAATATAATGACCAGTAAGTTACAGATAAACAGATGGATAAAAAACTAAATTATACTAAGCGAAACTCAACATGTATGTGATACTTTAATAATGTGTGATGAAATAACAGCACTTGTTGAAATAACAACAAGTAGTCGACATGGAATCTAAATGATACGTCTCAAAGTTCGATTTTGATCCTTGCAGCATATTCAGCCTGCCAGATTTACCAGTGCTTCTGGTCCAAAAACAATGCAATATTTTACTTACAAATGAGTATCTTCTCCAAAAATTCAGATATTGGGATGAATTACAAAATAAGATGTTGAGAATTGACATGGTTTTTGTAACTGAGCTTTTGAGAACATTCGAGAGAACTACCTCGTTAGTTACCCCCCAGGATGTCTTAAACTTAGACAAAAAACACCATTTTTCTAATCAGCTGAAACATTATTTTCTTTATCTTTCAAAAGTAAGTTTACTTTACATGTTCCGAAAAAAATAGTGGAAATTGGTCAAAGAATACAAAAGTCGTTGAATATCACACTTTAGCTAAATTGGTTTAAGTGTTCCTTTAATTGTGCCGGTTAGTTGATACATCAAATGTTGGTATTTGTTGGTGAACTTCTGTATACGTATACAAGAAGCTTCCAGCAGGGTTGGTTATCTATATCAATTCAATTTTGTCAAAAAAATACAGACATCCATAAATTCCTTATGCACTACATCAATGAAAATAGTTTTGTTCCTAGACTAACAACCCATAACTAACGATATATTTATATTGTGCCTTCAACATGGAATTTCAGTTTTCTGTGTCAACAACATTTTTGTAAACTTTCCAAGAATTGTTGCATAACTTTCTGCAATACGTCAAATTGAAAGTAATCAATGGGGTTGTGTATTTAAATTAATTAAACAAGTAAATTTATTAAATCAATAATCTACGAAAAGAATCTAAATGACATGTCACATCTCCTCTGATAAAATCAGTGTTTGTTTTGTGTTGAAATTGCGTTTTATTATTACGTATTTAATTAAACTATTTAAACACTTATTTGTTATTTTCCATTCTCCTTTATTTTATTTTTTTATCATTCTTGTCCCGATTTGGAATTATACCGGGTGACTCACGCCATGGGTACTCCCGTTTATTTTTGTTATTCATAAAGCTGGACGAATGAAATTTGGGAAAGTATTAATAGACAAAAAATGCAATTCATTTGGATACTCTTGAGGTTAATATGACTTCCGGTTTTTCCGGAAATGGCGTCATCATTGAAATTTTAAATGGCACCCTATATTCTTTGTGTGATATTTTCAATCAGGCTGACATTCTGAACACAAAAACATATCGATCGTCAATTTTTATCACCAAGGTACCGCAAAAATAACTTTTTGTGTATTAATCTAGGTGGCTAGGAATTAGTGAAAATAGTCGAAAATTGTCAAATAAACACTAACTAAATCGATTTTGGCCGACATTGCATTACTGGCGCCCTCTAGCGTGATTTAATTGGTTTTTGGCCTGTGAGTCATTTTTTTCACGGGTACCCAATGGCCACACCCTGATTATTCGATAGAAAATATCTTTCTGATTACAATGATACCAAATACTTGATGATTTATTTAAATTCTTAGCGTATAAATGTTATTAGAAGCAAGGCAATCGAAAAAAATATTGATCTAAGATAAAAGTCAGCGTACAAGTCAAAGTCACTCATGAACTACTCGAAGGAAGTAGCCTTAAACGTCATATTCACGCTACGATTATCAGCAAAATATCAAGAATTTTGTATCATTGTGTAGGAAAAATGTTATTCCTCGCAATAATCAGGGTACTTCCTTAGTCCGGATTTGACAGATATTTTGATACTGTTTGTAAATCGTATAAATCGTTGCTAAATCGTATAAAAATTTGGTGGCTGACAACATCAGATGCTTTATTCATTTTTTGATTTTTAGACCTTTTGACCTTTTAATTCTGTTTCCAGTGGCACAAAAATTAAATGGCTTACATAGAAAACGTTTCGAGAAAAAGACAATTGTAAATTAGGACAGTGTCGTAACTAGTCACGTTAAATATTGGAATAATTTGCAAGTATCTATACATTTCGTACCTATACTAATACAAATATGCAGCCACCTCCCCAAATTGTACCAATATTTACATTCCACTTTTAGACCGATTTCTCAAAACTGAAGACGAATATAGACCCAAAAATGTCCTGTTACGAATCGTTAAAAAGCTGAGGTTAAAATATAAGAAAACGTGATTTTGGCATAGTCTAAATTTATACCAGCCGAGCCCAATGCTCAAGAACCCTCAATATCTTCTTATAGCAAAACCCTAATTTTTTTACTATTACTGAAAATCTTTGAAGGTTTTTGAAGAAACGAATTTCCAAGCCAGGATTGGTGTTCAGCGCAAAGTAATCTATCGAAAACTTATTGCATATCTAACCGTTTCATAGAAATAAATGAGATTAATAAATCTAAATTAGTGAGATTAATGTGACATCACATATACTATTTGGCATTGTCATTCGAAAACACTAGCAAATAGTAGCATAGTTTCTCAACCATAGACACAAAATAGAATATGCTTCTTACTCATAAATTCAATTATTAGAGAAAAGATTTAATTGCAATCCTTGCAAACGTTTGTTAACCGCAACGCACATGCCGAAAGCGATATCATAAATAAACAACACCTTTCGCAAAATAAATTTATTTGCTCACAACCGAGCAACCGTCAGTACCAAAGTAAACTAAATTAAAAATATAGCCGCGTCCTCCTGTCCCCCTCCCTGAGTTGAGGGGTCACCAACGCACCTCTTTACAGCACAAATTCCATTAAGCTAGGCCTAACGCACGCCGAATGATTAACGAGATTTTTTTACCAAACTGAGGGGAATTGTAGGTATAATATTTCAAAAACGGCGACGAGTTTGAAAAATGCCGTCCGATGCGAAAGCGAAAATACATACAGAAACATTAAACAATGTTATTTGTTTAAAAACATTTGTTGTGTGGACTCAATGGAAAAAAAGTTTAGACGTAAATGGGAGAGAGAAAAACTGGTGGATGGCAGAGATGACGTGTTATAATGGTCCATAAAGCATTAATCTGTCATAAGAACGGAATGTATTGCATATATTCGTACTGTACGTACTCTGCTCTACGAACGTGTTTGAGGGAGGTTATTGTTGGAGAAGGAGAGAGAGAGAGAAAGAGAGAGAATGCAAGAACGTCTTGAAAATGCACGCCAAGTGTTCGAGACGGAGCCATAAATATTTTAATTATAAATAAATACCAGAGCAACTAAAAATAAAATGTAATTTTTAAGTGCATTGCACCCGGCTGGTAAGTAAGCGCGCTGCTATTTCTCTTTTCTGTTTTGGGTACATGAAAGCCTCTACTATATCGCGTATTGTAAACATATTTACCTACGACCGTATGTGTAAATGTCCCTTACGTCACGGACTACATAGCTCGTATATCGCTTATAACATACGTGTGCCTTTGGCTGTGCGTTTGTGTTTTTAACGCACGACCTAATGTCATGATGACAGATGTCGCGCGAATATTTTAATTATTTATTTGTCATTTTTGATACAGTTTATATTTATTGAAATTTTCGGTCGTAAGTAACTGCAATACTCGAGCTGTAACATATTATTACTAGCACGTGATAATTTATGTTGAATTTGTATTGGAATTTTCGATCAACACTTCAGACAAAGTTCTCCGTAGTTGCAATAGATGTCGCGCGAATACATTGATTGGTCAACCGTCAAATATTCTTGCCTGTATTTGTCTGTCATTTTTGATACAATTTATTGAAATTGTCGGTCGTGGGTAAAATTATGTACAATACTCGAGCTGTAACGCATATTACATACTCGTGGAAAATAACAAAACTCGCCGCTTCGCGGCTCGTATGTTAAATTTCCACTCGTACGTAATAGCCTAGTTACAGCTCTTGTAATGTAATATACTATTACAAGAACGATGATCAAAATAAACTTTTGAGGCAATTAACCTCGCCTTATAATATGTTGCCAACGCGATAGGTTTAAAGCATTCACAAAATTTGTGAGTAAACTTTACAACCTTCAATAACTTTACAAGTTGGTGATTTACTTAATAAATTTTATAGTTGTTTGGTTTTGTAAAATGTTTTATATTTTATATCGGCCTTCCTTACTATTATCGGAGTATTATTTTACTTTAAATTGCATTTTTAAATAACAAGCAAATTGGAACTCAAATTGAAAATCACAAGGACATCCTGTAGCCTATTGAGAACCACTGGTCAAAATTGAGGAAAATATAATAAACACAAGAACCAAGACAATTAATAAGCATTTATACAATAGTTTTCAATCTTTCAAACTAATTTTCAATTTTATATTATTTTTGTCTCACATTTATTGGTATCACGGTAATATGTACAGGTGTCCGGAATATAATGGGATCCAGCTTAAATGTAGCTTCCTAATGTCAAATGAGGTCAATGAAACCAAATATTCCTAATGAAATACCTAAAAATCTAGGAAGACAATTTTCTAAAATATTCATACTTATTTTATGAATAGTAAACCGTAATTAAACATATCAGTGTAGTACCAAGAGTTAAAATGAGTGCAATGTAAATTAAATCATACATGTTTACAAAATATGAAACCATAAAAACAAAAACTCATTTACACTTGAATAATAAAGCAGAAAATTAAGAAGAAAATTCTTCAACAGTTGAAGAATCCACTGTCTAAGATTTTAACAATAAACATTCATATTCCAACTAATTTTTAGTTTAGTATTCTTTAGAATGGTAATTACATATTACATTACTCCCACGCAGTTATCTACAAAAGTATGCTTGCACGCAAGGTTTCATTACTTTTCGAACATCCTGGATGAATATCTATAAATTTATAAATCAGTTTCATTTCTTAAATAGGAGAATAATTAAAAACTGAAACACTACAACAATATTAATATAATGTTTTTTTCAACGTGACTACGGAACGTACCTTAATTACTGAATTTATTCACTTTTAACATAGCCTAGTTTCCTACAGGAACAATCCTAAATATAAAAATGCGAAAGTGTAAAATAAAAATAAATCTAGAAGGCATCACGACTATTCGAGCAATTATAATAAGCTGCAATGGAATTACTTCTCTATGTCCATTGAAACTTATTTATATCTAAAATGTGCAAGAGTCGTTGAAAATAATTGCATAAAGTAAATCACCATTACGCCTTAGGGTGACCATAACATATATCACATCGAAAAGCATTACCTTCACAAAGCTTTAATATTATTATCCTTGATTTATCACCACGTAAGCGTTCGATTGCCATGGCAATAATCATTTTGCGCAATCAACACACGAAAGAAAGTATGCAAAACGTATCTACTCGAAGAAAGAGGCCGCAGCATCACACAAAAAAAACATGCAAAACTTTCGTTCAAGTTTTTTTAAGCGCTTGTAAAACATATATTATATTATATTATATTATATTATATTATATTATATTATATTATATTATATTATATTATATTATATTATATTATATTATATTATATTATATTATATTATATTATATTATATTATATTATATTATATTATATTATATTATATTATATTATATTATATTATATTATATTATATTATATTATATTATATTATATTATATTATATTATATTATATTATATTATATTATATTATATTATATTATATTATATTATATTATATTATATTATATTATATTATATTATATTATATTATATTATATTATATTATATTATATTATATTATATTATATTATATTATATTATATTATATTATATTATATTATATTATATTATATTATATTATATTATATTATATTATATTATATTATATTATATTATATTATATTATATTATATTATATTATATTATATTATATTATATTATATTATATTATATTATATTATATTATATTATATTATATTATATTATATTATATTATATTATATTATATTATATTATATTATATTATATTATATTATATTATATTATATTATATTATATTATATTATATTATATTATATTATATTATATTATATTATATTATATTATATTATATTATATTATATTATATTATATTATATTATATTATATTATATTATATTATATTATATTATATTATATTATATTATATTATATTATATTATATTATATTATATTATATTATATTATATTATATTATATTATATTATATTATATTATATTATATTATATTATATTATATTATATTATATTATATTATATTATATTATATTATATTATATTATATTATATTATATTATATTATATTATATTATATTATATTATATTATATTATATTATATTATATTATATTATATTATATTATATTATATTATATTATATTATATTATATTATATTATATTATATTATATTATATTATATTATATTATATTATATTATATTATATTATATTATATTATATTATATTATATTATATTATATTATATTATATTATATTATATTATATTATATTATATTATATTATATTATATTATATTATATTATATTATATTATATTATATTATATTATATTATATTATATTATATTATATTATATTATATTATATTATATTATATTATATTATATTATATTATATTATATTATATTATATTATATTATATTATATTATATTATATTATATTATATTATATTATATTATATTATATTATATTATATTATATTATATTATATTATATTATATTATATTATATTATATTATATTATATTATATTATATTATATTATATTATATTATATTATATTATATTATATTATATTATATTATATTATATTATATTATATTATATTATATTATATTATATTATATTATATTATATTATATTATATTATATTATATTATATTATATTATATTATATTATATTATATTATATTATATTATATTATATTATATTATATTATATTATATTATATTATATTATATTATATTATATTATATTATATTATATTATATTATATTATATTATATTATATTATATTATATTATATTATATTATATTATATTATATTATATTATATTATATTATATTATATTATATTATATTATATTATATTATATTATATTATATTATATTATATTATATTATATTATATTATATTATATTATATTATATTATATTATATTATATTATATTATATTATATTATATTATATTATATTATATTATATTATATTATATTATATTATATTATATTATATTATATTATATTATATTATATTATATTATATTATATTATATTATATTATATTATATTATATTATATTATATTATATTATATTATATTATATTATATTATATTATATTATATTATATTATATTATATTATATTATATTATATTATATTATATTATATTATATTATATTATATTATATTATATTATATTATATTATATTATATTATATTATATTATATTATATTATATTATATTATATTATATTATATTATATTATATTATATTATATTATATTATATTATATTATATTATATTATATTATATTATATTATATTATATTATATTATATTATATTATATTATATTATATTATATTATATTATATTATATTATATTATATTATATTATATTATATTATATTATATTATATTATATTATATTATATTATATTATATTATATTATATTATATTATATTATATTATATTATATTATATTATATTATATTATATTATATTATATTATATTATATTATATTATATTATATTATATTATATTATATTATATTATATTATATTATATTATATTATATTATATTATATTATATTATATTATATTATATTATATTATATTATATTATATTATATTATATTATATTATATTATATTATATTATATTATATTATATTATATTATATTATATTTACTTTTTATTAATATTTTTTATATATTTATATCTGTATGTATAATTTTCAATTTTCAAAACTTTTTGTATGCAACGTTCTTCTTGACTTTTGATGCCGTATACTAATTATAAACTGTATCCCAGTTGTCAATCCCAAATATGTATGGTTAATATATTGAAAAAATTAAAAAATATATCTAAGTTTCTTTTATTTGTTTTAAATCCCAAAATTTTTTCAGTTTTATTTTTATTATTGATACTATTCATTAAAATTCCCACAATTCACACTTTTCGCCCTACGTTCATTTAGAATACCCTAATATGATTTACTCCTCTAGTATATTTACTTCGCTAGTAAACCATTCGTATTTTGTCGCAATACATTATTTATTTGTCCCACTGTAGTACAGTGAATGACCGCAGTGCTCATAAAAAACTTGTTAATATCTTTCAATCTTAGCAAATTGGTTTTCAATGTATAATTAACGTCAATCAAAAAAATGGTAGTGTGTGAGTAATGAATATTAGCAAACAGTGCGGGGGGCACCGGGTTGTGGAATAATATACAACGGGCGACTGCCACTGGCGTACAACAAACCTGCATATAGCATATCATAACATTCATAACAACGGAAGAAAGTAAATATATGCATCGTTGATTCGATCTCCATCAATTTGAATTAAGGCCTTTTTGTTGCAGGTTGTCTTTAATGTCCGCCAGTTATATGTCGGCGACTTATAAGCACGGGGTTGGAACGTCATGTGTGCATTGCAAGAGGTCGTTTTGGCCGTTTCGCGAAACACGCACACTATATTTTCAAAGGTCTCATGGCTTGCGCACCCGGCATCAAAATAAAATATATAATTTTCCGGCGGTTTTAATTTGAACAGTCATTTGCATTTATGCTACTGGATATGCGTGAGTAGACCATACAAACTTGGCTAGCCATAAAATGTGTGGGACTATTATTTTCTTTTCAACAGTGGGTAATACCATGTAAAATCAACGCAGTTTTTGACTTCAACACTGTGGATTAGGATAAAATTTGATATAATTGTTGTTTTTATGTACATAGTCAAGTGCAACTGTATAGTAAAAAATGTATTATAGCCAAAAGTATTTTAATATCTATAAAAGTATATGTTGGAAACACACATTCCATTTAATAAATGTTAAAATACACGTATTGTAAGTATCATTCGAATTTGAATTTGAAATATTATAATTCTGTATCTTAATTTTTATGAAACATTTTTATAGCATTCAATAGAAATACTAAATTACTGAAACTAAAATACGAGTATTTAAATTTATGGGGTTACATTTAAAAAATTAAGAAAAAGTTGACTTCATAGGTAGCGTTTTCTTAAAATATCGTAAGAATTAAAATATCTCAAAAACTTTTAACATTTGGATGATGCATTTGAGATGAAATAACTAGCAAATAACCTCTACTATAACATGTTTAAAAGAATACGTTTACTCACCAATAACACTGTATATCAGGAGAAACATCATGGAAACAGGGGCGTAGCTACGGGGAGCAGTGAGATCAAAACTCTAAGGATCTAAATGTTTTGTGATCTTGAATTAATTATCATAATTTTGATTTACAGATTCGTGCGGTGTATTTATACATAATGTATATAACTCCATGTACTACATTTAACACTGTAAATGTTCGATATTTTTTAAGCAAGCGCACTTCATATTTATTTAGTTATTGAGGGTACTATTGTACTATATTTTTCAGTTTAAATGATTATGACTTTTAACTGGCTATTATTTTACTAAATTAGTGTGTTTTTTATTCATAAACTTATAAGTATGTAAGTAGTTTTCAGTTTTTTCTTGTTAATATGAAACACATAATTTACTTATGTTCAAAGAAAGGAATTGGCATTTCCAAAATTTTAGTGGTAGGTAAAAGTTTCAATTGCCTAAAACGCTTCCTTCCAAATAATTTTGGTTAAAATTAAAAAAAAAAGTCTTGAGGAAGCTTGAAAAAATTTCCCTGAACATCATTTAAATGGGGTTAGAAAAGCGTACTGTGACATTTCAACCTTCACCTGAACTGTGAAAATGTTTTCAAGGTTGTAAGTTGTAGGTTTTCAAGCGCACTTCATATTTATTTACTTATTGAGTGTACTATTGTACTATATTTTTCAGTTTAAATGATTATGACTTTTAACTGGCTATTATTTTACTAGATTAGTGTGTTTTTTATTCATAAACTTATAAGTGGTTTTCAGTTTTTTCTTGTTAATATGAAACACATAATTTACTTATGTTCAAAGAAAGGAATTGGCATTCTCAAAATTTTAGTGGTAGGTAAAAGTTTCAATTGCCTAAAACGATTTCTTCCAAATAATTTCGGTTAAAATTAAAAAAAGCTCTTGAGGAAGCTTGAAAAAATGTCCCTGAACATCATTTGAATGGGGTTAGAAAAGCGTACTGTGGCATTTCAACCTTCACCTGAACTGTGAAAATGTTTTCAAGGTTGTAAGTTATTTTATTACTTTAATGCTAATTTTATTTTATTGCGTTTGTGTATTGCGGTTGTAAAAGAAATTAGAAACGGTCAAAGATGACCGAATTGAATTTTTTTATTAATCGGACGAGAATGACTTTTTTTAGGAAACTTCTAGATCATTTAATTCTCTACATAAAATGTGTAGGTATACATCGTTTAAGTACGAGTTGTCGCTTTCAAGTTATGCTGCTGAAAATACGTTAAAAGCACGTATAACATATTTATATGCTGGGTGATCCATTCCGCGTCCCATCCCAAATATTTGAAAACATGATTGAGCATCATAATTAATAATAAAAAGGTTAGATAAGAAGGTTCAGAAGGTTAAGAAATGGCTTATATAATACCCACCTTGGTGTTTACGGAAACCAAAATTAGTGTGTTACTATGTTTTTACATCTACTCTAGTAAAGGCTAGTTTTAGAAAATTCCATAAAACACGGTGCCTGTATGTATATAAAACACAGTTTAATTTATTAGAAATCGAAAACAGTCAGCTGTTGACTTGTTGTTTTTTTATTGTCATATAACCCCAAACTGACTTTCTCAAGATTTTGAATATACAAGGTGTTCCTAAATATCATGTAAATACGAAAACGGGTAATTCTTTGGCTTATTTAAGACTAAAAACTTATATAAACATAGGTCCGCAAACGCTTCGTTGCCGATCTACAG
This sequence comes from Aphodius sticticus, assembly GCA_963966075.1. Taxonomy (NCBI): domain Eukaryota; kingdom Metazoa; phylum Arthropoda; class Insecta; order Coleoptera; family Scarabaeidae; genus Aphodius; species Aphodius sticticus. The sequence continues at coordinate 17,228,773 of OZ014506.1, forward strand.
GGTGATGAAATTTCAAGATTTTTTTAGTTTATTCTTTATAGCTCTTGTAGTTTTTGAGATATTTAGCTCTAATTTGGAATATGGGTTACGCTGTAGGACTTACATCATTGGGCATACCAAATGGTTTTAAGAATCTACAGGGAGATATTTTTTCAGGGGTCATGCCCCCTTTTCTTCCCATGAACTTTTTTTCGGTGCGCCGCTGGTGGATTCTAAAATACAAAATGCATTTTTTGTTTTGTTCTAAAGCATTTTAATCTTTTGTAGTTTTTTCGTATTTACCACCGTTATCGAGAAAAAAAATAAAAGCTTTTCTGTGTTCCGCTAGATGAAATTACAATTTTTTAAATAATTGGTCTAGTATGCCTTGGCTTGATTTAGATAACCTTTTGTTTGTATTTATTTTGACATTTTATTCGCCACCAACTGTTAAAAATTTAAACTAGGATACAAGAGCTATAAAGAAAAAACTAAAAAAATCTTGAAATTTCAACACCCTGTCGATCGGCCACGAAGCGTTTGCGGACCTATGTTTATATGAATTTTTAGTCATTAAATAAGCCCCTTTTTAGAAGAATTACCCCTTTTCGTATTTACATGATATTTAGGAACACCCTGTATATAAACTCTGTTTTTGGTTCAATCTGGAATTGAAAAATTGTGATTTGAAAGTGGGGTACATTAAATTAAAAGTTCAAAAAATGCCAGACTACTTCTGAAAAACAAGGGGCGCTCAGATTTGTCTTGCTTCAGGGCGCTGAATAGGTAGGCTGCATGAAAAATACTGAAAAACGACACCTACTTGACCAAGCGAATAATATGGTTCGAGGACATCAAACACCAACATCCAAAACAATTTATTTATTTTTTTAAATTTAATTCAAATTCGAGCTTTTAACCATTTAATCAAAATATTTACGCATACATACAAAACGACACACACCGCAAGATTCAAATCGCGGCACTTTCGTCGTTTCACTGTAAGAATTATTGTTTACGCAATAACCTTAAACAAACAATGGAGCCACGAAATATAATATGCGAAACGAGAATAATCCCAGACTTCCCCTTTCCCCCCCCATAACCCCCGCCGCCCATAAGTATTTACATTTCGCCTCCCGCCGAAATACTATAACAATAAACGGGTTCGCTCTCGGGTTTATTGTGATTTTCTCGCCACCGTCCGCGAGGCGGCGCTCTGCCGCCCGAGGGGCCGCAATAAAATAATTTTAATTTAAAACTGTGCTCGCAAACACACAGCACAGAGAGAGAATCTTATAAATCTCGCCGCTCATGCCGGCCAGAAGTATATTCCGGACGCAATTTAAATATTTACTTAATGCAAGCTGCCGGTGAAGACAAATTTATGGTGACTGTAGAAATTTTAAGCGCTTAAAACGGTCATTTTGCGCCATACGATGCCTTTATTGCTTCGCAAATATAAATTTTCCGATGTCAAGTTATTCTCAACGACATGGCTTACTAGGCTCCGGTTGTTTAACTGCTGTATTATTTATAAAATTATATTTTGGGCGATTATATGATAAAGTAAACGGCTTTTCTGAAATGAAGATTGTAGAGATGCCAAGTAATACAATAGATAAATCACTTTATTTTATTTGCAAAATTACACCAGCATATTTCAAAAATTAAATTATGGAGTTCTTCATAATTTAAAAACGAATCCTGGAACATCATCTGCCTTAGATTAGGTTATTTTGATATATATTTTTATCGTACTAATCTCGAAACTAAAAGTTAGTTTCAATTTTTCATTTCAGCCTAGCTAAAGACGTTATTTTATTAGAGATTTTCAAATAGTGTCTAAAACGAAATTTGTTAATATTTTGAGTGATTTATTAAAAAAAAGTGACATTATGGAAGTCACTTCTGGTTTCCAAATATGGAAACCAAACAAACAAAAATAATAAACTATCGAAATTCCTTTTGGGACATTCCAACAATAAACACATTTTTTTCCAAAACGTTTATTCCAGTTTCAAAGAACTTCTCAATTTCTTCTTCAATTTCAATTGTTTTACGCTTTGTCACCGGAAATGGAAATCATGCAAAAATTCAACTCGATTGGAGAATGGGAAATAGGTAAAATATCCCGCAAATCTGCCCCCATGAAAAATTTCAACTCGATTGGACATTGGGAAGATCGGTTACATCGGTTACAAGATAAATGTAACAAACAAACAAGTGAAGTTAAGATAAGCGTAGTAATAACTGTAGTAACGCCGACAAATGTTATCCATTATTCTTGTTTTAATTTGCGCGATAAGATCAATAATTTTCTTCTTAATTTCTGGATAACAACTAAGGATTTTTTTCTCCTCCGAAAGTATTGCAATGGTTCTTAAATACGGTTTGATATGCCATTTGCAGTTTGTAAATATTTCCACCAGCACGGCAGGGTTAGCAGTGTTAGAACTGCGAGAGCGACAGTGCTCTCTGTATCCCTAGCAGGCCACTGCCTCGCGTGCAGCTTCCCATGTGCGCATGCGCAGAACAGTCAAATACCACGGCGCTGGAACTGTGAAGATCACAGCCCCCATACGACGTTTTTGTATCTTTTTCTTAAACTGGGGGATGGGTACTGACATTAAGGATTAAGCATTATGTATTGTACAAGTATAAAGAAACGATTATTAAAGTAAAAAGGACTCAATATATTAAATGTTATTCATAATATCAAGTGGATGGGATCCATAATATAGGGGGGCTGCAGTTCCACAGTGCCTATACGCGCGTCGCCACTGCAAGGAGCTCTCTTCAACAAAATAAATGCTTATGCAATAGGCAATGTGCAACTTCTACAAATATTAAAACTATAACATTCACACTTAGCTATAAAAAGAAAATTCGTACTTCAACAAACTTATGGTTAACTTCAAAAATCGCTATAAATATTTAAACATAAATCAGATGCATTCATGAATGATAATGATAACGCACTTTTGACACTGAGCGTAAACTTCAGTTTGTCATGTTGCCATATTTACTATTTTAATTTAACAATTTTTTTTTTCATTTTTGGTCGGCTACCGAAAGGAATCGAGGAAATCCGTCATGTCAAGATTTACGACGCCATCGTTCAATATGCGAATACTGCAAAGTAGGTAAATATTTGACGAACTAGTTCAGTGAAATGTGTAAAAAGCAGACCACAGTGAGTGAACTGTAACAAGGACCACTTCGTCCTGAAATCCGTTTTGTTAGAAGAAAACACTTTTCTTGGAGCAAGAGATATAAGTACTCTCAGTCCAACCAGTAAATTTGTTCCATACAAGAACTTACAATACTAAATTTCTATATCATAAACAATATCACAAAATGAGACATCAAAGCTGATATACCTCCAGTCTGCACATACTTTTCCAGCAAATTACTCAAGTATTACTGTCACTGAAACAAAATTGTCCGATGCCGTTCACGTCTTGTTCATGTTAATGCCGATAATAAAACGAACTCGGCTTATTATTAATGCATACATTCTTACATATATCCACTTCGTGGAAAGCTTTAAGTTGGCGGTAAACGAGGTCTCGTTTGACGATTGGATCGGACGTAAACGGTGCAAGTTCGTGAAGTGCGCGCGACCGACCGACCGACCGACGGTAAAAATATATAAAATGGGGGGAAATTGTTATTTTGTCGGCGTGATAAATAAAATATGAGGAGTGCAGCTTGATACGGGATTAGTGTTATTACGGGGCTGATCGATACCGGCACCATTCCATTACTTGTGTAAACTTTAAACCTGCCGATCATATATTATTTAATAACGCGATTTCGTATATTACGTCGGGCAGTATAAAGTCGTACTGATATCGACGTCGCTCAGCTCGCTCTTCGACGTCTATTTTTATACGTCACGTCGTCCTCCCTTTTATTATTCGATCTGTTAAAGTAAATGTTGCTTTTTCATTAATTGATTGAGTGGTTTTTAATTTGGATATACATACATATATACATACATCTAGTTACGTGGTGTAACCTCGTACTAAAAATAAATTCAGAAGCATTAAAAATATTTACACCAATGGTACATATTTAAATTTTAGATTTATTTACATATTTACAACAGAGGAAGTTCCACAATGACACCAAACTGTGGACAGAGTTTCTAGGATGATACTTACCCAGAAATTGGCAAGTGGCGGATCGCTTAAGACCCAGTTCTACCTCTCCTAAAACGCGTTTGCAAATAAAAGCGTTATTTATTGTTCAAAGTTTATGAAATTTTTTATGTAACTTCCTAGATAAATAACGAGTTGGGCTGGATGAAAAAAAAAATTTTTTAAAGATAAAAATCAATTTTACTTCTACGTCTTTGGTTTTTTTCAAATATAAAACATTTAGCCCAACTCATGATACAAAAATAGATTTTTTATTTAAGTACAATTTTAATCTAAACATTATAATTGCGATAACAAAGCGTAATTGCCAGAAATGTATGTAATTTGCCTATATTACGGGCCCGGTGTAGACAGCAGACGTTAGCAGTTTTAAACACCGCCTATAACTACGCCACGCCTACTGCTATTTTTAGATTAGACTGTTCACAAGTTACGACCGTATATTGAATCAGGAGAACCGAGTTCTCGCATTTCACATTTATACGCACGGTTTACAAATTTAACACACGATAAAAGTCATATACTGTATGATATTATATTTAGTGTAGTTATACCCGCTAGGTGTTAGGTACATTTGTTTAATAATGGGTAGAAGTCGTGGCAAAATACCTAAACATCCGCATCTGCCCTCTAGACGAATTAGTAAAAGACGACTACGTACCACCTAAGTTAAAATATATGTATAGATAATCTAAAAGAACAATATTGTAATTATTTAATTACAAATGAGACAAAGAGACCAGAACAGGACTCAAATAAACATTTTATTTAAAATGTCGGTTTTGTGGACAGGAAGAGACAATTAGCAGTGACGAACTTGGGTCGGCTCTAATGGATATTAGTTCAGCGACTGTATTGGGCAGTGTTACAGCGAGAATTGGATATAGCTAATGCCTGAATTTGTTTTCATTCATGAATCTTGCATTCATGACGCCCAAAACGTTATAAAATATAGCGAACTTGTAGGTGACAAAATATTTGGGATTTATATAAATGGTTTGGGGAACTTTGCACTATGTATATTATGATTTTACTTTATCATACGTAGTATGTAAAGTATTGTAATCGTGCCAAACAAAATTTTTGAGGTTTTAGCGAAAATGTCTTTTTGGATCCCTTGAACATTTTTGACCCAGGTAAAAAAAAAAAATTCTGTGTATGTGTGTGTGTGTTTTTTTGGGCGACGATTCCGGAGAAAATATAGCGAACTTGTAGGTGACAAAATATTTGGGATTTATATAAATGGTTTGGGGAACTTTGCACTATGTATATTATGATTTTACTTTATCATACGTAGTATGTCTTTTTGGATCCCTTGAACATTTTTGACCCAGGTAAAAAAAAAAAATTCTGTGTGTGTGTGTGTGTGTGTTTTTGGGCGACGATTCCGGAGAAAATATAGCGAACTTGTAGGTGACAAAATATTTGGGATTTATATAAATGGTTTGGGGAACTTTGCACTATGTATATTATGATTTTACTTTATCATACGTAGTATGTAAAGTATTGTAATCGTGCCAAACAAAATTTTTGAGGTTTTAGCGGAAATGTCTTTTTGGATCCCTTGAACATTTTTGACCCAGGTAAAAAAAAAAATTCTGTGTATGTATGTGTGTGTTTTTTTGGGCGACGATTCTGGAGAAACAACTAAGGTATCGGGATGAAACTTCATATTTAGAAGTTTCATAACCAAACTTAGAGCTGAAAAGCTTTCTGTTGAAAAGGATCCAAAGGAACTGGAGGTTTAGTCTTATAGCATTTTTGAAAGATTTTGCAAATAAGCCGCCATTTCTGGAAATTTGTCGAAATAGTTAAATAATAAATTAAAGTACAAGAAATTCTGAACAATTTATGACTATGGCATTTTTTGGTAAAATAACTAGTTTAGCTGCATGACAGTAGGTAGTGTCAAACGCTGATGTTTTGACAATACCTACTGTCAATATAATCAAAATATCCGTCTAGTTCCAGTAGCTTTATTATAAGATGCAGACATGGCCGATCTCGATCAAATAGAATCTCATGCAGCTAAACTATTAATTTTATATATGGTATGATAAAGTAATGTGCCTGAACGCATCACATTACTTTTTTTTATTTTTGTCTTCGTGTGTCACTGCCGTGCGTTCGTTCGATATCCAGCATGTTTATAAGTAGATGTATTAGGTCCTCATTGCTCGATTTTAATTAATTCCTTTCTAAATTGAAGTCCATAATTCTGCGATGAGTTATCATGAGAATACATTTTTGTCAATTTACTATACTGTATGTATGTCACCCTGTTAAAAAGATTAAATATTATAATAGCAAGCGCGCTCTCTCTAAATTAAATCAATATATTTTCTTTTACCGCCTGGTGGCCGCCAGCCAGCTGTATGCAGTCCGGGATGCATATGCGTCCGTGATGAGTGAGAACACTAATACATTGTAACATGAGCGAAAGCGAAAGCGCCGACGCGCGGCGACAAACTGGCTGAGTACTTCCCCTTCGAATGTATTCGCGTCGACTATGCTCCGCCTTTGCCTGCTTCCTCCAAACCCCCCAACTTCCCCTTATCATAAAACTGTGGCCTGGTTGACGTTGGTGGGGGCCAGGCAGACCACTCCCAGCAAAAAAAAACATCGCAACGAAATATTTCGTTTGGAAGTTGCGATGTTTTTAAAACGGAGCCTTAAAACGGGTACCTAAATTCCCTACTATGTCAAAACCTTTATTTTAATAAATACCAAAATGAACTTCTCAAAAGAACTACTCCAAACAAACAAAATTTCAAGAATATCACATGCCTTTCCAATATTGAAATAAAAAACTTTTAAAAGCAATCTAGTGTACCGGGATAAATTGTTTTTTTTTTGATTTGGCCTAATACCTGTACATTAGTAAAGTTAAAAGAAAAACTCAGTTTTTTTTTCATAACTTGTTTTATATTTGATTTATATTTAATTCGGAAGAATAATTAGTTAGATGAATTCATAGATAGTACCTAAAAAAGTTACAATGCTGCTAAATAAAAATAAAAGTGTTAAGAGAATAATTAGCAATTGGTAATATGGGTTTTCTATAAAATCGTACACATATCATGCCTCAACTATGCTGACAAATGCTAAAATTGTAATTTTGTTCTTTTACTATGCTCTTTCTGCTGCAGCTGGCTGGTCGATGCGAACTCGTGTTCGAGTTCGAAGACCCCGTAGAAACCAGCCCAGCTGTGCCAGTATGTCTGTCCGTCTTATATCGTTTTGTAAATTAAAAAATTGCGTTTTTTCGCAAAATGAAATGTCTACCGATATTTACGCTGTCTCTTATTATACATACGCTAATCAAACTATACAATCCTATTACGCGGTATTGATTGCGTAATTAAATTTATCCAGACGAGGCATAAAGGGACTCCACCCTTGCCTCTTATCAATTAAACATGTCGACCAGATCTTTTACTATGCATGTGCATAAACAGATATTGGCACCAATACAAAAACAAAATGTTTGGAATGTTTGAATTGATATGGGTTTGCAACGGAGTTCTTGTGATTGTAACCAAGCACCTTAATTTCTCCACAGGGTGTCTCAATGTTCGACCACCAGACCATAATTTTGGATCTTACGGTAAAAGCTGCAAGTTTACTATTATTTTTCAAAATCCCATTGGGATGTGACACTTAATTTCTCGAGAAAATGTCATTCTTTATAGAGAGTTTTGGATGTCTTAAAGAGTCTAAAGCCATTGATAATATTTTGATTTAACATACAGGATGGTTAGAAAACACGAAAATGTTAAATTGGCCGAAGAGTAAACTATCGGTTTTTCGGAGTTAAAACAAGAATGTTATAGGTAAAAGTTGTTTTATATTTAAATTTATGCCCAGATATGAAATTTCAATGTTGTATTTTTATTTATGTTTTATATTTTATTTATTTTTAACAAAGTAATTTAACAAAACATTACTCCACATGTTCCCCTCCTACAGCTACACAATTTTCCACTCTTCTTCTAAACTCCCGATATACCAAATCAATTGTTTCTTCATTTATTTCATCTACTGCTTTCCTAATTTTTAATTTATAATGTCTACTTTATCATGAAAATTATTCGCATACACCTTATGTTTTAAATAATCCCACAGAAAAAAATCAAGCGGCGTTAAATCAGGTGAACGTGGTGCCCATCGTATAGGGCCGAATCGTCCAATCCCCTTATTTGGAAACTGTCTGTTCAACCAATCCCTGACTTGATATGCGCTATGAGCAGGACAACCGTCGTGTTGATAGTGTAGTGAACACTTGAGCTGTAAGTTGATTTCGTCCAAAGTAGGTAGCAAAAATTTATCCAGCATATCAAAATAAGTGTTTTGGTTTACAGTGCCGTCTAAATAGTATGGTCCAACTATTTTCTTGTAATAAATCCCACACCAAACATTCACTTTATTATATTTTGGAGAATTCGTTGTAATACGGAAATTTGGACTTCCATGAGACCAATATCTGCCATTCTGTGAACTTACAACTCCATTTGTGGTAAACATCGCTTCGTCAAAGAAAATAATTTTTCTGTAGAAAAATCTATCGACCATAATTCGTTCTCCCATTAATAGGTAAAATTATAATCGACGAGCATCATTTCCTTCTACTCAAGTGTGTATCAGTATCTACTGGTTTATAAGGACGAAATTTTTTATTTGAAAAGATCCTTTGCAGGTGGCTTTTACTGATGTTCAAGTCTCGAGATCTTTGCCTCAACGATTTTTTTGGGCAAGTGTTCACGGAATCAATAGCTAACATAGCTCCTGCATCATCTTCGCTATTTCGCTTTTTTTTCTTGATATTTTTCACGTCTCCTGTTGCATGAAATTTTTTAACCAATTGACGAACACAATTGACAGAAACGTATACCTCAGAGTATTTTCTGTTAAAAACTTCAATAGCACGCGGTACGATACCTCACCTATGCCGTAACAAAGAACTAAATAAACCCTTTGCTCTAAAGTCAACATACTTTCAATCAGCTTCTATCAACAAAATACGCTGTTACTACTGTCAACTGAACAATTATAGTTGTGGTCTCTAAATTTTTTGTTCACCTTTATGTAGGTAATGTCTTTTCACTAGTCCGGGATATAATATTTGAACAAGAACATTCAAGTTTGATATTTGAGCATAAAATTAATTCAAACTAACTTTTACCTATAGCATTTTTGATTTAATTCCGAAAAACCGATAGTTTACTCTTCGGCCAATTTAACATTTTCGTGTTTTCTAACCAACCTGTATGTTAAATCAAAATATTATCAATGGCTTTCGACTTTTTAGGACATCCAAAACTCTTTATAAAGAATGACATTTTCTCGAGAAATTAAGTGTGACATCCCAGTGGGATTTTGAAAAATAATAGTAAACTTGCAGCTTTTACCGTAAGATCCAAAATTATGGTCTGGTGGTCGAACATCCATCGGGGGCCACACTGTATATAAATTTATTTATGTGCTGAAAAAGTAATCAAACCGCGGCTAAAGTTTCCAAAAGTTACAGAACATTGAAGCTAAAATTGCAAAGGTTTACTGGTAAATGTATCTTTTAAAAATATTAAAACAGTGGGACGAATCAAAAACAAAAAATATGAGAATTGATACGGCTTTGTAACGAGCTAGTTGCAAACCTAACTAAGTTGGTTACCTAGTTGGAAGAACTACGTAGGCACACAAAGGTCGACAAGGAAAAGTTCTCCTATCCGCTGTGACGCAATAGGGTGTGCCTCAGGAATCAATGTGTGGTCCGTTGCTTTTCAACATTTTAATAGCTGATATGTCGACCATTCTTGGATCCTGTCTGATCAATTGTATGCAGACGACATCCAGCTGAAAGCTGAGAAATTGCAGTGATAGCTGGAGTTGCTGAACGAGACTCGGCTTCACATGGTGGCCGAGGCCAGAAATCTTTTTTACATCATATTTGATCGTGGTCCTACTTCATGAGAAATTGCGGTTATGACATTAACTTAAAACGGTTTTACCCACTTGTACCATTTTTTTTGGTTTGAGCTTTAGTTGCTCGCAGGCTAACAGGGGAAGACATCATAAAGTGCATTTAAGTTGCGTTTTCTATAAGACTGGACCTCCTTGGTGGGACTACAAAAGACAGGAAGTAAATAATAATAATAATAATAATAATAATCTTTATTGTCCAGCAGCGCACCTTTACAGGACAATGATTAGAGATATATCGAAAAATACTGAAAATTATACAACTACAATAATTAATAATAACAATAACACACATAGCCTACAATTAGATCACACAATAGATAATTAATTCACAAAAAAAAAGAAAAACGTGAAGTCGTGAAGTTTTGACATAAAACGTTTTGGGACATGACTCGCCGTAATTTGACGGGCTTTGTAGATAAAGCCATAAGCTTTGATGATGGTAGCTTCCATTTGGCTACATGTGCAGTGTGTGATACTTTAATCGCGTTTGGATTAACAGTAGGATTCAACACTTTTTGATTTGGAATCTACGTAATCTAAAATCATCTCTCGAATACACCTTCCCTTTGGATTTGATAAAATCGAGCACAAAGGTCAATCTCGTCACTACACTCAATAGATACGTCATCTATGTATTTGAAGTACCCCATCAAAACGAGAGTTCTAAAATAAATAATAGCATTATTACGCAAAAGGCACCCTTCCGCACCCTTCGCGAAATCGGCTCAACCCCCATGCAACTTTAACAGTATCCACTGTATATTTAATTATTGTAATATTTATAAAAGCGGCCTCGGCGGGCGACGGGCGGGCGGTATGAGGCGGGGTGGCGCGGCTCTTTCGAGGGTGGAGATTCTAAATAAGTAACAACGCTCCAACGTCTAATTTACTTGCGCAAAGTTTTATTATATATAAAAACTTCGTTCGGGCCTCCCCGCCTCGCTCGCAATTTACTACATGTATTTCTTTTTGTTGTTCGGGATTTTCAGGCCTTCAGAAAATTAAATTGTGTAATGACATTTGGAGAAGAGGAAATGAGAATTGTCCCAGAAACAGAACAGTTTGAAATACATTTTCCTGGCATTATTTGTATTATACAGAAAATGTAGAGGCATTTTAAAACATCATGCTAAAGTGTTTCAGTTGACAGAATAAATTAAATTATATTAAGCAAGAATACCTACGTTAATAACTTAATTATCGGTTTTCTTTTTATTTGAAGAGCCCATATAATGAATCCTTAGACTTTAGTGATAAGTGAATAATACTGCAAAATAAGTACCAAGATTTTTGAACACTTAAATAATATCTGATAATAATAAATAATATAATAATAAATGTGTACTACCCATTTGCTATGGATTTAGCAATGATCTGAAATTTGCTATACAAGCTAATCTCTTAAAAAGTAAGGACAAGTTCGTGAATGGACAAAATCGGTCCACTTGTTTTTTTTTTAAATATTTTACGGTGGGGGTATTTTAATTTCAGCACGGCTGAAGATAATTTTCTTACCAGTTTTTATTTATTAACGCAATCATTCTGATAACAAGATGCATGTGGTGCCTATTTGTATGAAAGGCTATTCGTATTAAATTAAAATTATTTCAGATTTACCCACACCACGGTCAGTTTTATTTGTTAGGTTAATAATATGGTGACATACAGGCGGGATGTAAATTTTAAATAAATCAAAAATTACAGCCACGAACTGGATTTGAACCAGGGACCTTTGCGTTTCTAGCACAATGCTCTCCCTTCTGAGCTACTGAGGCCTATGATATTTGTTAGATATAATTTGTCATAAATCAAGGACAGGAAGTAGTGGTTACAACCAAACACTAATCTATCTTGACGTAGGTACCACTACTTCGTTTCCTTGATTTATGACAAATTATATCTAACAAATGTCATAGGCCTCAGTAGCTCAGATGGGAGAGCATTGTGCTAGACACGCAAAGGTCCCTGGTTCAAACCCAGGTTGTGGCTGTAATTTTTGATTTATTTAAAATATACATCCCGCCTGTATGTCACCATATTATTAACCTTAATATTATAGGTTCACAATATGTCGTTAAACATTTTCAGTTATATTATTTCTGTTATAAGAAAAGCTACTTACCATCTAAGCCGGATTTTTATGAAACTATTAAGTTTTTTAAATGCAGATAAGAGCATGGAGTTATCATATAATATTGCAGTAAATATTGTTTAATAAATGACAGGAGTGAAATAAAACCCTCATAATTTTGCAAGTAGATTTACTTTAATTAGCCAAAAGCCAGAAAAACGCAAAATTGAGCCTCTTGTGACTCTTAATCTGACTGAGAAAAGTTACTTTGACTGTAAGTTTAACATTTTTATACATTTTAAGGCATATTTAAGTGATTTTTTTCTGTTACAATTTTGAGTTATTTATTCTGATTGTTTTGCGTTTTTCTGACTGTTGGCTGATGATGATCTGTTGATCGAAACTAGTATTAAAGTAAATATGCTTGCAAAATTAAAAGTTTTTATTTGATCCGTTTCTTTATTAACCATTTTTGCATTATGGACCGGTAACAAAGTAACTATTGTATTTATTTATTATTGTTGTTCAAATGTACATTTAGTATAACTAAATAAAATAATTTGTATTTTTCGAACCTTAGATATTTATTCTCCACTGCACACCTTATGTAGAAATGCACCGCACGCCATAACCTCATAAATTAGATCTGGTATATCGCAGGGATCGATCTTTGCTCCGTTGCTCTTTACCTTAGTGACTGATAATCTGAATAATGTAGTGATTCTATTACTAATTCATATAGTAATTCAATGAAGTAATTCATTGCTTAAAACAACTGGTTCAAAACTAATAGGTAACCATCATCCCGTGCAGCCTAAAGCATACCCCGTGGGAAACATTGGTAAATGCTTCGACGCTTTTTTACAAAAAAAACTCGCATTACGTGTACTGTCAGCTTATATACCGGTTATTACTGTTCTAAGCGATATTATTATTATATGGTTTAGCCGTCGCAAATAAACAATACAGTAATAATTACCTAGAAACAAACACGGATACAGGATACCGTACGTAGCTCGTAACTTTTCTCAATAATTATATACACATCATCATAATCCTAGTCTAAGTACATCTCCATTGTGACCATAAGTAATTGCCGAGTGGATAAAAGCTATATTTACTACTTTATGTCTGAAATTCATACTCCTATAACATAATAAATCAACATGGAACCGGAATATTTTATGCATGGCGCAGTAAAATCGTAATTATTGCTCCAAAACGATTGTTGGCAATCGTTTATAAATACCGAAAGAAAACAACATTTGAACAACGTAGATTTTCTGTAACGTAGTTAAATCGGCCCGATAATATTAATAATGGACATTGTGATTTAATATATGGTAATAAACATAAACGCTATTGTACTACATTTAACCATTTTTTATTAATAGAACAAAAGCGCATTGTTGTGCGGCGTTATTGCTAATAAAAATAATATTACGTTAAATTGTGATTGAATGCAAATGCGTGCGTAAAAATAATAATATACACACACATAATTTTATTATCGGGGCACCACTTGCGGTCGCAATAAACAATCCCCATCGCCTTCTATTATTCGCGTCCTCTCCTCGTCGCGCACTTTGGCGCGAATGAAATAAATTTTATCGCCTGGCAACCGACCGACCGAGCGACCGTTGCGGTCGTCGCGTTCGCGAAGAGACGAGAGGCATCGCGCGCTCGGTAAGTGATACCAATAATTTGTTATTTCCTTGATTGCTTATCAACTGGGCCGCGTGTATAACAAATTGCTTATGACTTGGTGCGCACGCTTCTCGGGTTAGCAGTTTATATACAGGTGCTGATCAAATAGAAGTCATACATTTGGTGAAAGGTTTTACATACGAAAACATACAATAACGGACAACAACAAAATCAAATAGAAATGATTCATTCCTGAGGTATAACGCCATTAAGTTGTCACTAAATATTAAATATTTAAGTGCAAAAAACATTTAATTCAAAGGATCTAGGTCTGTAAACAGCGGAGGTTACAAAATTGGACAAAGATCACTGATCCATCCATGTTTAGTAATTTGGTCCATATACTCTCGCAGCCGAGCAAAAAAGAAGTGGATACAATTGGGGAGGGTGTGGCGTGTCTCATCTTTCAGATTTGCGGAACACTTGAAATAAGATGGAACCCGAGGGATACCGAACAGTCTCGACAGCGGCTGTTCAGGTTATCGCCTCACTAGTCCCGATACACCTAAAGGCGGATGAACGAGCTCGAAAGTATCTTCAGACACCCCAAGACCGAGTGACAAGAAGGGAACGCAGGAAGCACGACGCTCGAAAGATGGCAGACGGAGTGGGACAACGCGGAAGTCGGCCGCTGGACCCACCGCCTAATACCCAGAGTGGCAGACTGGGTAAACAGAAAGCATGGTGAGGTTACATACGAGCTCACACAAGCGCTCACTGGACATGGTTGTTTCGGGACGTACCTCCACAGGTACAAGAGGAGAGAGCGTCCGGAAAGTGCGTATTGCGGAGGAATGGACACACCAGGCCATACGCTCTTTGAATGCAATCAATGGGAACAACTGAGAATGGCGTACCCGCACAAAGAAGGACAGACAGAAGAGAAGATGGTGGAAGAAATGCTGGAGGGTCCAGATAAATGGAAACATCTCCGAAACCATAAGAAGAATCCTCCAAGAAAAGGACAAGGATGATAAACGTCGGGAAGCAACAGGACCTCCCGCCCCTTAGTGCATAAGGGACCGAGACGGGCCTAGGGACAGAACAGAAAAGATAGAACAAAGATGAGATAGCGCCTGGAAAGCCGGCGCAGGAGAGCTCCAGGAAAGACCGGAGCGAGAGAAGGATAAGAGTCCAGGAAAACCGGACCATCAAGACTTCAGGAAGTCCGAAGTCAGGGAGGGACAGCTGGAGTACCGCAGTCCCAGAATAATAAAGAACGGAGTGACTGTCCCCGAAAATAGTGGACGTAATCGTCAAACAAGTCCTGGTGGTAACGCGTGAGCGCGTATGTAGTGCGATGTTAAACAAGCGGCGGCGGCGTCGTAAAAGCATTCCCCGCGTCGCGCTGTGCGCGTTTCGTTTTTCGCGACTGGTGCGCGATAGGTGCGCGAGCGGTGCATAGTGCGCGTGAGGATACATGAATATGTGCTGCATGTGTAGTTTGGTAGTTTAGCACTTAAGAGCATGTTAGATAATAATTAATAAAATGCATGTTTAGTAGTTAGTGAGTAGTTGTAAGGCGTGTAGTTAGCGTAAGTGGCTGTTTTTGATTTGGTTTTTAGTGTGATTAAAGGTTTTTATCCAAACCCAAAAGAGCGAAAGGGAAAACTAGCTTTTTCAACATTGATTAAAATCAGATTAAAGAAGATGTCGCTGTCGGCTGAATGCTTCGGTGATACCCGACAGCGGGGTGTAGGCGGGATCTTCAATCCCTTCCGCTCTTTAAAAAAAAAAAGGAACCCGAGGGAACACAACCCCAACAAAAAAATTGTTTGAATATAAAAATCACTTCTGGTGTAAAAATACCTTGCTTTTCAAGTTAAATTGCAAAAATATCCTGTAAAATTACTATGATGATGCTGTAGGAATATCTCAATACCACACAGCGTAGTGTAGGCGTAAATACAGCAATATAGCAGCTATCAGCAGTTATACAGGCTGTTTCTTAATAACATGCTAATTTTTAAGGAGGTTATTGTTGGGTCCATTTTGAGAAAAAAGACCCAAAAGGTCTTAACTTTTGTACTACAGGGTGCTAAGAAAAAAATCTGTATTCTTAATTTTGATGACTTAAATAAGTGACAACTAGATTAGGTAGACCACTGTCAAAACTGTTTTTGTTTAGAAAACAAAATCTGCTTCTTACCTACTAGGTACGTTTCAATCCTTGATAATAACAAATTTCATAACAACATGCAAATGAATGAATTTTTTTTTGTTTATGCGAAAACCGTACGTCAAACGAAAAAAAATCAAGAGACCAGATTTGCTCAGAAAGGAATGAGGATTTAAAAAATTATTTTACTTTGAGAAAAAGCAATGGTGTATCACTTTTCTCTTTAAAATCAGTCAGTGAAAATCCTGCACTAACGCCACTGGCAAAAATAAAAAAAATAGGTTAAACAGCAAAAAATGCCTTTTGATGCGTACTTCGTTTCACATGAATATCTAGAGTCATACCAAAGTTCTCATAAAAAAGATTTTTTTCTCAAAACTTTAGCACCCTGTAGTTCAAAAGTACCTTTAGGACACATGTTCATAATAGCTTTTTTCTAAAAATAGACCCAAGAATAACCTCCTTAAATATTAGCAAGTTAATTAGAAACATCCTGTATATTATAGTATGACAGTACTTTTTTACTCTCTGTATATAATAAATTTATTTGTGCAGTGGGAATCTCCTATTTGTGCAGTAATAAATTTGTAGTCATTATTCGGGTATTTATTTTCTGATTCGAACAATGAGGATCAAGATTATCCCATCCTAGAAAATTTCTAGATGCCTTTGGAACATGTAACTATTTTGATAATAAAAAGTGGCTAAGACATACGTTTAGAAATATTCTAAATTGCCATCCATGGCAACTGTTCATACAACTGACCTTTTTTTATGGTGGACTTTACGGAATGAAATACCATTTTAAAGCATTGCGGTTTAGCAGAGTTTAACTTAAACTTTCGTTAAGCTCCATATGCTTTCAGAAATAACGGCTAACCTTGAAGAAGCATATGCCCAAGGGCGTAATAAGCATGTTTTGTCAAATAAAGTATGGTCTAACTTAACGCATTCGTGAGAAAGTTAATAAAGAAACACGGAGTCCGTCCCTGTTCAGCGCAAGAAAATCGACAACACTCCGCCACAGTTGAGTTGCAACTGGTGACAAACCAACGCCGCCGGCAACATATTGGCCTCCCTCCACTCCAGCCTTTCTCGCTCAGAGCGTCAATGACCTACATTTGTCAGGTTCGTACGTATGTTACGTGCGGTAGTGATCAGCTGTTTGTTTGTTTATCAACCATAAGAATGTTTTGGATTGTGGGATCCTAATGGGGTGTGTTTGTGTAGTAATTTGTGTAGTACCAGACACGGATTGATCACAATTGTATGGCTAGAATGCGACATTACTATTTTTTCAGCGTCGGTGATTGGCCTAAGTTGCGGAAATAGACCGAGGTAAAGTAAACAAGTAAACAAAAAATTTAGATTTCGACCAATAATTCTATCAGTTGTTGTTTTCTGAAGATTGTGTAACAGATACTTTACAGAATCACAAAATACAATCATTTGTATACGACTGTCAATATAAAATGGTCAACACGCGAAAACTAGCAACGACAAGTTTGGTTTGTGTTAATGGTCATGAGATGGTCCGGGCCATCATACCTTGGTGTGGACTTAAAGGACATGCTGTATATACAAAATATAAACAATAATATGAAAAAATTGTGGAATTGTTCATTTTTCTATATTGGTTAAAAGAACGAAAAGAGGCTAGAAAAAATAAAAAAATTCCTAGAACGTTCTTACAAAATTTGTAAACCTATCCCGCAATACCATACGCCACTGGTATTCATGATGATAAAACGTGACGCAAACAATAAAGGAATAGCTGTAGCCAATCTGTTGCGACGGGCCGCGAGAGAGAGAAATGAAATTTAAAAAATATCACCTCGATTAAGTTAACTGGTGGGTTGAGGGTGGGTCGGGGAGGTGGTTGGCGGACCGGGCGAGAAAAGCGGCCCACATAACTTAATTGTGGTAGGGCCCCGGGGCCGACCGGCTCGAAATTATTTATTATTATTTGAAACAATGTGCGCGACTAATAATAAATCGCCATGCGCGGCGCGCACTTTGAATTATTAATTCCGTACGCGCTTTGCCTTATTTACGCGACAAAAGACTGCGCGAAATCGTAAAAAGCTCTTTTTAATTAAAAACGATCCATTAATTAAAAACATATTTTCTGTGGACCGCTCGGGGACCTCAGCAACCCGATACTTACCAAACCAGGCCCATACTCCAAAAGAAACAAATACAGCATGCGACTTGAGAAAAATATTTGGGAGTGTTAAATATTCGGATGGAAAATGATTTGTTTTTTTTTTGTTTGCGATATAGGCAAAGGTTTATTTATTTGAAAACCCCAGTCACTTCCATTGATTCTTTTTTTTTATAATTGCGATCTACATATATGAACATATTATCATTAGGTACCTACAGGCGTAAATTTTTATTTCATTCCCGTATAGTTCTTAATTTCTTTCACAATATTACATTTTGATCTTTTTCCATATTTATATTTAATATTCATGCTTAAATTGATACACTCTACAATTCTGTGTTTACCTTTATTTTCGGTATGAAACTAAATCTTCTGAGACTACTAGATTAGCGAAGTAGGCTAGACAGTACACTGGAACAGTTTATTGTTTCGAAGCAAATACATTTGTTCATTCAAAACACACGATACAATACATATACAAAATATAATATATACTATAAGTTGCACATGCAGGGCATCTCGCTGTTTGATCTCTCCCTCGTTCCTCGCCTCGGGATGTGGACCGGGTCCTCTCTCGGGCTATCGGTGTTGAGGGTCCGTGTTGTTTGCGTCAGTTTATTTCAGTGGAGTTGGTCAGTTTTGGGTTGTCACTTCCTTTGCTTTAAGATACATTTTCCTCTGGTCTTAAATGAGTTTATGTATTAAACAATGAGAGTTCTGTTATAACGATGTTTGTAGATAAACTTAGTAAAGTAAAGTAATAAAGTAAAGTAAAGTATAAATACTGCACTAATGTTGTTTCTATATGCATTATTTTATATATCGACGACAAATCTTCCAACATACTAAAAATTGCAAAGAAGACCAAAAGAAAAACTATTAAGAAAATTATCTTCAGCCGTGCTGAAGTTAAAATACCCCGCACCGTAAAATGTTAAAAAAAAGTGAACCGATTTTGCCCATTCACGAACCTGTCCTTACTTTTTAAGAGATAAGCTTGTATACCAAATTTCAGATCAATTACTTCAAAATTACGGCAGTTATCGTATATACTGTACACAGACGGACAGACGGACGTAGCTAAATCGATTCAGTTATCAATGCTGATCAAATACATACAGTACGCGCGTAAAGTATGGAAACATGACAAAATCTCAAGAATGGTTTGCCATTTTAAAAAATCCTCGAACACGTTCATTTATAATTATCAAAATACACCTTATGATATCAAATTAATTTTTTTACCTTCAATTGTTTTTCCCAGATAACGTCATCGACGTGAGGAAGTGATTCGTGCTCGTGGAGGGCATACACTGTATTAAACCTCACCAATCCACAGAAAACCCGACTGTCATCGATTCGATGATAGTCATTACCATTTTGTTTTGCGTTATTAATTTACATTTTTTAAGTGTAACTTAGAAGTAACTAAGAGTTGTAACATTGTTTTTGTAATATTCTTTAGTTAATAAACATTTTCGTTGCAACAGATTTCAGTAGTTTAGTAAAGTTTACCGAAAATACATTTCCTAAATCTTAAAAATCATTATGAAATCAAGTCGGAATATAAAAACCGACCCAACATAATATGATTAAATAAAAACTTAAGAAAACAAAAACACCAATCTGTAGATGAAATTTTAGATGTTTCCTGATGTATAAAAAAAATAAAAAATAAAATATAAATAAAAATATTAAATAAAAAAATATAAAATATACACAGCGGTTAAGGTGAAAAAAATCTCATCTTCTCTTGCGCTCATGTCTAAACCGAAAGGCAGAAATGGTGATAGTGATACATCTTATATAGGTGTGATTCAAGCGTATATCACACTTCATTTACTTTTTTGTTGAGTAGTTTTACAGTTATGAGCCTTCAAACACAGGGGTCAATACTATCGAAACCAGAGAGGTTAGTCGATTTTTATGCTCAGGGTCACATAATATATTAAAAGATTTATAATTAAAAGTACATTTGCAAAAAATCTGATGTGGCCAGGCACATGACTTTGTCATACTATATATAAAATTAATAGTTTAGCTGCATGAGAGTCTATTTGATCGAGATCGGCCATGTCTGCATTAAAATAAAACCAGTAGAACTAGACAGATATGTTGATTAAAGCCGCGTTCGGATATTGTACTCCGTTGACACCGGGTACACCGTATAAATGACACTTGCGTGTTATTGAGTGTAAAAAGTGTAACGGTGTACAATATCTGAACGCAGCTTATATTGACAGTAGGTATTGTAAAAACATTGGCGTTTGACACTACCTACTGTCATTAGAATCATATGTGACATATAATCTGACATATCCTGGCTACTAGTTTTAATGCAGTACGACCGATCTCGATGAAATAGAATTTGCTCATGCAGCTAAACTATTGATTGTACCAAAAAATTTCATACACAACCATTTCGACGAAATTCCAGAAATGGCGGCTTATTTGTAAAATCTTTCAAAAATGCTAAGACTAAACCTCTGTTTCTTTGGATCCTTTTCAACAGAAAGCTTTTCAGCTCTAAGTTTGGTCATGAAACTTCTAAATATGAAGTTTCGTCCCGATATCTTTAGTAGTTTCTCCGGAATCGTCGCCACAAAAAACGGGTACACATACACACACACAGACATACACACACACACAGACATTTTTTGTACCTTGGTCAAAAATGTTCAGCGGACCCAAAAAGACATATTTCCGCTACAATCTTAAAAATTTCTTTTGGCAGGAGTACAGTACTTTACATACTACGTATGATAAAGTAAAAAGTTTGTTTGTTATTATTAATTTGTTTACAAAGTCTAAATAAATCGGTTATAACCAAAGCTTGTATATTGTACCATCACTCAATAGGCGTTGAAAGGCACAATTGTAGCATTTTATTCCAAGATACTGTAGAAATCATCTTAGAACCTGCTGATATCATGTCATCAGTAAATACTGAAATATTTAGGTCAAGATTTTAGTAGTCAGTGGAACATTGAATTCCTTGCGTTTGTTGAAAATTGAATTGATCGACTTAATATGTTTTAATTTTAACACACAACTTGCAATTAAGACTGAGAATTCCGAATTCAAATAAATTGCATTCTACATTCAGATTATATACCTTATTACTACATCAATTCTATAGCACCAACCCTGAATTATAAACTTCTCGTACTAGTAGAAACAAATATATTGGTGTTGAGTTTTAATGCTTTTGGTTTCTGTCACTAGATTATTTCCATTTTGATCTGGTCTTCTTATTCTAGAAATGTAGTAAACCCCTTCTTGTCATCACCCCATTAAATTGCATATATTTATATTTAGTACATCATAAACTAGTAAACAAACTCTACAGCTCCTTGCAAAATCAGTACCGTACAACAGCATATACCTCCTATAAATTACATAACTTTACGATATATTTCATTATTTATTACCTATCGTATTTACGACCTCGCTTGGTATGGCAGATATTCTATTCGTAAGATCAGAGCGAACTCACCTCCGATCGAAATATTGTGGCAATATTTCAACCCAACAGACGTGCGGCGAGTAAACATCAGCTAATGATTTCGACCTAAAATTAAGCCTTAAACCGAACTGGTGAAATTAGTTTAAGGTTTGATTCATTCGAGGAGATTCTCATGGTTCGCAAACCGGCCATAAAGCAACATTCTTTACGGCCTGCCCGCGCTCCCTTCGTATGCATGGTGGTTCCATTAAGTTATGATTCTTTAATAACGGAATTGCGTTTTCTCGTTAGCGATTATATTTTGCTGAATACATCCGCGCATAATAATCGTAAGGCACGGCCACCCATCTTGATTTCGTACTGCGTTCCCTTGAACTCTTCCACCGCAAAGTGGGGCTCCGCTGTGTACCGGAGGGACAAAAAAGGGGTTTCACCAACTACTTCCCACAAAGTATACTTTTATAATAAAGTAGAAAGATTGAGGTTTGATTTGCCCGAACATTTTAATATTTGAAGCTCTTGTTGTTATTCTACACGACGTCAACGTTCACCTTTTCGGTTAATCGTGAAAAAGTTGTGATTTACAGTCACATATGCATAACTTTTCCTAAACTTTTCCTAACGTATCATCACTGGAAAAAGCATTTCTTCTACGTTTCAAAAATGCTTTGTTTATTTTCGTATATACGTATTCGTATTATACTGCAAGTCATTGGAAATGGTAAAGGGGTTTATAATGAACGTAAAAAACAAATGCAGGTCATGGGGTAGTATAGTGTTTATTTGGAGAATCCCCTCCAAGCGGGTGCAACATATATTATTGCGTTTTCTGGCAAAACTTGACGTTTTATCCAAAAATGTCCTATACAAATTTGTGGATCTTAAAAAAGTCTACATCACTCCCTTAGGGTCTCCTTGTACTATGACCTCAAAATTTAAAAAAGTCAATTTTCAATGCAAAAACGATTTTTCTGCTTTTTTATTTTTCAGAACGAAAATAATTCAATTTTGATGAAAAATAATCGTACAGAGTTCTTCTGGTGCTATTTTTTGTACTTTTTGATACATTGATAAAAATATACTTTCTATTTAACAACATGCTCAAAAATTCCTAAAACTCAATAATGACTTGCAACAATGAATAGTTCAGTAATTGTTCATAATTTGTTTAAATTTTTTGAAAATCTAAGAGCTGATTAAACCATTCAATTGTACGAAAAAAAAATACTGAAGAAGCTCTCTCTCTCTCATTTCTATAGTAATGTTATAAACATTAAATTAGAATAATAAAGCTTCATATAAGTAAGCAAAATAATCTTTTTTTCCTTATAATCAAAAAGTACCCAATACAAAAGTTGTAGATCATAAAAATCTGAACTTTTGTAGAGGTTACTATATAACATAACCTCAAAACTTCCGAGAAAAATTCAAAAATCTTTTTTTTTGTATTTTTTACTTTTTATTTTCGGCATAAACCATTTCTTGCATTTGCGAAACAAGTTGTGAAAGTAATCGATGCGGATGTACGAAACATGGACTGCACTGTACAGATTATTCACAACGTCCAGAAGAAAATTGTTCAAACATTGAACAAATAGTGCAAGATTTAATTGACTTACAAGACAGTTTCACTAAAATGGAACAGCCGAGTCTTTGCTTGAGCTCAGAAAATAAATTGCCAACTGAAGAATTTAGTGGTCTTGAAGAATCGTTTCAAGAAGATGTAGAAGAAACTTATTCCAACCAAGCATCGGATGACGATGAACAGCAAGAAAATTTGCGAAAAAGACAAAGATTGGCATTGTACTATTTATTTTTTACTTTATTTGTACAAATCTGGAAATATAATAATTGATGAACAAGTTTAAATTTAAAAATTAGTTCAAAGTTTGATACATATCAGTACAGTAGAAACAGTACTTTATTGTTTGACTGGAAACTATACTAATTTTTTCAATATATATTTGCAGATATACAGCAAAAGAAAAAACACTATGCCGATCTTTTTCTTTTTCGCAAAATTATTTGCTCTTCATCGTCCTCCGATTCTTGGTTGGAATATGTTTCTTCTTTATCTTCTTGAAACGTTGAAACAAGATCACTGAACTCTTCACTAAAATATTGCACTATTTATTTTTCAATGTTTGAACAACTTTCCTGACATTTGTGCATAATCTAGACATGAGAGCCAGTTTCTTTTGTACATTTTGCCGTACAATTGAATGGTGTAATCATCTTTTCAATTTTCATGAAAATTTAAGCAAATTATGAATAATTACCGAACAATTCATTGTTGCATAAGTCGCTTTTGAGTTTTTTCAATTTTTGAGGATGTTGTTAAATAAAGACTATTATTTTTTATTATTGTATCAAAAAGTACATGTAAAAACAAAAACTCGTCGTACAAAGTTCTCCTGGCGCTGATCGCCAGGAGGACTTTGTACGACGATTAACCTCAAGACTATACCAAAGAATGGTTTTTTTTGTCTATTAACATTTTCCCAAATTTCATTCATCCAGCTTTATAAACAAAAAAAATAAATGGGGTACCTATGGCGTGGGTCACCCGGTATGTTGTACCCGCTTTAAAACCCCCTAAATAAACACTATACCACCCCATGACCTGCATTTGTTTCTTTACGCTCACCTCTTTACCATTTCCAATGACAAAAGTCCTGTATACGATTAATACTGGTTTTGGCTTCTAAATCAGTTTAATTGGCCTGCACAATTTGTATTTGTAAAAAAATAATTACATGACTAACATACCGCCGTCTAACATTCTACGTTTGATAGCTTTTTTTATCTAGCTATTATTATAATTATTAATAGTGACACAAAAAAAAACTTAAATACAACGATTCATTATAATTGGCACAAAAGCAAGCTTGCGGCTCAAATGATTCTTGTTTCTTATTTTATAATAAATAAATTAATACCATTTTAATGTTTTTTTTTAACTCAGATTAGACCTTAGTCCTTTCTTGTTAAGCAAACCAAAATTTATAAAAATTAATCTAAAAATAACAAAGTTACAGAATTTTGTCCCCGAAAGGTCATTTTTGCCCCACTGTTGGGCGGCCCGCTCTCCCTCCGTATGCATGGTGGTTCCATAAACTTATGATTCTTTAATAACGGAATAGCGTTTTCTCGTTAGCGATTATATTTTGCTGAATACATCCGCGCATAATAATCGTAAGGCACGGCCACCCATCTTGATTTCGTACTGCGTTCCCTTGAACTCTACCACCGTACCGGCAATAATATGCGGCACAAAACCACCATCGGAGTCGTATAGACTGAAATCGGAGTTTGCGATTTTTGCACGCTATCTCGAATTCGTTCGACCGGCGCTATTCGATATCGCTGGTCATTACATATACATGTAGGTATCGTTCTTTATTTATAATTGTATAGGCAACTTTATTACCTCGCCGTTATGCTTCGCAATTTGCAATACTAAATCGAAATACAAATGCGAACGCATAAAATTACTTTGCGAATTGCGACTTGTGCGACTTGCGTGTCGCTACTCGCGACTCGCGCATTAAGGAACGTAATATTAAGGAAATTTGCAAAAAGGATAACTGTTTATTGAAGTGCTGAAGATAATCTTGTTCATAAGTTCCTGAAATTGCTAGAAATTACACATCTAATTTCTCTAAAACCTCTGCTTAAGGTTTTTTCCAATAGGCTTTCACATTATGAAGATATTGAAATTGATCGAAGGTGATCACATTGAACCATAATTAGTAAAGCGCTGTTTAATGAAGCTATAGGGTGTGGAATGGTTGGCTCACCTCGAAAGGATCGGTACTAGTCAAAAGTATCATTGGTATATACTATATACATTAGCAGAAAAGAGAAGATAGACCAAGAAGAAACTTAGAATAAGGTAGATAGAAGCTGTAATGGAGGATTTTGGAGAGACTTGACAATGAGAACGCTTGCAAAAAACAGAAGGAATGGAAAACAGTCAAAAGCCAGTGTATTTTCTTATTGGACTTCATCCTATTTTATCTTCTGTCTAAGGATTCATCATTTAGTTTTTAAACTGATTCCTCACATCATTATTGTCGATCAAAATTGAAATTGCAGTTATGTGCAAACATGGCAAAATGTATTAGAAACAACAAAGTTGCCCACAAATAGAAAACTTTTATATTAATTTCTCAACATAAAAAACAGCAATAAGTCCAGGATCAATAAAACTATTGGTGAATGTCACCAAATTACCGTTCTCTTTGCTGTTTTAACAGTTGGTTCTACTTTCCAACCATGTTTAACATTTTGCAGCTTCCAAACGTTACGTTTTTGTAAAATTTGGCGTCTAACGTCTCTTGAATTTTGGTATCACTAAGGCAAAATTCGGCAAATTGTTGAAATGATGTCTATTAGCCGTTAGGGTGGTCTTTATTTGCTGATTTTTTTATGTATGACCCTCTTCATTAGTGTCTTTATAACCATACTTAATTTGAGATAGATACATCAATACATATTAACTCCTGAAGCAATTAATAAATAATAATAAATTTTGATTAAATAACACTAAAAGAAAAACTTTTTCTATTTGTTTTATTACAATAAATTTACAAACAAAAAATTAATAAAAAAATCTGATGTGGCAAGGCACATGACTTTATCATACTATATATTAAAGTAATTGCATAGCAGCATGAGATACTAATTCATCGAGATCGGTCGTGTCTGCGTTAAAATAAAACTAATTAGCCAGGATTTGACAGATATTGTTATTCTATTGACAGTAGATATTGTCAAAACATCAGCGTTTGACACTACCTACTGTCGTTAGAAGGAAAATATCTGTCAAATCCTGGCTAACTAGTTTTGACGCAGACACGACCGATCTCAACTTGAATCTGCTCCTGCAAACAAACTATTAATTTTGCTAAAAAATGACATAGACATCAATAAATTATACAAAATTTCTATTACTATTTTGACGAAATTACAGAAACGGCGGCTCATTTGCAAAATCCTTGAAAAATACTTAGAGGAGACATCCAGTTCCTTTGGACTCTTTTGAACAAAAACCTTTTCAGCTCTAAGTTTGGTCATGAAACTTCTAAATATGAAGGTTTGTCCAGATACCTTTAGTAGTTTCTCCGGAATCGTCGCCACAAAAACGGGTACACACACACACACACACACACACACACACACACACACACACACACACACACACACACACACACACACACACACACAGACATTTTTTTGTACCTTGGTCAAAAATGTTCAGGGGGCCCAAAAAGGCATATTTCGGCTAAAATCTCAAAAATTCTTTTGGCACGATTACCATACTTTTATCATACTAGGCATGATAAAGGAAAAATAATCAATTAAGTTTTCAGTGTAGATATCAGACCATTACACATTTTTTAAGTACCTACTTACTTTGTAAAAAACACAATAACCGAGGCTAAGTGACTATCCCGGTCAACAAATGAACCAAATCAAACAAATGAACACTGTTTCGTGTATGCATTTTTTTCGATTCTAAGAAATTCTGATTGATTAAAACTAGTCATTAGATTTTCTCAAAAACTACACAATTTTAAATTTCTCCTTTCAAGTTCACCTTCTATAAAAAAAGGCATATCGGAAAAAGTTTTCCACTAATTCGATTTTGTTCATTATTGGCCAGGATCGTCACTTTGTTTAGATGAAAGTATTTTTTTCGTGGTAGGTATATAAAACTTTTGTGTTAAAACAAAATAAAAATGATTTTTTTTTGTATGATGAAATTAAACTTATTCTTGATTTTGAGCCCCGACTTTTAGGCACAGGTTAATATATATTAGTCGATCTCAAATTTCACACAGGAATTAAGTAATAGGAATATATGGGAACAAATTGAGATACTTCTGCATAAAAGAAATTAAATTTAAAAAGTATTTTTTATATTTGCTACAAATAATGTTTATTTGAGTCAAAAAATATTACTTTACTTGATTGACTCATAAATGAATAAACATTATTTGAAGGAAATAAATATATGTTTTCCTCTATTATAACTGTAGATCTATCTATACATATCTATGTAAAGGAGAAAGGTATTTGTCGGGCAATTCCGTCAAAAAAGTATATTTATTTATTTATTTTTTATTTTCATATCTATGTATATTTATCTCATCTGAAGCTTCACTATTGAATTCAAATTTATCCAGGATTTATCCTATATGTTGACACATGTAGCCAACTTTGTTTAACATGTTGTACATTTAGAGTCCATGCCTTCAACACAACGTTTCAAAACTGTTATGAATTTTGATATTTGATACTAAGTGTTATCTTAAGGAAGTGGACTTATTTAGCAATATAAATCAAAAGAAACATTTTGTCTTGAAGCATTTTCCCTCCAATGTTATAATATATAAGTAGGTATGTTTTCACATTAATCCATGAATGCAGTTTGACAACTGTGTTCAAAATTTAAGCGTGTAAAGGCGTCGATGCGTTTACAGCGCAGGTAAGAAAAAAACACAAATAATAGGTTAAGTAACAAAAGAAAAGATGATACCAATAATGATAATTTCAACCACAAATCATTTACTTTATCTACGACTCACTTATAATAAGTTCATTGCATACGTATCTATGACTATATAATCCCCATCATGATACGCGCCAATTATTATAATGACACTAGCGTAGTATAATAATGACAGTTCGTTCAAATAATGATTTCATTATTTGAAGGAACTGTCATTATTATGCGAATGTACTGTCAAAGTCAGTCTAAACCTACGTGGATGACAGTTATTTGACATTTCGCCTCGCCACCATTGACAAATACATTTAAAAGATTTGATATAAAATGGAATTTATGGGTCGTAGATAAAACGTCGTATTCGACTCGCACACAACTGATATAAATCGCAGGTGTCCCACTATTTCCCCGAAAATTATTCTTATAAAGCAAATGTCATTCTGAATAAATTTGTTATAAGGACTTATTTGTTTTCTCAATTCCTTAAAAAAATCAGCCGTTTGAACACACCCACTACACATTACAACCATAGAAAGTAAATAAATTTAAATAAAAATATTTAAAACAAAATCAACATAAATTGAATAAGAAAATGAACAAAAAAATGTATATGAAGCTTTCTATTAATTTTTTCTTCTATAAAACAAATATCATTTTGGTTTTCTCAATCGCTTAAGAAGTTGGCGCCGGTTAAAATACGGCTTTGTTAATAACTCAAACGGTTATAACTTTGTCATAAATTGAAAAAATAATAAGTCCATATGAAACGTTTTACTCAGTATCTCATTTACTATGCGGAAGAATATTGCGGGGAAAAATTGAAAAATGAAAGAGTAAAACTTACAAAAATATTATGAATTAGAATGTTAAAAGTAAGAAATATAACGAATAAATGCAATATATAAGATCGATAAGTCAGCTTTCCTAAAATGTCTAACTCGGTGGTCCATCATCAACAGCTAAAAAGTTATTAAGCATCTAATGTGACATTTGTAACTTATGCACAATATTCATCAATTAATATTAAACATCCAGATTGTTCGACGAAATTCAACAATCTCTCAATTAGAATAATTCTTCTTTTCATGCAGCAGCTTAGCAATTTTGATTTATACAAACGTATAATTTGTTTTATTTATTTTCTTCAAAGAACTAGTAATTTATATATCAATCTAAAATTTTTTAAATAATATTTATCAATGACATTAAATTGTTCATTGTGGTCCAACGCTTTGAAAAACTAGATCGCCTGATTTAATCGAGTTTCATTTGTTACTCTGTAGACATATTGAGGAAAAAATTTATGGGAATATTACAACTACTATAGCGAACATGAAGAATAGTAATAAGGAGGCCTCAAAATATTTTTGTGGAAACCATGGAAAATGTAATATTTCCACCAAGAATGTGAAGCAAGACTGAAACGCATTGACCTGACACGGTTGATATGTGCACTCTTGACAATCGTACTGAAATAATTATTATTCATTCAGTTTACAATTATCCATTTATTTAATTATTTATTCTTATGAGAGTACAGAAATGTTAGGATTTCTGAAGAACACCACATTGCTACCAAATCTCTCCTTTTGTTATCAGTAGGAACTGGAACATCCCCATAAACTTATTACTTAACATGTCCCGAAATAAATACATTAAACTGGCGATTTAGCAGGCTAAGGCGTTAGACCACTACAACCAACCCAATGATCCATTAAAATTCTTTAAATAGTTTAGAACATTACGTAAATAAATAAAAATTTTAAATAATTTTCGACTGGTACTAATAAAACTAATTCTTGGATGATCATAAATTGCTCGCTTGTGTAACTCATAGTAGCAGTTTGCAATGATTAAATGTTGCTGCAGAAGACTCATTACATTCGTGCGATTGCTGAATTTTGTCGTGGAACTAGATATGTTACATTAATTTATGAAATATTTTTTGTATGCGTATAAATGTTAAATTAGATGCTTAATAGCTTTTTAGCTATTGACGATAGACCTACCGACTTAGACATTTTAGGAAAGTTGATTTATCGATCTTTCGAAATATGTCAAGATATACAGGGTGTTCCATTTAAAGTTGTTGTTATTTGACATTTAGCAAATCTCTAGTTATTCCGGATAAGTCATATTAGGATTTAATTTATTTAGCAAATGAATAATAACTGTAAAAAATGCGACTCTTTTACTATCCAAAATGATTTCTTTTATTTCTTTATTCTTGTTAGTTACTTTAGAATAATTTTTTTAAAATGCTCATTTTTGACAATCCTTTCACATTATCTCAGAAACAGTTGATAATAGCCTAATACAAGTTGAAGTCTAAACAATTAGGCTAAAAATCTTCATCAAAAATTGCAATAATATACCTAGTGGTCCATTTAAACAAACAGAAGTTTGTTGGTGATTATCTATAACTTTTATAGCACCCTGTACATCAATTGTATGATATCTTCGAAAGTGAAAAAGGTGTATTACTTTTTATATCATTGATCAACACAAAAATGCGCAACATTGTTTCTATTTTCTTTGTATTTGTTTTTAATTTACATATTTTATTCTATAAATAAACTTAATTTTATTTTTATTGCATGTATAAAAGAACATTCTGTATAAGTGATTCATTTTTGTACCAAAGCAAAATTTGATTTATTTGATTTATTTTGGTCCCTTTCATATGTTCAGCAAATATTCCACATTGTTTTCCTGTATATCAATTATCCGATTTTTCTAGTTTTAATTTTGTACACCATAGCATTGACTTTTTTATTTTTAATTTTTCTTGGTAGAAACTACCACCTCATACCATAACACTTCTGTACTTTATGACGTATTGGTATTTCAATTTCGGATTTCAAAACTTGTTTTTTTATGAAAGATAAACGTCCAGTAAAAAGTTTCAAGTTTAAATAGTAATACAGTTCTCTTAACAAGGGCCTTGTGGAGAATTTTTATTGTTTCTCAAAGTGGGTTTCTTAAAACTCACCATGCAATTTTGTTATTGGGTTCTTATTTATTGCCAAACATAAAAATAAATTCTTAAGCCGGTCCCGTGCAAGTTTGAGTATAAATAAATATATTGTTAATATTTTCAACATATTGTCTTAATGGGGGCCCACTTAAGGGGGGGGGCCACTTGCCATCGGGCAACCTGGCACCACCTGGCCAGTCCGCCACTGTCTATGACTATATAATCCCTACCATGATACACAGCGATGATTATGATAACAGTAGCTTTGTTTAATAATTACAGCTCGTTTGAATGATGACTTCATTATTCAAAGGAACTGTCATCATTTTACGAAAGTACTGTCAAGTCTGTCAAAACCTACGTGGTTGACAGTTATTTGACAGTTCGCCTGGCCATCATTGATAAACACAGAAAATATTTGATATGAAATGGAATTTGGGAGTCGTAGATAAAAGGTCGTATTTGACTCGCACATAACGGATATAAATCGCTCGCATGTTTACACGCTCGCCTACGGCTCGCATATAACCTTCATATAACCTGCTCGCGATTTATATCATTTATCATATGCTCGTCAAATAATATAATATTACTCAATACGTATGTAGGTGATAATGTCTGACTTTTAACTAATAATATTGTCCTCTTCTGAGACAATTCTCTCAATTCTGGTGCATATAAAACACCATATTGTATTTTTGATTTTCCATAACACGTGTAGGCAACAATTTTAACAACTTATGTCGAAGCAATAAATACCAACCGCTCTTTGTACCGAGCAAACATAATGGCTCGACCTAATCCGATCTCGATAATAACTCAATTGCGCGATTTTGTCGGGGTCGCGCGAGGAATGACGCACTATATCACTTTTATTATACAGGGGAGGTGTTAAAATTGTCAAAAAGTGCAGGTCGTCATAATTCAAGTGGACTTTCTGCATATTTACATTTGTATGCAGCGTATGGAAATGCACTAGAATGGGGTGCATTGAGACAGCTATACGAACAATAAATAAACACCGGACCGCGAACCCCTTGATCAAATACTGAACCTATACGGTTTTGCATTGATGAACGACTGAATTTTGATTGGTAATTTAGTTAGTATAATTAACCTATGCCTATGGAACGTATAGCTGGGTCATACATTAGGGTGACAAACTTTTTAATACTCATCATCTATCATAAATAAATAAATAAAAATAAATAAAATATTGTAGTTATTTTCTATTCAACGTCTACGTAATGAACTAAAGTGGCAAGATCTTTGGAAAGCCTTTTATCTTAAAGTTTTTAAATTGAAATAAATATAAAGAACATAACATCAAATCCAGGTTGTGGCTGTAAATTTTGATTCAATTTAATCTAAAAGTTACATTCTCTCTATGTGTCACCATCATTCGGTCTTTATATTTTTTAAGAAGTTTAATGAACTGCCTTATGATTATGGTATAAATAATGATAAGGAAATGTACCTAGAAAATATTTTCTTCCAATTGTTTCTTTCACATCCACCGCCAGAATATTATCAATTTTCAATAACTGGCTGCGTTAACGCATTATTTGAACTTATTAGATGTATGTTTATTGATACGTTTATTATATTTCACTGTCTTCGTCGATAGAAAACTACCCCAAAACAAATGTTAACATGTTAACAATTATGGAGTTTCTTTTCTTAAGTAGTTGTTGTTGAATGTTAGTTTCTTTACTATTCATCCATAATGTTAGTCTTTTTTCTGCAGATTTAAGAAAAATGTTCATAACGTTAATTATAACTTTTATTTTATTTTATATCAGAGTTTTCAGGCACAATAAAGTTAATGACTCGAATGCTTTTATTTGAATACAAATCGGATAATAATATTTTTCGGTTTTGGGCCCCAAAACTTTTTTTGCAGATAGCAAGTGTCACACTGCGCAAAAAGTTACATATGGACTTATTTGTTTTCTGTATTCTTTAAAAAGACACAGCCGTTTCAAATAATAGTTGAATACCTGTATATATATATGTTACGGTTAAAGTGATAAATGTGGTTTGTATTAATAATTACCGGCTATTATTAATAATAACCGCATCATTTGGTCAATGTGATTAGAAACACTTAAATAATCACATGGACCGGCTATTATTAATAATTTCCTAACGGGCACGGTAAAAGTGATAAAAACGTTACTTTTTACAAAAGATCTTTTGTATACAGTCTTCAAAGAAGTTAGCTAAGTTATTTTGATTACAATGTAAGCTATTATTTTTATTTACTCAATGCAAATCATCAGTACGGCTAGCCCAATGACCAAAATTAGGAATAATACAAAACATTGATAATACAGAATGTTGTCTTTTGTCTTCCTTGTACTTTAGAAACTACTGGATATAATTGGTAATGATATTTGGTATACACCCAAGGACAGCTCAATGACGAAAACATAAAAAAGGACATTTTACAGAGTGTTCAAAAAAGTTAATCATTTTATTATCAATAACACCCATTTTTAAATTTAATGCATGTGGGTAGTTTTTTTTTTGTAAATGTACAATTACAATTTATTAAGTAAATTCTCAAATCCCAATTATCTTGAAATTTTGCGCATTTCATAATAACTTTTTCAATATTGTATTTTCATGCAAATACATGCAAGAATAGGCGAGACTAGTTTACATAGATGTTTTTACATAAATTGCACCGCACAAATGATGCAAACATGTTTGTATGGTTCTGTTCCTAACACGGAATTTTTCTTTTGGTGTTTGACAATAAAGTACTAGTTTATAAATAAAAGATTAAAAACAATGTAACAATTGCCCCAATCTTCCCTACATTAGGTTGTCCATTATCTATACCTACCGTAAGCATATCTAATATCTGGCGGATTTAATTTGTTTTATAATGCGGTTATTATAAAAGTGTTTATCACCAACAAAAAAGTTAAATACGTTATTTATTTAGATATATGAAAAAATATAACAATAACAATAACACAAAATAATTCTCAAGGCCAGGAATCAGTTTAAAAGTAAAATACATTCTTAATAAATAAAATTAACATTAGGTAACTCAAATAAAATCTGTATCACATTTACAAATACAAAAAACAAAAGAAGATGACGTCCTATTGTTACAAACTTTATCTTGCTTTATTTTTACAATATAAATGGTGTAATTGTTGTGCTACCATAAAAAAATAAAGGTCTAGAAGGACTTTTGAATTCAAAATTAAATATAAAACATTTTTTAAAGTTTTGCATTAAAAAGATAATAAATAATAAGTTATAAATAAAAATAATTCTTCTTGCCACGAATTGCAAAATACAGAAGCACTATCTATGTACGTATGCACTGGCAGAATAATACAAACCGAGTTTCTAATTTATTACTTACTTAGCTTTTAAGAATTGCGCAAATAAGCATGACCAAAGAGTTACACACTCGTGCATGCAATTAGTATGGATTGGCACTTTTTAGTCTCGTTTTGATAATCTTCCTTATTTTAGTCATGAGTAGTAACTAAATAAGTTAGTCAGGACTAACGTCACTAAAGGCCCAACACTGAAAACCCAGTGAATAGATTCGTTGTGTGGCGATTATGTAGATACTAACAGAATTCCAAATCTGAGGCTCTATTATATTGTAGCATCACCTTAATGCTATATCGAATTGAAATATATCACATTGACCACAGCATGCTGGAAATTATTAATAATAGCCGGTTCATGTGATAAATTGTTCACTTTAACCTCGCCACTTGGCTATTATTAATAATAACCAGTAATTATTAATAATAACCGGTAATTATTAATAATAACCGGTAATTATTAATAATAACCTATTTATCACTATGACCGTAGCATATATCTACAATATACATATATAGGTATATTATACTTATTTAAAAATCGTAGAGTGCTGCATTTCTATAACTATGAAATACCATTCATTCTATTTGACCAAATCATGAGCTCAAAGACTAACTAATCTACTGTTGTCTGTCAACAAGAGTTATATAGAATTTGGTCAATCGTGACTGACTAAATTACTATAAATAGTAATTCTGTTACTCTAATAAAAGAGGAGTCGATTCTAAAAAAATATATTGTTTTTAGTTTCACATAAAAATTAAACAGTCTTTTTCACTATTTACCCTAATAACTAAATACGCCAATATGCTTTTATAAATGAATAGAAAATATTTCAGTAACTTTCTTTTTGTACATACGGCTGGCTCATATTCTTAAGAAGGCCAAGTGTAGTAGTACACTTTTCTACGCTAACCAAATTATTATTTTGCTGGATGGTGTCTTGGAAATTCAGGATATTAGATTAACATTTTCAAAAATCTGGACCAAATTCGGGACGGTTCATCAGGCGGGACAAGTTGTTAAAATTTGTCATTGTTAAAACTGCCCGCCCGAATCGAGACGGTTGGTCACCCTATAAATTGTCAATGACGTCATAAGTCAAAACCAATTGACGGGCGGGCATGTAGAGGATTTTCTCAACTTTCTGTCTATGAAGTCAGTACTACAAATGAGATATTTCCAGAATGATATTGAGCGCAAGATTGGTGAATTCGACTATTAGTGGACCTTCAAATTTTATCTTAGTGTACTTCATATTTTGTTGTCAATAATAACATTTTGTGGTCAATAACAGCCCAGGCAACGAAAGAAAAATAGCGGAAAAAAATCGTGTACAGTTTGGTACAGTCAATTTTGGTGCAGTTGTAGAGGAAGGTGTTCTGAATAACATACTAAAACTACCCATGTTTGGGGGTAAAGCTAAGGTGGGGGAGGTCTTTAAATATCCTTATACTAAATTAATCTACATAAAGTTATATACAAAAAAACGTTCTGTACACTTTTTCCCTAGGATCAATATTTTTACATGCAGTAAAGTCTACGTGGTCTGACCGTAGTTCATTTATCGTTAAAACTTGATTTTTAACAATTAATACTGATTTTTTTAAACTTTTCCATTCCACCCCCCACCGCTGCATATCTCCTTAAGTATTGATACTAAAAAAAAGTGTACAGGACCTTTCTTGTTGAGAATTGTGTAGATGTAATTACGTAGATTAATTTAGTGTATGAAGACTTTTTCACTAGAAGCAGTAGTTTTTGAGTTAACGAAAAAATGAAAAAAAGAGCTTTTAAAGACCCACCCACCTTAGGACACCTCCCCTACAACTGTGCCAAACTTGGCTTATAAACAAATTGTTTTCCATTATCGCCTTTGTATTGCTATTCGTTGTCTGGTTTATAAACCATTTTAGGTAATTGGAAATTTGTTGCTGTTAATGAATCAAACAATACATTATACATTTATTCAAGAAGGTAAATAATTAATATTACAACAAAATAATTTTCCAATAATAAACATTCTTAATTAGCTACAATGTTGCTAACGGTGCATATTTTAATAAGTAACATAATATAACTCAATCTTAACTACCATAAT
This sequence comes from Aphodius sticticus, assembly GCA_963966075.1. Taxonomy (NCBI): domain Eukaryota; kingdom Metazoa; phylum Arthropoda; class Insecta; order Coleoptera; family Scarabaeidae; genus Aphodius; species Aphodius sticticus. The sequence goes on from OZ014506.1 coordinate 17,265,382, forward strand.
AACAACATGAAGATACTTTTTGTAATCTTTTACATAGGTACTAATTATTCAAACGGTACCAACTTAGTACCTATTGATTATTTCTTATGTACTTTGAACGTAATTTTATCCGCGTTGAACGAATCATAAAGTTTGAAAGATGATATTTTCTTAATCGTATTATAGGTCCCCTTATAAGTATTTTCTTTATAATTCTCTGGTGAGAATGAACTCAAAAATACAGATTCTAGTTCCTTTGGACTCTGTGGTTGACAGTTTGTTCTTAAAACTATTCCCCTATTTATTCCATCAAAAGTTACCTCAACAATATAATTATGTTTTAAAGTAGATGACGATATCCATGCAATATTGCAAGTAGATCTATCAATGATTTTACATAAGAACACAGAACCAAATGCGAACATGTATACCAACGTTGGCTTCAAATGTGCGACATTGTAAACGTTTGTAGTTACAATGTTGTCGATGTGATTTTCTTGGAGGTGCGCTATAAATTCCGTATATTTTCCGGAAAATGTGCACTCAAATGCACAGTTGAAAATCTTAAAATGGCATAATAATTCATGATTTGACGTAAGAGGAATGTATTGCTTACAGCCACGTAATTTATTTGCACACGCAAATTTGTATTCTTTAAGGGAGTTTACTTCAGTTGGTAAGTATTTGAGATTTTGGTTCGAACTTACGGGTGAGTGGCATCGATTACACTCTTCACTCCACCCAGGGCCTCGTCGCCTTTGAATTGACCAAGACTCTTTCAAAACATAACACGGTTTACAATGCAAACACTTTCCTGAACATTCATAATACCCATCTGATAGGAAATCTCCACAATTAACACACTTTATATTTTTAAGTAGATACTCCTCACTTTTGGCGATAGTTTCCTGTCCAGGAATGGTGCATTCTACTCGTACAGCGATACGACCGAAAACGTTCCTTACTTGCATCAACTTTTCAAGATCAAACAACACAGACTGTTCGTCATGCTCATTAAATTCTAAATCAGAATTTGGTATCTGGATCTTATCGTTGGTCCACTTCACATCATCAGCCATTATGGTAATCTCGCAATTCATTAAGGCGTTCGTATTCCTAATACCAAGTAAAGATATACGCAACTTTTGGCCATCTCTTTTCAAACGACATAAAAGTATGTCATCACAAATCGTAACCATTTTTGATGATAATTGTATCTCTTTGTCAAGATCGTCAATAGGCAGCGAGAAGAAATTTTCTTCGGTAGTTGCGCAATCTGAACTATGATGTTCGGTGATATGTTCCACTAAATTCTTAACCAGAACATCTTTGCACAACTCTTCAATAGGGCAGCGTATTGTGCGGTACAAACAACGTCCTTCGTGCTCTTTGATGTCCTTCATATAGTCGTTTACGATACAACCACCTTCCTTGTACTTACAACCGACTACTGTTGTTAACAGTTCTTGAATCAGAGTCATCTCTATAACATAATCGTATGCATTATCATCAGATGTTTTGAATTGGATTCTAGCTCTCTTTGCGCCATCGGCGTCATTTGATGGAATACTGGTAGACCCCATGGCGTAACCAAATATAACAACCACTTTTCGATAACTGCGAGTACACACTGAAAACTTGGAATTAATGTACAGAAGGTTTTATTTCCGTTACGACGTCGGCGTCGGTAGAGTTTCTTGAATGCGTACGAGCGGCTATGACTGGCTATGGACTGGCTATGACATATCTCGGTAAAGACACGTGCAATTGCACATAGCAACTACATTCAATCAACAAGTAACTAATGACTGTTGCCAAGATACTCATTAAGATTATAATTGATTATCAGCAACTGTGATTTTCAGAAATATCTGTCAGCTAATATTAAGTTCTGACAGTGTTGCCAACTTTCCTTTCCATAGCAGCGCAAAGTTGCCATGTGGCGTGCCATGGGATGTGTTGTGAAGTCCTTAGGTATGGGTGAAATAAATACAGTCATATTATAGTTCGGTCAAAGAAACTTCGCATGTTGTCAAAAGTGACAGTCGTTTAGCTCTCATGCTGCGCGCACTTTGCCTATGCATGTCTTTAGTAGCCAAATTTAGTTCGACTAACCCTGTAAAAGCGCTGAAGGCAAAATCACGCGCGCTACTATACCGACAACGAGATAAGTCATATTGACGTTTAATATGACTTACATACTTCTTACTTAATATGACTTACTTCATATAGCTCTTGCGCTGTTGCTGACTTGCGCACTTATTTATTTCCTTTTCTGCCAGCCGCGTAGCCTTCGAAGAGCAGTTTTTATTAATTTTTGCGTATACGAGTTTGTTAGTTTTGGAGTGCTTACATCAATATGGTGAAAAAAATACACATGTTCCGTACCAAATTGTCCATCAGTGGGGAAAAGTGTGTTATGCACGTGTTTCCTAATGATCTGGAGGTAATTACCATTCAACTCCAAATATTGTAGTAGTAGTATTTTTTCTTTCAATTGTTAAATGATACTCCTATTAATTTTCGTACAGTATTTAAGATATGGATAACATAACCATTAGCAGAACAGATTTGTTCGAAATTACGATGGCAAAAGTACGAAAAAAATCGCAAAATTTGCATGCAAAATTAATTTTCCAGAAGACCTGCGGTTTAAGAACAATGAAAACACCAGAAATGTAAAGAGGACGTCGGTTTCCAATTTCCAATTAAACTGCAAGTGGAAATACTTTTTTGAAGTATTTTTTATAGGTAGCCGTTGTTACAATTTAGTAGTAGGTAGTAGTTCTTGGCAGTTATTTGCTAGTAGATGATAAAAACACAACAACAAAATAATTATTCAGTGCCCAAGAGATTTTTTTTAATACAGCGAGGAAGATTTTGTACATACTCGTTGATAAAGAACAAAACCAATGCCTGAAACTCAACGTTCCTTGCCTGGGTCCGCAGATGAGACTGCAGATGTACCAAACAATGGCCACAAAAGTATACATTCATTTATACCAGGACTCTCCCGGACTGGTCAAATAAATCGCCAGATTTTTCTCACAATATTACCCGGTTTATTATTCGAATATTCTTTATTTAACGAATAATGATATTTAATTACTACATGTTCACTACTTAAGTTCAAAGAAAGAAATACTTGGTACTCTAGTAGTTCAGCAATGATAAGTAGCCGACCTCTCCTGTTAATCCCTTGAGTCTCAAAGGCGTTCTCTGGATTCCTCCGGATCCTATTATTATTTTTGTACCATAATATGAGATAGATCATTGATATGGATATATGCATAACATATATAAATTCAAAATAAGTAGCGAACTATCGAATATCTATTGTTTGGAAACGAAAATTAAAATAATAAAATCTAATCTTATTGCATTATTTATTGTTATTATAGATTATATTTGGAAGCGTATAATTACTACATGTTAGAAATGTTTATCTTCCAAGGCGCAGAAATTATATAGGATATAGATAAATAAATAAATAAAATAAAGAATGCTTTTTAATAAAAAGTGTGCGAGTCAAGAACTAAATAAATTGCACACTTTTTATTAATACCTATAACAATTTTGTATCTTTTTTAATTAATCAATCGTAAAATATTATAAAATACTAAATGAAATATTTTAGAAAAAAATCTTATTTACTCATTCCCTGCGACCCTGACATCACATTATAGGAAACACCATTTTTTATTTTAATCATAGTAAATCGTGACGAGTGTTTTGGACATTTTGGATAAAAAAAATATTTTTTTTTAGATAATAGCAGTGACACCGGCAAGTTGAAGTTAAAAAAAACTTATTAATGACAAAAATAGAAAAATAAATTTGTCCATTACCACATCGTCTACTCGTAAAAGTCGCACACAAAGAACCGAACTATCGGGGGAAAACACGTAAAATCAGGAGTAGAGTTTTCACAGTTTTCCCAGCGGCAAAAAAAGAAAATAAGGAGACATTTGATAGAAGGGGAGTGCAAATATATTTTGCGTTCCATTAGTATTTCCTGATTTAAAAGTTGGTCGCCGGTCCATTTGACAGTAAGCTAGTTAGCAGGCGAAGTCGGAGTGCAAATCACCAAGAAAAACTTTTAAACACTCATTGCATAAAGCAAGCTTTCAGCGCAGAACTTTCGGTCCGTGCAAGAGTGGAGGGGGACCTTCAGATGGACCTTCAGCCGGAGGGCAAGTGGAAAACCAGACGGGACGATCGATAAAATTAATTTTTGTTATTAACGATTATAATATATTACTTGGAAACACGTTAAGTTTTTCTTTAATTAATTCTGTCGGAGGCCAAGGCTTGTTGAATTGGAGCAGCGCATTCCCGCCCGACCTCGTCTCACCCCTCTCCCCGCTAATGCGCCCCTTCTCTGTTTAATTTAATTAAGAAAACTTATTTCGCTCCAAGAATTATTTGAATTTTTATTCTTTCGTTTTTTCGCAACCCTCGCGTAACTTCTAGTTGCCCTGGTCGATAGCCGACGAACGCTGGTCTTGCCGCTCGTCCTATTTTATTCCTTTTTTGTAATGGAAATTCTAATTACTCGTGAATTATGCCCTTAATAACGGTATTTACCTTTCTTTATGGCACATAGATTATTTCTGGACCATTGATAACAAATACCGAGACTTCATTATGAACAGACCATGTAAAAGTTCTGAGATCAAATTTAAAACGCCGCATTTACAAAACCTAGACCAAGCAATAATAAATAAATAAGCTCATTTAACTGTAATGTCTTCCTCTTCTGAAGGTGATTTATATTTCGGTGCATCTAGCATTTTGCAATGTTTGCAATGGCATTCTTTAGTTAAATTTTCATTATTTTCTGTACCTAATCATTTTTATAATAAAATTCTTGATTTCTCCGCATTATACATAGAACCAACAACATCCCGCAAGACTCGAACTACCAAGGTAGACAAATTTGGAGACAGTACATACAGAGTACACTATGCTGTCTGAAGCAACTTCGGCTTATAGCTAATCTTTTGATTAACCAATCAATACAAAACAAGTAGTTTAGAAATAATAAAAAAAAGAAAAATAGTAACATTAATTACTAATGTAAATTAAATTAAAAATAAAACATTTATTTTGCCAAAAAATATTTCAAATACTGAATACAATTATTCAGGGAGTTCGAACAATAAGCGTGAAATATTGAAAAAGTAATCAAAGTCATGGGAGACCAATTTGTTTAATATGTCCATTTTTCAAATATCAAGGAATTAATTGAGTCAATTATCGAGACAGGATATGTTATTGTTCATTGAGCGTGGTCGTTGAACACGAGCCATAAATTCTTAGAAAAAATCAACAATAAATGCTCCTACTAGCACATCAAAAAGGCAAATGGTTGAAAATGAGACAATAGCAATAGTAACAGTAATATGAAATAATAATATGAAATGTAATGATGTGAAAAAATGGTAACAGTTAAAACTAACTGATAAACATAAAGGTTTGTCAGATGATTTTGTGAGTAATGTTATTTCCAAATAACCTTAAAATATTTGAAAATGTTGTTGTTGACCACAAGGCGCAGGTATCCAGATAAAAATTGTTTATCTAGCTTGTTTATCAACAAAGTTTCATATGGCAAAGAAATTGTGGACAGGCAGTAGTTAAATCTTTAAAATTCTAGAAAATTAAACTCAATAATTGTTACTTCAAAAGCTCTTCCACCCAAAAATATTTTTCTCGATGATAGAAAACAGTTACTTCATTCCAGTCATTATTAAATTTAGACGGCACCCTTTAATATTGATTTAACATACAGGGTAGCTAAAAGCAATAGATTGGTAACTTGCTCAAGAGTAAAATACCAAGCTATAGAGATTTAATATTTTGGAATCAGGAATTAGATTCAAACTACTACAGACTACCTCCTAAAAAAAATTTTTTCGACTTTGCATTCACAATCCGCACATTGTAACACTGTTTTCGGTGTTACAATTAACAAATTGTAACACCGTTTTTAGTAATTTTTTTCTAAGATTGGTTACATTGGTACCAAATGCCATATGTCAAGCGTAAATACACATAACCACAAACTTCCTTTTTAGCATCGCTTGCAATCGCAGAAACTGCGAAATATCAATATTCTATACTCATTTAAGCATGCGTGTAGCATGCTATAGTATGGCCAAAGCGTTGGGGCTTTCTTCGTTTTGCTCTGTTCATCAACATACGCCAGCATAACGTTTTCGGCGACGTTTTGCGACTCTTGTAAGTGGTCGTGTATCATCCTCGTCAAGTAAACATCAAATCCCCCTTTCAGATACAATACAAGGACCACATTTACCTAAATAGGGAGTTATGCGAAGATCAAACGTACATCGTAGATATGATCGGGTTTATTGAATATCAGCATACACGTAGCAAGCTGTAGTACATCTAAAGTGTAGAGGATTTCTTAGTTTATGTAAGGTATAATATGTTTTCGGTAACATTTTGGACAGAATTCTGGTCGTGCCAATACCATATTCTTTTTTTGTACGTCGCTTCCAACTTCATCTTAGTTCTAGTTGTGTGCAACTATTTGTGTTACCTCCATCGTATGTAATTTTCCTAAGTATAATTCATTCTAATAAACTACTTCACCGAAATTAGAAGGTGGTTTCAATTATAAGTGCGTGTAAATGTATAAACCTCAACGGCTACCTAGCGGAATTAGGTAGACACTGCTATTAAGCGTCAAGCGTTATAACAATTCTTTCATAACAGTTCTTGTTCTTCGAAGTAACTAATCATTCTCCGCCAAATACTGCTATTGTGACTTTATTACATTATTAGATTATTATTATGAATTATATTATATTATATTATTATTATGAATTATTAGACCACTATTTTTAACTAAAGTTTTTAGGTTATGTTTCTATATCTATATCCTTTATTCACTGGTTGTCATGTAAGTTCTTATCACAGTAGCCATTGCGGGTTAATACTGTTGTCCCAAGCTGCATTGTGCTCATAGTTGCGACCCGTTAATTATTTATTAAAACTTGTAGGCTAAAGTAGAGTAAAATTATCCACAATAAGATTTTGTCATGATTTTATCCCAACTTTACGAAGTTGACAGTTTACTACAGTACTACCAGTAGTACATCATGGCACCCTAGATTTTAAATATACATAGTTACCACAATTTCTACATTTATGTAAAATTAATGACGCAAAGTAGAAAAAATAGTATATTACACTCGTTTTATAAGACATCTTGGCGCATTCGTACATTTACATACAACTCATATGCCGATTTGACGTCTTATAAAACTTGTATAATAATAATAATAATACAATACTATTTTTAATTGACATTTGTATGTGACGACACAAGATATCAACAAGACTTTTTAAATATAAGAAAATACAGAAAATCTAGTAAATTCAAGAATGTGCAAATTTCCGCCTAGTAGATTTTTTTAAAATTTTTTTTCGATTTTTGAAATATTAGTAATGGTACATATGACAAAAGAATTTACTTACTCTAAAGTTTGTTTTAGCGAAAGCACAAGTTGTTATATTGACTCGGTTACCGCATAGCTATAGTATACTTTCAAAGTCAGTTGTCATAATTTATGGTTGATAATAATGTTTATATCGGACCAAACGACAAAACAAGAATAAACGATAAACATAAAAGATGAAATATTAAAATTGATATAAGATATTCAATTTTGATCAGGGTATTTAATTAAATTTAAAATATGTTCCCTATGAAAAGTTTATTTGCGAAAAATTATTTTCAAGTAATCTTCTGACTATGGGTGTGGCATTTTTGAGACATCCAAAAGTCTTTATAAAAAATATGTTTTTCTCGAGAAATGAACATTTTCATCCATTATAGGTGCTAATGTTAATGTTTATGAAAATATGTATATATAAACAAAATGTGGAGGAAGCTTTTTAATAATTCGAATTAATCATTTGAATTAATAATGATTATGACTAAATTGATATTGAAATAACGGCAAAGAATGACTATTTATAGTGTAAGGTTTCAAGAACGTTATTATGTTCATTATACTCCCAAATGTATGTTCAAAAGTGTTTAAGCGTTAGAAAATAATATATCACAAAAGGTCTACTCGATTTAGTGTTCACATTCAGGGAATACCCTCATATAAATCTATAGGCCCCAATAAGTAAGTAATTAGTATGGACTATATTAATGGTCATACATAGTTGAAACTTACCGTAAAGCGAAAGAAGTTATAATTATTTCAGCGGGAAGTCCCTTTCAATCGTTCCTCGTCGTTGTGATCCACTACTGCGCAGGAACCCGTTTGTAATCAATCTAGACTGTCAAACTGAAACAAAACAGAGAAAAACGGAACAGTGAGTGTGAATGTATGGACATACATGTAGAACAGATAGTAATATTAATAATTTAGGTGGGAATGCTGGCCGGTAGTGGCCGTACTGGCGGCGGGCTGGGCCGGGATATTTTATAGTTTTCATTAAATCGCGGCCATTCCTTTTATGGCGCCCATTCGGGCGCTGAAAAATCTGATGGAAAAGCGAAAAACGCGACGTGAAAAAATCGGCGGCGAGCGGTCGGGCGCGAGCGAGACAGCCGATGCCCGTTTTCTATTAATATTGCATTTTTACGGGTGCAAAGTTCGTTTCTGGTATTTTATCATCATTTCTAGGGGAGGCCCGAAAACAATGTAAAAATGATTACATTTTTATTGCGCGCCCGGCGGGGTCCCATTCTATCGAAATACTAAAAACGCGCGCGCAGTGATATACGACACGGCGCGTATTTTTTTATTAATTAAAAACAGCAACGATGCCCATAAAGAGGAACGATATTGGACGTCCTCGCCATTTTACCGTTCTTGTCTGGCGTTGTCAGGAGATCCTTTCAAGGTACAAAAATAAAAACGTTTTGGTGGCCAGTTATCAGCACTTCGTTCATGCCTAATTTTAACCTGGAATACTGACTTTCTATGCATAAATCGCATTTTTAATTGTTTGTATTTTCTACGCTTTCCTCAATTCTATTGCGGAATTTGTTTGAAAGATTGTGAGAAAATAAGGCAGGACAGTTCCGAAAAATAAGAGAATTCAGAAATTCAGCGGACTTATAAGAAAGCTAACACAAGAATAAATTGTTCGGGGTTTGGGAAAACTTAAAAGTACTTAAGGACTTGTAAAGGACTTTCCAAGGAAGAATTTGACCTATTATACATATGGATATGACGCCCCCAACCAATCCCCATAGTGCCCTGAAAACCACCCCTAAATGTAAAAATGTACATTCTTCAGATAAATGGTGCATCTAATCATTTTAGTTTCCTTTTTCTCGTAGAAATTATTACTATAAGTCTAGTGGAATGTTTATAAACATTTGTCAGTTAATTTACATTTGTTTAATAACATTTTTTTGTTTGTAATTCACTTAAAATTATTTTTTTTACATCAGTCTGGCCAACTGTTACTCTCAAGTGACAGCATGTCACTCAAGTGACATTTATATTTTGGGATGATTTTCATTGTTTAAATAATAAAATATTATTCGTTTTCAATATCATTTATTCGAAAAAATTGAAATGATTTGAAATCCTTTTTTTCCGGGACATTTGGGGAGTTACATTTCTTTTTAAAATATTAAATTTCCTAAGGTCAATAAATTTTATTAATCACATTTCTTTCTCCATTTCTTATTTTGATTTCCTACCACTGTGTGTCGCAAGATAATGTTGATTTGTTGCTGTCTGGAAACTGTGTATTCAAACACTGGAAACTTTCCCAAAATATAAATGATGTCACTTCAGAACAGTTCACCAGACCGATCTAAAAAGAATAATCTTGGACGAATTGCAAAAAAATGTTTATAGAAATGGCATTAGTTTAAACAAATGTGGGTATATAACACAGACTAGATATCTGGAACATGAGATTTCACAAAAAAACTGACTTTTCTACCATAATTAGGAAAAAAGTTGAAAATGAATAATTGATTGTTTAAACAATAGGAAGAATTTTTTTAATGAATAACGTCAATCTAAGATACTGCCATTTCGAACTCAGAAAACAGAATTCAGACGGATTTTCGAGAAAAACGAATTAATTAAATAAATAGAATTTGTTTAAACAAATGGAAATTAACTGACAAATGTTTAACAAACAATCCACAAGACATAGTAATGATTTCTATGAGAAAAAAGATAATGAAATGATAAGAACGGTAAATTTTGTGGAAAACGTACATTTTTGCATTTGGGTAGTTTTCAAGACACTGTGGGGTGGATTGGGGGCGTCAAATCCATATGTAGAACAGGTCAAATTCTTCTTTGGAAAGTCCTATAACTTTAACATAAGTTTTCCCTACCCCGAACAATTATTCGAACAATACCAAAAAATGTCTTCTTCCCATTTAACTTTGAGGCCTCGAAAGGCACCATTAAAAATCAAAATTTCGAAAAAAAGTACGTGTCTTATTTTTTAGGATTTGGAAACGATTTGGAGGGATCGCTGATTTCTAAATAAAAGTAACCATAAGGGAAAGACTGCTATGTAATAAACATAATACCAAAATACCCCCCCCCCTGCCCCCTTGATACGCCCATGTTGTCAGATATAGAAACGGTTGTAGGCGGTTGTCAAACTAAATAAAACTTAATTAAATTATATATTAATTTAAACAAAAATTAATGTAATATATCTCGTAGTACATCCGAAAAATGAAAAAAAAACCTTAATACATAATCTATCATTCGCCTGCTAACTTATTTATTTTTATCTTTATTTGTTATTATATAATTGCATACCAGGGTTATTCACTTGAACAAATTGATTTAACATTTAATGTCAAAACAACGGCAAATTTCCACTTAATTTGACAAAAATACTAAAAATCGGTTAAGATAAGTGACTAGTTTTTCTAGTTCTAGTTTTTCAATATACGTATAGAGGAGGATTCATAACAAGGCGAAAAATTAATTGCCAACATGGCATAAAATTCCAAGTAAAACATGTAAAATGCCTTTTTTTATCGAGCCTTGTTCTTCTGCATTTACAATTCTTTTAATGTAAATAATAACAATTATTGGTCAAAACAAAATTCCACGGTCTACCGTTCTTACTATGCATTAATTTAGCCATAAGCCATAAAACTTGGAGTGCGATATTTCGGAAATAAATGCCGAGTTACAAATGACCTGTAGAGCCAATTAATATTTAAAGTCTCCCTATTCTACCAAAAGAAGCATTGATTGTTTCACATCTACACTCAAAAGAATCAACTTTTGTTCTATTATCTATTAAACTAAAATAATTTTGATATGCAAATGAATGAAAATGAATATACAGGGTTAGCCAAAATTACCGGAACACACAAATAATTCTACAACGGTAAAAAATTTCAAAAAAAATTCAAACAAAAGCTTTTAGACTTTAAACAATCCATCGTTCAAATATATTTTGAATATACAGGGTGTTCATTTTATTATAGAAACTGCGTAAATTTTTTTTTCAAATGGAACACCCTGTACCTTTTTACATTTTATAATTTTAGGGCTAATTCTGGACATTGTTTATTAAAATAATTTTTTTATAAAATGCATCATTTTTGAGTTTTAAGCAATTAATTAAAATTAGTCAAAATTACCGCAACGCCCAAATAATTCTTCGTCGGTAAAAAAATTTCAAAGAACATTCAAACAAAAGTTTTTTCCTTTAAACAAGCTATCGTTCAAATATATTTTTAATATACAGGATGTTTATTTTATTATGGAAGTATGGAAAACTTTTCCTTTTTCTTTTTATTTTTTAATTCTAAGAATTTTTTTCAAGTAGGTTTTTATAAATTGATTCATTTTTTAATTATCAGCAATTAATCAAAACTCCAAAACATTTATTTTAGCCGAACGGATAAATAATAACAATGTGAAGAAAAAATAACAAAACAATTAAATTTTCAAACTGCCATCCCTGAGCGGCTTGGCAATGCCCCTATCAACCTATCAACAAATTCCCGTAAACAGTTGTCTAAATGATCGACAGTAATACTCTGAACTTCGTCCACTATCCTCTGCTTCAACGCATCACTATTTTGCGGCCTATTGGTGTAAACCTTGGACTTTAGGTAGCCCCAAATAGAAAAATCCAGTATTTGTAAATCCGGCGACCTAGGTGGCCATTCAATGGATCCTCTCCTTCCAATCCACCTCTGCGGGAAAATTGAATTTAAATAATTCCTAACTTGGACACCGTAATGCGGCGGTGCACCATCTTGTTGAAACCAAATATTATTCAGATCTTCGTTGAATATAACTAGGAGATGAGGTATTACTTCATCTAATTGCTTATAACTAAAAAATTATGAAATTTATAAACAAATTATTCCAATAAAAAATTATTAGAATTAGTCTTAGAATTATAAAATGTTAAAATATACAGGCTATTCCATTTGAAAAAAAAAGTTAACCAAATTTGCATAAAAATGTACAGCCTGTATATTAAAAATATATTTTAATGATAGCTTGTTTAATGTCAAAAACTTTTGTTTTAATGTTTTTTGAAATTTTTTTACCGATGGAGAATTATTTGGGTGTTCCGGTAATTTTGACTAATTTTAATTAATTGCTTAAAACTCAAAAATGATGCATTTTATAAAAAAATTATTTTAATAAACAATGTCCAGAATTAATCCTAAAATTATAAAATGTAAAAAGATACAGGGTGTTCCATTTGAAAAAAAAAATGTACGCGATTTCTATAATAAAATGAACACCCTGTATATTCAAAATATATTTGAACGATGGATTGTTTAAAGTCTAAAAACTTTGGTTAATTTTTTTTTGAAATGTTTTACCGTTGTAGAATTATTTGGGTGTTCCGGTAATTTTGGCTAACCCTGTATATACCAATCTTGAAGAAACATGTAATTAGATTGACAGTCGGTAGCAGCATCTGACTATTATTTTAAAATGATGAAAAAAACACTGTATTTGGTTTTAAAATCATAGGACATCTGGCAATGTTGCATCGTAAAAAAAAATAAACTATGTGGATCAAATAAGAACCAGCCTAGATACAGTACGTACCAAACTCAAGGTAAGTTTTAATACTAATATTAAAACCAGCCTAGATACAGTACGTACCAAATTCAAGGTAAGTTTTAATACTAATATTAAAACGAGAGTTAAAACAAGTTGAAGTATTTTGCGTCCTTTCATGTTAATTTTTCTCTAATTGGTCGAGTTTTTGTACTCCTGTGATAATTTTTCTATATGTATACTCGGTACTCCAATAAAGTAAAACTATAGGTCTGAAGACAGATTTTGTCTTAAACAAAACTGAATTTCGATTTGAAGCTCAACCCAAATTGAATTAATTCGGCTTCATCACTGGCACAAATACAGTAATTTATGCATACAGGAATAGTGCCTTAGTAATTACATCATTAAATCCCGCAACATGTATTTTCCTATTATTGTAAATTTTTAAGTACTTACGTAAATAAATAGAGCATGCATAATATGCATATAGTATCGTAAAATATTAGGTGAATCAAATCGACTATAAGTTCGGATTATAACCGTATTTAAAACAGACAATTAAACGTGTTTAAATAAAATTGGTCACATTGAAGAAATCAATTAATTGGCAATTTGCCGTTATTTATGCGTAAATTGCGCGCGATAAAACACGCTGACACGGAACTTGTCATTGCATAAACGCTTGTGGATGCAGGCTTATAATTAATACGGTAATTGTGTGAAAAACCTGTTGAATCTGCACACACACGCGGCGCCCGCCCGATATTAAATAAATAAATTGGTGCCCAATAAAAATTAAACCGACTTTTAATCGATATCGGCCAATAAACAGCCCGTCCGCAAATGCCTGTGAATTGTTTGGTACGCGAAAGAGGCAATTTTAATGAATTTGCTACAAAATCTATTACACCTAAAGATATTTAGTTTTATTATTTTTTATTTTCATTTGCTCTTTAATTTAAAACGCTACAGACATGTATACGTGATAAAATTTTAATGTTTTGGATAACTTTCAGATTAGATAGATATATTAATTTTCGGAAATATAAATTTTGTTTATTGTTTATTAAAATCTTTCCTGTAACTGATATATTCTTTTAAGATAAACAGGGCACTCCGCTCCATGCTCCGCTCCCTGTCATGAAGTCCTAATGCAGGAGTACCGCAGGGTGGTGTTTCATGGCCACTTTATTACCTTCTCTATACACCAACAACTTCACAGTATATTACGAAAGCACAACGTTTGCTGATTATACTATACGATTTTAGCTCTGTAGCATGTCAAATCAGTAAATCTTTTGTTTTACATTTGAGCCAAAAGTGACAGTTGAGTCAAGGTTATTAAAATATCAATCCAAATAACAGGTTTTATTTTGTTTCAACATGGGTCCAAAATCCAGCCTTTACCGTGTGGAATTCCGACTGTGGACAACATTTTAAATAAAATGAAGACTTGTCCAGGGTTTCCAAAGATGTCAACGTTGGTCACTTACACTGATATCCCTGATGAAGCAAATTAATTTCAAGGGAATACGGTTCTATTACAAAGCCGGAGCTTTGTCGTGCTACAAACACGAACGAGCGTGGCTTCATAAGGATATTAGCTCTAGCAATTATGCTACGCAAGTTAAAAACGAGGGTGCAGCTAACAACACCACATATAAATTGACGGACGTCAAACCTCCTTTTCTTACAACGCATTCAAAAAAGAAACGAGCAACACAACTTGGAAAAATTGTGAAGAACGTGAAAAACTAGGAAATAAAAATTAGCGTTATTTATGGTTTAGAACGATTGACGATGATGATTGATGTATTATTATTCAATATGAATTATTTAAATAAAATACACATTTGTAGTTTTTGTTTTATTAACCATATGAAAACTCTCGGCTAAGCAATCACAGAAATGCTACAAAGAGTGAAATACAAAATTCTGCGGACAGTAAAAATGTTTGGTCAATATTAGTATGCACTCAAGACATGTCTGTTATGTGAGATTTCCATGCATTGAGCGATTTTTTTTAAATTAAAGTATAATACATACATATAATAGTTTCGTTTTAGCACCCTAGTAAGATGTTGAAGGAACTGCGGAACTCGTAGTATAGATAACAAACAGTTTGACGTAAGTATACTAACTTATGTTCTACAAGCTTCATTTTGACATATTTAGACACTTTTAGGCATTTTCACTCTTAAGAAGAGAAAAAATCGTTATAATTTTAATCATTAGAGAATAGGGTATTTGACTGTATTAAAAATATGGCTTGTCTTATAGTCATTCTAATAGATTACAGTTTAAGAAAACTATTTGTTATTACTTTACAAAAAAAATGCTTTATTTCTATTAAAAACCAAAATTAAAATTGAATTTTAGTCACGTCCTATCACGTGATTGAAAACGCTCTGTAATTGGCTCAGTCTCCAGTGGCGTCATTCGTTAGTACGCTTAGAGCGCGTTCGGTTTGTCAGGGTAGGGTATGGGGAGAGCAATGCTCAGATAACGTGGGTCGGTTGTCTCTCTCTTATATGCAGATAAACGCCGTATGACGTTAGTCCGCCTATTATGCAGCGCGTCACTCTCACCGTACAATACCGGGTTATCCGAACGCGCTCTTATGCTTCTCCCGTTTGAATTTAATAGCAGTAATGTGCCATGTAAGCATAACTTTGTAGGTTAGGATAGCCCTAAACTTAAGCTGTCAGATCGGATAATACCTGGTTCGAAAATACGATAGATAACGTATTCTAGTCAGTTATGTCTAGTCAGTCACTTATGTCGAAGTAATCTTCACAACAAAAAACACTTGTATTGGCCGCTATTTATTTCATTTGGATTTCTATGAGCCAACCACTTTCTTCGCAGTTTCAAATCTTGCGGAACAGCTACAAATAGTTTATCCGGAGTTTTGCTTGACGTATTTCTACATTGTGGATTTATACACTATTTATTATTATTTATTATTATTTGTACATTTTTATGTAGAAATTGTGAAAAACACATCATACAACACAATTACCAAACGGCGACGATGCCGATGCTGACAGACGATATGGGCCGATTTGACATCTACTAACGGGTGACGTCACACAACAGGAAGTATCGTTTTGGCGGGACTTTTTGTGATTTAATTTTTAACGCTGATTTTATGAAATATTGAGGAAATAATTACTAAAAATAATGCATTTACAATGTAGAGTGAACGAATAAACACACTAAGATGGCTTTCTAGTAATAGTCAAATACCCTCTTGTGTTTTATGTTTTTTTTGGTGTTTTTTTCCTAGTGTGAACGTCAGGTTTTATTCAACCATGTTTGACCTTTTGTTAAAACGTTTGACAGTTGCTATAATGAGCGACAACACGTTGATTTAAATGACTGTAATTGGGCAATTATAAAGTGACTCTAATAAGCTTGACTCTAACCCCAAAACAGCCACTGATATTCAACAAACGTCTGCTTATCAACTTACTGTTTTGATTAACATACTTTTAACAGTAATAGTGCTTAACAGAAGCACTCATCTTCGTGCACTTGAGTTGATACTTAGTTCTAAATATGCCTCTTGCAATGGAGTGCGAAACGTCAACTATTTCAAAATCAACAACGTGGTCTCCACCCGGAACTAAATATGTCATTGATTCGGATCGCGAAAGTCTACAATTTATATAGTGCTTAACAGAAGGTACAGAATAAGGCCCATACAGAATGGGCTAATATTATAGTCAATAACAGTGAACAATGATATATTGATTTCCGGGTGGAAACCGCGTTGACGACTTTGAAGCAGTCGATGTTTCGCGCTCTGTTGCAAGACGCATCTTCAGGACTAAGTATCCAACCAAGTGCCAAGAAGGTTTCCACCCGGAAATCAGTAGATCATTGCCTCAGACCGCGAAAGTCTACAATCTAGAAACAGTGAACAATGTTTCTTTAAAATATTCTAACACGATCTGCATGATTCTATGAGAATAAATAAAAAGCACCCTAGTCACATAGGAGTAACTTGAATTGTTTGATTACTACATTTAGATATGCCAACAGTAAAAAAAAATTTTAAATGTTCTCGATAATACGACTGGGCCACAACAACCTTGGACAACACTGCGCTCGGAAAAAACGCAGCCCGCTGTACAATAGGGTGTATCGATAAAACGTTTTTTTCGAAATTCAAAATTTCAAGTTCATAAAAAGTTGTCCCTATGAACCCACATATACCACAAAAGAAATGGTACAATTGAAAAATATTTGGGTCTCCCGCAGGAGGGCCAAAGTTTCTAATTTTCTTTAAGAATTAGATATTTTATTCAATGAAAGATTATGTGATTTTTGTTTTTCAAATACAAAAAGTTTAACAATAAGGTGTGAAATTAACGTATACAAAATTATATTACTCTAATGCAACATTTAGATCGCCTGCAGTTTATTTAGATTCGATACAATTTTGCAAAATGACCACTTTTTAGAATAATTTAAAAAATGTGCTTAAATGTTGATAAAAGTTTGTCATCAATTTTTTATTATGTGTGTACATGTAGGCTTTGAAAAAGTAATACCTATCACTTAATATTTCATTAAAAAAATATGAAAAAATTTTTAAAAAAGAATTTTTAAAGAAAATTAGAAATTTTAGGCCTCTTGCGGGAGACCTAAATATTTTTCAATTGGGCCCATTTTTTTGGTCGACGTGGGCAACTTTTTGTCAACATGAAATTTTAAATTTCGAAAAAACCGTTTTTTTTATACACCCTACTGTACTAGTAGAGAACGCGTATAGGTTCACTCATGGTGCGTCAGCCAAAGGAGGTAGTTGCGTTGTGGATTGTTTCGTTTAATGGGTGTTATAGAACGTCGGTTTGGGTTCGGAATTCGGTGGAATTCAGTGACGTCTCGTATGAATTAAATCAATTTTACCTTAAAAATTGTTTCTTTTTAAGTCAATAATCTATGATATTGTTTTGTCCAAACTGCAATGCCAACCGATAAGTAAAAAAGCGCTTATTATGCAATTCGGGAAAATAAATTTGCAACGCGAGTGCAGCGTTGCGCTGCGTAGCTTGAAATGTAAAAATTTTAAAATTTGAATGCCGATAAATTTTAACAGGCATAAAAGAGAAACGGCTCCGAACAGAAACAATCGAACGCGTTCGCGTTTCTTTTTTTATTTTCTATCGGGGCCCCGTAAAACAAGAGCGAAACGTAAAAATAAATATCCCTGTCTGAATAATACTTTATTGAAAAAATTGCCCGCGCGCCCGGTTGCCGGCCCGCCTTTTTGTACTTTTTTCCGCGCGGCGCTCCCTCTTTTTTTCTATTTCGTTCCCGTTCGAACCGCTGTAAAATAATAAAAGGCGAGCATCCGCCCAAAAATATATTGATATATTTTTTAATTTTTTTCTCTACGCGCACGTATAAAATTTTAATTTCGCAGCCTTTTGTTGATAAACGAGATGGAAGCGCAAGAAAAAAATGCGCCAATGTACAAAACAGTTTTTTTACATGAGCAGATGCAGATTTTTAATCAAAATCTGTCGCGTCAACACAGTTTTAATATATAATAAATTACTTTTTAAAAAGAATAACTACATGTTACTATATACATTTTATAGAAACAAAAATAACTACTGCAACTACCCGCGGATTCAGTCGAGTAGATTTTAAAGTCGGTACAACTAACACCCATAATAAGACACATAACCACACACATAACCCACCGATAAAGATCACGGGTACAACACGAACAGCAAAGGGGAATTCCATCGACATTATCCTGTGAAGACGTCTGTAGGGATCTCCCAGCTTCGGGCGTTATAGTCTAGGTCTGTGGTTGTGGACGCGGACCGACTTTTGAGCGCTCGCCACTGGCCCTTTTTTGGAGAGAGCAGTCCTCCTTTTTAGACGGCTGTCCTCCTTTTTTATTATTGTCCTCCCAGCGTCAAACAGAATTCATCCATATTCACTAAGCTTATAAGCGGTAATAGATTCAGTAATATCAGGTGCTTATGTATTAATGGATTTAACACAAACCTCAATTAGTAAATATCTGGGAAACTACTAGGTAAAGGCGAGAGCTCCAGATATGATTTATAGAGCGCAAGAATTTCTTTCGGATGACGTATTGATGTACGAGAAGTACATACCATTAAAAGAAAAATGTTTGAAAAGAAACATAATTCTTGGCTTCAAAATGTTAACGTTTGAAAATGTAATACCTACTGGAGTTGAAAATTTGAACAGCTCGTATGCTGCACAGTTTTTAACGTTTGAAAATGTAATACTCGAGTTGAAAATTTAACGTTTAAAAATGTAATATGCATAATACTTGAGTTGAAAATTTTGAATCAGAATTGAAAGATCGAAAACTGGAAATTATGGAACGACATTGTGCTAAAATCCTATATACCAAATGAAAAGAGAAAACTTTCTATTCTTAAAAAGAACATACAAGATTATAAAGAAAGACAGTATTGTTTTGTCGATTCAACATACTTGTGCGAATTATTGTTCACCGATGAGTATCATAAAATCGAGGTGTAGATCTCAACTCACAAATGACTATCCTGACTATTATTTAGCAACAGGTATACATTGGTGAATTATTGTTCACCGATGAGTATCATAAAATCGAGGTGTAGATCTCAACTCACAAATGACTATCCTGACTATTATTTAGCAACAGGTACATCGGTGAATTATTGGTCACCGATGAGTATCATAAAATCGATGTGTAGATCTCAACTCACAAATGACTATCCTGACTATTATTTAGCAACAGGGATGGACTGCCCAAAAAAATGCAATGCCAAAAATCAAGGTGTTGTTATTTTGGAAGTACTTATTTAATCTAAGCGTCTATTTTGTTGGACACTTGGTATTTAATGTCAAATATATTTATTTACCAACAAAATAAACTGTTTTAGTATATAATATGTAAGACCCATTTTTTGCACTTTTAGAATTCAAACGTTTTTTATGTGATGTCTAAGTATTATTAAATAGAAATGTCCAACTATACATCATTTTGCTTTGAAAAAAGGTTGTGCCCGCAGCCCTATGATTTGTGCTCTGGGAACCAAAAAAGGTTGGGGACCCCTGCTCTCGTGCTCTACCTACTAATGCTAGTAACAGGGTTGTTATAAAAAACGTTTTTTTTTTAATTTTAAACATAACTTGCATATTTTCTATAAAATTAAGTTTTCTTTTGTGAAACAATCTTTTAACATGAAATAAAACATGTTGTAAACTGTTTTGATCACACAAAAACATGGTTTAAACAAGTTTGATCGGCATTGCTTCATTGCTTAGTTTACTGTTATTGTATTACTACATATTATACACTGATTATAAAATCAGGTACACTTTTTTCGAAACCTGTGACTTTTTAAATGCTAGTTCTAGGCAAATCAAATTTGATAGACTTCAACGGCATGTATTTAACTAAAGAAAATTACAAAAAAACAATGTGTCAACTCTTAGTTACTTCTAAAAAAATATAAATTAATAACGCAAAACAAAATGGAAATGATCATCATAGTATCGATGACAGTCGGGTTTTCTGTGGATTGGTGAGGTTTAATACAGTGTATGCCGTCCACGAGCACGAATCACTTCCTCACACCTGCGTGGCATGCTTCGCATTAGTCTGAGATTCTTGGGGTATGCTTTCCCATTCCTCAATCAGGGTTTGTGTCAGTTCCTGTATGGTTAGTGGTGCATTAGGGCGCTTGCGAATATGTCGGTCAAGCTGGTCCCACACGTGTTCAATAGGATTCAGTTCAGGACTTAACGCTGACTTAACGCTGGCCATTCCATGACCTAAATTCCACGTTATTGTATAAAGTTTCTGGTGATGCCGGCGGTATGTGGCTTTGCATTGTGCTGCATTATAATGAAATTTTGGCTGACGCCATATGCAGCAGGCACCACATGGTCCTCTAAGATGTTTTCGATGTAATTAATGGCATTTAGTCTACCAGGAACCACAACAAGATCAGTTCTGTTGTCTATACTGATTCCAGCCCAAACCATCACAGATCCATGACCAAATCTATCCACTTCCTGTATAGTAGCGGCTGCGTAGCGTTCACCAGGACGTCTATATACACGTAGTCGACCATCGCAACGAGTTAAACGAAATCTGGACTCGACTGTAAACAGTACGGGCGTCCAGTGACGAAGTTGCCAATCTCTATGATCCAGAGCAAACCTCATTCGCGCTCGTTTGTGATGCTCCGTAAGGCATGGTCGCGGACAGGTCTTCTTAGTTTCAAATTCGCTTCTTTTAATCTGTTTCTAACAGTTTGATCAGAAATTTCTATTCCATGTGCTCGTCTTAGGTCGTTTAGGAGGTCTGGTGCTGTGGCAGTACGCTGACGTAGGGAGGAAAGGACAAGAAATCGGTCTTGATTTTGAGTAGTTTTTCAATTTCGACCTTGTCCAGCTCTTCTAACATATTGGGCAGTCACCCGAAACCGATTCCATAAACCCCGAATAACAGAAGGGGAAACTCGAAGGTCCCTGCTAACATGTCGAATAGAGTGGCCATGGTGAATAAGGGCGACAGCACGAGCACATTACACTTCACTAAGATGCCTCATTTTACTGCTAATCAACGAAAATTGACTACTGAATTCATTTGTCATTTTTAGTAGGCTTTCATACATGAATTCAAAGCATACTTGAAATTTTTTCCATTTTGTTTTGTTAATTTACATTTTTAAGTGTAACTTAGAAGTAACTAAGAGTAGTATCATTGTTTTTGTAATTTTCTTTCGCTAAATATATGCCCTTAAAGTTTGATTTGCCTAGAACTATTATTTAAAAAGTTTCGAAAATAGCGTTTCCCTAATTTTTTTGAGCAGTGTATATAATCAAAAACATTTTATTTGAGTAATAAATACAAAATTTACGTATTACTGATTTTCGAATTGATCTATGATTAAATAATTAAATATGCTAGGCGGCAATTTAAAACACGTTTCAAACAACAGTTAAAACAAACAATTAAAAAAAAAACAGTTTAAAACAAAATATTTGTTTTAAAAGATGTTTAAAGGAATGTGTTTTAAACATAACAACCCTGCTAGTAATATACCTTCTTACCATCCGATGTAAATCGACCTTTGTACACAGAAGTCACCAGGAGATTTCGAGATTCTGCTTCCACGAATTCTACGTACCACAAGCGAAACTATTACCGTTTGCATATAAATTACAGTCCTCCATCCACGGCAGGGTACGTAATTTAAATATTTCGTATTAAATTAAAAATACAATTTACTTTGCAACCATTAAAACTTGAAATGAGAATATTAAAGAAAAATGGGAGGCGAGCGGACAGGGCGAACTCGACTGAGGGCTTGCGAAACTTTCAGATAAAAATATAATATAAGTTAAAAAAAATATTCTCAGACCGGGGTTGGAGGGGTGCGCTCGATAGGGGTTTCCCGCATTCTGCTATCGATTCAGCGCTCGCAAAACCGGGCATATTTTTAAGTAAATATTATTTCTTCCCTATTAGATAAATATTAAACGAGATAACCCAGGCAAATTGTCCGCCGTATGTAATTTCGATACCACTTTGCAGTGCTCAATTTTGTACAATCAGCTAGTAAAGTTATTACGTATTCTGCATTAGTATATTCGCTATATTTGCTTGTATATTCGTAATTCATGTCACAGTCTGCCTGGCTGAATAATTAATCACATCTAAATAATATTCTATGAGCAAATTTATAGTCGATTTCATAATATATATATATATATATATATATATATATATATATATATATATATATATATATATATATATATATATATAAAATAATGACAGAACAACTCCGCTTAAAAGAAAATATTAAAGGGCTCGAAGTCCTTTGACGGAAATACCTTTTAGAAAATATCAGCTAAACCCTCTAATTTTGCGTCATTAACCATAAATAAATTCACACGTAATTACATTAAAATTCGAGTATTTCGTTGTTTGTTTTTTTGAATAATGCATCGGTAAATAAAGGTAATTTATGCGGCAGGACCAAAATTAGAAATCGGGAAGGACGCCCGTCAAATCATTAAACCGTGATGATTTACGGTTTTCGATAATTACTAATGAATTCATGTCGCCATGTATAAACAATGCCGCAGTGTGCATATTTCATGAGACGAGTACTCATCATGCCCACGACAGCCTTATTCAGTATTTCACAAGCAGACAGTACAAATAAGGGTTATCCACATTCTACGTCACTTGATTTTTCTTTATAATATGCACACCGGTAAATTATTGAACTGTCTTTAGCTGGTTGAAAAAGTGAATTAAAAAACTGCGATTTTTTGACCATGAGTTTGATTCTGCGTATGTACAGAATCAAAATGTTTAAAATGTTTAAAATGTTTAAAATAATCATTTGTTCTCACATATCACAATATACACAGCAATATTATGATACGATGTGTAGGTTACATATTATTCTTTAAATTACAATTAAAATATGAGTCAATTTTTATAAATTAAAGATATATAGAGCGTTCCATTATAAATAAATCAAGGAAATGCCATTTGAATTATCATATTCAAATGACATATGACAAGCTTACAACGTACTAGAAACGCCATGTACGCTTTATAATTTCTTTGGATACCATCTACCCTGCACTAGCTTTTGTGAAATATACCAAAAAGAAGACGCAACATAATATTATACAGAATAAAAATTAAACAATGTTTGGGTCTGTTATGTTCCTAGAAATGATCCAAGTTTTATTTTTCGAAAACCACACCATGGTTATATCCATATAAAAAATTATTTCAAAATGGTATCAAAGTAAACCTTAAACTGGCTAAGGTTACTTATACTATTTCGAAATTTGACCATCCTTAAAGCTAACAGTCGTTCTTAATGATATAATGACCCTAACACGTACATTTTAAGCCCGGATTTGCATTCAGAGCAATAAATCTATCAAAAACCCCGAGCCACTTGTTATTCAAAAACTGTTGTCCACAACTACCAATGTTGAAACAATGAACGGTGAATATCAAAAGGTGACTTCTGTATGACATGGTCGCATGTTTCGTTTCATAAAACGATACACAGTTTTTGTATAAAACCATAAAGACTTATCCAATAGGGTTTGTAGAAAAACGATTATTAAAAATGTGGCATAAAAAACGAAATAAATACATTTTATTTCTATTTTTGTTGCAATGCACCATATAGTCTACACACAACGAAACGTTGTCTCAATTCAAAGCAACCTTTGTTAATCCAAAACAACTGTTGTTTTATATATACGCAAGAATATATATATCGTTCCTTGAAGTAAACCGTTGTTTTGGCTGGTTGTCTTACTTTAACATTGTACAATTTTAGATGGATACAGTACTTCATTGATTTAAGAATTTGTTCTTTTAAATTAAAAAGTTGGGTAGTTAGATTAATCAGCTCACATTCTTGGATTAAACAGTTACTTACCTACTTCTTTTAAATATGAACCATGTTCTTATGAAAACCATAATATTTTACTTGGAATGCCATTAAGACATCCAAAGAACAATATTGTTATTTTCCAACTGGAGAAAGTACCCGGTGTGTCCCTTCTTAGTCCGTTTCCCATCAATACTAGAGCTATTGGACATTTCTACGTCAGGTACATTAACGGTGTAATAGCACAATCACGGATGCTGCATTGACATGTATTCGGTTATATACCCTCCAAGAGACCTCTCTTACGACGAGAAACTAAAGCTCCATCTATTGGCCCCGTTCACATTATTTTCAAAACAACGACTGCCTTAAATCAAACAATCGGTTTCTTAAAGCAAATACTTAGGTTGTTTTATATTAAAGAAATATTCTTATTACAAGGATGTGTTGTTTTAAAACAAACAACTTATGTCATTTTCTTAACATTAGACAACCATTTCTCCGTGTGTAGTCAATTCAGACGCAAAATCACTGATAATTATAAGATAAAAGCCTGCCCATAAACTTGTTCACCAATGCTTGCATCAACATTTCCGAAAGTATTAAACTTAGCCGAACAAATTATACACCATCTTAAAGACGAAGGATGTGGGTACATAATGAAGTAGATACATAAATAAGCTATTTAGAAATACTGAAAAATTGTAGGTTTGGGAGAAGGTAAAAAAACGGGTTTCCAACATATTTTGTAAAAAAAATACAGAAGTTTGACAGATGACTTGACAGAAGACACATTGGCATAATAATATCTCAATTCTGAAAACCAGTATTTTTACCTTCCACATAATATATCACCTTTAATAATAATAATAATAATAATAATAATAATAATACCTTTATTAACCTCACCATTTACATGTTATTACAGTACAGGTTCTATCAATTAAACAACATTGTTGTGGCGGTTAATAGGCGCAGGCCAGCAGACTAGTTGGCCAATGGCCGTCTGATTACGAGTGGCCTGAACCTCATGTGGTTAACATATAACCTTAAACTAAAACTAAACATAAACATCTATATAAACTTAAAGCTAAACAAATTTTTTCTTGCCGTTCTTACACCTGTCCCCCTGCCATCACACACACACAGACTATTTCACATACTTTTAAGTAGGTACCTAATTCTTTGTATATCTTGTACCCACAACATTCCTCTTTAATATGGCGCCAAGCTTTTACTTTCGGAGATATTCATGCAAACATAGGTGGACAACATTTCAACATTTTTTAATCACTTTTAATTAAATTCAATAATAATATCATCAAACATTCAGTTTTTTGACAACACTTTGATATGATGTTACCCATATCTAAATTGACAAGGCTCATAATGCTTTTTGTCCACAATTTCATTATATTGCCCTGTAATGTCAAAATTTTACATGATCTAATAGAATAAATTCATTGGCACACTATTGGCGGTACTAATGGCGGTATAGCCGCAACGCAATTTAACGTCTTAACAAGTTAAAACATAAGGAAACCGCATATTGGTTTAGACAGCACTGTGACTAAATTTATTTTCCCTAGAAAAGCACGTAATGTTTTAACTTTCAGGTCGTTCTCTAATTTGAAGCCATCTATCGGATGACCAATAAACTACTAATAAAATTGTATCAATGACTTATTAAAATGAAAATTAAGATGCATTTCACAGGGACAAAACAGGGTGTCGCGAAGAAACTAATAATATTACATTAATAACGTCCAGAAGGAAAAACAGAAGACCAAAACTTTTCGTGCAAATCACAAGATGGCGCCTCCTATTCAAACAGAATTTATTTCATACAAAATATTTATTTGACAAAACAAACATAAAAAATACATCGAGATGCAAACATTTTTGCGGTTTTAAATTTAACAGTTTCTACTGCGCACCCACCTGCACATCGTTACGTTAAGGAATTCTTAATTTCTCTGTATAAACGGCGACATATTTTCCTAAGGCCTGAATTGATTGTAGGGTTAAACTTCGGCTATTTGTCGACTACGGAAAGCTGACTAAACCCGCCATAACAGACGGGATTGTAGTTATTACTTACTCCTTGAGACCTAAACTCGGTTTATAATTTAAACTGGCATTGGAAAAAAACCATAAGAGCCGGAATTTTAATCTCCCGTTAGGGGACTCAAGGTTATAATAATTAATAATTAATCAACATAATAAGTAATAGGGCCATCACTAGACTTATCTGATAGATAACCATCCAGCTCTTTATGGAAATAGAAGATATTTGCGTTTATAGTATAGTACCTACCTATACCATTTTAGAATTAATGAAAAATTCCCCTAAGTCTGAGTACTCCAAACTTTGGTGTTCGGACAATCATTTTTGGAAAACATGTTTCGGGATTGTATAAAGTTGAATTTATCACCGCAGTAGTAAAGTGTGGCGCGGCGACAACGACGCAAAAGTTTAAAATGGCGCGTAATGCAAAAAGGGGGCGAGTGCGAGAACCGAATAAGGGAACGACATTAACTATAACTCAATTACGGGCGCCGAAAGCAAAGTTATTCGTTTCGATAATTCAGGCCGCGGTGGCCCCGAGATTTAGGTACATAAACTGGCGGCTGGCACTGGCTGAAAGTATAAATCTGCGAAAGTCAACACGTCTTTATAACGCTCAACATTGTGGTCCCGACGCAGTAAAAACGCAAACTGCTCTCGCTAATGGCGCGAGTGTTGCTGCGGCGCGCTCGGCGCGTTCTTTATAACTTATCATAAATTTCATAGTGTAATATCGCGGCGGCACAGAGCCCCGGTGCCATTTGTTTTTGCTTCGGTGTGTTCGCGAGTGATGTATATTTTAATTTTAAAACTAATGGGCTTTTCCCTTCAATGTAAATAAAAAAAATCGCTTGCTCCGGGATGGGATGAGGGGTCGAAAACGCGAACGCCGGCTCAGAAAGTACGAAATTAAAAACGTTGTAATTTACATCGTTCTCGGGTAACCAGTAAGTAGCGCCTGAGATCGTAAGAAAATGAGTAGCCGCCCTTGAGTAGGGGCGAAAAAAGGCGTAAACTTGGTCCAAGTGTCACTAACTGTCTTGCAAAGAACAACATAACTTTATGTTATGTTTATAATTGTCTTATCTGTTGAGTGGTTTGAAAATCTTATAATCCCAAAAACAGTTGCCAATAGTTTTAAATGTCGTTCCCCATTAGAAAAGTGTAAAGTTCATACAAAAGGAGATAATAATAATAATAATAATAGTAATGTTTATTGCCCAACAAGTACCAATTACAGGGCAATTTTAACACAGATAATCATAAATACATAATAATGAAAAATAAGTAAACAAGATCATAAATCCAAAGTATCAATAGGTAGGTATAAAAAAATAAAAAAAAAACAAACAAAAGAAATATTAGAGCGAAAGTTAAAGTTAAGAGATGTGGCGATGTGGCCATTTTGTAGCCAAACTGTTATTCTCCACATTTTTAGTATTTGAAAAAGTTTTTATGTTTGTCTTAATCATAGTAATAATAAAAATATATGGATTTCCACATCTTTTTGCTGGTTAAACCTACTGAGCTTAATCAAAATAAGACACGATCTAGTCACGCTTTCAACAAAAGCTTTAACCTTGAAATCAAAGCTACAAAGAGAAACGGTAAGGAGCAACTATATGAAGTGATGTAGCAAGGGTAGAAAACTTCGGGCTTTGGGTTTTTAATACAATTCTTCGGGTTTTATTAAAGTTAATCCAAATGTCAAAACACTTTTTAATAGTGTTAAAATTAATACTTTTTTATTTGGTGTCGTAAAATCTCGACAATTTTCCTTAATTTATTTTCTTGGCATTGGTTAGTTATCGGTTTGCATTGGAACCTAAGCGACATGGTTGATCTAAACAATGTGCATGTGCACCTGTGCAGCGCGCATTTTCTGGAAAGCCCAGCATTTTTCTTTCTAAATTCCATGCCTAAAAGGGTGAAAATATGAGTTGCTTTTTTATGCGAAAAGCTACATATCAATAACCGGAGACAATTTTAGACGTGAACATAGTAATTTATGAATTCTCCTTTAAAAATAATTTACCATTTTCTGAAAATTCAACACCTTACTTTACCATCTTCCTCAAATGCCCATAGGGTAAATGTTACGAAGGTGCGTATTGGTAATTGGATTCTGCTTTCACCTTTTTCTGAAAATACAATTAAGGGTCGTGAAAAAATATGATTTTTTAAGGAACGTATTAATGAACGTATTAACTATATGTACTTTTAATTCTGTCAAAATTTTTGTTTTATATTAAATATTTAACAAAAACTGAATCTGTCCAACTCTTTTTAAAAACTCCGGAACTTATTTCCACGATAATGGGTTTAAATTAGCAAGTGAAAAAAACCTCTGAGTCTACTCTCGTCATCTTTTTGAAGCGAATGCGAGACTTCTCGAATGGTTAGGTAAGCCGGAGTGGGGATATGGGCGGTTGCCCTGGTGTTTGGAACGTATGGCCGTCGCCTGCGTTATTGTTCGTATAGGCGTGGCGCGTGCGTTATTGTTCTTAGCGACAAGCAAACTTGCTCACAGATACGTTCCAAACAGAGGGCAACCGCTGATATCCCCACTATTATTGGTGTGATCGTAGTTTGCAAACCACTCTATATAGAAAACAGTGGTAAACACCTTTCCGGTGGAGAATTTTATAATGATTATTTTTGTGCATAAGCTAAAACAGTAAAACCGTAACCGTTTCCTGTTAAAATGCAAAAAATCGTGAACGTGCATGTTAAGGCTTTTAGGGGTGCTAAGCTCTAATAAAATTTGGAGACACTATAGATAATTGAAAACAACCAATTTCCGCGTAGGTTGTTTTATTTTACGTATTTTCGCTAATTTCACTGAACTGCCATGTTAAGCATATCCAGGTGTCCCATACAAATTGCGATAAACTTGTAGGGATTGTGGGGGACACCTCAACAACAAATCAAGAAAGTCATGTCCAGAAAAGAGCCGTTTAGGCACTAGGCTAAATCAAGAAAAAGTAAACTTGTCCCAGAAGAAAAAACTAAGTGGGTTTAATACAGGGGATCGATCAGGCCAATGAACAGGGACGCCCCGATCAATCCATCGGTTAGGAAACTTCATGTAAGAAGTTGCGCCAATACACAGTATTTTTTTGAAATTCAGCTTAGTGTCTAAACAGCTCTTTTCCAGATATGACTTTATTGACAAAAGGTTTGTGTAGGTGTTTCTTACAACCCCCTTTCAGTTCATAGTAATATTTAGGGAACAGGCTGTGAATTGCCAAAAGTCGTCAATGTTGTGTTTAAGAATTTGTTTTGCCTTTATTTCGCAGATTGAAGCTCTCTGATGTGCTCTCTTGAATTCTATGCGCATTCTTGTAGCTTTCAGCTTTAACAGACCATCAAAAGCAACTGCTTCATACGATTTTATAGGAAACAGTAGAAACTAAACAATTTTGCAGATACGATCTCTATGCTGACACAGTAGTGTACTAAATGTATTTATAACAAAGTAACTAAGAATTCTATCACCTCGCGTTATTTTTGGGAGGGGATTTCTGACATTTTAAATCTCTTATACTGTTATTACATAAACAAAGTTTGACCAGAATAATCGACAGTTTTAGTTGTTTCTCGATATGTATAATATATTATTTATAATGTATATTATGTTTCTTGTCCACCTACAAAAAGATTTCAACATTTTCAAATTGACCAATTTCTCCACTTATTTCGTGCATAATTCGGCGGTCTAGTCAGCGGGTTGACGTATCAATCTGTCAATCGGAAGATGCATCATTTTGTCAGCGGCCATTACGTGTAATTGACGTGGTAGGACGGTGTGAACTGTACCCGGAGGCAATGCAAACTAACCGTTTAAAACATGCACCGAGCGTCGCTTACACACACACATACACACAAACTGCACTTTTAACATTTGCGGTACCGCGCGCGTGTTCGTGTAAATCAGCACCAACGGGGTACATGTTGCACATACTCCCTACTCGACATGGCAAACCCGGCGAGCACCACTCGACGATACGGCCCGTATAGGGCGCACAGAGCACCGCAACATTATCAAAATTCACCGCGTCGGTATTTATAACGTTTTAATTGCTCGTAAAACAGACGTCCGAACGTTAAGAACACGGTCGTACACCGCGCGCTCGCCGAACACAATGGAAAGTTAAAAGGGTATTACTATTTTGCGTTGGTTTGCTGCTATCGACTATGGCGAGCAAAATACTGTGTTTAAAACTGACTCTTCTGCAATATGGATGATATTATACTATACTAAAGATTCCGTCTATCACGTGACTATTTTTTGAGAAGATCTTATGGTAGTTTGTATAAAATCAACAAAACAGAATTTTACTGTGTGTGCGATATATTGTTACGTAGCTCTTAATGGGGGACGGCTCTAGGTCAGGATGGAGATGTATATAAATAAAAGTCGCAGTGTTGTTTACATCGTTCGTGTATTGGTGACCATACAAAATTCCAATACTACAGCTGATATCTAAAATACAATAGTCGCGCTACACTACAAGTAGGTGCTGCAAACTACTGATCCCGTTCCCATCCTTTGCCGTGGCTTTTATATTGAATTTGGCAAGACGTCATGACCTGTTTTAGTTAATTTGCACGCTTGCCACAAAGGAATGTCTTTGTTCTGATATGAAAAGCCTGACGTCTGCATTTCTGGACAAGCAACTGTCTGCAGATTGGGTTGGATGACCTGACCTCAATTGTACAATGCAATTAAACTATACTTCGTAACAATATTGCCCCCAAGGTTCATTCTCAAAAAAATCTATTTATAATAAATTCTTAGAAAATCTTGAAGAAAGCTTTATTCTGGGTGGTGATTACAACGCCAAACACCCAGACTGGGTGTCCAGAATGATAACCACAAAAGGGACAGAGCTCAGAAAAGGAATGCAAGAAGAGGATGTACCATCGAGATAGCAGATTGGATCACCTCCAAAGAAATCACCCGACGAACTATAGGAAATAATTATCGTATAGAAATTAGAGAGACAGTCAAACAAAAAAAGATGAACTAGAAGAACATATTTTTAGAGCACATTGAAAAAGACCTTATCATGAACACAAACAACCCCTATCACACTCAAATCTTTAAATGGGTCAGATACGTCGACGATATTTTTGTGCTGTGGAAGGGAAAAGATGAAGACATTGACAAATTACTTACCTACATACATTAACGGTCTTCATCCTAAATTGAATTTTACTCTAGAACTGGAGCAAGACAACAAGCTCAATTTTCTTGATATCACAATCATAAAAGAAGACAAATTAAAATTTGAATTGTACAGCAAACCAACTGCAGCTTCAACCATCATTCCGTTTGCATCTAGCCACGATATAAAACATAAACTTGCCAGCTTTCATTATTACATACGCAGAGCTATGACATACCCCATAACAAATGAGTCTAAATCTTAGGAATTTCAGTTCATTTTCCAACTTGCTAAAAACAATGGATATCCGGAAAACTTGATAAAGACACTGATAGACAAAATCCGTAAAACTTTGGACCCCCTGTATTCAAAAACCCCACACAGTGCTGACCAAATTTACAGAACCTTCACATATAATGACATAAACACCTATACATAAGACCTAATACATAAGACCCTAACTAATTTTCAAATAGTCCCGGCATATAGAAATAACAATCAAATATTGAAGAAGTTAACCTATTACAGGTATGAAGAAAAAGACATTACTGATCGTAGTGGAGTTTACTGTCATTGCCAGTCTGTATACGTTGGTCAAACAGGCAGAAATTTAAAGACTCGATTGCGTGAACATTCAACGCGATCTACTTCCAACATCTTCCAACATACTCTGAAAACTGGTCACAAAATGAATTATAAGGACGTAAATTTGGTGCATAAATGTGAATGGATCTACTTGAGCAGCTGGAGATCCATAAACAAAGAATGAACCCGAACATTCAATTATTAAATGAACAATTGGACTTTCACATAAAACCTTTGTTCACATATTTAAAGTTTCACCCCGACTAATATAAGTTAGGAATAAATAATATACTTTCCAACCCTTTCTCTTACACCCTTCCTTCGGTATACCACTAAACAACCCTCCCCCTTTGCTATTTAAAACTGATTTTTGAAAACATGCACACTTGGTTGCCTGAGTGATGGCTTTAGACATCTCCCGTTTTTGGTTATTTCAGTTATTTTCGGTTTTGACCCTGTTTTGGCTCACAATAACCTCCGAAGCACCGTAAAACAAAAGAGTTTAGTGTTTGATTGTCGTCGTATTTTCTGTCGGTTGCTAGTCTAATAATGCTTGTTGTTAGTCTAATTGTGCTAGTTATGTACCAGATGACGAGAGTGTTTATTGTCCGTAGATATCCTCCAGTTTTGACAGTAAGTGTTGTTATAATTTTAAAGTGTTTGATTTAGGTTAAGTTTTATTTATATTTACTAGTGAAATTCTCTATTTGTTGTAGATTTAGGGCTGAAGATGGTTTAAACAACCGAAACATGTACCCTATGTAAATTTTATGTTTTTAAAGCAAGGATAAATATAGAGGCTTCTAATTGTTTTTAATAATAGAAGAAGATGGTAGCAGTCACGAGATCAAGCTGATAAAACCATACTTTACAATAAATCCCAACAATTTAAACGCGAAATCCAAAAACTAAAAGGCGCAACATTGGAAACTTGTACAAGCGTACAAAGTACAAGAGGTTAGTGGCCCATGTTCCACCTATGAGACGAAATGATGGCACGTCGGCAAGAGACAATAAACAGAAGGGTAAAACTTTTGCAGAACTCTTAACAGAAATTCTCCCGTCCAACAACAATCAGAGCAAATCGTGGAGGAAGCTATAAATTATGGAGAAGAAGCATTTAGCTAGTTACTCCAAGGGAAGTCGCCAAAGAAATCAAAACTAATCTGATTCGAAGAACGGCACATGTATATGTTCTCATCACAAAGGATATCCTTAAACAATTACTTAAGAAGCAGAAGTAACAGTAGTGTGATAGTGTCACTGTTACCAATGATAACAAAGCTCCTTGAAAGCTGCTGCCAAAGAAGAACAGTCATTGTGCATGTGACACAAGCTAAAGAGTATGTTACCCTTATAATACGTCGAGCTGCGTTAGCATCAATTGGCTATATAATGTATAGCAACAGCCTATATAAAGACAGACTATTCAGAATGAAACAGGTGGATGAACACGCGGGGCTAAAGGAAGTAAAAGCAGCTGTACCCCAGGGTAGTGTCTGGAGGCCAATTCTCTATCTACTATAAACAAGTAACCTATCACAGCTGGAAAATATGACAGTCGACACTTTCGCAGATGAGACGGCTCTAATACAGTAGGAGAAAGGAATCTAATAGGAATCTTCAACAACAAGTTTCAATAACTACAGTCAAATACATAAATGTACCAACAAATGGAAGACCAAGCTCAACGAGCTGAAATATGTCCACACTAACTTTACAAACAAAATAATCTAGGAGATATCTCAAGCCAAGATTAACGGCGCCATAGTACTATATACGAACACTGCAAAGTGTGTAGGTATGACTCTGGATACAAAGCTAAAGTGGGAAGAACACATTAAGAAGAAAAGCTTGGTTTAAAATGCAGAGAACTGTATTGGCTACTGGGAAGAAACTCTCAATTGCCAGTACAGAACAAAAGCTTACAAAACCGATTTGGTTATACGGCATCGAGCTTTGAGGTTGCGCGAAAATAGCCAATATACAAGGAATCCAGTCTTTCCAAAATACAGTACTAAGGAATATGGTTAACGCTCCTTGGTACGTACGGAACAGTGACCTGCACCACGATCTTGGTGTCCCAGAAGTCATCGAAGAGATAAAAAAAGATTCGCCGCTAAGCATGAATCTCGCCTAAGCCATCACGTCAACGTAGAGGCCCTGCAGCTACTGGACAACCAGAATCTAGTGGGAAGATTAAAAAGAACTTAACTCTTCGAACTAGTGAATCAGTGAAATATGTAAAAAGCAGTGCATTGTGAGTGAAGTGATAGTGCTTCTTGTTTAGGACATTAGTGACAAGTACCTAGTTTTACTAAAACCTACTAACTGATTTGGTTATACGGCAGTCAACTTTGGGGTTGCGCTAAAACAGCAAATACCTAACAAATGAAGACTTTCCAAAATAAAGTACTAAGGAATATGGTTAACGCTGTTTGGTACATATGGAACAGTGACACGCACTGTGATCTTGGTATCCCACAAGTCATCAAAGAGATAAAAAAAATCGCCGTCAAGCCTGAATATCGGCTAAGCCATCACGTCAACGTTGATATCTTGCAGCCACTGGATAACCAGAATCTAGAGAAGACTAAAAAGAACAAAACCGTTCGAACTAGTTCAGTAAAATGAGTAAAACGTACAGGACAAAGTAAATATAGGATTAAACTCTAGTTTTAAGAATTCAGATTCAGATTGATGGTTAATCTTTTAGATTAGTTTTAATATGTTTAGCATCCTACAAAGATAGCACAATTTTGAAAAATATAAACCACAGAACGGCCCTAATCAAATCTATAAAAAAGTCGCTGAAGTAGGCCAAAATGATAACTAAAAACCTTGAAATCAATGCTATGAAAATAAAAGTAGTGAAAAATCTGTGATATGGTATTTTATTATTGTAAGGTTTAAGCTTTCATTTCAGAGTACTCGCTTTATTTTTTGGAGTGCATCAATTAGTGCCAGCAACGTCGTCTTTTGCCGCGTTGCGCCCATATTTAATGAAAAAATTAAGCCTTTTCTTATGTTTGCTATCAGACAATAACAGGACGATACATGTTCAACCCAGACTGGCCAGACTCTAAGTTTTTAGTTTGACAAATCTTGGTACTGTAGCAGTAGTAATACTGTCGGAGTCTTCTTTTTCTCAAATATTTAATAATTGAACTAATTTAAATTGGATTCGTTTTCATTGACTTCGATGTTCTGGGAAACATATTCTGGGAGACATTTCCACAGATTGTTAGTTTTCTTATTTCTTATCTGTATGACGAAAATAATACTAATAACACGCTTTTTAAAGTACACATACATATATGATGTATGTATTTTTATATACACCTCGGTCCACGATTGCGATGACGATAAAAGACAAATCCGACCAGTAATTAGAATGCGCAGTTGCAATACTCAAAAGGAAAACAGACTCCGGTTACATTTTTTATCGATGAGATGATACGACCAATAACAGTAATCTTGATTATTTACACATGCTACGCGGAGATTCACGAGATTCAAAGGTAGATACAGCCATTTCGTGCACTTATTAAGTAATTTAACCGTCAAAAGCCGGCCTGTATCGAGGTACTTAATCGCGGCGAGCGTGAAGCCGCGACAGAAATATCGGATTAAGTCGGATGTCAAGTAGCGTAACCGTCAATTACGGTGCAATTTGAAAATGTGCAATTTATAAATAAATATACGTATAATATTATAATTCAAGGATACGTATGTACTTATACGAGACAGCGACTATAGGAACGAGTACGGTTGTCGCATCTCCGACTGCCCACTTATTATTTAACGCAAACAACATTCATGTAAAACGTCCGTAATGTGACACGATAACGTCTGTAGTCCTGCATTATTCATGTCCGTTAATAGTTTAACATTAATGCTTCTGTTTCGAACGCTTCTGTACGACTGTGTCATGTCGAAACAGAAACCAAATTTTATTATTTATTCACCAATCGGAGGCTTCGGATTCCTTGCACTTATGATAGTTTAAGTTTTAGCCAAGAATTAAGCTGGGTTATTCAAGATAAGTAATAAGATTAAATACAATTATGTTTTTACTTCAATTTTCATCTCAAAGTATTTTGGACAGCGTACTGTGGACATCTACAGGTTATAAAGCCTGGCAGAAGATAGCCAAGGTAAAACTACGCCGGTAGCTTATGCGGATCAGATCATTGGCGAATGAGGGTCTTCAGATGCCTAGTGAATGCCTAGAATGCCCTGGGAATGCCTAGAAAAGTATGTTTTCTGCTCACAATTAAAATATGTAATTATGATTATTGTCAAATTTTGGACATACATATCCACAGTTGAATATGCGTAATAAAATACGTTTTATATTTGAAAAGAAGGAAATTGGACCTGTTGATTATAAGTTTATTCCGCACACCTAGACTTATTGTGCTAATGCAAAATTAAAGATATTTAAAAAATCTCAAAACTCTCTTTCTTAGAAATTCACTAAAAATTGTGAATATTTGCGAGTATAGATGCACTTATACCAGCTTCCACAATAAAGCTTATAGAAGACTATACTATACTCTATTGGTATTTTTGAGAAACAAAAAAAAATGATGATATAATTATGTATAACAGTGTTTTTATACCTTTAATTTAGAAAATTAGAAAATTTATCTTTAATAGAAAATTATTATCAAAATATCTTTGTTTTTAACACCTTATACTGTTTTAAAAGAGTTATTAAAAAGAAAACCCATAATTGTTACTATTAAACCAAACTAATAAATAGTTAATAGTTATAAGTAAACTTGGTGCGAATGGACATCTTTTGATCCTCAACATATTAATATTTCCAATGAAGCTCGGCCACTAAAAAAATCATCAAGAATTTATTTGCATTTGTTCAAGATTCAAGTGGTACACACTGTACAATAAAAATAAATAAATAAAACAATTATTAATTACCAGAAATACCCGAAGGTGTTGACAATGTCGAAACAAACAATGAAATATAACCGAAAAGATTTGATTTCAACAATAGTACAGCAGAAAAAAATTGTTCTACACCATATAAAACATTTAGCATTAGAAAGTTTCTTCGAAATTATATATTAATGGGTTTCTGAAATAACCGCTAACCTTGAAGGAGCATATCCGCTAAGGACAGAGCATCAATTTGAGTCAAATAACGTATCAAATAACGTTTCAAAGCTTTTTTTAATTTTTCTTTGTTTTAACTAGATCAACAATATACCATTGTTTCACAAGGTTTTATAAAAGAGTTTTAAATTAGCAGTATGTACTGCAAAAGGTGAAGATAATCAGGCCAATTCTGCAATGCAGCTGTTACGTAGCAAGTTGCTACGTAGCAACTACGTTAACAACTTTCGTTAACCACATTGTTAACGACTTTAATAAGATTTCGCATTCTATATTGGAAAAATTAAGCACTTATTAAGAGTCATGTGGTTAACTGTTGATGGTCATGCGCATTCAGTACAAAACATTCAATAAGCTGATCAGTGCCCTTCGATGTGGTGTGTACACAGAACTTTAAAATATGCAAATTAATCCTGAATAGGAGTATCTATGAGAGTAGAACTACACAAAATCCATATTTATGCCGTCATGGTTGATTTTATTCACAAAAATATAGTTCTTTTGCGACGCACTCAACTCCGTTTCCGGAATAGGGTTGTCAGGTTTTCGAAAATAGAAAGCGGGACATTGTTGTGGATTGGTTATAAAAAAATGAACGCTTCCACTAACATCTAACATTAAACTTTATCAGTAATCATACACCTTTAAAATACAAACTTCCAGACTAAGCATCTGCATGACTAAGCAAAAATCCTATAATCACATGACGTAAACCATAGCGCCATCTATAGTAAAATGGTATAAACCGAAGGTACGCCATAAACCTATATATGCTCATTGAACAAATCTTGACTGGATCGGCGTATAAACTGTAAATCAATCTTTGAGGAACGGAAAATCGGGATTTTGGCGTCCCGCCTAAGAGCTAAGCTAGTCAGTAAAATAGCGTAAAATGAATTATTCTTATTGTTATTCGGTTAGGTTATTCGGATATGCATCCACAAGTTTCAATTGAAGGGGTCATTAATACGACAACTGGTTAAATTCTAGTAGTAGCGGTTAAAAGTTTTAAAGGTTTTCTCGTTTATTGTAAAAGCCAAAGGAAGTATCCCCTAAGTTTCTCCTGGCAATTGTTAGGTAACCTCTAAAATAAAAATATAAATTAAATTAAAATACCTATCATACTTATTTAATAGTAAAAACAAAATCAATTACCTTTCATGTAAATCTTATATTTCATTTACCACTTGTTAATTTACGATACATATACCATAAACCAAACAATTCGGTTTTATTTTAAGGTTAAGGACTTGAAGAGTGCAGCACGTCCCTCTCCCTATTGCCTGGTTTACACGAGGACAGTCAACTAAATTTTAACTAAATTTTAAGTCACTTGAACGCGTGTGAACGGTGCGTTAAGTAGTAAGTGACAAGTTGCCGAACAAGTAGAAATTTAGTAAGCGGAGTAGAAAATATTCTATTTTTCGTGCAAGTAACTGCGCTGCGCACTCAGCGCTTCCCCCACCTAGGCCGTGCACTGTCACTTGACCCGTGTAAACGCGCACAGTTTAGTCAAAGTTGTTAGTATCTGCCTTTTGTATCATGGGTTGAAGTTTGCCTAGTAAATAATTAAATGATTCTTCAGACATTCGCAAAGCATTAAAATATTCGAATGTATCTTCAGCGGCGTTCTTTGAATAAAATTTCACTTGCACCAAAGTTGTTGCTTCTCGCAATCCATTTTCGCTCCTAAAGTCGTTTTGGTCTGTTTTGCTCAGATATTTCCTCTTTTATTTCCTCCACAATTATAGTTAAGACATCGCGTATTATATCGTTTTATATTTCACCCATTTCTACAGGTTGCTGCTGCATCTCCATCTTGTCCGCTTACTTGAGCGCCAATGCGTGTGAACGGCCACGAACCACAAATGCAGTAACTAAAAATTTAGTTGTCACTTGCCGATGCGTGTGAACGACACTTACCACAAAAGCAGTAACTAAAAATTTAGTTACCACTTACCTACTGTCCTCGTGTAAACCAGCCATATCGGTTGCTACGTAGTTTGTAGTCACTCAGTTCGCCACTCACCTGGTGGAAAACTATATAACCACTGGATATGTTACAGTATACCATTTTATATGTATGTATATGTTAACAACGTTGCTAAGAAATTTTACCACTTATTACGTAATAACTGCGTTACAGAATTGGTCTGAATCCCCCTTCGGAATTTACTTATCATCTGAGGAGGAGAGGAAATCTTGAGGAAGCCTACGCTTTAACGTGGCATGGATTTCTTTGATTCCGATGTGACGTTCTCCTGCGCTTAAGCAACGATTGAGATTTTTGTAAAATTTTGTTGATATACGATAGAAAAATTCTGTCATCGTCTCCATATTTAGTTCGTTGTGGATTTGTGCTTTGCGAACAGAACCACGGCGCGTCTACTGCCATTCGTAATACCCTATTTTGTAGTGCTTCTAGTTTCTTTAGATTTGTTCTCGACGTGTTGCTCGACACAGGACAAGCATATGTAATTAACGGTATTTTTTAAGTGTTTTAAGAAGAAGTAGTGCATACTACGGTCGAAGAGCAAAAAAATGTGATTGCAGAGTGATTTCCGTTGGACAAAACAAACCGACTTAACGCAGCAACAGCGCGCCAGAGTCGATTAAAGTTATTTCGCATACGATTTACTCTGATACAAACCAGAATGACTAGAAACCAACGAACAGCTAACTACGGTGATATGGAGAGACTAATATAGGTCAATGACACTCAATGTCACTGTTAGCGAGATACGTTATTTGACCCAACATATTTATTTCGCCCTTGGGCCAATGCTCCTTTAAGTTAGCCTTTCTTTCAGAAACATCCTCTATTAATACACATCTTTATTATTATAATTAATTTTATAAACAAGAAGGCTA
The DNA here is from genome assembly GCA_963966075.1 of Aphodius sticticus. Taxonomy (NCBI): domain Eukaryota; kingdom Metazoa; phylum Arthropoda; class Insecta; order Coleoptera; family Scarabaeidae; genus Aphodius; species Aphodius sticticus. The sequence goes on from OZ014506.1 coordinate 17,305,652, forward strand.
AAAAAATGGAATTATGGTTTTTCTAAAGGTGGCTCTTCAACTTTACCATTAATTATTTCAAATTAAAGTCTTCTGTAGCTACTCATTGCCTTCCAAGCCCACCAACTGTTTTCTCTAACTTCCCCAGGTTATTCTCCAAATCATTTTCAAATGCCTCAATTACAACTTCAAATTACCGAAGGAACAAGAGAAAGTCGACAGTTGTCATAAATACCCAGCTAGATTATATCAAATAAGTAGGTCACCCATATGGAATCTCATTTGTTAAACCCTCCTCAATTAAAATCCTTACATCAACATGGACCATCTGGAATCTCCTCAATCGTCTACAGAAACAAAGACGTACATACACCACATACAGGGTCAGCCACCCGAATCGTCGCATCCTCGGTCTACTACCATCCAGGTGAAAGTTTAAACAGCGAAAAGCGACCGTTTACTGTTTTCACACATTGGCGCTCATGTACGGACGACATATCACCGCCGTTGCCAGAACGGCTGTACTCGACTCCGTCATATAAATATGCAAATTCGCCGGTCCGCGCTCGATTCAGTGTATAGTTTACCTGTACTTCCCCGGACATACAATAACTCTAAACGTTCTATTTTATTACTTTATCGCTATTCTAATTTTCGATTTAAATACCTTTTCTATGCTAATTCGGGCGCGATCTCCGATGTTCCGATAGAGGTCGCTCCGGCGCGCCGCGTTTTCTTCAGATGCCGCGGCGGCGTCGTAAAATGTAAAGTGAGTATTGTTGAGTATTGTGTGCCGTGTACCGAGCGACCGAGTTGAAATAGTGAAAATGACGCGTGTGTACAGTTATAATTTCGCGCGGGCCGGTTTAGGAAAATATGATGCAGGAAACTGCGCACGGGTAGCGAGAAATATGGACTTACATGACTTCGAATAAAGCTAGTACGTTAGTCGCAACGTGGCGTCGGCGTCTAAAATAGGAACACTATCAATTTATTAACGAATAGTAGCTGTTAAAGGACATTAACAGCCGGCAGTATTGCAACTGGTTATGCGTTTGAAGTGTGAATTGCTTTGAATCTCAGATAACTAGCATAGAACGTATTTATGATAAATAAAAGACTGAAGTTTTATTCGTTATTCATTGGATTCTCACCGAAATTTGCAGTAAAATCACTAGTGGTTTCTTATGTAGTTCGTTTCAGTTCTAAGTTTGAGAATCTTCATATCCCTTTTGAGATTTAATTCAGATTTGCTTTTAGTTTTGGTTTGGATTACTTTTAATTTTGATTTGGTTTTTGGAATTCTTCTCTTTCGCGTCGAACTTCATTATGTTTACGGTGGCAGCGCTGTCAGACCAACAAAGATTTGAAGTTTTAATAATGGTTGGGCATGAAGATCGATTAGAACTGATCAAGAAGAATGTCAACTTTACGTAGAAAAGTATCCTCTGATCCTGAACAGAAAGTAAGCTAATCCAAGGTCAGCAGAAAACGAGATAAATTTCTAGAATATGGTACTGTGAAGCATCTACCAAAAACTGGCCGCCCCAACACAGCTTGTCATCTTTCTGGAAATTGAAGATAATCCGCATTCAACTCTTTGAAACATCGCATTAGACTATAATTTGAGCCATGTTTCAGCCACAGGACTTTATCATACTATACAGTAAGTCCACGGAAAGGGTGTTGAATAGGAAAAAAATAAAAAAATTTAATGATTACAAATAAATAAAATTGGGCAGATTTTTTCGAAAATTGGTATTAGAGACTACCTTTTGCATTTTAACAACTTTCCTAGTAACTTATTTCCATATCTTCTCAAATTAAATGCACTTTACTCTTGTACCATTTAAAGTCTTTTCTGAACACCGCGTATAAAATATGTTAAATGTTTCTATCCCAATCTTACTGTAAGAACTAGCAAAATTTTTTATCAAGAGTAACTTTTTTCGATAAAATTAAAAATAAAGAAGTTTTTACTATTCCACAACTTTTCCGTGGACATACTGTATATAAAATTTTTAGTTTAGCTGTATGAGATTCTATAGATCGAGATCGTTCGTGTCTGCATTAAAATAAAACTAGTTAGCCAGGATGTGCCAGATATTTTGATTCTATTGACAGTAGGTATTGTCAAAACCATCATTGTTTGATACTACCTACTGTCATTAGAATGAAAATTTGTCAAATCCTGGCTCTATATATGAAGTCGTGTCTGCAGACTGATCAAATAGAATTTGCTCCTGCAGCTAAACTATTAATTTTACCAAAAAATTTCCATAGACATAAATTATACAAAATTTCCTATTTTGACGAAATTACAGAAATGACGGCTCATTTGCAAAATCGATAAAAAAATGCTAAGAGTAAACATCCAGTTCCCTTGGATCCTTTTTGACCCAAAAGCTTTTCAGCTCTAAGTTTGGTCATAAAACTTCTCAATATGAACTTTCGTCCCGATACCTTTAGTAGTTTCTCCGGAATCGTCACCACAAAAACGGGTACACCCACACACACACACACACACAGACATTTTTTTGTACCTTGGTCAAATATTGTCAGGGGACCCAATAGGACATATTTCAGCTAAAATCTCTGAAATTTGTATTCGCAATCCAATGTTCTCGCGGAGTATAATATGTTCTGATGAAGCAACGAAGCGAGGGGCTCCAATTTTCATTTTTGTTGTGGAAATCCGAAAAAAGTGAGCAACATAGGTATCTTTAAGAGTGAAGCAAAATTTCATCATATACGTACATAACACATTTGTATCGGAATTAAATAACAGCAGCGAATTATATCACAAAGTAGCAGAGAAAAAAAATTGGTAACATTGAAACAATTCTTATGGTCAACATATTTCAAATTACAATAATGTTGTAAATTACGTTGATTATTTTAGAATTCAGTGCTGAATCTACCATTACCTACAGGTAAAAGCTTTGATTCATAAATAAATAATGATGTATTAATTGACTTTTCAATATTATTATTTCATTTTGCCGAGCATGTGGATACGATATTACGACCATTTTGTTTTGCAAATGATAATTATGTTTGGTAATAAGCTATTTTTTGTATCCTTTTATTTTTGTTTATAATTTTAAACGCGGCCGCAAATCTACAAAAATGGAATTTCTTATACCTATTTTATATACAGTTTGGTACTGAATCTAATTTACTTCAAGTTACAAGTTACAAGTATCAAGTTACAAATCACAATTTTTATCTTTTACTTAATTAAAATATTAAAATTTATAAAATCTTTCTTCATTTATTTTGAAATTCAGTTCCAACGCACTTAATTTTATGTTATTCCGTTTTGTATTATAAGATGATAGTAATAATATTTTTGTGTTTGTGTATTTATACATTATGTATTTCTTTAAAATTTTTGCTTTTGTTTCAAATTTATATTTTTGCACAACTTTTTATAGATCTTCTTAATTTTTGTAACAAATAGGTATATATACACAGTGATTTAAAATGACTGAGGACAGGTTGAATTTCCCGCCAATTTGAATAATTGTGATGTTGGCAATGGTTGCAAATGACAGCTGTTATTTGGGTCCAGTGGCGTAGGTGTTCCTTCTTGTAAAGGGATTCATTCTCTGATTGGGTTAATTTAATTTAAGAAAACTGGATGAACTTACTAGAATAATGAAAAATCCTTAATATTATGTGTTTTTAGAGAGACTCTTCAAGAACCCAATAACAAATTAATTCAGAAAAAAGATGAAATATCGTTGCAGAGGAACGTAACACTTACTGACGAGTTCACTATGGTATCTGACAGTGATCATAACCTGTATCATGCCCGCATACCATCTTAGTAACACTAAATAAGTTCAAAACTGTGGCGGGAAAATCAACCTGTACCCAGTCATTTTAGATCACCCGTATTGTTACAACATAGTGTAATTTTTATTTCGAATGGATTAGGTATAGGGGCCACGAAATCAGGTTGCGCTTAAAGCCCCCAATTTAGTTAATCCGCCACTGATTTTAAGGCTCTCGTCTCCGATCCCCAAACCGCGAATATAACCCACGTCATATTTATTGCGCCAATCGTGAAATGCTCGTTACCATTCGATTCCGAAGGTCCTTATGCAGCTGCCATCGGAAAGGATTTTCAATATTTAAGCAAAAAATTTATTTATGCAAAATTTGGTGTGGACTACAAATATAGAAATGCTTTCCGATGGCAGTTGTGTGATTAATGTCTGCTGTAATACATTATAAAGTATAATTAAATCTTAACTATAAGAGCTCAAGTTATTTTCTTCTGAACTTCTCTAGACTTGTACTCTTTAGTATTGTAGTGCGTGTTTGTAGTGAATTGGCAACCATGTTTACAATAGCGAAGTACTATAGCATCGACTAGAAAACTCAAACACAGTCCAGTTTGAATATTTGTACAAATAGAAAGCAATACATTTATTTCTTTAGGTTATACCATACGTCAAATGTAATAAATACGAAAAAAACAGACATGTTTATAGTAGCGCCATCTACATCTGGTGATATTGTTATTTCGAAGCTTTGGAGAGAAGTTCGGTATTTGAAATGAGACGGGAAGCCTTAAGGAAAGAACACGACTAGAGAATGCTACGCCTGAAACCATTCCCAACGTGGTGAATTCATTTATGTCGGATATTGCCAGCTGGTACAGTCCAACGACTGTCGAAGTCATACCAATTTGATTTGGAATTTTCTTATTTTTGTTCAACAATCTGTAAGGCAGTTTTCCTTGAGTTTTTACTTATATAACCAATTCAAAATTGTATACTGTAGTATGTAAAATTGTGTAATAGGTATAATAAATATTTTTTGGAAATATTTGTTTGGTAGAAAGAACGTGTAGTTGTGTCAGTTAAAATTTACAATTTGTATGTTATAGGGAACGAGATTTATTTACTTCAAATAATTATGATTGTGTTGCGTGAAAGCAGTATATGTTTTTTAAATTATCGAAATTGTTGGTTGAGTTAAAATGCGATATTTTAAGTTTGCAATCAATGGTTCTTTGATGAAAGAAACTATTAATGTGTTGACAAGAATTAGACCAGAATTTTTCGGAGGGTACAGTAGAGTCGCCATGTGACACCTCTTTTTAGGGATGTCGCACATCCTCGGCCAGTGGTTGGTCTTCCCAGCCCTACATATAGTCAAGGTTAGGTTAGTAAAGTGTACGCTGATTTGGAATCGGAACTTGAGCCTGCAGGCACTGTACTCTATGTGACTTTATGTATATACTGTCGATCACACGGCCTTTATACTGACGGTATGGCCGAGATACGAGGAGAGATTTGCAGCGCCATCTAACAATACAGTTTGATGAGATATTCGCACTAAAAATATAATTATTTGAATCAAAATATGATTTATTTGGCGGAAGTAAACCTAGTTTTAAGTCAAAGAAAAAATATTACTTTAAACGAAATAAATCTCTCTTTATATATATGTTTGAATCAAAATTAGATTTCTTTCTTTGATTTTTTAAAAATTAGATCGCTATACATCTTGTGAGCCTTGCTCTAGCTAAATATTAACGCAGTTATCGGTTTAACCGTTACTTAATTACCACCGTGTGTTCTCCATTCCTATGTTCATTATCCTTTCCCTGAATAGCCAGCAAATCATTATTAAATGTCATCTCTTTCAAGTATTTTGTAACATACAGTAAATCTGATGTTTTTAACAGCCAAATCCCACTTCTGATTTCGAATATCACACAACAAATTCTGTTTCCAAATCAATCGACAAATTGTATGTGTAAATATATACTGTATATTTGCAGATGGATATGATTAAGTTATGGACTATGACCTGGGTACGCTGGCCAAAAACTGAAATCCGCCTCTAAATTATTCAAACTAATCATATCATTTAATCTGAAAACTCGTTCCCTTAGTGGGCAAAGCTCATTTTACCAGCTTAAAATATTATGAATTACTTACACATTAACTACAAGCGGTGCATTAAACATTCAATGCCTCTGCCGACATACAGAAACGTTCTCCGGGCTCTCCGTATCCTAAGCGCTCCCCCTGGCGGAGCGGCGTCATATTTCTCCGAACGGAGCGCGCAGCGCCGGCAAGCAAGCAACGTTATTACGGCACGATGCGAAACGCTAAAATGCGCTTTACGTTTAACACGATTTCCGACGGTAAACTAAAATTTAATAGCTTAATTTAGATTGTAACGTCCTTTTTTGAAACGAGAGTTGCACTTTTGCCAGTCAAAATGTTGCAGTAATCCATCTGCTCGTGCATACCTCACGTATGTTAATGTACATAGGCATCTCTTTCTGAGAATCTAAAATGTAGTTCTTTCCTGGTGAATACGAAATTGTACATTATTTAATTATGTTTTACACTGTTTCGTTTTCTGTTTTAAATGTATACCCACTCTACTTAAAACATTAATTTCAAAACTGCCAATTCTCCACGTAGGTTGAAAATCTTGAGCTTAGAACTTTAGGATATAGAGGAAAACATGAGACATCTATGAAAGCCATATGACAATATTGATTTTGCGTATGACAGTAATGAATTATAACTTCACAAAGACCGTTGTAACTAATATCTTTGTCTTTCTTATGTTTATTAATTTGCCATAAAAGACGACAATACTATTTGTAATTCGCTCGAGTGAGAATGTGCAACCCAGAAAATAGAGAGAAAGAGAAACAAAAGTTGATAATCGTGTTCATTGGACATCTGATACAATTCTTTTTTTTAACAATTTAATAAGCAATAGAAAGGCGATAATATTAGTTGGAATTTATTGAGTCAATTATATTGAGGTCTATGAGCCCGGTAAAATCGTAAATTTTAGAAGAATAGTTAATTGATTCGGAAATAAATTATAATAAAATCATTAAAACCTCATGAATAAGCGATTTCGATAGCATACGACAAAATTAGTTCAAATTCGATTACCGAAAGTGAATGTTTAAAATTTAGGATGACCAACCATCCTGAATTGGGCAGGACAGTCCCGTATGTTGATAACTTGTCCCGTCCAGGAAGCGTCCCGAATTTTGTCTTGAAAATTTGACTGTAATGTCCAGAATCTTAGACACCATATAATAGATAGAACTGATAGAACTGCTGAATAAATTTAATCGAATGGATAGTAGAATAAATAAATGTATTACCTAGTCATAGCAATATTACTAACAATTTTTGAATGTTGCTATACATGTGACATTATATTCGTGTCAGTTTTTAATTGTCAACAAGTTAGAGAAAAGTTTTCGAAACTGATGTCAATATTAACTCAAGTATAAAATAAAATTGCAATAGGATTTTGACTTTATCGGTAAAAATTCAAATAAAAGTAATCATCAACCTTATTTTTTCTAAAAACAAAGGTTTACAATTAAACAAAACTATTATTTATGTTAATTTGATTTGAGGTACAGAGCACCAGCTAAGGTAAAGGACCAGGTACAGAGCACCAGCTAAGGTAAAGGATCTTTTGCCTAACCCAAAGGATATCACACCACTCCTGAAGAACGAAGGGGTATACAAGATAACATGTGAGTGCGGAACATGCTATGTAGGACAGACAGGACGAAGCATCGAATGTCGAATCAAGGAGCACAGTAGGGACACCCGGCTAGGCAAGATCCAACAGTCCGCTGTTGCCCAACACTGCCACGAGTCGGGACACACAATGGATTTCGATGACGCGAAGATGTTGGCAAGGGTGGGTAATTATCATCGAAGGCTTATTAGAGAAGCCATCGAAATTTACAAACATCCTGACAACATCAATCGCGAGGACGGTACTGACATTAGTAGGGTCTGGAAATCGATCCTAACGCGGTCAGGTGGAAAAACACATGGAGCGGTAGCGCCAGATGTGCGCAGTGAGGTGTAAATTCAGGTATATAAGGGAGACTTTCTTGGTAGGTCTTCAGTATTCAATTAGCTTTGAAGAAGCGAGCAACATGGCTCGGGAAACGTCAGCATTAACAAATCTTGACACACGGCATAACCCGGAAGCAGTTTATTTTCTAAATGATTCTGGCCGTGAAAGCCTACGTACTTACTTGAATTTCATTTAATTTAAAGTTTTACTATAAATTTTAATTGTAACCTTTTGGACGTTTTTTCTTAAATTTAAAAAAGAATCTTCTTAAAACTGTTAAGATCCCCAAACGCCAAAATAACCCACGCCATAATTATTGCGCCAATCGTGAAATGCTCTCTACCATTCGATTCTGAAGGTCCTTATGCAACTGCCATCGGAAAGGAATTTCAATATTTATGGAAATTATTTATGCAATTTTAGTGTGAACTACAAATATAGAAATGCTTTCCGATGGCAGTTGCGTCTGATTATTGTCTGCTATAATACATTATAAAAATATAATTAAATGTAACTATAAGAGCACGAGTTATTTTTTCTGAACTTCTCTAGAATTGAATTCTGGACTAATGTAGTACGAGATTATAATGAGTTGGGAAACATGTTCGTCTACAATAGCGCCGATTGTGAAAGTACTATATCTACGACTAAGAAACTCAAAATCACTCCAGTATGCACATTTGTACATATAGAAAGCAATACATTTATTTTTTTAGGTTATACCATACATAGCATATAATAAATACGAAATAAAAATGACATGTTTATAGTGGCGACATCTACACCTGGTGATTTTGTTATTTAGAAGCTTTGCAGAAAGCGCGCTATTTGAATTGAGACGGGCGCGTTAAACAACCACTCAAAAGACCAAATAAATTATATCAATCTTAATCCATCCTTCACCTAAGAGAAAATTAAAAATGATTAAGGAATGTATAACAGGATATGTTTATTCTCTTACAATACTGACCACAAAGGATTTTGTTTAGCTTGCAATGTTGACGATAAAAATAGAGTTTAAATGATCACTACCTATTTCTTTAAAGAAGTTGGTTCAGTATATTGAAAATATTTACTTTTTAACCCCCCTTCTCGGATCTCAGCGTCCCGCCTTGGATTATTGAAAAGTAGGTAACCCTAGACTTTAAAAACCAAAATAAAATAACAAAATGGTGTATAGGCTGTCTTATGCTAACAGACTAAGATCATGAGGATCTTAGTCTGTTTTAGGTCAACAACTGGCTTCATTATCTTTCTGGACTATCCGTGTCTTGCTACAAAACATTTATAATTAAAAAACAACACAGATTTCATTGGCGTGATACCAAAAATAATTCTTTGACGAATGTGGTAGTAATTCGGTAACTTTTATTTTGTAAAATTCCAAATCAATATATTTGAGGTATTTCTTCTAATTTCTACACACTAAGACTACAATAAGGCCGCTGGTAAAACAGCTGCTGGTATGTTGAGGCGCATTCACAAAACCCGCTCGCGCTTTGGAAAATTAAGAAGCAAAAACGCCCGAGAGGCCGTTTTGCGTTAATTTCGAAAACTCACGCAACCTAAAATGGTTCATATAGTGCGATGGTCGACCGAAAAGTCTCCTTCAAATTTTCCATAACCAATTAAGAAAACGCACTTTTTCGAACGCGACAGGGTGAGGCAAAATGTCATAAATCAGTTTACTTAATATAGACCAGGATCTTAGGATAGAATTAGTAGCCAAAAAAATTTGATTTTGAAAGTCTCCAAAGTAACGCTATAAGAGACTTCTTCACCACACGAATGTCGAGACAATTGCACCTGAACTCTTAAGGCCAATGAGGAGGTACAATGTGGCTTTTCTTTTGGATTGAATTCAGTTTGTTTAGTATCAACTAAAATGTGACAGAATCTAGTCTGTTGGAGTATGCTTCGTTTGGTGGTTTTCCTGGTTTTGGAATCATTACTACCTCCGTTGCTTTATAAACAGTAGGTAGATATTTTAGTCTTCATTAAAATTAAAATATGATGTAATATGTAATGATGTTCGACGGCAAGAATATGTATCAGACAATAACCAGATGGCCATATCAAAGCAATGTTGCACCGCAGTATTATGTGTAGAATATAATAAATTTAAAAAGCGATTTGTAGAACCATAATGCAACGTGATTATAATTTTTAGCACGGCGCAGATAATATCTTTAATTTATCATCACCGGTGTACTTACTTGGCATCCACCTTATACACAATGAACATGCCCACATGCTCGATGATATATACCTATATATACGTACATCGGGTACGAATTATAATAAACGCAAACAAGACCCACAGGACCGAATTATTTATTACATATTATAAACCATAAATAATTCCGATTCATGCTACGACCAGTGCGGTACGTTGCCTCTCTCGTCAACGGCGAAGGAATTGAGTAAAGATGGTGCCTTTCAACGAGGCCCCAGGACGGGGCGAAATTAATTTGGTGTCGTACAGTTGTCTCTTATTTCATAATTATTTATTGCCCGGTGCGCGCGTATGTATAGGTGTTTCATTTTTTATGCCCACGTATGGGTTGCAGTTTGCACAGCGTTTGGCCCTGTGGATGCCAAGCCACTCGCCGATTACCATTAATGTATTCACGAATAAGGCGGTTGCTCGTTTTGTAATTTGTGCGTCGAGCTCAGGAGAATTCAATCAAGCTGCGTGTAATGACCCCACACGACAAGAACGGCCGGTCGTTTGTTGTAAATTGAATGTTGGCGATGAGATATATCGATTGAGTATATTAAATAAAATTGATTGAATCAAATGCTATAAAAATTTATTGAAATTTACCCTCATCTTCGTCTTTGGTGAGATTCAGGTTAGAATCTTTCGAACAGAAGTTACGCAGATAGAAAATTTTGTTTAATTCAAGTGAAAGAATTATAATTTTTTAAATTAACGAAATAGGGTATTTGACTATTATTGGAAAACCATCTTAGTGTGTTTATTCCTTCACTCTACATTGTAAATGCAATATTTTTCGTAATGATTTCCTCAATATTTCATAAAAATCAGCGTTAAAAATTGAATCACAAAAAGTCCCGCCGAAACGATACTTTCTGTTGTGTGACGTCACACGATAGTAGATGTCAAATCGGCCCATATGGTCTGCCAGCATCGGCATCGTTGCCGTTTGGTAATTGTGTTGTATGATGTGTTGTTTTCACAATTTCTACATACAAATGGGTTATAAATGGTGTATAAATCCACAATGCAGAAATACGTCAATAAAAACTCCGGATAAACTATTTGTAGCTGTTCCGCAAGATTTGAAACTGCGAAGAAAGTGGTTGGATCGTAAAAATCCAAATGAAATAAATACCGGCCAATACAAATGTTTTTTGTTGTGAAGATTACTTCGACATAAGTAAAACTAGAATAAGTTATCTATCGTATTTTCGAACCAGGTATTATCTGTTCTGAGAGCTTAAGGTTAGGGGTAACCTAACCCACAAAGTTATGCTTACATGGCACTTTAGTGCTATTAAAGTCAAACGGGAGAAGCAAAAGAGCGCGTTTGGATAATCGGATAGGGTACGGTGAGAGTGACGCGCTGCATAATAGGCGGACTAACGTCATACGGCGTTTATCTGCATATAAGAGAGAGACAGCCGACCCAGGTTATCTGAGCATTGCTCTCCCCATACCCTACCCTGACAGAATGCGCTCTAAGCGTACTAACGAATGACGTCACTTGAGACCGAACCAATTACAGACCGTTTTCAATCACGTGATAGAACGTGAATAAAATTCAATTTTAATTTTGGTTTTTAATAGAAATAAAGCATATTTTTATTGAAAAGTAATAACAAATAGTTTTCTTAAACTGTAATCTATTAGGATGACTATAATACAAGCCATATTTTTAATACAATAAAATACCCAATAAAATACAATCAAATACCCTATTGTTGGTTGACTTAAAATGTGATATTTTAAGGTTGCGATAAATGGTTCTTGTATTATACAAATTATTAGCTTGTTGAAGGAATTAATGTGGACCTATTATTGACTAGAATTTGACTAGAGACTTTTCGGAGGGAACAGTACAGCAAAATCTCCACGGGTCACCGGCTCTTGGGATGTCGCACAATCTCGACCCGTGCAGTGGTTGGTCCTCCCAGACCTACATGTAGTCAAGGTTTGGGTAGCAAAGTGTACGCTGATTCGGAATCTGAACTTGAACCTGCAGGCACTGTGCTCTTAATATTGTCGATCACAGCACGGCCTTTTTAGCAATTTATGCGTCTGGTGCATGAAATCAACTGAGAGGCAGGCTTTCACCAGCCTATTATTTATACTGAAGATATGGCCAAACTGCGAGGAGAGATTTTACAGCGCCATCTAATAATACAGTTGGATGAGGTATTCACACTAAAAATATATTTATTTGAATCAAAATATGATTTCTTTGGTGTAGAGAAACGTTCTTTTTTAAATCAAAAAACAAAAATCATACTTTGAAGGAAAGCTAATTTTTGTTTGTATCCAAGTAAATTTATTTGCCTTAAATAAATATTCCAAATAAATTAATCTCTACAAGCAAACAATGAAGTAAATATTGTTGAAGTGAAAGAAATTTATTTTGATCCAAGAGAATAAATTCAAAAGAATATATTTCTTTAAAACAAGAAATCATATTCTCAAGGACCAATTTTTAAAAAACCAACTTTATTTTTCAACAAAAACTAGTTTTTACTAAAAACCTACTTATTGGATAAATTTGTTTCATTATTTTTCCCGTTATCTAATAATCTAACGACTATTGTAAGGTCATTTAAGAAATTAACGCAATTTTATCCACATAAGCGTATGTACCGCATGGTAGTCAACCCAGCCCAATCTGTTTATGTTAATATTATTTTTAGATTTTTCTAAACACTTGTTAATCACCGACTTCCTTTATTTCTTCAAAAAGAGTTCTTAATTCAATCAAATGTATTTAATATTACGTAATTCACCGATAGAACAGGGTCCAAAATTATTACGGGCAATATTTTTAGACTTGTCGAAAATTCTTCTGAAACAGTGTTACTCTCTCAATGTTTATAGATTTTGCAAGATAACAGGATTAAATATTTTCCTTTCGGAGATGGAAGAAGTGCGACGATGGAAGGGCGCTCGCGAAACACTTCCGAAGTGGTTTATAAAGGCGCAGGTAAGTATGTAAAATACTCGCTCCGCTGAAACTTTCAGCCTTTATGTAAATACAATAAAGTTTTTACGGTGGAGCGCGCCGCGCGTCGCCGCATCCCGCCCCGCTGCCCCCTTTACGGCCGCCCCATATACTTTTATAATTAAATTTTATACAAAATCTTTTCTGGACCGCAGTCGGTTTAATTAGATTTTATCTAAATGAAATAATAAAGAATAACGCAGACCTGAAAGTGTCGCACAGAGCCGGCGGAAGCTCCGAGTTACATGGTAAGTATTAGGGAGGTTTCCCTTTAAATGTAAAATTGTTAATAATGAAAGTTTTTTTTAAGGAACTTTTAATGAATTTTATATAAAAATGGTTCAGTATATATGTATAATTATACGGTAATTTCTATAACTTTTACAATATTATAAATCAATTGTTAAATAAAATAAAGGAAAATGTATGGGCAAATTATGGAAATGTTGGATTTTATAACTTTTAGTAGTATTATATGTATAAATAAAACGATCACCTACGTATGTATTATAAAACTATAAGATCGTCAAAAGCAATGACAAAAGCAATGAAAGCAACAAATGGGTCCAAGGCTTGGTAGGATTGCCATATTGTATCCAAAAGGATGATATGTCGCTTTTTATTTCAATTTAGCTGTCCTGCATTCACATTAAAAAGTCCTCGTTTTTAAAAATCAGTCTCTTGATCAGTACATTTGATTGTAATATTATTAAAACATTATAATATTTTCGGGTTTTTCAATGGATCTTACCGGGACCATGGGTTCATGGTCCGTCGAGCCCTTTAAAAACGAACTAGTCCCTTTCTTCTATATCCACCATGGCAAATGTCTGGCCTGCCCTGAGTTTGCCCATGGCCTTAAATCCTTTTAATCCATTTTCTATATCCACCATGGCAAATGTCTGGCCTGCCCGGAGTTTTCCCATGGCCCTTCAACCCTTTTAATCCATCTTCTATATCCACCATGTCAAATGTCTGGCCTGCCCGAAGTTTGACCATGCCCCTTCAATTCCTTTAATCCATCTTCATCTCCACCATGTCTCGATAGCACATCATTCATAACACTTTACCTAATATTACCATTCCTAACAAATAGCTCATCAAATGCGAGCGGGAAACTAATTATATACAAGCCCCTACGGCAGCAAGTCGTCGGGCACAACCAATCAACTCCCTACGGGTTTTATTGTATCCGTTAGGACATAATTGATCCACGTAAGGGCGCGATATAGTCGTCATTACGTACATAACTTTGATCGCGTCGATATAAGTTCGTAAGCGTCCAAACCACAGTTCATTCAAGATGAAATCTGAAGAACTGGAAACGCCGCAAGCAAGATGGACTGGGAACAGGATTCAAGAAATTCTTGCCAACTCAACTTCGACTTCGGAAGAAACACTTCGAATCCCTAGATGGTAGGAAACAAGAAAAGGGACCACAAACCTATAATTCACAGCACCAATGATTCACAAAAGAATGAATTCTTGTTGCTTATCACTACAGCCCACGATGTTTTAGGACCAGAAGTTCTTGCCGATTTGTTACGCGACTTCGGTAGAAACTCTTCGAATCCCTGGAAGAGATGGTGGAAAACGAGAAGAAGGATCACAAGAATATAATTCACTGCACTAAAACAAGAGTGCTTCAAGCAACAAATAATCTCGGACCATTCCCACCGAATCATGGGCACATATGTGCAGGCTGCAGCTTGTTTAACCTTAAGTTAAACAAAAACCAATGGAGGAGCCACCACATCCAACCAGAAAATCAGCTTGTGTCCACATCAACCAAGTTTTTATTTCGTGTCTACAGGCCGCAGGTTGTTTAATATCAAATTAAACAAAAAAGCAATGTGACCATTACTCCATATATTTTCTTTTATTTCTTGTTTCCTTTCTTTCTTTCAGATCTCCCTCACCCTATCATTTCCCTTATCACACGTCCGGCCTGTCCGGAGTTTGAACAATTATAGATCTTACCTTTAGATCTTACTTTAGACTAATTGTCATTGTTAATAGTACTAGCATTATATTTTACCACTGTTTCCTGATTTGTACGAAATTGTACGTATATTTTTTTTTCACCTGGGCCTTAATACCCAGGCATTTTAAGAGACACCAAATACCTAGAACCTGAGTACATACGTTAAACAAGTTTAGAAAAAAAGGAAAATTCTTTGTCCAAGGAGATAATCACCGTTTAAGAGTTTTGTCATGTGGAAAAAAATTAAGAAATAAGAGTACTTTGTCCTATTTTGAGACAGAGTTTATAATCTGAGTGATTTGAGGGTATATAGTAAATACTTGTGCAGGTACCCATAGAGAATATAACAAAGAGTATTTAATTAGACTTGTCACAAAATCAATTTTCTTATCTACCTCATCTTTTGTCCAGCTTTTATTCGTGTTGTCCTGTCTTCTACTAAAAGTTCATTCCGTTTTATATCAAAAGGCTTTCGAATGTCTACTATGGTGTTGTTCATCTCTTCGGAAGTACGTTTGTAAGGTTAGAACTGCCAATATTCAAATAATGTAGAATTTGAAGAAGCTATACAAAGAACCTAAATTTTTCCTAAAATGGACTCAACTCCATCGAAAAAAAGTCTTTTTCAAAATGTTTTAACGACTAAATTTATTATCAATACAAAATTTACCTGTGAGCTAGGTGGGTGTCTAGGAAAATAATTCCTATCAAAACTACTTTGCTCGTAATCGCACGTAAGCGAAAACCATGACGTTCCTCAAAATAAAAAAATTGACTCTTGATATTTTTAAATTGTTTGAATGTTCAATACGAAATTCTGAAAATCTGCTTAGTAATTTTTAGTATTCTTTTAAGAAATACCTCTTGTGAAAACCACATTTTTTTTAACCTAGTTGACATTACAAAATACAACACATTACAAATACTTAAAGCCGGCCCAGGATTACAACCCTTCCCGGAAGGGGTACACCGGAAAAGAGGAAAACCTGGACACGCCAGCCTAGCTCGGGGCAGTTTCCGCTCGACGCATTTAACCACGGTTAATTTAAAAATTATAACCATGTCACATAATTAAAAACAAACTCGAGGGTATTAAACGTTTTGCGCGCCGGCCAACAACTCACTTACCCCGGTACGTCAAAGGCCTCACATGCCACGGTCTTGCTTTTTATCGAATTACTTACATACGAAATGTTCACGTATGCTCCATACATTTTTCCGTTTCGTCTCGGCCGAAAAAATCTTTTGACTCCGAATGGAAATTACATTTTGCCGTTAGGGGAGAGAGAATCTACAGAGAATTTCCATATTTTATAATAAAATCGCGCAGATTGGAACATCCAATTTTGCGGATGTGCGCGGCTAAACAATTTACCCTTTAGTACGGAGAGAGATGGAAGACGTGGACAATTCCAGTGTCATCAAATCGTTTGTCCGACTCTCGTGCGGGACGAATCTGACCGGTGATTGTGAGGACACCACAAAGGAATATGGTTGTTGCTGTATGTGTGTGTATGTGTGTATGTATGTGTGTGTGTGTGTGTGTATGTGTGTCCGTTTACGGATCGGACTGGCGGTCGTATGCAAAACCGGAAAATATCTTCGGATGGACCGGCGAGAACGTTTATGGCGAAACTTTGCATCGCGTCGTTTGCCTTACCTGAATGCACTTCAATGGCATACCCATTGTCTGACCAAATAATGACAACGGAATATAATTATTTCCGTTATATTGCGGGAGATCGTATTTGGTCATAACTGAAGTCGGACGGACGAATTGCCAATAAGGAAGGAATCTCGCAATAATAGTTATTTAAGGTACACGCCCCAAATTCAGACGGGTTAAGGAATTGTTGTAACATTTGTAACTGTAGAATTTATATTTATGTGGTGCTAATGACTATGTCAACTTTCTTTAAACAAATATTTTATTCTAAAGATGTCTGGCTATTCATTTTTAAAAAAATTGATAATAGTTAATTTATATTACAATATTTTAACTTATATTATATATAATGACTGTACTTAAATTAGAAAATGTTTTTACGCTATGCAGTCTTGGAGAAATTTATTTATTTAATTCATATACGTTGCCGACGTTTTGCCATACTCTTTGGCTTCTTCAGGGCTCGTATTTTGATTATACTATTATGTGATGCATATCTATAATAGCACTACATGGTACAAGGTCAGGTATTGTAACAAACTGATTATAAACAGGTTAAGGAACTTTTGTTACATTTGTAACAGGTAGAATTTATATTTATGTGGTGCTAATGACTATGTCAACTTTCTTTAAACAAATATTTTATTCTAAAGATGTCTGGCTATTCATTTTAAAAAAAAAAATGATAATAGTTATGTAATTTATATTATAATATGTTAACTTATATTATATATAATGGAGAAAGGTATTTGTCGGGCAATTCCGTCATACGAAGGTCGAAGAAGCAACCGTATACACGTGTTTCGGACTATTAGTCCTCATCAGTACGGTATAGCCAAGGACAATATATAATGACTGTACTTAAATTAGAAAATGTTTTTACGCTATGCAGTCTTGGAGAAATTTATTTATTTAATTCAAATACGTTGCCAACGTTTTGCCATACTCTTTGGCTTCTTCAGGGCTCGTATTTAGATTATAATATTATGTGATGCATATCTATAATAGCACTATATGGTACAAGGTCAGGTATTGTAACAAACTGATTATAAACATAATTACTAAGGTGTAACGACTATATAATAGATTATGTGTAAGAAACAACCTTATTTAGGTAAATTACAATATTGAATAAATGGTGGAATGTTAGCGTCTGGACACCTTAGTAATTCAATCAGCCCTCTGTAACCTCGGTCTTTTAATGTTTCTTGCATCTGGAATTTTTAGTGTTCTCGGTTTCTTGACGCAGCCTTTTATTCTGTTCCCTTTTCGCTTCCTTTCTTATTGCTCTTGAATGATTTTCTTTTTTGATTCCTCATTTTTTATTAACAAATATTCTCTCCAAGCATTAGAGATGGTGTTACAGAAGAACAGTTTCTTTTCATTTGGGCGTTCCACGCCAGAATAATAACTTTTTTAATGGAGATGGCATCAGTTCAACTGTTTATATCCAAACGTGGAGTATCAATGCAAAAATCGCTACTCTCTGCTGCTAGTGTTGCATCATTGTGTCTTATCTCATCATCTCCTATGATGCCTGTCGATATTTATGACGGAATTAGGGACTATTGATGATCGTAATTCCGACACCCTGTAATAATTAGGGATTATTGATGTCCGTAATTCCGACACTCGTGTCGGAACTTGGACATAATTGGTACAATTAATTGTAATATAGCAAAAGATGTAAAATTTGTTATTTTCTTGTGTAAAGACAGCAATATAGACCCATATGCATTACTTCTAACCATGTACACAATTCTGATACACATGTCTGATTTAAGCACGTACTATATTTACATGTACCTAATTCCGACACCCCTAAATTTGTAAATAATAGTGGTTGAAAGAGTAGTACACCGTATTATTATGAAAATATAAAGCCTTTTTAGTCCGCCTAAATAGATATTATTAAAATTTTCTTAATTACTGTTATCCTGTAGCGATTTAAAAAGAAGTCGAATTGCAGTTACCTTATAAGGAAATAATAAAATTTTAGCATAACACTCAATTATCAAGATCAGTCAAACTTCTAGGTTATATTCTGACCGTTAGAACATCGGTAGAATAAGAAACTTGTGGGTTGATAAGTGTAATGTCAAATCAAAAAACCGGATGTCCTAAAATAAAGTTCAATGTTGTAGATTTCTTATTTTATCCAACTAAACAGAAATATGTAGGAATTTAGGACAGTGTCTGAATTTGGGACGTTCACCTTACGTAAAAATAACACTGGAGATACCTTTTTCGTTTTTCACCTTTAACTGTTATGTATTTATGCAAAATAGAAGCACAATAATAGGTATAAAAATTGTATTAATCATTTAATCAAATAGAGGAATACATTTACCTTCAATGAAGCTGATGTGATAAATAAATACAGTTGTATTGTAATAATTATCTTCCACCGTAAAATTACCGCAGTTCCTGTAAACTTACAGGCACATTTTATTTAATTACTGATATATTCTCTATAATTACTCTAGATCTATAGTAACTTCGCAGGGACAACACCTTATAACTGGGAATCATATAATCAGCGATTTTACTACAAAGGAACGGAATGTTCACAGAATTTCTGCTGCACTTTATTACATATACTTTACTGTAATTTCATACAATCGCTTCTCCGTGTATAGGTGGTAAAAAGGACAGAAAATCTGTGTGATCACTGATTCCGACAGAATTGAAAATTCTGCTCCTAGTCAATAACTATTTCCTTGAAAAATAAAGTCAAAAATTAATCTAACTGAAATTTCAGATCGGAAATACCAATTCCTAGAACTGCCTTCTAAGCACTACTGAGTGGTCATAATATAGATAATTCTTCATTGAATTCATATATTTTGGCTACACAGATAGAAATTTTTGGTTAACTCAAATACATGCGTGTTTGAATAGAGGCAAAAACATATTTATTTGCTAGAAAGAAGGTTTATTTGAGTCAAATACCATGTGTTTGGAGTAAAGTAATATTGTTTTGACTCAAATAAACATTCTTTGAAGCAAATAAATATATTTTTGCCTCTCGTCAAACAAATATTTATTTGATTTAAACAAAAATTTCTATCTGTGTAGGCACGCGCTAGTAGTGTTGTCACAATGTAGATTTTGAATTTTATTTCAATATTAAACTTTCGATATAATAAAAAATAATAATTATTTTTATAAAAAAAGAGAACATGGTAAAATATGAAAACTATAATGTATAAAAAAATAAAGGAGTTCCACAGGTTAGAGCGCTTGAACCCATTCCATAACTATTACATACTAAGTAATGACACAAAAACTACCAACAAATAACAACCCGGAAATTATCAAAGCTAAACTCGGAAGTGGAAAATCATAACTGACGAACAAAAATCAATGTTAGTTCACTTTACGAAAAAAAGAATAAACAATAAACACTCTTAATAAATCCAATAGTGATTTGAAACAGGGCGATATTTGGAAATTACGCTAGACTGAGATTAGAAATACAGACAAGAAGAAACAAACCGATTTAGGGTAGAATACAATAATAATAGGAATATGGAATGCCTTTCTCAATATTCACGACAATACACCAATCATTTACCACCATGTACATATGAAATAGAATCAGGTTTCAAGGTCTTGGGAATTCTGAGAAATGGTACGAATGCAAGTTTTAATAAAAATCATAGCAAAAAAGGGAAATTTGTAAAATCTTTGTCTCAAATGACAACACACGGGACCAACGGTTGTAGTTCATCATCTGATAATTTTTAGATTATATAGGTTGAAATTTTTAAAAGTTATCATTGATGTAGAATTACCTACATTGAATTTAGTAGAATATTTTAGATTTGCATATCATGAGGTTTATGTAAATTTCAACGTCCATATAAAGTTGTCCTCCATTTAATTATAATGCAATTGCAATAATCAAGTTACAATTTTAATTGTAATTAATAACACCAATTAATAACCTATAAATTAACAGATTAAAACACCAACTAAATTAAAGTGGCAATTTGCAAATGAAATGATATCAGTGTGTCCACATACGTGCACTTTGATTTTTACTAGAAATAATAAACACATATAATTTTTGTATTATTTTATTAAACGAATTTTGACATTAAATTCAGTAATTTTGTTGTGGTATCAAAAAAATCGTATACCTACATACCATATACAGTTTATAATGTAAATATTGGCAGGTTTCGATATTTACAAACATTGCACGTTTACAGAAATTCTATGTAGATTTATTTATTTATGTTACGCGTGAAATATATATTCATATTAATATTTAAACATATTTAAATGTGAGGTAACATACGGTATAATATCAATGGTTATTAATGTTATTACGCGGTCATTTATTTTACGATTACATGCACTCGGGAATAGAATAGGTAGCGTGAAAATAAATTAATTTATGCATTCGTGTCAATTCGCAGTTTTCATATTACCAATTTTAAATATTTTATTTATGAAATTAATATTTATAAAATCCGATATATTGCATATTCGGTTTTTGATGGTAAAATATGCAAGGGCTACTGAAACCCAGTACGTATTATTTAACAAAATTTTTAATTTACTTCATTTCATAAAGTTTAAAAACCAACATAAATTACAAGAGCAATTTGAATATTGAATATATACGTACACTTTACAATAAAAATATCACCGCAATTTACATAATTTACATAAAGAAAAGTTAAGGATAACTCGTAACCGCCAACCAATAAAAATTAAAGTTTATGTTCATATTTCAATATGATTGATGGTGTAATTATATCTTCTTTCTCATTAATTTTACTCGCTTCGTATAGTGGCTATGGCGTATTAAATTTTATAATATTCGAACGGGTAGCTGTTTCATTAATAATAATTGTGACGAAGTGTAAAAAGCTTTTTCTTTACGACCGTTCTGGAAGTCACTTAAACTCATGTTGCTCTGTACTTTCGATCCGAGTAAAACAGCTACTATGTATGTGGATGGATCCCTTATACAGGTAGATTCATAATGCGTGCAACAAACATTGACAAGTTGTTTAGAAAGTAATTTTTAACAAAAACTGTTATATCAAAATCAGTCGTACAGAAAAAATCGATAAAATTAACGAGGCTTTAAACCTTGTCAATCTAAACTGACAACAGGCCAAAATTAATGACTGTCAACATAAGGCATGTGCCATTTCCAGCAATGTTCTGCTTTGGGTAGCTAAATTATTTTCAGTTGCTATATCGTTATGATTCTATATGTATAGTGAGCGCGTAAAATATGGAAACATGAGAAAAAAGCTGAGACGGTATTTTATTATAAAAAAATTCACTATTTTTAATTATTATAATATCTACACATTTCTGTGAAAAGTTTGATTTCCGGTGATCAATTATTACTGAGTTTTTTGAAATGGCAACACCATTTTTTTCTTACCGATTTTGGTAGATTATTTAATAGTATAAATGGTATCGCAAATATTTTATGACCCAACATTAAAAAACTTGCGAAAAAGGAAAATTGAAAATTGTAAAACTTTAGGAAAAATAGCTTTTGTCTTTTGTGAATTGGATATGAAATTGCGTTTTGGGTAGAATAAATTGCCCTGAAAACGAATCTGGCCTACAAAATATTCTATGGCACCAGGTTTTTGAAAAAAGTGGGGTTTAGTAAAAAAAAAAGCTATTTTGAAATTTTTTTCAAAAATATAACAGACGAGCCCATTGTCCTAGAAACGTCAAAATGGTCTCATAGTAAACCTTAGTCCTTGCTTAGTCCTGAAATCCCAAAACTTAGTTCCCAAGTGTTTTTGAATCATTTACAGCGATTTCTTAAGTTGGGTGCTAGAAAACGGTTCCAGAAAACTATCCTCAAAAAACGCAGTAACCTGACGGAGATATGTAACGTTTGAGCTCAGATTCGCATTCAGCGCAAATAAATTAATCAAAAACGCCTATTCGCTTTCCATAAACAAATAAACATTACCTTAATTTTCAACTGTCTTTTTCTCTAAAATTGTAAGACGATAAATTTTGTGAATTACCTATAAGACAGGACAAGGTCGGAAATTAAATTGTATGTAAATATGTACATTTTGATAATTAAAAAGTGACGAGGCCGAGGAATATTTCAAATAACAAACCGTTTCAGAAATTTTGTCATGTTTCCATACTTTACTCGTATGATATCACAATTTTACCAAATTTGAGTTATCCTATGAATATGACTCTGAATTTATGGTACTATGAGCCCATCCATAGTTCCTTTAAAAAATGTAACCAACTCCTAGTTATTCCTGGGCCATCTCCATATCCGATTTTCTTTTATTTTTAACTGTCACCATATATTATATTTGCGATATTCAGAATGACACCAAAACAACAAAGGAACTTATTTCTTCGTTATTCTGCCACCTTGTCTAGTTGGATATGAATTAGTTAAAAAAGTTAAATCATATCAAATAAAATCTAAAGAGCTATCAATATGATACCTCACATGACCGCTTTCCTTATGGACTAATAAAACAATTGCGGACTCTTTATCCTTGCTTCAATGAGAATCTTCGCATTGCTGTATTAGACCCATCTCAATTTTCAAGGGTTTTCAAAATCCAAAGTTAGACAACCAAGACTACAAATCTTCAAAAATTAAAATTGTATCTTAACAGCAGAAAAGGGTTTACTGATATAAAGTGGGAAGGGTGTAATGCGAATGAGAGGGGAGGAGTGTTATTTATTTATAATTCAAGCTTGCCGGGGTGAAACTTCAAATATGTGAAAAGCGGTTTTATGTGAAAATCTAATTGGTCGTTTAATAGTTTTGTGTTTGGGTCTATTTTTGCTTGTGGATCTCTAGTTGTTCCAGTAGCTTCACTTTAAAGCTTTTGTCGCAATTAGGCAGTAACTTTACGTCCTCTGTTCGTGTTGAATGTTCCACCATCATCGCTTGTCTACCCCTCTTGCCACAGTATCATGCTTTTATAATATTTTTTGGAACAGCTGTACTTTCAATTACAATTGACTATATCTCTTCAATTGCCTCCATCACTGTATATGGAGATTGTTCATTGTTCATTGAAAAGTTTCATTCCTGAAGAATGGTATATATGATGACAAAATGATATACAGAAAAAGAAAACAAAACCAGTAACTTAAGTTTTTTTATGTTTTGTTATTTTGTTATCTTTATTTTTTCTAACTAACTATATATATATATATATATATATATATTTAAATTGAGGCAAATACATAAGAATTCACAATGATCACTCATGGTATCAAAACCGTCTACTGTTATTTTGTTGAAAATGCATTAATAGTGCTTTCAGTCTCCACAGTCTCCAACTTGTGGTTGCAAACCCGGGTAAGACCAAACAGTACATTAAAATAAGGTAATTAGCTATTACGATCAAGAAAAATAAGCTTGATAATGGTCACATCATTATTGTAGCACCTAATAGATAATAGATAACTAAATTTTTATTTTAAGCCAAAGAGCACAGTTTGTTAAATTTTTCTCTACAATAATTTCAAGACGCCTCATATATTCTAAAAATACTGCGTGAGAAACTGGTGTAAGATGTATTTTCACCACTCTAAAACTGAATAGAAATGCCGCTGCCCGCAATAATGCTTATCCTTTGATGTCGTCGCTGAGCAAGACTCGAATTTTCGAGAATTATATTTCTATTATTTATTATAGAGGACTGGGGGCGGGGGGAAGACGCGCGCTCCCATATTTTATTCACGTCGCAATTTCCTCGAATCCACTTGTAAATAGTATCATAAAATGCATACGTAGTCGTATATGCATGCCCGTTCATTTGCATGCAATTGCAATCTTCAATGGGCGGTTGCGACACGGATTATAAATATTATATTGCCCCGTTACGTATTACATATAAATGTGATACTTATATCAATAAGGAAATTCAATTTCGCTGTAATCGTCCGGACCGAGATGACGGCGAAGTAATGAAACCCCCCGTAACCGGATCCGGACCGGGGATCTACTCGTACTGCCAACGTTTCATAACAGTTTTAGCATCCGAGCACTTACAAAACTCTTATTTATATAGTTTATTATATAGTTTATTCAAAACTGCATTTGAGACATTATTTCTGGTGCTTTGTAATTAATTTTCTGTTAATTATGTTAGTTATACAAGCCTAAAATAAAAAAAAATTAACAATAGATCGTTGAGAAACTATTACTAAATATATTCAAGCTGATAATTGAGAGAGCAAAAGCTTGTTCCAGACATCGGAACAAGCACCCACAACCAACCTTATCTGAAAAGAAATACAAGAAGAAAAAGGTGTGTTATGCAAGCTTCCTAGAAGTGACACAACCTTTCGATAAAGTTTGACAAAAAAGATTAAAGGACAATTTATGAAATACCCGTGTTAAGCAGTTCTTTGGTTAGCTGATTGATTGATACTTGACAGTCAAGCAAGATAATGCTTGCTCCGTCATCCTTCTATTTGGAAATAAAGGAAGAGTGCCGCAGGGATGTGCATTAGGACCGGTGCTATGCTTATTCTGTAACGAAATAGCATGCTATTCGTGGTATATTCGTTATATATAAATGTAAATAAAAAAAATAGGTGCGAAAATCCACAGTATCCCGTATTCTCGTCCCGTTTACATTTATACAGATTGCCAAGGCTATTTGTTTGTATTAATGTTTTTGATCACTACCCTGTGAGTTTGACGTTGGTACGTTTTCTGTTTGTTATTTTTGAATTTTGTACCTGTCAGTTTAATGTTGCTAGGATTCTGTTTGTATTGAGGCTCTCGCCTACGGGTATATAAAAAATCAGTTCCTACCAGAAGCTCACCTGAGCCAGTTGGCCATGTGCTGACGGCTAAGTGCACGGCCATATTGGCGCGTCGCTCCTAGTAGACAGCCTGACCGCGCTCCTCGCTTCGCAAATGTTCTAACGTATTCTTATGAGAGTGGCCACACTGGCGCGCCTAGCGTCAAGCACCTACGCTTCGCCGCTCGCGCCTTGCGCCAAGAATACAGCAAGGAATTATTTGCAGCCAGGTAATTACCGCGCGCGCCGCTTGTTTACACGGGCTATGTGGTCAGGCAGGGTTGATTTTATAGTTATAGGAATTCATAAATACGTTGATGATATTATTTGTGCGTTGCCTGAGGACCAAATTGAAAATACATTAAACTGTTTTAATAGTTTTAATAGAAATATTCAGTTTACTGTTGAAAAAGAAAATAATTTTAGTGTTTCTTTTTTAGATATAAATATTATTAGGACAGATGAAAATATTTTGCTTTTGGATTAGTTTAGAAAAGTTACAAATTCGAGTAGATATATTAATTTTTTCTCATATCATTCCATTAATCAAAAAAACAACACAGTTTTGGCACTAAAAATAGAATAGAAAAAATCTGCAATTCCAAATTTAGACACACAAAAATTTAAAAATTTTGTTTTCGATATTTTTTAATAATGGTTTTTCAAAAAATTTACTTAATCGTTTATTATTTGGTTCTCGGTCAAATCATAACTATAATGTTCGTTTTCTTCAACAACCTCCTTTGTTTTTATAAATTCCGTATACAATGGGTTTAACATCTAGCTTAATCAAATTTTAAAAAGTAATAACATTAGATTTGCAAAATATAATTTGTTAAAAATTAATAGTTGTTTTTCATTTGTTAAAGATAAAACACCTTTGGCCTTAAATTCTAGGATAGTTTATTCTATTCCTTGTTCTTGTTGTAATTTATTTATAACTATTTATTGTAACTTATTGGTAACAAACTGGTAACTATTTGAAAACTAGAATTTCCTTACATAAGTCGGACATAAAAACAAGTAAATTAAGGTGCGCATTAGCGCAACATACTTTTAAAGAAAACCTTTGATTTTGAAAATTTTAAAATTTTAGGTGTTTGTAAAAATCAACCGAATAGAATTTTCTTGGAATTGTTGTTTATTAATGAATTAAATACATGTCATTTTAAAGCTGATGCAGAAAATGTGAGCATAATTTATAAAAATTTATTAACGTTATTGAAATCTTTTAAGGGTAGACATTTTTGATTAATTTATATTTTTTCATGGATATTGAGATATCATTTTATTTAACGTTGTTATGAAGTATTATATGTCAACGATTAACCGTAACTGAAACTGCACGCCAACTGCGTCTCTACTACACATGGCATGGCGTTACACTCCAATATGGCCACACGTTGCGTGCGGTGACTCCTGGTAAAATAAATGCGAGCGGCGATGCTAGGCTGTCTACTAGGAGCGACGCGCCAATATGGCCGTGCACTAAACCGCCGCGATCGGAATCCAGAAGAACACTTTCTACAGGAGCACACCCGACTAGTTGGCCCATGTGTTGACAGTGATAACCGCCGCGGCTAGGATTCACCAGAAGACAGTGTTATTCGTGCCCGTATCCGCAATAAGTCCCGAATAAGTTCCGATTTCCGAATTTATAATTACTTACTTAGGTTAAGTTCCAACTTGTTAATTTTCTTTTTGTGTTTACAAATAGATTTATTTTAAATATCATTCTCCTTGAGATTTATTTGAATTCCGGGCCCTCGCGAGCTTTGGACTTAAAATTAAAGGAGTTAAAGTGGTTATTTTCGGAACAAAAAAGTTTAAACTTAACGAAGTTACCCAGGTTCTGCTGGAACCTCATGTCAAATGAAATTCTGAAACCCGTTTGGTGCTCACCTAGGATTACACTAAAAGAGTAACATACACCAGACCTTTCCAGATAAACTACCAATAAGTTCATCGTGAATGTAGCCTTGGTACATTAGGAACTATTACCTCTAGAAGAACCACATTCAGTTTGCAGTCAACGATATTCAGAAAATTGTAATATTTCAGGAACAAACATCACGTGAATGTTGATGCCTTCCAGCTCCTCGATAACAATACCTTGATAAGAAGAACTAAGAGAAAGAATACTTATAATAATTCTTCTAATAAGTCTTCTTTGTTAAGTATTCTTCCGTACAAAGGTCTCCCCCTACGTCTTCCAGTGTATCCTGTCTTTGGTTCTCCTCATCGATGTATGATTCCAAGATTGCCTCCACCCATCTTCTTCGTCTGCAGTTTTCATTTCATGTTAGACATCTATTGTTCTTATTGGATCTCTCCAGGTCTTGTTGAGTATACCGCGTTTCATGCTTTTTTGACGTTTTTTAATAGTTGGTTAATGGTTTGGAGGTGGTGTATTGGTGAGTATTTTTGTCCAAACCCCGATTGTTCTACTGTTTGAAATTGTTCGATATTTTTGTAAATTCTTTCTCTCTGGATTACTTTGGTAAAATCTTGCTTATTCCAGATATAAGACTTATTGGTGCATATGATATAAATCAAAGAATTGTTTGTTAAATATTCGTAATTTTGCAGCATTTGCAATCCTTTCAAATTCGGAAGGATTTAAACACTATATTTAACTTTACTGTCGCTCTTAGGGCCGATATATTCACCTATCGTCAAAGTTGTCGTTAGCCAACGAACAGATTACGCTAACGTTCGCGTTAAAAATGATTCTGGCTTGACAAAACGTAACCAAAATTCATTCGCACTCATTTCTAACCGCATCAATTAAAAATGACCACCAAAAGTAAAAAAAAATGGTATCAAAGACGAATTCAGCAAATTCGGCCATATTAACTAAATAATGACTTCAATTAATACAGTACCACGTACGTACGTAAATATTTGTCAGTTTGACTTTTTGTTTGACATTCAGCACATGCTCTGTGACCAATCAAAGTGTTCGTCATTAGTTTACCGGCAGGTTCATTCGATCGCAAAATAAATTTGACCGTTAAGCGTATTTATCCGGTCGGTAACGTTAACGACAGGTGAATAGACACATTTTTACCATTTATCTTGTCGTTTAGATGACGAACAGTTTCACGATAGGTGAATATATCGGCCCTTAGTGGTTTTATGGCCAGTTGTTAATAGTAAGTTTTTACCTCCGTGATTTTATATATTTAAGCGCTTGTATGGCCTCTTTTAAGTTTTCATCAAATTTTTCTGTTTCTTCTTGAGATGATTGGCCGGTAAGGATTAAAGTAAGAATTAAGTAACTTTAAATAAAGAGCAATTCTATAATACTTTACACGACTTACTGTACTTTTCCTATGCTGTTTCTACAGTTGGTACTATTTTCATGTTTCCTTAAACTCAGTAGCTTCTAAACGTATTTCTATGCAACACATGTTGCAATTGTGCAATATTTGAAACTCAGTCTAACCTATTATTCTTTAAAAATCAGTAACCCCTGTTTATTTACATAACACGTACATGTTCAAGCATAACTGATGTGAGAGATCTCGTCAAAAATACTTTTCAATTTATTAATACTATGCAGTGGATGCAAATGGACGCCATCAATAATGAATGCACATCCCAAATGAAACGCTCCGTGTTACTACGACTTCCACTCACTAACTATCTCGTGATTTTCATAGTTGGGAGAGGAAAACGTACCTACCGTCATTTGTTTTCGCGAGACACCTGTAAAATTTTAATCGGGCCGACACACGAATCGAGGACCTAAGTCAACGAATGAAACTGACGTCAGTTTAGAACAAACCCTTCCACCGGCTCCGACGACCTCCGACGACTCGCTCGGCGGAGCCGGCTCGCTTTAAAATGTCGACATCCATTACAAATGAACGGATGAATTATTTGCGACCCAATCGAAACTTGGAACTAGTGGAACTTTATAAATGGATGATTATAGAATTATTTATAATGCGATTTGCATTATGTATGTGTACACCATTGTTTTATATCCGACGGTGGAGAATAATGGCGGGGTCCCCACTGTTCAACAATAACCTGAGTAGTGTGCTCACGTGTCTAAATATTGAATGCCTATTCTATTAGCACGGCGCTAATGACGTACACCGCCATCGGTGCACACAGAACACTGGAATCGCCGCTTGTAATAGGCAAAGTAGCATGGCTCCGTACTATGGACCAGCCTCCTCCTATATGTACCTGCTGTAGGACACGGCGACGTCAGATTCACGCATGAATCATTGTCATTCGTTGGACGGCAATCCATTGACCGACTAATTAATCCACGACTTCTTTGCTCATCTGGTATTCCTGGAATTCACTTCTCAGTGATTGGTTAAATATTTTTACTTAGCCATACCACCACGAAAAGCCTGAAAAGATATTAAACCTCTCGTAGATTGACCATCTAGCCTTTTCAATCAAATAACAACAACATCAGCGACTTTGAAAGAAGCTTCTCTGTGTAGACTTCTGATCTGGAGCTCTCTAAATATGTTGGTTGAAAGCGTGCGTTTCGAATTACGTCAACCAGGTTTGATTGTTTTTAATTTCCCCCTATGAAATTAGAGCCCTTAGATGCCTAGCCTCTTTATGAAGTCTATGTTGGTTCGAGAAGGCAGTTGTACCAGTTCTGTAGGCTCTAGTGTGTCTAGAGTCATACACCCAGGTAGTACGTTCTAGTGCGGAGTATCGCTGCGCAGTCACATAGTATGTGCTCAGCAGTTTCGGGTGCTTCATCGCAGCTTCATCATTTGTCTGTCCCATTTTACGTAGGTGTAAAGGGTTAATTTTGCGCGTGATTATTAATAGAGATTTGAATTTACACGCTGGTGTATTTTGTCTTAAGTTGGTATGAGATGTTGAGAGACGGATGAGAGGTTGGTATTGGCGGCAAGCGGAAACGGAGTCTTTTCCCTAACGATCATTTCGAAACGCTCTCTTCTTGTTCCAGCATTGTTTGTCAGGGTTTGGCCCCAATGGGGGCAAGCTATGGAATGGCGTGTTTCGTGCTACAGTCTCATCCGTTAATAATTCGTAAGGTATTTATTAGAGGAAAGCTGGTTAATCGACGGTAAGATAAAAAAAAATTAAATTAAAAATTAGAGTTAAAACTGGTTTATATTGTCTGTCTGACCATCTCTCGCCACTAAGTAATTGAGTTTTCTAATTAGAACTTATAATTCGTATTTTCTGTAATGCAGTCTGCAATTGTTTTGTTATATATTGTTAATTAGAATAATGTTGTGTTCTTTGGCATTTCATTTTAAACAATTTAAACCTGCCCTTTTTGTGTCGAAGCTTTTTGGTTTCCAAGTAATTTTGTGGTTTATTAGTAAGGGATCAACTTTCTCCGACAAAGTCTCAGAGAAGGAGCCCATGTTTTAAGCCTCCGTAAGAGTTAGATATATCAGATAGGCTGGTAAACTAGGTAATTAATTAACACGGCCGTAAGAAAGATCAAGTTATAAAATAAGTAAAAATGAGTAAATAAGTAATGGAACGCCGTCTTCCATATGTGGTTTAAGGTTAGGTAACACTGTAACAACCCTTACAGTACCCCCCACCTATGGTGTCTGAGTAGGCAGTGTCTCGTTCCTAGGTCTTCTTTTAGCAGCTTGAGGTACTATCTTACCATTGTCAACAAAAAAGTCGACAAAGTTTTTTGCTTGCCTCATACAAGGCGAATGTACCCAGATAGAGTTCTTGAGTTTTTCTTCCCAACTCCGAAACCTTTGCTTGACGTGGTCTTAGGTTATGCCAAAGAAGGGCTCGGGTTCGTAAAAGGGATCCTTAGATCCTTGCTTAGCAAGTCTATCGGCAGTTTCATTTCGTCCGATTCCTTCATGTCCTATTCTTTTTTTGCCAGTTGACGTAAGAATTGCTTGTGTTTCCGCCTGGAAGATGGTTGATAAACTACCCATGGTCTTAGATAGGGTGTACCCAGGTCCGGTCACACCTATACCGACTCCATAATCTGTTTTGGATCCACAAGTGTACCACACTGATGAATTATCTGAGAACTGCAGTACCTTCGCCCCAACGTCTTTGCGATCGTAGATAATCAGGTCAATTGGCTGATCAGTGATCACAATTTTATCTTAAAGGCATATATCTATAGCTGATTCCATTTTCACATGCAGGTGCAATGTTGTGAGGTTAAGAATGTCCTCAAAACCGACGGCGAGGCACGTTGTCATGGCCTCTGTGATGCTTAAGCATATAAGCCGTTTTGATTTATTCAACTATGGTCATGTTATGAATTCAGTGTTGCCCCTATTATAATTAAATTAGTTATCTTAGTTTGGCATAAAATCTGTTACCTACCCTATTACTTTTGTCCAAAATCGTAATAACACTATATGTAATGGTTAATGTCTTCGACCAGAGACAAAAGTATTTTTTTATTATAAGCGAATGTTGTTTTTTTTTTCAAAGGCATTGCTACGACCTCATAGCGGCAAATGAAGTTATAGGCATTTCCTCTTCCTTGCTGAATCTGGAACTAGGAAAAGCTTCATTTTCCAGACCAATATTTGCCAGAAGATATTAAGCCGGGGCTACACATTCGTATACTTGCCAAATATCAAATATTTGCCAAGCATATGAATATTTGTCAAGAAAAGATAACCTGCTCTATTCAATTCGTAGCGAGACACCTCTAAAATAAATTTATATATTCGATGTTCGGCTGTGCGGACGAGTTTTTTACGCCATATACTTGGTATTTTCAATACCCAGTTGAAGTGGGTATAGGAAATGCAAAGGCGACAAATATTGGTCCATTTATTTGTACTCGATGAACATTTTAGTACGCTGTTTAATTTTTCCATTTTTTTATTTCGTTTTGTGTGTAGTAGTTGTATACGAATATTGACAATAGATTTGTAATTATTAGTAAGATTTTTTATCTTTCTAAAGGGCGAAAACCGCATAAAATTGTAATTTTGTGAAACCGTCAGACAGACAGTTTTCCGGAAACCGTCAGACAGAAAATAAAAAAAAATATTTTATAGACAGCAAGTCTATAAAATAATTTATTTGGAAAATAATACTTTATTTGCTTGTATTTATATATTTGTCGATTTTTATGATGTTTATTATTTGAAGAGAAACGAAAGCGGTTAAAAACATTTTAATAGTAGAGAATTTTGCGTTCCCTTTTATTCAAAAAAGGTAATATTTTGAAAGCTCATTTGTTTAAATTTTTGTTTAAGCTAATTGATCTGTATTTCAGACAATATTAGGACATATTTATACAACGAACCTAGTAGTACAATTGGATTTAGTAGAACTTTAAAGATTACGAAGAAACCATATTTAACATTTCCTTTATGGGCAATATCTTCCTAATTTAAATAAAAAATCATATATTTTTCTACATTGAAATAATAATTTATTTAAACTAGTTCACATCAAATGACCAAATGTATTGTTTTAGTCTGTTAAAATTTGATGCTGCGAATTAATAATACAGAAACCTGTTGAATTAAACAAAAACTCATCAAAATGAAACAAACAGTTTCGTCAAGATTTGTTTTTTAAATTTCCACAGGGATGCCCTTGTTAGTGCGCAGTGAATTCTGCACTTATGTAATTAAAAATATGTCGGCATTATAAAAGAAAACCTTGCTTGTTCGTAATCAAATTATCAGTTTGATTTGAAAAAGCTAATGTGCAAATAAGGCGAACTAATCAAAAAAATAGCTAGTGCCCATTCGGTACGCACATGTAGCAAGTCATCAAAGAAGATTTTCACGTATTAGAAAATGCTATGTGGCGATGCATCAATGTCCGATACATTTACCGTTGCAGTGCAACTCCGAACAACGAAATCACAAACGAATATTGTACAAATTTGTTGGTGTCATTGTTTTTTTTAGTTTCTTTGAAAATCAGCCGGTAATCAAGGATGGATGAAAAATATTCGGCGAACGAACTTAAATGGAAAAATAAATCACTAATGGCGTTGTTTAGACCAATCAATAACAAAAATTTTCGATTTGCGTGGCAAATATATTTGTCAAATATTTAACATGTGGCAAATATTTGATATTTGGCAAGTACACGAATATGTAGCCCCGGCTTTAGTAAATATCTAATATATTTGATAATAAATTAGAAATGTTAAAGGAGAGAAACTACAAGCAAGAAGACCAAAGGACTTCTTTATACAGAATATCTAGTAACTAGTTAATTGGTAGACCAGATGGAAAACAAGCCTTATACGAGCTTTGTTGGTGGCTTTTATCTACTTCACTAAAAAAGTTAAACTAAAAAAGAAGAAAAAGATTTTGAGAGTGGGGTCCGATCTGCGTGACTGGCATACACCATCATTGACCCCTGTAAGCAATTATTCCGAAAATGTCCATATTTACATTGCCATCGTTGTATATAAAGTACGTTCTAATATAAAGATGATCCGGACATGGTAACCCTTTTCTGTTGCCAAGATCGCAGTATTCTCAAACTTAACGAAATGATTGCTTCTTAGAATTTCGTGTTGCAAAATCTACATGATTTGTCTTCATATTGGAAAAGCTATTGGAAAGTGTGGCTTGTTGATAATTCCAATCAAGCTATTTAATAAACTTATAATTAATAATAAATTAATAAACTTCTGTGTTTTCAGGTTTTCGACATAAACCAAAACAAACGCACGGACCTTTTACAATACCACGTAATCAATTATTTCTAATAATGCACGGTTGGACGCATAATTACTGGAAATGTGCGACACCACATGCAGCGGATCTTTGTAAATCTGATCCCGGCAAACGCATAACTCACGATTTATATACTTTAATCAATATTAAGTCTCGTAAACAATGATTAAACTTAACGGTTATTGGTTTTGGTGCGGTCGGCGAATGCTATGGCCGTACTATACGTAACATATACGTACTAACAACGCGGAGGGAACCGAACATACGCTCCCCGATAAGATATACAACTCACACGCTTGGAACTGGCCTGCACATATACACACAGATATAACTATATTTATTAATAGCGTCGGTAATGCCGTGTCCGGCGGGAGAATGGTATGAACATATACGGAGCAATAAATACGCGAACACGGATCGTTCCAATCGCATTAGTTTTCGCCGTCTCGAACAGTACCGGATAGTAAATGGGCATAACGCACTCTGTTATAGCCGACCTGATCATGAGCTTTCGCAAGTTTTCAAGAGACGCCATTATTTCAGGAAGGAAATTGAAATTGTGTGATTGGATTGTGAATTCTTCGAAAACCATGGATAAGGTTACTTATGGGGGGCTAGCAGAAGAAAAAAAGCTTGAAACAAAATCTTAAATAGAAAAACATTGAGTGTGGTAGATTTTCCGTCAGCTGAACAACATCAGTCCTACCACATTCACAATGGAATTGGTGCATCTTTGGTAGGAAGAAGTCATTTCGATACGTCCATGTAAACTACAGTGACTAAGTGTTTAGTACTCCAAGGTGGGACACTGAGATCATTTATCCTCAACATTGTAAACTAAGTTGACCTGTTGGCTTTTCTTTTGTGTATTTATTTACAAAGTTGTATATTGCAACAGTCCGATTTATAATAATGGAATTTATTTGCTTAAATTGACATTGAATATGCACTACTATTGTTTCTTTATCATTAAAGTATGTAAAAAGTAGATACCTTTAATAATTGACTTACTGTTGTTTTCGTGATAGGTAACCTAGGCTGTACTTTGACGTTGTGTTATCATGTTATCCGGTGCTGTCAACTTCGTGTTATTGTAAACTTTAAAGGAGTTGGTACAGACTGAGAGCAATTTTTTGAGAATTGTTCAGTAAATCGACAGTAATTCGATCAGATATAAACGCAGACACCTATAATCACGGTTACTGCGCCAACACCGAGCAAAACTGTACCGCGAGCGTATTGTAGGTCGGCTGAAGTGACGTCGCTACTACTAAGCATTGCATTGTGTTGGATTGAGGCGCTTTCACATTATACTGTGGTTTTGTTATTAAATTAAATTAAATTAAAAGCGCTTAAAAGATCATTTTGTATAGATTTTGAAAACCCACGCGACGTAGGTTCCTTCAATAGGAGCCTTTATCCCATTTTGAGTCCCTAAAAAAGGCCAATCT
The DNA here is from genome assembly GCA_963966075.1 of Aphodius sticticus. Taxonomy (NCBI): domain Eukaryota; kingdom Metazoa; phylum Arthropoda; class Insecta; order Coleoptera; family Scarabaeidae; genus Aphodius; species Aphodius sticticus. Next base: position 17,341,288 of record OZ014506.1, read on the forward strand.
AGATTTTCCACACCACAGTAAATACGGGAGTTTTTTTTGCAGGTAAAATGATGATTTATAATTGGTGAATTTACTCCACAACAATAAGGACAAGTTTTGGTTATCACACCATCAGTTTCACCATGGAATTGAATCGGTGACTAGGAAAGCAGAAAAAGTCCTAAAACAGTATAGCCGATTTCTGACACTGCCAGTGTTCATTGCATGTTCTCCTATCAGGAGAATGTAAGAAACTCATTAAAAAAGCAAAAAAAATACAATGTGCTACGAAGGTCATAAAATCAGAAGAAAAATCAGTGTTAATTTCAAAATCATAGCTTGTACAGCTTTTTTTTCGTACAACTGACTGTTTTTAAAATATAATTACACTAAATTTTCTCACCTAACTCAGATTAAAGATCACCTTTTCATGCTGGATAAAAGGAAACTCGCGGTATTGACTGTAAGTCTGAATGTGTGTATCATGTGCATTTTAGGAACATATTTACGGTTAGCTGTGTGTCAAAGAAACGTAAGAGAAGTTTTTAATTAAATTTTACTGTTTAGCATGTCATTTTTACCGCTAAGGAGGTTAGCCTTTAGTTTGCTATTTTTGGACTTGTAGATTTTAAATGTCACACAAAAATTTGTCAAACAAATGCATGTTAACTTCTTACATTTTTTTGGTTGCCATATTGGATCCACACTTTCTGGGGACTTAAAATATCGCAGGAACTAAGATTCATTTATATCTACACACAACAAAACGTTGTCTCAATTCAAAGCAACCTTTGTTAATCTAAAACAACGGTTGTTTTATATACGCAAGGAGATATATCGTTCATTGAAGAAAACCGTTGTTTTGACCGGTTGTCTTACTTTAAGATTGTACAATTTTAAATGGATACTACACTTATTTGACTTAAGACTTTGTTCTTTTAAATCAATAGGTTGGGTAGTTAGATTAATCAGCTCACATTCTTGGATTAAACGTTCCCATACTTCTTTTAAATATGAACATGTTATTATGTAAGCAATAATATTTTACATGGAATGCAATGCACGCATCCAAAAAGAATACACCCACCCGGCGTCCCTTCTTAGTCTCTTTCCCTAAATATTAGAGCTGTTGGACATTCAAGGGCGAAGCCAGGGGGGGCAGGGGGGGGCACCTGCCCCCCCCCCCCTGGCGCTCAAAATAAAAATGCACAAAATTGTATTAGGTATATAATAAATTTACAAAGACACATAACATGTACTGTAAAAGCCAGTTGTGCTTATTTTATGAGAAAATGTAATTTAATAAATTACCGTCGATTATGCAACTCAAATACCAGTACCTACCTCCAAATCTCAATACAGGGTGAGGTATTTATTGTTAAGTTGATTTAATGGGAATTAATAGAGGAATTGTTTATGCAACCAACAAGTAAGTTGAAGTAAAAATTTTAGATTGCTTTATTACAAATAACCTTATATAATAATATAATGTTATTTGTAATAAAGCAATCTAAAATTATATCTTCAATTTACTTGTCGGTTTGGCAACCAAAACCACATATCAACTTTGTATATTACTGGAGTCTGTGTGATGTGTAGTTATTGAACGCGATAATAAAGCAGTGTTTTTCTTATAATGGATATAAGAAACTATTTTACTAAGTATTAATTATTATTTGGAAACCAGTGTTATATCGTTGTATGATTGGGTGATTAGAATTACTGGTCCTAAAGAGTATTTCAGTTATAGGATTACGTGATTACAGTGTTATCACTGTATCCGTAACACTGTAATCACGTAATTATTGCAGTTTAAGTGCATATAGCTAAATATTACTTTAGATTAGTCAAATTTTGTTGAGTTTCGAGTTTGGTCTCGTTTGGCAAATGTCAACCCGTTTACCTATAGTTTGTCTTTTAAGCAATAGATGGCGCTATGGCGGTTCTTGCATTAATTGGTTGTTCGCAAATATCTTGGAAATTATGATATATTAGTATTACTGTTCCTGTACACTTTATATGTACATTTTGATACATGTCCTCCAAGAATATTTGTTTCCGTAGCATGCTCAGCGTTCATCGCAACATTGCAAATGAAGACCAAGAGCAGCTCAAAGAAACTGTCCTGCAGAAGTTTTCCGAAAACAAGCGGAAACTTAACATTACGTAATGTTTTATTAGCATATTTCATATTATGTACATACCTCATACATATATTTTTATAAACAAGAGGATATGCGATAAGAAATATTTATTTACTTAAATTTTGGTATTTTTCTGACTCCTTGAAGATTTTCTTTCATCTTCATGCGAATGCTATATTGGTTCCGCTATTTAATACTTTTGACAATTTGATTTTTATATGAAATATGTTCTATGATACAATAAAATGCGAATTCTATCGCATTACATAACCCAGAAACTATGTATGTTCTAAACCCTGTATAAATTAAAAATAAAATATTATCCAACCTGAAAGGTGGTTTAATGAGGTCATAAAGCATATGGCGCTTGAATGAACAAACAAAAGACACCTATAATTACGGCATTTGTGCCGAGGGAAAGTTACAATTCGTGAACAGAACGAGAAAATCAACAAGAAAATAAATAATTCCGTCGAAACAGAGAATTAATATTTCTTTTCTGTTGTTTTACAGTAAACTCATTAATTTCGTATTAGCGGCGTAGTAGTATTAGTGGCGATGATGTTCCGTGCCAATAATTTCCCAGCAGGGGTTAAATATTCCCGAATAATATCGCATGTCGGGACGTGCAGCCGGAAGTGTAAGTGAGCGATTATTTTATTCCGAAAATTATTATTATGTTAATGCCGCGCGGATCGGTTAGTATTTACCCAGTGAACACGATTTGATAATCTCATTATTAATTTACGGAGATAATGGCGGTGCGTACGGACACTAATAACATTAATTTGTGCAACTGTAATATGAAATTTCCCGTTGCCATATTCAGTGCACTCTTTTTTTCGAAACGACAAGTAAATTTCAATGCCGATTCCCACATAATTATGATGCATCTAAGCTTAACAAATGCTTATTATCTACAAATGACATTACATGCAAATATTATATGAATTACATGCGGATGCGGATTTACAGGCAGAATAATTACTGGGAAGTCAAGCACGCAAAAAAATGATACTTTAATAAATAAAATACTGCCAAATCAAATTATTTTCTTTAAATGCTTTGTTTACACTTTAGTTTATCTCATGGAGATATATTTGGTTATTCCCACCATCATAATTATTTCCAGTTTTTTAGCACTGTCACTAAATAGAAACTCTCTCATCTGTGTATAAGATATAAAAAAGACAAGCACAATAGCGAAATTATCAAGAAACAAATAAAGAATTGCTCCTGAGATTTTCACTGCAACGTGAGTTAATAAATTAAAGAACTAATTAACGACATTTTATTTATTACAGGGAGTAGGTACATTTTATAAGTAAATCACGTTCAATGTCAGTGACATAATGAACAGCCGGTACTAAAGCAAATATGACTTCATGTGGAGGTTATTAAACAATATATGGTAGATAGACAAGGCAACTTTTTAAGACAGAATCTAATAAAATGTTTGGTGTGAACATCATAAAAAATCTATAAAAAGTAAACTTTCCAAATTCTACTTGTTTGCTCGACGTTTGTAACGCTATAGCAACTATACTGTACGTTCTTTTAATGTGAACGGTTTAGAGGGTGACATAAACATTAAATCCATGTGTGTGACACTCCTGTATAGGCTGGTTACGTTTAATATAGGCTTTAAAAGATATGTGGCAAATGATTCTTTATACACAACTGAAAACCCCACTAATAGAATATACAAACCTTTTACATATAACAATAATAACTTAAAATTAAAAAAAAAATTGCCTAAATTCAACATAGATCCTGCAAAAAATACTATAATAATGTTAATCAACAGAATCAATGATTATAAACAACTCAGATGCTAATAATTGCTTTAGCGACTTTGTTGTCATTGCAAACAGCGACTCTATCGGTCAAGGACGTTGCAATAAAAGAAAATTCTGCATGTGGATAAGCATAAACAAATCATTCTTTAAACTTGGTATGAGTACACGCAGCTTCTGCTACAGTAAATTCTACAACATTTTTTGACACTATCGAACACTTGTTTTCGTTTTCTCGTCTTGCACTCATTGATGAGATATTTTACTTTCTGTCAGTGGTCAGTGTTAAGCACAGCGTAGACACTCGTTGGATCGCAAGAGTAGAAGTAGTAACAATAATTGTAAAAAAAAAACATTTCGTAAACATTTTAAGTGCGTTGGACAAACACACATCTGAGGAAAAATTTATTAAAACACGAAATGCGTCCTTTTGCAAGTTAAGGACCCACAACAATACTTCCAAACCAAGGGGTTAAATATCCATCAATGTGACTTAAAACAAATTTGTTACAAATGTATTTCAGTGGACAAAGGGACACGCTGCAAAACGTAGTTACAGCAGCAAAAAAAATGTGTGAAGAGTTGGAGATTTCCACTGAGCGTCGAGTTAGAAGGAAAAAGGTTATGAGTGGTGAACATTCGCGAGACGTGGAGATATATTTTACAAGAGGAGATACAACGGGAAATGCTTTTGTGACTGGATAGAGGTCTCCAAGAAATAACAGTTCGTTTTAAGCAACTACATGTTCTTGCAGAAAAGTATTACAAATTTTGAATATCACGTGAATAACTTTCTTGTCATTGATGACGAGACGTTGGAAAAGCGGACAAAGGCCTATTGAACTTTTAATATTCATTCAAAAATACAGGCTGGGAAACTCTGTTCCAAACATAGTAATATTGCTAAGAATTTTATGAACAATAGCCGTGTCGTCAGTTGTAAAAGCAGCTTTTCCAAACTAAAATTGATAAAAAACTATCTCCGTTCAAAAGGAGCGATTTAAGATGGCGAAATCTAGCGATACTTTCTATAGATGAAAAGTTAATTATACTAATACTACTAATAAGTTTTGATTATCTTCTTAAAGAATTTTCGAATAAAAAGCAAGAAAGATAAATTTATAAACACGCTTACGTGTTATATTCATTATTATATGTATATTGTATTTGTACAATCCATGGGTACAATCTCTTGAAGCAAAAGAAATAAAATTTGTGTTTATTAATTTGTATTGATGTCCAGAAATGTTAATAACAACCATCACTTAATTTTGATTGACTTAGAAAGGGCGGCAAATTGGTCCGCCCCGGGCGGAAAAAGCTCTAGGTACGCCACTGTTTGGGCTGAAGATGCATTTTTGACGGAGCATTCACTCATTAAAATATTTCCACAAAACAAAGGATAAAAGGTTTTTATGTACATATTTCCTTTTAAAAGATACATTTATCAGTTTACATTCGATTTATAATTCACACAAACTTACCACATTAGAAAATTTTGCCCGTAAACCGCAACGAATAATTTAGTATATTTTCTTGGCATTAATAAACCGCCGTGCCGCTGCTTCAGATTCCAATAATATAACGTTAATTTGTACTTATATAGCACCTTATGTTTGGCTGAGCGTTTAGTAATCACCGTTACGCTGACGAATGATGAAAATTTCAGTTTGATTGCAATTTGCATTTTTAAATTCTCTAAAAAATTGTTAGGTATTTTGCAATGTAATTGTGTAATTGACAACCTAAGGTAGATAGAAGAACTGTATATTGCTGCTGCAAGGATATGTGAACATTTGTTGTAATATCTACACTGATTTTATAGTTTGTTTAATTTTTTTCTTTCTTGCAATGCAATTTAATCATATTTGTTGCGACAATATTTAAAAAAGTTTTACTTTCTAGAAGCAGCCGAGGTCTGAAGCTTCATATAAATTGTAGACTACTAATTCCATAACTTTGCTACAAACAAAAAATAATATTCCTGTTTTTCCTGTTTCTTGTCTAAACACAAACATTGCCTTAAATATATAGCCATATAAACATCGACAATACAATAGAAAATCAAAAAAGAAATCAAATCATGGTTCTTCCAAAAAAAGAATGCGATAATATTGATGAACTACCTACTTTACAAGGTTCAAAGAAAAATGAATCAAAATCGGTAAAGTAATGCAAAAGTATTAAGCACCTTAGGGCATCATCAATTCTCTACATTTTACTCCACATCTTCAAGAGACGTATGTACTATGGCAGTCAAGATCGCTGGAAAGAACTGTTTACATTGTTTTCCTTCATGCAAATAACTATAATTTTATTATGCTTGTCTACTGACCAAAACACGTCACCACGTAAACGTATGTAAATATCAAACATCACATTTAAATTTGTTTTTTCATGCACAGACGTTTTGTTATGCTTTGATGCCAGTGACAAATCAAAAACAAATCAATATAAAAGTATGCAAATATTAACCATCAACGTATATCATTACCTGTATATCACTTCAATCAAAAGAAAAATAAACAAGTTAATATAATGAATTCCGTATGACGCGACGCCCATAAGAGAATTAAATCTTGCTTATTTTTTTTCTGTTCAATAAGCTAGTATTATATTCGAATTTGTATTAAAAAGTATGTGTCTACTTAAAATGTTGCTACATTAAAAATCCACCTTCGCAAAACAGATGGATTTCCTTGAACGTTTTTTTTTTTCGCAACTACAATGTAATTCAAGGATGGATCGATTAAATCGTTGTCACATGTTTCACAACAAACACAAAAATGGCCGGAATAACTATACGTTATTATAATTTAAATATACCGTGCGCAACGTTAAGTTGTGGGTCAACGAATAATGTATCTACATACATTATGGCGCGGGGGTACAGCGGGTGTTCCAATGCAAATATGGGGCCCGTACTCGGCAAACATTCCTTCGCACTTTATATTTATTATTTGTCATCGGGCAATTAAAACGGTGGCTTCACTCGGCACTCTGTAATCAGGAGACGTGCCCGCTGAAATTATGTTAATTCTTAATGACATTTCTGTATCGGAAGAGCGAAAAAAAACGCGCGCGCCGAGCGGCGATGATTAGGGTCATTATTGCGTTATACCATATGCTCTTATAATTATTGGCGGGACTGCGTGGTACATTTTTTCGGCCTCTTTTTCTGGCGGCCACAGATGCGATAAACAAATGAATACATACCACGATATACATATTACCGTGTCGACAAAGGAAATTGGACAACGATAATTATCCCCAGGGTCATTTAGGAATGCGTTCCAACTGACCCTCTGTGTTACCGTTCCGGTGGGTTTTTAATTTTGAAACGATTTTGTGAAGCGGTGTTTTAATTTAAGGAGGAATTGTACTCACCAGTGTCGAATTAATGGAATCTGTAACAAAAGAAAAAAGGGTTTAGTTGTTTAAGACATTTGACATTTCGATAAAAATAAATAAATAAATATAAGATTATAAACTTTTTCAAAACAGGCTGTCGGAATGAGTAGGTACCGCAAAATAATGAGTATTTAATTTTAGTTGCAGGTACTCTGAGATTACAGGTCCTCGTAGAACGTATTTTCTGCACCTTTCTTGATGTAATTTTGGGTAGATAGGTATTTTTATTAAAAATGAATGATAATGATTAAATAACAATGTTAAACTGTTAACTTAACTGTTTTAGTTGCTAAGCCTAAGCACCCACTAGCGCTTTTTTACCGCAGAATAAAAATTTGCACCGCGTAAGTGGGCGGAGTTCATAACAAATCCTGTGTTTCATAATAGTGGATAAAAACTCGCTGCAATGCAAAAATACAAGTGCGCACTGGGCTATAGACACTCTTCCAAATTAACAATAACTTAAAATATACCTAAATCAACAAGGAACAGTTTGACAATTATTTCAGTTGAAAAGGAAATTACACCAGGGGTGTGGAGTGGGAGTGCAGACAAATTTTAGAGGAGTCGGAGTCGAAAAAAAGTCGAAAAAAATGTACCGACTCGGACTAAGAGTCCAGTTTTAATTATTGCAGAAAAAGATAAACATGGACGTTGTCACAGTAAACAAATAAAACTAAACATTCTATTGGGTCTTTGACATAGTATATACCTACATACAAATGTAAATACTCAATTACAAAACACACTTTTCAAATGAAAGTGAAGATTAACAAAAGTAATCCGGCAGAAATTTAAATAAGGAAATTTGAACAAAAGTTTTTAAAATAGATTGAGAAGTAGGAAAGTAGGAAATACGTGTTCCAACCATAATTATGATTATTTTCAGCTTTGAAAATAATTCAAAATTGTGTAAGGGCATCCTTGCAGGAGAATTTGGTTGGAGCTATTCTGTTCCTGTGTTGTGGGTGATTTTGTTATTATTAGAGATAGAAATTCGGTTAAATTGACAAAGTAGTGCCTATTTGTATGTTCTCTGGCGAAGAAAGTGAAATACTTAATGATGTAAGAGATATTTTGAATATACAAATTACAGAAAGAAATTACACTTTATTATTATGTGGTCATAACTTTTTTATTTGTGGTCCGATCAATAGGCGTTTTTGTTATCTTATAGGCCGTTATTTATTTACAATTAGATTGTCAGTTTAAATATGTTTGCCAACAAATTCGCTGGACACAAACAAAACTCTTGTTTGGTTATGGTTTCAGCATTTCTTTGTGTGTAATTTGATATGCACAAGCCATATGTTTAACACAATCAGAATACTACAATACGGGAATAGAAATTAATTTCTTAAACTTATTTATTTTTTCCTAGTAGTTTGTTTTCATAGCAAATTTAATGTTACTCGGTTGTATTATTCTGCGTCAAATTTGTGATTACATATTTACATATGTAAGATTTTTATTACACATAATTGTTTGAACATATTTTTGTATGCACTCTTTCTGGAGTCGAGGTCGGACCACGAACAATATCTGGAGTTGGCGTTGTAGTCGAGATTTTTTTTACCGTCTCAGCAGCCCTGGGTTGCACAGTGAATTAACATTGGCGTAAGTACAAGACCAGTTTCAAAAAATGACAGCCGGACAATCCTTTCAAATAAATATACAGTATGTCCCCGTATTGAGCTACAAAAGGGAATCAAAGCTTTATTATTGATTTTAGAAAAATGTTTCAGTTTATCAAATATGTCGGCAATCCCTAATCGTTCTAATGAAGTTAATAAACAATTCCAGTTTTTATGTAAAAATTGGCCTAACTACATTATACTGAATTATGTATAGTAACTAAAAATGTATATCGTCCAAAAGTTTTTAAGTTATTTTGGTTTCTATATAGGCTGTTTTCCATTTCTTCGATACTTTCAATGTAAAACAAAACACTAAGTTAGGGTAGGTACTATTAATTAAATAAGTTACCGTTTTACGAGTTTAGAAAAAATTTTTTGATTGCTTGAGAATATTAACAGAAACAAAATAATCAGTAATCTTTTGAGTGTATATGTTTAAATAACGACAGCTAGCTGATAAAAAATACTCCTACTACTTACTTATCAATATATACAGGGTCTCCCACATTTTCCCCGCAAAAATTATTAAAAAAAGTAAATGTTATTCTGAGTAAAACATTTCATGTGAACTTAATTGTTTTTCAAAATCCTTAAAAAGTTACAGACGCTTGAAATATTAACAAACAACGAAAAATAAACAATAAAATACATATCAAGCAATGCGGAAAGCAATAAAGATCACAATCAGTTCTTATATCCACAATAAAAGTAAATAAATTTAAATAAAAAATACATATGAAACGTTTTAGACCTATCTCTACAAGTAAATGTAACTCTGAGTAAAAAGTTTCATGTTGACTTATTGTGATTTTAACTTTTTTAACTTTTCAAGGAATAAGGAAAACAAATAAGTCCATATAGATATACCAAAAATATACAAAAAATATCGATCAAATGACAACCAACTCTGGTATGCTTTATTCTGTAATATCTGAAGGCAGAGATTGTCAATTCAATCAGAGTTTTTAAGAAAAACAAATGCCAAAAAGCGCGTTATGCATATTTTTGGATTATTGTTGGTTTTGTTTATTCAAAAACTAGATACAACTTTACGACTTCTACATTCAGATTCATATTCTACAGAAAAAGACATACCAGCATCAGTTCATTTCCATTACCTTTTTGTTGTTACCCAAAGTGGGCATTTTAATTCGATTCTCGTTATGTGTTTTGGCAGATTTTCTGCCTTTGGTTAGGAAATATACTATAATTATTAAACATATGTAATAATGTTAATTTCTAAATATTATGTTAAAATTATGTTTTTCTGATTATAGAACATTTTGAAAAGAAGCCAACTTGCATACGATATGGGGTAAATTATTTTACTAGCAGAAGCCCGCCCCACTATTCGATGACTTTTTTGGCATTCTTGAGCAGAAATCACTCTGAACCATTTACCTTGCCCATTCAAATCAAACTAAAAAATCAGTCCAAAATGCGTAAAACAAAAAAAATCTCTTTGGCTCCAAAGGCGGATAAAAATGAGTCTACATATTTAATTTATATTTATGATTTAATTTTTTAAGGATAATTGAAGGACAATGCGTTATTTTTAAATCGAAAGATATCTTTCTTCTTTTCATAGCGCCATATATTTCAGATTCTACGCGAAGAAGAAAAAAGTTTTGTCTGACCCAACAACATTAAATTTTGTTAACCTTCATTATAGTTTAAATAATGTGAAAAGTAAACGATAAACAGAAAAATTGCTCAAGCCAGACTTGTTTGCTTTCGCGCTGAATTTGAGTCGTTATAAAAGTAAAGCATTCCATTTGAATACAACATATTCAAACCGTATTTAACACCACCTACAATATGACGCAAAAAACTAAGTATGTACACAACATTCATAACCATGATTGAAAACAAAATTTTTTTAGCTTTGATTTAAATAATTTTTGTGTAACAGTAAGGTAGAATATTGGAACATTCATCATTTAAATGATTTATATTGGATCATTTCATCCAGATTATTTTGATATCTAATAGTTTAACTGTTAGTTTAATTTGAAGTTTATATATCCCATCGTGAGAAAGAAAATCAACAAGAATTACCTACAAGCCAAGATGTTTGTTTTCACACCATCTACATTTCTTGCACCATTCGTAACCGTACCACATATTGGTCATATTTACAGTGGTCATATTTACATAATATAGGCCGTGTATTGACAAAATCTATTACTCGCTTATCTATAGGAACCGATATACTTTATGTATCTGTTAGTTTATTAAGTAAGACAGTTAGTTGTTCTGACCCGTTCCATTTTGTTACCTTGGATACAGGTGCCTTTGTTCGGTAGCAGCGATATTTATTGATTTCTAATTAAATGTAATGGTATTTACTATAACACCTTTGGTAGTATTTGCCGAACTCGTTCGCGCCTCTACGCATGTATTTCCTTTTACTTCGAAAACATGTATTTTTTTCATTAACGAAATATTTCCGTTTGAGCAACACACCTATCGGCCACAGTGTGAACGTGGCAAGTCCACACCTTTCTTATTTGGTGGATCTCGCAACAGAATATTTTTTAAAAGTATATTTTCTATTGATCGCTTTTGTATCTGATTAATATACCTATACAGAGTGTACAAAAAGAAATCTAACGTGTCAATATCTCGTCCTCTGGAAAGTTTACAACAAAACAATTCCAATAAGTTTTTGAAATGACATAGGCCTTAAATATGAAATACTTCTGAATATACAGGGTGATTCATTTGTAAGGAACAGATCAAAATATTTTTGTTTTTAAACAGAACGCTGTGTATTTTGTTAATTTTGTTACTGTGTTAAATGTTTTAAAAAATAATAAAAATGTTTCTTTTAGTATTCAGTGTATATTTTATTGTTAAATATAAACCTATTTGCTATAGGTTTAGGTTTTTTACAAAATATTATTTTGTTTTTAGCATGGGACACAAGAAGGTAACAAAATTTTTCTGATTGCGTAACTATAATATGACTGTTTTGTAGACCTTTTTTCTTCAAATCATACAAGGAGTAACATAGACCAGGCAATAGAGATTTTTGCGTGACAAAAATACTAGCAGGAAGCCGACGATCCCAGGTCACGTGGAACAGTCCGTAGATGTAATGGGATGTGTTTCCTACTCGCAAATATCATTTCTTAATTTGTTATAAACAAAAAACCTCAAAAAATCATGTGTTTCTTCGTTTTTCGCTTGTAAAAACTGAACCGATGGAGCTATCTTGATGCTTTTAACAGACGAATTCTAGAGAATGCAAAGACGAAAAAAGTAACCCTGCACGGACTCGATTGAATTAATGAAGGAAATTCGGAAAACCCGGAAAGATCTGCGATTTTTAAAAAATTCATAACTCCGCCATTTTCAAAGTTGTAGCGGGGGCTTTTTGCGTGAAAGTAGCTATTGATGGGTACTTTGAGTGTGAACAACCTAGGCATTGTGCGATGATTAGTTTTTGCACAATTGCGGTTTGAATATTTGTATGCAATATGATTCGGCGAGCCTGGATGCGTCGGAGGTGGTCCGATTTTAATTTTTTTACGTATTTCGAAAGTAGAAGTATTGTGCCACAAAACGTGCGTTGCGTTAAAATGTTGCGAAATAGGTGAAAAATGATTGCAAACATGACCAAAAACAGCCGCGCGCTCCAAACCGGTCGAGTAGTGGGGGTAGGCGGTCGACGCGGGGAAGCGCGTATTTATAGTAATACAAGCGCGATTACTAATATATGTAATACATACTTATATTGCGGCTAGACAGAGAGGTTGTTCAGGATTCAAAGCGAGATGGAAAATACTCTATTCTATTTCTTTTTACAATTCCAACGTGCTCTACGCGCGTACGTGAAGCTCTACGCGCATGCGAAAATTAGGCCGCAACAGTGTTGTTTAAAATTCGCGGTCAAATTGAGTCAGCGCGTCTGCGCATAGCGTACAAAAACATTCTACCCATCGCCTTTCATACGCGGAATAATTTAACATTGGTGGAATAGGATAAGACGCAGGGACTGGTATTACTATATACCGTACGTTTCCCCGAACGCTAAGCATAGCATTTACGGAAGAACGGCAACATCGCTCTCCGCACCCGGCGTATTTGTCCGCGGCCAAGCGGTTCCCCGGTGCGCGCTTCGTGTGCTAGTAGCTAGTAGTTTGTTGTTCGCAGGACTGTGTGCGCTCGCTTTTGTGCTTCTTTTAAAAATGCACGTACATGGTGCATATATAATTTCTAAATTCTCTTTTATTGTCAGAAAATAATATGCAAAAATAAAAACGCTGTTCTCAAAAGAAATATAAATTAACTAATATTCTACTACGAATAAACAATTAAATAAACATTATTTTATCTCGGGCTCAAAGATTCCGTCTTGCGCTGCAAGACAGTATCCGAGCCGTTTGTAGAATGTCGACGGCCCAACGAATGTAGCCTGTCCCACTAATAAGACGATGAGGAAATGCGGTTGTTAAAAACTCTCGCACCCTGGCCGCGTTATGAGCAGGACAGCCGTCTTGCTGAAACCAAACATCATGCTGATCTACTCCGGGAAGGTTGTAAATGGCGGGAAGTACTTGCTCTTGCAGCAAAGTAAGGTACTTCTGAGCGTTAAGAGATCCATCGATAAAGAATGGACCAACTAAATAATTGCCTAGAATACGAGCCCAAACATTTAGTTTTTCAGGATATTGAGTACGGTAAGCATAACTTCGGTGCTGATCTTGTTGGGCCCAATATCGAAGAATGGAAGGATTATGTTTACCATGTAACGGAAAAGTCGATTCATCAGTAAAAATAATATTTTGTATAAAATTTTCATCTGCGTTCGCCTTTTCCATTACAGTTGTGCAAGGTTTCATCTGTTAATATAAAAAAACGCCGGAGTTATGATTTTTTTTAAAAAAGCAATATTTTCAGGATTTGCAGGTTTTCTCCGGTTCTAATTATCCGATCGGATCGTCATTCTCTTCGTAATTTAAGTCTCTACAGTTCATCCCTTTGCACCGTTAAGATAGTTTTCCTTTTACAATAAAAACAAACGCGGTTTTTTTTTTGACAATTGCTTATAAAAAATTAAAAATGGCATTTTCGAGTAGGAAACATAGTGGGAATATACTACGGACTATCCTGCACATGGTGGCACAGGCGGCTTCCTGCTAGTCTATATGTCAAAAAAGCAATCATTTGTAGCTCTATTGCTTGGCCTAACACCTCTCAGGATTATCACGCTATTCTTAATACCCTGTATGTCACCGAATGATAACAAATGTCAACATATTCTGGAATTTAATCAGAAAGCGCACTCGTTAAAAGCTTATTTAACCATACGCGTAGGCTAGAATCTAATATAATAAGGGTTGAGTAACGAACACCCCTCCCCCCTCCACGCGCATATGTATGCACATAACATCTGTTTGTTGTTGTAAAGCTGTTTGCCTACGCTGGGAACGGAGTGCAAATTACTTCCAAACTAAATGATTATTGCATGTGAAGCGTTATTACTTATGAAGGCCGCGCGAAATTCGTGGGGGTCTCTCTCGCCTGGGCCCGCAGAGCGCGCGGCCGGACGGGCCGGGCCGGGCCGCGGCGCCTCCGCCTCGCACCGACGCGCGGCGGCGTCGGCGGCGATTCCTGTGCCTTTTCCCATCAAATATTTACGCCGCTTACGAATTTATGACCGGTGCGCGCTGTATTAAAATTAATTATTTAATATTAAACTTGATAATTTTTTGTTAGGCCCTGAGTCTCTCGGATGCCGTCGAGGGAGAGGGAATATTTTATGGATTTCGAACAAATCAAACACTTATTTATGATGTCGTTGGTTGGGATAAAGGTTGTACGTTGAGGGACCGCCCCATAATACAATCCTTTTCGATAATAGAAGGAATATTAAAAACTTATGATTAATGGTGCTTAATAATTAAAAGAAATCTTTATATTATAATAATAATCCGTATAATAAAGTTGTCAATGAAAGGAGTTAAACAATCTTCGGTAGAATATTCTTGGGGGCGACCAATAAGATATTCCGTCTGTTTGAATGTTTTAGCATTAATGTATGCGATGGCATAAAATTTGAAGTTCCCAGGATTTAATTTAATTTCAATTTTGTATTCCTGAATCGACGCGAAGGCGCAGGCGGTACTAACAAAAGAATTTGAACTCCGGAGGCGACCGGAGCGGAGGCCTTAAGCTCCGTTGCTCCTGTTACGATTTCTTTTTCACTAGTTAACATATTATTATAAAAATTAAAGTTTTTAGTAATCCATGTAGAAATTGTTTGGTGAAATAACTTAACCTAGTAATATACAAATATACTTTCAAATATGCCATGGCCATTTCCAGACGAGAAGAACACTTAATTATGTCCAATTGTGTAACATGTATTGTATTTGTATTTATAGTTTGCTGGAAATAAATGAATCGGTCGGTTAGAAAACAGTACAAGTCCAAAAAGTGAGTTCTGAGAAAATTAAGATAACAATTTTGTCGGTGCAATATCTTGAAAAGTATAGCAGTTAGCTACTTTGTGCCAAAGTAGTACAAAATATAAACTAGTTCACAGAGAATTAAATGTATTACATATTATATTTATATTTGCATTCAAAGCAAAGATATGATTAAAACAATCATCATGGACATGTACTGTTTTTGAACTCTACGGAAAAACAGCGTACATTTTTAACAATATTTGTTTATTTAAAGCATTTAAATAATATTTTTATTATAATGTATTGTGTTTTTGGCGTTCTGATTCCAAAACCCTTGTCATATTTTTTAAATTAAAAATGGCGGATTCAATGTGGCGACTAGAAAATTTAGAAAGATGTCGTTTGCTTATGTAACTTTTTTGCTGTCATATTTGAAGATCCAAACCCAACGTCCAATTTTCAAAATTCAAAATGGGGGAATCAATATGGCGACCGCAAATGTAAAAAATCTTGGATTTGCAAGACACTTATTTCCCGTCATATTTGAAGATTAATAATTAAAAATGTCATGTCAGATTTTCAAAATAAATTCAACATGGCGGATTATAATGGTTAGTCAAATATATCGGGACACCTTAGTAATTCTTCAACCGTAAAGATTTTCAAAGAAAAATTCAAACAAAAGTTTTTTGGTTTTAAACAAGCCATCGTCTAAATATGTTTTCAATATATGTTGATTTTATATGTTCATTTTATTCTGGAAATTTGGTAAACTGTTTTTTCAATAGACCACCCAGTATATTTAACATTTTTTAATTCAAGATGAATTCTAAAAGTTTCTGTAAGAATCATTTTTTTATGAAATGCATATTTGAGTTATCAGCAATTATTCGATCATTAACGAAAAGTAAAAATAAAAAATCAAGAAAAAATAAATCAACTATGGAAAAGAATTAAATTAAATATTCAAGCTGCCAAATTAAAAGAAATGTGTATGTATTTGGGAAAATATTCTTAATTTGAAGTACAGGAGTTTTGATTAATTTCTTATAACAAAAAAATGATAGTACGGTATTTAAAAAAATCATTTCTACAAAAGAATTAATGATAGAATAAAAAAAATTTATAAATATAGAGGGTGTGCCATCAGTTAAAAAGTTCCAGAATAAATAGTTTGTTTAAATCCAGAAAAAAATTTTTTTAGTTGGAGAATTATTTAGATATTTCGGTTATTTCGTCTATCTTTGATTAATTGCTCGTAACTCCAAAATAAGGCATTTTATAACAAAAATAAATCATGTTTAAAAGATTCTTAGAATTAATCTTATAATTAAAAAACGTTAAATTATACAGGATGTACTATTTGAAAAAGGAAAGGTTACCAAAATCCAGAATAAAATGAACATCCTGCATATTAAAAATATATTTAAACGATAGATTGTTTAAAGCAAAACAACTTTTAAATGATCCTTTTTAGGTCTATTCGACAAATAAATCTAAATAGTAATAATTTTGGCTATTTCAGTTCAAAATGGCAAATTTTGGAATTACTGACGTACTG
The DNA here is from genome assembly GCA_963966075.1 of Aphodius sticticus. Lineage (NCBI taxonomy): Eukaryota > Metazoa > Arthropoda > Insecta > Coleoptera > Scarabaeidae > Aphodius > Aphodius sticticus. Next base: position 17,358,235 of record OZ014506.1, read on the forward strand.
TTTTCGAACTCGCCGATTCAAATGTTTTCTATCTAAAACGTGTTTTCCTCGAAATGTTGTTTTATTGGGCGTTTGATACGATTTTAGAAAAACTAACTGATTTCGAATAATCATTGTATTAGCAGATTTATGCCCTATGGCGCTAACCAGAATTAGTGAAATATGTTGAAAAATGACATGTCTTTTTTTAGAAAATGATGCAAAATATGACACACTTTTCCTAAAAAATCTGATGTGGCCAGGCACATGACTTTATCATACTATATATATATAAAATTAATAGTTAGCTGAATGAGATTCTATTTGATCGAGATTGGCCATGTCTGCATTAAAATAAAACTAGTAGAAGTAGACAGATATGTCGATGAAAGCTGCGTTCGGATATTGTACTCCGTAGACACCGGGTACACCGTCCAAATGACACTTACGTGCTATTGTGTGTAAAAAGGGTAATACAATATCCGAATGCAGCTTATATTGACAGAAGTTATTGTCAAAACATTAGCGTTTGACACTACCTACTGTCATTAGAATCAAAAAATCTGACAAATCCTGGCTACTAGTTTTAATGCAGTAAGACCGATCTCGATGAAATAGAATTTGCTCATGCAGCTAAACTATTGATTGTACCAAAAAATGTCATAGTCATAAATTACTCAGAATTTCCTCATCTTTAATTTATTATTTAACCATTTCGACGAAATTCCAGAAATGGCGGCTTATTTGCAAAATCTTTCAAAAATGCTAAGACTAAACCTCCAGTTCCTTTGGACCCTCTTCAACAGAAAGCTTTTCAGCTCTAAGTTTGGTTATGAAACTTCTAAATATGACGTTTCGTCCCGATACCTTTAGTAGTTTCTCCGGAATCGTCATCACAAAAAAACGGGTACACACACACACACACATACACACACACACAGTCATTTTTTTGTACCTTGGTCAAATATGTTCAGGGGACCAAAAAAGACATATTTCCGCTAAAATCTCAAAAAATTTTTTGGCACGATTACAATACTTTACATACTGCGTATGATAAAGTAAAAAGTTGGATAAAACCAATTGGAATCGTCAATTCTTCAAATTTCTTTCTGCATTTTTTCAAGTGTATTTGTTAAATGTTCTGCAATCAAAATACTTAAAATATACCTATTTTTAAAATTAAAAAAAACTACCTTTTTGGAGATAGTAATTGATGTTTTGTCTCAAAATTTTGACCTGGATTTCTTTTTGTTGTTGGGGCTTTTGTATTCATTAAAATCCCTTGTCTACATGTTTACCATCTTATTTTTAAGATACCTGATTTGATTTAACCGCAAATTCAAATTCTTTAAGTAAAAAGTTCTGACAACGCCCTGTAAAAAATCCTGTTCACCAAAATCCAATAGTCTCCAGTATAATTGACAGATGGTCAAATGATTTTTTTTTAAATTATTCGGAATTTTTTGAAGTCCCTTAAGAATTAACCCCATAAGATATCCAATTGCAGAAATCAATCAGCAGCGCACGCAGATAATTAAAAGCAAACAAGCAAAGACAAACAAACAAACAGTGCAAGGGTCTCCGGTCCCGGAGTCTAAATACTGCGTATCGACGGGCAAGCGCGGATGAAACAATTCGGCACCATCGTTAATATTGTGACAAAACAACAAGGAATCCATAATGTTCCAATAAATGCAATTTATGCGCGCAAATTTAAACAAAATATTAACCAATATCAATATCAGTTAATTTATGAAAGTGCCACAAATTTAGTTGCAATTATGCGGCACAAACATGTACGTTGTGTATTTTGTATTAATTAATAATGCAGCCGATAGGTGGATCATGATGTTATATTCAAATAATAGTCGTCCGCGGTGGCAGCACTGTCGGTGGCGGCCGGCTAGCTGGCGACCGTGTATACGTGTTCGTGTACGCTGCTGGCCGGGAGTAGTTGTACGTGTACGTGCATGTTTGTCAACTGCAATTGTCCGGGCCGGAGCATTGATAAATAATAAATGCCCCTGTGTGCATGTCAGAATTAGATTTATTAAATGGGATCTTGTCCGACACGGATAGCTGTCAAGATTATTAAAATTCATTTATATTAATGCATTATAATATTTAACCGACGACGGCCAGTCTCCAGTCGAGCCCGTCCTTTCCTCGTCAAATATGAATGAATGGACGGCGCCGGTGCATAGTGGAGAATGGAGATGGCGACCGCCGCAGTTCCAACACTGTCTACCGCCGACCGTAGTAATTAATTTAAATACCAGCGGTCGTTTCAGGACATTTTAACACACTTGGATTTCTATGCTATCCTCGGATGGCATTGTAGTGGGCCGCGCTTTGTTTTGTTTACGCGAACAATTGGCTATTTAGATGGATCCTTTATAGGTTGTTCAAATGTGACTAATCGTTGATTTATTTTTCTGTTACATGAAAAAGGCAACCATAACTAAGAAACTCCAATGTGTTGGTCTATTGACATATTTAATCAATAATAAATAATTATAATAGTAATGTGAGGATGTGGCTTCCGTTCTTCAGCTGCCGTAACTGTCTAGTAAATTGGTCCTTTTCATACCAGAAGTCTCGGCGAAAACTGCTTTACATGTTGTAATGGTCAACACCATCAACAAAGTTTGGAGACCACCGAATGACAAGAGTAAAGTAAAGTAAACACCAAATAACTATGTACGTAACCCTAAATAATGGCTTCTTAAACAAAATCCAATAAAACCACGTTAGAGAGAACCGTGGAGATACAATAGAGATACAATATCGGACAAAAGCGCTTTATTTGACAATTTTGGACTATTTTCACCAATTTATAGCCACCTAATAGAATAAACATAACAGTGATGGTTTTCGTTGCCTTGATGATAAAATTGACGATCGGGATGTTTTTGTGTTCAGTTCGGTACTGGTTGAATCTCGAAAATAATATAAGGTGAAATTTCAAAGACGACGTCATTTTCGAAAAGAAACGGAAATCATATAGATAGGTATATAAATATTCCTATTAACAGTCTTGCAACTTTCATGCGTCTAGCTTCATAAATAATACAACCAATCACCTATTTGCAATTCATGAATATATGGTGATTGGTCTGTATTCTTAGCATTAACACAAAGTCAAATTTTGAATTGTCCCAACAGCGTCACATCTGGTTCTGAAAGAACCAACAATTTTTATCTCTGTAAGATAAAGAAGAAATTGTCGGCTGGTGCCATTATGGGGGCGTTTAGGGACAAGGGGGCAAGAAATGCACGCTAGAAAGGCATCTTGTAAGAATCCATGTGTTTAATTTATTTCAAGTTTTTCTTCATCGAACTGTGGAATGTATTAATTTACTTCTTCATGATAAAAAAAGCAGATTCAAATTCCTTTTAGTCATGATCAAAGATCGTTAGCTCACAGCAAAATGTGACAAAGTCAAAAGGATACGTCCATAATGAAAACATTTGATCTCACAATTGTCAAATTTTGACAGGGCAAAAAATAACTAACAACGACCAATTGTTGATTTTTGTGAGGCTATTGTTTTATTGTTTATACAGGGTGAGTTATTAGTATCCCGGCGGTCGATAGACATCAAATCGTTTGAGAAAGAAAAAAATGTTTTATACAAGAGTTGTTTGACTCATTAGTTTCTATAACGTAAAATTATTTTCATTTATACAGGGTGTTGCATTTAGGCGTGACTGAAATTAAGTAATTATTTTTAAATAGAATGCCCTATATATCATGCCATATTATGAATACTAAGGAGGTTGTCTTTCCAACTGTGTAAGATGTACCTGTGTAAAGTAAATAGTTTCTGAGATATTCAATTATTTGTCAAAAAATTGGCAATTGCAGGCCTTTCTTAAAAACTACGTTAATACTACATTTTTGCACATATTGTTCTAAAAATTTTGTCACATAATAAATAAACCCATAGCTAGATGCTGATGTCATGAAAAATTTGATGCGCTATACAGGCTGATCGTAGCATGCAGTAGTTTTTAAACATTTTTAAATCGCTCTTTCTTGAGACTTTTTAATGGAACACCCTGTTTATTATTTGCTAATTGAAATGTACCTTAAGTTCTTTGTAATTTATATTCACTATATAGTATATCAATTTTTAATAGTTTTTGTGATATTTGCAATTTAAAGAGTCGTATGCTATTTAGTATCTTAATATTGCTTTGTATACAGTGTGCTGGGTAGCATGATGTAAAATATTTAAAGCGTTATAGAAGAAGCCATTTAGAATCTATTTAACTTGTTTTATTCATAGAAAAAGTATTACGGTTATCAAGGTATTACACAATTTTATAAGTATGTTTTGCAATTTTTGCATACGTATAGCGAGCGAACCTGAAGACCTAGTAACTTCAGTTGGGCTCCGAACTAAACCAAAAACAGTGTAGTTTTAGGGGGAATTAAATTATTTCTTCTATCGCCACTTGAAGACTTTACGTTAAACTACCAAATACCTTATTCACAGCAATATTAAAGTTTACAATTGCATAACATTTTCGTTCAATTGCAAATAACACAAAAATAGTAACATTTGGTGTATGACAGATCGAAATGGGAGAGAAATAAAGGGTTATTACAGCCAACACATATTATACAGGGTGTTCCATTTAAAAAACTCGAGAAAAGGCCATTTGAAAAACATCAAAATTTACGTTCAATGAACAGCCTTTATAGTGTATCTAATATCTTTAGATACTATCATCTACCTACTGGCTTTGACTAATGTCGCACACAGATTTTAAAGACAAAATCGGCAAAAATGTCGTTTTTACATAGTTTTTAAATACACATAGTTTCTGGAACTATTAACGCTGTGACTTAGAAACATACACGGTTGGATAAACAAATTTAGTAGTGTTTATAATATAATAAAATATACATGGCGTTCCATTTAAAAAAAATGTACATACTTTCCGTCACACCTAAATGCAACACCCTGTATAAAAAAAAATAATTTTACGTTATAGAAAATGGCGACTCAAACAACTTTTCTATAAAATATTTTTTCTTTCTCAAACGATTTATTACCTATCGACCGCCGGGATACTAATAACTCACCCTGTATAATGTTTATTGTTTGTAGGATTAGCAGACGCCTGTTTCGGATGTGAGTGTGTCACTTTTCGTTTATGTAAGGAGCTGGTTTGTGTATCACATAGTAGGCACTGGCTTTGAACACTTACTGCAGAGTGGAAAGGCGTAGTTCCACTGTTTTATCACTAACCAATCATATACCCATATGTAATCACGCTAATTATGCAGAAATACGACGATGAGGGAACATCATGTCTGTCGTCCAAAGGTAAAACACCGTATCTACATATCAAAATTCACAGTACATTTAGAGTTTCAATGCGAAAATCATGTAAAGTATTTAAAGTATATACTCTGACTTATCGTTAACTGAATATTTATACGTAAAACACGGTAATTTGTTTTTATTAATAATGTTAAATTTAAGAGGCAAGTATAAATATTTTCATGGTGTCCTTTTTGTAGATATGGCACTTTACCATTGGACGGCAGTTAAGCTCCTTGCTAATATTGCCACCAGTCAAACGCCACCTAGTTTAGAGATGTAAGAAATTTGCTGTTCATTCTATTCAAAATTGTAATTATTGCTATTTCAGAAAGGAGCTAAATACAAAGGCTCTGAAACTGCATACTGAAAATACCACAGCAAATCACTTGTTTGAATTGGCTTCAAATGACCTTCCTAGACAAACCAGAACAAAATTAAAAAGAAGAAACCCCAGACAACACCGATTATCAACGTATAAACGACATAAAAAAGAAGATTCAATCAAAACCGATCATCCAAGAATAAGGATGAGGATTGCTCAACAGCCAAGGCATCAGATTTCAAGAACGAAGAAAAGTTGTTATAACTTATTTTTATAGATGGATTCGAATATAGCCTTGTTCACTCAGATACCTACACGTAAAGGCTTGTGTACCCGAGTCGAATGCTTGCAGCATAGATACAGAGCGTTCTGTTTTATATAATATATTCCACGCAGTATGTTTATGTGTGGAATATAACAAGTGTGCCTATTCTGGGTGTGTATATGCGGATGCCATCCAAAAATGAAAAATTCAGACGCGACCGTAGTAACGGGGCGAGAGCACTGATGATTTATTGAAGCGGAAAAGAAAAACACGAATGGAGAATTCAAAACCATTTAGTCGCCAGTTCGACGATTTTTATTCTTGATATTGATCGTCGAATTTTAAACGGACCCGGACGCGACGCGGGGAGACACGCAGAAAAAAAAATAACGCCGAAAGCGGAGGGCCGGCGAAATTGCCGAAATGGCAGCGTCGACGCCAATTCCGACGGCGGCCAATCGTTCGCCGCTAACTGGATATACGGCACGCAACAATTTTGAATTTTCGATGCTTGTCGCTCGCACGTTAAAACTCCGGTTTTGCAATTGAACGGTTCAGGACCAAAACGATAACTATCCAGTTGAATTCTGTGCCAATCTATTTTATTTCTAATCAAGCAATTTTATGTTGAAAGCGTGGATATCATAATTACAGTAAATTCGTCAAGTTAGATTATGTTGGTCTGACAGATATTATGCATGTGTCATTGTTTGTTTCAGAAAATGTTCGAGAATAAAACATTTCGAAAACAAGATGGATTTGGATAATCTGTAATCTTTTACAACAGGACATTTTATGTACAGTGCATAAGTTATCTTTCCAACTTGTAAAAAACATTTTCTCAGATTCAATTGTTTGTAAAAAAAGGCAATTGTAGGTATTTTTAAAAACTACGTAAACACCACATTTTTCAGATATTGATTTTTGTATTCAGTACAAAAAAAAGCGACACACAACTTACTTACTGTCATTATTAAGTGATTGAAAATGGGTTATTGTGCTGGAGAGACAATTCAAAGTGTCGACTTTGTTTTGCTCTAAACAAAAATCCGAATCTAAAGATCAGTTTGTTTTTGCATATTTGCGTTTAATGTGTGAACGCATAAATCACATCAAAGAACCGCCGTCGGTTCAACACATACAGAAGTCAACAAATTTGCAGGACAGTTAACCTAAAAGTACAGGGTTTAGGGTTTACTTTAGCAGTAATTTGTTCAGTTTTTAGGTCCTGGGTTCTCTTTCCACACGATTGAAAAAAATGGAAAAAGAATAGCTAATAATTTTATTTTAATGAGTATCGGTTTCGATCAGTCTATCATCTTCAGCTCAAATCCACAAAACATAATTAATATCAATTAAAATCTTCTACAACTTAAAGGTTAAAACAGTTACAGTAAGTATTAAACAATCACAACTCACGGTCAATTCTTCAGAAGCCTCATAAACGTCACAATACATTTTAAAAATACACATTAAAATTATAACAGGCAAGAACGGCATAAATCTAAGCACGACGATGTGTCATTTGCGTGTCAAGGCGAAGAAAGGACACGAGATGAAAAATCGAATGAATTATAAAGTGTATATGCGTGGTAATAGACAAGCACGCATGCAACCAAAACAGCTTGACGGGGCAAAGAAAAATTCGAAGGAAGTTCGAAATATTAGACATTTTAAAAAATCACAAAAAATAAATAAACAAACACAAAAACCATAAACCAGGCTAATGAATCAAATATAATGACTATACAGACAAAACAAAAACATCTTATTAATAAATATATGGGCCACACTAGACGACATACCTGAAGAGAGGTGTGTGTGGAAAATTAGTTTGATCATTGAGTAGCTTAATACTTTTGTCAAACTTATGTTTTTCAATTTGGTATTGTTTTAATAAATCAAGTTTATAGTTCTTTTTACACTTGTGAAGAAGTTTAGTGTTTTTATAATCTATGATGCGACCTGTTTCCATTTTATGTTGATAAAGATTAGATGAATTTACAGTTTGGTGCTCTAAAATACCTTTGGAAATGGTTCGTCCAATCTGGTGTACGTGGGACACAGAAGGACAGTGAGAACAACCAACAGAGTATACTCTAGAGTTTCCTAAAAGGGGGTTAGGGGACTTGAGATTGGCCAACAGGCTAAACAGTTGATTAGGATTTCTGTAAGCTGTATAAGTGTGAAATTTAGCTAAAATCTTAGTAAGTTTTGTAGTGGTGCCAATGTAACTTTAAATTTATAAGGGAAAATCTGGTTAAATAGGTTCTAAATTCACATCAAACTACCAAATATCCTGTATACAGAGCAATATTACGGTTGGTACTTACATTACATTTTCGTTAAATTGAAAATATGACAAAAACTAGTACATACTTAACATTAGGTGTATGACATACTGGATATAAATTAAAGGGTTATTAACACATATTATTACAGCGTGTTTAAAACTCAAGAAAAAGCTATTTGTTGAATTTATTAACTATACAGTGGAAAGGTTATCACAGTTAAATTGAATGATTATTTTTAAAAAAATAACTTAGTATCCAAAAAACGGGAAATCCTTTAAAACTTTTAACCACCACTACTAGAATTTAACCAGTTAATTAATAAACCACTTCAAATAAAACTTGTGGCTATATATATATCCGAATAACCTACAATTCAGAATTCACTATTCAGAAATGCACTCAGACGCGAAGTTACAAGAATAGCAATATCAACAATAAGAATTCATTTTACGCAATTTCACTAACCAGCTATATTCTGTGGAGTTTTATATTTAACATATTTAATTTTTGCGTCAATTGTTTCCACAATTCTTCGACGATACCGGCTTGCGTAAACGGAGTTGAGTGGGTGGCATAAGAAGTTTATTTTTATGAATAAAATTAACCATGACGGCATAAATATGGCATTTGTGTAGTTCTACTCTTGCAAATACTCATATTCATTATCAATTTGCGTATTTTTAACTTCTGTGTACACAGCACATCGAAGGGTACTGATATGGTACTGATCAATTAAAAACCATTATTCTAAACAAGTGGTAAATATTTTATCTATTTCTTAAGACAAATGCATCGACCACTGGGTATCTCGTGACTTACCCTGTATATAATTATCGAACCTAAGACTAATACCGTGTGTAGCGACCTGCTCACTAGACCACTTCGGACTAGTTATAATACAGACTGCATAAACAAATAATAATATTGAATTAGTAATGAATAATTTGAAATTGTAATGTAAAACACTTTTCAACGCTGATATTCCAGTTGAATTTACTACAGCAAGTTTTCGCGTAAAATTACTTCATTTATGATTTATTTCAGGCATTATATGAGTGTTGCTACAAAGAGGGAATAAATGCGTACCACCACCACGAAACCGTGAGAATGCGACGAAGTGCGAAGCCCCGCGCTACATTTAAAACGCTTTGCAAAGTCTTTACGCGGTACATGAGAACTTAATGATCTAATAACAGACGTGTGTGATAGTTTAAACTATCCTCGCCTTACTCGCTCGTGTTATTAAGTCATTTACGTCATAAATCCAAGACAGGATACGCATATACGTACCGGCCAGCATAGACCCAATCCACTCCACTACAGTTGGACATATTTATATCGCAAAAGCGAGGGGGTATAATAACTTGAAATTGTTTTCGAGTTAGCGAAATGTGCAATTATGCACCATTAGGAGAGTTCGTCCGAAGATTTTAATGATGTATAGGTTCGTTATCGGACGTATAATTGCATATTACGTTCAAAGGGGTTGATGCTGAAAAAAGTTACAATGATATATTTATACACTGGGTGCCGGCACTACATTGTATACTGATTGCAAATATCATCTGTTAGATTTTGACAATAGCTTTCTCCACTCCTTTTGCCTTATTGGCTAGCATTTTGCTTCGCATGATTCGAACGTTCTTCCTGTTCCAATACGTGTTGACATTCAGTTTCATCAGTCCTTATGGTGTTCTCCGTGATATCCAAAGCCCCATCCACCATACAATTCATCTTTATCTCATTGAAATCCGATTTCCAGTTCCAGTTCCATTCGTTTACATTTGGTATTATTTTATAGTTCTTCTGGATAATAGCTTGGATGTATTGCCTCATCGATTGCATGCGTCTGTCTGCCAATAACGTGTTCATATTTGTACATGTACAGTAGTGGCGCCATCTACATCTGGTGTTTTTTATATTTCGAAGTTTTGGAGAAAAGCGCGCTATTTGACGGGAGCCTTAAGTATGGAGCCCCACGCTGGGAAAACACCACTCCCTTGATTTTCAACTCTTCTCTTTCAATCAGCTTCTTGTGCATATCTTCCCACGTCTCCTTTTTTCTGAACACTGGCCTAAATTTGAGCATTCTTTTTAAGACGTTTGTAGGACGCTAAGGGCGGGGTTTTCAACTGCGGTTTAGCGGAGTTTAAGCAAAGTGTCGTTAGGCTCCATATAGCGCGCATATGGAGCCTAAGGATAGTTTAAGTTAAACTCTGCTAAACCGCAATTGAAAAACCCACCTTCAGTGTTCTGCAATTGTAGTGTGATCGCCAATGTGCTAGATCGAGTGCGATTTTCAGGTGGATGGACTTGGATTACGTCATGTGGATGGGTTACACTAATTCAATATTATTATTAAATAGTCTATTGTTACAATATGACTGTCAGTGCGTAAAAACAACTACCATTTCTGTGAAGTTTGTATTAAATCTAAACCAAAGATAAAAGAATATAGAGATGCGACGCTTCGGGTCGGCTCCGTTGATTTAATGGGGTCCACATTTGATGACCTTGAACGCATGTGAGCTTTAAACCGTTGACCAAACAAAACTGGAATTGGCGGGAATTTTAAACTAACGAATACAATGCACGATGGGCGGCAACGTTACCGAGTTAGAGGTTATGTAATGCAAATGAAAACAAATCAATATTCATATATATAAATAAAATAAAACGTATCCGATAGTCACCTAAATGGAATATTAACAAAAATAGTGGATTATAATATAACAAATAACAGCGGTTTGTTGACTTTTTGAAAGTATAATTAATAATTAAGCAAATAACTATGTGATTGTTTGCCTAGGCCATCGATATTCAAACTCACATTATTATTATGACTTGTTGCTGGCAACCAATATGTTTTATATATTTTATTCTATTTTGTTTGATAAATAAAAATAAATAAATTTACATGTTCAATGATATATTTAGTTTTCTGTGTTTCTTCGTCTCTACTACTTACTATTAATAAACTAAACAGTACGAAACCACATTAACAATTAACATTTTAATTAAAAACTGACCACTCATTAAAATGCTTATTAAAACACTACATACACAATCTTGCACAATCCAAGGAACGTAAACACCAAACAAAGGTTATGTCACCCGATGTCACCCGCTAGTATACAAACACAATCAGCTGTTGGTAGCCATCTTTTCGTTGACCAAATCTATCTCACTCTCGAACCGCGTTTTCTTGTCTGGTGACGTATCTTATAATTCTCTTATCTTTGTCTAAACTTTGTAAGATCAAATGTGGTGTGATTTTAAGAAAAAAAAATTATATACAGACAAGGGACACTTGTTGCAAGCCCCACGAATTGTCTCGCTGCTTGTCTAGCGTCTGAGTAACAAAAGTGTAATTTAGAAAACGTCAATTATAATTCAGATTAGAAAATTGTATTTCAGCAAACGTAAATTTAGATTAGTGCAATTTACTAATCAGAATTACAATTGACGTTTTCTGATGTTCAGAAAAGTCAATTTCAGTTCAGATTAATAAATTTTACTTTAGAAAATGTCAATTGTAGTTTATATCAGTAGTTTGGAATTCAGAAAACGCCAAATGTAACTTAGATTAGTAATATGCAATTCAGAAAACGTCACTTGTAATACAGATTAGTAAATTGTATTTAAGAAAACGTCAATTGTAAATATTGTAATACAGATTAATGTAATTTAATAATCAGAATTTCAATTGACGTTTTCTGATATCCAGAAAAGTCAATTTTGGTTCAGCTTAATAAGTTTTACTTCAGAAAACGTCAATTGTAGTTTAGATCAGTAATTCTAATTCAGAAAACGCCAATTGTAATTCAGATTAGTGCAATTTAATGAACAGAATTACAATTGACGTTTTCTGATGTTCAAAAAAGTCAATTTCAGCTCAAATTAATAAATTTTACTTCAAAAAAGGTCAATTGTAGTTTAGATCAGTAATTTCTAATTCATAAAACGCCAAATGTAACTAAGATTAGTAACTTTATTAGTAATTCAGATAACGCCAATTGTAGTTTAGATTAGTAATTTGTAAATCAGAAAATGCCAATTCTAACTAAAATTAGTAATATATAATTCAGAAAACGTCAATTGTAATACAGATTAGTAAATTGTATTTAAGAAAACGTCAATTGTAATTCAAATTAATGCAATTTAATGTTTAGAATTACAATAGACGTTTTCTGAAGTTTAGAAAACGTCAATATCAGTTCTGATTTATAAATTTTAAGTCAGAAAACGTCAATCGTTATTCAGATTAGTCATTTGTAATTCAGAAAACACCAATTGTAATTTAGATTAGTAATTTTTAATTCAGAAAACGTGATTTGTAATTCGTATTAGTAAATTGTATTTCCGAAAACGTCAGTTATAATTCAGATTAGTGCAATTTACTAATCAGAATTACAATTGACGATTTCTGAATTTCAGGAAGCGTAAATTTCAGTTCAGATTAATGAATTTTAATTCAGAAAACATCAATTATAATTCAAATTAGTAAATTGCATTTCAGAAAGTTTCAATTGTAATTCAACTTAGTAAATTTAATTCAGATTAGTAATGCGTAACTCCGAAATCGTCACTTGTTGTTCATCTTAGCAAATTGAATTTCAGAAGTAAAGGTTCCACGTCCGCTCAATTTAGCAGTATTTCAGCCTACTGTCGGAACAGCTGCTTAGATATACTGCTTTTTCAGTCGTAGCTCAGTAACCCTTCAGTCACCGATGTTAATGATTTCTTTATCAGTTGTATCAGTTGTGTTTTGTGCACAAACAATGTTATTATGGTTAGTTTGATGCAGGTTTTAATTTGTATACAGGCTGCAAGGCTTAGGGCAAGTTTTCTTTTTGTAAGTTTTTGGCAATCAGTTTTAGTAAGTTTAGTAACAGATTTTGCTGGAAAAAGTTTTGCAACAACAAGGAAAGTACATCCGCTACCTAATATTCTTTGAACTTTATACAGTTTTTAAGAGTATGTATTTTTGTAACATTTTTGTCTCAGTGGGCATACCCATAACCGATTATAGCCCTCATTAAAACCGTCATTAGCCATATTTAGAAAGCAACAAAAATACTAGTTCTTTGCCTAGAGCTGCGTTATGCTACTGAATACCAAAATAGCTCTCTTACAATTCACATGGCCATCATTATCCATACAAAGGCTACATTAATTTTCTATTTTACACAAAATTAGTACGCCAATAACGATACAGGCTGCAATAAAAGCACCATTGTTAGGAAAATCGTCAAATGCGGAGTGCATGTGAAAAGAGCATACCGTTTTCAATAAACGATCCAATTACCGGTATAAAACGCATCCAATTGTGTAAGGGGTTTAATATTACAATTAAAATGAACACACACTTCCCGGGACCGAGAGAGAGAGAGAGGGGGCGAACAAAACCATCCGAACCAACGTAACAATGTCACACGATCCGGACGGCGAACAATGGACACGCCGATTGCGACTTGGAAATTTGACGCGAAATAATAAATAACAAATAACGGTAGTGTACGTTATTAACATAATCACGTGACCGTCCACGTGTTAAAATTTAATTAATTAGAAGCGGATGCGACGGTGGCGCGATCGCATGGCTACAGGTCGAACTACAAATTGAACCGGAGATATACGATAAGATGGTCTGATTTGTTTACGATCCTCAGATATGCATCTAATTTAATGGACCAGTTAAACGAATTTTTAAAGCCGTTTAATAATTTTTAACGTTTTACGATTGGTAATTAAAATAATAATGATGGGAGAGTTACGTTATCGTTCGACCATCTCAAAAGATAATTTGCATGAAATATTACATATGCATGTAATATGCATGTATATGCCGTGTATTTTATAGTCGCAAGAATTGAAACAGTAGTATATTTATTTTTTTTAAATAGTCAGGCCAAATATTCCTTTTTAAGTAAATATGTTTGTTGCATAAAACATACTGTATTAGATTACTTTTAGACAGGCACATCCCTGTATGTAGATTAATAGATAGAAATTTTGTCTCAATGATCAGAAATAACAATAAAAATAATACAGTACAGTGGTTCCCGTTTAAAAATGTTCCAACCTTTAAACAAATACTAAGTTTTATTACTGTACTTTCGGAAACAAAATAAAATTCTCTCTCTTTTTCGATATTAAGTGATTTCAACAATTTTTTTCGCGTTTTTATAGTTTATTAATGTGTTATTAATAATTATTATTGGTAATTATAATTTATTTCAGAATCATTTTAAACCCTTACCCTAAAATTTAAAATTGTGTCTAATTTTCAACCAATATTGTTGGTTTTTTATTTATTATTAAAGATTTTATTATTCATTAGTTTATTAAACCTAGAAATAATTCTCGTTAATTTGCTATAAGATTTTCTAGGTCATGTCCATCGAGCCAATGTACAATAAACAGATACAAAACAGGGCTAAATTCAATTTTATTAGATCTACAACTTTCAGTTTTTTGTTAAAAATGGATGTTCCAATTTTGATTTCATAAAAATTGTTAACCAGTACAAATTATTTGCGCAATATATAAAATGAAACCTGCATGTAAGCATTTGATAAAATATTTAACCAATACAAAAAATATTTGACCAATACAATAAATATTTGAGCAATGCAAAAAATGCCTTGAGCATTAAAAAAAAATTAATGTGCAATATATTTATAATATGTGCATCAGAATAAATAATTGTACATTTATATATTTGAATGTTCCTTTCATAATATATTTGTGCACTTAAATAAATAAATGTGCAATACAATTGTTACCTCTATAAAAATTTAATGTGCATCTCAAAAAATAATTGTTTATTAAAAAAATATATGTCCAATAGTTTAAATAAATCAGCATTTGAAAATTTTGTAAGCGCATTCAATAATCTAAATTGGATCATGAGAAAATTATAGTGCGCCCTGGAGAGATTATAATGTGCATTAAGTTCTGCAACCCGTAGCGCATTCATGTGTATCTTAGAGCTTAGTCCTGTCGTTGCTCTGTGGTTTTGGTGTCAGCTAAATAAATCATTATAACTAAGTAATAAAAATTGGTTTGACAGGTAAGTGCACTGTTTTATTTTCTTTGAATCGAATCAGTAGAGGCAAAAAGTATAGAAATTGGCACAAAACAGAAGCGAGGGCAACCATCGAAGGCCAAGAAAGCACTTATTGTGCAATCAAAATATATTGCTAGTTTACAAAGTTATATATATTTATGTATTATTTATTTTTTTTTTTAAAGCTAAACAAGTTAATATTTATTAAGTTATATTTATCTAATATTATTTAGATATTAAGGAGTACCTATAACTTTATTTATTTTTTTATTTATTTATGTCTTGGATTTTATTAAAAATACTTAGAATTGTTGTTTGTTTTAAACTATAATACAGTACTTTTACGCGGTTGAGAAAATAGATCTTGTAAGTATGTAAATAGCACGCGATAGCGCTTTAGCTGCCGCAAGTTGTACCTCCAGTTACGCGATTCTTTTTGCCTGTATTTGTGAAACCAATTAACCGCGTAGATGGGATTACTGTATATTAAAAATATCGAATATGTTTAGTTTGTAAGAACAATTTTTTAAGGTAAGTGGAGAAAATAAATAGGATATATACCTTAATATAATAATAATAACAACAATAACAGTACTAATACATATATTATACATTTGAAAGTTAAATCGCTAGGGAACAAAACAACTACTTAATCTATTGTTTTAATAATGTAAGATTTTCATTAAACATAATATGCCGGGTGACCCATTTGAAGTAAACGACAATTGAAGGTCGAATATCATTGACAGTACGCGCTATACCATTATCATACGAATCATCAAAATCAATTTTATTTTGATGCGCTTTAGATTTCGTGCTCAATATTTATTATTTTAATGCACAAGTTATTCGTTTTAGGGCACAATTTTAATAACAGATAATGTGGACGTTGTCTACTATCATACCAACACTGTCAATGCTTTGCGCACTAATACCAAGGATCCGATACCGAAGGACCTCCGAAGCCACGTCATTTACAGGCTAACGTGTAGTTGTGGACGACATTACATCGGTCAGAGTGAACAACATTCTAAGGATCGGTTATACCAACACCGTCTGTCTCTACAGAGGCTCACTGCGGGAGTTCTTAAGTCTAGCCAACACACTGGGGTTACCAAGCACATCCAGGACAATCCAGATCACATAATCTCGTTGGACAACTGTGAAAAATTGGACATGGAACAAAATTACCATAAAAGACTATTTAAAGAGGCCACATACATATATCTCACGGCAAACAATATTAATCTTCAAACGGACGTAGAAAACCATCTCGTCACTACGTTATACGGTGATATTCTCACAAAAATCAATGGAAATTGCAGTGTTTAGTTCAGTTTTGACGTGCAGGTTAGCTTTTACCAGGCGAACACCAGGCGAATGAGGGTTATGTGTTTGTTTTGCTGGTGGTTACTGGACGACATACTAGATGGCGTTCGGATCGCACATTTCGTACCACTAGTCAGGCGTGTTTTACACTTGACGAGAATTTGGCAGTGTCGGCCATTACCAAAAGCGATTTAGCTCTTCCGATTTTATAAAAGTATTTAAGTATTGGTGGCGTGTTACACGTTGTAGAGTTTCGTTAGTGTTGTTTTCGTTTGATGTATCTTGTTGTAGTTCATTTCCTTGACGAGAGTCCTTTATAATTAACAAGTATGTAAACCTCTCTCTTTTTGTATATAATATCTATCAGTTTGATCATAGCAACTAAGTTAAACCATTGTATATTTTAGGCCCTGATGAAGCTGAAGATAAGCAGCGAAACGTTGGCAATGTTATAAATAAAGGACCAACAAATCATAGACTGAACGAGCGTTTAATTTATTCACCTTTAATATTCATATTTATTTAATGCTCATTATTTTAATGCACAGGTTAGCCATTCTAGGGCACAATATGAATAAAATATTGCTCATTATAAAATTTTGTATGTAACATATTCATATTTATTTAATGCACATTATTTCTTTTTTTAATGCACAAAGTAGCTATTTTAATGCACATATCTATTTAAATAATGCACGCTAAAATCGCACCCATTGTTAGCTAGCAAAACTGAGTAGTTTTATGTAGAGGTTTTAAACAATATATCAACAGTTCCTATCAATACCATGCAAAGCATGTTATTGGTTGTTTTTCTTGCGATAATTCAGGAACTATAAGTTTTGGAAGAAGAAAATTATACCTTGTAATATTTTCTGTTTATTTTCTGTTGTCCTTAAACTAGACGTTTACAAACAAAATTGCTAACAAAAAAAGCGAGAACAATGAAGAAAAATTGACAAGCTATAATTTTTTAATTTTTTTTTATAACTTCTCTGAGAAAATTAATGTCTCCGAGATAAGCGAATTAGCTTATATTAGTACATGCTCATAATACATGGAGCAGGTGCTCCTAATACGTTGAGCAGATGCTCCTAATAAATGTCGCAGGTTTTTGGACAAAATTTTAAAACTGCTATTTTCTTGAGATGTATGAAATGTGTCACAGAAAAGTTTTAACTGAGCTTGTAACACGATCGGAGTTTCTTGGTACTGGTGTACGCGCTGTCAGAAACAAAATAAACAAACACGTCCCTTTCAATTCCAATAATATCATAATTTTTGAGTTCTCTTCACAAAAACTGGTTTTCCAGCCACTCAACATTCTCTTACTCAGGTGGTTTCCACGATACTTACGTCAAACTTTAAATATAAGGCGTAGAAACTCCGGTGGTTAAGGCATACACTTTATTTTATTCATAAGAAATATGAGTATTTACTCACAAAAAATATATTTAGAAGTACTTGCTCACAGTGAGCATCTCCTCCAGACTTTTATGCTTATGACTTGCCGAATTTATTCCAAAATATTGAGCAAAAGTATAAACTCATTTTTATTCATCAATTGTTCAACACATCTTAACAATGCACCACAAAAAATCCAGTTTGTTACTAATTTTCCGCAAGTTATTATTATTAGCTTAACTTTCACTCCCACCAGACCATAGGAGGGAAGATATTAACAAAAACGATTTCCAAAGATAAGCAATCGTGTCATGCCTGGCTTCCTATTGGTCTGAGGACAATGAAAAGAGGTACCTCTATAATTTTTGACAGAATAGATATTCACATAACATCTTCTGTAAACCCGTTTTTTAACCTCTCCCAATCCTACATCTTTCACTATCGTAAGTAGGTAAGTCTTTGTTTATCTTATACTCACACCTTTCGCCTTTAATATGGTGAAAAAGTTGTTCTGGTAAGCTTAATACTTTCGTAGATATTGTTGCAAACATAGGTGGACCATATTTTATGATGATGTTTTTAATCACTGATAGTTATTAATTAATTTCAACAATAATATCATCAAACATTAGTATTTTTTGTTTATAGTCGGGCCTTTTATTGAGGACGTTCAATGATTTTGCGTCTAAATTTAATAGACATACGTTAACGGTATGAGAGAAAAATGACTTTGACTTATAACCTAAATAATACAATATTGCATATCTGTAAAAATTACGGTTATAAAAAAATTCACAAATGCACAGCATACTTATTAATAGATAATACAAACTGAATTCCGAAAAACTGTCCGTCAGTTACCGAGAAACGCTCAATTGCATGTTAGAATCAGCCTTTGAATCACATGTCCGCGAAGAACCGAACTGGAGACGTTGCGCATGCGCGTTTAGACAAACCTCAAATAACCGCAAAATACTCGCTAAATATCAAGTAAAACCTGCCTAAATCACAATAAGCACCATCTCAACAGTATACATTATGATATGTGACAGTCTTAAATCAATAATAACGGCTTACCTTTTGTCTAGAAGATACATTCGACGTCGCTGACAGCGCCAAGCATTTCGAAAAGTTGCACAAACACATAGCGTTGGTTCACGACCAGAAATCACTTTGGAAACGTTAACTTAAGCTTTATTAACCGATTTTTAATATGTTTGGCTCTACATCGTTTAATTTTATTAGGTGAAAAGTCTGGAAACGCTGACCGACAAGATTGAACGCGTACGACTAAAAACGGCGCATCGGTACTGAAAATGCGACCAGGTGGGGGGGTAGATGTTGCAAGTAGAGACGGCGCGCTTTTTGAAATTTGAATGGAATAATTTTAGAGTGTGTTCTATGTGGAAAGTGGTATTATTTACTTTGACACAATATATTTGGCATATATGGAACATTTTCTGTATAAACACCAAATATGTTTGGATTACGAAACATTTACTAACCACAGTGGTCAAAAGCAAATTTATTATTTTTTCTCATCACTCCAATTATGTCTATGTCAATGAATTATAACTGTTTTGTAGTATTTTCGTACTTATATCCTTCTTTGTACCTTAAGCTCGCTAACTAAATCCTCCCTAGCGATTTTCTAACGCCTATGAATATATACATACAAAGATAAATATAATAGTTAGGTATGCACATAACCTCAATCTTTAATATTGATTTGCGGTCAAACTAATATACTCCCTTACAACGAAAGTAAACTTTTTAATCCTACCTAACGATTTTCTAACGACATACGAACAAATATACACCATTTATCGGACACAAAGCCGTTAAAAATAATAGTTGGATATGCACATAACCTCAATCTTTATTATTGACTTGCGGTCAAACTAGTATACTCCCTTACATGAAAAATTGACGTTTTTAATTCTCAATAACGATTCTTTCACTGTTTATTGCGGAAATATGACAAATTTATAGAAAACAAAGCCGAAAAATACATTAGTTATGACGGCTTCTGTACTCAAGCTAAGTTATTAATTTGCGGTCGAATAATTCATTGATGTTAGGTAGTTCACTCACTCATATCAAAACTGGAATTTTCAATCTTGCCTAACCATATTCTGTTTGTGAAGGAATGCCTAAAATGTATCGCACAAGACAGCCGTCATTGTAACTCTACGCTAAGAGACTGAAAAGTTAGTTTATGTAAACTTTTATAATATTTTGCGGGCATTATTTCCATAATTACTTCCAAACCTCAAAACTCTGATATCTTTTTGCAGTTTTTGCTGTCCCTTCTAACACGCAGTATATAATAATTATAGTGCGCTATATTTTTTTGTAGCTTCATAAACTTTTCCTTTTATGGAAAATATTTACTCTAACCGCGGAGAAGTTAGCCATAAAAGATAGCTATAACTTTTTTTTCGTGTTTTGTTATGAAACATATATCTAATAATAGCGGTGCTGAAGTACTATACGCCAGAGTTTTGCTCAAAAAAATCACCAATTGGTGTTAAATGACGATAATGTCTGTACGAAAGCAGTACGACAGGCAATCATATATCAAGTGGCAGCTGCAAAAAAAAATTTTATAACTTTTGCCAATATTGGTGCATAAGTTTCTATCATATAACAAATTGTAGGTAATTAAAAGGGCTTCTCACCCTTTCCCGCTGGCAGTCTTACTCTACGGCAAACAACCCTTAAACGACGATAATGTCTGTATGGAACCAGTACGACAGGCAATCACATATCAAGTGGCTGCTGCAGAAAAATGTTTATATCTTTCGCAAATATTGTTGCATAAGTTACTCGATAATGCACCCAGTTTGAATTGCTGTATTAAAGGTAACTGGTCGACTAACACCTCTTCCACATAATATACAGGGTATCTCACGGAACTGGTACATTAGAAGTTTCTCATGTTCTACTATTTCTGGAAACTTGAAATTTTGGAACTAGAATTTACTCGATCTGAGCTCTTCAGCTAAATATTCTCAAGTTAACTGTCACGTCCGGGCACCGGAAGTCGGTATCAACTTGGTTATTTTAAATGGAATGATGTAATTTTTATTTTATTTTTGGTTTCAACGTATCAAAATACATCATCTTTGATAATGTTTCCCTATACCTAAATATCACCATTTTTGAGTTCTTTTGATTTTACTAATTTTTTGGTGTATTTCGCGGTTATGTTTAAAATTGAATATCTCGGTTATTATTGAAACTAGAAGTTTTATGATTGGTGGTCCAAAACTAGAAATATAACCAAATAAGACGATGTTGAGTTCATCATGATATCTTATACAGGGTGTTCAAAATTTACAACACAATAATTGAATTTTTAAACTTAAAAAACTCATTTTTTTCAAATGGAACACCCTGTATACCGATACTCTATTCCATAGGAAATCTTATTCCCTATCAATTAATATTAGGCTTCCCTGTATGTATCTTTAATAGTTTTTGAGATATTGTCAGTATAAAAGAATGCAAACTAAATACAAAGCGATTCATTCTTCATTTATAGGAATGTAACAACTTTGGGACAGCAGGACAACAGAAAAATATTGAAAAGGTTTGTTAATACTAAAATAATATATTTGGGATATCTAACTTAAATTAAAACTTAATTATGTTGTTCGAAATGCTGCCCGTTCTGCTCCAACTATTTTAAAACTCTTCGCTGTACTTCTGTCATCGTCGTTCTTCGGATTTCTTGTCGCTGAAGTCCACTAATGGCGGCTACTATTCAATATTTCTCGAGTATTAACTGGTGTGGAATAGACCTGACTTTTCACATGACCCCAGAAATAAAAGTCTAATGGTGTTAGATCTGGTGAGCTTGGTGGCCACCGCCAGGGTCCCCTATTTCCGAACCACCTATCGTCAAACATCTGATTAAGTTGAATGGATACCACATGCGAAGAATATGCCAGTGCACCGTCCATTTGATAAAAGCAGTGGCGTAAAATATTGAGGGGGAAAATTTCGCAAAAATTGTTCCCACATCCATGCAAAATTTTTAAATATCTATCACTATTAATGGATTTAAAGAAAAAGTGACAATATTAAAAAAAAAAAAAACTATTAAAAATGGATATAGGGAACCCTAATATTGATTGATAGGGAATAAGATTTCCTATCGAATGGCGAATCGGTATATAGGGTGTTCCATTTGAAAAAAATGAGTTTTTTACGTTTGAAAATTCAATTATTGTGTTGTAAATTTTCAACACCCTGTATAAGATATCATGATGAACTAAACATCGTCTTATTTGGTTTAGTTTCTAGTTTTGGACCACCAATCATAAAACTTGTAGTTTCAATATTAACCGAGATATTCAATTTTAAACGTAACCCCGAACTCACCAAAAAATTAGTAAAATCAAAATAACTCAAAAATGGTAATATTTAGGTATAGGGAAACCTCATTAAAAATGATGTATTTTGATAAGTAGAAACAAAAAATAAAATTGTAATTATATCATTCCATTTAAAATAACAAAGTTGATACAGACTTCCGGTGACCAGACGTGACTGTCAACTTGCGAATATTTTCGCTGAAGAGCTCATATCGACTTTGTAATTCCAAAATTTTAAGTTTCCAGAAATAGTAGAACATGAGAAGCTTCTAATGTACCAGTTCCGTGAGACACCTGTATACTGACTACTTGATCAGTTTACAAGACTTGTGTTAAATCGTTATCGCTCTAGCTATCGTTTACTTTTATTGGCACTTTTTAGCTTCAACCTAGGGTACTACCTCGATTAATTACGTACAATTTGATATATGATTACGCAATAATATTTGCAAAAGTTATAAACATTTTTCTACAGTAGCCACTTAATATGTGATTGCCTGTCGTACTGGTTCCGTTCGGACATTATCGTTTTTAGGAGTTGTTCACCGTGGAGCAAAACTCCGAGCGGCGATGGGTGCGAAGCCCTTTTACTTACCTACAATTTGATATATGATAGAAAGTTATGCAACAATATTTGCAAAGGTTATAAACATTTTTCTGCAAGAAGTGTCTTGACATGTGATTGCGTGTCGTACTGGTTCCGTTCGGACATTATCGTTATTTAAGGGTTGTTTGCCGTAGAGCAAAACTCCGAGCTGCGAAAGGTGCGAAGCCCTTTTAATTATCTACAATTTAATATATGATAAAAAGTTATAAACATTTTCCTGCAACAACCAACCGACATATGTTTGCCCGCGCGGACTGTTTCTTGCATTATAGTCGTATGTGTAGGTGATATAAGGTGTAGCCCCTTCCCAATACCATTATTGGATGCCAAATTTTATGCTCTTTCGGAATTTGTAACTCTTGCTTCTCTATGGGATTGTTGCAAAAGGTTATGTGCAATTCTTTATTGAGATGACGTGCTCTTATAAGTTGACGCGTAACGGAATAAATCAAATTTCCGACAAGACCGTTAGATAAATTTTTGGAGCAAAACTTTGGCGTATAAGTAGTTGATCATTTAATATATTTTTCGTAACAAAATTCGAAAAAAAGTTATGGCTATCTTTTATGGCTAACTTCTCCGCGGTCTTACTGTACGAATACTTTTTACACTCACTTTATATGCAGATGAAATCTATAAACCGACCCAGCGTGCTATTGTACGATACTCCTAATTGTCTAGTATAAAATTTACTTTTGTGAAATCCCACTACCTATAAAAACGGATGTAAAAAAATCCCGTTTTCCCCGCTCAAATTGATTGTACACTTTAGCACGTCAATTTTACAGTCGGATCTCCCTGCTCCGCTCGAGTCCTTCTTTTTGTTCCTTGCGGGTTGCCCGTATATCCCGTAACGGCCTTGCGTTTCCTCCTCCGATCCAATTGTCTGCGCTTTTCCGCAGTTTAATGGCGCCAGCGGCCGGATTAATGTCCACATGTGTCATGCACGGCTGTCTGTCGTTTTGAATTATATCAGAATTTGATTTGGTACGTTTTATTTCCTCGATCGATACCGGGCGTCAAGAGAATTATGAATTAGGCCCGTCTGGTTATCTCCATTACGTACTGGGGGGCGCAGGCCTACCCCCCTCGCAATCGATATAGGCGCGGTATACGCCGTATACGGTGATAGTTCGAAATTAGATTATTCTAAATTCATTAGTCGTTCGTATTGAGATTTAAAGGGGTGAGGGGTAGTGTTGATTTTAAGCTTGCGCCGAGCATCGAAATTGTATTAATATTGTGAAAATCGGCGGTGATATGCCAGCTAGGGTATCTGCATGATTTTTCATATTGTTCTACCAGGGCCAAACGTGCCAAACGTAACTGTTTGAATGCTGAACATCAGCAACAGTATTCCATAAAAATTTAATCTTCCGAAGGTCATACATGTTCAATTGTTTTTCTTTGTTTACGTACGATTTATTTTATTTATCTAATAAACACAATGTCAAAACTTGTGGATGATTAAACCAAAATACTTTTCTCAATCAATGACCAGCGCAAAAAAAACCGATAATATGAATGAAAACGTAACGTTTCTACAAACGTGATCGACGTATAGCACTAGTGCTAAAAGTGTTCCCTAGTAATGTGAACAAAAGGAGCAAAGTAACACAACAAATGTCGATAATCTCAGATAATGTAAATTGCATCATGCCATTCTGCATTTTTGCACTTTTTAATGTATTTTATATGGTATTGCAAAAAAATCGTATCATCGAAAAACCGTATCATAAATAGGTATTTACTACTTTCATTGCATTCCACAGATTTGAAAATGACTTTAATTTGTCAAAAATACAATAATCAAAACAAAAAAGTTTCTTGAGTGGCCACCAGCAAAGTAATCGAACAAGTTACAACAAATTCTGTGATATTCTTTACCTAGAATCTTAATCTGAAGGCAAACATTTGGAATTGGCTAGTTTTTCAGGAAAAAAAAAACGTTTTTTGATTTTTTGGGCTTTTTAGCTCAATTCACAATTTGACTGCGTTTTTTAATTATTTCTTATCCATATTCTACGAAGAAAAGCAGCTATGGTATTTTTGACCAGGAAATATGTGAAAGATTTTGATATCCAAACTTGTCCCGCCTTATGAAGCGTCCCGAATTTTGTCCCGATTTTTAAAAATGTTATTCTACTCTATGTCCAGAATTTCCCAGACACCAGCCATCAAAGTAATGATATTGTTAGCCATGGGCGCCGTTAGAAAATGTTCCAGGGGGGGCAAAATTTTTTTTAGTATTAAATGGTGACGTAATATTAAGTACTATGCCATTAACTGTTTTGCAGCATTTTCGTCTTGTGTTATTTTGCATACACTCTGAGAAATCTCTATCGCTTTAAGGTAGTGAAATGTTTTCGTTCACATTTTTGTGTTAACAGCCATCCATGGTCGTGATCCCTGTATGCTGGACAACACTTACTTATTATATATTGATATTCATTGAATTTCAAGTCATTTTGCCGTCTTTCTATATCGTTTATTAATGTAGGATTAATATTTTTAATTAATAATTGTTTGTAAATATATTTTGTTTCTGCATCATTGAACTCTTATTCTAGAATTTAAGATTTTGTATAATTTTCAACCAATATTGTAGCCTTTTTATTACTTTTTAATACGTTAGGAGACATTGTTGTTAATTTCCTATAATAATTTCTAGCTCGTGGTCATCGAGAATCTGATACAATATCTTAATAACAAATTGATAAACAATAAAAAGGCAACAATATTATTTTAAAATTTACCCCGTTAACGAGAAATAATGACTAAATGTAGAGAAAAGTGGATTAATTTGAAAATTCTGTGTTTAGGATAATCGACGACGAAATAATATTTTTTTATTTTACTATTATACTTGAACACTTGTAAGGCGACAATGTTAGGTCAACTACTAACTTTTGAACGAACTCATGTACGGAAATGTATTGTGTCAACGCTGGAGAGAGTCAGAAAATGGTGCCAATATTACAAACAGCATAGAGAATCTATTGTCATGTACCATAGGATGGTCCTTTTAATACCAAATAACTTTTGTCTGAACTTTTTTATTATTTAACGTTTTTGAAGCTCCCTTTTCATTAACTGAAGTTTTGTAATTTTAGTACCAATTTTAGCCAATAATGGGTTATCTATAAATCTTTTTAAATTGTTTGATTTTAAAATAGTTATTCTATGATACTTTATACAACCTATTTTACTAAAGCAATTTCTAAAGTTGGTACAATAATCCCGCTCTCTGCAGTTCCTAAACGGCGTCTATCTGAACATGAGTTCGTTATCAAAATTTGATCTACTACCAAAAGTTGACTATTATACCCTATCTATATATTCTACGCTTATTAGCTTAACACCCAGTGTAATTAGATAAACTGCTCAGCAGTGCCAAAAATTGCGAAGTAATGGAAACTAATAAGTACGATCAAATAAAAGTGCATACAACAATACTTATTTTGGACTGCAGCCCAAAATTTGGATACGGCATCTTGTCATCGTGTGGCTCTTTCGCGACTGTTACGAGAGGGCAATATCGCAATATCTAATAAAACTGACATTGGTGACAATAGGCGATAATAATCGGAATAGTCATCACTTATCTAGTAATTTTTTTTCATCCTTCACTATACGTAAATGTCATTTTTGCATCTTTGTGGGGACACGAAAGATGCTAATTGCCCGCTAGGCGTTTAGTTAATAAATTTCAAGCCTAGCCGCGAAAATATTTTACACACAGGCCGGGCGGCGACTGACCTGTCTGTTAAATAAATACATAGCTTTCAATTCGGTTTGATATGCCAGATCCATCTGATGAAAAAGATCAACCTGATCTATGATCAAAAGATCCATCTAATATGATAATAACCGATTTATCGATCAGATCTATTTATCGGTCTTCAATAAAATTGTGATCAATCATCGATCACAAATTTCTCGACCACTCCTATCTTTTTCGTTTTTCGCGTAGCGGGAGTTGGGTTCGAAATCCAGGGGGGGGGGGGGCAAGCGCCCCCCCCCCCTGCCCATATGTAACGGCGCCCATGTTGTTAGCATATTAAAGTGTACCATACTTTTCTCAACAAATTGACCCGGCCGTATCTAAGAGAGGTAGGTAATTGAGATATTTTCTAGCTAATTTTGAAAACAGCAGCGTATTTAGTTAAGAGGAATCATTAGAGCTAGTGCGTCCTATAGAAGAAGCATCCATACTGAGCTTAATTTTGTATCAATGATCTTATGTAATATCTGAAATTATAGATAAAGGTGTATTACTTGTTGTAGTAATGTATATGTATTAATTGTTATTGTTGTATCCATGCCATATGATAAAATATGTCTGAGTCATGTACTCAAAGAAGTGAAATTTTGATAATGGGATATTGATATTTCTACGCGAAATTTTGTACACTTATACATGAAGGTGTAACTGAGAGATATTATGTGACACTTTTTTCAATTTTAAGTTGTGTTCTGCGTACAAAAAATCGCAGTCATGCAATTTTATGTCAGATTCAGTAAGTTTTTGTCAAAAACGATCAAAAATTTCAAAAATCTATCACTAGACGAAAATTGTATACCTATCTTTTATCTTTAATTTGGTGTATAGCTTTTATGATTCTGTGAACTAAGAGCGAAGAAACTCCGAACTTTTACGTGTTTGGTGAGTAGAATGTAGGGGATGCGGATTCACCTTGTGTTTAGAGAATTGACTGTTTATTCTGTAAAAGAACAGAGCTGGTGTATAGAAATTTCAGTCAGTCAGGATTGACAAATTCTATCTTAAATATTGCTGACGAACAACGTATTGAATAGAAATGCAGCACTTTCACAAAAATAATAATTAACATTCAAACGATTTTTAAACGTGTATTGTGTTTGTAATTTAGTCAAACTGATTTTGATTAATATCAAATTTTAATCGATATTATTTATTTGTAATAAAGAAAAATATTATTATCAGATTTCGGCTCAAATGACAAGAATTACTTTATTGTTCATAAAATTTCTTTCAAAATTTAAATTTAAATGACCATGTAATTAACATCACATATTTTTACAGATATTTTTCATTAATCTAAAAATAATCACAATCTGGATAAATAGTCAAGAAACGAAAATTAAAGAACATTTCAGAAAAGAAACTCCGTTATTGGAAATCAGTTGAAAACAAATCACGTGCTTTGGTGTAGTTTTCTAGCGGCGAAGAAAGTGAAATACAATATACATATTGCGTCTTAAGTACAAATAAAGTACAAAGTATTAAAGTTACAAAGTCTTGAAAATTGATAATATTCTGGCAGTGGAGGTGAAACTGCTGGAAGAAAAAATATTTTCCAGATGCATTTCTAATCCTTATCTATGCCAGTATCATTGGTTAGCAAACTTCTGAAAAAATATAAAGAGCAAATGATGAGAAATGGGCAAGACGTAAACTTTAAATTATATATAATTAATAATAATTAAAGCCAAAACCTGGATTTAAACCAGGCATCTTTTGGTATTCAGAACATGCTATGCTATCGGGGCTTATGACATGCTTCTTTTTAGTTCTTTATAGGGTAAAGTACACATGCGAGTGTCAACCAACCACTTTTACGTTTACACTATTTATTTCAATTGATCATTACGGAATGTCCGTACAATCTATTCTATTCTTAGAAAAATGTAAAAAGAAACTTAAAAAAAATAAAGAAGTAGAAAGACCTAGCTTAGAAACCTAGCTTTAACTTTATTTCCATTTATCTCTCGCTAATCAAAAAGCCTTGCAATAGTTAAGATAAAAATATGTTTTAGAAATATGTTGGCGTCCCGATTGTTGGTCACCCCATATTACACTCGTTTTATAAAACAGCTTGGCGCCTACGTTACGAATAACAAATTAAACACTATTATGAAATCCACTGCTATAATGAGTAATTTAGCAATATTGCGCTTTTAGCACTAATTCTAGAGCAATTCCAAAACAGCCGACAAATATCAGTTTGACACTAACCACTACTCTTGTCATTTCACAGTTTTTTACATAATTACTATCGCTTTTTCATTCATTTCATTATTTTTGTTTATCCCAAAATGTCACACTTTTTTCCACAAAATATTTTTAAGATAGCGAATGTTATATATACTCCGTGCAATCTATCACATAGACTTAATAGTTTTTCAATTCATTAAAAAGTTACAGCCGTTTGAAATATTAACAAATATGTACTTTAAATGGCTCCAACATCTTGGCAAAACCAATAAGTCCATATGAATGTTTCAACTCGAAATGACACATTCTAGAAAAAAAAATCTGATGTGGCCAGGCACATGACTTTATCATACTATATATAAAATTAATAGTTTAGCTGCATGAGATTCTATTTGATCGAGATCGGCTATGTCTGCATTAAAATAAAACTAGTAGAACTACACTGATATCTCGATTAAAGCTGCGTTCGGATATTGTACTCCGTTGACACCGGGTACACCGTCCAAATGACACTTACGTGTTAGTGGGTGTAAAAAGTGTAACGGTGTTCAATATCCGAACGCAGCCTATATTGACAGTAGCATTTTCAAGACATTAGCGTTTGACACTAGCTACTGTCATTAGAATCAAAATAATCTGACATATCCTGGCTACTAGTTTTAAAGCTGTACGCCCGATCTCGATGAAATAGAATTTGCTCATGCGGCTAAACTATAAATTCTACCAAAAAATGTCATATACATAAATTATGGAAAATTTCCTCTCCTTTAATTTATTATTTAACTATTTTGACGACATTACACAAATAGCGGCTCATTTGCAAAATCTTCGAAAAATGCTATGAGTAAACCATCAGTTCCTTTGGACCTTTTTGAACAGAAAGCTTTTCAGCTCTAAGTTTGGTTATAAAACTTCTAAATATGAAGTTTCGTCCCGATACCATTAGTAGTTTCTCCGGAATCGTCTCCACAAAAACGGGTACACACACACACACATACACACACACACACACACACACACACACACAGACATTTTTTTGTACCTTGGTCAAAAATGTTCAGGGGACCCAAAAAGACATATTTCCGCTAAAATCTCAAAAAAAAATTTTGGCATGATTACAATACTTTACATACTGCGTATGATAAAGTAAAAATAGTAAAAGGTTTCATGTGTTTATTCAATTTATTTTTACTATTTTTAATATTTTTACTTATTTATTTACTTTTTATTGCATTATTTTCCATTGATTGTATTATATTTTAGGTTTCGCATTGTTTGAGACTTATTTTAATTTATATTTTTCTTTGCTCTGTTAATAATTTTTTGTTTTATTTATAAAAATAACTTTAATTATTATCAACGTTCTTGCGCTTTTGTAGATTTTGCAGATTTTGCTCACGCAGAAATATTTGTGCTGGACCTTTAATTTGTCCTGCTAGAAGTTATATCACGTTACTCTAAAGCCAGCGTCAATGTATTTTCGCACTCAAAATTGATCAAAAGTACGTTTTGGCATATTCCACGGTCGTTCTCAAACCTAGAGCCATTTTTAAGGACAAATTTTTGCTATGCGACCCTGTTGCCTCCAATGAGAGCATATATTGAAAATTTCCCCATGCTTTAATTGTAAATTACCAAAGAAAATGCTGAAAACCAGTAAAGAAGAACTTACTACAACACGGAATGGAACAAACAAAATTAAACCGACAATAAATCAATCAGAAAATCAAATATTTTCGGTAGGTATATGACGCTCAGCAAAAGAAAAGGTGTGCCAATAACTTTCGGTGGTTTTAAACACGGTTATAGATCATTCTTGTCGCACCAGTCCTCAGATTATAATCGAGTTGACCATAAAGTAAACAAGACGCTTGGTTGCAACAACGGCGTAGGTAACCGCCATTACTTCGAGATGGTACCTACATTATTTACATATTTAATCCAGCTTACGACAGCCTCAACCACTGGTTCGATCTAAAGTGATGAATCCTTCACTTTGGTTCGATTTTTGACTGATGACATAATTGGCTACAGGTGCCCCCATCTGAAATTATAGTCGCTGTTCTCCGCTGGGTAACTTTCCTGCAAAACCACCGAAATAATGTGCACGCACAAGAGTCTCATTATTGTTCGTAATGAAGCATCTCGCTGTACGATCATAAATTGAAGTTTGCTAACTGCTAAGTGAATTCACAGAATTTATACATATGCATGCTTCCTGTCCAGTCGCCTCGCTGTATGTATGCATGGGGAAATGATGGACTTGGTTTGAGTGCCGGTATAAATTATTTAATACCTCCAGTTATCCTGCCGCCGCCGCGCCGCGCCGCGCCGCCCATGCACGCTCGTAAAACTGAACGTTAATATTTAAGAATGTATTATTGGAGATTTTGTATTTGGAATTTAGGAATGTGGACGGGGAGGTTACGGTGTGGTTTTATCGCTAAACTTGTTGTAAACTTGTGCTGTACAATGTATACTTGGTAAATAATGTTCGGTTTGAATTTTTCTCAAACTTATAGAGTTTAATGTTCTTCCTGATGTTATTTCATTGCAAATAGCCATAATTATGGTTAAAATATCGAACATTGTGGTCTTGAGTACGAACAGAAGATATTATCCGATTGGGAAAAGATTTGTTAATATGTGAAAAGAGGCAATTTTAATCAGTGAAAAGAGATGTAATTCTTTTATTTCAAGGATACATCCAGCGAATCTCTAGGAAGACTTTAGAAATACATAGGATGGCCAAATTTTGATGTCTCCACACTATGATAGACCCTTTAAAATGAAGGTATAAATATTTTATGAACTCACAAAAGAAAACTTTCGAGTAAATGACAAATTCAAAATTACGAAAATTTGGATTGAGTGGAAAAACTCTTGATTTTGTGAATAAAATACGAATAGACGTTTTTGATATTTTTTCTGCTGAATTCAGTTTCAAGTTTTCAACTTTTTGTCTTTAATTTGCGCTTCTACTCCTAAAGAAGAAACACAGTTTTAAATATTTCTGGTAAAAGTACAGTGGAAAGTTACGTTGACAAAAACATTCTTTTGGTAGAAAGAGACTATGCGATTTGAAAGACATCTTATCGCAGAATACGAACAGAAAAGCTTTTGTAGGGATTTAGAAAAAAAATGGTAAATAATAAATAATGTAAATAATGTAAACGTAAACATGTTTTTGGCATTATTTACGAATTTATACAGGCTGAAGTGAAGGTCTGAAACCTAGAACTTGACCTAAAACAAAGTTGTCTGTCTCATAGTAAACATTGTAAAAAAAAATTTACCTAAATATTGAAAGCTTTGTTATCAAGTTGTGAAAAAAAAAACATAAAAATACGAACGATATAGGTAACATTCCTGCCCATATTAGTATTCAGCTTAATGCAATCAATCTAACACGAATATTAACTTTCCATTCACACAACAGAGATCTAGTATATTGTGTACCAAGCCGAGAGGGTGGTTCTTTTCCGGGCCGAGAGAAGAGTTGCACAGACGAGCATAGCGAGCCTGGGCACTTCTTGAGGCCCGGAAAATCATTTTCTAGGCGTGGCGCACACAATTTGTTTTCTACTTTGCATTCACAAGACAAGATTACGCTGGCGCGACGACTTTAAAAAATTCCTTGGGACTACCTCTCTTAACCAAGCGCAGGAACGAGAAAGATGGACTTCGATGGGGGAAACATTTGTCCAGCAGTGGACTACCAATCCAAATTATTGAAAGAAGACAGTTTATTTTAGGAAAATATTGATATTATTATACTTTGTAAATTTAATGTTATTACATATACACAAAGGGTTGAATAAACGGCTTTATTATTATTATTAAGCCTGCTATAGTATGGCCAAAGGATTGGGGCTTTCTTAGTTTTGCTGTGTTCATCAAAATACGCCAGCATGACGTTTTCGGTGATTTTTTTGCGACTCTGGTAAGTGCGATTGTCATCATTCTTTTCAACTAAACATCAAATCCTTCCAAATCCCCTCTACAGATATAATTCAAGGACCACATTTACTTTAATAAGGTACTATGCGAAGATAAAACCTACATCGTAGCGATGTTAATTACTGCTGCGAGATTGTATTTGCACAATAAATGGTTTATTGAATATCAGCATACACGTAGGAAGCTATAGTAGATTTAAAGTGTTGAGGTTTTCGGTAACATTTTGGACCGAATTCTGCTCGGTTCCCTACCGTATTCGTTTTTGTTCGTCGCGTTCGACTTCGTCTTAGTTCTGGTTGTGGGCAACGTATTTGTATTACCTCTATCAAATGTAATTTTACTAAGTATAATTTATTTTAATAAATTGTTACGAAATTAGAATTTGGTCTCAATTATATGTGCGTGTAAACTTGTATAAGCACCATCACTTGATAACGTCAAAATTTATTAATTAATTTCAAACGGAGGAACAAATCTATTGTAGGACAAATTTTGTATGTACCACGGACATTACTTGATGTTTATACCCTTGGGCGACTTAAAAAATCTCTTGGGCCTATCGGCCCTTGAGCTTTTTAAACTGTCACCCTCGGGGCATAAACATCAGTTTAATGCCCTTGGTACATAAATCACTATTTCAATTTTCCTATTTTTTTAACTTGTTTATTTTGCGTCGGGCTATTTGCGCAACTTAGACCTATCACCACCGCTGAGGATAGGCTACACACACCCAGGAATTTTGTCGAACTGAGGAGTTCCAATCCCCAGTAAAAGTTCTTTAACGTGCACGCATCACCACAGCACACCAGGACAGTCGATTTTGACCCGGGGAGCGAACCCGGGACCTCCAGCGTAGATTGAAGGTCAGAAATGTAATTTGACATAAAAATGTATACTTTTATAATTAATATTTGATACTGACAGTAGTTTTGAATAATAACTTCTTTATTCAAAGGAGCTGTCTTTCTTATACTGATATACTGTCAATACCTACATCTTATTTATTATGTGTTCGTCAACTATTTCATTATGAATTAACACCATAAAACGATTGTTGAAATTAAGAGGAAAAAAAAGTTCATTCCTGTTTTGGGGTTAGGGTTGCTCTAGAATTGTCCGACTGACATCAAAACCCGAACGTTTTTTTCTTCTTTTTATGGCAGCCTATTGTCGTTTAACAAACGTAAAACATCGTGCTTACCCTTCATTAACCGAATTATAAAACAGACCAACAAGAGTTTACATTATAAAATAAGAGTCATTATTTCCAAATATAATTCTGTAAAATGTTATTCATATTAAAGAAACATCATGCCGAAGGACGAAGCTAGAATAATGGCTTCCTCCCCAGAAGCCGAGTAGTACTAATCAATATTCTTCCATTTCGTGTTAATGGAATAATAAAAAAAGCACACAGGCTCACATTAAAATAATGCTTATTAAATATCTTACGTGTCGAGTCCAATTAACCCAAATGGTTCCTTTTTCTATATTTAAAACAGGGCATGTCCGCCGCCGCCGTTCGACATTATAATTATTAAGAGCCGAATCGCATGATAAAAAATACTAAAGCCGCATTACACAATTGGTGGGCTTTAATTCTGGACGCAAACCAATGGCCGAAGAGGTGGGTATGACGTGCGTGTTCTTCGTTAATGCCGCAAATATATGTTATTTACCGGAGACGAATCGTGCATAACTTATCGGCGAATCGATCGATTTTCATTTTATATTAATTTCTAGGTATTGCATTATAAATATTGCATATAATATGCATTATAACCAGAGTGACGCAGTCAACGATTACCGTTATTTCAAAGTATACCGTGTTTAATAATTAATTGATTAGTTATCTGTCAATATTTTGTACATTATTTAGATACCTTACCAGGAATTTCCAGATACTTAGATGTTATTTTATTACAAATTGTAGAGGAAACAAATTGGTACTGGCTTTCACTGTGCAAGTGGCAGAATACCATTCGTCGTTGTAGAGCTCTTGGTTCAAACGCAGGCCAAGTCAGCATATTTTTTTATAAAAAAAAATTGTAAGGGATGCGATGAAGTTGGTTAAGAGGTAAAAATTAAGTTTGTAGTTACTTCCAGAACCAGTAGATACCGTAAATATATTCCAGGACGGAGTATATAAAAGTGGGAAGGACCATCGCGCAAATGCTCTCATTTATGAGCAAAATCATTAAAATGCTCTCATTTATGAGTGAGAGTCACGGAGCAACATGGTATCCATGTTTAGTACGTTGACTGTTGTCTTTCCCCTGACAAGTCGCAATTTGTTATAACTTAGTTAGGGTGGACATAACAGTCATGTTGGAACAAAACAGTTTGTTGTGTCTATACGTTGTTTTGTTCCAACATGACTGATAATATCAGTCATGTTATGCGTGCGTCCAACCATAATCAATGTATAAAGGTGATATACAGGCGGGATGTAAAAAAGGGTTCATTTCTAGTTATATCTTAATCATAATGTTTATACCATCCATTTCCTGTAAGAAGTGAAATAATGAACCTGCTAATTAATTGGATGAATAGAAATATTATTTTTTTGGTTACTCCTAAATTTTCTTTAAAATGTCCTTCCAAACAACATATATAGAATGTTTCTTGTTTCGTAGATACATGGCCAGGGGACATAAAATATGCCCACGGGCGAAGAAATGTTCAAAGTAAAAAAAGTGAGATAAACATAATAAAATGACTTGCCTTCTTGCAGACATACTCCTAGTAACTGTTAAAACAATTTTGAAATAATCAATAATTTATTTGTTTTGGCAAAATACATAAAAAATATCTCTTATCGTAAAAACACACATAAGTACCTACATATTCCAAAATCAACGCAAATCTGTTAGGTAAGGTTACATTATATTTTTAAGGAAAATGGATTCAAAATGTCATCATTGTTTTAAAGCTTTTTGTAGTTCTCAAAAATAATGCGACATGATAAAATTTGTTCTAAGATATGGAGAGAAAACCCAGTGATAAAGTGGTTTCCATAATACTGTCAAATACAGAGCCCAGTAGCTTATCGTCCATTACTTCAGATTGTTATTCTTTTTTTATCTTGAGTTTTCCTAAATGTTCAAGAATTATGCTTTCATTTCAGGCTACTTAGAGAATGTTATCGTGTATTTACACCATTGAGAGTATTAGGAAGTGCCAACAAAAATTTAAACGAACACCAGGTATAAATTATTAACAAATGCTGCCATGAGCTCAGTTCCATCTATAATATGTAGTAGGTAAGTCAATATGGCTGACTTTATGTATGTAAACTCCGAAATTCAAAAATGCAATGTGGTTTTTCCAACAACACAGTTCACAATATATTTTCAATTAATCAAAATCTATCAATAATTGGAGTGTCATTACCAAGTTTTTACGCAGTTTCAATTTGACTCATCCTATTGAAACAAAAACTAGTAAGAAAATTATCTTCAGCCGGGCCGAAGTTAAAATACCCCCCACCGTAAAATATTTTTGGTGTAGAATTTGAAAAAGAAAATGGTGTTAATCGATTTTGCCCATTCACAAACTTGCCCTTTCCTTTTTAAGAGATACGATTGTATACCAAATTTCAGCCAATTGGTCTAAAATTACGGCAGTTATGGTGTGAATTTTAAAAAATGGAGTTAATCGATTTTGCCCATTAACGAACTTGTCCTTACCTTTTAAAAGATAAGCTTGTATACCAAATTTCAGATCAATGACTTCAAAATGGCGGCAGTTATCATGTACACGGACAGCCGGGCAGACGGATAGACGGACAGACAGACGGACATAGCTATGAAAACTGAATCGATCAGTTTTCAATGTTGATCAAAAATATTTATACAAGTCTATACCTGCCACGCTTCCTTAAGGGTGTTACAAATGCTGTGACAATGTGAGTATACCCTATCACAGTAAATGTGGGGGGTATAAAAATGCCGGCTTGTGGAGGAGCAAATTCTTTACAAATATGAGGCGGAATCATATACTCTAGTTTCCTTAATTAATTATGAAAGTTCTTTCAACATTAATAACGTCAAACGCTGGTTAATCCACTAACAGCTATTTTACCGGCGTTTCTATTGTTTTTCCGAGACCCGGTTAATTTTACAGTTTTTCTTCGAGACCCACTAAAACTTTTACGCCTATGCTCGCATAAAATTTTAACTAAAGTTAAAATAAATTAAAATTTTAGTGGGTAACAGAGATAAAGTGCAAAAACAAGATTGAATTTTTGGATTCTGCTAAATTTTCTGAACGTATCACTATTGTTTTTATCCGGCATGAAATTATTTCGATCAAGATCGCTCCATCGGTTCAGATTTTACAACCGAAAAACGAAAAAAAGCACGATTTTTTGAGATTTTTTGTTTATAACAAATTAAGTAATGATATTTGCGAGTCGAAAACACATTACAATACATCTACGGACTGTTCTGCGTGACCTGAGACCGTCGGCTTGCTGATACTATTTTTGTCACGAAAAAATCTATATTGCCTGGTCTAATAGGACATTCTAGTCATCAAAGTAGAACAAAGGACTCGGACTTGTAATTGTAGGACTGTCCTATCAAAAGTACGACTCATCACAACCCAATTCGAAAAACAAACAGTCCAGTCAGTAACGTTTGGATAAAATAACCATCACTAAAACTCACACTGAAAGTCTCGTGCAATGCATAGAAGAGCAGACGAAATCCAGACGGAAGAAACAATAATAGCGTCGGCCTTGAATTGCTGGAGAAAGGTTGCGTTGGGGTAGGTAAAGGAGAGCTCGCTGGCGCCCGGCTCACTTGATCATCGGTGGTGAGTGAATATACGGCGAGCAGCTAGCTAGCGGCAAGTTTCGTTTTGGTCTCGAGTTTCCGACCGACCGGCCAACTCGACGCGAGCGAGAGCCCTTTTATGTGGCCCGCGCTATTCCTTTAACGTAGACAGGGGCGATTTAACCGGATTAGGTAATTG
Source organism: Aphodius sticticus (assembly GCA_963966075.1). Taxonomy (NCBI): domain Eukaryota; kingdom Metazoa; phylum Arthropoda; class Insecta; order Coleoptera; family Scarabaeidae; genus Aphodius; species Aphodius sticticus. The sequence goes on from OZ014506.1 coordinate 17,396,139, forward strand.
GGTTGCGTTTGTTTTGCATCTGACTGACCATCCAAGACCGGCCAAATTAGATTAAACGGTTTGCGTTTAAAGTTTGAACAAATGAATTTATGTCGCACGATGGCTTAAAAATCGAATTAACGTATCGGGATTTGATCAAACATCGGTACATACGTACAGGTAGATCGCATATTGTACATCGTTTTAATGATGGAAAATATGTATTATTGAAATGAATTATACGGTTACTCCGTAATGACAACTTGAATTATAATGAATAATTGATGGATTATGGAATTTGTAACAGAAGTGATGTAAATGTTTAAAATAAATAAAAAATTACAGCCACGACCTTACAACCCCGATAGCACAGTTGGTAGAACGTTGTACCGGATATATGAGGGCCCCGGTTCAAATCCAGGCCGCGCCTATATTTTTTTATTTAATTTTTAAATTTTCAATCACAGACAGATTTTGGAAAAAAATAAGGCCAACATTTAAACAAATATTTAGTGTGCATACCATTAATAATAATAATAATAATAATATTTATTTACGACCGCAGTCATTTACAAGGAACATACATCTATTGCATAAACAAAATATTCCAATAATTGCACCTGCCTTAGCGTCACATACATTTACAAATACCTAAATAATAAAAAAAAACAAAAGAAAAAGAAACAGTAAATTATTCTAATACAAAAGTAATTCTATCTTTAACTAATCGTTTGAAGCTATTAATGGAGCAATGAAAATCATCTGGCTCAAGGTTGAGTTTGTTTGCCAACCGAGTAACCGACACATTCTTGTAAATGGTGTATTCACCCCATAGTTTGTTCGATGAAACGGTTCATTGAACACATTACTATTTCGGAGACCTCTTTGAGGAACATTGTAGCCAATTCTCCCTATCAATTCTGGGCAGTTCAGTTTATTGTTCAAAATCTTATGTAAAAAGGCCAAGTCTTGAATCATTCTCCTATTCGTAAGACTTTGAATTTTATTCTAATAATTTCCATCAGATGACACAGCTGACCCCTATGATAAGGCAGTCCCATCTTGTAAGAAATAAATTTGAGAAATTTATTCTGCACGCTCTCCACCTTATCCACAGATATTTTATAATAAGGTGACCAAACCGCCGAGGTATACTCAAGATCCGAACGAACATATGCGCAGTAAACATTCTTTAGGCACTGTAAATCTGTGAAATCCGCTAGACTCCTCTTGAGAAACCCCAGCATCCTAAACCCCTTATTCACAATATTATCCACATGGACTGAAAAATCTAATTGACTGTTTAACGCAACTCCAAGATCATTTATATGACTAACCCTATCAAGTACATGATCGATCATTAAAAGAATAATCAAAGTTAATGATGTTCTTATATCGACAAAAACTAATTACGGCACATTTCTTAATATTAAGATTCATTTTATTGTCATTGCACCATATTCCAAACCGCTGCAAGTCGCATTGAAGGCCAGCGCAGTCCATAACAGAATAAATAATCTTATAGAGTTTCAAATCATCTGCAAACAATGCCACCCGTGAATTCATACAGCAGTGAACAACACTATTAACAAAGATTACAATTAACCATTAAGTAAGTACCTACGTGCTGTAACATTTAAAAAGGTTAAGATTGGACTTTAAAAAACAGAATTGTTTGGCTACATTTATTACTCAATTCATCACAAAAGCCTTTTGAGAAATTTGGCTCTATGAGTCATATTAACCAATTAATGTCTACATAAAACTAATAATTAAATAAAGTTCTTGATAAGCAAACTCAAGAAATACTAAAAATCGGTTTTTGTCAAAATACTATGATACAGTACACAATTAGGAACAATGGTCTAATGAAAATTAAGATAATATTTGGTGGAAAACACCGTTTATTGGTGGCATTTGATTTTAAATGAGCAACCATATAATACCTCACACGAATGACTGCTAAAGTTGGTAGCATTATTTGGTCTGAAAAAGCAATCTTATGGTACCTCACACCCCTCCTCTAATACTGGTACCACTAGGGAAACTACTATCCCAATAGACCTGAAGTGTTATTAACACTCTGTTCAACAGAGCCGGGAAAGCATGAGACTCCAGTACTTTGGAAACAGAAATAAGGTATCACGGTAAGGTAGATACCACCAGCTAACGTAAAAGATCTTTTGCCTAACCCAAAGGATATCACACCACGCCTGAAGAACGAAAGGATATACAAGATAACATTCGAGTGTGGAACATGCTATGTGGGAACGAAGCATCGAATGTCGAATCAAGGAGCACAGTAGGGACACCCGGCTAGGCAAGATTCAACAGTCCGCTGTTGGTCAACACTGCCATGAGTCGGGACACAAAATGGATGCCGATGACACGAAGATGTTGGCAAGGGTGAGTAATTATCATCGAAGGCTTATTAGAGAAGCCATCGAAATTTACATACATCCTAACATCAATCGTAAGGACGGCACTGACATCAGTAGGGTCTGGAAATCGATCCTAACGCGGTCAAGTGGAAAAACACATGGGAGCGGTAGCTCCAGATGAGCGCAGTGAGGTGTAAATTAGGTATATAGAGAGATTTCTTTCGTAGATCTTCCGTATTCAGTTAGTTTTGAAAAACCGGGAAACATGGTTCGCAAAACGTCAGCATTTACAACACACGGCATAAACTTGAAGCAATCTATTAGTACTTTCTACCATCTACCACGAATTTTGTCAATATTTTTTTTTGATGGGCCCAATCCTTGATAATATTTTGCGTCCTGAAAAACAATAACAGTATTTCTTTCATAATTTTATATAATAGTTGGCGGTCGCTGCCATCTGTCAAGTTTAAGAAACATAAACTTAATTTGTTTTCGAACACAATTTAGGACAAAAAACATCGACTTTATAGTTTATATAACGTATTTTACAAATTGCCAATTATTTAATTTGTCAAAAATACTATCTTTTTGGCAGTGATTCTATGAAAAAAACAACATACCAGAATCAGTTGTCACTTGTTTTATTTCTTTTGTTGTCGGCCAGGGTAATAATTTAGTTTCAATTATTGTAGGTATGATGTTAAGTTAAGTAAATGTAATTTTGAGTTTATAGATATTTTATTTATGTAGTTTCAATATGAAAAGAACGCTGTAATTGTTTTTCATGTCATATAACATTTTGAAGGTGTGACTCTTGAAAAAAGCGTATTTATAAAATAAGTAGCACCCTACTCCTACCTATTCCCCCAAAACGTTTGTATGCAATATTTTCAGGGTGAGTCCCTACTCTTAATGCAACTCGAATATGTTAAATCTTAGACATATTAGAAACACCCCATAAAATTTTGAAACATTTTGTCAGTATAGGTACAAAACCCGTATAGGTATTGTTTTGATAGTATAGTTAATATTAAAAATATCTTGATGGTATGACGATATATTGTAGTCCATATCTCGTTACTATTCCGCCGCACTATCCAATAAAGACAAATCCTAATCAATGCGGATTAATAATAGTAATTAATGTTGCTCATCAATATGTAAGTGTAATAACGTGATTAGGGCCATGGATGGCATCGACATAGTATACTCGGCCGCAGCTATCGCCCTAATATTGGAAACAATAAATTGATGCATTTATATATCATTAAACATGAACTGGGAAGGCATCAATTCCAAATGCCAATAAATTATTTATCAGTACAGATATTACAATGCATAGCCCACACATAGAGAGAGAGACATAGCGGGCGCACAAATAAACGTCATAGTACGCGTTCATTGTCTATTCTTACCGGATTAAATTAATTATGTGCTATAACTTACCGGGAAATCATGCACAGTTCCAATTTAGAAACAACAGATGTGTCTACGAAATTGATTTCGTTAGCTGCGCGCCTGCTTAATTGCCTTTACACCCTCACTTATGCAATGGCCATGTTTCGTAAATTCCTATAATGAATCATGCATAACGCATTCCCAAAGGGATTTTTTAAATATTTCTGAAATATCATGCAAATTGGTAAAGACTAATGAGTAATGAGAATTAAATACAGGGCTTTTACATAATTTATTTGGAACTAGTTCCGCAACAATCACTGATGTGGGGGACAAGATTTGTAGATATCAACAACAGCAGAGATCTACGATATCTACGATAAATTATTTATGACAAAGCGTGCTGTTATTTTAGACAAAACAGTTTGATGCATTTTTTGGGAAAATTCTGTCAATTATTGTACTGGAATTTAAATCTACAGTGAGCGCGTAATGTGTGAAAACATGAGAAAATCTATTGAACATGTCAATCTTTGATTAGTAAAATACACATCTCTGTATCAATTTAAAATTACGTTTTTGTGTTGTAACTCTCCTATGACGTCATCAGTACTTTTTTAAATGGCAACTCATATTTTTCTTACTGATTTGAGTAGATCTTTTAATTGTCTTAATGGTAGCGAAAAGAACTTATGGCCTCTCACAAGAAAATTTTCAAGAAAAAGAAAATTGATAACTATATGCAACATGGATTTTGTGAATTGAATATGAAAATGCGTTTTGGATCGAATTATTTGCGCTGCACACCGGGTCCGTATTTAATTTTTACAAATTTATGCCAGCTGAACCTAATGTCCCAGAAACCTCAAAAAGGTTTTACAGAGATCCTTAAATTTTATACGTTTTCCTGAAATTCTGAAAGTTTGCAAACATTTCCAGCAATTTAAGTGATTGTCGGGCGCTTCAGTAAAAGAAATAACCAAGCACACAAAAACCCTGACGTGATATGCAACTTTCAAGCCCACACACAGAAAAGTGATCTCTCGAACGATGAGAGAATTACGTTTCTGGATGAAGTAATTAGTAGATTCATATATACGCCAGAGATTATAGACTTCAACCAAGAAATTTAATTTCTTGGAATAATTACTAGATTTAAGAAAGTTGTTACTCTGGTGAAGGAAGTAAACAGTCTTCAATAAAGTGTATATTTTTATTCCCGGTAAATATTTTTAGCTACTTAATGTAAGAATTTTAAAGATTTGACACAAATACGTTTTCTATTGCTAATTAACAAGATAGGTATGTTATATTTACTTACTCGTTCTAACCTGTTGCGTGCCTTAAATAAAATTATTCAGTGTTGAAACGCTTATTGCACACTAATCACAAGGCACATCCCCTACGGGTACTTCGTTGTTGCTTTCCTACTAGGTTTCGCTCCTTTACGGCGCCAGCCCTACGAGCGGGCGCGCGAGCCATGACAAAGTCACGATGCGCATATTTATTCCAGAGAAAGGGATTACTTGAAAGAAGTGAGAATCACTTCAGTTAAATAATATAATTGGTGGGTTTTTATTCAGTAAACAATACTTACCTATATGAAATGTCTTATATTTTCTTGGATCAAGTAACTACGCACTTGGATGGATTTACTATTACTTCGTTGGAGAAATTGACATTTTTGGGACGAAAAATTCAATTACTTCTTTCAATACAATATTGGTTCTTATAAAGAAAGAATTCTTTTGTCGACAGTATTTATCTGAGAAATTATTTTACTTATATTGAGTATGTGGCTTTCTTGTATATAAGTACATAAATTTCTACATCCAAGTAAATCTGCATTTGAATCTAGTAAATAAATTCAAGAAATTATGTTTTCTCGTTCCAAATAATCACTTTTCTGTGTGCAGATTCGTATTCAGTGCAAATAAGTTTGCCGAACATGCCTAAACGCTTTCATTTACAAGCAAAATATTTCATAAATTTCAGGAATTTTCTCGAAAATTTTCTGGTGTAGGGTCATAAAATTTGTTTGTAACTATAAGCATTATTAAGAGATCTCTCGTAATTAGTAAGAAAACTATGCACACAGAAAAATAAATACTAATAATAATGTTACAAATATGCCAGCTGGTAATAGGGTATTCCGGTCATGTCAAAATTTAAGCAGATATTCTGTTTAACCTATTGTACAATTTATGAGGATTCATAAAGTTAAGCTATGAGCTTTTTGATTTAGTTTTTCTATGAGATAATTGCAATTAAAAGTGCATTTCGTTTGAATTCACCGACCACCCTCGGAAATACACGATGATTACCGATCCCTAGTAGCGGTGGCAACAGCGGACAGCTCTCGAACAGCTGATCGGCCAAGTTGACGGTTGGCGACCCTGTTGTTTGACAACGAATACAGGTAACTTCTTTGAGAGATGATTTGATCATTGAAACTTGAAGCCAAACATCTCTCATCTCACTAGTCGGCAATGTAAAGAAAATCTTATCAGGAGTTACTGTTCTACTGCTGTTACAGCCCGGCACAGAACAATGTCGGCGTTGGAGTTTATACATTTTGAACAAGTGTTTGATATAACGTCAATAACCAAAGCAGGTGTCAACAAACGAGCGATTCTAAACGTTGACACAACAGAAGACAAAAATTTACTACGTGCACCCTAGATATAGCAACGTTGTCAAGTCGCTCACTTTGAGCGGTCTTTGTGACGTCACAAAGACCAATCCTAATTCAAACTTCAAACAACGATTTCTCTTAATTTAAAACAATGTTTGATATTTTACTTGTGAAGTAGCAAACAGTAGCACCCATACTTTGTAAAAAATGACAATTTCAAAAACACCGGAATACCCTATTGATTCTGCTTAAAAAACATTTTTCAAAAATCCATTAAAGGGCATAAAAATGGAGGTATTTATTCTGTTTATTTATTCACTCAAAGCAATGTGCTTCGATGCAAGTAAACGATTAGTTTGCTATAGCGCAAGTAGATATTTTCTCAAGTTGAGAATATATCTATTTGATTCAAGTATAAGAATTCTTAAATGAAAGAAAATGTTTCAAGCCAAGTATATATTAACTTTCATCTAAAGCAATAGCCGCAAGCATGTAATTTTCTGACGTTTTGAGAATATACTTCGCTGTGTCTGGAGTTGCCCTTTCGCAAAAGAGTCGAAGATAAGAATAAAATTCGAAATTTAAGATTTCAAGACAAGTGTTTAATTTTAGATTAATTTAAATTTAAGCGATCATGAAATTTGGAAGGTACTCACTACGGAAGGACTTCGACGAAATTCCGTTCCTAAAAAGTGCAAATAGGTGTTGATTTTTTAAGCTAAAAGATAAATCTGAAAACCCCAAGTCTTTACAGACAAAGATTTCTATTTAAAATTCGTCTTTAAAAACGAAGAGACACTTGATTCACTATTTTCCTAAAAATGCAGACAGGATGGCGGGGTGAAAATGACGGAGGATGGTTTCTATAAACGCTCCTATATCTCAATAGACAATGTTACAAATATGACAGCTGGTAATTGATTCTGCTTAAAAAACACTTTTCAAAAATCTAATTAAGGGGCATAAAAATGGGGGTATTTATTCTATTTATTTATCCTATGCATTCTATATTTTCATATAATTGTGCCAATAATTATAGTTTTACCTTAAATATTCAACAAAAACATCTGCCTACCCTCTTTATAATATTTGTTTTTGCACAGTGGCTAGAGTGGCAAAATCGTGCCCTATTTGTGGTTAAATGCGAAAACCCGTAAGCGTGCACGTTAGGGGCGGCTTTTACAGGTACCTGGCTCGAATAAAATTTGCGGTCGCCATAGAATATTAAAACCCAACACTTATTCCTTATTTTCGCTAATTTCACTGAAATGCCATGTTTGCAGGGACAGTTAATCAATAGCTTTAATATTATAATCAATAGATTTCGTAGTAGATCCGTTGATTTTAGTTTATAATTTTTGTTACCAAAATTTAAGTTAATTTTTGTTTATCATCCAAAAATGCGGTTCAGGACTCTAAATAGAAAAGATGTACCAATTCTCAAACGCCTTGGTGAAAAGTAAACGTGGACTTTTGATTATGCTTAATCTTAGATTAAAAATTAGGTATACCAACTTACAACTTAAACAATGTTGCGAATAAAAGCAAGAAATCAAATCAGAATTAATACAAAATTCCCATTAATGTTGCAATGTTGGCCTAGTTCTTTTTTTTATTTCGTGAATTATTCCGATATTATTGGACCGGTATAAATTACGTTCCGGGAATTATTACCCCCTCTTAATTAATAATAAAAAAAAGGGTTGGGTATAATTCCAGCGGTCCGACTCCATCGAATTTATACGGCTGGCGAACGAGAGAGCGCGGAGTCCTTTAATTGAAATTACATTAATCGGCGGAAGCGATGTGGCGCGGCGCGGCCCTGCACAGCGCGTTCCACAATATACGGTCGCACGTGTGCGCGAACATATTCAATTAATTTGAAAAGTGCGGACGCCGGCCCCTGCGGACGATTAACGGCCCCGAGAAAGGGAACCGCGAGATTCGGGTGTCACAGCGCCGACCAACAGAGGTCGCCGCAAGCCGCGCTCGAAGCGAAATTAATTCAGCGAGGGAGAAGTAAAAATTTTGTAGTGAAAATACTGTCGGTATCACAATTGAGGTAAACGCTCCAAATTCAGACAAGTTAAGGAATTTTAGTTACATTTGTACCTGCAAAATTTATATTTATGTGGTGCTAATGACTAGGTAAACTTTTTTTAAACTAACATTTCCTTCTAAAGGTATCTGGCTATTCATTTTTAAAGAAACTTGATAATAGTTATGTAATTTATATTATATTTTATAAGTTTAACAATTGCCCCTAATTCCGACACTAACCGTATATTTTGATCCGAAATCCGACACCTTAGTGAACCTAATTCAGACAGTGATCCTAAATCAGACACTGGTACATTATTCCGACAAATATAAAGATTCAAGTAAATACTAAGTGTTTTAAATAGTGTTAAATAAGATTTATAATTAAGAAATGTTAAACATTTATGTTTTACCATTTTTAATGAAACACAGTATAAAATAAGTCCTTCGTCTTCTTCAGTCTGCCCTCTCTACCTAATCTGTATTTTAATGTTTCTAGCATCTGGAATTTTTAGTGTTGTCTTTTTCTTGGCGCAGCTGTTTATACTGTTCGTTGATCGCTTCCTTTATTTTTTCTCTAGAATGATTTTGTTTTGTGCTTCCTTCTTTTCCATACAACAAATATTTTCTCCAAATATTAGACATAGTGTTACAGAAGAACAGTTTCCTTTTACTTTATTTGGGTGTTTCAGGTCAGAATAATGATTTTTTTAATGGAGTTGGCATGCGTGTTACCTCCAAAGGTGGTGTATTAATGCCAAAATCGCTACTCTCTGCTGCTAGTGTTGCATCATTCTGTCTTATTTCATCATCTCCTATGATGCTTGTCAAAATTTATGATTATTGATGTCCGTAATTCCGACACTGGTGTCGAAATTTGGACAAAATGCGACAAAATATAGCAAACGATGTAAAATATGTTATTTTCTTGTGTAAAGACAGCAATAGAGCCATTTGTATTACTTCTAAGCATGTACACAATTCCGACACACATGTCTGATTTACGGACGTGCTATATTTATATGTACCTATTTCCGATACCCCTAAAGTTGTAAATAATAGTGGTTAAAAGAGTAGTACACCGTATTATTGTGAAAATATAAAGCATTTTTAGTCAGCCTAAATAGATATTAGTAGAATTTTCTTAATTACTGTTATCCTGTAGCGGTGTAAAAAGAAGTCTAATTGCAGTTAAAAACCAACTTTTAGCATAACACTCAATTATCAAGATCAGTCAAACTTCTATTAGTCAAAGATCGGTCAAAATAACTATTTTTGAATAAACTTTCTAACATGTCAGGTTTTTGAAGAAAACGAGGTGAAAATGCTAACAAACACTATAATTTTGATTGATATAGTGTGTACAAATTTATTGCGGATGATTAAAGCGGTCTAAAAAGACTTTCAAACGCTCAACATTTTAACTTTCACCTGAAGTTATGAACTGTCTCGAATTTTGTCCCGAATTTTTACAATGTTGATTTAATATCCAGAATTACCAAAGATTATTACGTGGAATTAGATCAATATTTTTTTAAGAATCCACTCTGTTTATTGACTCATTTTTCCTTAAAACGACAGATCTGCTGTATACAGAAACGTAAAAAGTCACGATGGTTGGGACGCAAATGACTTGTCTTTTCTTAGCGAATTTGGAAGTGCACTTCCTCTTGTGAAATGCAGAATCCTCTATGATATATCCTCCTTATTAAAAACTAGCAGACTTTTAACACTGCCGCATTCTTTTTACCCTTGTAACGATTTTCTAATAGTTGGATGTATTGATGGAAATGTTTTCTTTGTTCATCAATCACCGAGTCAAAGTTCCAGGAAAAAAAAGTCAAAATAGGAAGGTACAAAATTTATTTTTAAGAATATTCGGCAACCCATATTTTTTTATTTTTCTATAAATGTTTAACTGAAAACCTAATTACAGAACTTAGCCGCTGATTACAGGTTTAAACGACAGCTACTGTGTCGTACCGTTAATCTTATTTTATTGGTTGTTCTGTTAATAGATCATAAAATAGTATATTCTTTGAATTTAGCTTATTTTCAGAAACTAACCCTTTCACTTGGGAAATTCACTTGGCTCATAGACTTAAATCGACAAGATTAAAGTTTTCTACTACTTAAAAAGAGTCTTTGGAAATAACATAAACGTGAATCCTGTTAAGCACTCGTTTTTTTTTTTAATTTTCACATTCTACTGGCGTATGTACTATGTATATTTTTGGGGCCATGAGATCATGAGGAGAAGAGGGGCAGTTTTAATTATTTTTTCTACATCCGGAGATCAGATATTAAGCCCGTTGATCAATAAAGTCCATAAATCAAAGTCCACGGCTGGCTGGTTCGCGGAGCGCACGACATTCTATCATATTTCAAAAACATCAAGCCATTATTCTAATTACAGCGGAATGAATATAGATGATTTTAATAATATAACGGCGCGACGGGGGTCCTCAGACCTACTACACACACCACTCGACCACTTTTGTTTCACAGAAATCACGAACATTCAAATTCTAGACTATTTACTCTAGAATATAAAATGTAATAACTTTACTAATCACTAATTTAAACTATGAGTTGAGTTCTAAACTTCCTGCATCCATTCTGCAAATATGTCCTCAATTTAACCACAAACTTGGTGTTCCAATTTCTCAAAATGGTCCATTTATGTAGTTTAAGTATCCGCTTATACGAGTAAGTAATACACATGTATACTTTTCTTCTTCAGCAATATTATGGTACCTTACTGTTTTCCATGACTCATGCTAAAGAAATTCTTGTAAGCTATGATAACGACGGCGTTATTAACTTATTACATACAACTTATGAAAACGTTACGTTAGAAACCGTCTTTGTTTTATTTCTTTGGGCCCGCATTTGCTATATGTGTACTTAATTGACCAGTAAATTACTTAAACTCTGCGAACCTTTATGGCTTGTACGCGTTTTGTTAGATGGCTAGATTGGCGGACGGCATTGCGTGCGAGTGTGTTGCGTGCAGGTGTCAGCACCTCTGTAAAAAAGGCTCACTAATTTCACTCGCACTTTACTGTCTTGCCTTTATGATACCGCCGGCCCTTGATATATTTCCCCTCGGATGAATTTATTAAATTCGCTTCCTGCTACCGAATAAGGTGTGCGTTTCACTCCCCAAATATTAATTAAATATTTGTTTTCGTTCACTTTACGACCAGTTTATGACCAGATATGGTGATGTTTGGATATACAATCTACATACATCATTAAATCTAAATCGGAAATTAAAAAAAGGACTGCGAGCAAAATGGTTGAAAGAAAATTATAGTGGTAAAACTAATTGCAAAACAAATATCAAACTATTCATTACACGAACATTCTTACACGACATTAAAACTTAGCCTTAGCTTTCCAAAACATCAATAAGAGTTTCTTTGCAGATTTGTATGCTGACCAAGAGAAATTTAAATTAACTTCTGTCTCTTAACTTATTTTTCTTCTTTTCTTTACCAGCGGTGAATAACCACGGTTGCTCTTCTCAGTCTGAATTTTCAAAACATTTACTTTCATCATTGTAGGTACATTATAATGACAAATTTATACAGCGAGCGCTTAAAGAATGGAAACATGACAAAATCACTGAAACAGTGTGGTATTTGATAAAATCCTCGGACACTTTAAAAAAATCGCTGTAGTTGCTTTAAAACATTTGGGAACAAACTTTTGGGATTTCAGATAAAAGTGCAAAGATTAAGGTTAACCATGAGATAGATCAAGTAAATTTGTATAAATTACCAAAATAAAGACGTTTTTTTACACTATGACCCCACTTTTTTTTTCGAAAACCTGCCGCGATAGGAAGTTTTGGATTCCAGATTCGTTATCAGGGTAATGTACTCTATCCATTACGCAATTTCCCATTCAATTCCCAAAAGCTATTTTCCCTAAAGTTATATTTTTTAATATTCAATTGTCTTTTTCTCGAAAATGTTCTTATGTAGGCCATAAAATATTTCGGACAACATTAAGACAACTAAATGATTTACTAAAATCGGTAAGCAAAAAATTGGGTTGACGTTTAAAAAAGTGTCGATGACGTCATAACTCAGTAACAATTGATGGTCGGAAACTGAACTTTTCGAGGATTTTTTTAAAATAACAAACAGTCTCAGAGATTTTCTCATGTTTACATACATTACGCGCTCAGTGGTTCAAATTGGCAATTTTTATTTAGAAAGCAACGATCCCCCCAAATCGTTTCCAAATCCAAAAAAAGGTGACACGTATTTTTTCTTTTTTCGAAATTTTGATTCTTAATAGTGCCTGTCGAGGCCTCAAATTTACATAAGAAAATGGATAGGAAAAAGACATTTTTTGGTATTTTTCGAATAATTGTTCGGGGTTTGGGAAAACTTAAGACTAAAGTTATAGGACTTTCCAAGGAAGAATTTGACCTATCATACATATGGATTTGATGCCCCCAACCCACCCCATTGCCCTGAAAACTACTCTTAAATGAAAAAATGTAGATTCTTCAGAAAATTGACCATTCTAATTATTTCAATCTCTTTTTTGTCATAGAAATCATTATTATAAGTGTAGTGGGATGTTTATAAACATTTGTCAGTTAATTTCCATTTGTTTAAACAAATTTTATTTGTTTAAATAATTCGTTTTTCTCGAAAATCCGTCTGAATTCTGTTTTCTGAGTTCGAAATGGCAGTTTATTATCTTAGAGTGCCATTATTCATTTAAAAAATTCCTTCTATTGTTTAAACAATAAGTTATTATTCATTTTCAACTTTTTTCTAATTATGGTAGAAAATTCAGCTTTTTTTCTGAAATTAACCTATAAATTTCATGTTCGAGATATCTTGCCTATATTATCTAATAAACCCACATTTGTTTAAACAAATCCCATTTGTTTAAACAATTCTTTTTTTGCAATTCAACTAAAATTATTTTTTCTAGATCGGTCTAACTAACTGTTATTTTGGATGATTTACATTGTTTAAATAATAAAATATTATTTGTTTTCAATATTTCATCAAATTAGAGTACAGGGGACAGTTTCCAGACAGCAACAAATCAACATTATCTTGCGACACACAGTGGTAGGAAATAAGAATAAGAAATGCAGAAAGAAATATGATTAATAAAATTGGTTGACTTAGGAAATTTAATACTGTTAAAAGAAATGTACTCCGAAAACAGGATTTTAAATCAATTCAATTTTTTCGAATAAATGATATTGAAAACGAATAATATTTTACTTAATAATGATTTGAACCAGGTCCCAGGTCCCTGGTTCACATCCAGGTTGTGGCTGTAATTTTTAATTTATTTTAAAATTTACATACCACCTGTATATCACCATTATTCATTTGAATAATATTTTACTAGTTAAACAATGGAAATTATCCCAAAATATAAATGATGTCACTTGACAATAACAGTTGACCAGACCAATGTTAAAAAATGAATGTTAGGAGAATTGCAAAAAAATTGTTTAAACAAATGGAATTTGTTTAAACAAATATGGATTTATTAGCTAATAACATAGGCAAGATACCTCGAACATGAAATGTTTAAATTAAAGGAAAGCTGGTTAATCGACGGTAAGATATAAAGGAGAGAGGTATTTGTCGGGCAATTCCGTCATACGTCATACAATTCCATCTTGCTCCTTGGCTGTACCGTACTGATGAGGACTAATAGTCCGAAACACGTGTATACGGTTGCTTCTTCGATCTTCGATCTTCGTATGACGGAATTGCCCGACAAATACCTCTCTTGTTTAAATTAATTTCACAAAAAAGCTGACTTCTACCATAATTAGAACAACAGTTGAAAATTAATAATCATTGATTGTTTAAACAATAAGAAGATTTGTTTAATGAATAATGTCACTCTAAGATTATAAACTGTCATTTCGAACTCAGAAAACAGATGTTCGACGGAGTTTCGAGAAAAGCGAATTATTTAACCAAATGGACTTTGTTTAAACAAATGGAAATTACCTGAAAAATGTTTATAAACGTTCAACTAGATTTATAGTAATGATTTCTATGAGAAAGAAGAGAATGAAGTGATTAAAAGGGTAAACATTCTGAAGAATGTACATTTTTCATTTAATGATAGTTTTCAGGGCGCTGTGGGGGTGGGTTGGGGGGCGTCAAAGCCATATGTATAATAGCTCAAATTCTTGATTGGAAAGTCCTCTACAAGTCCTATAACTTTAATCTTAAGTTTTCCCAACCCCCGAACAATTATTCGAAAAATACCAAGAAATGTCCTTTTCCCATGCATTTTCTTATGTAAATTTGAGGCCTCGACAACCATTAAAAATCAAAATTTCGAAAAAAAAAAAATACGTGTCCTCTTTTTTGGTATTTGGAAACGATTTGGGGGGATCGTTGCTTTCTATCGTTACAAAAATTTTTGCAATGCATTTTTTAACCACCCTCCTGTACAGTGTACACGTAAAGAGACCTTATCTTTGAAATTGGACGACTTTATGTATTTAAAGCCACTTTAAATTTAATATGAGACCGACCGCTAATGTTTAGTAGCAAATTTTAGGCGAATATTATGTTTGTTTTAGCAAGGTGCTTTGAAAGTAAAATATTTTTCACTCTATTCAAATTCTATAATATGACATTTTCATGTTTCTATTTTGCATGATTTCTATAATGTGTATTAGATATACTTAATAAATGAATTCAAGAAATCCATGTTTTGTTTATATTCAGTGAATGGGACATAAAATGTGCCTGGTCAGGTTAAGAAACTCTGTATCATTGGCATCAATACACCATTAATAATTTATTATATCTTTGCGATAATAAAACTAAACCAAAAAGTGGGCATCCCCAACCTATAAGTTTGTTCTTCAGATAAATCTGAATCTGCTCTTAGAAATTGTGAATTGAGTCTAGTTCTTAAGATTCTTTGCATTGGTTTTCTCAAAACTAGACTCAATTCATTACTTTCCCTTCAGATTCAAATTCTAAGAGAAAAAAACATCAGGGTCACTTTTCAGTTGATTAACTTGACTTGATTTTGTTGTTGTTGGACAGGATAGCTTGGATTATTGTACTTTTGACAAATTAAGTTATCGGAAATCTTTGAAATTTTCTAGTATCTACATTAAAACATTTTTTATTAAGTTAATCATGTTAATTATTGTGAACTGCATATTTTTATTTTAACATCGAGCCCCCTCCCTTGTGTTATTTAGCTAAGATATTAAAACGTCCGTTTTTGTCCGATAAGTTCTTTACCAAAAGCGATAAATGTCTAGTTATCCCATTTTTTTTTGTCAGCTTTGACTAAATCTTTATTGACACGATAGAATTATTAGAATATTGATTAATTTATCAAACGATTAAAAAATTGTACATAGTTTTACAGACTTCAATTCTACTAAGTGTTATACACTTATACATGTTGCAATCCGCAGCAGAAGTTTTGTTTATATTATACGTAGAGACGTGGATCCGAATGTCGGTAAATCAGTTCACTACGAGCAATAAATATTCTCGCATTGAATGCATACGGACGCGAGTTATTCGTGGCCGTTTTGGCCCCCAGGTCTCTCTCGCTCCACTATTATATACATGTGCTCCATAAATTTATATTTAAAAGAATTGCGCACTTTTTTTTCCTGCTTTGGCCGGGTTCGGATCGCGCGCGCTGAAAAGTTTCAGCAGCCCCATTCGCGCTCAAATAGTTCGCAACAATGGCGGGCTTTTTTCAATTGTCATGAAATATTCGGAGTTAAATCGTGAAAGGCACAGAGGCCTGCGATAATTTTATTTATAACTTACTGCAACAATTTTAATTCTGCAGCTATATATGTTTTTTTGTTCTGTACTCAGAACGACATATTCTGACAAACATATATCATTAAATACGCTTTAAAAGAAGGGAACATCTGCTGTCGTGAACCCACAGTCTTTGGAGGACGGAGACTCAATTAGAAAATATTGGAAATATGGATTTTAAGAAAGGGAAGAAAAATTGTGTAACAAAACAAGGACGAAATGCAAAAACCCGCAGACGTCGATGATGGCATAAGTCGGCCCGCATAATATGCATAAATCAAATATAACATATACTACTTTACGCAAAAGTAAAGAAAAATTAATCACAAAATTCATGTTCAAATATTCTCCTAATATACAATTGTCTTTTTCATCAAAATTTCTTATGTTCGATCACCAAACAACAGTTTTCATCAAAATCAATAAGAAAACTATGATGTGGTCTTTAAAAAAAGTCGCAAATGTGAGATATCTCTTCATGGGCCAATGTCAAGAAATGTTGCAAAACTTTTTCATTCCTTAAAGTTAGACGATTAGCAGAATTCTTCCTGGTTATCTCAAACAGAATCTCATATTTATCACATTAAACAAATATAGAAAAATGAAATTCGCAACTTTGTTGTTAGAGTTAACAAATTCATAATACAAAATTAGAGTTCACGCACCAGACGCAAAAGCTAGCAAACAAACAAAAAAAAACACGAGCAAATCAATCCTTTCTAATTAATATTTATGGTCGTTAATACAACAAAGGACGTATACGAAGCAGGCGATGATTAAAAAAAAAACACGGAATTCAAATAAAACTTAATTACATCGGGTCGGCAAAAAAATTGGAGCACACCATACATCATTTCTATATAATTATGAATCTAAAAAGTATAATTAATATGTGTACGATCCAACCTGTGGTATATTTTCGTCGTTTCCTCTTTTCACCAAACGCTAGCGCGTGTTTATTTGAACACATCAATGGTATGATTAATGATCATCGGGAACAATTAAACTAAAGTTCGAACGGGCGTAGGAAGAGTGTGCATGTTTATCTACAATGGAGCATCATAAATTTTTGCTAAATAACTCTAATTGCTAGTTTATTTTTTCGTCCCAACGACAGGGCTAATGATGCCATTATTTATTCTATGAGATATAGAATAATTTTAGTCTTTGTGTGCGGTATAGTGTACCGAGCGAGAAAGATATTTGTCAAGTCCGTTTGTATATTTAATTCTTGCACGATACTAGAATTAGTGTCCTGCGAGGTGACATCGACCGTT
Organism: Aphodius sticticus; assembly: GCA_963966075.1. NCBI lineage: Eukaryota > Metazoa > Arthropoda > Insecta > Coleoptera > Scarabaeidae > Aphodius > Aphodius sticticus. The sequence goes on from OZ014506.1 coordinate 17,413,669, forward strand.
AATTATAGAGGAAAGCGTAATATGCAAGCATCATGCGCCCCTTTATCGATTTTGTTGATCATCTCTTCTAGGCGAGTTTGCGAATAGATTATTATGTTATAAACAATTTTTAACCTGCAAGATTTCTGAAATTAAAGGCGGAGTGATGCAAAGACTGACGTTTTCAGACCAAAACTACTTAATTATATCTGGTGTTCCGCAGACTGGAAACTAAAACTTAATTTCTTGAGTTAAGGTTTACACGTTCATGTCAAGACAAACCTGAATCCAAAGAAGGCACCTGGATATGATCTTATCACAGGAGAAGTTCTTAAGCAATTACCTAAGAAAGGTATTGTTATGCTGACGTACCTAATAAATGCATCGTTCGAATTAAAATACGTCCCACATGTCTGGAAAGTAGCAGAAGTTATCATGATACTAAAACTAGGCAAACCACCGACCGAGGCCAAATCATATCGCCCAATATCACTGTTACCAATGTTAATCGAAGCTCTTTGAAAAGTTGCTTCTAAAGAGAATGAAACCTATCATTGAGAGAAAAGAACTAATTCCTAATCACCAATTTGGTTTTAGAGAAAAGCATTCCACTATAGATCAAGTCCATAGAATAACAGATATCATAGAGAAAGCATTAGACAAAAGCTTATTTGCTCAACAATCTTTCTTGATATGACACAAGCTTTCGATAAGGTTTGGCACGAAGGATTGATATATAAACTAAAGAGTATGCTACCTTTACAATACGTCGAGCTGCTAACATCCTATATATCTGATAGACTAAGTATTCAGAATAAAGCAGATCGATGAATACTCCGAACTAAAAGAAGTCAAACCTGGTGTACCCCAGGGTAGTGTATTGGGACCAATTCTCTATCTACTATATACAAGTGACCTTCCACAGATGGAAAATGTAAGTCGCCACATTCGCAGATGACACGGCTCTAATGGCAGTGGGATCAACTATTGGTGAATCTACCAGGAATCTTCAACAAGCTAAAAATAAAATATATAAATGTACCAAAAAATGGAAGACCAAGCTCAACGAACTGAAATTTGTCCACATTAACTTTACAAACAAAAGAATCGAGGACATACCTCATGTCAAGATTAACGACGCCTTAGTTCCATATGCGAATACTGCAGTACTGCAGTATTTGGGTATGACTCTGGATACAAAACTAAGGTGGAAGGAACATGTTAAGAAGAAAATAGTAGGGCTTGGCCTCAAATACAGAGAACTGTACTGGCTTCTGGGAAGAAACTCTTAGTTGTCAGTACAGAACAAACTACAAGTTTACAACCAAGTACTAAAACCGATTTGATTATACGGCATCCAGCTTTGGGGCTACGCAAAAAACTCCAATATACAAGGAATCTAGATTTTCCAAAATAAAGTACTAAGGAATAAGGTTAACGCTCCTTGGTACATACGGAATAGTAACCTGCACCGTGATCTTGATGTCCCACAAGTCATCCAAGAGATAAAAAGATTCGCCACTAAGCATGAATCTCGCCTAAGCCATCACGTGTCAACGTAGAGGCCCTGCAGATACTGGACAACCAGAATCTAGTGAGAACACTAAAAGGAACTAAATCCTTCGAACTAGTGAATCAGTGAAATGTGTAAAAAGCAGAGCACAGTGAGTGAAGTGTGTGCTTCCTGTTTGGGACAAAGTAAATATAGGGACATCAGTGGATAACCTATTAGAGACAAGTTCCTAGTTTTAAGAATCCAGATTGAAATTGATGGTTAATGTTTTAGATTAGTTTCAATATGTTAAGCATCTTACGCTCATTAATAAAAAAAAATGTCTTGAAACAATATGCCACAAATGATCTACTGAAAATTAAATGGCCAATAAATTGGAATCTACTAGAATAATCCTGATATCAACAGAAACTGAATCAGAATGAATAAGTGCGTGCTGTGCAATATGCCAGTGTCTATACAGGGTGAGTTATTAGTATCCCGGCGGTCAATAGTAATCAAATCGTTTGAGAAAGAAAAAAATGTTTTATACAAGAGTTGTTTGAATCATTAGTTTCTATAACGTAAAACTATTTTCATTTATACAGGGTGTTGCATTTAGGGGTGACGAAAAGTCAGTACATTTTTTTAAATGGAACGCCCTGTATATCATGCCATATTATGAATACTAAGGAAGTTGTCTTTCCAACTGTCTATGTTGTGCCTGTGTAAAGTAAATAGTTCCTGGGATATTCAATTGTTTGTCAAAAAATTGGCAATTGCAGGCCTTTCTTAAAAACTACGTTAATACTACATTTTTGCAGATATTGGCCTAAAAATGTTGTCACATAATAACTAGACCCATAGCTAGATGCTGATGTCATGAAAAATTTGATGCGCTATACAGGGTGATTGTAGCATTAAATATTTTTAAATGGCCTTTTCTTGAGATTTATCAATGGAACATCCTGTATATTATTTGCTAATTGAAATGTCTCTTAAGTTCTTTGTAATTTATATTCACTATATCGTATATCTATTTTTACTAGTTTTTGTGATATTTGGAATTTAAAGAGTAGTATGCTATTTAGTATCTTAATATTGCTTTGTAAACAGTGTCCTGGGTAGCATGATGTAAAATATTTAAAGCGTTATAGAAGAAGCCATTTAGAAACTATTTAACTAGATTTATTCATATAAAAAGTATTACCGTTATCAAGGTATTATACAATGTTATTAGTATGTTTTGCAATTTTTACAAACGTACTGCGAGCGTACCTGAAGACCTAGTAACTTCAGTTGGGCTCCGAAGTAAACCAAAAACAGTGTAGTTTTAGGGGGGGCCATCGTGAAAAATTGTTCACCTTTGTGAAAATTATGCGGAGACGTTTCATTGTAATAGTATGTGCGCCCATACACAAAAACAAACAGAAACGCTAAAACCTGTCTTGATGAGCTACGTTTGAGATCGAATTTGTATTCAGTACAAAAAACAACCAACAATATCTACTTACTATTATTAATTGATTTAAAAATGGTTCTTTTTCTGGAGAGACAATTCAAAATTGAGATAATATGAATGATAGTATGAGTAATACTGATAATGTGAATGGAAAGTGGGTTACTTGGAAGTATTTTCAATAGATTTTTTGCTATGAATGAAAATCTGAATCTGCTAAGATGCCTAGCAGTTTTTTTTTTGTTGCATATTTGGTTTTTGTGTAAGCACATAAATCACATCAAAGAAAATCAAGATTTTCAACACTCAGAAGTCAACAAATTTGCACGATAGCTAACCTAAAAGTACACTGTTTAGGGTTTACTTTAGCAGTAATTTAAATTTTTAAATCGCGTGTTCGGTTGCCATACGATCGACGGCAAAATATACTTATAAAATTTCATATAAAATTGTTAATATGTTGATAACGGTAATACTTTGTATAAGGATCAAGCTGGTTAAATCGTTTCTAAATTATCTCTTCTATCGCCACTTGAAGACTTTACACCAAACTACCAAATACCTTATTCATAGCAATATGAAAATTTATAATTGCATTACATTTTCGTTAAATTGCAATATCACAAAAAATAGTTACATTTAGTGTATGACCTACTACATGTACATTGGAGCGAAATAAAGGGTTATTACAGCCAACACATATTATACAGGCTGTTCCATTTAAAAATCTCGAGAAAAAGCCATTTGAAAAACATCAAAATTTACTAAGTTCAATGAACATCCTGTATAGTGTATCTAATATCTTTTGATACTATCATCTACAAACAGGCTTTCACTTTTGCGCACATAGTTTAAAGGCAAAATCGGCAAAAATGTCGTTTTTACATAGTTTTTAAAAAGATCCTGCAACGGGCATATTTTGGAAAAACAGTTGAATATTTCTGGAAGTATTAACGCTGTGACTTAGCAACATACACGGTTGGGTAATAATAATAAAATATACAACACGTTCCATTTAAAAAAATCTGCATACTTTCCGTCACACCTAAACGCACCACCTTGTATAAATGAAAATAATTTTACGTTATAGAAAATGGCGAGTCAAACAAGTTTTGTATAAAATATGTTTTTCTTTCTCAAACGATTTATAAGCTATCAACCGCCGGGATACTAATAACTCACCTGTATATATGCCGCCTATGGAACGACCACATGACCTTCAAATCACTATTTTGTCCGGTCTTTGTTGATAAGATAACCCCCCAAAATAACCTTGAAGTAGGAAATATATGAGGCGTTTAGTATCAAAACGGATTGAGCTGATCCGTTTTTATAAACTTTATAGGAGATAGAAAAAACGTTTCATGCTCTGCCCATTTAATTTTACCAAAATATTTGGTTTGCGTTTGCACAACCTATGGTCTTGATTCCAAATATTTGTTTAGTTTTAAGTTAGCAGTTCTGTATAAATATTTATAATTAAAAATTGCTTGAATTAAGCTGGTTTTGAAAAAAATCCAAAGGAAAATCTCTTAAAAAAATCATTACTGGGAGGTATTAACACACTTCTTTAAATCATAATTATAATTATAAACATATTTTTTTTAATATAAACATATTTAGGATATAACTATAAACATATATAATTATTATTGTCATTAGATCAAAACATTTTCCTGGGAGTTTACGTTGGCAACACATTCGCTTTCATCGAAGAAATTATCTCGTTGAATGTAGGTCCTCGCTATCTATAATATTTGAGGAATTCGATGGCCATCCACTGATCTCCAAAATATTTGGTGAGCAAATTGTTCACGTCATTTATCTTTGCTTTAGCACCAGGAACGCCAGTAGCCACAGAGGAAGGTTCCTCTGTGGAAGTTTTGAATTGTTTTATGTGTTTCTTTGATACGCGCTTGAAAGTCGCAAGGTCAAAATTATAACAAACTTCACCTCTTACTTCGGTGTCATTATTCATCTTGTTCCTGATGAGTAAACATCCTTTCGAAGCTAAAAATGTACATTGCCAGGTATCACTGTCCTGTGATGTGCAAAATAGAGGATACAGCAGCTTTAAAATCGTAACCAGTTTGTTCCCAGGAAGCAAAAAGAAAGTGTTTTCTTGCTGAGCAAGAATGGCTGTATACTCTTGGGGTCTATCTGATTTTCTCCTTTGTTTTCTCTCCTATACGGCCGAAAACGCGGTCCGCTGGTAAGGAATGTCCACGATAGGGAAAACTACTTCAATCGTCTTGACGTGTGCAGGAGCAATTTTAAGGAGCCAAAAACTCAACTTTCCAATCAGTGTGGAGATCTATGTTGTTTTCCATCAAAAAAGCACCCAACCATTTCAACCTCAGGAGGCATTCTGGTATGGTTGAGCAAAAACTCATAAACTGCCGATGATATTTTATTTGAACTTTTTTCTTCTCGTTCTCACATCAATAATACACAAACACGTCGTGTCGCTGCAGTGAAAGCATGGATTGAGCTGGGTTTGAACAAATACTAGTTTTTGACACATATTTTCGACCTGATTGTGTTGGATTCGTTCAAAATCGGTTTGTAGGGTGATAGTATCAACCGAGTCTTATTAAATTAAGCAAAAAAAGTACTTTCGAAAAATACCGATTGAGCTGGTTTTGATACTTGGTTCTGCGTCATATAGGGGTATCATTTTTAATACTTTAACCTGGCATCGCAGCCGTATACAAGGTGTAAATAAGGTCGCATATTGCATGTTTTAGTAGAAATCACAATGGCACACAAGTGTTTTTATTCGACTTTTTCTCATTCCACCCTAATATACCTTATTAAGTCCATGAATGTACTTCAATAATGCGTAACCTGTATACTTTCAACACATTCTGTTCACGTTACATAACATTTTCAATTTGGTATAGCGCTGATTTTAACTCCGTAAATTGACAGGTATTCATATTCCGGCAGATACAGTAGAAATAAAAGCTTATTGAGCACTTTTGCATTATGAATACCCTCCGCATCGCAATCAGAATAAATATCGTCGGGCAGCAATAGCAACAAACAACAATCGTGTCCGTATACGTATGCAGTAACAATATCGCCACCGGTCGGACAAAGGTGGATAATAAGCATTATTAGTTTTAATTAGTGACCATTTCTGACTGACATTTGTCGGCTAATTTTTATATAATCCCCGGTTTTAACTGACACAAAGGATGGGAAGTAGTACGGTTACGCAACGTAAATACACACATACGTATACCTGGCTCGGCGTATACGTAACGAGAACAAAAAAGAAGTATTAAAATTGCCAACAAAACTAATAATAAATGACGCCGGAAATCGTTAATGTAATACAATGATACAGAGATGTGTTGATTGTGTAATGGAACAAATGGGATATTTAACTTGTTTATATGTTTACGTTTCGTACAGCTGTAATTGGATTTAATTGATCAGAACTAAGAATGTTTGAGTTTTATACTTCCCAGCAGACGTCAGTACGATAATAACAATTTTTAATTACTTTTTGGTATTATTCTACGTCCATTTTGCATGTGACATACAGATGTCGTTTTATTAATATTATTATGGAATTGGCATAATATTTATATTTGTGAATAACTCATCAGACGCATAGAAATTACGTTTTTATTGGGGCAATTAAATCCATCTCAAATCATCACAGTTTTAGACTTCATGTAGATAAGTTAATAATCGATGTGGCTATGCACTTGACTTTATCATAATATACAGCAGTGTCAAACTATGTCAAACGCTGAAGTTTTGACAATGCTGTCAATAGAATCAAATTTTCTGCCAACTTCTGGCACTAGTTTTAATGCAGACACGACCGATCTCGATCAAATAGAATTTCCTCCTGCAGCCAAACTATTAATTTGACCGAAAATTGTCATAGACATAAATTATCCAAAATTTCCTCTACTTTAATTTATTATTTTACTATTTTGACGACATTACAGAAATAGCGGCTCATTTGCAAAGCAAAATCGTTGAAAAATGCTAAGAGTAAACATCCAGTTCCTTTGGACCCTTTTGAACAAAACTTCTTTCAGCTCTAGGTTTAGTCATGAAACTCAATATGAAGTTTCGTGCCGATCCCTTTAGTAGTTTCTCTGTAATTTCGTCATGATAGTTAAATAATAAATTAAAGTAAAGGAAAATTTGTATAATTTATATCTATGACATTTTTTGGTAAAATTTATAGCTTAGCTGCATGAGCAAATTCTATTTGATTGAGATCGGTCGTGTCTGTATTAATATAAAACTAGTTAACCAGGCTATGACAGATATTTTGACTAATGACAGTAGGTAGTGTCAAACGCTGATGTTTTGACAATGCCTACCGTCAGCAAAATCAAAATATCTGTCAAATCCTGGCTAACTAGTTTTAATTTAATGCAGACACGATCAAATAAAATCTCATGCAGCTAAACTATTAATGTTATAAATTATACAGAGTTAGCCAAAATTACCGGAACACCCAAATAATTCTACAACGGTAAAAAATTTCAAAAAAAATTCAAACAAAAGCTTTTAGACTTTAAACAATCAATCGTTCAAATATAATTTGAATATACAGGGTGTTCATTTTATTATAGAAATCGCGTAAATATTTTGTTTTCAAATGGAACGCCCTGTATCTTTTTACTTTTTACAATTTTAGGACTAATTCTGGACATTGTTTACTAAAATAATTTTTTTATAAAATGCATCATTTTTGCGTTTTAAGCAATTAATTAAAATTACTCAAAATTACCGCAACACCCAAATAATTCTTCATCGGTAAAAAAATTTCAAAAAACATTCAAACAAAAGTTTTTTACTTTAAACAAGCTATCGTTTAAATATATTTTTAATATACAGGGTGTTTATTTTATTATGGATGTATGGAAAACTTTCCTTTTCTCATTAAACGTCCTGTACACTTTTATTTTTTAATTCTAAGAATTTCTTTTCAAGTAGGTTTTTATAAATTGATTCATTTTTTAATTATCAGCAATTAATCAAAACTCCAAAACATTTGTTTTAGCCGAACGGATAAATAATAACAGTGTGAAGAAAAAATAACAAAACAATTAAATTAAAGTTTCAAACTGCCATCCCTGAGCGGCTTGACAATGCCCCAACCTATCAACAAATTCCCGTAAACAGTTGTCTAAATGATCGACAGTAATACTCTGAACTTCGTCCACTATCCTCTACTTCAACGCATCAATATTTTGCAGCCTATTGGTGTAAACCTTGGACTTTAGGTGGCCCCAAATAGAAAAATCCAGTATTTGTAAATCCGGCGACCTAGGTGGCCATTCAATGGATCCTCTCCTTCCAATCCACCTCTACGGGAAAATTGAATTTAAATAATTCCGAACTTGGACACCGTAATGCGGCGGTGCACCATCTTGTTGAAACCAAATATGATTCAGATCTTCGTTGAATATAACTAGGAGATGAGGTATTACTTCATTTTATGCTCAATATTCCAATAAAACCGGAAGAAATCACTGAAAGGACAATAGTTTTAATGTGGTAAGCTATCCCACATTGCATCCTTCAAATCAATTCTTAATTTGAAGTTCAGGAGTTTTGACTAATTGCTTATAACTAAAAAATTATGAAATTTATAAACAAATTATTCCAATACAAAATTATTAGAATTAGTCTTAGAATTATAAAATGTAAAAATATACAGGGTATTCCATTTGAAAAAAAAAGTTAACCAAATTTGCATAAAAAATGAACAGCCTGTATATTAAAAATATATTTTAATGATAGCTTGTTTAATGTCAAAAACTTTTGTTTGAATGTTTTTTGAAATTTTTTTCACCGATGGCGAATTATTTGGGTGTTCCGGTAATTTTGACAAATTTAAATTAATTGCTTAAAACTCAAAAATGATGCATTTTATAAAAAAATTATTTTAATAAACAATGTCCAGAATTAGTCCTAAAATTATAAAATGTAAAAAGATACAGGGTGTTCCATTTGAAAAAAGAAAATTTACGCGATTTCTATAATAAAATGAACACCCTGTATATTCAAAATATATTTGAACGATGGATTGTTTAAAGTCTAAAAACTTTTGTTTAATTTTTTTTTTAATTTTTTTACCGTTGTAGAATTATTTGGGTGTTCCGGTAATTTTTGCTAACCCTGTATATACATATATACTATAATTTTATATAAAGTATGATATAGTCATGTGCCTGGCCACATCATATTTTTTTCAACACGATTACAATACTTTACCATACTATATATGATAAAGTCAAAATACCAAATTTTATATAAAGGGTTTAAGTCATCCCGTGTTTTAAACTGCGATTGTAGGTGTCGCTTTTCAGCATTTTCCATGAGGTTTCTCCTAATATACAGTATGCACCCAGATTAATCTACTATAATAGCCACACTTGCAGACTTTTCACAAATTCAAAATTAATTAATAATAATCATATTATAATCATAGGAACAAGTTGTTCAAAATGTAATTTAATGATCAGATATCACATTTCAGTATTATACCTCAACTTTAATATTTCTTAATAACTGTATGCTATGAGGGAGTAAAGCGAATGAACGAATTAAAAATGTTAGAAATTTGAAATTTTGAGAATTAGAATCGAAACTGTGATAGAAAAGAATGTGTACTAGAGTAATTCTTCTTACTTTATAAATCGTTTTTCTTAAGGCCCCCCTTCCAAATGACATATGATCAGAAAAACAATTACGTAATTTTATTGTAATTAAAAAAATATATTCATGTGGCGCATGTTAAAAGTTTGTTTAAAAAATAAAACATTTTATGTTTGTTTTCGCGACAATATATTTACATGCAACGATTATTACCTAAATAAATAAAATAATCGATAATCTTTTAAGTTCATATATCGGAGCATTTCACAGATTTCCAATTACGTATAACTACATACCTAATTGGAGATCAGAAATCTGTGAAAATTTGTTAAAGATATATATATACCTATATATCAAGTTACAGACCTGGTATGTTTCTTCCGCCGGCGCCGGTACTTAATCTGAAATATGTTTAAAATAAAAATTTTGAATTGTGTATAGTTTTTGAGAAAAATGAATAAATTTGCATTTTTTACGTTTTTAGCACTGATTTACTCAAAAACTAGACTCAATTCATAATTTCTTTTGAGATCGACATTCTACGAAAAAAGCACACCACGTATTTTGGACAAATTATGTAATTAGAAATCTGTGAAATCTACTGATATCTACACTAAACAAAAAAAAAAGTTTATGGATTATTTTTTGTATTAAGTTAATAGTTGTGGTAAACAAATTTATGAAAGTTAAAATAGAATGAAAACTATTTTGGTATTTCTTAATATAATGTTAATATTTTTAACTTACCCGGAGCGACCCGTACATATATAATTACATTCTATTCTATTGTTCTATTCTATTGTAACTCAGGTCCTATAATATTTTGAAAAAAAGAATTTTTAATCAAAGAAGAAGCACTATTCAATTAGCTTTTCTTACATTAATCATAGTTTGTGCGTTGACTAATCACATCATCTCCGAAATTAAAAGTAAATTACAAAATGAAAATAAATAAATCTCTCTTAAAAAAATCGGCGTGTAAAATTTCGTGAGTATTTGAGTTATTTTTAATTTTGGAGAGATGCTGATAGTTCTTGTCATACAGTTATAATAAAAGAAATTTTTACAAAAGCAGTATTAGCAGCTAAGTACCTATACCTTTTTGGTACTTTTTAATTTTTTTAACTCTTTTTTGTCACGTCACTTATAATTTTTTTTTGTCATGTCTTCTTGGTTAAGATTCTAGTTCCTGCTTCCAAAATTTCAGACGTGCATTATTTTTAATCACCGAGGTGTTTACTCTTAGGCAAATTTAACAATATTTTATTTTTTCACCCTCCCCCTTTAAGTTAAATCAATTTTCTGACTCAGGCTTTGGGGTTTTTAAGGCATCCAAAATTTTAATAAAGAATTCTCGAGAAATTAAAATTTAGGTTCAACGTTCTGCTTGTGAGGAAATTAATATTAACGACAAAAACACTAATTGCTTATACGAAACTGTGTTCTCAAAATTATAGAATCTTTATATTAGAAGTATTTATTTTAAATTATGGCTATTTATTATGGTGATCATAGAATAGCAAATAGGCTATTGAAACTTATAGTTCGTTATAGAATGAATCTCTTGAGGCTTTCTTTCCATAATAAAGCGTAACAAATTTGTTGTTATTGTACCATTCTGAATAATGTGATTTCCTACGCTTTGTTTTCCGTTCATTGTTAAATCAGTTAATTAAACAAATGCCGTATTTTCAATGCCGTGACTACATATCTCCATTACGACCGATACATTAAGTATAAGATTATAACCTATTGTTCGGTGTGCCTAATACTAAACACACCTCGTTTAATATTTATACGTGATGCAACTTATTAGGTGTATACATAATATTTTTATTAATCACTGCATGTGGAGGTAGCCAATCTAGGAGAAACGGCCACTCCCCTGGCTAATGCATAATAGTCTACCTAAGAAGAAGACTAAACACAAGAAGGTAAACCTTTATAGCAAATAATAGTTTTGGAATAGTGCTTTTGTATAGAGGGGTCTCTGATTGAAAATTTGTTACGAGATTTTAAAATATTGAAATTGCGGATTCAATTCGGCGAAAAAATGCAGTTAAATGTCGAGTTTTTATGAATTGTATTCGCTGTGACAGTGACAGATGACGTCTGAAAGGCTAGATTTAAAATATGTTTTTCTGAAACTTATTTGCTGTAACATTTAATTAAGAGCCTACATTCCAAATTTTATGCCTGATTTTCAAAGTAAAATATATTATAATATGACCATCCAAAAATATAAAATATCTACAACCGAAACTAATTTAACATAAGTTGGGTGTATATTAACGTATTCTCCATAAGTTACATTAAAAAAACAACATTTTTTGTCGCTATATTTGATCGTCATTTTGAATTTTGAATATCAGGCTCATTGAGCTTCAATTACCACTGACTTAAGATTAATGCAAAGGTTTAAACTATTGTAGATTTTTATCATCACATTAGATTTTTGTCACCAGATTTAGAATCAGAGAGTGCAAATATCACATAAAATATGTTCAATGAGAAATAGTTTTTGGAATTGCTTTGATAAATTTCAGTCGCAATATTTAATCCGCCATTTTTAATTTAAATAATCTAACAATCAAATAATACTATAATAATACTTTCGTCGTAGATTGCATACTTTAATCATATGAAATTGAAAGAAAAAGTTTGTTTTGAAAACTGATGTCAGCAAACTTACTTTTGAAAAGGTCAATCTTTATCCCCAAAAAAACTGTTTGTTTCCGAGATAAGGACAACAAACTGATGTTTCTCCTGATTTTAGCACATTTGTTTTTTTTTATTTTTGTTTCTTTCGTGGTTTTCTGATTTTTACCCGATCGAAAAATATGCAAAGACCACTTTGGCTATGTCAAATTAAATTGCCGGCTTTGAACTTTGATTTGACCCCACCGATCCATATACATGCTGTCCCACTTAAAGTGGCATCAACTCCATACTGATGTTATCTTACATGATTTTGTTTCAAAATTGTTAGGTGTTGAACAACCCCTCAAGAATTTAAAATGTTAATAAAATAAAACGTAAAAATACTTAATATTTCAGTCAAACTTGGTACAAATGGATATTTTGATCCTTTTTCAGCTTTCCATAGTAATTTTTGAGATTTTGAGCCTTGAGTCTGTAGTATGCCCAGGATGTGGTTCCATCTAACGGCGAACCGTTGTACTCAAGTCTTTGTGTATAAACAAACATACTTGCTTAATTTGTTCAGCCGATTTCTGCCCTTTGCCAATAGGCAGCTACTGTAGTTGTTGTCAACTGTTAGTTATTATTGATCTGAGCTGTTGGTACTCTTCTCCCTTGTCTCGGTCTGTGGATTTTATTACAGAAACCTTCTTTACAGAGCTTCACGGCGACAGTTCGTAGTAATTCGACACAATTGCATAAAAAGCAGATCAATTTGACAACGGCTGGGTCAATTTTAAAGAGCTATGTCTTAAAATGTCACTCACAAATTAGCTCATGTTCCGGGATTAATGCTATTGGCTTAATTAAATCAACCAGGATATTGTGTCAAAAACTAGCTTCTTTTCTCTAATTAAGTTCATGATTAAAGCAAGCGCGGCTGAATTTTATATTTATCCCGGAACAATTCCCTATGCTTTGACATTCCAACAGTACCTTATTTTTACACATCAGTGCATGAGTTTCGACTGTCCTTTTTATGCGCTCGTGTTTTGCCTGTAACTGGTATATGGATAAACGCCGCTCTTAAGCGTATGTCCACAAAAAGCAAATTATCGAAGAAATTATTTTTATGAAAAAACTAAACTTTTTAATTAATTTCAATAAAACTGTATTTTTTTCTTAGTAGCTTTTTCCTTTTATTCATTCCGAATCAAATTACTCAATATTTGATTTTTTCCTTGTTCCAGTAGGCCGATTTATCATTATTACCTTTACTGCAGCTTTCAAACGTACACTTCCGGAAATGTTTTCGACATCAATAGTTTGTCTACCCTCACCATACACTTAAAATATACTTTACGTAGGTATACTTGATAATGTTGTAAACTCAGTCAGCGAAATGGCAACAGTCATAATGCCTATTCATTTATGTTAAAATAAATTACTTAAAAGCACCTTACCTTGACAGTAAATAATTCTTTCAATTATTTGCAAATATTAAAAAGTATGTCGTCTGTTACTATTGTTTTTTTAAATAAACCTGGTTACATCAGCATTATTTCCAATGTAAATTGTTACACTTATCAATAATTCAGACGATAGCTGATCTCATTAATATTTAAAATATACAGTAGTTAAAATGGTCAATTGTCATTCAAATATATTTTAACTTTGACCTCATAAGTTATTGTATCACTATTGTAATTCGCCACATATTCTAGATTTGGTTCTCAATGACGGACGTTCAAATTTGAATACTTACTCGAATCAACAATATTCTCTATAAATTACCAGCATTTATGTTGTCAGCGATTTATTTTATTAGTAGATTAGTCTTGTCCTGATGATGTTCTCGATGATTAATGATTTGTTCCCAGAGCGTACAACTTTCCTTTCATCGCTAAAATCTGTCAGTCAATTATTTTATCAATATGTAAACCACATGTCTACGTGTGCGACTTGTAGTAAACCTTCGTTATAAACGACGTATTACAATATTATTAACGCATGGCAATTAATAATGTTAAATGGAAACCACAGTTGGGGTTCTAATCATTACAGATATCTGCTAGATAGAATAAATTCTCACAGTATATGCACACATGCATGCATCACACCTGGAACTTCTGGTTCCCATAAACTTCAAATCAAACAGAACACACCTCGTTGATACTGAACTAAACGCTGCTATAACACAAACATGAACTAAAACAGTCACTGTGTTTCTAGCAAATTGCCCAGATTGGAATACCCTGCGATATGGTTTCGACATATTATTCCACATGCAAATTCTAAGCAAAAGTAATAATCAATTGTACAAATTCCTCCAAACCACACATAGAACCGAAATTATTGTTACACATATCTACAAAATCTACACAGATAACAGATATAACTAGATATATAAGTAGATACATCAGTTAAGAATATTGCGTTGTGTTGAAAATATGTTTCAGTAGAAACAATGATTCAACAACAATATTGCGGTCAAAATTACCAGCCCATCCACATAAAAACGACCTAATAAATTCAAATGCTACTTCCTGCATATTAATACGCTTTTCATTATTTGGCAATTTGGGCTTGTTTGACAAGTCACGATATATTGTGTATTGTATTTTTAAACGCCATTGTATTTAAAACCGTTTTGTTGGAACTTGTAACAACGTATTGTGATTAGCATGCATAAAAGAGAACGGCTACTGTGTACGTGTTATTAGAGATCTGGGCATATATGAAATATACGGACTACTACGCGATTCTCTGCAGTTGAAGATTTTATGCATCCGGTATTCCGGTGCATGTAAATGAATGCACCACATAATGCTGGTTTCTACAATTGAAAGGTAGTGAAAGGTAGAGAAAATCGATAACAAATTCTAGAATTTGGAGAAATATCGAGAAAAAGAAATATTAATTGTATTTAAATTGGAATCGATAATACTGATAATTAATAATAATTAATTATAATATAATAATGTTAATTATATTATAAATATGATTTTGAGTTGGGTTGGGTGAAATAACAAATACAGACAAACTTTTTTGATGGTGATGAAATTCCGTTTATTCGTTTATTTCCTTATCGCTTCATAAAGGCATTCAAATTAACTCTTTAACCTTATTAACGAAATAAATATTGTAAATAAATATTTTTGTTCAACTCAAGTACATAAATCCTTGTTTGAATAGACGCAAAAATATATTTATTTGATACAAAGAATGATTATTTGAGTCAAATAACATTTGTTAGGAGTAAATTAATATTGTTTTGATTCAAATAAACATTCTTTGTAGCAAATAAATATATTTTTGCCTCTATCCAAATAAATATTTATTTGAGTTAAGGCTGCCTCAATTCAAATGGTGCGCTTTTCTCCAAAGCTTCGAAATAAAAAATCACCAGATGTAGATGGCGCCACTATAAATATGTCTGTTTTCATTCGTACTTATTACATTTGACGTATAGTATAACCTAAAAAATTATTCAAACTGGAATGCATAAGTTACTTTGAGTTTTCTAGTGCATGTTTACCAACAATTACGCCCTACATTACTCCAGAATGCAATTCTATAGAAATTTAAAGAAAAATAACTCGTTTTCTTTAGCAGAAAATAATCACACACAACTGCCATCGGAAAACATTTCTTTATATATATATAACATTTCATTATAACATTTCCTTATATTTGTAGTCCACACAAAAAATTTCATAAATAATCTGCATAAATATTGAAATTCCTTTCCGATGGCTGTTGCCTAAAGACAGAATTGAATAGTAGCGAGTATTTCACGATTGGCGCAATAATTATGGCGTTTTGAGGGTAGGAGACGGGAACCTTGAACAAAAATTTCTATCTGTGTACTGAAGATTAAGAAAGATTAATTATTTTTTTCCTTCCTCTCTCGCTCCATGCAGTCAATGAATATTGAATGTTTAATGGCTATCGGGAGCTGCCTCAATAAAACACTTTACTTTTTTGCTGACGTTTCGGTCTATTCTTCAAACCTTATTCATAGCTACAAAATACACACAATAATTATTACAATATTAACACACCCCGCACTTACATTTACCTCAAAAGTAGGACTAACAATTAAAATATACATGAAAACCAATTACACCTACGTATCACGTGTGTAACGGTACGACGGACATCTTCAAATATGAAATTTCGAACAGAAACAAGCCAACAGTTCCAAAACGGTTCTTCTTATCCACACGTTACAACAATTGCCTATATTTCAGGTGTTCATTAGGTCGGGAATTTCGCGAGTACATCAGAGTAAATATTACTTAAATTATCAGTGTCGGTTCTTAAGTTTACTGTATTAGATGTTCTTTTTATAAAAATCATTTCCATAATGCGTCTCTTACTGTAATGTGGTTCCATTTTCAGAATCTCTGCCGTGTCAAAGTTGAATGAGTGGCCGCTGGAGAAAGCGTGGAGTGCAAGGGCGGTTTTATCTTTTTTGTCCTTATTTTTAGCATCACAATCATACTTATGTTGTTTTATTCTGTTCTTTAAGTATTGATTGGTTTGTCCTACATATGCCATACTGCACCCCCCGCAATCCACCCTATAAATCCAGCGGCCACTCATTCAACTTTGACACGGCAGAGATTCTGAAAATGGAACCACATTACAGTAAGAGACGCATTATGGAAATGATTTTTATAAAAAGAACATCTAATACAGTAAACTTAAGAACCGACACTGATAATTTAAGTAATATTTACTCTAATGTACTCGCGAAATTCCCGACCTAATGAACACCTGAAATATAGGCAATTGTTGTAACGTGTGGATAAGAAGAACCGTTTTGGAACTGTTGGCTTGTTTCTGTTCGAAATTTCATATTTGAAGATGTCCGTCGTACCGTTACACACACGTGATACGTAGGTGTAATTGGTTTTCATGTATATTTTAATTGTTAGTCCTACTTTTGAGGTAAATGTAAGTGCGGGGTGTGTTAATATTGTAATAATTATTGTGTGTATTTTGTAGCTATGAATAAGGTTTGAAGAATAGACCGAAACGTCAGCAAAAAAGTAAAGTGTTTTATTGAGGCAGCTCCCGATAGCCATTAAACATTCAATATTCATTAATTATTTTCTTATTTTTAAAAGCAAAAATCTGAATCAGAAGTACGATGTTGAGAAAAAATATGTAAGTATGAAATATTGATATTTTTGGTGAAATTTTGTAATCAAATTTTTCATTTTGTAAAACAAATCTCTAGAAATAAATTTTGAAAGATTGTGGCCACCCCAAAATATTTGGACCAAATAATAACAACCCCAACATGTAATAACAACCCCCACATAGTATAGTATTTTTTTAGTAATTCTCTTAACACCAAAACTTAAAATTTCCAAGAAATCGGACAAAATCAGAAAAGTCGGGACTGTCCCGCCAAAAACGAGATGTCTGGTCACCTTATATATGGAAACTAGTGGTACCTATATCAAGAAACGCAAATTAAAATAATTCGATTGCTATAATCCAAATTCTTGCTAGTAAAATTGTCTGTAAAATTCACACTGTATAAAATCAATATATATCTACAAATTGGAATAAAAACCAATGTGAAACCAATAAATTCCAAACACTCACTAATATATTTTGCGCTATGTAGCATTTTGTTAACTACTTGTTTACTTTTTTATTCCATTTTATTAAGACTTTTTTAATCTACAGTGTCCCACTTAAGATTGTAACACCTTTATATCTGTTTTATTTTTAGTCCAATTTTAGTAATTTTTTCTTTCAAAAATAGAACACATTGCTCTATTTACTGCCAAAAACCCAATTACCTCCTTTAAATGCAAAGCACCTTGTGATGGCAAAATCAAAGGCAAAAATCACGAAATCACTTTAGGGATTTTTTTATCGAAAAATTTTACTAGTACTAATTGTTCAGAATTGCCCAAAAACCCTAAAGCCAAAATTTCATGAAAATTAAAAAATATTGAAATTCTCTTAAAAATAATTCTTTAAGTCGGTAAATATTATTTGCAACATCTTATCTTAATTAAATACGACAAAGCACTTTGACAGTTGAGGTTTTATTTCGAACAAAATTTCCACAGCACACTTTTTTAAGCGCAGCTGCCTATGCAAATAATATTTACGGACGTAGAATTATTTTTTAAGAAACTTTCAATATTTTTTAATTTTCATGAAATTTTGGATTTGGGGGTTTTGGGTAATTCTGAACAATTATTACTAGTAAAATTTTTCGATAAAAAAATCCCTAAAGTGATTTCTTGATTTTTGCCATTTATTTTGCCATCACAAGGTGCTTTACATTTTAAGGATGCAATTGGCTTTTTGGCAGTAAATACAGCACTATGTGTTCTATTTTTGAAAGAAAAAATTACTAAGATTGGAATAAAAATAAAAAAGATATGCAGGTGTTGCACTCTTAAGTGGGACACACTGTATATGCAACCGTATAAAATTTTGAATAGATTACATAAGAAAAAGAAACAAGAAAAATTACCTTTTAAAAGTTTTCTTTGTAAAGACTCGCTAAGACGAGTTATCTGGATTTCAAACAGACAGAAAAGTTGTTAAAACAGTTCTTATTTTTGTGTCCACTAAAACTATTGATATCGTAGGTTTTATTAAAATTTACGGACAAATTGAAATATAATACACCTCCTTTAGACTTTTGCTCTAGAACAAATAGTAGCTGAGTGTTCGAGTTTGTCCGTTACTTTACTTTTAATTTTAACACTATATATTTTTACTTTATACATTCAATATGCGCCTGAAAGATGGTTGAAATATATAGCACATTGTCTGGGAGTGAGAAGTGAAATGATGAGGATACATTTTTAGAATGTACCACGGTGAAATTTTTAATTATTTTTGTGTCATTTCAAATTTCCCTTTTCTCCTTCCCCTTATAGAGAGCAACCGTTTCAATTTCCACTGGAGGGATTTCATATAATATGTACAATATGTACATGTATGTGTGTATACATTTGCCCTGTAAAAATTGCAAAGGGGAGGCAGGGTATCCTGAAAAAAACATCCCCGACCGGTAGAAAAATTCAATGCAATATTAATTTAATTTTTTTGCCACGTTGAATGTAAAAATAAAATCGCCGAAATCGCCATCCATTACAATAATTAGAGAGAAATTTGCCCACATGTGATCGGGGTTGACTGAATTACTAATGGCCGAGTCCGTACGAGTTGGGGGGCAATTTTTAGCATAAAAATCCCCTACGTCGCGCGCCCGTTACTCACTTTTTATTTTTAATTTTATGTCTACGTGTGTTACGCATGGGACCGGTCGCAATTTGCCCTCGCTCGCCCCTTTAACGCTTTCTGCTATATGCGGTAATGGCCACGGTTTTCCACAAATTTCCAAATGCTACAGTTACGTTTATAAGTTA
Organism: Aphodius sticticus; assembly: GCA_963966075.1. Lineage (NCBI taxonomy): Eukaryota > Metazoa > Arthropoda > Insecta > Coleoptera > Scarabaeidae > Aphodius > Aphodius sticticus. The sequence goes on from OZ014506.1 coordinate 17,433,293, forward strand.
CCTACCTATAATATGTCACAATATATGAAGAAAGAAAATAAAGGAATTAGATGTAAAGAGTAAACTATATTGACAGTAGTATTTGCAAAACATTAGCGTTTGACACCAAGACTACCTACTGTCATTAGAATCAAAAAATCTGACAAATCCTGGCTACTAGTTTCATGCAATACGACCGATCTCATAGAATTAGAATTTGCTCATGCAGCTAAACTATAAATTATACAAAAAATGTCATATACATAAATTATAGAAAATTTCCTCTCCTTTAATTTATTATTTAACTATTTTGACGACATTACACAAATTGAGACTCATTTGCAAAATCTTCGAAAAATGCTATGAGTAAACCACCAGTTCCTTTGGACCGTTTCCAACAGAAAGCTTTTCAGCTCTAAGTTTGGTTATGAAACTTCTAAATATGAAGTTTCGTCCCGATACCTTTAGTAGTTTCTCCGGAATCGTCGCCACAAAAAACGGGTACACACACACACACACACACACACACACACACACAGACATTTTTTTGTACCTTGGTCAAAAATGTTCAGGGGACCCAAAAAGACTTATTTCCGCTAAAATCTCAAAATTTTTTTTTGGCACGATTGCAATACTTTACATACTGCGTATGATAAAGTAAAAATATTATTGTGTTACACTCTTAACTGGGAGACACTAGTGGACATAGATTTTCGTATGGAAAGTTTTTGTTAGATTATGTTGCGTTGAATACGAATCCGGACTCACAAGATCCCTTTTTAACCCAATATTGTAGCAACAAGGTACATTGTATGCTATTCTGGACTATTTACTTAATTTCTGTATTATTTGACCACAGAAAAGTGGTTACACTTTAACAGTAGAAGCCATATTTACAATATTGTAACAAAAGCTTGTGTGTACACGATGCCCGATTTTCCTCCACCATAATCATTTGCGTTTTAATAATTGAGGATGGGGCAGTAGCAATCGGAGTTCTGCGTACCCTCGAACGCTAGGGAGTTATGTGTACGTGGGGGCTGTATGTGGGTTCCATCGTATTTATGCATGTACGTTTGGTATGAGTAGTGAAGGGGAAGCTATGCATCGTTATTGCACGGGTGGTAGTTCACGTCGTGCGCTGGTGTGAGGTGGTACTACCGGTGCTGGCATATATGTGCCAGTAATGCCAACCCAAGGGAATTTGTCGGGAATATTTTTGAATTACAACTCGATCTGGTCTGTCCAACGGTGCAAATAGAAGCGAGGGCGAAGTTGACGCTGATGTAATTTTGTAGAACTTTTTATCAAACTTGTCTTTAACTCGTGGACGTGTGACATTTAATTTGGCAAAGATATTTTTCCCAAACTTCTAGCCTAAAAATAATACAAATAAAATTGACATTTTGAGAGACTATTTAAACAAAAATCGGACGTGATAAAAACCTATAGTTTTCAGTTTTTACAATTTATAGGCCAGTGCAATTAGTGATCTGCAATCGTAATAATTCTGGTAGTTTCAATTTCTTAATAAGTCATGACACATTGGAACACTGCTCTCGGTGCTACAATTAGCCAATTGTAGCATCGTTTTAATAACTTTTAGGTTTGTAAAATTTGTGGTATTGACATCAAACGTGAAATGTAAAACCGTGTACATAACCAATTTTTACTTTATCATACGTAGTATGTCAAAGTATTATAATTCTCGAAAAAAAATTTTGAGTTTTATCCGAAATATATGATGGTTTCTTAGTTTATCTAATATTTGAAATTGATGGTTTTTCGAAACCTGTAACTTTTTAAATAATAGTTCTAGGCAAATCAAATTTGGTATACTTCAACGGCATATATTTAACTAAAGAAAATTACAAAAACAATGTTACAACTTTTAGTTACTTCTAAGTTACACTTAAAAATGTTAATTAACAACGCAAAACAAAATGGAAATGACTATCATAGTACCGATAACAGTCGGGTTTTCTCTGGATTGGTGAGGTTTAATTTAGTGTATGCCCTCCACGAGCACGAATCACTTCCTCACACCTGCGTGGCATGCTTCGCACTAGTCTGCGAAGAGATTCTTGGGGTAGGCTTTCCAATTCCTCAATCAGGGCTTGTGTCAGTTCCTGTATGGTTAGTGGTGGATTAGAGTGCTTGCGAACACGTCGGTCAAGCTGATCCCACACGTGTTCAATAGGATTCAGGTCAGGACCTAACGCCGGCCATTCCATGACCATCTTGTAAAAAGTTTCTGGTGATGCCGGCGGTAAGTAGCTTTGCACTGTTCTGCATTAGGATGAAATTTTGACCGACGCCATATGCAGCTGGCACCACATGGTTCTCCAAAATGTTTTCGATGATATTCATGGCATTTAGTCTACCAGGAACCACAACAAGATCAGTTCTGTTAACTATATTGATTCCAGCACAAACCATCATAGATCCACAACCAAATCTATCCACTTCCTGTATAGCAGCGGCTGCGTAGCGTTCACCAGGACGTCTATATACACGTACTCGACCGTCGCAACGAGTTAAACAAAATCTGGACTCGTCTGTAAACATTACAGGCGTCCAGTGACGAAATTGCCAATCTCTGTGATCCAGAGCAAACCTCATTCGCGCTGTTTTCTGATGCTGCGTAAGGCGTTGTGCGCGGGCAGGTCTTCTTGGTTTCAAATTCGCTTCTTTTAAACTGTTTCTAACAGTTTGATCAGAAATTTCTATTCCATGTGCTTGTCTTAGGTCGTTTAGGAGGTCTCGTGCTGTGGCAGTACGCTGACGTAGAGAGGAAAGGACAAGAAATCGGTCTTGATTTTGAGTATTTTTCGATTTCGACCGAACATATTGGAAGGTCCCTGCTAACATGTCGAATAGAGTGGCCATGCTGAATAAGGGCGACTGCACGAGCAACTTGCACTTCACTAAGACGGCTCATTTTACGTTTAATGACGTTTTTAATCAACAAAAATTGACAGCTTGAATTAATTTGTTGTTTGGCTTTCATACGTGAATTCAAAGCATACCTTTTCCATTTTGGTTTGTGTTATTAATTTACATTTTTCAGTGAACTTCGAAGTAACTAAGAGTTGTAACATTGTTTTTGCAATTTTCTTTAGTTAAATATATATTTTAAGAGCATATGGTCTTAAAGCATACTAAATTTGATTTGCCTAGAACTATTATTGAAAAAGTTACAGCTTTCGAAAAAAGCGTTCCCCTAATTATTTTGAGCAGTGTACAAAAATTGTGGGAAATTGTATGCTCTTTTTTAACTGTAACCGAATTTATTTTGGCTGTGCCGACAGGGTTTATCTATAAAATAACGGTTACTTTACATATAACTTTACATCTCTTCCTGTGTAAGGTTTATGTACATTAATATGTGGTTGATGTTTTTTTTTTGTAAAATACGCACATTGATTCACAAAAAAAAAGAAGTCAAACAGAGCTTAGAGATTTATAATAAAGAACATTTGTAAAGTTGATGGAAGCTTGGTAACTTCTAAACGGGCATAAAAAATTAACAATTAATCTCGCGTTTGAATAAATCGAATACTAGCGCGACTGTACGAACGTGACGCAATTTTTAGCCAAGCTCAATACCTGCCAAAAACGTCAAATATTTTACAATTTTTTCATCCTTCAGCCCAGTATCCGATACGTGCACAGGCGTTCGAACGAATACGGCATGCCGTAATGAGATTTTTTGTAGCTGGTGCACGGGAACACTATGTAAAATTCAGTACAAATTTGGGTTCAATTTGTGTTTGACTGTGTGTCATGGTAACGTGTGCATGCATCTGTAATGTGTGTAACGCATACAGGGTGTTTTAAGAGAACATTTAAACAGTTAAGAGGATATTTTGAAACATTTGGTTGTATCGTTTCTGAATAGCAGCTAGTTAGAATTTATCTGAGGGGTTATCCGAGTAATTTAGTACCTAGTGTTGTGCGCAAGAGAATCATTCAAAACAGGCATAAATTTCCCCGATCGGCTCGCGGAGCCGTGGCCGTGCGTCGGCCGTTCGAGCAGAGTAAATATTTCGAAATTTCGACTAATATTGATCTACCGTGCGATTAATCAAACGTGACAATTGAAGTCGTTTTGTTGGCGCGTTCTTTTTTGTGCCCGCTTTATGTAGCATAAATATTTCCGTTTATCTGCTCGCCCCGCAACGATACAACAAGATATATATCAGTCCCGGGTGACGTTTATAATAATCCAAAAATATATTCCGGGCGACCGCCGTTATCCTGACAGTGGGCACTCGTCAACACGAGGCGGTCGGGTCGGACCCTCCCTTTGTTATTTGCAAAAAATACATTCATTATTCATCAAAAGTGGGGGACGAGTGTAATCAAAACAAATCGCGTTCGCGAACCCACTGCCCTCCTACCCCCCAGAGTCGGTAGGTAGAGGTAATAACTGCCCTTGCCGTTAGGGGGTTTCCCGCAGTATCGCCCCAAACCATGGCCTGCCTCCACGTGGTGCACTGTGGACGAGTGTTGGGGTTCACGCACTGCCCCAGAGCATAATCCGCCGCCGCCACCACGCTGGCGTATCGAAAGCGAAACCAAAATGGCAACTCCCCCCCGGAACTGTCGTTCCCCCGGTGTTTGTCCCCCACGCAAAACAATCGGGGGTAACTGCCAAGGACGAATACATCAACGGGTATGTGCGACAAAACGCACGCGTTTTCGAATCATTACAGGGCAATACATTTTTAAAGTGCTCCACTGACATACTGGATGAAAGTGGATTTCCAGCGAATTTTCCGTATTCAGTAAATTACTGTTAACAGAAAATCTACCTATTCTTATCTTCTGAAATATTCACTAATATGATTTCCAATTTCAACCAAAATTACGTTGTAATAGTAGATTGTTCTGATCATAACTAGAGAGCGGAATAGCGGAGACCTGACCTTGAAACGGGCTTATGGCAGCTCTGACCAAGAGAAGTTGGAGACGCAAGTTGGTCACCTAACAAAAGCGTCAAAACCATCACCAAATTTCCTGTTTTTAAAGAAGAAGAGGTCTATGAGATGAGTAAAAATAAGCTAATTAATTACGACATTACAGCATATGAGGATTACATCCATCAGGTTATAGTATGCTAACTATTTTCGGCATCTTACTGGACGGGTGCGCGACGGCAGCCCATCTATCCTTACGTGGGATCTGTCTAAAGTCGCCACGAGATGGCGCTGTTTCTAGTAACCATACACGTGATGGGACATGATAGGTCCACATAAATTAGAAGAACCAAGCACTGTGTTTATAGTGCAATTAAGCAGCGTTTTCTTTCGTTGTACTAAAGGAAATTAATAAAAGTAACATATTTGTTTACAAAACATGCCATCAGCTGACAGAAATTACGAAGACGCTTACAGCGCTTTTTCGGGCAGCGGTTACCGCGAAAAGTTCCCGCAGTATACTTACTGTTCCGCCACGGGCATCCAAATCTTTTCCCAGTCCCCCACCCCCTGCTATGCACGAAGCCAATATCTGATACGCATATGTCAGCATATGTATATATGTATATAATGTATATATTGTTTCGTTTTTCATCATTCAACTTGCGTAATAGAAAGATCAAAGCTTAGTTTGTTTCATCCGTCATATAATCAGCTTAAAAACAATACTTTGGATATTTAATATTAGCGATGTTAGGTTAACTTATAAGTGTCACCAAGTATTATGAATTTAGGTTATGTTTACATTTTTCTTCTTTAAAACAGGGAATTTGGTTAAGCATTTGACGCATTAATTTTAGTGGGTTACCAACTAGCGTGACTCATTTCTCCTGATCAAAGCTCCAGTAAGCCCATTTCAAGGTCAGGACTCAAGTATTCAGGACATATTTTAAAGCACGTAGGTCTAGTCATTGGCGCGCTGTGCATATATGTTATTTATAATACAGAAAAGATTATTGTGTTTACATTAAATATTTAAATACCTAGTACTAAAAAGTGTCTTATCCTAAAACACATTTGTACTTTAATTATCTGGGATTTAATTTTTAAATTATATTTATTAATATTTATACCGCCCACATTTATTGTGGTGAGGGTATATAGAATTTAACACAACATTTGTAACACCCTTAAGGAGGCGTGTATACACTTATATATATATAGTAGTATGGGAAATAACGACCGTGACTCTGTAGAAAATTCAGACGAAGGTAACGTGGGAAATTCGGTCAAGTTGGCGAAGTGTTTCAGTTCAAATTTTCGTTTTTAATTAAAAACTTTAAAAATATATATATATATATATATATGGATTTGATCAGAATTTTTACGGTGGGGGGTATTTTAACTGCAGCACGGCTGAAGATAATTTTCTTACTAGATTGTTTTTTTTTGTTCTTCAGCAGTCACATATAGGTCGTTGTCCATGGGGCAAAACTCGTAGCAGCATAGGGCTCCTAGGCCTGTCAATTACTTGCAATTAGAGGTATGATAGAAATTTATGTACGAATAGGCATTATCGCGATTTAGTGGTTGTTTTCCAAGGGACAAAACAGCGAGCGTCATATTGCTACTAGGTGTCTTAATTACCTATAATTTGAGGTATGATAGAAAGTTATGCAAACATTTTTGCAGAAGTTATAAATATTTTTCTTTGGAAACTGAAATACATTAGCTATACGAACGGACGTTATCGCCATTTAGGGGTTGTTGTTCATTTGGCAAAACACCGAGGGTCATAGGGCTACTAGGTCTCTTAATTACCTACAATTTGAGGTATGATAGAAATTTATGCAAAAATTTTTGCAGAAGTTAAAAGCATATTTCCGTGGAAACTGATTAAAATACATTAGCTATACGAACGGACGTTATCGCCATTTAGGGGTTGTTGTTCATTTGGCAAAACATCGAGCGTCATAGGACTACTAGGTCTCTTAATTACCTACAATATGGTAAACAATAAATACAGGCACGACTATACAATGAAAAGTGGGATATATCGTTTACAATGTGCAGACTGTACAACAAGATACAGAGAACATGTTAACAATAAAAACGGTACTTCAGCATTTGAACTACAACATCTTATGGATAACCATCACACCTCCAACATAAGTAACATCAAACTGCTACACAATGTAAAAAAGTCGAATAAGATGAACCTCTTGGAGGAAATGGAGATAGACCGAGGTAAGGTGATAAATGCTGAAGAAATGCTTAATGAAAACACCGAATTTAGAAACCGACGCTTATTTATGCCATATTTAAAATACCACCCACAGTGCACGACACCTAGCGACAAGTAGTGTAACTAACCGAACTGACTAACTGTCGAAACCAAACTTACCGACCCGACATTTTGCATATCTGTGTGTTTGACATCGTGTTGAAGCAATTCAGAACAATTTTAATTGTGATGTTTTTATTGTGTGTAGACTTTGATAATACTTATAGTACCGCTGAATGTTAAACAGAAAAACGACTAGGCATGAACAGATTGAAATGTGATCCATCAACTTCGTATATTATAGTTTGCACTGAAGACGAGGAAACTCGAAACCGGTCTGCAAGATTTGTAATAAAACCTCATCAACTACATTAAGATCTCTTATTTTACTACAATATGAGGTATCACAGAAATGTATGCACACATTTTTGCAGAAGTTATGTTTCAATGGAAACTGATTGAAATACATATGGTATACGAACGGACATTATCGCCATTTAGGGGTTATTTTCCATGGGGCAAAACTCCGAGCGTCATAAGGCTACTAGGTCTGTTAATGAAGATGATGGTCTGATAGAAATTTATGCAAGCATTTTTGCAGAAGTTATAGACGTTTGTCTGTATAAACTGATTGAAATACGTTAGCTATACGAAAGGACCATTATTACTGTTTAGGGGTTGTTGTCCTTGAGGCAAAACTCCGAGCGTCATAGGGCTACTAGATCTCTTAATTATCTACAATTTGAGAACATTCATCATCTATACCTAGGTCATAGATGATGAATGTAGGCCGTATACACATCTTTAGGAGTTACTGTAGTTCAACTACGTAAGGACAGGTTAAACTAGTGTAAACTCATACTACTACGTTTAGCACTACGACTAGGGCTCCTAGGTCTCTGAATTACTTACAATTTGAGGTATGATAGAAATTTTTGCAAGCATTTTTGCAGAAGTTATAGACGTTTGTCTGTGTAAACTGATTGAAATACGTTAGCTATACGAAAGGACCATTATTACTGTTTAGGGGTTGTTGTCCTTGAGGCAAAAACTCCGAGCGTCATAGAGCTACTAGATCTCTTAATTACCTACAATTTGAGAACATTCATCATCTATGCGTAGGTCATAGATGATGAATGTTGGCCGTATACAGACCTTTATGAGGTACTGTAGTTCAACTACGTAAGGACAGGTTAAACTAGTGTAAACTCATACTACTACGTTCAGCACTATACTCCTGAAAGTTTCGCACTTTTAACTAGAGCAAAACATAATTTTGTCCTTAATAATTAATTTAGTAACGTATCCTATTATGATCCTCTAAAGCCGCCCGCGCAGTTGTTCACAAAGTATCAAAATATGCGATAATTGCAGGAAAGTAATTTTCGCGTCGGTGAGTGCGCTCCTCGGCTGAAACTAAAACGTCGCGTTAATTATTACGGCAGGTTCGTGAATTTTCCAGCGTTGGCGTGATGTAAGAAATAAATAATAGAGTGCGGCGCGTACGTTCACGAGATGTGTATGTGTGTAAAGTAAATTTCGTTGAAACCCTCTAAATAATGGACGGTAAGCAAATAACGCATGAGCCGTTTGACGGTAATAATTAATTATACATTTTTACGTGACGTTTACTCAGTGAGCACGTTGTTATTCATGGGACCATAATACCCATATATACATATATATGTATATATATAGCGTACAACGGTCGTTACAGGCTGACCCACACCACCTTTACAGCCCCACACCCCCAACGACGCCATTCGAATACAGTAAATAGCAATTAGTTATTACAAATAACTTGATCGTTATACCAGTCATACACGTATGCGTATGTATCAAGATGTTGAAGGTGGTTGGTCAATATTTCATGTCTACTTTACGTACAGTAAGTGCGTACTGTAGAACAACAGGATATTTTTTTGTAACACACTTTTTTGTAACTTCAGTCTGCCAACAGCCCCTCACAAAGATTAAAAAAAACAACAACATTACTCTGCTATACTTTCAGGTAAAAGAAATCTCAAACAGAATGAGAAAAAAGTTACGTTTCAAGTAGCCACGCAATGGGCCTACTGAGAACTGAAAAGTGCATTTTGCTGCTAGTCTAGATATTCTAGATATTCTAGACAAATTGTTACCAAATCATAGTTTTAAAAATGAAGTGTGTGAAAACAGAATTGTAAAGAAATAGATGATAACTGAGATTAGACCGGGAAACTACATTTAAGGAGTAGATCAAGATCAGGCTATTTATTTTGCAAGAGATATTCTATAAGATTTTGAATGGCAAACACAATTATAGAATGAGGTTCTGAAGAGTCCGCACATTCAGGAGTTTTCAGGTGGGTTTTAGTTTCATAGTTAAATATGAATGTTCAAGCTCTTATTTCAGCCTAGAAGAATTCTATTACACCGCAATATTATTTTGGAGATCATTAAAAATGCCCAAAATGAGATTTTTTTTTTGCATTTTGAGCCTATTTCTTGCATGAATGAGAACAGAAACTTTTGTTACATATTGAAAACCAACTAGTTTTTCAACGTGTATGATGATCCTTTTTGATGGGAGTGAATACACATATTATAAATATGTGAAATATTTTGATGAAAATGGAAAGATACATAAAAAACAATATGTGGAAATGTAACAAGCATGTGTTTACAAGTTTATAGCGAATAAACCAATTGTGCTAACAAGAAGACGTGTACTAAGACCGGCACTATTAAAGGATCGACTAATACCTATTTTGCTCAACTTTGATGTTCACACAACTTTTGTAATCTTTAATCTTTTGTAATTTTGAATAACAAAATAACAAAAAATAGCACCTGATTATACCAAGTACAATAAAGTGATGTTTTCAAGACACCTTGTGAAATAAGTGAGGACCTTCTGCAACGTCAAAAGTCTGTTACAAAACCACATCATTTCTCAACATTTTGTTTGTTCGTTCTTTCCAATATCTGAATTTTTGTTGAAGATACATAATTTTATGTATACCTTTACAATTTAGTTAATTTATTAATCAATTAATTATTTAATGCAATATGTATTTTAATAACGTGTGTGTTCAGTTCTCGTTGATATTACTGTATGCAGTCGAGGTGATATCAAATGGATACGTTTTAACGTTTGATCCTGAGGGATTGCGGAATATTCAGCCTGCATCGTAAAAACCAATTTTACCAGTGTTTCTGGTAGTAAAACAATTCAAAATTTTACTTTAAACTGTGTATCTTCTACAAAAATTCAGATATTGAGATTAATTAAAAATAAGAATGATAATAATTAGTATGGCTTTGTAACTGGGTACATGAAAACCGCCACAAGTTGCTTGGTTACCCCACAGAATGTCTCAAGCATTTCTATTTAAAAATTTTAAATTCCAAAAAAAAGTAATTAAAGTCGGTCAAAAACCACAAAAGTTACTGAGCATAAAATTTTAATAAAATTGGTTTAAACGTTCCTTTAATTTTGCAGGTCAGTATAGATTGTTGGTTAGGGTGAAAAAAATTAAAATTGTCGACTCAAAAATCATTAGCCAAAATTCGGCTAATCACGGTAATAATAAATGACTATGATATTAAATTAATCGAACAATATCTTTTGCCCACAAAACTTACTTAAAGTAAATCTCCTTTTAACGTATAATTCTAAGATTTGTAGCTACCATAAATGGCATAAATGGCACTAAGAGTACTTACCTATTACCAGCGTATTTTGATATTTACGCTACTAAGAAACTGTACTACTGGCCTAAAGGGGCCAGTAGTACAGTTTCGTATGGCATTTCTTATGGCATTTTAAATTTTTAAATATCGTTATAAAAACGAACTTGTAAGTAAGTGTACCTAATTTACACAAATAACACAAATTATGACCATATTTAAAAAACTTAAAATATCTCGAAAACAATTTGGAATTAAGCTTTCTTTCTCATCCGATTATATCAGAGCGTAAACAAATCTGGAGTATTTTATCTATTTAACCGATTTTTATCTGTATTATTACACAGTACTCTATACTATTTAATAGACCTACACACAAATAATCAATTTTACAATATTTGTAATAGTTGCCATATTTACCCGCGCGGTACGAGGTAGATTTTACAAACATTGAACAGTCATAAAGTATCAAAGTATGAATTTTAACACTTAAATTAGTTGTAATTCTTAAATCGTATTGTTTGATTATGTTTTATGATTGATTTATGGAGTTTAATATCTTCCGAAACATTTTGATTAGGTACTGAATAAAAAAACAGTAATATTTTGGATTTATGTACCTATAGTAATTATACGTATTTTTTTTATAGGAATACTTTATGGTATTAATTGAAACAATTAGAAATACTATATATACATATTATATTCAACAATTCAACAATATTCAACAATTCAAAGCCAGAATAGATTATGGCGATCACCAAAAGTTCCAACAAAGCACTTCTGGCTTAATGATTATAACAAATTAGCGTGTTCGGTGGCGATAGGGACTCGTGACGTACGAACACATCATGAACCCCGTCAGAGAAAATTCCCCCTTTTTCAGTCGCATATATATGCACCAACTCATGCAGTACATACATCCATATCGCTCACGTTCACTAATTCCTAACAAAATAGCACAAACGCGAGCCACATTTAATAGGCCATTGTTGAAAATAATACTGTACGTATTTGCAAACAATACGGCGGGCGGCACGCAACAGTTGCAAGAGTTGTACTCTGTGTGTATGTATGTGTGCTCTGCCCGGTTCACCGACTTTATTCTGACCCACTTATCAGGTCGGAACAGAAGCCAGAACTACAATTATTTTTAATGATTCCGTCCGTAAGTTGCGAATAAAAGAGAGAAAACGCACCATGCTCGTACGTACGTCCGCCCGCGCCGGTAGCGTATGCAAATGTGAAATGCAATATCGGATTGCTGGCGCCACCTATACGCGATTATAGGAAGTATGAGGGAGGAGAAAATTAGTACTGCAACCTAACATAATTTAAGTAATCCATGCTTTTATTTTTGTAATGGAATGCTATTAGTTACATGAATATGTATTAGAATATAGCCTGTTCGAGTTAAATGTATTCAATTTAAATATATACTGAATGTCCCAAATCTCTACGTCAAGCCGTGGCCGGCTGATCTAATTATCTAAATGTGACCTTAGTAAAAAGTCTGCATTACTGTATTAAAACTAGTTAGCCATGATTTGGCAGATATTTTGATTCTATTGAAACATCGATATAGTATAAAAGAGGAGGAGTCACATGAGTTAAAAATTGGGATCACTTTATGTCAAATCATACCGTCCGTTAGTCCCATAACGTCAAATTGAAAAGCCGATACATTATACAGGTTTAAGTTCTTTCTAGTGCGCTATAAGTATTTTTTATGACTAATTAGCATGACAGTATGTGATGTAAGAAGCAGAAAGGGTCCTGGCTGCAATAAATCAGCGGGAATTACGTTTCATCGGTAAGTGACGTTAGATGTCAGTCAAAGGCAATGAATATGCCCGTATTCAATAAAGATTGACTTAATTTTTGGTTTATTTAACAATTAAATGTAGGTTTCCAAAGATTCTGCCCAGCAGGAATTATGGATACAGTTTGTAGACCGAAGCAACTGGAATACGACAAAGTCCAGTGTTGTTTGTTCGAAGCATTTTACGGATATAACGGGTGATCTAAAATGACAAAGGACAGTTTGAATTTCCCGCCACAGTTTTGAACGTATTTAGTGTTACCAAGATGGTATGCGTGCAGGATACAGGTTATGATCGCTGTCATATACCATACGTAGGTAACTCGTCAGTAAGGGTTACGTTCCTCTGGAACAATATTTTATCTGTTCGAGATTTGATTGGTTATAAATACTATATTTATTTTATTTGATTTAAGATATGAGAGATAAGATGAGGATTTTATTATTTGTTATATTAATTTTATTAACGTCTTGTTAACGTTTTATTCATGTCCAATGTCTTTACAAAGACCAACTAAATTTCCAAAACCTTAATTGTTTCAATTTAATATACTAATTAGAAGCAGAGAATGAATCCCTCTTCAAGAAAGAATACCTACGCCACTGAACAAAAATAACAGCTGTCATTTGCAACCATTATCAACATCACAATTATTCAATGTGGCGAGAAATTCAAGCTGTCCTCCGTCATTTTAGATCACTCATCACAGAACATCATCAAATCGCATCAAATATATTTTCTAGTTTAGTAAAACATAGTTTCGATCAAGATGTGTTGGATAATCACAGAATATTATTAATTAAAAGTATTATAAATAGGTACACACATATTCGAATGTGTTACATCAGAAAAACAAAAATAAATAAATCCGCCAGCATTCGTTATCATAAAAATAAAATGGTTTTGTTTAATGCCCAGTAAGTTACAAAATGTATAATACTTATTTTGTTCATTCATATTCATATTTATGTTACACTTATAAGATTTATTTTACATTAAGTTAAACAAATATAAGATTTATTTTATATTAGTTGTTATAACCTTAATCCACAGTAGTTTTCTGTTTATTATATATTTAGTCCCATAAGCCACACCTACTGACGCCGTTTTCAGTATAAGAAAAACGCCGTCATAGCGTCTCCTTTCTATACTATCTCGATGTATTGACAGTATTGTCAGCACATCAGCGTTTAACACTGCTGTATAGTTTGATAAAGTCATGTGCCTGGCAACATCAGATTTTTCTCATTTTAGCTTTAAGTCGTCATATCTAAACGAAAAGTACCTGGATAACCCAGCAAATTATTTCAAAAGATTCCCCATTTAGTGTAGTTTTAAAATGGTATAACACTTGCTATGTTTTATTATAGAAAAAAAGATATATGACCAATATGACGTGCATGTACGATGGAAATCCTGCTGATAATGCTCGGAATATAAGGCATTGGTTAGATGCACACTTCCCAACCGTAACATTTTATGTCCCGCGAGATCACCCGATCTCAATCCATCAGATTTTTCTTTGGAGTTTTGTCAAAGAAAAACTAAGCCTCCACAAAACATTAGACTGGAACGAGTCATACAAACGATTCTGCAAAGATTGCAGCTGTGTGTAGAAAGAGACGATTTTCAATTTGAATATTAAGGGTAAATGCGGATTGTGTGTTATTTAAAATCTTTAATATGTACACCAAAACGATAAGTAAATGTTCTGAATTCTTTACAGTGCATAATCCCACGAACATCTGCTGGATTCAGTGTTGCCAAATGTATGTTCCTTTCAAATAGCACCCAAATAGCGCACAAGAATGACGCTGCAAAATTTTAATTGTCTGCTAAAAATATAATGACAGAAATTCTTAGTTTGATTAAAAATGCTGTCCTTAAAAAGAACCAATTCCTTTTTGTAGTGTTGTATAGGATGGGTCACTTCTTGCCCGAAAACGTTTTGCATGACGTAAATATTGTTCGGAGTAAAAAGTGTCATAAAATGGATTTATGTTTTTCAGTTTTCTAAAAAGGTGTATTTGTTTCACGTCGGTGTATTTCGGGTCTATTTTACTACAAATTTACAATTTCTATATTATGTGGAACGTTTAGGTTAAATAATTATATGAATGTGTTGAAAGAATTATAATTTTTTAAGTTAACGAAATCGTTGGTTGTAAAAATATATTTATTTGAATCAAAATATGATCTTTTTAACAATCACACAAATGTAATAATACTTCTTATCATGCAGCAACGTTTAGTAATAGCATTCTGCAATTTTGGTTTACACAAACGTAAGTATATTTGTGATATTGAGTTTCTTCAAAGTCAAATAATTAGTAGGTAATTTATGTGCCACTCATGTTATGTTTAATTTAAATG
The DNA here is from genome assembly GCA_963966075.1 of Aphodius sticticus. NCBI lineage: Eukaryota > Metazoa > Arthropoda > Insecta > Coleoptera > Scarabaeidae > Aphodius > Aphodius sticticus. The sequence goes on from OZ014506.1 coordinate 17,448,346, forward strand.
TTTAAATAAAATTTATCAAAGACATTAAATTATTCATGGCTTTGGAAAACTATATCGTCTGATTTAACCCCGTTTCATGTATTATTCTAGAGACATATTGAGGAAGAAATTGAAGAATAGAGTAAGAGAACATGAAGAATAGAATAAGAGGGCGTTTGCAAAATATGTCTCTGGAAACTGTAATATTTTGTTCACCGTTAGATGGAACCACATCCTGGGCGTACTACAGACTCAAGACCGACGTCGATCTCACTAGCATAAACGCCCCTCTTAAGCAAGACTTCTCCAACAGGTGCACCGTCCATATGCAACTAAATCAATAATATAGCATCATCAGCATAACACCAACAAACAAATATTTCTTCCGAAGTCGTAGTATGTTAAATCCTTATAAGCGGATCCGAAACCCGATAAATAAATCCTTCCGAAGTAGAGATAGGCCCGTAACTGGCGGCGATGATGTCAGGTTATCGCTGAAAATGAATATTTAAGCGGCATTAGCCACCGAGATAAATTATAAACCGGACAAATTAGAGTATTATCTCCTTAATTAAGATCTCTTCGACAGTATTTCCTCCGGCGTCGACCAGAACCACAACGGCGACAACTGCCGGTACAAATTGCCCGCGGTCAGCATACGCGCGCGTAATGCTCGGTAATGCTATGTGGACAGCAGCATTAAGTTACGGGGTAAGACGGTAAGCCGTCCTATTAGTTAATAGTATCCTCTGTTAATCTCACCTGTTAATCTGCGCTGGTAGATAGAAGAGGGGGGGGGTGCTGGTAGGAAGGCGTAGTAGAATCCTGCGGAACGGCCTATTACCTGAAACAAAAGCCATTATAAAATATGGCGCGGAAAAGGAACGGAAATGAGTTCGCCAAGTGAGAAGGCCATAAAAATGCTGCCTTTGTTTATAGTGTAACAATAACGGAATATGAATATTGTAGTGATGCCATCGTTTCCTACACGTGCCATTCATCTTTTTCACCTTTATAAAAAAGAAATTCTTCTCAATTCGATTGTTTTTAGACTCTAAAACGGAATTGCTTGCAGCAACAAAAGTACATGTGTTGGTCCATTTTCATTACCATAACTAAATGTTGTTACTCTCTTGAACTTAGTACCAATTACACTCCAGCTAAGTAGAACTTAAATAACTCGAATTTTTAATAACTCGAATCAAATTGGTTGGCGTTAAAAGATTAAACAATTATTTAACATTTTTTCACTACGATTTTTGCTCAAAAATGTGTGCAACAGAGTGACTGATCCAAACGGGTTTCCATGAACAAATTATGCATCTAAAATTGTAGATCGAAAGCTGTTTTCAAATCAAAGGACTGGTGGAATAATAAGTGTAGCAAGAGCAAACAAACATGATAGTTGTTTTCACTAATATAGATTAACGTTTTCTTTAAATAATGGCTTGATATCGAAGCTCATCGTTTTTTATATCTACCAGTCTACCACTATTTTTTTTCGGGCATAATTTACCTATTTTTAACCAGGACTTGAAAACCCGGAAAACAAATATTATAATGATTACATTTTCAAGAAATGTTTTAAAATACAGCTATAAAAATGAGTTTTATCTTATGGGGTTATTCCGTAGTAAACTTTTGAAAAAATCGTTGTGTTAATAAATAGACTTACAGTTAGAACTTAAATTAAAATAAAATAAACGTGCCCACTGCCCAAGTCTTATAACTATATTCAAAATATTTCAAGAGCTGTCGTATATTTAGGTAGTAGTTAGGTTATAAGTAGGTAATAAGTTAGTTTTCGGTTGATCTATGATTTTGTTGATAATATGTTTTGTTCAATATTAATAATAATTATGCAATTTTTATGCGAAATATTGCATTAAACGATACTATATTTTTTCTGAATCCACGAATTTGGTTTTCTCTTTCCAGGCGACTAAATGTGTTGAACGCAAAGACGAATAATTTATAAAATTTCTTTTTAGTCTTCTCACTAGATTCTGGTTGTCCAGTAGCTGCAGGGCCTCTACGTTAACTGATGGCTTAGGCGAACAAAATTGCATTGATATTTTTTCCACTTTGCGTTCGTTATAAACTCATAACGACACCGCTTTCGGTGTGGTTATGAAAACACTAGAGCACTAGCTTTTAGTAACTTTTAGTTTTCCAAGACTGGTAATATTGATTCCAAGCGTCACATAATGCTGACATCTCAGTTGCTATTGGCTCGACTCAATCGTATTCGTCAGTTTTACCACTGTTACAACTACCAACTGTTAAAAATAAAACTACTCTAGATTGTAAGATAACAACCACAATTTTCGAAATTTATGTAAAATTAATGTCGCAAGTAGAAAAAATAGTATATCACAGTCGTTTTATAAGACGTATCAGCGCACTCGATCCATTTGGGTACTCATCGCTACGCTCGCCGTGCCTAAAACAACTCGTGTGCCAGTTTTCGTCTTATAAAACCGGTATATAAAATACTATTACCGGACAAAAATCCTAAAGGAACGAACACCTTTTGAAGCGATCTCTGTAGGATAACCCCTTAAATAACCATAACATTTTTGATTTAGCTTTGGCGAGTGTCGATTTGATGTGGTCTTTCCTAAATGTTTTCGTTTTATTGAATAATGTTTTTAACGTGAGTTTTTAACAGTTTTTAACTTGAGAGTTCCAAACCGACAGTTTGACCTGCAGCTAAATATCTGTTTTGTTAATGTTTTAAATTAATGGTATTACATATTATATAGCCAGAAAATCAATTGTGGTTTGACTCTTTGTCAAAGCTAAGAAAAATTAACATTTATTTAAGTAAAAAATCTAAAAAAAAATTTTAGGTACAATATCTCTATATTTGCAAACCTCAATTACAGTAGACTCTCCTACAACGCGGTTTAATATTACGCGTTTTATGAAAACGCGTTATAGGAATTTGAGGATCGCAAATTTTGACATATGCGCGTTGTACGACAATCGCGTTATATGATGATGTATTCGCAAAATTTTTAGCGCGTTTGTAGTGTTTCGAGTTGTAGCAACCGCGTTATAGGAGAGTCTACTGTATAATCTTAATAAAAATAAATAATATATAAACTTTTGAGGTAAGACCATTTCACATATTTCCAATTAACTATTTAAGTTGTCAAAAATACACAATTTAAATTAAATGACTACAACACTAAATGACAACAGCACAAAAACAAACTAATCTGTATCTGAAGGCCGACATATTGCATTCCTTCAAATTCTATGAAATAAAGAACACCACAATCTGTCACTAGTTCGATGTGTTTCTATATCTACAGTTACACAAAGTTAATGGATTATTTTCTTTTTAGATTAAGCCAATAATTGTGGCATGCAAGTATATGGTAGGAAAAGAAATAACTTATTTTAATTTTTCTCTAAGAGCCGGCGCGGCGCGTCGGCTCTTCGGTAACAACTCCAAAACTTTTGAAAGTTGCAAAAAAAAATATACTTATATTGTTCTTCTAGTGAATTTCAATGGGTGGCCCATGAAAAGTAAAAAGAATTTGGACACAAGCGTGTGTACTGCGCTATTGCTTATCTATCAACTTGTTCTATTTGTCTATAAGATAGACTTACAATAAACGGTATAATTTAATATTAAACTGTGTCATCACAATTTCAAAAACTATTCTTATACAACTAAGATTTTGTATTCTTAACCTTCTTGTTCACAAGACATCTAATGCATGTTCCGCCTAACGCAAAGTAATATTATTATTACCCGTTATACTGTGGGTGCACGTATGAAATAAATTGTGCAAAGCGCTTTGTAAACAAATCACCGAGAGAAACGGATTTATCTAAATCCTGAGAAGCATTTCCGTGCCGTCAAATTAGTTGATGGCGGGCGAAACAATGCCGCAACTTTATATAAAGTATTTCCATGTCTTACCGTCTATATATTACACGTTTTATATCATTACCGTGTACCGTATATATGTACATATACATACATACATATCGGCCGTGTCTGCCGCGTTGACGGAGAACGCATTCACAGGAAACCGTTTTCCCATTGTTTCGCTCATTGTATTTAGAAATATTCCTCTCTTCTCGGCGTCGGCAGAAACAATTTACTTAATGTATTTGTTGTTGCGTATCCGTTCCTATATCTTTCTCTGTCTCGCAATGTTCTCATTTCCCGGAATCTAGTGAGCCTCCTCCGCATTTTGTGAATACAAATAGGTTTTATTTATTTAAGATGATGCATGCTTCATAAGTAACCATCATAAGTCTTAAGATTATAATCTGCAGGGTTAAAGATATACATTCAAAGTCTAGTAACGTATAAACTCAATTTTGAATGGATAAGGAATAAGTAATAATTATGATAAACGGAGTCCGATCCTGTTCTTTTGGCCAATGTTGAGAACCAAACACATTCTTAAAGATGCTTCCACCGTCACTGACCGTGGCCTAATTACTAAATGAGTGTCAGGTAATAAATAATCGTTGTGAACTTAATTATATTGAACTCATTAGTCACTATCCAGTGTGACACTCGTTGATGAAGACACATCTGTAGTTAATTTATTTTAAGAGGAAGTATGAATTTTTGTACAGAGGGAAGAGTTCATGAGTTGTATTTATTCGAGATAAATTTCAAATGTAAATAGGGTTACCAACTCAAAAAATCTGATGTGGCCAGGCACATGACTTTATCATACTATATATAAAATTAATAGTTTAGCTGCATGAGATTCTATTTGATCGAGATCGGCTATGTCTGCATTAAAATAAAACTAGTAGAACTAGACAGATATCTCGATTAAAGTTGCGTTCGGATATTGTACTCCGTTGACCCCGGGTACACCGTCCAAATGACACTTACGTGTTAGTGGGTGTAAAAAGTGTAACGGTGTTCAATATCCGAACGCAGCCTATATTGACAGTAGTATTCTCAAAACATTAGCGTTTGACACTAGCTACTGTCATTAGAATCAAAAAATCTGACATATCCTGGCTACTAGTTTTAAAGCAGTACGACCGATCTCGATGAAATAGAATTTGCTCATGCAGCTAAACTATAAATTCTACCAAAAAATGTCATATACATAAATTATAGAAAATTTCCTCTCCTTTAATTTATTATTTAACTATTTTGACGACATTACACAAATAGCGGGTCATTTACAAAATCTTCGAAAAATGCTAAGAGTAAACCACCAGTTCCTTTGGACCCTTTTCAACAGAAAGCTTTTCAGCTCTAAGTTTGGTTATGAAACTTCTAAATATGAAGTTTTGTCCCGATACCTTTAGTAGTTTCTCCGGAATCGTCGCCACAAAAACGGGTACACACACACACACACACACACATACACACACACACACACACACACACACACACACACACACACACACACACACACACACACACACACACATACACACACACAGACATGTTTTTGTACCTTGGTCAAAAATGTTCAGGGGACCCAAAAAGACATATTTCCGCTAAAATCTCAAAAAATTTTGTTGGCATGATTACAATACTTTACATACTGCGTATGATAAAGTAAAAAGTAGAGCAACCGGATATGGTTTTGGGAAAAACCAACTGGAGAGAGAAACATTTCTTGTTATATGATCAGAAACAGAATTACATATGTTTAACTACAATACATATTTTGAAGGCTTTTGAATGTAGATACCAGGAAATTTAAGAAATCAAATTACTTGTCCAAGAAACAAAATCTGACTCCGATAGGCAAAATCGTGAATTATTTTTGAAAATCTCATCTATCTCATCTCAATCTAGAAACGATTTTTGCTTTTAAGAAACATATACATTTGAATTTATTATTTTAGATCAAATCATATTTCTTTGGCAACACAAAAATATTTACATCATTCAATACTCTATCTTATTTGTTTGTAGAGATTAATTTATGTGGAATATACCGGGTGGTCTTTTTAACTTGAGACTCCTAAATATCTCGAGAAATATGCATGGTACGACAAAAGTGTCTTAAATAAACTTGTAAGACTCAAAGGGGGAAATGAGATAACGATATCAGTTTCATTGCAGATGGCGCTGCAACCGGTGAAAATGAGGCTAACTTAATTTTTTTAAATGGGAATACCCAAATTTTTTATTAAATTATGATTTCACGCTAAATAAGAAGAATCTTTTGTCTGAAATTTCTTTGCGTACGATGCATTTTTTTCGTGCGTAAACAAACCCTATGCGCATGACGGGGCAACGCGCGAGATACCAAAACTAGTCCCCGTTATGCACATACCTTCCTACGTTGTACCATGAGTGTCTACTCAGTCGTCGCTTTGACTGCCAGACGGCGCGGCGAGCGTATCCCATGCAGTGGCAGCGGTCGTAACTACCGCAGACGCCACAAATTTCCATCGTCAATAACTTTTGATAGATGCATCGTACGAAAAAAATGTTCAAACAAAAGATTGTTCTCATTTAACGTAAAATCATAATTTTATAAAAAAGTTGGGTATTCCCATTTAAAAAAATGAAGTTAACCTCATTTTCACCGATTGCAGCGCTATCTGCAATGAAACTGATGTCGCCATCTGATTTCCCCCTTTGCGTCCTACAAGTTTATTTCAGACACTTTTGTCGTACCAAGCATATTTCTCGAGATATTTAGGAGTCTCAAGTTAAAAGGATCACCCGGTATATAGTTAAGTACAATAAATATATTTCTCCTTTTGCCAAAGAAATCCAATTTTTTAAGAAGAGAATTATTGGAACCTTAAAATGTCGCATTTTAAATCAACCTACAATTTTGTTAATTTAAAAATAGCATAATTTGTTTATACAACACAATAATTATTTGCACTAAATTAGTCTCGTTCTTTATAATATACAAACTGTAAATTTTTGCTGAAGAAATGTATTGTGACACAAATATATGATCTTTCTATCAAAGAAATATTCCAAACAAATGCACCTCGCTACGCTCGTCGTGCCCAAAACAACTCGTGCGCCAATTTGACGTCTTATAAAACTTGTATAATAATATACTATTTTCGATATCTTTACATTTTAGATCTAATTTAAACACTATAAGAAATGCAACTCATAAACTTCTACATCTGTACCAAAATTTAAATTTCTTCACCTAAAATTAAACGAAATACAGTGTTCTCTTCACCTAAACTCGGTCACCCAGTGTTCTCTTCACCTAATTAATTATTTTTTTTTTCTTTTAATTTTAGAATTCCTACATTTAATATTGATGACGCTGTGAAACCGTTCAATTATAAATATACTTACTACAGCTCGTTTTCCACCAATATTAATATCAAAATAATTACAGGTTCGGCTAATTAGAGCACCAAGTAATTTAAAAATCTATATCATGCATTAGTTATTTCGGCCTCGACGGTTTGTTCATCCATCCATATTATTAATAGCGGTAAGTTATAATTAAGCGCTTATTAATTTATATTAGAGATTCAAAAAATCGGGCAAACTGTTCAGGCGTTTACCCACGTGTCAGCGCTACCCATCCACCCCCGGGCACTGGTGCCACACTGAGCGCGGTGACGCACTCGGAGAAAGTCATTTCCGGTGCTTTTCAGTAGAGTACGAACTGCCTCCGAACCGCAAGACCGACGTACGATCAATATTTACATAAGTTCATATCGAGTAAGAATGGCAATAATCCCAGAGCGACTTGAATTGTGTTTACAAGTTGAAAGTTAGTCACTCACGTCAGCTTATATGCTAGTTTCCTTTTATGTGGTTGAACTGTTCGTCAAAATTAGTTATTAGTCATATAGTATATTGGTGTTTTTTTTAAATAAAATATAATTTATGACATGACCTAATCTTATGTGTACCAGAAAAGTGATTAACTACAAAGGTTCTCTCACACTTAACCGAACTGGAGTATTCGATATTCAAAATTTTGAGCTAGAGCAAGAAAAGTGATATCAAATCAAAATTCTCGATTTTTAGGTATTATTAGCATAATATGTTTCCATGCAACTTTGGCCACATTTCAAGCTATTTAAGGGCACTGTAGCTTCTCGCCTTGATAGAGTTTACGACCACGTGCAAGCTACGGTAGAGTTTAAGAAACGTCACATGTAGGAGATTACCTGAAAATTCGTGATTTTTTATATTATTTGTGTATTTTTATAACCTTTAATATGTTTTTAAAGTAAAATTCCGGTTAATCCCTACAATAGAGGGGAGGGGAGAGGGAGACACAACGGGATTGGAATTTGAAAATTGTTTGATAAAAAACAATAGTTTTCTGTTTTAATTTTGAGCTTGGTATCGTTTCCTGTTTTTCGAAAGTTTCAATATTTTCACGATACTCTTCTGAACACCCAAACCCATCGATCATCAATTTTGATCGACAAGACAAGAAAAATTCAATAAATGTTCATTAATGTAGGTGGCTAAAAATTGGTTAAAATAGTCGAAATTGCCAATATCTGTAACAAAACAATATTCAATTTTAACCCATGTCTTTCTTAAACAATCATTTTTCCTGATTCATATTTTTTTACTATACATAGTGTACGTTTTTCGCGAAAATAATTGGTGATTTTGTTGATTTGAAAATATATTAAAACCATTAACTAGAGGGAAAATTGCGCATTTTGATGCTGATCAGTTTCCTAAAATAGAAATCAATAAAAAACTAAAATAATGTTTCAATTTTTGTTTCAGAGGAACAGTTTCTTTTTACTTTATTTGGGTGTTTCAGGCCAGAATAATGATTTTTTATGGAAATAGCATGAGTTCAACTGTCATCTCCAAAGCTGATGTATTAAGGTCAAAATCGCTAATCTTTGCTGCTCATCATTCTATCTTATTTCATCATTTCCTATGATGCCTGTCGATATTATATTTATGACGGAATTAGGGGCTATTGATAATCGTAATTCCGACACCCTGCAATAATTAGGGATTATTGATGTCCGTAATTCCATCACTCGTGTCGGAATTTGAACAAAATGCATACAATTACTTGTAATATAGCAAACGATGTAAAATATGTAATTTTCTTGTGTAAAGACAGCAATAGGGCCATATGTGTTACTTCCAACAATGTACACAATTCCTACTCACATGTGTGATTTACGGACTTGCTATATTTACATGTACCTAAATTCCGAAACCCCTAAATTTGTAAATAATAGTGGTTAAAAGAATAGTACACCGTATTATTATGAAAATATAAATCATTTTTAGTCAGCCTAAATAGATATTATTAGAATCTTCTTAATTACTGTTATCCTGTAGCGATGTAAAAAGAAGTCGAATTGCAGTTACCTTATAAGAAAATATCAACTTTTAGCATAGCACTCAATTATCAAGATCACTCAAACTTCTAGGTTATATTTTGACCGCTAGAACATTGGTAGAATAAGAAACGATTGTGGGTTGATAAGTGTAATGTCAAATCCACAAACCGGATGTCCTAAAATAAAGTTCAGTGATGTAGATTTCTCTTTTTATCCAACTAAACAGAAATATGTCGGAATATAGGACAGTGTCTGAGTTTGGGACGATTACCTTATTATTTTTTTTAATATTTATAACTTTGGTCCGTACGCATGAAAAAAAACCTATATTCTTGCTCCAATAGGTCGTGTTCCAAAGATTTATAAAAAATTCTCTTTCTAAAAAATCTCAAATAGACAACCTTGGGTATTTTTTAATCAAAACACGCAGCAATGGATACATAAGCATGCTGATGACGTAAGCTCATGAATATAGTTAATGAGCATTACTAAATTATTTATTCAACACAATTATGAATAACGATAAAACTTAGTTCCAACAAGAAAAACACCGTTCAGGTACCGTGTTTTGTGATGGACTAGTTATGTCGAAAACATTGTATCGTAGCTGACCGGTATTTTCTCAATATTATCCTCGTCATCCGAGGATAGGAGATCTAGTGGTAGTCTTCTTTTCAGTCGTACGTGAATCTTTTGGTTCAGCGTTTAGGTTACTGCACTGCACTGGTGCATTGATGGAATTTGGAATAGATTTTTTTTGTGGTTCTGAGAATAAAATCTGTGATCGTCTCCACGTTATTCAGCTCTCTTCTCATTTGCTGGTTTCGCACATACCATGGGGCGTCTATTGCTATTCGTAGCACTTTATTTTGTAAATTTCAATTTTTCTCAAATATGTTTCTCCATCTTTTACCGGATTATCGTGCATGCGATGGCATAGAGAATGCGTAATATTATATTTCCCCGCTTAGATTTGTCTTGTTGATGATGTATGTCCATTTATTTGAACAAGTAACACGTGTTACAGGCGATAATAGGCAATATCGCCAAATGTGCGGAGGCGCCGGAACACTTTTTAATTTAACACTTTTAATTTCCTAATTCTTTGTTTATTTGTGGATTATAGTAGACCGAAAACGTCTATTCTTTTGTTCAATGCATCCGAAGGAGACAGCAACTGAACAAAAACAATTTGTAATTACATACCAACTCATAACAGCTGAGAATAATACATGGATGAAGATGTAAATCAAGTGTGGCGATGCAAAAAAAAAATATTGCATAACAATGTCGAAACATTGACATAAATAAATAATAAGAAAAAAGTTTTTACGTTTTATTTATCATTGAAAGAAAACATTCAATTAAGTTACGTCAACTTTTATAACAGCTAATATTGGTACAATTATCAGTTAACAAAAAACGACTTTTATTTCTTATAAAAAGTTTTGAAATAAATACAGTAAATTCGCCAGCTGCAATATCACTTTATCAATTTCTAGCGAACTCCGAACGGAGCGGATAGAGCTAGCGGGGATAACTGAAAAGGTCGTGCGGCGCTTGAGGGTCGACCGCCTGCATTTCCAATAAATAATATAATAAATATAATTACCGGGAGGCGGGCCTCTCGGGGCGCTCTGCGCCCGCTCCGCCAAATTATATTATTTCATGTGCACGCCGAATTTAATTTAAAGTTGCCGAACACAATATTCGAGAGCTAATATCGGATTATATTTAATCTAGGAAATCGTTTCCCGAGCAGCGGAGTTCGAGTGCAGCCCGCTACGCGGCGCTGCTGCCTCCGATATTAATTTATTTCGTTAAATTCGCTCGCGACGATCCACCAATCGTATCGATGAGGGGAAAAACCGAACCAAATATTTGCTGCCAATTTCCGAATTTCTACGATTCCCCGAAAAATCTTCAGTTCGGTCACAGATCTTACCATTACTTCCTTGATGCATTTTGTTTATTTTTCAATTGTTTGTTTTTCTTGATTTTTGTTTGCATCCATATATTATTCTCAGTTCTTAGAAGTTAGTATTTAATTACAAGAATAGATGTTTTTGTTCAATTGTTATGATTTTAAAGGCACATTTGAAGTAGTTCCACCGCGTGCCAACTTTAAAACCACCCCTTGATATCGTTTGTTATGGGATATTGATGGGGCTGCTTTTGTTAACTCTGTAAGAGCTTCCTGCGACATGCAGTTCAGCAGAGTAATTTTGTGTTTTTAAATCTTTGTCAAAGGCTCTTCTGAAAGTTCTTATTGACATATCTCAAAAACGGCCTAGTTTTGACTACTTGTTATTAGTTCATTCCTTTCTGCACCTTACACACTAAAAAACGAATGCTCAATTCAAATGGATATATTTATTCAAAAATATATATTCGCTTGGAATATACGTATATTTTATCAATTTATTTAATAGATTTAAGATTTGGGTTTCCTGTTTTAATAGTTCATATATTCAACTGAATTAAGTACGTGGACTATATCGATTATTTGAACCAAAAATGATTTAATCATAAGGAACAGATCACAATGTCGCAGGGAAACTACACACAGAAAAGTGATTATTTGGAACGAGAAAACATAATTCCTTGAATTTATTTACTAGATTCCAATGCATATTTACTTGGATGTAGAAAGTTAGGTATATACAAGAAATGCCACATACTCAATATAAGTAAAATAATTTCTCAGATAAATGCTGTCAACAAATAAATTCTTTCTTTATAAGAATCAATATTGTATTGAAAGAAGTAATTGAATTTTTCGTCCCAAAAAAGTTAATTTCTCAAACGAAGTAATAGTAAATCCATCCAAGTGCGTAGTTACTTGATCCAATTAAATATAAGACATTTAATATAAGTAAGCATTGTTTACTGAATAAAAACCCACCAATTATTTAACTGAAGTGATTCTCACTTCTTTCAAGTAATCCCTTTCTCTGGAATAAATATGCGCACCGTGATTTTGTCAAGACACGCGCGCCCGCGTGTGGTACTGGCGCCATAAAGGTCAAAGGAGCCTAACCTATAGTACCTACGCAAAACAGCAACGAACTACCAGTAGGGGATGTGCCTTGTGATTTATTGGGGATGTGTATTGTGATTTATAGTGTACAATAAACGTTTCAACACGGAATAGTTTGATCTAACGCACGCAACAGTTTAGAACGAGTAAGTACTACCTATCTTGTTAATTAGCAATAGAAAACGTATTTGTGCCAAATCTTTAAAATTCTTACATTATGTAGCTAAAAATATTTACCGGGAATAGAAATATACACTTCATTGAAGACTGTTTACTTACTTCACCAGAGTAACCACTTTCTTAAATCTAGTAATTATTCCAAGAAATAAAATTACTTGGTTGAAGTCAATAATCTCTCGCGTATATACAAACCTACCAACTACTTCAGCCAAGTAATTCTCTCATCGTTCGAGAGATCACTTTTCTGTGTGTATAGTATCTTTGTGTCTACAGCGTCAATTCAACAAATCTATTGGAGTAAATTGAAGGAATATGTATATTCAATGTTGAGGTAAGAATCCGGTATATTCAAATAAATCTAAAGAAAATGTAAACATCTACCCCCTCCGTGACAGACCCCTGTGACCCAGGGCTTATCTTGTAATGGTTGTTTGTGCAGTTTGTGGTCGACTGTACAGTGTTCCGGTTGGATAGCGACAGCGTGGTATGGAAATTACATATAATATCTACCTGAACAATTGAACTTGTGAAATAAATGACATAAGTGTTTCTTTTGTTAATAAATAACACATAATTCCGCCTATAACGAAACTACGACCGTTATTTACGTGTTCACAGAGAATCCCATATACGGATGTTGTTGGATATAGGCATTTGGCTATATGTTCTCTCGTGCACTAACACGCATCTGACACATATCTAAAAGGCAAGGTCAAGTTGTCAGGGCAACCGCGGCGACACTTGCAATGTAACGGCAAAAGCCCGATAAAACTACTGTAAGTACTGTATTAAATACAGCTGTTTAAGCTGTTATATTATTATATTTTGATATTATTATTAATTATGTATGTGTATATTATTTTTATATTATTGAATATTTGTTGTTTATTTATTTTATAGATTAATTTGAATTTCTAGTCACTATATCCAAATCCAAGTCTTCTATACTTGAAATGGGAGCCACTTTTGATGCAATTTTACAATTGAAGAGAATGATGTAAAAGAACTTCAAATTTTAGAGCTTCTAGTTGGGATACGCAACACAGATGAGAGTAAGTCCATAAAAATAGTTAATAACAAATATCATCATTAACTACTGTTATAGATGGAGTTTGCATAACATGACTAATCCAATTTATTTCAGACTCCTGGGGATATCGAACGGGAAACTGAGAAACACAAAAATGTTTGTTACGATATCATTTGCATATTTTATTTACATAGTTATGTTGCTTGTGTACAAAGAAACTGTACTATTGGAAGATATATTTATATGTAGATATGCACTTACCTCAATAAATTATTTCTTTTCAAACAATGTATTTTATAATTAACCTATGGGTGCATCTGGTAAGTATCAAACTTCTTAAATTCAACTAACAATACTGAAGCCGTGAGTGAACGATGGTGTTAAATCAAACTTTTAAATAAATTAGTTTTTCATAATCAATTTTGTTCAGGTTCAATCCATCTAAGCCATTATATGAATTTAGATAGCCCCAAACATATAATTGATTAGATGGATTGAAACTGAACAAATTTGTTAAGAATAAACTTTAATTTACTTCAAAGTTTAATTTTGTAATATAACACCTTCCCCCACTCACATATTCAATTTAAGTAATACGAACATATTATCTTATTCAATTAAAACACTTATTTTCTTTTAACAATATCATAAAAAGGCTACATTGATTAAACTACCTCTTTTTGAAACAAAGAAATAATTTACTAGAATCAACATGATCTGATCATTTTAACAAATTCTTACAATCATACTGATTTTCATTAAATTTAAAAAAAAAATGTTTCATTAAATTTGATTAAATGGTATTCTTTACTTGAAGTGTGATATGGTCAATGTGAATACATTCGTTCTAAACACAACATACCATCAACTCTGAATATATTTATGTCTTGATTGAATGCTATATTTAATTCATTATATAGGATCATACCATTTACTCAACCTGAAGCACATATATTCATGCCAAGTATTTCTTTTTTAGTGTGTATTTATAATACCATGTATTAATTCAATTATTTTCCCATTAAATTAAAAATCTAATTTTACAAGGACTAAGTATATATGTACATGGACAGCAGAAACTTAAACTTCTATTTCAGGTATAACACTCATGTTAAAAAAAACATGTTCTAAAGATTAGATGATCAAAATAGAATTTAAGAATTTACACATGACGCAAAAATACCTGTAGTAATAACAAAAAAAAACATAAATTTGATTTAATACTGAAGGCTTTAGATTGTGCCGATCGATTGTATTCGTATTTGAAATGTGCCCCACTGAACAAAACAAAGCAAAAAGGGGCCACAGCCTGTGCGTTTGAACAAATGCCGAATATAAAGAGTGTAATGAATCAAATTTACCAGAATACGACACACAGAGAGAGGCGAGGCCGAAATGTTTTTCGTGCATGTGACACCGAAATTAAGCCTACGCATCAAATCCGCCAATCTGAACGCAGACGTACTAAATTAAGCCATAATTTTTCGGTAATACATCGTCAGAGAGATGACTTTCATATCGAACTTCACAAGGCCTCCCCCTGGCAACTGGTTCCAGGGGTTTTCAGTCCAATCAAACCCCAGGGAGGTGAATTGACAATTTGTATCCATTATATTTATGTATTTTTACTAAGGCCTGAACGGCTTGGGGTAGGAGGGTGAGTGATTGCGACTCTCCGGTTCGTCCACGCGCGTTTTTTTTTACTTTTTTTCACGGGGGGTTGTTAGGGGGGAGGGGGGAAGTAACGCATGCCCCAGGGTCTGATTGAGTGCCCATCCATTCGATATTTGATAACCAAATGTGATATATTTGATTTTTTCGGTGGCGCGTTTTCGCGTCCGCCGATGTTGCTGTGTTGCTTTAGGAGGAACGGAAATTGTAAAGTATTTTTGATGAATATGAATTTCACAGATCAATACGAACGTTCGGTACAGGGTAGGTAGGGAAAGGGACGATCGGCCGCCCAGGCACACTGCTGACCAATTTACATATAAAAAATTCGACAACGTAATAACAAGACCGAGTTGGACATGTCAATATCCGGAACAGACAAAATTAAAAAGTGGAAAAAAATTCGCCGAACGAGCCAACGGACGCCGGCGCCGCCGGTCCGCCCGCCCGAAAACCGTTTTTATTTGTTTTGTATTAAACATTTTTTTAAATTCGTTTTCTGGAAATTGGAAAAACGAAAAAGGCAATTATTGTACAGCTGCGCCAATACTTTCCATCGGCAGTACCCCTCCCGCCTCTTTGCTGGTACCGATCGACTACACTCCCCTATTCTACACCCTTCCGCAACCCATGCAACTACGTGCGACATTCGTCCTGCCTCACCACATATTTATATTACTCGGGGAAGTTAGCAATCAAAGTTTATCGATAACAGCTTAATTTATCGTATTAAAAAAATTCAATTTTATTAATTATTAAAGTATTTTGTAAGTATTTGCATATAGAAAATGAATGCATGAAGTAAATCTAAATTTGAAGGCACTTAGTTTGAATTCAGTGCAGTTTTTGAGCAAATCAATGCAGCAAAACGTAAAAAGCGCGATCTCTTGGCACTGATTTTCTCAAAAACAAGACTGAAGGCTTTGCAGCCTTCAGACTCACATCCTAGGAGAGAAGCATTTCATATTCAGGTTTCAATCCTTTGATATATTCTAGTTGGTATTTTTCTTTTTGAAAATTAAATGAATTATCTGTTGTTTATATATGTACACGTACAGTCAAGTGAATAGTTTTTTCTTTTAATTCCTTTTTAGAAGTAGAAATTTTTGTAGAAATTTTATAATTATTATAGGTTAGTAATATGGTGACATACAGGCGGCATGTAAATTTTAAATAAATTAATAATTACAGCCACAACTTGAATTTGAACCAGGGACCTTTGCGTCGCTAGCACAAAGGTCACTGGTTCAAATCCAGGTTGTGTGTGTGTGTGTGGTGACGATTCCGAAGACTACTAAAGGTATCGGGACTGTTAGCATGTTTTAACAATTTTGCAAATGAGCCGTCATTTCTGTAACTTCGTCGAAATTCTGAATAATTTATGTCTGACAGTTTTGGGTAAAATTAATAGTTTAGCTGCATGAGCAAATTCTATTTGATCGCGATCGGTCGTGTCTGCATTAATATTGGACTAGTTAGCCCGGATTTGACAGATATTTTCATTCTAATGACAGTAGGTAGTGTCAAACGGTGATGTTTTGAGATACCTATTGTCAATAGTATCAAAATAACTGTCAAATTCTGGCTAACTAGTTATACCCCCACATTTACTGTGGTGGGGGTATATTGAGTTTGCCACAACATTTGTAACACCCTTAAGGAGGCGTGGCAGATATAGACTTATATATAATATATGTCCGTCTGTCTGTCCGTCTGTGTATACGATAACTGCCGTAATTTTGAAGTAATTGATCTGTAATTTGGTATACAAGCTTATCTCTTAAAAAGTAAGGACAAGTTCGTGAATGGGCAAAATCGGTTCACTTTTTTATAACATTTTACGGTGGGGGTATTTTAATTTCAGCACGGCTGAAGATTAATGTTCATACTAGTGGACCTGTATATCGCCTATTTAGGTAGATCAGTGAATTCGGTAAAGTCAAAAAAACACAGTTGCCACCGCCAATAAAATTAGGCTTAATAAATGTTGAAAATTGGGTACACAACCAGCCATGAGGTACATATTTCTCTGTTACTCAATATTTGGCGAGTCTGCTGTCAAAATAAATTACAATTACAACTACAATCTTTAGTTTACCCTCAAAACTTTCTTTTGTCCCTAAGGTAAAGATACTACTTTTGGAGGGAAACTGCCCAAATGTGAGAGAAAATCCCCCAATCTGGTAACAGTGCACTGCTTTTTTATATAATAGCATGTGGTTGGCTAAGCAACTACAGTATACCGTATATAGATAACGTTATTGAAAAAATTAAAATTGATTTGTCATTTTTTTTCTTTCAGTTAATATGAAAGATGTTTGTCACTTGAAAAAAAAATGTTAGATTTATTTTTCCCAATACCGACTTAAATGAACTACAAAAATAAGCTAAATTTGTTCAAATTACTCAATTTTATGCCAAGTGCGGACGACCTAAACATTGCATT
Organism: Aphodius sticticus; assembly: GCA_963966075.1. Taxonomy (NCBI): domain Eukaryota; kingdom Metazoa; phylum Arthropoda; class Insecta; order Coleoptera; family Scarabaeidae; genus Aphodius; species Aphodius sticticus. The sequence goes on from OZ014506.1 coordinate 17,465,968, forward strand.
AGCATAATATTTTTAATACTTTATAGTTCTGGTTTTTGTTTTGATATTGGACAAACACTATACAGCCAGATGCTCACTTTTTAAATAAAATAAAACGTAAAATATAAAATAAATTTATAAATTTGTATACCAGTATCTACCTTTCCTCCTTCGTAAAAACAAACGGGAAATATGTTAGAGTACCCTCGTCAAGCAAGATAAAACACACATAATAAAATAATGTGAAAATATTTAATTTAAAATTTATTAATGTCTACTATAAACAAAAAACAATTTAGTTAACAAATGAAATTGATAGAAATCTTAATGATAGATCTAGTAATAATACAATAGGTATATAATACCCAAAACTAATACCTAAAATTAATATTATCTAATCTTGAGATGATTTAACCCATTTAATTGTTTAAGATTTATTGCCTGCACCTCACTGACAAAAAATGCATTTGGTTGCCGTGACCACATGAACTAAATTATTATTTACAAAAATTTAATGTCATACCCAAAGATACCAAAATTTGCATACCACTTGATATGCCCATTCAAATTCATTTGAATTCATAGGTATTAGAAGGCTTGCAGCTTAGAGGGCTTTATCACCCATCTCCAATAAATCATTCAGAAAACAATGAACTAAAATTATTAGTATTTTGTTATACGCTCACGTAAACATTAAATTCCATACCAGTTAACTTCATGTGGTAAACTGAGTGACGTATGCTATAAGTTACCAGACAGACCTATCAATTTTTAGTAACCTTGCGTCATAGCCAAATCTAAAGTACAGGTAGGCACTTTAAACTGCAATATAAAAATGTATCCCTTTACTGTCAACAATGATTATTATCGACTGCGGCCCCTTGGTCTCTCCGGTACTCCCTTGGTACGCCCAATATCTTTTGGGTCAAGTTTTTTCTTAAATAAATAATTGTTTGCCACTTTGTTATGGTAGCTTGTCTACGCAAAGCAAGTTGCTGTTATTCGGAAAGACCTGGAACCATTTCCACTGCGTGTGTACTCTTTTCATCATACCACGTTACCTGCAAAAATATTAAATTAACAAAAGCTACGCATTCTAAACTCAAAACTAACCTCAATGTTGCCAACAAATTGATGAATTCCATATAATTCTCTTACTGTATTTTAATTTAATCTGGAGAAACCATTCGAAAGAACCACGGGCAGTTCAAAGTAGTTTGAAGTGGGTGATCAGCCTTTGCAACAAAAGTTTGCTGGGGACCATATTCCGAGCCATTGGAGGCTTTTTTAAGGGGCCTTTATCAATTCCACACCCTATTGATCTTCTACTACTTCTTGCTCTTGCAGCTAAATTTTGTATAGTGTTCATTCAAACTTATGTATAATTATAGGTTATGTGACGATATTTCACGCCCGCTAGGGGCGCTAGTAGCAGAAATATCTTGTGGTGCCATCTAATATGTAACCTCTCAAGAGTTGTATTCGTATTAGGTTAAAATAGGTTCTGAGCGGTGCTTTCACGTTGGGTTTGAGACGCGAACTTTTCACAAATAACATTCATTGGATCGATACACATTCTTCGAACAAATATTAACGCAAAGGCAAATAATCACGAATTAATAATTATTATTATAGGTTCGACAGGTTATAGGTTTGTCAAAGATTATTTGTGGGTACGGACTACGGAGTTTGTGCTTTTAGGCCCCCGCAGATAATGAAATCGCTTAGCTTTGTACATACCAATGTGAATAGGTTATGGTTGTGTTTTTGACGTTTCTAGCTCGCAGCCATGACGACGCGACATAAACAGCTACTGAAATGTTGAGGTCCTTTCACCAAAATCGCTCGCGTTTCGGAAAATTTAGAAGCAAAATCGCCCGAGAGGCCGTTTTTCGTCGATTTCGAAAACTCACGCAACGTAGAATGGTCCGTTTAGGGTGACGGTCGCGTTTCGCGCGCCCGGAAAAGGTTCCCCATATTTTCCATAAGCAATTAAGAATGGACATTTCGGCAGGTGAAACACCGATTTAAAATCGTTCAATTGCGTTTACTTAATATAGACTAGTTTTATTTTAATGCAGACAGGACCGATCTCGATCAAATAGAATCTCCTGCAGCTAAACTATTAATGTTATATATAGTATGATAAAGTCATGTGCCTGGTTTAGACAGATATTTTCATTCTAATGACAGTAGGTCGTGTCAACCATATCACTGACTATCAATATTTTGTTTGACTTGATTTTGAACCCCTTGATATTGATGGGCCCTTTCAATTTTTGTATAAATACATTCCATAGCCTTGCATACATGTCTATTCTTTAAATAAGAAGACAACTGAAAACTATTGATAACACTAGTTTGTGAATGGAAAGTAATGCATGTTCTATAGATTTCTTTGAACAAAATACGAATCTGCTATAAATTTGCCTATCGCCGGATGATTTTATTTGCGGATTTTGATTTCTTGTTTGGACGAAACTATAAAAAATGTATTAGACACTTTCAGGATTTCAGGTAAAAGTACGTTTAACATGAAACTTTCAGGATTTCAGGTAAATATGCAATGTTTATAATGCAACGTTCTAGGTTGTTCAGTTCAGCTAGTATAAATTCGCAAATACTGCCACAAGTATGTTAACATACTTACATTGACATCTACCTTACTTTTTCGAAAAACCTTTGGGAAACATTCCTACATTAAACAAAGCGAATTTTATATACCCTTTCCGACTGGAAAATTTTGTGAGTACAAAAGCAAACATAAACATAATGAACGATGGACAAAGACTTTTTACTTTATCATACGCAGTATGTAAAGTATTGTAACCATGCCAAAAAATTTTTTTGAGATTTTAGCGGAAATATGTCTTTTTGGGTCCCCTGAACATTTTTGACCAAGGTACAAAAAAATGTCTGTGTGTGTGTGTGTGTATGTGTGTGTGTGTGTACCCGTTTTTGTGGAGACGATTCCGGAGAAACTACTAATGGTATCGGGACGAAACTTCATATTTAGAAGTTTTATAACCAAACTTAGAGCTGAAAAGCTTTCTGTTGAAAAGGGTCCAAAGGAACTGGTGGTTTACTCATAGCATTTTTCGAAGATTTTGCAAATGAGCCGCTATTTGTGTAATGTCGTCAAAATAGTTAAATAATAAATTAAAGGAGAGGAAATTTTCCATAATTTATGTATATGACATTTTTTGGTAGAATTTATAGTTAAGCCGCATGAGCAAATTGTATTTCATCGAGATCGGGCGTACTGCTTTAAAACTAGTAGCCAGGATATGTCAGATTATTTTGATTCTAATGACAGTAGCTAGTGTCAAACGCTAATGTCTTGAAAATGCTACTGTCAATATAGGCTGCGTTCGGATATTGAACACCGTTACACCTTTTACACCCAATAACACGTAAGTGTCATTTGGACGGTGTACCCGCTGTCAACGGAGTACAATATCCGAACGCAGCTTTAATCGAGATATTTGTCTAGTTCTACTAGTTTTATTTTAATGCAGACAGCCAATCTCGATCAAATAGAATCTCATGCAGCTAAACTATTAATTTTATATATAGTATGATAAAGTCATGTGCCTGGCCACATCAGATTTTTTTTTACACACAGCGTAAGTAATTATAATTGCAAACAGAAAAGATCGTGAATAGATATTGTCTGATCCATAAGGTCGCCCAGGAAAAAATTGAGAAGCCCTGACATAACTGATTACCATAAGCCTTACATCAATCAAAAAGTCTTCGTGTACTCTTCATAATTTTTCTCGGTCGAATTCAAAACAAAAGTGCCCAAGCAAAATAACGAAGTAATATATCAATTAGCGCCTTGGACACCGGTCAACATAAACGTCAGAAATAAATCATTCTGTGATACAATTTTGACAGTTTACACCAGTCAAGCTTAGCTGGAGATTACAACAATAACTGGTGAAAAAAGTTTACAAATATTAAATTGTTAATCATGACCTGCTATAATTTCCTGGGTTTAATTTTGCTTAATTTCTTTTGTTAATCATGTGTTAAATGTCCAATTTAAATAGAAGAACATTCACTACTTTAACGATTTGTTAAAATATTTTGCAGTTTTGAACAGAGAACACTTTGCGAGTAATTTCCTCCATGGTCCTTCGATGTTTTATTAAATGGACGCGCCGAGGCCAAGCATTTGCCAAAGAAATTATCCACTCGTCTTGTTTGCGTTCCTCTTCTTCGCAGACATGCGATTGTTAATCTGGTCCCACTCCATCTTTCCCGCCCGGCGACTACTGTCTGTCGCTCAGGAGGCGGACTCACTTTTATTATATATTCTTATTGTGCAGAACGAAGATTAAAATTGTCTTTGCGCTTGTTTTCTGATTAAAATACACACTCAGCAGCGAGCGGACGGCGGCGTCCTCTAAAACCAATGGCGGACGGGAAGCGAGCGGCGCGACGCCCTTACGCAACAACAATGCGTCTAAATTATTAACGGAGTTGATCTAAATGTAATTGCTGCATGGGCGCGAACTTTCCTAAATTAGAATTTAATTCTATGCCTATGTACGTTTTGTATTTATTTTGTATTTTGTCTAAATTAATACAGAATACTGCATACAGTTTAGCTTAGAGATTTGCAAAACGTGAAGAATTATGATTTTTCTATATGATTCTAGCCATAAATGCCTTCGTACTCATATGAAACAAATATTCATTTCGCCTTAATTTTGTTTTGATGATATTCAATCAAGAAAGATCGGTTTTCAAGAATTAAGAATGAAAATTGTTACAATTTGAGTAAAATCAGAGCTGAGTAGAGCAGATAGGTGCTTTTTTCTTGTTTTTCTTTTACTTGAATATGTACTCTCCTTGTACATATAAAACAACTTGTAAAATGGAAATCAAAATAATCAGAATAGTTGAGTCCGTTATATAAAAAAAAATGAAAACATTACCAAGTGGTGGGTTGGTTAGTTTGTTTACCTAAACATTTTATTTCAAAACAGCAAAAACAACTTACAAATAAATTGTACTAATCTTGGTGGTTTTCTTTACAATGTTCCGAATAAATTATCAAAATTGGAAAAATAGATGAAAAGTTTATAAACTTTGAAATTCATGATCGGTACCGACTAGGGTTGCCACCTAGGAGACTAGGATTTCATTTTGTTAAATATAAATTTGATTAGTTTTAATTTAGTTTGACAGCTGAAATCAAACAATAAATTTTATTTTAAAAATATGAAATAAATACTGTAATGGTTTTTGAGATCATAGAACCTTTTGAAAAATAATGTTTGTCAAATAAGAACCCCTTTATTCTTCATGATTGATTAAATTGTTTAAATGTTTAAATCAAATTGGAAAACAAAGCTACAGTTGGGAATTTGATATTCAATACTTTGAGTACAAGACCATCATCGATTATTATTGAGTACAAAATTAAAAAGAAACCATTTCTAAATAACTACCCATCAGATTTTTTTGTAAACATAAAATAATCTGTTCCCTAAACTGCTCTAAACGCACTCCTGGTATTGAGCAGGGCCAAGATTAACTGCTCCACGTTGCTTAGGCTACTCTGCCGAAACTTGCTCGAGTTCTAAAGCACAGAATACAAACGTCCAACGAACGCTATACGCATTTTGTTGCTCAAAGCTGCCCTGGTAGACCCAACGAGCAAGCTACAGATTTCCAATTTCTTAATTTGTCAATAAATGCAATAATCAAAATTAAAGAGTACCCTGGCCAACAGCAAAAACATCGAACAAGTTACAACCAATTTTGATATGATTTTTTTCTGTAGTAAGCTTCTATCTAAACGCAGAAATTTTGAATTGTGTCTAGTTTTTGAGAGGAAAAAACGCGTAATATGATAGTATTATGCATTTTTTCGCACTGAGTTTCTCAAAAAGTAGACTCCATTCACAGTTTCTGCTGCCAGATTAATTTTATTTTTGCTTTCCTTCTTATTTAAGACAATGCTAATTGATTTTCCTTAGCTTTGACAACCGGTAAATATACAGGTGATTCTTAATAACATGCTAATATTTAAGGAGGTTATTCTTCTGTCCATTTTGAGAAAAAAAGTTCATATAAACATATGTCTTAAAGGTCTTAACTTTTGAACTACAGGGTGTTAAGATTCTTCAATACGTGACAACTAGACTACGTAGACAACTGTCAAAACTGCTTTTGTTTACAAAACTAAATCTGCTTCTTACCTACTAGATACGTTTAATCCTTGATAATAACAAATTTCATAACAACATGCAAATGAATGAATTTTATTTGTTTATGCGAAAACCGCACGTCAAGCGAAAAAAAAATCAAGAGACCAGATTTGCTCAGAATGGACTGAGGATTTCAAAAATAATTTTACTTTGAGAAAAAGCAGTGGTGTAACACTTTTCTCTTTAAAATGAGTGCAAATCCCGCACAAACGCCTCTGGTAAGAATAAAAAAAAAATAGGTTGTACAGCAGAAAATGCCCTTTGATGCATAGAAGATGCGTACTTCGTTTCACCAGAATATCTGGGGTCATACCAAAGTTATCATAAAAAATCTTTTTTTTCTTCAAACTTTCGCACCCTGTAGTTCAAAAGTTAAGATATTTAGGACATATGTTCATATGACCTTTTTTCTCAAAATAGAATAACCTCCTTAAATATTAGCATGTTATTAAGAAACACCATTATGAAAAAATGCTGTAATTGTTTCTCAGGTCAAGTACTATTTTGTAGGGTGGCCCTTAAAAAGAAAGAATTTTGGACAAAAGAAGAAGGACCCTAATGTACATATTCAGCAAAAAATAAATAAACAACTATTTATTAGACACAATAGAAATCGATCATTTAGTGAAAGAGTTCAACTGCGTGGAAAATAGACAGATGTATAGAATATAGCACTAATAAATAGTAATAGATTGGCATAACTTCATTTGAGGACATTTAATGAAAGTTTTTCTTCTCAAAATCAATGTAATCACGTGTGGTTATTTTTGTACTTATACGTAAAATATTGCAAATAAATTACAAAAAATGTATAATGAAAAAACAACAAAAACATATGATGGAATGGTGGAATTATTATTATATTTTTCTGTCAAACGAACTGAATGGAGTGGATTAATTTTGCTCTATGCGCCAAATGTTAATAGCGTGTGATCATTATATTCTTGTTTTGTTTCTAAAGAGTTGAATTCAAATTCAGATAATTTTTAGCACATTTGTTGCCTACTGCAATAAGTACCCAAATTCTAGCTTTCACACTTATTTTGTGCAAAAATACTTTATTGTATGTCTGAAAGTCGTAGATCAAGAAGAAGATGATTTGCATTTACATCCTTAAATGTTCGTATTTCTTTTATATGACCATACAAATTGGTGTTACAGGATGTTAAGTTCTTTTGTAGGAATACATGACAATCTAAAGTCTATATTCATTACATTAAGAGTTATTTTTTGGTGTTGTATTGTATTGTCAGATCATCAGCGTGTCACACGTGATGATCTGACAGTACTGTCAATAGAATCAAAATATCTGTCTTGGGTGACTACTTTTAATGCAGTTAGAGCGATCTCGCTCAAATAGAATGTTTTGATGTGTGTAATCGGGTTAACTATTTTGACGAAATTACAGAAATGCCCCCAGTTCCTTTGGGCCCTTTTGAACAAAGCTTCTTTCAGCACCAAGTTTAGTCATGAAACTTGTAAATATGAAATTTTGTCGCGTTACATTTAGTATTTTCTCCGGAATCGTCACCACAAAACCGGGTACACACACACTTTATTTTCGGCACGATTCAATACCTTGTCATACTACGTATGATACAGTAAAAATATTTTGGAAACAGATCCAGGAAACAAAGACAGTGATATTTTTTGTTTGTACTCATTGGCTTCTCATGATTACAGTTTCAACATTGTACTCGTGCAAAGTCCATCTAGTTCAGTGAAGGCTCAAAAATAAATTCTCAACCGCAGACAGCGTAGAAACGTACCGCATATGCTCACGATTGGCAGATGCGATTTGCCGGTAGCCTCTCCCGATGGTTAGGTATGTATTTATGTATATGTATATTTACCGTGGGGCACAACTGCGGGATTACGGAGCGGAGGGTATGCAGATCGGAATCCACGACTCCGGCGGCGTCGGGGGCCATCTTGAATTGATTCCGGAATCGATATGTCATTATATTAATCCACGGTAAATAACGAATGACCGGGCCCAGGCCACCAACCACCGTCGAGACCGACGACCACTGTCATTACTCGGCACCGTGATCGTGATTCCTCATCCTACTTAATACCTAGGCGCAAAAAATATTTAAAAGCACCATCGACGGACGAACGCTGACATCAGTCCGTCTGCATTATCCTCTCCCTCACGGCGGCAACAGCAGCAGCAGCCTCTGGCCACCTTTTAAATATTTATGGATCGCGCACGCTGAAAGTGTCTAAAAGTGTCTCGCATTACACTTTATTATTATTCTCTATTGGCAGTAATTTGACATTCGGGACGATTTTTTGCGCCTACATCTCGCGCCAGATCCTATTAAGTCCCTTTCAAGCGCCTAGCTTGTATACAGGACAAAAAAAGAACTGAGGCTCATCTCCAGTAAATACAGTACCAACTCACTACCAATAAATGTGTATAATCTGAACTTGTCTGGTGTTCATAATCATAATGAGCCTATTTTTTGTCAACCTTGATGACAAGAGGATCTATAGAATTGTTATGAATTATGATCGAGGCTTTTGACTGCGTTGACCATATCATCGTAGAATACGCCATTGCAACTCTTTGACAGGCAACAAAATTAAAAATAAATAAATAAATTTATAAACAAAAAAAAATACATTCCTAACAATGCAGAAAGTATTTTCTTTTGTCAAAGTTGGTCATTTCTGACGTACTGCTCACCGTGTGCTCGGAAATTAATTATTTTGTAAATTATTATTTACTAGAACGTAAATGTCATTCTGAGTAAAATGGTTCATATTTCTACAGGACTGGGATAATCAATTAACTTTGAGTCTAGATAGCACTCCTTATATTTCCAAGAATAATTCTGGCCAACAAGAAACCAAATTTAACAAACGGTAACTGTTTCTGGAATGAGTTTTTTCTGTAGCATCTACATTTAACGACAGAAATTTCGACTTAAGCCTAGATTTTGACAAAATTAGTGCAAAACGTCCCCAATTTGGAATTTCTGCTTTCAGATTCAGATTGTACGGGACAAAGTATACCAGAAACGGTTTTCCCTTTTTCGATTTTGTTCTTAGTTGGCCAGGCTACTCACTTTTCTTACATTATTGTAATTTAAACAAATTACGTACTTGGAAATGTAAACCAATATCTAGACTCAAAAGTTAATGAATTATATTTTAGATTAAGCTTATAACTGTGGTATATTTTAAAGTGGTAAACAAACGGGTTCAATTAGCAAGCGAAAAACAACGGCCGATTAGTTTGCTTTTTCTGGTTATTATATTAAATTTATACTATATTTTAGTCTTTTATATAAATCTACATATCTTTCTGTATACATAACAATTTATTTCAATTAAATTTCAAATGAAAGAAAAATTCTTAATTGCCACCCATGACCAGTGTTAAAAAATATGCCCTTTTTTACGATGGGGGTATCCATACGGCATAACGATCGGACTGAAACAAAAAAAATAAAACGCCATTTTAAAGCTTAGATATAAAGATCCAAACTGATGCGCATACATTTTTAAATTTCTAAAACATAATAAAATGCCGACCATATAAATGAAAACTGCTAAATATTACACATTCATTCGATGCGAAAAAATCGAAAAAATTAAATCAAAATCTGGCCGGCTTAAGTTCAAGATAAAGTAATGCAACATATGGTGTATAAATTTCTAGACCATCCATGTAGCTAATAAGTATTTTGGTTATCAAGTTCACCGATTTGAAAAACACACTTTAGAGAAAAAGGTGCTTAAAGTATTAGGAATTTTTTACATCCCAAAACATCGTTTTTCTCAGACGTAATCTATCGTTTTTCCGTACGCTTTTCCCTCCCATCGATGTGGTGGGGTTGAGGGCGGTCCTAACTGAACCAGATCTGACCATCGATATGCACGGTTGTATCGAAAAAATAACCGTTTTTAGGTATCCTTGCTAACCGCGCCACCAAATGCTAGATGTTGTGATGCCAAAATCTTTGTAGCGTTAGGTAGAGGTCTAAATTTCATGAAAACAAAAAGAAAAAAATTAAAATGTTTTCATTTCAAAGTGCCCGCCGGTCCCCTTAATATTAATAAATTGAACTTATTAACTCTACCTGAGCCGCTTGGGGCTCGGGTTCATATATTCTGCTTAATCTCAATTTTCACAGGAATTAGGTATGGATATAAAAAAATCAGAAAGTCCTGACAAAAAAATAAAGGTATATTTTTTCTATATCAATAAAGACCGCCCTAGTACACTATTTATATCATTTACGCCTTCAAAAAATTACAGCCGTTTGAAATGTTATCACATCTGTATCTTAAACGGCTCTAATTTCTTAAGGAATTGAAAAACCCATATATATATATATATATATATATATATATATATATATATATGTACATGAACGGTTTCTACTCAAAATGAATTGTTCTTAATTTTTGTATTCATTTTATTTTTATTATTGTAAATTTTGTAACCATTTAATTAATTTATTTGCATTTTGTTATCGTAAAGGATATTGTTTTTGTTCTTCCTCCGTTTTCGCATTATCTGACAAGTATTTTCCTTTTCTCTCCTTTTTTCATATTTTCAACGGCTAGTTTTTACGGAAGTGAAAAGCAAATGAATGTAATATACCGATTTAATAAACTTAATAAATTATATCTAGTAAATTACAGCAAAAATGCTTTAAAAGAAGATGTCGCAGTTTATTTCGATTTTTTTCCTACTGCAACATTGCTGTATTTTTTACAATACGCATAACTCTATGAAGTTGAGATATCTCCTATGAAATTACAGCATTGTCACAGTAATTTAACAGGATTTAGAAGTGATTGCTTACAGTTCAATTGTACTTTAAAGGCGAAATTGATTTTTCTCTGTGTATGAACTTTTACTCAACCTTATTTCCTATTTCCAACCTTATTGCAAGAGTTCCGCAAGGATAAAAGCGAAGAAAAACACGGTTCTACATCTACAATAATTATATTTGCAGGTACGTCCACATCTTTGTTCAGTCTACACATAAGTACCTACTGCCAACCCTTCGACGTTCTGTTTGAGGACTGGATATTTATGGGACTGTTCGTAATATTTTCTCACCTTTGTTTTAGTTCTAGGGGAAAGAACACCATAGAAAACGCTACCAAACAAAGGCGAGACTTTAATCGTTTCAGGCCAACACCATCAACTTCAATTATTGGCGTATTTCATTGGTCATAACAGTCGACCTTGCACGAATTAGTTGACCCATTTACTTAAATTAAGCAAATAGACGACGTTTACGTTTAAGCACTAAATCAACCCACCCAAGACTTACCAGACCAATCATTTCACTGTTTGCAAACAGTCATCGTTGTATTTGCAGGTTATGTAACTCCTATTCATAAAATTCAAATAAAACAACAGTTTCTCTTTTGTTCTCCAATTGAAAAACAACTAATATTTAGTAGAATTTTCAAATTGTGTTCCTGAGTATGATTACTAGCAACGATCGATAACTATAATATAATAATGGTGGGATATAGTATGTCGCTAAATTATTTATGGGTGAGATGAGAGGTATCGGGTTTCAGAGGCCGAGCGATGGATCGCACTGGCCGAGCTCACATTGTACATTTTTCCGATAATATATTCGGGTCGTGTTACACATGCCATTAGATGTGTAAATATTTCGCTCGTAATTGATAATTATAAATTTAATTATACGGGTGCGATTTATTACCTGCTATTTAGTTTCGCGCGCGCCCTCAAAAATCACAACGCCCATATTGATTTATGACACGCGACACCGCCGACAGGGGGGCACCAATATAACCATCCATATCCGCTACGTGCAATTAACCAGTTGTTAAATATATAATAAATTAAATATATTTCGCAATTAGTTGTTACGGCGTGAAAATGCGACTTTATTTATATTGAAGTTGGAAATATTCGGTCGAGCAAATCCTATCGACTGCGCCAATTTAGTTTTATCTTGTATTCAGATTGTGAAGCAGTGTTGCCAGATTGTTAGTCAAATAGTGTTTTGAGAACAAAAATTACATAAAGCACATAAAGTGTAGGTCACTATGGCTAAAATTGACCATTTTTGTGAATTTTGAAAATGGTCTCAAAGTAAACATTAAACCTAATATCCTAAAAGTTTAAGGGTTACGAAAATCACGAATCGTAAAATTAACAGAACAGTATTTGAAGACCTTACTACCGAATTCAAAGATATTTTTTAGGTTCTAACTATTGAAATACACCGGGTGACCCACGCCATAGGTACGTTCATTTATTTTGTTTTAATTGTGACGTTAGACGAATAAAATTTGGACGAGTGCTAACAAAGAAAAACTCGTTGAAATTTGAGTGGTACAAACGTGAAAGATTAAGTGAAAATTGATGAAATAAATTGTGTTTTCCTTTGTTTTTTTGGATTATTTTAACATGTTTCGTCAAAAAGACATAATCAGCCCCAATCCACAATACAGTAAAATCTACGTACATACAAATTATAATAAATTCGTTACGGTCAAAGTTGTTTGTTTGTCTGTTTGTTTGTTTGTTTGTTAGGTACAAATCTTCTAATCGATATTTTACCAACTTCACAGTTCCAATCGAGTTGGAATTTTGCATGTGGACAGATTTCCAATGACAATGCATGAATCAATAAAAAAATTTGGAAACTTTTCCAAAAGTTGAGAAAGCTTTTAAAATTTGGACTCAATTCACGACTCAATAAAAAAAATTGTTCAATCGAGTTGAAATTTTGTATGTGGACGTTTCTGGTGACAAGGCATGAAAAAAAAATTAAATGAATAAAAAAAATTCGAAAATTTAAAAAGCGTACTTACTTTTTAAAAATGTACCTTTCATACATATAAAAGGTACATTCATTAAAAGTTTAAAACAACTTGATACTATCTGATTTATTTCCATTTTATACGTCATAAGATTGGATTCGCAAATTCGGATTTTTAACTCACATAATTAATTATGGTTGCAAGATTGTACTCGATGCCGTTTTGAATTTAAACATCTAACATGAGATATTTCAGTGTTCTTCCAAATCCGACAGTAAATTACATGTTTGGTCGCCATATTAGAACCGCCATTTTGAATTTTATACATCTGACATACGATAGTAGGTAAGGAGTTACTTGGGCTGACCTTGAATAACCTCTAAAGCTCAAAAGCTCAGAGGTCACAGGTCGATCCTGCGTGAGGCGTTCAAAAACCAATAGACCCTGTTCAAAAACAGCCAGACATGTTCAAAAACCAACAGGTCTAATGCGTAAGGCGTTCAAAAACCGACAGGTCCGATGCGTTGGTCCCGGGCCTGTTGGTTTTTAAACAGGGTCTGTTGGTTTTTGAACGCCTCACGCATCGGACCTGTCGGTTTTTGAACGCCTTACGCATTAGACCTATTGGTTTTTGAACAGGTCTAGTGGCTTTTGAACAGGGTCTGTTGGTTTTTGAACGCCTCACGCAGGGTTGACCTGTTTGACCTCTGAGCTTTTGAGCTTTGGAGGTCATTCAAGGTCAGCCCAAGTAACTCCTTACATACTTACGATTTGGAATCAGAAACAGTTGAGTGTCATAGTGCAAAAGGTTACTTTTTGCAACAGCAACTAATTTTTTTTTGAATTTCACTTTATGGTAATCGGTTTAAAATGTTGGAGTATCATTGCCATAACTTTTTTTCACTTATAATTCAATTTCGGTCAACTGGTCCCTTTTCATAATTTCAATTACGCAACCAATTTATTGTCAAATACAAAAAAAAAACCAGACGTAATATTCAATTCATATCGATTCACACCATGTTTATTTATATACATATATGTATGTACATACAGGGTCATTATAAATTATTGTAGTCGAAGTAAGCCATGTCCATGTTAATAAATTTTTGCCGCTATACCAAAACAACTGTCAAACTTGAAATAGGTTATGCAACTATTTAACTTTTGCATGTAAAACAGGGGTATTCCATTTAAATAGAGCGGCAAACAGAAATATTTACACTTTATATCATGGCCTACTTCGACTACAATCATTTATAATGACCCCGTATAATTCACACGTCTACATAATACAAATACATATACGCTATATTTGTCCTTCAGTCCTCATTCTCCACCTTGGGTGGAGAATGAATGAAATAACCCTTTCCCCGGGTAACGGTATTGAAGGTGTAAATTCAACATTTAAAGAATTCGAAGTGTAAACAAATATAGGTTTATTATTAAGTTTTTATTAGAAGTTTTTCTTTGCACGGGTACTCCATTTCGATTACAATGACACCATTTTGCTTAAAATCGTGGCGTGTAAATGTCGTTTAAACCAGGAAAATCGAAAACAAGATTAGCGTAATCACATTGAACAAACTAAGTACAAATTCAGTTGTAAATATATGTAACCATTTTTTGGTTTTGTATTTTCATGGCCACCCACAATTGAACTGGACTATTGTAAACAGTTTACGATAAACAAGTGCTAGATGCACCAGAGGCCATCTTACTGTGCCGCTCATTTATCATACCATTGGGTCATTGAAAAATTATTTTTTGTATGCATTTTTTTTATCTACTTACAATGAGAATACATATCATAATCACCGTGTTTTGCAACACGGTATAATCCTTTTTATTTACCGACTTTACCGTGTAAATACGGTAATTTACCGTGTTAAACACGGTAATTACCGTGTATATAGCAACACTGTATTGGATCTACAAAAAGTCTTCACTTTTTCTATTGCAAAACTAAAAATGCGAACGATTTCTATGGGGGTTTCAACCCCCCAAATTATTAATACCCTCGACGTTAATCGAAAATGACAGGTTATAAGATCTACCGCCGCCTCTGGCGGGCGGCTTTTTATCCGCTCCTACCTACGTCTACGGCTTTTCCTCCCTCTTTCATCTTTAATTTCGGAATTGAATCGGCGCAATGTCGGTTGTTAAAACTTAAATCTAATTTGAACGGACGAGATATCGTCCGACGTAACTGCCGCGCTGTCGAATTGATAATCTGGGTTTCGCAGTGGAGATGCGAAAAAAGATCCCCGAGCAAAAATTTATTATATATTTGAAAAGTTTCGACCGGGGTGTATGCAAATTTATAAAATGCCGCTTCGTACTTTTTTCTAAGGGCTTTTATCTTTATTAGGCTACACACTTTTAAACTAAACCATTTTCACAGGCCTAGCGTTTATTTTTTTGTGCTTTGTGGTTTATTTATTTTTTGCTCTATTTTCTATTTTGAGACCTGTTAATATGTATTCATCGATCTTAAATTTCACAGGAATCTATAGTACGGATATAAAGAAACAAATTAAAGGAGTTCTGCAAAAAAAGTTAAAACTAAAATATGCACATACAATTTTCGACTATTTTAACTAAAGTTATATTAATATAAGTATTAAAGTAGGAAATCGATTAGCCAAACTACGGCACCTGTAATAATATAATCTCGATGTATCTATACAGTTCGCTATTTCCACAAATTGTATGCGCAGTGTACCATTAGCAAAACTAATTACGTATTGATTTGTTTGGATGTGAAACATGTAATTAGCAAAATTAATTAGTAAAATATATTTTATTGCCATATTAGATTATTACTCTTGGTAATGTAATCATCTATAATTCTAGGTACAGTACACATTAATATGGCAGCATACAATAATTTGTGCCCGTAACAATGAATTAATATACATACACAGTAATATATAAAAGGTTATTTCAAGTAAATGGCTTTTGCCTAAGCATGCATATTTTCCATTGGGGAAATATTTTATTTTTTATTAATATTTCAAAAGTTATTTGCGTAGACAAACACATTTGCCGAAACTGTTGTTGAGCAAAAAATATTTTGTTTTAAATCGTGTTTTTAATGTAATAGTGTGGACCATTTAAAAAGTTTTACTTTTTATCAACTTACCCACTGAACGAAACAAACCATAACGCAATGTCCACCTTGGGTGCGACCATGGATGTACTCAAACGTGCACCAAAAGTGTGCATCAAAAGTGGAGTTGCGTTTTAAATGGCCCACTGTGTATAATAGCCTGTTATGCCTTTGCTACTGTCAATTATTGTTATAACCACAAACCAAACGATACCCACATTAAATTGGTACTTATGTAGCCCAGTTTTTTTACTAAATTTGACCCTGAAACACCCTGAAAAAATAAAGAAAATCTGAAAATTAGTGCCCTGAACAACATACTGAAAGTCCTAAGAAATTCTGTCTGCGTTATTGCTTTTTTGGGTAAATTGTACTTTGTACCTTGCGTACCTTGTCTGAAATCGCTTATAACTCCTTCAAACATGACATTTAGGGGTTTTGGATGACGTTGAACCCTATTTAAAATGGCTGAACCAAATGGCACAAGAAAATTAAAATTAAAGAAATCTAGTTTAGCATTTCTAGGCGTTTTTAATGACGCTAAATCCAAATACACCTATATACTAATATTTCGGGTATTTCCCGAAAAAAATTATGGATTTTAATAAATATCTATAAATTATGAAAACTACGCCCGCAAACCTTTCGATAATGACGCTGCGTGAAGATCCGAGGTCTCTGGTTGGCATGATTTCTCCAATCAAGGAGGTCTAAAGTAAAAATGTCGAATGTCGTTGTATTTTATACATAGTAGTTATCACTTGATTAACCAGAATAAAAAAAAATATTTATATCTCAGGAAATGGTGACTTGTCAAACTCAAATGATTGATTTAGCTCACAAATTTGACATCTTTTAGGCGTATTGACGTGTTTTTTTGACGTATTGAGTTTCTGGTTCATCAAGCGATAAAGCAAATGTTTGTTAACATGTAGTAAAAATTTCAAGTTGATCGGACAAATAGTTTTTCACTTATTATTCCAAATTGTCGCAAAGAAACACTGGAGAAACACGCGTTTACTGTTAGTTATGCTAACTCCTTCAAACATGGCATTTTAGGGTTTTGAATGATGCTGAATACGAATAAGGCATTTAAATTGCAAAATAATGTAATTAATTAATTCTTTAATTATGTTTTACTGCAGTTTATGTCCGGTTTTTCGAATTTTTCAATTTGTGTCGTATTTGGCTTCCCTAAAACACCGTCGAAAATTCAAAATTTTGCAGAAATTACCTGTAATTATAATTTTCTGATCAGCTACCCATAAAAATGCTTATGAACTAGATTTGACAGAAAATTTTCATAATTTTCATTTTCTAACCCGCCATTTTGGTTCTGCCAATTTTACAATTCAAAATCCGTATTTGGATATGGCAGTGTAGTTAAAATACCCCAAAAAAACATGACGTAGACACAGGATTTTCTATTACTATTAGTTTGTTCTTCAGGGCACTAACTAGCAGGTATTTACCAATTTGGAGATTTACTTAATTTTTTTTTTTCAGGATTAAAACTTATGTTACTTGAAATGAGTATACGGACATACCGTATCATATGGGCTTACTACCGTAATGATGAAATAATCAAGGTATAGAAGATGGTGATAGGCCTCAGTAGCTCAGATGTCAGAGCATTGTGCTTGAAACGCAAAGGTCCCTGGTTCAAATCCAGGTTGTGGCTGTTATTTTTGATTTATTTAAAATTTGCATCCCGCCTGGATATCACCACCTTCTATACATTGATTAAAACTTATAGTTTTAGGAGCCAAAATATTAAAAGTTACTAAAAGCTTATTGGGCTACAGATTTTTGTAGAATCCTGAAAACCTATAGTTTTCGTAATACACACTAAAAAATGGTTGTCTAATGTTGAGAAAATTACCTAATTAACATAATTTGTTTGTTTTGAGACAACACATACATGGAATAAGAATATTTCTTTTATATAAAACCAACCCAAAATTTGCTTTTAGAAAACGATTGTTTTGATTTAAGAAAGACGTTGACTTGAAAATAATGTGAAGGATGCTGATAGATGGAGGTTTAGTGTAGGGTTTAGTATAGGACATAAAGGCAAAATAGCAAATTGAACACAAAATAAAAATAATAATAATAACAATAAACTCACAGTCAATATTAGTTAATAAGTGTATATCCTATCAATGGTATCTTTGGCACGTGGCGAACGGACATAACACATCATGTGGAAAATATGAACGAATAATGTTGATTTGAGTTTTTGACTTGTTCCCCTCATTATGAGGTTTTTATTAATATTTTTATATATTTTAGCTTTATTGCTTTCCACATTGCCCTGATACTTGCCGCCAGCTTTCTGTGATTTTCATTGTCATTATGTCATTAAATTAATTAATGTCATTATATTTCATTTTTTTGCGCTTTTCCTACTTGGGATTATTTTTCAAATTCACCCACTGTATATCTTCTGTTGTGTATTTGTATACATGTCCTATTTGTTTTTTACCATTGTTGACTCTTCATATTTTATTTTACTTAATATACATGTTATATTGTGGGCAATATAATTCCCATGGTTCACTGTATGTTATATTGGGAACCCCAATATAGTTGTTAAGTTAAGTAAATAGGAATAGATTATGTCATCCAAGTGTTGGATTACAACCTCCGCTCTCAGCGTGCCAATTCTAAGAAGCAAGATAAGCATTGCACTGCAGGCTGGGAACGGAGAAGAAGTAGATAAGCCAGACGTTGTACGACTCTGTAACAGTAAGCGTTGAAATAACGAATAAAACTCTTTGTTATAATACAACTGCTTTTTATTAGTCTACAGTCTCATATTCAAATTAAACAATTGCCAATAATATCGGCAATAACATAATTGGCGCAGTCGACTGTAGGTCATCTTCACGGATCAAAATCTCCGGTCGATTTCAATCGTTTGGAAGTGATTAAGAACCAACAGAAACAGTTCACTAGTGTTGTGCGATAACAGTTCGGTACTTACGGCAGCATCAAATTCTGCGGCCGTGTTACGTCACTCATCGTCTCCAGCAGTACCAAAATTGTTCGCCGTTGTTGTGCGATAACAGTTCGATACTTACGGCAGCATCAAATTCTGCGGCCGTGTTACATCACTCATCGTCACCAGCAGTACCAAAATTGTTCGCCGTCTCCAGTGCACTTGAAATTTGTGAAGTGAAAGTTCGCCATAGTGTAAGTGCGACAAATATCAGGGTGATTACGGCAGCATAAAACTCTGCGGCCGTGTCACATCACTCCGTATCGAGTCAACTGGACGCCGTCTCCAGAAAAATCAAATTCTCCAAGAATACACAAGCAACACTATGCAATTGTTTATGTTATTATTGTAAGTAACTTTAAGTGTTAATTTTAAAACTATAGAATTTGGATGAATAGAGCTAGATCGCGTTCGCCGATACCAAGGAATAATCCTATTATCAATATTCCTGATAATAATAATATCAATCCAGAAGCAATACCGAACATGGCTATTCCCATTTCAAGCGTAGAAATAGGAATTATCCCTAAATTTTCTGGGGATTTTAGAGAATTGCCGTTGTTTCTCGAAATAGCGCAAAATTTTTTTATAAGAAACGAAAATAATCCAGCAATTCCAAATGGATTTTTGGTGGACTGCATCAAAAGTAGATTGGAGGGTGAACCGTTACGGGTCATTGCTAGTAGGCGGTTAGTCACTAAAGATGAAGTATTACATGCTCTACGTGAGATGTATTCTGACCCGCGGTCCGAAAACACTCTGGAATTGGACATAACCAATTTTATCCCGAAAACGAATAACGTGATTCAGGTTGGGAACGATATAAGAGAATTAATAGCATTTTATGACACTAAATTAACTATGAATATTATCTATAATGATGCTATGAGAAATGTGAAATCTGGGGTATTTAAACAAATGGCTTTGCAGGCGTTTATAAAATCAATAATGTTAGTACACCCAAAATTAGGTGAGTTCCTTGTAAATAAAAGTCCCTTGGACTTAGATCAGGCCATTACTTTGGCACACAATCATTTAGAATGGTTACATCAATTCGATAAATTTGCTAAACTGAACCGAAATCAGATACCTAGTGGAAATAATATGCAGAGAGTTCCGATAAATATCAAACCTAGTACGTCTCATAGTTTTGTTCCGAGATATGGGCAAACTTCAAGTGCTCCATCAATGCCAAATTATCGCATTCCGCAAAGAGCATCATTCAATCAAGAACCAATACCGACATATAATTTTGTTCCACATCAGAATCAGGCTATAGGATATGACCCTTTACGACAGGGACAATCCTTTCGAAATATTCGAGTTGCACAGGGTGTTCCTTATCAATCAATGTTACCACCTAATTCTCTATCAATTGGTAATCAGGGAAGATCATTTAATAACCCTCAAAACCCGCAACCAATGGACGTCGATCCATCAACTTACAGGACGAGATTGCCTACACAAAGAAATTTTAACGGTGCTAGGCAACCTTTAATGGGCTTTACCAACGGAAAACGAATTTTCCAACAAGATACGGTCGATTTAAATGAGTTGGAAAGCGATGAGAATCATGAAATTTTAAATGAACAAAATTTGTTGAACGATGAGGAAAACAATGAATTTCTTACAGAGGAAAATTTTCACTTGGTACCTTATACAGACCAAGTGACATAACTTTTGACACCATACTGGCTGATTGTACAAAGGGGTTTAATTCAGAGATTGGGGTGGAAAATTTTGATTTGGAATTTTTGAGTTGTGATTATAGTTATGATTATTATAACAATATTGAAACTGAAGAATTTTTGTCGAACGACTTCCCCTTGGAAGAAGTTCATTTAAATAACAATGGCCACAGGCAATTGCCCTTTATTATAATAACCGAATTAGACAACGCACGATTTCTCATTGATACCGGTGCGACGGATAGTACGATAGACCCGGATTTGGCTGAATTGTACTTTACTGAATATTTGGCGTACCATCCTTTTTCAATTAAAACTATGCATGGTCTTACCTATCACAAATTCATTGCACAAACTCCGGCCTTACTTAGCTTCAAGTCAAACGAAAGTAATTTTCGTTGGAATGTTGTTAAATTTTCAGAGAAATTTAAGGGGTTAATAGGATCCACAATGTTAAACAAATTGGATGCACAAATAGACTATAAAAACCAAATGCTTCACTTACCTGGCGTAACAATTCCGCTTCATTATGATGAACCAAAGGCAAATTTACATAACCTGTATGACGCGGGTATTTCGACAATATTGGATAATAATATTCGACAAAAATTGCGGACAAGTCACTTGAATATAGAAGAAAGCACTACCTTGGTTGACTTGATTCATAACTACAAAGACATCTTATATGATGAATCAATTTCCCTTACATTTACTTCTAAAATTCAACATGCTATCAATGTAACAGATGATTTACCGATATACCAGAGACCGTACCGCAAAAGTCCAAAACAAAGAGAAGAAATTAATAAACAAATAAATAAAATGTTACAACAAAATATTATTACACCTAGCGCGAGCCCGTATGCATCTCCTGTATCCCTGGTGTCAAAGAAACCCGATCACTCGGGTATTCCGAAGTTTAGAATGGTAATAGATTATCGAAAACTGAACGAAAAGACCATCGATGATAAATTTCCAATTCCGAATATCACGGACATTTTGGACAAGTTGGGGAGGGCTAATTACTTTAGCACCCTCGATTTAGCTAGTGGCTACCACCAAATTGAAATTGTAGAAGAAGATCGTGATAAAACTGCTTTTTGCACGGAAAGTGGCCAATATGAATTTAGGCGGATGCCATTTGGTCTAAAAAATGCACCGTCAACATTCCAGAGGTGTATGAATTTCATTTTTGCCGATTTACTTGCGGATACTTGTTTGGTGTATCTCGATGATATAATTGTTTATTCAGTTTCCTTACAAGAACACTTTGAAAAATTACGAAAGGTGTTTGATAGATTACGCGAATCAAACTTGAAAATCTCGCTAGATAAGTGCGAATTTTTAAAAAAATCTATTAAATATTTAGGACATATTGTTACGGACAAAGGCGTAATGCCGGATCCAGAGAAAATAACAGCTATAAAAAACTTAAAACTCCCTACTACAACTAAACAAATAAAATCTTTTCTGGGGTTGGTTGGTTATTACAGAAAGTTTATAGAAAATTTTGCTAAACTCACAAAACCACTGACACAGTGCTTAAAAAAGAACGCTAAGATTGATTTGCAAAATAGCGAGTATGTTGACAGTTTTAATACATGCAAAAATGTATTAATTAATCCGCCGCTCTTACAATATCCGGATTTTACGAAGAAATTTCTAATCACTACTGATGCTAGTAATTATGCTATTGGTGCGGTTTTGTCTCAGGGTGAAGTTGGCAGAGATAAACCAATTTGCTATGCTTCGCGAACGCTCAGTGAATCTGAGGTAAAATACAGCACTATCCAGAAAGAATTACTAGCAATAATTTATGCTACCAAAATTTTCCGTCCTTACATCTACGGAAATCAATTTATTCTAATAACCGATCATAAATCACTGGTTTGGCTTCATTCTCTAAAAGAACCTAATGCAAAACTAGAGAGGTGGCGCATAAAGCTAGCCGAATTCGATTATCAGATAAAGTATAAATCCGGAAAACAAAATACTAATGCAGACGCACTCTCCAGATTGGAAATAAACCATAACTCTTGCGGATCAATGGTGGTTAACCAAGATACGGAAAATCAGTCAATTCATTCCAATAAAAATCCTGATAATAGGAATTCTATTCCAATTTCGGAAAGTGCAATTAATACACAAGCAAACCAAATTTTTATAAGCACTCATGGGAGCGAATTGAGCGTTACAAGGGAAGTTAAAAACAAAAAGACAATTTTTACAGTAAAAATAAATGAAAATAATCAATTGCGTGACTTGGTAACGTTTATGAAAACAAATCTACTAGATAGAAAATATTTTATATTTTGTCCTGATGATATTTACAAGTTATTGTGTGGGGTTGTGGTTGAAAATTTCAATAATCGTGTAACTTTCATCAGGTGTATTAAACAAGTAAAAGTAATAGATGATAAAGGAGATCAAGTGGCGATCATTGGAAAGTATCACGAACAAAATAATCATAGAGGGGTAACTGAGGTTTTTAATGAAATCAGAACGTATTACTATTGGCCAAACTATCATAATGATGTCATCAATTACATTAACAAGTGCGATGTTTGTCAAAAAAATAAATATGACCGACATCCGATTCAATCTCAATTACAACTCACGAATAAAGTAACAAAACCAATGGAGCGCATTCATTGCGACGTTTTTAAAATCAAAAAAAAAGTATACCTAACCGTAATAGATGCTTTTAGCAAATTTGCCCAAGTAATTGAAATTTTAAATAAATCGGCAGTAGAGGTCACTAGAGCGTTGATTAAGTTTTTGGCAAATTTCGGTATTCCGGAACAGGTGGTGTTCGACAACGGACAGGAATTTAATAATGCGATAGTGAGGGATTTGCTTAGACTTTATAACATTCAGTGCCATTTCATTACACCTAACAACCCTAAATCAAATGGGGAAATCGAGCGCTTTCATAGCACATTGGTGGAACACGTAAGAGTACTAGGACAAAACGAAGACTTTATGAATCTAAGTACTATTGCTTACAATCATTCTATTAATAATCGAACTAAGAGGAAACCGATTGAGTTGTTTTTTGGTCGTTTTGAGGAAATACTTGGCATTAATGATGAGAATATAACAACAGACCTGATAAATGAATATAAAAATCAGATACAGGAAATAAACACTAAGGTCGCCGAAGTGCAGCAACGAAATAAAGAAAAGTGTATAGCCAAGCTAAATGAAAAGCGAGATAATAAGGAATTGAGGGTGGGTCAAAATGTCTATATCAAGTTCCCAGGCCGTTATTCCAAAACAAATCCCTTGGCTAAGGGTCCATTTCAGATAAAAGAAATTCTTGGTAATAACAAGATAAAAGTAAAAAATAAACAAGGTAAAATTTTTGAATATCACATTGACACTATTAAATCGGTTGTTACAGATTCTGTCCCTTGATAGCTGTATGAGACAAATTTATCATTTGACTGATGTGGAATTTCAGTATATTGAGAGATTGATTTTTATTGTTAGCCCAGTGGATATCAAAATCTAGCAGGATTGTAATAATGTTGTAAAAACAAAACTTATCAAAGGAGTTTATTATCTCGATACCACTGATCACTGAAAATACTTTGTAAAGGATAGAACAATCCAAAATTATATCTTTACTAACCAAATTAATAATTACGATTTTATAGAATATAACATAGAATGTCCAGCATCGCTAACGTAACTCTAAAGGAAATTCACCCGACCTTTGTAAAGAATGAAATGCAAAAAACGAATGATAGACTACAAATGTTAAGCTTTTCTCATTCTCATGTATTTCATTCTACGATCGGTTTGTATATCGTGGTTACTATTGTGGTATTGTTGATTGTACTGTATATTGGAAGGAACGCCTTCTCTTATTGCCGTCGTCAAAAATTGACACCAGCGGCTCAGCCTTTTCAAATTATTACTCCGTAATAACTTGACTAAGGGTGGAAGTGTTATATTGTGGGCAATATAATTCCCATGGTTCACTGTATGTTATATTGGGAACCCCAATATAGTTGTTAAGTTAAGTAAATAGGAATAGATTATGTCATCCAAGTGTTGGATTACAACCTCCGCTCTCAGCGTGCCAATTCTAAGAAGCAAGATAAGCATTGCACTGCAGGCTGGGAACGGAGAAGAAGTAGATAAGCCAGACGTTGTACGACTCTGTAACAGTAAGCGTTGAAATAACGAATAAAACTCTTTGTTATAATACAACTGCTTTTTATTAGTCTACAGTCTCATATTCAAATTAAACAATTGCCAATAATATCGGCAATAACATAATTTACAGTTGTGCTCTATTATGACAAAAAGTTAAAATCTTTCATTGACGTTGCTGTCTGGTGTTTTTGACTTTGTTACTGTTGCCGAAAGAACACCCCCACTCTTTTCCCGATCTCGCCGGAAAACTAATACCACGGACCACCTAATACCGTCGCGTCCTATGTGACTGCAGTGAACGGGGTAACACGTATTAATGTATTCGTTCAATTTTTCCACATGTCTTATGTCCGTTCGCCACGTCCCAAAGATACCATTGATAGGTTGTACACTTATTAACTAATATTGACTGTGAGTTTATTGTTATTATTATTATTTGTATCTTGTGTGCCATTTGTTATTTCGTCTTTCCTGTGCAGATTCTGGCTGATGATGACGCAATGTCGAAACCGGTACCAGAGCAAATACAAATAAATTCTTGCAAAACTTAAGAGTGTTTTATTTTTTATTTTAAAATATTATTGCTTTTGTAATAACATATTCATAATTAAATGAAGTAGGTGAATGTTTAATCTAAGAATGTGAGCTGATTCATCTAACTAGCGAACCTTTTTATTTAACAGATCAAATTCTTAAGTCAAATAACTATAGTACCCATTTAAAATTGCACATTCATAAAATAAGACAACCGGTGAAAACAACCGTTTTATGCAATGAACGATATATATTTTGCCCAAAATTGAGACAGAGGGCTCTGCTACACAAATCACTTAGTACACACACACAAACTTATACACACAATTGATATAATTAGCGCTAAATTTCGACAACCCTTTTGCCGACCGCGTATTAGAATTTAGATGCCTTCGTTAAGAGGGGCGACACTGTATTCGATTTACGTTACGATTCGCTTCCTCATCATGTATGAATATCAATAAGCTATCAAACGGATAAAGACATGGTTACGTCGGATCAGTTTCCCATGTCGGCGCCGTATCTTGTACCGACTAGTCTGTTTCTCTGTTCGTGTCGATTAACCATCTACGTATCAGAATTTGCATTATTAGCGGGCATAAACTGGCAACTGCCCACCGGTAATACCCCTGTTTACTGGTTTGGCCCAATGGAAATGATCAGTGGCGGAAAAGTGGAGTTCGTGCGGCCGCTTCTGCGTATTATAAACAAGAAATTTTATTAAATTATACGCGTCTTGGATAGGCGCGGTGTAACGTTTCTTAACGATAAACAGGGAGCTGAAAATAATTCTGAGTAGGTAGACATACATGATTATGGCGAGGAGGTACGCATTATCGAATATAAAATGGTTTCCTCTTATTGGTTATGGTTTCGATGGTGATGATAATTACCGTGCTTCCGTCGTAATCTTCAACCGTTATTTGACAGTGCGCATCGCCATTTTTTCCAAACAATTAAAATTTTATATGAAATCTTCAGTTTTTCCATTTTCATTTAAGATATTGTGGCATTGGAAACATTATATGGCCTTACATTATGGCAAACTCTAAAGAACATTGATTTTGTAGATGGAAATCTGGACAAATCTGGACACAAATATTTCCTATCGTGTAAAGTTTTCGAAAAAGGTTAAGTTAAAATGTCAAATTTTGACCATTAAAGGTACAAAGTTTAAGGTTTACTATGATAAATTAAACCTTAAACTTTGACCTTTGACCTGAAATCCTGAAAGTTTGTGAAATGTTCTTGAAGTTTTTGCAGCGATTCTGGTGTGGCAGATCCATAAAATAGACACAAAAGACACAATAGCCTGACGCGATACGCAATTTTCAAGTTCAGATTCGTATTCAGTGTAAAGAAATCAATCGAAAACGCCCATTAACAAACAATATACCTATACGAAATATAAACATTAGCCTAATTTGTCTTTTTCTAAAAAAAAATCAGTATTCAGTAAGAAAAATATGGGGCTGCCATTTTAAAGAAAAAGGGTGTTAGTAAATAAGTGCGACAAACGTCAGGGGGTGATCCTCCATGAAAAAATAGTGACAGTTTGCTATATAAACGTATGTCCACAAATGCTTCGGTTTCTAAGATAGCGGGGTGTCAAAGTTTTTCTTAAAAACTGACGATTGAATCTCGTCTGATAGAGGTCATTGTCAACATTTTTTGTAGCTTTGCGCCTATTTAAAATTTTATTAGTGTTATTTTCTGTTATTGTTTTAGTTTAAAGTTATTGTATTAAATGGTTCTTTAAAAAAATTGAGATCATTAGGAGGTATTATTTTTTTGCATAAAAACGGTGCCCCCTACAAAAAAGGCAGAGAGAGTTTTTTTGTCACAAATTGAACGAGGAATTCCAAAATGATTTTTAATTTGAAATATCCCAGTGGCGTATCATTTTTTTCTTAAAAAAAAATGATATCATTACCCGTATGCGCGCCAATGATGAACATAAAATTCTTAATTGCATGTCAAAAAATGCGCAATAGCTACCTCTTAAAACCCACTAAATTTCATTTGCATATCTCGACTGGTTTCAGAGCAGTAAATAAATCGTCAGCTTTTAAGAAAAACTTTACGGTGTTCTCAGAAAACCAAGCATTTGCGGACATACGTTTATATAGCAAACTGTCATTATTTTTTCAGGCACAATCATCCCCTGAAGTTTGTCGCACTTATTTACTAACACCCTATATATGAAAACCCAATTGAATATGTTATTTTGATAATTAAAAATCGACATAGCATAGATTTTGTTAAACATCAAACAGTTTCAGAGGTTTTGTGATGTTTCCATTCCTTCGCAGAATTAATTTAAAAAAATGGATTATTTAAGTTTGGTAAAATTTTAATTCGCATTTATTATTTAATGCATAGTGTTGTGGATGCTTTTACACTGTATATTTTGCTAATAAAAAGTATTAGTATTTGTTATTTTTGTCTACTTATTTGTTTGATGTGTTTAGTTTTTTTTTGTGGTTGAAATTATGCACTTATGAATTTCTCATCAAAAAAAAAATCTGTTTTAAAATCCGAAAAATCATTACAATATGCAATTTCTCTAAATTATTCTCACAAAACGTTCACAGTTTGAATTTAAAAAAATCATCATTAAATCTCGACACTATCCGATGATATACAGTAGGGTTCGTCGGTTTTTTTTTAAACCGGGTGAGTGGGACATTCTAACCCCGGTTTTTATATTAAATAGATAGATACCAAATTACAATTAATATATAAATAATATGGTATTTGATTAAAAATTGTCATTTTGTCTTTAAATAAAGGAGAACATCGTATACATTTTTTCCCGCACAATTTCTTTATGCAAGCAATGACATTCTGTGTAACATTTTTCTTATGAGCCTAATCGTCTTTTCTTAATTCTTAAACAGTTACAGCCGTTTGAAATATAAAAAATTCAGAAAAAAAAAACTTTACATGTGAAACAATACGAAAAGTGCCATTACAGAAATAAAAAGCAAGAAAATATAAGTAATATAATTAACATAAAGGGAATAAACAAATGAAGTCTGTTGACATGTCGGTATATAAAACGTAACAATCTTTAAGTTACGCCCAGACCAGAGTGATTTTCGCATCGCGTAGCGTCAGCGAAAATCGCGCGAAACCAAATTACATTACAGCATATGGATGTGACCAAACCAGAGCGTCAAATTTCGCAGAATGCAGCGTTTATTTCGTTCAACCGCATGGCTTTTTTGTTAACGTTCCGAGGCCAAAACCAGTCCTGAGCGGGTATCGAAAAACGCGCGAATCGCGTGCGGAACATTTTTACTAGGCGGGATAGCAAATCGCAGCGGCAAATTTTCAGTTCGCAGCCTGCTCGATTTTCTCGCTTTCCGCGCGGCGTTTTAGTACAAAAATATTAGTCGCAAAACGGTAAACACAAAATAACCAATCGAAATAGTAAAAATATCCAATATTGTTTGATGTAGTGCACAAAAAATATAATATAACATATTATACAGTGTGTTCATTTCAAAAGTATCCACCCTTAAGAACTCTTGACCTGATGCGATTATTGATTTGAGGGCAAACACGTCGATTTAGATATCGGGGGGGGAACTTCAAAAATGGTACCTAGAGAATTTTAGGTTTCATCCCTTCACCCTGCAGCCACCCCACTTTGAAATTTCAAATGGCAGCCCCTACCTTGTGATACATCATTTGAAAGGGCACAAAATTCTCTAGTTAACCAAGATAAAAAAAAATTAAACCGATCGATTCGTTCTTGAGATAGACTACACAGAAGATGGAAGGTATGAAATAAATTATTACTAGCAAAACATTGCGGATTAGGTACACTGTTGATTTAAATTACAGTCATAAGAAATAAAAAAATAAAATAACTAGTAAAATAAAAAATAAGAAATTATTTTATGACATGTTCGACATGGCCACCATTATTTGCTAGACAAAAACACATTCTGTTCTCGAGCTATTCGCCTGCAAGATCCCCAGATTTAACACCTCTCGACTTCTTTCTCTGGGGTCACTTGAAAACTAAAACCAAAACTCCTTTCGCCAGTATCGAAGAGTTCAAACACAGAATTACGCAAAAATGTAGACAAGTCACCCGTGAAACATTCGTCAAAGTTCGCGAAGAGTTCGAAAACATAATGTTTTTTTTTGTCTACAATAATTTCTTATTTCTTATTTTATTACTCATTTTTTTTCTTATGACTGTAATTTAATTCAACAGTGTATCCAATCCGCAATGTTTCGCTAATAACAATTTATTTCCTACTTTCCATCTTCTGTGTAGTCTATCTTAAGAACCAATCTATCGATTTCATTTGCTTTATTATGGTTGAGTAGAGAATTTTGTGCCCTTTCAAATGATGTATCACAAGGTACGGGTGCCATTTGAAATTTCGAAGTGGGGTGGCTGGGGGGCGAAGGGATGAAACCGAAAATTCTCTAGGTACCCGTTTTGAACTTCCCCGTCGATTTCTAAATCGACGTGTTTCCACTCTATGCAATAATCGCATCAGGTCAAGAGTTATCAAGGGTGGATACTATTGAAATGAACACGTAAAATAAAAAAAGCAATAATTTACAATTTTTCGTGGACGTACAGTTTTACATCCTCATCCAAAACTTGGTTGCTGCGTCGTAAGCGGTTTTCTTTAACAAATGCTTTAAAAACTAAAATCTGTTCGAATTATCCACCTGTAGATTTTGCTGAAGATTTTACATCAAATTTGGAATCAGAATATCCCAGAAAATATGTTTCAAACGAATCCGACAGTTTTTAGATTTTCGATTGTATAAAATCCGCCACTTTGAATTTTGAAAATCTGATAACCGATTTGGAAATAAAGAGCCTCAGATATGACAGGAAATGAGTTTGGTTTTTAGATTGTGGGTCGCCATATTGAATCTTAAATGCACATGAGACTTGGGATCAGGGAGCTTGAAATATCATAACAAATAAGTTTAATGTATAGTTTTTCATGTAGGGTCGTCATATTTCATCCGCCATAGTGAATTCTGAAAATCTGACATTAGGTTAGGAATCACGAAGCTCTAAATTACACAGGATAAGTGACTTTGTGGGTTTTGTGGATCCAACATTTTTTATTTTTTTGTGCCGCTCTATTTATTCCACACCATTGTGAATTTTAAATAAATTTTTGTATATTTAGTATGAGGGAACCCAAAAACGCGTTGTTACCATAATTAATGAATATTTTACTCCAAGAAGATGAATTTAGCCAGATTTTTCGGTTTTCTGGCCCATACTGAACCCATAGTGAATTGTAATTATATAGTTTAATTAATAGTCTGCAAAAAAACGCATTAAGAATAATTTATTTAAAAGTTATTCCAAGTAGTGCCTTTATATAAAAAACAGTCCGTTTCTCATAATTATGTACGACAATATACTATATGTAAACAGAAATAAAACCAGACGGTCGAGCGGGACCTAACGGGGCCGATAGCCTGTTTCATTCCAACACTTAAATGTTGGAGTGAAATAGGCAATCCGGCGAAACCGCTTTGGTCTGAACTCTATCGCGAATTCGCGTTTCGCAAGCGGTGCGACATATTCGCGGCGTCTATCGCGGCAGCGGATTCGCTCTGGTCTGGGCGTAGCTTTATACTTTAGATTAAATTCCTGCCAAATATTTTTTAAATGTCTCGTGTAAAATTTACCTACTTTTTAGAATTGCACTATTGTAGCAAATCAACGTCATTTTAAGGTTCTTTTTACGTTTTATGTTCTGTTATAGTATATACATATTATTGAGTTTGCCTGCAAACATTGGAAAACTGGTTTTAACCGGTTTTAACCCTGGTTTTAACCCATTTTTTTTTTAATTTGGAACTCAAAACTCGTTTTTTTTTTTATGTTAGTGTTTATATTTTAAGGAAATCCACAGGAATCATAGTGGATCACATATTGATAAACGGAAACGCACCGTTTGGAAATTTGAGACAGCAGAATGGAAACAGCATAAGAAAACTATACCTTCTGCGGTAACCATTGGATGTTCAAAACTCATACATTTCATCTGAAACGTTGCCCATACCATGCCAGTCGATAGCTCTATTTTATTTAACGTCTTTAAGAAGAGTTTTAAATAGATGATATGGTATTGGTAAGTTTCAATTAATTCTCTTCAGTCATGGATGAATGAATTTGATTCAATACTTTGAGATATCAATAAAAAGTAACTTTTTTTTTCATTTGTAACCAACACGTTGCATAAAGAAACTTATTTGTGAAATAACGTATAGTGTAACAATGATTCTCGAGACAACTATTTATGAAAAAACGGGTCTGCTCCTGTACTACGAGCACAAAGAAGTGTTTTCCGATAAATGGTGTTGAGATGGTGCAAAACTACCTATCAACAGGGATATTTCACTAAATACGAAAGTAGGCCAACAATGTTTTCCATGATGCGGTTCATGTAATGATATAATCCGCCAAATAATCAAAATTAGATTAAAAATTATTAAACACGTTATTTAACAAAAAATTGGTTCTTTGACCCTGATGGATAAACTCCTTTACACTTCGCAGTTATATATTTCATAAACACCATGCAGTAAATGAGAAGTAAATGGCACTAATTGGTGCGATAAATAATAGGTTTTTCCTGTGGAATCTGAAAGTCTCCCTCGGCCCCCTGGAGCCCCCTATCGGGCATCGATTGAACCCGGCGCGGCGCAGTATATAAATTTCGTTGATACATTATTGAGCGCTCTATAATTTCGCTGTACATCAATAGCTTCGCATAAATAAGTCAGCAACTGGTAACGACCGGGTTCTTTTCGGGATTTATTACTTATTATTATATGAGGAGAGGGAGTAATTTACCGCGCTGAGCGGCGCATTGCTCCACGTAACATTCCCACGTCGGCTGATTTTTTATTTAGCGATATTTACCTGATTTTTCCTCCTCTGCGGCCGCCTTGCTTTCCCACCTTTAAATAGGTAAGTATAGCCTGCAACAGAAAAGACGTTCTTTTGTTTATTATCACTAATCAATAATATATACGAATATAAAATACTTAAGGAGCATCGGGGTATTATTGTATCGGAATATTCAATCGATGTGTGGCACGTGGAGTTGGTAATAGACAGAATAATAGAGTTAAGATAATATTATAGAATTCTTTGATTCCAGTAGTACTTACGGCTGGAAGAAGTGTTCAAAACATTGCAAACGAACGGTCTACACCCAAGGAGAAGAAGTTAGAGTTGATTAAAAAATGCGTAGATGAGTTTTAGGTTATATAGAAACAAATACAAATTCGAGCAACTAAGGTGCTGGTTCTTTATGATTCAAAACTACCTTTTAACTGTTGCCACAGTCGCATCACCAACAGAATTGGAAGCCGTCGTTTCACACATGATAACCTGACGGGAACGAATGACAAATAATTTTTGCTTTTCGTTGATTGTCCAAGCAGAAAAGAACTACACTCAGATTGATAAGGAAGTAAGTACCAGCTATTTTGTGTGGTGTTAAGAGGCCTTTTCAAGCTATGGGAGGACGTTTACATTGGTTACAGACCACAAACCACAAGAATTACTTACAAGAATATTACACCCCGAAAATAGTATGGTATTTTTCACGACAAGTGGCAGTAAGCCGCTGACATAACGCGCAAACGTTCCTATAGACATTGACGTGTTGTAGAATGAAATAGCAATCTTCTTTATTTCATTCTAACACATGTCAATGCGTAGGAACGTTTGCGCGTTATGTCAGCGGCTTACTGCCACTTGTCGTGAAATAAACTCTAACAGACAAAATTTATCATTAAAAGGATTCGGGAACTTATATGAGAAAATGAACGGCCAATTTTGTATATATTATTGAGGTATTTTTTGGGCTATCACGTCAAGCGGTCAGATGACGTTCTAATGTCAAACGATTGTTTGATGATTGTCGGTTGACATTAGAAATGTCTGTTCAAATGTCAAACGATCGGTTTACGGACAATCGCCAAAAATTAGTATAATCAATTATAATTGATTATACTAAATTAACCGTTCATTTTGTCGTATAGGTTCCCGAATCCTTTTGATGGTAAATTTTGTCTGATACAGTGTGGTATTTTTAGTTTTGCGGTTAAGTAAGTGAGGTTCGAGGAATGAATGAATAAAATCTGAATGGCAGAATATTTCAATGGTTTTTAATGAAAAACATATTTTCCTATTAACTATAGCTGCGTTCGGATATTGTACACCGTTACACTTTTTACACCCAATAACACGTAAGTGTCATTTGGACGGTGTACGCGGTGTCAACGGAGTACAATATCCGAACGCAGTTTTAGACACCAATTTTAATATGTTACTACTGAAACCATCAGCTATCGATTGGTTGCATCGACTGCAAATAATCTTCCGAATACAGCTTATATCAAAAATCTAGAATGACTGGACTACTAGCAACTTGTACCGCAATACGCAATACGATATAACCAATGCTAGTATCCATCATTTCCACGCTCAACCCTCAACAAACGTAAAGAGAGACGAAAGGTGCCATTCCACGTTGGACAGAAAAAGATAGCGCATGACATCCTTCATCTCTCTTTTTGCGCTTTCTTTTTCTGTCAAACGTGGCTTGGCATCTTTCGTCGAGCGTGGAAATGACGGATCATGGCAGGAGTCAAGTTTGAATGTATGATCATTAAATAAAGGAGAACCAATGAGCATGCACATGCTGATTATTTGTCAGAAACAGCCAAAAACCTGAATTACCCATTAACTATGCAGAACCTTCCAAAAAAATTCTATTTTCAGATCATTGTGGAGGCATACTCGAAGTACCTAAAAGTAATTTAAACAAAATCTATGACTTCCAAAATCACTAAAAGAAAACTAGAAACGTTTCTACCTGCAAGCAATGGGTACGGAATCGGAAAAAAAAATCGGTTAACGTTAACACTGAGCTCCTCAAATTTCCCATTTAAAATACATTGCAAAAATGCATCCTCTTTTCCATTGTTTTTTCATGGTTCGTAATTAGAAAAAAAGTTGCGGGAGATTATCAGAAATTGTTCAGAACTTCCCAAAGATCAAATCCACAACCACTATTTTTTTCACCGCTCTCACCCTCTCCTGCAGTACCCTAAAAATGAGGGAAAATTTTCCCCAAATTTACAATTTTACAAAATTACGTGATTTATTATTTTTCTGACAGAAATTACTATTATTGGATTATTGACATGTTTTTTGTCAATTCTTTAAACAAGTTCCATTCTTTTAAACAAATATCTTTTTTTTGTTTTTCATTTTGTAGAAATTATTATTGTTGTATTGTTGGCATGCTTTTTGTAATTTGTTACTTAAAGTGCAATGTTTGAACAAATAAATTTCTGTAAACAATAATATACAATGTTAGTACGTATTTCTTGACAAAAGTTATTATAGGATTTCTGGTCTTATTTGAAATTTTGGAGGGTTTACGATATCGGTCAAACAAGTATTGTGGTTGTACCACTAATTTATTATTATAGGTTATAATTGAAGATTAGTTAATTTGGCAAAAGAAAAAAAGACAAGAAATACAATAATAATTTTTGCCAAAAAGATACGTCCGTACCTATGTATATTTTTGTTTCAGCAAATGGTATTTATTTGAACAAATGGAAACTAGTTAATTAATGACAGACAATGCCAACAATCTAATAATAATTTCTCAAGAAAAAAAGGAAAATATACCCGTAACATTGTATATTTTTGTAAGCAAGTGGTATTTGTTTAAATAACCAAAAATGCTCTTAATAATAATTTCCTTTGAAAAATAGAAAATATGTCCGCAACATTGTATATATTTGTTTAAACAAATGGTATCTATTTGTTTAAACAAATGGTATCTATTTGTTTAAACAATTGCTAATTAATTAATAAATGACAGAAAACAATAATTTAATTTAAAAAAATGGAAAAATATGTTCGTATTATCGTATATTTTTGTTTAAACAAATGCTAATTGTTTAAACAATTTCAAATTAGTTAATAAATGACAAAAGAAATATGTCAATAATCCAATAATAATCACTACTGCCAAAAACAATAATAAAACACGTAACATTGTAAAATTGTGAATTTTGGGAATCTTTTGTCTCATATTTAGGGTACTATGGGGAGGGTAGGGGATGGAGAACAAAAAAACAGTGATTGTGGATTTGTTCCTTGGGCAGTTCTGAACAATTTCTGATAATCTCCCGCAACTTTTTTTCTAAATCCGTGAAACGTGAAAAAATAAGGAAAAAAGATGCTTTCTTGCAATGTATTTTACATGGGAAATTTGAGGTGCTCGGAGGCACGTGTTAACGTTAACCAATTTTTCTCAAATTTGGGGGGTATTTTTTTTCTGGAAAAGGAACATATTGAGGTGATCGTTGCCGTCTAGCGAAAAGTCCGTTTTTTGGACCACCCTATTCCTCATGCAGTACAGTAAGATACCATGTTCAACAACACATCAGAACCAGGCTGAATTGCTGTTGAAGGGGAGATTTTGTGCTCTCGTTCAGAATTGACATGGTAAGAAGGCATTTACAGTCAGAGATTAACGAGCAACCAGAAATTCCAGAAACCAGAGAATTTTTATCAGGAGAGAATGTTCTGATCAGATTTTATAGCAATATGGACCAGCGAAGAAAAGTTGTAACAATGCTAAAGACGGTTGTGGTTCCACTAAGCCCTTTGCGCCTTCCTCTCGCTGATATACAGTTATCACGAATGTCAGAAGTGTTTAACTGATAGCCTAGACCAACGGCTAAAAATGAAAATGAAACTGCCTCCTTTTGCTCTTACTCCTCCTTTTCTATTATTTCAACACGGAAGAACACTTTTCACCAGTAATCTTCATAAACGTAACCAACATTTTACCTCACTCTAAGGTCGTAAAAGTCATCGATAGATTTCATAACGCAAATTGTATAAACTCATGTTGCATAAATTGACGTGATTTGACGTTGTGACAAGCAAAACGTGCGGAAGAGAGCGAGAGAATGGCAACGCCGCCATCTAATATATGTGCTCGTATTAATTGTGTTTTATTACGAAACGTTAATTAAATTATAACCTTTCGGAATCCATATATATTAATTTAATTAAATTTACCGTTAACATAAATAACGTATAATTTAATTATTACGCGAATAATTACGCTCCCTTGCAAATAATTTCATTTAATTTAATTAATTTATTTGACGCGAGAGCGCGCGCGTGCATCGGCTCGCTCTCTGCACGAGGATAGAGAGCAGAGCAAACCTCTATTAGGTGTGTACTGTGTATACCGCCGTGTAGTAGGTATAAGGTAGATGGCGCTGATGGCGCGGCACTCGCTACGTGTTTAGTTTAATTAGTTCCGCACGGTTTCCAATACATCGTTGAGATGAACTGCCCGAAATCGATCGGGTATATCGAAGTTTTTTAAGGTGCACCTTGTTACGTAAGCAGCCGTTTTCAACAGCCGCCAAACTAATTTAAGCATAGTTTTTGCCTCTCGGTAAATTAATCAAATCAAGTTGAAAAAACTTTATTTACACGACGTTGGTAGATGCTTTTTTTTTGCTGTTTATAATAAGGCTATAATATATAATGTATGTAATATAGAAGGAGTTCCTAGAAACGTTATGAAAAAACAACGTTGCAAAACCGAATTTTAATCCGGCCGTAGACGATACAAACCGTTGTACAATAATACAACTATACAAGTAATAAAAAATACAAATAAGAAAAGTGAAGATACTGATTTTAAAGTGGATAAAAACCTCATGGTTATTAGTAATTATTTTGTCTAATTTAATTAATTATTTTCTTAATTTGTAGAACGTGCTGTACGTAAATTGGAGCGTGTGGGGCACGTTTTAGGAATGTTAAATTTGTTATTAAAATCGAATCTGTGTTTATTTCTGGGTCAGAATAACACCAATTATTTAATTTGTCAAAAAAACAGGTATCAAAGACAAATGAACCAACAACAGCAAAACATTGTACAATTATTTATTTTGTTGTAAGCTACATAGAGATTCTAATTCTAGGGTTTCTAATCTAATCGGTTGGAAAATCGGTTGAACTGTATAAAGTAAGCCCCAGAAACGGTTTTTGGATCGACATGTTCTTTTACGATTTTACAGCCCATAGAAAAGTAATCGTCCGTTGATAAAGAATATGTTCAATATGTTTCCAAGTTAATATTAGCTTCTAAAGGCATCTGGGCATTGATTTATAAAGAAATATGACAACATTTATTTAAGTTATATTTATAACCTTAGCAATATCAACTAATTTCCACAGTAAGAGTATATTTTGTCAGATATGAGTCATACCTACAGAAGAATCTTTAACACGAGTGTTCCTTTTTACTTTTTGGGTGTTTCAAGTCAGATTATTGATTTTTTTAATTCCCATGGTACGAATACCTGGGAATTAGTTACTAATGCCATGAGTCGCTTCTCTATGCTGTTAGTGTCTCATCATGCTTTCTTATTTCATCATCTTCTATGATGCCTGTAGATTTTTCTGTCGGTATCAGGAACTGTCGATGTTCGTAATTCTGACATCCATGTCAGAATAATTAATATTCACATTACTTTTTATTGGAGGTTAAACCTCTAAGAAGTGAAACGTTTGTATTTTATAACCACCACAAAACGAAACCATGCCAGTGAAAAATCTACACGAATATTCAAACAGCAGCCATTTTGTCTATTTTCAACTTTTTTGTCCCAAAGTTGAGCTTCATCCATATTTGGGTCACTACTGACATCCCTTAAACAGCTGTCAAATGCCAATCTTTGTCCTACCTTTGTCGCAAGTTTTCTTGCTCTTCATCCAAGCTTGGTTGGAATATGTTTCTTCTTCATCTTCATTAAACGTTTTTTTAAGATCACTAAATTCTTCAGCTGGCTACATACACATTTTTATGTCCTACAATGGTTTTGGTCCTCCGGTTGAGTAATATTGAATAATATTAATAAATATTTTGACGTTATCAAGTGACATGCGTATCTACGGAGAATAACAATACAAACAATTCGGAGTTGAGTGACAATACAGACCGATACAGACTTATAACCTTAATCGCCAATAATTGACATTGACGATTTAAAATTTACGACAACATTTGAAATAATTTGAAATATTTGATATATTTGACATATAACCATGGCAACTCTTATTTCCCGCGCGGGCAACCCTTATTGCCCTCGCGGGCAATAAGAAGTTGTTTGCGCCCCGTATCTAAGATAAAATGGCACTTATTTTAACTTGCTTATTTTACGTCGGTCTATTTCCGCAACTTAGGCCAATCACCGACGCTGAGGGCAGGCTACACACACCCAGAGATTTTGTCGAACTGAAGGAATACCAACCTCCAGTAAGAGTTCTTTAACGAGCACGTCGCATCATGACAGCACACGGGGCCACCGGCTTTACTTCCTCATCCGATGGAAGAAGGCGGCATGAAAATGTCGCTTTATGATCATTTAGGACATAAAAAGGATTTTTCGCATTTTTTACGGACATTTTGTTAAATAGTAACCTCGACGAAAGTTATATATTTTTTCATGATAACTTTTGTATTGAATACATTTTGATTCTAAGACAAAAAATCTGATGTGGCCAGACACATAACTTTATCATACTATACAGCAGTGTCAAACTGTGTCAAACTCTGATGTTTTGACAATACTGTCAATAGAACCAAAATATATGTCAAATTCTAGTTTTAATGCAGTACGAGCGATCTCGATGAAATAGAATTAACTTTACCAAAAAAATGTCATAGACAGAAATTATTCAGAATTTTGTTTACTTTGATTTATTAATTAACTATTTTGACGAAATTACAGAAATGGCGCCTCATTTGCAAAATCGTTGAAAAATGCTAAGAGTAAACATCCAATTTCTTTGGACCCTTTTGAACAAAAAGATTTTCAGCTCTAAGTTGGACATGAAACACACACACACAGACATTTTTTGTACCTTGGGCAAAAATGTTCAGGGGGGGGCAAAGGACATATTTCAACTAAAATATTAAAACTTTTTTTCGACACGGTTACAATCTTTGTCATACTATGTATGAGAAAGTAAAAATGATTAGTTTGGTTACTTATGTAAAGCTTTCTTATTCTAATTTAACCATTACAGCATTACTGTAAAAAATTAAGTTTCGGGTCAACAATGAAAGACAGTTTCTTTTGTATTTCTTTCCGAACAATTGAAAGGTGTAAACAGCTGATCAAGTTTTTAAAAAATGTATACAAATTATGAACAACTACTGATAAATTCACTGTTGCAAGAGATTTTTGATATTTTTTTTCAATTTTTGAGCAAGTTGTTAAATAAATAAATTAGCACCAGAAGAAGACTGTCCGATGATCTTTCACAACAGAATTTAAGGTTTTTTTACTGAAAAAGCTCAATGTCTCAAAAACTTCTTGATTTAAGACAAAACGGCTTTTTATTTAAGACATAAAACGGCATGCTTTCACAAAATTTCATCAAAATTGAATTAGTTTTACGAAAATGAAAAAGATGGTTTTTCTTTTCTTCATTTTTCTAGGATATTTTTCAATGTTAAAAGTTTGAGGTCGTAGTAAAAAGTGACCCTCACGAAAGTTGTAGATTTTTTATGATCTACAACTTTCTATAGGACATTTTTTATAGAACGTCAAGATTCGCCGAAAAACGCAATAACATATTCTGCACCCAGTTTCAACCCAGTCAGCACAATGGGACATTTAACATCGCAAGGACGTTGACTTTTGTTGCATTATGAACATTAAATTTTTATGTTTATGTAATGTCGCATAGATGTTCAGTGTAGAAGAAATTGTTCATTTTGGTCCCATTAATGTTATATATGTAACCTTTCATTGTGAACATTCATGTAATGTTACATGTATGTTATGTGACATCCTGGCGATTGTTTTGGGAGCTATTTCAGGATGTTGAATTTGTGACTTCAACATCTCAGGAACATCGCTGAGATGTTTTTGTGCTGGCTGGGAACCATTCCAAATTAACCCTATAATACCCCTGGCGTTGCATTTTTAAAAGTTATGTCTACAATTAATAGTGGTTTTGGATTCGAAAGCAGTTAATTTGTCTGCTCTATAACTTTCCAATAATGAATAAACTTAAAAAATGACTTTGTTTGCTTTGTTGACTCGTTTACTCATTACAAATAAATCATCCTGTATATTCAAAAGTTATTTACAATAACGTTGCTTTATTGTATAAAAGACAATGTCGATGACTTAATTCAACACCATGTTATCAATCATATCACAATAATCTTTCTAAATATGCAAGTGAATCTTTCCTACTTTTCTTAGTTGTTTCCTCGGTTGTAATATTTTTGGAACGGCACAAAAAATACTTCTTATTTTATTAACATCCGACTTAAAATTCGAATTGAAAAGGTCGAGATTCGACCGCT
The DNA here is from genome assembly GCA_963966075.1 of Aphodius sticticus. Classification (NCBI taxonomy): domain Eukaryota; kingdom Metazoa; phylum Arthropoda; class Insecta; order Coleoptera; family Scarabaeidae; genus Aphodius; species Aphodius sticticus. Next base: position 17,506,899 of record OZ014506.1, read on the forward strand.
TCTCGAACGCTTCAAACCACGATGAGATGCAAAGGTGCTAATATGGTATTCCTCTGTGCAAAGTGCCGCCTAACTAATTCTTGTAATTAAAGAAATAGCGCATCCTAGACGCAATTAGCGATTATGAATAATTAGTAGGGGAGTTGTTATCCAATTAAGGTGTAACGATGCGGCATAAGGATAAGAAGAAGTGGTGCTGCGGCATTGCCCACCATCATCAGAGGCAGAGCGAGGAGGGTCGGAGGTTCTTAGCGTCCGCTAACTAGTACCGATTGTTATTGCCGCCGGTGGGTCTAATAGCGTTCGGAAATTAGGGATAATTGTTTAGAATATTCCCCCTTCGGTTATATTACCTATCTTGATCTATCGAAACTATCGATTTTGATTGATGTTGTGTTTAGAAAGCTATATACGTAATCGTGTATTATTAAAGATACGTACATATCAAAATGCCATTCATTTTATATTATGGATATTGTTTGAGATGCTATAATTATTGTATGAAATGGATTCAGATATGTACACAACTATTGGTTGCGTAACGTTTCAATATTGCAAGACTGTCTCATAAACTTATTCAATTCAGGGTTTAATTTCCTTTTAGAAAATAAAGATGTTTGTATCAATACCGGAACAAAAAGATAAGCGTTTGCTAGGACTAATTTGCAATGCCAGAATAACCTACCGAACTAAGGAGATACATTTTTTTATCAAATTTCACCAATTACATACTAACCTAATATATGGACTAAAACGAGTGTTAAAAAAGCAATGGAAACCAAAAATATGTAAAACATGCATAACATGCATAAAACAGAGATTTTAGCGGAAATATGTCTTTTTGGGTTCCCTGAACATTTTTTACCAAGGTACCAAAAAATGTCTGTGTGTGTGTGTGTGTATGTACGTGTGTGTGTGTGTGTGTGTACCCGCTTTTTATGGCGACGATTCCGGAGAAACTACTAAAGGTATCGGGACGAAACTTCATATTTAGTTTCATAACCAACCTTAGAGCTGAAAAGCTTTCTGTTGAAAAGGGTCCAAAGGAACTGGAGGTTTAGTCTTAGCATTTTTGAAAGATTTTGCAAATAAGCCGCCATTTCTGGAGTTTCGTCGAAATAGTTAAATAATAAATTAAAGATGAGGAAATTCTGAATAATTTATGACTATGACATTTTTTGGTACAATCAATAGTTTAGCTGCATGAGCAAATTCTATTTCATCGAGATCGGTCGTACTGCATTAAAACTAGTAGTCAGGATTTGTCAGATTTTTTGATTCTAATGACAGTAGGAGGGTCAAACGCTAATGTTTTGACTTTTGACAATAACTTCTGTCAATATAAGCTGCGTTCAGATATTGTATTACACTTTTTACACCCAATAACACGTAAGTGTCATTTGGACGGTGTACCCGGTGTCAACGGAGTACTATATCCGAACGCAGCTTTAATCGACATAACTGTCTAGTTCTACTAGTTTTATTTTAATGCAGACATGGGCGATCTCGATCAAATAGAGTCTCATGCAGCTAAACTATTAATTTTATATACAGTATGATAAAGTCATATGCCTGGCTACATCAGATTTTTTTTATTTATGACGCAGAGCAAATTCAGTTTAAGAAATGCTAATAGACAAAAAATTCAAATTTTTTGTTTATTAAACTAAGTGGCTATGAATTTGTGAAAACAGTTGAAAATTGTCAAATAAACACTGCCTAAATCGATTTTGGCCGATATTATTGTACGTAATTTCATTGGTTTTTGGCCAATGAGTCATTCTTTCCCCGTGTAGTTTATGACTGCACCCTGATTATTAGATATTTTGCTTAAATCAGGAAAATAGACAAAAAAATATTGGATTAATGATCAAAATCACCGTAGTTAACTATAGATGAATGCTACATCCGAATTTGACACTTCTCTGTCTCAATTGGTATTAATTGTTGCGATGATTGTTGTTTGAATTGCAATGTTAAAAATGCCTTTGCTAAATACAACACTAGTTTGCATCATAACGATTTAAACAGCATTTCCACACTACGATTGTCAGCAAACATTTGGTGTTATTGTAATCGGCAAAATGTTAGCTGTCGAATAATCAGGGTGCACCCATAGAGTATTCGGGAAAAATGACTTATTGGTCAAAAAACAATGAAATTAGGTTAGAAGGCGCCAGTAAGACAATATCGGCCAAAATTAATAAACAAAAACTGACAGCGATGTTAACAAAAAATCTGCTTTTTACCTCAAAATAAATAGTTCTAGTATAGACAACAACTGTAAAACAATTCAGTACGATCAGTCGACAAGTTTCCGAGAGATTTCTGGCACCGACATGGATTCAAGAAAAACCTGGAAAAAGTGGCAACGTTCTCCATATATAGTTTTTTGCGGCGACAAAATTTAAAAAAATATGAAACCACAAATCATTGTTTATTTGAAAATATTAATACACATCTTAGCAATGCAATCTTAGTTAGTAATACACTGTCTTCATGTGTATACATCCAGAAACTTTGAATAAGTAAAAAAAAGGAAAAATTCTTTAAACATAGTACTATGGAAAAAGAATATATTTTTATAATTGAAACACGATTATATTTTCTTGAAAAGGTTCACAAAGAGCATGACGAAAAACACTTAGCTAAAACAATCTACATATTCTGAATGGTACTTTTACTTGACATGGAGATCTCGTAACTTTGAAGAAATGCGAAATTGAACTATTAAATTACACACAGAAAAGTGATTATTTGGAACGAGAAAACATAATTTCTTGAATTTATTTACTAGATTCAAATGCATATTTACATGGATGTAGAAAGTTAGGTATATACAAGAAATGCCACATACTCAATATAAGTAAAATAATTTCTCAGATAAATACTGTCAACAAATAAATTCTTTCTTTATAAGAACCAATATTGTATAGAAATAAGTAATTGAATTTTTCGTCCCAAAAATGTTAATTTTACCAACGAAGTAATAGTAAATCCATCCAAGTGCGTAGTTACTTGATCCAAGAAAATATAAGACATAATATAAGTATGTATTATTTACTGAATAAAAACCCACCAATTATTTAACTGAAGTGATTCTCACTTCTTTCAAGTAATCCCTTTCACTGGAATAAATATGCGCACTGTGATTTTGTCAAGGCTCGCGCGCCCGCGCGTGGTGCTGGCGCCGCATAGGAGCCTCTAGTACGAAAACAACAACGACGTACCCGTAGGGGATGTGCCTTATGATATATTGGTGATGGGTTTTGTGATTTATAGTGTACAATAAACGGTTCAACACGGAATAGTTTGATGTAACGCACGCAACAGTTTAGAACGAGTAAGTAAATATAACATACCTATCTTGTTAATAAGCAATAGAAAACGTATTTTTTACTTCACCAGAGTAACCACTTTCTTAAATCTAGTAAGTATTCCAAGAAATAAAGTTTCTTGGTTGAAGTCAATAAACTCTCGCGTATATACGAACCTACCAACTACTTCAGCCAAGTAATTCTCTCTTCGTTCGAGAGATCACTTTTCTGTGTGTAAGACAGCCGTGAATAGAAATTTAGCATTAAGAGGGGAGTTTGTCCATATACCAGTTAAATGCAAAACACGGGCGCATAAAAAGCAGATCGGAGTCGAAACTATTGCACTGATGTATAAAAGGTACTGGTACTGTAAAAGGTACTGTTGGAATGTGTAAGCATAGGGCATTGTTCCAGGATAAATATAATATTCAACCGCGCTTGCTTTAATCATGAACTAAATTAGAGAAACGAAGCTAATTTTGGACACAATATACTGGTTGATTTAATATGTTTTTGGTGATTAAGCCAATAGCATTAATACCGGAACAGGAGCTAATTTATGGGTAACATTTTAAGACATAGCTCTTTAAAATTGACCAGGCCATTGTCAAGTTGATCTGATTTTTATGCGATTGTGTCGAATTACTACGAACTGTCACCGCGGAGCTTTGTAAAGAAGGTTTCTGTAATAAAGTCCACTAACCGAGACACAGGAGAAGAGTACTAACAGCTCCGATCAATAATAATTAACAGTTGGCAACAACTACAGTAGCTGCCTATTGGCAAAGGGCAGAAATCGCTGAACAAATTAAGTAAGTATGTTTGTTTATACACAAAGACTTGAGTACAACGGTTCCCCGTTATATCGAACCACATCCTGGGCGTACTACAGACTCGAGGCCGATGTCGATATCACTAGCATAAACGCCCCTCCGTAGAATATATCCTCTATAAGAGTGTAGTAGAAGTAGATCAATACATAATTTCATAATTTTGGTTAGTTGACACTTTTTGATTAACTAGATCGATACAATTATGTGATCGTATATTTAAATCTCATCTTGTGATAAATACAATATACAAATATAAAATCGTTTGAACGACCAGAACAGATCGAAATGATCGATCTTTTCGATCTGATCAATATTTTCGATCTGATCGAGCTAATCGTTTTTTAATTCTGTTTGCACACCAATCAATGATTTCAGCAAAATTTTGACAGGGCGCGATACTATTTGGAAGGTAGTGAAGAGTGCCAAATTTTGATTAAATCTTTTTAAACAATTTTATATGTTAGAATTTTGTAAGTAGGCACAAATTAAAGCTTCAACATTGAGCATGAAACCAATGAGACGAAGAACCATGTTGTTTACATAAAAATACAATCACAAGTTATTTAACAAGTTGTCATCATTACCCATGGCATTATCAATAAACATTGGGAACACCTTATGGGTATAAAGATAATTATGTTAACCGATACCGATAATTCATTACATAAACAAGAAACGTGACTATGACCATCCAAAATAATCAACGATTACGGTGTACCTTTCTACAGGTTCGTAAATAACACTAGCAACTAAATACTTTCTGAATAAAATTCGTACGGCGATTAAATATTTATTTATGCGTTATTATCAAGCCGGCAGGAATGCTTACATTACACCGACGATTAAATTTTATGTCTCGTCGAAATTTATACGCAAGGACTAAAAAATATTATGTTACCACCCGAAAAAAAAGTTATTTAAAGGCTTTTGGTGTCAAACCGCCTCAGGGTGCGCCCAAACAAAAACGTGTGTAAAGTAACACCAGTGATGCCGGCGTTTTTGCACGTTTAAAAGTAGTCATGAAAGTGAAGGGTCAAACACGGCAAATATTTAAATAAAAAGAGATACCTGCGCGCCTGAGTAAGCAGGATATGTGGAGACGGAGAGAGGAGAGAGGTGGGACGCACAATTCGTTCGTTTCGGTACAGGGCCGGAATAATAAACGATATGGGTGGTCGGCAGTTCAAATAACCCCGCCTTTATTTGTATTGAACCCACCCAAATGTCCATTCAATACTTCCAATTAATATATCAAATATTTATGCGTCGGTGGGAGGTTTTTTATTCCAAATTGGAATTCGCTCGTGGAAGTCTCTCGACCTACCCGCCCCGCCACGCCGCCCTTCTCCAATGCCCGGTTTCCGTTTTCAATACGGCTATGTAACTTACTCTGCTAATTACTTTAACAAAGGGCAAAATGCTTCAATTTTCTGTAGGTAAATGAAATTTGATGTATTGCGTTTTATAGATATCTTACACAACCAACAGAATCTATTTTTCTTTGTTAGTTTTATATAGTTTTGGATTTATCGTATTTGATTTTGGAACTTGGTTTTCAAAACTGTCACAATTGAAGAATTGTTATAATAAATTAAACTTTATCTAGACCTAGATATCTAGGCACAGAAGGTACTCATCATGAACCTTTCCCCAAATATCTCTTATATCTGTTGGCACACCTGTTGGAAATTTGAAGGTCATATAGGTATAACAGTTTATTTAGCAGATTCTTAAATCACATTGTGTTTAAGAAAACTCGAGAAAATCTATTGAAATACTGCTTTTTTTGTTCATTGATTGTCTATAACAGAGGCTGAAGAATAGCGAATGGTAAATTGGATTTCTTTAAACAATAAGGAACCGACTGTTTTTGAATTGGAAATACAGTTTCGTTCATTTATCACAAAATCATGTAACACCGATATATTATTCTTTGTTCACTTATTAAAAAACAGTCAGGGATTGACTTCAAACACAAAATGACTAATTTATCAAGTCATTTCGTTTAACAGTTGCTGATTGTGTAACACTAAGGTATGTTGTTACAGCTCATTTTAAAGTACCTAATAAATTTTGTAACATATTAAATTTGCAGATCAACTTTTATGACATATCAATGATAAAACATTACTCTTTATATATTTCCGCTGAAAAAGAAACTATCGGAATTGACAAGGTGTAACAACAGTGTTTTTTTTGTGATTATTTCAAAACCTTTGTAATTTATCGAAAATAATTAATTATCAAAATTATACCTTGTAGAATACGCTTTAAAAAAAGATTCTATGTTTTTGTACAGTTCCAAAATTCAGTTTCTTTACCGAAATAGTCGGCAAAAACCTGAATTATTTCCTATTCACCTACAGAATACCTATATTTTATTTATATATAAACTTACAAATGTTTTGCGGGGGTTATGTTGACTTTTTGTTTGCGCATATTACTGCACTTTCTGCACACAACTCTAAAAGACAGATCGATTATGGCCGATTTATCGATCAGATCGATCTACAATTTGTGATTGAAGATCGATCACAAATGTTTAAGAATAAGAATTTAACCCCACCACAAACATCTAACCGTATACAATTTCTCGTAACCATGACAACCACGGAAAATACCAAGAAGAGGTTATATACTTCTCAATATAGGGTTATGTTCGTTCTTGTAAGCAGTTCTTTTAGAGAGCGATTTATTTATGAGTGTCTCTCAGAATGAATTTTGATCGATTATTTGTTTATTAGAGATTTATTGATAGGTACGTACACAATTTCACTGGTTTTCATATTTTCTAATTAAATATTGTTTAAGGGGCTCCATTTCCATATAGAACTTTACGTTACCATCCAAGGACAACAGCTCTGTATACTTTAGTCTGAATACACGATATGTCATCAGCGGCTGGTTTAAATTTAGATCGGAGATGATCTGAGTTAAATATCCGTAAGTACGATTAGACGGTAACTCGAATTGTGTTATATTACATAACGTAGTTACCTTTGCTCTACGTAAAATGACTCGTCTAATCATACCTTTATACGCAATCTTGAGGATGAATTTATGTTTTAAATAATGCTACCGTAAAACCTTTAAGATAATTCTTTGTGCAATTTAAATGTAATAAAATCTGCCACCTTGAGTTAGGAAGGTATATGATTAATAATTATCTACATAAATATAGAAATAAATAAAAATTGTGTGTTATTTACTATTTACGTCAAATTCTGAAAAAATCTGATGTGGCCAGGCACATGACTTTATCATACTATATATAAAATTAATAGTTTAGCTGCATGAGACTCTATTTGATCGAGATCGGCCATGTCTGCATTAAAATAAAACTACTAGAACTAGACAGATATGTCGATTAAAGCTGCGTTCGGATATTGTACTCCATTGACACCGGGTACACCGTCCAAATGACACTTACGTGTTATTGGGTGTAAAAAGTGTAATGCAATATGCGAACGCAGCTTATATTGACACAAGTTATTGTCAAAACAGCGTTTGACACCAAGACTACCTACTGTCATTAGAATCAAAAAATCTGACAAATCCTGGCTACTAGTTTTCATGCAGGACGACCGATCTCGTAGAAATAGAATTTGCTCATGCAGCTAAACTATTGATTGTACCAAAAAATGTCATAGCGATAAATTATTCAGAATTTCCTCATCTTTAATTTATTATTTAACTATTTCGACGAAATTCCAGAAATAGCGGCTTATTTGCAAAATCTTTCAAAAATGCTAAGACTAAACCTCGAGTTCCTTTGGACCCTCTTCAACAGAAAGCTTTTCAGCTCTAAGTTTGGTTAAGAAACTTCTAAATATGAAGTTTCGTCCCAATACCTTTAGTAGTTTCTCCGGAATCGTCGCCACAAAAAACGGGTACACACACACACACATACACACACACATACACACACACAGACATTTTTTTTAACCTTGGTCAAAAATGTTCAGGGGACCCAAAAGGACATATTTCCGCTAAAATCTCAAAAAATTTTTTTGGCACGATTACAATACTTTACATACTGCGTATGATAAAGTAAAAAAACTTCAAACGATCTTCAAATGTAAATAGGACGACAGCTACGATTTATATTATTTAACACGAACACAAAAAATCCAAAGTGGCATTCTTTATGTTACATCTTGTTTTCAGTATTACCGATTTTTAGTGTACTTTAGGTCATATCTAAATAAATTATTTGTGTTGTATTTACATTTTCAATTTGAAACAGCGCCATCTATCCACAGACCTTTGAACTATTTTGCACTGCCAACAGACTAAAACTCTCCCAGAATGGTATTCTAGTTGCGTTCACTAAAAAATAACCCCCATCGTTATACGTAACATTTATGTACTTTTATAATATATTCCAGTACACAATAATCATACGCCAGTAAGACCAAAAAGGATTTCTATCTTTGTAGTTTAGTTTTTTAACACTAAAATTTGCAAGTATAATTTGCATAAATATTGAAATTCTTTGTGGACGCAGTTGCGTAAGCACCTATTCAATCGAATAGTTGCTATAGTTTCACATATTAAACAATAATTATTGTGTGGTGTATCTGCGCGTTTTCAACGTAGGATACGGGAGCCTTAAGAGTTAAATCTAGGTTTGATTCTAGGCTTTCTTAATTTGGTTATTTGCTTATTTTAAATAGTTTAAGTTTATAACATAGGAAGGTCGTGTTTACTATCATGGTATCTAGAACTAAAATTGAAAGCTGATGACATCGGATCACCAACAAGTTTTTGACATGCGGTTCAACATAAAGTTCTAAACAAATGCTTTGGAATCAGCGTATCATAAGACCAGATCATAAAATATATTTTTGTTTTGGAGTATCAAACCGTAGTTCTGTACAAAGAACTTCTACTGAGTTGACATTAGGCAATAAAATAGGATAAACGAGTGAGCCCATAACTCAAAACAACACGTAATACTGCGACGCTACATGGACGCCACGTGTTTTGGACAACTTGTAGAACTTGTTTTTGTCTTGGATTTGATTCATACTAACATGTATGATCCCTAACTAACATGTATTATTTACAACTTTACGTATTATCGTACAATATGTACGATTTGTTGTATAATAATCTGGGTGCTATACATATTATTTCTCTGCGCTGTTTCACAGTATTACACTGGAGTACCATTATCACGGAGTTATTATAACTTAGTAGTTTGCAAAGTGATTGACCATACCTAAGCGCTACTATATAATACTAATGTCGATATTTGCCGTCAGCGTAATTCCTTGATAGGTTTTAATATGCATAATGTATTAGTAGTAGAGGAAAGTATATTAGATTCGTATTTTAAAATAGACACGGAAAGAACCATCGTGTGCTATGAAAACATCATTTATGTGAATTTCGCGTAATTACGTTGCGCTGCGGACGGCGCTGAAACGGCGAAAAATGTGGCGTGCCAGCTAGGCGCCCATTAGAAAATTACAATTTGTTATTGGAAATAATAACAGAACTACCGGTGAGCGGTAAGGTTTTCTATAACGAGTGTCTGTGCTGTATATTATCAAGAAAAGTGGCGCCACCTTCTCTAAGGTCTCTACTATATTAGAATAAAGTGACAAGTAAAGGACCTTATTGATTTTATTTAACAATATTTTTCATTAGAGACACAAAAATAAATGATTTTTGTATACTGTGATGTTAACTTGGGATACTGATACAGAAAAGTGCTAATGTGGTCCCACAATTTTAAAATTTAAAATTGAGGATTCCCTATGGCAACCAAAAATAAAATATTGATTGAGGGGAAGCAGTAGATCTAGAACGTCAAATAAAACAAGCAGTCATAGTGAATAAGGGTAGAAGTAAAAAGATCCAGTATTTTTTCTGATGTTATTTTATTTTACACTTATTCGATTTCAACTGGTGTAAGATGGCGGAATTCATTATTAATATTCAGTCATAGTGAGCTTAATTTTGTATCAATTCTGTGATGTTATACATCAAATTATAGATAAAGATGTATTACTTGGTAATGTGGTAATTAGTGCAGGAAAATAAAGTTGAGAGTGGGTAATAATTTAGGAGTTTGCTACAAGAACGATGCAGCTCCAATTTTTTGGAAAATTGAGGTTTTGCACTAATCATGATGTATGTAACCATACATCATGATTAGTGCAAAACCGCAATTTGCCAAAAAAATTGGAGCTGCATCGTTCTTGCAGCACACTCCTCAATTGCAGACAGGACTTTTATCATTGGAAAAGGGCTTATAGTGAACGTAAAAAAAATAATTGCAGGTGATGAGGTGGTATAGTGTTTATTTGGGGGATAGAAAGCTGTTGCAACATATATTATTGCCATTTCCAGTGAAACTTGAAGTTTAATCCAAAAATGTCCTATACAAAGTTGTAGATCATAAAAAAATCAACAACATTCAAAAGGGTCACTCTTTACTATGACCTCAAAATTTACGATATTTCTGTTTTTCTTTTTTCATTATCGCAAAAATACTTCAATTTTGATGACATTTTATGATAGCATGCCTTTTTATGTCTTAAATAATATACAAAAACCAAGATGTTTTTGAGGTATTCAGTTTCTTCAGTTAAAAACAGTTTTCTTTTTCAAAAATAAATTCTGTGGTGAAAAATCATCGTGCAAAGGTCTTCTGGTTCTCATTTTTTGTTTTTACATCTACTTTTTGATATTAAAACATCAACACATCAAAAATTAAAAATCTAAAAAATGACTTATGCAACAATGAACTGTTCATAATTTATTTTAATTTTCAAGAAAATTGTAAAGCTGATTACACCATTCAATTGTATGGAGAAAATACAAAAGAAGCTGTCTCTTATTTCTACAGTAATGCAATAAACATGAAATTAGAATAATAAAGCTTCACATAAGTAAGCAAAATAATCATTTTTTGTCTTAAAATCAAAAAGTTTCCAATACAAAAATTGTAGATATTGTACATAACCTCAAAACCTTTTTTAGTAAATATTTTTTACTTTTAATTTTCGCATAAACCATTTCTTGTAATTGCGAACCGCATATTGATCTTAAATGCTGAATACAGATGTGTTAAAATTATTGATACCTCGTGGAACATAGAATTGTAAGGTGGTGGCAAAACACAATAATTCACACTTAATTTGAATTATTTAAAATCAAGTTTTTATTTTGGTGCACTGTTGTGCAAAATGCCATTAAAAACAAACTTTTAAAAAATTAATTTTTTATAGATTCTGGATCGTCATAAACCTTAAATGCAAATATTAGAATGTAAGTATGTATTTGGTTGCATGTAACGGATGCCAAAATTATGAAAAACACTGAAGAGTAAAGTATCTTTATGTAGAAAGCTACGCAAATATGTTATTTGAAAAAGATATTTGGAAATATTACAGGTGTTTAAATACGAAATTATAATCATTTTCTCCGGTGCATATACCGCGAATTGCTAAAAATATGAAAATGACATAATAGTAAAGTACTTTCATCTTTAAAGATGAATGCAAAAATATTATTTGAAAAATTCAAATTATTACATGGCATTAAATATGAAATTATAGTGACCTTCGACGTTCCATATACCGAGTGTTCATGCAACGATGAAGGAGATTATATTTTCGTATGTAATGACCTCCAATATTTCTAAACACTTTTGTCAAATAGCATTTTTGCATAGCTTTTAATATGAATGTACTTAACTCTTAAGAATTAGGTAACACCCGGGACATGCAAGCAGATAATTTCATTATAATATTTTTCTACTATGCGTTCGTTATAAACTCATAACGAAACCGCTTTCGGTGTCGTTATGAAAACCCTAGATCACAAACTTTTAGTAACTTTTAGTTTTCCAACATTGATGATATTGACGTCAAGTGTCAAATAAGGCTGACATCTCAATCGCTATTGGCTCGCGTCAACCGTATTTGTGAATTTTACGTCAAGTACCAACTGGTGAATATAAAACTACCCTAGATTGTAAGATGACAACCACAATTTTCGAAATTTATATAAAATTAATGTCGCAAAGTAGAAAAAATAGTATATAACACTCTTTTTATAAGACGTATTGGCGCACTCGTTCCATTTGGGCACTCCTCGCTACGCTCGTCGTGCCTAAAACAACTCGTGCGCCAATTTCTGTCTTATAAAACTTGTATTATAATATACTATTGGATTTAGGTTTAAGGCAAACCAGAAGCGTTTATGAAATAAAATTTTCTGAAAAGCTAATAATAAAAATGCTTCCTATTTCTGTCCAAGTTAATGCCGGACACGGTGTATTGTTGAAAAAGACTACGTAATAATTCATTTAAGAAAACAATTAACGCATACAAAATTGTAAGCTTCTTCATGTGTATTTTGACACATTTTTGTCTTCTAACCCGTAGTGCAAATCTTCAAATTTCCAGATGTTCACAAAAACCAGTTTGAAAACTGAATTCTTCTATTGTTCCAATATTTCTTCATATTATAGACATTATTATAGTGTTCAGATTTTCTTAAAAATCTTCGTCACAAACCAGGTATTTCACCAATCAAGAGAAACAGAAACTTATGTTATTATTACATCACCATTTCAAGACTGTATTCACTAACGTAGCCGCACTACCACGATTGTAATTATCTAAAATGCTAGCTGATGGATCTTCGTTAATTGAATTATCCCAATTTGCGTATATGGATTAGAAATGTAACTTACAACTATCGCGGAGCAAATATTAAAGAGTACGGCTGGGGTTGGCTGACTGCTGGTGATGCCGGGACGGTGTCATGCAGTGTGACGAATAATTAATTTTCATTAGCATCGAAATGTAACCGAACGTGATTGATTAATATTGTCGGCCAGCTAGCTAGCTCTTCGCTTATTATTCGGCAGCGTATGGTGTTCTGTTCAGGAGTCGTCGCCTCTGTACATACGAATATGTATAGAACATCCAGTGTATCTTCAACGGTGTTCGCGACAATACCAGCGTCAACCAAAATGTGGTCTGATATTTTGCAAAACTGAATATAATATTTGTTGTTGTGTTGTTGATCAATTAGATTTGCTTACAATGTGTTTACAATTGACACATTGTAACACTGTTTTTGGTGTAACAAACTTTACGAATTAGTCGTAACGAGACCGAACGCGGTTTCGTTATGAGTTTATAACGAACTCAAAGTAGAAAAATGTATTTTATCTATTGCTAGGTATATTTGGTTGCATATGTAATGTACGACTTTTTTGCCGAGGATAGTACCCAAACTTACCTATTTTACAGATATTTTTGTAGCGTTGCCACAGTAGGAATTATGCCTTATACAAAAGAATCATGATAACTTATTTTTGTTGTAATTTCATCAAAACACTAATACAGTTTAACAACTTTAACGCAATAGAAATATGTAATATGATCATTGGTCACTTCCAATATAATCTCTCCATCGTGTCATATTTTGGAGCAGTTTTCTTTATTTGGAATTATTAAAAAACAGCACTTTTATCATTTATTTTTAAATGGCGCACTCAAATGTTAAATTCTTAGATTATATTTCTATAATTCGTACTAAGAATCCAGTTTTAAATTAACACCGGATATCCTCTATCTGATATATCGAAAATATATGGTTTCCAGGTTATACTGTACATCAAAATTCATCATTTCTGATGTTCCGCGTCTTTGCTTGTTGAGAACCAATCACATCAAATCCCATCTACAATGACAGCTAAGGAGGTTATGTTATATTGTCTATTCGAGGACAGGATAAAAATCAAGCTAAGTTCAAGCCTCGGCTTGATTTGTCTAATCAAACCAATCGAATTTTAAAGAATTTATCAAATTTTAGAATTAAACAATAACATAAATAACATACAAAAATAACATATCAAGTCAGCTTTTGAGTTGCACACCTAGATGGCACCAGTAGTGACTAGACTCTCCACACTCCTCAAATCTCGAAAGCAAGGCCATTAAAGTTGGCTGTCTATCCTATTTAAAAGTTTAAGAATCACTGGTATAAAGATGTCTGCGGGCCGTCCGTGTATTTGCGCATTTGTAGCAAAAATTAAGCGTTCACGTTCTCGTGCGCACGTGAACTTAATTCCAATCCGGTACATTATTTCAGTTCACGAAAATGGTGTACATTTTTCACAAACTATAAGAATATAAGTCGCGCTATTGTCTCTCGTCGGCTGGTTCGGACGCGGACGGGACTATTGAATGTTCACGATCGGTCCGTGCTCTTTGTCTTATGAATAATTTAGCGATCGATGATTGCGAGGCGAGCCATACTATTTTTCTGGAAAGAGCATTTTAACATTTATCGACTGCTGTGTTTGTATATGTATATGAAATAAAGGATGCGCAGCTGAAAATGTCGTGTCTTTATGTCCAAGACAACGATAATTTTGATGCTTATGTATAATGTTAGTACAGATAAGAATCGGGCTAAATGGAGAATTAAATCAAAAAGATTGGGTATAGCTTATTAGATAGAAACAAATTTGTCTATTCTGTATCTAGATTGTAGACTTCCGCGGTCTATTTGTTGTCTATTTGTTGTGTATTCTGATTTTTTTAAATGTACTAATGTCAACACAGTTAGTGAATACTGAACACTACCTTGCTTATTATTTGTTAAGCTTCGTTTTTAATCTGCATCTTTTTGATGTTAATGTTCTATGACGTGGAAACAATTACTCTACGCATCTTTATTAATCATAAAATAATTATTTTTCATCAGTTTATTTTTTGCCAAATAATAAAAATGATTGTAATATTTTTTTTGTGCTGATTCATCCGAAAGTATGCCATTTCGGTCGACGTCGTTGACACATTAAAAGCCATAGCGTAACTAGTGCCGCAAAGTACGGAATGCAAATCTAAGAGAAACTAAGATAGCCAAATCATTGATAGTTGATGTGAAATATATTCCAGGTGTCCAAGACAAAAATTGGCGCACGAGTTGTTTTGGGCACGACGAGCGTAGCGAGGAGTGCCTAAATGGAACGAGTGCGCCAATACGTCTTATAAAACGAGTGTTATATACTATTTTTTCTACTTTGCGACATTAATTTTACATAAATTTCGAAAATTGTGGTTGTCATCTTACAATCTAGCGTTGTTTTATATTCAACAGTTGGTATTTGTGGTAAAATTCATAAATACGATTGACGCGAGCCAATAGCGATTTAGATGTCAGCCTTGTTTGGCACTTGACGTCAATGTCATCAATCTGGGAAAACTAAAAGTTACTAAAAGTTTGTGATCTAGTGTTTTCATAACGACACCGAAAGCAGTTTCGTTATGAGTTTATAACGAACGCAAAGTAGAAAAAATTATTAAAATGCTTCTTTGTCTGAATTTTAAACCTGTCAATTGACGTTTTGTCAAGGTAGTACCAACCTAATATTTTCTACAACAAAATATAACTACATAACCATAATTTTGTCAAATTAAGACAAAATTATTCGTAAATCAGCACAAAAAATTTTGTATGCCACTCTAGCCGAAACCCCCATAACGCAACTCACTTCCTTGCAATATCGTTCGTTGCGCTATTTTGCGTTTTCGGCACTCGTAACAAAGTACTATTAATTGGTGTCAATGGGTATGTAACTTTTAAACGAAGAAATTTGGAGTTTTATTTTGTTTATTATTTTTATTTCTAGTCTAAGCATTTAGTGCGCCTCTAACTTATTTAAGACATTAACTATGTCTACACAGAAATTTAACATATTTCGTCTAGATTTTAAGACATCAACGAGAAACTAAAACTTTGAATTTGTGAGTTTATAAAACATATATTAATGGGATAACAACTACTAAGTATTTAAAAATAACAATGCTTGTGGTTATGTGCAGCTAATAAAATATATTCCTTGAAAATTTCAAAAAAAGAATATTAAAAAAATGGCGGAGATACCAGCAATCTACCGACGCTCGTTTTTCAAAACACCTTTTCCCCAAACCAGAAAAAAAAACAAAACAAAATAAACCTCTAATCTTACAAAAAACTATAAACTAGTACTTGTCATAGCCGATTTAAAAACAAATTGTTTTGCAAAATAGTGAAGGTGTAATTGAATTTCTGATCATTTCAGAGATAGCGGAAAACAAAAAAAGACGTTCAGGTCCACAACTTTTTTGTGAATTTTGTAAATCACGTAACAATGGATATAATAGTGGATAGAGGGGATAGTCAAAGGTCGTGAAAAGCTTAAACTTGGCAATTATCGTAAAGAATCACACTGTATACAAACACACTCGTAAATGTACACTTGCTCCGTCATTAGGGACCAAGTATAGTGCCGCAAAAACGCAATCAGTAACGTGCCGTACCGCATGGCGTTCCGGACGACGAAATTAGTATTTATAGTGCCGCAATGATCTCAAACAAATTGAGCGCCATCTAGCGGAGAAGTATATACACAACGGCACATAACCCCACATGTCAGTGTTATTGTTGATTGTATTAAGCAGTGGTAGATCGTGGTAGATATAATAAATTATGGACGAAGGGCTTGTTGCAGAAACAATTCATTCTGAAGCCGTTCTCGTTCTGTGTTCTCGTTGCCACAAACTATCAAAATGCTATCAGTTAACCTACAACTTACTGGATGCTGCTATTCACTCGCCGGTACACGTACAGATGGCGCCATACGCGCGCATACGCCGGAAAACGTAAGACACAACACGCAGGAGATGAAATTCGTTGCGGTCGAGAACGAACGTTACGGCTTATGGAGCGTCACGATAATCGCGGAGTGGAAATTATGTATGTACATTGATCTTTTTACGCTACGTTATTACGGTGCGGCCACGTCACTATACTTGGTCCTGACTCCTGACTCCTGAGTATTATTAAAAAGAAAATTGCAAAAAATAAAATGCTTAAATGAGAAGAAAACTAGTAGTCACTTTTAATATCGTTACCTATGAATCGTTATGTTACGTTAGCGGAACCGCTAAATAACTTTAAATAATAAACAAATCAAAGAAAGTCGACACAGTATAATTATGCTTTTCTCAAGAAATACAAATTATACACCGCAGCGACATAAGGGCAGATCATTGACTCCCATTCGCGCTCAAGAGTAATTTACTCACAGAGGGCGCTGATTACGAATAAAAAAGGGGCAATAAAAAACAAGATAATCATGCCGTCAGCGAGCGTTTGTCGCGAACGCCCAACGGTATACCGGTGACCAAAAAAAAAGGGCAAATAATTATTAATTTTTATATAATTACTATTAATTAAAAAGTTCCAGTTTCGAATCCGTATCGTGGCGTAATTATTACATAAATATAAACCTGAGTGAGGCAGGCCTGCCTTCGGTTCGCCGCCGACGACGTCTGCAGAGTTTTTAATTATATATTATAAAAGTTCGCGTCGAACTTTAATTATTTAATTATTTTTTAATTTGATGTTATTGCGACGCGCTTTTATACGGTGCGGCGGTGGGTCCTTTTCCATGGCCTCATTATACTGTGTGATCTAAGAAATTTATGAATAGCGCACGCTGATTAGGGAAAATTTCACCGAGCTGTACTAAGGGGAAAACGAACAAAATATAAATGAGGAGACACCGAATTAAAAAACATCGAATTACTAAGCATGGAGATAGTACACAAAAATGGGACACTATGACGACGTTTTGCATACACAGAAAAGTATCGGTACACGTGGCTTATTGGATTTGACATTGGTGTTCACGAAATATTTATTTTCAGGCAAACGCAATTTATCTAAAAAAAATTAGTGTGTGAGTTACTAGTTACTTTACAAGTTACAGCAGATTAAATTATAGCAGATTCTATAGCTATAGCTACGTTAAATACAAACAAAAAATTAGACGAAACTTATTTAGCTTGAGCTGCCGCATGTTATTTCACAAGATTTATTTTTCCATATACTGTTCAAAAGTTGGTATGTATAGTCACTAGCGTCTAGCCAGCAGGTGCAACAAACGATCTTGCCGATGTATGGCTGCAGGTATGCCACCCACCATACACTATTGGCGCGCGCGCATTTTGGACCTAGCCGATAATATGTCGGTTCTGTTTATTCGTAAGACTGGAATCTTGTATAAACTATAAATTAATTAATTAATAAATTAACGTACTGAGAATATTGAATTAGCATATTCCTAGAGGCAGTTTTAGCAGTTAAGCTCATTTTTTTCCATAAAAGAAACATCTAATTTTATGAAACCCTTGACAAAGTTGAAGAAGAGAAAATACTGTATGAATACATAGATGATTTTTAATCGACACTTTTTCTTTTGTTATGGAAATCTATTCTGCAAAAATTAATTCTCCAAAAAAGTCAGTAAAAAATGTAAAATAAAAATTTGATCTTCAAAATGCTTACCTTAAAAAAATTTTTATCATTACACAGTTTGTATAAGAAGTAATGCAACTACTCAATATTTTTCTTTCTAAAAAGTTGACAAGGAAAAGATTCCAATAAAAGTTTTAGGAAATTGCTTAAGCTACAAATTTGAAATGCTTAGAAATGAATAATACTATATGTTCAAAAGTATTTTGTATTTTATAGCTTAAATCATTTTCAAAAACATTTATTTTTTTTTCTTGTAGTCTTCTCAGAGGTCGAGGTATTTACATGGTAGTAATCATTTTAATCATTTAATTTAATCATTTTGTATCATTTAAACGACTGATCTCAGGGACTTTTGGACAGGACAAATATACAGGGCGCTATTTTTAAAAAATGAATTTAGCCTGCTTCTTACAAATGCATAACCCTGTATATTGAAAAGTCATTTAAGTTTGTAGCATAAGTCATTTCCTAAAATTCTTATTTGGTTTCTTTCTTCTACACTTTCAGGACCAGATATTGACACGTTACGTTTCTTCTTGTTAACTTTTTGATGATATGGAATCGGAATCTTATGCGTTGAATAATAATAACGTTTATGAAACCGACAATGTTAGCAAAAGAAAGAGGAAATTACAATTTATTAAAAGAAACATTTCCAATAGACTATGAAAACTGCATTACAAATTTAATAAGTAGGTACATATCCAGAGGACATAGATAGTGGCGATGGAGTATTTAAGGATGAACTATCGCTGTGTTTACAATATGCAAATATTAAGAAAAGCTGTTCAAGCAGGAATATATATCTAGATTCCCTAATGTGAAAAATTATTTATTTCCATTTGTTAAGAATATCGATTTATGAATTAAGATAATATATTTTATTTGTTTTTATTATTTATTTGAGTTTATTTGAATTTTGATTTTAACATTATTAAGCTATTTATTTGTTATTTTGTATTGTTTAAGAATATTCATTTGTTGCTTTAAATAACGATGTAGGTACTTATATTAAATGTTGTTGCAAAAAAGTCAAATACCTTACTTATTATTTATGATTTTTTTAGTATTATTACATTCCTATTTTTGTATAAAAAGTAATTCTTAATTCAACACGGTATATGGGGGCCCCCAAATTCAAAATTATCCAGGGCCCCATGATGGCATAATGCGCCGCTGGTTATGATTGGTTTCTTAGAATGACATTTATAGATGCATATCGGACATTTTTTTGAAGTTTCGGTAATTCTCGATCTTTTACCATTGTGTGCCTTTCAGATATGGTAACGCAGTTATCGTTTATCATTAAACTTACTTTTTGTCGCAATTGTTACAAGAAAACCCAAATTCGGCACGGTCTTTATAAATTCTCGGAGTAAAATTTGTACCGCATTCATTACATTTATTTGACCGATTTAATTCTTTTTGTTCATCACCCATGTTGAAGGATTAGTAAACTAGAAATACGTTTACTGTAAAGTCGTTAATATACTTATTATAATATAGATTACTTACCGATTACCGTTAATATTCAGCTTTTCCTAACCGAAACAACACCAAATTCTTTTGAATAAACAGAACCGAGATATTATCGGCTAGGTCCAAAATGCGCGCGCGCCAATAGTGTATGGTGGGTGGCATACCTGCAGCGATACATCGTCAAGATCGTTTGTTGCACCTGCTGGCTAGACGCTAGTGTAGTTAGTTGTATAGTCCAGTCAGTCTAAGTTTTTGATGTACAATGTGATTCCCGTAGTGACATGTTAAAATGTTTAGAATCATAGTTAATAGGAAAATTTATAATGAATGAAAAACCATCGAAAAATTGAGCCGATCAGACGTTAAACTTTCATTCCTCAAATCTCACTAAATCGCAAAAATAAATTTACCACGTAATGGACAAAATTTACTATCAAAATGATACCTATACGAGAAAATGAACGGTTAATTTAGTATAATCAATTCAACTACATTTTTGCGATTCCACGTCATCGTTTGACATTACAAAGTACATTTCTAATAACAACCGACAATCATCAAACAATCGTTTGACATTAAAACGGCCATTTCTAATGTCATCTGACCGCTTAACATGAAATCGCAAAAAAATACTTCAATCAATTATACTAAATTAACCGTTCATTTTCTCGTATATATTCCTGAATCCCTTTCTTTCCCAAAGTTTACCATACTTTGTCCGCTGCAGGTGTTTTTATTTTTATGATTAACTGCGTAAGTCAGCGACTGCTTTTGATCTTTCTATGAACAATTTAGTATTACTGGATGTACTTATATCACATACTGTCAATCCTCTTTATCCCTATGCTGATATTAATTAAAAAAAAAGATTCTAATGCATCTGATTTGAACGCCTGATACCTAATTTACTGAACTCTTATGTTCAATAACTTTTGTAATCTTTAACCGATTTTCATCATTTCTTAGGGATATTGTAATTATATTCATTACCTAATTAGACCGAATAAACCAAAGTCATGTTTTTTGGTCTATTTTCAAGACACTCTGTGGAGTAAGTGAAGAACTTGAATAAGTTCTGAAGTATTCTGTTCATAAAGTCACATAAATTCTTAACATTTTGATGCGGCTTCTTCCCAGTATATGAATTTATGTAGAAAATACACATCTCAACCTCTGCAATTTAAAGTGCGGTTAATATGTTACATGATTGAGAGTATATCTACAAAGTATCGAAAGACTACGTTTTAATGATCGATACTGAGGGATTGCGGAATCTTTCAGACTACATCGCAAAACTCACTTTTACCAGTGTTTCCGATACTAAAACAATGCAAAACTTTACCTGAAACTATGTTTGGGATGAATAAAAAACAAAATGTAAAGAATTGATATCGTTTTGAACTGAGTAGGTACTTGAAAACCTCCACAGATTGCTTAGTTACCCCACAGGGTGTCTCAAACTTGGATACAAAAAATATCATTTTGGTTCTCCCAGTATAGTTTATTCATTACTGTAACATTTTTCTTTTTCAATATGATAATCTTAAAGTCACAACACCTACTTTTCTCATGTAGTTTCTAAACTTTGTTTTCGTTTCTATATCCTGTCAGCGATTTCCAAGTCAATCTGTTCTGAGAGTTCTTTTTCAAGTGTTCGCCTCTTTTGTTCCTTTTGCCATGTGTAAATTGTCCCATCGCCTTGTTCAAGTTTCCCTACCTTTCCGTTAAAATCTCCCACTATTATATTATATTTAGAAAGTAAACTGCTTCCGGGTTATGGCGTGTGTTAAGATTGGTTAATGCTGACGTTTCGCGAACCATGTTGCTCGCTTCTTCAGAGCTAACGGCATACTGAAGACCTACCAAAGAAATCTGCCTTATATACCTACCTAAATTTACACCTCACTGCGCACATCTGGAGCTACCGCTCCCATCTGCTTTAAGAAGACACATACCGATCGGTACTTGAACGCCAAATCACACCACCACCCCCAAAAGAAGAGGAGTGTTATTAACACTTTGTTCAAGAGAGCCGAGCAGGTATGACTCCAGCACCTTGGACATCGAACGGAAACACTTGGAGTGGGCCCTACGTCAGAATAGATACACCAAGTCTGACATACGGGGTGTCACACAAATTAAACCGCAAGTCTCAGAGGAGCGGCAAGAGTCAAAGGGGTTCGCTTGCTTGCCATACGTAAGTGGGGTATCAGAAAGAATCGGTAGATTACTGAAGAAATCGGGTATCACGGTAAGGTACAGAGCACCAGCTAAGGTAAAGGATCTTTTGCCTAACCCAAAGGATACCACTCCTGAAGCACGAAGGGGTATACAAGATAACATGTGAGTGCGGAACATGCTATGTAGGACAGACAGGACGAAGCATCGAATGTCGAATCAAGGAGCACAGTAGAAACACCCGGCTAGGCAAGATTCAACAGTCCGCTGTTGCTCAACACTGCCACGAGTCGGGACACACAATGGATTTCTATGACGTGAAGCTGTTGGCAAGGGTGGGTAATTATCATCGAAGGCTTATTACAGAAGCCATCGAAATTAACAAACATCCTGACAACATCAATCGCGAGGGCGGTACTGGCATTAGTAGGGTCTGGAAATCGGTCCTAACGCGTCCAGGTGGAAAAGCACATGGGAGCGGTAGCTCCAGACATGCGCAGTGAGGTGTAAATTTAGGTATATAAGGGAGATTTCTTTGGTAGGTCTTCAGTATTCAGTTAGCTCTGAAGAAGCGAGCAACATGGTTCGCGAAACGTCAGCATTAACAAATCTTAACAGACGGCATAACCCGGAAGCAGTTTATTTTCTAAATGATTCTGGCCGTGAAAGCCTACGTACTTAATTATATTATATCCTTCTATGGTATTGTGTATTACGCATTCTACATTGTAGAACTGTAAATTACTTCTTCCGATGCTTCTGTTATTGGAGCGTGGACTATTCTCTCCATTGCCATTTAAATATAGAAGCCGACTCCGTAAAATGTTTTTGGCTTACAAAGTTTTTTGGTAATGTCCTTCTGATAATCTTATATAGTTTCTTCTGATCTCCAATAAACCGATAATTTCTCAGTTAATAAATGATAAGGCATTGTCCAGTTGTAACAATCTTGATTCCTCTCTCATCATTTGAGTTGGGTTGTTTTGGTTGTGCGTATTTCTTAATTAAAGCGGTTGGCAAGTGGTCGATGGACGCTTACCTTAGCACCGGACTTTGTTTAGCTTGTCTCGTTAGAAACCCATATTGCACCGTCTAGTAAAAAGTTTCACTCTTACTTATAGTTGCATTTTACATCTGAACATTTTAGTGCGTAAGTCGTAAAGTATATTTGGTTGCCTATACTTCTTCCTTGGAGGAACCTTATATTCATCTCCGTATTATTATGGGTATAAGTTTTGGCAGAGTTTGGAAGCCACTAACACATATCCGATATTTCGAAATTATCATTCTTTGTTGGCAACAGGTACAGAAAGTCTCTATCTAATGCCAATGTTCACTCTCGAAAGTCTGTTAGCTTTTCTGGTCCCGCAACCACATTAATATTTGTAAACCCTCTGAGATTCGGAATTAGTCTTATGTATCTCATCTTCCAGTCACAGGTATCATTGCATTGATTGCCTAAACACCGGTTCCACAACAGCCCAGGTACCCGTCCACTTTTACTTTGATTTGTAGCCCACAAATGCAATTACGTGAACCTCAAATCGTATCTGAAATAAAAATAAATAACGCCGCAATCGCCCGAAGGTGGGTTGCAAATGGCGACATAAGCAGCAATTCAAGCGTATATATCTTAATCCATAATTAGCGAACAGATAGCAACCCGCACGGTAGCCCATGTTACCGTTCATAAACACAAGAAGACGAAGAAGAAGACCTAAGGCGAGAGAAGAGTTAATTGCAGTAACGCGTCCTATAATCACACGGCGATATTTTGCTTAGATATCAACGCGATTCCCAGTTCGAGATTCCACGAATTACATATTTATGTGGTGTATGTGCACCGCCCTGAAGGCAATCACGATACATTCGAATATATAACCAGACGTAGAAATAACCAAACCGATGTATAATTTAGCAGAGACATAAAACTTTAACGGCCATGCAATGATTACAGTCAGTCGCAAGCGTATGCAAAACTATAGCGAAACAAAGAGAATTACCATAGCAGCGAGCAGACAGGTACACGAATTCTTGCGGATAATTTGGGATTAATCAATAAGCCGCGTGACCGTTTTAAATTTTAAGGCGCTGTCAGCAGTTCTCATAAGTTTTTTTTTGTTGTTCGATGGGTGTACAAATTTGCTACTTGTGCATTATTTAGGATGCGCGTTAATGATTGATGCCTTGAAAGCGGTCCTTGTAGTTTTACAGGACAAGAATAAGGTGACGTCGAAGACGAGGGGTGGACACTTTTGGGCTCGAACTTTTTGACCCTTTAACCGTGAGGGTGGATAGTGTCGATGGAATAATCCATGAAAATTCGAGTTTAACATTTTACTTTTTGTGTGGATACAACTTCCTGAAATGTTCATGAAAATTGATCTTTGCTGAGAGGCACTACTCAATGATACCGCTTAATTTTCGAATTACAAATTTAGTAGCCCAAAGTGTCTACCACGTCACATTTTGGAAAAATTGGGTTAAAAACTTAATTTTTTCACTTTATATTGTATGCCCTCCAAAAAAAAATAATGCGTCGTGATAGAATTCTGAGAGTAGGCTGAGATGAATGCTTGGATCTTGTACTTTAAAGCTACGGTGGAAAACATACTGTCGATTTAAGCATAAAATTCTTTTTGGATACGTATTTAGAAGCATTTGGCTACAATTAATTCGTTTTTCATAAAACATTACAAAACAAATCATTACTAAGTGACTTTTAGACTAGGCTTTCTAAGATTTTTTGTTAATTAAAGCTTAATGATTGAACATAAACATAAGCAGATAGTAAAATAAAACATGTGACAAGACCTGAAAGTTGAAATGAAAGTTTAAAAAATAATATTCAAAGCGTAGGAGACAAACATCGAAAACACCAGAGTATAACAATATATCATTACATCCTTACTTCCTCACTATTTTATTAAAATAGCATATCCCACCCCACGTCACAGAGATGTCACATGTTTTTTTCATAGCATGATACCTTCGTCCTTTTCAGGACTGAATATTGTTAAAGCACAAGGTGTAAACTTTCATATCAACCTAACCTACGACATTTTCCAGCCGCTTTTTTGTTTTTTTTAATGTGATAAAAATCTTTGGTTACTTTGCTTGTTTGTAATCTACGTAGATAAACGTATTGCAATGACCTTTCATTCCTTTTAAGTAAAAGGAATCATCAATGTAATTCACGCTACATGTGCTGCTGCATATTATCCTTGCCTAGTAAGGAAAAATACGAAAAAAAAAATTGAAAACATAAACAAGTGTCAAACTTACATTAGGATATGCAAACAGAAATGTTTACATTGTATCTCACCGCCTACTTCTACTACAATCATTTATAATAACTCTGTATAAGGTGTCCCTCATTTTTCGCCGCGAAATAATTTTCGAGGTAGTAAATGTCACTGAGCAAAAAGTTTCATATGAACTTATTTGTCTTCTTCGTTCCTTAAAAAAATCTTCTTTACTCAGAATGATATTTACTTGTAGGGAACCAAATGTCTAATGTCTAATGTGTATGTACATATTTTGTTTCTACCTTCATTTATTTATTTAATTTATTTTTAATGTTTTGAATGTTTTACTTAAATCAATTTACTTTTATTGTTGTTATGGGTATTGATTGTGTTCTGTCTTCGTTTTCCGATTGTTTGATATGCATTTTATTGTTTATTTTTCCTTATTTTGTTAATATTTCAAGCTGCTGTAACTTTTTACGGATTTGTAAAATCCACATCCTGTAGTATATACGTCAAAATTTGTCACGAAATGTTGTCACCCATGTTTTCATCAATATCTCTATAACTATTAATATTACCGAAACAAATTATATCCCGCAGTACAATCGACGAATGTAGTCACTTTATAAATAAATAATAACTTTAAAATAATGAAAGATGTAAGTCATAAGTCATATTTATTGGTGTTGGCTACAGAAAGTGTACACAAGTCAAAAGAAAACATTTTTAAACAATAAAATAACAACAAAAACAAAAGTAGTTATCTTTTCCTATGCTCAAAACAACTAAATATAAGTTTGGGAGGAGGTTAAGAAATGGTTCTGAAAATCGGGTTATTATGTCAATAAGTATTAATATCTATTGTGTCAAGTCATCTATCATCACCAAACTTTTTAGAATATTCGCATCAAATTCCTTAAAGACGTCATACGTTTAAACATATTTATTTAAACAAAATGACCGATGCATTGCATTTAACCACATTCTTTTGTTTATCAGGTGTTGACAGTTTGACTGATATGACGGAACTAGCATTTTTCTAATTTCAATACTCAAAGCTATATTACAAGTGTTAAAAGACGAATGTTTATTTTGTGAGACAAAAAGTTTTTGGAACAAAATAAAATCACTTTTAACACGAGTATCGTACAATAGTTTTTCTACAAACACCTTAAGCATCTTATTGTTCAAAATTCATGGCATTTTCAGTATTACAACTTCTTAGATGAATACGAAATTGGGCTATTATAATATTTATAATATAATTGTGGTATAGCTCATATAGCACTACTAAGATTACAATAAATAGATTTTGTTATCTAACAATTTCAGATCGAAATTTACAACTTTTCCACAATTCTGAATTGCCAAAAAAATCCATTATTCTGCTTTGTGTGGACAGCTCTTCGCAGACTCCAAATGCTCAGCAAAAAAAAATAGAAGTATTTCGCTCATAAATATGTTGTATGCACCCATATGCACTATGCATATCTAGATTGTAGGCTTCCGCGGTCTGAGTTAATAATATTTTGATTTCCGGGTGGAAACCGCGTTGATAACTTTGAAGCAGTCGACGATTCGCAATCTGTTGCAACGGGGATCTTCAGGACTAAGTATCAAACCAACTGCTAAGAAGAATCTGTCGTCTGTTGGAAAGGGTCTAATGCCGCGATGTTTTCAGAGCCTTAAAAAGTGAATTGCATCAGTAGAAAATGTCAAATTGACATTATGTAAGCTGCTTTTTGAATGGTTGCTAGGAAATACTTTTAGCACTAGTGTGAAAAAATAGCATATTATAGCACAGTTTTTCATACAGATAATTTCTTATTCATGTTATTTTTTTGTTTTTCGTCCTGATCGTTTGTAGTAACTTGTGTAGGAAATATTATGCATATTTTAAATTATTTTGTTACTTCTGTTACTTATCAAAAATAACTTTGTGAAGAAACACACGTTTGCATAATATAAATATATACCTATGTTTGAAATAGCCCATGCTCAAAGGTAGTTCAATTAAAAGTGTAATAAAAACCTCTTTTTCCTTTGCTAGAAATTTTATTTTAATGAGTACCAGTTTCGATCAGTCGATCATCTTCAGCTAAAATCTACAAAACATAATTAACATCAATTAGGGTAAAATCTTCTACAATTTAAAGGTTAAAACAGCCTTATAAACGTCACAATACATTTTAAAAATTCACATTAAAATTATAACAGGCGAGAACGTCATATATCTAAAAAAAGACGATGTGTCAAGGACACGAAATGAAAAATCGAATGAATTATAAAGTGTATATGCGTGGTAATAGACAAGCACGCACGCAACCAAAACTGCGCGACGCGGCAAAGAAAAATTCGAAGGAAGTTCGAACATTAGACATTTTAAAAATTCATAAAGAATAAATAAACAAAAACAAAAACCATAAACCAGGCTATTGAATCTAATATAATGACTATACAGATATAATCAAATATAATGACAATTATGTTTTGTAGATTTGAGCTGAAGATGATGGACTAATCGAAACCGGTAGGTACTCATTAAAATAAAATTATTAGCAAGGGAAAAAGAGGCTTTTATTCCACTTTTAAT
Organism: Aphodius sticticus; assembly: GCA_963966075.1. Taxonomy (NCBI): domain Eukaryota; kingdom Metazoa; phylum Arthropoda; class Insecta; order Coleoptera; family Scarabaeidae; genus Aphodius; species Aphodius sticticus. Next base: position 17,534,890 of record OZ014506.1, read on the forward strand.
AAATATATATGTATATATAAATAATCTCGGTTTCCCAACTTCTAACGTTAAATAAAAACGCATTCTTTCCATCTGAACTGAAAGAATAGCACTGAAATAAATTACAAAATCACACCTTAAATATTAATTTCAAATTCCAAATTGCATAATCAATATAATATACAGCCTGCATGCTCTATTCCAAATTCAACTACTAGAATAGGGATTATGCAGGTAGAACAACCGATATAAATTACGATCTAATGGCAGTAATTCAAATTTGCCGTAACCTTTGAGCTCTGATTCGGGAACCAATAGATTGGATGAACAATACAGGGACATCTATACTGAAACTAATCTTGTTCCCCCTGCCCCCCACCAGCACACCGATTAAGCAGCACAATCCCAATCGTTCGATAATTCAAGGAGGACACAACAACGAACATTTCAATATCTACGCAAACCACCAAACGAGCAGACATAACCTGGACGTGCTCTATGTATGGAACGCGATGAGGTCGTAGGTCCATAACTGGCTCGTATGTGTATAACTTGGGCTCGCATATAGGCCCGATATGTTCATCTGTTCTGGAGGTCCCATGACTCTCCACACGGGCCCCTAATAACAGAGTGCAACGCCGCAATCTCAACGGGGTTGCCCGGCACAATTATAGATATTACAATATATTGTCTGTCCGCTCGAATTACCTCCAATCACAGACATTACCGGCCGTCCGGCTAATTGTTGATAACATTGCCCAGGCCTCGGTATGATGATGAATTATCTTCACTCTTAATCGGTTTGATTGTTGGACGGGTTGAGTCGACGGTCGTAACTTTCTTTGGAAGTGGATGGTGGTCGGAGACTATACGTTTTAGTAAAAAAAATCTATTTATTGACGATTACATTAACTAATTATTATGATACGTTTTGTCATAATATAAAATTATGAAACTTATATTTTTTGTAGCGTCTGCAGTAATTAATACCCGTGCCCACTTTGTGGAGTACGTACAATCTTGCCATTTTGTTTTTCTTAAACGGCATAATAGCGTACAAAATCGAATGAAAACTAAACATGTAGTTGCCAGGCAAGTCAGTCAAATGTTACAGCAAACATTTATACATAAAATTGCTTCAATTAAAATTCTAATCCCATCCGGTCAATTTACATGATTCTTGGTAATTGAAAGATTACTAGTGCACGACATTGTTTAAATTGTCCTCGGACTTACAATTATGATGTTACCATAGGACGCACCTTACGTTATGTTACAATTAATCATGAATACAAATTTAACCGTTTATAACAATAGTTATAAGAATAAAGGATATATATTCCAGGTAGAAAGATATACAGATAACTTACGGCTAGATGGCGAGTGTGACACTATCACTATCATCATAACCGTTTGAACAGATACCTATTTTAAAAAAATAGCCCGGTGTTAAAAAACAACTTCTTGCTGGTTGAAAACCCTGTTTCTACCTGGATCTACCTGAATTTATACCCCTCCTTTAAAAATACACGTAAAATTGCTCCCAAACCCACATAGCTTATCTACTAGTTTCAAGTTACTCCACAGGATAGCCTTCCGTTCCTGTTTGGCACGGAAGTAGATGATACACCCAGGTAAATTAAAAATTAAAACAAACAAAAACTAATGAGGGTTAAATATTACTGTAAGTATCTATATAAAATGTATTACCAATAGGTAGCAACTTTGGAAATGGTGGAAAAGGAGGGTGTGTGAAGTATCATATGAAAACTCTTTTAGAACTAAATGACGTTTATCAGACATGGTTCTCTTTTTTATACCCCCCCCCCCACATTTACTGTGATAAGGTATTTTGACTTTATCACAACATTTGTAACACCCTTAAGAAAGCGTGGCAGGTATACACCCGTGTACAGGATAAATGCCGTAATTTGAAAGTAATTGATCTGAACTTTAGTATACAAGTTATCTCTTAAAAAGTACGGACAAGTTCATGAATGGGAAAAATCGGTTAACTCCGTTCTTTTTCAAATACAGACAATAACTGCCGTAATTTTAGAGCAATTGATCTGAAATTTGGTATACAAGCTTATCACTTAACAACAAAGGACAAATTCGCGACTGGGCAAAATCGGTTAATTCAATTTTTTTTCAAATTCCTCACAAAAAATATTTATTATAATTTTCATTTATAATGTACTTCCGCCAGGCTGAAGATAATGTTCTTATTAGTTTTGGCGTTTCTTTTAATGAACCATCCGCACCCTACTTAAAGAATCGCTGTAAATGCTTGAAAAGATTTGGGAACAAACTTTTGGCATTTCAGGTAAAAGTGCCAAGATAAAGGTTGATTATGAAACCATTTTGAGGTTTCTAGGACAATAGATTCTAGGACAATAGGTTCAGCTGGTATAATTTTGTAAAAAATTACCAAAATAGCGTTCACCCTTTCGCCCCACTTTTCTCGAAAATCTTGCGCGATAGAAAATTTTGGAGCCCAGATTCGTGTTTATTGAAATCAATTCTACCCAAAACGCAATTTCATATTCAATTCACAAAAGATATTTTCCCTAAAATTATCAAAATTTTACAATTTTCAATTGTCTAATTCTCGTATTTTTTTTATACATGGCCGTAAAATATTTCCCATGCCATTTAGACAATTAAATGATTTACCAAAATCAATAAGAAAAAAATGGGGTTGCCATTAAAAAAGTGGCGATGTGTATTTGTGTGTGTTCTTGTGTGTAATGTAATATAATAATGTGTAATGTGTATTTAAATAATTAACAATCGACAACTTTGAAGATTCTTTAAAATAACAAACGTTTCGACAACGTTTCGTTGTGTGTAGAAGCAAGCCCATACGTAGGTAGAGCAAGGGTATATTGCTCCATCAATGTACAGATAAGCTTAGCCTCAATCCTTTAAGGCTCCCGTCTCAATTCAAATTGCGCGCTTTTCTCCAAAGCTTCGAAATAGAAAAATTACCAGATGTAGATGGCGCCAATATAACCAATTCTGAATTTATTTAGCATTTACTACATTTGACGATTTAACGTATGTTTGCGGCATAGTAGGGGAACCCCGACGCCGTGTCAGTGCTACTACTGTAATTGCCAGTTCCCGTTTCGGTCTTTGTTTTTGATTTATAGAGGAGTTAGTGTTCTTAGAGTTATAAAGTGTGTGGGAGTTTGTAGTATATGTTTGTATTATATTATTTTTGAGTGGTGATTATATAGTTTCCAGTTATAATACTTATAAACAGATTTAGTAGGTTAGGTTGTAAATAACTCGTTTGATGCTCGTTTGTGTGACGTGTGACAAATACATATATTTTCTGCCCACAATACAAAATTTACTAATCATTAGTTGGAATAATGGATCGCTTATCCCATTCTCGAAGGAGTTATTCGAAAAAGAAGGGCACAAATTCACGAAGTGCGGCATCAAAACTAAGGTGGGCAAGATTTCAAGAGGTTTTACGGTATGTTTTATTTTATACAAATAGGTATGCTATAAATTAAAATATTATTATTTTAGATATGGTGATGTACAGCCGAACTCTCCCGAACCGTTGTCACTGGATACTGTGGAAGATTCTGCTGCGGAGATGCCAGAAAGCAGTGTGAATTTGACTATTGATAATCCGTTGGGAGCAAACGAGGATGTTGAAATGTTTGTTTCTTATTATACACACATGCATATCACTGGAAATGGTGGAAGATAACTGTGACCCTTCCGAAGAGAATGAGAAGTCTTTGTCAAATATGTTGTACAGTTTCTGCGGAGAATAGTGTCATAAGTGTCAAGTTTTTGCCCTTTTTCCAGAAAGTTCGTCATGACTTTTCAGTCTGTTAATATGTATAATAGACAGTAAACGTTCATCTGTTATACGTATGATGTAACTGTTCTACTATTCCCCGCGGAAATTATATGTGATATGATATATAATTTACATACAGGTGTCCCAGTTTTTTCCCACAAAATTATTTTTAGTAGTAATTGTCATACTGAGTAAAAAGTTTCATATGAGTTTCGTATTTATTAAAATAATTCATATACAGTAGAGCGTCGATAATTCGAACTAATTGGGACCGAGGGTGGTTCGAATTATCAAATTGTTCGGATTATCATATATCGAGTGTTGGATACAAGCTATAAAACAAAAGCAATATATGTTTGTAAAAAGGAATCGACAAAAATAGCTCGGTGACTCGGTGATTTATTATTTTATTATTTATTTTTGGGGCGTTCGGATTACTGGGGTTCGGATTATCGACGCTCTACTGTATATACGTGAGTTGTACAGTTATTGCCTAAACCCTAGTTCCTCCTTCTAAAACCGTCAGGTAAGTATATTATGAAGTACATTAATACAACAAAATACCTACTACAAAAAGAATATTAATCAAATTTTACAAAACAAATTCCAATGAATATATAAGATTCAAATATTTTTTAAAATTTTGCATCCTTCTAATGATAACATGGTCAAAATAGTACATAAGAAGTAGTAACAATCTTACAATTAAATATATTACATTATTTGCATTTAACAATGACAAAGAAATTTGTTATAGACATGTTGCAGATATATTTACTTGTTTAGTGCGTTCCAAAATTTAGCAAATACATAATATAATTTATACTAATATAATATTTATTTTTTAGCAAGTAGCATGCATTGTGTTTGAACGTGGTTTGAGCATACTACGTACGAGAAATCGAATAGATTTACCCATTAATTAAACTAACTGGAAAACCATAGTAATTTTCAAATACAGGAAACCAATTAAGTTGTCTTCCATATGTGGATATATGTAATTTGCGAATATAAATAATATATTATTGATAATATATTTATAATATAATATATATACCTATATTAAATATATTATTGCTTTCTATTTGTATAAATATTGAAACTGGAGATGTTTTCTAGTTGATGATATAGTACTTTCACAATCGACATATCACATAAAAAACACTTTAGTAAAACGCGGATTTAGGCCGCGCCATCTAGTTTTGGATACCTGAACTGTCGCTATTGTAATCATTTTTGCCAACTTACTAGAATGCACCAGAATACAATTCTAGAGAAGTTCGGAAGAAAGTAACTTGTGCTCTTATGGTTAACATTTAATGTACTTTTATAATGTATTACAGCAGACAATAATCAGATGCCACTGCCATCGGAAAGCTTTTCAATATTTAAAGTCCACATTTTTTTAACACTAAAATTTGCATAAATAATCTGCATAAATATTGAAATCCTTTCCGATGGCAGTAGCAAAGGGGTAGGAGACGGGAGCCTTAAGACAGGCGATTGTAAATATCAAGTAAAATCAAATGTACATATAAGTGAAGTTCATACTTTCAGCAGTATTATATCCTTTATGTACTAGCATGTGTTATAGAAAATGCTGTAAAACAAAAGCTTTTGCATGAAGTAATCAAATTCCGTTTCTTTTTCGTTATACGACCTGGTATTTCAGTACGTTTTAGCAGATAACATCTTTAGCTGCTCCGCTGAACGCTAAAAAATCATTTACATCTTTCCCCAACCGCATTAACGCCCCAAAAATCAAACCAACCCCTACCTCTACAATTCCAGACATACAGAAACAATACAAAATATATATCTACCGACATATCTACAATTCTACATAAAAGTGACGAAGCCATGGAGTGTCTTCGCCATCCTGTTTCTTCCCACCTCCTTAATCCGCGTCGACACAAAATCCCCCTCCACACAAAATACACGTGGCTCGTGAAAACATGCCGTTTAACCAACCCCCTATTTCCAGCTTTGCTGTCCCGCACCCCCATCGAAAATCTCTCGCGCTCACCTCAAATTTGTCAACGCGACATCGACCGGAAGTGCGAGGGGGGTTGGGGTGGGTGAAAATCAGAAAACCAGTCGCGAACAGGGGGGAGAGATAGAACAGGTTGTAACCCCAGGAGCGTCAATCATCGTCGAATATAATATATCAATCTCGGGTTGGTTGGGTGCAAGATGATCGGGTGAAAGTGTAGAGCCCACCCAGGGCGGTTGCGTCGGTCGGTGCGTGGGGCCCCCATTTATTGGTCTCCGGGTGCTCCCCCACACAACAACTGGAGATACGCCGCGGGAATCTGTCTGCACGAGCGTTGATGTTGCTTGGTTGCCTGAGGGTACAGTTTACTAAGTTATGGCATGTTGTGACGTAACGGCTTTTTTCTACGATTACTAATTAACGATTAATTGTTTTCAAGTGGAACTGGATTGGAATCGAACTTTAAAAGGTCTAATGGAAAGCCAAGAGTTGACCAAACTCGACTTGGACACTGACCGGAGTACAGTGTCCATTTACTTCTGAGATATCCTGACTGTCAGCAGAATGAGTCCTAAATTGCAGCTAGTAATTCTACATAAATTATCTAATACTACTACTAGCCGGTATCGTCAGAGGTCACAGTGCTTTTGCCAGGAGTTTAAAGTTTTATTCTTCGTATAGTGAAATTTAATGTAATAAAAATTTAAATATATCAAAACCCGAGCAGCCATCAGCTCCTAGAAATGTTCTAACATATTTCTTTCTTTACGTACAAAACAGAAATTCACTTTCAAATAATTTACTTTGATTAAATAATTATAACAAAATACTTATATTTTGTAGGGTCGGAAATATATAAATAAACAAGCATTCAAATAAATCATAACAATTTACAAAGACAGCCGAAAACTGTAAATTATTTTTAACTCTGGAGAACAAGGACTTTGTGTATGAAATATGAAAACGCATTTTCGATAGACGTCTTTGCACTGAAGACGAATATATAAACAAATCCCACGTAAGGTTGGTCGAAAACAAGTCGAAATGTAAAAACGCAATTTGGCAGTTTTTTTTTGCAGATCTATACCAGCTGAACCCAAGAATGATTAAAGAGAAGATTACGCACTGCGCAAGTCTGTCATTCATTTCTGAGCGAGTTTGAGTTTCTAAGGTGATTGCTGTGACGTTACACTAGATCAAACAACATACGAATCAAGAAAATACATTGAGTTTCGCAATAATTTTGTAAAAAAAAGTCGTGAAAATAATATGTGCAGTGGCGGATTGTATTGTGGCGTCAAAACGCCGCAGTCGTAGTCGGTACGTTTGTTATAATAATAATAATCCACGCCTTAACATCCCCAAACAGCTTTCGCCACTACGGGGGCATCGGCAGGCCCGAATTATCATTATTATGGCCAGCGTCTGTGGCACGTCTTAAGTTGTTTGGCTTTCAGCATTCGCCGTGGAGCAAAGGAAAACCACAGAAAAACCTTTCCTCTGAAAGCAGGGCGTGAGACTCGAACTCACGCTCCCCAGACTGATGTGGTACCAAATCAACACACGTTGTTTCTTCTCAATGTTTGAGTGTTTCCAAGTCGTTCATTATGTTTTAAAACGCAGCTTTTTTGATCATTTGTAATTATTGGTATTTTGTTAGAATTTCATAATTGCGAAGCGGAGTTATTCCTCATCTTCTTTTTTCTGTTGGGGTTTTGGGTTTTGGATAAATCTTGAAAAGTATGTAACAATCAATTTTAAAAAAACTTATTTTGAGATGTTTAAGGAGAGGCATTTCAAACGATACCCGCTATTACCCCCACCGTATGCAAAGATATTTTCCTTTTAGGGTGTCAAACTTTAAACCAGTCTATAAATTTGGTAGCAAACATATTTTAGGTTATTTAAAAGTAACCTTTAATTTGTTTTCGGGGCCTTCTTAATTTGTTCTTTTATACTTATGTCCATACTTAATTCCTGTGAAATTTGAAACCGATCAAAACAAATTAACCAGTGCCGCGGGAGCTCAAAATCGAAAATAAATTCAATTTAATAATATTAAAAACAAAGTTTTTGCTTTGTCTTACCGCAATAAATTTACGTGCCACAGTTATTAGCTTAATCTAACAAAGCTATTCCATTTACTTTTGAGTCTCGATATCATTGCATTTCACACCTTTCCTAGTAATTTGTTAAAACCACAGTAATCTAAGCAATGTGACTATCCTGGCCAATAAAGTACAAAATCTGACAAGTGGAAACTGTTCCTGGTATGCCTTTTTTACGTACAATATAAATCTGAAAGCAGATATTTCAATTTGTGTCCAGTTTTAAAAAAAGCAATTATTGTTGAATTTTTTACAGTTTTTAGTTTTTAGTCTTCTGAAAAACTAAACTCAAGTGAAGATTTCTGCTTTCAGATTCAAATTCTACGGCAAAAAAGTATACCAGAAACGTTATCATTTGTTAGATTTCGTTCATTGTTCATTGTTGGTCAGGATAGTCATGTTGCTTAGATTATTGTGTTTTTGACAAATTACTTGAAAATATGTGAAATGCTCAGACTCAAGATTCAAAAGTTAAATGATATTTTTTGTGGTATGTACCTAAATTTCTTGCAGTAAAAAGACTCTTTTATTATTTTTTTTATATTATTAAATTACTTATTCTCGATTTTGAGCCCCTGGGGAATAAATTGAGAGGCTCCTGGCGAAAGTATTAAAAGTAGAAAAATAAAGACCACCCTTATATGCGGGCTAGTAAAAAATTTGACTGCAGACATCAGACAGACAGACAGACCGACAAACAAGTAATCCTTTAGTGGTTCCGCTTTTTTTTAAATTCATTGAAATGCATATCCCTAAAAACACAAAAAAGCATAAACCTGACAAAGTGCAATGTTGCTTTCAGCACAATAAAATAAAAAGTAATCAATTAATCAAATTAATCAATCAACATAATTTTAAACTGTCTTTGTCTCGAAAATATTCACATGTAAAATTATAAAATTTGTATGTCACCTATAAGACAATTAAGAGATAAAAATCATTAAGAATAATATAGGGTTTTCATTAAAAAATCGTTTCGAATCAATTTGTCAGATCGAAACGTTTTATTTCAGCAAAATTTGTGTCTGCATACGTCAAATCTGTTACCGGAAGGTCTCATGTCGCATTTTTTAATTTAAAAAAGGGCACAATATGTAAAATTTTAAACCCGTGACAACGGATAACGTTAGCCAATGGCAATGGTTTCCGTCTCCGAAACCGAATGCTGGGCTCTGATTGTTTGTAACAAAATCCTAAACCGAAAAATTCATTCTTCAGAGTTAAGGGGCCTTTTTTCTATCGTATGAGACAGTGGGCGGCAATAGTACGAAATAAATTTATTAAAATGCAAAATCCTTGGACACATCATTTATAATTTGCAACTAAAACATCTTTTTGATAAATAATATATGTATTTACTGAGAGACTTTGAAAAATTTGTCATTTTTGCACAGTTTAGAAACGACATAGCAATTAACGTAATTATCAAATCCTCTAAAATGTCCTTAAATATAAATGAAACAGATCCTCTCAAAAATAGTAGCGGTATTACATTTTAATTAGTGTGATGATTAAAAATAAAACTACGAATGAAAATATGTATGTTGATATGAATGAAAGTCACTCATAAATACGAAAAATAAAAGAAAAAACACAAATTGAATACTTTGGTTACAATTGCATTCGTCGTTTGTAAATTGTGGCTGATATAAATGCATAAAACCCATCGAGTATGCGGTTAGGTACAGAGAGTGGAAGAGAATCGGAGAGGAATCGCGAAATGATTACAGAATCAGCGGGAGGACACTTTCGGTGCACCGTCGTCGGTGTTCTCGAGTGCGCGCCGCCAGCCGTCGGGACGCGGCAGCCCCGGCGCGTCTGTCTGCTCGCCCGTAAACCGCACATTTACACAGTTCTTGACTCCCAATTTTATTGTTAACATTTTGCGGATGCACTCGCTCCTCTCTCTTGTACTTTGCGTAACTTTAACCCTTTCTCTCTTTCTCCTTTTGCTTCGTTCCTTTAGGGAGATTTACTATTTGTGTTTGACGCCCTGCTGTTCGAATTATACTTGCAGATTTGATTAGCGGTCGACTGGTTTGATAATCTTATTTTGTGTTTCTTCAATCCGATCAAAACCGTTCCGCGATTGCAAGAAGGAGTTTGAAGTTGGTGTTCTGTTTGGAAATTGAAATTTGGGGAAAATGCGTAGTTCTTATTTACTGATGTAATACGGAAATTATTCTTCACACGAAAGATAATATGACAACGGCATATAAGGTCAACATTGATTTAGTTACATCGACAAGTTTCTTTCAGTAGATTACGAACCTATGGTGATCCATACATAAGTTTTTTGAAGACATTTTGAAGGAAACAAAATTATGTACATATTTATTATATACCTACTGTCGCAATAACAAACACAGTTGGTTAACTGTAAAGTTTCTTCTTGTTGAGATTTGTGTTGATTTGTTTATTTACGATGTGAGACGAATGAAATTTGGAATAATGTTAAGGGACATAAAGTGCCATTCATAACAGCATCCAAATACTGAAAACAAATTGATTTAAAACTTCCAAGATGCCATTTCCGGAAAAAACTGAAGCTATACTAACCTGAAGTATTTCTGAAATGAGCATAAAATAGGTGAAAACCCGGAAAAACAAAAAAATCTAAAAAAAAAGGGATACATACAATATAAAATGTTACAGAAATAAAAATCGTCTGTGTCCACACTTGGTGAGAATTACACCCAAAAAACATAAATAAATGTCTAATTCTGAACAGTGAAAAGTCCCCTGCGTTTTTATTATTTTGTTTAATCTAAAGTTTTGTCATTTACGATTGATTTTTATTTCTGTAACATATTTTATTGTATCTTGTTTTTAGTTGTCATTACGTGATTTTTTACTATGATATTTTGGAATTTTTATGTGATTTACTCGCATCTTGCTTATTTTCCTTCCGAAATAAGACGTTGACAAAATCTAACATAAAGATATTTATATCTTACATGATCATATAAAGTGACATTTTACATCTTAGATACCGGGGCAAAAACAGCTTATTTATGCCCTTAATGTGAGGGCATTGAGGATTCTTAACGCCCGAGCGGGCATTAAGCGCTGCTATGGTTTATATGTCAGATACATCAAATATTTGACATTCAAATTGTAAATTTTAAATCGTCAATGTCAATTATTATTGGCGATTAATTGTATTCTGTTTGGCAATTAATTGTCTGCATTGTCACTCAACTCCAAATTATTTGTATTGTCATTCAACTCCGTAGATACGCAAGTCACTTGATTACATCAAAATATTTATTAATATCATTCAAACGGAAGAACAAAACCATACATACAATGTACCACGGGCATTACTTGATTTTTATACCCTCGGGCGACCTAAAAATCTCGAGCTTTTTAAACGGTCACATGTACCAAGGGCATTAAACATCCCTTTAATGCCCTTGGTACATAAATAACTATTCTAATAGGGTACTACTGTCATGTGGAAATTTGACAGAAATCGAAAAAATAAATAAATAAATAAAATCAAATCGGTAAACAAATGAGTCTGCACAATATAAGATGTCATCCTGAGAAGTTGTTACCTCTGTGCGTTGGTTTTTGATGATAAAATTGCAATTAAATTGGTAGATTTAAAAACTTGTCGACTACCTTCGAAAATACCCGAAGTAGCCGGTTGTGGCTTGACAACGATGTCTTCCTTTAGGGTATTTTCTTTCGGTAAGGTTACTGTTTTTACTTGGAAGCCATTTAAACACATGTCCCTGTTAAACAAACAACAAACATCTCATTTCGTTTCTTGGAAGTTAAAAAAATACTTATCCGGCGTTTCTGCTGATTTGCTAGCACACTCCGGCACACAAGCGCTATAATTTTGTTTATACATCGCACCGATCTCACGTAGCTGCGTGCCCTCAATAATCAACTTTCATCAGAGTTTTTTCTTAAATTTAAGTAAAGTTTGACATTTTATTTGTAAAACGAGTATCAGTTATGCTTATTCTTTCTAAAACTTGTTATTTGTTCTAAATAATAAATAAAATAATAAATAGTTGCTTAGAATGTGGAAAATAGCAAGAAAAAATTACAAGCTACAAAAAAGTTTTGTATGATTTTGTATTAATATTGTATAAAATAATCTAAGAATCAACAAATAAGAAAACTAGCATGCTTTTTATTTAAGCGACATATTATTGTATTCATATTGTGTATTAAAACAAACTTTTGTCTAATAATGTGTCAGTCAAAACCGACATAATTCAAAATATAACAATGTTATTAATCATTTGATTGGTGTGACCCAAAAAGTCAACGAAATGGCAATACAAATATTCGAAATACATTATAAATGATTGTAGTCGAAGTAGGCCACGCCATCTTACTATATTTCTGTCGCTTTACACAAACAAACTTGCGTATAGAACAGTGGTATTCAGTTTATAGAAGCGACAAACACAAATTTTTACATATCTCAGCGACTTGGACCACAATCATTTATAATAAATTTGGAAAACAAAGTGTATTTGAATAAATTCATAGCCACCTAGAGAAAAAAGTTTTTATTGTCTCACAAACAACAAACTGTAGAAAACACAATATTTAGTAAAAGAATTTTTCTCTCTTTTTCAAACGATTGAATAATTATTTATTAAGATGATGATGTTTCCTTGAATATGAATTTAATTATAATGTTTTTACAAACTTAATTCAATCTATCAGCTTCGTTACTAGGTGTAACATAGAGTATTTGTTATTGATATATTCACGGTATTCAAACAGACTGAGCAGATGTTAATTTGATTATTTCAAACAAACTGTAACGTATAGAAACACATGTACATTGTACATTTTGCATCCCATTGGATAGTGGAGGGGTGAAGGGTTTTAATGCCTAAAAGATGCATTATATTTCATATACTTCACAAAAGATTGAAATACGTGGCCACCGAAAATATAACAAAAAGCAATAAGGAAATTTTAAATAACCAATTCAATAATGCAACAAAAAACAAAAAGAACAAAGTACCTCCACTGTTGACAATACGAAGACCAGCAGAAATAACTGTAACACAAATTCCCTTAATGTCTAATTTATAAACAAGCGCGAACAAATTCGAAAGCAAAATTACTCGTCACAGTTACCCTCCGCTAGCAGCCCCCAGGGGATGACTCACCGAGCTACATTTGCATTTTAAGTGCTATTATCTCCCTATTAACACCCGCAGAGATTTACAGTTAAATCCTAGAGAAACTCAAGAAGTGCCATAAAAAACATAATCATCAATCGCAAACTTCTCGATGACCCCGTCGAGCAGAGCGGTCGCAATAAAAAAAAAAACGGTTGCACACAAAGAGCACTCCAGTTTGAATAGTGTTACTCAGCGGTCGGTGGTTTAATGTATTAGAAAAGAAGTGTTAATCGTTGTTAATTTTTAACGGGCGGAAACGCAACGGATGGAAGGCCGCACACAAAGAGAGCCCTCTCCGCCTTTGGAGTCTAAGCAATCCGAAAAGTTTTGATCGAATTTGATATGAACGTTTGTCTAGCGCAAACTGTTATAAATCCGTGAATAAGGAAACGGAAAGGTTCGCAGGGTTTTACGAGGCGCGGAATAAGAGATTAACGCGTTTACAATATTTGCTCACGACTATAATATGCAAAGTTGGTCGGTGGGTGAATTTTATGGCATGGCGGAAGATAGAATAAAATTTGGTGTGGAATAAAATTGTGTATTGTTTGCGGTTTGTTTGTTGGGTTCATGCTCACTTACCTTGCGAATGGAATGTGGGATGGAATGGCACCGGTTTTGGTGATTTTGGTAATCCACGTTCTGAAAAATAAATTATTTGTCATTGATCAGAATATACTATAGGTCTGAATATATAGGTTACAGATTTGTCATGTCTGTGGGTTTTTTTCGATTGTTAGCTGGTGCACGAAGCCAACGCCTCCTAGCGGACGCTTTGTCGAGCTGCTTTTACGCGTAGTATCCTACTGAAAGACGGTCGATTTTGACCGGGGGATCAAACCAGCGACCTTCAGGGTAGATAGGAGGAAATGAAGTAAATCAAAGAACAAAATGTTTAGAAAACAATGGGCTATAGTTGGGCTCCTCTTGATCCCTATGGTTATAGCTGGAAAGACTACAAAATTCTACCACAGTATCGTAACTGAAGAATTAACCTACAACTTAACAAAAGGATCATAAAAAGGGGATGAGAGAAAATAATCCTGAAATTGTGACAATTATTCAGTGGTGCGATAATTTTAACGTACAGTGTACTACTTTTACTAGGGTTCGTTTTTTTTACTCGATTTTAAAACCGTTTTTTTGTGACCTTTGAAACTCGTTTTTTCTTTATTTGAAAAGTTTACAAGAGTTTAATTTAAAAGTTTACGAGATACCAGTTTACAATTAAAATGTAAAAATAATGGAGTATTTCATTAAAACTACAGTCATTTTGTCTTTAAATAAGTAGAATATTGTACACATTATACATCATTTGTTAAAGCCACCTGAAATATCAACAAAACAAAGAAGAATAAAATACATGTGAAACAAATGAAACAATGCAAGCATGTTTACCATTAAAACAATAAAACGTAAATAAATGTAAGTACATATTATGATTATTAAAAAGTGCTAAACATACAATTAAAATGTAATTTTAATGTATTTTGCAGTGTTTGTTCATGTAAATTTACAAACTAAATTCAAAATATGTGATTTTGGCAGAGTAAACTTATTTTAGGAGTTATTAGTGTATTTTTATATGATTTTTATATAGTTTTATTGACTAATTACAAAATAATGAAAAACATCAATAAATAATCAAAATACATAATAATAATAAAATAATAATTAAATTTAACACTTATTTTCTTTGTAAAATCTGCTTTAATTCCCTTCGTTTCTACAGTAAAGCAGGCCAAAGCAGCGGTATCATAGGATAGCTCTTCAAACCGTCAAGTTTGACTTCAAATGTAGAAAACCGGAACCCTTATGAGACCACTCGTATGTCCGTCTATCTCCCTGCCTGTCTGTCACGGTTTAAATTTATCTATAGGCTGAATAAAGATTTTAAGCTGAAATTTGTCATTTTTATGAACCTTGCTAAACCACATACATACCTGTATTCCCATAGTCAGAATCTTTGAAATGTTTAGTAAAACAAAGAGATGTTCATGTTTTGGATACCTGGATGCCTGGATACACTCTCCTGGGGGTCAAGATCATCCCTTTATGACGTCATCAAAATGGCGGATTTAAGTCAGACTAGCGTATTATGTTGCCGCACGTATCTTCGTACATTTTTAACCAATTTTGAATTTTAATATGTCATTTTAAAGCTAAAGTTCACTATATATAAAATTACTGCTATACTAAGCAACTGAGGTAAAAAATATTTCCGTACGAAAATATTTTTGTTGCCTAGTATGGCAGTATTTATAACAAACAATATTCATTTGTTTTCAGGATTTTTCAAAAACATTTCTACTTTCATTTTTAGTCATGAGAAAACTTTCTGGTAACCAAAAATATTTTGTCTACTATGTAACCATTTGCTCTTTTTCAGGTGTTTAAGGAGAAAGTAGTATGGCTAGCAAAAGGTAACTTGAAATTTGCGAAGGAAGCTTCGCCTCGAAGCAAGAAATTAACAGGGGTTTGTGCATAATTTGCCAAGTTATATCCAATGAACTACTTACTTCGCCTACAGAACGCGGATATGCTTTCTTAGAAAAAAAATTAGAAGATTACGCAAAAATAGCAACTCTTTCCCGGCATCTGGATATTTCTAATCTTGCTCATGGCTTAACAGAAAACTAGTAAGAAAATTATCTTCAGCCGTGCTGAAGTTAAAATACCCCCCATCGTAAAATATTTAAAAAAAACACAAGTGAACCGATTTTGCCCATTCTCGAACGTGTCCTTACTTTTTAAGAGATAAGCTTGTATACCAAATTTCAGATCAATTGCTTCAAAATTACGGCAGTTATCGTGTACACAGACGGACAGACGGATAGACAGACAGACGGACAGACGGACAGATGGACAGACAGGCGGACATAGCTAAATCAATTCAGTTTTCAATTCTGATCAAGTCCATATATATGTCTATATCTGCCACGCCTCCTTAAGGGTGTTACAAATGTTGTATCAAACTCAATATACCCTCACCATATTAAATGTAAATGTGGAGGGTTTAAAAATGCAAAATATCACAAAGTATGCCGAACAAGATTTAATAACCAGAAAATTGAAAGACTTTCCCGAAAAAATATTGTTTTAGAAAATCACAATGAAGAGCAAATAACAGTTACTAGATCATATTTACCTAAAGCAGATATACGTCATTAGTCGTATGTCTACATATAGAGGTTAGCAGAAGTTTGCAGGGGTTTGGAGGGGACTGAAAATGTGTCTGGATACGTTAATACCAAATTGTCGTACGGAGATATTCTTACATAAACTTAATTGCTTATAGCAATACTGTAATTCCAACAATTTACTGGAATTTAGAGGGTTGTGCAAAACTTACCTTTCGTACACAAAAATTAAATAAAACCTTTTTTAAAGAACGTTATAATGACATACTAAACCTCAAAATTGGTTAAAATTAACAATGATACGTGCGGTATCATAATTAGCTACTCTGACTTAAATCCGCCATTTTGATGACGTCATAAAGGGATGAACTTAACCCTCAGGAGAGTGTCTCCAGGCGGGATTTTAAACCTTAATATGTGTACAAGCTGTGTGCAAAATTTGGTGCTGGTATCCAGCACTGAAATATTTTGGTGCCTAATGTTGCTAACGCCACCGACTATTTCTTGGTTTTTCAAACCAAAACTTTTTAGGACCGAAGATGGTCGAAAAACGGAAACAGTGTCGCCTAAATAAATAAAATTACTGATCCAAAGATAAGAAGCTACTTGTTTTATTACACCAAAACCAAATACTACAAAATTTTGCAATATAGATCCAACTCAATTACATTTATGTAGCGACATAACATTTACACCAAAGTAGGGCACAAAGTCATACTTTGCTTTATATAGACGCGCGGAGCCTCACGAAACAATTAAGCGACAGAGAGTGTACGTACGAGTACGTACCTTCTCATCGGGGTACAATCAATATTAATACTGAGTCACATCTGTCATTGTGCAGCAACAATATTGCAGTTACGAAGAGTGCGCGTTCCGCCAATAAAATCCCGCTGCGCCCCGTCCGGGGTTATATTATTTAGCGCCACGAGGAGCATCGCCGGGACGCTACGGGAACACCGCGTAGAGACGGATCGAACGAGACCGCTGCAGTTAATTCGATTTATCTCTTTCAATTGCGCGAACGCATAAAAAAGTAGGCCGGAGGCGTGATAAAATAAATTGAAAAAGTCCAAGGCGAAAGATGAGCATTATGCTAATAGCAACGATTACAGCGTATTGCATCTTTGATTGAGGTGATGATACTGTGGATAAGTTTGTGTATAAAACTATCAAAATCGTGTAATTTAAAGAGAACTTAAAAGGTCTTTAATCTTTGCTGAACAGGTAAAAATATAAATTTAAATTAAAGCGAGTTTTTCTTTGTCTAAGTAATTTGTTATTCATTATTAGAAATAATTCCTTCATGAATAAGATACTCTTCAGGTTGGAGCCCCTTAATTTTTCTCATAAAAAACACAAATTTATCTCAATCTCAATATATACTATCTCAATATATACTAAAAGTCAAATCGGCGAAGTGGGGAAAGGAACTGCTCCCCGGAGAAGCGAAAATGGGCGCTCCAGGCGCCGATTTTTGGTCCGAAATTCCGCATATTTTCTTTAGATTTCGTCTATTTTCGGACCCGCTGTCGATATTTTTGTCTTTGCGCCGAACGTAGTAGCATAGTCACGGGTCTACCTAGATCGGCGTCCGCAGGCCTATTAGGCCTGCACATTTTACTAGTAAAACAATACTAAATTAGGGAAGCAGGTGAGGATAATTTGTGGAAGAATTACCTCGCTCTGAATTTGAACCAGGTATCTTCCAATTTCTGGTCGGAGGGTCTGGTCAATTGAGCTACCGAAGCAGTGGAAACTTATAGCAGAATTTTCCACTTCAGGGAAAGAATACCGAGATTCGAACAAAGCATACCCGTAGTGACACCTATTGGTGATAGTTGTAAGTTTTGGTAAAAACTTACTCTCATTCCTCTGATGTATCGCATGTAGAATGTATGTTTGGCAGTAGAATTTAGGAAATTTAAATTTTTTTTTAAATCTTTTGTGTCAACGATTTTTACTTAGGAATAACAAAATTATGACATACGAAAGAAATGTTTGCTTTTACGTAAAATATCGTTTTCAAATGATGCACATTGGAATAATAGTTATCTGACATAAATGTCGGAAGGGCGAAAACCCAATCAGAGTTATGTTTGGAAAAACATTGTAAAACAATTTACTATGATTTCTACGTCATATATCTCAAATATCTCAAATCAAGTACATAAACTATTTCAACACTCCAAATAGTTTTTGTGATGCACAGAATCAAAGAGAGCCGGATCACCTTTAGAAACCCTATAGAGGTCATGGGAGATATCATAAGACAGCTTCGTCAAAACCAGGGCTGTGGAGTCGGAGTCGTGGAGTAGGAGTTCAGACAAATTTCAGAGGAGTCGGAGTCGGAAAAAATGTACCGACTCCGACTCCGAGTTCAGGTTTAATTACTGTACACACAGAAAAGTGATCTCTCGAACGAAGAGAGAATTACTTGGCTGAAGTAGTTGGTAGGTTCCTATATACGCGAGAGATTATTGACTTCAACCAAGAAATTTTATTTCTTGGAATAAAAATTTTATTTCTTGGAATAATTACTAGATTTAAGAAAGTGGTTACTCTGGTGAAGTAAGTAAACAGTCTTCAATGAAGTGTATATTTTTATTCCCGGTAAATATTTTTAGCTACTTAATGTAAGAATTTTAAAGATTTGGCACAAATACGTTTTCTATTGCTAATTAACAAGATAGGTATGTTATATTTACTTACTCGTTCTAAACTGTTGCGTGCGTTACATCAAACTATTCCGTGTTGAAACGTTTATTGTACACTATAAATCACAATACACATCCCCAATAAATCACAAGGCACATCCCCTACGTGTACTTCGTTGTTGTTTTGCGTACTAGGTTAGGCATGGGTTAGGCAGGCTCCTTTACGGCGCCAATACACGCGCGGGCGCGCGAGCCTTGACAAAATCACGGTACGCATATTTATTCCAGAGAAAGGGATTACTTGAAATAATTGGTGGGTTTTTATTCAGTAAACAATACTTACTTATAGTAAATGTCTTCTATTTTCTTGGATCAAGTAACTACGCACTTGGATGGATTTACTATTACTTCGTTTGAGAAATTAACATTTTTGGGACGAAAAATTCAATTACTTCTTTCAATACAATATTGGTTCTTATAAAGAAAGAATTTATTTGTTGACAGCATTTATCTGAGAAATTATTTTACTTATATTGAGTATGTGGCATTTCTTGTATATACCTAACTTTCTACATCCAAGTAAATATGCATTTGAATCTAGTAAATAAATTCAAGAAATTATGTTTTCTCGTTCCAAATAATCACTTTTCTGTGTGTAGGGAAAAGAACATGCGAGATGGACGTTGCCTCAGTAGGCAGTAAACAAATAAAACCAAATATTCTATTAGGTCTTTTACAAAGTACCTACCTCCATACATATGTAAATAATCAAAATACACAACACACTTTCCAAACGAAGGTGAAAACGATTAACAAAAGTAATCTGTCAGAAATTTGAAAAAAAGAAATTTGAACAAGAGAGTTAAAATGAGATTGAGAAGTAGGCCCGTAGTTCAATGTAGTATCATTTATTCGGAAGTTATACCAGTAACCATAATTATGAATATTTTCAGCTTTCAAAATAATTAAAAACGATTTAAGAGCATCTTTGCAGGAAAATTAGTTGGAGCTATACTTTTCCTATGGGTTCAGCATTTGTTAGTGAGTAATTTGATATGTACAAGCCACATGTTTAATACAATCACGATACTCGAATGTATTAAATTTGTTTCTTTTTACTTTATCATACGCAGTATGTAAAGTATTGTAATCATGCCAAAAAATTTTTTGGGATTTTAGCGGAAATATGTCTTTTTGAGTCCCCTGAACATTTTTGACCAAGGTACAAAAAAATGTCTGTGTGTATGTGTGTATGTGTGTGTGTGCGTGTGTGTGTACCCGTTTTTGTGGCGACGATTACGGAGAAACTACTAAAGGTATCGGGACAAAACTTCATATTAAGAAGTTTCATAACCAAACTTAGAGCTGAAAAGCTTTCTGTTAAAAAGGGTCCAAAGGAACTGGTGGTTTACTCTTAGCATTTTTCGAAGATTTTGTAAATGAGCCGCTATTTGTGTAATGTCGTCAAAATAGTTAAATAATAAATTAAAGGAGAGGAAATTTTCTATAATTTATGTATATGACATTTTTTGGTAGAATTTATAGTTTAGCTGCATGAGCAAATTCTATTTCATCGAGATCGGTCGTAATGCTTTAAAACTAGTAGCCAGGATATGTCAGATTTTTTGATTCTAATGACAGTAGCTAGTGTCAAACGCTAATGTTTTGAAAATACTACTGTCAATATAGGCTGCGTTCGGATATTGAACACCGTTACACTTTTTACACCCACTAACACGTAAGTGTCATTTGGACGGTGTACCCGGTGTCAACGGAGTACAATATCCGAACGCAGCTTTAATCGAGACATCTGTCTAGTTCTACTAGTTTTATTTTAATGCATACATAGCCGATCTCGATCAAATAGAATCTCATGCAGCTAAACTATTAATTTTATATATAGTATGATAAAGTCATGTGCCTGGCCACATCAGATTTTTTTTCCTGGTAGTATTTTTGTTTTCATGGCAAATTTAATACTGCTCGGTAGTATTATTCTGTGTCGAACTTGTGATTATTTACATGTAAGAATTTTATTACACAGAATTATTTGAAAATATTTTTGTATGCAATTTTTCTGGAGTCGGAGTCGGACCACGAAAAATATCTGGAGTCGGAGTCGAAAATTTTTTTAACGCCTCCTTAGCCCTGGTCAAAACCATTAAAACCAAATAATATCTGAATCTAAAAATTGCTGACATTAATACAAAATTGCAAAAATACAAAACTGGTTGTCTTCTAATCAGTTAGACACATTTTTAGGTTAAACTTCCTTGGTTCCAAAAGTGCTGTTCTATGATACCTCACATTACCAAAACTTTCCCTGTGCTATTTGTGTTTCGGTGGTATTTCAATTATGATATTTATATTTTTTAATATTTATTTGCCGTTTTTATGCGCTTTGGCCTTAGTGTCTTACTTACTCCTACTCTTAAGTTTGTTCATATGCCTTTGCTGCATCGTAGATATACTAACGTACATACATAAAACGCCATTAAACCATAATCATTTTCTTGCGTTCATCTGCACCTCTCAAGACATTCCTACATAAGACAGATCATTTGCAAATCCAAACAATGGATGGAAGACAGTATTGATAGACACAAGAAAATTATTAAATCCGCCACTCACAGACCACAAGTCATAGATTAAAAATCTAACACCGTAGATAATGTGGCGTTACAAAACAACGGTATAAAATTGCGGGCAATTTCACAGAACGCTCATTAAATTCCATTTGCATCCATCGTGCGGCAGTATTTGCATTGTTGGGGCGGTCTATTGTCATTGGGGCACCTATATAGAAATAAATTATATCTCAAGTATGTAGATTACCACGATAATTGGAAAGATATTATTAGTATTCCCTTTGTATGGAACGCGGTTTATAAATCTCTCTACACTCGAGCGATGCACTTTTCTCTCCTCTTATAACCGAAGTGAGCGCGATAGTAATTGCATTCCCGGCATAAATAAATAACCGAGGGACATTTTTGCGAAACAACCGGGCTGATCTCTGATATACAGGATGTCCCATGCTAGAAGCTAAATACATTAATGGCCTTAACAAATCGAAAAACACGTTTCTTTCATATAGAAAAGTTGTTGATAATAATCATTCGCTCCATAGACAGAAAGTACTTTCATGCATACAGAGTGTCCCACAACGATCTGCGAACAAAAACTTATGTTTTTTTAATGGAACACTAGGTATATTATTGCAGTTTTTTTATTAAGATCCTAATAGCATCCTAATCCTTTTGACAATAACTTGTATTAGGCTATTATCAACTGTTTATGAAATATTGTGAAATTAATGTCAAAAACGTTCATTTAAAAAAAAACTGTGAGGTAACTAAAAGGATAAAGAAGCAAGAGAACTCATTTTGGATACTAAAAACATCACACTTTTTGATAGTTTATATTAAATTGTGATTCTATTTAATGAACATATTACATACTAGAAAAGCTCGAAAACAAACATAAAACTGAAATAGAAAACATTACACTTTTACATCATTTAAAAAAATCTATTAAAATGGATTATTTCGAAATTTAGAAAATAAAAAAGAACACATAATTAATAAAATAACCGAGTGTACTGATGAATACATTATCAAAATTTTCTCTTAAGAAATTATTCAAAACACTATGTCAATAAAAATAAATAAATGTATCTACGACTCGCATATAATAAATTCATTGCATACGTATCTATGACTATATAATACCGGTGTCAGTCAATCACTGACAGTAGCTTTGTATAATAATCACAGTTCGTTTGAATAATGATTTCGTTATTCAAACGAACTGTAATCATTATACGAACGTAGTGTCAAAGTCTGTCGAAACCTACGTGGATGACAGTTATTTGACAGTTCGGCTTGCCACCATTGACAAATACATTTAAAATAGTTTATATAAAATGGACTTTATGAGTGGTAGATAAAACGTCGTATTCGACTCGCACACAGCGCATATAAATCGCTCGCGATTTATATTCTTAGTTATGTGCTCGTCAAAAAATATACTATTATGTCAATCAAATATATGTTTCTCTATTTGTCATATTATTGTAGATATGTGTTTGGCGTACATTATTTTTCTTTTAAATTTAGCTCTCTTTTATTATCTTTTAGACAAGACTGATGATGTTAAACAACCAAATCAATTGCTTATAAAAAGTAATAAAATACTTGAGACATTTTTAAGATAAAAGGACATTATTTAACCCCGTTTGATTTCTTATTGTCTTCTTTCTTATTTCTTATTGAGGAAGAAATTTATGGGGATATTACAATTACGATAGCGAACATGAAGAACAGAATAAGTGGGCGTTTTCAAAAAAAAAATGGAAAAGGTAATAATATTTCCACCGTGAATTCGTACTTAGACAAAGGCATTGACATAAGAAGGCTGATATGTGCATTGTAAAAATCGTAGTGAAAGCATTATTATTGATTCAGTTTACAATCATCCATTTATTTTTTATGCTAACAATTCTATTACTGTCACTTTCTTATATGTACAGAACTACCAGGTTTCTTCTGAAAACACCTCATTTCTACCAAAGCACTCCTTAATTTTGTTCTGTAGTAATTGTAGTAATTGTAGTAATTGGAACATTCCCATAAAATTCTTCCTTAACATGTCCAGAAATAAATAAAGAAATTGAACAGGCGATTTAGCTGGCTAAGGCGTTGGGCCACTACACCCAAGTATTCATTAATATTCTATAAATAATTTAGAACATATTGTTTACGTTATGTATATAAATAACAAAAATTTTAAATACTTTTCGTACTTGGACTTGGATGATGATAAATTATTCGATTTATTGTGAGTAAGCTATAGATGTGAAATTAGATGCTTAATAACTTGGTAGCTGTTGACGATAGACTTACCAAGTTAGGCATTTTCAGAAAGTTTGTTTAATAAATAATCTTATGAAGTAAGTTAAGATATACAGGATGTTAAATTTAAAATTCTTAAGTTATATGACATTTAGCAAACCAATTTAAAATTCTTAAGTTATATGACATTTAGCAAACCTCCATTTATTTCGGATAAATCATATTATAATTGCCAATCAATAACTATCTAAATGTGTGATATTCTTACTGTCCAAAATGTGTTCTCCTGTTTCATTAGCGTATTTGATATTTGACATCTCACAATATCTCAGAAACTGGTGGTAATAAATCGCACTGTTTCGTAGTTTTTTGTCGAAAGGAACCCAATGGTAAAACAAATAAACTATCGTCTTTTGTTTTTGAATTACCATACCCATTTTTACAATCTATTTTTTTTCATGTACCTCCTCTAAGAAGTTGAAAATGGCGAATGTACCTTCAAAAAATATTCTATGACAGAAAATTTAACAACAGAAATAAGATAATTTAACGATATGGAGAAATGTGTATCGAACGCTTTCCACCCGGTATATGGAGTTTGCACAAGTTGTATGAGGAGCGTTGGCTGGCCGTTCTGTAGTTATTTATCGGCATAATTACATCATTAATTTTTAATTGTCCGGTGCATAATCATCGCGATTGTTAACATAAAATTACCTGTCAAATCGCATTACTCTCTGAATCAATCACGAGCCGTGGTTATATTATACGCGGAATAATACTATATCCGAGTCTATTAATTTTCAAGATTTACGAGGATTTATGCCTAAACGAGCAATGCGAGCTGCTTGATTTATAAACCATTGCCCGGGTGAAATGTGCGTCAGAACTCGATCTTACAGAGCATTACGTAAAGTTATTTCTTGTGGTAAACTCTTGTGAACTGTAATGAGGGATTCTATTGGTGTAAATAAAGAAACAAATAATAGCTGGTACTTTTTCAATTGTTGTTTGCAGATAATTATTGTTCAAGTGATTACTTTAAAAACATATAGCGGGTGGCAATGACAAACAATTTTCAAATGGCTCTTAGTAGTCTTAGTGAGCGGGTATAAAGTATAGAATGAAATAGAAAAATGGTAGTAACTGTGTGTACTGTGTATATGTATATAGACTAACAGATAATTAATAACTCGATGCAACAATTAACATGCATAATCCTTTTAATTTTAATTATTTATTATTTTGTGTCGTAAGTGCATTTGTGGCCGGAAATGCTTCGAGCATTTGCTGTTTGTCATTTATTTACTATGATACATTATTATTCTCTTATGAAAATGTTTTGACGACATGCTTTGTCAAGGTAATTTGTCAAGGTTAATAACATGGTGACATTCAGGCGGGATGTAACTTTAAATAAATCGAAAATTACAGCCACAACCTGGATTTGAACCAGGGACCTTTGCGTCTCTAGCACAATGCTCTCCCATCTGAGCTATTGAGGCCTATGAAATTTGTTAGATATAATTACCATAAACAAGGAAATGAATTAGTGGTTACTACCAAACACTAACCTATCTTGACGTACACCTATCAAATGTCATCTACTTGGAAGTAGGGTTCACACCAACAACGGATTGTCAAATCCAGGCTGAACTACAAATGAAAATGTTTAACGGCATAACAGTTGAACTCATGCCATCTCTATTAAAAAAGAATCATTATTCTGCTCTGATACACCCAAATAAACTAAAAAGAAACACTAGTTTAATAATATGGTGACATACAGGCGGGATGCAAATGTTAAATCTAACAAATGTCATAGGTGTCAATAGCTCAGATGGGAGAGCATTGTCCTAGAGACGACGCAAAGGTCCCTGGTTCAAATCCATGTTGTAGCTGTAATTTTTGATTTATTTAGAATTCACATCCCGCCTGTATGTCACTATGTAAAATAAAATACGAAACAAAAACCTCTTTTCCTTTGTAGTAGATTTTAATTGCTTAGGCACCGGTTTCGTATTTATAAAAACATCTAGCCTAAATCTACAAAAAGAATAGTGGTGGTAATGTAATACATAAATAATAAATAATTTAACAGAGTACTAACAGCCAGATAATTAAAAACGTTAAAAATAATAAAGAACACGTGTGCCATGTGTGAAAGGCGAGGACATTTGACACACGGCTGGAAGTTAGCAAGAGGGATGGCTGAAAATTGGTATAAGGTCAATATAAGATTCAAAAATTTCAAAATTATTGTAAAATGAACATGAATAAAGGTTTTTGTTGAAAGTATAATTGATCATTTAGTAAGGTGATATTGAGGTTTCTTCTGTGCTCTTCTATTTCAAGTTGTTCCAATAAATCTAATTTGTAGTTTTTATTACATTTGTGAAGTAATGTAGGTCCATTGTATTTTATATAATGACCTGTTCAAATTTTATGCTCATAAATATTAGAAGAAGTTTTATATCTATGTTTTGCCACCCGTTTTGCCAACTTCCTTCCGGTTTGACTAACATAAACAGCATCACAATTAGAGCATTCGACTGAGTAGACTCCAGACTCATCCATAACTGATTTACGGGTTTTGAAATTTGATAGTAACATGTAAATGGTGTTACTGCTTTTAAAAGCAGAATAAATGTTGAATTTCGGTAAGATTTTGTTAAGTTTCAGATTGACATTATTGTACGTGAGCGGTTTGTATATATATATATATATATGTTTTCTCGCAATTTCATGGCGAAGTGTTACTACAGTTAATGCCAAGGTTATTAAAGTTTAATTTTCTATCCATCGTTTTATTTATTTGTTTCTATGTTATCAATAAATTAGTTCATAATTCATCACACATCACTGCCCTCAAATCACCGCAAGGATAGCTGCACATACGAAGAAAGAAGTTGAAGATTATGTTGAAAAGGGTACAAATGTTTTATTTGAAAGTAAAATCTTCTACAAAACTGTAGAGGACAGAACGACCTTTGTAATGGAATACAAGAATACTGACCAAGTTCCAAAATTGCTCTACAGAGTGCAGTATCATACAATAACCGAATTAGGTGCTATTTGGTCAACAGTATCTACAATATAATACAACGCTTATTGCTTCGGTGAGTTTTCTGCCTAACGAGCCATTAGAGCACAGATAATTTTCTTGCTCAAGTCTTGCTCAAGCGAAGAGCTCACGCAGACATACATGCAGTTAAAATCACTTCTTCCAATAGTCTAATAAGAAATTGTCACACCTGAGTGGCACTACAAACATATCCACTCTGTTTTAACTTAATTTCCGTTATGGCGATTGGTTGAAGCAGTATATTTGGAATTTTAGAACGACCTGCTCTTCTCGCAATTTTGAAATTGAACGTACGGCGATGATACGTTGCCGTCGGTACTCATGAGAATGTACATATAAGCAATAATTTTCAACGCATTTCACAGAAGCCATCAAAAGTATATACACGAGGACGCCCATCTACATAATACATATCTGAAGTTCGTCCGCGGACCGATAATACATACAACTTGGCTGGAGGGTTTTCAATTTTCGGTTTTATACACACACTAAAATTTTCTGGCTCTCGCATATATAGATAGGGCCCGAGAGAAGGGCCGCATGGAGTACTTCTTTACCTTTAATAGCACTCATCGTACATATTTACAGTCGAGCGCCATCCACTTTTATAAATAGCCGAGGAACTGGCTGGCTCTTCACATCCCATATTGTCCTTATATAAAATTGCTTATTATTGGATATTGCGTTTTAACTGTTGAGACGCGACCGCCCGAAACGACGCTCTTGGTCGCCAGACGTCGCCACCGACGCCTCCTTGCCCATGACTCTCGTAAAAGTTACGAGGAAGCTTAAAAATTTCTGTTTAAAGGTGTATACCGCATGCCCGTCTTTAGAGTCGTATTCGGTAATATGTTTAACGTGAGTTGCTTACTTACATGTATAAGGGCGTAGGTATTTACATTTTTGATCGTCAAATATGTAGTAGCTCCTCTACTGAAGTTAATAACAATTCTATCCAAGAAATTAAGAGTACATCAGGTCAGAATGAAGTGAGTTCAATTTGTTAGAAATTGGAGCAGAACTGATACAGTAGGGTTGAGCAAAATTACCACAAATTGTCGAAAGGCTTTAGTAGGGAAATTTTGCGTTTATGTTAATAATAGCCTTAAAAACATTCCCAACGTTTGTATGTTGTAAGTAGAAGATAATTAAGAAATAAAACCATTTTGTTAATATGAAAGATACCAATTCAGATTTTGTCAAAAGCCAAATTTAGTACATTGACAAACTGTATATGTATACACTACACAGTACACAATCAGCAGAAGTTATATTTCCTATTCATACTTTTTGCACTAACAATACATTACCGGAATGTATGGAGATTTTATTCTATTTGTCCTCATAACATATGACAGTTTGCTAATGTTATGCGGAATAATCAAGATTAACAAAAGACTTGAATACTACCCTATGCGAGTGTATACTCCATAGTCACCATAGGCATTTATCACTGCGATATGGAAACAATTCAATGCTGTCTGAACTCTGAACGGTAAAATTTCTGAAAAGCGAGATCTTTGAACACAATCAATTTTCCTACGAATATGTAGTATACGTACTATTACATACTTACCTATTAGGGCTTCAAATCCCGGCATATTAACATCAATAATAAACAAAATTTAAACTCTATTAGATAATAACTTGCTCTTCCATTTTAAATTTGCTCAACAATTTTACGTTTTTGTAAAATGTTTCAAGAATAGTCACGGCAAAAGAACTTGCTTGATCGAGTCAAATTTTCAGTTTTTCATATTAATGCAAATAAACATGTTGATGATTTTTTGTTTTCTTCTTTTAGATAAAATTGGAAAACTTTAGAATTCATACGTCATGGATGTTTATTATGCAAATAGACTAACTGCTTACATATTAAATAAAACAATTATTGTTTACAAAAAATATAGGTATAATGACTTTTATACCCGTTAACGCGTCTTCAAGTAAACCGTTATTTATTGTTTAAAATTGATGAAATATTCAGGGCAGCTTCTTACAACTTCTATAAGATAATATAGATAATTGTGCGATGAAGAAATGTCAAAAATGACCATATTACCGCTGTCACAGCGGTACCGCTGTCACAAACTCGAGATTTTTCGAAACAAACGCGTAGACGCATCACATGACAGAGAAACATCGTACCTAAATATTTCGTTTTTACTTTATCATACGTAGTATGTAAAGTATTGCAATCGTGCCAAAAAAATTTTTTGAGATTTTAGCGGAAATATGTCATTTTGCGTCCCCTGAACATTTTTGACCAAGGTACAAAAAAATGTCTGTGTGTGTGTGTGTGGATGTGGGTGTGTGTGTGTGTGTGTGTGTGTGTACCCGTTTTTTGTGGCGACGATTCCGGAGAAACTACTAAAGGTATCGGGACGAAACTTCATATTTAGAAGTTTCATGCCCAAACTTAGAGCTGCAAAGCTTTCTGTTAAAAGGGGTCCAAAGGAACTGGAGGTTTAGTCTTAGCACTTTTGAAAGATTTTGTACATAAGCCGGCATTTCTGAAATTTCGTCGAAATAGTTAAATAATAAATTAAACTAGAGGAAATTCTGAATAATTTATGACTATGACATTTTTTGGTACAATCAATAGTTTAGCTGCATGAGCAAATTCTATTTCATCAAGATCGGTCGTACTGCGCTAAAACTAGTAGCCAGGATATGTCAGATTAAATGTCAGATGTGATTTTAATGACGGTGTAGATAGTGTCAAACGCTAATGCTTTGACAATACTACTGTCAATACAAGCTGCGTTCGGATATTGTACACCGTTAAGATGCGTTTTCATTAGTGCTAATGGCAGTGGTAGTAGACGACATTATAGTATTTCTAATAGAATTTGCTAGTGACTCAAGTTTATGTACATGCAAACTAATATGTGTCACCATCACGATATGTGAGAAACACTATAATTTCGTCTGCTATCACCGCCATTATCAACCATTGCCACTAATCGGGACGCACCTTCACACTTTCTACACCCAATAACACGTGTCATTTGGACGGTGTAGCCGGTGTCAACGGAGTACAATATCCGAACGCAGCTTTAATCGACATATCTGTCTAGTTCAACTAGTTTTATTTTAATGCAGACATAGCCGATCTCGATCAAATAATATCTCATGCAGCTAAACTATTAATTTTATATATAGTATGATAAAGTCATGTGCCTGGCCACATCAGATTTTTTAGTATGTATACGGTAAAATCCTTACACTGGAAGAAACTTGAAAATCGGAACAAGAAATGACATCGTTCGTTGGATTGGAGTGAGCCATGGAAAAATTAATACCAACGATTCATAGCAAATCATTTTTTGTTCAATTTGGGTTTCATTTTACAGTTAAATATATCGGGATTAATTTGTATCTTTATTTTATGCTTATTTTCAATAATTTTGTTTGCTGTATTTTATACCTATTTACTAATTTTAACTCTATAGTACATCATTGCATACAGGTAAAGAAATCCGCCACTATTTTATTTATTTATTACGTTTATGTTTTTTGTTTATGCTATAAATACCTGTATTTTTGTTGAGGTAACTAAAAAGACTTAAACAAGCTGAAAAGGTTCATGTTTGCCTCCATATTGAATTATATCTACTTCTTGCAAAATCTGCTCTTCCTGTTATAGAAACATCTTGGTGAAAACAAACATTTTATGCTTGATACTTAATCTAATCAGAAAGGGTGCTGTTATAGTGCTAAATTGATTTATTGTAGATCAAAATAAGAAAATAACTTAGATTTAACTTTTTCGGGATCTCGGGATTTAGATTTATAATACCGGGATCCCGAAAAAGCTGATCACTTGTCGGGAGCCCGGGATTGGAAGCCGTAGTAGGTACCTATATTTTATAAAACTAGGAATGCATCTAAATCTGAATATCAGAAAATTTGAAGATACGCAATTGGAAACTTCTGAAACCGTACTTTAATTATTATTATCTGAAAGTTTATAAAATTTTGGAGGGTCAATAACGATTGTAATAATATTTCAACAAAATGAGCAATTATAACATTGGTGGTAGTGATATTGCTGCAAAACGTATGAAACATCGATAAAATTGAAAAAATATATATGTAGATATAAAAATAATGACGGTTTTCACATTTTGATCTCCATTTTATTACAAACTTGACAAGATAGAAACGTTTTGACATCGAATGCGAATTAGGCCGAAACAAAGTTATAAAAAAAGTCCACTGACTAGATATCTATTAAAATATTACTCTTGACTAATTTATAATTGCTTAAATCTTTTTAGTGTAAGAAGTATACTAAAATTTTCTTACGAAAGGTAATCACACTTTTGTGTTTTTACTAGAGAATAAAAGGATCCAACAGAATTATTCCTTATTTCCAATCTTCATTATAACATACATATTGTTATAATGACAATATAGTAATACACGGTAACACTAAAACCATCTACATAGATTTAGCGTTGAATAGTATTCCAGGCTAAAAAGTTTCCTATTAGGCCAGACTTTTATAAAAATTGACATCAAAATATCAAAAACGTCATTTACAGCATGTTAAAAAAAACATAACATTGTTCACGTTTGGTCATTAAGTTTGTAAATCTACTGACGAAAATCTATCCAAATGACCTGTCATCCTCTTTCAAACCAAGAAATTTTTAAAAGATGTTTACCAGAGTAATTTTAAAATAGTATTTTATTTTAATTCTGAAGTCGTTCTGAAAATTGATTCATACTCTCGATTGTGGTCTATTCAGACCAAGAATTTTTCTATTTGCTTCTTAAACAAATTATTTTTGAAATGAAATTTTAGAAATTAATTACCTACTAAAATAATTGCGCAAATCAACTTCATTACGATGATTTCTTACAAAAAACAACACGTATTGAAGTCATCATTAAGAATACGATAATATGTTTGAAGAGTTTTGATCAATTCTCCAATTACATAACTATCCTGGGTTTTATTTTCACATTGTTAGTTAATGTAACTACAATGTAGGTCGCAGAATAAGCCACACAGGAAAAAGGGAATAAATCAGAACTCATAATCGAACGAACGGTGGCCCATACGATAGGTCACATGAAAAATAGACATTATTCTCCGGGCAATGCAGTTATATCATTGAACATTTATTCGAAACAAAACCTCCAGAGGCCCGGCGCGAAGCGGCCGGATTGTAAAAATGCGGCACCGTCAGTAATTTTCAGTAGAGGTACATATGAGACTAACATAAAACTCTACACAGTTGTAAATTATTGATCTCCGCTCCCCTTTTATTTATTTTAGCCACCCTAATTTATATTCCGCCGGACGGAGCACATTGGTTGATGGCTTTTATTGTTTTAAACACCGGCCAACTTTTATATTCGCTCCGCGCGGACACAGAAAAAATAAAAACGGTCAACGTAATATTAGCCCCTCGACGGACGTTTTGCATTAAAATGTCGCCCCGACCCACAACAAAAAAACGAATAATTTAGGGCCAACAACACAGCGAAATAGCCGCCTAATAATTTAAATTTGTCCGCGAAACTTCAAATTTCATAATCGACAGCGTGGCGCCATCTAGTAACGAGGCGCCGCAACACACTCCGACCGGTGTCACATAACCTACAGAACACATCGCTTATAATTAAAGGAACATTGTAATTTATCTTGTCTATTTGTTTATCAACAACTGCGTCTTGCATCGTTAAACATTAAACATTAATTCTAAATAAAATACAAACGAATTTATTCTGGTAGGTTCTGTCATCTTTCCGGAAAATAGTGTGTTATAAAAACTTCGTTTTTGGGACCAGATGTGCAGAGTTTTTATTTAAAAACCTGAAAATGTGCCTACAAGATCTTAAAATAGTATCTGCAGCACATATTAAAATGTAGAATACATATTAAATAAAGATTATTGGGGGAGGACATAGTGATAGTAGTAAAACATAAACATAACCTAAAATAATACACCCCCGCGAAAATAAAAACAGCAATGTTAGCGCATAAACTGCCAATAAAATCAACAAAACCGTTTAAGAAACTTGCTAACGAAGCATAAACTCGACAAAAACAACTTAAGAAAGGCGATAATATCATGTAGACGCCAGGCGTCTTGTGACCCCGACTTTACGTCATAAACAAAACTGGTAACGTGCAAAATAAAAGCGAAAATAAAGAGCAAAATCTCACCTAACAAACTCAAAACAAGCGCAAAACAAACATGCACACACAGAATAAACTAAAAACCGTCACGGCGCCACTTTTAACTCAAAATCACATGTGTAAAACTACGGTCAAAGAACCGTCGGTGTATCGGAATGTTGTGCATGCAAACAGGTGGAGGGACGCGTCGTGGCGCGGGCAACGCCGAAAGTAGCGGCGCTGTCGTCGCGGCGCCCGCCACTCTTCACCGCCGTTCAAATCGACGCCTGAACCGTTACAAAATTCTTACCTTCATAACCTCATTAACACCCAATACATCCAACCATGTGTACTCCAGGACCGTTGTTGTCAATTTAAACTCTCGAACACGTGCTATTTGACAGTTTGAATAGTTTGTGGTGGAAATTATAAACAGTTATCGCGAACAGTCGCTCGGTTACCAGCGCCGTATTACAGATTCCTATACCGGCTTTACAGATCACTGTAACTACCCATGACCTCATAGAATTCTATAATTCATAGTAAGAAAACAAAAACTGAGAATTATGAAAATTGAGTATACCATAAATATTCAATTAAAAAAGATTAACCCACATTTAAAAACTTTTGAACACAATTGGTTCAGCAGATACTGGACTTTAAGGTTGACTTACATTTTAGAATTTTTAGATGGACCGATTTCTTTGCACACAAGTGTATTTTATTATACAAAAATAAACATCCTCTCAATTTCACAATTTTATTGTTAAAATATAACATTGATATCGAGGGACGATTTATTTTTCATCATTTTCCTGTGCTCCATGCTTCAAAATACGGGTAAACTCGATGTAGTCAAAAACACCACCTTTGATGGGTGCTTCTCTGAATAAATCATCGACTTCATCATCAGTGAATCTTTCGCCCATGGTTGTCAACAGTTCACGAAGATAATCTTCATTCATAAGCCCACTGTTTTCTACATCAAAACACCCAAAGGCGTTCTTGATAACATCTTCTGGATCTGTGCCCTGGAGCCGTTCTCCAAATAAAGTTAAGAACATGGTGAAATTGAGAGGGCCAGGTGCTTCGCTCATCATGGCTTCTAAGTCATCATCAGTTGGGTTCTTTCCTAATAATTATTTTAACATTGGCGTTAGAAAATTGATCAAATTTGACATTGATTACATATTTACCAAGAGATGCAAGCATGTCGTGCAAATCTTCTTTATCAATAAAGCCATCATGATTCTGGTCAATCATATTAAACGCTTCTTTGAACTCCGCAATTTGGGCTTGATCAAACATAGCGAAGACATTTGAGGTCGCTCTGCGAGCCCTTTTCTTCGATGTTCCTCGACGGCTTATAGCATTTCTCGAAGCCATCTTAACTGGAAGATACTAACTACTTAACTGAAAGATTACTGAAAGAGAGAACTGAAAGAAAACTCTGATTTACTTACATTTTAGTCCTTTACTTTGCAAAGTACGTTAGCAAACTAGGAAATGTCGGTGAGTTGTCCCGGATAATGATTCAGAAGTGTACAGCACACCTTGGAGTCCGCCAATCAGCACTGAAAGTAAGTAAATAATCCATTGTACATTCCGACTCTTATCGTGTTTGAGCATCAATAAACATTGATAAGAATTGCAGGATTGATTACTCAGTCGTCTTATCTGTGAAGACAATTCATAAAGATTATATCCACATTGTTTAAGAGTCACATTTTACCTAGTAGTAGCGCACATTTGCGGTCAGTGGATATTGTTAAAATTTCTAAAATTGGATTAAATTACGTACAAAAATTCCAGGTAAATATATCAATCTTCAATTATATTCTATGTTTCATCGTCTACTTCTGCGATTTAAGTACGAAGGGCGATAATCAGGTTTTGAGCCACCTGACTCAAAAGTCAAATTGAAACAAAAGTCAAATTGAAACAACATCATGCATATGAGGGCAGAACGCAGCTTCTTCCTAAGGAATCTCGTCATACCTTTGCAATTTTGTTGTCGCTCCACTTCACGCTGTACGTACTGCGTATCAATTCCCACTTATTTCTGAGTTTACAATGCGTTTTTCTTGGGTAGTTTTGTCTGGTGGTGCATTTCAAAGTTCAATTCTCTGCCATGCGCACCATGGTCGTTTTGAAGGTTTTACATTTGCTCCCGATTTTTCAAATATATGTGTGCAGGGTGTAAAGTGACAATTTTTTTAAATTGTTGTTTTACATAAAACTATTAATAGATAAATGTGTTTTGGGTAATTCTGCTGTAAGTTTTGGCATTATGTTTTGTTTATAAATTATAACTTATTAGATTTTGTTGCTTTTCAAAATGGAATATTTCTGAATATTCTCTGAATTTAGCAGGTAGAAAACTTTTATCTGAATCCAACCATATTCTAATTATATGGCCTAGCTTACATAACACAAAAGTCGAAATTTTACCGTTTTGAAGATATGTAGGGGGAGTGGGTTAGCAGTTATTTTTCACATTTTGACGTGATGGGAAAATTTTGGAAAAAATCTATTAAAAATACCTTCGCCCACAGAAAATTCAGAGAGTTTTCGGAGATATCAATATTTTAGCATTTTGATTTAGTCCATTTTATCAAAAAAAAAATGAGGTTTCCGGAACCTATTAGGGCCCAGAACTGCAAATTTAGTTTTTGAATTAGCGTCCCAAAATGCGTTGTTGTGGGGATATAACTTAGAAGCTTCAACAATTCTTTGCATTTTAGGGAATATTGAAGAAAAGAAGTATCAAAATGTATTGGATAGCTTTTAAATTATATTGCCACAAAAAAAAGGCGTGTTAATTTTGTTTCATAATTTTGTAGCTGCTTTCTTTTTTAATTTGCAAATGTTTAACAGTACGACCTAGTGTTTTAATATGTATGTTAGAGTGGTATTTATTTATATAGAAAAAAAATATAATTTTTAATTTTTTGTCTGACCCTCTCAATTTGGTCTTATATATCCATAATTGAAATTTGAGATCGATCAAAACATATTAACCATTATTCAAAACAATTTTATTAAGTAAAGTTATAGTGGTAAAACAAAAAAAAACTTTTTTATTTTTTATATTATTAAATTGAATTTAAGTATTCTCGATTATGGGCCTCATCTTGAGCCACCGGTTAATATGTTTTGATAGATCTAAAATTTCACAGGTAATAAATATGGATATAAAGGAACAAGTGCGAGGGCCAGGCAGAAAAAAATGAAAGTTGAAAAATAAGGACCACCCTAAAGTATGTATTATATTTATGCAATATTTGCGCATAATCTGTATTCACAACTGTTTCAGCTTCACTGCACATAAAGTGAATTATAACCTGCAGAAAAATAAAATGGCAGATTCAGCATCAAACTTTTTGTAAAGTATAAAACATGTGATTGCCGTAACATAAAGTAGCTAGACTTTGCCACTCATTTCGAGAGTATCAAAAGGTATTATAAATTCCGTAGTCAGAAAACTATGAAGTGAAATATTTCCTTATTACCTGACCAGAATCAGAAAGGATTGATTTCTTTATTTGAATTTGAAGATAAATGATTGAGTAATTATATATCAGTTATTTTGCTATGTAAATTGCTAAAATAGAACCTCCTAAATCAAAAAATATTCTAACAAACTAATAATATAATTTATTAATTCCTCATTATCTTTTTTCATCATATATTTCATAGGTTCTAAATTTATAAGTAGATAAAATAAGAAAAAATGAGAACCATGTATTCCACTCAATCTTTTAATAATCTTGTTACCACAGTCAAAATCATTTTGACCACCATAGCTTAAATAGTATCTCCGAACCTATCTTTTCTGGTCTTACAACTCCTTAATCAAAATAAACTAACCCATAGGACCAATTCCAAATAAATAAACAAAATCCTCAGATCAAATAGTTTATTTTGGTATAAAATATATTATAAAAAATCCACAAATTTAAAGAAACAAGCAAACAACTACCCTATATACATATTAGTTGTTCCGATTAAATACTTCATTAAATAAAAGTCCAATATTTTTATTAAGTTACGGGAAAAACATTTCATCTTACAAATGGCAATCGGCTGGCACCTTATTGTTCATCCTTTTCCTTGGCTCCGTGCTTCAAGATACGAGTAAACTCGACATAATCAAAAACACCTCCCTTGATAGGAGCTTCACGGAACATCTCATCCACTTCATCATCGGTGAACCTATCGCCCATTGTCGTCAACAATTCACGAAGACGTTCCTCGTTCATCAGACCAGTATTTTCCTCGTCAAAACAACCGAAGGCGTTCTTGATTACGTCTTCCGGATCAGTTCCTTGAAGTCTTTCCCCGAATAGCGTTAAGAACATCGTGAAGTTTATAGGACCGGGGGCCTCATTCATCATGCTATCCAAATAGTCATCCGTTGGATTTTTACCCAAAGATGCAAGCATATCATGCAAGTCTTCCTTATCGACAAAGCCATCGTGGTTTTGGTCGATCATATTAAAAGCTTCTTTGAATTCGGCAATTTGAGCTTGATCGAACATAGCGAATACATTCGATGTTGCTCTTTGTGCCCTCTTTTTAGTGGTTCCACGGCGGCTGACGGTTTTTCGGGAAGACATCTTGAGTTATCTACAAGTAGGTATTTATTTTGTAACTGTGGCAGGTCAACACAACCAAAGAAGTAAATTATGCTAAGTAAGCACAAACGTTTTCTTGAGGAGCAACAACAAAATAAAAACTGCGATAATTAACTATGTTTTAAGCACTCACCTTTAGTTATCTACAGTGGAGAACAAAAGTCGTTGGTGAAATACGTTAGCAGACGAAGAAATTCCAGTAAATAATAGTGGAAAAATGATTCACAACTTCACACCACACCTTGAGCGCGGCCAATCAGAACGATGAATGGGGCTCCTGAAAAGGCGGTAATTTTAAATACCTCTTTGTCAACACTCCAAGAAATCAAACAATGGTAATTTTATGATTGCGTGCGTTATCGTGACAAATCACGACAGCTTAATTTATTTCCAATCAAGCGGAAAATGTTTCGGTTTACACATATGTCCAAATTTTGTGAAAGCATCCGCGGAAAATAGGTCACGGCGTTTTTGTCCATATAAGGTATAAAAACCAGTGTGGTAAGCTTATTCGCTATTCATGCATAATTTTGACAGATGATAACAATTGTGGGCATTTTTTAGATATTTCAATACTTCCAGAGATATGAGGAATGGTAGGGATGTGATAAAATAAAAATAAGATTGTATAGGTAATAAAAATATTTTATTTATTTTACACACTTTATAGATACAATTCTTACAATGTACACAACTACACACGTTCTACAGCCTATTATTATTATTATTGTATACAGTACGTATACACTCACAACATCACACAAATGACTATAAACAAATATGGTACAAATAATTTACACGTAATACTCATACAGTTTTCATATTTATAAGTACAGACATCTCTTTGAAACATGGTAATCTACGTTCGACAGCATAATATATGCAAAATTATAAGTTATAATATGCTTATTTTATACAAATTATATATAAACGGAAGTTTTCAACTTTATTTTATCATAGATTTTCAAAATAACATTGGAATTATATGATCTATATAGACAACACGCAATACATTCTCTACATCTATAAAATCTATCCATACCTTTTCTTACTTTGCCTAATCTTTGAAAGAATTTAAAAAGTTAAGATGATTATTGTTTACATTATTGATAAACTGTAATGATCCTGTATTATTAAAAACAAATCTAAAATAAGAATAATTCAGTGCAGCAGCAATGGGGGTTGCCTATACACAGACGAATAAATTCAAATGTTATCTCAAATACGCCTAGAATATTTAAAAAAATTTCATCGTGCTAAATAAAATAGGAACCAATCCTTTAATCCAAATTAAATTTTCTCAAACAAAAATATACTTAAAGCTTGAATTTTTGATATCTTAATCGTTCTTTTGAGACAAATTACACTTAGCGTTCATTCATTTGAAATTAAACCATTCGGATTAATATATAATCCATTTCTACCTAACAGCGACTCCGTTTATCGTAACGTTGTTTCCGTTCCTGCCAACAGGCTCAGGTTCGTAAGTTCCACTGTCACCACCAGATTCACCATACGGTGAATCATAGAGCGTTTCAGTATTTTCGTACATATTTATTGGTTTGTGTGCGTGAGTGTACCCATTCCTGTCACTCAGTGTAGCGTAGCTCATCACAGCTGCATTCCGATCCTCTTTACGTTCTGCACTTTCCACGTTTTCTGTATTTTTAACAGGCACAGCTTTCCGACTAAAAAAAAATGTGTTTATAGAAATTATCGTTATAGACATTTTTGTAGGAAAACTAACAGTTTGTAATAGGTTATTCCGATTATTAATAAGAGGAAAACGATGACTCCAGCTCCAATGCCGATGTTTGTTCCGATATTTGAATCTTGTGGTTCCTCTTGCGCCACTAAAATTGAAAAATTTGTCAGCAATAAAATAATAAATTGATAAAAAAGAAGTTAACGTACGTTCACATTTTGGTTCTTCTCCTGACCAATCACCTGTATCCATACATTTTCTTAAATATGGACCGATTCGAACATATGTGGGAATACAGTGGTACTCGACAGCACTGTTGTATGTAGTTCCGTTCATCACAATAACCCTTCCGTTTTCTATTTTGGCTGGTTTCTTACAGTCAACAGCTAAAACATGCAATGTAAGATAATCAAGGTATTTCATCTTTTGAAAAGAAACTTACGAATACAAACTGGAGTTCGGCCACTCCATATTCCATTTTTCAGGCAATTTCTGGTCGATGGACCTTGCATCACATGACCACGAGGACACGTGTATTGGACTACGCCTCCAACACTGAAGGTACTGACGTGGAAGATCACACCTTCAATGGTATCTGGATCCTTACATTGGATTTCTGTAATTAACATTGTTTGTAGATTTTTTTTTAATTAATAAACTTTTTATTAGCAGAAATTTCTTTTTACCTCTACAAACTGCTGCCTCCCCACTCCAGGTTCCATTTTCCAGACACAGCCTTCTGGATATACCATCCCTTTCGAAATTTGGATCACATTCATAAAGGGCTAATGCTCCATAATATGAAGCATTTGATGCCAAAGTAACTTTACCGTTAATTAAGTTATCTGGCACACCACAATTGACATCTGCAATAATATGAATTATTGGCATTAAATCTATCGACACAAATACTAGTCCAATTTGGAAATACTTACAGACACATTGAGGTACTTCTCCACTCCATTTACCAGTGTCTTCACAAGTGCTTAGGGGTTCACCAATTACCTTATAACCTCTTTCGCATCTGTACTTGGCAACAGCACCAATTTTATACGATCTGGCTCCTTCATTTGATGATTCAGATGTTCTTATCAACGTTCTTCCATACATTCTGTCGTTACCTGTCACTGATAATATGCTATGGTTTGGTATCGTAGGTTCCGCACACCTTATTTCTACAACAAAAAAAAATAAAGAGGTTAAAATGAGAAATAGCTTTAAAAATAAAGAATTTACCTTCACATTTTGGTGCATTATCACTCCATTGCTTTGTTTCCAAGCAAGTTCTTTTAGGAACACCATTTAGTCTATAGTTGCTTACACAACTATACATGATTTGGCTACCCAGATAAGTAGTCTCATTTACGTATACAGCTCTTCCATTTGGTAGTGTTGCAACTTTACCACAGTCAATATCTAACAAAAAGAAATAATTTAAAACATAAACTTACAACAACACTTACTAATAAATCATACAATCACATGCTGGTGGTACACCTGACCATAACCCTTCTCTTGTGCAGGTCCTTATGGGTTCACCTCCCAATAAGAATCCTTCATCACAATGGTATTCGATCACAGAATGAACATTGAAATCATAGCCAACGACAAGGCTGCCTTCAGGTACTTCTGGTTCATCACAAACAATCACTGAAAGAAAAACAAAACCATTAAGGTTTAGTTAATTCCAGTGTTAATTCATGATAGCTTACATTCGCAAGATGGTGCATCTGCAGACCATTTGCCTTCTCTGGTACAGTGTTGGATACGTTCACCATCAAGCCAATAGTCGTCTTGGCATGTGTATTCGATGAAACTCTGAACTGTGGTGGTTCCATTTTGCAAATTGTATCGACCATGGTCAATGTTCGGTGGTGCCCCACAGTCAACGTATTTGCAAGCTGGCGCTTTTCCTGACCATTCTCCTCCAAGACCACAAGACAGCACCTGTAAAATTTGGATTGGTGAATTAGATCGTGTAAAAAAAAATAGAAGGCAAACTATAAACGCTGTTGCAAAAGGAATAGTTGGAATACATTTATATTATCAGGTTAGTGATGGGTCATGTTAATTTATACTAGGAAACCGCAATTTTCTGAATGAAAAGATTACTTTTAAAAGATTACTGATAATTATAGCAGTTTTTGGACAAATGGCTACCAAATCCAGGTTTACGTTTTAATTTTTAGATCTTTTAAATTATTTTTATCGCTCTTTACTTTTTTTGTTGACCCTTACAAAAAACACTGACAGTACTTGAAGTAAACTAGCACATCTAGTTATAACATGCTATAAAATCGTATAACTGCAATAGATCACTTTTTACTACGCTTATAAAACTTCACTTGTTGTTTGTTTGTTTGTTTGTTTGTTACGTGCAAATCTTGTAATCGATATTTTACAGACTTGCCAATGTCCAATCGAGTTGAAATCTTGCATGTGGACAGGTTTCCGGCGACAATACATGAATCAATAAAAAAATTGGAAAATTTTCCAAAAAGTGGAAAAATTTTCAAAATTTGGAAAATTTGTCCAATCGAGTTGAAATTTTGTATGTAGGCAGATTTCCGGTGACAATGCATGAATCAATAAAAAAATTAAATATATTCCAAAAGTTAGAAAATTTTTGAAAATGTTGAGAGTTTATACAATCGAATTGAAATTTTGCATGTGGATAGATTTCTGGCGACAATGCATAAATCAATAAAAAAAAGAGTGAAAAATTTGCTATAATTTTCAAAAATTTTCAAAATTCGGAAAATCTGTCCAATCGTGTTGAAATATTGTATGTAGGCAGATTTCCGGTGACAATGTATGAATCAATAAAAATAAAAAAAAATTCAAAATTTGAAAAAAAATTCAAAATTTATACGAGTTGAAATTTTGCATGTACTTAGGTAGATTTCCGGTGAAATCAATAAAAAATAGTGAAAAATTTTCAAAATTTGGAAGATATGCTCGTCGAGTTGAAATTTAGCATATGCAGTGGAATCAGTAAAAGGAATTTGATTTTTTCTTGAAAATTTTCCAAAATTTCTGGATATTTTATATAATGCGTAGTTTTTAAAAAAATATGGTTTTTACATAAATTCATTTTATTAAGCTTCGTGATGCTTAGTGTGATATGATAACTCCATACAAAATTCATAGTAATATTTGATACTCACAAAAAGAAAACGTCATCAAACATTAATGCGACATGACAGTTTTCTAAGTAGGCTGGAATAAAAGCTCGAACCTTATTGAGTTATTGAGTTTTCTCATCATAGGGAATGTCCATTGATGTTTTGTAAACATCCATGTTATGCTTCTATGGTAGATGTTGTTTGACGTTGCTTGAATTTTTTGTTTATTAATTAAATGAAACCGTCATTCAAATTATTTCTTTTCATTATTGTTATGCAAAGGTTTTGCATACTTTTCAGTGTCAAGAGCCTCATTTGGAAACATTTGGAGAACAACAAAAAATAGGAAGGTTTTCTGAATTTTCCGGGGATTCCCGGCATTTAGTAGTTCAAGCTCAAAAACAAGATTGTTTGACAGTTTGGGACATTTTTGTTTCACCTTTCATTACTTTTGGGTAACAAATGTTCGCTAATGTTGATCAGTTGTAGGTATTTGAAAAATCATTCTTTGCAAGTCTAGGTCAAAATGAAAACATAGAATGAATATGTTCCATGCACCGTGTTCACCATAAAGGTGATACGGAGATGACCAAGAATCCACCAAGAAAGAATAGTTTGAAAATCATTAATACTAATAATAAATGATAAGTAATCGTATAGAAATAACATACAGGCTGCCCAAATAGAATATATCCAGATTGGCAAGTGTATGTAGCAGTATCCCCAGCTCTATGTCCTGTATTGATGACAACACCACCTTCAATAGTTGGTGGGTTAGGGCACCAATCGAAAAGACATTTTGGCGTGTCTTCACTCCAGATTCCACCATCACCACATATTCTTTCTTCACGACCAATCAACGTATAATTCTCATGACAGGCATAAGAAGCAACAGCACCATGAGAAGTCCTCATATCTCTCAGCTCAACAGTACCATGCTCAAGTTCAGGAAGCGGACCACAATCAATGTCTGAAACATGATTTTATTAATATTTGGTCCAGAATAAAAAAACATATGAAAAGATACATTTGCAACTTGGGGCCATTCCTGTCCAGAATCCATCTGGTGCACAAGTCCTATTGCTACTTCCTTCAATCATATGCCCAATTGGACATTTGTATTTAATAGTTGACCCAATGCTGTAGTCGTTTCCTTCTATTGTGGTGTTAAGTAACTTATCTGGACTGCCGCATGTCGGAGGTTCTATAAAAACAAAACAGAGTTACAATTTATTATCGCAAAATATAAATGCGGAAAGTGGCTATTGTTTTTGTTAAGGCGAGTTGCCCGGCTAGTGAAAGTAAAGTTCAACATTGTGATTTGTATCGTGCTGAAATGCGGGTAAACTTGTAACAAAGTGTAGTTCAATTTCGTGACGTTGGCACTCCTTAGCCCGTTTATATTTAATTAACACTTATCAAAATACTATTGATGGAGAATACGGTGTTATCTTGATTCTCCTCAAGATTAGTGTTTGTTCTCTCGTATAAAAGTTGATTTACATATGCGTCTACCGCATTGTGTTTTTATATTAAACAATAAACAATAGTTGAGTTTCGACCAGTCTGATTATATAAGACTGGCCGAAATGGTAATATGATTGATGCAGAACGTATTATGATGGCATATCAAGCTTGGTGGGAGTTTGAAAGTTGCATTCTTAGTTGTAGATTTGTGTTGATAATAATTATTAGATTATAATAATGATAAAGTAATGCATTTGAGCTTAGATTCGAAGTGTTCTAGAAATTGAAGTATTTCTTTGTCTGCATAAATGGAAGGTGTCTTATACTTACAGGGTTAGTCAAATTTACCGGAATACCTAAATAATTCTTCAACCGTAAACAATTTCGTAACAATGATCAAACATTTTTTTAAAACCAGATATAGAATATAAACAAGAATATACAGGCTGGTTCAATTTATTATGGAAATTTGATAACCTTTCCTTTTCTGATAGAACATCCAGTATATTTAAAAAAAATTTAATTCTAACCAATTCTACGAATTTTTTTGTACGGATATTTTTTTAGTTATTCATCATTTTGTCATGATTATTCCTAAAAATGATTCCTACAAAAAATTCTTAGACTTAAAAAATGTGAAACTATACAAAGTGTTATTTTAGAAAAAGAAAAACT
Organism: Aphodius sticticus; assembly: GCA_963966075.1. Lineage (NCBI taxonomy): Eukaryota > Metazoa > Arthropoda > Insecta > Coleoptera > Scarabaeidae > Aphodius > Aphodius sticticus. The sequence continues at coordinate 17,579,441 of OZ014506.1, forward strand.
AACCAAGTTTCCATAATAAAATAAACACATCTTATATTAAAAATATATTTAAACGGTAGCTTGTCTAAAACCAAAAAACTTTTATTTGAAAAATTTTCCGGTCATTTTAAGTAATTTTGATTAATTGCTTAAAACTCAAAAATGATCCATTTCAGAAAAAAAGTGATTCCTACAAAAAAATCTTGGAATTAATCTTAAAATTAAAAAATGTACAAATATGCAGGCTGTTCAATTTGAAAGAGGTTACCAAATTTTCAGAATAAAATAAACAGGTTATAGGTAGCTTGTTTAGAGAGAAAAAGCTTTTGTCTGAAAAAGTTTTTGAAATATTTTACGGTAGGAGAATTATTTAGATACTCCGGTAATTTTGACTAACCTTGTATAAGAAATCATTCAACATAGTCTTGCTGCCAATCGCCTAATAGATATGTCTAAAATAAACAATCGTCAGGGGAAATAATCTCAAGGAAGACAACATAAATTATGCAAACTACCAGATTCTTACTCTCTCTTGCTAATATAATTGATGAGTGTAAGAATAGAATAAGTCCAAATATTCAATTGGCAAGAAAACATGATAGTAGTTGAGTAGCAAATTAAATTAAATTATAATTAAATCACTATTTGTCCCAATTTTATATTCATGTCTAAGGATATAGCTTATAAAAGTTTAGGCACTAAGATTTTTGCTATAGCATTAGCAGGTAACATAATTTTAACAATTTATTTTTATTCGTTTAGAAATAAAATGCATTTTTTCAATAGTCTCCAACTCCGCCAATTGCATTCGACTCGTCCACTTTAATAAAAAAAAAAAAAACGCCGTGGTGTGAGTCACCCGGTATGTATAGCACATAATTTTTCCTTTTGCAGCAGGTTAATTTTATGTTCTAAAATATTACGATGTAGGTACGCATTTTAATAAAATACCCAATTGAAGATACCCATCGAGACTAATTAAGGTTTTCAACTGTAAAACACATTAATTAGAATATAATTTAATCGTTAAAGCAAACAATTCCCGGAATTTATTCTATATCTGACCATACCCATGACAACATCCAGCGCTACGCGCATACCGGTTGTAAACCTTATACATATTGCATCACGCTAAAGCAGACGATGTGTATACTACACGATCAGCTGACGGCGCCACGATAGTAGAAAGCTGCCAGCCACGTAAAAACGACGTTTCAGCTCGATGTGCGTGCATTGTTATTGACTGTTATCGCTCGAAAGCTAAACACAACGTGAAACGCCCTTTAGTTAGTTTAAAAACCATAAACAACAGTATACAGTTTGAATGACGCGGAACTGTCATCGATTCAAAATAGTGAAAAGTGTAACAACAACTGTGTAAACAAACCGGCAAATTAAGAACACAAGATGAGGGCCTTGATATTGGTGGGTGGATATGGAACAAGATTACGGCCTCTTACGCTAAGCAGGCCGAAACCGCTGGTGGAATTTGCCAATAAACCAATATTATTGCATCAGATTGAAGCGTTGGTCAAAGCAGGCGTCACGGAAGTCATATTGGCGGTATCATACAGGGCGGAGCAAATGGAAGAGGAACTGTCGGAAGAAGCGAAAAAGTTAGGTATCACAATTGTCTATTCCCATGAAAAAGAACCAATGGGCACAGCAGGTCCACTAGCTTTAGCGAAAGATATATTGTTACAAAGCCCAAAACCATTTTTCGTCCTAAATTCCGATATAATCTGCGATTTTCCGTTTGTCGAGCTTGCACAATTTCACCAAAACCACGGGAAAGAAGGCACGATTGTTGTAACTAAAGTCAAAGAACCCTCGAAATACGGCGTCGTGGTCTACAACGAAAATAATTGCATCCAAAGTTTCGTCGAAAAACCACAAGAGTTTATCTCCAATAAAATCAACGCTGGTTTATACATTCTCAACCCTAGCGTCCTAGAACGGATAGAGTTGCGTCCAACTTCAATCGAGAAAGAAGTTTTTCCTGGGATGGCCAAAGACGGTCAATTATTCGCGTTTGAGTTGGAAGGATTTTGGATGGATGTTGGCCAACCGAAGGATTTCCTTACTGGGATGTGCATGTATTTGAAATCGCTTCGCCAGAAATCTCCTGAGGTTTTATACAATGGTTCTGGAGTTGTTGGAAATGTTCTAGTCGATCCCACAGCAAAAATTGGGGAAGGGTGCCAGATTGGTCCGGACGTCACCATTGGTCCTGGTGTTGTCGTGGAAGATGGTGTGTGTATAAAAAGGTGTACCGTTTTGAAGGACGCTAATATTAAATCGCATTCGTGGTTGGAGAATTGCATAATTGGTTGGAAATCGTGTGTTGGACGGTGGGTGCGGATGGAAGGGATTACGGTGTTAGGAGAGGATGTGATTGTGCAGGATCAGTTGTATATCAATGGAGGACAGGTGCTTCCAAATAAGAGTATCGCGGCGTCAGTGTCAGAGCCTCAAATTATAATGTGATGTAATTTTGCAATAAATGGACAGTCCCAATCAATACGTTTGTGTGTGTTTTAATCTTCTGATGTCAGCACTTCTTGTCGGGGTGTAACTAGGAGGGAGTTAAACGACCGTGTGGGCTTAGACGCTTAAAAAATATAATGATTCCGGGATTCCGGATGCCCCCTAGCCCAGAGAAGTTAGGATTTCGCTTCGAAAAATCAAACCAGCTGGATTTGTGTATACAATTTTGGTTGGGCATTACAAATAACGTCCAAAAACTTCTCATTTATATCGTGTCTGTATCGCGATAAAAGACTATATGAAAACACAAATTTGTACTATATCGCAACGTTAAAGATATCGTTGATTTGTTCAAGATAGTTTTAAATCAAAACATCTTTCAATTCAACGACAACGTTTGTCCACAAAGCGATGGCCTAGCCATGGGACGTTGCCTCAGTAGACAGTAAACAACTAAAACCGAATAATCTATTAGGTCTTTTACAAAGTACCTACCTACATACATATGAAACGAGTGAAAACAACTAGCATCTTTGCAGGAGAATTAGTTGGATTATTATTTTGCACTTAATTTTGTTTTTATTAGAATGAATTTTATTTCATATTATTGGCGAGATTATACACCGTGTCTTATGGGTGCTTTTGTTATTATTAGAGATAGATAGTCAGTAAATGGACAAAGTCGTGACGATTTGTATGTTCTCTAATGTGAAAACAGTTTAATACAGATATTTTAAATAAACAAAGAAATTAGAAATCAGTACGTCTTTTTGATATCTTATAGGTCGTTTTTATTTACATTTAGTCCGTTTACATATTTTTGCCAACAAATTCGCGGGACACAAATAAAACTTCTGTTTTTCCTATGGGTTCAGCGTTTGTTTGTGGGTAATTTGATATGCACAAGCCATATGCTTAATACAATCACAATACTCGAATAGAAATTTAATTTATTAAATTTGTTTCTTTTTTTTCCTGGTAGTATTTTTGTTTTCATAGCAAATTTAATATTGCTCGGTTGTATTATTCTGTGTCAAATTTGTGATTATTAAATATTATTAAGATTTTTAAATATATATATATATAATACATACTTATATTGCGGCTAGACAGAGAGGTTGTTCAGCATTCAAGCCAGATGGAAAATACTCTATTCTATTTCTTTCTACAATACCAACGTGCTCTACGCGCATGCGCAAATTAGGCCGCAACAGTGTTGTTTAAAATTCGCGGTCAAATTGAATCTGCGCGTCTGCGCATAGCGTACAAAAGCATTCTACCCATCTCCTTTCATACGCGGAATAATTAAATAATTTAAATAAATAATTAAACATTGGTCGAATAGGGTAAGACGCAGGGACTGGATTTTTATTACACAGAATTATTTGAAAATATTTTTGTATGTAAGTTTTCTGGAGTCGGAGTCGGACTATGAAAAATGTCTGGAGTCGGAGTCGACCATTTTTTACCGACTCCGCAGCCCTGGTTATGTCGACAATATATTTTGCGTTTGGGATGCTGACCCAATCTTGATTGATGAGTTTCTCAAACATATTTAAGATACAGATTAAATTGATAATCTAGAGAAAAGAGGCATTTACGTACAAACTTTTGTGCACAGCCTGTGATGCTGAATATATTAGTTTAAAAATTAGATTTAACGAATACATAACGATTTAATCCAACTGTTTAAGGGAAAAAATTAAATAAGAATTATTATTGATCAGGAAATTTGATGCTGTCATTAAATAATACCTTAACCATTTACATTAAGCATTTAATGTAAAAACTAATTATGATTAGTTTTTACATTAAATGCTTAAACATTTGCCTTTTTACGAGAACGCAATTGAAGAATACTTTTTTTTTCAAAAAAGTGAAAATAAAATTATAAGATTACGTGAGTAACGTAAATATTGCGGAGACTTTTGTTGATCATGAAATTTGAATTTTTTTTACCAAAACGCCTAATAAAAATACATTTTTTTTCAAAATAGCGTATATAAGATGATAAATTTTTTTCAAATTTTCTTCGTCGAATTATATATGCATTTCCCGTTAAGTTTGATAACCCACCACATAAGTAATAGTGCGACCAATGGACTTATCTGATACATAGCTATGCAACACTTTATGGCTAGGTGAATATACCGTCCCTAAATTTTCATTCAATTACAATTCAAACAAGATCAAATTTCATGATAGCTCATTTTCATTATACTTTTTCCTCCTAAACGTAGTTTTTCAGATATCACAAAGGATACGATAAAATATCAAATTTGAATCGATCATTAAGAAAAAAAGATTAAACTATTTCTACTATAACATAACTTTAAGCTTACCATACGATGCTACAATGACATGACTGAACATCATTGCAAACGATGTGTTCTAACTTCCTAATTCATTAATACAAATATGAACAAAATCGGTTCAAAAGTGGATTCGTTATAACAAACATCGTTTGAAAAATGTGAGCAGCAATAAGTTGGGTTAAATCATTTTACATTCGTCCCAAGATTTGTGGTTAAGGTCCATAAAATTACGGGACAGACTGTATAGTCAAAATCCATTTGGAATTTTGTAGTATGGCTATCAACATTTTTCATGAATAACATTTGATGATTTTTTCGGTACCTATGTTGTAAAGAAAATTGATCAATATTGTCACATGCTATTATAGCTTCAAGGTACCGTGTCGATTTTGTTTAAATATTTCTTATGATTTTCGATTTTCCAAAGTAAATTATTCGATCAAATCCGATAGTCAACGGAAAATCGTTAACTAAAGACAGTAAGTGTATATTTGGAGATTAGTATCTATAGTGTAAAATATTTTAATATTGTTATGTTTTTATAATTAAAACAATAGAAATTTTGCACAAATGTTTATTAATTTTTTGGCCGTTTATGCACTTCTTTGCAGCATGCAGCTAGAAAATTAGTTGGACTATGTTCCTAGAGGGAGTGCCTAGTTGGTCCCCTTTAGAAAGTCAGGTCCTTTAATTTAAATTTTTTAAAATTGTTATCCTGTGTATTTACGGTCTTCTTATCTTTGTTGTAATCTATGATTCTAAATTTAAAAACATGATACCTGGATTTTTTTCACACTATAATAATTTTTTGGTCTAAAATACTGGTGAACATGTTTACCGTCCAAAACAAAGTTAAATAAATATTCATGTAATACTCAGCATGTCATACATATGTCAAGCAAATCCAGCAATAATTCGTTTATCTTTTTCTGCGGAATAATTCCGCAAACGCAGACACCACAAATCAACATACATTATCCCATAAATCCTTGTTAAGGTAATAATCCCATTCTCGCTAGACATACTACGTCACAACTTACTGTGCTGACAGATCCAGGGCAAATAGTCCAGATTGCAGCCCACATCGTTCCATAGCCAACCGCGACCGCCATCCAGGACCACGCAATTCTGCTCTCCGTTATAATTGTTGGGTTGATCTTTTCCCCATGCTGGTCTCGATACAAGGTCACCTAGAATAGAATTATTATTTATACACTCAGCATAGTACTTGCAAAAAAAAACTAATATTCATGATAATAAGAAGAATGGAAACATTCTAGAGCGCATTTGTGTTGAAACGCGTAAAGTGGAGCAAAGTCTTGGTCAATATTGTCGTATTTTATATCGGCGGAAGAAAAAGCAGAAAAAAGGAAATCTATACACGCCTAGGCCTGGAAAAGTGTCGATTTCATCTGTACTCCTTTACGGCAGGATAGTGTTAACAATGTTCTAGGTTGTGTGGTTCTATGAAATGTCAAGATTTTGAGAAAGTGGGACAGTTGAGTGTTTTTGTGGTGTTATAAAGGCGATGAATACGCAATTTTGCGAAGATAGTAATTTAAATATTCTAATTTGCAATATCTTATATCGTAGGTACTCCTTATATCATATTTTCTGTCGTATGAACGTGGACGAATAATCAACTTTATATAGTAATTCGTATAGATTAGTCTTTAATTTGCAACTATTCGCTTCTTTTATTCAGAATTATGTTTCAAAATGTCTGATCTTTATTACGAAAATATTTAATGTGTCCTATTGTTTTAAGTATACCTACCTACCTTATTTTTAAAATTATGTATCTCATGATTGTTATAATATTATATAGATACTTTAGATACTTGTTTACCTTCAAAATAAACAAATATGGAACCAATGAGTATGTTCTAACATAAGAAAAAAGTTTACCAATTTTTACTTCACGCTTTTCGGTTAAGATTTTTCTTGGAAAATAAAAAAAAATAAAATTTAAAACGTAACAGCTTCAGTAATTTTGGTTATACAGCCACAAAAAATACTGTTTCTGATAAATAGAAGTCAAATTATGCATACAAACTGATCTACACTTTTTAAGAAAACTTTTTGATTTATTGAAGCTTGTATTCTGGTTTGTAATACTGTATAATGTTATATTTGGCGATATATGTTCTAAATGACTTCTTCCATCCCCCCTTCAATAAGTTTACTACCAAACACTTGGTATGTATGAATAAGTATGTAATATTTCATTTTCCAACATTTGATTTTACCTTACTTACATTTATAATTAGCTAACACAGTATTCTTGTGACTCTACGACAAAGATAGTATAAATTATGCTGAAGATTTTGTTTTAATTTTTTCTTTACTTTTTCAATATTAAAAAATCTGATGTGGCCAGGCACATGACTTTATCATACTACATATAAAATTAATAGCTATTTGATCGAGATCGGCTATGTCTGCATTAAAATAAAAATAGTAGAACTAGACAGATATCTCAATTAAAGCTGCGTTCGGATATTGTACTCCGTTGACACCGGGTACACCGTCCAAATGACACCTACGTGTTATTGGGTGTAAAAAGTGTAACGGGGTTCATAATCCGAACGCAGCCTATATTGACAGTAGTATTTTCAAAACATTAGCGTTTGACACTAGCTACTGTCATTACAATCAAAAAATCTGACATATCCTGGCTACTAGTTTTAAAGCAGTACGACCGATCTCGATGAAATAGAATTTGCTCAAGCAACTAAACTATAAATTCTACCAAAAAATGTCATATACAAAAATTATAGAAAATTCCTCTCCTTTAATTTATTATTTAACTATTTTGACGACATTACACAAATAGCGGCTCATTTGCAAAATCTTCGAAAAATGCTATGAGTAAACCACCAGTTCCTTTGGACCCTTTTCAACAGAAAGCTTTTCAGCTCTAAGTTTGGTTATGAAACTTCTAAATATGAAGTTTCGTCCCGACACCTTTAGTAGTTTCTCCGGAATCGTCGCCACAAAAACGGGTACACACACACACACACACACACACACACACACACATACACACACACACATACACACACACACACACACACACACACAGACATTTTTTGTACCTTGGTCAAAAATGTTCAGGGGGCCCAAAAAGACATATTTCCGCTAAAATCTCAAAAAATTTTTTTGGCATGATTACAATACTTTACATACTGCGTATGATAAAGTAAAAAAATTACAAGCTTAAAACAAAACGGGGTAAGATTTTGGTATAGTCTTATAAATGTGTAGTGTTTCAGTAGACGTCTCAGATGAAAAAATTTGGCACACAATTTTTACAATTTGCTTTTAACTGAAACTGTCGTCGTACTCAGTTTGTCTACTCCGCAATGTTGTCGATATGCCTAAAAACATTCCTGGTTCAAAAAGAATTATAATCGTTATTTGGATAATTGACATTTTTGTAAACTTTCACAGAGTGACAATACAAAATATTGTATTTGAAACCTACAGCTCTGACTCGCAATTATATTAATCGAGTTTACACTATACCTAAGAACATTTGAAGAACTTATCTCGCAAAACTAAGAACTTTTTACTAAGGTCATATTAGATATTCTGGTCAGTCATTAGTTGGCCTATGAACCCTCCACGGCATGACGTTGAGTTTTGGGACAGCCTGTATGAATGTGACTTCAGTGATAATTATGTTTATCTACGACTCACATATAATAAGTTCATTGCATACGCATCTATGACTGTATAATCACCATCATGATACGCACAATGCTTATAATGACACTAGCGTTGTATAATAATGACAGTTGGTTCAAATAATGACTTCATTATTTGAAGGAACTGTCATCATTATACGAATGTATTGTCAAAGTCAGTCTAAACCCACGTGGATGACAGTTATTTGACATTTCGCCTCGCCACCATTGACAAATACATTTAAAAGATTTGATATAAAATGGAATTTATGAGTCGTAGATAAAACGTTGTATTCGACTCGCACACAACTGATATAAATCGCTCGCATGTTTATACGCTCGCCTACGGCTTCATGCTCACGATTTATATTCTTAGTTATGTGCTCGTCAAATAATATACTATTATTTATGATCATAAAACTCCGAACTGTCATCCATAATCAACATACATAATTGCCAAAATTCACGCGCATAATCATACACTTGCCTGGTTGCTATTTAAACTTCAACGTAAAATTTATGTGAATTATAATACTATAGTTCGATCAGTGGATCTTTGCCTCCCTGTCAAAGTTTGTCGAATCTAGTTACGATAAGGTTGTCATGCGATCACTCTTTCTACGAAATGTGAAATTATTGACTCCAACGTCGGACGTACGTCTCCATGGCTAAGACACACGGCCTCGGATACTAATATTAGGTACTAATGTGTATAACAAAGACGGAACTATCGTTAAATGTCATTGTGTAGTTCGTAATTCCAGCGGCGTCGCTTTCAGGGGTCCTGTCATTGTGAACTTCAAAATGACAGGAAAGCGATTAAATTCCCAGGCACGAAATCTCGTTGTACAATGTATGAATATACTTAGTAATTCCCTTAACTCAAAACATTATACTATACTACAATTACTACAAAGCAGAATTAAATTAACTTATACTTTAGTGCAGGGTTGATGGTTATGTTACAAAATTTATTTGACTACGCCACTGACTGAATGACAAGCGTTGATTGCACCAGGCTGCTGTCATTATTGACAGGGAGGCAAAGATCCGTTGATCGAACTTATATAACTTATATAATGTGCTCGTAAATAATATATTACCTATTATTGTCGTTGCAATTAAAATTTTATTGTATTTTAAATTTTAATTGTTGCAAGCCGCTTTCATAATGTAGAGTAGCTGAAAGTAATCTCGACGATTTGTTGTTTGGTTGGTAACATTTTTCAAATTTTAAGTTGGATGTCTGTTTTTCAGCTTAATTTGACACATTCAAATTAGTTATTAATTATTTTCATTGTCAATCGTCAAATTAGAGTAGTAGAAAACCTAACCTAAAAATAAATTAACGAAGACAGTTGTCAAATCGGGTGGTAGCCGGTCTGTCAAACTCAGCTGATTACCAGTATCAAGTTAACATATTCCTAAAAACGTTGGGTACATTGTATTTTCTTTGCTGTATTTATCTAGATCTACTAGATAATTAAAATTAATGCAATTTGGATATACATATACATATACCGTCTACATAAAAATATCTCATAAATAGACAAAAAATAAAGTGAAATAATCAACAATATTGTTAGTTTCAAGAAAGCATATCTAAGGAATAATTATTATCACGTTATTCGCATACCATTTGATAATCAATTGTACAATTTTGTGCAAACAATTACATCTAACTCCTGAAAGCGTTACTGTAATTCATAATAATTATAAAGACTTATCATCGATATTCAATTATCGTGACACTATTCCATGATTATTATCGGCTACATCTGTCGCTAATTATGTATAATTTGCTATAATAATAATCATGCAAGTCTACAATTATTATCTCCGTCGTCATCACTATGAAGTCCTCCAAGAATTTGTTAACATTCGAATGTTCATTAGAAACGCATCCTTCGGCGTGTCCACTACCAGAAAAACACGCAGGAAATTTCGAAATTATTAGTTGTGTTATTGAGAAATACATATGTATGTATACGGCGGTCTCTAATGCAATTTAAATGTGACAGTGAGGTAATTAAAACTACTACTTCAGTGGCTTTCTCTACCACGATATTTGTTTATGTTGTCGTAGTTGTCGCAGCTGATAAACATGTATTTATATGCGAATATGCTGAATATCTGAGCTATTTCTTTAAGACCATCAATTAATTGAACGGTAAGAATTGATTAGATGAACATTAAAATGAAAATTATCTAGAAATTTAAATGTACCTGTGATCTACATCTACTAACCTGGTTAACTACATGATGAGTAAGTCGTTATCACAAACCTAGTTGTTTATATGTAAATATTAAGAAAGTTCGCTACTACATACATTAAAATTCTTTTGCTTTAATATCGTGCAACTGATCATGTGTTTCAGCGTAAGCAATTCGTTGTTGCAACTTAATAAAAATAAAGGTAGTTAAAAACTTAGAAACCGACCTGATTTGGTCATAATTTATAACCGGAATCACCAAAGTACTTCGTCAGATGAGACTGGGATAGTGAGAAGGTTGAAGATTTGAAGGTTGAAGATCGGAAGGAATGAGAAAATTGCTGAGAGAAAAATTAAGAGATGGGTTTTAGAGAAGGATACAAACAAGGCTGTATGTAACAATTATTTGTTTCCTCTAAGTTGAAGTTCTCTTTACTTTCCCTAGTCCAGTAATTATTTTAAATTTCTTATGGTTTATTGGTATTGGGAAGGTAGCTTAAACCACAATTTTCTGACAACTTAATGGTCAGCTTGGGTGTTTTTAGCTAAAAAAATATTATGATCTAGTTCCACTCTATTCGGAGTTGATTTTACTATGCGCGCGTAAACTATGGAAAGAAACATTACAAATTATTTGAAATGTTAAAATCGTTGAACCGTGGCATCATTCACAGCATTATTCACTTCTCCATCTATACTTTGTATCCATGGAACATTTTTTTTGCTTTTGGAATTTCCGTCTGAAATCTGAGTCCGCCTCATTTTAAACTAATATTATCGGTTTTGGGTATTTGTCGATAATAGTTGCTTTTTACATTGTCTATTAATTTTTTATTAAGAATTTTTATCAATGGTATCAAGCATTTGATTGGTCAAAAACACGATTCCTAAATTTTCAATTTTGTTAACATTTTCTCTGCATTTTTGTTTTTGCTCGATAATTGACTAAATTCCTAATAATACTATCGCCTTTCTAGGTTCTTGAAAAATACAAACCAACAACTAATATTTAAGTTGATATTCATTCAGCTATAGACAGAGAATTTTTCAAACCCGAAATATAGAAAACAAATTACAAACATTAAGAAAAAAGTAAATCATTGTGCAGATAGGAAACAATGTTAATAAGGAAGTAATAAACAATAGAAAAGCAACAAGAGAGAATGTTTATTTAAAATTTATTTAAAACAAATTAATGAACAATGCAAAACTGATATAATGAAATAATGGGAAAAATGATTAAACATAGACAAGATCAAAAATTCTGCGGTAGGTCTGTTTTGATAATTAACTAGTAAGAAAATTATCTTCAGCCGTGCTGAAGTTAAAATACCCCCACAGAAAAATATTAAAAAAAAAAAACAAGTGAACCGATTTTGCCCATTCAGGAACTTGTTCTTACTTACTAAGAGATAAGCTTGTATACCAAATTTCAGATCAATTACTTCAAAATTACGGCAGTTATCGTGTACACAGAAGGACAGACGGGCAGACAGACGCACATAGCTAAATCGATTCAGTTTTTAATTCTGGTCAAATCCATATATATAAGTCTATATCTGCCACGCCTCCTTAAGGGTGTTACAAATGTTGAATCAAACTCAATATACCCTCACCATACTAAATGTGTTGCGTATAAGAATATTGACAGGACCGTGGAGATTTTGAAACAGACAGTTTCAGATTTGTTATATTTACATACTTTGCTCCCTGTTATGTATGTTAGTGTGCTTCTTATTTTATCAAAAATTATTTCAAGGTCAAATATAAAATAAAAATTTTTATGGTTGAAGCAGAAGTGTTGGAACACGTGTATTTAATAAAAATAAAGATAATCATTTTGCAAATGTCTTCACAAATTTTCAAAAAATAGGGCCTTCAAAATGTTATATGATCTGAGAAACAATATTTGAAACAGTTTGAAACAGTTTGAAACAGTATTTTGTCAAAATTTTAAGTAAGTTGTTACTTTGCATGAAAAAATATTTTTACTTGTTACTATATACAATCTGCTTACATCAATTATTAGCTTAATAAAAAAATAATCTTTAAATTGAGTGTAAACTGAGTTTTGACTTAATTTTTCAAAAATACATGGATAAAACTAAAAGATTTTAAAACAATTAACGAAATCGAAAGAAATTATGAGTTGGGTCTACATTTTGAAAAAATCAGTACCAAAATCTAAAAAAATGCAAAGGTACGCCTTTTTTTTCTTAAAAGCGAGATATAATTCAAAAGATCTGACTTTCAAAAAAGCTGGATTTTTTTTATTTAGTTAGGTTACGGTATTTTTGACAAATTACGTATTTGGAAATCTGCAAAAGCAGCTCTGATATCTAAACTAAAAGGTTTACATTTTTTTTATTTTATTAATATAACAATTTGAAAACCAACTTTTTATAAAATAAGAAGCAAAAGGAATACACCTGAAGCTGTAGGTCCACCCGTGGTGGAGCGGGTTAGAAGAACCAGATTATGATAAAGAATTGATTATTAAAGATTGTATTATCAATACAATATCGAGTTGGGTTGGCATAACTATGATGATAAATTGCATGGTTTCATATTCCTTTGAAAAGAGACCTATGGTTTCAACTAGTGGTGGGCTTTGTTTATCGATGTTTTAGAAACATCGATGTTATGGTTCGATGGTTGATGGTTTTTGCCATCGATGCTTTTATTTTTAAACTTCGATGTTGACATCGATGTTTTGCAAACAGCGTGCTAAAATAACAGCAAAAATAAGATATAGGATCCGGACTTTTAGGTCGCGCCGACATAAGTTGCTGCTGTTTGTGTTTACTTTAGACTAGAGATTCTTTTTACTTTAATCTGCAAAATTAAAAATTAATTAGTTGTGTAAATGATATCGTTGTGTTAGGGTGTAAATTTAGGTGCTACAATTATCTTGTTAAAAAATTCAGTGTTACGTAGGTACTAAGCACGTCGATTTACCCTTTATGTAAGTAAAAAATAACAAAACACTAAAGGTAAACATTATATAGAAATTAGTTTGTATGATACCGCTTAAAAGTTTGAATATATTTTATGTTGAATAATTAATATGGAACGTATGAGAAAAAAGAAATCTAGGTGTGTTTTAGTTCTTCTTTCTATTCATTCTCATTTTGTGTTTAGAATTGGAAAATAAAATAAAGCTAAATTGAAATAAGCTCAATAAGCATAAGTTAATATGATGTATTATTATAGAAAATTATTGACAAAAACGCTGTCCGCTGAAAACATCGATGTTTTGTCGCCGATGTTTTTATACCATTGATAGTTGGTATCGATGGTAAAATCGATGGTCAACATCGATATGTTGCATCGATGTCCCATCACTAGTTTCAACCGTCTGATAACACAAAGTCTTTTTCGCTGAATTATTTCTAGTACATCTTCATAGTCTATATTTTCCAACACTCTTTGTTGACCATATCTATTATTTTAAGCCAACACTTCCGTGTTGTACTGCAATGTTTTAAATGTTGATAAATTATATCACATTATTGTATGTATGAAGCACAACAACGGTATATATTATTTTAACACAATAGCAGCAATAATCAAGACGTAGCGGTGCTCCTTCTTACAAAACCTACGTGCGAACTGTACCATCCATATAAACTTATCATAATCGTCATCACCACTTAAAATCGAAAGCGAAACCAGAAGAACAACAAGAATAAGCACCACGTCCTCAATTATAGTGCACCAAGATTCGCACATGCAATTATCCCGGCATCCTGGTGCAAGATGCATAACATGCTGCCCGGTGCTCTCCCAGCAAACCATTATCTCTCCGCACAGCAGACACCTTAATTACAAGAGTTCTCGCCGGCAAAACAACTCCGTTATATCTATAGGTATACAATTTACTCACCGTTGACCCATTTCCATGTCTTCGACACCAATCCAGGTTCCTTCAGTGCTCCGATCCACACCAGCTGCGTCTTTAGGTTCGGCTTCCTCCTCTCCAGTTCCGAGTATATGTACGTGGTGGTCGCCTGACTCATGCCGTGGACCAGATCTCCGCCATGGCCGCGACAGTACGTACGGGCTTCGTCGAATGACCCGCCGCGACCTACGCCAAACTCGTAGCACGTGTGATCGAATGCGGCCAGTTGTGCGTCTTCCGGTGCTGTCCTAGGCGCGCAACGGTCCACCGAGAACTCTGAAAGAGGAATTTTGATGAATGAGAAGACGTAAGGATGAAGATAAAGATGTTTGTATTCGTCTATTTATCTATGATCTCCAGTTATCCAACAATCTGACAAATGGCAGTTGTGTATTGGGTTTTAGTAGTTCGGTTCTTTTAGAGCTGGTAACTAAGTTGAAAATTTATTGCTGTTGTGAAAATATGAATTAGTCACATGTTATGAACCTCCCCAGCCACTGTTGTGGTCGGCATAGAATATCTAACACTGGGTGTAACTAGTGACATTTGTGGTATCAAATTTTCTATTTATGGTGGTTGAACTACGATCCCCCGTATTATACCTCGAGAAGCCCAGAACAATAAGCTTCCTCCGCTACAACGAGATAGATTATCGTTATAGAAGTTTAGTTCGTAACGATGTCATGACAACCTTGAACAATCAAAACTAGCAAAAACCTTGTTCGTAGAATAAGAACCAGATGAAGCCAAGAAAACCGCGTCTCAGACCAAATTGGGGTTTTGAGATGATGTGATTTCTATAATAATATCAACTGATTTTGGTCACCGCTGTGAACCATTGCAATTGAAATATTGTTGACTGAAAATTAAATAGTGTCTTCGGAGCATTTAATAAAGATCAAAAACGATTTTAACACCTTGTAAAACGTTCTTTTGAAGTACTGTGGTCAGACTTTTGACCCGCGATATTACTGTGAGTTTTTCTCCACAATGCTCCAATAGAAGGTATGTTTCTGCGTAGTAAACCTTATGGTCAACATGTCCAAATTCGTTAAGATGGCGCCCAAATTCAGTTTTTTTAAGTATCTCCTTTCCTTCTTTCCCGATAATTTGGTAATTAACGTACCGTCAGTCGTAAAAACTTCAACTTCACATAGCGATAGTGAACCTTCAACGCCCACTAGTTGTAGAAATATGTACTGTCCAGTCAATACCCTAGCGCAGGTAAATGTTTTAGTTACTCCTTCATCTGAAATGAAGAAAACAAAAAATCAGAAACAGAGAAATGCATAAGAATACAGGTTTGTTCTGTTACAGTTCACAATCGCAGGGTACCAAAATTTGATATCTATACTTAGATTAATACTTTAGAAAATGGTAATATAGGTTATAGTTGAGTAATTAGTATATCATTGGATAGATAACAACTGCTTATATTTTTTCCGTCGATCGTTTATTTATGAGTCAGTTTAGTGAATAGGAAATCGTTTATTAAACAACTCTATTAATGCACGATTTCTATTAATGCATGATTTCTTCTAGCCAATCGTACGACACCGTTTGATTGGCCAATCGAACATATGTCAAATGAAACCTTCCAATCAAAACATACCGCTCTCTAGAACTGTCCGTGTACATAAATTGTCATATAACCTAAAAAGACATTGGCGAAGAAAAATCTATGTAGACGACGCTAGAAGAATACGACCGACGAAAATATATTGTAACCAACTCGAATATTAAACGGCGATTAATGATCTCGACAATTAACGCTCTCGCTACGCTCGAGCGTTAAACAGGCTCGATCATTAATCGCTCTTTTCAATATGCTTGTTTGTTAAATAACTATTAAGCAATATAGTTGGTGAATTGAATGTCACACTGCGTCGCTGATTGTAGTTTATATGTAAATAACTACGTCACAGTGTTTGAGCGCAACGTAAATTCTGCTGAGGTACCTACTAGAAATTGCATATTTAGCAATTACATTTTTCTTTTCTCTTTCACCAGTATTCATGCTTCAATAAAAAATGATATCACAAATATTTTAAAAGTGATTACAAGTGTAATGCTGTAGTTTTACAAATTATTTTTTTTTTCTAAAATTACGAGGATGAATATAAGTCCTCATGAGTAAAATGTTGTTTTATCTAGTAGAAGGTGACCAGACGTACAGCATCGTGCTGGGTGGTTTGAGGTATTGTCCAGCATTCCCACAAAACGTCCAGTATTTACGTTATATTAGGGAAAAATAGCAGATTCTTACGATAATGAATAATCTGATCCTTTTAGTTTTAAAGGTATCAACAGAAAACTGCATTTTGAATTTTCGTTTTTAAATATTTGATTCACAAACATTATTAATGCACTAAAGTCTAATAAATTATTAATGCTATAACTTTTTTAATTACTGTTTTTTTTAAACAGAAAATTCATTCATATTGCCGAATTCAACGTTAAATGTTCAAATGTTGTTACTTACATAACAAAATGTTCGAGAAAAAAGAAAAACACAACTGAAAATCCTAAAAAATAACGAAATTTTGGCAATGGTTTTAATGTTTTTGGTGTCAAAGGGGTGTCAAAGTAAACTTGCACTTTTACCATAATTGCTGACACTGTTCACCAGTGTCTTTGAAGACTGACAGTATTTTTTTCAGTTGTATGAGCCTACGTCCAAAAAAATAAAAACGAAAAGACAATTACGTCAGACGATATAAAATATATAAAATAACTCACCATTTACTAAATCTTTGTTCATTTTCTTGTCATTTTTTTTAAATAAGATTTTACATTGGTTATCATCCTTGAAATACAAAAATGCCAAAACTTGCAGCAGAATTTGCAAAAACTATTTATATTTAAACAATTTTGTTGTAGAACCATAATTAGAAAAATTATAGCAAGTACTTTCTATAGACCCTCAATATTATTATCAATATGCCAAAATTTGATCTATTTAACAAATGCTTAAACTTTGTTGCCAGACCATTAGCAGAAAAAATAAAAAAAAATAAATAAAAAAAGGTAAGATTTGCTTAAAGATACCTGTATATCAACATCCAAGATTGTACAATTAAAGTAGCAAAAGGTATCCTGTATTATCCTGTATCATTAAAGATATGAAAGATGATAAATTGACCTCACCACCCCTCGACTGTACGAGTTGGGCAAATTCAGTTTCAAAAATGGACAAATTTAGTCAAATATTTTAAACCCAATTACACCAATGTATTCCTGGTAAAAATGTTTCTTAGCAATCTTTAGATTCAGTATTTCAACTAAAACTGAACACATTTTTCAGGTTATTACTAAAAGCAAAAGAATCGATGATGATAGAAAACACGCACTCTGTATACCCTATTTCCTTTTTTTTATAAACGAAAATTAAAGACCTTAGTAAACTATACTTTGTCAACTGCGTTATTGCGTTCTTTTGTTTTCCTGTTACAAATTATCAACCCAGAATAGTAGCTATTCCTAGTTACCTAGTTTTTTTTACATAGTTTAGTTGCTTTTCTGCTCATCAGAGTATGCAAATTGAATACCTGACCAAACTATCATATAAAGTGAGAATGTGAACCAACGCACATGTACCTACATACATATCTGCAGAAAAGTATAATTTACTAATTTACAAAGGAATCCACCGTCGTTCCAGTCAGTAACCGTCTTCAAGGATACATGCGTTATATTACTCCAGACTACGCTCATGCAAAAATTACATCATCGGTTTACACCAACAAATTTCTTATTTTGTTTAGAAACAGTTCCACTGCCTACTAGGTACCTTTTATTAGCCACAATTGGGTAATATGTGCACCGATTACTTCTTCATATTAGTAGATACCTGCACGTTTATTTATAACATTTGTCGTTCATTTATGGTGCAAATTATTTGCCATCAACCATATGCTTCCAGCATTTTAGTACATTACTTAACGCAATGAATTACAATTCGAATTGCACCTCTTAACTAGTAATCCACTTAAAGATCTATGCGGCATGCATACATAGCAAGCGTTCTCATATAAAGGAAGTTACTGGTGCAAATGTAATTAATGGCTTATACTGGAAACCAGATGGGCAAATTATTGTCTCTTGTGATAAAATTATATTAGACGTAACTTAGTTCACAAAGTTCCGGTTTCCAGATTGCATTCAGAAGTGGGATTTTCTCTCTAAAGTAGATCCCACTTGTGATATAGTTTTTTCATAGAATGAACAATAATGCAAAATTTCTCATAGGAACTTAAGTTACGTCATGGTTATTCAATCAATATAAACCATTCTTTTTACGCGCATAATTTAACAAAATAATGCGACAGTTAACAGAGCATTGATAACAAATAAAATTGCAGCAAAAAATCGTGATTGTTTCAGAAAAACGCAACAATAGAACGAAATTGCGTGCGTAATACCCAACTTAAAATTTCACGGTCTTGTTTGCGTGATTCAGTTCAGTACCTTTGCCGCGAATAAATCCACTTTAGTGGTATTTGTTTGAGAAGAATGAACAGTTTCACTAACCTATTGTTCCTGGAAACCAGGCGCAGAGAGGATTCCTTTGCAAATCGCTACTGCTGTTTCCGACTCTGATTTCCAAGTCTTGGAGGACGCCACCTGTGGTTACACGAACGTATTTTATCGCATACGGTCGCAGCAAGTCGACTTGCCACGATGGGCTGACTTCTTTTAACGTTTCCGTACAACGTTTTCCATCGTGTTGGGTGTTTTTCTCGCCGTCGTTTGCGTTTTGGGCATTACCTCCACGCACGGTGGTTGATTGGTTCGCTGGTTTCCTAAATCCAATATTTGTACCTGAAAAAAAGAAGAAGAATAGTGTTACTGGTCGTTGATTACAATTAAGTCAAGCTAATGTGCTGGTGGGTATTCAATTCTGATACAATTTGAAAAGACATTAAATGTATCTAAGATAAGAATATTTAGATAGATTCATGAGGTTAGATGGATAACCAGACTGGACAAAGTGGAAGAAACCAAAGAAAGGAGAAGTGGTAGGTCCAGTTTAAAAGATAAACGTGCTACAGCTAAGATGGATGGAACATATTATTAGAATGGACGAGGATTGTAGTTGTAATTAAGTAGTTGGAATATCTGAAACGGCTTGTAATGAGGTTGTCAATAAGAGTTTTGAGGAACCTCATTTGAAGTCATGTATACCAGCAGCCATGAGATAGGAACCAGTGACGAAGAAAAACCAGATGAGAGAAGATGTATCTGGACAAGTAAAAAATAATTAGTTGAGTTTCTACCATTGAACATTCTCTTGCCCTTGCCGATTCGAACATCAATCCAGACAAACCTTTTTATCTGTCAGTACGCCTCTAGTAGTCTAGTGCGTAACATAATGTAATGACAATTTTACATTGCAATTACTTTCTATACTGGCCATTGAATTCTGCGTTTATGATATTAATTCCGAGTTTAGTAGCAGTTTTGTTCTTCGTTTTCTTTTTCTCTAGTTGTATAGAGTCAAGCCTCTAGAGCAGCGTTTCCCAACAACCCCAACAAACAAAAACCTACAATGTCCTTTCCAAGGCATTTCGAGTATTCTTTCGTACAGAAAAACGTGAAACGTATTTCAAGTAACCAGACACACTTACTTATTACTGTGATTACTTATCACTGTGAAGTATTTATTTTTATTAAAGTATTTTTTCTGTAAAATTTAAAAATACCCTGTAAAATTCAGGTGATACTGTTCTTATTTCACGGAAATATGTTTGTGGAATATGTGAATTCTGTAAAGACCATACAGAAATTTAGCTGGTATCCTATAACCAGCGATGTTACAGCTAATTCTTCTTTTACAGCTTTTTTGGTAGTTTATTACAATCACTGTCTGTAACATTGCAGATATTTCTCTCTAGGTATAAACTTATTTGTTCATTTAGGTTCCTTCAAGTATTACCAAAGGAAGGAAGAAGAAAATACAACTCAAACAATGCGAAAACGAAGAATAGAAAAAGTACCTTTTACAAATAATTAAATAAATAAATTCATTAAAAAAATTTTAAAAAAAATCATTGGCCAAAATACAAAAATTAAGAAACATTTATTCTGAGTAAAAAGTTTCATATGGACCTTAACAAGTTTAATATTCCTTAAGAAGTTAGAGCTATTTAAAATACTGTCTTGTTAAGATTTTGTTATTTTTAAGGTATTTAAAAAATAAATAAGTGATCATGAAACATTTTAGTCAGAACAATAATTACGTTCTGAGAAAAAACAAACACCCAATTAGAAGATATTTCTACACACTAATTTCATTTATAACACATCTCTATACATATTTTCTCTTAAAATTTGTTAAATAAGAAAAAGGTTGCTCATACATACACAAAATGAAAACTGAACTAATACAAGGTAATTTATAACTCGAGGTGAAAATTAAATGCAAAAACATACCAAATTATAAATAAAAATATGTAAAGCACTTAAATATGTAAAGCACTTAAATATGTTTCGATATGTTTCTCCAAATTAAAATTATTCGAGGATTGACCTTGTTTATTAATCCAATATTTCAAATAATAATCCCATGCTAAAATAATTCATAAAAATAACACTGAATGGCACTGCTCTAGACTTCTGGAGTCTAGAGCACCCTGTCCCAACCTGGGTTCCAACTATTATAACCAGTTTTAGAAAAAACACAATATAACCAGGAAATTAATAATTTTATAAATTATTATTTACATTACAGCAAATGGTCGACATATTGCCCGATACGTTCTAATAAAAGAAAAATTATTAAAATCTTTCACTTAGAAGTTGGTGGTACATTTAATTTTCACCCCAAGTTATAACTTACCGACCATTAGTGCAGTTTTCAATTTTTTGTTTTGAGAAAAAAATATATCTATTATTTCTAATAGATAAAATTAAGGTGTAAGAATAATAAGGAAACGGAACTTAAATATTATACTGGGTAAAATGTTTCATATATTATGATCTTTTTCAATTGAGTTAGTTGTTCAATGTCATAACAAAATTACAGTTTGAATTATGAACAAACTCTTATTTTAAACGGCTCTGACTTAAGGAATTAAAAAACCAAGTCCATATGAAACGCCGAAGGATTTTTTTTATTGTTTGTTAATTTCATTTTTATTATTGTTAATTTTTAAACTTATATACACTTTGGGCCAAAAAAAGCGGTACAAATTTTTAATCACTCGTGTTTCCAATAATATTTAGTCAATTCAAATATTTCTTTAAAAAACGAATTGCTTGTAGTGTAAAGATTGAAACTATACCATATTCGCAATAATAGAACGTTTCAATCCAAAGTTATGTTGCTTTATGTTTGGCTATGCATCATTTGTGATTATATCGGATCAATTTAATGTGAAATGAAAGGTGTATTAAAATCAATGCGTAATGACATTTGTCTTGTTTTGGTGAGAAAAGGGCACTAGAGATGTTATAGCATAGTATACAGGGTGATTGT
Organism: Aphodius sticticus; assembly: GCA_963966075.1. Taxonomy (NCBI): domain Eukaryota; kingdom Metazoa; phylum Arthropoda; class Insecta; order Coleoptera; family Scarabaeidae; genus Aphodius; species Aphodius sticticus. The sequence continues at coordinate 17,601,502 of OZ014506.1, forward strand.
TTTCTTATACATGGTGAAATATTTATACAATGTTTTTTATTGTTTTTAGTAAAAACCAGTGGAATATAACGTTTGTAACAAAAACATTGCAACAGCAAGAGAAATCTAACTGTGTACTTGAGTTATCTTTAAAGAATCGTGGAGAAACCATTGGTGTTGGCATGTTTGAATATATCATTTTAGGTGGTCTTTTCGTCAGTTTCATTTATGATGAATCACAATTGTTGTTTAGATGTAAATTTTAGACGTATGTTACTTGTTCTTGTTCTTTTGTTTGTTTTTGCTAAGATTAAATCGGAGCTGGAGTCAACGTTTCTTCCTTTTTATTTTTATGTCATGTTTAAATAAAGGGCACTTCCAACATCGGGCTGAATACATAGTGTTGTTCGTGAAAAACGAACAGCAAAGACCTGACCGTCAGACAAGTGAAAGCAAACTGCGATAATTTTAGTTCAATAAAAAGCGATGTTGATTTTTGTTCCAAATCACTGCAAAAGCAAAGGTTTTGCAACAAAAACATAAAAACTTCGAAAAGATCTACAGCCCAATAATTGTAGTATAATATGGAAAACAGGTGAGAAAAATCCTTCAAAAATTTCAAAATCAAACATGGTGCCCATAAGAAAACTAAACATTGGCCATAGTTTCTCCACCATTTTTTAAAGATAACTCAAGTTTGCAATTGGACTGTTCGTGCGTATGCAATGGAATCGTTTTTTTTATCTATGCAAACGTCCAAATTCGACTTCAGCTTTTTTGAGTAAAAGCAGCAAAAAAAAGATGTTCCAAAATGTCACCTTGTATACTAAAAAATCGCCCTGGATACGATACTATAAAATCTCTACTGTTCCTTTTGACCAAAAGAAAAGAAATGTCATTACCTACTAATTTCACTACACCTTTCATTTCACATTAAATTGATTTGACATTGGATTAAAATGTTCAATTATTGCAAATATGGTATGTTTTCAATCTTCACAATATAGCAATTAGTTTATCAAAGAAATGCATGAATTTACTTAATATCTTTGGAAATATGAGCAATTGAAAATTTGTACCGTTTTTTTTTGGCCCACAGTGTATATATAAATTTATTTAAATTTCATTATCATAAAGGGTATTCCCTTTGTTAATATTTTAAACGGCTGTAATTTTAAAAGAAATTCAAAAAGCAAATAAGTTTATACGCAGAGAAGTTGTCTGTAAAGTTACAGAAACCGAATGTAAAACTTCAGCAAAAGTGTTGTGAAAGTGTTAAAAGAAGAATTACTGTTTTTTTTTACAATACGCTTCTGTCGTATATGATCTATTCCTGTAAAATTACAGCATTATCACAGTAATTTTACAGAACATTTTCGTAATTTTACCAAATAAAAGCAGGACAGACTGTATAATATTATATTTTTGGGGTCCCCTCGGGTCCCAACCCTATTTCAAGCGTTCCGCAAGGGTAAAAAGGTTCTGGCCTTGCAGACTAAATGCTGATGTAGACTGTTAAGAGTATTTAAGGAAAGGCGAGATTGAGAGATCGATAGGATAAAAATTGAGCGGGACATAACGATTTCAAAGTTATGTTCATAAAATCTAGATTCTGTACTGAGGAAAATTAAAGATTCCTCTTCAGATTGTGTTACAATAGTATGCATATAAAAGTCCAAAATAAACCCAAATGCTTCTGAAAAGACACTGGGTATATAGAATGGCCATTTTTCTTCAGGTAAATTAAAAAAAACCATTAAATGTCACTTTCAAACACGACTAGTGATGGACAACAAATAGTGCCCAGCATAAAAATTTAATATAAATTAAAAAAATTTTGCAGACAGTATTTTTCGGAGGCGACACCAACCGCCAGCTGGCACTGATAACTAACCAATAAATTTAGATACTTTCCCATTTAACAACTTCTTACACAAAAACAGTAGCATTGAATCTACCACTTTATCAAGTAATCAAAGTGAAAACAGCACCGAAACCGCATACAAACGACAATTCAGCCAAACGCAAACCAAATATGCTACGTTTTTCTAGTCGAATTAACGGCGATAGCAACTTTCACAGCTCTTGGCGTTACGAGCCACGGACTTTTCGTGACTCGAAAAACCGTTTATTTCGTCGAAATTGTGCGCTTACGACAGTGTAAACATGTCAAGTTTGGACACGACTTACCGCAAAATGGTAATTCACCAATCCATTGACCCGTTGGCGAGCACGTTAGTAGAGTGTTTCCAAATGTCTCGTAACCCTCGTCGCAATTGTAGTTCGCTGTGGTTCCAGGTTTCAGGTTGTCGGCGCTTAACGACACTTTGGCATTTGGTGGAACAGCGGGATGGCCACATTTGATATCTGCAATAAAAGAAAAATGTTTAGAAATGAGTTTGAGTACGGTTTGTCGTCTAATGTCTCGTTGATATCTCCCGAATAATATTAGGAAACTAGCTAAGGGAGTCAATTACAATTTTAATTTCAATGTAAAAAGCTTTTCACGGTTGAACAGAACTTTAATTAAGTGTATATGCATGTCTTGTTGATATCCAGTTTTTCTACGAGTTTCCTTTTTCAAAGTCATATCAAAACGCTTTCTATCTTGGTGTTTGAAAGCACTGTTTTTAATTACTGTAATTGTAATTGTTGGTATTTTTTTGTGTTTCTTTAAGTACAGTTAGTTGTCAAACGCATCGTTGAGGTCTTCCGAGTAAAATTAGGAAATTAGCAAGGGAAGTCAATTAGAAATATGGGCAGTGTAGCGAGACTTCTAGGCATTTTCAGTCGTTTAAGTAACTTTCATCAAAATTATAAATTGGTGAATTGACAATAGTGTTCACCGAGGATTCTTTTCAATGCACTGAGTGCTTTGTCAAAAGTGTCTGGGAGTGAACATATGCAAAATATGTCAAAAAACATAAATTTTAATGATACACCTAATCCATTCTACAAAACATATTCCAAGTAATTTCTGTGAAGAAGTGTAAGCCTTGGTGCACAGTTCGTCGTCTAAGGCGAGCCGCACACTGAATGAGCAGGCAGCAAGCAAGCAGCAAGAAGTAAGCAAAAGCATCAAGGTGCAAAAAACGGACCCATGTATTTATATGTAGACCCGCACACTGAACGAGCATTTGCCCTAGGTGCAATATGCACGCTGCTAGCTGTATGCTTGCTGTATGCATGTTTTCTGTCAACCGTTTCTTTTTGCTGCGTAGCACACAAGCAGCATGCAAGCAATCTTGATTTCTGTGATTTTTGTGACTATTGTAATGATTTTTTAAATTAGCCCATTATCATAAATATTGAATTAGGCGCAAAATAGGATTGTTTTAATAAAAGAACTACAGCCTCGCCAGTACAAAATTAGTAAAATTAAAATATTATGTGATGCGTACATGTGCATTAAACTTTTGATCTAAAATTTTCAATAATTTATTTGCAGATGATAAACTCTATATAATAATATGGATCTATATAGCAACAGATTATGCAACAGATTATGACAGGATGATGTAACCGCCAATAATTCAAAATAAAAGACTTTAGATTTTTTAGTGTAATTAATTGCTGAAGTTGAGGACAATCACGTTCTATACAATCCAAATGTGTGTGATTATAGCAATAAACAAATTAAAATTACCGTTATACAGATGAACCCAGTACCTTCTCTTATGTTTTCTAATTAAACGCCACATAAGAAATTTAACATGCTCGGATGACGACGAAATTGTGAATAAGCCACCTATCTTTAAATTATAAATTAGTATAAAATGCAGAAACATTCAAAATACATAATACATAAGTTTATTTTCATTGAGTAATTATTTTTTAACAAATTATCTTGCTTACCACAATGTTATTTATAAATTATAGGCTCATTACCATCTTTTAATGCATATTTTTTTAGAAATTAAATGTGACATTAAACAAACGTTATGTTTGAGTGTCGTGCTCTTGCTGTGCTCTCTCAGTGTGCGGTATGCGTCGTGCAAAATGTTTCTAGGAAGCAAAATGCACCCTGCTTGCCGCCTGTGTGCTGCTTGCTTGCTGCTTGCTCGTTTAATGTGCGGCCTACCTAACTCATCGTCTCCCAAATAAAACTGAATTATGTTAAGTGTTACGCAGTGGTACTTTTTGACTAGTTAGGCTATTTTAAGAAGATCGATTCCTATTTTTGAAGATAAATCAGTGCTGTTACATTATCGTTTCAGAACGCATCTCAGACATATGTTATGTGTTCACTTGTTCACTATGTGTTCTTTGTAGTACGTATAACTATCAATACGTATTCCGAGAAACAGGATAACCGGATGTAACGTTACTGCACACTCTGTTACTGCACACATTATCAACCAAACTCTGCAATTTGACCTTTTGATGTTCGATATCTTGAATTTTAGTATTATTGAACATAGCTTTCTTTCATGATTCCGATGATAATGATAATGTTTGTCACCTTATTTTATGCGAAGTTTTTAGTAATTTTTATTTTGTACCTATTTGTTTCACAAGAAACGTGCAAAAATTCCAAGTGGAATAGCTAGTTGGAAATGATAAGCTGTCGATTTTATAAATTAACCTTAAAGATCATGTAAGTTTGTTTAACCTATTGTTTGGTCTATATTGATCTATATATCAACTCAATTATTATTATCAATTATTATTATTTGGCGAAATACCGAAAATTAAAAAAAAACTAAAAATCTTTAATAGGTTTTATTGTTGCCGTTGTCCCAAAAAAATGATTAAAAGTGTTATACTGTTATATTTTTGCATAGCTTTGAAGTTGAAGGTACATACTTTACTCTTATGGCATTTTCATCTTTTTGGCAAAACGCGGCATAACACGCGGAGAATATGATTATAATTTCGTAGTTTAAGACATCTAATTTTTTCAAATACTTTTTTTAAACAACATTTTTGCATAGCTTTTAACATAGAGGCACTTTACTATTCAGTGGGTTTCATAGTTTTGGTAACACCCGGCACTCGGTACATGCAAGCAAATATATTCTAATATTTGCATTTTAGGTTTAAGATACTCCAGACATTTTTATGAAGAATAAAATTTCTTGAGAACTTGATAATAAAAATGTTAACTGTTAATGAAAACACGTATTTGATGACCTCTAATATTTCTATATAGTTTTTTTTAAATATAATTTTTGTATAGATTTGAAAATGAAGTTAGAGTTAAGAGTTTTTCATAGTTTTTAGAAGTTTAGTACTCAGAAGCTTTTATGAAGAATAAAATTTTCTGAAAAGTTAAATAATAAACATTTTTCCCATTTTGTCTGAAACACCAACAGCCTAGGTCTGGCCATCAAACGTCAATTGAGAGATAGATCACTGAATTCAGAAGACTACATCGAGAACATCAAATTACAATGTGTAATTCCTTCAAAATTTATAGTAAGAAATGAAAACTAAAATTCAAAATATCTTTCTTTTCCCAAACGATTTTTCAGGCTACTATGATATCACCGAAAGTTAAACTTCCCACTCTAACATATTTACCAATTAAGGTACGTAATTCGCATCTCTGGAAATAAATGAGATTAAATGCAAATAAATTAGTTTCCTAGTTATGCTGTTTGACAAAATTCGTAATTGCTGATGATTTGGTAATCATGTTGCTTGCTTCTTCAGAGCTAACTGAATTGTTGTATTGATTTTATTTCTGTTTGCAGACTGCTGGAGATATATTTCTCAGAAGATAAGAAGCACATAAAAATAAGATACTTATATAATTATCAGGAGTCGGAGTCGAAAGTAAATTGCAACAGATGTTTTGTTTATTGTGTATTTAGTGTTTATAAACATTGTTCTTATGTAATATCTCTAATAAATCGACTAATGTTAGTTTTAAAAATTTTTCTTTAAAATGCCCACACATTAAAACCTAGCGAACCTACTATTTGAGTGTATTAATATGAAAAAAACATGATTGATAATAACGTAAAAACAAAACTTTAAAGTCAAAAACAGATTTGATGAACTCAACAACATAGAATTTTTTTCTCTGTGTGTCCAACACTGCCATAAAAGCAAAATTATCAATTTCTTTAACAGTACTTGAAGTACCTAACCAACATCAATTAAAACCAGTAATAACCTATTAGCACTTATCATTACCAATAACCGATATTATCAATTATCACTAGCACGCCACTAAAAACCTAACCTCAATTACAGCGCTAGTTGTGCACAGTTATCATACAAGTTCTAATTGCGATCAGGAGAAGATGTGATTGGCATGGACAATAAACCAGGAGCGGTACTAAAAAAGGTTCACGGACGGTCCTCGAGTAAGCAATGTGTATAACTGTCCGAATGGTTACGTGCCTCGAATAGCGCTAGCTCGATGGTTAATAGCCATGGCATGGTCGATGTCTGCTCCAATTCCTCCACGAACCATTGCCGTTTGATCGATGTAAGCTCTTGCAATGGATGACCGCGTGTCCGCGTCTCATGTCGCAACTAGGATTAACTGTATATCCAATTTTAAATCGCCTGCAAGTTCAATTTTTCCAGTACAAGGGGTCTGTAGTCAGTGTGTCAAAAAAGTGGCGTAAGCGCATTATAGGATTGCGATGAGCAATAGGAGCATTGTGCTGTCTGCGACAGAACGTTATTTAACGCTCTTTGGTGCGGATAAAAAGCAGTAGTAGAAAGCGAGGTTTTCTGTTTTCGTATTGTTGATGGTGGCGTCAGGGAAAGCACTTGGTATTTCTATTATTCCCGCCCGTATGTTGATTTGATAATAACGATATTGATGTTGATTATAACAAGCGCGCCAATATGTGTATGTATGGAACATACACTGCCCAAAAAAATTAGGGGAACAGTTGTTTCGAAACCAGTAACTTTTTAAATAATATTTCTAGGCAAATTAAATTTGATATACTTCAACGGCATATACTTATGTATTTAACTAAAGAAATTTACAAAAACAATGTTACAACACGTAGTTACTTCTAAGTTACACTTAAAAATGTAAATTAATAATGCAAAACAAAATGGAAATGACTGTCATCGTATCGATGACAGTAGGATTTGACAGTTTGATCAGAAATTTCTATTATAAATTTACAAGTAAATTTCTATACAAGAAATCGGTGTTGATTTTGGGTAATTTTTCGATTTCGACCTTGTCCAGCTCTTCTAACATATTGGCCAGTCTCCCGAAACCGATTCCATAAACGCTGAATAACAGAAGGGGAAACTCGAAGGTCCCTGCTAACATGTCGAATAGAGTGGCAAGAGCGTAGCCAGGGGGGGCAGGGGCTCAAAATAAAAATGCACAAAATTGTATTAGGTACATAATAAATTTACAAAGACACATAACATGTACTGTAAAAGCCAGTTGTGCTTATTTTATGAGAAAATGTAATTTAATAAATTACCGTCGAGTATGCAACTCAAATACCAGTACCTCCAAATCTCAATACAAGGTGAGGTATTTATTGTTAAGTTGATTTATTGGGAATTAATAGAGGAATTGTTTATGCAACCGACAAGTAAGTTGAAGTAAAAATTTCAGATTGCTTTATTACAAATAACCTTATGTAATAATATAATGTTATTTGTAATAAAGCAATCTAAAATTATATCTTCAATTTACTTGTCGGTTTGGCAACCAAAATCACATATCAACTTTGCATATTACTGGAGTCTGTGTCAATGGATATAAGAGAGTATTTTACTGAGTATTAATTATTATTTGGAAACCAGTGTTATATCGTTGTATGATTGGGTGGTTAGGATTACTGGTCCTAAGTCCTAAAGAGGTATTTCAGTTATAGGATTACGTGACTACAGTGTTATCACTGTATCCGTAACACTGTAATCACGTAATTATTGCAGTTTAAGTGCATATAGCTAAATATTACTTTAGATTAGTCTAATTTTGTTGAGTTTCGAGTTTGGTCTCGTTTGGCAAATGTCAACCCGTTTACCTATAGTTTGTCTTTTAAGCAATAGATGGCGCTATGGATTCTTGCATTAATTCGCTGTTCGCAAATATCTTGGAAATTATGATATATTACTGTTCTTGTACACTTATATGTACATTTTGATACATTTGATACATGTCCTCCAAGAATATTTGTGTCGGTAGCATGCTCAGCGTTCATCGCAACATTGCAAATGAAGACCAAGATCAATTCAAAGAATCTGTCCTGCAGAAGTTTTTCGAAAACAAACGTAAACTTAACATTTCGTAATGTTTTATTAGCATATTTCATATTATGTACATACCTCATACATATATAGTTATAAACAAAAGGATATGCGATAACAAATATTTATTTACTTAAATTTTGGTATTTTGCTGACTCCTTGCCCCCCCCCCCCCCCCCTGTAAAAACTTCTGGCTACGCCCTTGTAGAGTGGCCAAGGGCGACAGCACGAGCAACTTGCACTTCAATAAGATGCCTCATTTTACTTCTAATGACGTTTCTAATCAACGAAAATTGACAACTGAATTCATTAGTCATCTTTAGTGGGCATACGTAAATTCATAGCATACTTGACATTTTTTCCATTTTGTTTTGCGTTATTAATTTATATTTTTAAGTGTAACTTAGAAGTAACTACGAGTTGTAACATTGTTTTTGTAATTATCTTCAGTTATACATATATATATATATATATATATATATATATATGCCGTTGAAGTGTACCAAATTTGATTTCCCTTGAACTATTATTTAAAAAGTTACAGGTTTCAAAAAAAGTTCACCCCTATTTTTTTTTAGCAGTGTATTTAAAATTGATCATTTCGTTAGTTTTTAAAAAGTCCTGGGATACGATGATTATAGATCATATTAGAATAAGTATTTTTATATCAAATTCAATTTCACCATCATTTTTTGTCTATCAGAGCATGAAAAGCAAGCGTTTTTCTAGAAAAAAAAATGAATGGTAAAATATTAAGCACCGTGATTTTAAGTAAACTTTAATCTTTTTACTTTAGCAGAAATGTTTTGTTGTTTGTCCAAAAATGTGCACACTTGACGAGCAAACATGCAAAACACGTTAAATCCACCTCAAATCAGTAAAATCCACGTATTTTTAGATATGTGGATTTTTTTGACGTATATTTATTGTCAGTGTTTGAAAATCTGGAACATTGTTATCAAGCGCCCAATGCCAAGCCAAAACCAATAAATCCAAATAAAAAAAAACTTTTAAAAACTCAGTCGCTTTTCAAATTTAAGGGTGATCATCTACGACCTCTAATACAACTTTTCACGGGATAAAATTTTGAGAAGCTTTTTGAGGAGGAAACATTCCACAGTTGCCGTTCTATTGTTTATTGCAGCATTATTAGTAATTTTGTTCATTTCAGGCATACGCCGAGCAACTATTTTAGAAATTGACTCTTTTTGTTTTTTTTTTGTTTTTATATCTCGGCGTTCGACATTCTATCCCAAAAATTGAGCCAGTGTCCAACTAACACAGTTGCCTTTCTATTGTTAATGACAGTATTATTATACTTGTATAAGGATTTCTGGAACGCTTGTTTATTTACCTCTACAAGAAGACCATCTTTGGATATCCTTTTCTTAAAATTAAAATATTCCAGACGAAACTAATTTGGTTTTATAAGAGGACTGATCTTATGAAATCTCAGACGAACATATTCTCTATGCTCTTTATGAAGTTGAGGTCCCCTATAACTGCAGCATCCAACATATTTTCTAAAATCAACATTTTTTAGTGCTCTTCTCTTGAGAATTACAACAAATCTTCAGAAACAACAAATTTTATTAATCCACTATATGTAGTTATAATATTCTTGATTCAGGTATTTCAGCTTTATATTGTTGAATTATTTAGTTGAATTATTCAAAAGTATGCATTACAACATGACATCAACTATTTGCAAAAATTGTCGGTCGCAACTGTTTTACTTGCACAAAATGCGCTCGCTAACAAACTAGTAATAGAGGTAATACCCTATGATTCTAATAAATGACTGCCGGATTAAATTTTGCAATTCTGCAGCGCTATTTTCTAATATTCTTGAATAATTGGCGGTACACTTTCGGATTTACTTCCGATACGCATGAAATGTGTGTCGTACGTGTGTGTGAAATTACAATGCAGCAATAAAATACGTTTAATATACTGTACGCAAATAACTCTCTAAAGTTTCTCAAGCATTAAAAATCATATGCAGGTATTTGTCTGCTATATACTTCTGATACTACTATTCTGATACTAATACTTAAATTAAATTATCACACATTCTAATTCTTCTATTATGTTTCTAGTATACATTATATATTCTAGTATACATACCAAGCAATGAATACGTTGAGTGACGTAATTTCTAACATATTCAGTCGTTGTTTTTTTTTTTATCAAAAATGGTTATCAAAATCGCTTTTATTTCGGCTTACTTAGGGAATTTAGAAATACAAGTTAAATCCCGTTTTATTTATGTCCTTAATATTATATTTATAATAAATCCTTAATTTGTTTTAAACTGTGACGTGAGACTGAGACTTTTCATTATCAGATTTGTACTTTCCACAAAACAAGCTAAATGAAATGAATATCTTTTGGGTTTTTATAAATTTTAAATAATATTTAGGTTGCTTATAAAATTAATTAAATATGTTTTTTATGGTTATTCATTATAAGAAATTTGCATACCACAATAATTGTGTAGACGTGTATCACGTGTAGAGTGTAGGCGTCAAACAACGGGAGATTTTTAATTATGGATAATTAGAAATATAAAAAAAAATACTTCACCCCCCAATAACTTCAGTAGAATCTGAATGACAGAAATTGTTAACTGAGTCTATCTTTTTCAGACAAAACAATGTCAAAAAAGCAGTTTTTAGTTTCCATGAAAAGAAAAACATACCATGACCATTGCAATTTGTTTGATATTTCTATCTATTAAGTAAAATAAGTAAAATTAAGAAAAAATACGGCACTTAATTGTTCAAAAAAGCGCCTTCTGAAAAAAAAAATGTGTTTAGACCAAATAAGAACCAGCCCACTGAACAGTATTGCAAACATTTAATCAAATGTTTATAATTTTTAGGATAATTATTAAATAAAACTGAACGTTGAACTTTTGTACTAATAATAATAATAATAATAGAACTAAACGATCAATTGATTGTGGTTACCAGAGCACTTGTTGATCAAAAAAGGGGCTATATCTTGGACGGTTGGTGTAGCTCTGAGGTTTTTTCAATCATAAACTAGATGAAGTTGTTTATTATTCGAAATAGGCCAAATTTTCGACTTGAATCCAAGTCATCTTTAAAAGATTTGTCACTGACCTAGAAAGCCTAAGTCCCATCTACTCAAACCTAATTATGCTGCCCTTTCCCTGATATTATCTCATTTTTCTGGCCGTCCATGCTTGGTCTATGCCATTGAGAATTTCCCCCCCTCCCGCCCCCGTTTTCTGTCTTTTTGGTTTTGGTCGTTTCGTAGCTTTAGTGTTTTTGTATTGTGTAAGATGAAATAATTTTTTCTTATATTTTTGTAGTTCTATTTGACTGTTAAGAGTTGAGTCATTGTTGTTTAAGTCTGGCCGGCTGTAGCCTGCTTGTGTTGGGCGTTCAATGTGTAATATAGCCGGTATTTTGTGTTGCTTTGTCGGTTCTCCCACTTTTTTTTTAATTTTAAATTTTGTGACTATGCTTCAACCCGTGGTTGCGTGACTATGCTTTTGCCGGTGGTCCGTGATTGTGTTATAGCCTCGAATAGGTAGTTGTACATTTGTATTGAGTCTTTTAGTTATAATAGTATGTGCCGACAGTATTTTGTACCGCACAGTAATAGGGGCTTCTACTTCTGACCCAAAACGCTAGACAACATGCACAGAAGACTTGGCGCCGTTGTCAAATCTGGTAACATCATCAAACATAATATTGCTTAAAATCCCCAGAAAGCACGCATTCCATGTAAAATTACCAATTTCGGCTTTAATCATGAAGTATTCTGTATCTACGTATCCCAACTCAAGGAAGATTGCCGCGGGTGTACCTGTTTTTATGTACTTACTTTGGAAAATTTGCTGAACTGTCCTAACCTAAAAACACAGTAGGTATTTTGGTTTTCATGTTCACTTCCATATAATTATTCTGTTTTCAATGAATGCATGTCATTCTCACACCTATCTTTTATCAATTAAATTTCAATTGATACTAATTAGGCTTTTTAAGATCAAAAACCAGAACGAGAAACGTCTAGTGGTCTATTGTGTGACACTTTTTATTCTTGTTTGTTTCCCGTTTGATTTGGTGCACATTTGGTGGTACCTTCGAGGTGGTTGGATGGCAGCACTGTGACGATGTTCGTGTTTTGTTGTGGTTTCTCGTTCCCTTTGGTTGGCATGTATGCGCTCGCCTTATGCGTGACATTTTATAGCCGGTTAGTAATGTTTTTAATTCGTTCATGTGGTGTAATTAGTTTTGTTTTGTGCTGCCCCGTCACTGTTGCCGGCATCTGCCCTACCTACTGCGAGGGTTTTGTGTTTAGTTTCGATGGTAAGTCTTAGAAACATGTTCATAATTGTACGCTAACCTCACTTCTGGTTCCGTTACCAGCCTTTGAAGATGACTTGGATTCAAGTCGAAAATTTGGCCTATTTCGAATAATAAACAACTTAATGAACAACTACATCTAGTTTATTATTGAAAAAACCTCGGAGCTACACCAACCGTCTTAAGATATAGCCCCTTTTTGAACTATGTAAACGATTTAACTAAAAGATTAGGACAGTACCCCAAGATTAATGTTCTGTAACTTAATTAATTTATAAATTAATTCAATTAAATTGTATTCAAAGCAAGCAGTAGAACCATACTACTTTTGTTTTCTCTATGGGAGCCATACAAATATTGAATTTTCACTTAGTAACTGCTTCCTGCATTTATATTTACCCATACTGGCCATACCACAACATCTACCTGTCGTTTTTCGCTTTTTATTTTGTGGAATGTATAGGTACGTTTGTTGATCAATGATTTATCATACTATTGTTTGGAAACAGATTTTCAGCAAATTTTCTGTTTGTATTTATGTATTTCCTGTTTTTCATTGATCATTGCAGGTTTTTTATTCATACAATTGCTTTTGTTTCAATAACCAAAAGAGTATGTTAATACCCCCGACAGCTTCCCAACAAATACGCTAAACTCCAATGTTGAAATACTTAAAATGTCTAGTTCCATTGTTTTTTGTTTTCAAGAAATTATATATTAAAATTTATTAAGGTTTCAGCGTATTGTTTACTTGAACCTTAAAATATGTAAACTATATAATCATATTATTTAACCATTTTGTTACTTTTGTTCGTTAGTTTTTCTGTGTCTACAAATAAAAGAGATTACTATGTATTCTCACCAAAAACAGTGGATGTATCTGCGAAAACACTAATTTTGTTGTTTAAATCCTGTTAGGTATCGATTTTCTATACAAGATACAGCGCATTTCTGATGAATGTTTGCCAGTAAACATGTCACCTCAAATTCAATATGTACAAGCACTGAAAACCGATTTTATTTTGCGAAATTGGTGAAGAACTTTTATGCTAATGGGTGCCTTTGATTACATTGAAGGATAGGTTTGTTTATAGACAAGAAAAAAATTGTTTAATTCAAATAAATATGCATTGATTCAAACAAATCTGGTGCTTCAATCCATTATTTCCACGTTTGACAGAAACAGAGACGGCGTGACAGCTTTCATCTCTTTTTAAGGTCATTGGGGGGAAAACAAAGCAAAAGCGCCATAAGAGAAAGTGATTCAGCTTGGATTTTTTCTGGGTGTGTGGACCTTATTGAATAAGTTTTGAAGCTGATTTTGGAATATTTCACAGTAAATATTATTCAAAACGATGTTTAAAAGTGACTTCGAAATTGAGGTTATGTTTCAAACGCGTGTTTTTGCTTTAGTGTTAGTTTTAAAACGGGCAAAATTTGTAGCTTGGCTAACTGCAGGTCGAAAAGCCATCGAGATAAGGAAATTTCCTTTCATATTATTACCAAAAGTCCTCAAGCCAAATTATCCCAGCAGTTTGTTGTCGCATTTTAGAAGGCAGCGATAGCTATAGGTCATTAAGAGCGATCCAAACTTCTCTGAAGGCCAACTACAAAATTGGAGGGTTTGCAGTATGCATTTTATTGCAGGTAAGTGTTATATGAAATATAGATGTGAAATATTTGATTATAATGTGTCATTTTAAGGTAAACCAGCTCGAAGAGTGCTCGAGATGATGACCATCCCGATTGGGTGCCACGTAGGGCTGTTCGCGTTATCTAAAACTCGAATTTCGAGCTAAGTAAATCTGGTTTCCTTCCGAACCGAACACTCGGTTTTTCGAGTTGGCTCGCATTTGTTCGGTTAAAATTCGAGTCTCAATACCAAAACCGAGCGATTACTTGTAATTCAAGCATATTGGCTTGAATAAACGTCAAAGCATTGGTTGTATCCAAGCAGTGGTATGATAGAACAAAATTTTGGTATGACAAAATGACAGTTAATCAGACCGACTTGTGTTCGGTACGAAAAAAGCGAGCGCTCGAACAGCCCTAGTGCCCTGCATGACGTTCGTGCAAAAACTGTCAAATATAATCAGGAAATAAAGTGTAATATTGTACTTATCACATTATTCTACTCATATTCTACATACATTTCAGATTTTTTAAATAATAAATCTATTAATTTGCAATCATTGTTTTATTGATTTATTCTACCTCGACTACTCCCTTGCCTTCAGGCTTCTTTACATAAAATTTCAGGTAAGACAATTTGTTTTGTGATACTGCAAACAAATGTAAAATCCCAGGATGGATCGTCTAAAAAATCGATGCAGAAAAAGTTCGTTTTTGGACCATACAACAAAGTCAATATTGGCGATCTGTAATTTGAATTTGATAACAGTAAGCATGTCCTAGTTGGTTAAAATCTTCACTGAATTGAATATTTTCCATAATAAACCTGCAAAAAACACGCGTTTCAAACATAACCTCACTTTCTGAAGTCACTTTTTAACATCGTTTTGCATAATACTCACCGTGAAATATTCCAAAATTAGCTTCAAAACATATTCAATAAGGTCCACACCCAGAAAAAAATCCAAGCTGAATCACTATCGTATCAATTGGTTTATTTTAAGCTGATTTAGAAAGCCAGAAATACATGATCTCTTATGGCGCTTTTGCTTTGTTTTCCCCCCAATGAAATTAAGAGAGATGCAAGATATCACGCCGTCTCTGTTTCTGTCAAACGTGGAAATGATGGGATAGAGGCAAAGAAATATTTCTTTGCGGATAAAAATGCATTTGTTTGGAATATTTGTTTGGTAGAGGAACGTTTATTTGTGTCTTATAAGGAACGAGATTTATTTAGTTTAAATAAGGTTTCAGCATGTTAAACGTCAAATAAGGTTTCAGCATGTTAAACGCTAACGTGATTTACCTAAGTGATCTAATAACATACTCCAGGTGTAGGTAAACTATAGTTAAGTAAGAGTTTCCTGCAAGAACGGTTTTTGCACAAACAAATTCTAATTAACCTGAAACACAACTCGAACGAAAGTTATTGTAGGCGTATCCAGAACAACGCACAACTCTATTGCGCCAATTAACTTTATTTTCCAATTACAAATCCCGATTTACAAATTATACGGCCTGAATAACGTCCCGTTCCGCGGTATTAAAATAATAACGCAAATATCGTCGCTTTTTCAATTGTGCGGATTATATCTACTTATGCAATCGTTCAGTCGATAAAAACGTTACCTATAGAAAGTATTATATTAGCGTATTACACGCGAACGAATACCAGCATTCCGTCGTCACCCTGAAATTTTCAATTAGACCGTGCACGAGATGCATATTGATTGCAATTTTCAATATCAATTTCCTCGGGGCTAGCAGTGTGTACGTTGAAGGTAAAAGTGGTTACCGGCTTTGGTAAAAGTAAAGTGGACGATCATCGAGCCACAGGATACCAGTTTACCATAATTATTACGGGTAATAAGTAATGTTTCCTTTTCTCATTTCGAGACCGGAGCAAAAAGCAGTTCGAGATTGTCTGCGATCGAGATATAGAAAGTAAAAGCCAAGGAAATCAATAACAATGATTCGCGGTGATTGTACATTTTTGTTGCTCGGATTTAGGGTACAATAAGCGTACAAATTCGATCATTATCTTATTCTTGCCAGCAAACATAACGCAGGAAATATTTCGATTTCTATTCATTTGCTAAGTAAATTTAATTATCTAGATGTTTTGTTGTTAAGAATACATAGTATTATGCATATCTCCATTGTCTGAGAATTTACTACAAATACTGAGAACCTATGACTTTATTTTGTGAAATGGGCGAAGACATTTAATGCTAAATAGCTTCTTTTGATTACATTGACGGAATAGGCCTTTTTATAGCACATTCAAAATATTTTACCGAGTGATCTGGGCTTGTCGATTTAGGGAAAGTAAGTAGGGGAGACCGGGGCAGATTGGGACACGGGGCACATTGGGACACTTTAAATTCACCGCCTTAATTACTTGCGATTAAATGCGCATTCACACAGAATACGCGCCCGTGAAGGTAAACAAGATCCAAAAAAGTTTCCAGCGCGATAGTGTCGAAACTACGTTTGTTGATGAATGTATCAGTTTTTGGTTAACCAAGTAAGTATTTTCTACGTCTGTTCGTAAGGCTCTACACATTTTTATATGTTATATTGTATAATATTATGTATATTCATATTAATTGTATGCAATTATACATATATTCTTCATACATTACCGGTATTGGCGGCTACCAAATCATAACCTTCAATTTTCTAGAATTTCTCAATTCATAAAACTCATGTTGGGGCACATTGGGACAATTCAACTGGGGCAGTTAGGGACAGGGAAATAAGGGGAAATGTTCCATTAGAAGTTTAATGTTCCACTATTTTAATATATTTCAATGTTTGGAATCAGGATCTACTCGAGTCAAACTTTGAAACTAAAATACTCTCAAATTGACTGATGCATTCCCGTCGACCGGAAGTCGGTATCAGCTTTTTTATTTTCATTTAGCGGCAATGTTTGATTTTTTATATCTTTGTTGTTATTAACAGCTTCAGGCTTGATGGACGCATACGTTAACTTGACTAACAATATGATGTTTACATCATCATTATAATACAGGATGTTTAAAATTAAGTTAAATCATCAAAAAGTAAGAAAATCGAAATAACTCAAATATTATGATATGTAGGTATCTATAGGGAAACCTGATGTATTTTGATACCTGGAAACCAAAAGTTGAATAAAAAGCACATCGTTTTATTTCAAATAACAAAGTTGATATTTGTTCCCATTAGATCGGTAGGGCAGTCAAGTGGAGAGTATTCCGAGGTCCAATGTGAGTATATTCTAAAATTTCAAATACAGGTAGGTATTCTCAAAATTACCGGAACAATTAAATAATTCTCCAACCGTAAACAATTAAACAAAAGTTCAAGCAAAATTATTTTGGTTTGAATGTATTTTAATATTCAGGATGTTCATTTCATTATGAAAATTTGGTAACCTTTCCATTTTCTTATAACAACCTGTGTATTTTTAATTTTTGTAATTCTAAGATTTATTCTAAGAATTTTTTGTAGGAATAATTTTTGTGATATAATGCGTCATTTTTGAGTTATAACTATAAGCAATTAATCAAGACTATTGAACTCCCACATGCATTTATTTTAATTTCGCAGTTTGAACATTTAATTTAATTCCATTTAATTGTTCTGTTTTATTTTTCTTGAACTTTTTTTTATTTATTTTTTTGTCATTTTGGTTAAAAGAAAAGTTTATGAGTATTGATTAATTGCTTATAACTCAAAAATGATGCATTTCATAAACAGCCTGTATATTAAAAATATATTTAAACGATAGCTTGTTAAAGACCAACAAACTTTTGTTTGAAAATATAGTGTTCATATAGTTAATGTTATAATGTTCAATAACTTGTTATTAATATGTTTCATAAATAATCTTGTAAGAAATGCGTTTTCCATACTCTCTGGTTTTAGACATCTTCGCACAAACAACACTGTCCGAACATGCCCTTGTTAACACGTCAGTAGCCTAGGTGCAAATGCCATCCTGTACCAACAAATTTAAGCCATTTGCGCCTCGGTGAATCATATTTGAGGTTAAAATCGCGTCTTTTCCTTGTAGGCCGAATATTTGAATAATAATTTTAAACTATTGTTATGCTGGTTTTGAAGAAATTCCTCAACAACCGTTGTAGTTAATTCATAAAGCACTTTGACCTTCACAAGGTCACACCATACAATCAAGTGACCGTTAGGCTATATGTTCATTGATGTTTTTGTTCATACAATAGGACGCTCTATCACCCCTCCAATATTCGGGACGTTGAACAACACAGACTGTATAATAATATAAAAACTATTTAAATTTTAAGTATATTTATCAAGTATAGTCTGGAATGACAGAGGGCAAGATTTTTTTTCGATAGGTCAATTTAGAAACATGATTTTTTTTAGTTTGAAAATGTGATATTTGTGTTACAACTTTTGAACACTCTGTATAAGATATAATAATGAAGTTAACGGCATTTTGTTTGTCCATGTTTATGGTTTGTACTCACCAAACATCAAATTGGTATCTTCAATAATAACCAAGATATTCACACTGTCCCAATGTGCCCCATGCTTGTCCCAACGTGCCCCGGGCCGGGGCACATTGGAACAAACTGCAAATTGGAAAGAAGTTATTATAATTCCAAAAATACTTTATTCAACTTTAAATTTCCAGTGTATATACCTGGATAAATGTATATAGTAAGTAGTATTGCAATTATTAACCAGTTATTGTGAAAAATAAGGCAACTATATGCGGATGTCAAAATCCGTCCCAATGTGCCCCGATCTCCCCTACATGCTCGTGATTGAAATATAATAGGAGATTTGCTTGATTAGCTCTAGTTTATTCATAACAATGAAACTTTACAACATTTTCGAGAAAAAAAATCGTAAATTAGGACAAATCTGGATTAATATGGTTTTCCATCATGCAAAAATTCAGTCAAAATGTCAACAAAACGTGATTTTGGCAATTTGTAACATTGGCGTTCTTACATAGGACTTATAAATACGTAAAAAACACAAAAACGGAACATTATACGCAATTATCGAGTCCGGATTCGTATTCAGCGCAAATTAATCTAAAGAAACAAAAAGTTTTTAATAACCTTCTGCCATAAAATAAACCAGTGATAGGACTAGTATCTAAATCAATAGGAAAAATGTTCGCCATTTCCGTGATTTCGTCAAATATTTAAATAATAAATTAAAGTAGAGGAAATTCTGAATAATGTATGACTATGACATTTTTTGGTTAAATTAATAGTTTAGCTGCATGAGCAAATTCTATTTCATCGAGATCGCTCGTACTGCATTAAAACTAGTTAGCCAGCATTTGACAGATATTTGGATTCTAATGACAGTAGGTAGTGTCAAACGCTGATGTTTTGACAATACCTACTGTCAATAGAATCAAAATATCTGTCAAATTCTGCCTAATTAATTTTATTTTAATGCTCGATCGAATAGAATCTCAAGCAGCTTTTTTTGTTAAAATGTTTCAGAGTTACGAGCATTGTTTGGTTACGTTGCATAGTAATACAAACATTTACTTGTAGAAGTTTATTAGGCAAGATTTCCAATAAAGAACAAAAAGTCCATCGGTCTTGAACCATAATTAACTTCTAATATGACCTCAAAAAGTCTACTAATTTTCAAATCCAGTTTAAACCTTAAATTGAGTTTACATATTACACAAAATTCTTGAGATCTACACTTGGATTATGCTATAAACTAGCATTAAAAAAACCGTAATAAATAAGCCTGTATTGTTTCAGACAATTCTATTACAAGAAAACGCATTAAGACCAGAAAATACAGATTATACCTGCCCGACGTTAATGCTTATGCCGTTTGTATTCTTGAAGAAATTACTACTTTTATGGAACGTGTGAAATTATAATGTCAATTTGAGTATAACGGTTAATACATCATATAGCAAATTAATGCTAAGTATACCTAGCACAGCCGTTCACCGCTGCGTTGCAAGAATGAGAAAGAAATGTTAAGAGCACAAGAGACGTGCATTATTGTTTAAGGTCTATTATGCCTGCAAGTAGTCCACTTCATAGCGCTCTGTTGTCTATCCAATAAACTTTCACAATGGATACTCATTACATCGCCGCAGTTGAGTAAGGCTGAGGTTGGATTTTTTTACTAAAACTGCAAATATCAATTGCGTGACTGACTGAGGGGAAACAGACTGTGGCTTCTAGCTCAAGTTACAAAGATAAATTTAGTCTACAGACGCCCCTTCAGTGTTGTACGAAGGAATATTAAAATATTCAAATCAACATCGCAAATTCAATGCAGATAGATAACTAGGTAAATTAAATGGGTTTAGTTTAGCAACTAGATTTATTTTGTTACAGAGAGTGCATTGCAAATGGCACTCAGTTAAGTTAGATAACAAACGGTCCGTTTAATTTAAATTGTCCATTACATCACTCCTGTCTAGGTAATTTAATTAAGTTGGAGGTCATGATTTTCGTGAACCTAGCGTTTATAAGGCAAGAAATACTGTAATTTTAGGCTCACACCACGGAATGTCGTTGTTATTTTTCGACAATGCGATGCAGTGGGAACGAAAAATTCATTAACATTCTGCGAAAGACACCATGGTAATTATTGTAGAACGGTTTATTTTTTTTGACATAACTGGATATAAAGCAGGTAATGTCGAAACGGGAGTTTTGTGCTTTCCTGATATTTGGTTGATATCGTCACATATTACTGCGTTAGTTGCGTATGCGTATGCGTTAGTTTTTGGTACATCATGTTGGTATAATTTTGAAAAACATATTTATTAATGTTTAGCAAGTGAATTCAAAAGATTATAAACAGTAACGCGAACTATTTTTTGTAAAAGTGCAGAGGTGGTATTGATTTGCAAACCACCAAACAAAGCTTCTTGTAAGCCAATAGTAATTGACTATTGGCTCACTTTATCAACGCTGCTTGAAAACCTGGTAGGTACTAAAAGACCAAAATTATAGATGAAACTAATTATAGATTAGTTTATTATATTTCATTATATTTCCCTCCTCACTAGTTTTGTTTCAGAAACATTTGAAAATCGACCAGATTTGCGACAGGAGGACAGGGGTTCCCAAAAAGTCATTTTACAAAAAAGGCTATATTGTTTGCAAAAATATGTGATGAAAGAGAGCAAAAACAAAAATTAAAATTAACTAATTCATAAGATAACTGCGTTATAATAATAATAAATATATAATAAATATAATAAATATCTTCCTTGAAGAGAAGTAATGTTTCTTCAAATTTTTCAGAAAATGAAAATGTATTAATTTGTCCTTTTATTTCCAAATTATTCTATGCAAGATTTGTGATCCATTAATGCCAAGTACTTAATTTGTTTAAAATACAATAATCTAAGCTAAGTGACTATCTTGTATCTGGTATACTTCTTTGTATAATCTGAATCTCTGCGCAGAAATTCTAAATTGTGTCTAGTTTTTTAGAAAGGTATGCATTCTTGGGTTTCCGGCAGTTCTTTAGCATAGAATTTCTCAAAATCTGGGCTGAATTTAAAATTTCTGCTTTCAGATACAGATTATATGGTAAATGCACAGCAAAAACAATTATTTATCACTTGTTGGATTTTGTTTGTCAGGATAGTCACGCAGTTTAGATTATTTAATTTTTGACAAATTAAGTTCTTGAAAATATGTGAAATGCTCTGTATCTATACTCAAAAGTTAATTGGTTATAACTGAGGTTATTAACATTGGTATGTAAATTTATTGTAGTAAAAGAAAACGAAAGAAGCTATTTTTATATAATTATATTTTTACTTTATCATACGCAGTATGATAAACTAAGCTGAAAAGCTTTTGGTTTTAAAAGGGTCCAAAGGAACTGGGTGTTTACTCTTAGCATTTTTTTACCGATTTGCAAATGAGTCACCATTTCTGTAATTTCGTCAAAATAGTTAAATAATAAATTAAAGTAGAGGTAATTCTTAAAAATTTATGTCTACGACATTTTTTGGTAAAATTAATAGTTTAGCTGCATGAGCAAACTCTATTTGATCGAGATCGGTCGTGTCTGCATTAATATAAAACTTGTTAGTCAAGATTTGACAGATATTTTCATTCTAATGACAGTAGGTAGTGTCAAACGGCGATATTTTGACGATACCTACTGTCAATAGTATCCAAATATCTGTCAAAGCCTGGATAACTAGTTTTATTTTAATACAGACACGACCGATCTCGATCAAATGGAATCTCATGCAGCCATTAATTTTATATTCAGTATGATCTTTATCATACTATATATAAAATTAATAGCTGCATGAGATTCCATTTGATTGAGATCGGTTATGTGCCTGGCCACATCAGATTTTTTTATATAATTGTATTTTTTATATTATTAAATTACATATTATTAATTTGAGCCCATGGTCCCTGGTTAATATATATTAACCTGTAACCTGTACGTATTAAGAATGGATATGAAGAATCAAATTGAAAGGGTCCTGCAGAAAAAAAATTAAAGGATTAAAACTAAGGACGACCATGATACAGGAGTTGAAGAAGGCTTGAAGATGTTACCCACTTAAAGTAACCAACATTAGAAAAAGCTTTAACCTAGTGAGGTATCAGATAATCCTTTTAAATCAAATTAGTATTATCGAAACTTTTTTTAGTTAACGTCACTGAAGAGATCTTTAACTTATAAGAGAACATAAAATTGCAAAATTTAAAAAAAAATCCAAAGTTCTAACCGGATTTATGATTTTTTAGGCAAAAGTTGAATTACTAGGAGTACTATGACCATATATACGCTTTGAGTGCTTTCCAGTCATATTAAATCACCTTGTATATTCATTTAATACATTGCACGTATCCATTCAATGTATAAAACTACTCATAGGTTTCAGGTTTCAGGTAAAGGCTGACTGAAAAGAATGATCAACCACAGTTGTTAGAAGCAATATAGGTGATGGACGAAAAAAAATAGTTTACAATAAAGTTGAATGACAGACACTGAAAACAATACAAAAACCCCTAGAACAAGTTGAGATCAATAATAGACACGAGAACAACCCTCTAAAAATGATCCTCGATATTATTGGATATGTCAAAAGTATTTGTCACTGCTGGAACTACACTGCTCCCCGAGTATATTGTCAATTATTAAAGTTACTTATTTCCTAATAGTATCATCTGTCACTGCTAAATAAAGCAATAAATGGGTGCCCAACTCCCAGAAGTGTTACAGCAGGAATACCACAAGGTACCTACTTGGCCCAATGCTATACGTTCACCATGTAGGAAATATAGAATGGGCCCGCATACAATATACATGATCTTCGGAATTGAATAATTCCTTTGAAACAAACGGACATCATGTCTGTGATTTTAACAGTAAAATAAGGATTCAGTATGATTCAATCTACATTCTTTTCTTTTTATTTATTTTAATGTAAAAATAAGGAGGATATTTTCAATTGGGAAGCGAAACTAAACAATGTATGGCGTCCTTATCACTCTTTGGTTGTCAAATAGCGTTCAACAGAAACAATTTTTTGTAAACACACAATAAGATAACTAAAATTTCAAAGGGTGAGTCCATATTTGCTTCTTCATTTCCCACTTGTTTTACTGTTTTTGAAGTCTTGCTTCTTATAGCACATCTATCCGGTAGCTACGCACAAGAACTCGAAACAAAGGAAATGTTGAAACGCCTATTAACAAATTATCCTCGCACCAATTTACTCCGGAGTGTTTTTTCAGCGCCGTTACTGTATTGCTTAATTACCATTACTAGATGCCCGGCATTGTATCCATTGTAATTATGCGAATATCTTCCCGCGTATATGAATATTACCTCATTCAATTTTTCTAATAGAACAGCTTCTGTTATTGTTTCTCCACTGCCATCTACAGTCCGCTCTCAAAATTATCCATTTTTACGTTTACTAACGTAGCAAGGAATTTCACATTGGGCAACAACACCTGTATACGTGAGACCACATTTTTTAAACTTAGCATAGGTATATGCAAATGTTACTGTGTCATGTAGGTATAGTATAGTGCATAGTGTTTTTATTTTGAAATTTTTACGCAATTGAAACACTTAAAACTTAAAAGAAACTCTCAATGTTTACTGTAACTGTAACATATCTTGTTAATGAACCTGTAAGGAATATAACGTCTGTAATACCTCATGAGTAAACTCTTTATTGTAGCAACTCCATAATAAATAGTTACATAAGGAGCATAACTACTGACATTTACCTATTTTCTTGGCGAACCTACACTCGATATGAAACTGTAAATGGAAAAGTAAAACTGTAAGCGCCTACTTATATATTTTTAATCGTCCAGATTTGTACTTTCACGATCGGTTGGTGTTTTTCTGCTCAGTTATAAGTTATTTAGAATGATGTTGCCTTTGAAAGTATCATAACGCTGAAAAATGTCGTCACCATGCTCTTAAGTCTCCAGAAGAGAGCAGACTGGTCGTATATGGTAAAAGAGACAGCTCGTAAAGGCCGACGGCGTCTACATCTTTGTTTACTAATTACTTACTCAATTTCATTGATGCTTTCTGCAGTGTAACCACGATTGGTCATCTACTGACCTGTATGGGAAGGAGAAAGTGGTAATTGGAACGGAAAACTGGCAAACTGTCCTTAAAAATTGTACAAATCAAAGATATGAATCAAATTTGTATCTTTTTTTCTTGTTCTTGTGTCATCATCTAAACCTTACTCTTTTTTCAAGACAAGAGGCATTTTGTGTAACAGAAGGTATGACATTTTATTTCCATATCATTTTTTTTTACAATTTGCATGAATGATTACAGGTAGGCTGATATGGCTGTTTAAACCTTGAACTTCACAGGTGTTCACATACTTTTTCACATTATGCTTTAACAGTTTAAGGTTCATGCTTTTATTTCAGCACACTTAAAGAATTCTATTAAATCCTATTAGTGTTATGAAGGGCATATTATTTGTTTACCAAAAAAATGCCAAAACTGTGACAAAATTGTGACAAAACCAATGTGTGTAATTAATCATATATACTTGTCTAGTTAATAAATCAAGTTACATATTTTGTATAGCTTTCTATTAAAAAGATATATGTGTGATTGATATTATAGTTATTATTATAGTTAGTGATGAGTACAGATCGGACTTGTGAGCATTTATTTTTGGCAGGATAAGTGCCTTAAATGAGCTAGAAAATGTTTAAAAAGAAAACGGCATAGTCTTATATTTAACACCTTATTCATCTGTGTTTTTGAGCGAACTGTGTAATAAACTTTTGCTCAATAATGAACGGTTACTGCATTATCAATAACTACTAAAAATAATCATACCTAATATCTTTGAAATCAAAGAAATATCAACGAAAAATAACGTTTTCTGACTTGCCTAACGTATACCTATAAGTACTCTAAAATCCATTAATTTCCTTGAAAATGTCGTTATATGTGTTGTTATTGCTTTTTAAAGTCAGGTTTTCGTAATTATTGGAGATGTTACTTAGTGACTTTTACCTTTAACCCGACGATGTGTAATATAGGGTGGTCCTTATTTATGTAGAAAAAAATTGAAACTCTTAATTTTGTTCTGTCCTCTAAATTTGTTCTTTTATATCCATATAATTCTTAAATTAAATTGAAGATTGATCAAAACATATAAACCCGCGCCCTAAGTGCTAAAAATCGAGATAGTTCAATTTAATAACATTAAACAAAAATAAAAAATGTTTTTGTTTTCTTTTACCACTACAAACTTACATACCAGTTATTAGCTTACTCTAAAAAAATAATCCATTATCTTTTGTGTTAAGTGACTATCCTCCTCAACAAAGAACGAAATCGGTTTAGTAGAAACGTTTCTGGGATTCATTTTTGAATACAATCTGAATCAGAAAACAGAAATTCCAAATTGTATCTAGTATTTGAGAAAAAAAATGTCGTGTTGGATTCAGGGCTGTGGAGTCGGTAAAAAAACTGTCGACTCCGACTCCGGCAAAATTTTATTTGTTTCCAGCGAATTTAACGGCAAAAAAATTAAATCTGACAATAAAATTGTAAATAAAATCAAAAAGGTCTGTTGACCGGAACACAAAATTATGGCCATATTTAAAAAGGACGCTTTTTTATATTTTCGAAATATCTCTGAATTCAACTGTTTTCTCATTAGAGAGAACATAATTCTGAACTAGTTTGTCACTTGAACCGATCTTCTATCTTTAATAATAACAAAAGTAATGACAAACCACTGTATAGTACTAAGTAAAATTCATTTCAATGAATACAAAATTAAGTGCAAAATAAAATGAAAATAATCTCAAGTCTTACTGCTGTTAGTGGTAATGACGTCACAATTCTGGCTGCAACGAGTATGACTTGCATACATGGATATTCGTACATTCAACTTAAGGTAGAGTTTAAATCGGAAATGTAGTTATAATTTTTAATCGGCTATTATACATACATTATACATGCTTAAGTTTATGCATTAAAAATTACGTTAGAGTGCAGTTTGTACCTTTGCTAATAATAAAAAATAGATCTGGCTCAACTCTGTCAAGTGTAGGTGACGAAATCTGCGAATATCGGTGTTTTTTAGTTGATCGCAAGAAGACTACGATATAGCCACCAATAATCTTAAAATCCGTAACTTACACTCGACAGAATCGTAGCAATTGAAAATCTCTACATATTTTGTTAAATACAAAGAGATGTGATACCCTTGATTATACCATAATATTGTATAACCAAGGGTGATACTTTGTGATAATTTTGTGATACTATTTCGATAAATTTGTTCATGGGCCGAAAAAAAGATTCAATTTCGGTTGTACGTTTAAAGTTATCAAACATTAAAGCTAAAATTGCAAAGTTTTACTAGTAAAGCATTATCTTTTACAAACATTCAGATATTGGGACAAATAAAAATAAGAAAAGAATTTGAGAGTTGATAATACGACTGCGATACCATCACGTTGTTTCTTCTGGTACAAAAGCTGTAGGAAACTATTTTTTCTTTTTAAAATTGCAAGGGAATATCATTAAAATACTTTTTGCAATATTTAATGAATTATTCAGCTGTTCTTTGTGGCCGAACGAATTGGATCAAATTCTCGTAATTTTAATGAATAAAGAAAACCACATGTTGACGCTTCACTTTGGAAAGTTTCGTCTATAAGTATGCATCAAGGTCCGATTTTTTTTATTTGTAGATGATCGAGCTATCATAATTAACATATTGAAGTTGGTTGTTGGAAATTGGAAATACATAAACTATATATGCGACGCGGCAAGCGACTCACAATAATCATTTTGCTAATCATCACTCACCACCGACCTGTGTGTTTTGTAGTTAAATTATATTTACTTTGTGGAAGACGTAATAATATGTTTAGTTAATCGTTTACTATCTATTGAGGCAACGGCCATCTCGCATGTCTTTTTCTACATTATTTAAGCATGGACCCGGAGTAGGAGTCGGTATATTTTTTCCTACTCCGACTCCGACTCCTCTGAACTTTTGTCTGAACTCCGACTCCACGACTCCGACTCCACAGCCCTGGTTGGATTTCTTTTGCAGTTTTTTAGCACTGCTTTTCCCAAAAACTAGGCTCAACTGTTTAGATTACGACTCAGAAAAAGCATACCAGAAACAATTAGATATCGCTCGTTAGATTTTGTTCATTGTTGGACAGGACCTAATGTGTGTTACAATTTACATGAAGAATATCATTTTCAACAATACATTTATGATTTTCTTGCATGTTAAACAAGTTAGTTTAATAATAATGTTAATAATTTTGTAGTTTTATTAATGAATAAAATCTGCAATAAGAGGGTAACCGTTGACAATTGGGAAAACGTTTATCAACATTTATGACTTGAAAAACAGAAATAAACAAGCCCTTAGAATTATGTTAATACCTTCTTTTCGTGCAGATTCTAAAGGATTTTAAGCTGCTTACAATAAACAAAATAAAAAAATAAAAATAAAGTCTAGGTATGTTTTTCTTATTTATTATTAAATATATTTATTGGAGAGTATTGGCTGGAGTACATGTAATAGAAAAATAATGTGATGCAATATCTTCTTAATAGGGCAAAATAAAACCTGAACGTTTTCTTTTTATATCTTTCTTTTAGTTATAGTTAGTTTTTGGGGGATTTTTCAAAACTCAAAAACTATACCCATTTTAAAATGGTAAGACACAATGGTAAAATGTAAGTCAAAACACGATTTGACAATTATTATAAAAACTAATAAAAGTAGTCAATGCTTCCTGTCTTTGATTAAAGGTGTTCATTAGAAACATTGGGTAAATTAGTTCTTATCGGATTTAGAAAGTTGAATCGGTCACTACATGTGTAACAAACTCGTGAATTCAAGCTGCACAGCTTTCATCGAGATATACAATACAATGAATGCCGTCTTATCTTTGCGGTAGAGTTGTTACCTAGTTCGTGAATCCGCAGAGAATGAGGACGTTAATTCCATAGAATACAATCAATAAATTACTCTATGCAGGCTTGAACTTTTGTTCGGGCCATCTCTTGCGCAACAAAAATCGCATATAGCACAGTCGATTTTTTCTCCGAAAGGAATAACTTCCATTCATCAACGTTAACAAGATCTTACCCAACAAGCCTTGAGGTTTTAAACTGATAGTTAATAACGCATCTGTTTGCGGTTAAGTACACTGCTTGAAGGAACATTACTGTAGGTGCTTGGAAACCATTTAACAATTAAAAAACCATATAATCACATAAATGGTGGTCAATAGTGTAAAAAGAGAAATTCGATTCATTCTCTGATTATAATTAGATATCTTAAATTGAAACAATAAGGGTTTGGAAGTCTTTTAGTCTTGGTAACATTGGACATGAATAAAACATTAACAAGACAGCATATTTTAAATCTACTCTATATTTCATAAAATTATCTCTAAAATTATCTTATAACAAATTAAATCCCGAAGAGATAAAATATTGTTGCAGAGGAATGTAACCCTTACTGACGTGTCCACTGTGGTATCTGACAGTGATCATAACCCATAGCCTGCACGCATACCATCTTTGTAACACTAAATACGTTCAAAACTGTGGCGGGAAATTCAAACTGTCCTTCGTCATTTTAGATCACCCTGTATAATGTCCTATTATTTCTCTTTTATATATATATATATATATATATATATATATATATATATATATATTTACCTATTATTTATTATTTTCACATATTTACACAGACTTATTTAGAATTTAACAAAGAAAAAATAAAAATTTTCAGTTTTTATATGTATGTATGCTTAGAAATGTCAAGATTATTTTCTCTAATGTTACTTACATGTATGAAAAATAAATTTTAAACATCCTTATTCTCATACCTACATTCTACACATTATCCCTATTATATACTTTTTATTGATGAATTACTACCTACATTTACAAATGCCAATTGTTAAAAAATGATGCAAAAGTTATATATAATAAACTACAATACCTGCCAAAATATCAAAACCTTATACATTATCAGGTGCATTTTAGCAACTTTTTTACTACCTTCTGATTTAGCAAAACGTTATTAATATCTAAAAAAAATCTGATGTGGTCAGGCACATGACTTTATCATACTATATATAAAATTAATAGTTTAGGTGCATGAGATATTATTTGATCGAGATCGGCTATGTCTGCATTAAAATAAAACTAGTAGACCTAGACAGATAAATCGATTAAAGCTGCGTTCGGATATTGTACTCCGTTGACACCGGGTACACCGTCCAAATGACACGTGTTATTGGGTGTAGAAAGTGTGAAGGTGCGTTCCTATTGGTGGCAATGGTAGGTAATGGCGGTGGTAGCAGACGAAATTATAGTGTTTCTCACATGTCGTGATGAAATTCTATTAGAAATACTATAATGGCGTCTACTACCACTGCCATTAGCACTAATGAAAGCGCACCTTAACGGTGTTCAATATCCGAACGCAGCTTGTATTGACAGTAGTATTGTCAAAGCATTAGCGTTTGACACTGTCTACCGTCATTATAATCACATCTGACATCTAATCTGACATATCCTGGCTACTAGTTTTAATGCAGTACGACCGATCTCGATGAAATAGAATTTGCTCATGCAGCTAAACTATTGATTGTACCAAAAAATGTCGTAGTCATAAATTATTCAGAATTTCCTCTAGTTTAATTTATTATTTAACTATTTCGACGAAATTCCAGAAATGCCGGCCTATTTACAAAATCTTTCAAAAATGCTAAGACTAAACCTCCAGTTCCTTTGGACCCTTTTTAACAGAAAGCTTTTCAGCTTTAAGTTTGGCCATGAAACTTCTAAATATGAAGTTTCGTCCCGATACCTTTAGTAGTTTCTCCGGAATCGTCGCCACAAAAAAACGGGTACACACACACACACACATACACCCACATCCACACACACAGACATTTTTTTGTACCTTGGTCAAAAATGTTCAGGGGACCCAAAAAGACATATTTCCGCTAAAGTCTCAAATTTTTTTTTGGCACGACTACAATACTTCACATGCTACGTATGATAAAGTAAAAACTATTGGAGATAGGTATAGGTATGAAATGATAGAACGAAAGAGGTTGTTTTGAGTGGTCTATTAATATTAATATCCCTGTATATACAGGTTGTTCCATTTAAAAAGTAAGAGTCTTATGTTTTAAAATGTAATACTTAAATTGCAACACCCTGTATAAGATATAAAGATGTACTAAACATGAACTAAACTAAACTGGATAGCATTTCAAAAGTTCTCATCGAATAGATATCCGGATTTAAACCTTTCAAATAGTATACCGGGTGGTTTTTTTAACTTGCTAAATATTTTGAGGAATATGCATGGTACGACAAAAGTGTCTTAAATAAACTTGTAGGACTCAAAGGGGGAATGAGATGACGATATCAGTTTCATTACAGATGGCGCTGCAATCGGTGAAAATGA
Organism: Aphodius sticticus; assembly: GCA_963966075.1. Taxonomy (NCBI): domain Eukaryota; kingdom Metazoa; phylum Arthropoda; class Insecta; order Coleoptera; family Scarabaeidae; genus Aphodius; species Aphodius sticticus. Next base: position 17,632,636 of record OZ014506.1, read on the forward strand.
GGCTAACTTCATTTTTTTAAATGGGAATACCCAATTTTTTTATCAAATTATGATTTTACGCTAAATAAGAAGAATTTTTGTCTGAAATTTTTTTCGTAGGATGCATTTTTTTCGTGCGTAAACAAACCCTATCCGCATGCCGGGGCAACGCGCGAGGTACCAAAACGTGTCCCCGTTATGCACATACCTTATTCAGTCATTCAGTTATTCAGTCATTGCGACATGTTTTATGGTCCATGTTTGACAGCACTTGACGCCCGGCGGATCCAGAGAGTTCAGAATTCATGCTTGAGATTCGTATATGGAATAAGACGAAGAGAGAGAATTTCACATAAGCTGGTAGTTGCTAACTGGTTGAATATGCGTGAGCGGCGTACTTTGCACATGGCTTGTCGTTTGCAGCGAGTTGTAACAACTGAAGTGCCTCCTTATCTTGGTGAAAGAATTACTTATAGAACTGATGTTCATAATCTGTATTTGAGGCATAGAAATGCTGTTTCCATACCGCTCCACCATCTCGAAAGTTTTAAAAGATCTTTCTCATATGTGGCTGCAAATGTTCTCAATGGTCTGCCGATGAGTTATTGTAAGTTCAGCGCTTGCTCATTTAAGAAAAAATACAAGATATTCTTGCTTGAATCGCGTCGTGGGGCCGGTGACGGTGCTTAGGGTCGAATGAACGTGAGTTCAGTTTTTTTATGTAGAATATATAATATGATTTCGTTTGTTTTTCTAATACATGTGGAATTTAGTAGTAGTTTAGCTCATGCAGCTAAACTATTAATTTTACCCAAAAAAAATGTCGTAGACATAAATTATACCAAATTTCCTCTACTTAATTTATTATTTAACTATTTTGACGAAATTACAGAAATGGCGCCTCATGTTCCTTTGGACCCTTTTGAACAAAACTTCTTTCAGCTCTAAGTTTAGTCATGAAACTAAATATAAAGTTTCGTCTCGATACCATTAGTAGTTCCTCAGGAATCGTAGCCACAAAAACTGGTACACACACAGACATTTGCTTTTACCTTGGTCAAAAATGTTCAGGGGACCCAATAGGACATATTTCCACTTTTCGACAAGATTATAATATATTTATATATAATACTACGTATGATAAAATAAAAACAAAAACTCTGAAATGAGGCTAAATCCTACCCACTTGTTTCAGCACATTAGTGATCGGATGTAGGTAGGTACTAAAACTTCAATTTTCAACTTATCAGGATTTTTTTATTTAAATCTAAAATTGCCTATTGTCTGCTCTGATGTTATGTTTGCAAGATTACTGTGTGGCCAGCTTAACTGACCTCCGGATATTAATGACCCGATATTAAATTAACAGCCATCCGTAAATCTTTTGTTTAGCTGCAAGTAGACCATGCGGGGATAATAAATCAGTTAACTAGCAGGTAATTCGATACGCGATCATAATTGATCTACTTCATTTAACACGTGCGCTTAAAATACTTTACACACATTTATTATTTGCGGAGATTTACCGTTTAGTGACCCGAAATCCACCCACTTCGGTGACACGGACAATCGCCGCTGTCAAAACAGTTTTAAAACATAGAGCCTATAGGACACACGAATCGCCCAGGTAGGCCATGACCTCAGCACTCCACAAATGACTCTGTTTATGTCTTCTGCGCGCTTTGTCTTTGCGAATGTCAATCTGATCAGCCGTGAACTCGCATTACTCACGTCATTTAGAAGGTAATACAATTAAAGGTTGATAATTAATGTTGCTCGCCTTATAGATTTCTTTATGTATGGCGCCTTCCTACGCCTTGTCGTGTTTATGGAAAGAACTTATTACTATATTTAAATCAGTTCGACAGGTGATTTGTCATTTGTATTGAAGTGGTTTTTATTTGTTTTACATCCGTCTTAAATGTATTGTTTGTAAATTTGATCTTATGATCTGAAAGCACTTCAAAAATATTTTGTCGTATTTGGCAAAATCTACATGACTGAGGTAATATTGTGTAATCCCAGTGATTCATAACTTGGGGCAAAAAATGAAATGGTGTTTCACTTCACAAGTTCTGTGGCTGTTGCTAAGTAATAAACAGTACGAAGGAATGTGAAAAATAGTTTATAAAGGACAATAATTGTTATTTACATTACAGTAAATATGTAAAACTACAGTAAATTTGAAAAGAAATTAACAATGAAAAAAAATACACTTATGTTGCATTGTCAAGCTTGTATTAACACGCTTGTTAATATTACGCTTAATGTTAATAAATTCCAGTTCCCACTTTCTATCTTTCTTTTAGTTTGTTAAATTAGCCGCAACCAGAAACTTTAAAGTCAAATATCTCGAAAACAAAGACCTTACTAGTAATTCGTACCCCTTACGAAAGTAAGGGTAAGGTAAACACAATTCGAATTTACCATATACTAAATTAAAGATGCATAATTTTCCATCTTCGGTTGGATAGTTGATATTTTTGTTGTTGTTGTTTTTCTCATGAAACATTACGGATTGTATCAAAAATTTTACGAAAAGATATTTAATAATATGCTTTTTTCATTTAAAACTTTACTTCAGTTATAAATTATTGTCCGAGATTTTGTGGAATCTAGCATTATGAATATGCAGTGAGATGTGTAGATATAATTATTATTTATTGTGTGTAGCTATTTGAGAATTGAGATACATAGGTCACTGTTTATCATTTGTGTTGTGCAGGTATAATTTAATTGATAAAAACTGTCTTTAGTTTACATATTGGTGATTAACGAAAGTATAATTAGAAATATTTTTTTATCATTTGCATATTTGATTCGTAGGTTATTGGTTTTGGTTTATTTATAACTTTACTGCACATAAAACAGTTAATGTTTAATTTAATGCACATAAAATAGTACCTACATAACAAATCCATTAAAATTTTAATGAACAAAAGAAAGTGAAAATATTTAATTAATAGGTTTAAGAATGTCGGCAGATGTGCCATGTAAAGAGATGTTAATTATTAATTAATAAACAATGTATTGTAGGTAGTGACACACAAGTTTGAGGCAAAATACCGAAAGGGACAGATTTTTAAGCAGTAGGTACAATGTTTACTTTTTAGTGTGACAAAAGATTTTACGAAAAATTGTCTTTTTTTAATTATTGGAAACTCTTTACATTTCTATCATAATCAACTGTTCATTTCTTACTATTTGTTTGTAGATAATAGTGAAGAATAGTACCAGTTTTATCGACTTATTGTGCGGACACATTTAGAAATTTGAGTTTGTTTTAAAAAAACATGTTTTGAATGTATTCATTTATATCAAAGTGAAAAAAACATTTACTCCATTCCTGCATTATCTTTGATCCCGATTTTATACCTGTAGGCACTAATTGAATAGGAATATTTAAATGTTTGTAATATGTGTGAATTAAATATATTTTTCTGGCGATCTTTTTTTTTTACTGAATAGAACATCATTTATTAAAAAGCTTTATTAATGCACGATTTCTATTAATGCTTGATTTGTTATAGCCAATCACACGACTCCATTATAGCCAATCGAACATACGTAAAATAAAACCATCCAATCAAAACATTCCGTTATCCAGGCATACAGCCGAGAACTGTCAGTGTGAAATTACATAAATGATCATATAACCTCAATCGACATCGACGAATAAAATCTATGTACACGCCGCCAGAGGATCGACGAAAAAATTTTGCCACCAACTCGAATATTAAACCGCGATTAATAATAGAGCATTTTTAACGCACGAGCGATTAGTGAGTGCGTTAATTGTCGAGAGCTCTTTTTAATATACTTGTTGGTTAAATAACTATTAATACAAGAAAAAGTTGTTTGTCATTGTTTTTTAAGTAATATTTTTGATTTGATTTAAAAATACGTGATACTTTTATACTTATACTTTTGTCAAAATGTTATCGTTCTTGTCACCGTACAGAATGTACCGAAAGAAGTGCAATAATTTTAAGAGCTAATATATCTTGATAATTGAAAACACAAAAAATCAACATTATTAAAGTACCAAATTTGAAGCCCGTGTTTTTAGAAATGTTTAGTTCAGTTGATACCGGTGATCAGTTGTTGGACGACTGATTGACATAGTAGGATTAACAATCAGGTATCCAACTTAGAACTTGACCAATGTTGCCAACCAAAGAAAGGAACTCTGTCGAAGCATTCAGCTATTTGACATTATCAAAACATGCAGCACTTAAATTTGAAATTATTGATTCCTTTCGTGTCAGTGACTAAAGTAAGAACTCCCGTGAAACCCTGAAAGATGACGATTGATGACGATGATTTTGCTGTACCGTCTGAAAACTGGTGACATTTTACATCAACAAAAAATCATTAATATAAAAAGCGTTATTCTTTTCCTCAACACAATCATTATTTGATATAAATAGGTATAATTACCATTCAAAGGAAGTAGTTTTTATGTCAGTAAATTAGAAGAATTGTTATGCGAAGGATTATAATATCCAGGATCCTTGAACCAGGAACCTCCGCAATTTCCAGTCGAGAGCTCTAACCAATCGAGCTACCGCAGTCGGTGGAAATTAATAGGCGCCTCACAAATAAATATCGCTTCTTATAATATACAAATTGTTTAGTTTAACTCGCACAAATATAAACAAGTTGACTTAAATTAAGGCCTTTGTAACAAATTAAAACTAAAAAAAATGCAAAATTCGAATTTCACAACCTTTATGTTTTTATTACCATTTACGAACAAGAAACAAAATCGGTAATAGATGGCAAAGGTTGATCGAAGTTTGCTATATATTAGGGGCCTGCTTTCTTTTGTTGTTATCTGCCTATTTGTTGTATCTATACAAATATATCTAATACAAATAATCTTAAATAATGGTAATTTGGTATAATAATGATTGCCGTTTGTGTTTTATCTACAGTCCGTTAACCAGGAAATCTAACAAATTCTAATTCCTAATTGCTTATAAATGGCGTAATTATCAGTGTTCGTCACGCATGACCCATCCGAGAGAACGTTTTGTCTTCTCCCGCAATAAAAATAATAATAATGGTCACATTTTTTAACTTTCACATGTTGCAATTGTTGATTATTTAATCGCAATTCATACAGTGTGGTTACAGTATGTTAACATATAGGTAAAAGTTATGTCACATCCATCGATCACAGGATGTCGACGCCTTATAAGAAATCGCGCAGACATGTGAAAAAAATATAAATTAATAATAGCCTATCTATCTATGGTAGAGTTTCGTTGCGTGTGAATGTACGTACAACAAATAAAATTAACATTGAACGTGTTTCACTGAGTGACTAAGTAAAAGTTTTAGCACTTAAAGAACACAGTGGGCAATTTAGAATAAAGAAATATTTGGAACAATAGCTGTTTAAAAAGTGCAAATAGCATGAAATATTTAAATATGAAAACCTCTGAACGGTTTTGTTGTTATTTCTCACAACGAAAAATGCTTTATTCATGGCGCACTTGTTTTGTGGGTGTAGAAAGCACCTCTTGAAGCCATGTGACCCTCGCGACCAATAAGTGTTGACTTTTAACAGGATCACCTTGTAGCAGACCCGACATTTAGCATGCCTCTTACTTCTCTAGAAACTATAATGTCAAACACCTTGCGCTATGAATACAACTACAAAACTTTAGCAAATTTCAATGTTAAATGAGAAAACATTCCATATAATACTTATGTATACTTTCTTACTTTTTTGTGGTATTTTTGCTACACATAATTTTCACTCATTTATAGTTGTATCGCATAGAAAGAGTGAAAGTTTACAAAACCAGCTAAGTACAATAAATTAATAATACATCCAGTCGTGAACGGTTAGGCACTTAAAAGCAGGATGGAAAGTGAAACCATTTCATCCTTTATGTCGATAATCCGTCAAGTCGAGGAATTTGTACTGAAGAAAGGTAACAGTATTTTATTTCTTCACCGAAGGCGCAGTTTGGGTTATTTTTCTAGAGCTGAGATTTATAGCAGTTTCATGGTTGCAAGGTGCTGCAACCTTGGTTCTTGTGACGTTAATGAATATATCGAGGTAAAGCGTTTGACCACGCCTTTTGCTTTTATGGATTCCCTCAATGATTTCTATGAGTATATTATACATACATTATACAATACCATATCTTCATAGATTTTTATTACTTATAGATTACCTATAAGAACCAGGAAAAGAAAACAGAGATATATAAACTAGGTATGCAATTATTACCTATTAACAATAGAATAACGTTTAATATTTCAAGATCTAAGCTAACAATTACGGTCGCAAATAAACTAAGCATACATGTCATTTGTACCGTTCATAACGTCAAATATTTGTTTTAACGTTAACATAGGTTTGTTGTCTGATCGAACATTGAACTCTCCGCTCGTAATGAAGAAATTGATAGGTAAAATGCGGATGCTTTTAATTTTTACCAAATATGATAAATTATTATAAAACGTGACTCACATAGGGGTTACCTTAGGAACAAGTCTTAAAAATGTGTGCTTCGCCGTTAGTTTTATGCTAATTAATGCTAATTAATAAAAATGGCCATAGTGGTAATCTGAAGATTCAAGCGTAGTTTGTTGTCAACAAGAGTGGTTGTCTAATTATAAACTACGGTATGTTGAGGAGTCCAAAAAGATAGTTTTGAGACAATTCGCAATTAAACTTGAAGTGATAAATTACATATTTTATTTCACGTAGTAGTCCATATTCAAAGGTTGTACAAGTACAATGGGAAAAAATCTAGAAACTTGTTAATCCTTTGATAGTTTTTTTTAATATTAATAAGAATCGGTTTCGACTCTATGAGTCATCCTCAGCTTAAATCTACAAGAGTAAAAATCAATTACACTCAATGACATCAAAAAATACAAAAACATCAAAAACATGGTCAACATATCTAAAAACTTACAGTCATAATCTTCACAACAAGTTATAGACAATTGTTAAACTCGAAGAGGTCATTGTTGGAAACAAAAACAAAAAACATTAATACACCAAAACTAAATTAAACCAAAACAAAACACAAAATACACGTGTGTGTTGCACATACATAGCTAGAGCGGATACTAAAGACATTAATGCATAATTTCAGCATCGGCTGATATAACGTGCTCAGTCAGCGATAGGCAACCAATATCAAAACAGACAAATCGACCCTAACACAGCAGGAAAAGGGAAATCATAAGCAAAACTTAAAAAAACTGAAAAAGATTAGGACAAAATACTATTATGTACTTCGAAAATGGAAAAACATTCATTAAAATAAAAGACGAAGGCTGATAATCGGAAAACATGTACTAACCAGACTGGAGCAAGTACTTGAATAGGGGTTGGTGAGGAAAATTAATTTTGTCGTTAAACAAAGTTATACTTTTGTTCATTTTATGCTTGTCTATTTGATACTGTTCCAGTAAATCGAGTTTGTAGTTCTTAGTTCTTAGTTTAGTATCCTTGTAGTCTATGTTGTGACCTGTTTCCAACTTATGTTTAAATAAATTAGATGATGGTCGGGATTGATGTTCTGTAATTCGTTTAGAAATCTTTCTTCCAGTCTGGCCTATGTAAACAGACCAAACAAAGGAAAAGAGGTTTTTATTTACACATTCACATTACTTTACGTTAATATTTATTTAGTGTTTATCTTTTGCACTATCTAGGGGTTGCAGTAAGGCGTTATAAATTTGCAGACAATGCCAAACTAAGACTATTTTATATTTTGACCTCAAATTTTTGGGTCCATATTTGTTTTCTGTGCACATATGTTCCTCACACTCATTTTAATGTTTTCAATTATTATTTTCTCGAATATTTTCTTAATTTTAACACTGTTGAATCCAGAAAAAAAAATGTACATTTCATAGAAATATACTGCTCCATAACAATAACAGTAAACTATAGGTATTCACAAAATCGAATAAATTATAACCAAACAGGAATGTCAAGATTTGCATCAGGATAACAGTCAAAACACTTTTATGTAAAACAGTGTTATAAATCAACATAATAAAAAAGATAATTTGTTAGTTTACATACATCTGTAGTCAGTGATAGCAAAAACGACACTTTTTACAACTCTTTTACACGAAATTCTTCAGACAGCGTTTCGTTAAGAGTCTCCAGTCATTTGCTGTAAAATAACAATAAATAATAATAATAATGTTAAGTTTTAAATTTGAAATCAATATCCACCCATCTTTCTTTTTGACTGGCGTAGGTACTGATGGTGTAAAGCAATACACAGTCAGGGGTTTGGCTTATGCAGCTAACATCCGAAGGTTCAAATCCTGCCAGAAATTATCTGGCCAAACTCAACCTGATATCCTAATTCCCCGGTCCTCACACCCCTGCTACACCAAAAAATGCTTACAAGGCGATTGAAACCCGAAAAAAAAAACACCTGTATTGAAGAAACAAGTTTGTGTCTATATGCCATATGCCCTTACCATATGCTTTCAGAATGAACGAAATAAGAAAAAGAAAAACAGTATGGACATTTACTTTCTATGGAATATCTCCACAAAATTGACTTTCGAAATCAGTCAGTAATACAGGATCTTGAAGAGATCCAGTATTACATTTAAATTAGAGAATAGAATTGTCAATAGAACTTTATAGAACTTATTTCTTAAATTATTATCAAATATAAAAGTTAATTAATACAATTTTTGCGATGTTTTTTCGCGACAACATGTTTCTTTTCCTGTTTGGTTTACCAATTTTAAAATAGAATTTTAAGATCTCAAAATCAAAATAAAATGCTACTGACCCGAAAAAAAAAACTAGGGTAACATAAGAACACACAACTTTCCTGTACTACGTGCACAAATGCAAACACTCAGGAACTACAATTATATCAAATACTAACCTATAATTTTAATAAGTTGAAGCTATAAATCTATAAATCATGTAAATTGGACGTTTTACGTCAATTAATCACAGCAAAACGAATCATTAACTAGTTGAATCGGTGCACATTAGGTCAGATTATTATTATTGCATTTAGTTTAAATTCTCAAATTTTGAATTACTCAGTAGTGGGTTAAGTATTTCTGTTTCTGCAATATTATGACTACTATATTTCTTACTCATTGTCATTAGTCACGTCTTTCGAATTGTTGTCAAATTTCATCTGCAAAACCATACAAGTAAGTAAGTTTCAATTAGTGTTAGACCTTTTTAAGTTTTTAACTAATTTATAAAATTTCAATTTCTCACAGAATGACAGAAATTAATATTTGTTTGATAAAGGTCACATTATGCCATTGTATAAAATATTTAAATTTATTACGTTTATTTAAATTTGGAATTATTTATAGGTACTAACTTCACACGTCTATCCTAACGATGCAATTTATCAGTACATATTGCGTAACATTCTTTCCACGGAACTACAATGTCTTAGTTTATAAATTTATGTTGTAGTACTAGTTGTACAATATGGGCAGAGCGGAGATGGGCGCGGATAAAAAAAAGTAACGCTCACACTCCTAATTCTTAAAGCTCCGAAGAATTCATATACGCCCTTTGGTTGCACACAGCGGAATTTATTATAATACTCCGCTGCATGTAACTACATTCAACGGTCATGCAGGTATTTTAATATCAAGCCGCATGCGACGATACAGATAGTTCTGTTGTCAGATGTTAGATAAAGTTTATTGTTACACATAAATAAGGTACAATGTGCTATGTGGATGTGACACTGGAGAATAGATGCATTTGCATTAAAGGTCAAGGTTTTGTATACATGGTGTATCTACGTGCGATCAGATCTTGGTATTTTAAGTCGACCTATTCATTTTTGTGAAGATTAATACACGAGGTAATGATTAATGTTTCAGTGAAATAAGTATGTCAATTCTTTTGACACACTAGTGGTAAATTTATTGAAAAAAAATGCATTGATAGTTTAGTTCAGAATTGACATTGTCTGGTGGGAAGAAAAATAAATTAAATTTACAAATTTAATGGTCTAATATAAAATTATAATCTTATAATTCTACTAAATACATGTTACCCACGTTCAGTGAAAGCTTTTTAATAAGCTCATCAGCTGTATTAGAATTGAACCCAGATGTAGCGCTGATTATTAGAAGATGAAAGAGAAATTAATTATCTAGGTAAGAGTTTGAAAGTATGTGTGAAATACTAAACAATTCTGGGAGATCAATAAAAAAAGTATTTATTTTTTGCTATTTCACTTTTACCCATCAACGACAGTATCTCACACTAAAAATTATAAGTAACAAACACACTGACACGATAGCTAGGATTATGTTAATTACTGCATAATAAAAAGTAAAGTATTTGATATGAATCTAAAAAATGCGGAAATCTTTTTGAATACAAATTATTGGTTGCGATTTTACAAGTTGTGGCCCTGGCATTATTACTTTGCGGATATATGTCACATTTTAAAGTTATTTGTAACTTAAGTTAGAATATAGTCATGTTGGACTATTAATATTAATTTTACTTTCGTATTAATCTTTTCTACATAACATTATGTACCTACATATTATATAGTTTCAGGGTTCTTCTACATAAACTATTACTTACTTTAATTTAGATTTTTTTTCGAACTAGGGTTATCAGATTATTGGAGACAGTAGAAGTATAAAATCTAGTTCAACCCAAACATGACTTAAATGCTTAAGAAGTTATAAGGTGTTGAAGAATAAAATCTTGTATTGGATATAATTCAGAAACGAAAAGATTGATTCTGCTGATATTAACATAGTCGTCGATAGTTTTTCTGTTGAACCATTTATCATATTCTTTGTATTTTTTACTACTTTGGACTGTTCGAAACCTCTTTCCACAAATTCTCAAGAGGATCTCATAATGTTCGCCTTTCTTTCGCATATTTATGATAGTATTCTACAGCCTGTCTTACACGTGATATGGAAGACATAACAAGATTAAATCTACTTTTAATTTATTTATTTTAGCTTTTATCATTACACTTATTAAGCATATCAACACGATTTCGGACACCTTGAGGAGAACCTTATGTGATAGGAAACATTTGAGTCCAGATTCGTAATCAGTACAAATAAGTATATCGAAAACGCCTATGCACTTTCCATTCTCAAAATCCACGGTCCCCTGGGCTCAATTCCTTTTAAAAATAGGCCCAAATTTACGTTTGTTTTTGTTCAGAAAAGGCCATACTTAATGTTTATATTTTAGCACGTTTAAAATTTTGCGAAAGCAATATCACAACAAAAAAGTGTCACAAAAAATATCACAAACCGCTTCTATTTTATTCTAGAGACGTGGAATAGGTATCATTTTCAGCATTTCCAATTTTTTTAGGCCCATAGGTGTTCATATACATATCCAGATATAAATTTAATATATGACAAAATAGTCAAGATCATCTTCCAAAGTGTTTAGAGAGAAGGTACAGTTTTGCACACAGAATTAGTTTGCTCCATTAAACAAAACGTCAAAATTATATACCCCAAAAAAGAAGAAAACGATGTAAGATATTAAAAAAGCCCTGATTGCCAAATTATAGCTAGTTAAATTTGCAATAAAAAAGCCATCATAACTTTTTTACAGCCAACGGATTGAATGATGTAGGCGGCTGAATGTAGCCGTATAATCACTTGTATACTAGTGCATATAATAACCTTTTTATATATGACTCAAATATAATAAAATTATTGCAAACGTAATTGTGACTATATAATCCCTACGATGATACCACATCGATGATTATGATGACAGTAGCTTTGCATAATGACAGTTCGTTCGAATAATGAACTCCCATTGACAAACACATTTAAATTATTTTTTAGTAGCTGGAGCTTGAGTCGTAGATAAAATTTGGTATTTGATTCGCACATAACGGATGTAAATCGCGAGGTAATGTTTATACGCGAGCCGTAGGCGAGTGTGTATACATGAGAGCGATATTCTTAATTATGTGCTCGCCAAATAATATACTATTTTATGGCAAATTTAGCGGGGTATAGTTTTGACAACTACGTTTTGAAAACGGGATATTTGTTCCTTTAACTACATGAAGACAACAATTATACCAAATCTTATCAAAATTCTAGGTGGTGACGTAAAATCACAGTATTTTTGAGACTGATGGGGCCTCAAAAAATTAAATTTAAGTTATATTTTGTATTATTTTTGTTTCGACAAATTTGCATATAATTTGATTTTATTGAAATTCCTTCTTTCTCTCATATGCTAAAAGAATGAATTGGAATGTTTGTAGAATATCACCTATGGTAAAATGGAAAGTGGAACGAAAGTGGCATAAATAGTAGTTGATAAAAATGTTGTACTTAGATACCGACTGCTATTTAGAAAAATTAAAAGTAAGTAAGAGCGTGAATACATTATTATACAATTATACGATTTAGAACAAATCTAGCATACTTCTTGTTGCTAGCAACAATAAAGATAATACTACTACAAAACAAATTAGAAAATGTATTGTCATAAACATAATATTTGTGGTACAGACAAAACATATTTAGGTGTATAAAGAACACATTATTAATTACCATTGCATTTTTTCCTCATTCCATGCTATTTCTGTTTTGAGTATTATGCAAATTAGATAATAGGTCACTAAAATCAAAAACTATCAACAACACCGTTTAAATGACGCGTTGTTTTCATTACCTTTACACAAACAATGAAACCAACCATTTATCACCGATATAAATCATCTCATAAATAATTACTCAGCAGCAAATTATAGTGAATAGCAAGGTCAAAATTTAGCATAAATATATACCAGGTATAACAGTATTCCTGTCCCAGTGACTTCCAAACATTTAAGATATAATTACTAACGCGCTGAGAAAAAAACGATCACTTGGAACTGTTCGATTGAAAACAGAAGGAATTCAATCTTAATAACTTGAGAACACCATCATACAATTAGTACTTACACAATGGACGTGTAGAATGCGCATTTCCCACATATTTTCACTGTAAATATAGGCGCTACACGCTGTTAAGCGAATTGAATGGGTCATTTGGCTAAAGCGGACGTAAACAATTCAATAAATTAATCGGTAGCTCTACCGAATTCAATTGTTTTAGTTAATTAAGCCACCTAAGGTGAAAAGTGTAAGGCAATGTGGCATCTCCTTTGCATAGGAAACTTGCAGCGGGAACAGTGTTTTGTTTAGTCGACATTGCAAAGAAAGCTATTTCTCTACTTTCTCCTTTGGTAGACGATGAAATCAAAACTAGTGAGTTGAATGATAAGTAGGTTTGACACAAGTTCAAAATGAAAAGTTTTATACTTTTCAGTATTTCTCGAGCAATAATATTGTTTATAATGTTGACCGTTTTTGTGTGACTTAATTAAACATTTACAAAAGAATCTAATTATTTCAACAACACTTCATTGGTTTTGTGAATGGAAAGTGACTAGGCGTTATTGGTAGATTTTTTTTCTGATACAAATGTTAGCAAAAATTGTATATCATGTCAAGTTTCAAAAAATTAGGTCATAATGTAAGATAAAGAAAATTATGGTTTGATCGGGGCTTTGCAGATTACAAAGTGTTTTTTTTTTACTTTATCATACGTAGTATGACAAAGTACCTATTGTAATTGTGCCGAAAAAAAGTTTAGAGATTTTAGCGGAAATGTATCCTTTTAGGTCCCCTGAACATAATTGACCAAAGAAAAAAAATGTCCGTGTGTGTGTCTATGTGTCAGTATGTGTGTGTGTTTGTGTGTATCCGTTTGTTGTGGCGACGATTCCGGAGAAACTACTAAAGGTAACGGGACGAAATTTCATATTTAGAAGTTTCATGACTAAACTTGCTGACAGCAAAGGGCCCAAAGGAACTGGAGGTTTACTCTTAGCATTTTTCAACGATTTAGCAAATGAGTCGCCATTTCTGTAATTTTGTCAAAATAGTTAAATAATAAATTAAAGTAGAGGAAATTTTTTATAATTTATGTCTACGAACCTTTTTGATAAAATTAATAGTTTAGCTGCATGAGCAAATTCTATTTGATCGAGATCCTGCCAGAATATGACAGATATTTTGATTCTATTGACAGTATTGTCAGATCATTGACATTGACACTGCTGTATAGATTTTTTGTTTCGACGTCACAACGTTAGATACCGAATTCACCAATGATTACTAAATGCCTTTTTTTGGTTTTGATATTCATATTTGTTGATATTTGTTAGTTGTTTCATATTTTTGAATCATATAAAATTAATAAACTTCCTTAATTAATTATATTGAGTTCTGTGAAATTTAAGAACGATGAACACCTGCCCAAGGGACTTAACATCGAGAATAAGTGTAGTTTCGTAATATAAAAAAATATATATAAGAAACGTTTCTAAAACCTAATGGCTTTACTACAATAAATGTACATAGGTACCCCAGTTATTTATAATATAACTTATTATTATTTTGTATGTTTTAGTCTTGATATCAGAGCATTTCACATATATTTAAGTAATTCATATGTCAAAAATACAATAATTTTGTCAACGTGACTATCCTAATCATCAATGAACAAACTATAACAAGTGATAACTGTTTCTATAGAATAAATCTGTAGAATCTGAATCTGGAGGCAGAAATTTTGGCTTGAACCTACTTTCTGAGAAAATTGGAGCTAAGAAAACAGCAAAAAATCAAAAGATTTTTTTGTGGAATTCCTGCTTTCAAACGCAGATTGTACAAAAAAACACACAGTTTTACTTGTCCGATTTTGTTCTTTGTTGGCCAGGATAGCCACTTAGCGTTTTTAACAAATAACGTAGCGGAGGGTGGGGCAGATTGGGACACTTTTTTCAGTAGAGATTTTGTCAATCTTTTCTATATGGATATAAAAGAACAAATTGACCAAACCCTAATACTTACAGACTGAGACTACATTATAGGTAACTAATGTGGAAAATTAAACCTCTATCATTTTAACTTAAAATAAAAGTTAAGTAGAAAGCTTATTTTATAAACAAAAATGGTTTGGAGTGAAGACAATAAACAAAAGCATACAAATATGCCTCAAATAATAACTAAATTTCCTACCCACAATTTTTTCATATTGTTGTGTTAAGGCACAGAAGTGTTATTTTTGTATTGTCTGTTTTTGACATCTTACACCATGAAATATTATTTGTGTTAACCCTTCTATGGTATGTTTTGAAGGTATTTCCACAGTATACATCAACTACTTCTAATTGAACTGGTCGAGATGCCATATTTAGTTGGTTTTAAAATTATTAATAAATTCAAATGCCTAAGAGGCAACTCAGATAGCTCGGAAACAAGAAGAAAACAAATTTAAAAATGTTTTATGTCATGTTTTGGAATTATAACCTATACCTAAGTATTGTAGACCAAAATTCATGTTTTCTCTGATTCAAATTTACTTTCTAAAATATATTTTGACTACAATCTATATTGTCATTAGCGTAATATGATTGCAGAATACAATGTTAATAACCAATAAGTAGATAGACCCTAAATGTTGCTAAACGTTGATGTTCCATAATGTTTGCATATTTTAGCGATTTTGATAGGTTTGTTCAAACATGAAGAAAATACGGTTCAGGTATCGCTATTTTGTCGTGGACTACAAAAAAAAAGTTACAATTGAAAACTCATAGATAAAAACGCAGCGCTAATACGTCTGGTGTATCGTTCCTAAATTCCAGCATATTGTAAAGAAATTCATGAAAATTGTGACCGTCTCCAATTAAACCAATTGACAAATATTATGTATCAGGTATTAAAATTTAATTAAAGTTTAAAAAAATCAAATTACAGTCTCATACTTCGACCACCACGACATTTCCCTTCTTCAAACAGAAGTTATAGAACACAAAGTTTTGCAAAATTTTTGGTGTCCCGCTTTTTATTTTTACCATTTTTAATGAAATGTCGCAAATAATTTACATATATTTATGTTTTATTCGGATATTTACCTAATTTTGTTTCATTTTTAATGAAGTATAGATACTTATATACAATATTTGAATTCAAATAATACACTAGATATCTGAGCTGCAGTGTTGACATAGCTATTTTTAAAATCGTAATATTGGAAAGACAAGTGGCCACTAATGAATGGTTTACCTTGAACAATGAACACACATTATTTAATTAGTAAAATTTATATTTATTGTTTGAATTATATAATACATACTTACAAAGTTTGCATAAAATATTGAATGCTATACTTTTCAACCAACATTAGAATAATTATAATGTTTTCTTATTACATTCAACTTATATTGACACGGATATTAAAAGTAAGGTCGTTAACAAAAAAGTATTTAAAGAAATTGTATTGCATTATCAATGTTACATAAAAAAGAAACAAGTTCATACAGTTATAAGGTACAGTTATTCAAACGTGTAAGCAAGCTTTAAACAACAAATAATCTAGATTAAACGCATTCACATAAGCAACACTCTTACATCACCTGATCACAAATTAATATTCAATACCGAACAGTTAATAACATGGTGTACGTACAGTAAGCTCCCGTTATGCAGTATTTTCTGTATGGGAAACAATTGAAAGTGAAAATAAATCACGTAACTTGCAATCAATAAATAATAAAACACGTTTGAAAACACATAACGAATGGCTTCCTGTTATCTAAGTCGTGTTGGCTAATCAGTAATCATAATATTTAACGACAAATCTTCTTCATCATTTAATAATAATTATAGATAACGTCATGAAATTAAAATAATTTCTTCGGCATTCGATGATGGTTCAACAAAAATTAAAATGATAAACTTTACGCCAAGGTGATCTCTGAGCAGATAACAATCAAAAGTGGTTATGTACGTGTATATATATTCTCACCGGATGTCAGAATTAAGAATTACGCAAAACATAAATATGCATGTTTTAGGATAAAGATTAGGTATGCTCAATGTCATCAAGAGCCATTGCTTCGTTCATTGTATTTTTGTGTTTATCATGCGTACATTACAGGTTGGATTTTAAGATTTTTTTATTCATGGAATATGGAATGGTATAGGTACATACGAGAAATACGATATTTGCCCATGTCACAAATTAAACGGTTATATTAGATTAAAATAACATTACTTTTTTAGTTAGAATTATGAATTATGGAATTATGAAAATATGATAGGTGTTATTATTCATACCCACAGTGTATACTTTTTAAGAATGGTACCCACATCTTTTTTAGTTTTTTCGTGATTTATTTTTGTTTTGTATTTGTTCCAAAAATGTACACAATTATTGCCCTTGAAAAAAGTAATCCGCTCTGCAAATACAAAGCCCACCGCGATTTTTAAATAAATGGAAACTAACAAGAAATAATTAGGGTTTATATTTTTAGTAATAGTTGCTCCGAAGTGTTCAAAACCAGGACAAACTACGTAAATATTATTTAAGTATGTTTCTGAGATTAGAAAACCGTGGTAATTGTTTGAAATAAAACGCGTACTGTGAACGAGTTGTCAAGTTTTTAAATTTGTTACAATAACGTGTCTCAAATTTTGAAAAAAAAAATGAACTTTACTTTACTTTAATTTTCATGAAACTTTATATTTAGGGTGTTGTTATTTTTCTCTGCTGTAACTATTATTTATTTAAGATTATTAGCTTCAAATTTTAAAATTATTTTATTATTAATCTACAAAAATTACTAAAATAATATGACAGTATTAAGTAAGTACGTAGGCTTTCACGGCCAGAATCATTTAGAAAAGAAACTGCTTCCGGGTTATGCCGTGTGTCAAGATTTGTAAATGCTGACGTTTCGCGAACCATGTTGCTCGCTTCTTCAAAGCTAATTGAATACTGAAGACCTACCAAGAAAATCTCCCTTATATACCTAAATTTACACCTCACTGCGCACGACAGTATTATTTGCCGAGCACATAATTTAGGTTTTAACTCAATAACAAGTTTATACACAAGCCGTATAATAGGACATATACGACTCATAGATTACATTATTGTTATAAATTGTACGGGGTCATTATAAATGATTGTAGTCGAAGTAGGCCATGATATCAAATGTAAATATTTCTGATTGTCGCTCTATTTAAATGGAATACCGCTGTTCTACTCTACACGCAAAAGTTAAATAGGTTACATAACCTATTTCAAGTTTGACAATTGTTTGGGTATAGCGGCAAAAATTTATTAATATGGGCATGGCTTACTTCGACTTCAATCATTTATAATGACCCTGTATTTACGTGGACAGGTAGGTGTTTTATTATGACAGTTCAGAGTTTTATGATCCTAAATCACCGAACCGTCATCATAAAACACTGAATTGTCATAATAACCTCTGGTTTGTATTATGCTAGGGATTATGTTACCATAGATAAGAACCTACTATTATTTACCATTGTTTATATATCTTATTTACCATGCCGGATTTGTGAGTCTATATAATTACATAACATAAAAGCTAAAAAGATACAGGCTGTCCCACTTTTTTTCCCGCAAAATTTCTCTCCAGATAGTAAATATCATATTCTTATTAGTTGTCTTTATTCCTTAAAAAGCTACAGCCGTTTGAAATATTAACAAAATTTTATTTTAAACGGTTCTAGCTAGTAATTGAAAATCGAAAGAAGTTGACATGAAACTTTTTATTGATAGTGACATTTGCTTGCAGATAAAAATCTCTAAAAAGTTTTATATGATTTTTTTCTTTCTTCGTGTATTTATTTAATTTATTTTTATTATATGTAAGTATTGAATTTTTTGCTGATATTTATGAACTTTTATTGTTGTTATGGGACTGTTTCTTTCTGACTGTAACTTTTTACCGATTTGAGAAACAATAGGTCCATATAAAAAGATTTACTCAGAATGACATTTACAAGTTTTGTGGGGAAAAAGTGGGACAGCCTGTATGACACATGACAAATAAAATAACGACATTAAATAACATAATTCATTCATAATAAGTTATTTTTCTTAATTTTTCCTTATCACAAAATAAAATACTTATAGGGTAATATTTCTGTTTAAGTTGACAGTTACGAAAGAACAAAATCCACACGAAGTTAGTAAATAGATAAACTACCTTGAATTGTCTAGTGTCTGCAAAATATTCATAGTGTAAATGAAGTACATATTGAGTTATCTCATTTCTAAAGAACCAAGCCACATGGTTCGCAAAAAAAAAAACTAAAAGTAATGGAGTAAGTAATAAGACGAAAGGACATTTTACCCTGTGTGCATTTATCACACACGAGGTATAACCTATTAAATCTGGCAACATAAGTTAATCTATTTTGTCGTTTAACATTTCTGCATACCATCCGTTAACAATAAACAAGATAATCTAGATGGAGCTTCCTTCCTTATACATGCTGTGAAAATATTGCAATATTAAGTATAGTTTGTTGCTTCAATTATGTTGTTGTTTGTTTCAATTACTAGATAATTATTATGTAGGTACTCCTACCTACTTTTTAAGATTTTTAATTTTCTTTTAGGAATAATACTTTAGATAGAAATGACAAACTTCAATCATTCAGAAAATCAATGATCAGTATATCGTTTTTTATTTTTTCAATATTGTTCTTCCAACTCAATCCTTATTAATAAAGACTGACTCAACGTGTACCGCATTCAGGAGCAGATACAATTTCATATTCCACTGACTCGTTGTAGTTCATGTCGGCATAATTTCACTCAAGCGTACTTCCCTTAAAACACAGACACAATACCCTATAAATATTTATTGATGTATCTTCAACAACATTGTTCCAGCATTTCTGTGACGTAGGATTATGTCCATATTATGTTTTATTCAAATACAGACAATCTTGAGTAGTTAAAATATTGAAATGCTTAGTATTAAATCAGGGTAAGAAAATGAAACAATGCTAATTATGTATTCGTTACATTATTCGTATTAATTAGGAAAGAATCAGTCAGACGAAATGGGTAGTAATAGAATTAAGTTGTGTGGGTTGTGTTGTAGGTAGTGAAGAATTTAAGCATGTTTAGTGGAATGTTTTGATAATTAACATTCTTTTAGTTTCTTATGGAAGTAAAATGTTTGCCAAATGAACTTGGCGAAGGTAAGGTATAATTTTAGAAAGGTTATAAAAGAATTATTTGTGAACACACAACAATAAGTTTTGCGTGCAATGTCATACTTCAACCTTGACGGTTGAAAGTGAACCGAGTTTTAAAAATCCCGTCTTATGGTTTGAATAAGCTAATAAAATCGTAACAAACCTTCGCAAAGAATTCCATCAAAAATCAGAGTCACAACGAAGAAAACTGCACAAGAAAATTTCCGACGAACACAACAATTTAAAGGCCACATTTCTTATCCATAGATCACAATTTAACTGTTAAGAGTCACTTTCTAAACTTTTAACACTGATCCACCTGTTGGTATTCCATAACATTTAATTTACGAGTACTTCGCGCGATCGTTTCGGCAATTCGAACGCTGAAGAACCGTCCGTGCGTGGTCTTGCGCGTTTGAGAACGGAATGAAAGTCCGCTAAGTCTGCTTGAGTTCTTGGCGGTTTACTCCTGCCTAACACAACACCTTCGCGTTCTCTTCGCGTTGGACAGACGGCAGGTGAGTTCGTTCGTGTGTGACATCACTGGAGACTTTAAATTGCAGAATTTCGTGTATACCATCATTGATCGGACTGAATTCAATGGACGATGGACGATGGGCCTTTGCGTAACGGTTCTTCTTCGCGGTAACTGTTGTAAATGTCCCGAGGACATGTGTCAGTATGTCTTCTAACGTCGTTAGCGAATATCGGACACCGATTATGTATTCTCCTTGTTTGGTACGGGGCTATGCGATGCATATTGTAAGGCTTGTCATCAGTGTACAAAATTGGTAATTGCTACTTACTACTTAGTAGTCGAAGATGGAATTACATAGCATAGAACAACAATTGATCACTTGTGATTGAATTGTTTATTTTTAATAATTTAGTCCATCGGTCATGCGCTTTTTCAGAAATGAGGGCCAAAAGTTCTCATTTCTTCGCATTCTCAACATGGTGGGCCAACATCACTAAAAATTTAGTTTACACCATGCATTGTTTGCATTTGTTTGACCAAGTTTGCAAAAAGATGAAGATTTGCCATTTTGAGATTTGATCATTTTCCGCTCTGAAATTGCCAATTACAGTGATGGCGATTTATCATAGCAAAACCTTTAATAGTCAAACATCAGTTTGAACATTTTCCAAAATCATGTTTGACCATATTTTGGAATTTAACAAGTACCCAAGTTTGAATTACCACCACTAGAGATTTTAACCGTTGACATCTATTAAAATATTTATTTTTTTATGTGCGTACTTGGAAAACCTGGAAAACCTCCACACGAAACAACGTCTTATAGACCTATCTCTTTGCTGCCATCATGTCAAAAATCTTCGAAAAATTGCTACTCAATAGATTGAAGCCAATAATTGAGAGCAAAAATCTTGTTCCAGACCATCAGTTCGGATTTCGCAACAAGCACTCTACTATTGACCAGATACACCGAATAACCAACATAATCGAAAAAGCGTTAGAGGAAAAAAAGGTTTGTTCTGCAGTCTTCCTAGATGTGGCACAGGCTTTTGATAAAGTCTGGCATGAAGGACTGAACAATAAATTAGGAAGTATCCTCCCGAAACAGTTTGCACAACTATTAAAATCTTACCTGACTGAGAGATACTTTAGAGTCAAACAAGGGGATGCATGCTCTGTCCTTAAGGAAATAAAAGCAGGAGTGCCGCAAGGTAGTGTTTTACGGCCGGTTCTTTACCTACTCTACACCAGCGACCTCCCAGCACTAGAAAATAATACTGTCGCAACTTTCGCAGACGACACGGCTATCCTAGCTGTTGGGAACAGCAATGAAGAAACGACGAGAAAACTCCAAACAGCTCTTGGTCATTTTCAGGTCTGGACAAAGAAAAAAAGAATCAAACTGAACGAACTCAAGTCAGTTCATGTTGAGTGAATGTGAGTTAGTGGAAAAGCAGAGTAAGTGCTAGTTGTAAGTGTTAGTTCTAATAGCAGAGACAGTGCTACGTAGTGCGCAAGAAAAACGTGCCAAGTATACCAGGACCAACTGAGAGACATCGATGGGTGCCTGTTAGGCTAAGTTAAACTAGTAAAATAAGTTAGAATTAAGTTACTCATTAGTCAATTATGACTAGATTGTAATGCATTTATGAATAATAAAAAAAATGTGCGTACTTGCGATTTGTCAAACCAAAATGTTAATATGCGGAATTTTGAAGTTTGACCATTTTCCGCAATAGAATAAATATGCTTAACAAACCTTTGGAATTTTAAAAGTGTGCGATTTAACCGTGCATTATTTAAATAGATATGTGCATTAAAATAAATACTTTGTGCATTAAAATAATAAATATTGTGCATTAAATAAATATGAATATGTTACATAAAAAAATACATATTGTGCCCTAGAATGGATAACTTGTGCATTAAAATAATGCCTAATGCGCATTCAATAAATATAAATACGTTACATAAAAAATGTTATAATGAGCAATATGTTATTCATATTGTGCCCTAAAATGAATATATTGTAAAATAATAAATATTGAGCACTAATCAAAATTAACGCTGATCTGATTTTTACGATTCGTATGTTAATGAGAGCACGTACTTTCATTGATATAAAACCTTGATGGTTCACTCTACCAATTATATGTTAAATAACAATTTAATTATTTTCGATTTATGACGTCATCGACATTTCTTTTTAAATGGCAACCCCATATTTTTTTGTCCTGATAATGACTTTAAAGGTAATTTACAAGTGGTATGGCCTTGCATAAAAAAATTTTCTAGAAAAAGTTAGTTGACAATTAGTTTTCGATTGGTTTATTTGCGCTGAATATAAATATAAGCTTAAGGATTGAGGATTCAGATTAAGGATTACCATGCGACCATTTTGAGGTTTCTAGGACATTGGGTTCAGGTGGTATAAATTTGTAAAAATTACCAAAATCGCCTTTTTTACATTTTTACCCCACTCTTCTTCGAAAACCTTGCACTTTAGAAAATTAAAGTGTAGAGATTAATAGATTATTTTAGGAATTAGAGGAATTAATTCAAACCCAAAAGGCATTTCATATTGACTCTACAAAATCGTTTTTCCCTAAACTAATCAATATTTTTCAATTAACAATTGCCCTTTTCTCAAAAATGTTCTTTTGTCCTTCCATATAATGTTTCCGATGCCATTTACACATTAAATAATTTACCAAATTAAGTAAGAAAAAATGCCGTTGCCATTTACAAAGGACGATTTCCGACCGTCAATTGTTACTGCGTCATGACGTTAACGCAGTAACAACTGACGGTCGGAAATCGAACTTTTCACAAAAATGTGTGTTTTAATAACTAAATATCGACGTCATCAAGAATTTTTTAAAATGACAAAACATCTGTGAAATTTTCCCATGTTTCCATACTTACGCGCTCACTCTATGTCTATGTACGCTAAAGCTAGCAGAACTTAATGCACATTATATTCTTTCTAGGGTGCATTATAATTCTCTCATGGTACAAATTAGGTTATTAAATGCGCTTATAATATTTTCAAATGCTAATTTATTTAAAAAATTGGAAATATATTTTTTTCAATGAACAAGTATTTTTTAAGCTGCTCATTATATTTTTATAGAGGTAGCGATTGTATTGCACATTTATTTATTTAAGTGTACAAATATATTATGAAAGGAACATTAAAATATATAAATGCACAATTACTTATTCTGATATACATTTATAAAAAATTATTTAATTTTATTAATTTTTTTCATTGCTCAAATATTTTTTGTATTGGTCAAATATTTTTTGTATTGGCCAAATATTTTATCAAATGCTTACAATAAATGCATGTTTTATTTTATACATTGCGCATATAATTTGTACTGATTTTAAAATTGCTACCAATTTTTCATAACAGCCGCCAAAGTGATTTTAGCTGTTAACTAACATGGGCACCGACTTTGGGTATCAATATCTTGAAAACGGTGGGAGGTGAAATAAAAATAAATAATAAAATGGCCAAACATGGTCAAGCAAATGGTCAATTGGAGATATACATACTAAAAACTTGAAAATTCCAATGGAGCTGACCCCCAGCTTCACGATGCGGTGGTCTAACACTCTAACGTATTAGGGAAATGAACAAACTTGGATCAATCAAATGGTCTAACGATGCCGATGGTGTAATGAAAACATGAAAAATTCATGGTTCTTACAAATTCCAGATTTATGCCACTTCTTATTTTGAAAATGCCTATATGCCAAAAACGGTCGGTCAAACAACCTTTAAAAAATTGGTTTCATAAAACATGGTCAAACAAGTGGTCAAACGATGGTGTAATAAAAAAATTTAAGTTACAATGATATTGGGCTTCAGTGAAGTTCCATTCCATCCCCCAGGTTAGGAATCTTAAAAATCTTCAAAAAAAACGGTCAAATATGGTCATTTGGTCAAACAAATGGTCAAGCGATGGTGTAATGAGCTGTTGGAAATTCGAATGATTTCGAATGATTCCAATTTCGGGACCTCCACTCTAACAGTATCAAATAATTGGCACTTCATTATTTGCTCAGTAGCTTAAAAGGACAAGGTTTAAATTGTCAATTCCTGCATATCTGTTATAACGGGTCAATATAAATGATTGTAGTCGAAGTAGGAAATCAAATGTAAAAATTTGTGTTTGCCGGTCCAAAAAAATAAATCCGCTGTTCTATACACAATTTGTTAAATTGGTTGCATAACCTACTGTAAGTTCGATACTTGTTTCTGTTAAGCGGTAAAAGTACATTGGCATGACCTACTTCGACTACTATCGTTTATAATGATCCTGCATCATACTTTTAGTGGCGTTTTAGTGATATCATGAAACTATTATGAAACTAAAAATACTAAATTTAAGCGATCATTACGTGCCTGGTAATAAGTAATCAAGCAGTAATTATTATTTTATGAAAATAATTTACCTCATGTGCATGTCGCGTACGAATTAACACAAAGCATTTAAGCAGTAGTAAAATGTTACAGACGTCGTATCCTTAAGATAATACCCTTGATTATACAATATTATGGTATAATCAAGGATAATACGAAAGAAATAAGTATTGGCGCGGCGCAGTAGCTACGAAACACCTCTCTAATATAACGACGTAAAATCTAAATTTGTTTAGTCGTTTGTTTGATTACACAGATTATACCAGATATAAGTGGTCGTATTGTAAAGGTATACCAACTTTTCCAAATGAAAACATAGCTGGAAACGCAGATATGTATAGATAACTCCGGTACGGAATGATAGAGCACAAGATATTCTTTCGAGTAATGTGTTTATATACAAGATGACCTTTTTCAACAAAAGAAGTTTTTGAAATTAAAAAAAATAACACTTGTGTTGCAAATTTTGGACGCCTTGTGTAAGATATTGTGATGTACAAAACATTATCTGGTTTAACCATATTTATGGTATGTTCTCGTTGAGTGACAGAATTGACAATTTTCATCAACTCTCACATATTATAAACTCATTTTCAGTTTCACATAAACCCCAACAGCTGATATTTGATCAAAGTCACACAAATTTCAATGCTACTACTTTGACTTGATTCGTATAATGGTGCGACATTGTTTTGTTTTCGTTTTCACTCACCTTTAATGACGTTTGGTGACTCTTTTTGGTCTTCTGGCCCATAATCCATCGGCGCAAGCGCTCTCACCGAGTGGCGCAGCTTATTTATTTGGATGGCGCCACCAGCCAACCCACTTCGATGGGCGATCCCCCTTAGGACATTCATCTACAATAAAGACTTAAAAAAGTACTTACAAAAGAAAAAAAACATGGGTTTGGGGCAAGCGACATACGATCTGATTCTGTGCGAAGAATAAGTGGACATTCTGTATAAAGGTGCGTTTTCATTAGTGCTAATGGCAGTGGTAGTAGACGCCATTATAGTATTTCTAGTAGAAAATTGCTAGTCACTCATGTTTATGTACATGCAAACTAATATGTGTCACCATCACGACATGTGAGAAATACTATAATTTCGTCTGCTACCACCGCATTACCTACCAATACCACCAATCGGAAGGCACCTTAAAATACTCTTCCACCTACATCAGGCTGGAACACTTAATGCCTCCGCCTAGTGGTCAACAACCCACATTACACTAGGACACATACAATAGTATTCTACTCTATTTTTAGAATATATGGTCTAAGAGTAGATTACTTTATCCAAAGTTGTTTTCCAACGTATCAAACCCGGTTTTAAAAAGAAATATTGATAAATTACAAAAAGAAAATATCTTTTTATCATGGATTTCTTTAATTGTGCAACTTCTTGTTCTTCGAATGAATTTGTTAGATTTGAAAATATTGTTAGGTGGTAGTGCTGTCTAACACTTTTATATATAAATACTTACAAATATTTATTTCAATACATAAAAATTACACATACACTCTACAATAATATTTATTATCACATTCCTGTTCATATATTCCTTTCCCGTTTCTACAATCAGTTAATATCGTTGTCATCGTTATCATCCCATACGTAATGTTCTTCATCTTCGAGATCTATCTCATTTTCCTGTTCATCATATCCATTTGAGCACTTCTCGCACCTAAAAATAAAGACACTTTTATATAACATTTTTTACAAATCTGTGTAATAATCGGTCAAAGAAATAATGAAACCAACAACAGTTTTATAATTATCATAAAGGGACATAATGTATATTATGTACTATGTCGTTTGTCTACGTTCTTCTTTAATTGTCGTAGTACGACAATAGAGTATTTGACTATTATTGGAAAACCATCTTAGTGTGTTTATTCCTTCACTCTACATTGTAAATGCATTATTTTTCGTAATTGTTTCCTCAATATTTCACAAAAATCAGCGTTAAAAATTGAATCACAAAATGTCCCGCCAAAACGATACTTTCTGTTGTGTGACGTCACCCCATAGTAGATGTCAAATCGGCCCATATAGTCTGTCAGCATCGGCATCGTCGCCGTTTGGTAATTGTGTTGTATGATGTGTTGTTTTCACAATTGCTACATAAAAATGGGTTATAAATGGTGCATAGATCCACAATGCAGAAATACGTCAAGAAAAACTCCGGATAAACTATTTGTCGCTGTTCCGCAAGATTTGAAACTGCGAAGAAAGTGGTTGGCTCGTAGAAATCCAAATTAAATAAATAGCGACCAATACAAGTGATTTTTGTTGTGAAGATTACTTCGACATAAGTAAAACTGACTAGAATAAGTTATCTATCGTATTTTCGAACCAGGTATTATCTGATCTGACAGCTTAAGGTTAGGGCTATCCTAACCTACAAAGTTATGCTTACACACTTTACACTTTAGTGCTATTAAATTCAAACGGGAGAAGCATAAGAGCGCGTTTGGATAACCCGGCATTGTATGGTGGGAGTGACGCGCTTCATAATAGGCGAACTAACGCCATACGGCGTTTATCTGCATATAAAAGGCGTGGATTATTATTATTATTATAAGAGAGAGACAGCCGACTCAGGTTATCTGACCATTGCTCTCCCCATACCCTACCCTGACAAACCGAACGCGCTCTAAGCGTACTAACGAATGACGTCACTGGAGACTGAGCCAATTACAAAGCGTTTTCAATCACGTGATAGGATGTGATAAAATTCAATTTTAATTTTGGTTTTTAATAGAAATAAAGCATTTTTTTTTTTGAAAAGTAATAACAAATAGTTTTCTTAAACTGTAATCTATTAGGATGACTATAATACAAGCCATATTTTTAATACAGTCAAATACCCTATTAAAGTATATTATGTAGTAAGTAGTATTCTTTTCCTTAACTGGCTTTTGATGGCTCTGCGATGACATATGCGGTAACATTTGGTGGCAGCGCCAGCGGTGGGATAGGGATCAAACAATATCCATCTACATATAAGTAGATTACAAACAATTCCACTGCATATGTACTTACATCGCTCTGTTATATCCATAATTGATGCAAGTGGCACCATTACATTCGCAGCATCCGTTGTAAAACCATCTCATACTGGAAGCACCCATCGTTGAACAATGTCTCCTACATTTGTACGTACTCATGCAATCGCGTATGTAAGCAACAGTGCAGTTTAATGATGACAGAGATTCAGAACCTGGGTCTGAACTTTCTGCAAAAGGAATAACCACAATATAATAAGCAATAAACACAACCTATTAATATAACTAATTCTTTAAGTAAACACACTTACGCATTTGTAATGTATATTCTGGATTACCAGGTGAGAATTGCGTTTTATCGTAGAATATAGGAAAATTGTAAATTTTCCATTGTCCATCCTTATCCGGTTCTTCCGTTAAGACGTTGAACATATTTGTAACCACACCGTGAAAATCTTCAACAGTTGACTGTTTATCAGTTAAAGTGTCGTTCTGCTTGGGGCACATATCTAAAAAATAAATTAAAAATTTAATTTGCAATGTCTCCAGGTGGTGTAATTACTCGTATTTACCTAGACAGTCGCAGCATTCGAAAAACGCTGGCCCTAAGCACGCATTGCATTCTTTGCAACATGTACAATTCTTGTAGTTACAATTGCATGATTCCGTCAGTAAGCATTTGGTGACTATGCTTGCACATACAGCCTCATTGCAGCTTCTTGCAATATTTAGATGGGCGAGTAGTATCGCTGTGACTATTATCAGCGTGGAGCTCAGCATTGTTCAGCTAATTGGGAAAGACAATAATAAACTTTAATATTATTTTTTTAAGAGTCACATAAACAACAAGTTATTACTGTTCAGATAATATGTTGCTACTAATTGAAAAGGGTATCAGAAACTAAAAATATATTTAAGTTGTCAATTTCTAGTTTGAAAAATAAAAACTGATTTAAATAGAAACAATGTGAATGTACACTGACCGGCACAATTATAAGAAATCCCAATTTTTATTATTTTTTCGGGACATTGCAATAAAATTTATCAAAATTATAGCATTATATTATATTATATTCTTATATTAGTAATTTTATTATATTATTATTATAATTATTGTCAATGGCACATCAATTCTCCAAATATTTAGTTGGGCTTTTGAATGGATTTTTTAAGGAATTTGGTCCGGCGGATCAAGTCGGATGCCGTCACATGACCTTCTCGCCCGTGTTGTAATATGGCAGCGTGACGTCATCCAACTTGGTCCGCCGGACTAAATCTTTTACAAAATACGTTCGTGTGTGTCCGCCTATGGCAAAACTTGGTTCTACCAGTGTTTCTGGTATTGAAAAAAATATCACTTCTGATCTTCTACAAAAATTCAGATATTGGGATGAATTAAAATGCAAAATGTTAAGTATTTATATGGCTTTGTAACTGAGTACTTGAAAACCTCCACAAGATGCTTAGTTACCCCACAGGGTGTCTTAAACAGGCCTAAAACATCATTTTGTAACATTTCACTTTTTGTAACAACTGTAACATTTTTTCTAATTTTTTTGAGTTACATGTTAATCTTGATGAACATTTTAGCGAAATTGGATTAAGCGTTCTTTTAGTTTTTCCGGGTAGTGTATGTTTTCAAATTTTGTGTTAGTTTTTCATCGGCATTACTACGTTTGATAGATTTGATGTGATATTGATATTTGTGAATTTTTAGAGGCAAAAATCAATAAACAATACCATAAACAAACTTTCAGGATATCAGGTAAAAATGGAAAGTCTATTGTTTACTTGCACATCTAGCGAAGTTTCTCGAATATTGGGTTCAACCGTTATAAATTATCAAAAATTGCCAAAATCAAACTGTTTGACTATATATCTTGACATTTTCGAAAACCTTACTTGATAGGAAGCTGGTAGGGGTCCGGATTCGTATTCACCAAATCCATGTTCCCCTAGTAGGTGGGTACAGTTTGTCAATATTTTACTATATTCAATTATCTTCTATAAGGCCATACAATGTCAACATTGAATTCAGAAGTAAAGCATCTACTAAATTACTGCAAAAAAAATCCATTTTAAGACTATTTTACTTATTTTACGAATTTTACTCGTCTATACGAATAAGGTATTATAACTAAAATAAAATATCCTAAGTAATCGTAATTACTTTTATTGTTCAAATCAATCTGATGATTAGCACCCTGTATCTATATGTACATTGTATTTATACTATATGTAAATCCAAAATGTTGTTAAATTTGTGAATCATAATTTGTCTCCATGGGCGATCACTGTATACGCCATTTCGGATTCTTGTTTAAATATTGAACATTAAATAAACTAACAAATTTTTCCATCTAAAAATGTGTTTTTCTTCTGCCAAATCTGCCAATTTTTACTTTTTACGACTTTTTGGCACATTTCAAAGAAATTTGTCAAAACCAAATTTTGACAAAGAAAAAATTTAATACCGGAATAATCAAAATGATAATTTGCTTATCTAGTTTCGAGGTAGCCTGTGCAGTAATTCACAACCTTGGTCAAGTTATCAAGTACTCTGTTATCCATATCAATTAGCCACATTTTGTTTTTGAATTGATCTCAATATTTTTGTAAAATTTGTAGAATCTTTGTAGAACAGTTACACTGTATCCAAATTTCATATTCCTAATTTTAATCATTACTGAGAAATATCAAATGAAAAATATATGCTTTTACCATAGGCTCTAAACCGTAAAAAATTGGAAAATCAAAAATCAATCCACGGGATTATTTTATACACTTCAAGGTTTCAAGAGATGAAAGAAACAAAAAGTGTTTTCAATCGATTACATGAGATCCAAAAACTCCAAAAAAATAGGGTTAACGGAAACCGGAGCTACCGTTCTGCTTTTGGTATAAAAGGACAACCATTTATAACTTTTGCAAAAATTGTTGCATATTTTTCTATCATACCCCAAATTGTATGTAATTAAAAGACGTAGAGCGGAGTTTTGCCCCATGGACAACTAGTCCTAAACGGCGATAATGTCCTTGCGAATAGCAAACGTATGTCAAACATTTCCTACAGAAAAATGTTTATAAATTTTGCAATAATTGTTACATAAATTTGTATCTTACTTCAAATTTTAGGTAATTAAAAGACCTTTAGGTAATTAAGAGACTTTTGCCCCATGGACAACAACCCCTAAATAGCCATACTCTCCTTTCGAATAGCTGACGTATTTCAATCAGTTGCTACAGAAAAATGTTTATAACATTTGCAAAAATTGTTGCATAAATTTGTATCATACCTCAAATTCTAGGTAATTAAAAGACTTAGTAGCCCTTCAACGCTCGAAGTTTTGCCCCATGGCCAACAAGCGCTAAATGGCGATAATATCCGTTCGAATAGCAAACGTATTTCAATCAGTTGCTACAGAAAATGTTTATAACTTTTGCAAAAAACGTATTTCAAACAGTTGGCCAAGAATTTTTTAAAACTTTTGCAAACATTGTTGTATTTATTTCTATCATACCCCAAATTATAGGTAATTAAAAGACGTAGTAGCCCTTCAACGCTCGGAGTTTTGCCGCCATTGACAACCCCTTAATGGCCATAATGTTCTTGCGAATGGCAGACGCATTTCAATCAGTTGCTACAGAAAAATGTTCTGCAAAAACCTTCTGCAAAAATTGCTGCATAAATTGGTATCATACCCCAAATTGTAGGTAATTAAAAGATCTAGTACCTCTTCGACGCTCATAGTTTTGCCCCATGGACAACAACCCCTAAATGGCAATAATGTCCGTTCGAATAGCAAACGTATTTCAATCAGTTGCTACAGAAAATGTTTATAACTTTTGCAAAAAATGTCGTATAAATTTCTATCATACCTCAAATTGTGGGTAATTAAAAGTCCTAGTAAACCTTCGACGTTTGGAGTTTAGCCCCATAGACAACAACCCTTAAATGGCGATAATGTCCATTCGAATAGCACATGTATTTCAAACAGTTTCTCAAGAAAATTGATTATAACATTTGCAAAAATGTTTGCATAGATTTCTATCATACCTCAAATTATAGGTAATTAAAAGATCTAGTAGTACTTCGACGCTCATAGTTTTGCCCCATGGACAGCAACCCCTAAATGGCGATAATGTCCGTTCGAATAGCAAACGTATTTCAATCAGTTGCTACAGAAAATGTTTATAACTTTTGCAAAATTTGTCGCATAAATTGCTATCATACCTCAAATTGTAGGTAATTAAAAGACCTAGTAGCTCTTCGACGCTCGGAGTTTTGCCCCATGGACAACAACCTTTAAATGGCGATAATGTCCGAATAGCAAACGTATTTCAATTAGTTGCTACAGAAAATGTTTATAACTTTTGCAAAAATTGCCGCATGAATTTCTATCATACCTCAAATTGTAGGTAATTAAAAGACCTAGTAGCCCTTTGACGTTCGGAGTTTTGCCCCATGGACAACAACCTTTAAATGGCGATAATGTCCGTTCGAATAGCAAACGTATTTCAATCAGCCAAATTTTGCAGAAATTGATACTCAGTTGTCACTTGTTTGTTTCTGTTCTTTTTTGGTAATTGAACATCTGTGAATTTATATGTGTAAACTCAGAAGTTTATTAATTATTTTATTATGAAGTTCTATTATTTTATTATTTTTTTTTTCAATTGATTGTTAAATGTTTTTAACACTAGTTATAAATCAGCATGTATTTCATGTTTTTTTCCTTGTTGATCTTTCCCCTGTTATACCAAAAGCCAGGGGGTGCAAACGCACCCCTTGCCCCTCTCTGGGTCGCCCATGCTTAAGGCCCCGTTAGCAAAATAAACGTTTCACTATTTATGGCAATGCCGCTTGTATATAGTTCTTTTCAGAAGAAGGAAAATGTAAAAAATGACTGAATGGGAATTAGTATATTGATTATTTACAGGTCACATTTTACAGAAAGTCCCTGATTATTTGTACGTAATTAAAAATCTTCATAAATACTTGTGAATTATCTCTGAAGATTTATTAAAGAAGAATCTTTGAATTAAGTGTAGCTTCAAAAACACTCTCAAACCAGCTCTCTTTTATGCTTGAGATATGTTTACAAATCGAATACCAAGAAATCCCATCGAACTAAAATGGCAGCGAAAACATAAACAAACAGAACGGCCAGATTCGGTGAGCTAAGAAAAATATATTATACAAACAACTTCTGAATTATCTAGACAGCGGCACTGCGTAGTATAGAAAAAAAACATCCCATTTTAATTACCATAAAACACTTTGCATTTAATTACTTGTATAGCAGTAAATCGTGACAAACTAAAATACCATAAAAATAATTTGCAATGTTTATATATACGGAAACATCATCCGCTAAAACAAGTAATATTGTGAAGAGTTTATAAATTTATTTTTATTTGGTATTTGCTAGTTATCTACTACATAATTTTGTTTATATTCTCATACCCCTGCTATGTATACACTGATAATATAACAAATTTATGAACATAGTCTCTAGTAGTACTTACTTAATATACGATATTATTTCCAATAACACTTCAAACACACTTATTTTACACTATAGGTAGATTTCGCAACGGACGCACGCGCAACTTCAACAATTCTGCTATAGGAAAAGATGCAACACCACGTGTCGTGGTTGCAGCGATACTGAAGTCAGAAGTCTCAATCTGAGTTAAGTATTTCCGTAACCCTTGTCGGCCTTCTTGGAAGCTGAATTCGTTATAACAAAACCTATTACACCGAAACACTGTTATCTCTTACCTTTTGCGACCATCAGGTAAGAAATAGATGCCGCAAAGTCCTTTATGGTGAGTCAGTAAAGATTCTAGAAGCTGCAATTATTTCTTAAATTTATTTGTATGGTGACTATCTTTTGCCTTAAGGTACTTAATTGACAAGACAATCAGAAAATTAGTACATTTTTTTGTGCGTATTACTTGTTCGTATCAATGTATGCATTAAATTATCTAAAACAAGGAGAAAATCCAGGGATTTGGTCAGATTTAACCAACAAGCGTAAATAGTTATCAATAGGTCAACCCCCTGTGAGCCAATGGTATAAATGCAATTCACTGTTACCATTGGCAGTTATAAATGAAGCAACTACCAACAGTCTATAAAACAAATAACAAAACATAACATTGACTTGCAAAAGGTCGGACACAGTTTATACTTTTAAATTATGTATATTCATCTTGGACCACCTAAATCTTGAGCGAAATGGCTTCCAATACCTTCTTACCGCTGCCAATACCCATCAACTACCATCATCTACCACTTATGAATTATGCAAATTTTTGACAGTTTACGAGTTATGTTCGGTCCAGTGAATACACAGAAAAGATTTCTTGTTTTTAGGAAATATATTCTTTTGAATTTATTCTTTTGGATCAAAACATATTTCTTTGACGCCAACAATATTTACTTCACAGAATGCATAAATATATTTGGATAAAAAGAAATACTTTCCTTTAAAGTAATATTTTTGTTTTGATTAAAAAAGACGATTCTTTGCACCAAAGAAACCTAAGTTTGATTCAAGCAAATATATTTGTATACAAGAAGAGACTTATTTCCTTCAAAGAAATATTTTTGCTTTGGCTTAAAAATAGGGTTACTTCCGCCAAAGAAATCATATTTTGATTCAATTAAATATATTTTAGTGTGAATACCACATCCAACTGTATTGTTAGATGGCGCTGTAAACACTCTCCTCGCAGTTCGAGCTTATATTGAGTATACATAGGAGACTGGTGAAAGCCTACCGCTCAAGTGATGTCATGCGTCTGGCTAAATTGCTAAAAAGGTCGTGTAATCGGCAGTATAGAGCACAGTGCATGCAGGCTCAAGTTCCGATTCCGAATCGGCGTACACTTTGCTACCCTAACCGTTTGACTATATGTAAGGTCTGGGAAAACCAATCACTGGTCGAGGATGTGCGACATATCCCAAAAGACGGTGATACGTGGAGATTTTGCTCTACTGCCTCTACTGTACCCTCCGAAAAGTTCTAGTCAACAATAGGTCCACATTAATTCCTTCAACAAACTAATAATTTCTATCATCAAAGAACCATTTACTACAATCTAATGAAACACCAGATTTCTTTGAGTCAATGCATATTTATTTGAATTTAACAAAATTTTCTATCTGTGTTGGCAAAGTTGTGGCTGTAGCTTGTAGGTAACGAAAAAAATCTGATGTGGCCAGGCACATGACTTTATCATACTATATATAAAATTAATAGTTTAGCTGCATGAGAGTCTATTTGATCGAGATCGGCCATGTCTGCATTAAAATAAAACTACTATACTCTGTCCGCCGAAACTTTGCAGTATTAGCCTGGATAGGGATCGAAATTCACGCTGTTGATTGGTGCAAACGGCAGCCAGATTTACACTAGCGCAAATAAAATAGTCATAATTTGACGTTTGTTTGATTTTCCTTTAACATGGCTGAACTGGATGAACTGATGATCCGCGACCAAGTGGTTGGTGTTGATGAGTTTATCGGTGAAGCTGCCGCAGGTCCAGCACCTGCGGTGATGTGTTGGTGATATCCCTCAGATGAGGAAATTGACATCATTCCGAACTGGACAATTGTTAACTGGAAGGGTGGATTTATTGTATTTTTAACATACATTTTTGTCCGTATTACAAGTTATTGTAAATAAATTATGTTTCTATATCTAACGTAATTCTTTTATTACGGCAATGCCTATTTATATGAGACAAGCAAAGCGGACTTTCCCAAAGTTGATAGAGTTAGAATACACTTTTTTTCGAATTTATAGTAAAACTAAAAGTCCTGAAACCTTTAAATCGATGACATTAATGTAATTTGAAAAATTTGTTGTAGGTACTATAGTTACAAAGTGTTACTATTATAGTCTCCGTGCTGGCCAGTGTAAATCTGGCTTGCTAAATCCCGCCCACCACTGCAAAGTTTCACTGAACAGAGTATAGAACTAGACAGATATGTCGATTAAAGCTGCGTTCGGATATTGTACTCCGTTGACACCGGGTACACCGTCCAAATGACATTACGTGTTATTGGGTGTAAAAAGTGTAATGCAATATGCGAACGCAGCTTATATTGACAGAAGTTATTGTCAAAACATTAGCGTTTGACACCAATACTACCTACTGTCATTAGAATCAAAAAATCTGACAAATCCTGGCTACTAGTTTTCATGCAGTACGACCGATCTCGTTGAAATAGAATTTGCGCATGCAGCGAAACTATTGATTGTACCAAAAAATGTCATAGTGATAAATTATTCAGAATTTCCTCATCTTTAATTTATTATTTAACTATTTCGACGAAATTCCAGAAATGGCGGCTTATTTGCAAAATCTTTCAAAAATGCTAAGACTAAACCTCCAGTTCCTTTGGACCCTCTTCAACAGAAAGCTTTTCAGCTCTAAGTTTGGTTATGAAACTTCTAAATATGAAGTTTCGTCCCGATATCTTTAGTAATTTCTCCGGAATCGTCGCCACAAAAAACGGGTACACACACACACACACATACACACACACATACACACACACAGACATTTTTTTGTACCTTGGTCAAAAATGTTCAGGGGACCCAAAAAGACATATTTCCGCTAAAATCTCAAAATTTTTTTTTGGCACGGTTACAATACTTTACATACTGCGTATGCTAAAGTAAAAATAAAAATGTAGAAAGAGTAGCAAAATTGTTAAATTTGGCAATATAATCAAATACTATACAAATTTTCATTATTTATTCCCTTTTTCTTTAAATTTCCGTTGTAATAAATTGATAAATTGATTATAAAATTGGAGATCAAAATGTAAAAAAAAAACACGAATGTAAGACTGTATAGACATTTAAGGCCAAAGAATTTTTATGTTGACGTTAAAACAATTAAATGGTCTATCAAATGCACTGTAGTATACCAAACTTAATCCTTATAAAAATTATGCAGGGAAAATGTCTAGCCCGCTTTTTCTTAAAAACAGTGCTTCTCAAACTGGAAGCACCCAAATATATTGTAAATATAATAATATTATATTAGACTCCTAACATTTCCTTTTGTTAATACCAACACATTCCGCGTCTGATCCCAAAAAGGCAACGTATTGGATTAAATTCCATTATTTTTGCTAATTTCTAAGTCGATGATGTCAAAATAAAATGAAGGCAGGATATTAAATTAAAGTTTTAATTAGTTTTTTCTAAATATATATACAGCTAATACGATTTTGATAATTTGATTGTTCAGTTGTAGCGTTTGTAGGTTGATTCTACAGTAAACTTAATTTTTAAGCATATTCAGGGTGTAATGTGCGAATAAGTTTCTATAAAGAGCATAAATGATAAAACTTTAGCTTGTGACCTTTTCTTGTGAGATAAAGAAAAACAATATACTATGACAGAAGGAACTGCTTTGTAGTCATTTAGCTGAAAGTTATTGTGGTATGTCAGTTAACTATTACTAATTTTTAAAGACGCTTGAAACCCCAATATGTTGTTTTAACTATATATTACATAAACAGAGTCTTTCATCAAACGGGTAGACGGTTAAATAAGAACTACCTTAACATATATGTTTTTTTGAAGTAATTCTCTAAACTCAAAAGCAATTTTAATTTTTTAAAAAGCGGGACTCTTTTCAAACTCTCCTGGAGGCGGGACAAAATATGAAAAATCGGGACTGTCCAGCCAAAAGTGGGATGTCTGGTACCCTTACCAATGGTGGTATTAATGATGGCTGGATATAGGAAAATAAACAAATAATGTTCTACACAACAATATTTATCTCAGAAGTGATCAAATTATGTGTTTTGATACTTATCTGCTACATATGTTTACCACAAATCTTACATTTGTTTTCTCACAACACTGTTTCCATCAAATTGAAATTTCTTGTAAGAGGCAGATACCTATCGAGAATCCTTCAGTTTTATTAGGCAGCTTGTGTAATCATTCCAATGTAACTAGAAATTCGCAACTGTACCCTCACACACCTGTATGTATGTAAATTGACATGAAGTAAAGAACTTAACGATTAGCATATAATGTTAATTAGGATATTATAGTGATTGAGCGTTATATCATATATGTTACGATCTTTTGAATTCCTATTCAATGTCGCTAAAGGTCGGCTATTTTAAAGCATTATTTACAAAACTGCACATGCCTCGCTCAAATGTGGCGCCAATACTTGTTGAATTTACAGTAAAGTTAAGTTTTGTGTTTAAACCATACGGTCGAATTACTAAACACTTGGCTAAACCGGTATAGCCAAAAGAGAAATACACGCGTTATCAGAAAGAAAACAAATTTTCGAGAAATTTAATTGTTCCCGTTCATTTTCCAGTTCTAAATTTGGAACTCTCCGATCGATTTCAATTTGAACCATGAAAACTGTTCGAACTGTTTACTATTACCATACTTTAAACAAACCCGTGTTTTGAGTTGCATAAGATCGATTGTATAATACATAAATGAATAAGGAAATTATTCTAAGGGCGAGCATAAACACGGAAAATTTAAAGTTGACGTAAATTATCGACATTTTGGATTACTTGATTAATTTAATATAAATTTAGAGACTACGGATAAGTAAACACAAAATTACGTTAAATAAAGTTAAAAGATAATTAGGTATAATTAAAAAATAATATAGCATCCAAAATCTCACAAATCGTTTATTTCTGTTGTGCTCCTCACATATAAAAAACTACTATACAACACAAAATTTTAAAGTACACATTTACACAATTTAATATAGCATTTTATAAACTAATACTGTCCAAAAATAGTGTATAGAAACAATAATTAATATATTCTCTTAACATATGCACAGGAATACGCTGCATATCGAAAAAGTTTGTACACTTAACATAACATGTTATTAAAAAAGGTTAAGACTTAAAAGTACTCAAGTAACACTGCGAGATTCAACAAATTAAAGCGGTACTTTACAAAAATATTTTGTTACATTTGACCCGATATCAAATCGCTTCTCTTTCAGCCGAAAAATAAAGGAGATACAGGGTCCAAGAAGTTATTCTTTCTCCCAGGCAATCCCTGGATTGCATGGAGAAGCGCATATAGCGATTAATTAATCCATGTCTTCATCATCATCATCACTGTATACGTATTCATCTTCATTGTAAATCCCATCTTCTATCGTGTTAATGTCGGCATGGGAACATTTCAAACACCTGCAATATACACAAAAGTAGAGTAATTATGATATAGCTTCATGAAATGAAATGAATAGTTAAGTCCACATAAAATACCAAATTATTACATGTAAGAATGTTTTTTTGAATAATATGAACAACAGCAACAAAAAGAAGCTTTAAGAAGTTTTAACTTTCGAGAAATATTTTTAAAAAATGGCTTACTGTGGTCTGTAAGCATCAGTTATTAAAGGCACCGTTCTGAAAACATCGCAATTCCGAAACGAAATATTTCGTTGCGATGTTCTTTTTTTGCTGGAGGTGATCAGCCTTTCACTCACCAACGTCAATTCGTAGTCACCAGTTATAGGCGGTGTTTAAAGCTCCTGACGTCTGCTGTCTGCACCGGCGGGCAGCAGTAATATGAGCAAATAAATACATTTCTGGCAATTACTCTTTATTATAGCAATTATAATGTTTGGGTTAAAATTGTACTTAAATATTGAAAAAAGCAGAAGTAAAATTAACTTGTATCTTTCCAAAAAATTATTTTTCATCCAGCCAAACTCGTTATTTATCTAAGAAGTTACACTGAAAATTCCATAAACTTTGAACAATAAATAACTCTTTTATTTGATAACGCGTTTTAGGAGAGGTAGAACTGGGTCAATGGTACAGTTTTTCTGTGGACGTGACTTAGACAGTTTAGTGAGTTTTTAGCCTCCGGAATGGTATCGACAGGCAATGATAGAAAAGACGATAACAACAAATCATCCAACATAATTGACTTGATTTTGATTCTTAATTCACGTGGTGTTTCTAGTTTCATTAAAATAAAATTTCATGTTGAACAAAGAAAAACATTGGTATACTACGCTAGGGTAAAGGTGTACTTATTTTCACCTGCAATTTTAAAGTGCCTATACCAAGCCTTCTTTCAGATATATGTAGTCCAGGAAGATTAGGATTTTCTTTTCACAAAACTGTCCACGTAAGAGGATATTGCAGAATATTTTTCTATGGAGCTTCCCGATACTTAATCCGGAAAGTCTACCGCCGTAAATAGAGAGCTACCATTTTTTATTTTATACATAAATACGCTGCAAATGTAGAGTTTTTTGCATATAATGTTTCTAGTTCAAACGTTTTGAATGCCAAACGCCAATCGAAAGAAACATTCTACACCAAAAATATTTTTTCTATAACACATATTAATTGACCATGTTGACCGGCCCTTTTGACAGTTTTGTGATAAATCAGTCGAGCTCATTTTTCAATTTCTGGAGCGACATACCTACTTGAAAGAGGTGTTTTAAGAAGATATATAATTCCATCAGAAAAGAGCGATTTTTTCTTTAACTCGTAATCTTGAAATTTTTTAAGTTGAAAACACGAAAATACAAACGGCTAAGTTACAATATTGCGATAAAACTGGCAAGCTAGTGTTATTACTAACGTTGGAAACAAAAACCAGAAAAAGTAACCGGGGGGAAGTTAGCCATAAAAGTTATCCATAAAATTTTTTTTCAACCGATTTCAATAAACGATACATTTTTGGAAAGCTCACGACGTGCTGAGTCTACAGTAGTTATGGCAACAGGATCAAATCATAATTACTACCTCAAAAGTGGAAAAGAAAGTAATTTTTTTCATAAATTTGCACATTTGTGAAACCTCATAACTCCGCAAATAGTTGACGTATTATATCAGTAGTTGCAGCAATCGAAAGCCCAGACGTCGCTTTAACTCCCATAGTTATGGCAACTTAAGATTATACTAATTATTGATGCAAAGAAATTAACGAACTTTTAACGTTTTTACAATCGGATGAGCGCCTAAGCAGAACAGGGCTTCATAAAAAATGCTGCATAAGTCATTTCTTTTCATCCGATCGTGACAATATGTACATCAAACGGTAGAGGAAGGCTGCCCCTACCTACGGTTGTTATGGCAACTCGAAATTACGTTAATTAGTGATGTAAAAAGATTAACAATGTTTGATCGTTTTTACCTTCGGATATATGCCAAACCAGAAACGATCATACATGGTATACCGATCACAAACTATTTTATTTGTATTCCTGGCACATGTAGATATTTACGCCAAATTAGATCGAAGCTCGTCATACATTTTGTAAAATGCGAATATGCAATTCGCGAACAAGTCAATTTTAACAACTGATTTAATGATTTCAGTGAATTTTAATAGTATCTGTTATTTATGTTAATTAAATTTCAAATGTTATTGTACATTGGCGCTCTTGTTTTGGCGCCGTAGTGACCCTTAGTCGAACGGCGCACCAGTGATGCCGGCACCGAATGCCGACAAAGCCACAAAGAGAGTGCCGACATTAGCGCTTTTGTTTACTAATATCAAAGGGTGCCGGTAGATCGTTTTTGTCAAGTTCTTGCGGGTAGTTATTGAGTGCAGTCGGAACTTTTTATGTCGTTCTTGGGACCGCGGAGAAGTTAGCCATAAAAGATAACCATAACTTTTTTTTTCGAATTTTGTTATGAAACATATATCAAATGATAGGAGTGTTCAAGTACTATACGCCAGAGTTTTGCTCCAATCCAATTCATTAAACGGTATTGTCGGAAATTTGATTTATTTCGTTACGCGTCACCTTATAAGAGCTCTTGTCATCTCAATAAAGAACTGGCCATAACTTTTTGCAACAACCCCATAGAGAAATAAGTGATACAAATTCGGAAAGCGCATAAAATTTTGCATCCAATAATGGTATTGGGAAGGTGCTACCCGTAATATCACCTACCCCAATACACCTATAATACAAGAAATTGCGCGCCGGTCGACTAAGAAGTGGTATTAATGAACATAACTCACGGTAAAATTATTGCATAACTATTGTCAAATTATAAGCCGCTAAATGCATTATTTACCCATGGACGCACAGAGTTTTGCAGGTCGTTGAAAACCCCTAGATGACGATAAGGTCCGTACGAAATCAACAGGACCGGCATTTTTTACATCACTAATTAATCTAATTTCAAGTTGCCATAAGGTCCATAGATAGTTGTGGACTTCCTCTATCGTTTGATGTACAGATTGTCACGATCGAGTGAAAAGAAATGACTTATGCAACTTGTTTAAAAAACATTCACCGTAAAATCGTTCACACTTTGTTAATTTTTTTAAATCACCAATTAACGTAATTTCGAGTTGCCATAACAACTATAGGTAGGGGCAGCCTTCTTCTACCGTTTGATGTACATATTGTCACCATCGGATGAAAAGAAATGAGTTATGCACAGTTTTTTATGGAACTCTGTTCCGTGGAGGAGTTTATCCGAAGGTAAAAACGTTCAAAGTGTGTTAATTTTTTTACATCACTAATTAACTTAATTTCGAGTTGCCATAACTCACATAGGTAGGGGTAACTTTCCTCTATCGTTTGATGTACATATTGTCCCCATCGGGTGAAAACAAATGAGTTATGCGCCTCTTTTTATGAAGCGCTGTTCTGCTTTGGCGTATATCCGAAGGTAAAAATGATCAAAGGTTGTTAATTTTTTTACATCACTAATTAACGTAATTTCGAGTTGCCATAACTCACATAGGTAGGGGTAACTTTCCTCTATCGTTTGATGTACATATTGTCCCCATCGGGTGAAAAGAAATGAGTTATGCGCCGTTTTTTATGAAGCGCTGTTCTGCTTTGGCGTATATCCGAAGGTAAGAATAATCAAAGATTGTTAATTTTTTTACATCACTAATTAACGTAGTTTCGAGTTGCCATAACTCACATAGGTAGGGGGAACTTTCCTCTATCGTTTGATGTACATATTGTCCCCATCGGGTGAAAAGAAATGAGTTATGCGCCTCTTTTTATGAAGCGCTGTTCTGCTTTGGCGTATATCCGAAGGTAAAAATGATCAAAGGTTGTTAATTTTTTTACATCACTAATTAACGTAATTTCGAGTTGCCATAACTTACATAGGTAGGGGTAACTTTCCTCTATCGTTTGATGTACATATTGTCCCCATCGGGTGAAAAGAAATGAGTTATGCGCTGTTTTTTATGAAGCGCTGTTCTGCTTTGGCGTATATCCGAAGGTAAGAATGATCAAAGATTGTTAATTTTTTTACATCACTAATTAACGTAATTTCGAGTTGCCATAACTCAAATAGGTAGGGGGAACTTTCCTCTATCGTTTGATGTACATATTGTCCCCATCGGGTGAAAAGAAATGAGTTATGCGCCGTTTTTTAGGAAGCGCTGTTCTGCTTTGGCGTATATCCGAAGGTAA
This sequence comes from Aphodius sticticus, assembly GCA_963966075.1. Taxonomy (NCBI): domain Eukaryota; kingdom Metazoa; phylum Arthropoda; class Insecta; order Coleoptera; family Scarabaeidae; genus Aphodius; species Aphodius sticticus. Next base: position 17,676,082 of record OZ014506.1, read on the forward strand.
GAATGATCAAAGGTTGTTATTTTTCTTAAATCACCAATTAACATAATTTCGAGTTGCCATAGCAACCGTAGATAGGGGCAGCCTTCCTCTACCGTTTGATGTACATATTGTCACGATCGGGTGAAAAGAAATGACTTATGCAGCATTTTTTATGAAGCCCTGTTCTGCTTAGGCGCTCATCCGATTGTAAAAACGTTACAAGTTCGTTAATTTTTTACATCACTAATTAGTATAATCTTAAGTTGCCATAACTATGGGAGTTAAAGCGACGTCTGGGCATTCGATTGCTGCAACAACTGATATAATTCGTCAACTATTTGCGGAGTTATGAGGTTTCACAAATGTGCAAATTTATGAAAAAAATTACTTTCTTTTCCACTTTTGAGGTAGTAATTATGATTTGATCCTGTTGCCATAACTACTGTAGACTCAGCACGTCGTGAGCTTTCCAAAAATGTATCGTTTATTTAAATCGGTTGAAAAAAAATTTTATGGATAACTTTTATGGCTAACTTCCCCCCGGTGAAAAAGTAATCTAAATATTCCTGCCAAACCATATACGTATTCAAAAGAAACAATAATAAAATAAACTTGTTAAAATAGTGTCTCCAGAGCGTGAACTAGGTTAACAAAATTACAAAAATGTATTTGTAAAAATATCAGCCTTTCAATATAACAATTTTTCAAAACAGATAAACTGAACTGAGATACCAATGTGTAGCTTTGAATATTGATAATATTATATAAAAACAATTATTTGAAAGGTAGGTGAAAGTACTTTTGTTTTCAAATTTCTATTTAAGATCTTAATCTTGTGCTAAAATTGAAAAATTGAATGCGACTAATGAAAAATATCACGGACATGACGTTCAAATAAACATCCAGATATAACCCGGAATCTAAAAATCGCCCTAACTGGCATCTCTCGTTTCGATAGTATTGTGTTTTTATACTTTATGTATTATGTATTATGTATGCCTCTGTGTATGAAGACTCTATAAACTACTCAACAAAAAAATGAAATAAAGTGTGTGATACCTACTCCTGAATAATTTCTACATAAGATGCATAACATTTATATTATCTATATAAAACGCTTTAAAAAATTACTTAGGAACTAATAAATAAATAAATAATAACTTTATTCGATAAACAAAAGGTATAGAATATATCAAATAAATTCATTACAATACTTAATACATATTATGTAAATTACAAAAACAAATGACATTAAAAATAATTTTTTATTGAGTAGACGCAGTTTCGTGAGCTACATATTTTTTTAAAAACTTTGTTTTCAAAATCTTGTTTTCTATATTCGAAAGGAAGATGATTGAGTATCCTTAGAGCTTGAATAACGACTCCCTTCTGAATTGTGGCATATGTAGTTTGTGGTACTTTCAACATCAACATCCTCAGCACCCCTTGTAATATGAACGTGGGTTGTCTCAGGATGTAGATACATGGGAGAGTAAATTTTCATTTGTTTTAAAAGAAATAAAACAATATTTTCTTCTCCTCAGACAAATACTTCTTGCAAGACTTTGCAATTTAAAAATACGAGTAGTGAATGTTCAGTTGCTCCAAAAGAATACACCTTAGCGAATTCTTGCTGCAACATAGGCATGATGAGCGCAGATGATTCACTTACAACAGTTTCTTCGCAGTGCATAAATGTAACTGGAAATTTTACTGGCCAGATCATCGACATGTGGTTGCTCAGTTAATTAAGAGTCGAGGACAATATCCAGAAATTTTGTATGAGATGATGAGGTAAGCAAGTTATTGTTTATCTAACACTCATACATTCCTCCTTCTTAAATCCAAAAGTTAATATCTTTGTTTTTTATATTGTTGAGGTGCAAATTATTTGATTCAAACCAGTTTTCCCATTGTATTATGTTTTCTTGGGATTCTGGGACAATATCCCTAGATTCCTAGCGTTGAACACTCCAGCTGTGTCATCAGCAAACATAGTTATAATATGTGGTGAAGTCGCGAAACATTATTTATATAAGGAACAGTGACGGCTCGTGCTCTAGAAATATGGGAGTTGTAACTTTTATTCGTACCATATTTAATATAAAAATATCTAGATTTTCACACTAAAAAAGTACTTCTTAATCCCTGTTGTTATAGTCTATTACTACATATTGCATAATTTAAAGTTATATAACTTTATAACAATATCTGCATACATATAATAAAATTAACTAACTTCTGGTCTTACATTATGGCTTAACAACATTATAGCTTATTTGAAGAGAAAGCCCATATGCTTTGGATTATGTCATTTTCTTGAGAAATCATTTTCCAAGCAGAGAGACTTTTTTGGACAATGGAGTTCCTTAGGAAAGTTTGGTCCTTTTGAGTTAGAAATGTTACAAAAGTTTTATAGTTTTACAAAAAGTCTGTTATGTTTTACTTGTTCATTATGCAATTAGAGCTAACAAATTCTGCACCAAATTTTTTACTTTATCATACGCAGTATGTAAAGTATTGTAATCATGCCAAAAAAATTTTTTGAGATTTTAGCGGAAATATGTCTTTTTGGGTCCCCTGAACATTTTTGACCAAGGTACAAAAAAATGTCTGTGTGTGTGTGTGTATGTGTGTGTGTGTGTACCCGTCTTTGTGGAGACGATTCCGGAGAAACTACTAATGGTATCGGGACGAAACTTCATATTTAGAAGTTTTATAACCAAACTTAGAGCTGAGAAGCTTTCTGTTGAAAAGGGTCCAAAGGAACTGGTGGTTTACTCATAGCATTTTTCGAAGATTTTGCAAATGAGCCGCTATTTGTGTAATGTCGTCAAAATAGTTAAATAATAAATTAAAGGAGAGGAAATTTTCCATAATTTATGTATATGACATTTTTTGGTAGAATTTATAGTTTAGCCGCATGAGCAAATTCTATTTCATCGAGATCCGGCGTACTGCTTTAAAACTAGTAGCCAGGATATGTCAGATTATTTTGATTCTAATGACAGTAGCTAGTGTCAAACGCTAATGTCTTGAAAATGCTACTGTCAATATAGGCTGCGTTCGGATATTGAACACCGTTACACTTTTTACACCCAATAACACGTAAGTGTCATTTGGACGGTGTACCCGCTGTCAACGGAGTACAATATCCGAACGCAGCTTTAATCGAGATATTTGTCTAGTTCTACTAGTTTTATTTTAATGCAGACATAGCCGATCTCGATCAAATAGAATCTCATGCAGCTAAACTATTAATTTTATATATAGTATGATAAAGTCATGTGCCTGGCCACATCAGATTTTTTTAATTTTGCGTAATTAGCGCTTGACAAAAATACTTGTCGCTTCTCTCCTACATACCACCGGGGGGCTTGGTGACTGTCTGGTAGTGCCGCGCTTGCGGGATATTTGCAAACCTAACCGGCGTAAACAACCCGGTCGGTGACAATGAAATTCACTCGGTAGTGGGCTAGCATGCAGGCGTCGATACGCACTGTGGCGGTGGACGACGTTTACAGCCTCGCTCCAAACATCTGTTCGTATAGCCGATTTGCGCTTGGAATTCGTAAGAAAATGCTTGCTGTTTTGTTAAATTATACGTTATATATTTTGCTTATTGATTAATATTCTATTATCACATACAATTAAACTCGTTTCATGTTTAAACAGAGACAGAAAATGTTGATAGTCATACATTTATCGTATGTAGAAATGATTCAGAAGCATAACACACCCTATTTAATTTTTTTGTTGAGTAGTTTTAAAGCTATTAGCCTTCAAACGCAGGTGTCAAAAAAACGAGATAACAGGTTTCCTTTTGCGATCGTAGATTTCAAATTCGGCTACATTTATGTACCCGAATAAAACAAAAACAAAATGGTAAAACCAATATGGAGGAAGAGGTTTTTTAAAATATGGTCGGTTTAGAAATTCAGTTTTGCGGTGGCTGAATTAAAATAAGTCAAAAACCAAAAATAACCCGGATTCGAAGTAAATTGCTCATATTTGTATCTGATTAATATAATCAGTGACATTGCACTACCTTTTTATATTTAGGTATTGTGTCGGCCATATTTGCCTCTCAATAACAAATAAAGAAACTACATTTATTACCATATTCATCATTTTTGTATTCATTTTGTACAAATTCTCCGTTTGCGTCACCAATTTGGATCATAATGTATAATTTTAAATTTGGCAATTCTGATAACAAAATCGTTATCACCTACATCACCTACAAAACATTTTTGTCTCTTAATTTCTGCAACTTTTCAACTTTTGCACTATACTCCTGGTGTATGTATCTTTTTACCGTTTAGGAGTAATTTAAGGATATTATTAGAAAAAATTTGCAATTTATAAGGTAATATTAAATTAATTGTGTAAACAAAAAGTATTAATCATGACAAAATTGTTCATATTACAGTTAATAAAGAAATACTGCGTGATAAGTAATTCAGTAATCAATAAACCGTTACGTAAACGGTTGTCTATAATTGGACAGAACTGTGAACTGTGAATAAAATAATTCATAATAAACTGCTATGTCTGTTATTTAGATATGTAAGTGATATAATTTATTTGAGTAACTATGCTTACATTTGCAGATATAGGCAATCAATGGCCAATAATAATATTTCTAATGTTTAGAAAATACTACGTGGTCACTTTTTTGTCTCCCAGTGTACTCACAAACCCTAAGGTGAAGAACCATAGTGAACCATTCACAATACTATCAAATTTAAAAAAAAAACTACTGTTTAATAATAAAAGACTCAACTTACTTAGATTCACTAAGCCCATAGTTAATACAAGCATCACCAATGCATTGGCAGCAACCATTGTGGAACCAACGAACGCTAGTGGCTCCCATCGATAAGCAGTTGCTTCTGCATTTGGTTTGGCTCATACAATCCGTCATGAAGGCCACTGTGCAGTTTGGAGTTGGCAAGGGTTTAACAGCTGGATCTGAGCTTTCTGAAAAATCACTCCATCAAGTCTATACATGCAGGAATACTGCAAAAAGTTAACTTACGTAATTGTAGGGTGTAGTCTTTGCCGCTTGGTGAGAAATGCATTGGATCATACTGCACAGGATAGGTAAAGCTGAGCCATCGATCTTCAGGATCTGGATTCTCTGTGAGTACTTTAAATAGTGATGGTACCTTCTCATGGTAGTCGTATATTGAAGATTGTTCGCTGAGTGATGATGCGGTGTCGTTTGATTTTGGACACATGTCTATGGACACAGAAAAATGTAAGTCTTTTCGAATGGCAGCTGGGTGGAAGAAAACTTACCAACGCATGAGCAACATTCCGTAAATCTAAAACTTAAGCAATTAAAGCATTCTTTGCAACAGGTACAATTGGTATAATCACATTTACAAGACTGCGTCAGCAGGCATTTACTAACTATACTGCCGCAGACCGCCTCGTTGCAACTTTGTGTACATATTATTAAGTTGAAGAGACCAACTATGGCTAGGATTATGGCTGCACTCCTCCACATTGCTAATCTGAAATTATATAGAAGAGTTTTGTTAAAGGAGTAATGGTCAGTTGTCATACGCGAATTACAAACATGTATCATCAAATAACTTCACTTTACATCGAGGCAAGGCAGAAAAAATTGTCTTAAATATTGTCCGAAATGATGATGATTCGTCACATACATTTGTTTTAACTAAGATACCAAATGCGTCATTTTTTTTAAACCTTGAGAATGTTTCGTAAATTTGTGAAATACTGTCTGTGAAATTGGAAATTACACTACTTTATTTAAATCAAATAAGGGAAAATTTTGTTGACTTTAAGTTTACTCACACAGTGCAACTTTGTTGCCAAAGAAAATAGAAGTGGAGAATATCAATACCTTGGAACTTTTAGATGCACATAAGCAGGAAATGTAGGCTCCAGAACATATCTTTCTTTTGCTGCACTAGTAATTTCAAGCAAGGTCAATGATGAATGTAACCCTGTTACTGTTCTTAAAGAGAACGCTATGGAAACATATGTAGCTATGTAAGCAAATCAAACGCTGGATCGCGTGTATTTCTATATTTTATTAATAGAAATCTAAATTATAACTAGTAAAATCTGTAGATATTATTAGCTTAGATTACAACCATTGTTGTATGATATTTGTTACCACACATATTTTGTTTGAGTAGTCGTAAATCTAATACGTATGAGCAGTTAAGGGATATAATATAAACACCTTGTGGTTCAACTAAGTGAAGATCTTTGAGATGCGGAGACCAGCAGTATCCTAATGGCAACAGAGGTAACGTGACCAAGTTTTGGTACAGCCCAGTCGATGGGGTACTTGTATACTAAATAAAATTACAGTAGATGGATGTTAATACAGCTCCCTATACAGTGCTATTGACATCGGAGTTGTCAATATAGCTCCCTGCCTAGGGATATTAACATGGATGATGTTCATATAGCTCCTTATGCAGTGATATTGACATAGTTGTCAATATAGCTCCCTACATACTACATAGTGATATTAAGCTAATATACTCGCGTTAATATGGTTTATAAAGTTAAATAAATTTTTATCGGAAGTCCAATGAATTCAATACTATAGATTTTTTAAGTTTATTGAAGCTTTTTTCTGTGTTTTCGGTTCAAACACTCTCTCGCGACTGCATTCCAACTAATATTGTCGCCCATCTACTTTGTGGAAGAACATGAGCTCAATAATTCTTATAGCTAATTGATAAACATAAGAAGGACGACAACATTAGTAAGAATTGACTCAGTTGTCGAGAAATAATGTTTAAAGCGGTCCTCTGATAAAAATGCTTAATAACGAAGTAATAATCGAAAGAAAGACAATAAGAATTTAAGGTCACTAAATTATCGAGAAATAATGTTTAAAACCGAAAACACAAACAAAACAATATGAACAAACTTAAAGATACTATAATCGCGTTAATTAAGCATTCCAAAGAAATATTTAATAACAAACAATAAATAGTAAGGCAACAGTAAGAATAATTTAAAACTTACTGAATAAACGAGCAACAATGATTAGGAATACAGCAAAAATACTGCAAAAGAGCATGTTAACATCCACAGCTTGAAAGGCGACAATATTATATAATAATAAGAGTAAATTACTAATTGTTTCTATTTATATATATATATATAAAACGGCACTAAAAATGAAAATTTTTTAGATTGTTTTCTAATTGAATTGTTTTCTTGCACCGTTTGTATTATCAAACTTGAAAAAGTACAATTTTCTACCACAATATCGTTATTGAAAACTCAACCAACAACAGCAAAAAGATCACCAAAATCACATAAACGAATAATGTTGATGTTGACACTAACATTGATTTGAACAATTTTAAAAATATAACTAAACCAGCGGACAGTGTATTTACATATCAATTAGTTGTGAAATAGATGATATGAACTTTTCAATGAACATACAAAATTACAACCTTTGTGCAACCGTGTTTAGAATCACTGACCTTGCAATGCCGATGCAGTTGCGAAATTATTTTGTTACAATTTAATCAATAGATTAAAAAAATCAGTATTATATCGGTTATAATATAAAATATAGAAAAACTATCTAGTTTCTTTGGTGTTTGTACCGGCCATACAAGGACCTTGATTCAAATCCTGGTCGCGACTGTAATTTTTAATTTTAATTAAAATTGATAAAATTATAAATTATTCGCCGGTACTCATTTATCACCAATCATTCATCATTCATCCACGGGTTGACGATATAATTAATTTCAATTATATTAAATTTGTTGTATTTAAATACATCTAGAAAATTGTCTCTAAAAAAGTGACAAAACTAATGGAAATACCGTATAAATGGCAACCGGACAGCTGCATAATTTAAGTACCTAACAAGTCAAACCTACGCACATTCACACATTTTATTAAATAAACCGGATTTTGCAGATCAGTACCCGCCACAACACTTTCATAACATGTAGAATTATGCAAGATAAATTCACAACTTGTAAAAATATTTCAAGTATTATCAAATAACAAAATTCATAGTTATATAATGAATTATTATTTATTATTTTTATTAATTTTTCCAATTTTGTAAGATTTGAAGTTTGAACACACATTTCCTCGGTCGGTAAAGTAGAAGACAACAAACTTTGACAGGTATAAAAGAGGTCTAATGAAACATATATATTATAAGATACCAAATTACATTTGAAATGTATGGCAAACACATATAAAAAAAAATGGCTCCAAATATGCAGCATGTGATCATATCGATTAGTTTTAACCAAACAAACTCAATAATATTTACTATTGGAAAGATTGATAAATTGTAGCTCTAGCTTTTTATTTAAGCATTTCGATGTTCAAATCTCAGGAACAAAATTTAGTTCTTGTTATGCTTCTTACATAGTATTAAAGTATCATATTACACGATTGATTTGCGGTCAATACCACTGATTTATCGCAATGAAGGGAACTGGAACAATGCGCTGTCAAGAGATATTAAATGTTTTTAATTCATTAAAGGCCACATCGCCGTGGACTGTTGTAAGTTGTAACATACCAATTTTGCGATTTGCTGTAAGAATTGTTGTATAAACTTATTAGGTGATACCGTGCTGGAACACCGAACGTGTGTGAAAACTTTAAACCGCGTAATTACTAAATTAACCCCGAGGCGATTCGAAACGGAATTGTGGCCGTCATATCAGCGTCGCTCTAATGCCGTCAATTAGCTGTAGCCATTGCACTTACCAGTCTATGAAGTCCGTTAATCGTGATCGAACACACTGAAAAGATGTCACTTCTAGTTCACGGAATCAAAATATTTTGTAAAACTTTGCAGCATCGTGCTTCTCTTGAGAAACTTGTTTTGCTACTGATATGTACCCCACCTCTCTCTGTTGGTTGTTGGAGCGCTAGACTACGCAGCGGCAGCGGCAAGTTTGAAGACATGTTATAGCGGACAAGCGGGCTCGCTGGCTCGCTCGATCGGTGGACCCGTGGACCTCACCAGCTTCCAGGGATCCCGCGACATTATGATGACGGTCGAGATGCTACCCACTTGACCTTTCCAAATGAGTTCGACTGGTACAATATTTCTTCGATCGAGCTCCGCAAATGCACCGAGGTTTTACCTCCGAACAGGTGTGGTTGGTGCACATATTGGTAAAAGGTGATTTTTTTGTTTTATAATGTGTGAGGGGCCAGTTTCCTTATAAGATGTCGGTAAATATGACCACAATTTACTCAAGTATATTTGCTGAAAGGCATGTTTAAGAAAATATCATCAAATTCCAAAGACTGAGACTGTTTTTGTATTGGCAAATACCAGGAGGTAAAACTCTAGCCATCATTTGGTACCGAAGGCTTTAAAAATAACACCCCGGCAAAAATATTTCGATTTCCCCATTTCTGGGTGGTGCCAGTTAAACAAATACGTCTCGAATAACCTGCCCAAGTTCACAAAAAAAATACAGATTAAATTATGCAGTTAATTTTTTTTATTAATTAGGTACTTGTGTATAACACCTAGTCTGATGACCATCCAGCTATATTAATCTAACCTAAATTGCTACATATAAAAAGTGTTCGATATTAAGTGTTCCCCATTGGTGTAACTTAAATTTAGTTTGGATGCTGACGCTTAAACTTCACACACTGCACGTTGCTCTGCTTTGTTCACCTATCACTCACATAACACTGTGCTCTGCATTTTTAACATCACTTCACTAACTCAAAAGGTTTAGTTCTTTTGAGTCTTCGCACACTGTCACAATTATCAAGAATCTGGATTGCCTCAACATTCGTGTGCTGGAGAAGTCTGTTCTGATGATTCTCTGCAAACTTTCCAATTTTGTTGGTATCTAATTCCATCTCAAGATCCCTGTGGAGATTTTTGTTTCTTATATACCAAGGTGCACCCACGATGTTTCTTAGCACCTTATTTTGGAAGCGTTGCATGATGGCTATATTGCTTGGCTTAGTGCAGCCCCACAGTTGGATACCATAGGTCCACACAGGTTTAAGTATCTGCTTGTAAAGTACGAGTTTATTATATGTCGACAAAGCCGACTTCCTACCAATAAGCCAGTAGATTTTCTTGTATCTTATGCCCAATTCTTCTCGTTTCTTTTTTACGTGTGCTTTCCAGCGAAGCTTGGTGTCCAGCGTCATACCGAGGTATTTTGCGGGGTTCGAGTAGGGTACGGTGGTGTTATTTATTTTCACTGGAACGTGTTGTATTCGCTTATTGGTAACATTTATGTGAACGGATTTGGTTTCGTTCAATGCAATTAGCCATCGTTGCATCCAATCACTAATATTGTTGACAGCATTCTGCAGTTTTAGCGTTGCCCCTTCAACATTTGTATCTACTGCCATGATAGCAGTGTCGTCAGCAAAAGTGGCTACGGTAACACCATCTGGTTGCGGAAGATCATGTGTGTAAAGAAGGTAAAGAATTGGGCCAAGTACCTTGTGGTACTCCAGCTTTAATACTTTTGAGAGCTGAGTTCTCAGTATATTGCTTTATACGGAAGTATCTGTTAGAAAGGTATGATTTTAATAGTTGGCTATACTCGAAGGGTAGTATCCGTTCCAGCTTATAGAGTAGGCCTTCGTGCCAAACTTTGTCGAAGGCTTTTGCCGCATCCAGGAATATAGAGGAGCATAACTTTTTTTCTTCTAAAGTTCCTTCTATTATCATAGTTATTCTGTGCACCTGATCAATTGTCGAACGTTCGTTTCCGAATCCAAACTGATGAGCGGGTATAATGTTCCTTTCATCTAAGATTGGCTTCAGTCGTTTTGCAAGTAGTTTTTCAAACAGTTTCGACAATGTGGGCAGTAAAGAAATTGGCCTGTAGGAGGATGCTTCAATTGGTGGTTTTCCTGGCTTGGCTTCCTTCCTGCAGTTAACGAACATGAAAATACAACATCATATCACAGATTTTAACATATTTGATCAAATTAGGAACAGTCCGTGATGCAAATGTCGATAAATGTTGAAAAAAGATTGTTATATTTTACTTTAGGTACCGGTTTCGGCAATGCTGCCTTTCTAAAATGTACTGTAGAATAATATACAGGAATAAGCAACAATCACATGCATGTAGAGGAAAAACTGAACTTAGAGTCAAATTAGTTAAAACTTGCAGGATAACATTTTAGTTAACGGTCTTGCGCCAGGAGTATGGTGTGAAATCTAAATACAAACAAAAATAACAAGGTATATATAAATATAAAACAATAGAAAATTTTAATCTTTTTAAAAATAATAATTTCCTCTTAACAAAAATGATAATCTTTTATGGTTTCATACGACTACAAAGGATAGATGGATTTTTTTAAGATTTCAAGGGTCTTAGAATGCGTTGTTGCAAAAGACAACTTTTAAAATCACACTTCACACACAGTTCAACATGTTTTCAGTCACAAGCATTTTTTTCTATAGTGTTTAGATAAAGTATATCTCATGATACATATATCGAACATTTTAGTTTGTTTTTCTTCGCGGCAATTTTCTGAAATCTGGACTAAGAAAAAAAGTACAAGATTGTCAACATCTAAAAACTTTGCATCCTAAATTGGTTCCATAACCTTGTCTCCATCGGTAAAATTGGGTGTGTTTACATTGACGGTCACCCAAAAGAACGGTTTTATCGTTTTTTTAATGATGGCAACCCTAACACACACATACATTATGATAATAGCCTCCTGTATAGTGTGTAATTTGAATTGATTTGATCCCATAAAACGTCAAAAATCTTGTTTTTGCATTGTTTTGGATTAAACCATAAACTTACCATTTCACAGAATTGTCATTGTTTCTTCTTTTCATAGCGTTTATTCCAGCTTAACAATATACCGGAATAAATATTGCTATGTAGGAAAACCCCCTTTTGGATCTAATATTACTTACTGTCAAACTCGGCTACAAAATTAATCGCTGCATGTACGATAGAATGCACAGAACTGTCGTAGCTTTAATGTTTCAATAATCCAATGGTCTGTGAATCCAAGGTTCCAACCTTTCAGGGGGAGCTCATTTAATGTTGGACATATCAGAACTAAGCGCAATGTTTTAAAAATTTTAACGTCAAAGCTATAAAGACAAAAACCAAACGCGAGGCCAAAATGGTCGCGCTTGCTTGAACAGCCTTACCACACCACTTCACAAGTTAGTGACACAGATTTCCATGTTATAATAACTTTAAAATTGCTTCATTTAAGAATAATAATTCAATTCATACAAAGTATTGCTTCGTTTTGAGTTTCAAATTCTGCAAAAACTACTAAAAAAATGACTGTGGTTGCTGTCTACGTATTATGGAGACAATGGTCAAAAATAAATTTATAATTAACGAGGACAACCCTATCACTATGTCATGACACTTTCCTTTTGGGTACTAAAATATTGCCCAGTATTACGGCGACACAACCCAACACAAAAAACAGTTATTTTTTCGAAAATTGTCTACCATAGCCATCATTGCTGCGTGACAAAAAAACAAGAGTTGAAGAGACTAGAAGAATAGAAATAAAGAAAATGTAGTGGACGAGAACAAAATATGTGGCCAGAACAATAGGACTTAAGATCCTATAATCAGACAGTCTTCGGACGTTTTACAAAATATTTTGTTTCCGATAAAGAGTTTTCTGGTAAAATGCAAACTAAGAAGGAATAAAGAAAGATTTTGCTATTGTAGATTTTATGTGTGGTGGTCTCTATGATGGTATTAGATCCTCTGATTGTGAGACTGCTAAACATAAGAGACGTTTCAGATGGCTGGATTGGGATGCATCAAAGGACTGCAAAGACCACACCAAATAAATGATGATCTGTTTAACATAGAAATAAGAAAATGGAGATACAAAGTCCAGAATAAAACGGAATTGAGAACACTTAGAAAGGCAACGACCCACCCAGGGTTGTACAGCCAGTGGTGATGATCATGCTGGTCTTCCTGCATCCAGTTAAAAATAAATTCAAACGTAAGCAAAATACAAAAGCCACCTGTACATGGGTGTGGAACGCACTCATATATCTTAGCCCAAGGCATGTCATACGTTCGAACTAGCTAATAAATATTAATAAAATAATTCTCTATTTAACATTTTAAATGATGGTTCGACTCACTTCGACATATCCTCCAAATAGAAAGCTAATGAGTAAGAATTTCTATTTTTGTGGATGAGATAACAGACACAAAATAGTTACAGGTCGGAAAAACGACATATGCATTATAGTGAGTTGTCAAATACTTATTACTACAAATCTCATTGATCAGGTAAGATTTCCTCGTAACAGTAAAATGATATGGATTTGTGTAGCATACGACATACTGGCGTGTTAAATGAAGACGCTATTGTCGAAGAATGCCAGTGATGAATCTATGTAGGTGGTCAGCCTCACATTATCCTCAAGTGCATTCCATTCATTGTGAGAATCCGCCGACGAACAGGTAGATCCTCGAGATTTCTACCTGTCCGTGAAGTCGTGAACCGGCGGGTGCGTGTTGTTTTTCCAAAAGTCCCATTGTTGGTATACGAACTACTTCCTGAGCACAAGCGTTTGGCCCATCCTCAGTTTCCGAATAGTAGGTATTTGTAAACCTTTTCAATATATTTATAATGGAGGATAAATGATCTCGATCCTATTAAGTGAGAGCCCAGGTAAATGACAAAGTACTGAAGAAATCAGATAAATAAATGACAGAACTAAGCTTTATTATTAACTGTTATTATAATTATTGTAATGTTAGTACATAACTATAATGGCATCCACAATTCGTTTGGCTAATGACCGATTTATAGAGTCGCACAGAGCCTTGACTTATGTCAGTTTAGCTGTAAAAATCGCAATAAACATTAATAGTAATTTGTCGCTATCATATCATAGTAATGACCCTTTTAATGAACCAGTAGTGAAGCTACGACGATTGCAAATGATATATATCTCAATATAGATATTTGCCATTCTGTTCTTATCTCCCTGGTTTAAGTGCGAGTTTCTGGAATCCTCCTAATTAAGAATATGCGACCAATATTTCGATAAATTTGATTTATACATAACTTGATGTCAAGAAAGTAAACTGTGGTAATATTTGATGATATAAGATACCTATTCCTATTTATATTCTTCAAAAAGATTATGTGGTAGGTGTAATAATTTTGGACTACTGACGTAAACGAATCTTATTTGTTAAGATATTTAGAGTCAATAAAACTATAAAGAATTACTGCTGAATAGCATTAAAATTAATATCGAGGGCATCAGATTAATGGCACAATCGACCGCTAAATACGTATGAACTTATTATTCTGCAACCGCATAAAAGTTAAATGATCATATTGACGTACGCAGATGATACATGTAGCTAAAATATGTACCTAATTGCAATTCACTCAATTATCGCGAGATTAAAGAGATTAAAACTGAAAAAACAAATACAGAATTGAAAAAATTAATGCAAATTAATAAATAATGGAAAGGCGACGATATTACAGTTGGAATTCACGAGCTCGTATACCAAACTGGCAAAAACATGAATCAAAATTTCTAAACCAAGCCTTATTTAGTGTCCAATACTCAGCTAATCTCATACCTCACTAATATGCAGAAAAAGATGCTCAATAATTCGCAGAAAAATCTGATTTGGACAATACTAATCACTTTTTTTTTGTGATTTGAGCAACTTTGATCCAGAATACATAACTATACTAATCGTTACTAATCGTATTTGCTAATAAGTTTGTCGAAATGTTTCGCACTCCAGCTTTATATTCGTGCGTTTAGTTCATACAAATTGTATAGTTTACTCCATGGGCCGGGAACCGGCGGCTTCGCAGCCGCATGCGGCTCTTTGTTGCAAAAAGTGCGGTTCTCAAATTTAGGTAAAAATTTGCCGTAGCTACAACATAATCAAGTATTTTGTATCTGGAAGCTCTAGTTACAAAAACATTGGGATTATTACCACAACTGAAAAGAGTAATGGACATTGTTGTACCAATAATCAATTTCATCCGATCTAAAGCCTTAAATGACAGACTTTCTGAGGCACTTCTGCAAGAAGAAGGTAGTCAGTATAAAGGTTTAGTTACGTTTACATCTGTAAGATGGCTATCAAGGAGAAAAGCTGTGAAACGATTCTACGAATGTTTGAAAGAAATAATAATTGTCTTAACTTCTAAGAATTATAATTTATATCGTAGAAAATTTGCAATGTCTCTCCAATCCTGAATGGATCCAAAATTTTTGTTTTTTGCTTGATATGACTGAACATTTTAATAATCTGAATCTGAAGTTGCAAGGAAAGGGAAATACAGCGTTACAATTATTAGAAGAAGTTATCACATATGAGCAAAAACTAAAATTATTTTTGGAAGATATTACCAATGACGAATTTGTATTTTTTGAAATCTACGAAATTATAGGTTTAGTTTAATAAGTGAAGAAAAAATTGATTGTAAAATATTCGCTGAAATGATTATCTATTATAGACTCATTTACAAGCAGATTTCCAGATTTCAGAAAACATCAGGAGTTGATGAAATTTATATTGCATCCACTCAAGTGTAATTTAACATTAATAAATATCGTAGCTTTTCACGGAATATCTAAAGGAGACCCTACAAAAGAAGCTTCTAGAATTTCAAAATAAGTGTATATGCACACAGAAAAGTGATTATTTGGAACGAGAAAACATAATTTTTTGAATTTATTTACTAGATTCAAATGCATATTTACTTGGATGTAGAAAGTTAGGTATATAAAAGAAATGCCACATACTCAACCTAAGTAAAATAATTTCTCAGATAAATGCTGTCGACAAATAAATTCTTTCTTGATACGAATCAATATTGGATTGAAAGAAGTAATTGAATTTTTCGTCCCAAAAATGTCAATTTCTCCAACGAAGTAATAGTAAATCCATCCAAGTGCGTAGTTACTTGATCCAAGAAAATATAAGACATTTAATATAAGTAAGTATTGTTTACTGAATAAAAACCCACCAATTATTTAACTGAAGTGATTCTCACTTCTTTCAAGTGAGTACGAAAACAACCTAGTACGAAAACTACAGCTAAGTACCCATAAGGGATGTGCCTTGTGATTAGTGTACAATAAACGTTTCAACACGGAATAATTTGATGTACGGCACGCAACAGGTTAGAACGAGTAAGTAAATATAACATACATATCTTGTTAATTAGCAATAGAAACCGTATTTGTGCCAAATCTTTAAAATTCTTACATTAAGTAGCTAAAAATATTTACAGGGAATAAAAATATACACTTCATTGAAGACTGTTTACTACCTTCACCAGAGTAACAACTTTCTTAAATCTAGTATTACTCCAAGAAATAAAATTTCAAAAGTCAATAATCTCTCGCGTATATACGAACCTACCAACTACTTCATCCAAGTAATTCTCTCTACGTTCGAGAGATCACTTTTCTGTGATGAAAACTCGATGAAATGGTAGAACAAAAAAATCAGACAATTATGGAGGAAACACCACAGGATATTATACTAAAATGCTGGAACTCTTTTCCAAGTAGCAAACGACTTGCTTATGGGATTTTAACCGTTTGGTTCAACATACAGTTGTGAACAATTTTTTTCTGCCATGTATTTTATTAACAATAAATACAGGAGCAGATTGCTTGATGCAACTTTGAAAGCCGACGTACTACTAAAACAATAAGGATAAATTGAATACTGCGGCTTCTTAAAATTTATATTTCATGGATTTTGTTTGAATGGCTCTTTGAAACCATTTTGATGTTACTTGTTAGCTCTAAGTTAGCGTAAATAAATAAACTTTTAAAGATATCTCGTAAAAAACGAAGAATTAGTTGCTTTGAAACCATTTTGTAGTTTATTGGGCTTTGGGTTCATTCACTATAACCTCCTGAAACCCAACATCCATATTGTTGGCCACGACTCTTTAAGAACCTGATGTCGAATGAAGTACTTCTGGTCTCAAGAGGATAAATTGGTAACCATTTCCACAAACAAGTTTTTTATTGGCCCAATTTAGTCCAAAATATTTACGTGTAAAAGTTTTATACCGTAAGATATAGTGTAAAGCACTTGTTTCCCGATATTGCACGGATATTTGAATGTGTTTAGCTGTAAGTAACTATTCTAAGAATTCTAGAACAAAAAATAAGATACTTTTATGGTAAAGATTTTAATGTTTTTACGTCATTTTGGTGCAGTCTGGTAAAACAAATATTTGTAAATTAGTCATCACCTAAAAGTTTTGCATAATTATATACATATTTGGTTAAATAACTTCCATAGCCCTCTAGCCCCCCCCCCCCACCCCGCCCCGTTGCTTAAAGTTGGCGACACCACAACCTAAACCCAACCTGTTATGGTTGTTATATAGATAGATGTCCACGAAAGAAAAGTCTACAGAAGACAAAATCTTCGTGGTCATTAAATCACACGTAATTCTCCTTGACTTGTTAGGAAATATGCCATTGTTTCTACTAAGAAATGTATAGTTTCAGGGACGGACAGGTCTAAATTAACCACAGATCGAAATTGAGCGCAAATATTTTTTTATTCTAAGTGGTCACAATGGCCCCCTACATTTGAGGGAACTTCTACAACGTTTAAAATCTAAAAACCTGATCTCGACGTTTCCAAACATTGATGTGCTACTGACAATTTATATCTGTCTTACATCGACCAATGTCTCTGCAGAAAGATTTTTTTTCGACATTAAGAAGAACTAAAGATTAAAGACCTAACAGTGAGCACCGTTAATCATGACATTTTAAATTCTATTTGTGAAGATGAAATTATAAATAGATTTATATTATTAAAACAAAGAAAAAAGTGCTAGGATTGTTTTTCAATGTTTTTCTAGTTTAAATATATAGTTTTGCATAATAAAAGACTAAGTATTGGTTTTTTTGCTCAACTATCTTCATTTTAAAAAAATATACGTGTCGTCACAAGACCCCGGAGGGGCAAAATGGGTATAGTCTACTGCAATTTGAACACAATTCTTATACAAAATCCGTCTAATACCGTAGGTAATTATTGTATTATTTTTAAAATGTATCAATAGAATATCTTATCAGTGATGATTCATCCATTAATAATAAAAACAAAACTGCATATCAACAACGAGATAACAAAGATAAGGAATTTTCTCAAAACAATATATAAACCATTCTAGACTATTCACATATATGTTACATATTATAACAAAACTGCAGGTAAATATAAAATCAAAATTAATTAACGAGAAAACAATTAATTTATACTAAAAGAACAAATCTTAAATCTTCCAGAATGTCGGGAAAACGTCACCATCATCATCACCATCACCATACCCACGCAGGAACGCCACAAGGTGGCTATCCCCATCATGGAAATACCCATCAGCAACCTTCATGTCCTCCAATGTATCCACCAGGTCCACAGGTGCAACCTCCACCCTATCAAGGACATGGACATGAGGTACATTATCCAGTGTTTGTGAATCCTGATCCGATATGTCCTCCTCCTCCATATCAACCACCACACCATCACCATGTGCCCCAAAGGCCTCCTGCTTATGTGCACCAAAGGCCTCCCCATTATGTGCCCCAAGGACCTCCTCCTTGTGGGACCCATGTACCCCACCAGCCTCCGTATTGTGAACCAGTAAAAAAGCCGAAGAAAAAGAGTAAGACGTTGAAGAAGACTTTAGTGTACGGACTTCCTGTTGTTGCGTTAGGAGTTGGTGCTTATGCCATTGGAAAATCACATGGAAAGAAATGTGGCAGCTCAAGTGATTCGGATTAGTAATGATTATTTGATCATATTTTGTATTGTATAATATATATGTTAAGAGTTTTGTGTGTAAAACTTTGTTCAACTTGATATGTGTCTTGTTGGATTTGAAATAAAGTTTGTTATCTAATATGTACTGAGATGTTGTGTTTGTACAATAAGCAAATGCTTGGAAATGACACTATTATTGGCTGACTACACAAAATTAATAGTAGAGATCTGAAATTTTGGAATTGGGAATGAGAATCAATTAGAAAATTGGAAATATCTTCTTAAATAACATCAGTTTCGTAGAAAATGACCCCAAAGTACATTTTCTTGATAAAATAAAAGTACCATTTTTATATCATCACATTTAGTCTTAAAACACGTTGCGAGGGCTTTTACGTGTATTTATTTACAAAATCTTGAAAGCAATACACCCAATTATTTCTTACCTTAAAGGTGGCTACACACATAACTGTAAAGTTAACAAGCATGCACAGCAATCAATTTGTAAAAGTGTGCTGTAGCGTCTGTAGGATAATTTTGCGCAAGCATTTTAATTGTACAAGCTGCTTGATGATGGATAGAATTTGAATAATGCAAGCTTGTACAGCCGCGCTTGCACAAGTGAAACGGAACGTGTGTTGCACAAACAAACGTCAGCCGTGAGGGAGCTCTACTGGTATTATGTCATGCGATCTGAAGACGGTCAACCGAGAATTATTGGAAGAGTTTATTCGTGCATAAAAAAATTAGCCGTATCGTTGTCTTTGGAACTATGTAACTTGAGCATTTGGTGAAATTATAGTTGCATATTTAATGTTTTCGCGATCATAACTCCTTCCAGTCGCGAGAAAGCGTAATGTTACTGTTAATCTTTTGAGCGGGTTGTAGCTTTTCACATGATCGTATCCTTCTCTTTAATTAAAAGTGTAACGAGTGACAAAAGGTTCAGGTAAGTATAAGTATCTTTATTCATTCTGAGAAAATTTTGCCAATCACGAGGGTATATCTTCAATTCACTCAGTAAATTAATATGGGAATAGGTTTTTCTTTTCATCAACCACTCTTTACACCACACATAACATTTCTTCCTTCGCGTTTTCCTCTTGTGGATGATAAAAAACCAGCCAATGCCAACACATCGTCGTCCGATATAGTCCAAGCACAAACTGGTGATTGATAAGCATACTTGTATCGTGTGGTGTGGAAGGGAAATTTTAAATGTTTGTGCAAGAACAGATCATACATGCTTGTCAAGTTTGCAGTTACGTGTGTAGCCTCTTTAGGTACGAAACGTACAATAGGGTATTTGACTGTATTAAAAATATGGCTTGTATTATAGTCATCCTAATAGATTACTGTTTAAGAAAACTATTTGTTATTACTTTTCAAAAAAAAATGCTTTATTTCTATTAAAAACCAAAATTAAAATTGAATTTTATTCACGTCCTAGCACGTGATTGAAAACGCTCTGTAATTGGCTCAGTCTCCAGTGACGTCATTCGTTAGTACGCTTAGAGCGCGTTCGGTTTGTCAGGGTAGGGTATGGGGAGAGCAATGTTCAGATAACCTGGGTCGGCTGTCTCTCTCTTATATGCAGATAAACCGCCGTATGACGTTAGTCCGCCTATTATGCAGAGCGTCACTCTCAGCGTACAATACCGGGTTATCCGAACGCGCTCTTACGCTTCTCCCGTTTAAATTTAATAGCACTAAAGTGTCATGTAAGCATAACTTTCTAGGTTAGGATAGCCCTAACCTTAAGCTGTCAGATCAGATAATACCTGGTTCGAAAATACGATAGATATTCTAGTCAGTTTTACTTATGTCGAAGTAATCTTCACAACAAAAAACACTTGTATCGGCCGCTATTTATTTCATTTGGATTTCTACGAGCCAACCACTTTCTTCGCAGTTTCAAATCTTGCGGAACAGCTACAAATAGTTTATCCGGAGTTTTTCTTGATGGATTTCTGCATTGTGGATTTACACACCATTTATAACCCATTTTTATGTAGAAACTGTGAAAACAACACATCATACAACACAATTACCGAACGGCGACGATGCCGATGCTAACAGACCATATGAGCCGATTTGACATCTACTATCGGGTGACGTCACACAACAGAAAGTATCGTTTTGGCGGGACCTTTTGTGATTCAATTTTTAACGCTGATTTTTATGAAATATTGAGGAAACAATTACGAAAAATAATGCATTTACAATGTAGACTGAAGGAATAAACACACTAAGATGGTTTTCCAATAATAGTCAAATACCCTATTTTGCGTCTAAAGGTGGCTACACACCTAACTCAGAATTGACAAGCTTCCATGATCAATCTTGTGCCTCCATTGAATCTATTTTATGTAGCTATTTGATAACTAAAAATTATCAATAGAGAGAATTAAAATGAGATGTTCATTAACAATATTTCCAATTTAGATATTAATTTTGACATTTTGATCGGCCGCGTTAAATCTTACTTTTATCTCTGACGTATCTTAACTTCTGACGTTATGACGATTATAATATTCAACTTTTATTCAATGAATCATAGCAACTGATAAGTATGTGATAATTCGTTCAAAATTGCTGATTAACAAAACGATCAACGAGATTATCTGACAAAAAAAATGCGGTGGTCAAGAACAAAGTCGGTATACTGGAACAATTGAAAGCTAAAATGTCAAAATACTCATTCCGACAAACCAAAACTTTTGAACACAACTAGCTAACCTGTTGTTAATGGAGCCCAGTGAGCACAAACGTCGTTGGGATGTTGAGTTTCGTCCCGTTTATGTTGCATTATGAACGTTCAATATCTGATGTCTATGTAACGTTTCATATAGGTGCAAATTATACATTGACGTCCCATTAATGTTACAAAAGTAACGTTACAATGTGACATCAATATGATGTTGCATGTATGTTATATACAAGGTAGGTTGAAAATAAAACATCTATGAGGTGTTGGGAAGTGATGTTTACCTATTGTGATTCGGCGACTGGGCGATACCATATACGAAGTTGTGGGGATGGTTGGGTGGTGGTGGTGGTGGTACATGCGTTGTCGGTTTACGAGTTTGCATTTTGCAATCGGTAGTTCGCTGGCTGGTAAAGTCGACGGTTGTATGAGCTTGTTCTTTCGCATCTTTGAACACAATTACCTCAATTACCTACTATGGAGTTTCCCAGTGGTAGTGCAAGTCATGCAAGTGCATCTAAAAAGGTAAGAACGTCTTATAAGAGCTTCGATTAATTGGTAGACATTAGACAGCAGGTTAATATATGTAACTGCGTTGCTCTCGGTATCGTAAATTTCGGATTTGATTTTGTTTACACGATGCGTACGGTACTGTTTGCATGATGCCAATGAGTACGGTAATTATGCTTATTATGATTGGATAACGTGTCTTACGTCAACGCGTCTAGGCATATATGAGGAATATGTACCCAGACAGCACAAAAACATCTCGGCGATGTTCCTGAGATGTTGAAGTCATAAATTGATCATCCGGAAATAGATCCCAAAACAATCGCCAGAATGTCACGTAACATCCATGTAACATTACATGAATGTTCAGTGATAAGTTACATTTATAACATTATTGGGACCAAAATGAACAATTTCTTCTACACTGAACATCTATGCGATATTACATAAACATCAAAATTGAACGTTCATAATGGAACAAAAGTCAACGTTCTTGCGATGTTAAATGTCCCATTGTGCTGACTGGGTACGTATTTGCTATTTCGTTTTTTTAAGTTAAAATTTCTATAGGTGTCCATCACCAATGAGCGGACGGAAACGCATGTTTTGAAAGCTATAGATGTTGCACAGCTGTAGCCTGCACTCCCCGCAACTCAGGAAGTCGAGAGTGGATGACTATTCATGCGGTCCAGTTTACCCGTTTACCGTTGTTGGTTGTGCATAAATGTGCATACGTTCGCCGTGCCGACGCTGGCTTTTGCGGGTAGCAGGCAGGGTTGGTATGCTTAAAACAATTTGTTTTAAACCAGTGTTTTAAACATGTTTTAAAACAATTGTTTTGTTTTAAACAGTTTGTTGTAAATATTGTATTTTAAACGTGTTTTTTAACTACTAATATTTGAACAGTCTTTATTTGTTTTTCATAAAATATTACTATACAATATACAATATCAGTGGTAGCAAGTAAAATAAAAATGAACGTTTATTATAACAACCCTGGTAACAAGTATTGCGCCTTAAATATAATTCGTATCTAATATAAATGTTAAATGATAACATAAATGTTGAAACAAAAATGTTGAAAAGTTTATTTTAAAAAACTCACTATATACAAACAAGCATATTAATACATATCATTTGAAACGTAATTTTGCATTCTATCAATATTTATCTATACCCATCCATTGTACTTTCATAATAAAACGTTTGTTTAATATGTTATTCTGTATAATTAAATACGAATTAATACTTTTATTATTCGTTTATGTTCTTGAATACTCTTTCTATGGACGTAACATCGAAGCAAAACTGATATACACATACATACCTACATATTATTTAGGGCAAATGAACATAAGCAAATCACAGACAATAGCTGTGTCTCCAACAAGTAATCTTTGTGATACAAATAAATACTGTTTTTATTATGTTATTTTACTCTTTCAATGTTTGACCATGTCATTTTTGTTTTTTTAGAGACAAACATCACAAGGACCAAATGAAGAGGGATGAAGATAGTATAAAGTATATACTTTATCGTATATTTATCGTATATATAAATATATATTTAGTAACTTTTATATTTTTTAATCTTATATTTTTTACTTTATCTTAAGAATAAATTTTAGTTTGTGAATTTGTGCTTTATTGTTGTATTAGTGGTATTTTTGTGATTACCTAAGTTTGTAATATTTGAACAGTCAAAATCGTAAGTTTTGTCGGTAGTACAACATCTAACTACTCTACAGGTAAGTATGCATTAACATCTCATTCACCAGCCAAACGAACGGTAGGTATAATAAACGGTATCGCTTGCATACTGTGTAAAAAGTATATAGATGTACATTAGAAGACATCGTCGTATATCGCTGTAAAAAGTTTTAACATTTTTGTGTTTCGAGTGGCAAAAACGCTCCTGACATAGGATAAAATCAAAGTTAGGAGGTTTTTGTCACTTTAACACAAAATATTACCCTTTTTACAGGTATACTGCGATATCTTCTAATGCACATCTATTTGCTGGTCTTTATTTACTCGCATAACTGTTAAAATAAAATATTACATAGTCGTTTACCGCATACATCCATGCGAGGTTATTAGCAGACATCGCATAGATGTCCTCTGAAACACCCCTGCGAAGTTATTAAAAGACATCCTATCAGCGTCTAAAGTCATATCTCGGTGATGACCCAACGTAACATCGCATAGATGCCCTCTGAAACATCTATGCGATTAGCGGTTTCTGATTGTAAGTAAGCGACATAGGAGGTTTATATGACATCCCAGATATGTTTTTGGGATCTACTATAGAACGTTACAGTTGTAACTTTAACATCTTAGCAATGTCCATGAGACGTTTTTGTGCTCACTGGGAGGTTAATTTAATTTAATTCAAACATTTTCAGAGTCATACAAATCATGAAGAAGCCTAGAAAATTAATAATAATTTTTGATACTAAATTGATACTACGATGAAGACTGATATCCTTGTAGCAAGCACAACAATAGTTTATTTCACGACAAGTGAAACAGCAATCTTCTTTATTTCATTCTAACACACGTCAATGCATAGGAACATTTGCGCATTATGTCAGCGGCTTATGTCACTTGTCGTGAAATAAACTCTTAAAAACTGCAGGTGGTCATAATACATGTCATCCAAAAACTTGCCAAACGTGGCTTGCATTAAATTGCACTTATTTTCAGTAGAATGGAAAATAGCAATACCAAAAATAACCAAACAAACCACATCTTTTTAAACCAATAAAACACCACAGAAACTAGATAATCATTTATTTCACATTCAAAAACAAAATTGTTGCACTATAAATAATACTAATGTAACAGAAACATCAACATCCTGACATCGTTCACTCTTAAACCTTGGATGGTGGTGGCGGTTCATCCTTAGCCGACTGCGTTATATTATCCGTAGGAGAAGACTCTGACAACACAGACTCCTCAAACTCGGCTGGCTCTATCAGATTCTTCTTTCCATGCGGAGGTGGCCCAATCAATGATTCCACATCAGCATAATTCAAAGATTCTTTCTTCAGCAATGTCTCAGCCAACTACATAAAAATAAAGGTACTATAACTGATCTTTTCCGCACTTATTTACATTTTCTAGTATTTGGTCTTACCAAATCTAACTTGTCTTTATGTTGAATCAAAACTTGCTCGGTCCTCTTGTAAGCCTGCATGATCAACTTTCTAGCCTCTGAATCGATGATGGAGGCCAATCTTTTACTGTAAGGCCTTCGGCCACGCTCCTTGGTTTCATGCTCCGGGAAACAAACCAAGCCAACAATGTCGTTCATGCCAAACTCTTTGATTTGGGCGTAGGCCATCTTCCGAACTTTATCGAGGTCGTTCTGCGCACCAGTTGTTATTCTGTTGAAGGTAAGTGACTCTGCAACACGTCCACCTAAAGCCATGCACATCTTCTCGAACAACTGAAAAAAGAATTGAATAAGTTAGATTTTTTGGATTCTCGGACAATATTTGCTGTTGGTACTTCTTCTTTGCTGTGGAGTTTCTGGTCTCTTGGAATGTACTGGGCAAACCCGAGGGCCAGATTTGTTCTAGGAACGATTGTAACTTTTAATAAGGCGTCGGTATGCTTCAACATCCATCCTACGAGAGCATGACCAGATTCGTGGTAGGCTATGACACGTTTTGTTTCGGGAGTCATGGCATGGCTACGTTTCTCAGTTCCACCTTTTAACAAAAGAAAGAAAGTATTGTTTTATCAGATCTGCAGTAGTGGTTCTGGACTTCTTTTTACTACTTTTCTATCGACTAACTATGTATGATTAATTCACTGTATAATAGGCTGGTTCAAAAATGCATTGCAAAAATTTTTGTGATGATAGAAAGCAACGATCCCCCCAAATCATTTCCAAATCCAAAAAAGTGGACAAGTATTTTTTTTCCTTCGAAATTTTTATTTTTAATGGTGCCTATCGATGCATCAAATTTACATAAGAAAATGCATGGGAAAGACATTAGAAAACTTAAGATTAAAGTTATAGAACTTGTAGAGGACTTTCCAATGAAGAATTTGAGCTATTATACATATGGCTTTGACGCCCCAACCCACTCCCTCAGTGCCCTGAAAATTACCCTTCAATAAAAAATGTACATTCTTCAGAAAATTTACCCTTCTAATCACTTCATTCTCTTTTTTCTCATAGAAATCATTACTAAAAGTCTATTTGAATGTTTATAAACATTTCTCAGGTAATTTCCATTTGTTTAAACAAATTCCATTTGTTTAAATAATTCGCTTTTCTTGGAACTCCGTCGGACATCTGTTTGCTGAGTTCGAAATGGCAGTTTATTATCTTAGAGTGACATTATTCATTAAACAAATTTTTCCTGTTGTTTAAACAATCAATGATTATTAATTTTCAACTGTTATAATTATGGGAGAAGTCAGCTTTTTTGTGAAATTACCTTATAAATTTCATGTTCGAGGTATCTTGCCTATGTTATTAGCTAATAAACCCATTTGTTTAAACAAATTCCATTTGTTTAAACAATTTTTTTGCTATTCTCCAAACATTCATTTTTTTAGATCATCAACTGTTATTGTCAAGTGACATCATTTATATTTTGGGATAATTTCCAGTGTTTAAATAATAAAATATTATTCAAATGCATAATGGTGATATACCTACAGATATGTAAATTTTAAAATAAATTAAAACTTACAGCCACTACCTGCATTTGAACCAGGGACCTGGGACCTGGTTCAAATCTTATTAAGTAAAATATTATTCATTTTCAATATCATTTATTCGAAAAAATTGAATTGCATTAAAATCTTTTTTTCGAGAAATTGAGGAGTTACATTTCTTTTAAAAATAATATATTTCCTAAGTTGACCAATTTTATTAATCATATTTCTTTCTGCATTTCTTATTCTTATTTCCTACCACTGTGTGTCGAAGCTAATGTTGATTTATTGCTGTCTGGAAACTCCCTGTACTCTCTAGCAACTTGCAATAAGGAGTGTTTTTGATCCTCATCTCTTGTTATCAAATCGTTGATGTCGGCTCGAAATTCGAGACTTGAAATTGACAACTCGAACAGCCGAATAATATTTTATTATTTAAACAATAGAAATCATCCCAAAACATAAATGATGTCACTTGATGGCCAGAATAACGGTCTAAAAAAATAATTTTAGGTGAATTGCAAAAAAAATGTTTAAGCAAATGTGGTTTTATTAGATAATATAGGCAAGATATCTCAAACATGAAATTTATAATTATCATCAGCCATCTATGCAGTGCGTCGTATACGTAATGTTATCAGCAAGGAAGCCACCCGATCGACATATTTTGCCCTGTTTCACCCCGATCTCATATATGGTCTGCCACTTTGGGGGTTCCAGCCACGCTCTGAAAGTGTTCACCCTCCAAAAGAAAGCCCTGCGTGCGATCAAGGGAGTCTCTAGCACCACCTCCTGTCGACCTCTTTTCACCGAACTCCGCATACTCACCCTTCCTTCCTTATATATTCTACACACCCTTACGGACACAAAACAGAAACTCCCATCCTACAAAGCAATACACCAGCGACACCAGTATCCTACCAGAAACAACCAAAACATTGACATTCCCTATGTTCGACTACGAACGAACGACTGGACCACACAAGGTAAACGCCTCTACAACTGCTTGCCGGAGGAGTGGAAATCCCTTTCAGCCAACCAATTCAGACGCAAACTGAAAAATCACCTGCAGGAATGACCAAACTACACCCTGGAGGAGTTCATATTGTCACTTGACACTACAATACAAATCTAATCTGATTGTTCTTGACTTACTAATGTAAATCTTAGTGAATAAATGTATTCTATTCTATAAGGTAATTTCACAAAAAAGCTGACTTCTACCATAATTATAACAACAGTTGAAAATTAATAATCATTGATTGCTTAAACAATCGGAAGAATTTGTTTAATGAATAATGTCAACTAAAATAATAAACTGCCATTTCAAACTCAGAAAACAGAATTCAGACGAATTTTCGAGAAAAACAAATTATTTAAACATATAAAATTTGTTTAAACTAATGGAAATTAACTGACAAATGTTTATAAACATCCCACTAGACTTATAATAATGATTTCTATGAGAAAAAATCTGATGTGGCCAGGCACATGACTTTATCATACTATATATATAAAATTAATAGTTAACTGCATGAGATTCTTTTTGATCGAGATCGGCTATGTCTGCATTAAAATAAAACTAGTAGAACTAGACAGATATCTCGATTAAAGCTGCGTTCGGATATTGTACTCCGTTGACACCAGGTACACCGTCCAAATGACACTTACGTGTTATTGGGTGTAAAAAGTGTAACGGTGCTCAATATCCGAACGCAGCCTATATTGACAGTAGTATTTTCAAAACATTAGCGTTTGACACTAGCTACTGTCATTAGAATAAAAAAATCTGACATATCCTGGCTACTAGTTTTAAAGCAGTACAACCGATCTCGATGAAATAGAATTTGCTCATGCAGCTAAACTAATAAATTCTACCAAAAAATGTCATATACATAAATTATAGAAAATTTCCTCTCCTTTAATTTATTATTTAACTATTTTGACGACATTACACAAATAGCGGCTCATTTGCAAAATCTTCGAAAAATGCTATGAGTAAACCACCAGTTCCTTTGGACCCTTTTCAATAGAAAGCTTTTCAGCTCTCAGTTTGGTTATGAAACTTCTAAATATGAAGTTTCGTCCCGATACCTTTAGTAGTTTCTCCGGAATCGTCGCCACAAAAACGGGTACACACACACACACACACACACAGACATTTTTTTGTACCTTGGTCAAAAATGTTCAGGGGACCCAAAAAGACATATTTTCGCTAAAATCTCAAAAATTTTTTTTGGGATGATTACAATACTTTACATACTGCGTATGATAAAGTACAAAAGATAATGAAATAATTCAAAGGGTAAATTTTCTGAAGAATCTACATTTTTTCATTTAAGGGTAGTTTTCATGGCACTGTGGAGGTGGGTTGGGGGCATCAAATCCATATGTATGATAGGTCAAATTCTTCCTTGAAAAGTTCTCTATAAGTCCTATAACTTTAGTCTTAAGTTTTCCCAAACCCTGAACAATTATTCAAAAAATACCAAAAAATGTCTTTTTCCCATGCATTTTCTTATGTAAATTTGAAGCCTCGACAGGCACCATTAAGAATAAAAAATTCGAAAAAAAAATACGTGTCCACTTTTTTGGATTTCAAAACGATTTGGGGGGATCGTTGCTTTCTAAATAAAAATAGCCAATTTGAACCACCCTACTGTATAATTTGATAAGTGAACAGTTATCTTACAACTCACCGACAACTCTTTCTACTGCGTACTCCAAGTCATCTTTGGTAACTTTCTTCTTCTTGAATCTGGCAGCGTGCAAAGCTGCCTCATTACAAATATTAGCGATATCTGCTCCGCTAAACCTGGGTGTTAGATAGGCGAGTCCCTTGGAATATGCGGAGGGTGCGCGCTCCAAAGCAATGCCCTTCAAGTGTTGTTCGAATATTTGTCGTCTCTCCTCGAGGTCGGGTAGATCGATGAGTATGTGCCTATCAAAACGTCCCGGTCGCAGTAAAGCCTAAAATGTAAATACAAAAGTGACAGATTGCTTGTATTTCTTTTTTTTATCAAGATAAATAAATGGTCATGTACAATTTTATAATATTAAATGAAAATTATTTTTTCTTGTGTCCCAAGAAAAGAGTGACCAGATTTCTAACAGAACCAAATCAATATTAGTTGACAATGCATAGTTTATAACAAATCAGTCACATAATTAAGGGGTGTCTTTATCATTAAATTTTCTTACTATCTTGGGACCAACTTAAATTTTGATGTGATGATCTTTTCTAATTGATTTTAACCGAATATTTATTGTTTTTACGTTATCATACGTAGTATGTTAAGTATTGTAATCGTGCGAAAAAAAATTTTAAGATTTTAGCGGAAATATGTCCTTTTGGGTCCTCTGAACATTTTTGACCAAGGTACAAAAAATGTCTGTATGTATGTGTGTCTGTGTGTACCCGTTTTTTGTGGCGACGATTCCGGAGAAACTACTAAAGGTATCGGGACGAAACTTCATATTTAGAAGTTTCACGACTAAACTTAGAGCTGAAACAAGTTTTCTTCAAAAGGGCCCAAAGAAACTGGATGTTTCAAAGATTTTGCAAATGAGCCGCCATTTCTGTCATTTCGTCAAAATAGTTAAATAATAAATTAACGTAGCGAAAATTTTGAGTAATTTATGTCTATGACATCTTTTCGTAAAATTAAGAGTTTAGCTGCAAGAGAAAACGTTAACTTTGAAAGTATGCATAGCAGTTGACTCTGTTGGGAGCTCAGCGCTCCGCGCATTATGTATATACAATAAATAGTTTAGTGAAGCGTTAGCAGATTTTATTTGAACCAACGCTAACCCGTGTACACACATTAAACATTCTACATATTTGATCGAAATCGCTCGTATCTGCATTACAACTACTTTGCCAGGATTTGTCAGATATTTTGATTATATTGACAGTATTGTCAGTATTGACACTGCTTTATAGTATGATAAAGTCATCAGATTTTTACTTTATCATACACGGTATGTAAAGTATTGTAATCGCGCAAAAAAAATTTTTGAGATTTTAGCGGAAATATGTCTTTCTGGGTCCCCTGAACATTTTTGACCAAGGTACAAAAAAATGTGTGTGTGTGTGTGTGTACCCGTTTTTTGTGGCGACGATTCTGGAGAAACTACTAAAGATATCAGGACGAAACTTCATATTTAGAAGTTTCATAACCAAACTTAGAGCTGAAAAGCTTTCTGTTGAAAAGGGTCCAAAGGAACTAGAGGTTTAGTCTTAGCATTTTTGAAAGATTTTGCAAATAAGCCATTTCTGGAATTTCGTCGAAATAGTTAAATAATAAATTAAAGATGAGGAAATTCTGAATAATTTATGACTATGACATTTCTTGGTACAATCAATAATTTAGCTGCATGAGCAAATTCTATTTCATCGAGATCGGTCGTACTGCAGTAAAACTAGTAGCCAGGATTTGTCAGATTTTTTGATTCTAATGACAGTAGGTAGTGTCAAACGCTAATGTTTTGACAATAACTTCTGTCAATATAAGCTGCGTTCGGATATTGTATTACACTTTTAACACCCAATAACACGTAAGTGTCATTTGGACGGTGTACCCGGTGTCAACGGAGTACAATATACGAACGCAGCTTTAATCGACATATCTGTCTAGTTCTACTTATTTTATTTTAATGCAAACATGGCCGATCTCGATCAAATAGAATCTCATGCAGCTAAACTATTAATTTTATATATAGTATGATAAAGTCATGTGCCTGGCCACATCAGATTTTTACTTTATCATACGCAGTATGATAAAGTATTGTAATCGTGCCGAAAAAAAATTTGAGATTTTAGCGAAAATATGTCCCATTGGGTCCCCTGAACATATTTGACCAAGGTACACAAAAAATGTCTGTGTGTGTACCCGTCTTTGTGGCGACGATTCCGGAGAAACTACTAAAGGTATCGAGATGAAACTTCATATTTAGAAGTTTCATGACCAAACTTAGAGCTGAAAAGCTTTCTGTTGAAAAGGGTCCAAAGGAACTAGAGGTTTAGTCTTAGCATTTTTGAAAGAATTTGCAAATAAGCTGCCATTTCTGGCATTTCGTCGAAATAGTTAAATAATAAATTAAAGTAGAGGAAATTCTGAATAATTTATGACTATGAAATTTTTTGGTACAATCAATAGTTTAGTTGCATGAGCAAATTCTATTTCATCGAGATCGGTCGTACTGCATTAAAACTAGTAGCCAGGATATGTCAGATAATTTGATTCTAATGACAGTAGGTAGTGTCAAACGCTAATGTTTTGACAATAACTTCTGTCAATATAAGCTGCGTTCGGATATTGTACACCGTTACACTTTTTACACCCAATAATACGTAAGTGTCATTTGGACGGTGTACCCGGTGTCAACGGAGTACAATATCCGAACGCAGCTTTAATCGACATATCTGTCTAGTTCTACTAGTTTTATTTTAATGCAGACATAGCCGATCTCGATCAAATAGAATCTCATGCAGCTAAACTATTAATTTTATATATATGTACTATGATAAAGTCATGTGACCAGGCAACATCAGTTTTTTTTATCTGCTTTTGCAAAAGGCTGTTTTTATATTCATCAATATTTGTGATATTAATAATAATATGTGTATTAATACTGTTTGGGATTCAAATATTTAAAATTATAAAGAAAAAATTCAAATTTCCGTTTTCTGATGATATCATCACAATTAAAATTTATTTTCAGGTTATAATATTATAAGCGTTTCTTTAAGTTTTTCTTTTATATAATGTAAATTCTGGACGTTTTTTAATGCTGGATAATACTTCAAACTAACAAACCAACCAACGTAATGCTTTGATGTCTGGTTTGGTCACATTACACAAGATTGTAATAAAGATTTTTTTTACGAAGAATTTTTTTTTAAAATGTGTGACCGATGATTCTGATAGTTTTTTTGGTAGCGTGTAAGTCTACCTAAAAAGTTGCTTGAACAGTCTACAAAAGCCCCCATCACACACATTTTTGAAAAAAATAACTTCGAAATATCTAAAAATAACGTTTTTGGCTCTCCAAAACAAGAACATGATAACACTCTTAAATGGGTAAGTAAAACGAGCTATCTTTCACTATAAATCTAGAAGCTTATTATTATCCAAAAGGAGAACATGTCATCCCATTTCACTTGAAGTTAACTGTCCTTCATTCACGTTAAAAAGTCCCCTTTTTTCATAATCAGCCACTTAATCAGAATATTAATTAAAGTTACCATATAACTGTACGTTTGTGTTTTATATTGTCTGAAATTGCTATGTTTATATTTTATATCTATTATAATCAATTCATCTTTAGCGCCCTCCCAACCTGTATTTGCTGGTGCGTAAATTAAATTGTTATATAATTTCTGAAAAATATGAAAATGTAACTAAGCTATTTTTGTACACATCAGATCAAAGAGGCATTAGTGTTGTGGTTGGCAGTGGTTGATATTTATTTTGATATTCTCCACAACAGAATTCAGCTGACAGAATTCTTTAAGCAGGCTGAAATAAGTAATTGAACCTTGAAGATAAAACTAGTGAAATAGTTGTCCACACAGTTAAAAAAAAATTCACAGTTAAAGTTATGACCCTACTTAGAAAATTCTATCACCTGAAAACACTTTTCTTTTTGGAGACAAAAAAAAGATTTCTTCTTTCGACGTTTAGCCCATTATTATTTAATCAAAATGTTACAAAAAAAAAGGATAATAAATATAATTAATGTCCAGATAAAGGCTAAATATAAAAACTAATTGATGAACAATCGTCACAAACTAATAAAGATAGATGTCAGATCATACCTTATCTAAAATATCCGCTCGATTTGTCGACGCCAGCATTAGGACATTTTCCCTATTTGACATACCATCCATCTCCACCAGAAGCTGATTCAGAGTTTGCTCACCCTCTCCAGTCGAGCCCGTTGACCCAGAAAGTTCCCCGCTACGTTTTCTACCAATCGCATCAATCTCATCAATATAAATAATACACGGACTACGTTTCTTCGCTTCTTTAAAGAGATCTCTGCAAGTTTTAGATTTTCAAATTACACGACATGATTAAAAGAATAACAAAAATGAGAAGATTAAATAACAAAGAAGTAACTGACTATTTACCTAACTCTAGCAGCTCCCAAACCACCAATCATTTCGATAAATTCCGAACCATTCATAGACAAAAATGGAACGTTAGCCTCCGTTGCTACAGCTTTTGCAAGTAAAGTCTTTCCACAGCCTGGTGGTCCCAGCAACAAGGCTCCTCGAGGAACTTTGGCCCCTAAACTCTTATAATGCTCCGGCCTTTTCAAATAATCGACAAATTCCATCACTTCCTGTTTTGCTTCTCGAAGGCCAGCAACGTCAGCAAATCTCACTCCTTTTCCGGCACCTATTAGCGGGTCGACTAACGTAAATTTAGCTTTCCCCATTTGACTCTAAAAATGTAAAATAATATTAGATAAAGTTTGAAAAAAATTAGATGTGGGATTACAAATCCATCCATGCTGATTGGCGTTTTAATGTTTCTACTCCTGGCGATAATTGAGAGCAATAGACCAACGATGAACAGTGATAAGACGAGTTTTCCAGCGGAGTCTCCGCCTCTCTCGTAGATGACTGGGACGCCATCTGTGATGCCTAATCTTCGTTCGGCTTCTCTGAGTTTGTCCTCGAATTTTTGGATATCAACCACGTTCATGTGGTACGTTTTATGATCAGCCTAAAGTTACTAACAGAGTTATTCCAGTTCAAAGATAAATTTTTTTTTTAAGAAACTTTGAATAGAAATAACAAGAAAACGTGAAAGTATTCTTTGCAACGTCTATTCAAAGTTTTATTACTTTATGTTTTATTAGTTCTACCTTTTTTCCTTTGATTACTGCACCATCAAACAATATAATGGTAACAATCTCTACGTCTGGCCTGACAATAATTTCCTCAACTTCTCCTTTCACCAACATTTGATATAAAAATTCATTCCAAGAGACGTATCGTACTACCTTAAATAAAAATAGTTACATTAAATATAATACGGATCTTACTTAACAAAATGCTTGATATAATATCAAAATATTTGATAAAATGGTACAGAGTGCTCAAGAACCTGACCAAGTTTCTTAATTACTCCATAGGATCTTAAACCTAGACCAACAAACTAAATATCATTTTGGTTCTCCTGCTGTATCAATATTCTCTTCAAAACTGTAAATTCATGTATTAATTTTGATTATTGTCTTTACAATTCGTCGTCAGAGATTCATCAAAGTTTCACGTAAGCAGTTGCATTTCAGAAAAGTCTTATCTTTTAAAATACTAATAATATTATTATCACAATTTAAAACTTCTACGTTTACCGTGAGCACAAAACAATGCTTGGACACTAGAGTGGTTCAAATTGGCTAGTTTTATTTAGAAAGCAACGATCCCACCAAATCGTTTCCAAATCCAAAAAAAGCGGACACGTATTTTTTTGTTTTTGGAAATTTTGATTCTTAATGGTGCCTGTCGAGGCCTCAAATTTACATAAGAAAATGCATGGGAAAAAGACATTTTTTGGTATTTTTACAATAATTATTCGGAGTTTGGGAAACCTTAAGACTAAAGTTATAGGACTTGTAGAGGACTTTCCAAGGAAGAATTTAACCTATCATACATATGGATTTGATGCCCCCACAGTGCCCTGAAAACTACCCTTAAATCAAAACATGTAGATTCTTCAGAAAATTGACCCTTCTAATTATTTCATTCTCTTTTTTTCTCATAGAAATCATTATTATAAGTCTAGTGGGATGTTTATAAACATGTCAGTTAATTTCCATTTGTTTAAACAAATTTTATTTGTTTATTCTTAAAAAAACTCCTCCTATTGTTTAAACAATAAATTATTATTCATTTTCAACTTTCTTCTAGTTATGGTAGAAAATTCAGCTTTTTTGAGAAATTAACTTATAAATTTCACCATTAATGTATTTGATATTAATATCACCTGCATAATGGTAATATTTTATTATTTAAATAATAGAAATTATCCCAAAATATAAATGATGTTACTTGACAATAACAGTTGACCCGACCGATCTAACAAATGAAAAAAAATGAAAGGAGAATTGCAAAAAAATTGTTTAAACAAATGGAATTTGTTTAAACAAATTGGGGTTTATTACCTAATAACATAGGCAAGATACCTCGAACATGAAATTTATAAGTTAATTTCACAAAAAAGCTGACGTCTACCATAATTAGAACAACAGTTGAAAATTAATAATAATTGATTGTTTAAACAATAGGAAGAATTTGTTTAATGAATAATGTCACTCTAAGATAATAAACTGCCATTTCGAACTCAGAAGACAGATGTCCGACGGAGTTTCGAGAAAAGCGAATTATTTAAACAAATGGAAATTACCTGACAAATGTTTATAAACATTCAAATAGACTTATAGTAATGATTTCTATGAGAAAAAAAGAGAATGAAGTGATTAGAAGGGTATATTTTCTGAAGAATGTACATTTTTCATTTAATGGTAGTTTTCAGGGCACTGTGGGGGTGCGTTGGGGGCGTCAAAGCCATATGTATAATACCTCAAATTCTTCATTGGAAAGTCCTCTACAAGTCCTATAACTTTAATCTAAAGTTTTCCCAAACCCCGAACAATTATTCGAAAAATACCAAAAAATTTCTTTTTCCCATGCATTTTCTTATGTAAATTTGAGGCCTCGACAGGCACCATTAAGAATCAAAATTTCGAAAAAATAGAAAATACGTGTCCGCTTTTTTTGGATTTGGAAACGATTTGGGGGGATCGTTGCTTTCTATCATCACAAAAATTTTTGCAATGCATTTTTGAACCACCCTATTGGACACATTTGTTTTTAATTATTAAAATACACATATTTATATAAAATTTAGTTTCCAACCTTCAATTGTTTTGAATTATGACGTCATCAACATATTTTCTTAAACGTCAATTCCATATTTCAGTACTAATTTTGATAGATCTCTTAATTGTCTTAATTTCCGAGAATACGTTTATAATAGTTATAATTATATATAATAAGTTATATGTAGACACGCCTTTTTTTCGAAAACTTACACGATAGAAAGTCAACAACTTTCTGATTCTGCTTTGGGGCAAATAATTCTACCCTAAACCCAATTTCATATGCCATTCACAAATTCCATGTTCCTTAGAGTTATCAATGTTTAACAATTTTTAATTGTCTTGTTGTCCAAATTTTATTTTAAAAGACCTACCAAAATCAGTAAGAAAAGTATCAGGTTGCCATTAGAAAAATTTTAATTTATTAATAAATTAATTATTAATTTTACAACAAATACATATGCTTTTTTTACTCACAAGTTAAATGTCATAAGTCAGTAAAAATTGATGATTGAAAATTAATTTTTTTCATAAAATGTGTATTTTAATAATTCAAAAACAATAAATTTTTACAATTTTTGAAATAACATTATCTCTATGAGATGCTACTATACTTTACATGCTCACTCTATAAAAAGTAAGAGGTCAGTATAAATGTTTGTAGTCGAAATAAGCCATGCCCATGTTAAGACATTTCTGCCTCCTTATACAAAGTAGCATCAAACTTATATTAGGTTATGCAACCAATGTAACAGTTGTGTATAGAACCGTGGTATTCATTTTATATGAAAATGCAAAGACACATTTTTACATTTGATCTTAGTTCCTACTTAGACTACAATCATTTTTAATAACCAAGTACATACATATATTGAAAACCGTTCACATCTAAGGTATTACGTAAAATATCAGTTCTTTTTTCACCCAATGTTCTGATTATAAAATACACAATGTAAATATACAGCAGTTCAAATTAACGAAGAATTTGAGTTATTAAGGATCCAGATTATCAAAACTCTACGGTATGTCTAAAATTATTTAAAAAGTATGATAATAAAATCAGTAAAATTTCAGGTAGTAATAACAACCACTTGGTTTTAACTGTATATCTTGTGACATAGTTAAATCACCAAATAACTGACCAGCATCAGTTTGCAACGCATTGTGCAATATTATATACAAGATATCCAAGGATTTTAACATAATTGGTATCTGTTATTTTTTATCCTCTGGTACACAATAATTGAATATTAATTACAATAAAAGTGCAATTTTTGATCGGCCTTAAACCTTTTATGGAGACAGAAATTTGAGCCTGCAACTCCAGAAAATCCCGAAAAACAGTGACATCAAACAACTCTAACACCATAGTAAGAACTAGTAATAATATTTTTAGCAATAATCAATCAACTTACTTCTGGTTGGTTACTACTAGGGAACATTAAAGATATTATCGCAATAACCATATATGCTGACAACATCCAAAGGAACGCTTTAGCCAGCAGCGACGATATCTTATTATCATCGTCATCGTCTTTGTTAGGTTTCTTCGGGTCGGGTGGATCGCTCTGATACCTACAAGAGCTGCTGTGGATACTACGTGAACTTAAATAATTAGGTAGCTTTGTTATGTCATCTAATCCGGAACGGTTGATCAAATGGCATACAGCCGAAAATTCCCTCTGAATAGATTTTGAGACCTGCAAAGAATTAATTATTTTGAATAAGAAAATCAAGGAGTAATGATGTATACCTTTGCATTGTAGTTTATACTGCATAGTGCTCTTTGAATAACCGTATTGTTGATACGTAGTTCGTTAAGGTTCTGGAAATTTTGCGCCCCGTTTAAAATATGTCTAAAGGGGATTTTAACCTTATTAACGTGTCTGTACATTATATTTTTGTAAATTTATCATGTTGACTAATAAATTAGTGAGGTTAGAAATTTGACATCGGTAGGCGAACGCATGATTCCTGTTATGTGGTAAGCGCCATCTATACATCGCTAGGTAGAATACTTTTACTACCCTAATGCGATTCTAGCGACGTCGTGAGGCGACGTCTATGAAGCAATCTGTAAAACAGAATATTTAATTTCTAAGTTTGCGCACTAGATGGCGCAACCGTTAATTTCTTAATATCCATTATATTTTATGACACTTGAGTAGTTATTAATAAATAAAATTAAAATCAGGTGTAAATATGATTCAACTAGCACAAGATTATCTTATTTATATTTAATAGGGAAGTGCAATTTTATTATTTTTTCAGAAACGTACCTTCTACCTTTCTATAATTGAACAAAGAAAATTCGTTTTTTGCACTCTTTTGTTGTAGGTATGTAAACATTTAAACTGCTTCAAAAATTTGCACCAACGCTGTTTTTGAAGGGCACTTCATTGTTTGCTTTAAAGCATGGTATCTATCAATTACTCTGTTTTAAAATTCTCTCTAAAATACAGTTCCAATCTATGCTCTGCTCTGTCAATGCAATATCGAGAAATAAAGTAAAAAAAGGTTTAGCTTTCGGCTACAGTTCAATCAACTAAGCAACCGTTTGGAAAAGCGGCCGAAGTTTCAATCGCAATTTTGGGGTACAGCTGCATTTTTCTGCTACACAAACAAGAGGGTCCAACAAATCCTGTTTTCTGAAAAAACATTGACCTTACGGGCGAAGTAAACAATGGAAGCATGCCATACATTTTTTGCGTTTATATCTCAATTCGTCCCGATTGCGATAAGTCTGAGAAACATAATTTTTTTTTGAGGTAATACGTGTATTATAATTAACAAAAGAAAATCTCCCGAAAAAAATGTCTATTGAAGATGACAATATTAAACTTGAATTTTTGTTGATTTGTTATTTTGGAATATTCGTCCACCGATGGACCCAACTAGCCACAAAGTAATTCTTTATATAGATTTTTGAATTGAACGTACAGGCTGGTAAAAAAACGTGCATAATTGTTAAATTGCCCTAAGAGTACACTATACCAGTTTTTCTCAATTAAATAGCAAATATCCCAGCAAAGAGTTGTTTTAAATCTGAAAAAATTTAAAAATGTACGATGGATATTTCCGCGATTGTACTTCTTTGAAATTAAAGAAGGTAAAGCTGCCGTGCTAAGCAAAAAGGTTGTATCAGAAAATTTGTTAGCATTTTACTTCTTTCGATAAAATCTAATGATTAAAGTTAACATATAGAAGAACATAGCAAAGAATTCAAAAACGAATATTAGAACACTTCTATCTGTGAAGCAAAAGCACAGCACATTCTTAACATTTCACTACAGCCCACAAATGTACTAGGCGCGCCAAAAAAAGGCGTACACCAGTCACCACATATGCAACCAAATATATTGAACATATTTTTGTTAGCTTTGTAAATGGTTCTTTTATAACCTATACACTGTCATTCTGAGATTAACCTCAAGTACGAAACGTGCATCAACTTTTAAGTTGACAAATAAAAACAAGCCAGTATTACATTATGTAAAAATTAGCTGTACGACTTTTTTTTGCGCGCATTGTACATGCGACCTTTTAGCTTAAACACGGCATGGCAGTGT
Source organism: Aphodius sticticus (assembly GCA_963966075.1). Lineage (NCBI taxonomy): Eukaryota > Metazoa > Arthropoda > Insecta > Coleoptera > Scarabaeidae > Aphodius > Aphodius sticticus. The sequence goes on from OZ014506.1 coordinate 17,716,218, forward strand.
GCTACACACAAAATAGTATATTGTAATACAAGTTGTATAAGACAAAAATTGGCGGACTAGTTGTTTTGGAACGAGTGCGCCAATACGTCTTATAAAACGTGTGTTATATACTATTTTTTCTACCTTGCGACATTAATTTTACATAAATTTGGAAAATTGCGACTGTCATCTTACAATCTAGAGTAGTTTTATCTTCAACAGTTTGGTAGTTGTGGTGAAACTGCTAAATACGATTGAGACGAGCCAATAGCACTTGAAAAAAAATAAAATGAAAACAACTTGGCCTTACTAATTTTAAATTTCACGGCAAAACTGATAGATTTCTTGTTAAGTGAAAACGTTGGTTCAATATAATGCGTACATATTCAGTAAGTCCACCTGCAATCACATTGTATGTATTGTGTGTATTGCGTACTGATCAAATTTATTTTGATGAAACACTTTATGTTACAAATGCTGTTTCCAAGTTCTGTTGTCAATTTCCAACACTAATATCAACCATGTTTGTATAGGTAGTAAGTACTTCTTAGGAGAATAGTATTATTTAAATTAGCTTAGTGACAAATCTATATAAATAATATTGTATTCTGGTTTGAATATTTATACACAATCTACTCAAACTGATAGACAATATTATTGACATTACTTCCGTTATAAGAAATAAAGAAAGTTTAAAAAATATTGACCGCGGTTTGCAATAGCAATCATTTACATTTATTTTGGTAAAATCACTAAGTTAATACAGGGATGTTTATAAGACTGCAGACTCTATTAGTGAAACAGTATTTAGAAGATTTATTTAATTTCTTAGCTAGTTTGTTTCCAATTCTCTTCATTAATTTATAGTACTTTTAATCGCTAATTTATTTCCAGAATGAATAATCTCCATTATTGTCCAGTTATTAAATAAAATAAAAAAGTAACGGTTGCACCAACAATAGTTCTCCACGCACACAAAAAGCGATCGCGTTCGAAGCGACGTCCTGTGGGAAAAAGCAAACTCATTAGTTAAACGGCTGAAAAACGTGCGGCCTACGTACAATATTGACAGAACCAACAAGCGCTTTACAGTGCGCGTAATAATATGAATGCCATTAACTGACTGGATTTTCTGAGCGCATGCAGTAGTAGTACGCTGCGGTTCATCAGTTATGAAAACACTCGTTAACTGAATTGACAACTATGGTGAGCGTGTAAACGAGGTGCGACGTGCTGTCCAGTGGTCACATTATTCCAGACATCATTCTAAGGGCATTTTCCTCAATGATATTAAAGAGTCGATCATGTAATAAAATTATATTTGCGTTTACTTACCATGTGATTTCTCTGTCCCTACTATCAATTAATATTGAAATGATTAAAAGTTTAAAAGGTTATGAGTTCATTAAAACAATTTTGGTTTTTGTATTATCATTTATTGAAATCAATGCAGGTGATACAAGAATGGTGACAGTTTAGTTGTAATTTACATGAACACTAAACAAACAATGCCCCACTTAAGCCATCCTAGAACTGATGAAGATGCTGGTGACGATCTGAAATAAAAATTCGAAAATTTAGCTTTGGTTTCTTCTGCAGACTGTGATAAATAATATACAGTGTGTCCCCCGATGGACCTAACTATACCTGTAATGGACGTAATTTTTTATTTCTCGAGAAAAAGTCATTCTTTATAAAGAGTTTTGGATGTCCTAAAAAGTCGAAAGCCATTGTTAATATTTTGATTTAACATACAGGATGGTTAGAAACCACGAAAACGTTAACGTCGCTTTTGTTTGTATTCTAAGTTTTAAATTTTATTTATTTTTAACAAAGTAATTTAACAATAGATTACTCCACATATTCCCCTCCTACAGCTACACATTTTTCCAATCTTCTTCTAAACTCCCGATATATGTATCAAATCAATTGTTTCTTCATTTATTTCGTCTACTGCTTCCCTAATTTTTAATTTTAGAATGTCTACATTATCATGAAAATTATTCGCATACACCTTCTGTTTTAAATAACCCCACAGAAAAAAAATCAAGCGGCGTTAATTCAGGTGAACGTGGTGGCCATCCTATAGGGCTGAATCATCCAATCCACTTATTTGGAAAATGTCTGTTTAACCAATCCCTGACTTGATATGCGCTATGAGCAGGACAACCGTCATGTTGATAGTGTAGTAACACATGAGCTGTAAGTTGATTTCGTCTAAAGTAGGTAGCAAAAAATTTTCGAACATCAAAATGAGTGTTTTGGTTTACAGTACCGTCCAAAAAGTATGGTCCAATTGTTTTCTTGCAATAAATCCCACACCAAACGATCACTTTTTTATATTTTTGAGAATTGGTTGTAGTACGGAAATTTGGATTTTCTTGAGACCAATATCTGCAATTCTGTGAACTAACAACTCCATTTGTGGCAAATGTCGCTTCGTCAGAGAAATTAATTTTTCTGTAGAAAAATCTATCGACCATAATTCGTTCTTCCATTCATAGGCAAAATTCTAATCGACGAGCATCATCTCCTTCTACTAAAGGGTGAAATTTTTGATTTGAAAAGAGCCTTTGCAGGCTGCTTTTCTGATGTTCAAGTCTCGAGACCACGATATTTTTGGGCTAGTGTTCGCGGAATCAATACCTAACATAGCTCCTGCATCAGCTTTGCCATTTCGCTTTTTTTCTTGATATTTTTCACATCTCCTCTTGCATTAAATTTTTTAACCAATTCACGAACACAATTGACAGAAACGTATACCTCAGGGTATTTTCTGTTAAAAACTTCAATAGCACGGCGGTACGGTAGCTCACCTATGCCGTAACAAAGAACTAAATAAACCCTTTGTTCTAAAGTCAACATACTTTCAATCAGGTTCTATCAACAAATTGCTTGGATACGCTGTTACTACTGTTCAATCATAATTGTGGTCTCTAAATTTGTTACCTTTATATAATGTCTTTTCACTGGTCCGAGTTGTAAAATTTGAAATAGAACATTCAAGTTTGATATTTGAGTATAAAATTAATTTAAACTAACTTTTACCTATAACATTTTTGATCTAATTCCGAAAAACCGATAGTTTACTCTTCGACCCATTTAACATTTTCGTGTTTTCTTACCATCCTGTATGTTAAATCAAAATATTAACAATGACTTTCGACTTTTTAGGACATCCAAAACTCTTTATAAAGAATGAATTTTTCTCGAGAAATTAAAAATTACGTCCATTATAGGTACAGTTAGGTACATCGGGGGACACACTGTATAATTCTGAGTAACTCATCTGCACTTATTCTAAGTCAATATTTAATACTTTATATACCTAAATGAATATGTCTATCAGCCGATAGAAACTGTTCTGTTAGGCCAAGTAATTTATTTCATTAAGCTAGCTAGCTTAGCCTAAGAGGTCACGGTAAAAGCATACCTTCATAAAATATACATGTCCAAATATTTTGGTATATTTTGCTATTTTTGATGATGTATAGCGGACAACCCCGATGACCAAGACACTTAAGAGACACTTAAAAATGGTCTGAAAGTAAACTCTAAAAGTCTCTTCTTATACGTGAATTGCTTGGATATTATTCACGTCTGGCTGGCCTTGCGGAAGGAATGACAGTGTAGTGTAGTGAATGACAATGTAGAAGCTAGCACGAACAGTTTTCTATCGAAAATGTCTTTAAAAACGTCTACTCACATTCATAGTTCATTGTTTAAAATTGGTTATTTTTGTGGAGAAACAATTGTAAGATAGATTTGTTTGCGCTGAATGCGAACCTGGAATCTCAAAATGTGCGCATTAGGTTCATTCATATCATTTTAAAGAAGCGTTGTTAGTTGTTACAGCTTCTAGGATGATCAATTTCCGAAAGTGTGCAAGTAAACATAGAAACTGTAAGGTTTACTCGAAGACCATTTTGCAACAATGCTAATAATAATACTGTGTATAAGATAAATGTGGTAAATAGGTTCCTAATGGCCTTTACTATCACGTCTTAAAAGGAATGTATCGATCTGCAGATAACAGATTGCGTCTTGAAATGGTACATCAGATATATATCTTTACTTTATCATACGCAGTATGTAAAGTATTGTAATCATGCCAAACAAATTTTTTGAGATTTTAGCGGAAATATGTCTTTTTGGTTTCCCTGAACATTTTTGACCAAGGTACAAAAAAATGTCTGTGTGTGTGTGTGTGTGTGTGTGTGTGTGTGTGTGTGTGTGTGTGTGTGTGTACCCGTTTTTTGTGGCGACGATTCCGGAGAAACTACTAAAGGTATCGGGACGAAACTTCATATTTAGAAGTTTCATAACCAAACTTAGAGCTGAAAAGCTTTCTGTTGAAAAGGGTCCAAAGGAACTGGTGGTTTATTGTTAGCATTTTTCGAAGATTTTGTAAATGAGCCGCTATTTGTGTAATGTCGTCAAAATAGTTAAATAATAAATTAAAGGAGAGGAAATTTTCTATAATTTATGTATATGACATTTTTTGGTAGAATTTATAGTTTAGCTGCATGGGCAAATTCTATTTCATCGAGATCGGTCGTACTGCTTTAAAACTAGTAGCCAGGATATGTCAGATTTTTTTATTCTAATGACAGTAGCTAGTGTCAAACGCTAATGTTTTGAAAATACTACTGTCAATATAGGCTGCGTTCGGATATTGAACACCGTTACACTTTTTACACCCACTAACACGTAAGTGTCATTTGGACGGTGTACCCGGTGTCAACGGAGTACAACGCAGCTGCGAACGCAGCTTTAATCGATTTATCTGTCTAGGTCTACTAGTTTTATTTTAATGCAGACATAGCCGATCTCGATCAAATAATATCTCATGCACCTAAACTATTAATTTTATATATAGTATGATAAAGTCATGTGCCTGGCCACATCAGATTTTTTATATTTCACACAATACAACAAGATGGAAATAAAATATCGCGACAACAAATTTTGTAGTAGTAATTATTTACAATACGTGTAAGTACTTACTATTTTATTGTTTTAATGACGTTATTAACCTTCAAATACTTAGTACAAGCAATAAAATAAAACTACCCCTCTAGAAAATTTCTAGGTGATAAAATAATTTTGGCCAGTTTTTTTGGGCCAAATACTTCACTGTGTGCCAATAGTAATATTTATTGAAAACTTCGATGGCTTGAAAACGGCGTATCAAAACCATTCCAGTTTTTTTTATATTGATAATGCGATGAATGATTGTATAATATGCCATATATGCTTCAGCAAAAATTCTGACACTTTTGTGCTACGTCTTTCTATCTTTTACCATAGGTACTACTTCAAAATACCAAGCCACAACACGAACAATCGTAAAAAATACATCATTTAACAAGTCAAACTATCTATTGTAGTAGATTTGATCGACAGGCGTTAAAACTAAATACAAAAATGCTGTCATTTTCTCTTCATATTGAAACTGATGAAAAATTTTAAATGTCTGGATTAGCAAAGTTGTACGGCCATCTTGCTATAAACTCTGTAAAAGTATTGTTTGGAAACATCGTTGAAATATCGATGAATCATTGATGAAAAAAACATTGATTTGAAAACATGCAACATCGATGCAACATCGATACCGAATATACCCATCCCAAGAAAGCAGACAGATTTTTGGCGTCCTTAAGACCAACCAATAAAGAAGTCGTCGGTTTGGAAAAATAAATTAATAATGTCACTTAACTTAAGAGAATAGCTATAATGATAGGATAGGTAATAGGTATTTATATAATATGTACCTAACTCCGTGAACATTTTGTGAAGGAGAAAGTGATGAATCGAATAGATATTTATAACGAGAGAGAATACAAACTTTAAGCTTTCATCCTCTATACATTTTTGGAATGGTTTTTTATTGAACACAATGGGAAAATGCCATTTTTGCGTCTCTATGGGGACACGAAAGATGCTAATGGCCTGCAAAGCTTGTGATGAATAACTTTCAAGGCTTTACGTCTGTATTCGATTGTATTGGATCCGTCTGTCCAATAAAAACACAGCTTTTGAGTTGATTTGTCGTTTGCGATTATAACGTTGTTTACTTGTCAAAGAACAATTTGTGAGTGATTCATCTTTAGAAACCAGTGAATTTATTACGATTGTTCTGTAGGATAAAAAATGTTGTGTGCAGCACGCCCAGAAAGTGATTTCCGGGACTCGAGAAGTGCCCAGCTTCGCCTACTGCTCGGCTGTGCCTCACTTCTTTCATCTAGGAAAATAATCACTTTCTCATATTTTGCTCAAAAACCTCTAATAAAAATCATCGAACTTTCTGATTCGTTTTCATTTCAAAAATTTGATATAAAAATAAAGGAGTTAGACAATATCGCCCAATATAGCGCTCATCGTCATTTTGGCAAAATAATTAACTAAGCCATCTTCCTATCGACTATTCCACAAAGATCTGAACCCAATCCTGCTAGAAGTCCGGTCCTGCAGTAAGGAGACCAAGTCCACTTTGTCCAGTGCCATTTCGTCATAGCTGCGGGCCCGACGGACGCTTCCGACGCCACGCGGTGCGCCACCGTCGCGCGGACTGGACACAATGGTGCATCAGGGGACGGACGGTGGCCAAAGGACGAGGGGCGCTGGAATAATATTGACGCAGGCTGCCGCTGCGGCCGCGTGAAGTGGAACATAGGGGCCCGTGGCACTGCCCTGGCATTGTCGGCTCTCCGTTCTCATTGGTCAGAACGGCCATGTTGGCGGATTCCTTGCGGCTCCCCGGAGTCTTCGCACCTGACACTGTAACCGGAAAATAACCAGTTTATATGTCATTATTCATGAACGCCTTTGCCTGCGTGCATGGAAGACAGGTCGGCTGCCATTTAGTGTTCGCTTCGGACTGTTAATTAGTTTGCTGTCGTACGTAATGCTTTTGTATCGTGCATTGTTTTGTATATAGTAACTGGGAATAATGAAATAAATACAATTTATGATTTGTTATTGTATTGCTATTCGAGTAGGACCGATGTTGGTTTAGGGTTAAAAATGTAAACAAACGTATTCTCCAAAAAGATTAGTGGCCGTGTTTTGCAATACAATTAATCGTTTATAACTTCGCAAAGTAAACCTTATACTTTTGTTATTCCAGGCTACTTTTTAGTAAACGTTTCTTGTACTAAAAATAAAGTATATGGATCAGCATTAAGGGTTTCCAGGTTTTAATTTGCAAAATACATATGAGACGCCTAGCAAAATTATATGAGTTTACGAGCAAGTATATCAGATATTTGATTTTATGGTCATGAATTCTGATAGTGTAATTGAATTTAGTTACGTCTATGGTCGAATAATTATTACTAGAGCGCTGAGAAGTATTTCTCTCTCACATACAGGGCCATGTTAAAGAGGGCGAAGGGGGCGCCCACCCCGGGCGCCAAGTTTCAGGGGACGACACAATCCTACCCAAAAAAAGGGAGGACATTTATAAAACGTGTTTTAAAGAAGGAATATTAAAATATATTTATATATTTAAAATAAAATAAATATTTGTAGCTATTTTTATTTGTTGCACGTAAGTGAAATTATTTAATACTGAACCTAGAAAAATAGTACTATGTACCTACCATGTTCCTCTCAAACGTAAACATTTAGTTGGTTAGTTCACGTCGCAAGTTTGTGTTTTTTTTTTCTTTTTGACGCATTGAAACACTGCCACTGTGACACTCCGCAAAAAAACGGAGTCCGACTCCGACTCCAGAAAAATTGCATACACAAATATGTTCAAATAATTATGTGTAATAAAAATCTTACATACGTAAATAATCATAAATTTGACTCAGAGTAATACAACTGAGCAACATTAAATTTGCTATGAAAACAAAAGCACTACCAGCAAAAAGTCTGACGTGGCCAGGCACATGACTTTATCATACCATACATAAAATTAATAGATATTTTGATTATATTGACAGTAGGTAATGTCAAAACATCAGCGTTTGACACTACCTACTGTCATTAGAATCACAATATCTGACAAATCCTGGCTAACTAGTTTTCATGCAGAACGAGCGATCTCTATGAAATAGAATTTGCTCATGCAGCTAAACTATAATATTACAAAAAAATGTCATTGTCATAAATTATTCAGAATTGCCTCTGTTCTAATTTATTATTGAACTATTTCGACAAAATTCCAGAAATGGTGGCTTATTTGTAAAATCTTTAAAAAATGCGACTAAATCCTAAAGACTAAACCTCCAGTTCCTTTGGACCCTTTTCAACAGAAAGCTTTTCAGTTCTGTTTGGATATGAATCTTCTAAATATGAAGTTTCGTCCCGATACCTTCAGTAGTTTATCCGGAATCGTCGCCACAAAAAAAAACGGATACAAATACCCAGACATACACACACAGACATTTCTTTGTACCTTGGTCAATAATGTTCAGGGGACCCAAAAAGACATATTTCCGCTAAAATCTCATTTTTTTGGACACGATTACAATACTTTACATATTACGTATGTTAAAGTAAAATGAAACAAATTTAATAAATTAAATTTATACTCTAGTATTGTATCTGATTGTATTAAACATATGGCTTGTGCATATCAAATTACTCACAAACAAATGCTGAAACCATAAGCAAAACAGAAGTTTTATTTGTGTCCAGCGAATTTGTTGGCAAACATATTTAAACTGACAATCTAATTGTAAATAAAAAGCGACGTATAAGATGCAAAAAGGCCTACTGATCGGACCACAAATAAAACAGTTATGACCACATAAATATAAAATGTAATTTCTTTCTGTAATTTGTTTATTCAAAATATCTCTGACATCATTAAGTATTTAACTGTTTTCTCCAGAGAACATACAAATCGGCACTACTTTGTCCATTTAACCGACTTTCTATCTCTAATAATAACAAAATCACCCATAAGAAATAGTCACACCCATAATCACCCAATTACAAAATAAAGTTCATTTAAATAAAAAATAGTATTAAATGCAAAATAGTGAGAAACAGAATAGCTCCAACCATCCTGCAAGGATGATACCCTGACATAATTTTTAATTATTTTCAAAGCTGACGTCAAAGCACCATAATTATGGCTGCAACAGGTAATATGAATAACTGATTATTACTGCATTGAACTACGGCTCTAATCGTCTTCACTTTCGTTTGAACAGTGTGTTTTGTAATTTTATTATTTACATATGTATGTAGGTAGGTACTTTGTCAAAGACCTAATAGAATGTTAAGTTTTATTTGTTTACTGTCTACTGAGGCATGTTTTTGTTTTTCTACAATAATTAAGCCTGGACTCGGAGTCGGAGTCGGTACATTTTTTCCGACTCCGACTGCGACTCCTCTGAAATTTGTCTCAACTCCGACTCCACGACTCCGACTCCACAGCCCTGGAAGTAACTACGGTTACTACGGCCTTTACTATGGCTTGCAGACTAATTGAGTGTCTTAGAAATACGGTAGCAGAAATAAGAAACGAAAAATTTGAAGCCTTTTATGAAAAAAGCGCAGATTTGGCTAAACTCGTAAATGTAGAACCTATATTTAAAGAAATTAGGAACTTATAATTTGTAAACAATTTGGCTTTGAATCCACGGATTGTGATTTAAACGAATCAGAAAAATTTTGTTCAATATATATCGAGGGTATTGACACAATAATTGAGTAACTTACACAGCGGTTTGAAAACTTCGATTTTGATTTTCTTAGTGGTTCAAACATTGTTTTACACTGAATCTGAACAAATATGGAATTGATTTAAACGGGTACGATTTTTTGTGTGAAAGTTTAAGTGCAAAAAAGTATTTCAGTCCTTAAATGAAAACTTTTAAAATATGGAACACTTAGAAATCCTCCAATTAATGCATCAATTTGAATTAACTGCAAATTATAAGAACATGGAAACTGCATATAGAATATTTCTCTGTATACCAGTAACTGCTGCATCAGCGGAAAGGTCTTTCAGTAAACTTAAATAGGAAAAAAATTATTTAAGAGAGCTCAGGACAGGCTGCCAATTTAAGATTGCTTTCAGTCGAGTGTAATGTTGCTCGATTATAAGAAATAGAAAAAAAATTCGATGATTTTGTCGCTTTGAAAGCCACGAAAATAAAGTTGAGTAAGCTACAGTCATAGAGACATATTAGTTTTTATTGTTTATTAAAATATACGTTATTGTTCTTTTCATTAACATGTTCTTTTTATTAATTTTTGATTTGTTTTACTGTTTCCATTTTCTATGTTTTATGATTTATGTTATTTTATTATAGAAGATAAGGATCGGAAGGATAAACTTATGTATTTCAATATATAATTTCTCCTTTATTCAATTTATGTAATTCTGGTCAAAAATAGGGGGTGGGGGGGGGGGGGCGTTTGCTCTGTTTTCACCCCGGGCGCAGTTTTGTGTTAAGACGGCCCTCAGATATCTAGAGATTTACGATATAGTCGTTCTCTCGCGGAGCTCTACTAATAGTGAGTGATTCGTCTTTATAATTTTAAAGATAAGAGACAAATCTATTTCTACAGACTATTTCTCTACATATTATGTTGCTGGCATTCTCTATAAAATATTTTACATTAAATTTGTGATATCCAGAGTTACAGTTACTTTCTACTTTACATATTTAAAAAATTATACATAAATATTATAATATTTTTAGTATATTTTAATGTTGCATTAATTTTGAGAATAAAATTTTTGTGTCACAAAATATCCCATTTAATTTTGCCCTCCAGGTTGTTAGTATGTATAGTATATATATATTTCTTAGAATACTATACAGGGTGTTCCTAAATATCATGTAAATACGAAAAGGGGTAATTCTTTGGCTTATTGAATGACTAAAAATTCATATAAACATAGGTCCGCAAACGCTTCGTTGCCGATCTGCAGGGTGTTGAAATTTCAAGATTGCTACAAAAACCGCGCCATCCTAGTTTTAATTTTTAACAGTTGGTGGCGAATAAAATGTCAAAATATATACAAACAAAGAGTTATCTAAATCAAGCCAAGGCATACTAGACCAATTATTTAAAAAAAATTAATTTCATCTAGCGAAACACAGAAAAGCTTTAATTTTTTTTCTCGATAACGGTGGTAAATACGAAAAAACTACAAGAGATTAAAATGCTTTAGAACAAAACAAAAAATGCATTTTGTATTTTAGAATCCACCAGTGGCGCACCGAAAGAAAGTTCATGGGGAGAAAAGGGGGCATGACCCCTGAAAAAATATCTCCCTGTAGATTCTTAAAACCATTTCGTATGCCCAATGATGTAAGTCCTACAGCGTAACCTGTAATTCCAAATTAGAGCTAAATATCTCAAAAACTACAAGAGCTATAAAGAAAAAACTAAAAAATCTTGCAATTTCAACACCCTGTAGATCGGCAACGATGCGTTTGCGGACCTATGTTTATATGATTTTTTAGTCATTAAATAAGCCAAAGAATTACCCCTTTTCGTATTTACATGATATTTAAGAACACCCTGTATACATACAACAAGCTTCATAAGACAAAAATTGGCGTACGAGTTTGACAAACTTGATTCTATACTGTATTCGATATTGCGATGATGATTTTAACTAGCGTGTGTACTTATCTTAATCCATTAATTATATTCAACCACTAATTTCCTGAACGTAGAAATGACAAACACCTTCTCAATAATGCAACATGTGACAATATGTGTCACAACCCCATGCATGTAGGTACACTGCGCCAACGATATTTGTTTAATTAATATTCCACGCAGTGTGAATAGCCCCTCTGGCAGTTGTTTGAGTGTTATTCCATCATTTCCATCACATATGATAAAGTACAGCCAGGGGCACTTTCATGAATGGGTAAGAGCACATTATTATGCAGCGCTCCCGTGTCTTTCGCGTCAGGTGAGTTCCCCTGTAAGCGATTTTAATATTTCAATGTACTCGTATGTATATTCACACCTATTGTAAAAAATTGCATACCTACGTCAATTTTCTTTAAATCTGTTTTCTTTTAAAATAGCGACAAAATAGGTGCGATATAGATGAAGGCTACAAAGATTTCTATGATTTTGAGTATAGTTAAGTTCAAAGTCGAGAGTGCCAAGTCCTTGAAAAGAAACTATTATTTAGTGTTACAAGAATAATAATGGTTGTTTTAATATGAACAAATAAAAACTGATAAAACTAATCAAAAAAATAAATCTGTTTAACTGGGTTATATATTAATAAATTGGTGATTTATCCGGTACTGTAGATTCCAAGCGGAAGGTGAAAAAAGTTTGTAGATTTCTTATTTTGCCATACTAGGAAGAAAACTAAAACCTTTTTTTTTCACCTTCCGCTTGGGATCTACAATACCGGATAAAGCACCAAATTTACTAATCAAAAAAGTTTATGGATTTATGAACTTGCGAATGGTACAAGAAAAGTTACGATGAAAACTACAAAAACAAAAAATTTCTCTTAGTGCTGCCTTTTCTAGTGCGACTTGTGAGAGTTTGCAGCAGCTCACACCTTACAACAATACCTATGCATGAAATACTTTCGATAGATACGATAAACATTCAGTGTAAATATCAAAATTTAAGTAAAAGTGCAGTAATTTGCATTGTTTTAAACCATACTCACTTCAGGACACCCTAAGAATACCAGGAATTAATGCAAACATAAATGGGAACAAATTGAATCGTACAAATCTAAAGCAACGTAAGTTAGCAACGTAGTATTTTATAATCACAGCAATGTACCCCCATAAAAAATAATGATTAATCTATTCCAAGCGTTTTTTAACTAAGAAATTGTATTATTTTTTAGTCAAATAGATTAGTTTTCTATACTAATCGATATTTACTTATAATAAAAAAATATTTAAAACACTACGCCACAAAAAAAAATATTGTCGTATTTCAATTCATATAAACACAATCATCAACTTTATTGTTCCTGAAAATCCTGATTTAATATAAAATAAAGCTTTTAATTACTATCAACTAAAGAAGCGAATGATAATTAATCCAGGTGAGGATAAATTTTTGGAAAAAGCACCTCCGCCTGGATTTGAACCAGGACCCCTCCAATTTCCGGTTGACTGCTCTCCCATTTGAGCTACAGAGGTAGTGGAAATTTATAGGTTTTATTTGTCGCTTCAGGATTTGCAAGCCGAATTTTGAATTAAACAAACCCGTCGTGACACCTATTAGATTTTTAATGCAAACCAAGTTATTAGTTTGATGGGGGACGCTTAATTAGTCGAGTCAAGTGGCCAAAATTCAGGACTGTCCCGCCAAAATTGAGACGGTTGGTCACTTTATAGTCCATGGTAAAATAAACCTTACGGTTTCTATAACCGTGATCTTACCTAAAATCTTTTTGTTATCATGGTATAAAATGTTAAGTAAAACATCTCTAATAATCATTTAGGAAACCCAGAGTTAATAAGAAAAATTAATTATTATTTATCCGAATTTAACGTCAAACGAAATACATACTTGTGAGATCACTTTGTAGGTGGTAGTCCCTTGCTGCAGCTTATGAAGAAAAAAAAATAGGTCAAGGATTATTTACCTTTATTAGAGGCGGCAACGGATACCCCAAAGGATTTGTTATATTGAGAAACAATATTATCTAGATCTTGAAAAGAGGCCACCTACAATTTCTTGTAATAAAAGTTGTTAGAAGGTGGTTATATAAGAAACATTCATAACTTGGCGATGAGAAATATTTCAACCCTAAATTCAACCCTAATTTAGGTAAACCTTTAACCAAACGGGTCTGGCCGACATTATGTATGCTGGCAATCAATGTATTTCAACGTTTTAAATACCAATTTTCATAAAAAAAAAAACTAAAGATTCCTTTCCATTTTAAGGCTCCTGGCGAAATAAATTCCTAATAAACAAAAAATTATAAACATTATAGGTAACGACTACAATGGTATTGGGCCAAACCAATTTTCCAAATTACAAACCTAAGCCGTGAGAAATTGATTTGGCATTGTTAACTGTAAAAATTCTTCCACCACGGTCATCTCATTTCTGAATAATAGCCATGAATGAATAGTTCGCTCTCAGTCAAACCCCATTTTCTATGGGATGTTATTTTAGTAGTACAATAGTAAAGTTGCATGACAGCGAGAAGTGGGCATTCAGACCCTAGTTCTGCAGCTCTGACCTTTCAGCGCCCATGTCTCTCTCCTCTTCTCCTTCGTATCCTTTTCATCCTGCATCCTTATTAATCGGCGCACATCTGCACGTCTCAAACGTATTTTTTCAGCGGCAAGCAAGTAAAATGTAACAGGTAATGGACGTAAATGATCTATTAAGTGCACCCTTTTCTGTTACTGTAGGATGTACGTATTCTTCGTTTCTTCTTTTCCAGTCGGCAAAATGGTATTTGTCGTCGGGTGTGCACAGCCGTCTTGCGTCAAAGTAAATGCCTCCGACGGCTAAAATTAAATTAGTGAATGTCAGTCAGGCCTTTGAGTGAATGACATATACACAGAGCTCGTTTATATTTAATAAGCAGTCTCGGTTTGTAAATCTTATCGGACATTTTCTTCGACAAAAGTGCTGTCTATGATTACTGTACGATGTTGTTTTTTATGATTGGAATTTATTATGTACAATATAGTTTTAGATCCTTCGTTATTTACAATGTCTCATCTGCTTCTAAATAATATCTACTTTAATATTACTACTACTCAATACGTAAGTAGTAAGTACATACTAGGAGTAACGTGACTAGGAGACTTTTTGCTCGTTGATCAAACAATCGAAAAAAGTGTAATGGATATTTGGGTAGTGAGCCAATTAAAAGCCTTGTCTTAGTTGACCTTTTTTATTAAATCCAATATTTCGCTAACGATTGCTAGCTTTATCAAGGAAGCTAAAAATTCATTTCGAGGTTAGAACATGTGAAAAGTTTAATATAAGTCTACTTACAATAAATAGTCTAGGCTACATAGATAATGAAGTGATGTTTGATTAATGATGACATTTGCAAAGGTGTGATAAAGATGGATTAAAATTAAAATTCTTGAAAGTAGATACCAATGTGTCTATGACAGCAACTTTTGTTGGTTATGAATTGACATTAAATAGAACTAAATAAGCCGCTGCCAATGTCACAGTGTTATACAATGGCGGGAAACATTTGAAATTTGAAATTTGAACTTTAGAATACTGGATAACGAAACATGTCGACCATGACACAACGTCACTAGAAAATTAGTTCACTTAAGTTGCCTGTGTCTGAGATGGAATCATCAGAACTAGAAACACTTGGTTTATTTAACAAATAACTATAGTAATTTAACAAATAGGAATCAATCCAGGACAATCAAACTTCTTATTATGATAGCAGTTTTACTTACGTTGCTTAAAAAATCGTTTTAGTTTGTCCGTTTCAACTTAAAATAAAAAAAAATCAATAAAAAACATTTTTGGCTTTATTTAGCGTAACTTGCTATATTGTATAAAATATCTCAGTAACGTTTAACGGTAGATACGAGAGATGATAAAGTATTCATGGTATTTTTTTAATGCAAACCAAGTTATTACTTTGGTGGGGGTGCTTAATTAGTCGAGCAAAGTAGTCAAAATTCAGGACTGTCCCGCCAAAGTTGAGACGGTTGGTCACTCTATAGTCTATGGTAAAATAAACCTTAAACTTTGTATAACCTTGATCTTACCTAAAATCTTTTTGTTCTCAGGGCCATAAAATGTTAAGTAAAAACATCTTTAAAAATCATTTAGGAAACCCAGAGATAATAAGAAAAATTAATTATTATTTATCCGAATTTATTTTAATTATAATTAGCACTAAAACATATTTTAACGCACTTGTACAATTCACTATGTAATTCGTTTTATTTTCATTTTTTATATGTTAAAAATCCATAATTTGTCGTCCTGAGTACCTACATATTCTTTTACGTTTATTCAATTTTAAAATAAATATGTTATGTCCTGCAGTGTTTTATTAATGAGCTACCTCCCCTTGAAATATTAGTTACATAGTGAGGCCATGTTTAGTAACAGCTTAAGAAAAGTAGGTTGGGGAGGAATCATCCTTTACAACCAAATGACTTTCGAATGGATCTTGTTTGATTTAACCTTACATTAGAGGTGACCTTAAACAAACAAAATCAAGCAAAACTTATTTGAATTTAAAATAGACAATAACTAATTAAATAATGACTATGGGACATATAATTATATACACCTTGAGGTTTGGAGACACTTATGCTCAAATTACTTACACTCTTATCTAATTTACATGTTACAAAAGTTCACATAAGCATTAATAACTTCTACTCAAAATTCAATTAATAATACGACTAAAGAATACGCGAAAGTAAAAATCCTTACGCGGTATACGTGAGAGTCTGTTAAAATATAGATATGTGGCGGTCCTATTCATGTGCAATCCTCTGATCTGCATTTCTATTACGCCCGGTGAGATTTATTTAATCCTTCCGTACCGCACGAGGGATCCCGTACAATGGGATCTAGCCACTCTCGCAAATTGACTGTGGCGATCCTTTTGTCAGTCACAATACGCACAATACGGCTCGTGGTACCGCTGTATCAAATTCTAAATCGTTTTACCATCACTGCCTGTGGCCAATGCAACATTGTGCAAGGTTTTCTTAAATAAACCAATAGGTAAACATCTTATAGAATAACATGGTGTATTTGAAAAATACGACAATAGATAAAAACTCAATCATTGCAGTTCGTTAGCCTGGTTTGAAACTATACATTGCAATTCAGGATAATGTTTCCATTTAAGGAACTATGTTTGGCCAATAACTTTGACTTTTGGGACAAAACCAGAATTCTACAATCTACTTCTGGTCACCTAGACCAGGGCTATTTCTTCTAGATTTCTTTCTAGATAACCAAATGCTCAATTACCAAAAGTCTTCTTAACCAAATCAAAGCTCAACTCGGTATCGACAAGAAAATGCTCAGTATATGAGAACATTTCAAAAGAGTTATCTTCCATTTAAGCTTCCATATATATATTTTATAAACGCCTGAATTTTGTCTTTGAGTGTAAAAATATTCTTGACTTCCCCTTGGAGTGACTTACCTATATAGAGTGATTAGTTTCGAAAATAAGCTAAGGTAAATAAATTTACATACCTATTTTCCTTATGATACAAATTCTCATATTCTGAATTATTTTGAGAAAGAAATAACATAACTTAATTTTTTAATGCCAATAGCAGCCTCAACACTTGACAGCGCCTTTGACAGCCATCGCACTTCTGTATGATGCAGAAGTGTGCTGAAATCGGAAGCCATATCTTGGCTTAATAAATTTGCAAAGAAACGACTACTAGGTGCACGATTTATAATGAAGTTTATTACCTTAACTGCATCTTTTAATACGGCATTTAAATCACTACAATTCGTATAGCCGCATGTGCCTTTCGATGAATCATGCAATGAGTTAAAAAAAAACAAAAAACTTTAGCATGGAATCCAGATATGTATGTGTCTTCAGTCTTGCCATTGCCGCTGCACCGTCTGTACAAACTCCAACACAGTTATTCCATTCTAGGCCTACGTTCTTGAAAAGATCATTAACATTTTGGAAAATTGCCCCACCTGCTGTACGTCCATCTAACGAACGACAAAACAGTAAATCTTCGTGAACACTGTTGTCATAACAATACCTAACATATGCCAAAAGCTGTGCGATTTTTATGATCATCTCAGGCGATTCATCCGCTGAATTGCAAATTTTGGACTGTGTTTTATTATTATAATTAGTTGTTCCCGCTGGTCTTTGCTAATTTCCAAAATTCGTGTACTCACCCTATCATTTGACATGAAAATGTTTCTTAACTCGTCTGCATATTTTTCCGTGGATAACTTCAGTAATTTTAATCGCAATTGGTTGAATTGAGTTCACCAATTGCGTAAGGAGTTTTAGCAATTGCGATTAGGTAAGCGGCTTCATAGGATGCCCTTAAGTATTTTTTATCAACACGAACATGGGTTTAAAGACATTTGTGAGGACTGCAACAGCCTTTAAAAAACTGTACAGGCTTATTACCAAATAAGACATATTTTGTGTGAAGATATATTTTTAATTTATCTGGTTTCATACTTTTACTATAGCCAACCATTAGTTACAAACCACGCACACACGCTTTATTATTTTCGGAAAAGCTTCCACAATATTATTTCTAGGTTTAGCACTTGATAAATTTAACCACCCATCCATCACAAACTTATAATGGAAGCCAATAACTGCTCTGATAGTTAATCATTGCACGTTAGAACAACTTTGTACACGCAAGAGGAATTCTTCCCTTCGCATTCGTACTTGCACGAACTGTACAAATACCTATGTCACAACGTTCGTAAGCGCGCCCCAGCGATTCCGATTCGTATGTTATGCCAGGAGCCAGCATGATGCACACCTTTGCCAACGTTTCTCTGGACACCTCTATGATTTGTTTCAGATGTTACCGCGACCCTAAAAATGTTTACGCGACCCACACTTTGTGAAGCCCTGACCTAGACGATAAAAACCTAATCTAACACATACTTACTGGTTTAGTGAAAACGATAGACGATAGATAATCAAGCAATCTAGTTGATGACGTAGCAACATAGGGAGACACGTGTACCGATTTAGATGGTACAAATCGACCACGTTGATATTGGACGAGACTCTTCGTGGTCCCGTGGTTCTACTGTTTGGCTTGCTTATTAGCCGCAAATTATGGTCTCCCCTTTGAAAGTGCCGTGCCGCGCCTAAGCTGTATTTATACCGAGTAGTGTGTTTATACAGGCTCGCTGCTTTATCAGTGTTATGAGGATATTAATAAGGATGACGTCTCAGTCTGTTGACACATTGAAATAGTTGTCTATAAGGTGGTATGCAGACACAAATGGAGTGAATTGTGGTATAGGTACAAATGATAAAACATAATTTTAAATAAGGTTGTAAATTAAATTGTAATTATAAATTAACACCTTTATGTTCAAATCCAGGTTGAGGTTGTAATTTTTAATTTACATCCAGCATGTTTGTCGCCATCAGCGGCGCGTTATGCCATCATGTTGCCCTGGGCAATTTCAAATTTGGGGGCTCCCATATACCGTGTTGAATTAAGAATAACTTAAGAATATTCTTAAGAAATACAAAATGACTAATCAATAGCTTTATGGTCAATTTAAAAATCAAAATTCGTAACAAATAAAGTATATTATCTTAATTAATAAATGGGTATTCTTAACAAATAAAAGTATATAATTTTTCACATTAGGGAATCTAGATACAGTAGACTCTCCTATAACGCGGTTTCTACAACGCGAAATACTACAAACGCGCTAAAAATTTTGCGACTACATCTGCACATAACGCGATTCTCGTACAACGCGCATGCGTCAAAATTTGCGATCGTCAAATTCCTATAACGCGTAATATTAAACCGCGTTGTAGGAGAGTCTACTGTATATTCCCGCTTAAACAGCTTTTTTAATATTTTGCATATTGCAACCACTGCGATAGTTCAACCTTAAATACGACATCGTTACTATCTATGTCCTCTGGATATGTACTTATTAAATTTGTAATGCAGTTTACGTAGTCTTTTGGATATGTTTTGTTTAATAAATTGTAATTACCTCTTTCTTTTGCTAACATTGTCGGTTTCATAATCTTTTTTCTTAGTTAACGCATAAGATTCCGATTCCATAGCATCAAAAACTTAACAAAACGAAACGTAACGTATCAATATCTGGTCCAGAAAGTTTAGAAGAAAGAAACCAAATAAAAATTTTAGGAAAAGACAAGCTACAAACTTGAATGACTTTTGAATATACAGGGTTATGCATTTGTAAGAAGCAGACCAAATTCATTTTTTTTAAATATAGCGCCCTGGATCAATAGTCCCTTAGGTCAGTCGTTTACATGATACTTGTATCATGATTTTAAAAGAAAGCAATTACAAAATGAAGATTTACAAGAAGAAAAATAAAATATTTTTGAAAATGATTTAAGCTATAAATACAAAATACATTTGAATATATAGTATGATT
This sequence comes from Aphodius sticticus, assembly GCA_963966075.1. NCBI lineage: Eukaryota > Metazoa > Arthropoda > Insecta > Coleoptera > Scarabaeidae > Aphodius > Aphodius sticticus. The sequence continues at coordinate 17,736,261 of OZ014506.1, forward strand.
CATTTCTAAGCATTTCAAATTTGTAGCTTAAGCAATTTCCTAAACCTTTTATTGGATTCTTTTCCTTGTCAACTTTTTAGAAAGAAAAATATTGACTAGTTACATTACTTTTTATACACACTGTGTAATGATAAACATTTTTAGGGTAAGCATTTTGAAGACCGAGTTTTTATTTTACAGCCTTTTCGGAGAATTCATTTTTGCAGAATAGAATTCCATAACAAAAAAAATTTGTCGACTGAAAATCATCCATGTGTTCATCCAGTATTTTCTCTTCTTCAACTTTGTCAAGGGTTTCTCAAAATTAGATGCTTCTTTTATGAAAAAAAAAATAAGTTTAACTGCTAAACTGCGTCTATGACTATGCCAAAGTTAAAATTCGATATTCTTACTACGTTAATTTATTAATTAATTAATTTACAGTTTATAAAAGATTTGTTTTGGTCCCCAACCGGCATGGCAGGATCGCAAAAATAAAATGCAATATTCTTGCCACGGTAGTAAAATTGTTAAAAATTAGTTGGGGCCTCGCTGAGATGTGGTTGCAATGGTAATGAGGATTGGCATGGTGGGGTTGTCTATTACAGAAACGAGTTTCCAAAATACTTGTTTGGAGCCTCCCGGTTGTTGGGGGCCCTGGGCAAATGCCCATTTTGCCCATAGGATACCGCGCCACTGGTCACCATCATTCGTTCTTCATATTTCAATGTGTCATTTTAATGTGTATTTTAGCATTCGTAAAATTCACCCATTTACTGGTGCACAGTGGTCGCTGGGCGAGCTTGAAAAATCCATTTTATTAATTTATTATGTCGTGATTAAATTTTCACAATTTGTGTTACATTTTCCCCTCATAGATATATTATGCAAATGTGATTATTTTTATTATTTTCATTTCACTGTGACCACACAAAAGTTGAGGTCAAAATTCTCTCAAAATTGTGATTTTGGAAATTATTCTTAATTTATAACAGCAAAAATACATATCATGATTGGACACTTTTACCTGAAACTTTTTCGAAACCTTACGTAAATGTTTTGAGCTCGGATTCACATGCACTGCAAAAACCTATTGAATCTGCTATCTCTAAAATTTGTAGCAATGAAATCGGGAAATAGGCTATAGCCTAGAAACAAAAAAGTGGCTTTGAATTTAGCATTGAAATTGTTCGCATGAAATCAAAATGTGAAGAAGCACAAAAACCTTCAAAACAAAAATGTATTTTTCTAATTTTCATAACAGCTTTGACTTAAGGGGAATCCATACCCCCCACGTTTTACTTGCAAAAGTTCTGAGGCTTTTTCTCAGCAATTAGTTCACATAATCGAAAAAGAAATACACCAAATTAAAGATAAAAGATATATAACTTTGCGTCTAGTGGTAGATTTTTGATAGTTCTGTTCGTTTTTGACAAATTTATTTCTGAATATGACATAAAATTGACTGATTTTTCAATTTTTTTACAAAGAACTCAGGTTAAAATTGAAAAAGTGCCACTTAATAGGCCTAAGTTACACCTTCCTCTATAAGTGTAGAAAAGTTCACGTAAAAATATCAATATCTTACATGATTTTTTCACTCAAAACTTTACTTCTTCGAGTACATGATTAAGTTATATTTTATCACGTAGCGTGGATACAACAATAACAAGTAATACATATACATTACCACAGCAAGGAATACACCTTTATCTATAATTTGATGTATAACATGAGAGAATTGATACAACATTAAGCTGACTATGGGTGCTTATTTTGTAGGACGTACCAGCAGTATTGATTCCTCTTAAGGATTTTAGGAAATTTTGATTTACTAGTCAAATATTCCTATAAAAAAATCCTTTTATTTTGGTATTGCTGGAGATTTTGCATTTGAAGGGGGCAAATGTTTTTTTGGTACATTATGAGTACATTATGAGTACCAGTTTTGATAATTAGGATTATTGAACTGTTGAGTGCAGATTACTTAATTTATCAAAAACAAGGACAAATGAAAACCGGTTGAGGTATACTTTTTTCGTAGAAACGGAAGAGTGAAATTCACAATGTCTGCCTTCTTTGCGAATTGCCATTTGCCTCAATGAACTCAATATCTTTATCAAATTTCTTCTTTATTCCTTTTTATCCCTCTTCTTTCTTTTCTTATCTTCGTTATGCATCTTCAATTTGTTCTTCACATTGCTTCTTTTTTCCTGCTTTTTTTCCTCTCTTCTTCTTCTGTTGCTCTCCTATTTTTGTCATCTTCTTACTGTAGCTAACCATCGACTATATCAATATAACCTGAACGACTAAGTGCAAATTTGATAGTTATTGAGAGTACGTCGTCGGTAATTTTTGTAAAGCACGCTGGTTCACAATCCGAAACCGGGTCGAATCCTCATCCGATGTTTACCCTTCTTGAAAACAGTCACATACATTGAAAATTGTTTCTGAATCGAAATCCAAAGTTTTTAAAGATTGTAGGTAGTCTTTTCACGTGTATCTGACGTAGAATTAAATGGAAATAATAAATTTATAAGCAAACATTCTTTAGGCTATGATTAATGTGATACGTATGCGGGTTGGTAAAGTTTATAGTTGTGCCAAATTTCACCTTTACCTTTATTCAGACCAGAAAAATTTAACCGACATCAGACAGACGGACAAACGAGTAATCCCCTAAGGGTTAGGTACGCTTTTTACTTTTGAAGTAGAGAACCCTAAAAATGAGAAGGAAATAGAAGAATACGTCGTTTTGTCGAAATCAAAGTTTGCTTTTTATATCTAATCATGCCGCTACGATTTCATTATTATTTCTCACCAACTCTTTAACACAACTTTCTCAATGTTTTTTGTTTTCAAAACTATACAAAACAAAATTCACTACGACACAAAAAAGTGACAATGACACGTGTGCGTCTAGCATCTTTTGAACATTCTTCATTCTTGCACTCAAGGCTCACTAATCTTTGCTGAAATGTAAGTTCTATTGAGGCCGCCTTTATAAAAAAAGTTTAGTCTCAATTAGTATTCAGAAATTAATGCTAATATACATGTAGGTACTTGAGGGCTAACTCAAAATTCTATATAATTTTACATAATACCGAGACGTTCAAATAATATGCAAATATTTCACATTCCGCACGATGTTCATGCAAGCGAACTACAGCCTCTCACAAATCCCAAAACTTTTCAGATATGAAAACGGCAGTCGAGGCGTTCGTTGTTCCCATCGCAAAGCATCATCATCATCATACCTAAAAGCAAACGAGCTCCCGGAGGTCCCGGCGTTCCCGGAGTCTATAGTATGGAAGGGAGCGAGACAGAGTTCTCGGCTTTTGCCAGTTAATTGTAATTTCTATGGAACAAATTGCATTGCAAATAGAGAGTGGCATTAGCGCGTCGTGTTTATACAAGAGAGGAGCGTCGGGAATAAGAGGGGCTCTTCTGGATCGCGGTGAGAGGGCGGCTGTTGCGGTCTGTTTATTCAGAGCCCCCGGAATTAACCATCCAACCGTTGACGATCCCCCTCTCTCCCTCTCACTCTACAATTTCGATCCGGCAAACGGTACGGACTCTCCCGGAGTGATAAAACCTCTTAATTCTACCTCTCTCGTTTCCTATCTCGCTCTGTGCCATCAGTGTTGATGCGATGTGATGCTGGGCGACCCTCCAAAATGTATTCTATTTAATTTTCCACTTTAATCGTTGCGGTTGTGGAAAACCGCTGGGTGCGATAAGGACGGACGATGTGACATACGGAGGCAGTAACCGTTTATTATATTTTAATAGATGTGGACGTTTACAACGCGGAAAATGTCACATTAACGGTGTAACAGATTGGTCATACTAGTTTAGAGTTTATTTCGTTGTTGGACTTTCTGGCAGATGTATCATGATTCATGGGTTTGTAGTTTGGTTTTCTTTCCGTTGCACAGTAGTTCATTTTCCATAATTACTTAAAAGAAATTTAAAACAAGAAAAACATGTCGGTATCTTTAAAAACAAACATGAATTTAATTTGAGGTTAAGCTTCATATGAGATCGCATATTGATTATCATAAAAATGAACAATTTTATCTCAATTTAACCGTTTTTTTTGCTACGGATATATGTGACGCATTTAGAAAATAAATGGTTATTCCCTACCTCAAAATTGATAATTGCAGACATGTTGCGAAGCATTTTGTTTGTTTCTGGAGTATGAGTTAAATTAATGTTAAAACAGTTTTTTCTATGATATTTTTGATTTAATTGTAAAAAACTGATAATATAATCTTGGCAAAATTAAACAAGTTCTTTGTTTCCAACCATCCTGTATGTAAATCATAGGTCTGAGTAATGCTATGCACTCCAAAACTCCAAAATGCGTACAAAACTCTTTATAAAGAATGACTTTATATCGGCTAATGAAAATTTAAGACCATTATATCGGTATACATATCTCTCTGTATACTGAGAACTTTTTATAGGGATATAGCTGGCATTCTTGACATGACGAAATCGACAACACGATTCCGTACATGTAAGTAGTCTATTGATATATTGATGTATATTAGTAGAGTATTGTATTATTGCAATTTAGTTCAAATTTGTGTGAAGGACCAGCTTTCATGGTAAAATTATAATATTTATTATTAATCTTATAAAACACAGTAAAAAACACTCTGAAACGTAGCCAACTATAAACGACAACCAATAAGTATGGGGCGAGCTGTGAATTTGTCAGTACGATACGCTCCACTACGATTGTCACGTGTCTTAAACGAACAAAAATTTGTTGGTTTTTTGGTTATCTGGCTTACAATTTTTCTACATACTTCACTTTGAGGTAAATGTCCCAATAAATTAGGGTGACCAACTTCTTAATTATCAAGGGGTGGGGCATTAAAAAAGTATTGTCCATAACTGAAACATATTCTTATCTTAATAAATGCAGGATTTTTTTATTAGCGGCAGATACATGGAATTAAAGTTAAACCTAGGTTTCTCAGCTAGATTTTTGTTCTTCATTCATTTTTAAGTTTCCTTTTACAGTTTTCTCAGAATACAATTGAATAGATTGGACGGACATACCGTGATGACTAATTGAAATTGGTATAGACAGCATAGCAGGTTACAGGCCCCGATAGCAAAGATATTTGTGCATTGTGCTGGATACAGAAAGCTTCCTGGTTCAAATCTAGGTTGTGGCCTTATATTTGAAATCAATTTAATTGAAAATATTTACAGTCTACCTGTGTGTCACCATTTCTTCTTTATATTTCTTTAAGAGTTTTGATGAGCTAAACTATAATTCTAACATAGATAATGACTGTCTTCGTCGACAGAAAACTACACCAAAATGCGAGGTCTGTATCCCACTGATTAATAGAAATAATTGGAAATAATAATGGAAATAATTGGAAATCAATGGAATACAGTCATTAAATGTTCGTTTGTTTACTATTTAAAGATATTGTAAGCGTTCTTTTAGATTTATAAAATATATCAGTAAAAATATGTATCTAATGTTAATTAAAATTTGTATCTAATTTTAAATTAGAGTTAATAATTGTTATTATTTGAATAGAAATCCGATAATAGTAATAATTTTCTTTATTACAAATAAAATCGATTAAAAGTTAAATCAATCAAAATCAGTTTGACTGAATTGCAAACACAATATTTATTTATTTATTTATTTATTAATTAATCCACATTCTCACAAATTAACATTACATATAAAACATTATTATAAATAGTTCCGCCTCCATCCCCACAAGAAATCAAAATAATATAACAGTAAAAGAAAATAGAAATGTAATGTAACATTACAGAGCAAGCCAGCTGGTGGGTGGTAGGTGAACTATTTGCCACGAAACCCGTACAGGGTTTGTATGTGGCGGTAATCAGCTACTTATAGTATAAAAAAGAAACGATTTTCTAAAACTACACAAAAAAGAATGAAAAAAAACATCAAAACCATACCAAATCTCGCCAGGCACAATGCGGTAGGCAAGAAAAAAGTTACGTTTCAAAATCGTTTGGAATAGGTTAATCATTATCTTTTATGCAAGTGCTGCATTTCTGTGACTATAAAAAAACCATTCATTAAGGAGCTCAAAGACTCTTGTTTATAGACAAAGTACGTAGTCCGCCAACAAGATTTATTATAAAATTTGGCCAATCCTGACTGACTGAAATTTCTATAGTACCCAGCAGTTCTGGTCTTCTAAGAATCTAAGGAATAAAAAGCCGATTCTTTAAACACAATAATACCTACTTTTTTATTTCCGCAAATTGTTTTTCTCACTATTTACCCTATTAACTATATACGCTAATATGTTTTACATATTGAATAGAAAATATTTAAGTTAACTTTTTTTTAGATAATTTGCTTGTGTAAAGTATGGTACACTTGTGTATGATTGCTGTTGGCTTGGGCAATTCTGTACATTTTAAAACTCTGATGTGGCCAGGCACATGACTTTCTCATACTATATATAAAATTAATAGTTTAGCTGCATGAGATTCTATTTGTTCGAGATCGGCCATGTCTGCATTAAAATAAAACTAGTAGAACTAGACAGATATGTCGATCAAAGCTGCGTTCGGATATTGTGCTCCGTTGACAACGGGTACACCGTCCAAATGACACTTACGTGTTATTGGGTGTAAAAAGTGTAACGGTGTACAATATCCGAACGTAGCTTATATTGACAGTAGGTATTGTCAAAACATTAGCGTTTGACACTACCTACTGTCATTAGCGTTGTCATTAGTGTCATTACTGTCATTAGAATCAAAATTTCTGACATATCCTGGCTACTAGTTTTAATGCAGTGCGACCGATCTCGGTGAAATAGAATTTGCTCATGCAGCTAAACTATTGATTGTACCAGAAAATGTCATAGTCATAAATTATTCAGCATTTCCTCTACTTTAATTTATTATTTAACTAATTCGACGAAATTCCAGAAATGGCGGCTTATTGTCAGCTCTAAGTTTGGTCATGAAACTTCTAAATATGAAGTTTCGTCGCAATACCTTCAGTAGTTTCTCCGGAATCGTCGCCACAAAAAACGGGTGCACACACACATCCATATACACACACACACAGACATTTTTTTGTACCTTGGTCAAAAATGTTCAGGGGACCCAAAAAGACATATTTCCGCTAAAATCTCAAATTTGGCTCGGTTACAATACTTTACATACTTTGTATGATAAAGTAAAAAACCGGGACGTTTCATCTAGCTGGACAACTGATCAAAATTCGGAACGGTTGGTCACCCTACCGTAAATTAGCAAAATAAAGCAGTGTGCATTATGGTAAAGAGGTTTTTGGTAGAAGACGACTAGAAAACCCCCATTTTTGCTGTTTAACGAACTTTGTTTCAGTTCTGGGTAAAATTTTATTTTGAATTTAAGAACCGTTTGGCACCACATACCACATATAAGCTTTATTAATGGATCCACACTACAGTCGGCAACATAACCTAAAATTAACAACTTATTTTCCCAAGAAGATCCCCACATCATGACGAAGAATCACCGCGGAATCCATAGCGTGCCGTAGATCATTCAGTGGCGGGTCTTAGCGTGGGGAAGGAATATGTGGGTGACGGACGGTCGGAGGACGTACGGATTCGTCGCATACCCCGAATAGCCCATCACGAACGATGGAAAGACGTGGAGACGCTGCGGCTGCATGAACGCGGCTGAATAAACACACCCGAACGCCGAAGGATAAATCCATTCCGCACAAACGTCACTCCGCTCGCAACTTTACAGCTTCTTTTTATTTGGCCTTTTAAATTAGAACACCTTCGCCGTTGCTTCTGCTGCCGCTGCTGCATCTTTCTTATTTTTGGACCTGTGCGGACCGTTTCTCTTCCGTTTTTATTGTTATGGCCGCGTTGGCGACTAATTTGTCACCAATGGTAATGCTGCTGCGATGCGGGGAGATGAACGTGGAAGGCAATTCTGAAGTAGTTAAATAAACATAAAGAAGTTGGTATGTCGTTCGATTATTTTTTTCGAGAAGGTCGATCGTATGAAGGGTGAAGGTATTTTCAGTAAATGACAGAAGTGTGGTTAAATTCGCCACGTGTGATATCAGATTGTCTATGACAGGGGTGGCCAACAAGTCGATCGCGATCGACTGGTCGATCGCTCGCGATGTCTAGACTTCATGTGTGATGGTGGGTTTAGTCACCTTTACATAGTAAAGCCTGACTAACCCTTAAAAAAATCGGTTGTTAACTAATTGCCCAATATACTACTTGAACTGTGAAGAACCTTTAATTATCTCCTTAACTATATAATCCTATTGTTAGCGAATGTGGAAGATGAAAGATAGTTTCGAATCAAGAATCAAGTTTCAATCTCACAGAACTGTCCGTTTACTGATAGCAGTTTTTTGCTTATCGCAATGTAACAAAAACCGTTAACAGTAACAAGTGAGTCTAGTTACTCATGTATTTACAAATAAGCGTGTTTATAATCTTCTATCACTTGCCCAATATCTGAATTAATCCAACAAATAAAATAATTCCTACCACGGCAAATCCTGACTATAGCTTTGCTCTCAAAGCCAGTCTCCAGAACTATTGTCCTCAATGATAACCTTGGTCTCAGTAACTCATTCAAACTTCCATTCGACAATTCATAATTGGCCGAAATTCAAAGGTGTTACTCATTCAACAATAATCAAGTTGCCAACATGTATTTTTTTCCTTTTGCGTTCAAAACGCTAAATTTTTTAACTTAAAACATAGACAAATAATTGCTAAAAACAACCCACCAGCTCAGCCACATATATTAGCATGTTAAGCTATAAACTTTCAGCCCAACAAAATAAACAAATATTCGCAAGCGGTCATCCTTTCAGCTGATGAACATAAACAAATAAGCAATGGACTAATCATTCAGTTTAACAAGATAAACAAATATTAGCAAAGGGCCGACCTTTCATCTCCAACAATGTAAACAAATATTATTAAATTGGTAACTTTTCATCTCAACACGATAAACAAATATTAGCAAAAATATTAGCTCATCTTTCATCTCAAAAATTAAACAAATATTATCAAAGGGACAACTATTCAGCTCAAGAAGATAAACAAATATTAGCAAAGGGCTAACCTTTCAACTCAAAACCATTCAGATATTAGGAAAGGGCTAACCTTTCAGCTCACCAAAATAAATAAATATTCGCAATGGGTTATCCTTTCAGCTCTTGAACATAAACAAATAAGCAAAGGACTAATCATTCAGTTTAACAAGATAAACAAATATTAGCAAAGGGCAGACCTTTGATCTCCAACAATATAAACAAATATTATCAAATTGGTAACTTTTCATCTCAACACGATAAACAAATATTAGCAAAGGGCTTATCTTTCATCTCAAAAATTTAGCAAATATTATCAAAGTGTAGCAGTCATCTCAAGAAGATAAACAAATATTAGCAAAGGGCTAACGTTTCAACTCAAAACCATTCAGATATGAGGAAAGGGCTAACCTTTCAGCTCACCAAAATAAACAAATATTCGCAAGGGGCTATCCTTTCAGCTCATGAACATAAACAATTAAGCAAAGGACTAATCATTCAGTTTAACAAGATAGTGTAACAAGAAGTGTAGTAGTCATCTGAAGAAGATAAACAAATATTAGCAAATGGCTAACCTTTCAGCTCAAAACCATTCAGATATTAGGAAAGGGATAACCTTTCAGCTCAACAAAATAAATTACCTACCACGCCAGTAAAGAGCTGACACAAATATGTATTCGCAAAAAGCTAACCTTTCAGCTCAATAAAATAAATAAATTTTAGAAAAGGGCTAACCTTTCAGCCAAACAAAATAAATTAACATTATTCGCAAAGGACTAACTTTTCAACTTAAGATAAAAATATTAGCAAAGGGCTATCCTTTCAGCTCAAACCCAATCAAATCAGAAATATTACTCGTAGATAAACAACGTAGGTAGATAAACAAGTTGTTTCGGTACGAGATGAACTCCTACAATCTATTGATAGAAATTTTTTGAAAATAAGTCTAAAAATCTTCCATGTTAATTTTCCAAAATTTTGCAAACAAAGTATCGCGAAATCTTAAAATAACATTTTCAGCCATACTGTGCATTTTTATAATGAACTCTATATTTTGCGTATCTACTACCCATAGCTCGCGGGAGTGCTACGCCTATGACAACATGTCGATCGCGGCATATTTTAAAGATAAAAGGTAGATCTTAAGTAGACAAAAGTTGGCCACCCCTGGTCTATGATATCAGATTTAGTAACTTTTTAATTTTAGTAAAACTTGAATATTATGAGTTTAGTAAATCGGCGCTCAACAACAAGGCGTGTTTTTCCCAAAATAGCTCAACTTTGTAAATTTATGATATTTTCTTTATAGTGCGACATTTTTTGTTATACATATTTGTGTTCAGTTATTTCTAACATACTTAATATTTCGATATTTGACATTAATATTTCGATATTTGACATTAATAAAACGCGGTGCTCAGTTTGTAAGATGGCTGATCTTGTATTTTTTAATTGTTAAATGTTGAACCGATGTTTTTTTTTGAATCGCGGGCTTTGTTTGGTAAACCGTTGTAAAAACTTTGATAATAAAAAAATCTTAAGCCCTGACATTTCAACACTCTTATCACGGAATTTACCATGTAAAAAGTAAATGAAAAAGAAGAACGTTGACCGAAAAAAAAATTGTCACTAGTTTGAACGATAATTAGAACGTAGAATTGTCGTTTTATAAAGAAACGTTAAAAACGATTTTGTAGAGAAGTGTTTCACGATTTTGTATGGAATGGCGTTGAAGGCTTTGGAGCAAGATTGAATTTTCATTGATCTTGTCTGCTATTTGCACACTTTACAGATTTTACCAGATGCTACTAGCGCAAGGGAAATTATGTGAGGTAACCTACGGTTCCATAATTTTATTAAAAGCTCTTGACCGACCAATTGTAAGCCACCTACAGTGCTTAACAAATGCCTATAATAATCTGAGAGTTTCTGATTACTTATTTCAGCACCAGAAAATAATCATTCGAAACGTCTTTCTCCGTTTTGCGATAAACATGTAATCAAAATGTTTTTGATACTATTGTACCTACATATCAATTAGGAACGGGTTAATGACCATGACGAAAATGTTTGGTATCATTTCTGTCAGCATTAATCGCTTGAAACTAACTTTGTTTTGCTGATAATTTGAATTTTTTCTTTATATTTTGGCGAACACCTAAAGCAAACAAAAAGAAGAAAACAAGAAAAGTTACTTTTGTTACTTATTTTTTTGGAATTTTACTAATATAAAGAAGCCAATCAATCTGTAGCGTATCAACAATTGAAAAGTGTTTATCTGTCGTCAAGTTTAATTTATCATCCAAGAGAATAGTTTTATTTTAACATTTGTATGTAGACTACTAGTATTTTTTATTACTATTTCTACATGTTGGTATATGTATTTAGTTAAAAATTGATCTCTGAGTAGTTTTCGATTTGTTTCAACCTTTCCTTGTCAATAGTAGTAGACTTGTGTTTATATTTTACTTGTGTAGTTTTCAAATGCTTACAAAAATATATCGTTGGATTAAAAGTAAAAGTCGCTACTAACTTTTGTTACATTTTATTGATAAACGCGTTAATTGTGGCCAAATGCTTATACATGCGTGTATAAGACAATACGATCATCAAATGTTCAAGTCCTCTAAAATGTATTAGTATTTATATTACATTTAATATTTTACTCATTTATTTTTTTTTAATTAAAAGTATTTTAATTTCGCTATATAAATTACCGTGAAAATAACATTAATGGCAGGGGTCCCCTAATAGTAGTATTCACCTTTATGTATATATGAGCAAGCCTTTTCTTACAAATTTTAAGAAAAAAAAATCTGATGTGGCCAGGCACATGACTTTATCATACTATATATAAAATTAATAGTTTAGCTGCATGAGATTCTATTTGATCGAGATCGGCTATGTCTGCATTAAAATAAAACTAGTAGAAATAGACAGATATCTCGATTAAAGCTGCGTTCGGATATTGTACTCCGTTGACACCAGATACACCGTCCAAATCACATTTACGTGTTATTGGGTGTAAAAAGTGTAACGGTGTTCAATATCCGAACGCAGCCTATATTGACAGTAGCATTTTCAAGACATTAGCGTTTGACACTAGCTACTGTCATTAGAATCAAAAAATCTGACATATCCTGGCTACTAGTTTTAAAGCAGTACGACCGATCTCGATGAAATAGAATTTGCTCATGCAGCTAAACTATAAATTCTACCAAAAAATGTCATATACATAAATTATGGAAAATTTCCTTTCCTTTAATTTATTATTTAACTATTTTGACGACATTACACAAATAGCGGCTCATTTGCAAAATCTTCGAAAAATGCTATGAGTAAACCACCAGTTCCTTTGGACCCTTTTCAACAGAAAGCTTTTCAGCTCTAAGTTTGGTTATAAAACTTCTAAATATGAAGTTTCGTCCCGATACCATTAGTAGTTTCTCCGGAATCGTCTCCACAAAAACGGGTACACACACACACACACATACACACACACACACACACAGACATTTTTTTGTACCTTGGTCAAAAATGTTCAGGGGACCCAAAAAGACATATTTCCGCTAAAATCTCAAAAAATTTTTTTGGCACGATTACAATACTTTACATACTGCGTATGATAAAGTAATAAGTTACAAATAAAATGGGGGTGTTAAAATAACAAAAAAATATATTTATAATCATCAACGGGGTGTTTTTTTCTTGCATTTTTTATGTTAAGAACGTGAATGTCATTTTGGTACAGCATTTTGAAATATTTTGAAAGGATCTAACATCTTAAGGAATTGAAAAATCTATGAGCCCATATGAAACTTTTTACTGAGAATGGATTTTTCCAATTTATTATAGTATAGGGTACTGTTTGTGTTCTTTCTTCGTTTTCGCATTGTTTTAGTTGTACCTACATTATTTTTTCTTCCGTTTGATAATATTTCAAAACGGTTGTAACTTTTGTAGGAATTTAAAAAACAAGCAAGTTTATACACGTAAAAAATGTAAAAGTTATAAAAAGGTGTAATAAGCAACGGTAATACTTTAAAACTAAAGTAAATTATATGTAATAACTACAGGCAGCAAAAATGCTGTAAAAGAAGAATTTGAAATTGTTTGTGTTCTTTTCTTGCTGGTTATTTGATATTAGCTGTATTTTTATATAATACTTCCCTATGATATAGAGATATCCCTGTGAAATTACAAAATCAACTTAGAATTTGTATATACAAGACAATTTTACAATTTCACAGGAATGGTACGGTAATTTCACTCATTATTTTCTTTTTACAATTTACCTGCGTTTCTTTATACAGACATGTTGCTTGTCACTTGATACATCAAGATTGCTTTAGTAGTTTTCTCCGTGTATAAAAAAGGAAAACCCTGTATAATAATATTGTGTTGGGGTTTGCTTGAGTTCTAACCGAATTTCAAGGGATTCGCAAGCGTTTACAGGTTGAGAAACGCTGGTCTAAAGTATGTAACATATTTTATAAAAAAATAAAATATTTCAATATTTCTACAGTAAAAGCAATTTCCGTCCACACACAGAAATGTAATCTCTCGAACGAAGTGAGAATTACTTGGCTGAAGTAGTTGGTACGTTCGTATATACGCGAGAGATTATTGACTTCAACCAAGAAATTTTATTTCTTGGAATAATTACTAGATATAAGAAAGTGGTTACTCTGGTGAAGTAAGTAAACAATCTTCAATAAAGTGTATATTTTTATTCCCGGCAAATATTTTTAGCTACTTAATGTAAGAATTTAAAAAATTTGGCACAATACGTTTTCTATTGCTAATTAACAAGATAGGTATGTTATATTTACTTACTCGTTCTAAACTGTTGCGTGCGTTACATCAAACTATTCCGTGTTGAAACGTTTATTGTACACTATAAATCACAATACACAACCCCAATAAATCACAAGGCTCATCCCCTACGGGTACCTCGCTGTTGTTTTCGTACTAGGCTCCTTTACGGCGCCAGCACCACGCGCGGGCGCGCGAGCCTTGACAAAATCACGGTGCGCATATTTATTCCAGAGAAAGGGATTACTTGAAAGAAGTGAGAATCACTTCAGTTAAAATTGGTGGGTTTTTATTCAGTAAACAATAGAATTTATTTGTTGACAGCATTTACCTGAGAAATTATTTTCCTTATATTGAGTATGTGGCATTTCTTGTATATACCTAACTTTCTATATCCAAGTAAATATGCATTTGAATCTAGTAAATAAATTCAAGAAATTATGTTTTCTCGTTCCAAATAATCACTTTTCTGTGTGCATTGTATATTACCTATGTCGTCTTCAATATTGCCAATCATGACAACCACTAATTGTTCATATTAATTTTGATAGATTAATTTTAATTGTCTTTTAAAGCCTTACATAAAAATAATTTTCGATCAGAATTGAAAATTATGAAAATTTGTTAATTCTGTGGACCTTCTTATGAATGAAACACATAGGCGTTTCTGATAGGTTCCTTTGCGCTGAATAGGAATACAGCCTAAAAGTTGCTTTTTATGCCAGGTTTTTGCGTTTTCGTATTTTCTATTGTTTTAACTCGCGCAGACACCGCTAAAAATTTACTTCAAGAATATTTACCATAAGAACATCATCCGCTATAAATCGGATACTTTTGAGTTCGGATTCGTATTCATCGCAAATAAAAACTTACTTTTGTAAATTCAGTGACAAATTGTAAGAGCTCACTTTCACATAACACCTAATTTCAATAACTTATGGTACACATTTAACTACGTTACAACACAAACACCGAAGTACTAAAGTATTAACCCAAAAGTAATAAATTCGTGAGCATTCCGTTCCCATGAGAGACTGTTTACAGAACGACCGTCTTAATTGGGATGACAAGTGTAATAGCGTTAAATAGCGTGAACCACCTACTTGTCTAAACACGGCTTAACTCTTGAGGCCATGGGCGTGCATGAAGGAGGACGGAGTAGCGAAGTGACATGCGGAGCAAAAGGGTGCCTAAAAAAGAGCGAGAGATGAAGCTACTAGGCTCCGGTCTCGTCCTCCAGGTACCGTTTTAATTGCGTCCTCAAGTCGGCTGACTGTGAAAACGTTTTGTCGCGCCCGTTAAAAATAAATTCACTCGACGGACGAGGCGTTAGCACGTAGAGGCCCAACGATAAATCTTTCAGATTTATTAACGTCACGGCTCTCGGCAACAGAATTTATAAACTCATAATATATATGTCATTGAGGGGCTTTCCAAAGTTTACGTTACGAGAAAAATTGACGGTCCTCTTCCACACAGAGCAGTGTTTTCGATATGAATTGCTTAACAGATAAAGACAACACTGTTTCAACTCTCAGCATATGCAAATCGCTCAAGTTGTCTATATGCGTTACATTTTGCACCACAAAAGAGGCAATATAAAAGCCATTTTATACAAAATAAGTAGAGACGAGATAAAAGTTTTCTTAAAAAATAATAAATTAGTATGTCGAAAGCTTTTTACTGCAATTTAAACCGCCCTCATCTGATTTGTTTTAATACTTTTATTTCTATTTTATTTTACAGAGGTGTTACTAAACCAAAGAATTTCTTACTTTGCAGTTAGTCCTGATCTGAGCACTAATATGTGTTATTTTTTTGATATATAGATCAAAGATGGCATCTATTATTAATATTAAACTGCACGACAAACCCATAATTTTTTAACATTTTTTTTGCAAAACGTGGGGAATATATTAGGAAGAACAAGATGACCAATTTCATCAAGACATACAATGTTCGAACAACGATATGTGTCGAAATAATACGATGCCCATTGACTATAATTATGTGGACAGCTTCTTCTTCACTTCGTAGAAGAAAAGCTGTTAATTATGCCCAAGCAATTGGCAAGTAGGTATTACACTTCCGGCAAAATTCTCGAAATTGTTCATTTGAGCATTCATTCCTGACCAAAATAATAACTGAGTGGGTTTTCTTTATTTGTTCTTATGTCTAAATGAGATTCATGCAATAATTGTTGCACTTCTGGATGCATTTTGTTTCATTTGATATATACACGAATATCTAGCGCTGGCTTTAGGACATTATTTTGTATGCCGGAGCCACAAATGTCTAGTTATGTATGTTATAATTCGTTTTTTTAAATCAATTTTACAGAAGAACCATGCTATCACACAACCAATAATTTATTATTACTGTTTTGATTTTTTTTACTGCATTATCGTTCATGCTTAGATACTTAGACTAAAGGGTCCTACACTGAGAAACCTGTATAGGAACCATTATAATAATAATTATCATAATGCTTATGATAAAGTAAATCACCATTTGTGACAAGAATAGTGAGTTACGAGTCTTCCAATACACACACTACTTTACTTGCTACTTAGCCGTGTGTGTAGGATACTTTAATGTTTATAGCTTTTAAAATAGTATAACAATTGCCATTTATCAGAAAATGGCATATTTTGATATTATTTAGAAAATATTGATGTTGGTGAGAGTAGTCTTTGTTCTGTATTCCTTAATGAAATATTTAATTGTAAGACACTTATATGAAAGTAAATATTTGATTTGCATCAAAAATTGATGTAAATTTACAATAGGAATATGTTTTGCCCTGCAAGAATCAGTGTAATTACATCGCATAATTATTGTGATTTTACAAGAATTTGAAGACGAAATATTACACCAAATTTAATGCAATTTTTAAATGATATATAGGGTAATTGGTAATTATTTTACATCCAATTCAATATAATATGAAATATATTACATGAAATATGCAGCAATTATAAATGTTGTTTAAATTTATTAAAAACTGTGAAATACATCATTTAAAACATATTTTCATCACGCCTTCTAGAAAGGAACCACACTCCATTATCCTCTGCTTCTGGCATGTAATAGAACAAGAACACATTAAGCCCCTTTTACATCTGTGCAACTCAAATGCGCAATTGAATTGTTTATCAAGTATTTTTATCGCATGCGAGTTTTTCTTTTACACTATGCAACTTTTTAATATTACTTACTTATTTATCAGTTCTAAATTCGTGCGATTTGAACGTGCGATTTTAGTAACATTCTAGGAATTTTTGTTTAAAAACTGAGATGTTGTAGTGGCACCCCCATCCAAAATAGTATGTCACATAAAAATAAATGCCAAACTATACGCGAATCTCAATCTATTGAGGTTATGGTAATGGTAGCTGGCTGCTGCCAACTTAGTAACTACAGTTTTTAAAACATAAAGTCACTAATACTGAAAGCATCTAATTTATAAAGTTGCATAGGTGTAATAGCTGGACAATCTTTCATCAAATCGCATGCGAATCGAAAAGGTTGCATGGTTCAAATCGCATGCTTTAGTTGCATACATGTAAAACTAACTTGTGATATTGTCCAAAAAGGTTAACGTATAAAGAAGATGTCGTTGATGAACTACAACGATAACACAATTGTTCTGCAGTGTGGCACACGGTTTGCACTTTGCTGCATATTTTTCAGTTAAACATTGTTACTTACCTGATACAGTACGATATTACCGATATTATATTAGTAAAATACCTTGTGATTTTGTAATTTGTAATTTGACATTGTAATTTTACTATTCTAAGCTATACTTCCATTGCAATTTGCTAAGAGATCATTGTAATTAAAATAAAGCAGCAATACTGTACGATTACACAGATTGGTAAAAATGGTTGGAATTTTGTGTAATTTTTTAGACTTAAAACACTTCTATTATAGTCTCAATAGAGGAATACTTAAATACCATTTTTTATTGAATGTATCATATATATATTTTTTTTTGTATTTGACTCTTGTACGCACAGCTTTTTGCGACAAACAGAAAAAAAAAATTTAAATTCACAAGTTTGAAAATTAACACACACAAAATTCTATTACTTTTCTGAGATTTTTTTTTAATATCACTATCAGGAAAATAATGATATTTATTATGACTCAAATGTTTTTGTTCTTTTTGAGCATAGTGAAAGAAAACAACTTTTGTTTTTGTTAATATTTTATTGAATAAAAATGTTTTTCTTTTGACTTTGTACACTTATTTATTATTATTATTTATTTATTATAGTAAAATGTATATAGATATATATTTTGATTTTTTAATTTCTTTTTACATTGATGTAACAGCAACGAAACAAAATATTTTAGGATGGTATCAGTAAACTGTTGAGAAACTGTACTTCTCCGATATTTCATTTTTCAGAATTCGATCTAGCAGGTCTACGCAATGACACATGTTAAAAATATTAAATATATTTTTAACGGTGGTAGTTCACCTCTTTCGATGACATCCAAACGTAAACAGAATGTACAGGGGTTGGGTTCCCACACGGCACCAACGATCTCGACGGCCCAGAATCTTTTCACGTTTTGTTACATAATTCTAAGGTCGTAACGTAAATACATGTATGTATGTATATGTAAATTGTGAACGCTGGTTCCGAAACACTAATATTATGGTGATTTTAAATATGCCGGGGTTACGAGAAATTGTTTGAATTATGGTTCAACCACATGTTGACACAAAACTATATTACGTTGAAATTAGATCTACAGTGTGTCCCTCGATGCACCCAACTATACCTATAATGAACGTAATTTTTAATTTCTCGAGAAAAAGTCCTTCTTTATAAAGAATTTTGGATGTCCTAAAAAGTCGAAAGCCATTGTTAATATTTTGATTTAACTACAGGATGGTTAGAAATCACGAAAATGTTAAATTGGCCGAAGAGTAAACTAGCGGTTTTTCGGAATAAGATCAAAAATGTTATAGGTAAAAGTTAGTTTGAATTAATTTTGTGGTCAAATATCAAACTTGAATGTTCTAATTCAAATTTTACATCTCGGACCAGTGAAAAGGCATTACATAAAGGTGAACAAAGAATTTAGAGACCACAATTATGATTGATTAGTTGACAGTAGTAACAGCGTATCCAAGCAATTTGTTGATAGAAGCTAATTGAAAGTATGTTGACTTTAGAGCAAAGGGTTTATTTAGTTCTTTGTTACGGCATAGGTGAGGTATCGTACCGCCGTGCTATTGAAGTTTTTAACAGAAAATACCCTAAGGTATACGTTTCTGTCAAATGTGTTCGTGAGTTGGTTAAAAAATTTCATGCAACAGGAGACGTGAAAAATATCAAGAAAAAGAAGCGAAATGGCGAAGATGATGCAGGAGCTATGTTAGCTATTGATTCCGTAAACACTTGCCCAAAAAAATCTGATTTGGCCAGGCACATGACTTTATCATACTATATATAAAATTAATAGTTTAGCTGGATGAGATTCTATAGATCGAGATCGGTCGTGTCTGCATTAAAATAAAACTAGTTAGCCAGGATTTGACAGATATTTTGGTTCTATTGACAGTAGGTATTGTCAAAACCATCAGTGTTTAACACTACCTACTATCATTAGAATGAAAATATTTGTCAAATCATGGCTAACTAGTTTTTATATGAATGCAGACAGTTGTTAGTTCACAGAATTGCAGATATTGGTCTCAAGAAAATCCAAATTTCCGTATTACAACCAATTTTCAAAAATATAAAAAAGTGAATGTTTGGTCTGGAATTGGTTGAAAAGACATTTTCCAAATAAGTGGATTGGACGATTCGGCCCTATAGGACGGCCACCACGTTTACCTGATTTTACGCCGCTTGATTTTGTTTCTGTAGGGTTATTTAAAACAGAAGGTGTATACGAATAATTTTCATGATAATGCAGACATTCTAAAATTAAAAATTAGGGAAGCAGTAGACGAAATAAATGAAGAAACAATTCATTTGGTATATCGGGAGTTTAGAAGAAGATTGGAAAAATGTGTAGCTGTAGGAGGGGAACATGTCGAGTAATGTTTTGTTAAATTCCTTTGTTAAAAATAAATAAAATATAAAACTTTTAAAAATTCCAAAACTCTTTATAAAGACGGACTTTTTCTCGAAAAATTAAAAATTACGTCCATTATAGGTATAGTTAGGTCCATCGGGGGACACACTGTATATTGTTTTCCAAGGTTATGTGCTTAACACGCACAGTGTTTCTATACTCTTTTTACAAAATTATTTACCATTGAAGATTTTAGTAGGGTAAAATATGATAATTCAGTAGAACGATTACAATAACTTAAAACAACATTGGCAAAATCAACATAGGCAATATTGGCTACCAATTACTTTCCTCCTGTATGTAATTATCTCTCTTCTGCGAGTTATGTGTGCTTTTGTATAAGGCAAACAGCTGAAGATGGGGAGGCAAACATCTCAGGGTCGGTAAAGTTGATGGTGACCTTATTGGTGACAGTCGGTCACCGAGGCGGTCCGTTTAACGCGATTTAGGTAAACTTTAGACTAACTAGCCTAAGATAACATACGGGGACTGTATAAACTACTTGAGGGTAAGTTCTGGTCCGGGATCAGATGGAATGCAAGCAAGCCACTGACCACCTGTGTTGGCTCTAGGTGTGAATTGCTGCGGTGCTCTCGGATGCTCAGTGTTTGTCCACTCCTGAATACATTATTAGATATTCCGGAGTGGTACATGCTCTGACTTCTGAGATTAACCAACCATCATCGACCATCGTTGGACTTGGGTAGCATCGTAATACTCTGCTAGTTAGTTAAAAGTAATGAAATGTTTATTAGAAGAAAGATAATAAATGCAAGTTTTACATATCATGTCTGACTAATTTTCTTTTATTTTAGGTGGCTGGACGAGTCATGTAACGTTTTCCCAATCATTGTACAATGTTTATACTTCTGTGTAAGTTGTTATACGTATTCATCAATAAGAACTTGCGCTTTCAAAGAAGATGGTTTTTGGTTCCATAATAAAAACCGAGTTAAGAGTATTGAGTTGTAGGTAAGCATTTCCATGCAGAACGGTTTTAAAATCATGCTTTTCCTTAGAAAAATTATTTAGCTCAAAATGATTAGATTAATAGATGTTCAAGTCAATCAGAGATTAAAGTGGTTTTTTTTCCTTAAAACTGACAAGTAACTTAAAAACTTCAGTCTGAAGCGTAAAATAAAAAAATATTTTAAGACTCATTTCAATAATTTTATGTTTCTTATTTATAAATTTGTATATCTGGGTTGTACTTATTTTATCAAAAAATGTTATACGATCAGAAAACCAATTACTGTAATTTCTTTATAACTTTAAAAAATTAGCTATGGGTCGCTACCGGCTGTCAAAAATAAGAAAAATCAACAAAGGTCTACTTAAAAAAAATTAAAGAAAAACATCTTATTTTTGTTTGGCTACGAACATATATTTGCATGCCATGATTAGTATCGTAATAAAAGGAAATAATCAAACTTTGGAACCTGAATTCAGAAATTTTGTTGTATTTTAAATTTTCTCAAACACTACCCCTTATGGACCACATTCTTATTAAGGTAATAATTGTGGAAAGCAAATTTATAATAGTTAAAAAATAAAGATCATGTTTTGTTCCTTTTTTTAATACAAACCTACTAAATTCTTATTTGACAGTAGCGATCGGTAATATATTTTTTCTACTCCTATTGATGAATGCATTCATTATCATGGCAATTTATGATAAGTAATACTAACCATTCCCCACACACATGACAAACATTTCATTTCTGGTTCTTCATACCCCGCGAGCCGTGAGAAATATTTCATTTCTCACGGCAATATTTCATTTCTCACGGCTGTAGAACCAATCATAGCGCGGATTTTCATTTCCACCGTGTTTAGAGAGACTGCTTAGCAACGTTGACAACGTCGCTAAACGACGAGCGCTACAAACAATTTTAATCTGTCAGATATTTTAACGAAATACACTACCACATACCACCACATACGTACAGTAATTACTGTAATTCGTTAATCATAATTATAAAAAAGTGTATTCTGAATGTGTACTCCACCTGATGTAATACAAGCCGCGCAAAACCGCACATTAAATTTATTGCACGAAAAATCGAGGACAAAATACGAAAAAACCTACAAAGCGTTTATGGATTGGCGAATCAGAAAAAATGTAAGCTCATTTTCCGAAAATGTTTTGATAGCCTATTTTGGTGAGCTTTCCGACAAATTTAAGTCGCCCAAAATGTATAATAATGTGACTTATTTAATACATCAATACGCACCAACAAGGGATAATAATTATCTGTCATTTTGTAGGTTAGATACTTTGTTATCTTTTCTTCGCTGTCAATATTTGACACTTTTAGAAAAAAATCTGTAATACCGACATAATGTCATACATCAGAATACCTATACGTACCGCCGCGCCGCGCCGTCCCAATACGGACTAAATTAATTTAAAAAAAAAATTGTATAGTCGTAGAAAAAGTATAGTATTCCATTCGCAAGTAATGGCAATTACACACTCGAACGTTTTGCAGCACTCGCCTACGGCTCGTGCTGCAAACTTCGTTCTCGTGAGTAATTGCTTACATTACTTGCTCATAGAATAATATACTATTTTCTACTCCTATTCATGAATGCATTCATTATCATGGCATTTTATGATAAGTAATACTAACCATTCCCCACACACATGACAAACATTTCATTCCTGGTTCCTCATACCCCGCGAGCCGTGAGAAATATTTCATTTCTCACGGAAATATTTCATTTCTCACGGCTGTAGAACCAATCATAGCGCGGATTTTCATTTCCATCGTGTTTAGAGACACTGCTTAGCGACGTTGTCATGGCGTTGACAACGTCACTAAACGACGAGCGCTACAAACAATTTTAATCTGTCAGATATTTTAACGAAATACACATACGTACCACATACATGCCACATACCATGACATACCACCACATACTTACGTACAGTGTACAGTAATTACTGTAATTCGTTAACCACAATTATAAAAAAATGGACTCTGATAGCGAACAAAAGGAAATGTGTACGCCACCTGATGTAATACAAGCCGCGCAAATCCGCACATTAAATTTATTGCCCGAAAAATCGAGGACAAAATACGAAAAAACCTACAAAGCGTTTATGGATTGTAGAATCAGAAAAAATGTAAGCTCATTTTCCGAAAATGTTTTGATAGCCTATTTTGGTGAGCTTACCGACAAATTTTAGTCGTCCAAAAAAGTGTTATAATGTGACTTATTTAATACTCAATACGCACAAGGGCTAATAATTATCTGTCATTTTGCAGGTTAGATACCTTGTTATCTTTTCTTCGCTGTCAATATTTGACACTTTTAGAAAAAAAATCTGTAATACCGACATAATGTCATACATCAGAATACCTATACGTACCACCGCGCCACCGCCGCGCAGTCCCAATACGGACTAAATTAATTTAAAAAAAATATTGTATAGTCGTAGAAAAAGTATAGTATTCCATTCGCAAGTAATGGCAATTACTCACTCGAACGTTTTGCAGCACTCGCCTACGGCTCGTGCTGCAAACTTCGTTCTCGTGAGTAATTGCTTACATTACTTGCTCATAGAATAATATACTATTTTCTACTCCTATTGATGAATGCATTCATTATCATGACAATTTATGATAAGTAACACTAACCATTCCCCGCACACATGACACATGAAATATTTCATTCATGCCTCGCGAGTCGTGAGAAATATTTCATTTCTCACGGCTCTAGAACCAATCACAGTTTTCATTTCCATCGTGTTTTGAAACACTGCTTAGCGACATTGTCAAGCCATTGACAACGTCGTAACTGACAAGCGCACCAAACAATTTTAATCGGTCAAAATCCTGTAGACCGTCATAGTGACATACAGCCGTCCCTATATGCAATAAATTAATTTATAAAATTTCATTGCATGCTCGTAGAAAAAGTATAGTATTCCATTCGCAAGTAATGCCAATTTCTCACTCGAACGTTTTGCAGCACTCGACTCGCCTACGGCTGGTGCTAAAAACTTCGTTCTCGTGAGAAATTGCTTACTTGCTCATAGAATAATATACTATTTTCTACTCCTATTGATGAATGCATTCATTATCATGGCAATTTATGATAAGTAATACTAACCATTCACCACACACATGGCAAATATTTCATTCCTGGCTCCTCATACCCCGCGACTCGTTGAGAAATATTTCATTTCTCACGGCTTTAGAAGCAATCACAGCTCTGGATTTTTCATTTCCATTGTGTTTTGACACACTGCTTAGCGCCATTGTCAAGCCATTGACAACGTCGCTAAGTGACAAGCGCACCAAACAATTTTAATCTGTCAAAATCCTGTTAACCGTCATAGTGACATACAGCCGTCCCTATATGCAATAAATTAATTTATAAAATTTTATTGCATGGTAGTAGAAAACTCAAACGTTCTTCGTTCTCGTAATAAATTGCTTACATTACTTGCTCATAGAATAATATACTATTTTCTACTTTGCGTTCGTTATAAACTTATAACGAAAACGCTTTCGGTGTCCTTATGAAAACACTAGTTCACTAACTTTAAGTAACTTTTGGTTTTCCAAGATTGGTGATATTGATGTAAAATTTCAAATAATGCTGACATCTCAATCGCTATTGGCTCGCCTCAAATCGTATTTGTCAGTTTTACCACAACTACCGACTGTTGAAGATAAAACTACTCTAGATTGTATGATGACAACCTCAATTTTCGAAATTTTTGTAAAATTAATGTCGTAAAGTAGAAAAATAGTATATAACAAGCGTTTTATAAGACGTACTGGCGCACTCGTTCCATTTGGGCAAAACAACTCGTGCGCTAATCCATAAAATTTGTATTATAAATTATAATAAATTTATTATTATATAATATACATAAATTAAATTATTATTATTTATTTATTAAATTATAATAAATATAAATATATATTAAAATTATATTAAATACTATACTATGTATATTAAATACTATACCTATATCAAATTGTTTCTTAGGTCATTAAAAATATTAAAGGAGTGGCCCTTAATAATACAATTTTTGATAAAATAAGAATTACCCTAATATGTTTGTAGAGATTTATTTTGTAAGTCCTCATAATTTGGTCGTGCGTGGATCGATTTTAATGATTCGTGTGTTGTTTGAAAGTTTTTTTCACTAGTGGTACCCTAAATCGAAATCAGAATCTAACCATGAACTCTGAAGTTTTTGGAATCTGAAAATGGACAAGATATTTTAAGACAGAACCTATCGAAATGTTGGGCAGACTGTAGTCGCGAAAATTACCCAACGAATTTTGATCGGATTGCGGAATCCACCCAGAAATTCTTTCTATGATAGGGAATATTTAAGAAGAAACAGATACTTTATTGAGTATTTTTTTAGTTATAGTGCCACAAAAATTAATGTTAGAAACTTCGTTTTTCGTCAATGTACGTATGGTAGAGACCAAAATAAGTCAGCAATGATATCAACATGGATCCCAAAAGTAATGTGGAAACATCAGTACGCAAATTATCATTATTGATGGGGACAGTGGACACTATTTATAAGGTATAAACCGGCTACCTTGAAATTATACTCACAATAAAAAAGTTCCTTTAGTGCTTTTATTGGAAATCGGTAATTTTAGAGCTTATTTTTCATGACGTTTTGACGCATCCACAAAAATCAGTAAGGAACATTTTTTATTTCATAATTTGTGATAGAATTCTTGGAGTAGTCTTAAATGAAAGCTTGAACTTCGAATACTTATTTCATTAAAACCTTATATGGCAACTATTTAAAGACGACGTATTTGCCTGTCAAAAGTGGGATAAAAACTGACTCACTATCACTTCACACCGTTGGTACATGGTTTTCGCATCATATATATGTATAATTTCGAAGATTTAAGCTTTTATTTCAGTCTACTTAAAAAAATTTCACGTCACATTTGTTTAAGAAAATGACACAATATTTCACAATTCACTCCAAGGATATCCTCAAAAAACTATCGCAGCCTAACAAAATTATCTACGTAGGTTGGAATGTAGCTTTAACCTTTAAAAAACTTTAAAACTTGGAAGAGCAAAGTCACAACTCTGTGAAGTATTGTAGTGCATGTTTATTTTTACGTGGCTATAATTGTTAAGGCTCAAGCTTTTATTACATCCTAAAAAAATCTGATGTGGCCAGGCACATGACTTTATCATACTATATATAAAATTAATAGTTTAGCTGCATGAGATTCTATTTGATCGAGTTCGGCTATGTCTGCATTAAAATAAACCTAGTAGAACTAGACAGATATCTCGATTAAAGATGCGTTCGGATATTGTACTCCGTTGACACCGGGTACACCGTCCAAATGACACTTACGTGTTATTGGGTGTAAAAAGTGTAACGGTGTTCAATATCCGAACGCAGCCTATATTGACAGTAGTATTTTCGAAACATTAGCGTTTGACACTAGCTACTGTCATTAGAATCAAAAAATCTGACATATCCTGGCTACTAGTTTTAAAGCAGTACGACCGATCTCGATGAAATAGAATTTGCTCATGCAGCTAAACTATAAATTCTACCAAAAAATGTCATATACATAAATTATAGAAAATTTCCTCTCCTTTAATTTATTATTTAACTATTTTGACGACATTACACAAATAGCGGCTCATTTGCAAAATCTTCGAAAAATGCTATGAGTAAACCATCCGTTCCTTTGGACCCTTTTCAACAGAAAGCTTTTCAGCTCTAAGTTTGGTTATGAAACTTCTAAGTATGAAGTTTCGTCCCGATACCTTTAGTAGTTTCTCCAGAATCGTCGCCACAAAAACGGGTACACACACACACACACACACACACATACACACACACATACACACACACACACACACACACAGACATTTTTTGTACCTTGGTCAAAAATGTTCAGGGGACCCAAAAAGACATATTTCCGCTAAAATCTCAAAAAATTTTTTTGGCATGATTACAATACTTTACATACTGCGTATGATAAAGTAAAAACGCCACTTTACAGAATTCTCTAAGTAGGTTAGAATGAAAGTTTGAACATTAAATTTCAAAGCTATGGCAAGAGGTGTAGCTCAGGTTTTTTCCACTGGACGTGGGCCTGTTTTATTGCCTCGATTGACAGTAAGGAAATACCGTTGATAGAGTTGTCACAGACCACAGTTTTGAAACACAATATAGCTTCTTTTAATCTTCCCCCAAAAAAGAAACGCGAATAGGATGACATGAAAGTTTGAACTTAAACCTGTGTCTATAGTTTGAGCCTACTTAAGCTCACATTATTTTTTGGAAAGCACCAAAAGTGCAAAACCGGGATTTCTTGACATTTTAAGTCCATTTTTCTAAAATAATGTGACGTGATGGAGATGTTTTGGAGAAAACCGAAATAGCTTCCCTCTTTTGATTCTGAGATAAGTCAGGTGGGTATTTTGTACTACATGGCAATTCTCATGATATGGTTTATTTTTATGTTATGAAACCATACTCCCAAACAAGTTTACAAGACTGTGAAGAAAGCTATGAAATCTAATTTCATATTATTGCAAATTGTAGTGTCGATGCAAACATAACTTTACACCACCTTCATAATTCATCAAATAGTGATCATCGTTAATAGTATATTTTATCGCCACATAGTCTGAAGATGCAAAATAAATATTTTCACTAGCGGTGTTATACCGTATTAACTTCTATCTTAAACAGTCCGTGTTGTTTTTGGGTCGTCGAATAGCAGGAGTCGAAGTGATAGTCGAGTGAGTGTGTGGTGAGTCCGACGCCTTTACACGCACGAACGCACACACCCAAAAAAATAAAACAAATGATCAAATTACAAACCTAAATATACCTCGAATGAAATGTTAGATTTAAATGTCTATAGGAGGTCTAAAATATGTCCAATTTGACGTTGACGTCGAACATCTGCGGGCGCATCTCCAGACCGCCGCCGTCAACCGGTCGTATCCGGAGCCTTCGAGCTTCCACAGCTTCTTCTGTCTCGTGCTTTTAAAGCTTTGAATCGGTCGCTAATGTAGAAATAAATGTTAATGTGTGAGAAAGCATCTTTGTCGAGAGTGGTTTTTAATTGTAATTGATACGAAGACTAAAGTAATTGGTAATGTCATACTTCAAGTAATATTCAGTGAACCAATACTTGGTGACGTAACTTACTGTTCTGGTTAATTTATATGGATGAACTTGACTTGTGTGGTGTGCTGTCTTATGTTTTATTGTACCGGTATTGTTTGGTTTTTGACAATTATTTTAGCATCACATGTCGAAGAAAATTAGTACTGATAGTACTGGTAATCTATCTATTTCCTTATTAGTTTTAGAAAGAGAAAGTATTTTCTCAAACTGGAATTGAAATCTTATAATTTTCAATAATTGAATAGACATTAATTAAAAACGTCTATAACCACGTACCAAGTATTTATTGAGACCTATATTGTTATTGTTTTTCTGGAGATATTTGTCTTCAAATTTAATTAATGTACACACAGAAAAATAAATACTTCACTCAAAGCAATGTGCTTCGATGCAAGTAAATGATTTTATGAGTTTCCTATACCGCATGTAGATATTTTCTCAAGTTGAGAATATATCTACTTGATTCAAATATAAGAATTCTTAACTGAAGGAAAGTGTTTCAGCCAAGTATATATTAACTTTCATCTAAAGCAATAGCCGCAAGCATGCAATTTTCTCACGTTTTGAGAATATACTAAGCTGTGTGTACGGTAGTGAAAAGTATATCTTCTCAAGATTATATCTCAAAAGCGACCATATTTATTATTAATAAAATATCATGCTTGTTTAATGTATTAAAAGATATTCAACATGGATTAAAAGCGACACTCAACAACAAACCCGAGCACAAAGAACGCAAAACCTTATAAAGCAGTCGAGTCAAAATACAGTGTTGGCAACTCGAGTTTGTTGGCTTCTCTGCGAAAATACGTTAGACGTTAAGCTTCATCTTCAATATAGAAGTATAGTGCATTAATGGACAGAGGCATTACGAGACAAAAACATTTGCTTCAGTATTCAGAAGAGGAAGCGTCGCGTCTTTACGCACCGAAATAAGGGCGGATTGGAAGTAAACACATTGGAAGCTATAAAAATGCCATTGCGCAAAATATCCTTAATGATTGACATTTAATGGAAACCATACACCTATATTTTTTTATATATAATATGTGCGACTTAAAGAAGTTTAAAATAGGATAATATGCAACAAAATATTAATAAATGATAAATGGTACTATTGTTTTCTACTATCGCCCTACAAAAAAATATATTCTAACCTTTGTTCGTCAAGCTCTAAAAACTTAAATTTAGAAAACGTTAAAACAACATAGAATTATGACAACATGTCCATTAGTAGCTCAGTTACAGCTATCAAACTGTACTTTGAAAAGGGAATCCAAAATAAACAGTTCCTTGTCGGAAGCAATTTTATAATTTACTATAGCTGGTAGTGTTAGAAGTTTGTGGTGAGACAAAGGCAATAAACGGCGTGTTGAGGCTTCCGCAAACTGAAATAACAAGGTTTGTGAAAATAACGCTAATTCCGCGTCTGCCCTTGCCCAACCTCAGCCACTAGCGGCTGTCGACGCATCTAGCGAGGCGTCGGAAGCCGACAAAGGCATCCGAATACAGCCACATCCACAATGTCAAACGATTAAAAAGCACGCACGAAGATTAAAGGCTTTGTTATGTAACCAAGACGACGGGAGTACGCCGCCGTAATTACTTCCTCTAGCAAAGGAAAATACGAAGAAACAATTTCTTCTTAGTTAGCATATTTGTCAAACGGTTCGCTGTTGCCAGGCCTTGCTTGGCAATCATTCATTCGTTTCCAGAATTACACTGTGCAACAAAAATTTTCACCCGGGAAATTTTAGCTAATAATGATTCTTTATGGCCCCCTGAACATTTCCACAAAGGAGTTTTTCTAGGTTAGTTCGAATAAGCGAGATATTTGCAAACTTATTTTTAATTTTATTCATAATTTTAGTCCATTCACATGGTGTTTGGCCAGGAAAAAATATAGAAGGTTTGTTTTTCTATCATTCTATATGTTTTTTTGGGGAGCTGAATCCGAATTTCAACTTTGCTACTTCCCACGGATATGGCTTCACAACAAACATCGCTAATAACTCAAAATTTTCTACTTTTCTGCAGTTTATTGCCAAAAAGTCATAAAACTATGCACTTTTCGACGTAGACCACTATATACAAAAATAAAGTATACTAAATTTGCTATAAAAGGCATCCTCAAGTGTATTTTTTGGTTGCATGGTTTGGCCGCTCGAGCGCGCTGAAAGAAGGCCAAATTTTCCTACTTTATGTGATGTGCGTGTAATTACAAAAAAGCTTAGATTCTGATAAAACTACATTAAATTCTCTACAAACTGCATAACTTAATCAGTTATTTTGGCCAAACTGTGTAGCCGCTAAAGCGCGTTGAAATTTTATGTCACATTACGCGAAACCGCGATAACAAGAGCGCTTCACCAAAAATTCAGTAGAGATCTATATTATTTATATTTATTTATTAATTATATATTTGCTCTTTTTAATAATTAATACTTAATGTATTATGTAATTTTTTAACATTCGGGCTCTTGACTTCGCGGCTTCGCTTAGATTAATATGACATACTACAGTAGAGCGTCGATAATCCGAACGTTCGCTAATCCGAATGTTCGAAAAATAATAATAAAATAAATCACTGAGTAACCTAGGGCAAAGCCACTTTTTTAAGCACCCTTCGATATCCCTTCGATATCTCTTCGATATCTCTTCGATATCTCTTCGATATCCTTCGATTTTTACTTTTTGACATTTGTATAGTTTAAGAAAAGCGGGATCGAATGGTGTTGGTTTTATTAAGATTGAACGTCTACCCAATACTCGTAGTTTCTGGTATTTAGCTGCAATATTTGATAATCCGAACAATTTGATAATCCGAATCACCTTCGGTCCCAATTAGTTCGGATTGTCGACGCTCTACTGTATATCAACCCAATTTCGCGGCTACACAGTTCGGCCAAAATAAGTGATTAAGATGTGCAATTTGAAGGGAAATTAATGTAGTTTTAGCACAATCAGCCTTTTTAACTAATTTAAAAACTGGGTTTTACATAAAGTAGGAAAATGTTCCCTTCTTTCAGCGCGCTCTAGCGGCCAAACCGTTCAACCAAAAATGCATTTCAGAAGTGCTCTTATAGGAAATTTAATGTACTTTTTTTGTGTGGAATGGCCTACCTCGAAAAGTGCACAGTTTTATCACTTTCTCGCAAAAAACTGGAAAACGGTCGAAAACTTTTAGTTTTTTTGCGATTTTCGTTGGGAAGCCACATCCGTGGGAAGTAGCAAATTCGGATTCAGCACCCCAATAAACATATAGAATGAGAGAAAAAGAAATTCTATATTTTTTTCCTGGAACAGGCACTCTAGGAAACGATTTGACTTGACTATTACCATAGTATACAGAGTGTTTTCTTATCTGCTTATTCGAGCTAACATAGAAAAACACCTTGGGGGATGTGTTGAGGAGGTCATATAGAATCATTAATAGCTAAAATTTCCCGGGAGGAAGAAAGTTGATCAAAATTTGTCGCACAGTGTTACATTAAGCTAAAATTTAAAAATGTTATCGGTGCGTCTCTACACATCTTGGTAACAAACATCTTGGCTGATAAAATCTTTCATTATAGTGATCTACAATAAATCTAAAGTAATATTTATTATTATTAATAGTATTGTAAACATTAAATGTTATACAACGAGTGCTGCATCTTTTGGGATTAATTCAAGAGCAGTAAAGCAAATGATAATGAAAACCCATAGGTACATGTTATTTTCTACTTCCATTGTTGAATGCATTCATTAACATTGCAATTTATGATAAGTAATACTAACCATTCCCTACACACGTGAAAAGCATTTCATTCCTGGCTCTTTATACTCCGCAGGTCGTTGGAAATGAAATATTTCCTTCGACTTTACAACCAATAACAGCTTTGCATTTTCCCCGAGTTTTAAGACAGTTAGCGTCGTTGTCATAACAACGACATTGTCAACGCCATAGCTTTGACAACGTCGCTGTGATGAGCGCTACAAACATTTTTAACTTGTCAAAATCCTGTAATACCTACCGACATAATATAATAATATATTGAAATTTTTTACTTTCGAATTTTTACAACACGGAATTGCTTCAAAATAACATACAAATTTCACAGTTCACGTTTTATTTTAAAAGAAATGCCACTCTACGATTTAAATCCCATTACAATAATATAAGAATATTTACGCCTACTATTTTTTTGCGGAAATTGTTTGATAGTGTTTTAATTTTTATAAAACTTTGAATTTAAGGGTTTCGCGCACTTCTGAACATCTGTTACTAGTTCCGATAAAAGGTCTTTGCATGTGAATAGGGCGTATAGTGTTTTGGCAATAAGTACCTAGACACCTAGCCAATTAAATTCGAATCCGAAAAAATAAAGGGTTCTTTAAATCAAGGTTTACATTTAGTCCAGACATTTTATTCAAACAGCATCTTCCAACACGTAGTAACTAAATAAAAAAATAATCGGTAAACTTTTGAGTCTATATGTCCAACCACCAATAGATTTTCAACAACTTTAGTGTGACAAAAAGTCAAAAATCGAAAACAATTTGCTACTCTGTGCAAAAACACAAAATATCGAAGAAATGAGAACTGATTCTAGTTTGTTTTTTGTTCGTAGAATCTGAATATGAACGAATATGATGATGTTTTGAAGAAATTTTGAACTAACTCCAAAAAAAGGCTGGACGTAATTCAGAATTACTGCTTTCAGATTCAGATTCTACATAAGGACACACCCTGTATATTTATCATTCTTTCCCAACGGTATTGCTACAATTTTGATGATTTGCTACCATTATCTTGATTAATTTAAAAAACTTGATTGTGACTTTAATGTAGAAGATAATTATCATTATCATTTTATTCTATTAAATAAAATTTCAGTCGTTCTAAGTGTATTTCAAGAAAGAACAATACTATTACAGTCCGATGCGTTTACGATTAAGAATTATTGATTGTGTTATTGTCCGTATATCTTATATACTAATATTATATTAATATAATTAATAAATTAAATATTTTCATGGACTGGTAAAATTTAACAGCATATTTTTTGATATACCTATTTCCCCTGGTCACCAATGTCTCGACATTTTGTGTAATTCTAAAAATTAGTAATTAAATTAAAAATTTACGTTAAAGAACCATTTATTAATAATTAATAATTTAAAAATTAATAAATATAACTGGGCGTTCAATTTAAGAAAAGCAAAAGAGCCATTTGAAAATCTAAGCAAAATTACTATACTTACTTTTACTGGTTCTTATCTGACAAAGCTGTAAGCAATATGTGTTAAATTGTAGGTTTTAAGGAGATTTTGACTTGTTTGTCAAAAAATACCGTATGTCCGTATGTCAGAAACTATTTACCTACTTTGCATGGATACAACCTGACTTTTTTCGAGACGCCTAAAAAGCGTAAGTTATTAATTTTGCATTGTAGGTAGTGATGGGCCACCACTCCTGTATAAACTACATTTTTCGATCACTTAAGATAACGGATAATGTGCTTAGAATGCTCCCGAATTTATGCCAACAAGTATACGAATGAATGTTAACTGTGCACAAGAAAACAGAAGGCAAGCTTTTGACCAATGTCGCGACGCGGTAGCCTATGGGTCTATGGTAAAAACGCGCAATCACAAACATTAAGTTATTGGTGGCACGCCAAACCATTCTGTAAATAACTGAGGAAAAACAAAATTTAAATTTCGGTGCTGATTGTGGACCAAGAAGCCCTTCTAGAAGGTGTAAACATTTTATGTTTGATATTGGAGGATTAGTAGAATAATAATAAAAACGACTAAAAAAGGTTACATTTTTCATAGAAAAAAAAGCTGAATAAAGTCTTTGAAGATTTGGAAGCAAAACTGTAATTTTCAAATGCGTAACATGTTTTATTTTTAATGAAATTTGTCTGTTGGTATTTCGTTTTGTAGTCCTTCTTTTGGACTGTTATGGTCCAAAAACGATTCTTCAATCCAGGTTTGAATCAACATTTCTTTATCTGAGAAAATTCGAAGATAAATTTGTGCTCAGATAGCAGGACGAAAGCAGGGATAATTCGGTTATTTCGTGGAATAATTGTTAAATTATACCTTTTGCATTTGTTTTGCATTTTATTACAAATTAATATAATCTAGTTACATAAAAAATTACAACACCTTGTTTTATGCAGGGCCGTGTTAAAGGGGGGGGGGGGGGGGCAAAGGGGGCGCCCGCCCTGGGCACAAAGTTTCAAGGGCACCATAATCGTACCCACAAAAGAGGAAGGAAATTTATAAAACGTGTTTTAAAAAATACATAATGAAGGAATTATTAAAAGATAATTAAATTAAATTTAAAATAAAATAAAATATTAGTAGCTATTTTTATTTGTTGTACGTATAAGTGGTGTTATTTAATTCTGAACTTAGAAAAATAGCACTATCATGTGCCTCTCAAACGTAAAAAATTAGTTGGAGTTTACGTCGCAAGCATATCTACAAAAATGATGACATTTTTTAGAACTGTCCCAAATTTGTTTGTCTTTTTTTCCTCTTTGACCCATTGAAACACTGTGCCTCTCGGTGGTCATCAAAAAACAAGCAGTATCTGCAGTTCATTATCTGTTAACAAATATTTTGTAAGCATTGGAAGACCTAGTACAGACAAGAAAAAAAGAGGAAACATCTAAAAGTAAAAAAATGTCTATTCCCAATAAAAGATTTTCACTTTAGTTGTAGTTTAGTAATGTGGAAACGTAGGTATATATTTCAATATATAATTTATTCTTTATACGGACTTTTGTTTATTATTACATAGATTTACATCAATTTTGAAATAGCAAATTAAGTAATTCTGGTCAAAAATGGGGGGGGGGCACATTCGTTCTGTTTTCGCACCGGGTGCAGTTTTGTGTTAACTAATATATAATCAAATTGTTAACAATTGCGAATATTTTATTACTCAAGATGCGACTTCTGGATAAATAAATCAAAATAAGTACGACGTATTTCCCTAATTAACATAATATGTAAAACGTAAAAGTTGTGACCAATTTCATGCATTCTTGCTGGTTAACTAATTTACTGATATGTATAGGTTATATGGTGTTCTTCTCGGCCAACTCATTGAAATTTGTGTTTTGGAGATTGAATACAGTAAAAATGAAGAAAACAAATACGTATAATTAGAACTTCTTGTGAGCAAGTACCTAAGTAAGGTTTAGGTTTGCGCATGCTCCAAAAAAGGATGAATACCAGATGACAGTTATGTTATTTAAAACAATTTTTAAGCGCCATTCAAAAATATAATCCCGAGGTGTTTCTGCCGGAACTATATCCAAAACATATGCGCATCGCTTTATAAAGTATAAGAATAGCGTAAGAACTAAATCCCAACTAGGAACGTGCAAGCCAACCATAAGAACTACTTACCAGACTTAAGGTAATTCCCATAGGTACCTTCCATTATTCTCCACGTCCACAAACGTCAAGCAATCCTCGCACTGAGAACGAACAGGTGGCCAGAGTGGTCGTCGCTCCAATATTTACCGACAGGACCGCCGCATCCGTGCAGCAACTGTGCGGAAAACTACACGGAAACTACGCACGGATTCACGCAAACTCAACCACCTTCTGAAACGCGATTTGTATGAATGCTGGCTACATTGTTTTCTCTGGCGCTCCACGCTCTTTAGCCCAGTGGAGACGACCGCTGCCAAGGTACACAAAACACCAGACGACGACGTCTGGCGACGTGGTAGAATGTTTTGTGTGTTGATTTTCGTTGAGGAGATATCTCGCAAAAATATTCCGGTATATACGAAAAGACTTGGAGGTAGGTTTGGGTAGACTTGGGTTTAATCGGTTTTTGGGATTGATTGAGAGAGGATGTTGACATTAGATTCCTCTTCCTATCGCCGGGTACCCTTTCAACTTTTCATATCAACGCTCCGGTAAAAAAAAATCCGCGGTAGGCGTCGCTTGCACGTCGCCCTAGGGCGTCCAGCAAAGATCCGCATGGATGGTTGAAAATTGATCGTGAGTAGGGCGTTCCTGGACGAACGCCATTGGAGGCTTACGGATGGGCGGGACCGGCGTGAAACGTCAACGCGCAACGTTTAGGTCCCCCACCCTCGCATCATCAGAGACGCCGTGAAACGCGACCGTATGTAGGGGCCCCATGGAACCGTCTGTTTTCATTAGTAACATTGTGTCCCGGCAAGAAGCAACATACTCTGTTTTTACTTAATCTCTGAGTAAACTAGACCATGTTGTGTATCATAATATTAAGTGAACGCTAAATTGTTTTCGGAAGATCGATCCGAATGAAAACATAAAATACCTACCGACCCACCCGACGGCGAACCCCCAACCGACGACAGTGTTTATTATCTTTTCAAGAGAAAAGTGTTTGTGTACCTACCGGTGACCCACAGCGTTGACCCTTCCTTCAAGATGCATAGCATTTTCGGCGAACACCAAAACGCTTACTACCGACACGCTGGAGGTGGTTACACAACAGCTGTTCCAACAACCCCCAGCCCGTACACCTACGAGCAATACTCAAGGTATGGGTACGCACCATGGCCACACCAACAGCATCAATTAGCTTCCGCGAAGGATATGGTGAAACCGCCATACTCGTACATAGCCCTCATAGCAATGGCAATTCAGAACGCCCAGGATAAGAAGATAACATTAAACGGCATCTACCAATTCATCATGGAGCGGTTTCCGTATTACCGCGAAAACAAACAAGGTTGGCAGAACTCCATAAGGCATAACCTAAGCCTGAACGAATGCTTCGTTAAGGTTCCTAGAGATGACAAGAAACCAGGGAAAGGAAGCTATTGGACGCTGGACCCAGACTCTTACAACATGTTCGATAATGGCTCGTATCTAAGGAGACGTAGAAGATTCAAGAAGAAGGACGCCCTACGCGAGAAGGAGGAGGCGATAAAACGTCAACAGATCCAACCGGATGGTTCGTTACCGACGAAACGAGAAGACAAGTTATTAGAAGACACCAAAAACAAGTTAGAATGCAAACCGAAACGTGAACCGAATACCGAACTGAGCCAGTGCATGAATAAGTATTCGGATACGAAGTCAGTGATTGTACATCAAGACCACATCATCAGCGACGTTACGGCTTCTCTCATGGACCAATCAGCAGCGTTTAGTGTTGATAGTTTAATGACGACGAGGGAGCAATCGCATAATTATAGTAATGCTCGATTTCACTCTGGTGGTGGTATGTACACTTATTGTCCTACTGCTACACCTCAACAGTATGCTATAGAAGACTCTACTCCAAGGTATAGTTCATGGTATAGCCCAGAAACGTCGCCGGAATCAGCTACTACTGCTTCGACGTATAGGGATATTATCTTTGATAGTGCGCCTCCTAGTTGTCAACTAGCGGCTAGCTTCAGACATGTTCAGCCTGGTGTATCACCAAGTCCGCCGAATTACAGGCCGGCGACGGCTGGTTATTACCAGCAGGATTGTATCGGTGGCCAGAAGTATTGAAGTGCAACATTTTCTTTAGAAGAATAAGACTGATATCGACCGTTTTAGTTTTATTTGTGTAGGGCAGCTTGTGCAGGTATTTCTTTTTGATCTGATTTGTTTCGTTAAGAATTACGTATGTATATAGAACATCTCAAACACCAGTTGATTTTTATTGTGATACTACTTAGGTTAAATAATTAATTGTTTCGTCGATTGGTTTGCCCCTCGATGTTTAGCTAGTTTAGACTATAAACGATATGATACTAAATCGAGTGCTATATACATAATTTATGTTCCTAAATAACAAGGCACCATTCCTCGTACTGTACTTCGACTATTAGAGAATTTGTTACCGATGCATTTATGTGAAATAACGCGGTAAACAGTAAAATAACAGAGTAAATTAATGATGGTAAAATAACTGTACGATCTCTTACGAAGTGTAGAAACTATCGATAAGGTTAAATTGCGGTATAACTAGCGAAAATGTGTGTGGGTTGTAAATAATAAATAAATGATATTTGTATTATATCGTGTAGATGTACTTAGATCGATGAATGCATGTATGTATAAAACTTATGTACGTGTAAATGACTGTCGGGTCATTATATTATTTATTTTAAATTTATTTAAATTAAAATAAATAAAAGTATATGATTTAATGCGTGTTGTTTTATTTTCTTTATTTTTGTTTTTGTATGCAAGAAGAACTGCACGCCTGTAAAAGCATTAATTGAATATCATCTGGTAAGTACAATTAATAACATCATTTTAATATATAATTACCTATACTTTGTATCTCAAGTACTTTCGTATTCAGCTATTGCATTTAATTGTTCAAGTTCGGTCTGTTTTAGAGAATTAGACTATATAGTTATTGAAAGGACAGGTTCAAAAGTGCTAAAGCATGAGATCTTAACATATTTATGAAAAGAGCTATAGGAAATTAAGGTTTTAGGCACTTTGATTTAATTTATTTCGAATACTAGTGCAAATTTACCGTATATTTCTAGATATTAAACGTCCCAAAAATTATTAATGCAGATGACAGGTGTTAATAGAAAGAATGAAGTTAAATTAAGGATATTTAAATATTTCTTGTAAATACTGATGCATCCTAATGTGTCCCCAAGTCAAAATCATGGTACAAGAGTTTTCACAACTATTTAATTGGCATTTTATGTATACTCTAGTTATAAAAACTCGGTGATAATAAAAATTTACAATAAATTATATTGTTATATTAAAAAAAGAGTCTCTACCGTTGTGTTGCCTCCATATTTCTTGCCAGTGTTCCAACTTTAAAATGATGTAAATTATATTCCACATTTGCTTTGTTTTATGTAGACATTAATAGCTATTTGTATTTCATTTAACGAAGACTAATCAGTGTTGTTTCAAGTAAATTTACAATAGTTTTATTGGAAAAGATAAACAGTTGCATTTGGTAAAAGAAGTGCATTTTCATAATGATTAATTAATTATCTAAAAAGAAAGAGAACCTTTCTAATTTTATATCAAAACAAAATTGAAATTTTAAACTGGTTATTTTTTACTTTTATTTATTTATTCGTAGAAATTCGTAATTTAATTTAAATATTTGTAAACAAATCATTATAATGGTGCAATAGCGGAGTCCAATTTCAAAACGTGCTTGAATAAGCGCTTTATTCAATTAGCATTTATTAATAAAATATAATACATCTTTACACAAGCGAAGATTGTGCTTTACAAACAAACTACAGATTTTTGAATAAATAAATCCCAGTTACACGTTAGTTCAAACACTGTTTTTCTAAAGATTATAGTATTCTCTCAGATCCAGCGCTTCTTCATAACTGTGTCTTGGAGTGATTAAAATTCTTCACATTGAAGAAAATGTAAAGTATCAAGTGCCAAATTTTACGTAAGACCGTAAAAAACATACTATATTGAAAAAGTATGCGACGTGAGTACTTTTTCTTCAGAAAAATTAACAAATTAGAAAATTATAGGGTGGTTCCATACAATCTTACTCAAATTATGTATAGGTAATTAAACATTCGGCACTATGTGTAGTATGTTTAAGTTTATGAAGTATAACAAGGACATACATCTGTCCGAAATATTGCCTCTATTGCCATTTAATAGTATCGTTTGCCATAATTTTCGTTAAAATTGAATCTTTATTCTGGGGGAGCTAACTTCACGCTAAGACAGCCCCCCCCACCCACTAATTTTTTACTTTTACAAACCGATTTTTCCTATTTCCTATCATAAACAAATTATGTTTTTTTTCCCGAAATCTGAAGTTGGGGGGGGCAAATTGTCAATTCGCTTGAAATGGAAGTTAAAAACGTGAAATCGATTTCTCATTGTTTGTCCCCGATTGTCGTTTCATATTTTCGCTTTTCTCCTAATAGGTTTCCCGCAAATTGACTTTTCCTCACAGCAGTAAAACCCTGATACGTTAACAAATTCATATTACTATATACCAATTTATAGACAACATGAAACGGCAAAACTATTCTAACATTGCTACCATTATTTGTTTAACCATTCTGAGCAAATTTGGCGTTTGCGTTCTTGTGAGAAAAAAGTTGAACAATTGAACTGCGCGAGAATTAAAATATGTAGATGTTTTATATTTTACTCAGTTTCTAGCGGGGCCCCAACAACAGAACTCTCCAAATATTTCTTCCATCACTTGTTTAACAATACTCAGAAAATCTGACGTTTGCCTCCCTCTGAGACAAAAGTTATAAACAATTGAACTTATGAAATACGGCAAAATGTAAATATTTTGTAATGTTTTATTTTTATCTCAAGTACCAAAAGGGCCCAAACAACAAAACTCTCCAAATTTTTCCTCCATAACTTGTTTAATAATACTCAGAACATTTGGCGTTTGCCTCCGTCTGATGCAAAAGTTATAAACTATTGAACTTATGAAATGCGCAAGACTCTAAATATTTGTACATGTTTTATTTTTTATCTGAGATTCCAGCACTTTTCTTCCATCACTTGTTTAACAATTTAAAAAATTTGGCGCTTGGCCCCAACTGAGACAAAAGTTATAAATAATTGAATAATTGCCGTTTATGTTGTCTATAAATTAGCATATAAAAATATAAATTTGTTAGCGTATCAGGATTTTACATCTGTGAGGAAAAGTCAATTTGCGGGAAAACTATTAGGAGAAAAGCGAAAAGATGAACTGGCAATCAGGGACAAACGATGAGCAATCGATTCCACGCTTTTAATTTCCACTTTGACCGAATTGACAATTTGCTAGTTTTATTGTTATTGGACTTACTGTGTGATTAGTTGTTATAAGTGAAAATTGTATGAAATATGTTGAATATTAATCTTTGTAAAGAATGATGAAATTCGTTAATAAATTACTACTACTACTAAAACTTAATATTTAAAATCAAAATTCAATCAAAATTGCTTTATGGTTCATTATAGGATACTAAACATAAAAAAATCTGATGTGGCCAGGCACGTGACTTTATCATACAATATATAAAATTAATAGTTTAGCTGCATGAGATTCTATTTGATCGAGAGCGCCCATGTCTGCATTAAAATAAAACTTGTAGAACTAGACATATATGTTGATTATATTGACAGTAGGTGTTGTCAAACATTAGCGTTTGTCACTACCCACTGTCATTAGAATCAAAATATCTGACAAACCTGGCTAGCTAGTTTTAATGCAGTACGACCGATCTCGATTAAATAAAATTTGCTCTTGCAGCTAAACTATTAATTTTACCAAAAAATGTCATGGTCATAAATTATTCAGA
The DNA here is from genome assembly GCA_963966075.1 of Aphodius sticticus. Classification (NCBI taxonomy): domain Eukaryota; kingdom Metazoa; phylum Arthropoda; class Insecta; order Coleoptera; family Scarabaeidae; genus Aphodius; species Aphodius sticticus. The sequence goes on from OZ014506.1 coordinate 17,777,710, forward strand.
ATTTCCTCTATTTTAATTTATTATTTAGCTATTTCGACGAAATTCCAGAAATGGCGGCTTATTTGCAAAATCTTTAGTAGTTTCTCCGGAATCGTCGCCACAAAAAACGGGTACAGACACATACACACACATATACACAGAGAGACATTTTTTTGTACCATGGTCAAAATTGTTCAGGGGACCCAAAAAGACATATTTCCGCTAAAATCTCAATTTTTTTTTGGTACAATTACAATACTTTACATACTACCTATGATAAAGTAAAAATCATAATTTCTTTATGATAGGAAATAAGAAAAATCGGTTTGTGAGGCAAAAAATGGAAAACAAAATGCTATTAATTTCATGTATTTGAATTTCTGAAAATGAAAAAATTACTTATGAGGGGCTGGGTCAGCGAGAAGTTAGCCCCCAGAAGAAAAATTCAATTTTCTCGAAAGGCAAACGGAACTATTAAATGGCAATGGAGGGCAAACAAGCCAACGTCACACGGCTGCGTATTTAAGTATGCTTCACTTTTAAAAATTAACATTAAGCTATCCAAAAGATCTTTAAGAGATGCGAAACAATTTTACAAAACGTAAATATTGTTTAGAATTTATGTTTCATTATTAGCTTGAAACACAAAAATATGTCCATAATGTATATTTATAGTGTATATTGGCGAAATAGTTGACAATTGTTAATTGGAAACGGATTGAAAACTTTTCGTTGGACATGTAATTTGATTATATTATATTTATTTTCGATTTAATGTTTTTACAAATCGATCTCCGCTAATATTTGGCATCTTTGAACGTATGTAACTTTCTCAAGAAGATATTTCTTATCCTGGATGTATTTATCATTTGTCACAATAAAATTAATAACACCCATTAGCTATACATATCAAGCAAAAATAAGTAACATTTTACTTTAGCTTAAGTTGGTATCTACACCAAAACAAATAATTTTTCTTTCTTCGTTAAATAACATCTTAAGGAAGCATTATGAATGAAGGTTTTGTTTAATTGTTGACATCAGTAAGCTCCATTTTAGCTGTCTTCTTTTACTTTCCGTATACACTTTTCCTTTTCAAGAATAATTTTGTTTACTGCGTGATATTGACACAGTATGTATAACTTTTAATGCACTGACGTCAATAGTTTATGTCATACATGACTAAGGACGTAATAAATTAATTACAGAGAATATCGGCCTAGTGACGCTTCTATGTTTTTACGCAATACAATATCATTATCCACTATATTATAGGATATGAAATCATTTGCGGAAATAATAAATATTTATTGTAATAACATGATAATTCTGGCGTGGCTAGCGAGAAGCGTTTCCGCCTCGGAGCGCTCGTCCATGTCATTTCGACGCGAATTAAATATAATAGTGCAAACAATCGAAATATATTCAGTGTTTATAAAAATGACAAAAACCCGGCGCTCGACGCTCGCGCCTCGCAGCCGAAACGCGATCGAACGCTATTTGGTAAATAAATAAATTGGGCACTTTTATTGCGAATCCATGTTAACACTTACAGATTTGTGTACTGTCTGATTGTATTTTTATGTCCGGATGAAAAAATGGCTACGGTTTCCGTATAATAGACTATTGAATTATGCAAATTGACTGAAATGAGTTATTATGGCGTTATGTGTATACTTACTACAATAATAGTGGGATTGATTAAAAATTAGTTGAAAATTAAGCTACATTTATCTGTTAAATTCGGTACAAAATTCAAAATGAGATAATAAAAATGGAAGACAACTGTTATTGTATTCAAAGACTGAATTAGGAACTAAATAGTGCTGAAAGTATGATTATTTTTCCGAAATAGAAAATAGTAAAGCTGGATCTTCAGTAAGCTTACACGATTATCGTAACATGTCTGATTGTATTTTTATGTCCGTATGAAAAAATGGCTACGGTTTCCGTATAATAGACTATTGAATTATGCAAATTGACTGAAATGAGCTATTATGGCGTTATGTGTATACTTACTACAATAATAGAGGAAATGATTAAAAATTGGTTGAAAATTAAGCTACATTTATCTGTTTAATTCAAGACAAAATTCAAAATGACATAATAAAAATGGAAGACAACTGTTATTATATTTAAAGACTGAATTAGGAACTAAATAGTGCTGAAAGTATCATTATTTTTCCGAAATGTAAAATAGTAAAGCTGGATCTTCAGTAAGCTTACACGATTACCGTAACATATCGTCGGGTTAATAGCAAAAATCGCATTTTGTTCCATTTTATAGAAGAAGTCGTCTTAAATCCATTACTTCTCTAGGAAAATTCTGAGAATTATAAATATATAAAATATATAAATATAATATAAATATATTTATAATGCTATAAGTTATATTAATTAAATTGTTTATTTACTTGATTTATAAATTTAAAAATAAAATTGTTAGTTATTTTTATAAAACTCAATGAAGGTTTTCATGTTCCATGTCATACTTGTTGTTTTAAATAATCTTTTAAATAAACGTATAACAAGTATCTATTATTTTTTGTTTTTAGATCTTTTGAGGAAAATTTATTTTTTTATTCTGGATCATCTGTGACTATTATACATCATGAGCCCGATGGTGTAGAACAACGAAACCGATAACTCTCAAAAGTACAAAAATACAATACTAATATTACCATTGACAGTAAGGAAATAAAACGTTCCAGCATTTTTAAAATGTGAATAAAGTTTGCTCTTAGAGTGTTTTGCGGACGTTGATTTAAAACTTGTTATCATAAAATCAGAATTCGATGTGGCGGATCCATAATTGCAGCCAAATTGTTCAACAACAGACGGATGTCCATAAAACTGCACCTCGGGAACGTTTGGGGTCGCTGATTTCATGCTTGACATTAATAATTAAAAATGTAAAATATGTGGATCCAAAATGGCAGCCAAATGTTAAAAAATATCCGAATTTTCAAGAAAATTGCTAGATTCAAAATTACGAATCAAAATGGCAGCCAAACTGGTTTCGGAATTGCACCAGAACTCTATCCCTACCTATATTTGTTAACTATTGATAAGGTCAGTGCTGGAAGTATGATGTAAATGTTATTTTGTTTGACTGTTACGAAAGTAAAACTTGAACATATCCACACAGCTGTAAAGTACCCAAATCTAACATCTGCTAGAAAGCGAATTAACCAACCCTAAAGTAATGAGTTGCATGCTCCACAACCTCATATAATTAATAAGTTTTCCTTTTTCAAACATATCTATATATCTATAATATTTATATATCTATATATTTACACTTTACATAATGGTGTCAATATGAAACTGAAGAAAATTTTACCCAAATTTAACATTTATCCTACTTTTAGGAACAGTAACACCATTTACCTATTACTTTCAAATTTAAAAACTCCTAAATCAGTTATGGATGAGCCTGAGTCTACAACTTCTTCTTAAATCGAGAAATATAAAAGAAACCACAATATCAGTTTGCTAAACGATCAATTCGAATTTCGAAAAAAATCATTATTCATGTTTACTTTACAATAATTGAAAAAAATATTGATTCTTAAGTTGCATACTTTGTACCAATTTCAGCTATCCTTGTTCTAACTTCCCACCGTATGTTCACCGTCACTTTATATTTCACGTTGTTGCTAGTATTTTTTTAATTCCCTGACTGTAAGTTAGTGTGTTAAATTATTATTTATTTATTTATTTTATTACCACCAATATGATTTTTGTACCTTTTAGGTTAATGATGTTGCAGAACGAAACCGGTATGTACCTAAGAAATTGAATATATTTTACAAACAAAAAGAGGTTTTATTCAAGAATATCATATAATTATGGTTTCCTTGACTCATAATTCAGAAATCCTTAAATCATTGGATTAAAGGAGTTTGTCGAATCGTCTACAAATGGAATATTCACATTTCATACTGAAAATGATTGGATTCCATTTTGGAACCACCAGGTTTAATTTACAATTTTTTTTTAATTTAGCATATTAGCAAGATTTTTTATACTGAATTTGGAAACACCGATCTCAGAAATCCCAGAGTAGCAATTTATTTTTTAATTTTTTTCGAATTCGGCGATGTTTTTACTAGAGTTTTAAATTATTCCCCCCACATTTACTGTGGTGAGGGGTATATTGAGTTTGCCATAAATGTTCGTCTGTCTGTCCGTCTGTGTACACGATAACTGCCATAATTTTGAGTTATTGATTTCAAATTTGGTATACAAGCTATTAAAGAGTAAGAACAAGTTCGTGAATGGGCAAAATCGGTTCACTTTTTTTAAAAATATTTTACGGTGGGGGTTAAAATCTTCAGCACGGCTGAAGATAATTTTCTTACTAGTTTTTGATTCCAAATTTTTAAATTGCAATGCCGGAAATTCCTGTGTATCCATTTTTATACACAACAATTTTAAACATTTTAGATGATCAGATTCGTAATCTTCGAAAAAATTCTATCAAAATCAATTATCCTTACCTTTACCGTTTTGGACAGAAAGAAACGCGAAAAATTTTGCCAAACTTTTGCACTACACATTAAAAAACAAATGCTTTCAGTCAGTGGTCCCATGGGCAAAATGGGCATTTGCCCAGGGCCCCCAACAACAGGGGGGGGGGGCAAACAAGTATTTTGGAAACTCGTTTCTATAATAGACAACCCCACCATGCCAATCCTCATTACCGTTGCAAGCACATCTCAGCGAGGCCCCAACTAACTTTTAACTAATTCACTACAGTACCCAAAATATTTAATTGTATTTTTGCGCTCCTGCCATGCCGGTTGGGAACCAAAACAAATCTTTTATAAACTATAAATTAATTAATTAATAAATTAACGTAGTAACAATATCAAATTTTAACTTTAGCAAAGTCCTAGAGGCTGTTTTAGCAGTTAAAGTCATTTTTCTTCCATAAAAGAAACATCTAATTTTGAGAAACCCTTGACAAAGTTGAAGAAGTGAAAATACTGTATGAATACACACTGGAATACATTGATGATTGTCATTTTCTTTTGTTATGGAAATCTATTCTGCAAAAATGAATTCTCCAAAAAGTCTGTAAAATAAAAGCTCGATCTTCAAAATGCTTACCATTAAAAATCTTTATCATTCCACAGTTTGTATAAAAGTAATGTAACTGTCAATGTTTTTCTTTCTAAAAAATTGACAAAGAAAAGATTCTAATAAATGTTTTAGGAAATTGCTTAAGGTACAAATTTGAAATGCTTAGAAATGAATCATATTATATATTCAAAAGTTTGTTACGAATATTGATTTTTAAATTATTAAGCTATTTATTTGTTATTTTGTATTTCTTAAAAATATTCATTTGTTGCTTTAAATAACGATGTAGGTACTTATATTAAATGTTGTTGCAAAAAAGTCAAATATGTACCTTACTTATTATGTATGATTTTTTTTGGTATTAGTAGATACATACTATTTTTGTATATAAAAGTAATTCTTAATTCAACACGGTATATTGGGGCCCCCAAATTCAAAATTTCCCAGAGCCCCGTGATGGCAAAACGCGCTGATGCTTTCAGTAGCAAAAATCTTAATTAAATGGTTTTGAAACATTTGAAACAACAACGACCATAACGTAGCCTGTTGAATTAGTAAATCACATTTATTCATTAAACATTTATGTACAAAAAATCTAAAGTCAATAGAATATGAGCTATGATAAGGTGTTGGATTGACGTCATCAATACTTTAAGCACCTGGAACTGCAACCTTTGTTACATTTCTACAGAAAGTAACCTCTGTTTAAGCCTTGCCCAATTTAGCTTTGCATTGGTTGTACCCAATGCTGGGCACAAAAGCGTTAATCCGTTAATCGTTAATCAACGAAGTTAAATTTTTCGTTAACGAATGAACTTTTAAGTTAACTTTCAAAACCATTAACGGACTGACTAACTTCCGCTACATTCATCATCCGTTAATTCAAGTTCGTTAAATCGGAAATATCATCAATAAATTTCAAATGGTTGTATAGGTATTATGTGCAAGTTCGGACTTGGTTTTGTTTACATGTGTGACGTACTACTTTGTGTGACGTGGCGTCCGTATATAAAGCATACGCGCGGGTTGTTTTGTTTTCAGTTGTTTCAACTCCAACCCCCTTAAGCCCCCTTTACTTTATTCTGTGCAACTTAAACGCGCAATTCAATGAATCAAGTCCAATGTGGTTTTTGTGTTACTCTATGAAAGATTTTAAAATTACCAAGTTACATGGAATTAGGATCAGTTCGATCAGTTCTAAATATGTAAGTGCGTGCGTTTATAGCGTTTATAGCAACAATCTAGGAATTTTTGTCTAAAACGAAAATTGGGTACACCATTGTGTATAGATACGAAACATAACCTATTCCGCATTTCGCTATTTGTATTGTTTGCTGTGATTTAAAAACTGTGTGGAAGAAATGCGTAATCAATTTAATAGCAAGGCATGGAGGTTATGTTTGCTACCAACCTAAAGCAACTATTGATGTCAAAAAATAAAAATCATTGATGTTCAAGCCATGCACAGATGTAAATGGTGTACAAATTGACATAAAATTGCACGCGATTTTTCAAAACTGCATTGTTGAAAGCGCAGGTTTGAACTGCATAGATATAAAAGTAGCTTTAGTTGATCTTTTCATTTTTGTGTCTCGCAATGTAGTTCTTTTCGTTACTACTGTACCTAGTTTGAAAAGTTTCTAAGGCAATTTTTACATATGCAACCGCAAGAAAGGTCCGCAGTTATTTGGGTTGCATACTCACCGGTAGATCGCCACGCATCATAACCTATATTTTTTTATAAAAAGTTAACGATTAACGGTTAACGTTAACTTCCGTTAGATTTGTAACAAATTAACGGAATATCGGTTAACGAAGTTAACTTTTTCGGGAACGGATTAATGATTAACGAAGTTAACTTTCTGATTAACTTTGACCAGCTTTGGTTGTACCTAATCGGAAACAGACTAATTATTGTATTTTCCGTTAGTAACAGAAAGTGCACAAGGAAGTGGTAACAATACCAAGCCAGTTTAAACCGCTTATGCAGGAAGAATAACGTAAAGCAAACTTCTAAATTTCAATAAGAAGTTAACGTAACATGGCCCGACCTGTGCAGCAAAAATATTTACAAAGATAATAACGGAATTGGAGTGTGCCAGGTATAATTATATCGTATCAAAAAGTAAAATCGGAGGAAATACAACCAGACACAGTTTAAGGTTTTAAGAAACAATAATATTATGTTTCGTATAATATGCATTCCATTATCCGAACATTGCCGGCGTAGTCGTAGGCGCTTATATAAGAAATACCCAGACCCTGGAAACGATGGACGGCCCATCCCTTCAGCCCTCCCCCACGCTCCCCGCGCGCCGCTAGAGCCGTTTTCTCAACCCGGATTTTCTGGAAGAAAGAAGCGCTTCCTTCCTTCCTGCTACACCTAATTACAATTTTAAATTTGCCAGTCTCCGCCGTTAAGAATAACTTAGCCCCAGTCTATCTCTCCCTGTGTAAAGATTTTGTTTTGCTCCTTCCTCTTTAACTTGATACATCATCCTTCAGCTTGTCCGAGATATCATCATCCTTTAAAAAATCCAATAGATTTACAAATTTAGCTTGTATCGCGATTATTTTTATGGGCATAATCCTACGGTTTACAGGGCTCAACGATCAGAGTTAATTTTTACATTTAAGTATGACTATTTTAAAAAAAATGGGAGATTGCAAACTCCACAGGAAATGGTGGAGATGCATGGGCGGACACACAAATTTGGCCTGTATGGTCGCTATTTTTGTATAATAAGTGGAGCTGTATACTGTATAGCCTTGAATGAAACTTCTATGCGAACTTCCAAACGTTGAATACCAATTTATAATGCCATAAACAACAGCTCCGCTGGGTGCACCTGAATAGAGCTTTCAGGGGTTACATAGATGAGATAAAGTTAATCCACCCAAATGCTGAACAGCCTGAAATAATATTAAAATTATTAAAATAATGTAATATAACGAAAATAATTTTGAAAAATATTAAGTTTGAATCTGTTAATCGGAACCGGCAAGGCCTCATGATTTAAAATCGATTGCGATCTGAAATTTTTGAATCAGGAATTAGAGCCTGTGTTGTCAACTTGTTTTTCTTAACGGTATTCCTAAAATAAATAAATAACTTCTAAATTATGGTAAGTACAGTTCTTATTACTTTATCATACCTAGTATGATAAAGTATTATAATCATGCCGAAATTTTTTGTTTATTTTAGCGGAAGTATGTTCTTTCCGACCCCAAAACATTTTTGGCCAGGGTACAAAAAAGTCTGTGTGTGTAACCGCTTTTTATGGCGACGATTCCGGAGAATCTGCCAAAAGTATCGGGACGAAAGTTCATATTTAGAAGTTTCATGACCAAACTTAGAGCTGAAAAGCTATTAGTTCAAAATGGTCCAAAGGATCTGGATGTTCACTCTTAGTATTTTTTAACGATTTTGCAAATGCGCTGTCATTTCTGTAATTTAGTCAAAATAGTTAACTAATAAATTAAAAATTTTGATAATTTTGTATAATTGAAAATGTTGTATAATTTATGTCTATGACATTTTGTGGTAAAATTATTAGTTTAGCTGTATGAGCAAATTCTATTTGATCGAAATCGTGTCTGCATTAAAACTAGTTAGCCAGGATTTGACAGATATTTTCATTGTAATGACAGTAGATAGTGTCAAACAATGATTTTTTGACAATACCTACCTTTGAATAGTATCAAAATATCTGTGAAATCCTGGGTAACTCGTTTTATTTTAATGCAAACATGATAGATCTCGATCAAATAGAATCTCATGCAGCTAAATTATTAATTTTATATATAGTATGATAAAGTCATGTGCCTGGCCACATCAGATTTTTTTAGTGACACTAATTCATATACAATATTTTGACCTTTTAAAAAGATCAGCCTTTGAAACCTCACACGATGTTAAAAAGGCACATCAGTTCCTATAAACATAGGGAGTACCGAAAAAAACAACAACAGTACTACGTTATCTTACTACGGTTTTCAATAGTTTAAAACTGTAGACATTTTCTTACAAAGATATAACAAAGATATTTTTACCAAAACAATAGACAGGACCTAGACATCTAACAGTAATGGGTAGATCTGCTGTTAGAACAGTCGATCTGGGAACACTGCCACCGACTTTTGCATAACAACAGCTGTAGTCAAACAGAGATAATTAAGAAATTTAGCAAAAGAATACTTTTTCATTTTTACTTAAAATAGCATTGTTTATGTGGGAATTCAATTTTTAACACTAGGTATAAATCACACGGTATAATAACTAATTGATAGGGAGGGTTTAGGTGTAGTGGGAACAGTGGCCATCGCAGTAGTACACAGATAGATATTTTTGTTAACTCAAATAAATGCGTATTTGAATAGAGGCAAACATTTTGCAAATGAGCCGCCATTTCTGTAATTTCGTCAAAATAGTTAAATAATAAATTAGAGTAGAGGAAATTTTGTATAATTTATGTCTATGAAATTTTTTGGTAAAATTAATAGTTTAAGCTGCATGAGCAAATTGTATTTGATTGAGAGCGGGCGTGTCTGCATTAATATAAAACTAGTTAGTCAGGATTTGACAGATATTTTCATTCTAATGACAGTAGGTAGTGTCAAACGCTGATGTTTTGCCAATACCTACTGTCAAAATATCTGTCAAACCCTGGCTAAATAGTTTCATTTTAATGCTGACACGACCGATCTTGATCAAATAGAATCTTCTGCAGCTAAACTATATAGTATGATAAAGTCATGTGCCTGGCCATATCAGATTTTTTTTAAAAATATTTTGAGGCTGTCGCAACCTCCAATCGCAACCTCCAAAACTTATACCAGGCTATTTGTGCTCAAGACATAATTTTTAAAGTGGTTTTCATTATTTAGATTTAAAAGAGCCTGGTTTTAATTTCGTACTTTTAGGGCAATTAAATACGTAGCGAAAATATTTTGGGTAAAACATGTATAGTAGAGAGGTCCTTATTTTTCAACTTTTAATTTTGTTTACAAGACTCTCTATATCCATAGCTCATTTCCGTGAAATTTGATATCGATGAATAGATAACCCATTCCCCAAGGGGCCCCAAATAAGTGTAATTTAATAATATAAAAGAAAATGATTTTTTTTTGTATTTAGTTTTACTACAAGAAATGTACCACAGTTTATTTACCACAGTTTACTTTATAGAAAAAAATAATCAATTAACTTTGAGTCTTGATATCACAGGATTTCACATAGTTTCAAGTACTTAATTTGTCAATAAAACGTACAATAATCTAACCCACGTGAATATCAATACAAACAATGGACAAAATCTAACAAAAGCAGTTTTTATTTGTCCGATTTTATTCTTTTTTGGCCAGAACAGCCAGCGTAGATTACTGTGTTTTAAAAAGGCAACAATACCGCTGGAATAAAATAATAGCATATTTCATTATAATTTTACGACATCAGCAATGTAAATTTACAATTTGCCTAATTTTTATTGGTTCACCTATAAAAAAATTATTTGCATTATCTATAATGCGACTTTTTTACAGCATTTTTTCCTTTCTTTTTACATACATATTCCATAACAAAGTCTTTTCTCACTTTTCAGTTTTCTTCAGTTTTCCTGCTGATTTAATTTTTTCGACTGCTTAATTAACGACAAATTACCGCCACCAATTACTAGTTACTAGTTAATAAAATTGTAATAAATTTAACGTAAAAATTTCAGATCTCTGACATTTTTAATTCCGTTGGTAATTGGGGGACTGTCGATTCACAGACCCACCCCTATTTGTTGTTGCACAGCTTCCCTATTCCCCAGTGTTCTACTATTTCTACCTGACTACTTTATAGGTTTTGGTAAGGTTTTATTTCGATTCATTCTGTTCTGTAAAACATTGATGAAGAAGGATATGTAGGAGTCACCAGCGATACATAAACCTGATGACACAGGACTTCCTGCATCTTAACATTCACAACAACATGCCAACGATACATTTTCTAGCTGCAACAGTGATAAATATTGTCCACCGACACTGCAATACTGTAACATCGTTGCATCAGTATTCCAAAATTTACACAACGCAAACTTCAGCTAAATCCAGCTAAATTCCTGAAAGTAATAATTATTACACGAAAAATTTGTTTTTGCAGTGCGATGCAGTTGATGAGTGTGCGCGGGCTGCTCGCATATAGTTGCATGTTTCATATCTTTGCGAAATTTGTTATTCTGTTTACGCGAGCCGGTGCAAAATTTACTGGCTGAGACGTGGCGGCGGGCGGCGCATTTTTAACGGCGCGTCCGCCGCATCGCTAAATTGCCGCCTCTGCCCGTCGCCGCCTCTGCTGCATATTGTAAAATGTTTTCAGGCGTCGGCCGATACTAACCAGATCCCGCTGTTTATACAGAATGCGGTCACATCTCTTCGCACCCAGTTCACAGAAAATGATTCACAGAAAAACGACTCCGCCGCCGCTACTCTTTGGTCTAAAATTAACCTATTTTCATAACAAATTAAAACTGGACGTGCTAAATCAATTTTTTAATAACCTTTTCCCGGCTTTGAATGGAATATGGACAGTGCTGAATAGAATAAACAGCACCACGTTCACCACATTCGTTCTAAACTGGCACTGGCAAGTTTGAGTAAGAGCATTTTAAAAACAGCAATAGTCACAGCATGAAGATGTTATATTATAGGCAATCCCAAAACGCGACAATTGACGTAGAAAACAGCTTAAAAGTTGTGTTATGAGGCTTCTGAATATAGAGAATTATGATGATTAGCTAGAATAATAAAAATAATGAATCAACATTTGAGAAACAGCTAAGTATAATAGAATGAAAAGCAATAATGAGCATCAAGACCTTGTCTGGAAAAGAGGAAAACACCAAAATAACCAGAAATATAGAGATTTTTTAAAGACCAATTACACCAGTATACCAACGGATAGAAAACACATAGAGCTTTTGCCGCCTGAGGCGGACACCAATTTTTACCGCCTTTTCTAAGTTAATCAAAATTAAGTGATGGTGGTTATTAACATTACTGGACATCAACACAAATTAATAAATATAAATTTTATTTCTTTTGTTTAAACAGATTGTACCCATGGATTGTACAAATACAATAATACATATGATATGTAATGTATATAACATGTAAGCGTGTTTATATATTGATCGTTCTTGCTCTTTTATTCGAAAATTCTTGAAGAACACTATCAAAACGGATTAGTATTATGTGTTAGCTTTTTCTCTATGGAAAGTATCGCTAGATTTCGCCATCTTAAATCGCTCATTGTTGACCGAAGATAGTTTTATCAATTTTAGTTTGGAAGAGCTGCTTTCACAACTGACTACACTTACGGATATTGTTAAAAAAAATTCTTAGCAATATTACTATGTTTTGAACAGAGTTTCAGAGCCTGTCTTTTTGAATGAATATTAAACGCTCAAGAGGCGTTTTCCGCTTTTCCGACTGCTCGTCGTCAATGACAAGAAAGTTATTCACGTGATATTCAAATTTGTGTTTACAAGATTACATGGTATTAGGAAAGAATACTTTTCTGAAAGGACATGTAGTTGGTCAAAATGAACTGTTATTTCTTGGAGAACTCTATCCAGTGACAAAAGCATTTCCCGTTGTATATCCTCTTCTAAAATATTTCCCCACGTCTCGCGAATGTTCACCACTCATATCTTTTGCCTTCTAACTCGACGCTCAGTGGAGATTTCCAACTCCTCACACATTTTTTTTTGCTGCTGTAACTGCGTTTTGCATTAGCGTGTCTCATTGTCCAGTGAAAGACATTTGTAAAATAATTGTTTTAAGTCACATTGATGGATATTTAACCCCTTTGTTTGAAGGTATTGTTGTGGGTCGATTAAGTTCCAAATGGACGGATTCGCACTAAATTGAGCTAGCACAGAAAAGAGAAAGATTCCAATGAGTGGAGTAATATTCCAGCGTCTGATCGTGTTTTAATATTTTTTTCTTCAGATGTCAGTTTGTCAAACGCACTTAAAATGTTTTTTTTTTACAATTATTGTTACTACTATTACTCTTGCGTTCCAACGAGTTTCTACACTGTGCTTAACACCTTGACGAGTGACAGAAAGTAAAATATCTCATCAATGAATGGAAAACGAAAAAGCGAAAAAACGTTCGATAGTCCCAAAAAATGTTGTGGAATTTACTGAAGCAGTAACCATTTAAAAACTATGCCAAAAACGTTCTGAAAAGCCGAATACGCTGACATTGCTTTTGCAATAGCAGCGAACATGTTACAGTGGAGGAATACCACCGACGATATCAAAATCGTGTGGTTCCTCATCATATTTAATTTTCCTAAGTATTTCAGTGTAAGGGAGATAGGTACACTATCTTGTTCACATCCACGCATAGATATGCAGCGAGATAACCATCAATAAGCAGACACTGTGCTAACTGCAACTGAACGATATTTGTCTACCCCTCTATTTCCAGAATAACTCGCCTAACCGTTGTTCGTCAAACACAAGTTTAGCCAATTTTGTTTCACAATAAAGTTTGTCCCTATCATCCTCAAAAAAAATCAACCTAGTGAGTCGGTAAATCGCAAACGATATCGCCAATGGTTTCACAATAAGTTCCATATATCTTTTTACAGATGACTTATCCCTGTAAGTACATTTAACTTTGACCACAAGTAACAAAGGTCGTTGATAATATTATTAGCAAATTTTATGCCATTCGAGATGAATAAATTTAGTTAGATGGTATCAGTAAACCATCCTGATATTGATGCATCTTGAAACTGCAAATTGAATAAATAGATTTGGTTTTTTTTTCGTTTATTTCAGCACTAAAAATCGGTTTAGCCACTAAGCATTTTTTGGCCAGCGTGCATTTCTTTAGCAGGTTACACGTAAATTTAAGTAAAATAAAAAAATCTGATGTGGCCAGGCACATGACTTTATCATACTATATATATATATATATATATATATATATATATATATATATATATATATATATATTAATAGTTTAGCTGCATGAGATTCTATTTGATCGAGATCGGCCATGTCTGCATTAAAATAAAATTAGTAGAACTAGACAAATATGTTGATTAAAGCTGCGTTCGGATATTGTACTCCGTTGACATCGGGTACACCGTCCAAATGACACTTACGTGTTATTGGGTGCAAAAAAGTGTAATACAATATCCGAACGCAGCTTATATTGACAGAAGTTATTGTCAAAACATTAACGTTTGATACTACCTACTGTCATTACAATCCAAAAAATCTGACAAATCCTGGCTACTAGTTTTAATGCAGTACGACCGATCTCGATGAAATAGAATTTGCTCATGCAGCTAAACTATTGATTGTACCAAAAAATTTCAGAGTCATAAATTATTCAGAATTTCCTCATCTTTAATTTATTATTTAACGATTTCGACGAAATTCCAGAAATGGCGGCTTATTTGCTAAATCTTTCAAAAATGCTAAGACTAAACCTCCAGTTCCTTTGGACCCTTTTCTACAGGAAGCTTTTCAGCTCTAAGTTTGGTTATGAAACTTCTAAATATGAAGTTGCGTCCCGATACCTTTAGTAGTTTCTCCGGAATCGTCGCCACAAAAAACGGGTACACACACACACACACACACACACACACACACACACACACACACACACACACACACACACACACACACACACACACACACACATACACACACACACACACACAGACATTTTTTTGTACCTTGGTCAAAAATGTTCAGGGGACCCAAAAAGACATATTTCCGCTAAAAACTCAAAATTTTTTTTGGCACGATTGCAATACTTTACATACTGCGTATGATAAAGTAAAAATAATTATTATCGTATTCGGAAAACAAACTTTTGTGGTTGCCCTTATAATGATCGTGGGCACTGTGTTATTTATAAAAGATCCCACTACAACTTAACTGTATTCATAGTACCCGGGTACAAAGTGATCACTTGCCCCGTAACATATACATTAAGCCGTGGCTTCATATTTGTGTATTTGCCGAGTATTCCTTATCTAAACCTATAATGATAAAGTTAATATGCCTATCAATACTAGATAGTTGTCGTACTTGAGAAACCCAAAAGCTAACTACAGAAGGCTAAGATGTGCACTAAACAGGCGTTCTGATGACACCTAAATTCCAATTGGCCAACAATCTGCAAACTGAAGCTTTGGCACCCGCTTATGCACCCTTTTCTGTGTAAATCTCAATGAAAGCTTGCGCGCACAAAATTATAGCTTTACAAGACCAACTGGCTTAAATCTTGATAAACAAATGTTCGTTCCATCAAACTATTATACAGCGCTGTAAAAATTGCCATTATTTATGGTTATTAACGTTTTAAAAATTCGAGCAATCGTAAAAAATCCCCACACGTTTATATGATGTGCGTTCGTCTATCGACGGAGGCATAAATACCGATAAATCACCGAAGGCAGCATGACAGTTGCAGAAAATATTTCTAACGCACGCGTAAAACTTTTATGAGGAAAGTGAATGGCCGTTGTCCGACCTATCGGGCGGATCGCCGTTTTTAATCGCCGCGAAGACCTTAAAGACCCGACCGACCGACCGAGCGACCGACGGCGGTAGTGTTTTAATGCGTGTTTAAAATTGGTACACCTAGAATGTTTATACGATTTTATGATTTGTTTTAAAAAGAGTAAGTGTGTAAAACCTCACACGATGCCAACACGCGGTCGTGCTAGGCGCAGGCAGCGGCCGCAGAACAGGCCAAGTCGGGGTAGTCGATATTCCTCCGCCATCGGTGCTGTACAACGTACACAACAATATGGTAATAAAATTTTACGTGACGGCTTGTTTATAGAAGACGCGGTCGGATGTATCTGATGCCTGCGATATTTCACATTTCAAGTGATTCTTGCAAATGCACACTCACGTCTCCCCCCACTGGTTTTACCAAAATATCCTGATTCTGTATTTTGCCACATGAATAATGGACAGTTTCCAACATATAGTTTTCGCTTGTCGATGTGGTAAATAATGATATTGTTGTGAACCCTATCCAAAACCAGAAGATATTACAGTATAGGCAGGAATAGAAAAGGAGAGACCTTCACGTCATTGCGAAGTGATAAAATGGAAAATTAATGGTAGAAATAATGAAAATTAAAGGGTTCCAGGAGAATGTGAAATGCCAGAGAAACCAAACAAAAATTCAACATACCAAATAAAAAAGAATAGGAACCCTTATTAACTAACATAGTGGAGAGTGGAGGATAAAGGCGAGGATAGCGTTCAAATGTTGCCACACGCTCGAGCCTATAAAAATGGGCGGGACCTTTCAACGCTATGCTCGACTCTCCACAATATACGCAACTTAAAGCTGGCGTGAATGGACCCACACCCACAATAAAAGATCATAGGGACGTAAGACACACTAAGCACACGTCGACAACGATATGGGTTTCTTAATAGAAAGGATAATGTGAGCTGGAACAATTCCATAAGTTCCATGTGTATGATGTGATCCTGATGACAATGGACGATAAAAAGCTGAATAAAATAAACACTAAATGGAGGAGGCAAACCAAAAAGATTAACAAAGAAAAAACACAAGCTGGACAACTTTCAAAAATAAAAAAAAAACGGCATTTTGAGCTGGAAGCTTGCTACAATACTACTATTTTTAGAACCCAACAACAATTGCAGGTCATTTTCAGGTCATAATCTTATATTAAAGACCACATTTGGTAACAGTACTTATATTTGTGAAAAAAAAGGCATAAAATATTTTGCTTTTTGCACTTTTTGGTTCTCTCATGAAATAATGCTTAAATGAAACCTTGAACGACACCATAAAGTTTGTCCTGCGTTTGTTTTCTTTTGTTTTAGTTTTGAGGTTCAAATCGGGTTGCGTTACTTCTTTTTTTATGTTTTAAAGGGTGCGGCTGACATGCCGACAATGAGAACCCATAGAATTCTGCACACAGCGAAGTATATTCTCAAAACGTGAGAAAATTATTTACTTGCGGTTATTGCTTTAGATGAAAGTTAATATTTCCTTGGTTTGAAACAATTTCTTTCATTTAAGAATTCCTTGTTCTCACAATTCAAGAATATCCCAATCTCAGAGTTATTAGTTTCGGTTAAGTATATAATTTTCAAACCAAGTAGTTTAAATTCTCAATTCAAGAAGTTGATCAATATCTTGAATCAAGTAAGCCATGCTTGCAACGCGCTTGCGCATTTACACTCAAACGTGCACGAACGTTGCCGAGATTTAGGATTTTACGCATCGGCCTTTGCCTTCAGTTAGTTGGGGTCAGCTATGGCGTCGTGTTCGCTGACTACCGAGTTTTGTCCGGGAAGAGTTCAATATGTAAGTATATCTTTACTAATTTTGTAGGTACTGTACGCAATAACTACGCGATCTATAATATTATGAAAGTATATAGTTTTAATTTTGCGTGAATAGCCTACAGTACTTATGTTCAACGTATTTGCGACGCAGTTCGTAGTTGTGACTTGTGACGCACACGGTACGTAAATTGTGCCTAGCCATATAGTGGTCACCAAATCAACATACATGTCACAGAAAACTTACTTGTGTAATATAATGGAAACAATTTGATGTCTAATAGAATATGGTGTTTTGTCCATGCCTTAGATATTGTAGGTAGTGATAATTTATAAATAGGTAAGTATATATGTAATTAAGCAAATAAATTTCATACAATAAAACAAATATCATTCGCTACTTAGTTATTGTACTACTAATAAGTTATTGTCTACTTATTTCACACAATTCCCTACCTTTTAAAAAAAAAAACTAAAACAGTAATTTCTATTCAATAAATTATGATCATGTTATTGAACTAATAATATCTATACTCATTTCAAGAAAATATTTTCTCATTGTCAAGCATATATATTCACTTTAAGAAAATTCCATTATTCTCAACGTGAGAATAGTTTTCTTGAATGAATAATATCTATACTCATTGCAAGAAAATATTTTCTCAGATATACAAGCATATGATCATTTCAATTCAACAATATCTCTTTATTCTTAACTTGAGAAAATATCTACTTGCGGCTATAGCAAACTAATCATTTACTTGGATGAAAGCATATTGCTTTGAGTGAAGTATTTACTTTTCTGTGTGTGTTACTGCGCTCAAATGAAAGCTTTGGAACCATGGAATATCAAAACTATCAAGCGACACGTCATGTGACAACTCTGCGCAGCCTGAAGTGATGATGGTTCAGTTTTGAGACTGCGGTTTATCGTAAGGAAATGCCACTTTACATAGTTGTCACATGGTTTCACATGGTTTAATGTTTAAAGTTCGAGCTTTCATTAAAAAAAAATACAGCACTCTTGGATACCTTCAAACAGTGGCGATTTGCATTGGTTTGCAGGTTTGCGTAACCCCCGAAAATAACAAGGAAACAAAAAGTGCTTAATTGTATGTAAATAATAGTGCAATAGTCTATATGCAACCATGTATAACATATAATTTAATAAAATATCGAGCATTTTCTCCAGAATTCCAAGCGCAAGTGGGCTATACGGCCTAAGGCCGCAGCAAGGCCGCAACCGTCTGCTGCCGCTACAATGCGTATCGACGCCTGAATTCTAGCCCGCGAGCGAGCGAATTTTGCCGCGTCGATTGGTTCGTTTACTCTGAAATGGTTGCAAGTATCCTGTACACCAGAACCACACCCCCAGTGGTGTCTAGAAGCGTAGCAACGTCATGCTAACGCGACTGGCGATTTGCATTACTGCATTGCAGGTTGTAGACAGTTGGCACTTGACACTCGTACGCTGTGGAGTTTGGTTGCCCGTGAAGCGCTTTTTACACGAAATTAAAAACAAAGAATGAATTCAGTGCAGAGTTTATTAGCTCAGCCATTTAGCAGTCTAAGTTGCATCGATAAGAGCGAAATAAACAGGGTTGGGAGGCCTACTCCTAATTTAGTGGTAAAACAATGCGTGTCGACCAAATCTCGGTTATTTACAAGAACATTTAATGCTAATGTCTACAGCAAAAATGAGTGGATTTGTGGGTGTGGCGTCAAAAATGCCTTTTTTTTGTTTTCCTTGTCTATTATTTGGAGCCGATGACCGGTAGACAAAAATGGGTATTACAGATTTAAATCATTTAACCGACCTAATTAAGAAATTAGAGCCGTTTAAAATATTGATTTGTTAATATTTCAAATGGCTGTAACTTTTTAATGAATTGTAGTAAGTCCATATGACACTTTTTACTCAGTGTTGAACATTTACTATCTGAAAAAAAGTTCTGCGAGAAAAAAAGTGGGACACCGTGTATAGTACTAAACAACAACTGGGATTTAAGATCCATGGGACGTAGCACCCAAAGATAATTAAAATTAGAGTATTTAAGAAAAAGAGTGAGTCATTTTTTAGTGCACAAATAAAGATATTTTTCTATAAAAGATATGTCGTATAAAACTGGTAGGTACCTAAAAGTGGCAACCACCATTTTTCTAGATCACGAGCCGCCACTGCCTTCAAAAAATAGAATTCTTTAAGTAGACTGCAATAAAAGCATTAACCTTGATACCCAAAGCTATGAAGAATCAAATTACTGACAATTATGTGAAATATGATTTCAGTACTGTCAAACGGAACCAACCATTATAATGCGTTATTTGGAAAGCATCATAAAGATAAAAAATCAATATTTGTTGAAGTTTTACGGGCACAAATCTACATATATACAGATATTGACGGATTTGACTGGGTGAAAATCAGCTATTGCCTATTTGGAAGACCACAGTCATAGCTGTTTAAATGCAGAAGATTATTGAGGGGGACAAAGATCAAATCAAATGATCATGATCACATCATTTGTGAGAAGTAGCATAGTCAGGTGACTGAGATAACTTTGACAAATTTGAACGGTTATTTTCAGACTATTAATGACCAAAACTTACAAAAACATGTTTTTGGTAATTTCATCTCCTTTTGTTCGAAACGTGATAGCAAACTGTTGCGTAAGAATTCGCATTACTTTTATTTTGTTCGTTACTTTCTACAAACTTTTTGGGACGCAAAATCGTCCTAGAAATTGATGAATAGATCTATTATATTTTTGTAAATTGACCTTCTTATTGTGTACTGACATTACTAAAGAAATACTTTGGAGGTGAATACAATCATAAAGCATTTTTTTTTCCTAAAATGTATACTAATATCATAATATCGACCAAACATCTATTAAACACAAAACATAACATCATATTATGTATCTATAAATACGGATACTGTATTTTTTAAACTAAAAGATTCTTGTAGAAAACTCTGAACGCAGCAGCCCTTCATTTAGAGTTGGCGGATCGTAGCACGTGATTGTTCCCACAGACCTTTGGATCTTTCAGACACGGCACTGGTTGTCACGGCAACCAGTCCATTGCTTCAGAACTTTACAATGCCCCTCACTTCGATTCTTAGCAGTGCACCTCTTTTTTACGTCGTCTACCTTCATTATCGATTTATTTCTACACCCGGTCTATGAACCACTCCTATACATTCCAATACAAGACTCAGGATTCAGTATATACAATGTCATGGTGATATTACTTGAATAAAAGTAAAGTAAAACTTTGAAATATATTTTTTCTTGATGAATAAACGACTACAAAGTAAAATGAGTCGACATCTTTGTGAACACTTATTAATGCGTACGCATTTTGTCTACTTGACGACATGTGTTTGTTTTCGCTATGGAGATATATTCGGCAGCATCAGTTACCAACGTTAATTGACAGTAACCTGACGTGTTTATTTTTGCATGGTCCGCTTCTGCTTTCGTATTGTCTCACTACAATTTGTTTTCCAATGTATGGACCAGTTGAATGTTATATGTTCATAATAATTAACACACATTGGTAACCAAGCACCGCACTTTATTTTTACTGTACATACTATACGAAAAGCAACATATAGATCAACCCATTAACTTGTCACTTATCAACATCAAAATCCTTAACAGTCTTAAAGATATCAAGATCTCAAAGCCAAAAGGTGGAGAAAATGCTTTTAAAACCTTTTTCCCTTTGAATACTGGAAGGTGATATGAATTGTTTATACTGGAGACGTCATAAAATACACTTTATAGCTGAAGACGTTATCGAGTTCTACGAATCCAGAGTCTTAAAATGCACCTGAAGGAGGAAGGAGCTGGCGCATCAAACGTTTCCTGGGAAATGTCAGCTGTCGGCTTGCAGTTTAATGCCTTCCAACATAAAATAACGTTCAATCTATTTAGCACCATGCGCAAACAGCGGCGTGAAGACTATAGATAAAGTGAATTTTCTCAATGGCGTCCGAATAACCTTCTTAATTATGTTCGACTATACATCAGATATTCGAAAAAAAAGTCGTCGTGTTGGAACGACAGAAGATATGGAAATTGGAAGAAGATATTTAACCAAATATACAAATACCACCGATTTCAAGATATTGACAATTTTCTATAGGTATAAGTAATTGTATCATTTTTTTTGCGAATATATAGAGAGGGAAAATCTCGAAAACGCCTACATACTCACATTCAATTTAAATCAACATTCCAAGCATCTTTGACTTTTTGCACAATCAACTAATGCGGTTATTTCCTCCCGACCTACATTCCTCTTCTCACAGCAAATTTAAGTTTGGCTAAAGAACGCCAGTCTTTCGCAAGAAGAGTGTTAAAATAATGATGGCACTAGATAATGAATAAGCTAACTAGATTCACTCAAAATAGCCTAAATTGTGATTATTTGATAATATATGTTTTTACCTTATATACAAGTGCAAATTTTTGTCAATGGTATACTTTTGTGGAAAGCAAGGTTTTGATGTATGTCTGTTATCGCACCTACGCAGTCGCGCTTTAAGATATCATCGGCGATCTTTAAAAACACGTACATCGATACAAAAGTAAACAACTTTTGCCTGTAGACTCCCACATAGTGAAATTCAACTTCTTGTTTGGAAACAGATA
The DNA here is from genome assembly GCA_963966075.1 of Aphodius sticticus. Classification (NCBI taxonomy): domain Eukaryota; kingdom Metazoa; phylum Arthropoda; class Insecta; order Coleoptera; family Scarabaeidae; genus Aphodius; species Aphodius sticticus. Next base: position 17,799,797 of record OZ014506.1, read on the forward strand.
CCGTCGGTGTGCAAAGGAGCAAGTATACCCCACTAATGAAAATTTACAATGGAAACTAACCACAGGTGATATAGGATGTAGAAAAACGACGCATGAAACAAACGCTAACGTCAAAGGTGTCTTAGAAAAACCAATTTTTTTCTAAATCGCGGGTTCGTAATCACGTAAAAACGATAAATAATTCAAACTAAGTTCATAGGTAAACCTTTCTATTTTTTTATGTTCTATTTTGGAAAGTCATTTTCATAAAATAATAATGTATACCAAAAAAAATGAATGTCGTTATTTAATATTTTATTACTTTTATATACTTTCCAATATGCAATACTACGTCAGAAAACCACTGTAAAAATTTCATATCTCTACAATGCGTATTAACGCTAGGATTTCGAACCTACGGTACACTTCCGGTAGACTACATCGTTAACATGCTTATTGTTTTAATATACAGGGTTAGCCAAAATTACCGGAGCACCTAAATAATTCTCTGACTGTAAGAAATTTAAAAAGAAATTCAAATAAAAGTTTTTTTTTACTTTAAACAATCCATCGTTCAAATATATTTTTAATATACAGGGTGTTCATTTTATTATAGAAACGTAAACTTTTTTTTTTCAAATGGAGTAACCTGTATATTTTTACATTTTGTAGTTTTAGGACTAATTCTAAACATTTTTTATTAAAATAATCTATTTATAAAATGCATTATTTTTTATTTTTAAGCAATTTATTAAATTTAGTCAAAATTACCAGAACACCTACACAACTCTCCAACCGTAAAAGATTTCAAAAAAACATTCGCACAAACGTTATTTGACATTAAACAAGCTATCATTAAAATATATTTTTAATATACAGGATGTTTATTTTATTATGGAAATCTGGTAAACTTATCTTTTTCAGATGGAATACCCGGTATATTTTTACATTTTATAATCCTAAGACTAATTCTAAACATTCTTTATTGGAATAATTTTTTTATATATATCATCATTTTTTAGTTATAAGCAATATAAAATTCTTAGAATTAAAAATAAAAATGTCTAGGATGTTTGATGAGGAAAAGGAAATGTTTTCCGTACTTCCATAATAAAATAAACACACTGTATATTCAAAATATATTTAAGCGAGAGCTTGGTTTAAAAAATTTTTTACGGTTGGAGAATTATGTACCTAGGTGTTCCGGTAATTTTGACTATTTTAATTAATTGCTTATAACTCAAAAATGATGCATTCTATAAGAAAATTATTTCAATAAAAAATGTTTTGAATTAGTCTTAGAATAGGGTATTCCGGTCATGTCAAAATTTAAGCAGATATTCGGTTTAACCTATTGTACAATTTATGAGGATTCATATAGTTAAGCTATGAGCTTTTTGATTTAGTTTTTCTATAAGATAATTGCAATTAAAAGTGCATTTCGTTTGAATTCACCGACCACCCTCGGAAATACACGATGATTACCGATCCCTAGTAGCGGTGGCAACAGCGGACAGCTCTCGAACAGCTGATCGGCCAAGTTGACGGTTGGCGACCCTGTTGTTTGACAACGAATAAAGGTACCTTTTTTGAGAGATGATTTGATCATTGAAACTTGAAGCCAAACATCTCTCATCTCGCTAGTCGGCAATGTAAAGAAAATCTTATCAGAAGTTACTGTTCTACTGCTGTTATAGCCCGGCACAGAACAATGTCGGCGTTGGAGTTTATACATTTTGAACAAGTGTTTGATATAACCTCAATAACCAAAGCAGGTGTCAACAAACGAGCGATTCTAAACGTTGACACAACAGAAGACAAAAATTTACTACGTGCACCCTAGATATAGCAACGTTGTCAAGTCGCTCACTTTGAGCGGTCTTTGTGACGTCACAAAGACCAATCCTAATTCAAACTTCAAACAACGATTTCTCTTAATTTAAAACAATGTTTGATATTTTACTCGTGAAGTAGCAAACAGTAGCACCCATACTTTATAAAAAATGACAATTTCAAAAACACCGGAATACCCCATTACAAAATGTAAAAATATACAAGGTGTTTAATTTGAAAAAAAGTTTAGGAAATTTCCATAATAAAATGAACACCCTGTATATTAAAAATATATTTGAACGATAACTTGTTTAAAGTCAAAAAACATAAATTTTTTACGGTTGGAGACTTATGTAGGTGTTCTGGTAATTTTGACTAATTTTAATTAATTGCTTAAAACTGAAAATTGATACATTTTAAAAAAAGATTATTTTAATAAAGAATGTTTAGAATTAGTCCTAAATTTACAAAATGTAAAAATATACAGGGTGTTCCATTTGAACGATGGATTGTTTAAAGTCAAAAAACTTTTGTTTGAATTTTTTTTTTTAATTTAATGCCGTTGGAGAATTATTTAGGTGTTCCGGTAATTATGGCTAATCCTGTATATATAAAATATATATAAAATTTTAATAGATAATAATTTTTTAGACGGCTTTAATTCAAAACGTTATTATGATCAGAAACGTAGCTGCTCATTTTGTAATTTTAAACAAATATTTAGGGGTTGTTTTAGTATTAACTAACTAAAAAAAATTTTGCTGCATCCAGATCAGAAATCATATCAGAAATTTTCACGAATTTACAATAATTAGTACGTACCTAATTCGAAATCTGTGAAAAAATTACAATAGGCGAAGGTAAATAACTACCCTGGTCAACAATAAAAAAAACTGACTCTGGTATGCATTTTTTCCATATAATCTGAATCTGAAAGGAACATTTGTGGATTGAGGCTAGTTTTTGATCAACAATTTTTGTTTAAATAACTGGATTTTTTCGCAATTTCTGCCTCCAGATTAATATTGTACCTAAGAAAGAAATGTTTCTATTCTTTTTTATTACAAAGATTTCAAATTTATTAAACTTTGACAGCGGGTATAGCAATCTTCTAAACATTCTTTAATTTAAAAAAATTGCATATATTTCATTTAAAACATATTAAGAGGGGCGTTTATGCAAGTGAGACCGACGTCGGCCTTGAGTCTGTAGTACGCCCAGGATGTGGTGCCATCTAACGGCGAACCGTTGTACTCAGGTCTTTGTGTATAAACAAACATACTTAATTAATTTGTTCAGCCGATTTCTGCCCTTTGCCAATAGGCAGCTACTGTTAGTTATTATACTCTAGTACTCTTCTCCTGTGTCTCGGTCTGTGGACTTTATTACAGAAACCTTCTTTACAGAGCTCCGCGGTGACAGTTCGTAGTAATTCGACACAATTGCATAAAAAGCAGATCAACGTGACAACGGCTGGGTAAATTTTAAAGAGCTATGTCTTAAAATGTCACCCATAAATTAGCTCCTGTTCCGGGATTAATGCTATTGGCTTAATCACCATGAAAGCATATTAAATCAACTACATAGTATATTGTGTCAAAAATTAGCTTTTCTGCTCTAATTAAGTTTATGATTAAAGCAAGCGCGGTTAAATTTTATATTTATCCCGGAACAACACCCTACGCTTACACATTCCAACAGTACCTTACTTTTACGCACCAGTGCAATAGTTTCGACTCCGATCTGCTTTTTATGCGCCCGTGTTTTGCATGTAATTGGTATATGGATAAACGCCCCTCTTAAAGTGGTGCCACTTGAGAAAAAGATATTTTAATTATTGAAGAATGTGACAAGATAGTACTGTCAACTAAAAACTATTGATTTTTTATAAATTTGATGTAGGCAAGCAAAGAAAAAAGGCTGACCCTAAGGGAACAATGTTTTTCTTTTAGTTTTCCTATTTCCCATTAATATTTACCAACGATAATTTTATCCAGAAAACAACCCGATAAAGTATTTCATCTATCCGACGGTTCAAATAACTAATTATTTGGTGTAGTGTATTCAGCAGACCTTTAAAATCATCCCGCTAATGGAAAACAAAACGACCCCGACTTCCCTGTATATTTTGCGGGGCGGTTGTATAGCCCGCGCCGCGCTGCGCTCCCGAAGCGAGTGGGCATGAAATTAATGCAAAATTTACAAACAAATACATGTGTTGTAATTAATTCTGTATATAGACCTGTCGTGTTATTGTTTCCCCCACAACGTCCGTTCATTATACAATAATTTGCGAAACAAAGTCCTTTAACGTACGCTCCGTTTTCAAATCAATTACTGGATTTATATCCAGTGCCCACCCCCTCTCTGCAACTATAGTCGAACGTAATTATTCCACAAATTGTGCTATCTTTGATCAAACTGGTGATAGTTTTGCTGTATTGATTGCCCAAATTAAACTGCAAGGTTTAGGTATTGCTACATATTATTTGATTGTGACAAAAGTTTAACACTGTTATCCTGGTAGTCCATTTTGGTTTGCGTTGTGTTTTCCTCGTCCATAACCTGGCATGAAAACTGCCTAACGATACACCAACCTAAAAGGTTTCTTCCTCTTGAGTCTTCTCATCACTCCAGAGTTGTCGAGAAGCTGAATGTCCACAGTATTTTTGTGACTTCTTACAATGTTTTTTGGGTTTCGTTGTCTACAAGCTCCATTTTGGGATTATTATTATAGGTCATTTTTCGTAATGTACCATGGAGCATTGCCAATGCTTCTTAGTGTATATACTTCATTTTGTATTGTATTATATCATATCGTCCATACTGGTTTCAGAATTGGCTGGTATGTTAGTAGCTTATTAGTTATTATATCATACATATGCATTGACAACGTTTCGTTTCTTCTAAGCAGCCCATATATCTCTCTATATCGAATTCCTCCACTTTCTTGGTGTTTCTATTACCTTACTATACAACTCGTACAATTGTCACCTGACAACATTCTCCCGTCCTTTTCTGCTTCGTATCTTTAAAGTTCAAAGTTTAATGCATGGGAGGCCGCAGAGTAACCGGAAACGAGAGTTACCGTTCCGCTTTTGGGATGAAAAGACAAACAAACATACCGTTCATTTTAGATCTTGGTCAAAAGAACTCGCCGGGTAGGTGTAAATAACAAATTCTTAGTCGGGTTTAAATGATGTTTTCAAGAGGCAACTTTTTAAAATGTTATATGAAGAGAAAGAGAAAGGTATTTAAGGGTTGCTGCCGGTCAAAGTTAGGAAAATTAACTAAAAAAATCCGTACCAATTTTTTTAACTTAATAAAAAAACATCAATAAGTTTTTGGATGCAGATACCACACAAGATATTTCACAGATTTCCAATTGTACTTATAATTTATCAAAATACATAATATGCCATATTATGCTTTTACCCGTAGAACCTGAATCTGAAGGCAATAGTAAATTGTTCTTTGAAAACCACTGCCAGAACGTAAAAATTGCGAATTGAGTCTAGTTTTTAAAAATCTACAGAAGAAAATTAAAAGGCGACTATGTCCATTCGAATAGCAAACATATTTTAATCTGCTGCAGACGGAAGTTTTAGAAATTAGACCACCGTTGGATAGGCAGAAAAAATTGGAATCGAGATACTGGCCACCTAGATTCCCCGACTTTCATCAGACATCTTCAGATTTATTTTTGTTACGTCAAGGAGAAAGTACACAAACAATGACCATTTAGACTTAGAGGAAGCTGTACAACATTGCATCCAAAGTTTTCTACGGAATTTTCTAAGTAATGGTGCCAATGATTTTGCTCGAAGAATGTGTTTATGCATAGAACGGGAGGGACACTACACAGAGACACGATGATGACGTAGATGTAAAATATCAACTGCGTACCCAGATAATGTGTAATGTTGCGATAATTCTAAATAAACATTACTTATCATACCAAAATCACAAAAAGTATAAATAATTTAATCAAATTTCAATAAAATAGATTAAAAAGAAGCTTTTAGTACCAATCACTGACATTTGAATAAACTAAAAAAAATAAGAATTTCAAGATAGGTGCGTGTGACTTCAAATCTCAATATAGATTTTACTTCTAAACATCTCCAAATAAAGTTTATCGATAATAATGAAGTCATACCAGATGCCATAGCCTCTTGCCTTTAGTTTAGTTGTTATTTTGGTTCATAGAGGTGATATTTGTTCAGTTTTTGTATGTTATGTTCTGTTGATTTACTGCATTGGGTGTGAGAAGCAATCTGTCGAGCTGAAGTCGTTCTATGCTCGATTACCGTTTGCAACACTGGTAAACTTGCTTCCTTATTTTCGGCAACATATGTTTTGTGGTGTTTCTTAATGAGATTTTCAACAGACCCAGTCTACTTGAATTTTCTGATTATCTTAGAAATGGTTGAATGGGCAATTTGCTTGTCCGGGTGTCTTTCATTGAAAATATCACCAACATCGAGATAATCGCTTGCAGTAGATGGATAACTACTATTATAAACATATCCAAAGTCATTAATATTAATTGAATTAAAGGTAAATCACACTCCTGTGTAAGGTATTGTATGATCTATTATTATCTACGGGATGAAATATCAACTTCGCATCAAGAAAATGTGTAATTTTGCGCTAGTTCTAAATGAACATTAGTTATCATACCAAAATAGTAAAAATTGTAAAAAATTTAATAAAATTTCTAAAAAATAGATTAAAATGGACCTTTTAGGATCACTGGTATTGACTAATATTTGTTATAAAAGTAAAAATTAGAAAAAAAAAACAAAAAAAAAGAAAAATTTTACGATAGGTGGCTGTGACTTCATATTTGAATATACTTTTTAGTTCTAAACAGTATTTCCAAATAAAGTTTATCGATAATAATGATAATAAAGGTACTTTACTCTTATCACAAATTCATATATTTTGAATCGCTCGGTACATGGCACCGAAATTTACATATTTGACTATTGCCGTTTTGGTTCCATACAAGTTCCATATGATGCGAACTTTCCTGGACACACTGTATATCTTTTGATGATGAGTATGATAATTATTTTTTGCATTGGTATGCTTCATCAGTTTTACTCAACGCAGGATTATTTTAATGTAAATTTTTAGGCTGTACTGTGTGTAATTTGTGTTTTAGTGTAGAGATGCTTTGTAAGGTTAAAACATGACAAATCCAACCTCTGTACACGAGTTTAATGGAAATAAATATATTCTATTCTATTCTATTCTATTCTATTCAGTTTACTTGTCTCATGTTTTCTTCTTATATTTGACGTGCTCAACTTTAGTGATCACGTTTGAAATATAAATATTAATGATGCTTTTCCTTTCATTATATTTATAATTTACTGATCTGTTTGCCAAGAACAAACTAATCTCACGGTCCAGTCAAAAAGATAAAATTATGATGATTCTTGAAGAAAGTTTGGCGAAAGAATAAGTAACTTGCAAGTAGGGTATTCCGATAATTGCAATTAAAAGTGCATTTCGTTTGAATTCACCGACCACCCTCGGAAATACACGATGATTACCGATCCCTAGTAGCGGTGGCAACAGCGGACAGCTCTCGAACAGCTGATCGGCCAAGTTCACGGTTGGCGACCCTGTTGTTTGACAACGAATAAAGGTAACTTTTTTGAGAGATGATTTGATCATTGAAACTTGAAGCCAAACATCTCTCATCTCGCTAGTCGGCAATGTAACGAAAATCTTATCAGGAGTAATGTTCTACTGCTGTTACAGCCCGGCACAGAACAATGTCGGCGTTGGAGTTTATACATTTTGAACAAGTGTTTGATATAACCTCAATAACCAAAGCAGGTGTCAACAAACGAGCGATTCTAAACGTTGACACAACAGAAGACAAAAATTTACTACGTGCACCCTAGATATAGCAACGTTGTCAAGTCGCTCACTTTGAGCGGTCTTTGTGACGTCACAAAGACCAATCCTAATTCAAACTTCAAACAACGATTTCTCTTAATTTAAAACAATGTTTGATATTTTACTTGTGAAGTAGCAAACAGTAGCACCCATACTTTGTAAAAAATGACAATTTCAAAAACACCGAAATACCCCATTTTTGTACTTGACTCACATGGGAAGAGATTCTAAAAGTTTCTTCTGGTCTTCTAAAAGCTTTTGAAGTGATATCGTGCCACTGCTATTAATAGATCAAAACTGGAATAATAATAAATAAATTGTCCTCATCTTTTGAGTTTACTGAGTAATGATAGTAGACCATAGTGAAAACTATGTTGTACCATTAAGAGCTACAACTAAATATTATTTTCAACTTTTTAAATCGTGCAGATAAAGCAGTTTATTTGCGTTTTGCAAACACGATAGATCTTTGTGGACATTAACCACTCAAATCTATCACCCGTTGTGCGTTCTGAAAAGGACCAAGTGCCATAATTCAAACATAATCGCCCACTTACATTCTCTACATTTGTTTAAACAACGTTTATGCCTACACTCTCCGAAAATGCTAATTTATGTATATCGCTAATGTGGCATAAAAAAATCGCCTTTGAAACAACGTTCAAATGGCGCCTATTCAGGATGTATTTATCGCTTGTAAAATCCTCAATATATCCCGATTATAACGCAAGGATCATTAACACGTTTGATTTAAAAATGTTATTATATTACAATTATGATAATTCGTGCGATAAATCAATTTCTTTATGTTGGTGGTTCCCTTTGAAGTAAACGTTCGAAGCATTTATATATTCGCGCTGTTTATCGATCTGTTTGTACCTTTGATGTCTATTTTCAACGCGTCCTTGTTCGGTTGGATAACATTTACTTTGGTTGCAATCCGTGTATAGATTATGGGTGCATAAATCTTGTTATAGGTGCATCTGGGCGATAGGTAATATATCGCTGAAACGTGGAAGTGAAAAAATGGTACCCATCTAGACGGACAGAAGAAGTTAATTTTTGTCTGGCCGGTTGTGTATCTTGGCCGCGAGCCTGGACTAGAATACCTTTATAATACTGCAACTCTTCAATTTACACCTCTATACGCAGCCAGCATTCACGTCATTTATTTACGAGCCTATTTGAGTGCAGCATTTTCAGTCACGCACCAACGAAAATACAATTCAACGGGAATAAAATGTCCAACGACCCGATAAGATTAGAACGGGTTTGCTAACTGTAGATTTTATATACACAAGTATTAAATGGAATCAAACATTTTTCTTTAAATATTATTCAAACATTATTATCAGTATTGCTACAGGACATGTAACATGTCGCGAAGGCAATACTGAAAGGTGATACCCAGTTTACTTATACAAGCATTTTTGTCCTTTTGAACCATCAACTAAAAAACCATTCTTAAAACTATTTATATTAGAAAACAAAATCACTTTCTAGTACCAGGCGGAAAAACTAAGCGACATGTTAATTGCTGTAGCAACAATATTGAAATTCTATTCTAAAATTTAAATAAGTAGTTGATTGTATATAGCTGCAGTCCAGTATCAACACGGAGACTCTGGAACAGAAGTAGGTAAATAATGGCCAATAAGATGGCGATGCAAGCATTACAATTAGTGTTTGTTATAAATTCTACAGAATGATAACGTTAACTATTAAAATAGAAAAAGGCTGGTATTTGTTATCTAGTGGCCGATATTTTATGTCATATTGATATTTAAGCTTTTTCAAAGATGTTAAATATAATTTTTGATCATAGTCTCTATAATAAATAGACCATTTGATAACTACAATATAGTAGGCCATGGGTATGTATAGACTCAAGAGCAGAGGCGTAACTAGGTTATGGCAGGAATGGCTCGTGCCATAGGCGCCAAATAAAGGGGGCGCGAAAAAGCGCCTAACGTATAAATACGAAAATATAGATAAAAATATGTGTATTAAAAGACTGCGTATGAAAAAGAAAAATCAATTCAAACGTCCAAGGAATAACGCACGCATTCGTTTTTCGTTCGTTTGTCCATGTTCTCTAGGCTTCTTTCCGTGTATAAGTGATATTTTGTACTTGAAAAAAAAATTCAAAAAGAAAGTCAGAAGTGGTGTGATATCTTGAAAAGACACTGCATGAAATACCTTGCGATACAAATCCTGCCTTTGTGAGGCCACAGAGCGTCCTTCAGTCATATTTTAATACAAGAAGTTCTTGGTTTGTTGAAACTAATTTCTAATTTTGACCGTCATAAATTACCACATAAGATTTGCGGAGAGCCGTCATGGATCCACTTCATATATATATCTTTCACAAAAAATACAGAACGAGTTTATTCACATCATGGCATCCACTGTTCGTGGTAATTTGCTAGAAAGAATATGTAAAGCACATTACCTACCGCAGACGCCACAAACTTCCATCGTCAATAAGATTCTTCTTATTTAGCGTAAAATTAGAATTTGATAAAAAATTTTAGTATCCCCATTTAAAAAATTAGGTTAGCCTCATTTTCACCGATTGCAGCGCCATCTGCAATGAACCTGATATCGTCATCTCATTTCCCCCTTTGAGTCCTATACAAGTTTATTTAAGACACTTTTGTCGTACCATGCATATTTCTCGAGATATGTAGGAGTCTCAAGTTAAAAGGCCCAGCCGGTAAAAAACGTTTGAGTTTAGGGTAGTATAGTACCTCAAAAAATGCAATTGCGCCAATATTTTATTTTATTTTGTCTAATTACTAAGAAATACATTTCGTCGGTGATCCCCGGGATCACCAGGATTTTGCTTCTATGTGACTTTTAAAAAGCCACAAATCGTTTGTTTCTGTTTCGACGCGGTTTTTAAAGATTATTGACGAAGATTATTGTAGAAGAACACATTTTCCACTTAACGAAAGGAATTAATGACTTAATAACTTAATAACTAGGACCAGTTAGAACTATTACAAACCTCAATATTAATTAATTTATTAATTTATATTAATAAAACTATTAATAAAATATTTCAGCATAAAATGCTGGAATTCAAAATAGAACGATCCAAAATACACCTCAGCTCATTTGAAGTCAGTTTTAATACACAAATTATTTTGGCCAGTTTTTTACATAAAGTAACTCATCTGCACTATAAGTTTAAAAGCCTGTCGTGTTCTTAAAGTGAAATAACTGCAAATTAATTTTTATTACCGCATTATTTCTGAAATGTATTAAATGTAGTTGTCTCTTAAAACCAAAATTGTCCATCATTGTACCACCAGCAGATACCAGAAAGTACGACATTCCAATGGAACCGAGCAAGATCATCATACCAGTCATATGGAGATAATAAGTGCCTGGGCCTTTTTCACACCAGTCCTGAAGTATTGCCTTTTTCTGTGGTGGGACCTACAGGGTAATGTGCACTTCGAATCACATATTTTCAACTTCATCAATCCCTTCTGATATTAAGATGCCAGAAAATCTTGTCTCCGATGGATTACCCATGTTTTATGTATGACGTATAATGTTGCGACCTTTGAATTTCATTTAAGATGCTCTTTTCATTGTTAGTCAGTCTTAGAGTTTCCAGACTATTATTCCTGATATCCTTCCCATAGAAAACGAAAAGGTCATTTTTTCTCATTTCTTAATTAAACATCCGAAACAAAATCAAGCCATAAGTCGAAATCAGCTATCCAGCTTTAGGTAACCAAATATTTTAAGTTTCTATTTATGAATATCATTACGTAGGCATGGTCAAGCAAAACCTTCAACCTTTGGAATGAATTCAGAGTGTCCGTTGGTGTTATATTTACCCATTTTTTACATATGCTCGAAGAGTCGAGACGGTAGTAACTAAGTGCCTCGGCTTCGCCGAAAAACTCAACAGTTGACGCACCGCCGCGTTGAAAGATTCTTTTTGATGTTTACTCGACCATTACAAAATTAGCGTGGGGAAACACATCCTCATCTGCATACAACATAGACAGAGAGAGACGAGCCTCGACACTATTTTATAAACAAATTACGCGGCTTTCACAACGTACGAGCTCGAAGGAACGCTCTAAATGACAGAAGACCTGATTGATTAAAAATTGACATATTTCACGGAAAACATATGCGAAGTGTACAGGAAGCGTTTCGCAAGAACATTACTAAAAATAGCGACACAACCAAAACAGATTTCCACCATCAGCAGCAAACAATTCCTTCGCACAGATTTTCAACAAGCGGTGCATCGCACAGTGGTCGACAATGCGAATGTAGCCGTTCAAAATTATTTTAGCGCTATGGTCCAATTTAATCCAAAGTGATATGAGCATATTCTTAGATAACCAAATGACTTAAACCCAATCAGTTTGGCACCCTGGAAAATTTAGACAACGTACAGTAACGGGCTAAAGTCCGATGTAAATTTCTGTACTACTTTTTAATTTCCGCATCAACTCTCGATTGTTGTGTTGAACAATTTGTTACCAAGTGATTGTGAATGTTGATGGTGTGAACTTAAATATGACCGGATGTCTGATAGTCCGAGAGCCCGCGACAAAATCATACCCTCATAAAACATCACTACGAATAAGTTATATGTAATATAAAATGATTTGAGTAAAAGGAAAATGCTGGTGTGCCTAAGAAATTTTGGCCGAAAGGCTGTTTAATTACGCTAATAATCTGTTGCAATTCGGTGTCGTAGTACCCTCATAAAAGATCTCTCTCATTCTTTTGTCATTTATAGATAAATACATATTCTCTCCTAATAACTTCAACAGTTAACATAGTCCGTATATCATCACAACCATCGAACATCTCGCTGAGTTTTTTGCATAAGAAAGTTTACGGCTACTTATTAACAGAAACCTTAGTGTGCCTAGCCGGAAATGGCTGGAAGGGGTTTGCAGACCAATTATTTAAAAGAGGATGGTATCTGCGTTGCCTTACAAAACATATGTCAAATTTGCCAAAATTATAGAAGAACATATGTACTTTCATAGTAGTTTTGTCTAACCAACCCCGGTTGGCCGAAACGGTCTGGCACACAGACTTCAACAGAACATCGTCCGTATATCATCACTATCATCGAACATCTCGCTCATTTTTTTACATAAGAATGTTTTAGCCTGTTTATTATAAAACCGATGTTGTGTCTAGCCGGAAATTAAGAAAAATACCTGCCCAAACATTAAACGTAACAGAAGTAATAGATAAGAATGGTACAAACAAGTAAAAATAATCTTCCAAGCTTTTCTGCTAGAAAACACCATGCAGTAAACGATAAGGCTTAAACTTTCTGAAAATACAAAAAAGGGAGCGTGATGTTCGATGAAAGTAGAGACATACGGACTATATAAGATATATCTACTATTGAAAATGGTCGGACGGACACTTCCAGCCAAGTTGGGTTGGCCAAACAAAATTACTATAATAGTACATACTAGGAGAATGTGCAGGCCTAATAGGCCTGCTGGTCGACCTAGGTAGATCGCCGAAGCGTTAAGAGGTAAACAAAATGCCCGGATGCTCTTACACGCGCGACGTGATTATGCTCGTACGTTCGAAGCGGTTACGGGGCGCCATCTATTGCTTCGTAGCGTAATCCCAACAGCGACATGATGATGTGCCGCCGTCTGGTGACCGCGTCGCGAAGCGCGCGGCCGTTGCCTAGCAACCTCGATAGGTTGCCATGGCGACGCGCTGACCTGTACACTCCTAAAGCATAATCCATAAATTTACCCGAATCGAGGTAAAAAAATAACGAAAACTGGGCCGAAAATGGACGAAATCGAAGACCTAAGCGCTGTAATATCAAATTCTAGGCGGAAAATCGGCGCCTGCGGCGCCGATTTTCGCTTCTCCGAGGAGCAGACCTTTCCCCCGATTCGCCGATTTTCGTAAACTTCTTGCGCGGACTGTGTTAGACTTTTAGTATATAGTAGGGAGTAGGGATAGGGATAAATGGTTTAAAATGACCGGTCTGCAACGTACCTCCAGCAATTTCCGTCTAGGCAGACCAACGATTGTTTACTTTAAAGCAGTAGGCTACACCTTTCTTAATTAACAAAATGACCAAGATGATCGTTGGTGGTGATGATATACGGACGATGTAACTGTTGAAGTCTAACCAACCCCGCCAGACCCTTCCGGCCAAGCGGGGTTGGTTAGACAAAACTACTATGAAAGTACACGTGTTCTTCTATAATTGTGGCAAATTTGACACATTTGTTTTGTAAGGTAACGTAGATACCAGCGTCTTTTAAATAATTCGTCTGCAACCCACTTCCGGCCATTTCCGGCAAGGCACACCAAGGTTTCTGTTAATAAGTAGCCCTAAACTTTCTTATGCAACAAAATCAGCGAGATGTTCGATGATTGTGATGTTATACGGACGATGTTAACTGTTGAAGTCGGTGTGCCAGACCGTTCCGGCCAACCGGGGTTGGTTAGACAAAACTACTATGACAGTACATGTGTTCTTCTGTAATTGTGGCAAATTTGACACAAGTGTTTTGTAAGGTAACGCAGATACCATCGTCTTTTAAATAACTGGTCTGCAACTCACTTCCGGCCATTTTCGGCTAGGCACACCAAGGTTTCTGTTAATAAGAAGGCTCAAAGTTTCTTGTTATAAAAAATGGGCGGATGGTCGATGACGCTATCGATACACTGACTCCCATACATGGAGGTGTGCCAAGTACTTCCAGCCAAATGGGGTTAGGCACACCAGGTTATTATGAGAGAATATGTATTTATCTATAAGTGACAAAAGAATGAGAGAGATGTTTTATGAGGGTACTACCACACCGAATTGCAGCAGATAATTAGCGTAATTAAACACCCTTTCGGCCAAAATTTCTTAGGCACACCAGCATTTTCCTTTTATTCAAATCATTTTACATTGCGTATAAATTATTGGTAGTGATGCTTTATGAGGGTATGATTTTGTCGCGGGCTCTCGGACGATGAACATGAGACTTGATTTTATATTAAATATTCATTAACACAAATTTTGCCATTTAATTAAGCTTACAGCTTTTTGCAATAACTCGAAGCAATTTTTTTTTTAAATTGCTTACTTACTTAGTTACATGATCACGTAGATATGATGGTCATAATATGTCATATTTGGTTTAAATATTTGTTTAGTGTCGGTCGGCGGAAGTTTATTGGAAGTTACTAAGTTCGTCGACATACACATGCAGGGTATTTCAGACATAACGGCTAACCTTGAAGGAGCATATGCCCAAGGACGTAATAAGCATACTTTGTCAAATAACGTATAGTCTAAATTAACGCTTTCTTAAGAAAATTAATGAAGAAAAACTGAGTCCGTCCCTGTTCAGCGCAAGAAAATCAACAACACTCCACCACAGTTGTGATGCAACGGGTGATTAATCAACGCAGCCGGCAACATATTGGTCTATCTCCACTCAGGCCCGTATTGCTCAGAGTGACAATGACCTGGCGAATGTTGGTTTATCAACAAGAAGAATCTTTTGGATTGTGGAATCTTAATGTGTGTATGTTTGTATAGTGATTGGTGTATTACCAGAGACGGATGGATGGCAATTGTATCGCTATTGTTGTGTTAAGTCGGTTTGCTTTGTTCGATGGATATTGCTTTGCAATCACAATGTTTGTAAATCATTTCTGGATTAGGTACGTACTAATCTCTCTAACTTTCAGTTGATAAATGTTCGTACGTACGTTTGCAACCGTAGTTCAGTTATGCACGATCGAGTATTCACCAGGGCAGGTCTCAGATTATTTCTTCAATACAATTTTGTTGGTACTTAAAAGTTTAAAATAGACTATACGTTATTAGGCTAAAATTGCTTCTCTGTCCTTGGAGGATATGCTCTTTCAGGGTTAGCTGTTATTTCTGTAACACCCTGTATATATGCTTTTTTCTTGGTTATATTACGTCATAGAAGCTCAAGAAATGAATACATAACATAAAAATACCTGACGTATTTAGCAGTTTTGGGGGTGGAATTTATAACCAGAATCTAGGTAGTTTGTGGTATCGTTAGATAGGTATTTTAATAAGAAACAACATTTCATTGAAAACATTGTTATAAATCATACGGTTTACGAAAGAAACCATAGTCAGTTATGGCATATGCATTAGCTGTAATCTTGAGGAAAATTACAGGTAATAGTTAAGAATTTAGTCAGTAGAGAAGGCAAGTGATACTATATCGATAGAAATGATTTAGCGCATCTGATGACGGCGATTTTAAGCCCTTTAAGTCGGTTTTGGACAGTCAACTGTCCAAAAGTTTTTCCGTGATCCGATATCATACGATTTATTTCGTAAACCATATGATTCAGTAAGATTGCTTGCCCACGAAAGATGTTTTATTTTAAAATATCTATCCAATTATACCACACACGACCTAGGTTTTAATTTGAAATTCTGAAACTAAATGCACTTATGACTATTTCCGGTACATTCCGGAAATGAAAATTGTTATAATTAAAGTCTTCAGGATAGCTTTTCTGATGGTAGTTACTTCCCGAATCTTTGTGACGTCATATAACCAGGAACTAAGTATTGGTCTTGGCTTTCAAACTGATTATTTTTACAGATATAGTAACATTATGCGATGCCACTGGTATTCAGATTTTTTTAAAACATTTTATGTGTTTGCAGGTGTAATTTTATCATATGCACATGGTTTCAGAATTTTAAAACATCCCCATTGTTACTATGATTTTTTAAACTATTTTTCTTATAACTAGAAATGGGTATACGGACATACCGTATCATAGGGACTTACTACCGTAATGATGAAATAATTAATGTATAGAAGATGGTGATCTCCAGGCGGGTTGCAAAATTTGTAAATAAATCAAAAATTACAGCCACAACCTGGATTTGAACCAGGGACCTTTGCGTTTCTAGCACAATGTTTCTAGGCATCAGTAGCTAAGATGGGAGAGCATTGTACTAGAAACGCAAAGGTCCCTGGTTCAAATCCAGGTTGTGGCTGTAATTTTTGATTTAATTAAAAAAATGCATCCCGCCTGGAGATCACCATCTTTTATACATTGATTTTTCTTATCACAGGTGTAGTATTATTACGCTCACTAGGTTTCAGAACCTTAAAACTAAATTTATGTCTAAACCACCCTCAAAACACAGCCCATAAGTTCTAGATTGTCTTACTATTTTTTCTGTATTTGCAGATATAATATTATCATATCACAACATTTCACAATCTTCACGTCAAACATGTTTCAATCCCTTTAAAACATCCCCTGAGATTTTTTCACTATTTTTCCGCCTGTCTAACGACTATGTGAAGTTCGTTTACAAAAAAAAATAATGTCCAGCTAAAAGTTCAAAATCGACCACTGCATCGTTGCGCACGTACTCAGTCTAGCGTAGTATAAAATGGCATCCGTTCTGAACTTTGAGTAATGTTTCCTTCTCCGCTGGACGGTGAGTGAGGACCCCAAAAGACAAACAAAGTATATCGGTCAGCGGAATCACTGTGAAAATATTGTTACGACCCGACCGGTTAGAAAATCAAAATAGGTGAAGTTTATTTTCTTAGAGAAAAGCGACTGGTGCCGACCTACGCCAATTTTACACACATTGTGGCCCGAAGAGAACTCTCGTGCTCTACAACGCTACTTAAATAGATAATTACTTATCTGGTGTTTATTTAAATTACATCACCTGAGTTTCTTTATTTTTTTAATAAAATTATTGTTCGGGCGCTATTTTTAAAACGCCGCTCCATCCGGCGATGGCGCTTGTTTCGACAGCATCGGCGATCCGATGCGTGGTGTAAATCTCGATAGTTTACTATTTGCATTTTTTTTCTATATACACAATCAATTCGATTAATTCAGTTTTTTTTCGACGGTTCCTCGTGTACGCCGGTCTGGTTAAATAAACTAATAATTGCTTGATTATTTCTTTAAGGTTTTCAACTAGGCACTTGTAAAACTTAACTTACAAATTGATTTATTATTATTTACGGTTGAGTTACGCTTACTATAACAATGGTTTACAAGTATTCTGTCAAATTAGACATTAAAGAACGTAGACAGTATGTGTAGAAAATTCGCCCTAATATAGGGATTTGCTGTTTAACAACCACACTATATATCTTGTAAATATATGTACCAGCGTTTCTCAACCGGGATTCCGCGGAATCCAAGAGTTTCGCGAGATATCGTCATAGGTTCTGCGGAAACTTAGCAGTGGCGGAGGACGGTTCATGGGCATAATATTTATTGACTACAAGTGACAAGATTAAAATCTCGTAAAAAACAACTCCAGGCAAAAATATTTCAAAATCTAACAATATTTGTTTTCAATAATTTCCCCTATCCAAATGTGTGACAAAATTAACCTATAATTTGAATTTGCTGCGCATAATGGATTTTGTGGGTTGTAGATTTCAATATGATCTTACATTCCCGATAAGCAAATATACTATTATCTTATATTCTATTCTATAGAAATCATCTGTTATAGATAAAATTAGGCTGTACACATATTTACTTGGGTGTTTATTACCAACTTTATTTTCAGGACCTAAATGTTATTCTGGGTAAATTTTTTTATTTTTATTTGTTCAATGCCTTAAAGAGAAGTCGTTTGGAATATTAACAAACCCGCATTTTAAACGGTGCTTTTTTTTTTTAAACTTCTAATATTATCTTCGTATCAATAGGTCCATATGAAACTTTTTATTCAGAATAAATGCTTCTTAATTTTTGAATTCATTTTGTTTTTACTTCTGATACTTTTCAAAATTATTAGTGAATTTATTTTATTATTGTAAAAATTAGTGATTGTATTCTTAGTTTTCGTATTTTTCTATTTGAATTCTTCTTTTTCTTTCTTTGGTAACACTTGAAAGGGCTGTAACTTTGAAAGAATATGAAAAGAACATACATATAAGTTGATACACAGGGACAAATATGAATTCAACAAATTCAAGAATCAACATTTTTGTTAATAATTCTATATTTGCATTTAATTCCGTCAATAATTATAGTTTTGTATTAAACAATCAACAAATACATTTGTCCAACTCTGTTTTAGACCTCATTCCCGCGATAGTTGGTATAAAAATAACAAAAAAAGGAAATAAGTACATTTTTTGCAGTATTTTATAAACACTTTTTGTACAGGTGTTCAAATTACAAAATCGTGACCATTTTCGGTAAAATGCGAAAAAAATACAAGCGTGCACGTTAAGTGATGGATTGTTAATTCCACAGTACTATTATAGTCGTTTGAATTGTTAACAAAATCATATTTTAAACGGATCTGAGAAAAAAAATAATATCTACCTTATAAAGGTGCTTACTGAGAATAACAGTTACTTTCGAAAAAGAAACAGTAAAAGTTTAAAGTGGATTTGTTATTTGTCATCGTTCAAGTTATTTGTTTCTTCATCTTTTATTCAATTTAATGACTATATACTTCCTATAAAAATTCTGGGAATGTAGTAGCGATTTGTCGACGATCATTTAACTGATAAGTAAAGTATTGACTGAAATAAAATTTTATTGAACGAGTTTTTTATCAAGTCAATTGGCGCATGAGTGGTTTGGAGCACAACCAGTAACATGAAAGAATAAAACGAGCATAATACGGTACTGTTGGTACTTTGTATAATTTAATTTGGTATAAAATTAGTTATTCTTTACTGAAATTACGGTTAGGATTCATTATAAAACCGAAAACAGTGTCTAAATGTGTTTATTATGAGACCAAAGTAGAAGAAAAAATCGAAGTCATGTTTTGCGGACACTTCTCCATAATATGACAAAATCTGAATATTGTCAACGTCGCCATTCTGAAAGCCTGTTACGTTGACAGGAGTAGGTGTCGACAGTGACGTCGATGGTGGAAACGACGAATTGTCCCAGTAAAACAAACCAATATAGAGGCGGAGGCGCGGCGTCACTCCTGGCGAAGTTAATACAAAACCCATATTTGCGGAGCTCTTTCGTTAGGGCCAATGTCAACACAATAAAATCCACCACGCCCCTCGGGCCCTCAGAGTGACAGGGAAAAGCAATTTAATAATGCAGGGTAAATTTCACTTATCGCACCGGGAATAGGGGGAGCGGCCCGCTCCACGATCGCGTCGAATTAACGCTTTTATGGGGCGCATAACTTCCCCAAAAGTTTAATACAAAGCTGTATGGGTACCATGTTTCTCGACAAAATCAATTTGGCTTGAGATACTTTTATTATCTAATATAACCTTATACAAAATGCTTAAGAGCGTTCTGTGAACGTTTGTTGAATATTTTTCTCAATAAGATAACCAATGAAAAGGAACGATCGTCAATCTCATTTATTTTAATCAATCTCTAGTGATCAGATCAAAAGATTTATTAGAAAGGAACTTTGTGAATTTAATTCACAAATATTTTATGATGTTCAAAGTAATAAACGAATATTTTAGGATTGTTTATTAGGCGGGCTTCGACTTTATTGCTAAATCCTAAAGCTACACGTATTTGCACCGAAACTATAACTAAAATTAGTTTTGTTGTCTAATAGCCTCCAAATATGTATTCAACTTTTTTCAGGAGCACTGAAATAGTCAGTGCGTCAGACACTCTGAGGGTCGTATAAAACAATATAAATTAGCAGAAATAGCAAAAATTGTCATAATGTTGTCACAGATACCTATACATTGTTGTCCGTAATACAGATAAATGACTACAAGAGTGGTCAAAGTTTACTCAAGCTTCGAGCTTAATATATTTAATTTAATTACAGAATTACCCTAATGGAATGATTACAACAGCAGCCATATGGCCTCCACCAAGATACAACATACAAATACAACAATATCTAAACCTCTTAGCAAACTTATCGGGAAACTTATTCTAGAGGGAGAATTTAATGCTAAAAACATTTTCTGGGGATCCCGTTGATTACCAAAAAAGGAAGAGAGCTTTACCAAGCCGCGCAACAGCTCACATGTGAAATTTGTTCGCCAGGTCGAACGAATTTCACAAGTGAACTGGTATAAATACTGACATAAATAAGACCTAATAGACCTATTTATTACTATTTATTACTAAAAATTTTATCATCCGCTTATATAACGTGGAAGAAGACAATGCACCAATTGTCTAACTGTCTAATTATCCGCTGGTAATTTGCCTAAACGAGCAAATATAGATGGCGTTGCAAAAAATTGTGTTGGTCGCTCGAAGCGCAATACAGTGAGCGTTCCTTTTTGTATACAAATAGCCTATTATGATTTTGATTACTATAAGCAGCATTTTTAGGTACCTATGTATTTTCAGAGCAAAGAGGACTACAAAAAACGACCCCTTGAGGAAAGTAAAAACTGTTTACGGATGGACAGGGTCATAATTATGGCAGTGTGTTTAACTTCAAAATTATCAGTTACGCCGCATAAGTATTTAAACGTGTAAAGTAAAGCAATATAATTCATAAATTGATTATGAACTTTTTTTCAGCCGTTGAGTTCTACAGACGTTAGAAAGTTTTAGGAAAATAGGAAAATTCTCTGACTAAGGATCAAGGTCCAAGGTTAACTTTGAAGAGTGATTTTGTCATGTGAGGAAATAAAGATGATTACTTTGTCGCTTTTTTAGGAGAGATTTTATAAAAGAATAATAGTGTTATTTATCATAAAAGAATTATCACTAAACATACTCATAAATATACGATCGGCGGTAATAGTTATTTAACCAACAAGTATATTTAAAGAAATCGTGTTTGTAGTGAACACTGAACTGTGATACTGACAGAACTGAATGATGGGATTGTTCCATTTTACGTGGTTTTAGAGAAAATTCCACTATATATGAAGTCCATAGAATAACAGATATCATAGAGAAAGCATTAGAAGAAGGCTTATTTGCTCAACAATCTTTCTTGATGTGACACAAGCTTCGATAAGATTTGGGACGAAGGATTGATACACAAACTAAAGAATATGCTACCTTTACAATACGCCGCGCTGCTAACATCCTATGTATCTGATAGACTATTCAGAATAAAACAGATCGATGAATACTCGGAACTAAGAAGTAAAAGCTGGGGTACCACAGGGTAGTGTCTTGGAACCAATTCTCTATCTACTATATACAAATGACCTACCACAGCTGGATAATGTAAAACTCGCCACATTCGCAGATGACACGTCTCTAATGGCAGTGGGATCAACTATTGGAGAATCTACTAGGATTCTTCAACAAGCTAGTAATAAAATATATCAATGGACCAAAAAATGGAAGACCAAGCTAAACGAACTGAAATCTTTCCCCATTAATTTTACAAACAAAAGAATCAAGGACATACCTCATGTCAGGATTAACGACGCCATACTGCCATATGCGAACACTGCAAAGTATTAGGTATGACTCTGGAGACAAAGCTAAGGTGGAAAGAACACGTTAAGAAGAAAGGAGTAGAGCTTGGCATCAAATACAAAGGACTTTACTAGCTTCTGGGAAGAAAGTCTCAGTTGTAAGTACAGAACAAACTACAAGTTTACAACCAAGTACTAAAACCGATTTGGTTATACTCTCGCATCCAGCTTTGGGGTTGCGCGAAAAACTCCCATATTTAAGGAATCCAGACGTTCCAAAATAAAGTACTAAGGAATATTGGTAACGCTCCTTGGTACATACGGAACAGTATGTAAAAAGCAGAGCACAGTGAGTGAAGCGTTTGTGCTTCAGATTTAAATTGATGGCTAATCTTTAAGATTAGTTTTAATATTCATAAAATAAAACTTTGGTTTTGTTTGCAAGTTTTTATGAAAAAATCAAGCTATCGATTTCGACTTTTAAATCTTCATCAGGCTATTGTCCAAGGACTTAAAACAACGATAAAAACAACGAACAGAACATAACGCCAAAGAGTCACAAGGATATGCAAACAAAACCAGAGTTTTATTTTATGAATATATAGTTTGGAAGATAGATTGGAAAGTTTTATTAAATTAGTTTCATAATTCATTTTCATTATGTTAAGCATCCCATGCTTAAAAATTAAAAAAAATTACGTATGTTCGATTGGGTAAAATGAAGTCGTTTGATTGGCTATAATAAATTGTGCATTAATAGAAATCGTGCATTTATTGAGTTGTTTAATGATTTTATCTACGACGAAATAATGTCTTCATTATTTGAAAAAAAAGTCTGTAAAAACCTACGTGGATGACAGTTATTTGACAGTTCGCCTCATTGACAAATACATTTAAAATATTTGATATAAAATGGAATTTATGAGTCGTAGAGAAAACGTCGTATTCGACTCGCACACAACGGATATAAATCGCTCGCATGTTTACACGCTCGCCTACGGCTCGCGTATAAACTTCATGCTCGCGATTTATATCCTTAGTTATGTGCTCGTCAAATAATATACTATTCTATTCACTACACACACTCATAAATAAACGATCGACGGAGTAATTTAATTTTTCTACTTTGCATTCACAATGCACACATTGTAACACTGTTTTCGGTGTTACAATTGTACAACACATTGTAATACCGAAAACAGTAACATTTTTGTCTAAGATTGGTACACATTGATATCAAATGCCATATGTAAAACGTACAATAAATAACCCAAAATAACCACACACTGCATCTTCTTAATCGCCTGCAATCGCATAAACTGCGAAATATCAATATTCTATACATATTTAAACATGGGTGTAGCCTGCTATAGTATGGCCAAAGGATTGGGGCTTTCTTAGTTTTGCTGTGTTCATCAAAATACGCCAGCATGACGTTTTCGGTGATGTTTTACGACTCTGGTAAGTGATCGTTATCATTCTTTTCAACTAAACATCAAATCCCCTTTTCAGATATAATTCAAGGACCACATTTACTTTAATAAGGTATTATGCGAAGATCAAACCTACATCGTAGATATGGACGATTTTAATTACTGCTGCGAGATTGTATATGCGCAATAAATGGTTTATCGGCATACACGTACGAAGCTATAGTACATTTACAGTGTAGAGGATTTCTTAGTTTATGTAACGTATAGTTTTCGGTAATATTTTGGACGCTTGGATGCTCGGTTCAAGTCGCATTCGTTTTTGTCCGTCGCTTTCGACTTCGTCTTAGTTCTGGTTGTGTGCCACGTATTTGTATTACCTCCATCACATGTAATTTTACGAAGTATAATTTATTCTAATAAACGACTTTGCCGAAATTAGAATTGGGTTTCAATTATAAGTGCTTGTAAATATATAAGCCGCAACGGCTACGTAGCGGAATTAGGTAGTCACCGCTATTAAATGTTAAGCGTTATAACAATTCTTTAGTAAGTTCCTGTTCTTCGAAGTAACTAATCAGTCACCGCCAAACTATTCTGATTATTATACTTATGAAACCACTATTTTAAAGTTGTTAACTTTTTAGGTTAAGTTTCATGTATTTATCACAGTAGGGTTAAAAGTGTTGCCCCAAGCTCCATTATGATCATCGTTGCGACCTCGCTGAATATTTATTCAAACTTGTAGGCTAAAGTAGAGTAAAATTATTCACAATTAGATTTTGTCATGATTTTATCTCATCGAACTCATCCTTAACGAAGTTGACACTTACTACAGTGCTTCCACGTGGTACCCGCAAACTACCCTAGATTCTAATTTAGAGCGATATAGTAACCACAATTTCTAAATTTATATAAAATTAATGACGCAAAGTAGAAAAAATAGTATATTACAGTCGTTTTATAAGACGTATAGCGCACTCGTTCCATTTGGGCACTCCTCGCTACGCTCGTCGTGCCCAAAACAACTCGTGCGCCAATTAGACGTCTTATAAAACTTGTATAATAATATACTATTTCCTTGTCACAAAATATAGTTACTTATCTACCTGAACCTTTGTTAAGGTTTTATTCTTACTAAATAACGCTGTGTCCTTTTCAATCATGTATGCAGTTTAACTATGCATATGTCAGGACAATGTTTAATCTTTACCGCGCATACGAATACTGTTTATACTAAAAATCAGTAATTAACGACATACAGATTTCCCATATCACTTATCTCCTCACTTTTATACAAATACGGTACAAAGACTATTAAGCGGATAAAAATACGAAGGAAAAAACGTGGTTTGTTTACGCCGGTGGGGAGTGATCCTGGGCTGGGGCATCGCCGTCGTTCTCGGTAGATCAGTCACGCGAAGTACAATGGAGGCCTCCAGCAGACGTTTCGAAGAAGAATCGAATCCTAAGCGCGTCCGTTTACTTTGGAAACTATTTATACGCGGACGTGAAATTATAGCAAGCGCATGTATCTTCATATATAATATGCTGACGTTTTGTTTAAAAACGCTTATAAACAAAGCACCGTCCCACCACTCCCCCCATGAAAATTTACTACGGAGTCATGCAACGCGCAGCGATGCACAGGATGGAGAACGATCTATAACAGAATTTATACCACGTATGTGGCAGACTGCAGTACCATTATAACCTATATTTCCCAAGAAAATAACTTTTCTATTTGAACGATAGGCTTCATTAAAAGTCTTGTTTTCCACTCAGAAATATTCACAAACTACGAGTGCCATAAACGATCCCCAAAATTTTACTTTTAGCTTTCCTTAATTTTCAGAGTAAAAGATATAATAAAAGATATAAATAAAAGATTTTATACTAGCATATTGGCAGCATGTTATTGCCTGAAATCTACGATCAGTATCAATGATTATAGCCTAGCCACATTATGGTGGCTAGGCGTAAATTATTCGATACAATTTCTAAACAAAAAGCAAAGAAACAAAAGTACTGTAAAACTGCTTGTGTTTTATAGAGTTTAGATATGTACACCTAGAGAATAGATGCTTTAAAAAATCATGTATCAATGTGAAAATTTTTTGGCGAATATTAATAAAGGATGAAATAAAGGACGAAGGCGAGATTTTTAAATAAATCTGCTCCATGGCTTGACACAGCATTTCTTAAGGAGGTTGGAATAAATTACAATTTGCATGGTCCTCTACATCCATGAACTACTCATACAGACCCTCATCTAACTTTCATCTGAAACTATTGAAAAATCTATAGCCTGAAAACTCTTGCCAACAAAGAACCACAAAAACTAATAAACGAGGCCAAAAATCCCCAGCACGAGTACTGTGAAAGCAGCATCTTTCAAATGATGCAGCTTTAACATTATTTAGCGGAAAGAAATGCTGCAATATATAACATACAACATAACTTAATACTGTTCATATTCTAGATACAACATTAAACATAAACTATAATAAATAGAAAAAAGAAACACTAAAATTGGCTACGTTTCAGAGCATTTCTATCTTTATTTGGCCTCTTATTGGTTTATTTTGCATTCATTGTTTGAAATATTATTTCTCCAGGTTACTATTTCACATTTATTTTTTGTTGTTGCTACCATTTCGCCTAATTGTGAAATGGGTTACTCAGAATGACATTTACTGCGAAAAAAAAAGTGGAACAATTGAAATCAGTTTCCATACAATAAATGAATAATATGTATAATATTCTACTTATATCTTAAGCCGTTTGTCTTAAATATAAATAACGGTTTTCGAATGTCACAAAAAAGAGGTTCTAAAACCGGCTTAAAAACACCGATCAACCCCAATACAGCCGTTATTCGTGCAAAAAAAAATTAGAGTAATAAAGTTACCGTCGTGCTACAAAATTTGTCAGACCATATTTGCAATAAACTTTGTTGAAACTTGAAACGTATTTACAGACCAAAAATAAAAAATCTTAATATTCTTTTTTATAAAATTTATTAAAAATGTGATGGTAGTGAACAAAGGATTTATAGTAAAAACTCTGAATCAGAAGAGGCTAGCAATACCGATGCCTTTTTGATTGCCGTGGTATATTATAAATAGGTATACTATACAGACGATATAATTTTGTAGTGGTAGTCTTAATGTCTAGACCTACTCGGCTTATTTAAAAAAGAGACAGTACTGAATTTGCCTGAAAAGAAGTGAATAAAATAGAAATCCAAAAGGTTGAATTTAATGATGGCGCCATATATTGTTTCATGAACCATTAACAGAAACTTACCAGGATTTAAGGAGAAATTATCATTATTATAACTCCTTATCGGAAACAAAAACAGCTCTAAAATGCTTCTCATGAGTTCTGGAAAAAAATAAATGATCTAAGTTTGGAAAAATGTAAGTACTATTATTAATTTAGCCAAATTATATTTTGGAAAATCGGTTATGTATGGATACTTTATTTCCAGTGTATTCTCCACGTCTCATATAGACTTTAATTTAAAACATGACAGGCTAGACTGGCTAGAGGAAAGATAATAAAAGATGAACGAAGAAAGAAGCTAAAAAGGTTCTTTTTCTTTTTAAATTATTTAACCACCTGATGGTTAGGTACTTGCGTATTACACCTAGTCTGATGACTATCAGCTATATTAGTATAAAAGTGATATGAATTGGTTTAACTTAAATTTAGTTTATATGGAAACTTTCGAACTGCTATGTTTATTAGAACCTTATTTTTGAAGCACCTTTTATGGAAGCATTGAATGATGCTGATCTTGCTTGGCATAGGGCAACTCCACAGTCGGTAACCATAGGTCCACATAGGTTTCAAGTATCTGCTTGTAAAGTGGGAGCTTATTATATGTCGACAAACCCGACTTCTTACCAATAAAACAGTTTCTTTTGTATATTACGCCCAATTCTTCTCGTTTTTTTTAACGTGTGCTTTTTAGCACATATTAAAGCTTGGTTAGTGGTGTTATTTATTTGCACTGGGACTTTTATATTCGTTTATTCGTAAAATTTTTGTGAACGAACTTGTTTTGTTCAATTCTTTGTTCAATTTAGGCATCGTTGTCATCACTAAAATTGTTGACAACATTCTGTGGTTTTAGTGTTGCTCCTCCAACATTTTTATCTACTTCTAATACAAAAGTGTCGTCAACAAACATGTGTATAAAGAAGGTACAGAATTGAACCAAGTACACTACTTTCTGACAACAACTTAAATGCTTTGTGTTTATTTCATCTACGATTAGCTTCAGTCATTTTACTACCAGTTTTCCAAACGATTGGCATTTATATATAGTCTGAATGCTGAATTGCATAATATAGTTATCTTAACTAGAATACGGTCTAGTAATAATGTTCAACAAGCCAACACTAAAACTTCTTGATATAAAATTAAAAAATAAATAGAAAAGCGGCAATGTTAGTTGAAATTTCCCAGTTATAGAAAGAGAATGTTTAAATCCGAAATTCAGAGAAAAATTCTACTATATGGAACGTGGGGTAGCACTACCCCAGCGCGGGAATTAACAAAAATGCGAGTGAGATTCGCATGTGTTACGAATGCGCGGGGAATATCAAAATTACCCCCTAAGGGGTTCGAAAGGGGTAAACCTCCCCCTGGCGGCGTACGTTCGATGCGGTCGGACGCCTCGCTAGAGGCTGCCGATACGTTCCGCTATTTTCAATCCAAACAAAGAAACCCATTAATTAAGAGCTCCATCTCGAGGTTTACTCGCTGTCATAACAAACGGAGTCCGATTCCGCGATTCACTCCGCCAAACGCCGGAGAATCGCGGCTCTCGCCCGGCCTGGTCCGCCCGCCTGCAACAATCATTTTCTACGAGCGCGTCCATAATTCCGGCAAGCTGGCAGAATATAGAATAGAAAGATTATTCGCTCCACTTCTTAAGTCTTCCGGGAGCGGGAGCGCATTAAATAAACTTTGCCGTTAAGTTGAAAAATGTGTTTCCGCGACGTCACGAGAGAGGAATAAACGTTAATTCGTGGGCTGTTATTCAGGCGGGCCGTCTTATTGAGCTGTGATGGTTGGAAAGGAGACTAATGATTGGCTAACGAAGCAATTAGATGTATTAAGTGTGACAGCTGATCATTGCTGTAATGATGGATGAAGAAAGTGCCTTCCACGAATCATAAGTTATACAATAATTATAAGACGAACTATACTGTTTCTTCTTGATCTTAGTCTTACCTACCTTTAGTTATAAGGTGTGAACTGAGTGCTTGGTTTCAGTTTTTGTTTTGTTTTCCATCCTTTCTCCTGCCTTCCTTTAACTCTTCCTTTATCCACTCGCACCCCACTGCAAAATAAATTGTTATAATTCAACTTTAGTTGTCATCACTTTGATTGAATTTATTACAATTTATATATTACACATGTTTTCAAATTAAAATTAAAATATGGTATATAATAATATGGGCGATTGAGCCAGCGCTAGACGATATATGTCCTCTACCTCATACGTTTGAATATTAATTTTAAATTGCTTACAGCTAAATTAACAATAATAATTCCATAACTGTAGGTACTAATATAATCAGGAGCATGAATTGATATGCGCTCTTACTCTCCAAAGTTTTAATGTTAAAATTCGTTTTAAGTTATCAGGTTTTATTACCGCACGAGAATCTATTGCATGTCCTAAAAGACGATTAAAGCGCTTTCATATTGCAATTTGTGCTTTTGATGGTTTAGTTGTAATTTTAGTGATAGTATACTTTCTATATAGTACCATCAAATAGGCAGTGGTAAACTGTAAACACACTTTTCTAGCATCAAAGATTTCTAGCAAGAAAGCAAAGCAGTGCATACTTTTGTTGCTCAAAGCATGGGCGAACGCAGAGAGGGGCAAATCACGAAATACATGCTAGTTTATAACTAGTGTTAAAACCTTTAACCATAATTGAATAACTAAAAATAATAAAATAATAGAAGTTAATAATAAAATAATTAATAAACTTCTGAGTTTACACATAAAAATTCATAGATGTTCAATTACAAAAAAAAAACACAGAAACAAACAACTGACAACTGATAAAGTTATCAATTTTTGCAAAATTTGACTGATTGAAACACGTTTGCTATTTGAACAGAGATTATTGCCATTTAGCAAAACTCCGAGCGTCGAAGGGCTACTAGGTCTTTTAATTACCTGCAATTTGGGGTATGATAGAAATTTATGCAACCATTTTTGCAAAAGTTATAAACATTTTTCTGTCGCAACTGTTCGAAATTCGTTTGCTGTTCGAATGGACATTGTCGCCATTTAAGGGTTGTTGTCCATGGCAGGGCTGTGGAGTCGGTAAAAAAACTTTCTACTCCGACTCCGACTCCAGATAATTTTGGTAGTCCGACTCCGACTCCGGCAAAATTTTAATTGTTTCCAGCGAATTTAATGGCAAAAAAAATAAATCTGACATAATCTAATTGTAAATAAAATCAAAAAGGCCTGTTGATCGGACCACAACATTATGGCCATATTTAAAAAGGACGCTTTTTATTTTTTCAAAATATCTCTGAAATCATTAGAACTTCAACTGTTCTCTTATTAGAGAGCACATAATTCTAAACCAGTTTGTCACTTGAACCGATTTTCTATCTTTAATAATAACAAAAGTAATGACAAACCACTGTATAGTACAAAGTAAAATCCATTTCAATTAATACAAAATTCAGTGCAAAATAAAATGAAAATAATCTCAACTCTTACTCTGTTAGTGGTAATGACGTCACAATTCTGGCTGCAACGAGTATGACTTGCATACATGGATATTCCTACATTCAACTTGAGGATAGAGTTTAAACCGGAAATGCAGTTATAATTTTTAATCGTCTATTATACATATATTATGCATGTTTAAGTTTATGCATTAAAAATTACGTTAGAGTGAAGTTTGTACCTTTGGTAATAATAAAAAATATATCTGGCTCAATTCCTACACTCGACAGAATCAGTAACAATTTCAAATCTCTACATATTTTGTTAAATACAAAGGGATGTTTTCTTTTTAAAATTACAAGGGAATATCATTAAAATACTTTTTGCAATATTTAATGAATTGTGGGGCATGATAGAAATTTATGCAACAATTTTTGCAAAAGTTATAAACATTTTTCTGCAGCAAATGTTTGAAATACGTTTGCTATTCGAACCGACATTAGCGCGATTTAGGGTTACTTTTCCGTAGGGCAAAACTCCGCTATTTTAACCCTATGTTTTGAGTTGGCAACGTAACTCTTAACCCAACCCATTTAAGGTAAAGTAAATCTGCGGTTGCACTAAAGTACCTATGAGAAAAATGCATAATATTTTTATCCTATCATAAGTTGTCTTATAGATAATGGTATATAGCAAATATTTAATATTTATTTAGTTTAGAAAAAATCTGTAATGTAATCACAAACAAGAACTTACGGATTTTGGCGCTGTTTTACGAAAAACAAGGACAAAATAAAATTTATCTAGAAAACACCTTCCTCTATACGTGTACAAAATTCCACCAAAAATATCAATATTTGACAATTGTTTTTTAAACAATACATTGTTGTATTAGTCAGGGTCGTTGAAATCGACCCATGTTAAAGGAAAGAGTATCCAACAATATTTATAGTATTTTTTTAAGTAAATATATTTTGCTTAATTAAATATTTCTTGTATTCTTTAAAGAAAAAAATGTGTGCATCCAACTGAAAATCCTATTGCTAATTAATTACTACAATAAATATGTTTTTCTATTTATACAAATCCTGGCATTTGTCATTTTCGAGTTTTACGATGACGATGTTTGGTTTTAATCACTACCCCCGTCCCCTTCTGTCACGATTTGCCTCAATCAAATTCTGGTCACCTTACACCAGGGCTGTGGAGTCGGAGTCGGAGTTCGGACAAATTTCAGAGGAGTCGGAGTCGGAGTCGAAAAAAATGTACCGACTCCGTAGATAGTAAACAAATAAAACCAATATTATATTAGGTATTTTACAAAGCACATACCTACATACACATATTTAAATAATCAAATTATAAAACTCACGTTTCAAACGAAAGTGAAAACTATTAACTAAAGTAATCTGTCAGAAATTTGAACAATAAAATGAGATTGAGAAGTAGGCCCGTAGTTCAATGTAGTATCATTTATTCAGAAGTTATACCTGTACCAATCATGATTATTTTTAGCTTTCAAAATAATTAAAAATGATTTAACTCACAATAATTTTATAAACGTATTTTGCACTTACTTTTGTTTTTATTGGAATGAATTTTATTTAATATTATACACTGTCTTATGGGTGCTTTTGTTATTATTAGAGATAGAAAGTAACCGACTATCCATCTCTAATAATAACACAAGCACCCATAAGACAAAGGGACAAAGTTGACGATTTGTATGTTCTCTAATGAGAAAACTGTTGAATACAGACAGATATTTTGAATAAACAAAGAAATTACATTCTATAAATAACTATTTTATTTGTGGTCTGTTTATTTGTGTTTTTACATAACTTTTCTATTTGTGATCCGATCAATACGTCATTTTGATATCTTATAGGTCGTTTTTATTTACATTTAGATTGTCAGTGTAAATATTTTTGCCAACAAATTCGCTAGACACAAATAAAACTTCTGTTTTTCCTATGTGTGCTGCATTTGATTGTGTGCAATTATGCACAAGCCATATGTGTGCCTGGATATGAAAAGGGACCAGTTGACCGAAATTGAGTTATGAGTGTTTTTAGATAGAATAAGTTATGGCAAAGGTACTCCAACATTTTAAGCCGATTACCATAAAGAGAAATTGAAAAAAAAAATATTTAGGTTGCTGGTGCAAAAATTAAACTTTTGCGCTATGACACTTCAAACTTTTGCAAAGTTTAAATGTTAATAACTTCCCGCATATTTGGAAGTTACGCTGACTCCAACATTTTTGGAACAATTTCGATATTAGTTTCAAGATTTGTAGTAGAATTTATTATTTCATTATTCCGTTTGGGTCTTATAGGTTTTTTAATCTATAGCGCCATTGGCCTGGGCCTACAATATGTATAGTGTAAGATACCTAGCTTCATCTCTCGAGTTTTAAGAAGACTTAAGCATTCTCGTAAGGAGTTTATGGGGTCCTCTGATTCCAAATCTTATTTATTTTTAGATTTTTAGAATTCAAAATGGCGGATCTAATATGGCGACCAAAGATGTAATTAAGTGTCGAATTTATACAAAAATTAAATTATGAAGGTTACGGCTTCCAAATCTGTTGTCAGATGTATAAAATTCAAAATGGCGGATCCAATATGGCGACTAAACATGTAATTAACTGTCGGATTCAGAAGAAAACAAATATCTGATGTTAGATGTTTACAATTTAAAATGGCACCGAGTGCAATCTGGCAACCATAATAAATTAACGTGAATTTGCAACTTTTTTCATCCTATTTCCTGTTACATAATTTTGCAGCTGTCTGATTTCAACACTTATGTCAGTTAAAAATCCAAATTTGCGAGTTCAAATAAATCAGATAGTATCAAATTATTTTAAACGTTTAATGATAAGAAATAAACATAACTAGGGACACAAAACATGGAAATACAATCATAATAAATTTATATAAAAAGTGCATTTCCTAAAAACTACACAAATTTTCACAAATTTTTTTACTCATTTTATTTTTTTCGAGCTTTCTCGCCGGAAATCTGTCCACATACAAAATTTCAACTCGATTGGACATATTTTCCAAATTCAAAATTTTTTTCAAAATGTTAGAAAATTTCCCAATTTTTTTTATTGCTTCATGTCATTGTCACCGGAAATCCGACCACAGGCAAAATTTCAACTCAATTGGTTAAATTTTCCAAATTTTGAATTTCCTTTCAAATTTTGGACAAGTTTCCATATTTTTTTTTATTGATTCTTGTATTGTCACTGGAAATCTGTCCACAAGCAAATTTTTAACTTGGTTGGACACTGGGAAGTAGAAATAATATCGATTACAAGACTTGTACAAATTCAAAATTTTTTTCAAAATTTAGGAAATTTCCCAAATTCTTTTATTGCTTCATGTCATTGTCACCGGAAATCCGTCCACAGGCAAAATTTCAACTCATTTGGTCAAATTTTCCACATTTTGAAATTTTTTTCAAATTTTGGAAGTTTCCATATTTTTTAAAAAATTATTGCTTTTTGTATTGTCATCGGAAATCTGTCCACATGCAAAATTTTAACTTGATTGGACACTGGGAAGTAGATATAATATCGATTACAAGATTTGCACATAACAAACAGACAAACAAACAAACAAAAAGTGAAGTTAATATAAGCGTAGTAATTGTCCCGGAATATTATATAACTTTCTAATTATATTTTATACAAACAAGTTTATAAACTGCTATCATACGGACATTTGTTTCTGCCACTGTATGCGGCAACACCGTAATGCGCTAGAGCGTAGCGTGATATCGACAACTGGTCCCTTTTTCGCTCGCAATAAAAACGCATTTTTTAATGCTTTTCCAACCGCAGACGGGTTTCAGACGAACACATCTGATAAAAAACACAATAAGGAGAGTAATTAGCTAATAACACAAAAATGTGTATTTTGAACCAGGTTAACTTTATCTGCGTAACTAGAAACGGTCAACTGGTCCCTTTTCACATCCACGCACACATATGTTTAATACAATCACAGGTAGTATTTTTGTTTTCATAGCAAATTTAATATTGCTCGGCTGTATTATTTTGTGTCAAATTAGTGATTATTTACATGTAAGATTTTTATTACACAGAATTATTTGAAAATATTTGTGTATGCAATTTTTCTGGAGTCGGAGTCGGACCACGAAAAATATCTGGAGTCGGAGTCGGAGTCGAGAATTTTTTTACAGACTCCGCAGCCCTGCCTTACACTACGCGCATGTAGTGAAAGGCAAAAAAAGGCCTTACCATTCAGTCGCCAGTCTGTCCACGGCAATTATAGTAATGAACTGCAATATCTATATTATGTTTTTATTGCTTTACCATCCACGAGATGGCATCGAAAGTAAAAATATCCTTCGACCTTTCAAATTGTTAATTCACCACCATTACCATAACATGTTGCATTTGTTCCTCTCCCAAACAAACAAACTAACTGCTCCGGATCAGATAGAATAGGTTATCGGGGTATGGCGAACAGTTGGTTGAACTTGGTCTGGTTTTCGGCATGTCTTTAACCGAAAATATCAATATTTAAATCGGATTATTTTTTCAGCGTTAGTCTCAACATCCTCTCATCGGTCACAGCGGGTTGCTCCGCTAAAGGCTAAGGCATTCCGACGTACGGCGCACGCCGATATTTATTTACTATCATCGGTACAATACCCCAATGTTCACAATATTGGGATTTATACAAATAAATATGGTTAACCTCAAGTTTGATTATTTTCTTATACTTGGGAAGCGAACGAACGCTACAGGCAGCAAGCGCAGCGCCGGGACGGAGGAACAACACGCTCGGCTCGCTCCTCTCACGGTCCATGTCGACCGCATAAGTCCAAGGATATAACAAACCATAAGGTACGAAGCTTTACGAGACAGTAGACAATATGTTGAGAATTAAAAGCGGAAACAATTTACTCTTATGTTTACTTGCGTACTGGCAGCTAAAGAGGGCCATTTTTTTACAGTTGAAAGCTCAAACGCGATGATCGGACGAGAAACAGAATGTTCAGTGTTGTCGATATAATTTCAAAATATAGCTGAAAATGTACACTTTGAACTCGGTTGCCTGCTTATTCTATTTTATTTTGTTGAGTTTTGTGGTTCATGGTTCCTTAAGCTTAAATTTTTGCTGTTTTGTATCTGTTTTGCATAGAATTTTATTCGTCTTCCTATTTTCTAAGAAAACGCATTCTAAAAAAGAACTAAACCAAATATAAGTATAATTATTTAAGTATCTACATATAGGTACAACAGGTGGGAAAATAACAGATTTCTTTACCATCAAATTCTCCTCAAGGAACAACAAATACAAATTGCAACATATAGTTCATACCTTCTCAGATAACTTAATTGTAATTTTAGTCAATAAGCCCAACAAAAAATGCTGGTAGCATTGTCTTGGGCAGTTTATTAATATAAAGCTTTTAATAGGAAACATCCAAGAGAAACAAATATAGCAGCATTGAGTGCTTTTCGATCGTTTCTTGTTCGCCATGTATTTCAGTATTTGTAAAGGATTTTTTTCTTCTGATTTTCGAAATGTATCACATGTTTGGTTATAGATTTCAGACAAATTATAGTATTTTTGTTTTCGCAAAGGATATTGGAACTAAACTCAACACATTCATATATGTATTTTCTATTAAACCCCTGAAAAAGAAGGTCCCTGTAAACGATTACACTTATTCTTGAAAAACATAAACAGAAAATATATTCAAAATACGTATATTTTTTGTTATTGGTTTTATTGCAGTCACAGAGCATTTAATGTGTTCTTTGAAAGTGCTTTGAAATTTACTGCCGTGTCTTCGATCTATTATTTATTCTTTCTCAAATAACCTATGAATTGATTTTTCCACCAGCATTGTCTGGATATCTATAGTTTTTCATCTTACTATAACTAGTTTGGTATGTATATTGGCAAAACTCAGTCAAAAGTAGGTTGCTACATTTTACAGGAAAAACATTTGCGATATACCGTGTCCAGCTCTAACTTGAACACAAATGGGAAGAATGTTTATTACCAATTTTCCAGAAAATTTCTTTAAATTCGAAATTATAATCACCTGTTCTGATGCATATACCACGTGTTGCCAAAAGGGTGAAAATAACATAAGAGTGAAGTACCTACATCTTCAAAGCTATACATATATCATTTGAAAAAGTATTTCAAAATATTAGAAGGTATTAATCACAAAATTATAGTGACCTTCGACGTTCCATATACCGGGTGTTGATGCTCAGACGAAGGAGATTATAATTTCTAGTGCTCTCTGATATTTCTAAACATTTTTTTTCAAATAACACTTTTGCATATCTTTTAAAACAAGGGTACCTTACTCCTAAAAGTATTTCATAGTTTTGGTAACATCCGGTACATGCAAGTAGATAAATACATTCTAATACTTGTATTTTAAGTTTAAGAAAATCCAGAAGCTTTTATGAAGAATAAAATTTTATGAAAAATTGATAAAAAAATGTTTCTTATTTGTGTCCAAGTTAGTGCCGGTGTGTTATCACTAGGGCTTCCAATCCCAGACAATATACTGATCCCGGGATTTCGGGATTAAAGATTTTGTAATCCCGGGATCCCGGGATTCATGAAAAGAAACAAACATTTCCGGATCAAAACTCCTGGGAAACCAAAAGTTACCAAATCCAGTCAGTAAGAAACGTCTAAAATATACTTGATTGAACAATATCTTTTACCCCGAAACTTGATCAACGTTTTAAAATTTTACCTAAGAAGTAGACAACCAAAATTGTCGGTTTAAAAGGTGTCAAAGTGTGCGTATTGATATCAGTAATAAACTAAATTTAAAATCTGTTAGCTAAATACTTGCTCTTGCATCTTAAATTTGCTCAAAAATTTTACGTTTTTGTAAAATGTTTCAAGAATAGTTGCGGCAAAAGAAATTGTTTGATTCAGTCAAATTCTCAATTTTTCATATTAAAGACAATAAACATTTTCATGATTTTTTGTTTTCTTCTTTAAGATAAAATTGGATAAGATTAGAATTCATAAGTCATTATCCAAATGTAACTGGTTGCATTTTAAATAAAACGATAATTGTTTACAAAAAAAGATAGGTATAATGACTTTTAGACTTTTAGAATATTAAATATGTATTCAATTTCTTGTCATGAACAAAATGAATATTACTTGTACACTGTTGGAATTAAGTAAGTTCTATAAATATTTTAGCTGTGTGTCGATGATATATCCAAGTACAAGTTTTTTGTTATTCTGGTCGACCGCTCGGCCGCTAAGTGCAAAAAACTGTCCGTTTACGCTTCAACTCGTATATCGGAAATTTATTATTTGCGAAACCTTGTTCGAATGCTTTGAATTGGTTTATAATGATTTATATGTTTCTATTTATTAGCTTAATGTGTAATTAATTAATGTAATTCCTACATTGCAATGCAATTGTGTTTTTATTAAATATGTCGTTAATTTTATATTAATAAACATAAAAGTTTTCGATTACATGAAATGAAAATCTCATTTCAAGATATTGCATACAACACAACAAATTATACTTACAACCTTATTGCATCTAATAGCTTTTTTTGTGTTAATAAATACAAAAATCAATTTCTTGTTGTCAATATTTTTACTTTTCAGGTTATTTCAGAACTGACATATGTATTAACATTTATTCACAAAATAAAAATAAATTAAAATAAAATTGCTTTAAATTTGTCTTTATGGCAATTTGTTAATTGTGATTTACTGGTGTTTTCGAGATATTTAGCTTCAACGATATTTTGCAGTGTTTAACTTAATAAACAGAAAGAAGTATGTATTTTGTATAGCATGAATGTATCATTACTATTTTTTTATATTATTATTTTGTATTTACTTTACAGCAATATGTTTCAAATATCTGACAACTGAAAATAATGACAATTATGTATATCACTAATTTACAAAAATTTTTGGAAGCAAGCTCTAAATTTTCGACGAATTTTGATGGAATGTAAATATGTTATAATTATTTAAAAAAAAATAAACCAAAATATACGACCATCTAAAGGAACATTTATACAACATAAAAATTATTTCATCATATTTGACCTGGGATGAGTATAAATTGTGTTGGTAACGGGTATATAATTTCCCAAAAGGAGACGCTTCAGAAAGAAAAGTTGTTGGTTTCTCGTAAGTATAGCTTTTATTGCATATTAATTACTCACAATCATATGCAACAAAAGCTATACGTAAGAGAAACCAACAACTTGACGATTTGAACCAGGGACCTTTGCGTCGCTAGCACAATGCCCTCCCATCTGAACTATTGACATTGTGCTAGCGACGCAAAGGGCCTTGGTTCAAATCCAGGTTGTGGCTGTAATTTTTGATATATTTAAAATTTTCATCCCGCCTGTATGTTACCATATTATTAACTTATAATATTACTTAGACAAAAGTATGTCGTTAAACATTTTCAGTTATAGTTTATATTGTTTGGAAATTAAAGAGACCTTCATTTTTAATGTATATGCATTTTAGCTAACGTCACAGTACACAATTCATAAGTCAAAATGTTATTTTTAACTTATTATCGTTGTTAATGCACGCCTCTTAATTTATTTAGAAAACAAATTTAGAATTAAATTTCCAATAATGTTCCAGCTAATATATAGTAAATGAAAAATGTGTGCTTGTTGAACTGGAACTATATTACAATAAAACTTCTGTCTCTTAGAAATATTAACAAAAAAAGAAAAATAAAAAATTAATTAGTTATCAAACAATGCAAAACCAAAAATGAAACACAATAAATACATATTACAACAATAAAAAATTTCTAATTATAAGTAAAATTTTAAAAATTTCTCTTAACAAATGAAC
This sequence comes from Aphodius sticticus, assembly GCA_963966075.1. Classification (NCBI taxonomy): domain Eukaryota; kingdom Metazoa; phylum Arthropoda; class Insecta; order Coleoptera; family Scarabaeidae; genus Aphodius; species Aphodius sticticus. Next base: position 17,838,930 of record OZ014506.1, read on the forward strand.
AAAAGAAAATACCAAAATGTTTTGTTTTTTATTTTCTAGAAAGTAGAAAGTAATATGTTTCATATGGTCTTATTGGTTTTCTCTGTTCCTTCTGAAGTTGGAGCCGTTTAAAATAAGGTATTGTTAATAATTCAAACGGCTGTAAGTTTTTAATGAATTGAAAAAGTAATTTACTTTCTGAAAAAAATTGTTTTGCGGAAGAAACGTGGGACAGCCTGTATATATTGCTATAATTTAAATTATTTTGGTTGTCAAGCATGTATTAGATGTCATGAAAGATAATTTAACATTAACTGCTGTAAAGTAAATACAGATATAAAATTTCCATTGTCCTTAATACAAAATACATGCTTGTCCTAAATGTAAATTTAAATTAAATTTAGAGAATTTATTTACATTTAGTGAATATATTTTAATATTACAATTCTGAAATAGTCTATATTTAGTGATAATCTTTGGCATCAAGTTGATTTGCGCATTTACTTACTTACTTACTTAAGTCCGTCATCCTACTGCTGGGCGAAGGCATTTACTTGCGTAATTAATATGTGTATTAGTTAACATACATTTATATAATGTGTCATGATATTACGCAATATCTTAAAATGAGCTTTTCGTATCATATTATCAAATTTCATGTTTATTAATATTATTATAAAAGTAATTCTATATTTAATTAAATGCATTACCTATACTCGTAAACTCTGTAGTGATCATATTTCATTTATTACATTGCAATGAAGATATCACATTAAGGAAAAGGTCGGACACGCTAAAAATAAACTAAATCCCGTTACATTACATCCATCGAAAAACCACCTCGTGACGGACAACTTTTTGCGAAGCGGCCGGGTCGAGGTAGAACAGTACACGTATATATAACCGACATACTATTTTCAAATCCTGCGATAGCGATACGAACTTACTTATTTCCATGACTGTACGTGTTTCAGTTTTGTCAAATATAGTTTAAATAGGCCAACCCAGATTATAAAAATACATTTTTTACCTAAGTACACTTTTTGACAAAAGTTTTCCACTGAAAAATCGAAAAAAGCGATAATTGTGCTTTTATTACCGCTATCCCAGCTCATCACAAACTCGAGATGTTTTAACCGAGACGCAATCTACGGTGATGTAGACGCACCCCATGACAGAGAAACATTGTACCTAAATATTTCGTTTTTTAGATTAAGGTAAAATCCTTAAACTGGAAGAAACTTGAAAATTTGAACAAGAAATGACATCGTTTGTTCGATTGGAGTGAACCATCAAACAACAATTTATTTAACATTTAAATATACATATCCGGATTAATTTGTATCTTTATTTTATACTTATTTTAATTTTTTTCGCTGTATAGTTTATATTTACTATATTTATATTCTGTAGTACATCATTCAATTTACGTTTACGTGTATGTTGTTTGTTTCTGTTTTAAATACCTACAGCCTGTATTTTTGTTGAGGTAACTAAAAAGACTTAAGCAAGCTGAAAAGGTTCATGTTTGTCTCCATATTGAATTATATCTACTTCTTGCAAAATCTGTTCCTCCTATTATAGCAACATGTTGGTGTAAACAAACATTTTATGCTTGATACTTTATTTCATTAGAAACGGTGCTATTATAGATTGAAGTTTATACTTAAAAAATAGCAGCAGATTTATTCTAGATCAGTGCCCACATTTTACCAATTAACAGAAAAATAAGAAAATAATTTAGATGTTTTGGGATCCCAGGATTAAGATTTATAATCCCGAAGAAACTCATTATTTGTCCGAATCGCGGGGTCCCGGGATTGGAAACCCTAATTAGCGCTAAATCTGTGCAGATATTTAAGAGATTATAACTCAACTATACCTTTGAACTGTCAAAGTTTTGTCAATGGGCTAATAAATCACCTTGTATAAAATTCTTTAAAACTTCAGAGTTGGTTACCGCGTGTCGATTAATCGCCTCAGATTAGCAAATCGCCGCACCGTACGTATGCTATGCAGGAGATAAAATGGCGCTTTGGCGTTTTATTGCCGAAACGTCACGCACACGCGCCGACGAAATTCCGGGAAAAGATGTAAAACACTTTGCGCAGTCGTACTTTGTGTGTGCAGAATTTAGTATTCAAGTCTAAAGTTTATACGGCGTTTAAAGTCTTCATTAATTTCGACTTTACGGCCCACGCTTATTTTCGGCTCGAACAATTCGGGGCAAACAAATTGGCCATTAGTGACACATAAAACTAAATGCGTTCGGAACCGCATTATTATTGTTGCAGTACTCTGGTTTAACAGGTTTATACATCCCTCTACGTATAACGATTGAATCTAGGGTAAAACAATAATCTTTAAAGTTATTATTCCGGTTATGATTATAGGTTAATTGCAACGAAACATTTACGATATTGTGTTAAATGTTATTTGAAAGGAGAAACAGTTGCCTTTTGGCGACCACTTGATTTCATTCTTGTTTTGTTGGGCGATGTCCTTAGGTCCACTGTCGTCGTCCAAATCTTATTTGCTGATAAACACCATCATTTCCTTCATCACAAACGTCAGTGGAGAAGAAAATTGCGTCATGCCTTTTTTTATTGGGTACTTTCAAGGACTCGGCATATCACAACCTCCGCAAACAATAACAAAACTCTACAAGAAATAATTCTGGTTTGCCTTTTTTCCTAGAATCTGAATCTTATTAATTATTAGAAGTCTAAGTCTCATTCTACAAAAAGCACCTAAAAAGTAATTGTGACTTGTTTGTGTTAATGTTCTGATATCTGTTCTCAAAAGATCTCAAAATTTCTCTAAAATACCGGCCAATTCGATTTAGGCATCGATTTATTTGACAATTTTCGACTCTTCACGAATTCATAGCCACCTAGATTACTAAACAAAAAAGTTATTTTTCCATTGCCTTTGTGATAAATATTGACAATCGATATGCTTTTGTGCGTTCAGAATGTCATCCTGATTGAAAATAACACACAAATAATATACGATGCCATTTAAAATTTTACTGATGACGTCATTTTCGGAAAAATCGGAAGACGTACTAACCCCAAGAGTATCCCAAAAGTTGGCATAATTTGTCTATTAGCAGTTCTTAAAATTTAATTTCATTTGTCCAGCATCATAAATAAAAAAAAATAAACGGTAGTACCTATGGCGTGGGTCACCCGGTATATAGCGTCGATTATAGTACTTTTTACAAATTAAGTAATTGGAAATATGTATTCTTATATCTATTTACCTGTATTGATTATTTTTTAATTGTAAGCAAAAATGTATTGTAATTGTGATGCTGTTTATGTAGGTCAAACCGGAAGGAAGTTGGAAAAAGGGATAGCGGAACACAAATCCAGAACTTCTTCTAACATTTATCAGCACAAAATTTCAATAGGTCATTGTATAAAATACAATGAACCTACAATCCTTCACAAATGTAATAAAAACTACAAATTAGACCTACTAGAACAACTCGAGATAGAAAAACATAAAAGAAACCACAACATAACTTTATTAAATAATCAATTGGACTTCCAACAGAAACCATTATTCATGTTTGCATTGTAATAATTTAAAAATATCCCTCTTGCTAACTTCCAGCCGTTTGTCAATTGTCTCGTCATCATTCACACATGGCACATGTACTCCGCTTGTGTTTTTAATTACCTGACCGTGAGTAATCTGCTAAATTGTTGTTTATTTATGTTCGTACCAACATTTGTAATTGTAGATTTAGGCTGATGATGTTGTAACCAACGAAACCGGTACCTACGAAATTTTAACATATTTTACAAAGGAATAAGGCATTTTTTTCCGAGAATATGAATGTATTGAAGTTAAAACTAGTTAAAAAATGTAAGTTTTTTTAATGAAACATTTTCGAGGGGTAGCTCTTGAAAAAAAGTAATTTATTTACCTTTATCTTAGCCTAGTTAGCGAATCCTGTCATAATGCGTTAAATTTTTTGGAAGGTATCAAAGAATGTCCTGTTTTTACTTTATCATACGCAGTATGTAAAGTATTTACATTTTAAGAGGTTTTATTTTTAAAGAGTGACGTTGTAGAATTCTTTGTGTTGGCTGAAATAAAAGCTTGAGCCCTTTCCTAGTGTCAAACAAGGAAGTAAAACTGAAACGAGCTTGATAAAAAAACACATTTCACAGAGTTGTCAAATGTTTTTGATCGTACCATTCGTGCCAAAATTCTTTAAGTATGCTAAACTGAACGCTTTAAACCTGCATCTTAAACTTCAAAACTATGAAGATTTCCTTGCAACCAAGCGTGAATATAGCTGTCTTGGAGAACATCAAACAGTTTAAAACGATTTTTCAAAATTTTGATTCGCAGAAATCTAATAGAGGAAAATGGTATCGAAAGGACTTTCAACTTTGTTTGAGATACAACAAAGAGCGAATAATATTGGAAAAAAATAGGGAGAAAGGGAAGAGTTAAACAAGAAATGTACAAAACGCTTTCAACAGCTAATATTACTTCTCGTAAGAGAGTCTTTCATTGAAAATGTAAACTGCTGTGCTAGAATATCCTTTATTGTTCAAATCGGTGCCACTATTTCTTTATACAAGATAAACAATGTTGCTAAATCACTATCAAATTTGTTTGACAGTTTGCAACCATTTTCTTTATAACTGATACCAATCTCACAGAAGCTGGCGTTTTATTATTAATTAATAAGTATGCAATCCTCACCCAATAACAACAGAATCGAAGAATAATATTAACCATGACGATTTTTGGTACCTACGTAGTATTTGTACAGTGTAATTCACCTCCATCATTCAGCACTCAGCAGCGTCTTTCATACGTTTTTATAATTACATACCGCCCACACATTCCCGAACTGAATACAGAAACGGAGGCATTTCCGAGACGGTGGTTTTGAAAATGATTGTCCCTGGGGCACCTGTAAGTGGCGTGGTGTTGATGTTTCGATGGCGGGATGCCGATGCCTCTCCGGCAGCGGCGGCTGCTAATTCTGTATCATCTGACGCGTTCTGTTTGGACAGTAAACACCTCACGAGCCAGTTTAAACAGACGAAATTGTGGGTCAATTATCAAATACACTAAACCTAAACCGGGCTGCCGACCGGACCATTGGGATAGGTCTTTAAACAACTTAATAGGCAATGACATATTGCGGTTTACCTACTCGCGCCAGCACTGTTTGTCCAGCGCAAAGGATAGATAAATCATCCTCGGGTTATTGATTGTTGCTGTCTGGTGATTGTTACCTACTCCCTGTAATGTGTTTGATAGCTGGCAATGTTTGAAGGCATTTGCTGGTGAAAATGGTGGGGAAAAACGTCTAAATTATGCAAAACAACGCTGACGTAGTCGTCAAACTATCTGATAACGATATTTGTAAATTTTGCTGTATGCGGCTCCTGAAATATGGACCATCAAATCTGAAGGTGAGGTCATGCAGAATAGTGCTGAACAAGTTTAGGAAACTCAAAAACTTGGTGCAGACTGATATTCTTTATACATTGTGGTGTTAAAATAAGTGGATTTTTAAAGAATTAAAATAATTAGACTATTTGACATTTAACTTGAAAGCGGTTACTTGCACAAATATTTTTCCATGTAGTTTTAAACTTTATTATTATTTATTATTTATTATTATTCTTTTTTACAAGTGACTGCTTTCCAAAATATTATATGATCACACCGGGGTGTTTACACTGATCTTTATAATTTAAAAAAAATATATTTACGTGTCGCTACTGTTTGTCAAAGTTAAGAAAATGAATGCAATTTGTACATTAAAAAATAAAAAATGCAATTTATGTTTTTTTTTGGTACAATATATTTTCATACACGATTATTATCTTAATAAAATAAATAAAAATAATCGATAGACTTAATAATAAACTAAATAACTATACCCTGGCTAAAAAAAAGCACAACAGAATCAGTAGTAAGAATTCTAAATTATGCAGTGGCAAATTAAAATTTGTGCAGTAGGTAATTAGTTTCGTTCGATTTTTACAAGTATTATTTATTTCTTGGTCAACATACAATGCAATGCATTAAAAGTTGATCATTCCATACGTTTGTTTATAAATTTTATGGACGTGCAATCTACTTTTCGTAGTCTAAAATATAAAACATCTAGTTTTCATTAATAAAACCCATGTTTCCTAGTCTTCCCAAAATAATCCAAATTTTCTATAGTATTTTTCTCAAATAGGTTTCTGGGTATTACAACGTGGTATTTCTCTTTCCAAAAAAAATAAGAAGAATAGTAACTGCTATTAAAATAAATTGAAAAAACTAAACGGAAAATAAATTTGGTTTAAAAATGATATTTTGGTAATGGCCTATTCCAGTATTTTTTTTTAAATAAAGATATGTGAATATTTTTCTTTTGTAAGTAGTTAGATAATTATACATTTGTTTTTATTGGAAACTTTAGTTTATTAAAAATTGTTATTATTAATTTTAAACAAAGAAACACAGAGTGATATGAATAAAAATGAGTACCGTACACTTGGGTGACTTTGGCCGCTCTGGGCGACTTTGGCCACTATTCGAAAATTTATTTATCTTGTTTAGATCTTTGTTAATATTTCAAACATTGCGAGTATTTTTGGTTATTTATATTTTAGATACTATATTGAATACAAAGGTGCTTAATGTAAGTTAGATGATAATTTATTTTTTTTGTGGCAGTGTTCAGAAGATAGCTTTGAAAATTGACTAATTTTGTTACTATGAACAACTTTGTTTGTGTTGAGTAATCTATCAGCATCTATGATTTGCCGCCGATAACATTAGTCCTGTGGTTTATTAGGAATATCTTTCTGCAATACCCGCGTAGTTAAAGTGCTCGGTGTAGTCAATCGAGGAAAGTAAAGTCGGGCATTCTCAGTGGAAATGGCCATCAAATGATGACATTTCTGTGGTATGACAAAGATGACATTTTACAAGCAATAAAAACACCTGTCCCGTCCAAAGGAGGTTTCTTCATTATACCAGAAGTACAAAATTATGTCTAGCTATACCGGGTGATTCAATTTCGAGGCTTATTAGATCTAGTTTATTAGTGGAGCTAGAGGCTATGATTAAATTTGGCAAAGTTTCGTATTTTTGTGCTGAACAATTATCTGAAAAGAAATTTTAGCTATCATTTTTCATTTTAAAGATATCCGCAAAAAGCTGAAATGTTAAGATATCGTTTTTAATTTTTTATTCAAAACCAAACGTAGCTAGACATTTGAAACAAAAACATTCTACAGCGACTTTTTAACAAGGAATGCAGTGTTATTTTTTAATTTGAAATAACATCAAAGATGGCGGCGTAATCATGGCCAACTTTTGTTTTTCTTATGGGCGCCATATTGAATTTTGGCATTTTCCGATAGTCGTGTTTTTTCTCATTTCCGCAATGTATAACATGTTAGCATTATTTTTTAAAATAGTCATAAAATAGTTTTGTCGTGATCTTATTGCTGATTTTAACATATTTTGTTCTTGAACACTTTTAAAACATATTTGGTGGCCAAACTCGAGCATACACTAGCTTATCGTTTCATTGGCATGATAAACAATAGTATGGCCAAAGTGACCCAATAATGAATTCTGACTTTGGCCACCCATATATATATACATAAAAGAAGTATATCCTGACGTTGGAAATATTAGCTTTTTGAGATTTTTGAAGTACTATCAAAGACCCAAAAAATAGCACAAGTATGAGTAATTATATCTAATCTGTTAAAAGTTACCAGACTTCAAATTTAAAAAGTGGACTAAAGTCACCCAAGTTTACGGTATTTACTTTATGTTCACTTTATTGACATTTTTGACGTTGAACATTTGTTCCAGATTTTTAATCCTGTGAAGGGAGCTCTTACGTCAATATATAGAGCATAAAGAATATACATACTCAAGTATAAAGTTATAAAGCATAAATCATAAAGCATAAACCTTTTATTGATATTACGTATTATCTATATTTTCAAGTCAATTTGTAGACATTCATATATTTCATTTATTTACTTACTTTCTCATAAAATGTTAATTTAGCTATTTGCACCTACAACAAACTGCCATAGCTATTGAACCAAAATATTCAGGTAATTTAAAAATCTGTTTGCCTGCAAAAAGTGGTTAGCCACTTTTATTGATGACCCTCTACATATAAAATGACAGGGTTGCAAGTTAAGTAAAATACAACAAATATAACCAAATTACTATTCAACTTAATGGAAGATTGCTATTGCATATTATTGCATAATATAGGTGTCGTTAGGCTTATATAGTTATATACAGTCTCAAACGCACGTTTTATTTTAATCTTTTTCAAACACCCAAAGATAAGTTGAGAAAAAATGTCACAAAATTCACAAAATCCATGTAGGTAGGGAACGATTTAAGAAGTAAATATTTCTTTTCTTTTTGCATATGGCCAGAACGTAGTGAATTAAAGATAATTATAAGAACACATTGTAAAAAATAATTTATATTAATAGCTCTTCTTCACATCTAAAGTTTTTCTAGGTGATATGTTGAGAAGAAAAATTCAAAAGTAAATATTTACAAAATTATTTGATATTTGATCAGTGGGACAAAATTCTTAGAATTGTTAATTGACTAATCATTTAGATTCAATTATTGTATTTTTGACAAATTAGTACTGTATTTTTGACTATTAATGTTCTGATATCTACATTCAAAAGTATAGGGATTATTTTTCTATTAGGATAATAATTGTGGTAAGAAAATTAATGAAAGTTAAAAAACAACAAAAATAATTTTTTTTCGTTTATTTTAATACAAAGTTGTAATTGTTTCTCTAGTCTTATAACATTTTGAAGTGGCAGCCATTTTTTTTACAAAATAAGAAGCACCAAACTTCCCCATTTCTCTCTTCAGTTTTAATCTAAGTGTTCATTTGAACCTACTAAAAGAATTCTCTAATCTCGTCTTAATGTTTTTGGCGAGAGCATTAAAAATTGCCAAACACGGTTGGTTTTAACATTAAAACAATTATTATTTCATATTATTCATCCTGCGAGCTGTTGTTAACTTCATTTGCGATTATCTCTTGCTGGTCTGAAGACTGGACATGTTAGTGGATGATACCTTATTGCTTACTGGTACCTATGTGGAACATGGCCAATCCTCACATGCAATTTCGACCTCGTAGATTAAGAAAGCTTTCCTCCAGAACAACCTTCAATGTCCGGAATTGGAAAAGCAAAGAAAAAGGTTTTCAACACAACATAGATACTGGGTCATAGGAAAGTGAATAGCTTACAGCATAACTACAAAGACCACAAACATATTCTGTAATTACCATCAAATTTAGCAATACAATTGCAAAATTTTCCAACCTTTAGTCCATTTTAATGCGCCTCCTCATACAGTTCAAATAAACTACATAATTACATAAATGGAACGAAAAAGAACCGAAACAGAAACTATTTTAGTCTCAAATATTCGTCTTGGTATTTAAATTTTTTAACTCATAGTTTAGCTAATCGTCGAGCTTGACCTATAAATATCCTTATACCTTTCAACCTGTCAGCCAGATATTTCCTGTGCCATGACTGCGATATGTTAGTTTTTTATCACCGATCCTTTCGTTCGCGAAGCCATCTTCGCGCTCACTTTGAAGTTCATTTAGTCGCTGATGAAGGCGATTTTGTGAAATCATAACCGTCCGCACCCGGTCCGAAAATACACGAAAAAGTAAAACGTCCGTCGCGCTCCCGTCCGACACATCGAAATTTTCGATTTTGAAATTGTCACACTAAAAATAGCGTCCGCTTTCACCGGTGCAAATGGGCTTGCCGCTATTTTTAATTCCTTTTAACCTTGCCCATAATGCACAGACAGCAGCACAGTAGGTGCACGTAAAAGAAACGTCCAAAATGATGGATGCTACTAATGAGGTGTCCCCCGACAACGCCGCACGCCTGGCTCCGCGGTTTCCATTGCTATTATGACAAGGTTTGGTGGCGGTACTACCGACTACACATGTCCGCCTAATCAATCTGGTACTATTTCTGAAGATTGCGGTATTTTGTTTTTGCCTTCGAGCATATGTTCGAGATCTCTCCTGATGCGGGCAACGACATCACCCACTTGCGGAATGTCTTCAACGAGTCATGTCAATTGTTTTGACGTTACACTTCCTTTTTCCCATGTGGTTCGTCGATATTTATCCTATGTCTATCAGAATGGTACGTTTCCAGCAAATAGTTTAGCCACAGAAATTCGAACGATAATATCCTGTTTATTTCTAAAAATTTTTTAGGTAAATGCTGCATTTTAATTTGTATCATGGGCCGTTGGAGAAGATATAGCAGACTATTATGATTATATCTAACAAACTAAAAAATATAGAAATACCCCATAGACGTTGAATACACTGCCATATCGCTGCGCTGATTGTTGTTTATATGCGAAAACGACAACGGCACAAAAGAAGTTTGTGGGTGCTCAAGTGACATGAGTTTCATCAACTTTTTTCATAATCAGTACAAATTATATGCGCAATGTATAAAGTAAAACGTGCATCTATTGTAAGCATTCGATAAAATATTTGACCCATACACAAAATATTTGTCCCACACAAATAATATTTGAGCAATGCAAAAAATTACTTGTGCATTAAAAACTATAAATTTGCAATAAATTTATATAAATGTTGTAGCGACAAATTCGAAATTGATGGGAAAAGGCCAGTTGTTCTGGCTGGTTGTTTGGTTTATATAAAAGTGGACTGTATGAGGGAATTTGCACTCTCTGGTAGCTGAGGTTACCTTGGCCGATTAAATCCTGAACCTCCTGTAGGGGTTGAGTTGTAACACTTATACAAGACACTGAGTTTGCACGATGGGGCTGGGTTAGAGCAATTGACTGCGTCACACGCGAGATAGTTGTCCGGGAAACGTATATGTCACAAAACGGCACACACAGATACACCTACTTGAGTCAAAGGGGTGCGTAAAGCAGGGTATAGTCCAGAATACAACACTGCGTCACACGCGGGAGGGTATTCTTTGGAACTGTGATATGATAACTTTCACATGCACTCTTGATAAGCATCTAACGTACACTGATAACAGGTTTTCCTTCGATTTCGTCCGTATAGGTATTTGGGTATGCGTGTGGTGGGTGTTGAACAGGACAACCAGACCAACTTCGGTGATACATAATATAGGAAATGGACCGGTCAGGTGCCTGAATCACCATGCAGGCGATATGACCTGGGAACTGGCCCCGGACAGTCTTATCAGTACGAGCGTACCATGCAGACGTGTTACTGGATATTGATTGTTATAGAGATTCTTATGACAATAGTTTACTTATTAAAGCTCTATTTATATTAAACAGTGGATTATAATTTATAATCAACGGCTATTCTAACAAATCAGAAGTGGGATACCATAGTTAGAGCAATCATTGTGAAAATAACACCAATAAACAACAATGCCGCCCAAGAAAAGAACAAAGAAACAGCTGGAAATATCAAATCTAGGAAGCTGAGAAAAGTACTTGAGATAATGGTATCAAGGTTATGTACTGGGGATCAAAACTGTTTGTTTTTGAGGTATTAGTGATGGGTAAAAAGAGATCTTATAATTTTGGTGAGTAAAGACTTGTCGAGATTATTATTTACAGTCAGTACACGACAAGAATATAGTACTGGTATGCATAATTGAGGTTTGCAATCCTATTTGCAAAACAATTGTCAAATTTAAATCGACTTAATGTGTTGTTGTGTTTGTTTTTATACCGAGAGAGTTGCACACTGAAGTCGATGGATGCTGGATGCATTTTGAATGTAGCCGTGCTCCTTCAATTGTTAATGGGAGTCAGTATGATCGAGCGGTTTCTGGAGGATTCTGCTGGTACTGGATGCGAGCCCGTAGTATTGAGGAGCTGGGATGTTCTTTAACATTGGAAATGTATGCATTGTTGGTACCAGTGCCGAGACGAAGTAAGATAAAAACAAATATTTTTAAGGTTTCTGATTGATAATTATAAATCATGGTTAAAATAGTGAAATGCCTAAATGGTTTGTGTTTTATAATTACGCAATTGATTGTTTTACGTAATGAGTTTATGTAATTACTGAAACATTTAGAAATGAAAGTACTTTTGCTGAGAGTATTGCAATTGGTGAATTTCGAGAGCTTACGCTTGTATTTCATATTTAGAAATATGACGGTGCTTTTTCCTGGCGTTATAAATGGAAAATCTTTGCTGTTTTGTAATTTCATCATGCTATTGGAAGTTATTATAGTGTGTGTTTCATAATTTAAGAATAGTAAGGTTGTGTTTTTAATCATAATTTGAGAATTGAAGGTTTATGTTCTTGATGAATCGTAAATTGAGGATTGAAGTATTTTATGCCGTGCGGCTTAATTTGCGAATTGAAAGTTGATGATTGTCGTGATCATTATCTGAGAATTTGAAGTTTATATGTGTTTCGTTATAACAGTTAGAGGTTTGAAAGTTCTTGGTGTGTTATAATTAGAGAGTTGAGAGCTTTATGTTCTGTGGTTCATGGTTGATAATCGAAAAGTTCATGTGTTTTGGTGTGTTTAAAGCCTGGCGCTTTGCATACTTGAGGTATATTGTAACTTTAGCACTTTGCATACGCTCAAAATGTTTTTCAAGGTTTTAAAGTTTCTAAACTAGTTTTGTTTTACATGATTTGAGGTATGTTGTAAGTTTCGCACTTTGCTTGCATACGCTCAAAATGTTTTTGAAGGTTTTAAAGTTTTTAAACCAGCTTTGTTTTACACGATTTGAGGTATGTTGTAAGTTTCGCACTTTGCATACGCTCAAAATGTTTTTGAAGGTTTTAAAGTTTCTAAACCCAATTTTTGATTTTAAGTTTTTGAGGTAGTGTTGTAAGTTTCACACTTTGCATATGCTCAAAATGGTTTTGATGGTTATAAAGTATTAAATCCCATTTTTGTTTTCTAGTTTTGAGGTAGTGTTGTAAGTTTCGCACTTTGCATACGCTGAAAATGGTTTTGATGGTTATAAAGTTTGAAACCCAATTTTTGTTTTCATGTTTTGAGGTAGTGTTGTAAGTTTTGTATCTTGCCTACACTCAAAATATATAGTGGTTTCAAAATTTTTAAATCCGTTTCTTTACATGTTTTGAGCGGCCTGAGGACAGCCCGCGGAGCAGGATGGCCGAGTATAAGAAATGGACCGGTCAGGTGCCTGAATCACCATGCAGGTGATATGACCTGGGAACTGGCCCCGGACAGTCTTATCAGTACGAGCGTACCATGCAGACGTGTTACTGGATATTGATTGTTATAGAGATTCTTATGACAATAGTTTACTTATTAAAGCTCTATTTATATTAAACAGTGGATTATAATTTATAATCAACGGCTATTCTAACAATAAAATCTCCAAAATATGTATATTGCTTTGGACGCAACAAATGTACATCAGAATAAATTGTGCATTTATATATTTGAATGTTCCCTTCATAATATAATTGTACACCTAACTAAATAAATGTGCAATACAATCGCTACCTCTATAAAAATATAGTGAACAGCTTAAAAATACTTGTTCATTGATAAAAATATATTTCAGCTGGTTTAAATAAAGCAGCATTTGAAAATATTATAAGCGCATTTAATAATCTAAATTGTACCATGACAAAATTATAGTGCGCTCTAGGAATAATATAACGTGCATTAAGTTATGCAACCTTTATCGTACAATACATACAGTGGGCGCGTAAAGTAAGGAAACATGGGAACATTTCTGAGATGTTTTGCCATTTTAAAAAATCCTTGACTACGTCGATTTTTAATTATTAAAATAAACATTTTTGTGAAAAGTTCAATTTCCGACCGTGAATTGTTATTAAGTTGTAACGTCATCGACGTTTGTAAACGGCACCGCCATTTTTTTGTTACTTAATTTGATAGATCTTTTAATGTATAAATGGCATCGGAAACATTATATGATATTACCTAAAAAATTTTTTGAGAAAAGAACTATTGAAAATTTAAAAATATTGATAGTTTAGGGAAAAACGATTTTGTAAACTCAATGCCTTTTGGGGTTGAACTAATCGCTCTGAAAACCAATCTAATAAAATAATCTAATCTTCTCTCGCGCAAGGGTTTCAAAAAAGGTGGGGTAAAAATGCGATCATAAACAAATAAGTTATTAATACTATCCTAATTGTCTTTTTCTCGAAAATTTTATTATGTACGGCCATAAATCTTGTAATTACCATTAAAACAATTAACAGATCTATCAATATCAGGACAAAAATATGGCGTTGCCGTTTAAAAAACGTGCCGCTGACGTCATAAGTCGAAAAGAATTGAATTGTTATTTAACATAACATGTAGGGTGAGCCATTTGAATTAATCAATAAGGTTTTATATCATTGAAAGTACGAGCTATCATCATTAACACACAAATCGTAAAAATCATAACAGCGTTAATTTTGATGCGCAGTAGCTAGTGCTCAATAGTTATTATTTTAATGCACAAGGTATTCATTCTAGGGCACAATATGAATAAAATATTGTTCATTATAACATTTGTATGTAGGATATTCATATTTATTAATGCACAATATTTATTATTGTAATGCACAAAGTATTTATTTTAATGCACATATCTGTTTAAATAATGCACACTTAAATCGCACCCATTCATAATCTGCTTCACAGAGTGTGTTCACGGAGTGACATTAAGGTGGCGCTAAAAGTCACACCGGAATGTTCAGGTATTTCCATTCAAATTATAATACGGGCACCGACTTCTATAGAATTCGTCACCTACTGCACAAACTTGAACATGCATATGGGATGGCCTATAGCTGCTATACCACGGGTCATCATGGTTAAAGCATAGGCTATACGTGGTATTGCAGCTTGGTCATCGATATGTAACAGCCGACTGAAAATTATTGTACATTCCCTGTTTAAACGCCACCTTAAGAAATGATGGTTAATATTGGCGCATGGGACAAACACACAAAACTCCGTGATCTGTACCGTCGCCATTTTTCTATAAACAATCACAGCGTTGCTGTGTAACATTGATGCAATTTCAGTGCGCAATTTTAAACATTTTTCTAACCAATGACATGAAAATGTTTTTCTATCTATTACAGTATGCTAAAAATAGCATGCTCTGTCTTTTTGAATACTACGTCTTGTATACTACCGCAAATATGAAATTTTGTTATATTTAATTTTATAAAAATAAAAGACACCGTGATTTTTTGGCAACGATACAGGTACATTATTATATTTGTATGTCGTTTGAAAATTCTATCTTATTCAATAAAAATAATCTCTCGGTAAGCTATGATTAATGCAAACAGGCACCTATACAAGGTGATCCATGACATGTGTGCTAAACGGCAAGAAGTCATTTTGAAGTCAGTCTTTATTTAGCGATTAAAGAGAATGAAAATATTTTCACGAACACGCATCAGAATAGGGTATTTGACTGTATTAAACACATGGCTTGTATTATAGTCATCCTAATAGCTTACAGTTTAAGAAAACTATTTGTTAATACTTTTCAAAAAAAATATGCTTTATTTCTATTAAAAACCAAAATTAAAATTGACTTTTATTCACGTCCTATCACGGGATTGAAAACGCTCTGTAATTGGCTCAGTCTCCAGTGCCGTCATTCGTTAGTACGCTTAGAGCGCGTTCGGTTTGTCAGGGTAGGGTATGGGGAGAGCAATCCTAAGATAACCTGGGTCGGCTGTCTCTCTCTTATATGCAGATAAACGCCGTATGACGTTGTCCGCCTATTATGCAGCGCGTCATTCTCACCGTACAATACCGGGTTATCCGAACGCGCTCTCATTCTTCTACCGTTTGAATTTAATAGCACTAAAGTGCCATGCAAGTCATGTAAGTAGGTTAGGATAGCCCTAACCTTAGGCTGTCAGATCAGATAATACCTGGTTCGAAAATACGATAGATAACTTATTCTAGTCAATTTTACTTATGTCGAAGTAATCTTCACAACAAAAAACACTTGTATTGGCCGCTATTTATTTCATTTGGATTTCTACGAGCCAACCACTTTCTACGTAGTTTCAAATCTTGCGAGACAGCTACAAATGGTTTATCCGGAGTTTTTCTTGACGTATTTCTGTATTGTGGATTTTGCACCATTTATAACCCATTTGTATGTAGAAATTGTGAAAATAACACATCATACAACACAATTACCAAACGGCGACGACCATATGGACCGATTTGACATCTACTATCGGGTGACGTCACACAACAGAAAGTATCGTTTTGGCGGGACTTTTTGTGATTCAATTTTTAACGCTGATTTTATGAAATATTGACGAAATAATTACGAAAAATAATGCATCAATGTAGAGTGAAGGAATAAACACACTAAGATGGTTTTCCAATAATAGTCAAATACCCTATTGTAGGTTAAAGTGAAAAGGTATACGTTTTCTAGGACAGTAGGTTCTAATGCTATAAATTCGCTAAAATTGCCAAAATCACGTTTCTACATGTAGAATTTGTTACGTCACATATGAAACACGGTACGATTTGTAAATATGGCAAAAAGGCGAATAAATAATTTTGATACCAATGTTCGAATAAAAAAGAAATAGAAAATACGGAAATGCTTCTAAATAACATCTACAGTAGTGGACCAAACTTATTTCGTAAAATATGTCCTAAGTTGTTTTTCTTGCAATGAAATTGCTGCCTTTTTTTGTTAAAGAAACAGCACATTTAATCTCAAAATATGTAGAAGTTCCGATGGCTTTTCTTAATATTTTAAAAGCAACACACCGAATTAAAGGGACTTTTTATATTTTTGTCGTTTTCTGAAAAAATAGTAAAATAATCAAGAAAAATTACAATAAAAAATAACACAAAAAAATAATAAAATAGTAAAATAATAATAAAAAAATAAATCTATAAAATTTTATATTTAATTGCGGAAAAATATTTTACTCTGGCAAAAACTTCAACCAGCCTGTATCTTAAATTAATATTGTAAGTATGGCTATGGCGTTTTTTGCACAACTATTTATTAAGAATGACGTTCTTTCGAGAAGTAAAAATAATATTTAATTAAAAATAATTATACTAATTACAATTACAACCGTGAAAACTGTTGACATTTTGACCAACGACAACAAAATGGTCTAGCAAATTATACTATTTAATGGTTAGCAATCCATTTAAGTTTAGTTTCCAGTTTGACATATTGTAACAATGTAAGAATTTATCAAACTCGCACTTTGGTAAAACTAAAAATTGCATTTTATACCAAATCCAAGGGTACCTCAACCCAACATGAGAAAAAATATATCAATACTCAATTATTCCGTATTCAATTAACTGCAAACTCACACAAAAACAGATTAGCGGTATAATTTCAATAATAGGGGACAAAGTGGCGGTGGCTGCGAAAAAAAAAACACAGAATTTGCTCCCGCCCCACGAGCCCGAATATAATCCGTATGTCCTCGAGTGTTGAGATAGAGTTCAGCTCAAAGCTCCGAATTAGCATATCAAAGTGTTCCCGGAAATTCGCGGATGAACAAGTTGTATTGTCATGGAGATGCGTGAGCATTATCTCATCGGACCACCACCGACCGACCACTGCTCAAAAGAGATACTACAATAACATGAAACGAAAAAGACACGAAAATCAATATTTCATCATTTCATACAGAGGTCCGTTGATTTTCCAAACTCTCTGTGGAAGTACTTTACCGATATAGTATTGAAAACATCGTAACTAACGTTGCCAGATCTCATATACTTTATAAGAATCTCATATATTTTAAAATAATCCAATACCTTATATTGAGTTACCTAACTCTCATATATTTTAAGATATTGATCTTAATAATTTAAGATCATTTAGCACATTTGAGACTACAACATTCTAATTCAATGTACACTAGGGTGGTCCCCAAAACACGGACTTTTTGCTAGAGGGCAACGATCCCCCCAATCTGCTCCTTTTCCAGTAGAAAGATTCCCTCAAAATTTGAGAAAAATTGGTTAACGTTAACACGTGCCACCGAGCACCTCAAATTTCCCATAAAATTGGGACTGAAGCACCAAATTGGCGACATTGGTCACCCCCTTTATGGTCTCCATTTTAGTGTTTTCCATTGAGTGTCCATCTTGCTCATAGGCTATACCGTAGTTCGGACTAATAGTCCGAAACACGTGTCTACGGTTGCTTCTTCGTATGACGGAACTGCCCGACGTATCTCACCGTCGATTAACCAGTTTTCCTTGTAAATTTTAATATTTTGCACCTAATTGGCGACATTGGTCACCCCCTTTATGGTCTCCATTTTAGTGTTTTCCATTGAGTGTCCATCTTGCTCCTAGGCTATACCGTACTGATAAAAGGACTAATAGTCCGAAACACGTGTCTACGGTTGCTTCTTCGTATGACGGAATTGCCCGACGTATCTCACCGTCGATTAACCAGTTTTCCTTGTAAATTTTAATATTTTGGATTTAAGCTACATATTTGAGTACTAGGCAGACGCTGTTCAACATTTGGCATGTGGCATGTCAAATTTGTTATTTGTTTTATTGTATACAGTGAGCGCGTAAAGTATAGAAACATTAGAAAATCTCTGAGAGGGTTGGTTATTTTACAAAATTCTCGAACACGTTGATTTTTAACTATCAAAATGACACAACAATGTGAAAACAATTTTCGACATTCAGTTGTTTCTGGCTCTCTCTCTCTCTCTCTGGCTTTCTTCTCATCGATTTTTTTTTGAAATGGAAACCCTATACTTTTCTGGTGATTTTGGTGGAGCTTTTAATTATCTTAAAGGTAGCAGAAACATTTTATAGCCTATAACATTTCATATAACATTTTTTGAAAAAAAAACACAATTAAAGATTGCTAAATATTGATACCTCTGAGGAACATGGATATTCTCAACGGAATATGATAGATTTTGGATAGAATTAGTTGCCCTGAATGCAAATGCAAACTCTCGCGTACGGTTCTCGAAAAATTGTAGATGAAAATATCGAAAAGCTCAACACACTGTACAAACCATAAAACGATCTCATAGCAAACGATAACCATTGTACTTTTACGTGACATCCAGTAACTGTATTCACAAATATTTTTAAATCATTTACAGCGATTCTTTAGATATATAGTGTGCGTGTGCGTCAATAAAAGAACAACAAAAACATGACGTGCAAAAAAATCTAGAAAGCGCCTATTCGCTTTTCATTCACAAGCAAAAGCTATCAATAATTTTCAACTGTCCGTTTGACGGAAAATTTCTGATGGAAGGTCATAAAATTTGTATGCTACCCTGAAAAAAATTAAGAAGGGAAACGCCTTTATGAAAGCACAACAAATATGGAATACCGAAGCAAAAAGTCCAGTTATCATTAACAAAAATAATATGTGTTTCTGTGCAACAATTAAACCAAAAGTCAAAAAAGTCAAACTCAGATAACTCGAACAGGATGTAATATAAAAAAAAACACATTTTCTTAAAGTTATGTAGGTACTTGTTTAAAAAAATAACAGCACATTCAAAGATCGCTTCTTGGAATAAAATAAGTTCAGTAAAACTACATCCTCGTTCATATTTGATCCTCGTTTTATGTTAGATTTTATAACGGTTTGAAGATTGCTTTACCACCATGTTTCCAATCAAATCTGGCAACCCTAAGCGGGACCCACGTTAAGGAGAGCACATTAATAAACACTATACAGGAGAAAACAACCACAAATATAGATTTATTCAAACTAAAAATAGATATTAACAAACAAAAAATATGTGAAAAATATGTAGTAAAATAATTATTATTATATTGTAGATATTGCTTTATTATATTGTAGATAACGAATCCCTTAAATGCGCAGGTTGTATTGTGGTATGGCTTTGCAGACCGCTAACAATGGTTGAATGGCGGAGGGATGAAATAAAGTGAGCAACCCTGAGGTGCCACGTGAAACAACATACTCGGGCAATTCGTTTTTATAGGGGATTGATCGCTTTACGAACGATTTGAAGCCTGATGGACACATCTACTGACAAACGGTAGCTTACACCTTTTCTATAGATACTTTTATACCATTTCTTTTTTACCTTTATTCTGCTGGTAAGAATAACACTGGCCGTGCGCTGAATAGTGCGGTTCTTTTCTTCTACTGTGGTTTGGTCGGTAATAATAATGATCAGACAGTTGTGTTTTGATAACACTAATGTATCTTCTTGGAGATTTATGACTTGTGGTAGTAATTCTGTGTAAAAAATGGGAAATTTTAAGCTTATTCATAGAAAACTACATTTATTCTTATTACATCTTGGTTCCTGCAGGTCGAAAGCTTAGACTTCTACAGAAACAAAAGCGAAGGTTAATATTTGGATAAACTTTGATGTTAAATAATGTTCGTAACCTCTGGCTGATTTCATGGTTCCTTCCTCACATTATAGATAAATTCATCAAGCTTATCACCCCTCTTATGCAATTTAAAGAAATAACTTCTTCCAGCTGCTATATCGGGAGAAGCAACATGATGTTTTGATGCTCGAATTGCAAGAATCCCTGATGAGAAATACCTAAGTAGTTTGTTAAAAAGCTGTATTAATTCCACCTTTTTTGTTTTTGTTCCAATAAATGCTTGTTTGGTGAAGATATAGCTTCACAAGATAAACTGTCAATTTTAATGTTCAATAACATTTGAAGAGTTGAAGTACATGACAAGATAATTGCCAAAAACATTGTTCCGTGATATTTAGAAAATAGTGTCTGGCAAGCTAAATGTTGACTAGGTTAGCTTCACTTTTTCCTTGTGCACTCTTGAGAGGATACAGTACTGCTGGTACGTCTTATAAAATAAGCTTCCATAGTCAGCTTAATATTGTATCAATTCTCTCATGTTATACATCAAATTATAGATAAAGGTGTATTACTTACTGTGGTAATGTATATGTATTACTTGTTGTTGTATCCACACTACGTGATAAAATATAACTTATTCATGTACTCGAAGAAGTAAAGTTTTGAGTGAAAAAAGCATGTAAGATATTGATATTTTTACGTGAAAGTCTGTACACTTATAGAGGAAGGTGTAACTTAGACCTATTATGTGGTACTTTTTTCAATTTTAACCTGAGTTCTTCGTAAAAAAATTGCAAAATCAGCCAATGTTATGTCATATTCAGAAATAGATTTGTCAAAAACGAACAGAACTATCAAAAATCTACCACTAGACGCAAAATTATATATCTTTTATCTTTAATTTGGTGTATTTCTTTTACGATTATGTGAACTAATTGCTGAGAAAAAGCCTCAGAACTTTTACGTGTTTTGCAAGCAAAACGTAGGGGGTATGGATTCCCCTTAAGTAATAGTAGATGATATTCTGGTGTTATTTTTTTATCTACTTCTTGTAACGAAAAACGGAATCAAAAATAAAAATTCAATAATTTGTAGATGGTGCTAAGTGCCATAATATTTATATCTACAGGATATAGTCTAAACATGATAGTATAAAGTTGAAGTTTTTTGACGAAATGTAAAACTTCATAAAATTATTCATTTGGTAAAGTTTACTTTATACAGGCTGTGTGTTTTTCGTGGGTATACATGGGGTCTCGGTTATAGTTTTTGGGTTTTATCTGAGTGTACTATCATTTTTTATATTTTCTTTCACTATTTGTCTGGTGTATTTACTATCTGACCTCCTCTATTATTATTATTATTATTATTATTTCATGATATACAAAACGGTTAAATGGGGAAAATGATGAGGCTATTTATGCTGAACAATTTTCTAAGATAAAACTTATGTTTGAAAATATTAACGACTTATTGTAATTTTGAATCTTAAGTTTTAGATTTGTTAGTATTTTTATAACCCCCACATTTAATGTGGTGAGGGTATATTGAGTTTGATTCAACATTTGTAACACCCTTAAGGAGGCGTGGCAGATATAGACTTTTGATCAGAATTGAAAACTGAATCGATTTAGCTATGTCCGTCTGTCTGTCCGTCTGTCCGTATGTCCGTCTGTCCGTCTGTGTACACGATAACTGCCGCAATTTTGAAGTAATTGATCTGAAATTTGGTATACACGCTTATCTCTTAAAAAGTAAGAACAAGTTTGTGAATGAGCAAAATTGGTTCACTTGTCTTTAGTATTTTACGGTGGGGGTATTTTAACTTCAGCACGGCTGAAGATAAGTTACTTACTAGTTTGTTTTCAATTAATATTATCCTGATCAGATTTCATCAATTTGATTGAGTTTAACAGATTTTGGTTAAAAAGAATTCTAAAGTGGAATTTACCGTTTCGCTGAATTTACTCGTAATAGGGTATTCCGGTGTTTTTGAAATTGCCATTTTTTACAAAGTATGGCTACTGTTTGCTACTTCACAAGTAAAATATCAAACATCGTTTTAAATTAAGAGAAATCGTTGTTTGAAGTTTGAATTAGGATTGGTCTTTGTGACGTCACAAAGACCGCTCAAAGTGAGCGACTTGACAACGTTGCTATATCTAGGGTGCACGTAGTAAATTTTTGTCTTCTGTTGTGTCAACGTTTAGAATCGCTCGTTTGTTGACACCTGCTTTGGTTATTGAGGTTACATCAAACAGTTGTTCAAAATGTATAAACTCCAACGCCGACATTGTTTTGTGCCGGGCTGTAACAGCAGTAGAACAGTAACTCCTGATAAAATTTTCTTTACATTGCCGACTAGCGAGATGAGGGATGTTTGGCTTCAAGTTTCAATGATCAAATCATCTCTCAAAAAAGTTACCTTTATTCGTTGTCAAACAACAGGGTCTCCAACCGTCAACTTGGCCGATCAGCTGTTCGAGAGCTGTCCGCTGTTGCCACCGCTACTAGGGATCGGTAATCATCGTGTATTTCCGAGCGTGGTCGGTGAATTCAAACGAAATGCACTTTTAATTGCAATTATCTCATAGAAAAACTAAATCAAAAAGCTCATAGCTTAACTTTATGAATCCTCATAAATTGTACAATAGGTTAAACCGAATATCTGCTTAAATTTTGACATGACCGGAATACCCTATTATTAAACAAATGTTGGTAATAGTAATATTAGAAGAGTTTTGTTGCTTGGGCCCTTATAGAAACTCAAATGAAACATCTAATAATATTTAGATTTTCAGAAACTAATCAAATTGCATCCCGCGCACCTCCCTAACTGTCATAAATTTAATAATTAATAACTTTTAACTCAAATCGATTTTCAGGAAAACTATGATCAATCGACAGCACGTTTAAATTTTAATTTTGGCGGAATTGAGAATTTAGCGGGCTAACTTCACATCAATTTAAAGAAAAAAGTTGATGTGGCCAGGCATCCTATACATAAAATTAGTAGTTCAGCTGCATGAGACTATATTTGATCGAAATCGCCCATGTCTGCATTAAAATAAAACTAGCAGAGCTAGACAGATGTTGATTATATTGACAGTAGGTATTGTCAAAACATTAGCGTTTGACACTACCTACTGTCATTAGAATCAAAATATCTGACAAATCCTGGCTAACTAGAATTTTCTCATGCAGCTAAACTATTAATTTTACCAAAAAATGTCATAGTCATAAATTATTCAGAATTTCCCCTACTTTAATTTATTATTTAACTATTTCGACGAAATTCCAGAAATGGCGGCTTATTTGCAATAACTTTAAAAAATGCTAAGACTAAACCTCCAGTTCCTTTGGACCCTTTTCAATAGAAAGCTTTTCAGCTCTAAGTCTGGTTATGAGAGTTCTATATATGAATTTTCGTCCCGATAAAGTAAATACGAGAACACGGTTTGACAAAAATAGACTAACGAAATGCTATTAATTTCTTATTTTTTTGTCTTTGAAATCAGGCTAGGGGCTGGCAATCACTGTGAGTTCGTTTTCTTTAATTTCTTTATTGTCTTTGTTGTGATTTCTACCAACTATAACGTTTATACTAAACAACACAGCATATAAAAGAGAAACTCGTACATTATTAGTTATTTAGTACACATACAGTATTCACAACGAAGAAAAGTAAATAATAAACAAACATGCTAAAGCCACAAACAAAACTCGGCGTTACTGAAAATAATACATAAGTTTTGTTGGCAAATTGAGCGATACACAAAAGCAAATAGATAGGATTTATGTGCGGTGGTCGTGTGTGTGTAATTCTCCTGACAACTGTATCAAATTCGGGCCAATGGGCATGAACTGCCCGGAGCGCGCACACACACAGTGCAGTGAAAAAAAAAAGATCGTTACATAACAATTGTATATCATAATGGGAGACGGTAGAAGGCATGAAATCGCAACATAGTGTGCATCGTTGAATTCTCATTTCACAGGCGTCAAGATCACAATGACTGTGGCTGCGAGGGATGATATAAACCCTCTGTTCGTTGGGCAACCGGAGCATTGCAAACCGTAGTAATCCCTATTCTATTCCAGGACCACCAGTGAGGGGAACTACTCGCACTTTCATCGCAGGCCTTTCCTACCCTAAGTATGTCGTTACTGACCCTGTTTAAAGATAATTATTATTTTACAGCAGTTTTAAACCAAAAATTAAATTATGTTTAAAATTTTGTTAGTTTGACGTCTCATCGCAGTAAATAATGATTCAGATGATGTCAGGCAAATCAGCAGTGGAACTTTTGCAAAATGAAAATAATTATCACCAGCTTTGCTATTTTTTTAGTAAATACAATTTTTGGGGCACCTCTGACGTGCTAACAACTTAAAAACTAATGAATTTGAAAAAGTTAACGCAGGCATTTTTTGCTTTGATGAGACCAAAAATTAAAATTAAAAAATTATTATTATTATTAGGTATCCCGTATCCCGCTTATTCAAAAAAGTCAATGATGACGAAAATAAATTTTAAATCTTAAAAATGAAACAGTTTTAAATTTGTTTAGTTTAAGTTACCCCTTAACTGTATGCAAAAAATAATAACCAATATACCATATTATACAGGCTGTCCCACGGAACTATTCCAATAGATCCAATAGTTTTTGATGTTCCACTATTTCTATATATTTTGAAAGTATGGAATCACCATGTACTTGATCCGAACATTTATATTAAAATACTCTCATGTTGACTGCCACTTCCGGTCTACCGGAAGTTTATTTTTTAAATGGAATCATATACAGCCATATACAGTCGTTAATCCGAACTAATTGGGACCGAAGGTGATTCGGAGGTGTTCGGATTATCAAATATGGCAGCTAAATAATATAAAATACGAGTATTGGATAGAAGTTCAATCTCAATAAAACCAACACCCACACACAAACAACCCACACTATAGGAATGAAAATATAAGGATATCGAAGGGATATCGAAGGGAAACTACCTATTGAAGCAATCGTAATGGTGCAGCAGGATGAACTGTAGAGAATTAAATTACGAAGAGAATGACAGGTCAAACGATCCGATCGGATAATTAGAATCGGAGAAAAGCAGAAACAAAAACAGAAAAGTTTGCTTTTTAAAAAAAAATTCATAACTCCGCATAACTTTTTGTATTTATACGACCCAGTAACTGTGATTCATTTCGAATCCTATGTTGACTATTTTGCAAGTATTTTTTTTTTCGGCGAGGAGTAACTGTAAATGCGAAAGGTGTAACAATTATTGTAGAAAATATAATAAGAGTTTCATTTAATTATACGATGATCAATCATTCTTATTTAATATTTTTCCTGCTAAAATGTACCAGATATAAAAAGAATTTATTTATAAAATGATTCTGACCGTGAAAGTCTAATTTATATAATTGTCTATATAATTTGCGTCAAAGGCAGTGTTTCTAATTTATAATTCTTTATTTTCTAGATGTTTGTCTGTTATACGAGAATAACATTTTAGCCGACTTTATTTTAAAATATTCTACTTCTACCTACCTATATCTGACTCACCCTTAATGGGTATAGTTTGCGAACCAAATTACATCTGGTCAATCACTCAATAGAAGTTAACGTCCGGCTTAGTTAGAAAAGGATAAAGACTTCCGGGTTCTCATTCGCCTAGTATACTGGATGTCAATGTTTCACAAAGACATTTCCGGAGTCCTTGTTCACACGTTAATAGGAAGCGTAAAGTAAATACCTCCTTACAATTTTCTTAAGACAGGTCTACATATAACGTTTCGTGGTCAGTTTTTACCCTGATTGCGTACGTTTGGCAGATAGAACTAAACAAAAAAATATTTCATTTTACCAATCAGAAACCCATCTTCTATAAAAATGTACAAATAAAACTTTACTTAGCACCTGAGCTACTCCAACTTTTTATGTTAACCATAATATATCTATAAAGGGCCATAATATCTATTATTATTAATTAATCGCTATATTCACCATATTCTACCTGCCTTTCTTGTGGAATGCAGTTGCACAATTGCAAATTTTCCAGCAAATTAAGCAGAGAAGCGCACATGATACCTATCTTGAGCGATAATAGCCCTGAATAGCCCTTATTTTCGGTGTATTAATTCGATCGAGTATGTGTGCCTAGAATAGGAGATTTAGGGGTGGACCACCCAAGCTTTGTATAGTATGGCTGCGAAGGGACAATGTCAATCATATTCGACCCAGTAAGCAGGAATATAAACATACGACCCGAATATAGTGGAGAGAATATGTTTTCCTACGGTCTTGCCTATTTTCGCAGTTGCCGGCCACAAAGGGCTAAACCAATTTTTGAGGCCCCGTCCGTCTGGAATTTGACACGATTATGGTTTATGGATTGAGTTGTGAATAGCCGATTTGGGATGAAATCGTGACATTAAAAATAAAAAATTCTTATTGAGTGTCTAAATTATCGAAAATGTCCGGATAATCTTCTCGTTCAAAATCTGTAGTGCGCCCAAATAATAATAATAATTTCACCTTCAAATTAACTCAATTGGATGTACGCTGATTGTTTCGTCTCATTTTCTTACAAAGGGCAAACTCCACTGTTCTTTTGAATAAAAAAACGAACTGGAATGTTTCAAGATGTAAATGTATTAAAACCATTAAAACAAGAAAAAATCAGCCTGTTTACGATGGTTAAAATCGCTACTATTATTTTATACCAAAATCAAACAAATGTTATTCTAAATTGTATAGACATACATAAAGTCACAAAACATTGGATTCAAACGTTATGTTATTTCAACCATGGCATTTTGTCAATATGTAAAAGTTATTCCTTTAAAGAAATATTTGAATTAGTGCATGATGAGCTATAAATCAGTAAAGCACAGTAAATGATAATAAATCAAATTATTAGTTACTTGGTTTAATACAGTGTGTACAAAAGGTAACAAGGTACAGTGTCAGCATCTTATAACAAGCTTAGAAAACAAATGCAAAACAAAATTTTAGGTAATTACTTAAGCTATTATTGAGATACTTTGGAATATACAGGGTGATAAATTTGCAAGAAGCAGCCCAAATTCTATTTTTTAATGGAACACTGGATGTTTTGAGTTATTGATACTCTTTAAATTAAACAAATTAACAAAATAAATGAAGTTATTTGTTTAAATGTACAAGGCAAAAAAGTAATGAATAAAAATAAATGATTTGTAACGAGTATCTTGTATACACAATATACATCTTGTATACTTTCTTTTTTTTTTTGATACTCAGTTAAATTACAAATTACCCTCCTAAGTTTATTCCTTCGAATGTAATAGGACGAAAATGAAAGAAATGATATAACAGTTATTAAATAATAAAATAGTTATTTAAGTACCAAGAGCATTAAACGGATATTTATGCCCCGAGGGTGACAGTTAAACAGTTAACTAAAAATGTAGTCGCCCGAGGGTATAAACATCAAGTAATGCCCGTGGTACATACACAATTGTATGCCCTACAATGGTTTTATTCCTCCGTTTGAATTATGTTAATAAATACGTTGTTGTAATCAAGTGATGTACTATGCACGCCAAAAAAAAGTCGTACACCTTGTAGCTTTGTAAATGGTTCTTTTATAACCTATACGCTGTCATTCTGACATTAGTCATAGGGATGAAACATGCACCACCTGTCAAGTTGACAAGCCAGACTTACATGATATCAAACTTAGCTGTACGACTTTCTTTTGGCGCGGATAGTACCTACGGAGTTAAATAACAATACAAACAATGCGGAGTTGAGTGACAATGCAGACAATTAGTTGTCAAACAGAATAACCTTAATCGCCAATAATTATTGACATTGACGATTTAAAATTTACAATTTGAATGTCAAATGTTTGATGTATCTGAGAAATAAACCATTGCAACGCTTAATGCCCGCGCGGGCGTTAAGAATCCTTAATGCCCTCGCGGGCATAAAGTAGCTATTTTCGCCCCGGTATCTAAAATGTAAAATGTCACTTTATGATCGTGTAGGACATAATAGTATATTATTATACAAGTTTTATAAGACGTCAAATTGGCGCACTAGTTGTTTTGGAACGAGTGCGCCAATACGTCTTATAAAACGAGTGTAATATACTATTTTTTCTACTTTGCGTCATTAATTTTATATAAATTTAGAAATTGTGGTTACTATATCGCGCTAAATTAGAATCTAGGGTATTTTGCGGGTACCACGTGGAAGCACTGTAGTAACTGTCAATTTCGTTAAGGATGAGGTCGATGAGATAACATAATGACAAAATCTAATTGTGAATAATTTTACTCTACTTTAGCCTACAAGTTTGAATAAATATTCAGCGAGGTCGCAACGATGATCATAATGGAGCTTGGGGCAACACTTTTAACCCTACTGTGATAAATAGATGAAACTTAACCTAAAAAGTTAACTTTAAAATATTGGTTTCATAAGTATAATAATCAGAATAGAAGTGTTTGGCAGTGACTGATTAGTTACTTCGAAGAACAAGAACTTACTAAAGAATTGTTATAACGCTTAACATTTAATAGCGGTGTCTACCTAATTCCGCTATGTAGCCGTTGCGGCTTATATATTTACAAGCACTTATAATTAAAACCCAGTTCTAATTTCGGCAAAGTAGTTTATTAGAATAAATTATACTTAGTAAAATTACATGTGATGAAGGTAATACAAATACGTTGCACACAACCAGAACTAAGACGAAGTCGAAAGCGACGGACAAAAACGAATACGAATTGAACCGAGCATCCAAGCGTCCAAAATATTACCGAAAACTTGTACGTTACATAAACTAAGAAATCCTCTACACTTTAAATGTACTATAGCTTCGTACGTGTATGCTGATAAACCATTTATTGCGCATATACAATCTCGCAGCAGTAATTAAAATCGTTCATATCTACGATGTAGGTTTGATCTTCGCAGAATACCTTATTAAAGTAAATGTGGTCCTTGAATTATATCTGAAAAGGGGATTTGATGTTTAGTTGAAAAGAATGATAACGATCACTTACCAGAGTCAAAAAACATCACCGAAAACGTCATGCTGGCATATTTTGATGAACACAGCGAAACTAAGAAAGCCCCAATCTTTTGGCCATACTATAGCAGGCTACACCCATGTTTAAATATGTATAGAATATTGATATTTCGCAGTTTATGTGATTGCAAGCGATTAAGAAGATGCAGTGTGTGGTTAAGTTGGGTTATGTATTGTACATTTGACATATGGCATTTGATATCACTGTGTACCAATCAGACAAAAATGTTACTGTTTTCGGTATTACAATGTGTTAATTGTAACACCGAAAACAGTGTTACAATGTGTGCATTGTGAATGCAAAGTAGAAAAATATTATTTTTGGTATCCAGTGTAGTTCGTTTGTTAAATAAAAAAATATTTTAGTATCCACTGTATTTTTGTTTGTGAAAAATTAAAAATGTTTTTTTGTAATTTAGTTTAGTTTTTTATAATCAAAGTATTATTTTTATTCAGCTTATTTTTTTCGAACTTCCGAACGAATTAACTTATGGACATGCGACTGATGCGACAGTTTAGTTCGTTATTTAAAGTAATTATCAACAGCAGAAAAAATGCACAGTGTTCCATTAAAAAGTTACTTTGGTCTTGACCATTACAAATAAGTCAGACTATTAATTCAAACTTATAGCTTAAGTTATTTCCTTTTATCATTAACTTTTCTTTGAACTTTTTTCTAGGTACCTTTTCAGAGGGCAATACTTTGACAGGTTACGTTTCTTTTTGTACACACAGTATTATAGTTTCTTTATAGTAGTAAATAATAATTAGCTAACTAAATGGACAATTTTCAGATCTGCTAATCTATTTTGTATTCCATCATACAATACAAAATTCAAACTGAAGGACAAGTAAAAACTGTGTGAAAAAGTACGTTTAAACTGCTGTGTTTAAACTGTTGTTAGTAGTGCCTATTGTTAGTATGTAACCAGTTGCAATCTTTCAGTTTATCACATTTTCAGGTAGAAATTAGTTAAAAACATACTATAGCTATTCTCTTTCGATAGATTTGATCGTACTACCTTACTACTCAAAGAGAAATGCTAAATCGAAATACATAGTTAAAAACTTCTTCATATTTAAATATAATTTCTGGATAAGTGCATTCACATGAGTATAAAACTTTAAATCACTATCCAACCATAATCCCATATTTTTAACACTATCTACGCCTAGTTTCTTTTCCCACACATCGCTTAGAATTGAAATTAGGTCTTCTGAGCGTAGGTTCTCCAATCCAAACACTCTAAAGATCTTCCGATATGATTTATCAGTTATCACATCATGACCATGCTCTATATCCGGTGTTGAAATTTAGCGGTCGGTAAATTGTCCTAATAGGATCTGAATTACCTTCGAGTTAAGGTTACAACGAAACCAGTTCGGTACAGTTTTCACATCATAAAAGTTCAATGGGCAATCTGTACGCTGCCACGGTTGGGGTATAAAAAATTTAGTTTATCACATGTTTGTGGAGCGACGAGTGGTTTACACGTTGTTTAGATGAGGAACGATTTCTCGTTGTGTGGCCCAACTCTGGGGCCCATCATTACTTTGTAAACAGATTATTTGTCACTCTGGTGTGTACATCGGGCAGGCTGCGGTATAGCCTCCTGGAAACACCGAGGCGACTTCTAATACTGGAACACCTTAAAATAAATCAAACCAGCGGCCTCTGG
Source organism: Aphodius sticticus (assembly GCA_963966075.1). Taxonomy (NCBI): domain Eukaryota; kingdom Metazoa; phylum Arthropoda; class Insecta; order Coleoptera; family Scarabaeidae; genus Aphodius; species Aphodius sticticus. The sequence continues at coordinate 17,870,089 of OZ014506.1, forward strand.
CCGTAAATTATACGGCACAAATGGTGTGCGCCACAAGACAACTCATTTGAATTGATAGAGCAGTTATTTACGAGTGCGGAGATTTGCTGTTCATTCCATGGTTCCTGATTATTCACTACTGTCAACTTTCTGGATGCAGGAGATTATAGGCTTGACATTGAGGAAATCTAAGGTCATTTTATCTAAGGTTTTAATAAAATCTCCAAGATTTTCCAATGAAGTTTATTTATTGATCTTATGGTACCAGGTTTCGAACAATCAGTTCGTCATCAGCCATTCGTGAATAAATTACAGCACATTCAAAAGTGAGGTTAGAATCCGTACAACAACGCGTATGCACATCGCAAGTCATAAATAGAAGCGAAGAGCACAGCAAACTCCCATAAACAATACAAACAATCTGATTGGAAAGAAATGTGCTTCCAGGGAAACATTCTGGAGGCTAGGGGATTTCTTTCCACTCAGATTGTTTGTATTATTTATGGGCGTTTGCTGTGCTCTTTGCTTCTATTTATGACTTGCGTTGTGCATACACGTTGTTGTACGGATTCTAACCTCACTTTTGAATGTGCTGTAATTTATTGACGCATGGCTGATGACGAACTGATTGTTCGAAACCTGGTACCATAAGATCAATAAATAAACTTCATTGGAAAATCTTGGAGATTTTATTAAAACCTATTGTAATAAGTCAGATTACGATTTAAGTTGGTATTTAACAGACGCTCGGAGTGGCGCTGCAGTCGCGCCAGGTTTACCGCGCAAACATCTGGGGTTTTGGCGCCAAAGTGTCTGGGAAGATGTAAAGGGACAAGCAAATAGCCTCTTTGGCATCGGGCTTTGAAACCAAACGGTCGTTCGTGACCGTGCGCCCAAGCGTAGGGCCCCAATGGGGGCCAAGTTATAGAAACTGTGCTGTCTCGTGTTTCTTGTGCTCAACCGAAATAATAAGGTATTTATTTGTTGTCTGTACTTGCTGATTTGTCCATCTCTGCCAAAGTATATCATCTTTGTTAATAGGGATTAAAATTCATATCTCATGTAAGCAGTTCTGCATTGTTGTATATATTTTTGTTAATAGATTTTATTGTGGTTTTCTTCGGCATATTCATTTTAGAATAATATAAACCTGTCCCTTTTATAGTAAAGTATTTAGCCTTGCATATAGTGATTAATAATTAGTGAGTTCAAACGTCTCTGACAAAGTCTCAGAGAAAGAACTCAGTTTTGAAGCCTCCGTAAGAGAGAGATAATTAATTCACGCTACCGTAAGATTAATTAATTGTTTAAGTCAGTTAGTACCTGTGATTGAAGATGGCGGACCAAGCGTCGCTTGGGGCGAGTTACCACCTTCAACATGTGGGGTTAAGGTTAGGTAGTTGAGCAAAGTCCTAACAGGGGTCCCCTTCAGTTTAGAGTTGATTAAAGTATAATAATAAATATTGAGAAGGGTGTCCGCCCCATCACACTATCATATACCAATGAAAATGGAGGAATTCATTCTTACATTTTATCTAACTTGAATTCTACAGAAATGTGTAGTATTATCAGACATTCTATAACTACTATATGTTGTGATAGAATCACTAAACTGTTGTAGGACATCGCAGACTCATGGATATTTACCTGTTTTTGCTGTGTAATATTAATTTTGAATAAAAACAGTGATTAGCCTATAATCCTTGCTTGTATATACAATATCTTAAGTTGCTTTTATTTTGTCCTTTTTTATACAGGGTTAGTTAAAATTACCGGGACACCAACGAAACAATAAATAATTCTCCAACCTTGCAAATTTTCAAAAAAAACTTCAAACAAAAGTTTTCTTATTTTAAACAAACTATAGTCTAAATATATTCTTAATATACAGGTTGTTTATTTTATTCTGTAAATTTGGTGACATTTCCTTTTTCAAATAAAACATCTGTATATTTTTACATTTTTTTGTTCTAAGATTAAAATTAACATTTTTTTGTACGATTCATTTTTGTATAAAATGCATCACTTTTGAATTATAAGCAATTATTCAAAAATGTTGAACCTTTTCCATGATAAACCTAAAAAATAATGCATAATACATAAAGCATAATATACAATTGCTTATAATGAAAATAAATATAAAAAATGGTCAAAATTGTTATTTTGACTAACCCTGTATAGTTATTAGTTTCCTGTTTCAAACATGATACAAAATTATAGTAAAGATATAATAACGATAGAAACAAAAACAAAAAATCTGATGTGCAAGGCAAACGCTGATGTGACAATACTGTCAATAGTATCAAAATATCTGTAAAATCCTGGCTAACTAGTTTTAATGCAGTACGACCGATCTCGATGAAATAGAATTTGCTCATGCAGTTAAACTATTAATTTTATCAAAAAATGTCGTAGACCTAAATTATACAAAATTCTCTCTACTTTAATTTATTATTTAACTATTTTTACGAAATTACAGAAATGGTGGCTCATTTGCAAAATCGTTGAAAAATGCTCGGAGTAAACATCCAGTTCCTTAGGACTAAAAATGAAGTTTCGTCCCGATACCTTTAGTAGTTTATCCAGAATCGAAATTGTCAAATTTTGTCATACTACGTATGATAAAGTAAAAAGAAACAATAAAAATATCAATGCCCCTGTAATTATACCCTCTCTGGAATATGGTAGACACGTTTCTATATAGCGTCAACTATCACCACAGCAAAAGTCGGTGACCAGATTTTGTTTCTTTCGTCCATGTTTATTAAAATACGTTTTATTTATTATTATTTGATTTACACGTATTTGCTTTATTTACTCGTTAATATGATCCCAAACTATTTTACATTTGCTTCTAATGTATTTTTATAGATACAAATTTCAATTTTTCTTAAAATGAAATCCACTACTATAAATGACACTATTCCTCCTTTCCAGCCTCTTTATCAAAGAAGTAGTGGGCTAGTAAGCTCAGTTTTGGGTTACGCTTTTATATTTTCGTAATTCCCAGTGGAATATCCAGGCTAAACTATGTTATACTTGTACCATGGCACCATGAGGTAGAAAGCTCATGGTATCATAGTGTACATACGCTAAGCGAAACCCTTACAGACTTGGTAGGTGTGAATGAATGCCAAAATATATAATTAATGGAATCTAGTCGAAACAAATTTTACTTTTTTTGGAAAATATATGAATAATTGTAACTCCTGCTATGAGCAAAACATTAAACGGTTGGCAATAGGGTATTCCGGTCATGTCAAAATTTAACCAGATATTCGGTTTAACCTATTGTACAATTTATGAGGATTCATAAAGTTAAGCTATGAGCTTTTTTATATAGTTTTTCTATGAGATAATTGCAATTAAAAGTACTTTTCGTTTGAATTCACCGACCACCCTCGGAAATACACGATGATTACCGATCCCTAGTAGCGGTGGCAACAGCGGACAGCTCTCGAACAGCTGATCGACCAAGTTGACGGTTGGCGACCCTGTTGTTTGACAACGAATAAAGGTAACTTTTTTGAGAGATGATTTGATCATTGAAACTTGAAGCCAAACATCTCTCATCTCGCTAGTCGGCAATGTAAAGAAAATCTTATCAGAAGTTACTGTTCTACTGCTGTTACAGCCCAGCACAGAACAATGTCGGCGTTGGAGTTTATACATTTTGAACAAGTGTTTGATATAACCTCAATAACCAAAGCATGTGTCAACAAACGAGCGATTCTAAACGTTGACACAACAGAAGACAAAAATTTACTACGTGCACCCTAGATATAGCAACGTTGTCAAGTCGCTCACTTTGAGCGGTCTTTGTGACGTCACAAAGACCAATCCTAATTGAAACTTCAAACAACGATTTCTCTTAATTTAAAACAATGTTTGATATTTTACTTGTGAAGTAGCAAACAGTAGCACCCATACTTTGTAAAAAATGACAATTTCAAAAACACCGGAATACCCTATTGGTATGACATACGCCATACAGTAGGCATTACCTTCAAATTAATTATTTTAGAAGCTACAAACAACTGCAAAAAAATCTAATGGTTTACCATTTTCACTACATTCCATTGATGATGGGATTTTCTTGTGCCCAAATTTTGAGAAAGTTTAATTTAAAATCTATTTTACAAGAGACGGTTCCATAACAAGTGAATGTTGTTATATCCATCAATGGTGTCTTCCTTTTCTACTTTTCCCAAGTTCCCTTCAAACCATAATGGAAAAGTTATAGCTAATATAAGCCTGTAAGAAATAAATTATAAATTTGTATTATTAACGTATTCTTAGTCACCAATAGTTATTTAACCAACGAGTATATTAAAAAGAGTGATAAATGATCGAGATTTTTCAACGCACAAGCGATAGCGAGTGTGTTAATTGTCGAGGTCATTAATCCCCGTTTAATATGCGAGTCGGTTACAATTTTTTTTCATCAATCGTTTTCTTCTGGCGGCATTATCATAGATTTATTCGGCGATGTGATTTGAGGTTATATGACAATTTATATAATTTGACACTGACAGTTCTAGATGACGGAATATTTTGATTAGATGGTTTCTTTTCACATATGTTATACAAAATCGTGCATTAATAGCAATCGTGTATTTATGGAACTGTTTAATAAACGATTTTCTATTTACTAAACAGACTCAATAGACGATCGACGGAAATAGTAAATAAATAAATAAATGGTACATCATCACCTCGAATGATTCAGAAAAATGCCTTTTGTCTGGTCAAATAGCTCTTTTGCCTTCAGTTATATATTTTAAATGCTATTTTCCTAGGCAAAAGTGCCAAAACCGTTAGATGCGGTGGGGGCGATTGTTATTGTATATTTGAAAAACAAAATGAATATGAATTTTTGTCTGTGACAATTTCAAAATACACTGGCCTGTCAAACTGTGTCAAACTCTGATATTTTGACAATACTGTCAATAGAATCAAATAATCTGTCAAATCCTGGCTAAGTAGGTAGTTTTAATACAGTACGAGTGATCTCGATGAAATAGACATAAACTATACAAAATTTCCTTTACTTTAAATTATTATTGAACTATTTTGACGAAATTTCAGAAATGACGGCTCATTTGCAAAATCCTTGAAAAATGCTTAGAGTAAACATCCAGTTCCTATGGACTTTTTTGAACAAAAAGCTTTTCAGCTCCAAGTTTGGTCATGAAACTTTTAAATATGAAGCTTCGTCCAGATACCTTTAGTAGTTGCTCCGGAATCGTCGCTACAAAAAACGGGTACGCAATAGGACATATTTCCGCTAAAATCTCAACATTTTTCGGCACGATTACAATACTCTGTCATACTACGTATGAAAAAGTAAAAATGACACAATTCTAAATATGTGTTGACGTACTAGCTTTTAAGTGACCCAATACCAAAACAACACGTCTTAGACGTTTTTTTCTGAATTTATGTTAAAAATTCAAGAATAATGTGACAACTTAAAATAATACATGAACGTCCTGTTAAGGACAACTGTACATTATTAAATACGTTATAAATAATAATAATTATTAAAACTTTTTTCTAAACAAACCATTGCACTTACTTAGCAAAGAACTAATTCTTAATGTGACGTTTTTTATGTGCACTTACTTATTTGTAAACGATACACACACTATGACTTGACACTATGACACAACTAAAAATATCATTTTTAAATTTTCAAAAGTATCTCTACCGGTTCTCTTATGAACTACCTTTATCACATTCATTTCTGATAAATATAGAGGCTTTTGTAAACATATTTCATCATTTAACTTAAAAAAAGACGAATTTGAAATGTGTCACTTTTCTGGTGTGTCTACGTTGTATACATTTAGAGTGTTGGCAAACATGCTATTACTTTACGAACCATTGCAGTATTTCCTATAGTGTTGGGTGGAGTAGATGCTGTCATGTTAGTGTTGAATAAAGCACGAACTCATGTCCAAATATTTCAGCAAAACTTTATGAAATACGTTAATATTATATTTGGATGTGTCCATGTTCGTAAAAGTATATAAATTAATACACTCGAAAAAATGCCTCTCTTCCTTTATAAAATATATAATTTCTTAGGTACACGTTTCGTTGGTTACAACATCAGCCTAAATCTACCATTAGAAAATGTTGGTACGAAAACAAATAAATAACAATTTAAGAGATTACTCACGGTCAGGTAATTAAAAACATAAGCATAAGTAAAGTACGTGTGTCATGTGTGAATGACGACAAACAACTGACATACGGCTGGAAGTTAGCATGAGGGATAGCGAAAATAGTGAAAAATTGGTTAAAGGTAGGCAACTTAAAGTTCATAAATTTTAAAAATTATTGTAATGTTAACATGAATAATGGCTTTTGTTGGAAGTCTAATTGACCATTTAATAAAGTTATGTTGTGGTTTCTTTTATGTTTTTCTATCTCGAGTTGTTCTAATAGGTTTAATTTGCAGTTTTTATTACATTTATGAAGAAGTGTAGGTTCGTTGTATTTTATACAATGACCTGTTGAAATTTTGTACTGAAAAATGTTAGAATGTTCCCATAGACCTCACCCTTAAACTAGTGTCATATCTTTTCAACAAGCATTTTAACGATAAGCAAAAAATAAATCATTAGAACATAATTTTAGAACATATTGTCAAACAAAATTATTGAAATTTTAATAACAAATTTTACAAGCTTGAGGACGGTTTACCAATGGGAATAGCCCTATCTTCTATATTCTCTGATTCCTGGATTTCCTTGGTCATATACAACAGGAACATATTATCAGTAATAATATAACAAGAGAGTGAGAATAAATTGAAAATAATTTGACAGATTGTTTGAAAACTTGTTGCCAGGCAATAGTCACGAGAGCCCGCAATCTGTCAAATTATTTTCTAATTTATGGAACTCTCGAGTTATATTTGACTAGATTATTTTTTGATTCACAAATTTTTACAATAAAAAAGATCAATAAAACTATCATAAAATTATTGAAAAATTCAATTTAATTAATTATTACTTGCAATATATGAAAATATCGTTGACACATTGTGAATATATTAAAAGAATTAACAATTTAACTTAGTACAATGAAAAGCGGAATTATTAAAAATATTTCGAGACTCATTATTTATTGAGGATTTGGAATTGCTTGTTATATTAAGTGTTTCCTCCTGCGTATTTTCTCTAAGATTATTTATTATAGTTGAATGATGTTCTTGGTTCAATTGCAAGTATGGTTTAATCGAACTTGCAGAATTATGACCAGTGACCTTGATTAGTTCTTGTTCTCCTACACCAGCTTTTGAAGGGTTACTTACTGCACTTGATCTGGCAGAATGGTTAGTTATTTTTTTAGTAACTGTCTCTAGACCTACTTTTTCTGCGGATTCTTTCATCCATTTTGAAATGGAATTTATTCCCACAGGAACGTTTTTATACCAAAAACCATGAGTTTGCCAAGCCGGATTTGGAGTAAGAAACAAGCGTTCGGTTTTAATATTTTCTTCACGTTTACTCATTAGTTTTTCAAAAAGACAAACAGGGCAAATATCTGGGTTATTTATGTTTGGAGTCAACCATTTACTATTAGCGCACCTTTGTGCTCCACCCTGTGCAGTTTTTGTAAAGATGGGATTGTATTCAATGCGGCCAGTATTTAATCTTTTTATGTCGGTTTCTTTTTTAAAATAATGAACTAAACATTTCGTAGCTTCTCCTCCCCTCCAAGCTAGTTCATACGATGCAACGTGAAAAAACTTTCTTTGCAATCCACAAGGTGTATCTTCGTCCCAATAGTTAAAAATTTGCAACAATTCTGTATTAGAAAGTGCCACAGAACTTTGTTTGTGCTTTTCAGGATGTTTTTGTAAAATTTTTCTTTTTGCATCTCTTGCATTCCGAGCATTTCTGAATTCTATATCATGGAAAGGATCAAAGGACCTGTTATATTTATTAAAGTAAAGTTCTTGAACTAATTTTGCCGGTTTATTCCACATTGTCTTTATTACTGCTTCTTTATAATCATTTCCGTCTTTTCTTTTCATGTTATAAGCCCAATCTTTTAAAATCAATGCCAGAGTAGCTGTTGTAGTAGATTGATCCAGAATATAATTTCTTTCTTTGGTGAAGGTCTTAAATTGTCTCCATATAGACTGATTACTTATTAGAGTATTTTTCAAAGTAGTTTCTAAAATCTTTTTTGTAATTTCTGCATTAGAAAAGGTACTAAACCGATGACTTTCGCCCATTTCGCGTTGACACAATTAAGTAATTATTTTGACAAGTATCTGACAGTTGCTAGGCAAATAAAAGCTACAGTGATTATTCCCGAGAATAATCACAAGATTTATTCCCACTATAATAATGACATAATTGGTTGAAACTTACCCTTGTGACAAATAAAGAAGCATTTCATTGGTTTTAAGAAACGTCAAAAAATAATCAATAATATAAACCCCTATAAATTACAGATCGTGAAGTGGATCAGATATGTTGATGATGTCTTTTGCTTATGGAGAGGTGATGAACTAAGCCTTAAGAATTTTTTGACATATATCAACAACCTTCATAAAAAACTTTTACTTTAGAGATCGAAAACAATAAAACCTTGAACTTTTTAGATTTATCCTTAACTAACCATAATAATATTATCCAATACAATATATATAGAAAACCCACTGCAGTACCTACCATATCACTCATCCCATCCTTTTTCAAAACGCATGCCCTCATTTCGTTTCCTTTTCAACCGTTGTTTAAAGTACCCCCGCAATTACAACTCACGAATTGATGAATTAAATTACAATTATAACCTTGCTTCAAACAACCTTTTCCCTTTAAAACAAATCAATCGTCTTTTACAACAAATCGTTAACACCTCTGACCTCTGACCCACTTTACATACCTAAAAAAACCCATGACAAAATATATAAACCATTCACTTACAATAACGTCAATTTATAACTTTACAAAATTTTACCCAAATTTAACATTTATCCCGCTTTTAGAAGCAATAATACCATCTACAAATTACTTTCAAATGTCAAAAACCCTAAATCGGTTATGGATGAGCCTGGAGTCTACTCAGTCAAATGCTCTAATTGTAATGCTGTTTATGTAGGTCAAACCGGAAGGAAGTTGGCAAAACGGATAGCGGAACACAAATCCAGAACCTCTTCTAACATTTATCAGCACAAAATGTCAACAGGTCATTGTATGAAACACAACGAAATACACTTCTTCACAAATGTAATAAAAACTACAAATTAGACCTATTAGAACAACTCGAGATAGAAAAACATAATAGCATTTTTTCGAGTAAATTAATATTATATTTTGTTTATTTCAAAAATGACTAAATCCTCATCCTATAATAGCCTTGTTTGAGTAGACTCTTAAACCACTAGTTTCCCTAGTTAAAAGCCATTTGCCAGAAATGATGATTTCCCATATATTTGTAAGACCAAGAAATGGATAACCGTCGACAAATACAATGATTCACCATAACAGCACTTATTCAGAAAAGAAGATCAGACTAAACATGAATTTCCGTTAAAAATAGAAAACGTTATTATTAGAGAAGCCGTTCCCCTGAAAGTTTACAGTGCACTGCAAAACGCGCGCGAAAACAACGAATTGCACCGTAACAAATGATAGTATACAGAGAACCGTTGCCGATTATAAAGTAAATGTTTTGACTAAGCGATTGAGAGATATATTCGCTGGGCAATCCTTAACCTCTTCGTGGAAGCATGCATACTGCTAGCCGACAATTGACTCGAACATAAATTAAAAAATAAACTTCGGCTGACGGCGCCAACCAACTACAAAGTGCCGAGACCGAGGTCCCATTTCATCTAAACAAAATTTCTGTGTATCTGATAGCGTATCGCGAGCCGGCATAACCGTATCGCTTTCGCACGATGTACCGTGCCGCGTAATTGGTTTCGGCAAAGAACAAACGAACCGTTACGATCTGATGATACGATATATCGCACATATAATTGCAAATTCGACGAGTTTTCATCATGACTTTTTAAGTGACAATTCTACATAGTGATGTATCGAGTCATTCACCAAAGTTTACAGGTCAATGGTGAGATAGGAAAATAATGTTATATGAATATTGAATATAGGTCATATTGCTAATTAAGGAGATATAAGCTTCATCAAAATTCGCATAATCAATGACAAATCAAAATAGCTCTTGTCATAACAATAAACGTGGGCCTTTTATCTGTTAAACAATTGGAAACAAACTGTCACAGTTTTGCTCCAAACAGAAAGCGTTGATTTCAGTTACAAATCTCTCTGCCCTCAGCAAAAAACGAAAAAATAACTTAATTTTCCACAAAATCCGCTCCCAAACATCATTAGAATGTGATGCATTCAAACATCATTGGAATGCATCACATTCCAATTAACACAAGTTATAAATCACCCTTCAGTTTAGTTCATAAGTAACTTTTCAAGGTCTATAGTTTTTCTTGATCAATTTCAAGTCACAATGGACAAAAAAAGTTGCAGGAGATTATCAGAAAGGGTTCAGAACTCCCCAAGGAACAAATCCACAACCACTATATTTTTCTTCACCACCCCCCCACCCTCCTCATAGTACCCTAAGTATGAGACAAAACAATTATCATTTGTTTAAACAAAAATATACGATGTTAAAAACATATTTTTCTATTTTTTTCAGAAATTATGAAAGTATTGGCTTTTTTTAATTAGCAATTGTTTAAACAAATACCATTTGTTTTAACAAATATATTCAATGTTGCGGACATATTTTCTATTTTTAAAGGAAATTATATTTAAATAAAGGAAATAACATTTAAATTAACCCTGCAAAGATAAAGAGGCCTTTTCTTTCTTCTTTCCACTAATTACATTACTTTTCACCATGGACCGCACCCAAAAAAAAATTATTATTAGGATATTGGTACTCTTTGGTCATTTACTAACTAATTTGCAATTTTTTAAACAAATACTATTTGTTTACAAAATTATACAATGTTACGGACATATTTTTCTATTTTTTTTGAGTAAGTATTATGAGATTATTGGCATTGTTTGTCATTAATTAACTTGTTTGCAATTGTTTAAACAAATACCATTTGTTTAAACAAAAATATATATTGGTATCTTTTTGGCAAAATTTCTTATTGTATTTCTTGTCCTTTTTTTCTAGCCTCACTTTTAACTAATTATCAATTAGAACCTATAATAATAAATAGTGTTGGTTGCAACACTATTACTGGTTTGACCAATATCGTAAAACCTCAAAAATTACAAAAAAAGACCACACACAGAAAAGTGATCTCTCGAACGAAGAGAGAATTACTTAGCTGAAGTAGTTGGTAGGTTCGTATATACGCGAGCGATTATTGACTTCAACCAAGAAATTTTATTTCTTGGAATAATTACTAGATTTATGAAAGTGGTTACTCTGGTGAAGTAAGTAAACAGTCTTCAACGAAGTGTATATTTTTATTCCCGGTAAATATTTTTAGCTACTTAATGTAAGAATTTTAAAGATTTGGCACAAATACGTTTTCTATTGCTAATTAACAAGATAGGTATGCTATATTTACTTACTCGTTCTAAACTGTTGCGTGCGTTACATCAATCTATTCCGTGTGAAACGCTTATTTTACACTATATATCACAATACACATCCCCAATAAATCACAAGGCACATCCCTTACGGGTACTTTTGTACTGTTTTCGTACTATAGGCTAGGTTCTGTGTCGCCAGCACGTGCCAGCACCACGCGCCGCCGCCTTGACAAAATCACGGTGCGCATATTTATTCCAGAGAAAGGGATTACTTGAAAGAAGTGAGAATCACTTCAGTTAAATAATTGGTGGGTTTTTATTCAGTAAACAATACTTACTTATATTAAATGTCTTATATTTTCTGGGATCAAGTACTACGCACTTGGATGGATTTACTATTACTTCGTTGGAGAAATTAACATCTTTGGAACGAAAAATTCAATTACCTCAATACAATATTGGTTCTTATAAAGAAAGAATTTATTTGTTGACAGCATTGATCTGAGAAATTATGTTACTTATATTGAGTATATGGCATTTCATATACCTAACTTTCTACATCCAAGTAAATATGCACTTGAATCTAATAAATAAATTCAAGAAATTATGTTTTCTCGTTCCAAATAATCACTTTTCTGTGTGCAGAAATCCTATAATAATTTTTGCCAATAATACGTACTAACATGGTATATATATTATTGTTTAAATAAATTTAAATAATTGCACATTAAGTAACAAATTACAAAAAAAAACATACCAACAATGTAACAATAATAATTTCTACAAAAAGAGAAATAGAAAATTTTTGTTTAAACAAATGTTACTTGTTTAAAGAAACGCAAATTGGTTAATAAATGACATAAAATGCCAATAATCTAGTAATAATTTATGCAAAAAATATAGTCCATTATGTCCATTAGAATGTAAGTATATAGTTGTTTAAACAAATGGTATTTGTTTAACAATTGCAAATTAGTTAATAAATGACAAAGAATGCCAATAGTCTAATAATGTCGGCGAAATTAGAAAAATATGTGCGTAACATCATATATTTTGGTTTAAACAAATGGTAATTGTTTAAACAATTGCTAATTAGTTAGTAAACGACAAAATAAGCCAACAATTTAATAATTTCTGCAAAAAAAAAATTAAAAGTATGTTCGTAACATCGTATATTTTTGTTTAAACAAATGATAATTGTTTAAACACTATTAAATTAGTTAATAAATGACAAAAAAACATGTCAATAATCCAATAATAGTAATTTCTGCCAAAAATATAATAAATCTCGTAACTTTGTAATTGTAAATTTGGGGAAAATTTTGCCTCATTTTTACGGTACTGCAGGAGAAAGTGGGGGCGGTGAAAAAAAATAGTGGTTGTGGATTTGATCTTTGGGGAGTTCTGAACAATTTCTGATAATCTCTTGCAACTTTTTTTCTAAATCCGAAACGTGAAAAAAAAGAAAAAAAAGATGTGTTTTTCCAATGTATTTTAAATGGGAAATTTGAGGTGCTCGTGCCACTGAGCACCTAGACGATCTATCAACGTGTCTATAAAAAAAACAGGTTCAAATATGGCATAAAATTGTCCGTTTTAAATTACAAAGAATAACTATTAAAAATGCAAAATTTCTAAAAGTTTTTGACTATAGCTAGGTTATGTTACATACATAACATAATAATAAATTGAAATGAAAATGAAGGCAACATTTTAATCAAAACAACCGTTTAAATCTCTTCATCTCATACCACATAAACCTCATGATCATTAGAACATAGATTTGAAGTGCCACATTAATTTATTGTTGGCATGTTCATTGTGTCTGTATACTTCCCAGAATATAAAAATACAGTTATAGATCATTAAACGAAGCTCTCAACGTACCGCTAACTTTTGTGTTTCTCTGCGAGAGCGAGCCGGCGAAAAAAAATGAAAGAACGGTAGGTACAATTAATGTCAGACTTATTTTTATGCCGCTTTAATTGCTTTTCGCGTGCCGAACGCAAATAGGCCTCTAAATCCCCGGGGTTGTAACGTAACCTGAAACAGTCGTTTGTCATCATCAGAGCTAAAATTTTCAGCGAGGTGTCGCCTCGTTAGCTCCACGTTTCCGCCAGATTCCTGAACATTTGTAACGGAGAGCGGAGCAAATGCACACTGAAAAAAAGTCACTCTTGAAGTATAAAAAGAAACACTAAAGCAAGATAATCTATAAATAGCGCGAGGTAGTCAAACCGCAGAGTAGTTAGTTAATTCAATGTCTACGCCGATTTGTATATTAATTTGTACACATTGAAATATATTTAATGAATTTTGTATATAATACTTCTAAGAACAAAATAAGTTTATTGAAATTAGCATTTTCCGAAATTAGCTTTTCCTGTCAAAGCAACTTGAAATATGCAATATCTGCTCCTCCATTTTGCAGATGCGTTGAAAGCACTTAGGACGTGTTTAATATACTTACCACCAGATTAAATGATTTCAACACCTGTTAAAAGTGATTTAAGCTCGGCTTAACCCGACTTCGGATACTTTCCAATACTAATGGGCCCTTTCTGGAGACACGTCTATTGGGTTAATACTAGGGTTGCCACAACGTTGCAAATGGAAAAATGAATACGCGTTGTTGATAAATTAGTTTGCTGCTTTATGGACCCTTGTGAAAAAAGTTTCAGAACCTAAGCTAAAAGTATTTAGTTTAATGTTTGCATTACGACTTTTTTTTAAGATTCTAGGGCAGTGGTGCTCCGCAGAGCACTACGAGTGGAGCAAACATATGCGCCTGACGTGAGCGGGAGAAGGGCAACGGGGGAAGGTTAAGAAACACTGTTCTAGGGCTTTGGGTTGAGAAGATAGAAATTGCAAAAGTTGTACGAATAATATTCTGAACTTGCAAGAAAGGAGGACTGTATAGCAATATGAATAAGGAGGGTAGCCCTTTAAAACGAAGGACGCTATCCTCAAAGAAGGACGGTTGGTCACCATAATTAATGTATCTGTGTTAATGGTATCTGGGAATAGGTACCATATGTCATAAAACGCCAGAGCAAGAAAAGTGATATCAAGTCAAAATTGTCGGTTCTTAGATTTTATTGGAATAGAAAACTTCTTTGAAGCTACGTAAGGACACTGAAGGATTTCGTATGGACGACGTTTATAACCACGTACAGAGGTTGTTTGAAAACGTGTGACTGTTTAACATGTTGTTTTTGTTTTAATATGTTTTTTAATGGAATATTTAAAATAATATACCGGGTGATCCATGATATATGAAGTTACGCGAAATTAGAGAAAATTAAATTAACACTTCCTGTTTCATTCAGATGTGACATCATTTACGATATTTTAAATTGCACAATATATATCTTTTCGTCGATACTATAATATTCTGAACACAGAAACTTATCAATCATCAATTTTTATTTGAAGACAACAGCAAAAATCACTTAGTTATTTTTTCTTAAATTTACGGGCTAAGCATTGGTTAAAATAGTCGAAATAGGAAATAAGTATAATTCTGACCGATATGTATGAAAGTGAAAAAAAATAATAATAAATATAGGAAAAGTAGCGCATTTTCATGCTGATCAAGTTGCTAAAATAGAAATTCTAAATCTGAAAAGTTCTGCAAGAATCAAGGAATAACAGATTTTTCAATTGTCGTTACTAATCCTACCTATATGTAATGGAATTAAACATTTGTAAACCAAACATTTTCTTAAGACACGTTTCAAAACGAATTTGATAGCGCAAACAAGATGGCAAAACCTTAAAAATTTAATAATTGCGATGTTAACATGAAATTTTGATTCAGATAATTGACCAACATACAAATGCGCAACTTTGAACTTTTTTGCTTGAATATCTTAAATTTTAAAAACCGGACACCAGCTTACATTTATTTTTTATTACTTTGTATTTTCAAATGTAGCTACTAATTTTTGCAATAGCTTTTCAGGGACAGTTTTATTTAGTAAGTAGTAAATAAAATTATCTTTAGAAGGGTATGTGTATTGTGTATCCTATGTCATTTGATAGTTTTGGGTACACAAACAGTAACACAATTTGAAGCGTACCTAAACTTAAAAAATGGCTTTGTTCATAACTATTATTTAATTGAACTTAATTTTTAAACCTTCATACCTATCTCCCTCAATTTTTATCGAATTGAGCTCAATCTTTTTTAAAAACCACTCCATCTAGAACAGTGGTTCTCAACCTTTTTGAAAATTTTAAAAATTAAAACTATTATTACATGCTTGTTACAAAATAATATTAATTAGAAAAAATATATATACACTAAATAGTCTAACCTTTGTCTTCGGAAAAATTAATGTTCAGAAATCAAATGTCATTCTGAGTAAAATGTTTTATATCGACTTAAGTACATGTTTTTTCCATTCCTTAAAAAGTTACAGCCTTTTGAAATGTTAAAAAACAAAGAAAAATGAAAGATAAAATACACATCAAACAATGAAAAAAAAAACGAAAACAAAAAATAACACATACTACCCATTACAACAGAAAAAACTAAATAAATTTAAGTAATAATATTAAAAATGACGAAATAAACTCGTTATAAAACTGTTTACCGATTTTCTCCGAGTAAAAAGGTTCAAATGGACTTATTGGTTTTCTCAATTGCTCTCGATGTACCGAAGTTTTCTTTTTGCCCGTATTCACATATTTTCCACATTTTGTGTGTGTGGGTGTATGTTTTGATTTTCTAATAATATAATATTAGAATAAAATAAATCTAAATATAATAAAACTTTCAAAACCTTCCTAATTTGTCAAATATTTTGCTGATTTGGCCGGATTCTTTATATTGACAGTTATGTACCACCTACTCAAGTAGTTTTGATAAGCTCATTTTTGATATAAATATAATATAAAACTTAATAAATCCGCACATAACATGTGGATGATATGTAGGTGAAGGCAAAAATATGTATTATCAAAACATCATATTAATTATGTTTATTTTAGGAAATATATTTCAAAATGTTTGCATATTTTCCGAACTTTTTATGTGACATGTGTAGCAGAGCTATACTCATTTTTATTTTAATTGTATTATGTTCAGAATTCTTTATTTATTTTATTAATATTTGTTACTATTTGAAAATAGTAAATATAACTTAATGTTGTTTCTTTTTTCGCTCCAAAGATCAAATGTTGTGTTGGTTTAATGGCGTTAGGGAGCACTTGAATCAAATAATAACTATTTCATCCTTGCTGACGTTTCGATTTATTTAAAATCATATTCATAGCTACAAAATACAACAAGTTAGCACTAATTAACCAAACAAACAAGCAACCTACCTCAGATGGAAGGTATTAAAACTTAAATTAAAAATGATCGAACCGCGCATATGCTTCGGTCGAACAGACATGACAGAATGACAAAATACGAACAAGACACGAATCAGCCAGGTTAAATGTTATAAATCTATTCTAATTTAAAACAATGTCATATGGGTTGCCTATCATAGAGTATAAAATTAAGTCGGTAAAAGCGAGATCATATTTGAGTATATATTGCTCAAATTATCCGTGTCAGTTCTTAGATTACAGGTATTTTCAGTTTTTTTAATATAAATCATTTCTTTTATACCTCTTTTTCTGTAATTTGCCTCTCTATCCAAAATTTTAACTGTCTGGAAGTCAAATGTGTGACTGTTGGAAAATGCATGGAGTGCAAGGGCGGTTTTTTCTTTTTTATCCTTATTGGCATCTTTACAATCATTTTCATGCTGCTTCATGCGATTCTTTAACAGCTGGTTTGTCTGTCCCACGTACGTCACATTACAATCCTTGCAACCAACCTTATAAACCAGTAAATATAACATATGATACCTTCTCCCAGTTCCCTTCACATCTAATGCACCTACGAGGAAAACCTAAAATTCAAAATGTATTTTATTCTGAACAATCATTTGGACCAACATAATGATGTTAAACTTCGTCCCAATATAAGAGTTTCCGTAGCTCTTCCAATAATGTAAATCCCCATGTAGAGAAAACTTCAGTATACATTGTGGTGGCAATCATAGTGCATGTGCAGTTAATAATGACCAATAAATGTGGCACTATTTAATAAGGGTGTGGCATTATTAATTAATAAAAAAACACAAAGCAGGAATGAGACTTTTTTACAAAACATTTTTTCTTTCCATTATGTACATATGTACATAATATGTACATAATACATATTTAATAGGAGACAAATCACAAATCTTGGTGGACATGACAATAGGTTCGCTGAGATGTAATATTGCCTCAAATGCCTACTAATTTCATGTTTCTTGGGACACAACATTTGAACATTAAAAAAACTGACATCTACAATCGAATAAACTCTACGTTGGTTTCTTCAAAATTTTATCAGTTTACAGACAAATTAGTTTAGTTCGTTTTTCTATGTCACCCATTATGTATAACGACTACATAGACAGACCAGAAAGGCTTAATTTAAAATCTGTATATAGGCGACTCGTAAAAGAGCACTAATGTAACCGCATGAAGCAATAAAGAAGACATCCAGTGGTAAGCGTCGATTGACGACCGCAAGAGAGCGGAAACGCGATTGCAATAATTCTCTCGCCTAATTTCAGATCACACAGATCATCTGATGTTGCGACCGTTGAGTTCGCGGAGGCCAAGAAGAAAGAAAGATAGATACATACGTGGAAACTAAACGGGCTGTACCAGATGGCAGGATCGCGAGCTGCCGCGGTACATTTCCTCCACTTTGTGCCCGGTTAACACCTTCGGGCCTGAGCGCAACTGCGACCGCCACATCAAAGCGAACCGCTTTCACGCCTAAAAATACAAACAACGGCTGATAGTTTGACTGATCATTGCGCCGCCGTCTTTGATTCCACCCCGGACGTGCTTAATGTCTCATTTGATACCCGAATTTCGGGAAACCGTCCGTCCGCGACCGGGAGCGATGCCGCAGGAAACGGTGACGTGGAAACTGCATCAGTCTGACTAGAATACTGGAAGTGGAAGGCTGGATATGCTCTCTGAGTAAAACGCTAATATCTCATTAAAGTTGGTTTATGGATAGCATTTTGGACAATGTTTACATTGTCAAAAGGCCATTGTTGGCATTTTTGGGAGAAGCCGCTCGATATCATATTGTAGCCAATACTATACATGAAAAATAACAAAATAAGAATAGATACACTTTCATCAAAAATGCAAAATGAGCAAAAACAAAACTAATAGGCGTTTTCAGAGTTTTACTTTTTTATTCGCCCGCAGGAACTTCGCTATCGCTGCATCAAGAACACTTTTCAGGAAGATATAAGGATTTCAGAGAATACTACAAAGTATTGTAATCAAACCTTTTTGAATTTTATAGAAAATTTGTCATCTTGCATAAATTCTAAAAAAAGGGCAAGAACACGGTTTTTTGTTTTCACCTCACTTATATCTGCATAAATTCTAAAAAAAAAGGGCAAGAACACGGTTTTTTGTTTTCACCTCACTTATTTCGAAAACCTTACGTAGTAGAAACCTGTAAACTTTCAACTAAGAAATAACGTATTATATTGGAAATTTAAATAAAAAGTACTGGGATGAGTGAAGAAAATTTATACATATCCATACTTTGCTTTTGTCTTATAACTTGACACATTGAATACACTATTTCGTTTTTTTGTATTTTGTATGGTATGTATAGTATACTTATTTAAAGAAATTTTTAATGTTTATGACTTTTTGATTATACTAACGTGAGGTAGGTTCTATGGGGCTCGGACCATAGACTGGGCACGGCCCAAAACATTTCACACGGTGGTTCTACAAAGGGACAATAGATTCTTATTCTCCTTTTGGATAAAAGTGGGACGTCTACTAGGGTTACCAATTATTTGAATCAGATCTTAGTTTGAAAAGAAAGTCAATAACCCACTTTACAGTTTTTCATTAGGTGGACAGCCTACATTGAGTTTCTCAAAAAGTAGAGATAATTTATAACTTTTAATCTACACAGATTAAGATTGGATATTCTACACAAAAAAAGCATACCAGAGTTAGTTGTCATTTGATCGATATATTTTGTTGGCCACTGTAGTCATTTGTATTCGAATTTCATCTTTTTCGCAAATGAAATAAGTGGATATCTGGCGTTATTGTTGTTAAGTTTTGTATTAGTAATATAAGTAAAAATAAATGTATTGCCAAATAATGGCTATAATATTAGCACCACAATGAGATGAAAGATAGCGACATAAAAATGAACAAAAACAATCCTTCAAATCAACTTTACAGCACAATACTCAGTTCTTCAATCTTGATTGTCTCGATGTAGGATTGTTAAATTGAAATTCTTTGACGATTGACGCAAACTATAGCAATATCAAACTAAAATCTAACCCAACAAGTTTGTATCTTTCAAAACAAACCATTTCTGTTGACAAAATATTTTATAAATTTCACAAGATTTCTTTGGGTATAAACAAAAAAGCAATGCCCTATTGAAAATTACCTTCGTTGGGGTGAAGAGCAGGTGTTAGTGGTTCTCCCATGCCATCAATGGCATCAATTTACAAAAAAATATACAGCCAGAAAGATATGGACCGAAAGCAATTTTTGTAAAATAGTTTGTTGAAAGAAGATGTAGATGCATTGACAAACCATTTAATTTTAAAAAATCTATCCTATGAAATTAACACTATCCGTTTTTGAAAAAATATTTAAATAGTCTGATTTTGAAGATTCACTAATGAATAGTGAATAAACATATTATAGCCATCCGCAGTTTCGCATCTCCATATGTGTGGTCAGTACTACAGTAGAAGTTGTCATTATTAACACCACAATACTCCACATGCACTATGGTTGCCATAAAGTGTTCTGAAACTTCTGAATAGAGCTTCCCCTTTTCATGGGATTTTCATGGAGGGGCTACTTTATTCGTAGATACGATAGATATGAAAAATCTTATATTGGGACAAAGTTTGACATTAATATGTTCATCAAAATTATCGTTTTCTAAGTCCAGAATAAAATATCTTTTGAATTTTGGTTTTGAATTGTTTAGCACGAAAAAATAAGAAGGAACTACGCATTTTGACAAAAAAAATATTAGGTAGTACACATGATGAATAGTATAATTGGATTTTTAATTTTTCTGTCCAAATGTCCTTCTTTCTTGTAAAATATCTTCTTTGTCCTACCCGTTTTCTGCACCAATCGACTTTATTTTGCGCTGAAAGGCAATGAATTTAAAACATTTAATAGGGTATAAGCTAAATATTAGCACTTTAAAGTTATTTGGTTTTGCTGCTATACCAACTAGGGTTGCCAAGTCCAAACATTGAATTCACAGGAGAGGGGTTTAAAATACCCCAAATGTCATCCTCTCTTGGAAAATTTCTTCTTTGTCTTTCGTATTCTACACCAATCGACTTACTTTATTTAGGCCTGAAAGGCAATGAATTTGAAAGATTTATAAAGAGTGTAAGCAAAGTATTAGCATTTTAAAGCTATTTGGTTTGTTGCTATACCAACTAGGGTTGTCAAGTCCAAATATTGAAATCACAGGCCAGGGGTTTAAAAAAAACCCTCTCCTAAAAAATTCCAAATATCCAGAACATTAGGTAAAAAATCTGATGTGGCCAGACACCTGACTTTATCATACTATACCACAGTGTCAATACTGACAATACTGTCAATATAGCCAAAATATCTGTCAAATCCTGGCAAACTAGTTGTAATACAGATACGAGCAATCCCGATCAAATAGAATGTTAAGTGTGTGTAAACGGGTTAGCGTTGGTTCCAATAAAAACTGCTAACTCTTCTTCACTAAACTATTGATTGTATAATATACATAATGCGCAGAGCGCTGAAAGGTTGCTCTTGCAGCTAAACTATTAATTTCAGCAAAAAATGTCATAGACATTAATTATACAAAATTTCCTCTACTTTAATTTATTATTTGACTATTTTGACGAAATGACAGAAATGCGGCTTTTTATTAAAATATCGCAAAAAATGCGTGTGGGAATAATAGCTAACCTGTAGTCAGTCTGTAAACACACGATAAAATCTAACTGTTCTTCCGATTCCACCGGCCAAAAGAGACGCATCTCATGATGTGAACCACACACTAATATTTGACTATTTTGACGAAATGACAGAAATGCGGCTCATTTGCAAAATCTTTGAAAAATGCTAAGAGTAAACCTGCAGTTCCTCTGCGCCCTTTTGAACAAAACTTCTTTCAGCTCTAAGTTTAGTCATGAAACTTGAAATATGAAGTTTCGTCCCGATACTTTTAGTAGTTTCTCCGGAATCGTCGCCACAAAGAACGGGTACACACAGACACACATACACAGTATACACATACACACAGACATTTTTTTGTATCTTGGTCAAAAATGTTCAGGGGAACCAAAAGGATATATTTCCGCTAAAATCTCAAATTTGTTTTTGACACGTTACAATGCTTCATCATACTATATGTGATAAAGTAAAAAAAAGGCCAAGAAAGAAGCTGAGTTCTTGTGGCAACTTTATTTTGATGTTTTAAACAATAGCTATTTTACAAGGAAACACAATACGTATGCACAATACGTCGCATTTTTGTAAATTTATTCCAGCTGAAATAAATGTTCTAGAAACCTAGAAGCATCTCACAATAAATCTTAAACGTTCTAACGTATTTTATGTTACTAATACATACTAATCCAAGTTGACCTGCACAAAATCCTTGAGACCTAACTTCGGTTTAGACCTAAACGTGGTTTAAACTGACATGGAAACACCCAGCCTAAGTGGAAGAGGGCAAAATCAAGGACACCTGCCAACCATAATACCAATGCAACCGACATTACTTTTTAAAGGTAAAATATTTTTTTCCGAAATTTAAGTAAGATTTGTTTCTAAATTCAACACAGTTAAAATGTTAACTGTCTGAGGAACAGGATCTGGTGAATGGAACATGAATAGGTGGTTTCGAATCTCTTTACGCTGAATCTCGGTTTTCCGAAAAAGTTGAGGTCAAAATGCTCTTTTTTCAAATTTATAGCAGCTCAATCGAATGCTCTACAATTTAATGAGAACGATTCAATGCAAACCTTAAACTGTGTATTTTTACCTGAAGTTTTGAGAACTTTTTCACAAGGGTCCTTGAAGCACTGCCTTGATTGGTCCTTGAAGCGTTTATCCATGACAAACTTTTCAGTCTGGAATCAGCGCAAAGTACAAAGAACAAGAGAAACAATTAAAGTAAAAATATATTTATTAGAATTTGTTTTCATACCAAAAATTGAATAATAACTAATTATATTACTTGTAAGTAAAGTCTAATATCTAGACCAGATTTAGACCTAGAGTTTTCATGTTCTAGAATTCACAATTTAAATGTTTCAAATTAATTTGTAATTTGTTTATTATTTTTAGACATAAATTCAAGTCTTTTTTAAACGACAAGCCAGACTTTATAGAAATATTTCCAATTTTTTCCATTAATAACTTTAGGGGTTTGAAAATATCGGACGCATTGAAGGAGCAAAATTTCATTAATTTTCGAGCAAAGGACAATTAAATAATAGGACAAAATTCATAAATCTTAAGAAAATGTAAAAAAAAACAAATAATAATGTATGAAGAATTTCTGGGACAAAAAAAAATATTTTATTGTAAAACTTCTTATTAACTGATGGGTACGAATGTCAGATTTAATAAAAAAAAAAACCTAATACCACCCACCACTAGTTATAATCCAGTCAATAAAATATCGCAAAAAATGGATGTGGGAATAATCGCGAACCTGTCGTCAGTTTGAGGTAAACACACGATAAAATCTCACTATTCTTCCGATTCCACCGGCCAAAAGAGACGCATCTCATGATGTGACATAGCGCACAAAGGCAACCACACACTAATACCCAAAATACCTGTTAAACGCTTCTTTTATGCGTCGACAAAGGTCCCCCGTGGGTACAAGTCACGCCTTAATCCCTCAGACAGACATCAGCAACGTGTTAAAGATTACCGAGATTCCGTACGGTTCAGTGATTAAAAACATTTGTTGCTTAATTTGGTGAAATTCTCCTCCGAGCGGGCGACGAGAAGAGACGGATAATGGATGTCAGAATAGTGAATGGTGAAGTCAGGCCATGAATGGCCGCCATTCACGAAGTGATGGGTACCAACACCTCGAGTAATCTTTTTTTCGTCGGACAGTTTCGGCTGCGTGTTTACTGTCACTTGTTTATATCGCCTTCATTAAAATGATATTTCGACGTTAGGCGGGAGGCAATCGTCGTGATTAATATTTCTTCAAGTGGTTTGATATAAGATCGGTTTATAGAAGATTGACCTTAGCTGAGTTTTTGTTTATTGAATAAATTAATTAATTACTGTATCAAATAAGTCTTTATTAACATTACTTATACTTTTGTGTCGAATAGTTCTATAATGGTCAATATAATATTTAAATACAAGCTGGTACTGAGTGTTAAAAATAAGGGCTAAAACAAAAAAAAACATGAGGCTTGGGCACAAAATGTACAGTTTTCAATTGTCTTTCTCTCGACAATGTTCTAACATTTTGTTTATTCTTTTATTATTATTGAGGGCTATATGTACTGCAAAAGGTTACTGTGAAAAGTTGTTTAGAATTTCAAAATACCAAGTTTAATTGAATAAATAATAAACAAAAACTAAAGAAACATGTTCTTTTAATAAAGAACAACTTAAAGAACAACTTTTCTTAGTAAGTTTTTTAGGCAAAACTTCTAGAATTTACTTCCGAATAAAGATTTATTCAGAAGTAAATTCTAGAAATTTTGCCTCTTTGTGTAATCCTGGTAGACTCGTATATTAGCCGGTGACCGAGAATTAGCACTCAATATGCTCAAAAATAACAACAGTATCACGTTGTGACTAGTTCAAGTGGGACACTTGAAGAACTACAGTGGGGATCATAATTAGGGTTGCCAAATCTCACATATTTCATATGTCTTATATAATTAAAAAAAGATCTCATACCTCATACTGAGTTAAAGAAGGTCTTCATACGGCATTTTTTATAACGGCTTTTTGAAACTACGATCAAGACTGGTTTTGCGACCTATTCTTTTTCATGATACAGCCTTAAAGGCCACACGAAACAAAATTAATTTAAAAATTAATTCTTTGATATTAACCGTCGGTAACAATAATAGAAAACTCCACAATAATTTAAGGCAGAAATGTGATTATGACGATCTCAAGATTATCCAGAAACGGATTATGACAATTCTCCAAAATTCGGCAAGATACAGGTCCCACTTTTTTTCCGTTTTAAGTTTTTTTTAAATCCATATTATTTACTCTTCTGAATAAAAAATATGGACTTATTAGTTGTTCAAATTCTTCAAAATAAACAAGCATAAATAATTGCAATATTCAAACAATGGGAAAACGACGAAAGGATACAATCAATACCCATTACAACAATAAAAAGTAAATAAATTTAAGTAAAAAATTAAAAATAATAAATTTATTTAAATTAAAAAATCAATGAATAAACAAAGAAGTCCATAATGAGACTTTTACAGATATTTTTTTCTAGATAGTAAATATCATTCTGAGTTAAAGGATTATATGCACTTCCTTTTCAATTCCTTAAAGTTTTTAAGGAAAACTACAAGAGTCAAGAGCTATAAAGAAGAAACTAAAAAAATCTTGAAATTTCAATACCCTGTAAATCGGCAAGGAACTTTTAGTCATTAAATAAGCCAAAGAATTATCCTTTTTCGTATTTACATGATATTTAGGAACACCCGGTATATAAAATTAATAGTTTAGCTGCATGAGCAAATTCTATTTCATCGAGATCGGCCGTGTCTGCATTAAAATAAAACTAGTTAGCTAGAATTTGACAGATATTTTGATTCTATTCAAAGTAGGTATAGCCAAAACGTCAGCGTTTGACACTCTCTACTGTCATTAGAAAGAAAATATCTGTCAAATCCTGCCTAACTAGTTTTATATTAACGCAGACACGACCATCTCGATCAAATAGTGTGTACAAATAGTGTGTCTATTGTAACCGTTTTTTTTTGTGGCGACGATTCCGGAGCAACTACTAAAGTCTCGGGACGAAACTTCATATTTAGAAGTTTCATGATTAACTTTGTGCTGAAAAATTTTTTGTTTATAAGGGCCTAAAGGAACTGGCGGTTTACTCAAAGCATTTTTCAATGATTTTGTAAATAAGCCGCCATTTCTGTAATTTTGTCAAAATAGTTAAATAATAAATTAAAGAAGAGACAATTTTAAACAATTTATGTCTATGACACTTTTTGGTAAAATTAATAATTTAATAGTTTAATTAATAGTTTAGCTGCATGAGCAAATTCTATTATATAGATTTTACAGAGATCGCTCGTACTGCATTAAATCTAGTTAGCCAGGATCTGACAGATATTTTGATTCTGTTGACAGTATTGTCAAAACATCAGAGTTTGACACTGCTAGTATGATAAAGTAGGTAATGTGTCTGGCCACATCAGATTTTTTAATTGAAAGGTAAAAAATATGTATGTTTAACAATTATGTTTGTACGAATCTAAGTTTTCCTTTTGTTTTCCAAACTATAAACTTGTGTCTATTTCTGTTTTTGCAAACTCCACCGTGTCATCCCGGTAACAGCAGTTTTGTCAGTGCTGACACAGTTTTGGTTTTGGATGATTCCGAGCTTTACAGCCGTATTCCCTCAAAAATAAAATGTGAAATATTTATTTTAGGTTTAACCTTCTTGTTGTCTATTTAGTGTTCTTGTTATTTGACATAAAAAGAAGGAATCCTCTGTCAGAAACAGAGGATAATGGAGTGTGGTTCCCGTTCTAGTAGGCGTGATGATAATATAATGTATAGTATTTAATATTTTATTACTTTAATATTACAGCATATTTTATTTAATAATTACATTGAACTCGATGTAAAATTGTTAGGTATTACCCCATAAAACAGTAAAATTACATTAAAATGGGTGTGCTATTCCAGCAAAATTCTTGTAAAATAATGGAGTTAATGACAATGGGAACGTAAAAACGCAATTAGGATGTAAAACTACACTGATTTTTGCAGGGCGAAAAAACTGCTATTCGTACTGTAAATTCACATCAAAAATAAATATTTTTGTAATCATCGTGTAATCATTTTATGAGATCGCAAATATACCACCAACGTCGGATATATTCAACTTATACTGTATACTTCCTAACTTCCACAAAGGAAGTCGGAAAGAGCATCCAAAAAGTCGCAAGATTAGATGCATAATAAGGGTATTTGGGCGTTTGGGCCATTGTCTTGGTATGAGGCGTGTGTACCTGCTGACCGTTCGAGTATGACAGCTGACACATCGAACGTGACCGTGAATATGCCTGCGGCATTACTTCCTCGCACTGTCACATCCTTGATTGGGAGGATGCTGCCGTGGGCTCCAGTCTTCTACTCTCTGGTGGTATGCCATCGCCACGGTCTCCGATGGTGACTGGGCAAGATCGCGAGACAATCGTGCCGTTATGGCAATGCCACTGATAGCTCCTATTGTGTCGGTTGACAGCCTTCTGTGGTCCCCTTTCTTCGACCACAAACCAGCGTCGACGTTTTGGGACGGGAAGCACACTCTTAAGCCGATTCAATGTGTACTATTATACTTTTAATTTTTCGACATTTTGCACGTAGGTGGGCATCGCGTCTATATTACTGAGTTGACGTATGATGCAGGTTTCGACTCCTCGTGAATAAATTTTGGGGCTTGGCCGAGTGTAAGAACAACGCCGTGTTTGTTCATGGATTTTAGGCATTAATTCACGAAGGGTCACATTTTGAAATATGAGATGATTGCGATTAACATAAACCAATGTAATGGTAGATCAATGTGTTAAATGAGTACATTATACTTTTCTACAGTCATATTGGTCATATGTACACTTTTACCAAGGGGTCCAGACCAATGAGAATTTGGAAAACCGGAAGTCATACTATCCTCATGAACATCTTCCTTTGCAGTTGTTGTCTATTAACACTCATCCAAATTTAATTCTTCAATGTAGTGTTAGAAGATCATCCTGATATCTGAAAATATAAAAATAGACTATAATAGGACAGCATTTAAAATTTTTAAGATTGTGTTATCTCTAGAAATACCAGAAATTATTTGACTGCCAACCATTGAAGGTTTCTTAGTAGTTTCACGAAATGAGTCGTATTTTTTTAGCCGATTTAACCCGATTTAAGCGGAGACTGACCGAACAAAATTCCCGAGTCATTTATAAATTCAACATAAAATACTTATTGCCTTCTTTTTTCATAATGACATATTATTGTTAAGTATTCTATTTTCAATAATCACTATGAGAAGTTTTTACCTACATTAAAATAAATGTTGTTAAAAGGAGAATCACAAAATATTGTACACTAGGTACATTAGGTGCATTAGGTACATTGCATTAGGTACATTTATAGGTACATTAGGTGATTCTTATTTTGTCAAAACACTTGTTGTCAGCGACATCTGTGAACAAATGATCAGAAAAACAATTTACAAACAGTACATATTAGTTTATAACAAAAAATATTTATGGGTTGCTACCGGCTGTCAAATAGGGTGTATCAAAAAACGTTTTTTCGAAATTCAAATTTCAAGTTGATAAAAAGTTGTTCATATGTACCCACACCAAAAAAATTGGCCCAACTGATATAGAAAAAGTTTAACAATAAGGTGTAAAATTAACGCATATAAAAATATATTACTCAAATGCAACATTTAGATCGCCTGCAGTTTATTTAAATAGAACTTTTAGAATAATGACCATTTTCTAATATTCTAAAAATGTGTTTAAATGTTGGTAAGTTTATTTGTCATTAAATATTTTATTATGTGCGTCCATGTGGGCTTTGAAAAAGAAAAATCACAAAAACTTTTCATTGAAAAAAAATTCTGAAGAAATTAAATTTTTTAAAGAAAATAAAACTTATTAACCTTTCGGCCTGGCGCGAGAGAGCAAACATTTTTCAATTAGGCCAATTTTTGTTGTGGTATATGTGGGTCCATAGAGACAACTTTTTATCAACTTAAAATTTTCAGTTTCGAAAAAAAAATACGTTCCGAAAAATAATCAAGTTTACTAAAAGCAAGAGTGTAAACAAATATTTGTACCGCAATGATAACAAAAAAATCTGATGTGGCCAGGCACATGACTTTATCATACTATATATAAAATTAATAGTTTAGCTGCATGAGACTCTATTTGATCGAGATCGGCCATGCCTGCATTAAAATAAAACTACTAGAACTAGACAGATATGTCGATTAAAGCTGCGTTCGGATATTGTACTCCGTTGACACCGGGTACACCGTCCAAATGACACTTACGTGTTATTGGGTGTGAAAAGTGTAATGCAATATGCGAACGCAGCTTATATTGATAGATGTTATTGTCAAAACATTAGCGTTTGACACCAAGACTACCTACTGTCATTAGAATAAAAAAATCTGACAAATCCTGGCTACTAGTCTTCATGCAGTACGACCGATCTCGTAGAAAAGAATTTGCTCATGCAGCTAAACTATTGATTGTACCAAAAAATGTCATGGTGATAAATTATTCAGAATTTCCTCATCTTTAATTTATTAGTTAACTATTTCGACAAAATTCCAAAAATGGCGGCTTATTTGCAAAATCTTTCAAAAATGCTAAGACTAAACCTCCAGTTCCTTTGGACCATCTTCAACAGAAAGCTTTTCAGCTCTAAGTTTGGTTATGAAACTTCTAAATATGAAGTTTCGTCCCGATACCTTTAGTAGTTTCTCCGGAATCGTCGCCACAAAAAACGGGTACACACACACATACACACACACACACACACACACACACACACACACACACACACACACACAGACATTTTTTTTAACCTTGGTCAAAAATGTTCAGGGGACCCAAAAAGACATATTTCTGCTAAAATCTCAAAAATTTTTTTTGGCATGATTACAATACTTTACATACTGCGTATGATAAAGTAAAAATAATCAATAAACTTTTAAATGTATCCGAATGTATCCGACCAACGCTATATACCCTATTATTTAAATTGTCAAAAAAACAAAAATCGATGAAAATAACACTGTTATGATTTTTACTTTATCATACGCAGTATGTAAAGTATTGTAATCGTGCCAAAAAAGAATTTTGAGATTTTAGCGGAAATATGTCTTTTTGGGTCCCCTGAACATTTTTGACCAAGGTTCAAAAAAATGTCTGTGTGTGTGTGTATGTGTGTGTGTGTATGTGTGTGTGTGTATGTGTGTGTGTATGTGTGTGTGTGTGTACCCGTTTTTTGTGGCGACGATTCCGGAGAAACTACTAAAGGTATCGGAACGAAACTTCATATTTAGAAGTTTCATAACCAAACTTAGAGCTGAAAAGCTTTCTGTTGAAGAGGGTCCAAAGGAACTGGAGGTTTAGTCTTAGCATTTTTGAAAGATTTTGCAAATAAGCCGCCATTTCTGGAATTTCGTCGAAATAGTTAAATAATAAATTAAAGATGAGGAAATTCTGAATAATTTATCACAATGACATTTTTTGGTACAATCAATAGTTTAGCTGCATGAGCAAATTCTATTTCTACGAGATCGATCGTACTGCATGAAAACTAGTAGCCAGGATTTGTCAGATTTTTTGATTCTAATGACAGTAGGTAGTCTTGGTGTCAAACGCTAATGTATTGACAATAACTTCTGTCAATATAAGCTGGGTTCGCATATTGCATTACACTTTTTACACCCAATAACACGTAAGTGTCATTTGGACGGTGTACCCGGTGTCAACGGAGTACAATATCCGAACGCAGCTTTAATCGACATATCTGTCTAGTTCTAGTACTTTTATTTTAATGCAGGCATGACCGATCTCGATCAAATAGAGTCTCATGCCGCTAAACTATTAATTTTATATATAGTATGATAAAGTCATGTGCCTGGCCACATCAGATTTTTTGTTCTTAAAAGAAGAAAGAAAGCAGACGTTGCAAAATGAGTCTGGTTTTTGAGAAAATCAGTTACGAAAAAACTTGTTTAAAAGTAAAAAGCCAGTCTTTGTCTTCGTCTGTCCTCGGAGTGAGATTTTATTACAAAAAAAAAAACATACTCAAACTCAAGCAACATAATCAGTTGCATTTGTTCGATTTTTGTTGTTATTGGCCAGAGTAGTTATTTATCTTCTATGATCGCCTTTTAAAATTTTAAATAATAGGAAATTAGCCGTTGCTCTGACATCTACTCTTAAAAGTTTGTTGATTATACTTTTTGATTCAGGTATGTTAGGCAAATTTGTTGTTGCTAACAAGTAATGCAAAGTTAACAGCCGGTTGCAATCTCCAAACATTTTGTTGTAAATTATAGAAATGAAAACACTAACATTTTAGTGGTATTATAACAATACAAATGAGAAATACATACGGCAAACAGGAAAACAAAAAAAAAGAATACGTTATTCAGTGAAAAGGATGATATTCTACAGTCTACATCACCATTTGAAACATTAGGATAGTTTCGACTTCACAAGATCTGCTTCTTTGAAATATTTGCTTACGCAGAACTCTTCTTATCTTACATTCAATATCATACAGTTACACATCACCAGTGGCCATTTTAAAAGTAAAAGAACCATTACATAACTAAGGGTACTAATGCCCGTTGCCCGTAGAAATTGATTTGGTACGCCACTGGAACGCCAACGGTTCGATATTATTAATGCTTGTTGAAAGACCACCGAGTTAGTCATCCCCATCGTCGAGATGACGTGAAGAGGTCTGCAGCCGGTGGTCAGGTCAAACATCAAGTGTCACCTAATAGTTTTTAGGAATTCCACAGCCCAGTCCAGACACTCCAGACTGCTTGGCACCGGACGGGCAGGAAGCCGTCCGCCCAACCCTCGTACATCAACTGCCCATAAAGAAATTTAATGATTGCCTAACGAGCCACACCACTTTTTAATGGAATCTCACCATCGACTGGAATCTAGAGTCATGGGTGTGCTGGTGCTATCCTTATTCGGAGGCGGGCCTCCTTCTCGAAAAAGAAACAAATACTTCCGATCGGTCGGCAGATTTTGTCCCATGCTTTTCACATTAATTAGGTGAGGATTATATCTCCTTTCACGAGTTGGTGTATTGTGTTACTTGGACGGAAATTAAAGGACTAGAACTAGAGTTGGGTTTGTTTACTTTTATGTTTTGATGAGTATATCACGACCTGCAGTTGTAAATTTAGTTATTATGACGTTATGCTATGGTATTTTGTTCAATATGTTATGGAACAGGATGTAATCCGAAATGAGGATTTAAATTAAGCCCAGTTAGAACATTATTTCTGATCTGAGTGTCACGTCAACTGTACCATTACGATTGTATCATTAAAATTGTTCAATGTTTCTTTAAAACCGTATGGTCAATAGAATTGAATAATAGTATATTATTATACAAGTTTTATAAGACGTCAAATTGGCGCACGAGTTGTTTTGGGCACGACGAGCGTAGCGAGGAGTGCCCAAATGGAACGAGTGCGCCAATACGTCTTATAAAACGAGTGTAATATACTATTTTTTCTACTTTGCGTCATTAATTTTATATAAATTTAGAATGTGTGGTTACTATATTGCGCTAAATTAGAATCTAGGGTATTTCGCGGGTACCACGTGGCAGCACTGTAGTAACTGTCAACTTCGTTAAAGATGGGATCTATGAGATAAAATCTTGACAAAATCTAATTGTGAATAAAATTACTCTACTTTAACCTACAAGTTTGAATAAATATTCAGCGAGGTCTCAACGATGATCATAATGGAGCTTGGGGCAACACTTTTAACCCTACTGTGATAAATACATGAAACTTAACCTAAAAAGTCAACAACTTTAATAGTGGTTTCATAAGTATAATAATCAGAATAGAAGTGTTTGGCGGTGACTGATTAGTTACTTCGAAGAACAAGAACTAAAGAATTGTTTTAACGCCTAACGTTTAATAGCGGTGTCTACCTAATTCCGCTACGTAGCCGTTGCGGCTTATATATTTACAAGCACTTATAATTGAAACCCAATTTTAATTTCGGCAAAGTAGTTTAGTAGAATAAATTATACTTTGTAAAATTACATGTGATGGAGGTAATACAAATATGTTGCACACAACCAGAACTAAGACGAAGTCGAAAGCGACGGACAAAAATGAATACGAATTGAGCCGAACAGAATTCGGTCGAAAATGTTACCGAAAACTTATACGTTACATAAACTAAGAAATCCTCTACACTTTAAATGTACTATAGCTTCATACGTGTATGCTGATAAACCATTGGTTGCGCATATACAATCTCGTAGCAGTAATTAAAATCATTCATATCTACGATGTAGGTTTGATCTTCGCATAATACCTTATTAAAGTAAATGTGGTCCTTGAATTATATCTGAAAAGGGGATTTGATGTTTAGTTGAAAAGAATGATAACGATCACTTACCAGAGTCGTAAAACATCACCGAAATGCTGGCGTATTTTGATGAACACAGCAAAACTAAGAAAGCCACAACCTTTGGCCATACTATAGCAGGCTACACGCATGTTTAAATATGTATAGAATAATGATATTTCGCAGTTTATGCGATTGCAAGCGATTAAAAAGAGGCAGTGTGTGGTTATGTATTGTACGTTTGACATTTGGCATTTGATATCAATGTGTACCAATCCTGGCAATCTTAGACAAAAATGTTACTGTTTTCGGTGTTACAATGTGTTAATTGTAACACCGAAAACAGTGTTACAATGTGTGCATTGTGAATGCAAAGTAGAAAAAATTTTATTTAGTGCTTTCATTTGAGAAGTAGGCTTTAAATTCCTTCCTCATTAATATTTTGCGAAAAAAAATCAAACAGCTATTAATTTTGAAAAAGAGAAAATCTCTAAAACTTACTTGACGCAGAAAGCGCCTTTTACAATAAATTTCAAAACTCAATAAATTTCTAAAAGGGGCACTTCCAAATCAGGAAATTTTTGATATGTAACTTTGTTTGAGTGGAAAGCGAATGGAAATCGTTTTCGGTGTATCTCTTTGCGCTGAATGCGAACCCCGGGCTTGAAAATTGCATCTCACGTCAGATGATTGCAATTATTGTTGAATTTTTTATGGAAGCGTCCGCAGACCACTTAAAGAATCGCTGTAATTGCTTCAAAAGCATTTACGAACAAACTTTCGGGATTTCAGATAAAAGTACAAAGTTTAAGATTTACGATTAGACCCTAGGACATTGTAACACATCACGTTCTTTTTTGATATATTGACATATCACTTTGTACGAAAATCTTAAGAATTAGCAATAATTAGTCAGGGCGAATAATTGTATCCAAATAGTATATTATAATACAAGTTTTATAACTCGTTTCATTTGGGCACTCCTCGCTATGCTCGTCGTGCTCAAAACAACTCGTGCGTCTTATACGTCTTATAAAACGAGTGTTATATAGTACTTTTTTCTACTTTGCGACATTAATTTTACATAAATTACAAAAATTGCAGTTATCATCTTACAATCTAGAGTAGTTTTATATTCAACAGTTGGTAGTTGTGGTAATATTCACAAATACGATTGACGCGAGCCAATGACGATTGAGATGTCAGCCTTATTTGACACGACGTCAATATCATCAATCTTGGAAAACTGAAAGTTACTAAAAGTTTGCGACCTAGTGTTTTCATAACGACACCGAAAGCGGTTTCGTTATGAGTTTATAACGAACGCAAAGTAGAAAATAGTATATTTTAATACAAGTTTTATAAGACAATAATTGGCGCACGAGTTGTTTTGGCCACGACGAGCGTAGCGAGGACTGCCTAAAGCCAACGAGTGCGCCAATACAATAAAACGAGTGTTATATACTATTTTTTCTACTTTGCAACATTAATTTTACATAAATTTCGAAAATTGTGGTTGTCATCTTACAATCTAGAGTAGTTTTATATTCAACAGTTGGTAGTTGTAGTAAAATTTACAAATACGGTTGAGGCGAGCCAATGGCCATTGAGATATCAGCCTTATTTGACACTTGACGTCAATATCATCAATCTTGGAAAACTGAAAGTTACTAAAAGTTTGCGACCTAGTGTTTTCATAACGACACCGCAAACGGTTTCGTTATGAGTTTATAACGAACGCAAAGTAGAAAAAACATATTTTCATATTCCATTCAGAAAATCCATGTTACCCACAGTTGTTACCAATATTTTACAATTTTCCCTTGTCCATTTCTTATATCAAAGCCATAACATGATTTCGCTACCTATATGAATAACACAGTTAGCATCAGGAAGAAAAATATAGGGTTGCCATTAAAAAAACTCGATAACGCCATAAGACAATTTATAATTGAAGGTCGAAAACTAAATTTTACACAGGCATGTGTATATTGCTAATTGAAAACCGACGTGTTCGAGGATTTTATAAAAAAAAAACCGTCTCAGAGATTTTCTCATGTTTATATGTTTACTCTTAATATCTGAAGTCACAATCTTCGTTACATTGCCAAATTCCAGTTCAGAATCACCTTCATTCACATTGTCTTCCTTTATTCGAGCAGATTATTATTAATATTTTCAGACAATATTTCAATCAGCCATTACAATTCAGGATCCTGTCTCCAATTTTTAGTACCCACTTGAATAAATAACTAAGATTAATTAATTAGGTTAAGTTGGCACGGTAGTATCTATTTACTTGACAATATTTTGTTTTTGTTTTGTAATTTTTAATACTGTTAAGGCAATGTTTTGTAATTTTGTTATCAATTCTAGCAATGTTTCTCTTCAGTGACGTCAATTTAAAGAAAGCAGATCAAACTTGGTTTTGTTTATAGAATGTATTTAAAAATAGTTCCCAAACCCATATTATAAATATATATATTTTTTGAAAAAAAAAACTGTAACTTTATTGAATTATTCTGAAACTCCTTCTAAAATTATGACGTTCATCAGTTATTTCTGTGGGTCTACCATACGATCTCGTTTGGTACTTTGTAATATAATTTGTAATTTGTAATATGAAAGCCAATTTCAGACGCATTATCAACAAATGCTACAAATATTAAACCATCTTACAATGTTTGTTAACTATAGATACTATTAAAGTTTACTTTCCTTATTGCGATAACTTTTTATTACAGATTTTTTAAGATAAAATGGTCAAGTTTTTTTTCACTATTTTCCACAGCACGCCTATGATGTCTCCGATACAGACTGCAGTGGTGCCAGGATGTCTGGAGAAGTAGAATATGTGAGACCTGAGGGAGTCCCTAGTCCTAGTGAACGACTACATCTCGTTGACAAATTAACTCACAGCGTGCCGAAGAAACGGAATTTACGGCCCGTTTTCGGATATACGGTCCCCTTGGCAGGGCGGCGACTGTAAAAAAGTAACACAACACCGAACAGGAAGCATTAACAGATGGATACGCCATCATCAGAGCGTGTTTTACACTGATAATGAAACTAGTAGATAGCCCCAGATAGGGTATATTTTCAGCATTTGTGATTTGATTTATTGCTTTTCGTTTCAGGTTCAAGATAATCCAAGTTAATTGATTGATATGTTTTCAAGTTATTCCGTTGGTGATATTCCTAATAGTTTATACATGGTCTTTCAGGACGTCCTTCCATTAGAAAAGTGTATGGTGAACCAAATGAAATGTGAAATTGAATATTTGTAGACAACTGTTAATGGTTTCAATCATTTTCCGTTTCCCGTTACACTCAACTTCATGTTTCAAATAAAATAATATGTATTTTAGTACATTTTTGAAATCGTAGTTCAATTTTAAGTCCAGGTTTTTTTTTATTTTAAAAAAATATGCATATTCTAACAAATTTGTATTGACAATGGCCGTTTGAGAGTATAAACATGCACAAATTCTTTTGGAACTTGGGTCCGCGTACATTTGGCCATAAAACCCCAAATGCATTTCTTAGTCATCTCTATTAAATATGTATAATTTTTTAGATTTAAAATTGAAATACTGGTCCTTAGACTATACAAAAAAAGACACTATACAAATTTTTGCTGACCCTTTGTGTCTCAAAGAAATTTGGCGATGTTTTCAAATGTATTGTTCTTAATTCGTTACTGTAATCGATTTATTTTACTAAGTTACTACGTACGTCTAGGTTGTCCAAGATTTATTTCTATTATTTTCCTCATTCGTTTATTCTTTTTGTTTTGAACTTGTCTACTTGATTTATTATTAAAATATTTTCTTCGTAGGATAATATGGTTTGTCACTAACTTTAGTGTTGAATAACTGACTGATCCCGGGATTGCGGGATCACAGAGCTTATAATCACAGGATTATCGCGGTATCCGTTAGTTTTCTCAAAAAAAACTACATTTTTGTGAAATGTTTTATATATTTTTTGATCGAGTTCAAATTTTTACTTCATATTAATTTAATACACACATTTTTACGTATCTTTGTTTTCTACTTTACGGTAAAATATAAAAACTTTTGGAATTCATACGTCATGGATGTTATTTTGTAAGTAGACTACTTAACTGTTTGCATATTTTATTTTAAATAAAACAAATAGTGTTTACAAAAGAAAACGATAGTATAATTCCTAAATTTACCCGTTTAAGTCTAAGGATAGTGGCTGTGCACGATCAAAGAATTAATTGTAATTGTAAAGAATTAACTAAAAAGGTTAATAATAAATCATGTTTTGTACAATTTGTGTTTCATTTTACCGTTAAATAAATCTTAGGCAGAATTAACATTCATAGCTAAATCACACCTATAGAATTAATTTGTTTGCTTCATTTATATTTATTGACAACATTCTTTGTTTGTTTTGCACTGTGTTTTATTAGTATTCTTATTTACTAATTTTGTATTGTGTAGTAGGGATATCAGTAAATTCAGGTAAATAAATCCGCTACTAAATTTTAGTGAACACTTTTTCGTTAACTTCAGTTGAATGAATAATAGCAACCTTTTTTATAAAATTATGATTTTACGCTAAATAAGAACAATCTCTTGTCTGAAAATATTTTTCGTATGATGCATCTAACAAAAGTTATTGACGATGGAAGTTTGTGGCGTCTGCGGAAGTTACGACCGCTGCCACTGCATGGGATGCGCTCGCCGTCTGGCAGGCAAAGCGACGACTGAGTAGACACTCATGGTACAACGGAGGAAGGTATGTGCATAACGGGGACACGTTTTGGTATCAGGCGCGTTGCCCCGTCATGTGCATAGGGTTTGTTTACGCTCGAAAAAATGCATCGTACGAAAAAAGTTTCAGACAAAAAATTCTTCTTATGTAAATCATAATTTCATAAAAAATGTGGATATACCCATTTGAAAAAATGAAGTTAGCCTCATTTTCACCGATTGCAGCACCATCTGCAATGAAACTGATATCGTCATCTCATTTCCCCATTTGAGTCCTACAAGTTTATTTAAGACACTTTTGTCGTACCATGCATATTTCTCGAGATATTTCGGAGTCTCAAGTTAAAAGGACCACCCGTTATATTGATGATGGCTTATTTAAGAATGAACTATCGCAGTTTTTGAAATATTTACAATATTAATAATATATTTATTTGTTAAGAATACCCTTTATTTATTAAGATAATATATTTTACTTGCTACGAATTTTGATTTTTAAATTGTAATCTGTTGTTAGTTTAAATAATTATGTAGGTACATACATTAAATGTTGTTGCAAAATGGTCAATACCTTACCTATTAGAAAATAAACTGCTTCCGGGTTATGCCGTGTGTCAAGATTTGTTAATGCTGACGTTTCGCGAGCCATGTTGCTCGCTTCTTCAAAGCTAATTGAATACTGTTATACTGAATACTGCTTTGAAGAAGCGAGCAACATGGCTCGCGAAACGTCAGCATTAACAAATCTTGACACACGGCATAACCCGGAAGCAGTTTATTTTCTAAATGATTCTGGCCGTGAAAGCCTACGTACTTACCTTACCTATTATTTATGATTTTTGTTAATTGTTCCGAAATGTTATATCAGTATATATTATTTTTGTATAAAAAAGTAATTCTTCTTAATTCAGCATTGTATATGGGGGCCCCCAAATTCAAAATTGCCCAGGGCCCCATGTTGGCATAACGCGCCGCTGTATAGGACATCCTGCACAAAGTTGATCTGATGTTGTAGGACTCAAAAATGTATTCATATGATAAAGTTAAAGAAATACTTAAAAAATCTTTACATTTTGAACAGCCTGTGTAACATTTCTAGAAACTTTCGTGTCGGTAGTATGTAACTTCTACAACAATCTTGCATGACAACTTTTTTTTAAATGCAATCCAATTCATCCAAAAATGGAATCATATAATATAAACTTCTGTAACAAACATTTGTCTACAAATTTTCTATTTCTCATATTTCTCATTTTATGTCTTGTCTCCATATACTTCTAATGGAAAGTTGTCGTGAAAGACCCTGTATATAGACGTCGAAATTCACTATACCATACCATCAATTTGTAAGTACTGTACATATTGATTTGCTACATATAAGCGGCACACAAGATTACGCAATGTCATTAGGAATTCAAATGAATTCATGGTCCTCCGGATCGAAACTAGGATGTTTCACTTGGTAATTAACAGTTTGTTTACACTAACTCGCTTAGCGCAAGTAAGTACACAAAGTGCCTGGAAGTTGCACCGACGGCAAAGACGTTCAGGCGTCGGTCGCCATCTGAATCGCTCGTAAGATCGCTGCTGCGTAAGTTCCATGGCAAGTTTTCGCCCAGCATGTTATTGTTTATCGAAGAACAACAGAGTGCCGCTAGCTAGCTACGAACTTTACCGGAGCTCTTTGCGATAACAAAAATACCAGCAGTCACCTAGTACAGTTTGTTGGAACTGGAACCATTAGAAAAGCGGGTAGAATGTTGAATGTAAGAAAAACCTATGAACCGTATTCGTTATGGTGATTACTTCAAACTTACTTTGCAATGACACTAATAAAAATGAAGTACGTAATAACATAACTTTTTTCCCAGTCAATATTATCATTGTTCTAGTAAAAAGTTTAAATACAAATGATGTATACGAAAATTAAATGAATACAAATATTAAGACACATTCATCCTGAGTAAGAAGTTTCATATGGGCTTAGGTATTACAATTTCTTTAAGAAAATAGTATTCCTAAAGAAGCTAGAGCTGTTTAAAACACGATTTAATTTATTTTAATATAAAAAATTTTAAACGGCTGTAATTGTTTGAAGAAACTGAAAAAAATTAATGTTCATAAAATTCATATGAAACACTTCACAGAATGACATTTAGGTTCTGGAAAAAATGCAGGAAAGAACACCTCCGTCGAAGATATTTTTACACCATAATTTCATCTATAACATAATATGAGTTCTATATTTGTTTGTTAAATAAGAAAAAGCTTGCACACTGTCGAAAACTGCACTAATACATGGTTTTTTATTACCTGAGGCAAAAGTTATATGTAACATTAAATTCATAGTAAAAAATGCGACATAAATTCCAATTATTTTGACGAGCATTTATTATACTCAGAAATGTTTTATTTAATTTAATAATTTTTTTTTATTATATACGGTCACGAAATTTTGAATTTTACTTCAAGATTTCCTGTCCTCTGCAAAACGTTTCAATTGTTAATTATTATCTTATCGTTGAAATTTAAAACATACTAGTTTGAGAGTAAGTACAATAATTATTTTCCTTATTACCAAAAATTAATATTTGAAAATATGTGAAGAAGTAATAATTATATAAGCTGAATATTATAGAATGTTCAGATTTGAAAACTAATATCAAAGAAATAAAGAAATAGTAGAGCGGTTGCCATTAATTCTAACAAAATTCTCTTAGTTATTTTTTTATTATGTGGTTAAATTTACATGACTCTTGATTTGTATGATTAGATACCATTCTTAATTTAGGTTTTGAAATTTCTTGACAAACTTTATTATCATGCAGTCATTAGTAAAATTAGCAATGTGTTCTTGCATGAATGCGAGATAATAATAGTATCAAGCTAAAGTAGCACAATCATAATATGAAAGATAAATTATGTACCTATACTACCTATATTGTATATAAACTAAGAAAACTGTATATCATTTTTTTAATGTACATTATTTTGTAATTTTAGTGTGAACTGAATCAACCGCCCTCTAACATCCGGGTACTAAACTAAAATGAGTCACGATAAGTTCTACTATGATCCCTACAAAGGGACCACCCGTAGATCCCTTCCTGCTAGCTCCGAGGTTGGTAACTACAGAGATCGCAATACAGCGATATAATATAGGTTCCTGTATCTCGATCGACAGATATAGAACACTGACGTCACAGGGGAAGCACAGCGAAGAATATCTACTATTCGACGGTAGGTAGCAGCACTCGTAACTGTGACCTTAATTCGAACTGGGAAACTGTTTCTCATATTTCACCAATGTATAAAAATAATAATTTATATTTTAAATAACTAAATACTATACAATTTATGACGAAATAAAAACCACAAAAATTGTTGAAAATATACGAAATGATCATCTAGCATGTAATGAAAAAATAGAAACAAAATATAAGGAGCATTTGTAATGAGTAACGAGTCAAAATTAAAACTGATATTTTTATTTTGTAATCCTAATAAATAACTAATATCTCGGACAAAGATTTTTCCTTCCACAGGGTTGTAAAAAGTTTACAATATATTCTAAATATGAGGGTGGATGGAGGATGGAATTCCTGTTACAATTTGAAGAAAAATATGTTATAATTGCAGCCATTTTTTTTTAATTGTTGCACTGTTGACGAGCACCGTTTAAATGTAAAGAAAATCCAAGGGCGCTGGAATTACATTTGCCCTCATCAGGGCCGGCGTTGCCGCCGTAGGCAAACCTCAATAATGCCGCCCCTCAAACTACAAAAACTTTAAAATTGAAAGAAAACAGATTTATAAAAAAACATGATCCAGAAAAATACGGTCTATAAACATGGTTTTTAGGTAATTGTGTATTATTTTTAGTTTAGAAAAACGATCTATCGTCTAGCACAATTCTTAAAGCAATGCTCAAATTTGTCTCACTGTTAAGGGACGGGGGGAATGAATTTAAAAACGTCAACTGGACCACCAAAACTGTCTAGTCATTTTAGACGCAAAATCATTGAACATCATAATTAATTTGTCATACCATATCATATCAAAATGTTTACTGATACTTTGATTATATTATTATAGAAATTAATGATAAACTATCAATGATTAAAAAAATTCATCATGAAATACTTGCATCAATAGCTCCGAATGTGATAATCTTAGCAGAATGATAAACAAAGAATTATTGAAAAATATTGGAAGAGGTAGGTTTGGGGGCAGGTTAGAAAGCGGATTTTCAGAACCAAATGGAACCGAAATATTATGTCAACATCTATTCTGCAAAGTCTTCTGTCATCAGCCAACTTCTGTACTTTTTGACAGAGTAGATATTAATGTAATATCTCCGTTTTTTGCCTTCTCTCAAATCTACATCTTTCAATATTGTTAAGTAATTCTTCGTTTATCATGTACCTACCCAAACCTTCATCAAAATTTTATCCTTAATAGAGTGTATAATTTGTTCTGCTAAGCTTAATATTTTCGGAGATATTGATGCCATTTCATGGCAAATTTTTAATTCACTGATAGTTTTTAATTCATTTCTAAGAATTTCATTTCTGATAGTTTCAATTCAAATCTAAGATGACTAGACTACTATTTCTTACGCCAATTCTAAAGCGTTAAGATCGGAGAAATTACGTTGTGTTAAGACGTTTTTCATATCTTATTACATACTTACAATATTTTCTTAAAGTTTGTGGATATTGTATAAAAACTCAAAGGAATCAAAAGAGTTATGACT
The DNA here is from genome assembly GCA_963966075.1 of Aphodius sticticus. Lineage (NCBI taxonomy): Eukaryota > Metazoa > Arthropoda > Insecta > Coleoptera > Scarabaeidae > Aphodius > Aphodius sticticus. The sequence goes on from OZ014506.1 coordinate 17,912,615, forward strand.
ATTTCTCTTTTGATTTTTGTTTAGGTTCGTCTACACTTTCATACGATTTTTTTTATTTCGTTATTTTATTATTCCTTTATTTTCTAGATTTAGGCAAAATTTTTAGTTCACTGTGATGAAAGGCTCCATATTCATCGCTGGTATGATGTGGAAAAGGGTAACAAAAAATCCAAAGTAGAATTATGTTTGTGTATTTGCGGCTACATGTTTCGAGATAAACTCTCGTCTTCAGGCCATACGTCGTAAAAATGAAGGTTGGTCACATAATAATATTTAATATTTTTAGAGTTGTTTTGGTTGTAGTTTAGTTGGTTTTGCCGCCCCTAAATTTTGCCGCCGTAGGCAGTTGCCTACCCTGCCTACCGCCTAGGGCCGGCCCTGCGGCCTCTTGTAGATGCGACTTTTTTAGCGACCATTTCCATCAACTGTTTCAATCTGTTCAAAAAGAAAATATTGCTTCACATGCTAACAAGATTCACTTTAAATTATTTTTAAGGAGGTAATTGATACTTTTTGCTAAATGTTTCGACGAGTAAAAATATACCCTTCCAAATTAAGAGTTGGCTTTAGCTAATGACAAAAAATATCATGTGTCATTGTTCGGCATCATATCGCTAAAGCTAGAGCCAAACGGATTGAAACGGATTGTAATTATGACATCAACAGCATAAGAACACAATAAAATCTGCATTAAGTTGAACTAATACCAGTTAAAACTACCAGTAATCAAAGTCGTTTGTCCTCCAGTCATAAACTTTCATAATAAACATGTCTGGTAAACAAAAATCCTCTAAAAATGGTAGAAAATCACCACCAACGTAACCTTTCCTTAAACGTGTAGAATGGAATTCTTGACATGTTATCTCTTCCTCAAGACTGAATGGTGTAACATACCGTTAATTTTTGGAAAATGCAATTTTCGACGTACAATGTGGTTTAAGCATGATAGAACCCCAGCACAATTTAGCATCTTAATCTGTCAATTCTTTGATGCTGATTCAGAGAAGGCCATGGCACAGCTCCAAAGAGGAAAATGGAACGTTCAGGAATCATTTCCATTTCCATATGTCGCCCTCTGCAACTGAGTTTATAGGAAATATCCAGATGTCATAAAAAAACGTCAAGCTATTAGATAACTTTTAAATTGTGTGGTAATGAGTGAAATGTCTATTGCGCATCTCTAGAATTTTGCGCAATAAACTCTGGTCGATTACAAAATTAGGACTTCCCGGTAATACATTAATGTCCATGTGTTTCGTAAAAAAAAAAGTCACCGCAATGTTAATGTCTCTCACTGGTAGTGGCTTGACAGTACGCGTGTGTTATGTCAGAGGAGCAATAGCTCCACGCCGGCGTGACGGCGGCGGGAGAATCATTTCCCTATTTATTTACACAAGGCGGATACTGTACCAAGCCCATCCATAAAACTTTCTGAAAGAATGTAGCTGGCAAACCGCGCTCAGTCGGTTTCGGTTTTGACGTATATATAGATGAAATTATACCTTCCTACTCGCATATCCTCTTCCCATAAGCGCCGTTCGTTATGGGCAATAGGGTGGGCCTTCAAATCTTTTTTTTCTTTACGCTATACCGAAAAAAAATTGTTTCTAGTTTAGGTAATTAAAATGCAACCAGGAAAAAAAATTGTACCTAACCCCCAGCTAGCGTTTTACACCTAAAATTTGGAATTTCACGAATATTACTTCTATAGTGGAGTTATAAAAACACACTAAATTATTGAAAAGGTGATATTTTTTACATCTGAGGTAGCGCGTCAATATCGTTAATTTATCACTTTTTCAGTGCCCGCCGGCTGTGGCTCGGTGCGGCATGTAGCTTGTTTGAGCTAGCATGATAGTCGATGAAAAGCCCATATCAGAGAGTTGGGGTTTAGAAGAATTATAAAAGCAAGGGCCATAGCTTCCAAAGGAAAAGCTAATTCGAAGTTTCAAACCGCCAAAAATCAACTTCCAGGCAAAAGAATATTACGAAATTGCTGATTGGACAAACTACTGCTCTTTCTCCACCACCTTTGTTGCGAAGAGTATCTGACAAAGATCTTTGGGCTAAGGTTGCAACTGTCAAAACAGCAAAAGAATGGAATTTCCACAAATTCCCGTGTCACACGCAAGCGGTGGAGCGCTGTGTGAAATTGGTAACTGAAGCCTCCTCAAAACTCGTCGGCGCTAAGAACAGAGATGGTTTCATCCGAACAACGCTGTCATCAAGAGCTTCAATGCCAAGTTTTTCAAGCAAACGTAATTTCAATTCAATGCAAAGCAATTCAATTCCAACTATGTAAAGGAACTATGTATTTAAGAAGCTTATAAAAATGATGTTGAAGTGTGAGAATTGGAAATTTGTATTTCACAATGAATTTTGTAAATAATAAACTCTTGTGGATAAATTTATATATTATCTATTTATTTATATTATTCCCTTAGGTATTTGTTGTATCAACATTATAAAGCTAAAAACACAAGAGTGGTGGGCTTAAACAAGGTACATGCTGCACCGAGCCACAGCCGCAGCCGGAGGGCACTTCAAAAAGTGATAAATTAATGATATTGAAGCACTTGCGCTACTTCAGATGTAAAAAATACTAACTTTTCAATAATTTAGTGTGTTTTTATAACTCTACTATAAAGGATTTTCACTATAGCAGCCCAATATGCAGCTGTTTAGGTAGGTACTAAAAATTATAAAATCCTGTGATTTTCGTTTAATTTCAAAATTTCAAGTGTAATGCTCTAGCTGGGGGTTAGGTACATTTTTTTTTCTTTGTTGCATTTTAATTGCCTAAACTAGAGACAATTTTTTTTCGGTATATCGTAAAGAAAAAAAATATAATTTTTTTTCAGCCCACCCTGATGGGCAATCCCCTGGAGCTTTGAAAAAAAAATAACACTGTCCAAAAAATCCGGATTTAAGTTTCTTTTTTATTTTTAGTTTGGCTCTAGTTGGCGACCATGAAAGAATCAAGTTAGAAACTAAGGCTACGTACTTTTAATTAAACTCTGGTTTTTATTTTGTTTTAATGACATCACAATAATCTAAGAAACACAATGACTAAATAATAATAATATATAATATAATACATAATAATAATGTTGACGAAGTTGGTGATTAAGTTGCGAAGAATAAAGCCAAACTGATCCATCTGTGGATCAGTCCTCCTGATCCACAGATGGATCAGGAAGATGATTTCAAAATGTTGACAGTTGTGTTACCCAATTTTGATCTTCAAAGGTGGAAGGAAAGGATGAATTACGTTCAGTTGGAATAATCAAAATGGGTTGAACTCAAAGTATGTGGACAAGAGGAGAGACAATCCAGGACTGCAAAGGGCACAGGAAGTCCACAGTCGAGTAAAAATTTGGCTTTCATTGGTTTTTATGCAGCTTCTAGGCGAAGTCGAGTGTGGAAGTGTTCTGGAAATGATTTCTGTAGTCATTAGCTGTCTATCAACAACGCAGCACGCGATTCTTGCCGCCGCCACAATTTTGGTGATCCGATATTCATAAAAAAAATTTATAAAAAAAAACTAGTAAGAAAATTATCTTCAGCGGTGCTGAAGTTAAAATACCCCCCACCGTAAAATATTAAAAAAAAAGGACTAGTGAACCGATTTTGCCCATTCACGTCCTTACTTTTTAAGAGATAGTCTTGTATACCAAATTACAGATCAATTACTTCAAAATTACGGTAGTTATCGTGTACACAGACGGACAGACGGACAGACAGACGGACATAGCTAAATCGATTCAGTTTTCAATTCTGATCACATCCACATCCATATGCAGTGTGCGCCAAAAAGTTGGAAGAATATGGGAAACTTTTTTATTATTCATTTCTCATAAAATTTTATCCTTCATAAAGGTTTCTTTCTGCTTGGCCTAAAACCAAAAATGCAGGTACCAAACTTTAAGTTTTATTAGCCAAATACAGGCTGGTTCAGAAAATTTGAATTAATGATAAGAGTAAAGTGCCTGTATTTTCATTATTACCGACAGATGTTATCTGGAAAAGTTAGGTAGGAGTAAAAATTATATTCAAATTTGAAATCACAGCCACCTGTCATGTAATAAAATTTATTATGGCTTATATTGATTCTATCGGACTCTTATTGATGTATTTTTTGAGAATAAAGTTATTTTTCTCTTTAACTGATGATTTTGGTACGATTTCTAATCAATTTTGAGAATTATCACAAAATTATTACTTTCTTGATGCAATATTGTGATTTTACCGTAACATTGTGCTTAGATATGATCCATATATCATAATTTCCATATGTACATAATATGTAAACCACAACTGATTAGTTATTAAAAGTTATAAATAATTATCTGCAATATGCTTCGAAAGCAACTGACAACAAATTAGACACTAACAATTAATTTATGAACAGTTCACATGTTCAACAGAATCACGTAGGCGGCATGTGAGATGGCTATGGATTCTTGTACTGTGTAATTTAATATCATTATTTTGACAGTTTGTTTTGAGTAGTTATACTCAGCTCTTCATTAATTATTACTCGAAATGAATTACTTAACCAAAGAGGAGAAAATAGAATTGTTTTGATTATTGGTGAAAATTATAAGCCACGTAGAGAAGCGGCAACAATTTTTAACGAGCGACATCCCAACAAGCATATTCAACAGTCAACAGTCTGCAAGATTTTAAAAAAATTGAAATTCGCATTCTCCTTGGGTCTCACATACTCCAAACTATTGTTGAAACTCCACAAACTTCTCGAAGAGGATTGGCTCGATTGCATCCAGTATCCGCCACTACAGCCAGAACAATTTTGAAGAAAAATAAACACAGACCCTACAAACCAAAATTTCTCCACAAATTGCAAGACCGAGATTTAGATACCCGGATGTATTTTTGTCTCGGAATCAAGCACAAATAGAAGATAATAGATCATTTGTTAAACATGTGCTTTTCAGCGACGAATCCACATTTCCTCGAATGGAACTGTTAGTTCCCAAAATTGTCGGTGGTGGGATGACGAAAATCCAAATTTTGTATTTCATGCACGTGACCAATATTCGTTTAAGACGAATGGCATCTTTAATAATTGTATTATTGGACCATTTTTCTTTCGCGAAAATCTAAATTCTGAGAGGTACCTGCATTTTCTTCAAAATGAATTTTTTAATACATTAAAGGATATTCCTTTGGAGCTGCGCAGAAGAATGTACTTTCAGCACGATGGTACTGAAAGACGTTCTCTTTTTTTCATGACAGTTGGCTGTGACAATTTTTACTCCTAACTAACTTTTCCAAATAACATTTGTCGGTAATGATGAAAATAAAGGCACTTTACTCTTATCATTAATTTAAATTTACTGAACCAGCCCGTATATGGCTAATAAAACTAAAGTTTGATAACTGCAAGCAGAAACTTTTATGAAGAATAAAATTTTCTGAGAAATGAATAATAAAAAAGTTTCCCATATGGTTCCAACTTTTTGGCGCACACTGTATAAGTCTATATCTGCCACATTTCAATTTTTATTAATTTTAAATTTTATATCAAAGTAAATTAATTAATTTTATGTTAAATATAATAATGATAAAATTAGTATAATTTTATGTTAATAAGTAATTTTAAATTCACGCTCTTTAATAGTGTTACAAATGTTTTGTCAAACTCAATATACCCTCACCACATTAAATGTGGGGGTATAAATATCTGAATGTACTGATCAGGACTAGTGATAGGCAAACATATTTCGTGTGTGGTATCGTTGGATAGGTACTTTAAAAGGAAACAAACTTTCTGTGGTAAGAATAATTTAATTTTCTTGCAATTTTTGTGGTGTTTTAATCTATTATTCATGAAACAAGGACGTAAAATGAATGCCAGAATGTATTTCATGGAGATTTCATGTGTAAGTATAAATTCAGAAAATATTACAATTATTGGTGGTGAAACAGAAGATATTACAATTATTGGTGGTGAAACAGAAGCACGTAGTTTCAATATTTCCTAATTTTGCAACTGACTGCAGAAATAACAAAATCCTTTTGACAACTACAAAAAATAATTTAATAAATTTTTTATTTGTTAAAACCTGATGATTAACCCCACTAGAAAATTGTCTGAGGGCGCCCATGCCTACATTACCTACCGGTACCACGGCGAGCAGTAAAATGACGGTTTGTCGCTTGCTTGCTGGTTGCCTCCAGTTGATATAAAAAGATCGCCACCGGGCTATCGAACGAAACTTTATTTTTAACCATTTGATATTACGCGAATTCCTGGAAGACATCAAATCTTTAACTTTAGTTCTGTTGCCCAACGCATACCGTTTGAGTATGCATGGCGCGGCGGGCACAATTGAATCTTCGGTAGCTTATTTCCAGATGGTGCAAAGAAGGAGAAGTAACACCACAACGCATAAAAGTGACTGAATATCCACCAACCGTTTATCTTGATGTAACTTAACTGATAGCATAAGTTCTCTTATGCTGACTTTTGTACACAAAGGAACTGTCATTATTATACGAAGCTACTGTCAACTACTGTACTTTGGTGTTTTCTTAAAAATGTTTCATTTAACCGGCAATTAGAATGTGCATAATTATTTTTTTAATATAATCTGCACGACGCACAGTGGTCGATTGTGAATAATAGTATAATAGTACTGCATCTGTGAATATACAAAAGGGAGTAAAAAAAGAATCTAAGTAACAATACGGATTGCTTTCGACAGGGTTGAGAATTATTGTGTTAAAATGTGAAACCATATGTATATGATGATGATATTATAGCTGCAAATATACATAAAATGTTTTAAAAAATCTCAGTTCCAATTGGATGCTATAATGGGATGAATGTCTATAATATTATCATATCAGTAAATATAACCAGTTTTATCCTAGGCTTATTTCCTGATTATATTACGTCATAGAGATTTGTGAAGAACATAAAACAAGCCATCTTGAAGACATTAATTATAACAATTTTCATTTCCGGAAGTGTCATAATGTCATAATGTACCGGAAGTAGTCATAGCTGCACTCAGTTTCAGAATTTCAAATTAAAACCGACGTCGTGTGTTGTATCAATGGATAGAAATTTTCAAATAAAACACCTTACTCACAAATCTTCCTCAATCTTATGGTTTATGAAATAAACAATATGATGTTTATGGAGAAAACTTATTTTTTGGACAGTTACTGTCCAAAACTGACTTAAAGGGCTTAAAATCGCCGTCATCAGATTAGCGCATCATTGACAATCGATATAAGATCACTTGCTTCCTCTAATAACTAATAGTACACAACTATTACCTGTAATTTTCGTCATGATTACAGCTAATGCAGATGCTGATTATGGTTTCTTTCGTAAATGGTATGATTTATAAACAATTTTTTTCAACCAAATGTTGTTTCTTAATCAAATATATATCCGATGATACCACACACGACCTAGGTTCTAGTTACAAATTCCATGCATCCCCCATGCAGTTATCACTATTTTCGGTATATTCTGGAAATGAAAATTGTTAAATACGTCAGGTATTCTATGTTACGTAAATTATTTTCTTGATCTTCTATGACGTCTTATAAACAAGAAAAAAGTATATACAGTATCAGAAATAAAGGACGTAATAAGAACGTTTTGTCAAATAACGTATTATCTCACTTAACGTATTCTTGTAAAAATTAATAAAAAAGACGGAGTCTGTCCCTGCTCAGCGCAAGAAAATCGACAACACTCCACCACAGTTGTGGAGCAACTGGTAACACATCAACGCTTCCGTAACATATGGTGTCCCTCCACCTTGGAGTGACGGCTCTCTGGATGAAAGGCACTGCAATTGTTGTAAAATACGTATTGACTTTTGATATGCCATCCGCAGTTTGTATAACTACCTTCCACTAGCCGAGGGTCGGCAGTCGGCACTGCGGGGACAACAGTGCTTCTCTGTATCCATAACAGGCCGCTAGGTCGCTTACAGCTTCCTATGTGCGTATGCGCAGAACAGCCAACACCTCGCCTACTGGAACTGTGCAGATCACAGTTCCATACAACGATTTTTGAATCTCTTTTCTTAAACTGGGGGGATGGCTACTGACATTAAGGATTAAGGATTATACTTTGTACAAGTATTAAGAAAGAATTAAAGGAAAAAATACTCATTATCTTAAATGTTATCCATAATATTAAGTGGAAATAATAGGGGGTGCTGCAGTTCCACAGTGCCTATACGCGAGCCGCCACTGCAAAAATCTTACATCGGGCTTTAGCCCATTATTGTACAGTATCTAAATTTTTCAGAGGGACAAATGATTGGTTTTGAGTAATTTGGTTATCTAAGAACATGTTTATGTCACTTTGGAGACATAGCGCTAAAATAATTTTTTCTACTTTGCGTTCGTTATAAACCCATAACGAAACCGCTTTCGGTGTCGTTATGAAAATAGTAGATCACAAACGTTTAGTGACTTTTAGTTTTCCAAGATTTATGATATTGACGTCAAGTGTCAAATAAGCCTGACATCTCAATCGCTATTGGCTCGCGTCAATCGTATTTGTGCATTTTACCACAACTCCAAACTGTTGAATAAGAAACTACTCTAGATTGTAAGATGATACCGCAATTTTCAAAATTTATGTAAATTTAATGTCGCAAAGTAGAAAAAATAGTATATAACACTCGTTTTATAAGACGTATTGGCGCAGTCGTTCAATTTGGGTACTCCTCGCTACGCTCGTCGTGTACAAAACAAACCGTGCACCAATTTTTGTCTTATAAAACTTGTATTATAATATACTACTATTGAACGGCTAGATTCGCATTATCGGCCACTGTGCGACGTCGTCTTTTATGAGTGTTCTATTGGATTTTCCACTTTTCACGTATTAAAATGACCGTTAAAATTCACGTATACCATCAGTAAAATCAATAATCTAATTATGTCGAGATGCAATAATCTGTACTAATAAACAAATCCATCATCACATCTTACAGCCACTGTACTTTCTATCTACAACATAAACATTAATTAAGCGTCACATCTTATCGTAAGTTTGACAAATTTTGCTACCTAATCACTTAAGATTCACTCTAATATAAATAAATCATTATCGTCTACCTCAGCGTTATCTAAAGCTGCTGGTGCATCAAGATTGCAACACCACAAGCATAGAAACCCAGAATAGAAAGAAACCAGACCACAGGTATTGAAGCTTGGTGCGCAAGCACGACGACACAAGCGTTGGTTGGCTTGGTATGTAGTAAATTATTGGCAGACAAGTGAAGAGGTGACTACCACAGGACAACGTAAACATTGATAGGCGAAGTGGGTGACAGACATGGCTTAAAAGGTTCGCCTAAATATCGACGCTGAAGGGTAAAACTTGTAAACTGTTACAGACTTATTACATAAACAGATCGTCCACATCGCATAGTTTAATTACAACATTCATCATGCTCACAGATAGGGAGGGACTCTCCGGGAGAAAATAATGATGTAAAATTAACCTCCGAGCATCCTCTATAAATTCACTTGGATAATAGGAGCTGCCACGCATGAAAATAAATATTGGATCACATGTGTGGTTAGGTTGTGGAACTGCAAAAACTCTATCAAAGCTGTCTCCACAAATTTACTAGTAATAAAATTTGAACTTCAGAAATACTTTTTGTAGGTACATGGAGAGTTTGCCATATTATAGACTATATTTCAAATTTCCAGGCAACCAAAATCTAATGATGCTAGTGCCATCGACATCCGAAAAATGGGCCATTTTAAAAATATTTGAAACTAACACTATGGGACTATGGGAACGTCATTGGTTGTGGCGAACTTGGTGATCTTTGTGAACTTTAGAATATAGATACATTCATTAAGTCATCATAAATATAGTGTAAGAAGTCCCCATAGATAAGCTGACCATGTTATAATACAAATTTACGATGGATAGTTCTTCACCCAGAATTGCCGTGCGTCATTTACCCATCGACAAATGTTTTTTCCGCGACTTTCTATTATTAGCATAGTCAAATTAGACATAAAAACAATTTACTTCTGGAAAAATTAAACCCAGCTGGATTTTAGTATACACTGGCGTTTTCAAGTTATATGTCTGGAAATCCGTCAAAAGCAAGTAAACGTAGTGTGTTGAGTGACAAGTATTTGAACACATGATTGAGCATCATGTTTTGTAATAAGAAAAACAATAGCATACAGTTAAAGCTTGACCATTTCCGAGAGATGTCCTTCAGGAGGTTAAAAAGTGCCTGAAGTAATACCCACGTTGTTTTAAAGGAAATAAAACAAAAGTCCGGAAGCAATTGTATTATACAGTGAACGCAGTACAGTACGGAAACATGACAAAATCACTGTAACGGCTTGCTTCTTGAAAAAATACAATTATATTCAATTTAATTTCTGACCTTTAATTGTTTTCAGATTATGACTGCATAGAAAAGCAACCCCATATTTTTTGTACTGATATTGATACATCCGTTAATTATCTTAAAGGTAACTTACAAAATGTATGACCTTACATAGGAAAATTTTCGAGAAAAAGACAGTTGAAGTTTATGGTAGTATTGATAACTTTTCTTTGTTTATGAAAAGCGAATAGGAGTTTTCGATTAATTTATTAGCGCTGAAAACGAATCTGAGCTTGAAAATTGCAGATCACGTCAGGTTACTGCGTTTTTTGTTATTTCTTTTATGGTAGCGTCCGCACACCACTTAGCTGCGCTGTAAGCATATTTTTTTTTGTTTTTAATGCCTTTTGAATCAAAAGCATCAAGAAACGCTGTAAATACTTAAAAAACACTTGTGAACAAAATTTTAGGGGTTCAGGTAAGAGTTGAAAGATTAAAGTTTACTATGAGACCATTTTTAGATTTCTATGACAATGTGTTCACCTACTAATCGGTTGCAAAAGTATTGAGCCCTGTGTTTGGAGGTTCGTAACTCTGCAACGACTAAAAAAAATTAAATAACGTGTGTTATACTCCTAAGTCATTTCTACATAACATGTTTGCCTATCAAAATTTCTGCCCCTAGGTTTGGACAGAAGCGCGAGAAAAGTGTAAAAATGTACCTGATTTTAGACCTTTTTAATAAACGATCGTCTTTCCAAATTTTTTTCTGCAAAAACGCTTGCCCAAGAAAATTCAAATTTACACAGAGTAGGTATAACTCAAGATCTTGTCTACGGATTGGCTTTTGTATTTTACTAATTTTCTTTGCAATTAAGGCTATAAACAAGATTTTCATGGAAGCGGATATCTCGACAACGAGTATTAGCACGATACGAGACAGGTACGAAAACAATCGCAAAATGTTGTTTAATGAGACTATTGAAATAGAAACACATTTGAGATGTTCATTAATTTTATAAAGCGACATAAATATTCCATATAATTTTGGTACAGCGCGCAAGTACGTCACGTCGTTCAACGCAGTCGTCATCGGCTCGGGATTTGAGGCCCGTACTGAGAATTTAAAACATACATAGTACATATTTATTGATGTAACCAGCATTGAAGTTGAAGGTTAGAAATGGTGGACTCTTTGTTTAATGAAAGAATAGTTCGCAAGTGTACAACGAAGAGCTGTAAGCATATCTTTTTTTGTTTTAATGCCTTTTGAATCAAAAGCAGCAATAAAATATTATCAGGTAGCATAAACAAATAAAATTACAAAACCAAATATTTTTTCGCAGGCCCCAATAATATGATTTTGGGTAAAATGAAGATAACATAAATTCATAAATATTCATTGAATAAAGTTTCTTGAGTAAGTGCGTTCCGTGCGTAGGTGTTTTGCAACTATTGAGCAAGAATGCTGAAGTAATATTCCAAGGAAGTAAAGGAATTAATTATCAATGTCAGAAATTCCTTTCTCAAATAACTAAAGCACAGCTGTTGTATATGTCAAAAAATCACCATCAAGAGAAGGTACTTCTATTAGATTTGATCAGAATTATACAAATCGGAAGCAATGAAGTAAAATTATTGTGGTGATCTGTAGCCCATTGCAATTGAATTAATCTGGGCATAGGTACAAAATAAAGTTGCAAAAAGCTACAATACATTTGAAATTAACCTTATGTTAAATGTATGTAACAAAGCACTGTCTCAAAAGAAATATGGCAAAACTGTGTTGCAATTTTGCGACACAATTTTTGGTTTTGAAAATCAAAACTAATACATTGATATTGATCATATTTTTGACTCAATTGCAGAAGCAATATTTAAGAAGCGATAGTAGTATTAATTTCGGTTATTTTTTTATTAATTTGTAAAATTTAAAAAAATGCGTTTATTGACATTTTGACCTGACTTTTTTCGAAATCCTTGCGCGATAGAGTATTTTTGAGACCGGATTTGCTATCAGAGCAATTAATTCCAACCAAAACTCAATTTTATATTCAATTCACAAAATCCATTTTACCTAGTTATCAATATTTTACAATTTTCAATTATCTTTCTCCCGAAAATGTTTGTTATGTAAGAGCATAAAATGTTTCTGCCACCATTTTGACATTTAAATAATCTACCAAAATAAATAAGAAAAGAATTGAGTTGCCATGTCGATAACGTCATAAGTCACTCCCTCTTAACTCAGTAACAATTGAGGGACAGAAATTAAAGTTTCAACAAAAATGTGTATTTTGATAATTAAAAATCGACTTGTTCGAGGATTTTGTAAAATAACAAACCGTCTCAGAGATTGTATCATGTTTCCATACTTTACGCGCTCACTGTATGTACCTACGCCATACTAGTTTTGGAACATACTATATCGACAACCCCGCCAACGCAGACACGATATCGATGAGGACATTTTGCACGTTATTTGTAACGCCCAAGTAAAGGTGTGTTCAAAAATCCCAGCTGGGTTTGCGATATACGTTACGAAAGAAATTAGTGCATTATTAAATTTTTGTGATAGGAAAGTGTCCATTGTACAAAATCAACAATTTTGAAGTACATTCATCAAAAAAGGGGAAAATGTGGCATTTTTCAAAATGACATCAGACAACTGAAAAGAATATGTGTCCAGAATATCATCCTGATTTCCCTGATGAAAATATAGGGCACATATTCGGTAAGGCATGTCCAGTAATTGTCACTTGAATGGCTAATCATATGCTTTGTCTGCTAAACACATTATGATTTTATACTTTCTGTTTTACTACTTATACGATAATAGATCTATGGCATATGCAATATCACAAAACGGTTTTTGTAGCTTTTCGAAGTTATTGTCCAGATCAAAGATCATAAACGTACTCATTCGCTTCTGTATAGATTATCTAGTTTTATCGTCTAATAAAGAACAGTCCCAACAGCTTTGCTTATTTTATCTAAGAACCTGAATTCACATTGAAACAGTTACAAAGACATTCGAAACTTATGGAATAGTTTTCGGTAATAATATGGATAGTAGAAAAATATATACAAAAATAAACTTGTCAATTGTTTAATATTGATTATTATTATCGTTTTTGGTACCACCCAACTTATCAGTGGCGGATTATCTAAATTGGGGGCCCTAAGCGCAACCTGATTTCGGGGCCCCTATGCTATACCTTATCCATTCGAAAACAAAAATTAAACTGTGTTGTAAAAAACATATATTTCTATTTGTAACAAAAATTAAGAAAATCTATAAAAAGTTATGCAAAAATATAATTTGCAATAAAACCAAACAAAAATTTGAACAACTACATAATGTATAAATACACAAACACAAAAATAGATTATTACTATCATATTACATTATAAAATGGAATAAGATAAAATTAAGCGCTTTGGAACTGAATTTCTAAATAAATGAAGAAAGATTTCATAAATTTTAGTATTATAAGTTCTAAAATAATCAAACTAACTTTTAGACATTATTATAATTTGAAACCTGTTGAACATTTGTTGTAATTAATATTACGGCTAATTATTACTATATTCGCTCGTAATGCGATTAGTATAATTAATTCAAGTTAGGATATTTTTTTGGATAATAACCTACGCCCGGGTTGGAACCAAGGACCTCCGCAATTTCCGCCCGGCGCTCTAATCATTTGAGCTACCAAAGTCAGATAACATTTATAGGGGAATTTGTCACTTCAATGAACGGCATTGTTTCTTTCATATTTGAAATTTGTTAGTTTGCTTTGCTAATATTATGAAGATATTGATAAAAGCGTTGTTTAGGTTGACAAGTTTCCGGAAAACTAAAAATTCTTGGAGCATTGTATTGTAGATTAACTCGCTATCCTGTACACTAGAATAAACCAGTTTCACTAAATAATAAATTTTTTATCCAACATTTATTAGCGAAAAGTGAGCATTTTCAATCTTTTGCAAATTTGCAAATTCACTACTATTATCAATATTTTACTTATTTTCAATTATTTATATATACAACATTTCTAGTTTACGCGATAGCGATATATCTTTAAATAAATGTGTAAAAAACTCGAAATTGAAAAGAAATAGTATAGAAGAAATAGTAGAAAATAGGCCTTATTTTTAGTGCGGGTATACCAGAATGTACCCTAAGGGCTCACTATTTGGCACTGAATGAAGCTCAGTTTAGACTTTTTTGTTATGATTTTGTCAATTTTGTTATATCAGTTATATATATTTTTAGGTTCTAATATTCTCTCTCGATAATTGAGTGAATTCCAATTAATATTGATGTCTTTCCATTAATTATTAATTTTTTTTATTAAGAATTTTTTCAATGTTGTCAATTTTTTTCTCTTCGTCTTAGGTGTAACAATTCTCTCTCGATAATATATTGAATTGCTATAAATATTGCCCCCTATTGTATATTAATAGGGTATTTGACTATTATTGGAAAACCATCTTAGTGTGTTTATTCCTTCACTCTACATTGTAAATGCATTATTTTTCGTAATTATTTCCTCAATATTTCATAAAAATCAGCGTTAAAAATTGAATCACAAAAAGTCCCGCCAAAACGATTCTTTCTGTTGTGTGACGTCACCCGATAGTAGATGTCAAATCGGCCCATATGGTCTGTCAGCATCGGCATCGTCGCCGTTTGGTAATTGTGTTGTATGATGTGTTGTTTTCACAA
The DNA here is from genome assembly GCA_963966075.1 of Aphodius sticticus. Taxonomy (NCBI): domain Eukaryota; kingdom Metazoa; phylum Arthropoda; class Insecta; order Coleoptera; family Scarabaeidae; genus Aphodius; species Aphodius sticticus. Next base: position 17,927,714 of record OZ014506.1, read on the forward strand.
TTTCTACATAAAAATGGGTTATAAATGGTGTATAAATCCACAATGCAGAAATACGTCAAAACTCTGGATAAACTATTTGTAGGTGTTCCGCAAGATTTGAAACTGCGACGAAAGTGGTTGGTTCGTAGAAATCCAAATGAAATAAATAGCGACCAATACAAGTGTTTTTTGTTGTGAAGATTACTTCGACATAAGTAAAACTGACTAGAATAAGTTATCTATCGTATTTTCGAACCAGGTATTATCTGATCTGACAGCTTAAGGTTAGGGCTATCCTAACCTACAACGTTATGCTTACATGAACACTTTAGTGCTATTAAATTCAAACGGGAGAAGCATAAGAGCGCGTTCGGATAACCCGGTATTGTACGGTGAGAGTGATGCGCTGCATAATAGGCGGACTAACGTCATACGGCGTTTATCTGCATATAAGAGAGAGACAGCCGACACAGGCATTGCTCTCCCCATACCCTACCCTGACAAACCGAACGCGCTCTAAGCGTACTAACGAATGACGTCACTGGAGACTGAGCCAATTACAGAGCGTTTTCAATCACGTGATAGGACGTGAATAAAATTCAATTTTAATTTTGGTTTTTGATAGAAATAAACCTTTTTTTTTTTAAGTAATAACAAATAGCTTTCTTAAACTGTAATCTATTAGGATGACTATAATACAAGCCATATTTTTAATACAGTCAAATACCCTATTCGCTATTATTATTGTTTATTGCAGACCCGATGAAGTAATTGTGGAATTTCCGATTTTGTCAATTTTGTCACTTCTTTCCGACATTAAATATGCTCTCTGGACAAGTTAGCCAATAGCTTTTTTTTTTGTTTCACATTTAAAGATATGTTGTTCGCTTTCTTCTTCAAAAATCCGTCAAGTTATCAAAAATTCAATTTGGGGGCCCTCGCTTCGGGCCCCCCTTAACCATTACTACTTTATGTAATCTTAAATTGCACTTCTATTATTATTTAGTTCAGATACCAGTGTATCACCAATTACATTATTAACGTTTACAATAAAACTTTGCTTTATTTTGAAAGTGTTGTTAGGCGATGTTTTGTCAAGATGTAATGTTTGCTTTTTTCTTATTCCTACAATAAACATTCAATTTGGGGCCCCTAAGCGCGCGCTTCTTGCACCTAATGGGTAATCCGCCACTTATACACATGTTACACATATTATAAACAGGCAACTTACTAACTTTTGCATATCCCAAGTTTTGGGAACATGCATTTCACACCACACACATTTACATACATCCAGGTCATACAATCTAGATACCAAAGGAACATAACCCTAGTAAGACACCATCTGGTCGAGATTAGCACCATCGTAATAAAGTCGGCATCCCCAATGACCCGGCAAATACGTCCGGGTAAAAGGGGTGGTGTCGTCCTTCCTACACATTCTGATGTAGAGAAAAACGTGTTGAAGTTATAAAAATTTATATGGCGAAAAAGGGACACTGAGTTCCTCGGGCATGTTGAGAGCAGATACCATATGTAAACATACAGTCGGACACGGAAAACAGCGCGGTATCGGATGACAAAATTTACTGGCGCTTGTAAAATTCTTGAACCACCCATGGAGATCGGTACCGGAGCGCCTACACACATCCCGACGACGGCACGTCAACCCTGATGGGGTGCCTGTGTCCTCTTCACCCCCAATATCGTTTTGAATTATTGCTGGCGCCGCGCCAAAGATTGTGCAAAAAGTGGTCTAAGTGCACATAGATGTACCGAATGGATTATGGCGACGCCAAAAAGCGTCTCGAGTTGGCTGAAAATGCGTTTATTGTCTAAGAACAGTCTCATTTATCGTGGTAGACAGTTCTGGTTTATGCCCGAAGAACAATGGGTAAAAGATGATGTAATTGATTGGTGATTTTAGTGGTTATTAGTCTATTTTGAACGAATGTTATAAATTTGATTATTGTAATATGATTACTTTGCTGAAATCGGTGCTTAATGTAACAGAAAGGAGATATATCTGTCTCTAAATTAGTATTCGAACTGTTTTTAACGTTTTATGCGTTTATATTAGTATTTAACTGGTGTAACAGCGGAAAAATAGGTGTCTCTAAATTGGTTTCTATTGTTTCTAACGTTTTATGTCATTAAATTAATTTTTGAACAGCTGGTGTAGAAATAAATCGAATTTATTCATTTAAATTCGATTATTTTGTTAAAATTGGTGCTTTCTCGCAACAGCTACGGAGAGACAGTGTCTCAAAATTCATATTCTAAAGTTTTATGCAATTGAATTGATTTTCTATCGGTGGTTTAGACATAAATTTAATTATTTTGCAGAAATTGGTGCCTGCTCGCAACTTTAAATCTGCGAGGATATTTGTGTCCCTTAATTAGTATTTGAATAGTTTCTTAAAATTGTATGCCAGTAAATAAGTTTTCAAATGGCTGCAAATTTGCTCGATTTAAAATTGTAGAATATAATATATAATTTAATAAAATGTACAATATTTATTCAAATAAATATTTATTAAAACATAGTAATAAAATACAAGGTATCTCGACAATTAATCATTAGTCGCTCTTTTTAATGTACTTGTTGGTTAAATAACTATAAGTTCCACAGTTAACCTACCGTTATAATAAAACATTTTATTCGATTTCAAACCTTCGGACCACCCCCTAAAAAGTTCTTGCAAAGATGTCAGAATCTGTCACAACCCGATGACATAATTTATCATTATTTTCCAATATTTTTTGTTTTAATGCCACGCAAACATTTCAATAATAAGTTGTGGATATTCAATATACATTATTGGTTTTGGAAGCTCCCAAGGAAATTTCACAATCTTCTGCAAATGTTCGTCTAAAAGTTCCTTAATAAATAGCATCATCAGGCATCTATTGAGATGACATAATGTTATTATTAACATATTAAAATAATAAATAACTAGAATATGTGCACAACAAGGAACATTAAATGACAGCAAAAGTTTTTTTATTGTTTTTTTTTCTAATCAAAATTCTTGGGCAAATTCTTATTTTGTCAAAAATTATTTTTTTAAAAATCATGAACAGGAAAACAATTACAGGATTATTGTTGTTAAAGTACAAAAAATGCTTCTTCAAAATTTAAACTTTGTACTGAAGTTAAAGCTAGACTTTATCTGCAGTCTGGTTTCGCATTTAACTTCTACTGAAACAGAGCGTGCTAGAATTAGTTATAATTTGTTGAACGCTTCCTGTCAAGGTATAGTGTAAAAATTAAAAAAAAAAGGTTATAAATTCTTCTTTTGGCTATTTTTGGGAATTCTTATCGACTAAACCCAATGCCCTAAAAAATTAAGGGTATCAAAGTAATCAGAAAATTTTTACTTTTATCTGATTCAAGGACAGTTTGCCCAGGGCATTGATTTCATCTTCCAAAAAATCCACAATTTTCCACAAACTTCAATTCTTTTTCTCAAAAATGTTCTCATGTAATGCCATTCCATTTGAACATAATTAAACTTAAAAATAGATCTACTTAATTTTGTAGAAAAAATATACGTCCATTTAGAAAAAACTTGTCAAAAAAATATTGGATATGGGGGCTCAACTTCTACTACTTTTTAGAATGTTTGGTTCACATCATTTTTTACAAAGGGCAATTGAAATTGTGGGAAACAATGATAACTTTGGGAGCATCAGTTTGGAGAATATGACAATTTTGTTTCTATCATGTCTGCTTCGGAATGAATAAACGCTCTTATCTAAGAAATATTACATCACTGAGATCTTACTGTGTGACGATGTGTGGCATTTCTGTATGAATTGGCATAAATCCCTCCTCAGAGTTTGACAATCTTGCCACATCTTCATCCATACTTCTATATGCTTCCCATTCGCCTGAACGACCAAATGTAGAGGGCGCTGCAAAAAATAGTATATCCGCTCTATACGTGATAAGTCTTAGTACATACGATAGCCGATATAACTCACTCTTAGCAACATTTTTAGTTATTAATAGTTATAGTATTGAAAAAATAATCCTCGTTTTTAAAATGTAGCTTGATATCGATTTCCCAATTTTTAACACACGGCGCCACTCGTTTTGTACCGGTTTATCTTTGGGAAATTTGTGGAATGCCTCACTGTAAAATGAACTACATTGAGGAACACAACAATAATTTGTTGCTCTTATGCTTCTTTCCATTGCCCTTTCCATCTGGTCGTTCAATAATAGGTTTACAAACGCACGATGATATGAGAAAAATTAATATATCTACTCGAAATAAAAACATAAAAACTAGTAAATTAAGGTGCGCATTAGCGCAACATGTTTTTAAAGAAAACCATAGTTTTGATTTTGAAAATGTTAAAATTTTGGGTGTTTGAAAAAGTCAACGGAATAGAAATTTTTTGGAAATGTTGTTTATTAATGAGTTAAATACATATAATTTTAAATCTGATGTAGAAAATGTGAGCATAATTCATAAAAATTTATTAACATTCTTGAAATCTTTTAAGGGTCGAAATTTTTAATTAATTTATATATTTTTTTTTCATGGATATTGGGATATTATTTTAATTTACGTTGTTATGAAGTATTTTGTTTGACATTTGTCAGAAGTTTTAAAAAAGTTTTATGTGTATTGGTAGTTTATAGTTAATTTAGTAAGTATTTATAAATTTGTTATATTCTTTGTTTAAAACGTTCCTTGTAGATTTCCTGACGAAGCCTATGTTATAGGCGAAATATTGAAAATTAAAAAAACTAAAAACTTTATTGTTGCGGTTTTCCCAAAAAATTGAAGAAATAACTATACATATTTTTGATTAGCGTTGAAACCTGAATCGATTTAGCTATATCCGTCTGTCTGTCCGTCTGTGTACACGATAACTGCCGTAATTTTGAAGTAATTGATTTGAAATTTGGTATACAAGCTTGACTCTTAAAAAGTAAGGACAAGTTCGTGAAAGGGCAAAATCGGTTCGACCAATTTTTTTTTAAATATTTTACTGTGGGGGTATTTTTACCTCAGCCTGGCTGAAGATAATTTTCTTACTAGTTTTTTTTTTTCATAAAGCAGATGGCTGTCATTACTTAAAAGATTCAGATGGACTTTCAAATTTAAATGGTCCTTATATTAAAGAATTGAAAAAGCAATATGACCACATGAAACTGCTTACTCAGAATAATTAATAAAAAAAAAACTCATTAAAGGATTTTGTGGATTAGCTTCTTTATCATTTATTCAATTCATTCAGATCTTTCGCTCTGTAAGTTTTTAATGAATTGTAAAAACGAATCATTCTAAATGAAAAAAATAAATTTTACCCAGAATTACATTTATTTCCTAACAAAGTGCCTGTAAATGCGAGGCATACGACTTGTCCCGGGTATTCAATTTCAAATACAAAATTTCAAATTTCAAAATACAAAATTTCGCTCGTTGGTGGGTTAATTTTAAGGATATCAGATAAATACGAATACGATATAAATACGAAGTTATGAGAACTTTTAGTCCAGCCGTTATTACAAAATCACGTTTTTACACATTATCCTAATTTTATACCCAAAAACAAAGTATTTCAAAATGATTATGTACCACTGGATCAATAATTAATCTTTAATGAACCATATCTCAACATCTAATTCATATATTTTAATATTACTAGTACTGGCATTGATCTAAATTCTAAAATACTGTATAAATATTGCAACCCCCCTAACACCTACGCCCACCATACGAAACCAAAATAAGTATCCTATCAATCCAAAACTAACCCATTTGCACTTGAGACTCGACAGTTCGATTTGACTAAGTACCAAATCGAACAGGAACGTATTCGATGGTGTGAAGAAATTTAAATAAACCGTCGCTGATAGATGGAGCAATTATAGAGTGGAATTTATGGGGCCCGCTCGTACCCGGCCATAGAAAATCCTATTTCAGTCTCATTTCAGTACGCCTGTTTACACTCGACCCATACTTTATTGCATCACATACCTCGTTTAACGATTAAATAGGTGTCTAGGACCGGAGCGCACTGTTTAAAACATTTAATAATTATAACCTATAACGATTTTTGTTTACGGCCTTTCTGTATGGGCGCTTCAAAATAGTTCTTGCCGCAATTAGACGGGCGTACAAACGGGTGAATGACGCTTTATTTAGCTTCCATCAGAGCCAATGACCAAAGGAAATTAAAAGAGCTGTTACTCGCCAGACGAGAGTGCTAATTTCAAATGGACCTGTTAAAACCAAACCATTAAATCTCCGCGTACTAATCCGTAAATATCATTAATATTATGAGTTGTTTTAGTTCGTCATGGTGTGTTTGCAATTTGCATGTCTGGAGTATAGCTAATGCTTACAGTACTTGTTTATTGATGTATGTATACTAATAGTGCAGGTATCTATTGAATTAACAGCTTTTTAATCAATTTAATACTTAATTCTAAAAAGTTAGCTAATATTTACTAATTAAAGTTATATACATAATATCACTTTATTACATTTACATCTTATTGTCTTGTTCTTGCGTTTATTTACAATGATATCTTTTGTAGATAGTTTTTATCATATAATAACACAAGCGCTGTTTTCTCAAGTTTCTTTTCTTACTTATAAGTAAGAAAAGAAACTTGAGAAAACAGCGCTTGTATACCCACATTTAAGTTTTACCAGACCTCCAATTTCACTACGTGAAAATCATATCTGACTCAAATCGATTATTAAAAAAAAATTATATGATAAAAACTATCTACCATTATAATGGTACATTTTCTATTGGTCTATACTCTATAGTTTGCCTTTTGCTTCTATCACATCTGGTATGTTATTTTAATAAATCCTCAGACATGTCCATTTTATTTTATAGAGTTATACATTGTTATAACAAATTTAAAATCAAAGGTCTAAATGAAACTTTTCACTACACCTTTTCCTGCTGTTATTCAGAAAGTATCAACTGATATTCAGAAAACAACACATCATATTCATCTATTCCGAATTATTTTCAGAAATCAACACATGAGATTCATCTATTCCGAATTATTTTCAGAAAGTAGCAGTTGATATTCATCTATTCCGATTTAATATCAGAAAGTAGCAGTTGATATTCATCTATTCCGATTTAGTATCAGAAAATAGCAGTTGATATTCAGAATATGTACTCTGAAATTCAGAAATTGACAAATGATATTCAGTAAATTTAAATAATTATAACTGTATTAATATTTTATTTCGACAATTTCTGCGAAATTATAAATATATTGTTAGCAACAGTTATTTCCTGACATGATTGTAGGTCTGTATGTATGTATGTACATAGAATAATGTACAATTTGACGTTTTGAAATAATGTTTTATTTTTTTCTCTGTGCTTAATTAAGTTCTCAATTTAAAGTAAACATTTTTAAAAATAAAATATCAAATAACTTTGTATATTTTAACTATGTGTCTCTGTTTAGCGTGCATGATATAAAAATACGCTTCGCGTCATTCTGTCATGTGACATGCATTTGATCTGTATGCGACCCACTGAATAGAGAAGTTCCTTAAAAAGATTCTGGAGAATTCTGAATTACATTTGCAACTTTCTGAATATCAATTGTTACTTTCAGAAAATAATTCGGAATGGATGAATTACAACTGCTACTTTTTGATACTAAATCGGAATAGATGAATATCAATTGGTACTTTCTGAAAATAATTCGGAATAGATGAATATCAACTGCTACTTTCTGAACCTAAATCGGAATAGATGAATATCAATTGTTACTTTCAGAAAATAATTCGGAATGGATGAATTACAACTGCTACTTTTTGATACTAAATCGGAATAGATGAATATCAATTGTTACTTTCAGAAAATAATTCAGAATGGATGAATTACAACTGCTACTTTTTGATACTAAATCGGAATAGATGAATATCAATTGTTACTTACAGAAAATAATTCGGAATGGATGAATTACAACTGCTACTTTTTGATACTAAATCGGAATAGATGAATATCAATTGTTACTTTCAGAAAATAATTCGGAATGGATGAATTACAACTGCTACTTTTTGATACAAAATCGGAATAGATGAATATCAATTGTTACTTTCAGAAAATAATTCGGAATGGATGAATTACAACTGCTACTTTTTGATACTAAATCGGAATAGATGAATATCAATTGTTACTTTCAGAAAATAATTCGGAATGGATGAATTACAACTGCTACTTTTTGATACTAAATCGGAATAGATGAATATCAATTGTTACTTTCAGAAAATAATTCGGAATGGATGAATTACAACTGCTACTTTTTGATACTAAATCGGAATAGATGAATATCAATTGGTACTTTCTGAAAATAATTCGGAATAGATGAATATCAACTGCTACTTTCTGAACCTAAATCGGAATAGATGAATATCAATTGTTACTTTCAGAAAATAATTCGGAATGGATGAATTACAACTGCTACTTTTTGATACTAAATCGGAATAGATGAATATCAATTGTTACTTTCAGAAAATAATTCGGAATGGATGAATTACAACTGCTACTTTTTGATACTAAATCGGAATAGATGAATATCAATTGTTACTTTCAGAAAATAATTCGGAATGGATGAATTACAACTGCTACTTTTTGATACTAAATCGGAATAGATGAATATCAATTGTTACTTTCAGAAAATAATTCGGAATGGATGAATTACAACTGCTACTTTTTGATACAAAATCGGAATAGATGAATATCAATTGTTACTTTCAGAAAATAATTCGGAATGGATGAATTACAACTGCTACTTTTTGATACTAAATCGGAATAGATGAATATCAATTGTTACTTTCAGAAAATAATTCGGAATGGATGAATTACAACTGCTACTTTTTGATACTAAATCGGAATAGATGAATATCAATTGTTACTTTCAGAAAATAATTCGGAATGGATGAATTACAACTGCTACTTTTTGATACTAAATCGGAATAGATGAATATCAATTGGTACTTTCTGAAAATAATTCGGAATAGATGAATATCAACTGCTACTTTCTGAACCTAAATCGGAATAGATGAATATCAATTGTTACTTTCAGAAAATAATTCGGAATGGATGAATTACAACTGCTACTTTTTGATACTAAATCGGAATAGATGAATATCAATTGTTACTTTCAGAAAATAATTCGGAATGGATGAATTACAACTGCTACTTTTTGATACTAAATCGGAATAGATGAATATCAATTGTTACTTTCAGAAAATAATTCGGAATGGATGAATTACAACTGCTACTTTTTGATACTAAATCGGAATAGATGAATATCAATTGTTACTTTCAGAAAATAATTCGGAATGGATGAATTACAACTGCTACTTTTTGATACAAAATCGGAATAGATGAATATCAATTGTTACTTTCAGAAAATAATTCGGAATGGATGAATTACAACTGCTACTTTTTGATACTAAATCGGAATAGATGAATATCAATTGTTACTTTCAGAAAATAATTCGGAATGGATGAATTACAACTGCTACTTTTTGATACTAAATCGGAATAGATGAATATCAATTGTTACTTTCAGAAAATAATTCGGAATGGATGAATTACAACTGCTACTTTTTGATACTAAATCGGAATAGATGAATATCAATTGGTACTTTCTGAAAATAATTCGGAATAGATGAATATCAACTGCTACTTTCTGAACCTAAATCGGAATAGATGAATATCAATTGTTACTTTCAGAAAATAATTCGGAATGGATGAATTACAACTGCTACTTTTTGATACTAAATCGGAATAGATGAATATCAATTGTTACTTTCAGAAAATAATTCGGAATGGATGAATTACAACTGCTACTTTTTGATACTAAATCGGAATAGATGAATATCAATTGTTACTTTCAGAAAATAATTCGGAATGGATGAATTACAACTGCTACTTTTTGATACTAAATCGGAATAGATGAATATCAATTGTTACTTTCAGAAAATAATTCGGAATGGATGAATTACAACTGCTACTTTTTGATACTAAATCGGAATAGATGAATATCAATTGTATACTTTCAGAAAATAATTCGGAATGGATGAATTACAACTGCTACTTTTTGATACTAAATCGGAATAGATGAATATCAATTGTTACTTTCAGAAAATAATTCGGAATGGATGAATTACAACTGCTACTTTTTGATACTAAATCGGAATAGATGAATATCAATTGTTACTTTCAGAAAATAATTCGGAATGGATGAATTACAACTGCTACTTTTTGATACTAAATCGGAATAGATGAATATCAATTGGTACTTTCTGAAAATAATTCGGAATAGATGAATATCAACTGCTACTTTCTGAACCTAAATCGGAATAGATGAATATCAATTGTTACTTTCAGAAAATAATTCGGAATGGATGAATTACAACTGCTACTTTTTGATACTAAATCGGAATAGATGAATATCAATTGTTACTTTCAGAAAATAATTCGGAATGGATGAATTACAACTGCTACTTTTTGATACTAAATCGGAATAGATGAATATCAATTGTTACTTTCAGAAAATAATTCGGAATGGATGAATTACAACTGCTACTTTTTGATACTAAATCGGAATAGATGAATATCAATTGTTACTTTCAGAAAATAATTCGGAATGGATGAATTACAACTGCTACTTTTTGATACTAAATCGGAATAGATGAATATCAATTGTTACTTTCAGAAAATAATTCGGAATGGATGAATTACAACTGCTACTTTTTGATACTAAATCGGAATAGATGAATATCAATTGTTACTTTCAGAAAATAATTCGGAATGGATGAATTACAACTGCTACTTTTTGATACTAAATCGGAATAGATGAATATCAATTGTTACTTTCAGAAAATAATTCGTAATGGATGAATTACAACTGCTACTTTTTGATACTAAATCGGAATAGATGAATATCAATTGTTACTTTCAGAAAATAATTCGGAATGGATGAATTACAACTGCTACTTTTTGATACTAAATCGGAATAGATGAATATCAATTGTTACTTTCAGAAAATAATTCGGAATGGATGAATTACAACTGCTACTTTTTGATACTAAATCGGAATAGATGAATATCAATTGTTACTTTCAGAAAATAATTCGGAATGGATGAATTACAACTGCTACTTTTTGATACTAAATCGGAATAGATGAATATCAATTGTTACTTTCAGAAAATAATTCGGAATGGATGAATTACAACTGCTACTTTTTGATACTAAATCGGAATAGATGAATATCAATTGGTACTTTCTGAAAATAATTCGGAATAGATGAATATCAACTGCTACTTTCTGAACCTAAATCGGAATAGATGAATATCAATTGTTACTTTCAGAAAATAATTCGGAATGGATGAATTCCAACTGCTACTTTTTGATACTAAATCGGAATAGATGAATATCAATTGTTACTTTCAGAAAATAATTCGGAATGGATGAATTACAACTGCTACTTTTTGATACTAAATCGGAATAGATGAATATCAATTGTTACTTTCAGAAAATAATTCGGAATGGATGAATTACAACTGCTACTTTTTGATACTAAATCGGAATAGATGAATATCAATTGTTACTTTCAGAAAATAATTCGGAATGGATGAATTACAACTGCTACTTTTTGATACTAAATCGGAATAGATGAATATCAATTGTTACTTTCAGAAAATAATTCGGAATGGATGAATTACAACTGCTACTTTTTGATACTAAATCGGAATAGATGAATATCAATTGTTACTTTCAGAAAATAATTCGGAATGGATGAATTACAACTGCTACTTTTTGATACTAAATCGGAATAGATGATTATCAATTGTTACTTTCAGAAAATAATTCGGAATGGATGAATTACAACTGCTACTTTTTGATACTAAATCGGAATAGATGAATATCAATTGTTACTTTCAGAAAATAATTCGGAATGGATGAATTACAACTGCTACTTTTTGATACTAAATCGGAATAGATGAATATCAATTGGTACTTTCTGAAAATAATTCGGAATAGATGAATATCAACTGCTACTTTCTGAACCTAAATCGGAATAGATGAATATCAATTGCTACTTCCTGAAAATAATTCGGAATAGATGAATATCAGTTGCTACTTTCTGAATAACAGGAAGAAAAGGTGTAGATGAATGCCATTTACTTAAAAAAACGATGGGGGCGGAAATAGTGGGGCACCTGTATATGCAAGGTGTACCTACGATTTGTCCCTGGTATTTCAATTTTAAACCAAAATAAGGAAAGCGAATGGTCGTTGTGTGAATAAATTTTCAAGGTTTCAGATAAATACAAATTTTAAGACATATTTTGAGGCGGTTCTAAAGAAAAAATTGGTTAAGCCGCTATGACAAAAGAACGTTTTTACACATTAATTTAATACAAAATACCTAGAGAGATCAACGTTTTCCTAATTTTCAGATGCCTTATTCTCAATATTCGTTTCTGCCATGGTATTTTGTTTTGTTACGTTGTATTTTGGGGTTTGACGCATGGAAACCTGATACGAGGTGTGATCAGAAATGTTTTATATTGCGCTGGTAGGTAGAATATTAAAATGCCCCGAGATCTTAGCAGACTAAAAAGCTGATTGCTAAATTAATAGCTTATTTTGAGCGTGAACGTGACCACAGCGGCTCTCTTCAGCCGCTGAACTCTATGCAACTTAGTTTTCACCAAAAAAACTTGTTGCACGCACCCTATAGACGGAAATTGCTGCAAAATACGGAACGTCACTATCTCTATCTCTGTCACCTCTCTAGTAATATTGGTTCGACTATACCAGTTTGCCTCGTTAGTAATATAAATAGAAATAATGCAAAATAAGTGATTTGTTTGTTAGAAATGTGAATCTAAATACCTATGTTCATATATCTACGCTTTTTGAGATATAACTTCGCCCATAAAAATTTTAACCCCTACTTTCACCCTTTTTAGGGAAGGAATTTTCAAATCGTCAATACCAACTTTCTTTTTGCAATGATATGGTATATTCTTTTCTCCAAAGTTTAATAGATTGATTTTATTTTCTGAATTCAATAATGATCTCATGTTATGCCATTAAATAAAAACATTTCCGCGAAAAAGACAATTTATGCCCGATTGCGCCACTTCCCCTTAACCGCTAAGCAAAGCTTAAATTTAAGCTACACAGCTACAAGTTCATAGGTAAAACCTTTCTATTTTTTATGTTCTATTTTGGAAAGTCATTTTCATAAAGTAATAATGTATACCAAAAAAAAATGAATGTCCTTATTTAATATTTTATTACTTTTATATACTTTCCAATATGTAATAATACAACAGAAAACCACTGTAAAAATTTCATATCTCTACAATGCGTATTAACGCTAGGATTTCGAACCTACGGTACACTTCCGGTAGACTACATCGCTAATATCGTAAGCTATTGAAAAAAAATTAAATATTAACTCTGGAGAACGTGGTTTGTGTGATTGGAAAGTGCATAGCCGGTATTCATAAGGTCTGTTTCAATATGCAGAAAACACCGTTCGGGTGCAATACAATATGTTGGACCAGATGTAGGAGCGCTACTTTCTATAATTGAGTTGTTTAACGTAACATAACTGGTCCATCACAAAAAACGATTCCCGTACGCTGTTTTTTTTTTCGTGTTGGAACAAACCTATTGATTCATTTGTGCTAAATACGAATCCGAGAAACTATGGAAAAAAAATTCAAAACATTGTAATATTGGCAATTTTTGTGAAGTTATAGCGACTGAACCCGATTCCCCAGAAACTTCAATATAATCATTCTTCAATAAAAATAAAAACCTTTTCTCTTTGCTATTTTGCAAAAATAGCAAAGGAGGAGAGGTTTTTATTTATATCTAAGTTGAATTTAAATAAACTTTGCATATGAATATAGCCAATTTTCAATATAATCTTAAAGCAAACATTAAACTTTGTCCTTTTGCCAGGCATCCTTAAAATGTGTGAAATAAACTTGCAGGTGCAGAACAATGGTATATAATAAAATATTTATTCTATTTTAATTTTTGGATCAGATCCAACTGAAAAATAAACAAACAACAAATAGAAAACTTGGACCAACAGGATATTATAACGTTGGGTTAGCTGCAGCAATAAAAGATACGACCTTGGTCTACGACGGCAATATGCCGAGGTTGTAGGTTCTGGCCGAGGGGTTCCTGTGTGAAGTTGGTTTCTGAAAATAATCCTTTTTATTGTAAGTAATGAAGAGATGTTAAAATGGGGGATATAAAAGAGCGCAGATACCGCTTCTGCTAGCTGCCAGCGCTGCCTTGAGACGACAAGCTGAGGAACCCAGCAAGCTCCGGATGTCGTAAATCATTGGATTTTAGGATAGCAAAAAGTCGGGTAGTTGAAGGCATTGTTTACGTCTCTCAACGCCGGGTCGGTTTTGTACTGCCGAGTTGCGAGAGGAGGCCCCGTTTTGCCGGGCAGCGAGTGCCTTTGAAATAATACGAGGCCAACCGGCGAGTAGCAACCAGGTTCGTGCTTCGATCAATCAAACCGTGATAAAAGCGGCCTCCTCGTCTTCGACACTTATCAGATGTTTGGCGCGCACCTACGCTAGACAAATTACGAAAATAAACAAACGGTCCACTTCAGTCCAAAGAACCCACCGCACAGCATCGCCATCTTTCCCAAAGCCCGCCACTCACGATACAACGCCGCAGTACAACAGTAATTATACAACAAAATTGAACAATGTAGCAGTTTAGGTATATCGTAATAGGCAACCAGAGTAATAGTTCGTTATTTAACCAACAACTATGTTAAAAAGATATTGTTGAGATCATTAGGCGCCGTTTAATATCCGAGTTGGTTACAACATTTTGCGTCGATGGTATTCTTCTGGCGGCGTCAACAATGATTTTCACAATAGATCGTCCATGTTATCAAATCTTTTATGTAACGCGTGTGGATTGTCTCATTTTGCGTAAGTCCGATTGACTAAAATGAAATCGTTTGATTGGCTATAATAAATCGTGCATTTATAGACCTGTTTAATAAATGATTTTTTCTACTCCTATTGATGAATGCATTCATTATCATGGCAATTTATGATAAGTAATACTAACCATTCCCCACACACATGACAAACATTTCATTCCTGGTTCCTCATACCCCGCGAGCCGTGAGAAATATTTCATTTCTCACGGCAATATTTCATTTCTCACGGCTGTAGAACCAATCACAGCGCGGATTTTCATTTCCATCGTGTTTAGAGAGACTGCTTAGCGACGTTGTCATGGCGTTGACAACGTCGCTAAACGACGAGCGCTACAAACAATTTTAATCTGTCATATATTTTAAAGAACGTACAGTGTACACTGTACAGTAATTACTGTAATTCGTTAATCATAATTATAAGAAAAAATGGATTCTGATAGCGAACAAGAGGAAATGTGTACTCCACCTGATGTAATACAAGCCGCGCAAATCTGCACATTAAATTTATTGCCCGAAAAATCGAGGACAAAATACGAAAAAACATACCAAGCGTTTATGGATTGGCGAATCAGAAAAAAATGTAAGCTCATTTTCCGAAAATGTTTAGATAGCCTATTTTGGTGAGCTTGCCGACGTCCAAAAAAGTGTTATAATGTGACTTATTTAATACATCAATACGCACAAAGGATAATAATTATGTCATTTTGTAGGTTAGATACCTTGTTATCTTTTCTTCGCTGTCAATACTTGACACTTTTAGAAAAAAAAATCTGTACTACCGACATAGTGTCATACATAAACAGAATACCTATAAGTACCGCCGCGTCACCGCTGTCCCAATACGCACTAAATTAATTTTAAAAGAATGTTGTATAGTCTTAGAAAAAGTATGGTATTCCATTCGCAAGTAATGACAATTACTCACTCGAACGTTTTGCAGCACTCGCCTACGGCTCGTGCTGCAAACTTCGTTCTCGTGAGTAATTGCTTACATTACTTGCTCATAGAATAATATACTATTATTCACTAATCAGATAAATAAACGATTGACGGAAAACACAATAAACAATCTGACCACGATCCACTACACCGGTCTGGTTACTTCGTTTCTCAAAATTCGTATATTTCTGCGCATGATGTCACTGCGAGAAGGATATTGACTAGGCAACCAAATACATCGTAAAGTTTTTGATATAGGTAGGTGACTTGTAGGTGCGACTTGCGCTGGTAGGTAGAATATTAAAATGCCCCGAGATCTTAGCAGACTAAAAAGCTGATTGCTAAATTAATAGCTTATTTTGAGCGTGAACGTGACCACAGCGGCTCTCTTCAGCCGCTGAACTCTATGCAACTTAGTTTTCACCAAAAAAACTTGTTGCACGCACCCTATAGACGGAAATTGCTGCAAAATACGGAACGTCACTATCTCTATCTCTGTCACCTCTCTAGTAATATTGGTTCGACTATACCAGTTTGCCTCGTTAGTAATATAAATAGAAATAATGCAAAATAAGTGATTTGTTTGTTAGAAATGTGAATCTAAATACCTATGTTCATATATCTACGCTTTTTGAGATATAACTTCGCCCATAAAAATTTTAACCCCTACTTTCACCCTTTTTAGGGAAGGAATTTTCAAATCGTCAATACCAACTTTCTTTTTGCAATGATATGGTATATTCTTTTCTCCAAAGTTTAATAGATTGATTTTATTTTCTGAATTCAATAATGATCTCATGTTATGCCATTAAATAAAAACATTTCCGCGAAAAAGACAATTTATGCCCGATTGCGCCACTTCCCCTTAACCGCTAAGCAAAGCTTAAATTTAAGCTACACAGCTACAAGTTCATAGGTAAAACCTTTCTATTTTTTATGTTCTATTTTGGAAAGTCATTTTCATAAAGTAATAATGTATACCAAAAAAAAATGAATGTCCTTATTTAATATTTTATTACTTTTATATACTTTCCAATATGTAATAATACAACAGAAAACCACTGTAAAAATTTCATATCTCTACAATGCGTATTAACGCTAGGATTTCGAACCTACGGTACACTTCCGGTAGACTACATCGCTAATATCGTAAGCTATTGAAAAAAAATTAAATATTAACTCTGGAGAACGTGGTTTGTGTGATTGGAAAGTGCATAGCCGGTATTCATAAGGTCTGTTTCAATATGCAGAAAACACCGTTCGGGTGCAATACAATATGTTGGACCAGATGTAGGAGCGCTACTTTCTATAATTGAGTTGTTTAACGTAACATAACTGGTCCATCACAAAAAACGATTCCCGTACGCTGTTTTTTTTTTCGTGTTGGAACAAACCTATTGATTCATTTGTGCTAAATACGAATCCGAGAAACTATGGAAAAAAAATTCAAAACATTGTAATATTGGCAATTTTTGTGAAGTTATAGCGACTGAACCCGATTCCCCAGAAACTTCAATATAATCATTCTTCAATAAAAATAAAAACCTTTTCTCTTTGCTATTTTGCAAAAATAGCAAAGGAGGAGAGGTTTTTATTTATATCTAAGTTGAATTTAAATAAACTTTGCATATGAATATAGCCAATTTTCAATATAATCTTAAAGCAAACATTAAACTTTGTCCTTTTGCCAGGCATCCTTAAAATGTGTGAAATAAACTTGCAGGTGCAGAACAATGGTATATAATAAAATATTTATTCTATTTTAATTTTTGGATCAGATCCAACTGAAAAATAAACAAACAACAAATAGAAAACTTGGACCAACAGGATATTATAACGTTGGGTTAGCTGCAGCAATAAAAGATACGACCTTGGTCTACGACGGCAATATGCCGAGGTTGTAGGTTCTGGCCGAGGGGTTCCTGTGTGAAGTTGGTTTCTGAAAATAATCCTTTTTATTGTAAGTAATGAAGAGATGTTAAAATGGGGGATATAAAAGAGCGCAGATACCGCTTCTGCTAGCTGCCAGCGCTGCCTTGAGACGACAAGCTGAGGAACCCAGCAAGCTCCGGATGTCGTAAATCATTGGATTTTAGGATAGCAAAAAGTCGGGTAGTTGAAGGCATTGTTTACGTCTCTCAACGCCGGGTCGGTTTTGTACTGCCGAGTTGCGAGAGGAGGCCCCGTTTTGCCGGGCAGCGAGTGCCTTTGAAATAATACGAGGCCAACCGGCGAGTAGCAACCAGGTTCGTGCTTCGATCAATCAAACCGTGATAAAAGCGGCCTCCTCGTCTTCGACACTTATCAGATGTTTGGCGCGCACCTACGCTAGACAAATTACGAAAATAAACAAACGGTCCACTTCAGTCCAAAGAACCCACCGCACAGCATCGCCATCTTTCCCAAAGCCCGCCACTCACGATACAACGCCGCAGTACAACAGTAATTATACAACAAAATTGAACAATGTAGCAGTTTAGGTATATCGTAATAGGCAACCAGAGTAATAGTTCGTTATTTAACCAACAACTATGTTAAAAAGATATTGTTGAGATCATTAGGCGCCGTTTAATATCCGAGTTGGTTACAACATTTTGCGTCGATGGTATTCTTCTGGCGGCGTCAACAATGATTTTCACAATAGATCGTCCATGTTATCAAATCTTTTATGTAACGCGTGTGGATTGTCTCATTTTGCGTAAGTCCGATTGACTAAAATGAAATCGTTTGATTGGCTATAATAAATCGTGCATTTATAGACCTGTTTAATAAATGATTTTTTCTACTCCTATTGATGAATGCATTCATTATCATGGCAATTTATGATAAGTAATACTAACCATTCCCCACACACATGACAAACATTTCATTCCTGGTTCCTCATACCCCGCGAGCCGTGAGAAATATTTCATTTCTCACGGCAATATTTCATTTCTCACGGCTGTAGAACCAATCACAGCGCGGATTTTCATTTCCATCGTGTTTAGAGAGACTGCTTAGCGACGTTGTCATGGCGTTGACAACGTCGCTAAACGACGAGCGCTACAAACAATTTTAATCTGTCATATATTTTAAAGAACGTACAGTGTACACTGTACAGTAATTACTGTAATTCGTTAATCATAATTATAAGAAAAAATGGATTCTGATAGCGAACAAGAGGAAATGTGTACTCCACCTGATGTAATACAAGCCGCGCAAATCTGCACATTAAATTTATTGCCCGAAAAATCGAGGACAAAATACGAAAAAACATACCAAGCGTTTATGGATTGGCGAATCAGAAAAAAATGTAAGCTCATTTTCCGAAAATGTTTAGATAGCCTATTTTGGTGAGCTTGCCGACGTCCAAAAAAGTGTTATAATGTGACTTATTTAATACATCAATACGCACAAAGGATAATAATTATGTCATTTTGTAGGTTAGATACCTTGTTATCTTTTCTTCGCTGTCAATACTTGACACTTTTAGAAAAAAAAATCTGTACTACCGACATAGTGTCATACATAAACAGAATACCTATAAGTACCGCCGCGTCACCGCTGTCCCAATACGCACTAAATTAATTTTAAAAGAATGTTGTATAGTCTTAGAAAAAGTATGGTATTCCATTCGCAAGTAATGACAATTACTCACTCGAACGTTTTGCAGCACTCGCCTACGGCTCGTGCTGCAAACTTCGTTCTCGTGAGTAATTGCTTACATTACTTGCTCATAGAATAATATACTATTATTCACTAATCAGATAAATAAACGATTGACGGAAAACACAATAAACAATCTGACCACGATCCACTACACCGGTCTGGTTACTTCGTTTCTCAAAATTCGTATATTTCTGCGCATGATGTCACTGCGAGAAGGATATTGACTAGGCAACCAAATACATCGTAAAGTTTTTGATATAGGTAGGTGACTTGTAGGTGATTTAGGTTAACAAGTTGACAACCATGCCAACGCTTTAATTGTCAAAAAAGCTTGAACGTAACAACAACATATTAGCTACCATGGCAACGAACGCTACTTCTCGCAATTACGTCAGCGCATAAATGTCAGTACAACCGTGACAACAACAATAGGGTATTTGACTGTATTAAAAATATGGCTTATATTATAGTCATCCTAATAGATTACAGTTTAAGAAACCTATTTGTTATTAGTTTTCAAAAAAAATATGCGTTTATTTCTATTAAAAACCAAAATTAAAATTGAATTTTATTCACGTCCTATCAAGTGATTGAAAACGCTCTGTAATTGGCTCAGTCTCCAGTGACGTCATTCGTTAGTACGCTTAGAGCGCGTTCGAGAGCAATCCTCAGATAACCTGGGTCTGCTGTCTCTCTCTTATATGCAGATAAACGCCGTATGACGTTAGTCCGCCTATTATGCAGCGCGTCACTCTCACCGTACCCCACCCGATTATCCGAACGCGCTCTTATGCTTCTCTAGTTTGAATTTAATAGCACTAAAGTGCTATGTAAGCATAACTTTGTAGGTTAGGATAGCCCTAAACTTAAGCTGTCAGATCAGATAATACCTGGTTTGAAAGTACGATAGATAACTTATTCTAGTCAGTTTTACTTGTCGAAGTAATCTTCACAACAAAAAGACACTTGTATTGGCCGCTATTTATTTCATTTGGATTTCTACGAGCCAACCACTTTCTTCGCAGTTTCAAATCTTGCGGAACAGCTATAAATAGTTTATCCGGAGTTTTTATTGACGTATTTCTGCATCGTGGAATATACACCATTTATAACTCACTTTTATGTAGAAATTGTGATAACAACACTTTATACAACACAATTACCAAACGGCATCGATGCCGATGCTGACAGACCATATGGGCCGATTTTACATCTACTATCGTGTGACGTCACACATCAGAAAGTATCGTTTTGGCGGGACTTTTTGTGAGTCAATTTTTAACGCTGATTTTTATGAAATATTGAAGAAATATTTACGAAAAATAATGCACTTACAATGTAGAGTGAAGGAATAAACACACTAAGATGGTTTTCCAATAATAGTCAAATACCCTATTGTACAAGAAAATTGTGCTTTTTACAGTTTAGGTGATTACCAACACTCACGAACCAATACTGTAGCATTATTTCCTAAAAAATAGTAAATTAACTAAGAAAATGTTAAATTTATTTTTAGCCCTTTCGTGCGTTTTTACACTTCGAGTTATGTTCAACTTTGATCAAGCCGAAATAGCCGAATTGAGACTCGGATTTGCCTCGATGTGGTAACGTAGATAATAATATATCACAATAGCTAACCACAGTAACAAACACAATAAACAATCTGACGAAAGAATTAATTATTACAGCTGTCAGTTTTATCACTCACGAATTTTGTTTGTATGTAAGCTCTGGTTGGATACAACAACCAATCAATGCTTGAAACGTCTCGGACCCGAAAAATTAAGTGTTCGGTTCGGTCCGAAAAAGAAAACGGGGTTCAAAATTCGAGACTCGTGTTTTACGACAACTCGAACAGCTTTTAAAAAGTTAAAATGAGTCCTACGGTCCTTTATTACAGAATATAGGATCTTTAAAACTGCATAAGTTAGGTTAAGAGGGCCGTTTATCCTAGTGACATCGACCTCGGCCTTGAGTATGTAGTACGCCTAGGATGTGGTTCCATCTAAGTCTAACGGTGAACCGTTGTACTAAGTCTTTGTATATAAACAAACATAGATACTTAATTTGTTCAGCCGATTTCTGCCCTTTGCCAGTAGGCAGCTACTAAAGTTGTTGTCAACTGTTAGTTTTTATTGATTTGAGCTGTTAGTACTCTTCTCCTGTGTCTCGGTCTGTGGACTTTATTACAGATACCTTCTTTACAGACCTCCGCGGTGACAGTTTGTAGTAATTCGACACAATTTCATAAAAACAGATCAACTTGACAACGCCTGGGTCAATTTTA
This sequence comes from Aphodius sticticus, assembly GCA_963966075.1. NCBI lineage: Eukaryota > Metazoa > Arthropoda > Insecta > Coleoptera > Scarabaeidae > Aphodius > Aphodius sticticus. The sequence goes on from OZ014506.1 coordinate 17,949,593, forward strand.
AAGAGCTATGTTTTAAAATGTCACCCATAAATTAGCTCCTGTGCCGGGATTAATGCTATTGGGTTAATCACCATGAAAGCATACTAAATCAACCAGTATATTGTGTCAAAAAATAACTTCTTTTCTCTAATTAAGTTCATGATAAAAGCAAGAGCGGATGAATTTTATATTTATCCCGGAACAGTGCCCTATGCTTACACATTCCAACAGCACCTTACTTTTACACATCAGTGCAATAGTTTCGACTCCGATCTCGCTTTTTGTGCCCTCGTGATTTACATGTAACTGGTATATGGATAAACGCTCCTCTTAAGGCTCCTCTGTCTCAATTCAAATAGCGCGGTTGTCTCCAAAACTTTGGAACACAAAAATCACCAGATTGAGATGGCGTCACTATAAACATGTCCGTTTTTATTTCGTATTTATTATATTTGACGTATGGCATAACCCTCGTATAACCTAAAAAATAAATGTATTGCTTTCTATTTGTACAAATATTCAAACTGGAGTGTTTTTAAGCTTTCTAGTCGATCATATAGTACTTTCACAATCGTCGCCATTGTAAACATGATTGCCAACTCACTACCATCATGCACTAAAATACTCCAGAATGCAATTCTAGAGAAGTTCAGAAAAAATAATTCGTGTTCTTATAGTTATAGTATAACATTTAATTATATTTGTATAATATATTACAGCAGACAGTAATCAGACGCAACAAATTTTGCATAAATAATCTGCATAAATAATCGAATGGTAGCGAGTTTTTCACGATTGGCACAAATAGTGTAATAAGTGAAGGAATGTGCAAGATGTCTTTTAGTAACTTTTAGTTGTCCAAGATTGATGATATTGACGTCAATTGTCAAATAAGGCTGACATCTCAATCGCTATTGGTTCGCCTCAATCGTATTTATGAATTTTACCACAACTACCAACTGTTGAATTTAAAAATACTCTAGTTGTCAGATGACAACCGCAATTTTCGAAATTTGTCTAAAATTAATGTAGCAAAGTATTTAGAAATTGACGTTTGGATATGTTATCCGTAGGCATGGTTATGGACGGTTTTCATTTAAAACAGTGTCATAATGTGCTTATTATGAAACCAATTATTATTATGCTTATTATTTAATATTTCATTGTTCCAGTTTTAAAACTCTCAAAAGAAATTAATAATTCGTCGATTTCTAATTATTAAAATATTTTGAAAAAGTCGATTTTGCGCCGCCGATTGTTATTCACTTATGACGTCATCAACACCTTTTCTTACTTTTTACGTTTTCTTACTGATTTTGGTAGATCTTTTAATTATAGCGGAAACACTTTTCAGCCTTACATAAATACATAGTAATCCTTAATATTTGTATATTTACCTGAAACTCTGAAAGTTTGTTCATACATGTTTTAAAAGCATTTATAGCGATTCTTTACGTGGTCTGAGGGCGCCTTTATAAAAGGGACAAAAAACAATAACCTGACGTGATATGCAATTTTCTAGCTCGGATTCGTATTTAGCGCAAGTCAATCGTTAGAAAACGCCTATTCGCCCATATACAAACAAAACTTATCAAATTACTAATCGAATATTTTCTGATGGTTAATAGTTAATATTAGTAAAAACAAAATATGTTTATTACATTTAAGAGATCCATAAAAATCTGTAGGTACAAACAATATGTGGTTGTAAAATAAAGTGTTAAACACATCATAATTTAAAAAGTATTGTGGGAAATTAAATTTGTGCCAACAATAAACCGTTGTTTCTATAATTTGCGCGCTCGCTGTAAAATATGTAGGGATACTTTTTCTTTTATCAAGTACTTTCGCGCATGGAGAGATTTGCCTGATATTGTTTGTTTGTTTTTCATTTGTTTTTTCACTGGTGGTACCTGAAATTGACAAAAACCATCTAACTCGGAAATTCATTAACTCTGGAAGAAGAACCTAATAAAATGTTTGAATACTGACCAAAATAAGACAAGTCAGATATCGTAGAACATTTTATCGTCAAACATTAAAGCATGAATATAATATCAACCAATAGAATTGAAAAATTACTGACAAAATTAATCCAAAGTACATCAAGTTCAAAGTCTGGCGAGTTCAAAGTTGTTTGTACTCGAACAGTCTCTTTTTATTCGTTGTACCAGCGAATGTTTACATGAAACTGCAGGGGATGCTATGCTTGCGTAGGAAGGTGTTGAAGTGCCCGGCTGGCTCACCGCTTGCCAGCTACTGCCGCGAAGACAGAAACACAGCAGAGCCTCGCGTTCGCGTCTACCTTTTTTTTCTATTTCACGTTTCAGGTGCGGGTATTTCAAAATTTGGTCGTTTAGCTGGCCGCGTATGAAGCCACATGAATCACGCACGGGTCGATTTATGTTCTTCAGGAGGAACTTTTATTATTTTAATTATAAATACAGGTGCGATTGCTTCACGTTTAGAGGGGAGCATTAAACTGAATAGACGGCCATAAAATAAAAAGTGTGCGCGTTTTATCTGCGTGGTTTCTGAGAATTTTGAGATTTCTGCGAGGTCGCCGATACCCTTCGGGTTAATTTTACTTTTAAGTGTTGAAAACGGCGCCGATTTTTTACAGTTTTTGTGTAATAAAGAGTTTATTATTATCTGTTCCTGTTTTGCAATAATTGAAGATTTTCCATTCGCAGTAGAAAAGGCTTGAAGACAATCCCTGTTACCTGCCGCAAAAATCCATATTCCGGGAAATAATACAACGATCAAAGTCTTACGACGACTTTATCACCGATATTTAGAGGATCCATTAGTTAAGCTAAAGAGGCTGCCAATGTGCCCTGAAATTCGTTGAAAATACTGCTTAATGGCCGCTTTAAGTTAATGAGGCTTTAAGTTAACGTTAAAGCTCCATTAAAATGTTTATAATACCGGCCGATGGAGACGATGGAAAACCAAACATGCCGGTTTTCCAAATTATTAACTCTACATCTCATAAAGATCTCCCTATCCGTCCCACAAACTTGAGTAGAAAAATTTTCGTTGTTCCGAACCTGTCCAAGAAACCATGTGCAAAATTGTGTGTGTAGACTGTGTAGCCAATAGAACAAATCTAAATGCCAATAGAACAAATCTAAATGCAAGTTTTACTAATTGTTTGATGATGCCTTTCGTATTTTTAAAATATCATATTGCTTAAATCCAGCACTCGGAAAAAATAAGGCATCCATCCTAATTTGTTAGTTCAAGAGAAACAATATTCTTGAGTTGATAGTTTTTGTGTTATATCGTCACAAAGGATAAATGCTGGATACATATTATTATTGTATCATTACATTCAACATGAACAATTGTTTTTATTTGAAACTTTTAGAACACAATTAGAACATTGAAGCAGAAACATTATAGTGAATTTTTGTATAATAATTGGCTACCAACATTTTTATTTTAAATGGAACATCCTGTATATTAACAAATAATATAAACGATGCAAACGTGGAATGTAACGTGTCAATTTGAATTTACAAGCTGATTACTTAAATTTTTTTGAACAGTACTGTTTCTAAAAAATTACAGATTAGAAATCATAGATGCTGTCCCATAGAGTTCAAAATCAGGATATGTCCACGATGATTTGATTTTCAACATAGCTCTCACTCAGAACACTCGAAAACACTACAATGACTTGTAGTGATTCAACAAGTGATCACTACAAGTCATTGCAGGGTTTTCAAACTCAAACTCAAACCGACTCAAATGCCCCTGCTAGATTTTTAGATTATTTTGAACTGTTTTCATAGGACAACAGTGTAAACCTCGACCGAGATAGAAAATTTAAGATGGAACAATCCAATTTGATATCTGAGCATAAAATTAAATTTAAAACAAGTAAGTATCTCCTAACACATTTTTAATTTAAATTGTGAAAAACTGGTTACTCTTAGGAAAATTTAAATTTGTTAACAGTAGTAATACCACAATAAAAACCTGTCAATAATTACGTTGACTTTAGAAAAGCGAAGATACAATGTTTAAATTTGAGACCTGACCATTAAAGTGAGTTTTAAAGTTGGTACTTTTCCCTTTAATTCATTATTGAAAACTGACAGATTTCTCTTGGGCGATTTTATCGGATTCTAGTTTTACAACCAACCTGCCTGTTAAATCTAAATTATCCAAACCCACGGCAGCGTAGTTAAAACAAAAACTAGAAAACATTGCTTCAAGGTCGCATTGTAGTTCTTAAATTTGAAGATTTACGACATCGCACAGTGGTCGATTTTGAGCTGAACAAAATAGTTGTTAGATAAGCGGAGATTTGATATCCCGAATATACCGGAAGTGCTCATAACTGCACTCATATTGCAAATTTAAAATTAAAACCTAGGTTGTGTGGGGTGTTATTCGATAGATATTTTAAAATGAATTGTTGGAAAAAATTATTTTTAAATCATATGGTTTACGATATCAATCATATGACCCTGATTATGGAGAAATTGCTCTTTTTCACAGTCGACTGGTGAAAAGTGACCTGTCAACTAAATACAAAATGATTAGGTGTAATGTTTGATTACAGCATGTATTGTTATGGTATAAAATCATAAAATCTGCTTTGACTGTTCAAGCCATGGCCAGCAACTATTCCAGAAATCAAAACTGCGACCAACTGCGACTATTATATACGTCAGGTATGCTTATGTTATGTCATTTTTCTCTGAACCTCTATGACGTCATTTAACCAGTAAAAAGACATACGTATGTATTTCTCGAAGCTCTCCAGACGACAAACAGACACAAATCTTAAAAATATAACATTGAAACCAGGGCTGCGAAGTCGGAGTCGGAGTTGGAAAGAATTTTATCGACTCCGATTCGGCCGAAATCTAAAAAAGGAAATTTGAAAATGATTTTTATGGTTAATGAATGGGACTGAGAAATAAGTTGAACGTATGTAGCAATATTCATTTATCCAGAAGCTATACATGTAGCAACCAGAATTGTAAACGCATTGCTACTAACACAAGTACCTAAGCGTTGAATTAAGAATAACTAGGAAAGTATCATATAAATGTAATAAAAGAGTAATTAGTGGGTTTTAGTTTTACTTTTTAGTAAACGTTGCTTTTTTTATAAAAATTTCTTTCCCGGGAAGAACATAAAAAGTAGAAACGTTTTACCTATGAGTTTATTTTGACTTTCTTAATATTAGAGATAGAAGGAAGAAAGGTTAAATGGACTAAGTGCAGTTTTGTGTGTTCTCTAATGAGAAAACGGTTTAATTCGTAATGGTTACAGAGGTACTTAAAAAAACTTCATTTTTTAAATACGGCAATAACTTTTTTATTTCCTGTCCAATCAATATGCCCTTTTGACATGTTACAGACACCTTTTATTTATAATTAGGTTGTACCAAATCCGCAGGAAACAACCTCTTGTTTTCCTCATGGGCACTATTTCTTTGTTAGTAATATGATGGCACAAGCAATATGGTTATTACATCAGATGGCTTAATTTACTGTAAATCAATATTTTTTGAGAATCTCTGAAAATGGTAAGTGTCAAGGAAAATACACATTGTAAAACAACGTGTTACCCAAATTTTTACTAAACACATTTTTTTTTTTTTAATTTAAATTTATAGAATTTGGCGGCTGCATCAAATGCGATATTGCAGTCATTATTTTTGTCCCGCTAGCAAAGCGGAATCGACCACCAGTTATATACTACGAGTTATATACCAATTTGAATCGCTGAGTGAAAGAACAGAAGAAGTTCAAAATTTGACATTTCGAACTAACATAGGCATGTTGTATAAAATTTCTCGATCTTTTCGAAAATATTAAAATGATAAAGCTATCTATTACCAGAAGTACTGCTGTGAAAGCGGCGTGCTCCGTGCAATGAGTGGAAGAACAGAATATGTCCAGGACATACTCTGGTCTTCCTCTCATTGCACGGAGTACTGCAATAGGCAATGCGTGAAACAAGTGTGAAACTAACAAGAAAAATAATTATAGTATTTTTTGTTGCTGCCAACAGTTTAAATTTTACTATTTAGTTAAAGACTAACGCCATCCTTGACGTCGAATAATAATTCATAAAATGGATCTTGTAAAAAAATCTGTTTAGTCTTTAACCTGATTATCACGTAATGAAAAAATAATAAAATTAAAATCTCAACTTTAACATCTCAGCTATTCACACTTCACACCCAATTGATTTGAAATTTCTCTGATACATAAACCGTAGGATTTTTTCGAAATTTTATTTCGGTCATTTGTTCGCAATGTTTGTCGACTAAAAGGTGTTCAATGGTGCCAAATTGCAAACAATAAGAGCGTCAAAAAATCCTAGGTACTTAATTGGTTTATGACTAAATAGTCTAAAGATTCAAATCAATCGAATTGGTATTGGCAGGGAGATGTCCGGCTCACCGTTCTTGATAATTTTAAAACTACACCTGAGATAAAATGCTGGTGCGCCAAGATTTTAATTTTTTACTTTATCATACGCAGTATGTAAAGTATTGTAATCGTGCCAAAAAATTTTTGAGTTTTTAGCGGAAATATGTCTTTTTGGGTCCCCTGAACATTTTTGACCAAGGTACAAAAAAATGTCTGTGTGTGTGTGTGTGTATATGTGTGTGTGTATGTGTGTGTGTATGTGTGGATATGTGTACCCGTTTTTGTGGCGACGATTCCGGAGAAACTACTAAAGGTATCGGGACGAAACTTCATATTTAGAAGTTTCATAACCAAACTTAGAGCTGAAAAGCTTTCTGTTGAAAAGGGTCCAAAGGAACTAAAGGTTTAGTCTTAGCATTTTTGAAAGATTTTGCAAATAAGCCGCCATTTCCGGAATTTTGTCGAAATAGTTAAATAATAAATTAAAGATGAGGAAATTCTGAATAATTTATGACTATGACATTTTTTGGTACAATCAATAGTATAGTTGCATGAGCAAATTCTATTTCATCGAGATCGGTCGTACTGCATTTAAACTAGTAGCCAGGATATGTCAGAATTTTGATTCTAATGACAGTAATGACACTGATGACAATGCTAATGTTTTGACAATAACTTCTGTCAATATAAGCTGCGTTCGGATATTGTATTACACTCTTTACACCCAATTACACGTAAGTGTCATTTGGACGGTGTACCCGGTGTCAACGAAGTACAATTACCGAACGCAGCTTTAATCGACATATCTGTCTAGTTCTACTAGTTTTATTTTAATGCAGACATGGCCGATCTCGATTAAATAGAATCTCCTGCAGCTAAACTATTAATTTTATATATAGTATGATAAAGTCATGTGCCTGGCCACATCAGATTTTTTTATTCTGTAAGTACGTGATTATACAATTAAATACTAGTGTAGAACAGGAACATAATTAATTGTTTAATTAATATTGATTTTTGTACTTAACACATGCTTAAACTGAGGAATCATGTTTCGACTTCCAGGGGTGGCAGTTACCCTTAATAATTCTAGGAAAAATATGTACCTATTATTTAAATTTATGTGTTAAATTTCATTCAGAAACAATAGTTCCTCACTTTTTATTTTTTTCCTCCGAAATGCACAAATCAGCTGCTACACCGAATCATTCAAAAACTCATGAAGTAAGACTACAGTAATGTAGGTTTATTTTGTTTATGTTAAATTTCGTTCCAAATATTAAAGTGGTTGTATTTGTTCATGATTTTTGTCATCAAATAAGTGATAGTTACTGATAAACTGTCGTTGAGTGGAAGAAAAGAACAGCCGATGTTTTAGCTAATAGCTAATTATATTATTGCTTTTTGACCGCAAATTTAACTTCAGAACAACTAGCAATGACATTTACTACAACTTTTCTGTTCTGACCAAATTGGTAAAATGTACGGTTATCAAATTACACAGTTCTTCAGTTTCCCAAAAACGCCCGATTTGGACTTACTTTGTTATTCCAGTCACCGGTTCAATTATTCTTTGCATTTTAAGACAGGGCCAGACAACTACAGAAGCTTGATTGCACGCTTATTCATATTGTAATGACTAGCACAATATACAATATTTGCACCGATATTTTTTTAGCTCATTGGATGCTGTCGATGTGGTATTGCGACCTCAAGCTCAAACCCCATGAAGGCAACTCAGTGTTCGGGCAAAGTCAAACGCAGCTCGTCGTCGCTGCGGATTTAATTGCTGCAGATGTATAAACACGTTCCGTTCATTCAGTGGAGAGACGGTAGAAATGAAAGATCGCTGTACTCATATTTAAATGTTTATTATTCCAGCTCTAGGTCAGATAACAGAGACCGCGACATCTTGGGAGGTCCGTCTTGCCTCTACCTCCAACCAACCATCCTCCAACCCAACCAAAGGACGACGGCGACGATGCGAGAGAGAAGATATTGCACTTTGTTTAAAGGCAGGAGGAGATTAAAGGGAGCCTTGGAGGCCGCGTTCTTCTGTTAGTAAACTTCCGAACCGACCCCATTATACGTTTATAATTGTGATCCTTTGAAGAAAGTCTATTTCAATATTTCGGCCAATTTGTTCGTTTATTTTTTCTGACGACATGTGCGACCGTTCAATTCGGAGAGGAAGCGATCGGAATGGTGGGTGGGTGAACATCATGATGCTTGATGTCGCGTTTGCCGCGGTTTTTCTCTCTCACGCGTTGGATAAGGACATCCCTGACGTTTGTTATTACGTAATCCGGTTATCTGTCCTTAACATGTGCCATCATTTGGCCTCCGAATCGTTTTATTGGTTGTTGAGATATTTACGCTGGATACCACGAAAACACACTTGGCGTTAGGAAAATATCACAAATTGTTAAAAGGAATGCGTAAATATATTGAATTTATTAATTGTAAATTGCGTAATTTATCGGGGTATTTTTTTATGTTAGTTTATTGTTTCAAGTTCTGTAAAATTGAAGTGGTTGAACGAAATGTTGAATGGTTTAAGATGTCTAATTATTGCTTGTTATATTAAAACAGTCCTCAAGTCAAGGCAAGTCGATTAGAGATTATCAAAGTACGCATTTTAATAACAATTTGAAATTCCGTAATTCCATAATCGTTTTTCACATGACATGATATGATTTTTTTATGGTAACGGGAATTGAAATTTAGGAAAATTTTAATCCCTTTGAATGCAAATAATCGTTTTTCATATTACACTAAATACGAATGCGAACTCAAAAGTTTTCTATCACGTCATCTTCGAAAAAAATAAGGTCCAAATGTCAATAAGCTTCATTTTGTAATTTTTGCCTCATTTTGTACTTTTACCTGAAATATTTTGAAATTTGTGTCTTCTTTGCCCTTAAAGTACGTAGTAATGGCATTTCTTTGGCGGTGTACGCAAAAAAAAACACAAAAACCTATAAAGTTGAAGACTCTGGATGCGTATTCAGCGCAAAGAAATCTATCGAACACGACATTACATTCAGCAAATCAATATTCCCAAGAAATTTTCAAAATTCCGCTAGTTCTTTTCTCAAAAATATTGTTATGTGAGGCATTAAATTTGTATGCTACCATTGAGACAATTAAAGGATATATCAAATGCAATAACAACAAAATAGAGTTATCATTAAAAAAATGTCGATAACAAATCAAAAACTTAATTAAAACTTGGGAAATTAATTGGTTATCTTCCATACATTAGACATTAATTCACCACCGAATTGATAAGAAAGTTTAACAACATTTGATATTCAGTAAAGATCCATAAATTAGTCTAATTTCTTTATTTAAATTTTGAAAGTTGAATGCTTTCTTTTAAACCTGTGTGCTAAGGTTGTGTATACAGCAATTAATTATTTTTGTATTAAAAACTAATAATATTAATATTTATTATTTTATTAATTAAAATATATATATTTTTCAAATTAACGTTAAACACAAATAAATCAATATTAAATTAGGTGATAAGTAAAAATTAACTAATTTTACTTTAATCTTGCTGGTTAAAAAAAAGTTTTTCAAACACACATACACACAACACATGAACGGAATGATCAGAAAAACCAATGTGTTTTTTCGTGACGATTGTGACTTAACTTGAAAAGAATAAAAATGTATATACAGGGTGTTTCTGAAATAACGGCTAACCTTGAAGAAGCATATACCCAAGGACGTAATAAGCACGCTTTGTCAAATAACGTATGGTCCAACTTGACGCATTCTTGAGAAAATTAATAAAGAAACATGGAGTCCGTCCCTGTTCAGCGCAAGAAAATCCACAACGCTTCGCGTCGTACTAATCTCTCTAAGTTTCAATTGATAAATCTTCGTACGTACATTTGCAACCGTATTTCAGTACTGCCTTAGACGATTTATTCAATACAATTTTGTTGGTACTTTGTTAGTAGTTTGAAATAGACTATACGTTATTTGACCAAAATTGCTTCTCTGTCATTGGCGGACATGCTCCTTCAAGGTTAACCGTTATTTCTGAAACATCCTGTATAAAAGTGTCTTCTGCTAACTAACAACTAACATTTTTGTTTTTGATATAATTTTGTCAGCTCTGTTGCTATAGCAACCATATTTGTTTACTCTGAAATTTTGTCAAATATTTGGACTTCAAAAACACAAAAAAAAAAGAAAGAATGGAAAGTAAAAATACGTTGAATCCTAATCTGGACCAAAAAGTTTCCTATCACGTAAGGTTTTTGAAAATATTAGGTCATACCATATAGAAGAAGATTTGGAATTTTTTTATGGATTTATAATAATAATAAATCAATTTATTACTTATTATTAGTTATATATACTTACGCACTACTTAGTTTATTTATAATAAAGAATGATAGTCAGCTAACTAAATGAATTTGATTCAGATATATTTGGTATTCTATCTGTTATTTCTAGTGGCTCACCCGATGCCCCAGCATCACGAGTTCCAAAGTAAAACTACTTTTACTCCAAATCCTACGTTTTATTCGCAATTATCATTGAAGCATTTTGACGGCGTTTGAAGCGACACAGCACTGTTTACGGTAGCAGGTGGGCATTTGTTTAGTTTGTTCCGCTAGTACCTCTTTTACTCCTCCAGCAAAAGGTTTCACTTCAGGAGCAAAAACGCTATGGGAAACTTTGCGTACGAATTCGTATTCAGCGTAAAGAATCTATCGTAACCAGGCGTTGTTTACTTCACTGGCTAAACTCATATTTCCCAGTATTAACAACTTTTTACAATTTTCAATTAGGTTTTTCACAAAATTAAAAAATTATAAATTGTTGATAATATTTTGACGTAAGTTCCGCTAAGGACCCACTAGAAGCAAACAATTAGGCCAATTCTGTAACGTAGTTGTTACAACCACATTGTTAACACAACGACTTTAGTAAGATTTCGCATTCTATATTGGAAAAATTAACCACTTGCTAAGAATCTTGCGGTTAACAACTGTTGATGGTGATGCGCATTCAATACAAAACATTCAATTAGCTAATCAATACCATATTCCATATCAGTAGCCTTCGATGTGCTGTGTAGACACTGTATGCAAATTAATAAGGAATAGGACTATCTGCGAGAGTAGAACTACACAAAATCCATATTTATGCCGTCATGGTTAATTTTATTCACAAAATAAAGTTCTTTTGTGACGCACTCAACTCCGTTTACGGAAGCCGGTAACGTCGAAGAATTGTAGAAACAATTTACGCAAAATGTTCAAAGGTCCACAGGAGATAGCTGCGCAGTGCAATAGCGTAAAGTGAATTATTCTTGTTGTTATTCCTATTATGTGGTATTCACTGTGGTAATCTTTCCACTGTACATTTAATAAATTTAACAAACTTGTTTTAATAGTCGACGAATACAAAATTCTATTTGACTATGACATAATTTTTTTACTTGTATACATATACATCGTCGGTAAAAGCCAAAGGAAGTTCCTTTTGGCAATTGTTAGGTAACCTCTAAAATAAATACTTATTTACTAGTAAAAACAAAATCAATCCCCTTTCATGTGAAACTTCTATTTCATTTATCACTTGTTTATTTACTATACATATACCATAAACCAAACAATTCGTTTTTATTTTAAGGTCAAAGACTAGAAGAGTGTTTAGCAGCAAGTCCCTCTCCCTATCGGTTGCTACATAGTTCGTAGTCACTCAGTTCGCCACTCAACTGGTGGCAAATTATTTAACCACTGGATATGTTACAGAATACCATTTATATTTTATCATTTAACAACGTTGCTAAGAAATTTAACCACTTGCTACGTAACAACTGCGTTACAGAAGTGGCCTGAATGTCTACAGAAACGTCAGTGGTTTTGAACAAGCTTTACGTATGTAAAACGCTTTTATTTGTACACTGCAGGTGTTTCACTCTGACTTTCCACTAGAATTAGAAATATATTATCGAGAGCCAAATGAAATAATTTGTTTGCCGTTGGATGTTGTTGGATACTATAGTTTTAACATTGCGGTTGGACCGGTGCACACAAGTGCACTTCATACTTCAAAAGAAACGCCCTTATTTAGTTGTAATTTTTAAAATCGTTTAACTTTAGGTCAGTTCCAAAAGAATTAAAAAATATAAACTCATTTTATTCAAGGATTGTTTCTTTAATTAAGTTAGTGCTTGAAAACCTCGACCATCCTCGTTCACATGTAGACATCGTCTTATTTTAGACTCTAAAACGCTTCACAGATTATTTCACCGCCATGTTTCCGGCTCTCATCACCTGGTTCATTCTACCTGGCTCAGCTACTGGAAATAGAACCTCCAGTAATGTGCGTTTTACACCTGAGCGCATCGTAGCAAGCGATGGAGTTCCCCACCACACTTACCTCTATTAATTGTCCCCACCACAGTCTCTCCCCGCCTACATCTATGGCGTCTGGGAATTGATGGGGACAAAGCCTACTACTAACTGCCTGTGCCTGCCTTGCCTTTGCCTTTCTTTTTCCAGTTCACAGAACCCCATCTGCTCAAAGTCTTTAAACAAAAAAAAAAAACGAAATAAGACGAACGTCGGGAGATTTTTATGGCTCGCCATCATGTTTCCATATGCGGATCGCATCTATATCCGATTAAGAAGAAACATTTCGTGTAAATTTATTGAGGATACCGGAATTTTACAACAACAAATAAGTCGAGATAACGACCTCATTGATCAAGTCGAGCGATCGGTTTGATATTTTGGGGAACGAAACGTCCGAATTCGCCCAGTTGGCTCCTGTCAGATAGATCTTTATGGTCGAATATTTGCTTAAAATTACAGTGGATGTTATTGAAATATGTGCGGACGGGCACCTTGATTTGTGTGTTCTACGTTTTACTACCATTGTCCTATATTTTGCGCGCGTTTGTGTCAATTTGTTTGGACGAGGATTGATTACGCACCTATTAAAGTCATGGGTGTATGTATATGCAATAAGTCGTGCGTCCGAGCTATCAAAATCTGTTCTTAAATTTATTTTCAATTTACCAATACAGGGTATTGGTAAATTGAATACTTAAAATTAAAAATAGCTACTACCTGGATTTGAACCAGGTTACTTCGTATTGACGGTATAATATACAAATATTAAAGTTGCGAAAGAGGACATCAATAGACGCCCGATCTAATAACAGTTCGTGATTTGATATATTTTCTAAACATACCCCAGCGCATGTACAGTCTTGGTATTTATTAAGTTCATATCAGTATTTCAGCAATGTGTCGATGAGACATCCATGTACAAGTTTTTTGTTATTCTGGTCGGCCGCTCGGCCGCTAAGTGCAAAAAATTGTCCGTTTACGCTGCAACTCGTATATCGGGAATGTATAATTTGCGAAACCTTGTTCGAATGCTTTGAATTGGTTTATAATGATTTATATGTTTCTATTTATTAGCTTAATGTGTTATTAATTAATGTAATTTCTACATTGCAATGTAATTTTATTAAATATAACGTTAATTTTATATTAATAAACATAAAACTTTTCGATTACATGAAATGAGAATCTCATCTCAAGATATTGCATAAGACACAACAAATTATACAACCCTATTGCATCTAATAGCTTTTTTGCGTTAATAAATACAAAAATCAACTTCTTGTTGTCAATATTTTGACTTTTCAGGTTATTTCAGAACTAACATATGTATTAACATTTATTCACAAAATAGAAATAAATTAAAATTAAATTGCTTTAAATTTGTATTTATGGTAATTTGCTAATTGTGATTTATTGGTGATTTCGAGATATTTAGCTTCAACGATATTTTGCAGTGTTTAACTTAATAAACAGAAAGGAGTATGTATTTTGTATAGCATGAATGTATCATTACAATTTTTTTATATTATTATTTTGTATTTACTTTACAGCAATGTTTCAAATATCTGACAACTGAAAATAATGACAATTATGTATATCACTCATTTACAAAAATTTGTGGAAGCAAGCTCTAAATTTTCGACGAATTATGATGGAATGTAAAATATGTTATAATTATTATTAAAAAAATAAATAAACGAAAATATACGACCATCTAAAAGAACATTTAGACAACATAAAAATTATTTCATCAAATTTGACCTGGGATGAGTATAAATTGTGTTAAATCGTATAACGGAAATAACGGTAATAAAAGTAACGGGTATATAATTTCCCAAAAGGAGACGCTTCAGAAAGAAAAGTTGTTGGTTTCTCGTATAGCTTTTATTGCATATTAAGTACTCACCATAATACTTATTATCGTTGTTAATGCACGCCTCTTAATTTACCTATTTAGAAATAAAATTTCCTGCTTATGAACTGGAACTATATTACAACTATATTATTATTGAACTGGAACTATATTACAATAAAACTTCTGTAGAGCTCTTTGAAATATTAACAAAAAAAGAAAAATAAAAAATTAATTAGTTATCAAACAATGCAAAACCAAAAATGATATAACGATAAATACATTACAACAATAAAAAATTATTAATTATAAATAAAATTTTAATAATTTAAATTAACAAATGAACAAAAGAAAATACGATAATGTTTTGTTCTTTTTTTCTAGAAAGTAGAAAGTAATATGTTTCATATGGTCTTATTGGTTTTCTCAGTTCCTTCAGAAGTTGGAGCCGTTTAAAATAAGATATTGTTAGTAATTCAAACGGCTGTAACTTTTTAATGAATTGAAAAGGAAATTTACTTTCTGAAAAAAATGTTTTGCGGAAGAAACGTGGGACAGCCTGTATATATTGCTATAATATAGGTAAAACTACGAGAGCTGAAGGTCAGCTGAAAGTCATCGCCTAAAAACGTAAGAACAGACGCATGAAAAAGCACTCTGTTTCTTTCTAACGCACGGGAATAGTCTGCAACGTATTAGCAAAATAACAGCTGGAATCGATGACTCACCTTCAGCTCTCGTAGTTTTACCTATATAAACTATTTTGGTTGTCAAGCATGTATTAGTGCCGTTTTACACGACCGAGTTTTCTAACGAAATTATTAGCGAAAATTATCACGAAATTATTAGCATATTTATGGCGAGAACGAATTGCTTGACACCATTTGACACGCACCAATTAATTTCAATATAATTAGAATTCAGAATTCAATATAATCAAATTTTAGAGAAAAACATTGCGGATTCATAGGAGGCCATAAACTAAGTATCTAAAAAATGTAACTTTATTTTAAATTGTTAAAAGTGCAAATATCAACTTTCATGTAGAACTGCAATTATTTGTGTTGTTTTAAATCGTATTTACCTACTTTATTCTAAAGTGACTCACATAAAAAAGATAAGTTTGATGTTCCAGTTAATTAAATCAAAATGTACTTACTAATTTAGTTCTACATTAAGAAGTGCTAAAACGCTTTCTGCACAGGTTTACAAATAATATAAAGAACTGAATAATTACTGTCACTGGGCATATACATTGTTTCTATTTTTACTTTATCATACGCAGTATGTAAAGTATTGTAATCATGCCAAAAAAATTTTTTGAGATTTTAGCGGAAATATGTCTTTTTGGGTCCCCTGAACATTTTTGACCAAGGTACAAAAAATGTCTGTGTGTGTGTGTGTGTATGTGTGTGTGTGTGTGTGTGTACCCGTTTTTGTGGCGACGATTCCGGAGAAACTACTAAAGGTGTCGGGACGAAACTTCATATTTAGAAGTTTCATAACCAAACTTAGAGCTGAAAAGCTTTCTGTTGAAAAGGGTCCAAAGGAACTGGTGGTTTACTCATAGCATTTTTCGAAGATTTTGCAAATGAGCCGCTATTTGTGTAATGTCGTCAAAATAGTTAAATAAAGGAGAGA
The DNA here is from genome assembly GCA_963966075.1 of Aphodius sticticus. Taxonomy (NCBI): domain Eukaryota; kingdom Metazoa; phylum Arthropoda; class Insecta; order Coleoptera; family Scarabaeidae; genus Aphodius; species Aphodius sticticus. Next base: position 17,965,852 of record OZ014506.1, read on the forward strand.
ATAATAAATTAAAGGAGAGGAAATTTTCTATAATTTATGTATATGATATTTTTTGGTAGAATTTATAGTTTAGCTGCATGACCAAATTCTATTTCATCGAGATCGGTCGTACTGCTTTAAAACTAGTAGCCAGGATATGTCAGATTTTTTGATTCTAATGACAGTAGCTAGTGTCAAACGCTAATGTTTTGAAAATACTACTGTCAATATAGGCTGCGTTCGGATATTGAACCCCGTTACACTTTTTACACCCAATAACACGTAGGTGTCATTTGGACGGTGTACCCGGTGTCAACGGAGTACAATATCCGAACGCAGCTTTAATCGAGATATCTGTCTAGTTCTACTATTTTTATTTTAATGCAGACATAGCCGATCTCGATCAAATAGAATCTCATGCAGCTAAACTATTAATTTTATATATAGTATGATAAAGTCATGTGCCTGGCCACATCAGATTTTTTTTTTGTTCATAGCATCGTGCAATTTTCAGAGATTCTCAATAATTACTAATTTTTAGTAAATTTAGCCATCTGATTGTATTAAACATTTGACCTGTGCCATATAAAATTACTCTGAAAAAAGCCTATTAGAGAAACCAAAAGTTTCATTTGTTTCCAGCGAATTTATTTGCGACAAAATCTTTTTAAGACATAATCTAATTGTAAATAAAAGAGATGTCATAACGACACTGTGATCTGACCAGAAACAAAAAAGTTATGACCATATATCAAAGATAGGGATATTTTTCACAATGTATTGAAAACCATTCATTTATTTTCTCAACGGATTATTAAAGGGTACTCAAAACCGCACTACTTTATTATACTTTATTATCTGTAATAATAACAAAACATACAATCCAGTCAGTGAGACAAAACCTGATGTTGCCTAGGAAGCAAATGATAATTCATCTAGGTGAGGATAATTCGTGGAAAAAAAACCTGACCCTGGATTTTAATCAGAAACCCTCTAATTTCCAATCGGAACATCTCCCATTTGACCCACCGTGGCAATGGACATTTATAGGCGAGGAAAAAGCTAACTGTTTTGGTAATAAAACCCCATTTTTCAATGTCAATGGTGAATTATCATTAAACCATTTCTTCTCTCTTTATGCGGGATTTCCAAACAAAATATTCCTGCTATAATGCTATTGTTAATTGGCAGTTAGTATATTGTTGAGCATTCGCTCACGCTGTAAGTATACTAATATCTCAGATCTGGAAATGTTTGCTGACATCGGTTTATTGGAGACCGGAATCCCGTGGCGCATTTGTTTAAATTAATTTTAATAAATAAAACAAATCGGCTTTCAACGCGTGTAGACCATTCCGGTATTTGTTTGTATATAGCATAGTTGCGGGGTTTGTGGGTTCGTTACATGAGGCGCTAGGCGGTCGCGATTATTGTCATAATAACTTCTCTCCGTTTCTATCGTCGATTTGCATCGATTCCGAGTGTTGTTCCGTTACGATTGTCAGATTGTAATCGTGTTTTACTGTTATTAACAGCGCCGCAGTAAGGAAATCTTGCGCCTGGGGCCAAATATCTAACTTGCGCCCCTTTCAGCAAATAGGTTCTTTCTTTCTTTCAAGAAATATCTGACGCCATGTTACAAAATGTTACAGGGGGTGGGGGTGCAAGATTTTTTTTTAGGTTTGAAGGGTGCCATAGTAGTAATGACTATGCTATTAACTATTTTGTATCATTTACGTCTTGTGTTAGAGAGCCCATATTATTACTTATTAGTTACTATTCTAAAATGAGTCAAAACAAGTATGAAAATAAAAAGGTATATGATATGTAAAAAAGCGCCCATATTGTTCGTTAAATTCAAATTGCATTCACCCTGAAAAATCGCTTTTATGGTACATTTTTACACATCTATGTCTTTGCTACGGTCGTGATCCCCCACTCAGATGCTGGACAAAACGTATCTTTATATATATTGATATTAAGTGAATTTTCAAGTAATTTTGCCGCATTTCTATTGTTTGTGTAATTAATAATGTTTGTTCATAATTGTTTGTAATTATATTTTATTTAAGAATCATTGACCTCTTTTCATAGAATTTAAAATGTTGTTTAATTATCAACCAATATTGTAGCCTTTTGATTACTTATTAATATGCTAGGAGTAATTGTTGTTAATTTTCTATAAGAATTTCTAGCTCGTATTCATCGAGTGAGGCCCAATGTATAATAAACAATTGTCAGCGTTCAATAAACACGAATATAGACTTTTCAATGTTGTCCATTTTCTCTGAATTATCGGTTTTAAACATTATCTCTCAATTACACGAGTGAATGCTAACTAATGTTGTCGCCCTTCTACTATTCTCGATGTACACGACCCAACAATTCTTATAGCAAATTAATGAACGATGCGAGTACATAATTCACTTAGTTGTCGAGAGATTGTTGCCGAAAATACAGGTATAACATGGACCAAATGGATAATTCTATAATCGTATTAATCGAACATCCGATAAAACGTCTTAATAACAAATTTATAAACAATAAAAAGGCTACATTAATTTGAAATTTGCCGCGTTAGCGAGAAACAATGGCCAAATATAGAAAAAATCTGATGTGGCTAGGCACATGACTTTACCATACTATATAGCGTCAAAAGCTGATGTGCTGACAATACTGTTAATAGAATCAAAATATCTGTCAAATCCTGGCTTACTAGTTTTAATGCAGTACGTGAGATCTCGATGAAATAGAAATTGCTCATACAGCTAAACTATTAATTTTACCAAAAAATGTAATAGACATAAATTATTCCAAATTTCGTCTACTTTAATTTATTGATTAACTATTTTGACAAAATTACAGAAATGAAGGTTTATTTGCAAAATCGTTGAAAAATATAAAAAACTAAATATGAAGTTTCGTCCCGATACCTTTAGTAGTTTGTCCAGAATCGTCGCCACAAAAAAAAACGGGTACACACACAGACATACACACACACGGACATTTTTTAGGGAAGCCAAAAGGACATATTTCCGCTAAAATCTCAAAACTTTTTTTTGACACGATTACAATGCTTTGTCATACTACGTATGATAAAGTAAAAAGCGTTCACATTTGAATTTCTATGATAAAGATCAACGACGAACACACAATTGTTATTATCTATTATTATTTACTATTATACTAACATTTAAAAGGCGTCAATATTAGATCAACTACTAAATACTTGTTACTATACGCATAAGCTGCATAGAAAATCACGCTAAAGTGTTTAGACTTTTAGGGAGTATACAGACCATACAGACTATAGTAGACCAACGTTTCAAGGAACTCGCATCGGGAAACGTATTGTTTGAACGCTGAAGAGAGTCGGAGTGGTACCAATTTTACAAAGAGCATAGGGAGAGTAGTGTCATGTATCATAAGATGGCGCTGTTAAAACCAAATAACATTTGTCTGAATTTTTTACTTACCTATTCAACGTCTTTGAAATGAGTGTATTTGAGAACCCATTTTTTTTAGAATTAGATAAATTAAGTTTCACATAAACATTATTTGGTTTTAAAATAGCTATTCTATGATAACCTACACAATCTACATTTCTATTGCAGCTTCTGAAGTTGGTACCATATTCCAGCTCCCTGCAGTTTCTAGTTTGTGTGTTTCTGGACGCTATCAAAAGTTGTTATAACTATACTAGAAGTAAATGGAACCTAATAAGTACGATTAAATGAAAGCTCAAACAATAATCATGGTCATTTTGGACGTAACCTGGGAATAAGCGCCACCCCTGTCCATATGTAACGGCGCCCTTACGCTGAAGCGCCTGGGGCCGTTGCCCCCTTCGCCCCCCCTCACTGCGGCGCTGGTTATTAAGAGCCCGGTCTTGATGAATGTTTACCTCTTTGCTAAATGGCTATAAACTACTTCTAGTATAATTTATTTCAAAATACAACACAAAAATGTATTACCAATTTTGGGAATGTAGGTAGGTACCTGACAGTGGCGTAGCGTAGTAGGGGCGGGAAGGCGGGCAGCCCGCCCCGGGCGGCACTTTTAGGGGGCGGCAAAATTTCATCTAAAGAAATTTTAACCATTATATTTCATATTTTTGTCGCACCTATATGATTCCGGGCGATTGAAATGAGCACGGAATTTTTCACTACTAATAGCGTAGGTATATATATATATATATACTTACAATATTTGTACCGTTTCCTTTTTGCCTAAACCATTGCAAAAGTCAGTTAAGGGACAATAAAAGGCCACTCAGTGTGCGATACGACTATAAAATATGTTTTTTTCTCAGAAAGATATTAGACAATTAGAATTTAAGAATTTTTACTTATCATACCGCAGTATGTAAAGTATTGTAATGTGTGTGTGTGGGACGAAATTTCATATTTAGAAGTTCCATAACCAAACTTAGAGCTGAAAAGCTTTCTGTTGAAAAGGGTCCAAAGGAACTGGATGTTTAGTCTTAGCATTTTTGAAAGATTTTGCAAATAAGCCGCCATTTCTGGAATTTCGTCGAAATAGTTAAATAATAAATTAAAGTGGAGGAAATTCTGAATAATTTATGAATATGAAATTTTTTGGTACAATCAATAGTTTAGCTGCATGAGCAAATTCTATTTCATCGAGATCGGTCGTACTGCATTAAAACTAGTAGCCAGGATATGTCAGAAATCTTGATTCTAATGACAGTAATGACACTAATGACAACGCTAATGTTTTGACAATAACGTCTGTCAATATAAGCTGCGTTCGGATATTGCATTACACTTTTTACACCCAATAACACGTAAGTGTCATTTGGACGGTGTCAACGGAGTACAATATCCGAACGCAGCTTTAATCCACATATCTGTCTAGTTCTACTAGTTTTATTTTAATGCAGGCATGGCCGTCTCGATCAAATAGAATCTCATGCAGCTAAACTATTAATTTTATATATAGTATGATAAAGTCATGTGCCTGGCCACATCAGATTTTTTATATTATAATAAAATTTCGTAAAAATTTAAATTTTTTGGATTATAACAACTTTTGCCTCACAAACTAAACAAAACGATCAAAATGTAATAAAATCTTTGAGCAAGGTTCTGAGACAAAAGGCATTGATTGTCCTATGGAATTACAGCTTTTCCTTATTGTTATTATAGTTTTCCTTATTTTTCTTTATTGACAAATTGTATTGTCCACTTAAATTATTAAAATTTATTGTGAAATCGAAGCTGGAAGATCAGGGCTGTTATAAAAATGTTCTTTTTTATTTCAAACAAAAATTTTTTTATTTTTTTATTAAATGATGTTTTTGAACGAAACAATGTTTTTAAACACTTAAAAAAACATGTTTTAAACATGAAATAAAACATATTTTCAATCACACAAAAGAACATGTTTTTAACAGAGAATAAAACTTGTTTTAAATATGTTCTGAATCACGCAATTATTTTATTTTTAGGCATTTTAATCGGCGTCTTTTCATTCCTTATTTTACTTGCTACCACTGATATTGTATTGCTATATTTTATGAAGAACGACAAAAACTGTTCAAATTTCGGTAGTTTAAAAAATTTTTAAAACACAACATTTAAAACAATAGTTTAAAACAAAATATTTGTTTTAAAACATGTTTAAGACACTGTTTTAAAACAAACTGTTTGAAACATTACAACCCTGTGGAAGATAGTCTGCCCAATATTATAATTATGCTCCGAATATTTCTTACAATTGCCATAAGCAATGCCAGCTGTGAGCGGAGTTTTTCAAAATTGAAATTAATCAAAAACTATGTAAGATCGACATTTGTAAACCAAACAATAAACAATATAATAGCTCTTTGGAATTACTGTATATTTTTAGTATTTTAAATTGAAATCTCTAAATAAGGGGGCGACAAAATTTTCCTCCGCCCCGGGCGGCTGACACCGACGCTACGCCACTGGTACCTAATGAATTGCTATGGTCCATTACAATTTTACCGTATTTGCACCGGATTATTGAGTTCTTACTGGCAAAAATGCGTTTTGGATCATTATGGAAGGCTCCCTGATTATTATTATTTTATTTATATTATACAGGGTGAATCATACAGCGGCACCTTCACTTATCTCACGATTTGTGTATATTATAGAGATGTGAAAAAAGTCCCGAAATAGTTTCTAGAATTTGTTACAGTAGGTGGGGGAGAGCGGGGTAAGTTGTCAGGTGGGGCAAGTTGTCACGAAGATCCTATCCGGCAAGTTGCGCACCGAAATAAACCTGCAAGTACCCTACTTATTTTGCAAAAACTGCCGCTGAGTACCTACGTGATTTTCATTTGTCAAGCACGGAACCATTATACAAAACACCCTTCTTTAAAATCAACGTTTTGACAAAATAAGTTGGGGAGACCGGGGCACGGGGCACACTGGGTTGTTTTTTACGTCCGCATACAGTTGCCTTATTTTTCAAAATAAGTGGTCTATATAATTATATTTCTACACACAGAAAAATAAATACTTTACTGACAGCAATGTGCTCCCATCCAGTTAAATGATTAGTTTGCTATAGTCGCAAGTAGATTTCTTCTCAAGATAAGGACAAAGGGAAATTATTAAAGTGCTTGAATATCCGAAAAAAATCTTGAAATGAGTATAGATAGATATTATTCGTTCAAGAACATGATCAGATTGGATTGAATAAAGATTATTCTCTGTGTATAAAATTATTCACTTGAATCAATGTGCTCATTTTCTAACTAGTCTTTTTCAACCTAACTGCAGAACAGTTATTAGATGCAAGATTTCTCGCAAATTACTGAACAATTTTGGCATCTGAAAGAAACTGTTAATTTTAAATTAAAAAAACGGTATTTTTGGAATGATGTGGTGGCAGCGACAATCAACGAAAAGATTGTTAAACCAAAATAACTCAGAAATGGCGGCATTTAGTCATTTAGTCTTTTGTTACGTGTAAGCCAAAAATGAAATAACAATTATATATTTCAGTTTAAAATAACCAAGTGTATGTCGACTTCCGGTAGACCGTAAGTTGCAGTCAATTTGGGAGTATTTTATTTTGAAATATCGGATCGAGTAGATCCTAGATCCAAACTTTGAGATATACAGGATGGTCCTTTTAACTTGAGACTCCTAAATATCTCTAGAAATATTCATGGCACGACAAAAGTGTCTTAAATAAACTTGTAGGACTCAAAGGGGGAAATGAGATGACGATATCAATTTAATTTCAGACGGCGCTGCAATCGGTGAAAATGAGGCTTCTTTAAATGGGAATACCCTAATTTTTTATCAAATTTTGATTTTACGCTAAATAAGAATCTTTTGTCTGAAACATTTTTTCGTACGATGCATTTTTTCGTGCGTAAACCTTTGATTATATATATTACATATGGATTGAGCTAACTCTATCTGTCTTCTAACAAAAGTATGTTCCCGAGGGATTGACAAGGATGGTTTAATAAAATGGAAGAAAGACAAAGATACTTAGGACAGTGACTATCTTCACTCTGATGCCGGACTACTTGCCAGTTGCCATATCCGACATAACCCCACATATACACATAACCTTTAACGCTTGACAGATATGTAACCACACGGATACATCATAATACAAAATTAGTTTCCACTAAAAATAACATAATTAGACATAAGTACACAAAATTAATACATTTCAAATCAACATCTATATTAATTTAAAAGTTCTCCGTAACGCCATCTAGCGCCATTATCAGAGAAGAGCATATTCTACGCGCCACCTAGTCATTCTATCCTAATTATCGCTATCTCAGTCAATCCCCTCGGGTACATCTGTCTCTCTCTTTCACTCAATCCATATGTAATATAATCAAAGGCGTAAACAAACCCTATGCGCATGACGGCGCAACGCGCGTATACCAAAACGTGTCCCGGCTACGCACATACCTTCCTACGTTGTACCTTGAGTGTCTACTGCCCTCCAATGGTAAAGTGCCGTATGTACAAAAATGACATTGATTGAATTATTTTCCGTTTTCTCTTAAATATGACATTAATAGTTAAAACAAATTAGCCTGTTTTGCGTACAAATGGTTGGGTAACATGCTAGACTAAGGTAAATTATTTAAAATGTAAAAAATGTGCGTGGTTTTTGCATTGAAACAGAAAAATTGTTGCGATTTTTTGTATGTATACACGGCGTTTTACCGTTAGACGGCAGTCTACTCCGTCGTCGCTTTGACTGCCAGATAGCGAGCGCATCCCATGCGGTGGCAGCGGTCGTAACTACCGCACACGCCACAAACTTCCATCGTCAATAACTTTTAATAGATGCATCGTACGAAAAAAATGTTCAGACAAAAGATTGTTCTTATTTACCGTAAAATCATAATTTGATCAAATATTTGGGTATTCCCATTTAAAAAAATGTAGTTAGCCTCATTTTCACCGATTTCAGCGCCATCTGCAATGAAACTGATATCGTCATCTCATTTCCCCCTTTGAAGACACTTTTGTCGTACCATGCATATTTCTCGAGATATTTAGGAGTCTCAAGTTAAAAGGACCACCCGGTATAGAACTATGTGTATGGTAAGGGGTGCGGTTTCTTCCGCGCAGCTCCTAGGCCACAATTGGCCCTTTGAGCTACCCCCTTCACTACTATACAACTCATATCGACAACCAGAGATGTTCAACTTGTTGCCGGGCCCCACGGTTTTTCGTCTCTTCCGAATATCCGGCTGGTCCTGGGTGTGAACCCCGGACCTCCTAGCCAGTAGGCCAACGCTCTACCACTAGAGCCACTCGTCCCGCATATATAGAACTAGTGGAACATAAAACTTCTAATGGAACATTTCTGCTTATTTCTGTGTTCTAAACTTCCCAGTTGAAATGTCCCAATGTACCCCAACATGCATTTTATAAATTGTAAAATCCTGGAAAATTGTAGGTTATGATTTGGTAGCCGATAATAGCGGTAGTATATGAAGAATGTATGTGGCATTGTATGAAGATACTTAATATTAGTATACAATATAACATGCAATATTGTGTATAGAGCCTTAGGATCAGACTTAGAGCTTTGTCTTGTGTAATATTGGACCAACATTTTCATTTCTCGAAATAAACTTAATTTTTATGAGTCCTGCATGTCCTAAAAAAATCATAGTCAGAATATTCATGCAGTATTCAGGGTGACTGCAAAACAAGAAATAAGCAACTAGAAATTGTTCAATTTGCTCAAAAGTAATGTATTACTTTTCACAATATTACAACTGAATTTTGTAATGTACTACGCACGCCAAAAAAAAGTCGTACACCTTGTAGCTTTGCAAATGGTTCTTTTATAACCTATACGCTGTCATTCTGACATTAGTCATAGGGATGAAACATGCACCAGCTGTCAAGTTGACAAGCCAGACTCACATGATGTCAAACTTAGCTGTACGACTTTTTTTTGGCGCGGATAGTACAGTCATGGAAAAATTTGGGTATCTTCCCGTCGCTATTCCAGATTTTGAAAAGAGCATATAAGGAACTAATATTTATATTTTTTGTTATTGTCCTCCGTAGGTCTGCCCAAAAGTGGTCTGTCACGTGTTACATACGAGTTGTCAAACATGAATTAGCCCTCATGATAGATATTTAAAACATTAGTTGCGGTAAAGTAAATACATACAGTACTTAAAAAATTGTAATAACACACTCAAATATGATCTTATGTTTTTATTAATTTAAGCACAGTCCAATATCTTTATAGTAAAATATCTCGTAAACTTACCAGTTAAACTCAAAAATAATAAATCACCCTAAATACAAATTTAAATTAAATTTAGGGACCAAATTTTAATATTACAATTCTCAAATACTAATCTATTTTCAACATGAAGTTGATTTTTACGGAATTGATAGTAAACTATTTTTATATAAATACTATAAATATCAATACTATAGTTGTAGTAGTTTGATTCTATATCCCGATTTAAAAAATTCAGGTCTCTATCATTTTTAATAACTGAGATGCCGTTCTAGATAATTACCTTGAACTAGCCTGACATCTACGATTTGTATCTGTAACATTCCTGACATTTGAGCATAAGATCAACATTTAAAACAACTATTCCCTAAGATAATTTTAATTCAAATATAAAAAAAGGATAGTTTACACTTGAGAACTTTGAATAATTCATTGTGTATCGATTTATTTATTTTATGTTAAATCAAAATTCTGACTGTGGCTATGGACTTGCGCCCAAACCTCTTTATAAAGAATACAATTTTCCCGATAAATTTAGATCAACTTATTATACTGCAATTGTTCCAAAAAATTTTACAAAAACACTAGACATTAGGCAACATTATTTTTATATTGGTTACCTACATTTTTATTAAACGATCGCCAAATTACTTTTCATTGACGCTAATGACTAATGAGTCAAGTCTCTGTTATCTTTCGAGTTGGAACCACAGAGTACAATTACCGATGGTTATTTTTTTGTTGTCTTCGATGTAACCGAGTTGGGGCTTATCATCACCCTCGGCGGTGGCGCATTATCTGCAGTGTGCTTTGCGTCAAGTATCGCCCCTTTGGAAACACCCAGATGTCAGGATACTCCGCCTTCAAGTGCGTCATCGACGCCCACACGTCCTCCTCGAGCACTAATATGCTGACGACGATATTTACGCTTGGCTTATGGCTGCGCCTCTCAGGCCGCTGCCAATTACACGCCAATTACGCTGAGGATTCTCCGACTCATTTGTCGTTAACACCATGCTCGAACAGTTTGTAATTAATATTGTGTCGCCTCCATTTTAGTTTGTGGGATATTCTTACTTTTGCTCCTAGAACTGAATTCGTTTGCATCCTGTCTTTCTTATACAGGGTGTTTGATAGTTCGATGTATTTTTTGATGAGTCATTTAGAATCATGTTGGAGAAAAAATTTTGTAATCAAAACAAAATAAATTATAAAAAAATAGAGTATGCAACTCGGTGAATTTCATATTAACTCTCATCAATAACTACTTAAGTTACTAAGTGTGTTACTTAAGTTACTCTACTGGCCTCAGAACCAATTGAAAAAAATAACAAATCAAATTATTACACTAATTTTTTGTACCTTAAACGTTATTTAGTTTCAATATTTGAACTTAATGTGGCCTATTAATATATTCTTTGCTATCCGTCCAGGCATTTTCACAAAAAGAAAATATACAGATTCCTATAGCTGAATTTGAAGCAAGAAATATTTATAGAAACAATCACTTGTACGATTGTACCATAATTTACCAATTCGAGAGAGAAATCTCGAAAATCTGTGATTACAATATTTCTTTATACCTATACAGTGTGTCTCACGGGACGTTGGATTGTATGGGTACTTTTGTTATTATTAGAGAGAGAAAGTCGGTTAAATGGACAAAGTAGTGCATATTTATGTGCTTTTTTATAATCTGTTCAGAAAACAGTTGAATTCCAAACGGTTCCCAAGCTATTTTGAAAAGCCAAACAATGTCATTTTCTAATTAAAGTCATAACTTCTTTATTTGTGATCCAATCAAAATAGCGTTTTGACATTATAAAGGCACTTTTTGGTCTACAACTCGATTATGTAAGTTTAAACTTTTTTTCGCCAATGAATTCGTCAGAAGCTAACGAAACTTTTGTTTTTCCTATGGACGCCATATTGGTTTTATACATGTTTGGATTCATCATTTCTTTAATATGTAATATGTAATTTGGTATGCCACATGCCATGTTTTTAATACAATAAGAAAATAGAATTGACTGAAAATTGTACACTTCGAGGATTGCTGAAAATCGCATGGTGCCATGGTGCTACCTGTTGAACAAAATTGATGAAAACCCAGAATTTTATAATAAAAAATATCCGTCCGATGAAACATATTTTCTAACTGCGTTTTTTTAACTGAAAGAACACGACTATTGGGTACTAGGCCAGCGAAAATCAGCACCTTTTTGTACCGCGCCATAATCAGGTGTGGTTTGGTTTTAATGCATGGTGCGGTATAGTGGTGAACCGATTAATCTCACCAATCTTTTATAATAAAAATTTAACTTCGGAGAGGTATCGGCAATATTGCTCTCTGAGGACGTGGAAGAAAGAATAGACGATATACCGTTGGCCTTACGCTAAGGTATGTGGTTCCAACAAGACGGAGCACATGCACATAGTGCCCGGATTTTGAGGAACTATTTAGATATAAGACATAAACGGAGAGTAATTGCTACCTATTCAGAAGTATCATAACCACCAAGATTACCGGATCTTACCCCTTGTGATTTTTATCTATAGAGTGGCTTAAAAAATAAGGTGTATGGTGTTTATAATTTTGGAAACGTCGGGAAGTTACGTGATACCGTCATCGCCGCTTTCAATTCGATTGACAGAAGAACCCTCGGTAAGGTCACCGTATTACGGAATGCTGTGAAAAATGCCTCCACAAAAATGGCGAGATTTTTGAAAACATTATTTTGTTTGTTAAAATGTTGTTACTTTTTCATGTTGGGTAGTTAGTACAAATAAATACATTCCAAAATGTTATTGTAACTTGACTATGGGCACATAAATACTGCATCACGCAAATGTGCTTTTCATGGCACCATGCGATTTTCAGATATTAAAAAAAAACTTAAATTTGTTCGGCTTATTGTGTTCCAAATATGGCATGTGGCATACCAAATTACTCAGAAAAAAATTCTGAATCCAAACATGTATAAAACCAATATGGCGTCCATAAGAAAAACAAAAGTTTCGTTTGTTTCTGACGAATTCATTAGCAAAAAAGATTTCAAACTGACATAATCAAATTGTAGACAAAAAAGTTCCTTTATAATGTCAAAACGCTTTTTTGATGGGATCACAAATAAAGAAGTTATGACCATAATTAAAAAAAAAATTCATTGTTTGGTTTTTTCAAAATAGCTTGGAAACCATTTGGAATTTAACTGTTGTCTGAACAGATTATGAAAGAGCACATAAATATGCACTACTTTGCCCATTTAACCGACTTTCTATTTTTAATAATAACAAAAGTACCCATACAATCCAACGTCCCGTGACACACACTGTATACGAAAAATACATTCATTATGTAAGTATCCATTATGCAAGTGTTTAATGGTGAATGTTCTTTGTTTTCTTATCTTAAAACACCGAACTCTCATACACATACATTTTTTATTATTATTTGTTAATTTATGAGTCGTAGAAACGTTGTATTTGACTCGCACATACTGGCTATATAATACACTCGCATAATTGTAGCTTACTAAGTGCTCACTCATTAATTAATAGGTGTAATAAAACTAACTGTGGCTTGTAAAGGAAACTAAAACACTTTAATTAGTGAGAACTATTACACATGTCAATCAAAGAATATTGTCAATCGTATCAAGTTTTTAACAAAAGAACTGACGGTTTCTCGGGGTTTTCTCTTCTTCCGGGCGGGAAGATGAGGCCAGGTGGGGGTTTGGCGGTTCATTTAAACATTCTTCTTACATAGGTATATTAATATCTGCTACTTCAAGCACGTTTGTCTTGTTTCGAATGCCATCTTATTTTTAATTTTCCTGTGTCTAAAGAATAGTTCTTCAAACTTTCGATATTTTCTGTTAATAAAGATAAACGATTCAAACTTTCACTGAGCGTGCATAACATCTAAAAATAGCAACCCAATTCCAGAAACTTTGTTTTCTATTTTGACCACTTCTACATTAGACCTTGTAAACAGTTTCCCAATCACAATGTACCTAATTGGATTCTATTATCTGGATTAATCATTTGAAATGACTTTCGTTATAAAGAACAATAGAAACAGTTTTTTTTCAAAACAGCTTACCTCATCTATTTCTGAAAATACTACAGAATAGGTAGGTAGGCACTAATAAAATTACAATAGCTACATGCATTTAGAACTATGATTAGAAACTTTACAGGAAAACTATTAGGTGTAACCTACGATGTATCCATTTGCTATCGCAGTCAAGAAATTAATAAACAATAATATTTCTATGAGTCACGAAATTAATGGTTGCCATGACATTTTTTATTTCTGATATTTTACAATGTAAAATTACACATAAAGTAACTCTTTCTAACGAACGCCTTGTACATTTTGATTTTACAGGATTTCTGTGTGGTCAGCTTAATAGGACGCTGGTCTTAGCAGTAAAGTAACAGTTGCAATTTTTTTCGGGTCTTTGTGGTGATTAACACTACGAATGTTTTTTTAAAATCTGATTGAGAGCTGTTGTCATTGTTTCACGAACGCCTTTAGGATTTCAGAGAAACCCCCAAAGATTTTCTATTTCAAAAAATTTCCGGAATGGTATTCAGTGGAAATCAATAAATTGAGATCAATAATTTATCTGTCACACTATTTTAAGTACTTTTGCCATTGTTACTAACCATACCTTGTTTACCAGCTGATAAATAACAACAGATAACAAATGCAAAATTGCTATCTAAATGTAAAAACACGTAATTACGGCATTTTATTAAAGTTATAGCGGTTGAACCATATGTTCTACAATTTTCAGAAGTCGCTCAAAGGAAACCTTAAACTTTGCACTTTCACATGAAATCCTGAAAGTTTTTCTCAAGGATTCTCCTTGAATCTCTGACCACTCTTGTGTGCGCAGGCGTCCAAATAAAACAAGAAATTTAAAATTGCTATGGTACATTTGTTGATACACACTGTTTTACTCAAAATAACATCCCCTCTTACTTGTCGTTCGGAACACATGGATCATAGATCACCCGGTAGAAGTAGTAGGGACTTCTGATGTCAAGAACTTTAGTCAAATAAAATACAAGTTTTCAAAGTCAAATTTATTCAAATGTCTAAAAATCGAAAAACAACCTACGAAGAAGCTTGCAATACTGAGAGATGAGGAAGATGACGGAGAATACTAAACAAATGCTATACGCACCAAAGCTTTACCAAAACCAAAATTTGCTATTAAAAACACCCGTAGTATACAAAGAAATTAATTCAATTTAAAAAAATAGTTTACTGATGAGGATGCATATTAAATCAAATTCTTTTTTATCCGCGCACCAGCTACATAGTTAATCTGGACATCGCGCAATATGACGTATACGAAAATAGACTTCGACGTACACGATACAGATAGCCGGCCCCATAAAATAGCGAGAAATAGATCACCGCAAACCGAGCCTATTTTAACCATATAACCACAAGAATGCGTCTCGATATTAACAAACGTTTAGCGTAATCTTTGTGAAGAAAAAGGAACGTCATCCGCACACACGCACGCACACCAATGAAAATCCCGAACACACACACATAGACGCGTCGCCGGCCTATCTTTTCTCCACAGTATCAGCCAGCTACATCATTTCGGGACTTGCTTGGAAGGGGACGAGAGGGACGCTATCCCACTCGTACACAGACACACGTTGGTGGCCCGACTCAGGACTCAGTTCCAAGATACACTCTCCGGTACCAACAACAGCTTCCAAGGAGCACTCGCGTGCTTCACCGCCAAAAGAGTCGACGTACACGTTGCCGAATTTCAGTCGGACTGTTCGCGAACGCAGTACGGGCGCATTTAATATCACGAAAATCTTCCGGGCCACCAGACCGGGCCACTACAACCACACACAGAGAGAACATTTGTATATAAAACTAGTAAATTGTGTACGAATCGTCGCCTGTTTGTATATAAACTGTGTATACAATATTTATGTATACAACTCGTTACGAGTATCAAATGTTTGTAATATAGCGCAGAGGCAGTAAGTCATTGAAGATTAAATTGTTTGGACAAGGACGCGCTGCTACGATACTACCCGCCATAGAGCATTATATTAGAGTAAATGTTTACCGAATAAAGTCTGCACACGAAGAACAACATGATGAAGGAACAGCAGTTGACTGAGGTCAGTGGATCTGACCAGTTACCATCCGTCGTCCACACACCAACCATCAACATCCAACAGCATCTCCACCATCTACATCTACACCAACACCAACACAGCGTCATATTATCCACCGACCAACAACAACAACAGCAGCAACAACAACAACAACAACAGAACCAGCAACAACTAGAAGTGCAACATGCCGCCCCAGAAACCACCGCACCGGATTCAGACACAAAACCATCCAGCTCAGAAAAGAAATCAGGGATGCGAAGGCAAGAGAAGCCACCGTACTCCTACATAGCCTTAATAGTCATGGCTATACAACACTCACCAACAAAACGCTTAACCTTAAGTGAAATCTACACCTTCCTCCAGCAGAGGTTCCCATTCTTCAGAGGATCGTACCAAGGATGGAAGAACTCTGTAAGACACAACTTATCCTTAAACGAATGCTTTATTAAGCTACCCAAAGGCTTAGGCCGTCCTGGAAAAGGACACTACTGGACCATAGACCCAGCCAGTGAATACATGTTCGAAGAAGGCTCTTTCAGGAGAAGGCCACGCGGCTTTAGGAGGAAATGTCAAGCGATGAAACCTCAGTACCATCCAACATTTCTCTCCCACAATATGCCATCGATGGTTAACCAATCTTCAGGATACGATCATCAAACTCTGGTGCAACCTCAGGAATACTCTACTTGTTCCTACAACACACCTCCGACTCAAGTTTCTTCGGTTAGTGGTTCGCATTATTCTACTTATGAGTATCCAGTTTATCAGCAACAACCGGATAGAGAGTGGAGTTCGACGCCGGCGATTCTTCCTCCATACCCTGATAACATCTCGACGACTTATCTGAAGACGTCGTTGAGTCCTTTGCAGAATAATCAGGATTGTATGACGCCACCACCACCGTCGGTTTCCGAATCGTTCAGTTATACGTATGGTTTACCGTCACCGTCGGCAGACAGCAGTAAGTATTAAAATATTTTTGTACGTTTTATTTTACGATGCTGTAAAGTTTATAATATGATTTTATAGCGCTTGTCACCGTCTTTTGTTCTTTGGTGCAATTTGAAATGTGTTGTTTTGCTTAGGAGCTTGCCAAACCGAAGTTTATTTTTCGTGAGATTATGGAGTAACAGTTTATGTTATTGTCGTAATTTGTGTAAGTACAATGGTCAAAATGGTTAATATCGTTAATAAAATTGCATAATTTGTTTGAATAAAATAAACAAAATATTTCTCGGTATTGGAGATTTCGTGTTGATTATTGCAGTACTCAGTAAAGGATAATACAATAAATTGGTACAAAATAAACATGTTTTTCTCACGTTAACGTACTTGAGCATTGAATAATTATTAACACCATTAAACACAAGCACAAAAGATTAAAACAAACGATTGCTCTTAATAGTTATTGAGATGTATTTTGATGTAAACTTGAACGGCTTTTTCCGAACATTACTTTATTGATACCCATTTTTTTTTATCTTTTGGGAAAATTTGGGAAAAAATTTTAGGAAATCTTACTGTTGATTTTAGCGAAAAAGAAGAAACATTTGGTGGGACCGGTTGAGTTCTTTCTGAAACGATCATTGATTATTTTAAAATCTTTATCTCTCAGAATACAAAAATCTTCTAAATTTTAAATTTTATGGCTGTGTTTTTTTGATGAATAAAAATTTCGACGCTTTATATTTTAGGTTTTGTGGTTTCTTTCATGGTTCCACAAAAAAAAGAAATAAGTTTTTGTTTTGTGATTTGTTGTTTCAGCTAGGAGTTTCATTGTTGAGCAGAAAATCAACGTACCTGAAATTGAGATTATACAAACATAGGTATAGACCAAACAATATTATTATTGTCATATTTGTATTTTTGTTTTTAAATCATTCCCTTTTATTATAATAGCATTATATTATTAACACAAATTAAATTTAAATTTAAAAATACACAGTTTATGGTATATTTTGACCAGCACATAAAGTAGGATATAACTCACAAGTTTGAAGTTTTGAAGCATTTTTAGTTTAGTTTTTAGTCACTAGGCGATTAATTTTGTATAGCAAATATGACTGCAAATAAAACGACTTTTCTATACGACATGAAACATTTTTACTTACAACTGTATGCCACGTTATTAATAGATAACCTATAATATTGTGCGCGTCACTGTCCACTAACAGTTTAGTGGTCTGTGATAAGTTGTAAAGTGACAGTTCTGTTTTATAATCATAAAACTGAAAACACACTAATGCCCAGTTTTTCCATCTCAGTTGTACTTTCAGTTTAAACCAATGAATGTTTAGATTAATCTCGTGTTTCTCAATATTATTTTATTACAAAAACTTTTGATTAGGTTAAGCGGTGTACATATGCAATAAAATGGCTTGTGGCATCGTTAGCTATTTCATAAATAAGTTATATTATATTACAATAAAAGTAAGTAATAAAATGAATAAAATAATCTGTTTCACACCCAAAGATTTGAAAACTAGTAAATTTAAAAATATAGTGTATTAATCTAAAATATAACTACACAATTAGCAATTAGCTTAATATAAAAAGATTTCTTTGCTACTGAAAGCCATGTTGAAGCCCATTGTAAATATTTAATGAGTAATGATTATTTAGCAGACTATTCAAACAGTCTACTTGCAGTAGATTCGCTTCCATAATTATTTAAAATTTCAATAAAAATAACGCCAAATTAGTACGCGAATTTAGGGGAAGGTTTGTAGGTTATGTTAACTAAAGTCTAGACAGTGTTGCCATGTCTAGAACCAGTTTGCTGAGGAATGAAATGTTAGTTCAGATACTAAAAAGTGATTTTACTATCAACATATAAAATATCCATACTTTTCATCAGAATATATCCAATGAAATCATTGTAAAAGCTCTGGAAAGATTTTTCAGTTTAATGTTTAAGGAGGAATAGCTCAATCCTAGTTATTACGCGGTTTAGTTAATCTTAGATTTACTTGCATTGAAACCCGTAAAAATGTCATCTGCAGTTGATTCTTTAGTTTTTAGTTTAAGTGAATGTCAGTTTAAAAGAATATGGTAAAACAAGTCATAAAACACTTAAAAATGAATGTAGCATTTAAGCGTAGGTATAGATAAAAATCTTTATTCATTATGTACTATCGCGAAATAAAAACAAAACGATATCACTCAAAATTTGCATATATGAAGCTATGCTTTGTAATTTGTCATTTTGTTTGTCTTGTTTAGATCAAAATCATTTTAAATTTAAAAATAGAGGAATTAAGGAGAGTTGAGTTTATAGGTTAACAAATACTGTCAAAGTTTAGTTTAACTGTTGAGAATAGAAGTGTCTAATTACTCTTTCCTCTATTCGTTTGTTTTTGATCATGGAGATGGTACATATATACAAATCATAGTATACAACCCATTCATACGTATTATATTTAACCGGCAATTCATAATTATAGTTTTAAAATGTTTCCGTGTAACAAAATATGCGGCGTCAACTAATCTGTTATTACAACAGAAACTGAATACACCGTCGGCCGGTAGTCGAGCGATTTACTATACACGGGGACAGTTGACATGACAATTTGACGTCGACACTGACGGCAGCCAACTCAACGACCGGATCACTGATTTGTGGGTGGCCGCCGCCGGCGCGCGTCGGGTTTTCAGCGCCAAAACACACAGGGCCTTTTGCTTTTAATTGCCGACACAGCGGGAAATTTCTTCGATTGAAGAAGCATGTGTATGCAGGCGTCACCGTTTTAAACGGTTTGCTTCAGCAGTGGGCACAGGAAACAAACACTTTACATTACAAATGTGATTAGACAAAACTGCCAAATAATAAAAACTGTACAATAACTCAAAAAATATTCAAGAAGATAAATTTGGGGACTTTAGGGAATAATTAATAATACATAATAATTCATGAAAACAAATTTCACTTCACTGTTATTATGTTTATCAGCATACTTTAGAAAACCAGAAACGCCTTCCTTACATACAGTGTCTCCAGTTACGAATATAACACTCATATATTTATATCCGATTTCAATATTTTTTTGATTTTGAATATACAGGGTTAGCCAAAATTACCGGAACACCTAAATAATTCTCCAACCGTAAGAGATTTCCAAAAATTCTTCAAACAAAAGTTTTTTGGCTTTAAACAAGCTATCTTTTGAATATATTTTCAATATACAGGGTGCTCATTTTATTATAGAAATTTGGAGGAGGAAATGTTATCCTTATTATTTTTTAATTAGAAACTATTAACCAAAAATAGTCAAAATTACCGGAACACCTAAATAATTTTCCAACCGCAAACAAATCCGAAAAAAATTTTTGAACAATTTTTTGATATTTCTTACGGTTGGCGAATTATTTAGGTGTTCCGGTAATTTTGGCTAACCCTGTATAATGGTCCGTTTGTTACAAAAAAAAACCTTCTTCAGTCCCCAAATATACAGGTGTCCCGCAACTGAATCAACATGGCTTAACACTTTTGGGACCAATATAAGACATTTTAAACCAACTTATCTATCTGCTATTCTATCGTTATGCTGCTTCAAAGTTCACAATTCAAAAGTGATTCTGAACCAATTTTGTTCACATTTGAAACAATAAATGGCAATTGTTTACAATAAATCGTGAATTGTGAAGGTGTTGTCAAGTTTCTAAGTTAGTTTGCTGTAAAATTCAAAAGTAAAACTTTTCGATATTTTTAATAACTCCTTTGTATTTTTCGACATAATTGTAAAATTTGACCATAAAAAATCTTAATATGATTTATTAAATTCTTTTTACTTCAATTGATATCTCTAGAGGGTATTTCTTGCATTTAGTAGACCATTATTCATTCTATTTTATAATCTTTTCATCATATTATAAGCTTTTTTGTGGTTATTCAGTGAGCGCGCAAAGTATGCAAACATGACAAAATCTCTGAAACTGTTTGTTATTTAAGAACTTCCTGGATTTTTAATTATAGAAATACACATATTTATGTCCTATTTAATTTCCAATCTTCAATTATTTTCAATTTATGACGTCATCGACACTTTTTCTAACTGATAACTCCATATTTCCTTTTGTATTTATATTGATCTGTTAGTCTCGATGGTAATTTACAAAATCTGTGGCCTTGCAATAAGAAAATAATCGAAAAAAAGGCTGGTGAAAATTTGGGTAAGATTGATAACTTTTGTTTATTTATCGAAAGCGAATAGGCGCTTTTTATTGCCTTATTTGCGATGAATACGAACTCGAGCTTGAAAGTTGCATATTATATCCGGTTATTGTGTTTTTTTGTTGCTTCTTTTATGGAGGCGCCTGCACACCACTTAAAGAATCGTTGCAAATGTTTCAACAACATTTGTAAACAAACATTCAGGATTTCAGGTGAAAGGCAAGAAATGTGGGTACCGTTCAGTACACAATTTGTGCAATTAGGTACAATAACATCTTAAATAGAAATTGTGATGATTTTTCTTATGATGGATTAATTTGTCTAGAAATAGAACCATATTCTGTTTGCAGATTTCAATTGCTTAACAACTTCTTGTGTAAATTCTTGTGCAAGAATTGCGTAGTGTAAAACTGCTATAAGACCATAAGTTCAGCTAATAAAAGGTTGTAATAATCATCAAACCCGCCATTTTTTTATATTTTGCTACCTTTTCTTTTTTTTTGAAAAACTTACATTACAGAAAATATTGGTGCCTAAAACACAAGTCCATATTCAATTTGCAAAATTCATGTTCCAATATTTTACAATTTGTAATTGTTATAAAATATATATAAAATATGTTTGCTACCATTGATACAATTAAAAGATCTACCAGAATCTGTAAGAAACAAAAGGGTTGCCATCTAAAAATGGATCGATGACGTCTTAACTCTGTAACCGACGGAAGGAAAATGAAATTTTCACAAAAATGTGTATTTTAATAATTAAAAATTAAAGTGATTGAATTGAAAAATTGAGCATTTTGTAAAATATCAAACCGTCTCGGAGATTTTCTTATGTTTCCATACATACCTACAATTTTCATAACATGAAAATGCATTATTTTTAGTGTACTAAATAAAGTTTTGTCATACTAGTTATTTACCTCGAAATGAGGATAAAAAATTCAAATATTTTACATTAATCTCACAATATCTCAATCTAACAGTACTTCATTCCATATTAATAGCAGAAGAATGTTAACACCCTGTATAAATGGGCGATTTCTTAAGACCATCAATGCATGTAGGTACCTTATTTATAGAGTGGTACGAGTTGTATACTTTATTGAAACACAAGCTTAATTCTCTTGTATCACTACTACGTATAAATTTACTACAGCCTCCCTAGTTAATACAAACGGAATAATAACAGTGTAGAAACTTGATTCAGATCGGGAAAACTAAACAATAATAAGCACGCGTTCGTAGTAAACACAAAATTCGAAAACGTAAAATTTGTTATAATGGCTGGTATAAACATTTACGATTTTTTTCGTAAATAAATAAATGCTTGCCCGGCCGTATTGTAGGCGATTATTTTTGTTTACCAGACCTAATATAAATTATTAGTATTAAGTAATGAGCCGGTATTTAAGCGTTGATCAGTTCTTTGATTTACGCACTGTTTGATATAAAACGTTTAATGTAAATTATTATTTTGATTTAAAATAAAAAATTGTCGTGATTATGGTTAGTAATAATGACTTATTGTTAATTAGTCAGTGCGAATGACAATTTTCCTTCACCAATAAATAATTATACACTTTTTTTACCGATTAGAATAGGATTAGTAAATTTACTCCAGTTGTTTATAACTAGAAGTCAAAATGCAAGAAACTTGCGTTTTGGCATGAGCAGAAGAATTAGTACAAAAATGGCCTTTTTTAATACATAATTAGAATGTATTAAAAACGGTGCTAAATGTGCCATTTTAACAGTTTGTTGATCATTTATTATTGATAATTTCATAGATTATGGAAGACACAATATTTCAAGGCAGTAATTTTTTAAATAAAAAAAAGCACGAAGTTTTCAAAAAAATTACTCTAGCCTCTAGCATTACACCGGAAAATATTTGTTCTGATTTAATTTGTTAACGATTTTGATTAATTGGCGTCGAAGGGTAAAAAAATAGGACTCTCGATAATTGCTTTACTAATATTTTTATTTTATATAAGGACACCATTATTCATTAATAATAACAACTTGCAATATAGATATTCCCACAAATTATATAATTGGTTTGGCTCCAGTTTTAAATATCTATACAGGGGAGTCTGAGAAGCGACCTTTACCTCGCGAATTCAAAATGACAGATGACAGAATCAAAATACGTACTACATTTTTTTCTTATAAATTACATGTGACTACATGCCGTCAACTTGATTTTTTAATAGATATAAAAATAAATAAAAAGTAAATGTAAATTGAATAAATAAATTACACGCACACAATGCACTAACAACGATGCTATCAAAAATCTATCCAACTTCTAAAATACCGTACCTACATTACTTACTTTGTCAAAATGTGCTTACGTCAAGAATGTTTGTATTGAATTTAAAGAACACCAAGAACCTTGACTGCTTGTGAATTAATAATTCATCGTTAATTCTTAAAATTTTGATTCTCATTCCTGAATTTATAATTCAAAAATGTTTAATCTCTGTCGTTGTTAATTTACGAGATATAAGCCGGTTTATACATTCACCCTACATACAGTGGGCGTCTAAAGTATAGAATATACTTTCATTATTTCTAAAAGGACTCGATTAAGTCGATTTTTATTATCGAAATACATAATATATTAAATCAAATTCGTCTGACCTTCAAATGTTTTCGACTTATGACGTCATCGTTCTTGTTCTCTTTTGTCAACTTCCTTTTTAATGGTGGTATAACTATTTTGTGATGCTGACGTTTCGAGAACCATGTTGCTCGCTTCTTCAGAGCTACACACGGCGTAACCCGCAAGGAGTTTATTTTCTAGATGATTCTGGCCGTAAAAGCCTACGTACTTACTTAACATTTGATTACTTTGTAAAAGCAAACGGATTTTTGGATAGATTTGTTTTCGCTGAATATGAATTCGGACCGAAAGTTGCTTGGAATGGAGGAAGCGCACCAAACGGTTCAGAAAGGAATGAGGTTTAAAAAAAACTTGAGGTTTACTTTGAAATCCTTCTGGAAATCAAACTTTTTGAGATTTTGACTCATACTTTTGGACAACCTTGACAACATGATGGACTACATTTGAGCCCGGACACATATTTAGCGCAAGAAAAGTCTAACAAAAATACTGCTTCGATTTCCATTGAACAAATACATGTTCATCAGGAGTTAATAATAATAATATTTTTTTTTATTTTAATGTTTAATTGTCCTTTTCTCGAACATTTTCTGATGCAAGACCATAACATACTTATGCCACACCATCGACAATTAAAGTATCTATCAGAAACTGAAAATAGTATAGAAAATAAATTAGTATAAAATAGATACCATTTGGAAAAAGGAAATGTCGAAGACTGTTCCCCAGTGTTATAATTCATCAATCTAATTCAATATTGATATAAATAAGACTAAAAACTTCTTGTGGTGAAATTTAAACTTTCCACAATTTGCAAACATGGCACCTCATATCAATCATTGGTATGAATAAATATTAATGTATAGTAAATGTTGATATTCAGGGGGGATCTAAATTTTCAAATAAATTTATAATTACAGCCACAACCTGGATTTGAACCAGGGACCTTTGTGTCGCTAGCACAGTGCTCTATCCAACTGAGCTATTGAGGCCTATGCTAGCGACACAAAGGTCCCTGGTTCAAATCCAGGTTGGTAATTTTTTATTTAAAAATTTACATCCCGCCTGTATATCACCATTTACTATACATTAATCATTACGGTAAGTCCGTAAGATACGGTATGTCCATATACTCATATCTAGTAATAAAATATTACTCACATTTTTACTGAGAATTGGTTACGTTTCGTGATATTTTAATCACATCACCACAGAATTTGATTATACCTACATTATTTTTCTTCGAGCCTACACATATCTCATTCAGAAAAGTGATCTCTCGAATGAAGTGAGAATTACTTGGATGAAGTAGTTGGTAGGTTCGTATATACGCGAAAGATTATTGACTTCAACAAAGACATTTTATTTCTTGGTATAATTACTAGATTTAAGAAAGTTGTTACTCTGGTGAAGGAAGTAAACAGTCTTCAATGAAGTGTATATTTTTATTCCCGGTAAATATTTTTAGCTACTTACTCGTTCTAACCTGTTGCGTGCCTTACATCAAATTATTCCGTGTTGAAACGTTTATTGTACACTAATCACAAGGCACTACCCGTAGGGGATGTTGCTTTCGTTGTTGTTTTCGTACTAAGGTTTCGCTCCTTTACGGCGCCAGCCCTACGACGCGGGCGCGCGAGCCTTGACAAAATCACGATGCGCATATTTATTCCAGAGAAAGGGATTACTTGAAAGAAGTGAGAATCACTTCAGTTAAATAATTGGTGGGTTTTTATTCAGTAAACAATACTTACTTATATTAAATGTCTTATATTTTCTTGGATCAAGTAACTACGCACTTGGATAGATTTACTATTACTTCGTTGGAGAAATTGACATTTTTGGGACGAAAAATTCAATTACTTCTTTCAATAGAATATTGGTTCTTATAAAGAAAGAATTTATTTGTCGACAGCATTTATCTGAGAAATTATGTTACTTACATTGAGGCTTAGATGTGGCATTTCTAGTATATACCTAACTTTCTACATCCAAGTAAATATGCATTTGAATCTAGTAAATAAATTCAAGAAAATATGTTTTCGCGTTCCAAATAATCACTTTTCTGTGTGTACGTTTAACACATCCAGTATCAACTGCAGTTCGTGACCATTTTTAAATTATCCCTTACCAAAGCACTTCTTAAACCGTCATATACGACATTGCTGACACTACAATATCTGTTCCGTTTTTCTTTCAGTAATGAGGACCGGCAGTACCATGCAATCTGTACAATGCGATAGGAAACCATATCTCAGCTCAACACCGCCTTCGATACCAACGTCTTTGCCATCACCGCCCGCTGCCAACACAGCACAGTATTACGAACACCATATCAACAATAAATACACATTGTAGATTAGTTTTTAGTTATGTGGATTAAAATCTGTCAATTGTATCATACAGGGTGATCAAAGAAAGAAATTATTTATGATATTTTGCATCTAGATCAATTTCACTTCGTTCTCGATTAGTGATTATTTTAAATGAGGTGTATGCTCTATGTCAATTGTTATTTTATAGTTGTTTTATACGCAAGTAAAAATGTGTGTAAAAATCTATTGAGAACGTCGCCAAATCGTAGAATAAGACTTGTTAATATTTAATGAGGATTATATTTATGATGTATAAATTTGTTATAAATAATAAAGTTGTAGTTGTGAGTTGTGAAGTTGGCCTACGCTTCGACTATTATTTATTAGTGTAATTTTCTGTGTCCTGTAAAGAAGAGAATTGTGAGAGCTTATGAGCTTTATGCACAGGTTACCAGTTATTTAAGTATTATTAAATAATTGTAAATAGTATATATTTATTTTATTATGTTTTTTCTATTATTATTATTGTAAATATGTCTAGTGTTTTATCATACAGCTATCTAAACCAAATAAACTGTATAAAATCATAAATATACACCTACTTAAAATAAAGACTATTTGTAATGAACTCCCTTGGTTTTATTATTTTTATTTTCGTCTTTTTACGCCTGTTTACATTTTGGCGGATTCGCCGGTGACTGACTTATTGTATTTTCTCTATTTTCCATTTTTTTACCAGTCAAATCATATATTAGATATATCACCATAAACGATATCAACAGAAAAGACAAGAATGTGATTGGATTTAAGATAACATCAATATAACTAAAGCATCGTTCTTTTCTGATTACAACGATGTATGTCACATGATGTTTGGTTGTAGATTTAAGGCAAATTCCTTTAGTATCTGTTTGTAATATTTTTTTCAAGAAACTGGAACCAACGTTTTATTTTTGTTCGAATCAAAATTAGGACAGTTCTGCTCATTTCCTTTTTTGATGGGTCAGATCTCGAATGTCGGTTTTCCACATAACAATTGGATATTGTAATTAACAAAATCCAAACATGAGAGAATTAAGTACTTCAATAGAAGAATGCAGGGCCACGTTATCCTTTCGGCTAGAAAGGCAGGTCCCTAGGGCGGCAGTCTTTTGGGGGCGACAAGAAATGGCTCCGGTCAAAATTAAGTAAATTGCAATTTTATGTAATTAACCATAAATACTGTTCAGTATGCATTAAAGACGAATAATCACAATAAAAAGTGTGGATGGTTCATAAATGAATAAATTATTATTATTATTAAATATTTTGGAGCGGTATTACTTGACGCGCGAATTTCTGTGGCGTAGGGTTAAAGTACCGATTTGGTACTTTGAAGGAAGCGTCTATATTCAAACCAACCAGCGCGCGGTTAGATCTCTCTGTCACACATGTACTTGCGCGGTAATAATGTAATAAATCGGAGAATCACCGGTGTTTACGACCCTTGTCAGTTGTTCTTGTTGTGAGAGTTGCCACAAAGTCTCGACTAACATTTGACAGCGTATTGAAACACTCCCTTTTCATTTATTGTCTACTCATTTTATAAGTGACAATTTTATTATTTAATTGGTGGCGGGTGTTAGAGAGCAGCTTTCAGCCAGAGAGGAAATACAAATTGGAATTGACCCTACATAACAACTCTTTGATCACTCGCGTATCAGAATCGTAAATTGTAAAAATGTTTGCTGAACCGGTTAAGAATGGTATCAATTCAAAGTTGTCGATTTGTGAAAACCGTGTTTGGGCGTTTGACACCATCGCAATTGTAATTTTCTGTAGGCTTGTTGGCAATAACTTAATTATTTTTCTAAAATGAATAGTGTTCCTCAAGGTATGTAAATACGTTTTATAATTTATTCTATGCAGTTAAATACTCTAACATATTTTTTGCAACTTTTATTACAACGTAGGCGCCGCCTGGACGCTTACCAACTTATCCAGGAGCGATTTTACGTACTTACAAAATTTATGAACATGGAAAATAAAACAATATTAAAGGAAGCGGAAAAGTTAATAAACATCTATGAAAAAGATTTAGATTCGTCGTTCATTCATGAATGTATTTATTTAAAGGCGCATTTAGAGAATTCTATAAAATTCCCACTAGATACATATTTGCAAATACTTGAGAGAAAGTGGACTAAAAGAAACATTTCCAAATTTTGACATAGCCTTGCGAATTTATTTGGCAATTGCAGTTGCCAATACCTCATCTGAAAGATCGTTTTTAAAATTGTCTAGAGTTAAGAACAATTTTAGATCCACCTTGAATCAAGAACGACTTAATGCTTTATCAATGTTGTCTTTGGAACACGATATGTGTGCGTAGATGTGAAAAGGGACCAGTTGTCCGTTTCTAGTTACGGAGATAATCGCAAATAAAGTAAAACTGGTTTAAAATACACATTTTTGTTTTATTGGCTAATTACTCTCATTATTGTGTTTTTTGTCAGATGTGTTCGTCTGTAACCCGTCTGCGGTTAGAAAAGCATGAAAAAATGCGTTTTTATTGCGAACGAAAAAGGGACCAGTTGTCGATATCACGCTACGCTCTAGCGCATTACGGTGTAAGCGCATACATTGGCAGAAACAAATGTCCGTATGATTGCAGTTCATAAACTTGTTTGTCTAAAATATAATTACAAAGTTATATAATATTCCGGGATAATTACTACGCTTATATTAACTTCACTTTTTGTTTGTTTCTTTCTCTATTTGATTGTCTGTCTGTTTGTTCTGTACAAATCTTGTAATCGATATTATTTCTACTTCCCAGTGTCCAATCAAGTTAAAATTTTGCATGTGGACAGAATTCCAGTGACAATACAAGAAGCAATAAAAAAAATATGGAAGCTTTTCCAAAATTTGAAAAAAATTTCAAAATTTGGAAAATATGACCAAATGAGTTGAAAATTTGCCTGTTGACGAATTTCCGGTGACAATGACATGAAGCAATAAAAAAATTTGGAAAATGTTCTAAAATTTTGAAAAAAAATTTAAATTTGTAGATACAAGTCTTGTAATCGATATTATTTAAATTATTTAAATATGGAAACTTTTCCAAAATTTGGAAAATTTGACCATTTGAGTTGAAATTTTGCCTGTGGACGGATTTCCGGTGACAATGACATGAAGCAATAAAAAAATTTGGAAAATGTTCTAAAATTTTGAAAAAAAATTTAAATTTGTAGATACAAGTCTTGTAATCGATATTATTTAAATTATTTAAATATGGAAACTTTTCCAAAATTTGGAAAATTTGACCAATTGAGTTGAAATTTTGCCTGTGGACGGATTTCCGGTGACAATGACATGAAGCAATAAAAAAATTTGGAAGATTTTCCAAAATTTTGAAAAAAATTTCAAAATTTGGGAAATATGACCAAATGAGTTGAAATTTTGCCTGTTGACGAATTTCCGGTGACAATGACATGAAGCAATAAAAAAATTTGGAAAATATGTCCAATCGAGTTGATATTTTGTATGTGGACAGATTTCCGGCGACAATGCTCGAAAAAAATAAAATGAATAAAAAATTGGAAAATTTAAAGAAAATTTTAAAAAATTGTAATTTTGTTTATAAAGCGTAGTTTTTAAAAAATGCACTTTTTATATAAATTTATTATGATTGTATTTCCATGTTTTGTGTCCCTAGTTATGTTTATTTCTTTTCATTAAACCTTTAAAATAATTTGATACTATCTGATTTAACTGATTAGTTAACTGATTTAACTGACATAAGTATTGAAATCAGACAGTTGCATAGTTGTGTAACAGGAAATAGCATGAAAAAGTTGCAAATTCCACGGTAATTTATTATGGCAGCCAGATTACACTCGGTGCCATTTTGACTTATAAACATCCAACATCCGATAGATATTTGTTTTCTTCTGAATCCGACAGTTAATTACATGTTTAGTCGACATATTGGATCCGCCATTTTGAATTTTATACATCTGACAACAGATTAGGAATCCGTAACCTTCATATATCACATAATTTAATTTTTGTATAAATCCGACACTTAATTACATGTTTGGTCGCCATATTAATCCGCCATTTTGGATTCTAAAAATCTAAAAATAAATAAGATTTGGAATCAGCGGACCCCCCCCATAAACCCCTTAAGTCTTCGTAAGACTCGAGAGATGAAGATACCTAGCTTACACTATACATATTGTAGGCCCAGGCCAATGGCGCTATAGATTAAAAAACCTATAAAACCCAAACGGAATAATGAAATAATAAGTTCTACTAAAAATCTTGAAAGTAATATCGAAATTGTTCCAAAAATGTTGGAGTCAGCGTAACTTCCAAATATGCGGGAAGTTATTAACTTTTAAACTTTGCAAAAGTTTGAAGCGTCATAGCGCAAAAGTTTAATTTTTGCACCAGCAACTTAAATAATTTTTTTTTCAATTTCTCTTTATGGTAATCGGCTTAAAATGTAGGAGTACCTTTGCCATAACTAATTCTATCTAAAAACACTCATAACTCAATTTCGGTCAGCTGGTCCCTTTTCATATCCAGGCACACATATAACTAGAAATGTAAGATATTGTTATTTATGATTTTGCTAAAGAAAAGGCGAGAAAGAAAAATTTTTAAATATAATATTTATTTTTGATGTACTACATCACATATCTTACCAAAGTGGAAAAGTAGTTGTATTTGTATTTGTAAAAGTTACTTTTTTTTATTATATATTATAAGATGTTTTCCGTTTTTGTCGCAAGTAGTTGAAGTTTGTTTTTTAATAAAAGTATACGGTTCTGATAATATGTTTTTTTATATACGTGCGGCAAAAAAGATTGCCTAGGGCGCTAACACGCCTTAACGCGGCCCTGGAAGAATGTTGAGACAACCATAAAATAAACTTAATAATTGCAACATGGCGCACCATCAAGTTCATGCGTCAAAGCCTTTCGACGGTTTAGGTTAATGTTAACAACTCCTATGTAATTGGTGCATTTTTATATGGGGTTTCCTGTCATGTCTCGTTGTGCTTCACTTTAATATAAGAACGTTTACGTCAAAACCAGAAAACCAAGTTCTGATATACGTTCTAATAAACAATTATAAGATAATAATATAAACCTATAAGATAATTATTGTCAAAAAAATTCTTCAAACAAAAAAGTTTCTCAATATACTTACTCTATATCTACATGTAAATCACTCTTTGGAAAAACAAAACAAGTTGACGACGGTTTCTAAAAACCTATTATTATTTTGATAAATAGATTAATTGGTTTACATACAAATAACAATGGTGTTGTCCCAAAAGGTTACGAATCTGGCACCAAGTATACATTACGTCACATTTAAAAAAAGATAAGTTTGAAATATAAAACAAATCCGATTGGATAAACCAAAGTGTTTTGAATTTGTCTAAGTAGGCTGGAATAAAAGCTTCAACCTTGAAGTTTAAAGGTATGAAGCGAAATTTCATGAAGGAAAAAGCGGTACAGCTGTTTTACCAAGTTCAGCTTTGACTCTGATATGGCGGATCCAAAAGGCAGCCATATTGTTTAAAAGTAGACAGATGTCCAAACTGCTACTCGGGAATTCTCGCGGTCGCTGATTTAAAATTTGAAACCATAAATTCAAAATAAAATATAGTTGATTCAAAATGGTAACCATAATTATCTAAAATAACCGCATTTAATAACCGGTATTTCTGGGTCACAAATTTTGAATTTTGGGATTGTGAAAATTGATTGTTGCCATTTTGAGGTTTGAATCTTTTATACTAAATTTATAAACAGTGACCTTTGAAATCTCAGAGTGGCAGTTGTCGCTCGAATCTGTTTCTACATTTTAACAACCATAGTGAATCAGTAATTTTGAGTTCTAATATTTTTTCAAAGTTGTGAATAGCAAGCCCGAAAATCTCCGAGTTTTAATGCAAATCTAACGTTTTTGTTTTAATCCCCAATTTTAATCCGCCATTTTAAATATTAAATTTTGATTTTGAATTCGATTATGAGTTCAAACTCGTAATCAGTGACCCTAAAAATCCTCAAAAAATAAACTTTCCTCACAGATTTGACAAATTGTGAAAATGTGGTATTGACTTAGGTACTATTAACAACAGTAGGAACCTTATTTAAAAATCAGTGATACGTATATGTACAGTATAAATGGGTCAATATAATGGAAATATCTAATCCACTTGAAATAAAAATCTGATGTGGCCAGGCACATGACTTTATCATACTATATATAAAATTAATAGTTTAGCTGCATGAGATTCTATTTGATCGAGATCGACTATGTCTGCATTAAAATAAAACTAGTAGAACTAGACAAATATCTCGATTAAAGCTGCGTTGGGATATTGTACTCCGTTGACAGCGGGTACACCGTCCAAATGACACGTACGTGTTATTGGGTGTAAAAGGTGTAACGGTGTTCAATATCCGAACGCAGCCTATATTGACAACAGCATTTTCAAGACATTAGCGTTTGACACTAGCTACTGTCATTAGAATCAAAATAATCTGACATATCCTGGCTACTAGTTTTAAAGCAGTACGCCCGATCTCGATGAAATAGAATTTGCTCATGCGGCTAAACTATAAATTCTACCAAAAATGTCATATACATAAATTATGGTAAATTTCCTCTCCTTTAATTTATTATTTAACTATTTTGACGACATTACACAAATAGCGGCTCATGTGCAAAATCTTCGAAAAATGCTATGAGTAAACCACCAGTTCCTTTGGACCCTTTTCAACAGAAAGCTTTTCAGCTCTAAGTTTGGTTATAAAACTTCTAAATATGAAGTTTCGTCCTGATACCATTAGTAGTTTCTCCGGAATCGTCTCCACAAAAACGGGTACACACACACACACACACACACACACACATACACACACACACACACACACACAGACATTTTTTTGTACCTTGGTCAAAAATGTTCAGGGGACCCAAAAAGACATATTTCCGCTAAAATCTCAAAAATTTTTTTTGGCATGATTACAATACTTTACATACTGCGTATGATAAAGTAATAAAAAATTTATTGTTTTGGAAATTCTTGTTACGAAACGTATCGAAATGTCAGTAAATTTAGGACGTAGAGGTTAATGTGCACTAATATGACAATTAACAACTATAAACTAAGATATTTTACGTATAACTACGGTACGTAACAGCAAAAATAGTCAATATAATTGACCAAAAATTCAAAATCTCGGAGATGACCCTAAATCGCCCACTAAACGAACAAAATATCTCAAATGTAGGGGTCGCCTATAGGGGTACACGCTATACACCAAATGTCAACAACGCCAACAATGGAATATGGCAATATGGCATTATTAAGTGCGGTTAATAATACAAAACAATAAACTCACCCGTGAAATCACCGGTATACGATTGCTGTCACACTTTATTTCAAATAGTTGCTAGGCAGTCAAACAGAGGCATTGGTTACACTTTTCGATTTAATTCACGCAATAATTATGCAAAATTTTGACATTGTAAACACAACCAACATCGACACGGCGGTAAACACGGTGCACTGACAAAGCGGTCGAGGGTGGGGACGCGGCAAGCTTGATTTTTCTTGAAATGCCGTCGATACAGGTGTTTTTTGCATATTTTGGACTGCGTATGTCATGTTGCATACTTCATATGTTATATGTTCGTGGTGAAGGATGATTTGAATTTAAATGCTTTTAAATACAAAATAGCATTATTTCGTGTCGAAATGTATATTTATACTGACAACTATTTATAATTATTGCAAAATAATACATAGACACAGTAATTAGTAAATTGACTCTTATATCAATTCTGTCCAACTGTTGTATTTTATTTACAACTTTAAGAAACACAAAATGGTACATATTAATATATAATGTCTAACGTAAATTCTCAACTTGGAATTACCACATTATAAGATACGATATATACATAACGTATCGTATTGAGAGAATTCCCTAGTTTATTGAGAGAACAAATTCCCTAGTTACCCCCAGGATATCTCAAACTTAAACTAAAAACACCACTTTTGATCTTGCAGTATAATTAGCGAGAACATCTTATTTTCTTTAATATTCAAAGGTATTAAATGTATGATCAATTTGATAAAGTTCTTTAGATGTGCAGAAACTATAATAAAAATCACAAATTACAAAAGTTACCCATTGAACCTTAAAGTTACCTATTCAGTCAGTTCATATTTCAAATATTGAATCAAATATTCGTTGGTGAAATTTTGTACACGTATAGAGGGAATAATTTTGTCAATTTTTTCATATTACAATTATTACGATTTTTCAAAAAGACGACAGAATAGAATATTGCATATTCTTTTCCTATAATTTGGTGTATTGCTAAGATTCTGTGCTTCGTGTTAATATCCTGTATATTCTAGTGTTGCGACTAAATGGCAGGGGGTACCGATTCAAATAAAAGTTTAAAATTAATAAAATGTGTACATACGTAGTGAAGTTTCAGTGAAGTTTTGATTGCAAATTACAAACGGAACTGCTTTGTAGTCCTTTAGCTATGAGTCAACAAGGACATCTGGTTGTTGAAAAATTAGTGAATATCAACTTTATATTCAGTGTAGTACGTAAGTAACCTAAAATGAGTAATTCATATTTTTCTTTGTAAAAAAGTACAAATTTCGAAAACCAGTGGCGACCCCAAAATGTAAATTTTAAAATTATTAAAAGGGAACTGCCTTTCAACGAACGGTTTTGTACATGTATAGTTTATTTTTCTTAGTAATCCTATAAAAACTCTGTAAAAAAATCATCTTTAACTACTGCACTGCACTGCTCTTAAAAAGTAAAAAATATCATATTCAAACCCAACCCCACAGTAGGTACTTATAATATTATACATTTTATTTTCATCACACAAATTATCAAAAATTGTGCAAAATTTCAACGTAGATTACAAAAAATTCCTGAAAACTGGAACCCAGAAAACTTTGTTTATACCTTGTCGAATGACGACCAAAATTTCTTGGAAATACAACTCACCATAATTAAAATAACATTAAGGGTGGGTATTGTTTATATGACAAATGAAGAAAACTTTATTGGAATGGGTGTGTCCCTTAATGGTGCCACGCCATCTGTCTTCTTCCGTTCCAGTTAGAACGAAAGCTTTATAGTTCCATTAATTTCGAACATTTTTCGATTGTTGCCGGTGCCAGGTTTTTGTTTGAAAGTTTGGCTAAATTAGCGCCTGTTCCCAGCAAGCTGTATCAACAGAATCGTCGACTAAATTATGGTGACCGCATAAATTATGTCTACAAGTAAATTACTGACGGCGTGGTCGAGCAAAATCGTCCCGGAACAACCCATTTGTTTATACTGGATGTTGCGTATCGATGGTAATTAATTAGATCTATTAGGTACCTAGACGATGATACCAGATGGCCTCATTGTCTGAAACTGAACGCTAATGTAAATACATAGTATATTTTCGGACTCGTTAAACACCTGTATTAATACCCAAATCACACTTATCTACACCAGCAATTTGATTAATTTGATTACAATATATAATATGCACAGTGCACACAAATAGAAGTAAATAAACAAAATAGAAGAAAATGAAAGGACATTTAATTAAATAACTAATGATACTTAGCCTTTTCACTTTTGAATTTTATGATATTCTATTTCAATCGTTTGGGAATCGTTAAGGAGGGTTTGGAAATACATTTTTTTTGTCTGGGTTTACATGGTTTTTCAAAACATGATAATTGTTTTTTTTTAACGGAGTGCCCTCCACCAACTTACACATTTTTTATTTATTAGTTTCCTTGGATTGGTTTGGAGATCGTTAGGAAAGATTAGGGAGTCCATTTTC
Organism: Aphodius sticticus; assembly: GCA_963966075.1. NCBI lineage: Eukaryota > Metazoa > Arthropoda > Insecta > Coleoptera > Scarabaeidae > Aphodius > Aphodius sticticus. The sequence continues at coordinate 18,001,747 of OZ014506.1, forward strand.
GGCGTTTGGGACCCTTACTTGACTTATAAGGCAGATTTATTGATGCAAATGTACCTAAAGATTCAGGGACATACTACTGGACTACTGGACATACTAGGGACTGAAATTGTTGTAATTTGATATTGCTTGTGCAAGATTGGTAGTTTAGTTAAGTTTTGGAAATTTTATGTAGACGTTATCAGTTTTCCGTGTAGATTTACATTTTTCATTTTTATTTATTCATTCTTCATTTTTATGTTTAATTTTTTCTTTCCTTTTTGGTTATTAATAAAGGGTTAAGTAATAGGAGAGCAGTGTGGTTACACTGAACTTCGCCTCTGTACTCTGTATCACAAGCTGTATTGCTCTTATGTTTTGGGACAATCAAGACAATTATATTATATAATTATATAATATTATATAGTTTGGCCGCAAAATAAATAGAAAACTTTAGTAACCTCATAATCTCACATTTTAGTTTATCGACGGAAAGTTGCGCTAACGGCTTGTTTTGCGATAAATTTAATAAATGCGATAAATTCACAAATCGTTAGAATATCGTTAAGTAAGATTAGATAGGTCATTTTCACTAAGTATTGTAAACGTGCCGAAAAAAAAATAAATTTTAGCGGAAATATATCCTTTTGAGTCCCCTGAACATTTTTGACCAAGGTACAAAAAAATGTCTGTGTGTATGTGCTTGTCTATATTAAGTAAACGCAATTGAACGATTTTGAATCGGTGTTTCACCTGCCAAAAAATCGATTCTTAATTGCTTATGGAAAAAATGGAGAACGCATTTCAGTCGCGCGGAGCGCGACGTTCGCCCTAAATGGACAATTCTACGTTGCGTGAGTTTTCGAAATCGACGAAAAACGGCCTCTGGGGCGTTTTTGCTTCAAAATTTTCCGAAACCCGAGCGATTTTGGTGAAAGAGCCTCAACATTCCAACAGCTGTTTATGTCGCGTCGTCATGGCTGCGAGCTAGAAACGTCAAAAACGCAACCACCATAACCTAATCATAACATAACCTATTCACATTGCAGTGGGCATCTATACAGAGCTAAGCAATTTGTATACGTACTTAATACCGGTATACCCTTAATACCTATACATACAAGCATAATTGGAATGATCTGGTAAAATTTGACAAATAGCGAATGTCACCGCGCAGTTAATCTGCTACGAAAACACAGTAAGTAAATTCATAGAGATGATTAGCTTTTCGTTTAAATTTGGCCGCCTACTTTACCTCTAATTGATTACAGTTTGAGACATAGCTTAGATGGCACCCATGTACACCAGTCGGGTCTGCGGACAGCGCCAATGTGAAGAACAACCACCTATTACCTAACGTCCTAACCTAACATTTTGATGGTGAAATTTCACAAACAACCTCACGCATAGCATAAGGTGAGTTTATTACAGATTATTTGTAGAACACATTTACTTATTTATTAATAATTTCAGGATGTAAACAAACTGTCGTACAGTAATAAATTGTACGTATTTAGCCCCACATACAAAACATCTTCCAGGTCAAAGTATATCGAAAGACACAGATGGCATATAACTCAGTTCTACCATACCATAGCCCCTACAAACTACAAGAACGCAGAAGTTAAAATAGTGTGCGAATTGACAGAGCGCAAGAGAGAAGCCTAGAACGTGAACATCAGCTCATTATGCCAGAAAATAACAGAGGAAATATAATAGTATAGTTTGTACAGATAAGAGGCTATATATATAGAATTTTGTTAAAATTTTTAAAATAATTAAAGCAGTTTTAACCTCTTTATTCTACGATATAAGTTTATTTGAGACTAACTTTTGCTATAACTATTGTTAGTAATGGAATAAATGAAAAGTGAGACAGTCAATAATGGTAATTGGCAGTTTTGCTAGAAATAGATTAGTGTAGGGTGATGTGATGTTTGTGGTGTGATGTTATGCTGAATAAAACTCTTGGAGTTGAACAGATCTTAGGAGTATATTCGTAGAAGCTTGAATGATACCTGTACACTGTACAGAAGCTTATGCGACCCTCGCTAAAAATCGATAATCTAAAAACAGTGCTGCCACTCGACCGCAGTGACAGTTACAACAAGTAGCGGCTGACAGCTATAGCAAGTAGCGCCATCTGTTATATAAAATATGAAGTAAACGTCAAAATAAAACAAGTAAAAACGTAACATAAACACTAGATGTCTCTACAGTTCCTTTTCTAAACTTGCTCCAACAAATTAGTGATGGGCATAATCGTATTATTTGAAGAACCGATTATCAGTATTCGAATGATTCGCATAAGCGTATGGTTTGGTTGTCGAGTTGTTCTGCATTAATAATCGATTTTTAATACTCTATTATTTATAATCGATTATGAATAATCGAGTACTCATAATCGATTATGAATAGGGGAGACACAATAATGTAGAAGCATATTTTGGGTTAGATTGGGCGACAAAGTTGGTGACCGTGGGGGTAAACCTCACTTAAATGTATGTAAAATGGACTATTAAAAATCGATTATTTAAAACCCATACGATTATTAAAAATCCATTACTCAAAGTCGATTATTAAGTATCGATTATTTCAAGAATCAATTATAATCGATTATGTAATCTGAATCACTAAGATTGATATTATTATAATAATTAGCAGATTGTCTGTCCGAGCAGAGAAAAGAGGACTGGTGCCTGTTTTTGTATTACAGTCAACTTCAAATATACCGTCCCCGGTTGTAACGAACCTCCGGTTATAACGAACTAATTTTCAAGTCCCGTTTTATTTCCCGTAAAAACAATAGTTTAAATCGTTGGTTATAGCGAACCTGGATATAACGAAACATCGTATGTAACGAACCAAATAACATCGCAATTTGTCATAAACCCTGGGGCTTTAGCGGACTTACGCAAAAATTTGAGAACCAATGGTATGCATATCGAGTGTATCGAAAAAACGTTTCTTTTTTATGCCAAATTTCAGGTTGATAAAATTTTGTCCCTATGAACCCACATATACCACAAAAAAATTGGCGCAATTGAAAAATATTTAGGTCTCCCGCAGAAACCCTAAATTTTATAATTTTATTTAAGAATTAGAATTTTGTCATATCATTTTTTTTCTCAATGAAAGAGTAAGTGATTATTGTTTTCAAATACAAAAAGTTTAATAATAAGGTGTGATATTGCGTAAAATTATATTACTCTGTTTAATGCAACATTTAGCTCGCCTGCAGTTTATTTAGATTCGATAAAATTTTTAGAAAAATGACCATTTTCGTATAATTTAAAAAATGTGCTTAAATGTTGATAAAAATGTATTTGTCATTAAATTTTTTATTATGTGCTGACATGTGGGCTTTGAAAAAGAAAAACCAGTTAATACTCCATTAAAAAAATTTGATAAATTCGAATTTTTAAAGAACATTATAAACTTTTGGCCTCCTGCGGGAGACTTAAATATATTTCAATTGGTCAATTTTTTTGTGCTATATGAGGGTCCACAGAGACAACTTTTTACCAACTTGAAATTTTGAATTTCGAAAAAAAAAATCTACACACTTTGATTTTGCAAAAAGTCTTATTTTAAGACAGCCACTGTATATGCGGTCTATCGATTCCTGCGATGTACCTATTCACTGATCTACCCAATAGGCGGTCTACAGGTCCACTAGTCTATATTAAGTAAACGCAATTGAACGATTTTAAATCGGTGTTTCACCTGCCAGAAAGTCCATTCTTGATTGCTTATGGAAAAAATGGGGAAGGTATTTCAGTCGCGCGGAGCGCGACTGTCCCCCCGCATGGACCATTCTACGTTGCGTGAGTTTTCGAAATCGACGAAAAACGACCTCTCGGGCGTTTTTGCTTCAAAATTTTCCGAAACGCGACCGATTTTGGTGAAAGGACCTCAACATTTCAGTAGCTGTTTATTCCGCGTCGTCATGGCTGCGAGCTAGAAACGTCAAAAACGCAACCACCATAACCTCATCATAACATAACCTATTCACATTGCAGTGGGTATCTACAGAGTTAAGCAATTTGATACAAGCATAATTGAAATGATATGGTACAATTTGACAAATAGCGAATGTCACCGCCCAGTTAATCTGCTACGAAAACACAGTAAGTAAATTAATAGAGATGATTAGCTTTTCGTTTAAATTTGGCCGCCTACTTTACCTCTAATTGATTACAGTTTGAGACATAGCCATGACATAGCTTAGATGGCACCCATGTACACCAGTCGGGTCTGCGGACAGCGCCAATGTGAAGAACAACCACCTATTACCTAACGTCCTAACCTAATATTTTGATGGTGAAATTTCACAAACAACCGAACGCATAGCATAAGGTGAGTTTATTACAGATTATTTGTAGAACACATTTACTTATTTATTAATAATTTCAGGATGTAAACAAACTGTCGTACAGTAATAAATTGTACGTATTTAGCCCCACATACAAAACATCTTCCAGGTCAAAGTATATCGAAAGACACAGATGGCATATAGGGTATACCGCATATAACTCAGTTCTCATACCATAGCCCCTACAAACTACGAGAAAGCAGAAGTTAAAATAGTGTGTGAATTGACAGAGCGCAAGAGAGAAGCCTAGAACGTGAACATCAGATCATTATGCCAGAAATAAGGATGACTCCAGAGAAAATAAACAAGAATTGTTCCTCTAATCAAACATTTAGTAGAAGAATTTGAAGGAATGAAACTATTTATTGTTATTTTGAGGTTAGATTAATTTTTGTATATTTAGTTGAATTTGTTGTAATTTGATTTTTGCAGGTAACATCTACGATGTGAAAAATAGCCTGGAGGAACAATCTAATTATGGTTTAAAAAAGTTATATCAACATTGGTGATTACGATTATTAAAGTAGACTTATGGCATTAGTTAATCGTAAGTCTCGGTCACCCGTAATGTGATTTTCAATTTCATATACATACGAATCATATTACAAAGAATACAACTTCCAATCAAGGTCTGTATTACTATAACCATAAATGAGGACAAACTTTGGATTTAGTTGGAATGTATTTACTTTAACCCGTGTTTGCACACGGCCAGCTAAATGTGGCATTTTCTACGACTAAAAGGTGGGATTCTACGTACGTGGTAAATTGCCAAAACGTTTTCTCAAGGGCGATTATGGAAAAAGAGTCTATTCAAATTGACAGGTACATGTTACGAAGAAATATTTAAATTTGTAAATACTCCTTTTTTCTTATTTTATTGTTTTCTGGAATATATACATATGTAGGTATACAATGATGTGCAATCGTTCTACAAATATATATTATATGCACAATCTCTGTAAAGGAACTAATTTAATTTTTAGCCTCTATCATATGTTTTACATACTTATTTATCATTGCTTATTTGTTATTTAAAAATACTAATGTTATTATACGTGCATTACATATTCTGCAATATATCTACAATGTTATTAATCTACAATACCAATCTGTAAGTGACCAACCAAGCAGTAGAGTGTATAAAAGGAACTTTTTGGAGAATCAAAGTTTTAAGTTGATTTATGGTGTCTCTATGAACCCACATAACACCCACATATCAACAAGATTGACACAATTAAGAACAAATAGGTCTCCCACAAGAAGCCTAAAGTTAATTTTTTTTTCAATTTTTTTTTGTGGTAAGGGTAAAGTATTTTTTTAGGTTGAAAATTTTTAACTATATACATATTGTGAAATAATAGTATAAAAATATTACTCTACTGCAAGATTTAGGTCAACAAACATCTTTAATAAGATCTAGAAGATAAAAAATAAATCAAAAATATTTTTTTTAAATAAAGCTCTCCATATAAGTAATCTACACTTAGTTGCTGGACCAACAACATGGTGGACCATTATATAAAAAATAACCTTAATGTTAAATTTGACAAATATACAATTGACATTACATAAGTTGATAAAAAGTTGTCTCTATGGACCCATGTATACCACCAACAAATTTTGCCCAATTGAAAGGAATCTACGTCTTCAGCAAGGGGTCTACATTTTTTTTTTACATTTTTATTGAGATCATGTTTGTCACTTGGAAAAAAAACAATACCAACATGTTACGAAGAAATATTTAAATTTGTAAATATTCCATTTTTTACTTATTTTATTGTTTTCTGTAATATATACATATTTATACAATTATGTAATTGTTGTACAAATATATATTATATGAACATTCTCTGTAAAGTAACTAATTTAATTTTTAGCCTTAATCAAATGTTTTACTTCCTTATTTCATTATCATTTTACTGGTAATTTTTGCTTTTGTTTGTACAATAATGAAGTTGCAATAAAGTATGTCTATAATTTAGTAGAGGTTTGTTTATTTATTTGTTTTACCAGTTATCGTATCAAAGTAACTAAATAGTAAGAGGAAATGGTATTTAAAAGTACTTATTATACATGTATTACAGATTCGCCAAAATATCTACAATGTTAGTAATCTACAATATCAATCTGTATAAGTAGTGACCAACCAAGCTGTAGGGTGTATAAAAACAACTCTTTGGAAAATCAGTTTAAAGTTGATTTAAGTTGTCTCTATATGAACCCACATATAACATCAACAAGATTGGCCCAATTAAGAAAAAAAGTAGGTCTCCCACCAGAGGCCTAATGTTTTTAATTTTTTTCAATTGTTCTTTTTTGTAGTTAGCTTAAAGTATTTATCAAGTTGAAAATTTTTAACTATAGGTTGTGAAATAATAGTATAAAAATATTACTTTACTGCAAGATTTAGGTCTCCTGGACTTGGCATAAAATTGAGTAGTTTTAACAATTGAAGCTTTTTTTGTATTCCATGTAAATTAACTGGGAACAAAATCTAACAATTATATTTTTTTCAAGTAACAAATATCTTTAATATGATCTAAAAGAAAAAAATAAGTCAAAAATATTTTTTTGTAATAAAGTTATATATAAGAGTAGATGGTAGTTGCTGGGCCTAAAACAAATAATATAAAAATAACAGTGTTAAATTTTAAAAATATACAATCGACATTATATAAGTTGATAAAAAGTTGTCTCTATGGACCCATGTATACCACCAACAAATTTTGCCCAATTGAAAGCAATCTGGGTCTTCCGCAAGGGGTCTAAAATTTTTTTAAATGGTTATTAAAATCATTTTTGCCACTTGAAAAAAAAAAACAATTGTTAGTTTTGTCGTTGTAATTTGTATTGATTATGAAAATAATGCTGCGTTTACCGTATATATACGGTTTCCGTATGTTTTAACCAATAAATTGGTTTAGACAGCACTGGGATTAAATTAATGTTCCATAGAAAAGGACGTAATGTTTTAACTTTCAGTTCGTTCCCCAATTTGGAGCCATCTGTCCGAGTATCATTAAACTACTAAAATTACATCAATGAATTATTTACAATAAAAATTAAGATGCATTTCACAGGGACAAAACAGGTTGTCCACTGTCCAACTAATAATATTACATTAATTACGTGCAGAAGGAAAGACAAACCATGTGCCACCAAGCTTTACGTGCAAATCACAAGATGGCGCCTCCTATTCAAATAGAATTTCTTTCATATAAAATACTAATTTGACAAAACAAACATAAAAATACGCTGTGATACAATTTTATTGGAAGGATCACCGATGAAGATGGTTTTTGTTGCCATTCAGTATCATGCAGTTTCAAAACAAACATTTTGCGGGTTAAATCTGACAGTTTCTACTACGCACCCACCTGCGCATCGTTACGTTAAGGAATTCTTAATTTATCTGTATAAACGGCGAAATATTTTCCTACTGTTCAATTTCGGTTAATTTGCGCTACGGAATGTTGACTAAACCCACCATAAGCTAAATTTGTTAAAATTACTAAATTTTATGCAATTTAAGTACGCTGCATTAGAATACTATATTTTTTATACTTTTGTTTCACACCACACGTATTGTTAAAATTATTCAACTTGAAAAGAAAAAGCAACCTTCAAAAAGAAAATCAATATTTTTTTAATTAAGCCATTTTTGTTGTATATATGAGTCCATACAAACCACTTTATATCAACTTAAAAGTTTGATTTTGCAAAAAAAGTCTTTTGTTTCAAGACAGCCAGTTTATATGCGGTCTATCGATGCCTGCGATGTACCGATTCACTGATCTACCCAATAGGCGGTCTACAGGTCCACTAGTCTATATTAAGTAAACGCAATTGAACGATTTTAAATCGGTGTTTCACCTGCCAAAAAGTCCATTCTTAATTGCTTATGGAAAAAATGGGGAACGCATTTCAGTCGCGCGGAGCGCGACTGTCCCCCTAAATGGACCATTCTACGTTGCGTGAGTTTTCGAAATCGACGAAAAACGACCTCTCGGGCGTTTTTGCTTCAAAATTTTCCGAAACGCGAGCGATTTTGGTGAAAGGACCTCAACATTTCAGTAGCTGTTTATTCCGCGTCGTCATGGCTGCGAGCTAGAAACGTCAAAAACGCAACCACCATAACCTCATCATAACATAACCTATTCACATTGCAGTGGGTACCTATCTACAGAGCTAAGCAATTTGTATACGTACTTAATACCTTCAATACATACAAGCATAATTGGAATGATCTGGTAAAATTTGACAAATAGCGAATGTCACCGCGCAGTTAATCTGCTACGAAAACACAGTAAGTAAATTAATAGAGATGATTAGCTTTTCGTTTAAATTTGGCCGCCTACTTTACCTCTAATTGATTACAGTTTGAGACATAGCTTAGATGGCACCCATGTACACAAGTCGGGTCTGCGGACAGCGCCAATGTGAAGAACAACCACCTATTACCTAACGTCCTAACCTAATATTTTGATGGTGAAATTTCACAAACAACCGCACGCATAGCATAAGGTGAGTTTATTACAGATTATTTGTAGAACACATTTACTTATTTATTAATAATTTCAGAATTTCCAAACAAACTGTCGTACAGTAATAAATTGTACGTATTTAGCCCCACATACAAAACATCTTCCAGGTCAAAGTATATCGAAAGACACAGATGGCATATAACTCAGTTCTACAATACCATAGCCCCTACAAACTACAAGAACGCAGAAATTAAAATAGTGTGCGAATTGACAGAGCGCAAGAAAGAAGCCTAGAACGTGAACATCAGCTCATTATGCCAGAAATGAGGATGACTCCAAAGAAAATAAACAACAACATTTCCTCTAATCAAATTATTAATTCGCATTTGTCTGTATTACGTACGAATGCATGAAAACACAAGTAAGTAAATTAATAGAGATGATTAGCATCTCATTCAAATTTTGCAGTTTACTTTACCTCTAATTGCTTTCAGCTTGGGACGAAATATGTTAGATGGCACCAATGTACAACAGTCGCGTCTGCGGACTGCCCCAACATCAAGAAACACCACATAACCTAATATTTTGACGGTAAATTCCAGGAACAACCGCATACATAGAATAAGGTGAGTTTATTACAGATTATTTGTAGTACACATTTACTTATTTATTAATAATTCTAGGATGTAAACAAACTGTCGTACAGTGACTAATTTGTACGTATTTAGCCGCAAATACAAAAGATCTTCCAGGTCCAAGGATATCAAAAGACACATATGGCATACAACCAAGTTCTACCATACCATAACCCCTACAAGAAAGCGAAAGTTAAAATAGTGTGGGAATTGACAGAGCGCAAGAGAGAAGCCTTAGAATGTGAACATCAACTCGATTATGTCAGCTGGGGGATGATTCCAGAGAAAATAAACAAGAATTGTTCCTCTATTCAAACATTGCGTGTGTACAACCACATCGGGCGCCTTCTAGCGCTAGCTAGCGCTTGGCAGTGCTGAGCTAAGCGGTAACATGAACACGATTGCTTAGTGCCAGCGCCGAGTCCTAGCGGCTAGCGGAAATACATTTGTGGTAGATTGGGCGTTCAACCGGCCCGGGCGCTGAGTCTTGGCGCCGCTAGCACTAGCAGTTTCTGCTAGATCTGGTTGTACACGGCCATTTAGTAGAAGAATTTGAAGGAATTAAACAATTTATTGTTATTTTCAGGTTAGATTCATTTTAGTATATAGGTATGTAGTTGAATTTTGTTTAATTTCTTTTTTACAGGAACATCTATGATGTGATAAATAAGCTGCAGGAACAAGGAATCTAACCCGGAATCTAATTTTCGTTTAAAGAAAGTTATATCAACATTGGTCATTCGGAAGTGTTATTGAACTACACTTATCGTATGGTAACCGTAAGTCTCAGTAACCCGTCATGAGATTTTCAATTTCATATACATACGTACCATTCATATCACAAAGAGACGGTTTCAATCAAGGTCTGTTTTGCTATAACCTAAATGAGGACAAACTTTGGATTTAGTTAGAATTTATTTATCTCAACCCGTCTTTGCACACGGCCAGGTAAATGTGGCATTTTCTACGGCTAAAAAGTGGGGTTACACCTAGGTGTACATTGACAAAACGTTTTCTCAGGGGCGATTATTGAAAAAGAGTCTATTCAAATCAACAGGTACATGGTATGAAGAAATATTTAGGTTTGTAAATATTCCATTTTTTATTTATTTTATTGTCTTCTGTAAGATATACAATAATGTGCAATTGTTCTACAAATATATATGATATGAACAGTCTCAGAAAAGGAATAAAGTTTATAATTTTTTTCAATTGTGTTGTTTTGTAGTAAGGGTAAAGTATTTTTCAAGTTAACTATGGTTGTGTTTTCAAGTTAACTATAGGTTGTGACAGTAGTATAAAAATAATACTCTACTGCAAGATTTAGGTCTCCTGCACTTGGCATAAAATTTAGTAATTTTAACAATTGAAGCTTCTTTTGTGTTCCATGTAACAATTATTTCTTTTTCAAGTAACAAACATCTTTAATAAGATCTAAAAGAAAACCAGATCAAATATTCTTTTCAATAAAGCTCTCTATACAAGAGTAGATTGTAGTTACTGGACCAACAACAAGCCATTATATAAAAAATAACTTCATGTTAAATTTACAAATATAAAATTTACATTATATAAGTTATAAGATAAAAAGTTGACTCTATGGACAAATTTTGCCCAATTGAAAGCAATCTAGGTTTTCCACACGGTGTCTAAATTTGTTTTACATTTTTTTGGAGATCATGTTTGTCACTTAAAAAAACAATTGTTTTTGTCGTCATAATTCGCATTGATTATAAAAATAAGCTAAATTTGTTAATATATTTTAATAATATATTTTTTATACTATTTCACACCATACTTATTCTTAAAATTATTCAATTTGAAAAGAAAAAGCAACAATAAAAAGAAAATCAAATTTATTGCGACAAATTATATTTTCTTTTACTTGCGCGAGACTATTTTTTTTTTAGTTGAGCCAATTTTTTTGTGTTGTATATATGAATCCATAGAAACAACTTTATATCAACTTGAAAGTTTGATTTTGCAAAAAAAGTATTTTTTAAAGACAGCCAGTGTATATGCGGTCTAACAATTCCTGCAATGTACCGATTCACTGATCTACCCAATAGGCGGTCTACAGGTCCACTAGTCTATATTAAGTAAACGCAATTGAACGATTTTAAATCGGTGTTTCACAAGCCAAAATGTCGATTCTTAATTGCTTATGGAAAAAATGGAGAACCCTTTTCGGGCGCGCGGAGCGCGACCGTCACCCTAAATGGACAATTCTACGTTGCGTGAGTTTTCGAAATCGACGAAAAACGGCCTCTGGGGCGTTTTTGCTTCAAAATTTTCCAAAACCCGAGCGATTTTGGTGAAAGAGCCTCAACATTCCAACAGCTGTTTATTCCGCGTCGTCATGGCTGCGAGCTAGAAACGTCAAAAACGCAACCACCATAACCTCATAACATAACCTATTCACATTGCAGTGGGTATCTATACAGAGCTAAGCAATTTGTATACGTACTCAATACCTTCAATACATACAAGCATAATTGGAATGATCTGGTAAAATTTGACAAATAGCGAATGTCACCGCGCAGTTAATCTGCTACGAAAACACAGTAAGTAAATTAATAGAGATGATTATAGCTTTTCGTTTAAATTTGGCCGCCTACTTTACCTCTAATTGATTACAGTTTGAGACATAGCTTAGATGGCACCCATGTACACCAGCCGGGTCTGCGGACAGCGCCAATGTCAAGAACCACCACCTATTACCTAACGTCCTAACCTAATATTTTGATGGTGAAATATCACAAACAACCGCACGCATAGCATAAGGTGAGTTTATTACAGATTATTTGTAGAACACATTTACTTATTTATTAATACTTTCAGGATGTTAACAAATTGTTGTACAGTAACTAATTTGTACATATTTAGCCCCACATACAAAAGATCTTAAAGGTCAAAGTATATCGAAAGACACAGATGGCAAATAAGGTATACCGCATATAACTCAGTTCTCATACCATAGCCCCTACAAACTACGAGAAGGCAGAAGTTAAAATAGTGTGTTAATTGACAGAGCGCAAGAGAGAAGCCTAGAACGTGAACATCAGCTTATTATGCCAGAAATAAGGATGACTCCAGAGAAAATAAACAAGAATTGTTCCTATAATCAAACATTTAGTAGAAGAATTTGAAGGAATGAAACTATTTATTGTTATTTTGAGGTTAGATTAATTTTTGTATATTTAGTTGAATTTGTTGTAATTTGATTTTTGCAGGTAACATCTACGATCTGAAAAATAGCCTGGAGGAACAATCTAATTATGGTTTAAAGAAAGTTATATCAACATTCGTGATTAGGATTATTAAAGTAGACTTATGGCATTAGTCAATCGTAAGTCTCGGTCACCCGTAATGTGATTTTCAATTTCATATACATACCAATCATATTGCAAGGAATACAACTTCCAATCAAGGTCTGTATTACTATAACTGTGTTACTATAACCATAAATGAGGACAAACTTTGGATTTAGTTGGAATGTATTTACTTCAACCCGTGTTTGCACACGGCCAGCTAAATGTGGCATTTTCTACGACTAAAAGGTGGGATTCTACGTACGTGGTAAATTGACAAAACGTTTTCTTAAGGGCGATTATGTAAAAAGAGTCTATTCAAATTGACAGGTACATGTTACGAAGAAATATTTAAATTTGTAAATATTTTTTTACTTATTTTATTGTTTTCTGGAATATATACATATGTAGGTATACAATGATGTGCAATCGTTCTACAAATATATATTATATGCAGTCTCTGTAAAGGAACTAATTTAATTTTTAGCCTCTATCATATGTTTTACATACTTATTTATCATTGCTTATTTGTTATTTAAAAATACTAATGTTATTATACATGCATTACATATTCTGCAATATATCTACAATGTTATTAATCTACAATACCAATCTGTAAGTGACCAACCAAGCAGTAGAGTGTATAAAAGGAACTTTTTGGAGAATCAAAGTTTTAAGTTGATTTATGTTGTCTCTATGAACCCACATAACATCAACAAGATTGACACAATTAAGAACAAATAGGTCTCCCACAAGAAGCCTAAAGTTAATTTTTTTTTTCAATTTTTTTTTGTGGTAAGGGTAGAGTATTTTTTTAGGTTGAAAATTTTTAACTATATACATATTGTGAAATAATAGTATAAAAATATTACTCTACTGCAAGATTTAGGTCAACAAACATCTTTAATAAAATCTAAAAGATAAAAAATAAATCAAAAATATTTTTTTTCAATAAAGCTCTCCATATAAGTAATCTACACTTAGTTGCTGGACCAACAACATGGTGGACCATTATATAAAAAATAACCTTAATGTTAAATTTGACAAATATACAATTGACATTACATAAGTTGATAAAAAGTTGTCTCTATGGACCCATGTATACCACCAACAAATTTTGCCCAATTGAAAGGAATCTAGGTCTTCAGCAAGGGGTCTAATTTTTTTTTTACATTTTTATTGAGATCATGTTTGTCACTTGGAAAAAAGACAATACCAACATGTTACAAAGAAATATTTAAGTTTGTAAATATTCCATTTTTACTTATTTTATTGTTTTCTGTAAAATATACATATTTATACAATTATGTAATTGTTGTACAAATATATATTATATGAACATTCTCTGTAAAGTAACTAATTTAATTTTTAGCCCTAATCAAATGTTTTCCTTACTTATTTCATTATCATTTTACTGGTAATTTTTGCTTTTGTTTGTACAATAATGAAGTTGCAATAAAGTATGATGTCTATAATTTAGTAGAGGTTTGTTTATTTATTTGTTTTACCAGTTATCGTATCAAAGTAACTAAATAGTAAAAGGGAAATGGTATTTAAAAGTACTTATTATACATGTATTACAGATTCGCCAAAATATCTACAATGTTAGTAATCTACAATATCAATCTGTATAAGTAGTGACCAACCAAGCTGTAGGGTGTATAAAAACAACTTTTTGGAAAATCAGTTTTAAGTTGATTTAAGTTGTCTCTATGAACCCACATATAACATCAACAAGATTGGCCCAATTAAGAAAAAAAGTAGGTCTCCCACCAGAGGCCTAATGTTTTTAATTTTTTTCAATTGTTTTTTTTTTGTAGTTAGCTTAAAGTATTTATCAAGTTGAAAATTTTTAACTATTGGTTGTGAAATAATAGTATAAAAATATTACTTTACTGCAAGATTTAGGTCTCCTGCACTTGGCATAAAATTGAGTAGTTTTAACAATTGAAGCTTTTTTGTATTCCATGTAAATTAACTGGGAACAAAATCTAACAATTATATTTTTTTCAAGTAACAAATATCTTTAATATGATCTAAAAGAAAAAAAAAATAAGTCAAAAATATTTTTTTTTGCAATAAAGTTATATATAAGAGTAGATTGTAGTTGCTGGGCCTAAAACAAATAATATAAAAATAACATTGTTAAATTTTAAAAATATACAATCGACATTATATAAGTTGATAAAAAGTTGTCTCTATGGACCCATGTATACCACCAACGTATTTTGCCCAATTGAAAGCAATCTGGGTCTTCCGCAAGGGGTCTAAAATTTTTTTACATTTTTATTAAAATCATTTTTGCCACTTGAAAAAAAAAACAATTGTTAGTTTTGTCGTTGTAATTTGTATTGATTATGAAAACAATGCTGCGTTTACCGTATATATACGGTTTCCGTATGTTTTAACCAATAAATTGGTTTAGACTGGGATTAAATTAATGTTCCCTAGAAAAGGACGTACTGTTTTAACTTTCAGTTCGTTCCCCAATTTGGAGCCATCTGTCGGAGTATCATTAAACTACTAAAATTACATCAATGAATTATTTACAATAAAAATTAAGATGCATTTCACAGGGACAAAACAGGTTGTCCACTGTCCAACTAATAATATTACATTAATTACGTGCAGAAGGAAAGACAAACCATGTGCCACCAAGCTTTACGTGCAAATCACAAGATGGCGCCTTCTATTCAAATAGAATTTATTTCATATAAAGTATTAATTTGACAAAACAAACATAAAAATACGCTGTGATACAATTTTATTTGAAGGATCACCGATGAAGATGGTTTTTGTTGCCATTCAGTATCATATGCAGTTTCAAAACAAACATTTTGCGGGTTAAATCTGCGCATCGTTACGTTAAGGAATTCTTAATTTATCTGTATAAACGGCGAAATATTTTCCTACTGTTAAATTTCGGTTAATTTGCGCTACGGAATGTTGACTAAACCCACCATAAGCTAAATTTGTTAAAATTACTAAATTGTATGCAATTTAAGTACGCTGCATTAGAATACTATATTTTTTATACTTTTGTTTCACACCATACGTATTGTTAAAATTAATCAACTTGAAAAGAAAAAGCAACCTTCAAAAAGAAAATCAATATTTTTTTAATTAAGTCATTTTTGTTGTATATATGAGTCCATAGAAACAACTTTATATCAACTTAAAAGTTTGATTTTGCAGAAAAAGGTCTATCGATTCCTGCGATGTACCGATTCACTGATCCACCCAATAGGCGGTCTACAGGTCCACTAGTCTATATTAAGTAAACGCAATTGAACGATTTTAAATCGGTGTTTCACCTGCCAAAATGTTCATTCTTAATTGCTTATGGAAAATATGGGGAACCTTTTCCGGGCGCGCGAAACGCGACCGTCACCCTAAACGGACCATTCTACGTTGCGTGAGTTTTCGAAATCGACGAAAAACGGCCTCTCGGGCGATTTTGCTTCTAAATTTTCCGAAACGCGAGCGATTTTGGTGAAAGGACCTCAACATTTCAGTAGCTGTTTATGTCGCGTCGTCATGGCTGCGAGCTAGAAACGTCAAAAACACAACCATAACCTATTCACATTGGTATGTACAAAGCTAAGCGATTTCATTATCTGCGGGGGCCTAAAAGCACAAACTCCGTAGTCCGTACCCACAAATAATCTTTGACAAACCTATAACCATGTTGTACCTATAATAATAATTATTAATTCGTGATTATTTGCCTTTGCGTTAATATTTGTTTGAAGAATGTGTATCGATCCAATGAATGTTATTTGTGAAAAGTTCGCGTCTCAAACCCAACGTGAAAGCACCGCTCAGAACCTATTTTAACCTAATACGAATACAACTCTTGAGAGGTTACATATTAGATGGCACCACAAGATATTTCTGCTACTAGCGCCCCTAGCGGGCGTGAAATATCGTCACATAACCTATAATTATACATAAGTTTGAATGAACACTATACATGCACTATACAAAATTTAGCTGCAAGAGCAAGAAGTAGTAGAAGATCAATAGGGTGTGGAATTGATAGAGGCGCCTGAAAAAAAGCCTCCAATGGCTCGGAATATGGTCCCCAGCAAAATTTTGTTGCAAAGGCTGATCACCCACTTCAAACTACTTTGAACTGCCTGTGGTTCTTTCGAATGGTTTCTCCAGATTAAACTAAAATACAGTAAGAGAATTATATGGAATTCATCAATTTGTTGGCAACATTGAGGTTAGTTTTGAGTTTAGAATGCGTAGCTTTTGTTAATTTAATATTTTTGCAGGTAATGTGGTATGATGAAAAGAGTACACACGCAGTGGAAATGGTTCCAGGTCTTTCCGAATAACAGCAACTTGCTTTGCGTAGACAAGCTACCATAACAAGTGGCAAACAATTATTTATTTAAGAAAAAACTTGACCCAAAAGATATTGGGCGTACCAAGGGAGTACCGGAGAGACCAAGGGGCCGCAGTCGATAATAATCATTGTCGACAGTAAAGGGATATATTTTTATATTGCAGTTTAAAGTGCCTACCTGTATTTTAGATTTGGCTATGACGCAAGGTTACTAAAAATAGATAGGTCTGTCTGGTAACTTATAGCATACGTCACTCAGTTTACCACATGAAGTTAACTGGTATGGAATTTAATGTTTACGTGAGCGTATAAAAAAATACTAATAATTTTAGTTCATTGTTTTCTGAATGATTTATTGGAGATGGGTGATAAAGCCCTCTAAGCTGCAAGCCTTCTAATACCTATGAATTCAAATGAATTTGAATGGGCATATCAAGTGGTATGCAAATTTTGGTATCTTTGGGTATGACGTTAAATTTTTGTAAATAATAATTTAGTTCATGTGGTCACGGCAACCAAATGCATTTTTTGTCAGTGAGGTGCAGGCAATAAATCTTAAACAATTAAATGGGTTAAATCATCTCAAGATTAGATAATATTAATTTTAGGTATTAGTTTTGGGTATTATATACCTATTGTATTATTACTAGATCTATCATTAAGATTTCTATCAATTTCATTTGTTAACTAAATTGTTTTTTGTTTATAGTAGACATTAATAAATTTTAAATTAAATATTTTCACATTATTTTATTATGTGTGTTTTATCTTGCTTGACGAGGGTACTCTAACATATTTCCCGTTTGTTTTTACGAAGGAGGAAAGGTAGATACTGGTATACAAATTTATAAATTTATTTTATATTTTACGTTTTATTTGATTTAAAAAGTGAGCATCTGGCTGTATAGTGTTTGTCCAATATCAAAACAAAAACCAGAACTATAAAGTATCAAAAATATTATGCTAATGCAACTTGGCATAAAATTGAGTAATTTGAACAAATTTAGCTTATTTTTGTAGTTCATTTAAGTCGGTATTGGGAAAAATAAATCCAACATTTTTTTTTCAAGTGACAAACATCTTTGATATTAACTGAAAGAAAAAAAATGACAAATCAATTTTAATTTTTTCAATAATGTTATCTATATACGGTATACTGTAGTTGCTTAGCCAACCACATGCTATTATATAAAAAAGCAGTGCACTGTTACCAGATTGGGGGATTTTCTCTCACATTTGGGCGGTTTCCCTCTAAAAGTAGTATCTTTACCTTAGGGATAAAAGAAAGTTTTGAGGGTAAACTAAAGATTGTAGTTGTAATTGTAATTTATTTTGACAGCAGACTCGCCAAATATTGAGTAACAGAGAAATATGTACCTCATGGCTGGTTATGTACCCAATTTTCAACATTTATTAAGCCTAATTTTATTGGCGGTGACTTTACCGAATTCACTGATCTACCTAAATAGGCGATATACAGGTCCACTAGTGTGTGTGTAAACGCTTTTTGTAGCGAGGATTCCGGAGAAACTACTAGTTTCATGACCAAAGTTAGAGCTAAAAAGCTTTTTGTTCAAAACGATCCAAGGAACTGGATGTTTACTCTAAGCCTTTATCAAGGATTTTGCAAATTAGCAGCCATTTCTGTAATTTCGCCAAAATAGTTAATTAATAAATAAAGTACAGGATATTTTATATAATTTATGTCTATGACAGTTTTTGGTAAAATTAATAGTTTAGCTGCATGAGAAAATTGTATATGATTGTGATCGGTCGTGTCGTTAAAATACCCCCCACAGTAAAATATTTTAAAAAAACGATTTTTGTCCATTCACGAACTGGTACTTACTTTTTAAGAGATAAGCTAGTATACCAAATTTCAGATCAATTACTTCAAAATTATGGCAGTTTATCGTGTACACAAACGGACAGACGGACAGACAGACGGACACAGCTAAATCGATTCAGTTGTCAATTCTGATCAAATCCCTATAAATAAGTCTATATCTGCCACGCCTCCTTAATGGTGTTACAAATGTTGTGTCAAACTCAATATACCCTCACCACATTAAATGTGGGGGGTATAACTAGTTAGCCAGTATTTGACAGATATTTTTATTCTAATGACAGTAGGTAGTGCCAGTTTTGACAAAACCTACTGTCAATAGAATCGATATATCTGTGAAATCCTGGCTAACGAGTTTTATTTTAATGCAGACACTATCGATCTCGATCAAATAGAATCTCACGCAGCTAAACTATTAATTTTGTATATAGTAAGTCATGTGCCAGGCCACATCAGATTTTTTTATGTAAGGGACTATTATATGGTTTGATTGTAAATCAATATCAAATATTAAACTTGATTACGAAGTCAAATCATGTTTTGTCGGCTTTTTGAGATCTATCATCATTATCGATCATTGTGATACTGCTTACAAGTAACACAAATGTGAGTCCTTTCAATTCATTTCAAAAATCATAGAAAGTACTTCTTCGAGAAAATATTTGATAAAACTTGAAAGGTTTTGAGCGGACAAATGATAGTGATTTTAACAACTCTAGGTTCCATTTTCTTTCAGTTAAGAAATAGATAGACTTTCTATGTGTAACCTTACAATATTTATAATAATATTTAACATTTATCCTTAATGACGGCACACACATCTTGAAATAATAAACATGTAATATATACATAAATAGTTAAAAATCGTGCATAAATAAAATGACTTTCACAACAAAGAATGACTAGATGGAATGATAATAATTATTGTTTGGTGGGGGTCCGAGCTATTTTTAATCGGTAAGTATCTTGTCAACCTATCCTGCCTTTTGTATACGTTAGTCTAAAAAAAAAACATTCTGGCAAAAAGCTAGAGTTGGACCATATTTATATGACAACAACATTCATTCAAATGGCTCATCCTGTTGATACGATTAGCAATTATGCATTTCAGAACATCGCAAAGAGTAATACATGAAAACACAGATGTCGCGCAATATCTGTGGGATGTGGTTTGTTAATGATAAGGTATATGTGTGTTAATTCATGCATAACGCCGACCGTGTCGAGCTGAATCATACTTTTGCGGTCAGTATGGCCAGCATGAATCGACTTTTTGGTTCCAAATCTTAATTCATTGAAACGACCATCCGATCTTTATCTATTACGTCACAATAGCGCCACCCAGCCAATCCTCACGTACACACCTATTCTTAGAAAATACGAGTTTTTCAACTGAATATAGTTGTCACATTTTGTAGTAAACAGGAAATAAAAAGAATTCACAACAATGGTGACAAAGTTTTATTTATAGCAATAGCGTTAGTGTTATTACACAGAATAAATGTGTACATGTAAGTATGGTTAGGACGAACCCCTCAAAAAAAGTTATATGCAGTGTCCTACTTTTATCCCGGATTTTCTTTTCGAAAGTTAATGTTATTCGGGGTAATACGATTTCTACATACAGAAAAATGTGTTAAGCACCTTCACTGTATCAAGTAACCAGCGACATGTCTGTAAAGAAACGCAGCTGAATTGTAAAAAAACACTTCTACTATAAAATTAGCTGACTTTTTCAGGAAAGTTTCCACAATATCCTGCAAAATTACTGTGATAATGCAGCAATTTTACAAGAATATCTCAATGAGAAACGAACGAGACAGGGAATTAGAAATAAATACAGCAATATAAGTAGCTGGTATTCTTCTTTTACAGCATTTTCATTGTAATTAATTCCATATGATTTTCTTTTTATTCATTGCACAGTATTTTTACTGTAGTACGTATATTACATTTATTTGTAGTAACTTAACAGACATTTAATTTTTTGTTTTCTATTTCCCTGTGTGGAAGGAAAACGAAAATACATATCAAACAATTCAAAAATAAGCGAAGAACAATACCCTTTACAATAATAAAATGCAAATTAAAATTAATTAATAAGATAAAATTTAACAACAATAAAAATAATATGAATAAAAATAAACAAAAATATCAGTTGAGAAAATTAATTCTAAACAAAAATGTTTATCAAATGATTATTTTTTCATATCCTTAATAAGTTATAGCCGTTTAAAATACGGTTTTGTTAACATTTTAGACGGCTTTAGCAATGGAAAACAAATAAGTCCAACGTTGTACTCAGAATGACCCCTGGGGTTCCAGGGTTGCGTGGAACCCCCAATGAGAAAGATGTTTAATGCCCTGAGAGAGTCAGTGCAATTTCTCATACCAATTGTGTTTTTATATTGTCATTATATATTGTCACTGTAAATTTACAAGAATTTGGACAAAGTATTTCATCGATTTTAATGTAATTTTAGATGAAACGTAATAATGTTACATCAATTTTAAAGGAATTTTAAATAAAAAATGAAGTTATGCGTAACAATTTTACATAAATTTTCATGTAATTTTGAATAAAATATGGGGCATGAGTAACAATTTTACATCGATTTCAATATTAGTAATAACATATAAAATATGCAGTCATTCTAAATAATTTGTATAATTTTATTAAAAACTAAATCAACTAGAACATTAACCTAAAAAAACAATTTTACATTTTATTCTGTTCTTCAAATTAGTTTGCTTTTCGCGTGCTTTTAGCATCACAAGGTACAATGTAATTTTACGATCCTGAAGTATATTTCCATTGTATTTTTACAAAATGGTCATTCTAATTGAAATAAGACCGCAATATTGTTGTAATATTACACAGATTTTTAAAATAATTGGAATTTCGTGCAATTTTTTGATAAAATTACTATAGTAATTTATACAATAATATACGGGTAATTTTACAGCCTTTTTTCTCAGTGTAGGGCGTTTGCAATAGGCCAACTTTAAAGAAGTAATTCTGGCCCAGAAATATGAACATGAAATTTACGAATTTTAGATACTGCGTACACTGATAAAAATGAGTGCGAATTTACAAATAAAATTTACATTATTTCAGTAAACCTACCCTATTTGTCGGCAATTTTACCATAATTTTAAGCAAAAATACAAAATATCATTGAAAATGCAGTTATATCCATTAATTGTACAAACTGTATGTAAATTTGCTAACAAGTTTGCAAATTTCATAATAACAATTACTTCAACGGAATAAAATTACATATCTATACATTAAAACTACTGTCTGATATGTAAATTTGCCTTTTACTTTCTAGATGGTAAAGTGCTACCGAGTTAATATTTATCGCGCTTGCGCAGTAATGGAATATACAGTTGCGAGTTCCGTTCGCCATCCGTTTGGTTGTGTCTACAGCAGATAAGTTAGAGTTTTATTGAGTGCGATTGTTATATACAACTAATTTAACACTGTTAGTGCCTCTGTGACTTATCCTTTATCGGTGTGGTGTGGAATATTTGCTCCATATGGTTCTATAGTATCAAAAGATATAATATTGGTACATCCATCTCTTTGTATTTTATGGAGGACTTTGCAAATATATACTACAAAGTGCAGGTAAAAGTTTGCAGTCTTGATATGTATAATTCCACTTTCACTAATTGGATGTTCTTTTTAGGATACAAGTGTTGATGGTACTGACATTCTACAAATTCAAGGGCTTGCTGGTGTCCATAGGTAAGATTTCGTTTATTGTTCTTTCTCGTACATGCGGTCTTACAATCAAATTTATTACTAACATGTATAACACATCATTTCAATCACCAATATAAAAAATACTTGTCTATAAACACTCATTAATAACTTTACACACACTCTGTACCTCAAAGGAAAGCAGCTGCTAACATTGTTATACCCTGTATATGATATATGACTCATGTACTTCTTATTTTGATTTCAGGTAACACATTTTGGACTATATTATATGCTGTGGTTGGATTATCCCCAGGTTCTGCTACTCTGGAGACGGTTTAGCTTTTTAAAAATTATTCCAAGTCAGGGTTCAAAAACGAATAAGGATAAAACCAATTCCACTGAAAGGTGATCAAACTTATTATGAAAATAAATAAGTAAATGCTTGTATGCAGTCTAAGTAAGTGTGTGACGTAAGTTTACCATAGGTATTTCAACTTAATATTGTTGAAATAATATATAATTTATATTTAAACGATATATTTCTCTCTGTGAAGCAGATTGGAAACTCGATTTATTTTATTATACGATATGTAGCTAAAGTATAGTCCATGGGTTCCTATTTTATTTCATTTCCTTATGATTACACAGAACATTTTTGTCAAGAACTTCTATTTATTTAATGTTAAAAATATGAAATATTTATAAAAAAATATGTAGATATATATTTTATAAATATGTTTCACATGTTATTTATTGTTAAAATTATAATAAAACTTCAAACTATTATTTTTTGTTCTTATTTATGATCTCCACTTTATTAGCTCAAAGTAAAATTACAAACCACATGGTATTTTCCCTTCGATACACGGAGGTTAAAAATAACCGCCGATCCACACGGTAAAATTACCTTTTCAGTTTTATCAGTGTAGGGAAAAATGGGTGATATGAGGTATCATGGGATAGCTGTTAAATTCACAATTCAAGCTCTATTATTATTTAACATTAAAACTGAGTCTATTATGAACACCCTGTAGGCCAAATCCATCAAATTAATAACATATTAAATAAAAATATATCATCATTAAGTTATGAAAGATTTTATGTAAAATGTTTTCTAAACAATCTATTGAATAGATAGATCGTCGGACAAATCAACTTATTAACAATTTTCTTAAATAATCTATTGTTGTCTGCATGAACTTACAAAATATCAAACAAAATATCTCTTTTTAGTCTATTTTAAGTTCCTGAACGATAGTTTCGACATTGAACAAACGAGCGTAGTAACTTCGATACTTTACGGTCGTAAATCTAAAGAAATTGTTGTCATGTATTGCTTTTAAATCACTCAGAATAGGCAGAAAGTTTCTTTTAAAGTGTTTGAGCCCCGGTGCCCCAAAAACTGCGCTCTGTGTGCTTTTCTGTGTGTGCCAGTCTGGCGCACAAAGTGGAGCAATACGTTATCTCGTGTCTCGGGTCTGCCGAGTATACAGTTAACGCAGCACCTCTAGAAGATCGTTTTAAAAAAGGAGTGGGTCCACTTCAGAGGACCACCAAACCAACGCCACTTTGTAAAATATCTGCTCATTGTTAAAAAATATTATACTGGAGACGGATTTGTGTGATTTTGACTAAGCGCTTTTTGGCATTAAAACTCGTTGAACGATTTACAACGATTTTGTAATAAAATGCATGGCACACAAGCAGTCTTATATGGATTTAGGTGTAATTATTTGGGTAGTAATAGGTTAATTTTAAGTGATTCTAGAGCAACCCAAATAATACATCTGGGTTTCAAAAAATTGTACATCACTGAAAAATAGTTACAGTATATTTTCATAATTTTTAACAAATTTACCGGTAGCGACCTCTATATTAAAATATAGTGGTCACTACCAACTGTTAAAGTTAAGGAAATACATTAACTAATGTTTTTATGTCGTTTCATTTTTTTATAATTGCTTAATCTTTCAGAAATACAAAATTGAAAATAATAATTTGGTATCGTGGTTCTTGTGGTTTTTGTTTTAACTGAGTGTAATTTTGAAAAAATCAGTGCCAAGTAACGCAAAAAGGCGCATTTTTCTCGAGCCTCAATTCAAAATGTCTGGCGTCAGATTCAGATTCTGCGGAAAAAGGCATCCCAGAATCAATTGTAACTTGTTCGATTTGTTTGTTGTAGCCCAGGGTCCATTTCTTATGTTTCAAATATTTTTTTTAAAAGAAATTATTAAACATGTTTATAAACGTTTTATAAAAATTTTTTATCGGAAATATTGTTTAAGTTTTCAGATAAAAATATATGCTTGCAATAGTTATTTATGTGCCAAGGGCACTAGACGGATTTGTATGCCCCGAAGGTGAAAAGCGCGAGGGAGCTTTTTAAGTCTCCCGACGGTATAAACATCAAGTAATGCCGAGGCCTTAAGGTACAACATGTCCTACAATGGTTTTGTTCCTCCGTTTGAATAATATTAATAAATATTTTGACGTTATCAAGTGACATGCGTATCTACGGAGTTGAATAACAATGCAAACAATTCGGATTTGAGAGACAATACAGACAAAGTTATAACCTTAATCGCCAAAAATTAACATTGACGATTTAAAATTTACAATTTGAATGACAAATATTTGATATATTTGACATATAACTATGGCAACCCTTATTGTCCGCGCGGGCAATAAGAATTAAGAATCTTTATCTACGACTCACATATAATACGTTCATTTCATACGTATCTATGACTATATTATAATCCCCATCATTATACACGCCAATGATTATAATGACAGTAGCGTTGTGTAATGACAGTTCGTGCAAATAATGACTCCATTATTTGAACGAACTGTCATCATTATACAACGCTAGTGTCAAAGTCTGTCAAAACCTACGTGGATGACAGTTATGTGATAGTTCGCCTCCCCATCATTGACAAATACATTTAAAATATTTGATATAAAATGGAATTTGTGAGTCGTGGATAAAACGTCGTATTCGACTCGCTTACAACGGATATAAATTGTTCGAATGTTTACACGCTCGCCTACGGCTCGCGTGTAAACTTCATGCTCGCGATTTATATCCTTAGTTATGTGCTCGTCAAATAATATACTTACTATTGATGCTCTAGGGCGCAATAAGAAGCTGTTTTCGCCTAGGTATCTAAGATGTAAAATCTTTTTATTTAAAACTATGTACTTCTTTTTTGCAAGTGCTTTAAAGCATTGCTCTCTTTATAAAAGCGTATTTTTTTGACAAACATGTTTTGTTAAAAATTTGAAAACTATAACTTTTTATTTTTTTTTTGCTACCCCTGCCAGGGTTAGCCAGGATTAGTCATTTAGTACATTGTATTTTTAACAAATTTAGTAATTGGAAATCTGTAAAATGCTCTGATATCTAAACTGAAAAAGTTAATGCCGACGCCAAAATATGAATTATTAAAAATTATAATAAATATTGTAAGTATCAAGGTATATCGTCTATAGTTATTGTTTTGTTTTTCTAGGTTATGTAAAGGATTTTTATTTTTATGCGTCCTTTATTAAATGTGAATATTATATGGTTTTTTTAAGATATCACATGACTGTAAGTGTTTATACGACTTTGTTGCTCGCTTCTTCAAAGCTAATTGAATACAGTATTCAATTAGCTTTGAAGAAGCGAGCAACATGGTTCGCGAAACGTCAGCATTAACAAATCTTGACACACGGCATAACCCGGAAGCAGTTTATTTTCTAAATGATTCTGGCCGTGAAAGCCTACGTACTTACTTTGTGTCCTTTCTTACTTAAATAAATCAAAATTTTATAAACAGTGAAGAATATCCTTGTTTATCTCATTGTAATTATTGTTTTTCATATAACATTTTGACGGGGTGGCCATTAAAAAAACAATTTTTGATAAAAGAAGAAGAACCCTATTGTAGATAGTACAAAGGTATTCCTGAACCATTTTAGGTTAACTTTTCTTTTTTTCAGTAAGAATAAACTATACAGGGTGTTTCAGTGGTCGATATTTCCGTCATCTTCAGTGCTAGAAATAATACTTTATAGAAAAGTTGTTTGTTGCATACTACAATGCCAAACTATATTTATTTATAGACGATGTGCATTAGGCTTGGCTGAAAAACATCCAGTACATTTTAAATGAAATTCCATATTATGAATACGAAAAAGTTGTCTTTCCAACTGTATCTGTATTGGATTGTATCCATGCAAAATAAATAGTTTCTGAGATCGTCAATTGTTAAGTAAAGTATGATCTGTACAGTCTGTATCTTAAAAACAAAAGCGGTTACGAAAAAAATTATATCGGTTTTCTTCTTATAGTTTTCTAATATTACCAGTTGCTTTGCATACTCATGAATGTATGCCCACAAGTGGCGGTACATCTTGTATAATTTTTACTGAAAATATAGCTTAGAAACTACATGATAAGTACATAACTGAAATACTATTATAGACTTCCCTAATTTTGACAACAAGGCAGCATTAATTTATTCCTCATAGGTTTTAAAATCACGATGGTAATATCAAATCAAATCAAATCAAATTTATTCATGTCATTGCACATTACATCCATGTTTTACAACTACAGGTACATAACTACAGTGGAAACTCGCCTAGGCAGAGTGCCTGTGTGCGAGGTAAAACCAAAAAAATACACTCTACGCAGCGAAAAAATGAATAATCCAATTCATAATCCAACAATAACACAATTTGACATATATAGAATACTTATATAAACCCAAACAATACACAATATTAACATAACGCAACAGTTCATCAACATAAAACCCATGCGGTGAACTATCAGCGGTAAACCACCTAGTCCAATAAACTGGAAAGGTGATTGGAATGTTCCAAAATAAATGTTGTTACTCTTTTAGAATATAAATTTAAGTTATTATACTTTTTTATATGATCAGGCAATAAATTGTGGAATTTTACTCCAAGGCAAGTAATGTACCTCAACGACATTGTCAACTTCACCCTTGGAGCGGAAAGAGTATAAGAGAGTATAAGAGTATAGTAGTGAAAGTATTTCCCCATCAATATTAATGGACGTATGTTTGATGATGTGTATGTATTGTATTATACTATATCCATATGTATTAGTATTTTATGTTGTGGTTTACATAATCATGATACGTTAAATAAAAAAATGCCCTGTGCGTATAAAAGTGCGGTTTAACAGCGTTGATGGATGAATGAGTTATTTTAAAGGGGAAGTGCGTGTGAAAGATTTTTATTTTATGGTTTTATAATTTTATTATTAGCTTTATTTATTGATGCATCGCAAAATTACTGACTACTACTCAGATATGCTGACGTATTCCATATAAGCATTGGTTTTTCAATACATTATCAATTATCAACAATATAAATAATATATTTTCTGAATTAATCAAATCGCATTTTTGGATTTATAAATTTACAGTATTATCGCACTGTCGCCTAATAATATTATGCAATGGTTCATCAGTAACATCGGAAATTAAGCTTTGCGAAGGAAGTATTTCCTAATGTTAGGAAACGCGACCAAAAGTTGGTACATAATTCATTAACAGTGTTGGAATGAATAATCATTATCACCATCTTTGTTTACAATTCATCTAAAATGAATTAAACACATCGCAATATTAATAAATAGATTTCTTTTAATAAAATCCAAATCAAAAGTTTATTTGCTGTAAATATTTCAAAATAGAATTTTATTTGGATAATTGAGTAGGTATGTCAAGAGTTTTACCTGCGTATAAGTATAAATATATAATATCCAGTCAAAATATTAAGATATCATGTACATTATAAGTATTGACATACAACAAACGCTTCTGTGTTCACAAGTGGCTAAGATAAGATAATATTTCTCAAAACACGGAGATACTCGAGTAGTCTGATAGGTAAGAGACGACCGTATTTTAGAACTCGACTACTAAATTAATGGGTACTTCACGTGGGACTGACAGTTCCTTGCTAATGGACGAGTTGCTGCGTCTAATAAACCATCCTGATTAGATGAAGCAATTTAAGGATTTTGTCTTGAACAGTTTTACCTTTTCTCATCGTAAATTTCACATTCTAGTTGCTATCAAAATAGGATAGCATTTTTATGAATTTTTAACGTTGGTGTTTTCTTTAAGAGGTCATCACTTATTACGTTGTATTGTACAATTTATGTGGGAACAAGAAGATATTTTCTATTTCCCAGCAATTTATGAATTATGATAAATTTCATCTAAGAATTACTACTGCATGGGTAATACTGGGTACATTATGTAAGGGTTATTTGTTTAGAATTAACGTATAAATAAATTTATTTAGTAATTTTTAGAACGTACAGTTTATTGAAATATTGACTCCTCGCTTCGCTCGTCGTGACCAAAACAACTCGTGCACCAATTTTTGTCTTATAAAAATTGTATTATAATATACTATAATCTGTCAAAAATGCAATCCATGTTAAATGACAAATAATATTCTAGGAAAAAAGGCAAGGTTTTTTTAGCAACACAAAGCAAAAACGTAATAATAGAGAAAAAAACGCATTTGTTTCTCAAAAAACTAGATTCATGACACATATTCTGCAAAAATTGTGAACTGAGGATGTTGCGTATTTTTAGCTGTTTTTCTGCCTGCTTCATATCTGTCTTTAGATTCAGATTTTACGGAAGAAATTTACGATTATAGTACTTTTGACTATATGTAGGTAATATATCCTAATTGGAAATCTGTGAAATTTAAAAAGTTTATTAGCTTAGGAATAATTGGCCATTGTAGTTAAAAGAGGTTTTGCTTACTGCTTATTCCAAAATATTTGAAAAAACTTTACACGATGTTAAGAAATGGTTCTGATATTTCAGCACCGTGTACCTATATTGCCACAAAATAAGCAACAGCTGTAGTCATACAGTCAGACAATTAAGAAAGTAAGCAAAAGAATACTTTTTTACTTTTACTTTAAATAATTTTTTTATGTAGATATTCAATTTTTAACACTAGTTATAGAACACCAGGTATAATTACTAATTATAAGGGAGGGTTTAGCGACAGTTGGAGCATCACATTCGCAATTTTATGCAATTATCAATAATTGTCATTGAGTGTATGTTTTTTTTTAATTTTGTCGATCTCAGTACCTATAATTATGGTATCATAAAGATGACACTAAAATACATGTAAAAACTATAACTAACTGTTTCGCTTTTAGTATACTTAGTATATTTTAGTAAACCAGAAATAACGAAAAAATGTCTGATAATTTTTATTTGTCGTACAAAAACTATTCGTTTGAGAAAATAACAGTTATTGGACTGAACGGTAACATAATAGGTATGGTTTTAGTTTCAGGAAACACAGGAGTAAACTTATGGCTTTTCCTAGTAGGACATTACTTTTTGAAATATTTAGTGAATTTTCGACTCACTTTTATGTTTTGGACCACAATTAAAGGCTATTTTACTCTACACTACTTTCGTCTTTTTCGAAACTTCGTTTTAGTAGCTAGAAAACCAAAGACACAAATATTGCTGTCAATATCAAACAATGTCAGGGCAAATTTATTTACATAAATTAAATCAATTGTACAAAACGGAGCACGCCACTGTGAGGTTAAACGTATACATACGTTACTGCGGTATGCCAATACAAAACAAAATGTCTCCCGTTGGCACTGTTGGCATCCCTTACAAATGCCTATACTGCGCATGCGTTTATGCTAAGAAAAAGATAAGTAATACACGTACGGCATTTCGGCAAGTCGAAAGTAGTATAGTATAAAATAGCCTTAATTCGGGTATTTATATAGATGTTGTGACCGGTTTTGTACGTTAGATCATATATATATATATATATATATATATATATATATATATATATATATAGTGTCTGGTTAATCAGTTAAAAATTATTCAGTAATAGGCTCAGGACAGATACTTGAAAAACTTTGCAGAAGCTGTTTTTTTGCAGAGAGGCTATTATGACACTTAACACGGAATGCACAAAAACCTAATAATATATTCTGGTATAGGAACCCGAGGTCGGGTATTCAAGAGTGAAAACAAGCTTTCGAAATTCATCCAATTTCCGGCAACGATCATATCTCAAGATCGAGTCGCACTTAGAATCCTCTCTATTTATAATTCACCTAGAAATATGTTTGGTATTTTGAAAAATGATTTCAATAATGGGGTTACTTATCGCCGGCGAACGCAACATCTACTCAACTAAAATTCCAAATATTAAAATTGCTGCCCTATAAATAGAGAGGCAATTGACTACGAGAAGAGCCATTGTGAGATGAAGGGAGGGGAAGCGGGGAGAACGTTGATCGCGGTGTTACGAGGTGTCGACGATGGCACTCAAGAAGTTATGATGAAAGCTCATCACGACTCTTGATGACTCCACTGAAAATTGCTCCGGATAATATGCGTACATACCGCCGGCGGCGCTGTACGCGATAAATATCAAAGATTGCTCTTCATTTAAACTGTAATTACTCAACGGTTGTAAACGAAGCGTTCTCCGACACTTCATATATCTGCTATTTGTATATTTATAATTAACGCAGCCAGTGATCGGGCTAGCACTAGTAAAACGAAATTATAATCAACTACGCCGCTTAATAGTTTATAATCCACATAAAATAGTAGAAATCTCGTTTGAAGTTATAACTCTGTCTGTGGTACTAATGTAGGTATGGTAAAATGTGTATTGCGCTATCATGGCAGATTTTGAAGAAATTTAGCCTAATGAAAAAGAAACAAAGATATATTTTTGACAAATTATAATGGAAAATGATTTCCTAGGAACTTTGCAAACGTGTCAACCGATCTTCGATGTTCAGGAAATGGAACAATTTTACAAATGCCCTCGTGCTTTTGAAGCTGCCCCTCTCTCTCGAGATACACATTATCATGATTAACAGATTAATGATTGTATCTATAGTGCATATCGACCGCTAAAGATATACTAAAGATATGCTAAAGACACAATGACTATATAGAACAGTGCGCAAAACCTGAGGTTTTGCAACGAGAGAATGTCAATTTGTTTAATAAATGTTTCAACCTGTGCATCTAAATCTATTTTACGATATATGCACAAAAACCACCAATTTTATAATTTAAATAAATTTGCAACATTTGCCGTTTATACAACACATATTTTGTAAAATATTTTACTTAGATTGTTGAACTTTGTAACAGACAACACAAAACTGTCTTTGCTTACAGATCAACAAAATGCAGACAATTTGCCAGGTTTTATTTAATAAAACAGGTAAAAACAAATGCAGTATGTATTTTTTTTTTATAATTGTTGTGGAGGCCGAGAGTGTTTTTGTAATTAGTGTGAAAATTCAATATATTTTTTTAAATAATCCTACTATTTGCAGGGTACTACGTTTCTTAAATTTAACCTTATTATAACTTATTAAATTAAAAGATATCAACTATTGGACGCTGCACCCCAATACACAGTATTGTGAGTTGCTATTGAAAATATATTTATTTTATCTTTATAAAACATTTCTGCATGACTTTATTATTTCAAGATCTGTAGCGTCTGTAAAGTCTACGGGAACTTCACTAACTCCAAATGTCACATATTTATCAAGTTTATTAACCAAGACTGAAGACACTGATAGTTTTGGAGGCAAAAATCGCAAAACGGGCCAACATTGGAAGACGCTACAATTTTCCAAACACAACGGGAATGGTTATTTAAAGGTTATTTAATTAGTAACGATAATAGCTATATTAATTTAATTTCTATAATATCCGCCTCGGTAGGCAACGTATTTACAGTGATCTATGTTCGGTTGCCTATGCACAACAATCAAGCTGCGCGATACGCCAAAATCTTGGTTCATACACTTATAAGCGATGAGTAATTTGCAGCACTCGTGAGAGCGACTATACAAACCGGTTTGTACTACGTGGAAACAAAATAATGCGCGAACGAAGAATGCGAAGTGATATCAGCGAGTTCGGTTTTGAGTAATGTGAAACTAAACAAATTTATTACTATTATAAATTGGTTGTATGTTTTGTGACAGTTTCACAATTATTTTATGCGTGGATTGAGTAATACGTTGCTTATAAAATATAAATTCGTATTATAATGAATAGATCGTTTGTAATCTTATGTATGGTTTGGTATGGTTTGTAGATATGTACTTTGTTGATATTGCCTTAAAACGGTAGAGTATGACGTTACACTTTACTATGCTAACAAAATTGTTATAGTTTGATGGGTGGTGTCTTGTCTTGCAGAGTTAGAACAGTTTGTGTCTCAAATACATCATCGTCTGAATAGAGGCCATGTTTAGATAAACAAAGCGTTTCTCCACACGTTTCTCTAAAAGTTTTAGAGAATTTCATAAATGCAGACAAATTCCACATACATATATTCCTATTTTCATACTTTATATTGCTTAATTACTACATTAAATGTCAATTGGTCAAGACTAATGTTGTAATACGTCATCGATAATAAAATACCGTAAATTTATTAATAATATTAACTGTAAAAATAAATAATAATAAAATCCTCTTAATAGACCATAAGATGCATTTTTATGGATTAAGAAAATTATCTCAAAAACTGATGAAGATAGGTATAGGAGAGGCCCTATAGTATCAATTGATAGACCTCGAAATTTGATATACCTAGCCTTTGAAAAAAAAGATAAAACGATCAACTCTACTTTTTGTTTAGTTGAGACTATTTTTGTTTAAAACTGTGGATCGAGCAGATTCTAGTTCCATTCTCAAATTAATGGAAATAGAGGAAATAGTGCAATATCGGAAAGTACTGGCAACACTGTAGGTATACCTAATTTTCAATTGAAAAAGCTGAGTACGTTTTTAGCTGCGGCTCTATTAAAAGCCTAGCAAACAATTAGTTAAAAAATTGTATGTAGTTACAAAATACAAACATATTACCAAGTTACATGGCATGGATTTACTTTGTTATTGCCTACACAGGTGTCCCACTTTTGTCCCCGCAAAAATTATTTTTGAAACAATATTTTCATATGAACGTCATTTATTTTTCAAATCCTTAAAAAGTTACAGCTGCTTTAAATATCAACAAAATAAAGACAAAATAAAGAAGAATAAACATTAAAATACATATCAAACATATGATAATGAAGAAAGAACACAATCAATACCCATAACAATCATAATAGTAAATAAACGTATGTAAAATAATCAAAAAATTAAAAATAAATTAAATAAAGAAATGAAGGAAGAAACAAAATACATATGAAACTGTTTAGACATTTGTTTTTCTACAAGTAAAAGTCATCCATTTCAAATCAATGAAAACAAAGGATTTTTTCGTCTTTTTATTTTTAACTTGAAGTTTGTTTTGAAAACTTTTGAGAAGCCCAACTAGACGTGTGTTTTGTAGTCACGATAGTTGTAAAACGTATCGTATATTTGTATAATTAAAGCTTATGGAATAGCTTATGAGAACAACCTAACATTGGCATTCTTTTGACTACAATCAAGGATTTCTCTTGTAAACATTTTTATGTCATTTTAGATTCTATTTTAGAAATAATTGTACTGATATAACTACAGTACAATTATTTCTACATTTGTCTTATTAAAGTTTGATGTTTAAACAGTAAAAAAAAATATATGAAATAAAAAATTACTGGAGGTTTTCGGGTAATACAAATTAACACACCATTAAACAGAGCCTTCCCTACCTACTTTTAGATCAGTAAAGTTATTTTTTTCTACGTGCTACTCTTGCAGTTTCTATAAACTATAGCAAGTAGTATTTTTTGTATTTTAAAATATTATTTTTTGTTTTATTTTTCTGAAATTACAAAGACAAGATAGGTATGTAGGTATAACATTTTTTTATGTACGATAACATTTGATCAATCGGGTATATAGAGAAGACAAAGCATGAAGCATATGAAGTCTTCGCTACTCGCCTGAAGATAGCAGCACTTAACAGGAGAATGGAATGCCACATTACGGCCACCTTTCCCCTCTTGCCCCCACCGTGGCAGTATTTTGACAGCTCGTCGCTGTGTTGCGATTACCTCTCCCAAACATTGCTTTCTAATATTTTTCATCGTTTTAAGCCGGTTTTGTTTGTGCACTGTGTGTTATAACACGAACGATGGAACAAATACTGCAGAAACTGCTCGTCGCGAACAGCAGAACAATACAGGAGGTACGTACAGATTGAGCGACCTGGCAAACGTATAGAATAATGCACATTCCCAAAATCCTAACCTATACATGACACGTGTATTGCCCTTGTGGCCGCAGCATTGTTAATAATAATTATTTTTTAGGGTACTAAGGAGCTGAAGGAAGCTTTCAAAAATGCTGAAGCAATTCCAGCTCTCTGCGAAGTTTTGGTATCTTCCAGCAGCCCTCAGATCCGACAAACGGCGGCAGTAGTTTTACGCAGACGTTTAGGAAAAAGACATTGTTGGAATAAACTTGACATAGGTGTTAGGAATAGGTAATTTATTTATTCCTTTGTGCGAATTTGGCATTGAAATATTCTTTTTAGAATTAAACAAGGAATGGTACAGGCTTTAGTAAACGAACAGGAGAGACTGGTAAAAAACTCGATAGCGCAATTTATTGGAATTGTCGGAAAGTACGAGTTCCCGGACAATACGTGGCCCGAAATTATGCAGTTTATTCATCAACTTTGCAACAGTGAGAATGTTCTCGATAGAGAGGTAATTGGCAGTAATCGTATGAGTCATTTGGTATTAATGTGGCACAATTAAGTGAACGAATGTAGATATGCATGATGTGTGCTTATTCCATAAATTCTTAGCATTTTTTTTCACTTGATCATGACAAAATGTCATTTTATTCTGGATGCTTGATGATGTATAATAGTATTGTACTGAATAACCATGGTTATTTTTTCTTAGAGCAAATTTATCTTGCTTGCTGGAGATAATGTAGTCTAGTTATTTTAGATTTGGGTAGACAAATAATTTGCCCACCTGTGAAAATAATACCAATAGATTCAAAAAATGTCCTGAACATGATATCAAAATGTTTATAGCTCACAAATAATACATTCAATCAGTGGACGTCTGAACCTCGCCCTCAAATATGTATTTTTCTTTGAAATTGTTTACTAATCTTCTTAATAAAGTCCTTATTATTATTACGTACTTATCTATGCAGGCATAATCTCTACCATATCTGCCAATAATTATAATTCTAATAAACGTGAATTATAACTCAGTAAATGCTTTTATAATATTGCTATTATTATTGCACTCTCTACTTGCATGACAAACATCAAAAACCTGTTCTTTATGTAAAAATCTTTAACAAATAACCTACTTTTGATATAGAAATTCCTTAATTTTTTTAGATGGGTATGTACACTCTATCCATTATGACTGAGATATCGAAAGGCTCTTACCTGCCTCACGCCGAGGTCCTCGCAACTTTATTCACGAACATGCTGACCAACATGGAAGAGCTTAGCTCGAACCTAGCCTACTACACAGTAATAACGATGAAGCATCTGGTATCCGTCATTGGTGGACATCATCACGTAATTAACTTCCTTTTTCTTATGTTACACAAAAACCGAAAACTTATAACTTTTTACAGATGGTTAACGTTTACCATACATTATTACCGAGGGTACTGGAAATTCTGAATAGCTTCTGCCAGAACGACGAGAAACGGGCTTGCGAGCTGTTTGAGATATTGGAGGACCTCATGGAAGACGCGGTTGCCGTCGTTATATCCCATATCGTTGTTATCATCGAGATGTGCTTAAGAATTGCGCGCAGCAAAGATATCGATACGAGTGTTCAAATTAAGGCAATTAGCGTCATTGGATGGATTATTAGAGGGAAAAGTAAGGTAAGTGGTAGAAAAAAAGGAAGATTTTTTCAGAAGCCAGGTTCACACTAGGAAAAATCACCAAAAATGCCACAAGATATTTTATTTTAAAAGATAAATTTAAATTATTTTGACTTTAAACGTATTTGATAACCCAAATAAATTTCTAATGGTTAAAATTATAACAATTTTTTTCTTCTTAAGCCTTAAAACGTGCCTAAATATATCAAAATGAATGAAAATAGAAAAATTAAAAAAAGAATATTTTATCTGGACATTTATCTTGATAACCTTTCCTTTTTTCCAATACAATACCCTGTATGTTTAAAAGTTTTTTGAATGACAAACAATTAATTAAAATTGTTCAAAATTCCTGGAACACCTGAATAATTCTCTAAACATAAAACAAAATTTAAAAATTAACAAACTAAAGTTTTCTGGCTTTAAAGCTCCCGTCTCAAATAAAATACCGCGTTTTTCTCCAAAACTTTGATATAAAAAATGACCAGATGTAGATGGCGCCACTATAAACATGTCTGTATTTATTTCGTATTTATTATATTTGACCTATGGTATAACCTAAGAAATATAAATGTATTGCTTTCTATTTGTACAAATATTCAAACTGGAGTGACTTTGTGTTTTCTAATCGATGATATTGTACTTTCACAATCGTCGCTATTGTAAACATGTTTACGAACTCACTACAATCACGCACTACAATACTCCAGAATGCTCCAGAATGCAATTCTAGAGAAATTCAGAAGAAAATAACTCGTGCTCTTATAGTTAACATTTAATTATATTTTATAATGTATTGCAGCAGACAATAATCAGATGCAACTGCCATCGGAAAGCATTTCTATATTTGTAGTCCATACTAAAATTTGCATAAATACTGAAATTCCTTTCTGATAATAATAATAA
Organism: Aphodius sticticus; assembly: GCA_963966075.1. Classification (NCBI taxonomy): domain Eukaryota; kingdom Metazoa; phylum Arthropoda; class Insecta; order Coleoptera; family Scarabaeidae; genus Aphodius; species Aphodius sticticus. The sequence continues at coordinate 18,039,241 of OZ014506.1, forward strand.
TAATAATAAACCTTTATTTTACAAGATACAAAAATTACACATACATATATACATACCAGGGTTTCCACCTGTCCTCGTTTCACGAGGGTTGTCCTCGTACGAATCATTTGTCCTCGTGTCCTCGGCGTGATACTATTCGTCCTCGTGTACACAGATAGGATAAGATTTCTTGTTTTTAAGAAATATATTCTTTTGAATTTATTGTTTTAGATCAAAACATATTTCTTTGACGCAAACAATATTTACTTCATTGTATATTCTAGTTTATTTGCTTGTAGAGATTAATTTATTTGCAATATTTATTTAATTTAAATAAATATATTTGGATTGAAACAAAAATTACTTTTCTTTAAAGTAAAATTTTTGTTTTGATTTAAAAAGACGTTTCTTTACACCAAAGAAATCTCAGATCTATTGAATTCAAATATTTATATTTGTATACAAGAGAGGTGTATTTCCTTCAAAGAAATATGTTTGCTTTAGCTTAAAAATAAGTTTACTTCCGCCAAAGAAATCATATTTTGATTCAAATGAATATATTTTTAGTGTGAACATTCTCCTCACAGTTTGGCTTTATCTTGAGTATAAATAGTAGACTGGTGAAAGCCTACCGCTCAGTTGATGTCATGCGTCTGGCTAAATTATTAAAAAGGCTGTGTGATCTGCAGTATAGAGCAAAGTGCATGCAGGTTCAAGTTCCGATTCCGAATCAGCGTAGAGTTTGCTACCCTAACAATGACTATATGTAGGTCTGGGGAAACCAACCCACTGGTCGAGGATGTGCGACATCCCAAAAGGCGGTGAGACTTGGAGATTTTTCTCTACTGTACCCTTCGAAAAGTTCTAGTCGATAATAACTCAATAATTTCTTTAATCAATGAACCATTTATCGCAACCTTAAAATATCGCATTTTAACTAAACCAACAACGTTATTTTCAAAAATTTTATTTCTTTCACTCAACACAATCATAATTATTTCAACTAAATAAATCTTGTTCGTTATAATATACAAATAGTAAATTTTAATTGAAAACATAAGTTGTTTGACACAAATAAATGCTCTTTCTACCATGCACATATTTACAACAAATGGGTTTTTATCTGCAAATAAATATTTCTTTGATGCATATTGCAGATTTCAATGCATATTTATTTGAATTAAACAAAGTTTCTATCTGTGTAGGATGAAATTGTGCATCCTAACCTACAAATGTATTGAACATTTCGGTAAGATTTTGATATTTTACGGTTTCTCCGACCTACTACGTCTTATCTTCATTACAGCAATGATGAATGCGCCATCTAAAAGGATTAAGCGAGATACAAAATTCAACAATTCCTGGCTAACCACCAAAAATTCGACGAGTTTAAAGCGAAATTATGGTTTACATGGTAGTTTTTGAGAATATACCTAAATTTATTTTTATGTGATTACCACAGCAATTAAGGTATTATTTTCACATCTTTAATAAAGTAATGTAGTATTTGTTTCTTGTTATATTTCAAGAATATATTGTTTTATTATTTGATTGTGTTTTATGTGGCAGTATGATGTAAACATATTGGATATGACATAATATTTTCACCCACTTACTGTCCTCGTGAACAATTACAAAAAGGTGGCAACCCTGATACATACATACATATATACACACAACATAAGTATGGAAAAAACGTCAAAATTGAGTAGATGAGTTGAATAAACTTGGATTGAACGTCTTCATATGTTGGATGAATCTCGCTGTGTCATAGAAGCTCTCTGATGGGAACTAGGAACTTCTTGAGATCCGATAGCAGTTGCATAAGGACCTCCACAATCGAATAGTAGCGAGCATTTCACGATTGGAGCAATAATTATGACATGGGTTGTTTTGGGGGTCGGAGACGGGAGCGTTAAACAAGCTATAGTCTAAATATATTTTTAATATATGTACATGGTGTTCATTTTATTATGGAAACTTAGTAACCTTTCCCTTTTTTAATAGAACACCTGGATATTTTTAAATTCTCAATTCTAAGATTTTTTGTGGAAATATTTTTTATAAAATGCATCATTTTTGAGTTTTAATCAAAACTAATGAACTTTTATTTTAACCAAACGTATAAAAAATGTAAGAAAAAATAATAACAATTAAATTAAATGTTCCTAATTAAACTTCCTAATTAAAATAAATGGGTATGTGGGAAAATATTCGTAATTTGAAGTTTAGAATTTTAATTTATTGCTTAACACTCAAAAATTATGCACTTTATATAAAACAAAAATATTCCTGCAAAATAACTACCAAGTAGTCATTATATTAAAACAACACAACACCTATTATATTAAAAATTTATTTAAACGAGAACTTGTTTAAACCCAAAACAGTTTTCTTTAAAAAATTCTTTGATTTTTTTACAGTTAAAGAATTATTTAGGTAATCCGGAAATGTTGACTAAATTTTATTAAGTGCTTATAACTCAAAAATAAAGCATTTTATAAAAAATAATTAATACAAAAAATTCTTAGAATGAATGAATTTAAAGATTTATAGTTCTATTTGAAAGGGGAAAGGTTACCAATCACCAATAATAAAATAAACAGCTTTTTTTTAGTATATTAAAAATATATTTAAACGATGTCTTTAAAACCAATAAACTTTTGTTTGAAGAATTTTTTGAAATTGTTTAAGGTTGGAGAGCGTATTATCATTATCATATATCATTCAATAAAAATCGCTCAATACCTTGAAATCTCCCACAACAGACACGTCTTAAGTGGCTACTACCGGATACTTTTGAATGGCTTGTAACAAAAGGGGTTTGCCGCCCATCAATTTATATATGATATTCTTAGCTACTCTCATATTTAATCTGAGTAACATAATTGCTGGGGCTGATGTCTGTATGAAGCCATGCTCCTTTGTGTATGTAGCAAGCAAAAGCTACAGCTTTGTAACGTAACCGTATTTGCTTGAAATTAATTTGCTTCATCAGATTGTAAAGTGACGAACGTTGACATCTTTGGAAACTCTTGACAAGTCTTAAATTTTATTTATAATTTTCTCCACAGTCGGAATTTTATAATAAATAAAACAAAATAAAATGTATGTAGCAAGCAAAAGCTACAGCTTTGTAATATAACCGTATTCGCTTGAAATTAACTTGCTTCATCAGATTGTAAAGTGACGAACGTTGACATCTTTGTAAACTCTTGACAAGTCTTAAATTTTATTTATAATTTTCTCCACAGTCGGAATTTTATAATAAATAAAACGAAATAAAACACTTATTAGAATTGATAATATAAAGACACATGTCTTACCATTCAGTTCATATTTAGTTCTGCTGATTTCACTAAACAAGTCGACTATAGATCAGTGATCACTAATATGCTTATGTACCTTTAAGAAAATACCTTTAAAAACTTTAATAATTCCATGCAGGTTGTCCAGAAAAATAAATTAATCGAACCGATCATCGACGTCCTTATACAACTGATGGCCCAGAAGCCCGATGACGACATCAACGAGGAATATTTTTTGGGCGATCCCGACCAATTTACGACTACAACGATCGCCGCGCAAACTCTCGACTTGATAGCTCTGAACGTTCCGCCCGAGAAAGTGGTCCCGTACCTATTGGTCCGTCTCGAACCGGCTCTCCAAGGCAACGACATTTACGCCCAGAAGGCAGCCTACTTAGCATTGGCCGTTCTCGCGGAAGGCTGCGCAGACTACATTCGAAAGAAATATTTAGAGGCGTTCCTCAAGTGCATATACAACGGTATAAAGAATCCGAACGTTGTCGTTAGGAATGCTGCGTTCTTTGCCCTTGGACAGTTTTCGGAGCATTTACAGGTAGGTAATTTCTAACTAGTGAATTAAATTAAATTAAACTTGTAAAATCTATCTCCTTTTTATTTTTTTTGTTAACGTATAAACGATTTGTTGATCTTATTGATACAACACACATAAAAAGTCTTATAAAGGAAATAGAATTTTCAAATTTACCCAATCTTTTGTTGCCTACAATTAAGAAAATATTTTGTGCTGAATATTAATAGGTGCTTAAAAGTTGAAAGTAAGAGGTAATTTAATATTACTATTGAGGTTAGGATATGTTAGCCATAACCATAGTTACAGTTTTATATTGGTATGCATTCATTATGAAACCGAAAACAGTGTCACAATGTGTTCATTATGAATTCAAAGTAGAAAAATTATATTGTACCTTTCCATTACTTTCACTTTACATGACTTTAGAATATATCTATTCTTATGTAAGCACACTAAACGTAAGGGCATTTTATTTCACATTTAGTAATACGCACATCACAATATGAAAATAATGAAATAAATTGTATGTCATACTTTTACGCTAAACTTTCAAGGAGTTGAGAAGTGCAGCTTTGGAAATATGAGTTAACCAAACACAATCGGGCCAAGTATGTGTCGACACACGTAAAATATAACATGGCAAGTTATACTATAAGAGATAGATTTATGGAAAAATGTGTATGCTTGACAGTGATAGATCTACACGCGTCAATATAAGGTGACATTTATTTCCCAGTTGTGGGATACACATCTGAGTTGAATATTTCAAGAACCAATAGCCTGAAATCAAAAGCAAGTTATTTTCTATAAATCTCTTTGTGTGACTATACACAGTAATCTAAAATGACTGAGGACAGGTTGAATTTCCCGCCAATTTGAATAATTGTGATGTTGGCAATGGTTGCAAATGACAGCTGTTATTTTGGTCCAGTGGCGTTGGTGTTCCTTCTTGTAAAGGGATTCATTCTCTGATTATAAATTTGGTATATTAAATTGAAACTATTAATTGAATTAATTGAAACATATATAGTTTCAATTCAAATTAACTCCCGTGAGGGTTATAATAAATAATAAAATGATGATTATTGATAAAAAAGGTGAAATATCGTTGCAGAGGAATGTAACCCTTACTGACGAGTTCACTATGGTATGTGACAATGATCATAACCTGTATCATGCAAGCATACCATCTTAGTATAGTCGTAATAGTAATAGTAGACGGGTCGGAATATAGCTATTTAAATGTACCATGCTTTCATTACCAACTTCAGATAAATTAAAAACAAAGTAACAAAAGGCAATTAAAGCAACCAGTAATGTGCTCACAGTATGCGTCTTAAATTGCTATTTAATGTTATCATTATATTTCCAGATCATTCCTGCAAAAGACTTAAATAAATGCAAATTCATACAAATTTTATTTTATTAGGTTGAATTTTGCAGTTTGACACAAGGTAAGACTTTATACGAGGTGTGATCAGAAATGTTGTATATTGCGCTAGTAGAAATAATATTAAATTGCCGCGAGACCTTAGCAAACAGAGTAAAATGCTGATTGCTAAATTACTAGCTTGTTTTGAACGTGAACGTGACCACGGCGGCTCTTTTCAGCTGCTGAACTCTATGCAACTTATTTTTCATCAGCAAAAACTTGTTGCATGCGCCCTATAGACGTAAATTGCTGCAAAATACGAAATGTCACTATCTCTATCTCTGTCACCCTTCTACTAATATCGGCTCGACTATACCTACCACTAAATAAGTTCAAAACTGTGGCGGGAAGTTCAACCTGTCCTCAGTCATTTTAGATCACCTGTTATATGGCGTGAACCAGAATTTTTGAAGAATATTGAAAATTTTCGAATCTACACATTTTTAATTTGCTATTGAAAAATGATTAATTTTTCCTTAAAAAGGTTCCTAGAAACATTTAGTTTTTTACTGAAACCGATTATTCTGGTTTGCATCATAGCGAGTCAATCTACAAATACAATGTTGCAATAATTTTAAAAATTGATCTATTAGTTTTTCTGAAATCATTGTCATTTCTCACCTTTTTTACTTTTTAAGATATTATTTAAGTGTTTGAAATGTGTTAAAACAGTTGCTTTCATTTTTCACATTCATATCATAAGTATCTATTTAATACTGTTCAAGACATCAAAAAGATCCAGATTTCAAGACGTGAAGTATAAGTGTAAAACAGTCTTTAAAAAAAGGTAATTTTATCCTAGATATAGTACAAGAAATTAAATTATGTTTATTTTTGTGTTTGATACTACACAATTGTATGTTCAATATCAGGTGCTCCTACTCAAAGTGCCAACTAATGCTAATGAGCTATAATAAACATTATGAAGTTTTTTAATTGACAACACCAGCACAAAAACTGTCAAGCTGACTATCAATGTTGTTTATTATTACGTAGGCTTATTTTTGCAAGCAACCATATTGTATCCCAAAAATTGGATTTTCTTTTTACATTTCTTTGTCTTGTTTTGTCATTTGTAAGGAATTGACACTTTTAGGTCTCTTGCTGAAAATTATTTAAAAATTGCTTCAATGACGTTTCTTGAAACGCTTATTCTGACGTATCCTTCTGTGTCCCAAACTCCAAAAGATAGAATCTTTGAAATTATATTCTAAAACATTTATTTTGTTGGTAAACATATTTGACGTTAAATACCAAATGTCAAAAAATGGATGCAGTGTCTCAGGAGGATACGTATAAAATAAATCATAGCTTACTTTAATAGCGAATTAATTTGAACGCACAGTACTTATTCCCAATGTTTTCAGCCTGAGATAAGCCAATACGCGTCAGAACTCCTGCCGGTGTTCTTCGACTACCTCTCGCAGCTCTTCGTCGAGATGTCCCGGTCAAAAACCGAACCGTCTGGCCTCGACCGCATGTTCTATGCCCTCCAGAGTTTCTGCCTAAATTTGGACGACGGCCTTCTGCCCTATCTACCAACGTTAATGGACCGACTGTTAGTTGCTCTGGAACCATCCAGCTGGTCCTTGCAACTGAAACGAGTCGCCCTGAGCACACTGGAGTCCGTGGCGTCTGCGGTAAAAGAGAAACTGATGCCTTACTTCCAGAAGATCATCGAAATTTTATTCGCCTATATCAACGCCGACCCGGAGTCCGATCTTCACGAGCTTCAATCTTACGCCTTAGGTATGCATATTATCGGATATAGTAGGTCAATCCATCTGAAGTGGTACAGATGTGGACCCTCAACAATTTTAGATTTAAAAAAAAAAAGAATTATCCTGTTTCTTAAATTGCAAAAGCAATTTTATTATTTTTATACCCCTCACATTTAATGTGGTGAGGATATATTGAGTTTGATTCAACATTTGTAACACCCTTAAGGCTTCCGTATCCAACGTCGAAAACGCGCCGATACACCACACAATAATTATTGTTTAAATTGTGAAACTTTAGCAACTATTCGATTGAATAGGTCGTTACGCAACTGCGTCCACAAAGAATTTCAATATTTATGCAAATTATACTTGCAAATTTTAGTGTTAAAAAAACTAAACTACAAATATAGAAATGCTTTTTGGTCTTACTGGCGTATGATTATTGTGTACTGTAATATATTATAAAAGTACATTAAATGTTACGTATAACGATGGGAGTACGTCTTAGCGAATGTAACTAGAATAATATTCCGGGAGAGTTTTAGTCTGTTGGCATAGCAAAATAGTTCAACGGTCTGTGGATAGATGGCGTTGTTTCAAATTGAAAATGTAAATACTACATAAATAATTTATTTAGATATGACCTAAAGTACACTAAAAATCGGTAATACTGAATACAAGACGTAAAATAAAGAATGCCACTTTGGATTTTTTGTGTACGTGTTAAATAATATAAATCGTAGCTGTCGTCCTATTTGCATTTGAAGGTCGTTTAAAGTTGTTTTTTCTTTTTTAAATATAAGCTGTAGGAATAACAACTTAAAAATCTGTTATTGTAGTCAGCAAAATGTCACAAAAAAATCTTTAACTTCGAATCAAACTAAATTCAGATAAACGACCTTCAAATGCAGTTAAGTTATCTACGTGTCTTTAAAAGTCACAGATGAACTGTAAAATAGTTTCCGTTCAAAATGTGTTCAAAACAAAAAGCTTGTTGATAATTTAGTCACAAACCCCATTTCTTCGGAGCAAAGCTGATACTATATAGCTATACCGTCATTGTAAAGTACAGGCTATACGACAGCTAAATAATCATACGTTAAAACAAAAATCATTCAGCATTTTATTAGTATTTTTCTCTTTTTCATTTTTGACATTCTTTTTTGCTGCTGAATTTGACGTAAATAGTAAACAACACACAATTTTTATTTATTTCTATATTTATGTCGATAATTATTAATCATATACCATCCTAACTCGAGGTGGCAGATTTTATTACATTTAAATTGCACACAGAATTATCTTAAAGGTTTTACGGTAGCATCATTTAAAACATAAATTCACCCTCAAGATTACGTAATAAAATATGTATTGAAATATTCCAGTTGCGTCGAGCAACCAAAAAACGACGAATGATACGAACTCCATTGTATGGTGTTATTTCGGAATGGGCTGCTGCGTTAGAGGTATGATTAGACGAGTCATTTTTCGGATAGCAAAGGTAACTACGTTATGTAATACAACACAATTTGAGTTACCGTCTAATCGTACTTAAGGATATTTAACTCAGACCATCCCTGATCTAAATTTAAACCAGCCGCTAATGACATATCGTGTATTCAGACTAAGTGTACAGAGCTGCTGTCCTTGGATGGTAACGTAAAGTTCTATATGGAAATGAAGCACCTTAAACAATATTTAATTAGAAAATATGAAAACCAGTGAAATTGTGTATCAATAAATCCCTAATAAACAAATAATCGATCAATATTTATTCTGAGAGACACACCCATAAATAAATCGCTCTCGAAAAGAACTGCTTACAATAACGACCATAACCCTATATTGAGAAGTATATAACCTCTTCTTGGTATTTTCCGTGGTTGTCATGGTTATGAGAAGTTGTATACGGTGAGATATTTGTGGTGGGGTGGATTCTTGTCGCAAATAAAAATATACGGGATAATTAGAGATTTGGTAGTTGTTTCGCCATCTACATCTAGTAAAACTTTTGTTTGGAAGCTCTGGAGAAAAAAGTGGCAAGTCACATTTGAATGGGGGATACGGAAGCCTTAAGGAGGCATGGCAGATATAATAATAATAATAATAATCCACGCCTTAAGATCCCCCAACAGCTTTCACCACTACGGGGGCATCGGCAGGCCCGAATTATCATTATTACGGCCCGCGTATATAGACTTATATATATGGATTTGATCAGAATTGAAAACTGAATCGATTTAGCTATGTCCGTCTGTCTGTCCGCCTGTTTACACGATAACTGCCGTAATTTTGGAGTAATTGATCTGAAGTTTGTAATTCACGATAATCTCTTCAAAAGTAAGGACAAGTTCATGAATGGGAAAAATTGGTTCACTTGTTTTTTTTTTTTTTAATATTTTACTGTGGGGGGTATTTTAACTTCAGCACGGCTGAAGATAATTTTCTTACTAGTTATATTTTACTTGCGTTAAACTAAATAAAGTTTACTTACGATTAGGGTTGCCAGGTCTCCGACATTGCTCCGTAGTCTGCGGCATTTGACGTTCATCTTGGGTCTCCGGCAAAATCAAACTTCAAAAAAGTAGTTTTACATTCTTGTAAATAACATATGCAGACGCAGACATATATTTTTGTTGATTTTGCCATATATAGTTCAAGTGAAATGGCACACGTTTTCTCTGAATTCAATGTTATTATTTTACATTTTTTAAAAGTAGGAACAGGGTGTCCACGTTTACGCAACTTTTATCCCATTTAAGTGACATCGTAGCTCTTACAGTTTCCGAAATCCCATGGACATCATGTTTTGGGAGACAGCCTGTATATATATATAACAGATAGATAGCTTGAAATATGCTAAATTTATTGGTTTTTATTTCAAAATATTAAAATTGTTTTTGCACTCACAGAACATAGTATAGTATAGTAGGGATAGAACTAAAATAGTCGAACAACCAACTTAATTTTTCTGGACCCCTTTTATATGGATTGACCCGAATGTTACGCGTTCTTTTGTTTTAATAGTTTGTTTCTAGAATGTTTGGCAACGATAGCGGATACCGTAGATCCGGAGGCCTTCAAGCCTTTGGCTCAGCAGACGTTGGAGCTCGCGTTGAAAATTTTGGATAATAACATGGACCCGGACGTTAGGAAGAGCATCTACGCTTTGTTTAGTGCGCTCGCAGGAGTTATGGGTGAGGGTATCGTCCCCGTGGTGCCTACGATTGTTGAAGCGATGATTGGCACTATTCAAAGTAGTGAGGGAATAATCGTAAGTCTTTTTTTTTGATATTGTTGTTTTGATTTTTGATAAATTGATGGTGGTTTAGGCTCACTATGATGAGGATGAAAAGGAAGGCTTGGATATTTATAACGATATATCGGACTCTGAGAACGATGACGAGGAAGATATTGAGAATGAATCTGTGAGTAGTGATTCGACGCAATGCAGATACTCTGTTGAGAATTCTTACAATGATGAGAAGGAGCAAGCCTGTTTATCGCTTACTGAATTATCAAAAAAATTGGGGTAAGTTTTTTCATGGTACAGTTTAGCATAGTTTTTAGTAGTTTTGTTTTTGCGGCAAGTAATAATTCAACAAAATAAGTCAAATCATACAGTGACATCAATAAAATCAGCATCATAAGGAAAAATGTTTATTATTCGTTAACAGTTTATAGTAGTACCAGTTGATGCTTCGTCTAAGAACACCATCGAGATATTATAGAAAGGAGACGCTATGTCGACATTTTTTGTATACAGAGTTGGTAGATGTGAGTAGCCAACCGTCCGTTTTAACAGGCCCAGACCAATTATAGTGTAAATTTGAGATAAGCGGAACGTGCATTTGATTTAATTATCACAGAAATATGTTATTTGAAAGGGTGTTGAAAGGAAATAAAAATTATCAGAACACCCTATCTGATTTGTTTTGGTTCTGTATTTATTTCTCACTTTTGTAAAATAAATATTAGAAGCCTAGCTATTGTATGGACTGTCTTTAATCTATTTTTGTACATTTTGGTTCATTTTTTTATGCAACTCATGATATTGATATGATCACTAACATTAATTTTGTATGTATCATTAAATTGTTCATTCAAACGAGTGATAGATTATAATAAATTAGTATTGTTAACCCTAGTTTGGACCAGGGCAAGAGACGGCGGCAGTAACAGGCAACAGCGTTGGACTATACATATTACTGCAGGTTACAATTCAAATAAAAATACCGTCGACCAGGGACCCTATTCTCGTCATCTTTTTGAAGCGAAAGTGAGTCTTTTCGAATGGTTGGGTGAGAGTGGGGATATCGGCGGTTGCCATGTGTTTGGAATGTATGAGCGTGGCACGTGCGTTATTGTTCTTAGCAACAAGCAAACTTGCCATAGATACGTTCGTATGGGCGTGGCGCGTGAGTTCTTGTTGTTAGCGACAAGCAAATTTGCTCATAGATACATTCCAGAGGGAAACCGCTGATATCCCCACTCCTTCCACCTAACCATTCGAAAAGACTCACTTTCGCTTCAAAAAGATGACGAGAATAGGGTCCCTGGTCAGGTCCATTGCAAAAAGTCATGTCGCATCCTACATGTTGCCAACTGTACCTCAGGTGTAAATGCGACTTTAGGTTTTACATTTACTATTATTATTAGTTTATAATCACCAATAGTAAAGGAACAACAAGTAAGTCATTCCCTCGCATTAGTAGTTATTCCATATCAAGAATGATCGAAACAGAGATTACGCCCATCGGCGTACCAAAATCGTTTCGTTCTGCGCATGTACGTCACACCAGAATTGCTATCAAAACTAAGTGTCAAAGTGGCATATATTTTGTCAACGAACATATGATGGAGATGTCAACATTGATGTGAAATATTAAATAGTGTTCCAGGCACATGACTTTATCATACTATATATAAAATTGATAGTTTAGCTGCATGAGATTCTATTTGATCGAGATTGGCCATGTCTGCATTAAAATAATACTAGTAGAACTAAACAGATATGTCGATTAAAGCTGCGTTCGGATATTGTACTCCGTTGACACCGGGTACACCCTCCAAATGACACGTGTTAACGGGTGTAAAAAGTAATACAATATCCGAAAGCAGCTTATATTGACAGAAGTTATTGTCAAAACATTAGCGTTTGACACTACCTACTGTCATTAGAATCAAAAAATCTGCCAAATCCTGGCTACTAGTTTGAATGCAGTACGACCGATCTCGATGAAATAGAATTTGCTCATGCAGCTAAACTATTTATTGTACCAAAAAATGTCATAGTCATAAATTATTTAGAATTTCCTCAACTTTAATTTATTATTTAACTATTTTGACGAAATTCCAGAAATGGCGGCTTATTTGCAAAATCTTTCAAAAATGCTAAGACTAAACCTCCAGTTCCTTTGAACCCTTTTCAACAGAAAGCTTTTCAGCTCTAAGTTTGGTTCTGAAACTTCTAAATATGAAGTTTCGTCCCGATACCTTTAGCAGTTTCTCCGGAATCGTCGCCACAAAAAACAGGTACACACACACACACACACAGAAATTTTTTTGTACCTTGGTCAATAATGTTCAGGGGACCCAAAAAGGCATATTTCTGCTAAAATCTCAACAAATTTTTTTGGCACGATTGCAATACTTTACATACTGCGTACGATAAAGTAAAAAATCGGTGAACGCAATTGGGGAACTAAATTGTAGTAATGTCATCGTCAACAAAATGATGACAATAGGTCAAGTGCGGATAAAATGATTATTAATCTTTACTAGCGATCTAGTTTACCATTTGGCCTCACTTGTAAAATGCTCCATGCAAATGGCGCTGGTCTTGAAAAAATTTATAGTTTTGAAATTTTGGTTATGAACTCTCAGTAGGAACCCAAATACAGATCCGAAGAGTTCCCACCTCTCCGGTGGGAGCTTCATCCCCTTTTGCTCAAAAAACTACCCCCAATCGTGACTTCGCGGTCTTTTTCGGCATTTTGCTCATAAACCGCCATTTTTACGGAAAAATGTTACAGGACTTTTTATATTCTCCATTAAATTCTCTATAAAAATGTCCTTTACTGTTTTTTTCGTATCTCCCACCCAACGCTCGGAAATGACCTTGGAATATAGGCAGTTTTCAGCGCGAAGTGAAAAATGAGCCCAGCGCCGTTTTTTGCGGCGATTATCTCTAAAAATGTTAGTCTAAGCAAAAATGTTAGTCTAGCTTAGACTAACATTTTTAAGATAATCACCGTAACAAGCGGCGCGGGGCTCATTTTTCTCTTCGCGCTGAAAACTATGACTATATTCCAAGGTAATTTACGAGCGTTGGGTGGGAGATACGCAAAAGATAGTAAGGGACATTTTTATAGAGAATTTAATGGAGAATATAAAAAGTCCTCTAACATTTTTTCGTAAAAATTGCGGTTTACGAGCAAAACGCCGAAAAAGACCGCGAGGTCACGATTAGGGGTAGTTTTTTGAGCAAAAGGGGATGAAGCTCCCAGCGGAGAGTCGGATCTGTGTTCGGATCTGTATTTGGGTTCGTACTGAGAGTTCATAACCAAAATTTCAAAACTTTATAAATTTTTTCTTCTAAAAAAGCTAATTTTCCTACACTTAGGGCCGATATATTCACCTATCGTCAAAGTTGTCGTTAGCCAACGAACAGATTACGCTAACGTTCGCGTTAAAAATGATTCTGTCTTCACCGATCACCGATCTGTAAGTTATCGTCGGGTAACGAGGACGTAAACATCGCTAACGAATGTTTTCGGCAGTATAGTATCAAATGTCGGTAAAAAGGGTGTACTAAATCAACACTTGGATCATAACTTGGACTAATTGCCGCTAGATGTAGCGGTATAAATGACATTGATAGACATTGACAAAACGTAACCAAAATTCATTCGCACCCATTTCTAACCGCATCAATTAAAAAAGACCACCAAAAGTTAAAAAAAATGGTATGAATGACGAATTCAGCAAATTCGGCCATATTATCTTAATAATGACTTCAATTAATACAGTATCACGTACGTACGTAAATATTTGTCAGTTTGACTTTTTGTTTGACATTCAGCACATGCTCTGTGACCAATCAAAGTGTTCGTCATTAGTTTACGGCAGGTTCATTCGATCGCTAAATAAATTTGATCGTTAAGCGTATTTATCCGGTCGGTAACGTTAACGACAGGTGAATAGACACATTTTTACCATTTATCTTGTCGTTTAGATGACGAACAGTTTCACGATAGGTGAATATATCGAACCTAATTGAGATTAATTCTTCGCCGGCAGAAACATATCCATCATTTTAAATTGTCGGCATTGGACGTAAATTAAAAAAACAACTGCATTTTGATGCTTTGTTTTCATTTCTCTTTGAGCAACCCGCCACCGCACATTTCATTTTCGTGTGGAAAGTGGAAGTGGAAATTATTTGGTTGTGTCAAGATGTTATCAAAGTAATTTGTATTTTGTTATGATTGGTATGTATAGGCAAAACCGGGAGAGGTGAAGATTACTCATAGATTTCAGCTGTTATTTTCGACATACGTTACAGATTATTTCTAAATATTGACGTGTGTTAAAACGAAATAGCATCCTTTTCATACGTCTGCTGTATAATTTAAATGGGCAAGACAAAAAAGTACGTCTGCTCTTAGACCAGATGACAGCGGTACTTGCAACCTAACCTCAAATTATTATAATAACACAGCGCGAACGTGTGAATTAAATGTGACCAAAATGTTTTCGTTGAAATGGAAAGGCCCTAAATACGAAATCGATGGTTATGGTCATGAACGTATTAAATTATTTTCGTCGCACGTCTGAATCCATTATCAAAACAAGTATTAAAAACATAACCTCACATTTACAACAAACTACCACCGTTTTGTGAAATACTTATCGTGAAATATTCAGAAATGAATTTCAAAACATATTTAATGTCTACACAAACAGAAAAGAAACTCCAAGTTTAAGCACTCAGTCACAAAATGATTATTTCTGAGCTAATTCCAGCCGCACAAATACACTGTCTTAAATGGGCTAGTTGGTATGTTTTCACTTTGCTTCTGTTAAACATGGTAATGATGGATATATAAATTAGATAGGATATCACAATTAAATGACCAATGATAGTATTTTAGTAATTAAATATTAATCTTTAACGAACTACCTAGTAGGCAACCAAATATACACAGCAATAGAACCAATCCACGCGGTACGTCCATATCTTGGTTCGTACGATTTTAAGTGATGAGTCAACTTCACCTCTCCCGGTTTTGCCTATAGTCAAGGTGTTATCAATGTTTGGCCTAGTGTGACGTCACAGCAATCAGCTGATTGTGAAACTCGCTCAAAATTGAATGACAACCTGCGCAATGCGTAATCTTGTATTCTATCATTCTTGTTCCATATTAATTATGTACAGGGTGAAATTTGGACTTTCCATCAGGAAGATGAACAATTTCCCAATAAATTCAAACTAGTAATCATTAACAATAGAGAGCCGGTTTAAAAAAAATATATTTTTGAAATATAAGCTAGCAAAAATAAAAAAAAACAATAAATGCAACAAAAGCATTTATATTTATTTTTGCATTCTGCCAAAGACTCAATGTTAAAGTTTTGTCTTTGCTCAGATAGTATATTACTAATTTGCCAATAGGACAATTTATTTCCTAACAATAGAATATATTAATACAAAATTATCAAGAACACTAATCACCTGTGAGGAGTTCTTGCGCACAGTATCCGGGAATTCCAAAATTTCTTCTGGCAGTTTGTTTGACAACCTCGCTAAGTAATGCTAAGTTGAAAAGAAAGGTCGGAAACTTAATTTTCTTAACTTTTTCCATTTTATGTGGTGATCAATTTTGATATTGCTAGGTGTTTTCTTTTTTCTCAGTGGTACAATCCAAAATTAGTATCTTTTGTGAAGACATTTGAACATTCTTCAGGCCCTTGTTTTATTAGAATAATTATAATTAACAGATTTTAAATAGTTTTGTTTCACATGTCATTCATGTTATAGCATTTAGTTTTGAACGTTTACAGAGCATCATTCCTTCCTTACCTTGAGAAGTGCTTTGAGGAGATCTACAAACTACTCGACTACCCTCAGGAAGACATTAGATCTGCGGCAATCTCAGCCTTAGAGCAATTCTGCATAACCTTGCACGAGCACACCAGTCCCGAGAATAGACAGCCGCTATACAAGGCCCTCCAGATGTTCATCCCGAAGTGCGCGCAGCTAATCAAGTTCGACGAGGAGCAGAACATCGTCATACAGGCGACAAACGCCTACACGAACATGCTCGACTCGATCAAGTCCGACATGTTTGTCGGCGAGGGCCACAAGGAGGCGATCATAAACTGCGTTATCGACCTGCTGACGAAGAAGACGACGTGCCAGGACAACGACAATTACGACGCGGGCGACGCGCCGGACGACGACGAGGAATCGGAACAAACGGAGCTGCTGCTCGAGTGCGCCGGAGACGTTATACCGAAGTTTGGGAACGCGCTCACTCCGGACGAATTTTTCTTCTATTTTCCGAACGTACTGCAGCTGCTTTCTGTGAGAACTGTAAGTTATAGTTTTAATCATATTTTTCGTATAAGTTTTACAGCGTGTCTCAGTTGATATAGAATCTTAGAGCTCAATACTGTTGTTAACTTTTATCAGAGCTTGCAATAAAAATTTTTACTAGCAAATTCATTAAAAAGAAATATTGAGAATAGACTAGAATAGAATAGAAATTTATTTCCGACATGTACATGTCAACGTCAAGGTACAATGTATATCAAAATAACAATTAATTAATTGGATAATAATCTTCTTCCTATCTATGTTGCTCGAACTCTTCAAGTGAGTAGGGTGGATTTTTCCTCAGGTGTTCAAGCAGTTTTCTCCTGAATTGTTTGTCGTCAAGCTTATGCTTCACTCAAGCTTGGGGGCATCTGGAGTACAGGTTCTTTCCCATTTCAAGAAATTTAGTTGATCGAAGCCTTGTATGTTCGGGTTGTGGGAGTCCTTTTGTTCTGGTTTCGTACTTGTGGGTGGTGGTTGTTTTGCCTTGAGATGTATGCGTTTTCCGGTGAGTTGTTAGAATCCCTAGTTTTGTAAATAGTGGTTTACAGTGGGTTCTTCTCGGTTCACCACACAGAGCACGAACAGCTCGCTTCTGTAGAATTAGTATTCGGATGGTATGGGCTGAGTGACCCCACAGCGTTTTCCGGTATGTCATTAGGGTTTTAAGTATGTATACCGCATGAGTTGTTAGAATCCCTAGTTTTGTAAATAGTGGTTTACAGTAGGTTCTTCTCGGTTCACCACACAGAGCACGAACAGCTCGCTTCTGTAGAATTAGTATTCGGATGGTATGGGCCGAGTGACCCCACAGCGTTTTCCGGTATGTCATTAGGGTTTTAAGTATGTATACCGCATGAGTTGTTAGAATCCCTAGTTTTTTAAATAGTGGTTTACAGTGGGTTCTTCTCGGTTCACCACACAGAGCACGAACAGCTCGCTTCTGTAGAATTAGTATTCGGATGGTATGGGCTGAGTGACCCCACAGCGTTTTCCGGTATGTCATTAGGGTTTTAAGTATGTATACCCCATGAGTTGTTAGAATCCCTAGTTTTGTAAATAGTGGTTTACAGTGGGTTCTTCTCGGTTCACCACACAGAGCACGAACAGCTCGCTTCTGTAGAATTAGTATTCGGATGGTATGGGCTGAGTGACCCCACAGCGTTTTCCGGTATGTCATTAGGGTTTTAAGTATGTATACCGCATGAGTTGTTAGAATCCCTAGTTTTTTAAATAGTGGTTTACAGTGGGTTCTTCTCGGTTCACCACACAGAGCACGAACAGCTCGCTTCTGTAGAATTAGTATTCGGATGGTATGGGCTGAGTGACCCCACAGCGTTTTCCGGTATGTCATTAGGGTTTTAAGTATGTATACCGCATGAGTTGTTAGAATCCCTAGTTTTGTAAATAGTGGTTTACAGTGGGTTCTTCTCGGTTCACCACACAGAGCACGAACAGCTCGCTTCTGTAGAATTAGTATTCGGATGGTATGGGCTGAGTGACCCCACAGCGTTTTCCGGTATGTCATTAGGGTTTTAAGTATGTATACCGCATGAGTTGTTAGAATCCCTAGTTTTGTAAATAGTGGTTTACAGTAGGTTCTTCTCGGTTCACCACACAGAGCACGAACAGCTCGCTTCTGTAGAATTAGTATTCGGATGGTATGGGCCGAGTGACCCCACAGCGTTTTCCGGTATGTCATTAGGGTTTTAAGTATGTATACCGCATGAGTTGTTAGAATCCCTAGTTTTGTAAATAGTGGTTTACAGTAGGTTCTTCTCGGTTCACCACACAGAGCACGAACAGCTCGCTTCTGTAGAATTAGTATTCGGATGGTATGGGCCGAGTGACCCCACAGCGTTTTCCGGTATGTCATTAGGGTTTTAAGTATGTATACCGCATGAGTTGTTAGAATCCCTAGTTTTGTAAATAGTGGTTTACAGTGGGTTCTTCTCGGTTCACCACACAGAGCACGAACAGCTCGCTTCTGTAGAATTAGTATTCGGATGGTATGGGCTGAGTGACCCCACAGCGTTTTCCGGTATGTCATTAGGGTTTTAAGTATGTATACCGCATGAGTTGTTAGAATCCCTAGTTTTTTAAATAGTGGTTTACAGTGGGTTCTTCTCGGTTCACCACACAGAGCACGAACAGCTCGCTTCTGTAGAATTAGTATTCGGATGGTATGGGCTGAGTGACCCCACAGCGTTTTCCGGTATGTCATTAGGGTTTTAAGTATGTATACCGCATGAGTTGTTAGAATCCCTAGTTTTGTAAATAGTGGTTTACAGTGGGTTCTTCTCGGTTCACCACACAGAGCACGAACAGCTCGCTTCTGTAGAATTAGTATTCGGATGGTATGGGCTGAGTGACCCCACAGCGTTTTCCGGTATGTCATTAGGGTTTTAAGTATGTATACCGCATGAGTTGTTAGAATCCCTAGTTTTGTAAATAGTGGTTTACAGTGGGTTCTTCTCGGTTCACCACACAGAGCACTAACAGCTCGCTTCTGTAGAATTAGTATTCGGATGGTATGGGCTGAGTGACCCCACAGCGTTTTCCGGTATGTCATTAGGGTTTTAAGTATGTATACCGCATGAGTTGTTAGAATCCCTAGTTTTGTAAATAGTGGTTTACAGTGGGTTCTTCTCGGTTCACCACACAGAGCACGAACAGCTCGCTTCTGTCGAATTAGTATTCGGATGGTATGGGCTCAGTGACCCCACAGCGTTTTCCGGTATGTCGTTAGGGTTTTAAGTATGTATACCGCATGAGTTGTTTGAATCCCTAGTTTTGTAAATAGTGGTTTACAGTGGGTTCTTCTCGGTTCACCACACAGAGCACGAACAGCTCGCTTCTGTAGAATTAGTATTCGGATGGTATGGGCTGAGTGACCCCACAGCGTTTTCCGGTATGTCATTAGGGTTTTAAGTATGTATACCGCATGAGTTGTTAGAATCCCTAGTTTTGTAAATAGTGGTTTACAGTGGGTTCTTCTCGGTTCACCACACAGAGCACGAACAGCTCGCTTCTGTAGAATTAGTATTCGGATGGTATGGGCTGAGTGACCCCACAGCGTTTTCCGGTATGTCATTAGGGTTTTAAGTATGTATACCGCATGAGTTGTTAGAATCCCTAGTTTTTTAAATAGTGGTTTACAGTGGGTTCTTCTCGGTTCACCACACAGAGCACGAACAGCTCGCTTCTGTAGAATTAGTATTCGGATGGTATGGGCTGAGTGACCCCACAGCGTTTTCCGGTATGTCATTAGGGTTTTAAGTATGTATACCGCATGAGTTGTTAGAATCCCTAGTTTTGTAAATAGTGGTTTACAGTGGGTTCTTCTCGGTTCACCACACAGAGCACTAACAGCTCGCTTCTGTAGAATTAGTATTCGGATGGTATGGGCTGAGTGACCCCACAGCGTTTTCCGGTATGTCATTAGGGTTTTAAGTATGTATACCGCATGAGTTGTTAGAATCCCTAGTTTTGTAAATAGTGGTTTACAGTGGGTTCTTCTCGGTTCACCACACAGAGCACGAACAGCTCGCTTCTGTAGAATTAGTATTCGGATGGTATGGGCTCAGTGACCCCACAGCGTTTTCCGGTATGTCGTTAGGGTTTTAAGTATGTATACCGCATGAGTTGTTTGAATCCCTAGTTTTGTAAATAGTGGTTTACAGTGGGTTCTTCTCGGTTCACCACACAGAGCACGAACAGCTCGCTTCTGTAGAATTAGTATTCGGATGGTATGGGCTGAGTGACCCCACAGCGTTTTCCGGTATGTCATTAGGGTTTTAAGTATGTATACCGCATGAGTTGTTAGAATCCCTAGTTTTGTAAATAGTGGTTTACAGTGGGTTCTTCTCGGTTCACCACACAGAGCACGAACAGCTCGCTTCTGTAGAATTAGTATTCGGATGGTATGGGCTGAGTGACCCCACAGCGTTTTCCGGTATGTCATTAGGGTTTTAAGTATGTATACCGCATGAGTTGTTAGAATCCCTAGTTTTTTAAATAGTGGTTTACAGTGGGTTCTTCTCGGTTCACCACACAGAGCACGAACAGCTCGCTTCTGTAGAATTAGTATTCGGATGGTATGGGCTGAGTGACCCCACAGCGTTTTCCGGTATGTCATTAGGGTTTTAAGTATGTATACCGCATGAGTTGTTAGAATCCCTAGTTTTGTAAATAGTGGTTTACAGTGGGTTCTTCTCGGTTCACCACACAGAGCACTAACAGCTCGCTTCTGTAGAATTAGTATTCGGATGGTATGGGCTGAGTGACCCCACAGCGTTTTCCGGTATGTCATTAGGGTTTTAAGTATGTATACCGCATGAGTTGTTAGAATCCCTAGTTTTGTAAATAGTGGTTTACAGTGGGTTCTTCTCGGTTCACCACACAGAGCACGAACAGCTCGCTTCTGTAGAATTAGTATTCGGATGGTATGGGCTCAGTGACCCCACAGCGTTTTCCGGTATGTCGTTAGGGTTTTAAGTATGTATACCGCATGAGTTGTTTGAATCCCTAGTTTTGTAAATAGTGGTTTACAGTGGGTTCTTCTCGGTTCACCACACAGAGCACGAACAGCTCGCTTCTGTAGAATTAGTATTCGGATGGTATGGGCTGAGTGACCCCACAGCGTTTTCCGGTATGTCATTAGGGTTTTAAGTATGTATACCGCATGAGTTGTTAGAATCCCTAGTTTTGTAAATAGTGGTTTACAGTGGGTTCTTCTCGGTTCACCACACAGAGCACGAACAGCTCGCTTCTGTAGAATTAGTATTCGGATGGTATGGGCTGAGTGACCCCACAGCGTTTTCCGGTATGTCATTAGGGTTTTAAGTATGTATACCGCATGAGTTGTTAGAATCCCTAGTTTTTTAAATAGTGGTTTACAGTGGGTTCTTCTCGGTTCACCACACAGAGCACGAACAGCTCGCTTCTGTAGAATTAGTATTCGGATGGTATGGGCTGAGTGACCCCACAGCGTTTTCCGGTATGTCATTAGGGTTTTAAGTATGTATACCGCATGAGTTGTTAGAATCCCTAGTTTTGTAAATAGTGGTTTACAGTGGGTTCTTCTCGGTTCACCACACAGAGCACGAACAGCTCGCTTCTGTAGAATTAGTATTCGGATGGTATGGGCTGAGTGACCCCACAGCGTTTTCCGGTATGTCATTAGGGTTTTAAGTATGTATACCGCATGAGTTGTTAGAATCCCTAGTTTTGTAAATAGTGGTTTACAGTGGGTTCTTCTCGGTTCACCACACAGAGCACGAACAGCTCGCTTCTGTAGAATTAGTATTCGGATGGTATGGGCTGAGTGACCCCACAGCGTTTTCCGGTATGTCATTAGGGTTTTAAGTATGTATACCGCATGAGTTGTTTGAATCCCTAGTTTTGTAAATAGTGGTTTACAGTGGGTTCTTCTCGGTTCACCACACAGAGCATGAACAGCTCGCTTCTGTAGAATTAGTATTCGGATGGTATGGGCTGAGTGACCCCACACCTCAATACCGTAGGCCATCCGGGTATGAAAGAGCGCATGGTATGTAGTGATTGCTGCCTCATCGCTTACTGTGGTCTTGATCTTTCCGATTGCAAATATGGCCCTGCTTAGCTTGCTAGAAAGGTCATGGATTTGTGGTCTCCAGGTTAGTCGGGAATCGATGGTGATGCCCAGAAATTTTGTTTGGTCTTCAGCAGGCCTGTCCATTTCATACTTGACGTGGGCAGTTTTGTCACGGTTGAGCTTGAGGCCATTTATTTGGAACCAATTTTCAGCATCACTGATGTTATTTGCTGCTTCGTCAGCTAGCACTTGGTCGTTGGTTGATACAGTGGTGAGTGTTGTGTCATCTGCGTAACATGTTACATGGCATCTTAGGGTTTTCGGGAGATCATTCAGGTAGATGATGAAGAATAGGCCACCTAGAAGAGAGCCTTGGGGCCCCTGGTACATGGTACGCAGTTGACTTGAGTGTCCAGCTGCAGTGACGAGCTGCTGTCTTCTGGTCAGATATGATTCTATCAGTTGGTGTGCTTTTGGAGAGAATGTTTAAAAGCAAAAATACAGAGTAATAATTGATAAAATTGAAAATTCTAGATCATGTTCATGGAGAATACAATCAAAATTTGTAATAGTGCAGTAGGAATAGAATGAAGAAAAGGAACAGATTAAAAGCCGTTATGGCAAAATTTAATAACAAAACAACAACATTTTTGTTTTTATTTTTAATATCCATAGATTTCTTTGCAAAAAAGTGTAATTTACCTAGTTCAAAAAACAATTTAGTTCATATCGAAGACAATAATTTAGTTATCTACAAAATAAATTCGTTAAGGCGATTTATTAAAATTTTGTCTATTATACAGGGTGTCTCACGGAACTGGTACATTAGAAGTTTCTCGTGTTTTACTGTTTCTGGGAACTTGAAATTTTGGAACTAGAATTTACTCGATCTGAGTTCTTCAGCTAGAATATTCTCAAGTTAACTGTCACGTCCGGTCACCGGAAGTCGGTATGTACTTTGTTATTTTAAATGGAATGATATAATTTTTATTTTATTTTTGGTTGCTACGTATCAAAATACACCATTTTTTATAATGTTTTCTTATACCTAAATATCACCATTTTTGAGTTTTTTTGATTTTACTAATTTTTTGGTGATTTTCGCGGTTACGTTTAAAATTGAATATCTCGGTTATTATTGAAACTAGAAGTTTCATGATTGGTGGTCCAAAACCAGAAACATAACCAAATAAGACGATGCTTAGTTCATCATGATAGCTTATCCACGGTGTTCAAAATTTACAACACAATAATTGAATTTTCAAACGTAAAAAACTATTTTTTTTCAAATGGAACATCCTGTATACCGATACGCCATTCGATAGGATATCTTCTTCCCTATCAATCAATATTACGGTTCCCTATATCTATCTTTAATAGTTTTTGAGATATTGTCAGTATAAAAGAATGCAAACTAAATACAAAACGATTTAGTCTTCATTTATCGAAATGTAACAACTTTGGAACAGCAGGAAAACAGAAAAATATTGAAAAGGTTTGTTAAAACTAAAATAATATATTTGCGATATCTAACTTAAATTAAAACTGAATTATGTTGTTCGAAATGTTGCCCGTTCTGCTCCAAACATTTCAAAACTCTTCGCTGTACTTCTGTCATCGTCGTTCTTCGGATTTCTTGTCGCTGAAGTCCATTAATGATGGCTACTAATCTGTTAGTCAATTCTTCTCGAGTATTAACTGGTGTGGAATAGACCTGACTTTTCACATGACCCCAAAAATAAAAGTCTAATGGTGTTAAATCTGGTGAGCTTGGTGACTACCGCTAGGGTCCCCTATTTCCGAACCACCTATCGTCAAACATCTGATTAAGTTGAAGGGATACCACATGCGAAGCATGTCCCGGTGCACCGTCCATTTGATAAAAGCAGTCGCGTAAAATATTGAGGGGAAGAGTTTCGCAAAAATTGTTCACACATTCATGCAAAATTTGTAAATATCTATCACTATTTAAATTTTCGTTGTAAATTTCGTATCTAATTTCGTCCCCCATTATTAAATGGGAGTATTCAAAAAGGATTTAAAGAAAAAGTGACAATTTCACAAAAACTATTAAAGATAGATATAGGAAACCCTAATATTGATTGATAGGGAATAATATTTCCTATCGAATGGCGTATCGGTATACAGGATGTTCCATTTGAAAAAAATGAGTTTTCTACGTTTGAAAATTCAATTATTGTGTTGTAAATTTTGAACAGCCTGTATAAGATATCATGATGAACTAAACATCGTCTTATTTGGTTAATTTTCTAGTTTTGGACCACCAATCATGACACTTTTAGGTTCAATAATAACCGATATAAAAAAAAACTGAAAAATGGTCAAACCAAAAATAAAATTAAAATTAGATCATTCCATTTAAAATAACAAAGTTGATACCGACTTCCGGTGACCGGACGTGACAGTTAACTTGAGAATATTTTAGCTGAAGAGCTCAGATCGAGTAAATTCTAATTCCAAACTTTCAAGTTTCCAGAAATAGTATAACATGAGAAACTTCTAATGTACCAGTTCCGTGAGACACCCTGTATACACACAAACTCCAAAAGCTGACTTAGAAAAAAAATGCATTTAAAGTTTGATATACAAAAAAATATTTATTGAATAGTTATGACAGTCTCAAACTAATTTGCATTCCCAGGAACATAAAGAAATCCTGCAGCTTTCTCTTACAACTTGTTTTGACCCACTAGATCATTCTAGAAGCTTTTTGGGCTAGTTAGAATACAAAGCTACTGATTCTAAAGTTGCTGTTTGTTGTACAAGTTAGCAAAATATTAGTCTTTTAACCTAATCTTTGTATCAAGGAGAAATAACGATGTAGGTACCTAGCACTCCGCATTAAAAAATCTGGTGTGGCCAGGCACATGACTTTATCATACTATACAGTAGTACCAAACGCTGATGATCTGACAGTACTGTCAATTGAAATCAAAATATCTGTCAAATCCTGGCAAACTAATTGTTATGCAGATACGAGTTAGCGCTGGTTCGAATAAAAACTGCTAAGGCTTCACTAAACTGTTTGTCCAGGGTCATTATAAATGATTGTAGTCGAAGTAGGCCATGCCCATGTTAGAAAATCTTTACCGCTATCCACAAACAACTGTCAAACTTGAAATAGGTTATGCAACCAATTTAACTTTTGCGTGTAGAACGGTGGTATTCCATTCAAATAGAGCGGTAACCAGAAAGTTTTACATTTGATATCATGGCCTACTTCGACTACAATTTTTTATAATGTCCCTTTATATAGGTACATAATTCACATAGCGACCAACAGATTCAACTGCTATGTGAGTACTTTTCAAAGTTAAAGTTTGCTCATGCAGCTAAACTATTAATTTTATCAAAAAATGTCATATACAAATTATACAAAATTTCCTCTACTTTAATTTATTATTTAATTATTTTGACGATATTCCAGAAATGGCGGTTTATTTGCAAAATTGCTGTAAAATTTTAAGACTAAACCTCCAGTTCCTTTGTACCCTTTTCAACAGAAAGCTTTTCAGCTCTAAGTTTGGTCATGGAACTTCTAAATATGAAGTTTCGTCCTGATACCTCTAGTAGTTTCTCCGGAATCGTTGCCAGAAAAAACTGGTACACACATACACACACACACACACACACATACAGACACACACACACACACACACACACACACACACACACAGAGATTTTTTGTACCTTTGTCAAGTATGTTCAGGGGACCCAAAAAGACATATTTCCGCTAAAATCTCAAATTTTTTTTTTGCACGATTGCAATACTTTATCACACTGCGTATGATAAAGTAAAAAGGGTCTCAAAATGTGAAAAGAAAAGAAATAACGTAATTAATATTCCCCAAAAAATAGCTCAACTTGATAGAATTTCATAAGTTGATCAAAATGAAAGTTTAAAATTTAAACTTAAAACGCTATGAAGCAACAAAACTATGTGACAACTCTGGAAAGTTGAACAGCTAGAAAAGCTGGGCAAGTGGAAATTTTGGACCATCGTTTAACAGAAATGAATTACAAACCAGTTTTTCTGGATTTTATCTTCACAGCAACTTCATTCGACACCTTATTTGCTAAAAAATACTATATTTTTGTCAAAAAAGTTCACACAAAAGTTATGAATCTATTTATGGTATGAATTTATCGAATGCAAACTTTTTCTCAAATTAATGCCAATGCACACAATTTGACACCTCTTACATTCGATTCCTCTTACATTGATCTCATATTAGGCAACTCAATCTAACAATTTTCTCTTTTTGCTCCAACTTATTGTCTATACTTCATGATATATGTTTTTACCGTACATCAAAATGGAGTGAGGTTGGCCATAAATATAATTTTATTACAAGTATTTTATGATTTCTCACTTTTTACTATAAATTATCAAGTATGCTTTCCTACGTTAGCAAGGTTTTGTTTTTCTTACATATTTGTAGAAAATGTGAGACAATCATATATTATATTATTTATAATTACGTATTGAAATAAATATCATCCCAATTTAGGGTAGTTATTAACAACCTAAAAATTAAAAAATCAATCTAAATTTTTATGAGAATATTCTCTATTATATTTTTTATTACCACGACGTCAAAATTTTTTTTACCCGATATACCCGCTTTATATGAACAAGCCTTGACTTTTATTTTCAGAAAAATACAAAGAGTGTTAGCCAGCGATCGTTTGGCTATGGAACTCTGGCTGAATGCATGAAGCCAATCGGAGTTTTTGTGGAGAAATTCGTTCCCGTTTTACTGCAGCTTTGGGTTAATGGCGCGAAGGATGAAGATGACGACGTTAGAAATAATTCCGTCTTTGGACTTGGAGAAATGGTCCTCCATGGCAAAGATTGCCTATTTCCGTATCCTTTTCTTTTTAAGATAAGCCACAGTTTATTATTTAGAACACTGATATTGTTATTAATTTCTTAATACTAATATAGTCACTACAATGACATTCTCCAAGGACTGTCGGCTTTATTGGCCAAAGAAACTCACTCAAGAATTGTCGACAATGTTTGCGGAGCTTTAGCTAAGTTGATAATTGGGAACGTCAATGCAATACCATTGGACCAGGTAAGAAAACAAAATAATAAGAAGTTTATAACAAGTTATTTTTTATAATTTATTACATCTGAAATATTATAAATTTTTCTAGGTTGTGCCCGCTATTCTACAGCATTTGCCTCTAAAGGTAGACTTTGCTGAAAATGAAGCGATAATCAAATGTTTCTACGGATTATATCAACAGGGTAATGTTCTCGTCAAGAATAATATGGAAACAATCCTAAAGGTTCTCATCCACATTTATCATAACAAACAAACTGAAAATAACGGTAACTTTGTTCTGTTATGTATGTTATTATCTCTACTCAATTGTTTTATTTTTAGAAACAGCAACGATGGGTAATGAGTTCTTGCGAACAATAAATCGTGATTTCCCGCAAGAATTTGGAACGATTGTCTCGTCATTAGGAGAAGATGTAACAAATAATGTGCAAAAATTATTTATACCTTAAATATTTTTATTAATATTTATTTTTTATTTAATACTTTCGCTTTTGATTTTATTAATTGTTTACCGTTTTTTTTTTATTTGTGCATGTTGATGTTTGATACAGGGCAGTTTGAAGTTGTCTAAGAAAAAAATTCTTTCTTAAAAAGCAAATTTTGTAATACTATTCTCGTGTATTTTTGCTGATAAAACTGCGTAAATGTTATTGAAATATTATATAAATACGGATAAAATCATATATTGGACAAAATGATAATAATTGTTTATTTAAATGTATTTTATGATATATTTATTGTGGTAACAGGTTCCTGTGGTGGGTGGTTACCATACAGCATGCAAGCTCAACCGAATTGTCCTAGTTTTGTATTTGAATTTTACACAAAGTTGACTGTTTTGTGCATTTATAATATGTTACTGTATTTGCAAATTCAACCAATGATTGATGATCACCTTTATGTTAAAGTAACTATTTTTGACATCTTGACGACTCCAAAAGATTATATGCTTATACATTGATAATCATATACAGTGTTTTTGATATAAAGATTTTTTGAAAATTCTTAATATTTTATTTAAACAAACAATTTCCCTTACCTAATTTTTAATGTTGACATACTAGATCAAGAACAAGCAAAGATATTTCAGATATTATGTATAAAGTATGAATGAAAAATAGAAAAATAAAAAAAGAAAAATAATTTCTTCGGACAATTTTGGGTTTTCCGTCTACAATTTTTAGCTTAGCTGGTTTGCTAAGCCTTAAGTTTAATAGTTTTGGAGATATCGATAAAAACAGGAGTGGGTAAGATGGATAGTTTGGAAAAGTCGTTATATGTCTGAAATTTAAACGGTTTTGCTCAACTAGTGGGCCAGTTGACACAATTTCAGAAAACTAACCGATTATGATTGATTTATCGATCAGATCGATCTTCAATTCTGATTGAAGATTGATCACAAATTTTCACGATTACCTATTTTCAAGCTTACTGAATTAAATCTAACACTAGGTTGGCTATATTTATAATTATTAAAAAGGAGAAAAAAAAATTCCACAGGCATACTTTATAAAGGAACTTTATTTACTTGTAAAGAATATAATAAAAGGAGAAAGTTCTTTTGAATAATAACAGCAATAATCAGATTTCTAACAATTCATGATAGATGCACTAAAACAGTATCTCCCATCGATCATACACATGGTATTTCAACCCATCGATTACTATTTGGGTCAAATTTTTCAACTGTTTTTAATCCACCAACTCCGCCAATAGCATAAATGCAGCTGTCCAATGTGACCAGTTCATGCATCCGTCGTTTACTGAGCATGTTAGGAATTGTTTCCCAACGGTTTTGACGAATGTCAAAACGCTCTCCAGTCTTTGTACTCTTATCTGAAAACAGAATTAAATATAACTCGTGCGACGAATCATAGGATAGCTTTTTTAAAACTGATTACGTTTAGTCTGAATCTTTTCAATACAATTCTGAATTTCTGCTTTCAGATTCGGATGTAAATTTATTGCAGTAAAACAAAAAGCGTTTTTTTTGCATTATTAAATTAAAAGTTAATATGTATTGATCAATCTCAAATTATAAAGTATTGAGTAGGTTTGGAATAAAAAATTAATACTCCATAAATAAGACAGGAATTTTTTGTGTCGTGGCGGATTAACCAGGGTTATAAAAAACGTTTTTTTTATTTTGAACAAAACAAACATGCTTTTTTTATAAAATGATGTTTTTAAACACGCAACAATGTTTTTAAACACTACGCAAAAAAAAAAAACGTTTTAAAACATGAAAAAAACATGTGTTAAATCACAAAAAAAAGATATTTCAAAAAAAAATTGTTTTAAACATGTTTTAAATCACGCAATTGTTCATTTGTAAACATTTTCATCGGCGTTTTTTCATACGTCAGTTCACAGTAGAGCTAAAACTGTTGTGTGAATGACTTTTTGTTGTGACGCTAGAGGGCGCCAGTAATGCAATGTCGGCCAAAATCGATTTAGTTAGTGTTTATTTATTCATAGTTTATTCATAGACCAATTCATAGTCACCAAGTTAATACACAAAAAAGTTATGTTGCGTTCGTGATAAACATTGACGATAGATATATTTTTGTGTTCAGAATGTCATCCTTATAGAATATATCACACAAAGAATATAGGGTGCCATTTAAAATTTCAATGATGACGTCATTTCCGGAAAAACCGGAAGTCATATTAACCTCAAGAGTATCTCAAATAATGGAATTTTTTGTCTATTAACACTTTCCCAAAATTCATTCGTCCAGTTTTATAAACAAAAAAAATAAACGGGAGTACCTATGGTGTGCGTCACCCGGTATGTTATTAGGTTATTCTAAAAGTTTTTGTTCATTGTAGTTACATGTAATCACTGAATGTATTATTATATTTTATAAAGAACTTTTTTTTATTAATAAATGCAATATTTAAATATTTTTTTTTAGATTTTTTAATTGATCCATGCATAAAAATATTGAAGATCAGCATACAAGTCTGATTAATTAATTAAATATGTTGTCCAAATTTCGGTAGTTTAAAACACATATTTTTAAACATTTAAACACTGTTTTAAACAAGTTGAAAATAAAATACTTTAAAACAATATATTTGTTTTAAAATATGTTTAAAATAATGTGTTAAAACAAAGTATTTTAAACATTAGAACAAACTGTTTTAAACACGTTTATACTGTATCCTAATATGATCCTAATAGTTTATGGTACTCTACATCAACGTTATCACAGATTTCCTTGAAATTTTCAATCCGCACAGTATATATATAAAAGAATAAATTTTAACAACTACGGTTTCTATATCAATGGGAAGACATGCTGCTCCAACTAAATGTACACATAAAAAAAACAGTACAAATGAATAAAAACCAGTACATTTACGCTTAAAGGAAAAAAAAACAGTGCAGCGTCTTAAAAATCAGTACTGTACTGCCAAAAACAGTACGAATGGTCACCGTATGAATACCGTACTCGTTTGTGAATTTCGTAAAATTCTCTGAAGTGAACGAAGTTCCACGGTCACATACAATTTTATTTGGAATGCCGTGTTGTCCGATTAGTTTCTTTAATGCTCGCACTGAAGTTTTTGTTTTAGTGTCTCTCACGGGATATAGTTTAACAAATTTAGTTAACGCGTCGATCACTACTAGCACGTAGTATGTATTATACATTTATAAGTGAAAAATAAGAGTTTCCAAAGATAACTGGATCATATGCTCCTTGTTAAAGTATAAATCTTTATCAACAGGATGGTATACCATAAAATCTAATTAAAATATCGTTCTTCTCTAAATGAAAAATCTTTCTAGGATGATCCTCCGCCTGAAGATACTGATCCATCAAATGATGTAGAAATAATTGTGATAGATGTTGCCAGTGATGATGTTCCAACATCCGAAGAAACCCTGGAACCTCCTACAGATGACCCTGAAATAGACACAACACCAAGTTCTAGTCAACCAGATGAAGTCGAAAACATACAACAATCTGACGACATTGAAACTCCTTCGAAAAAACGACGTCTTGCAGAAGATTCCGACGAAGATGAAGATGGTACGAGATGTCCCATCTGCCTTGATCGCTGGACAAACAGCGGTGAGCACAGAATATGTGCTCTTAAGTGTGGACATTTGTTTGGTTACAAGTGCATCACTCGTTGGCTTGCAGCCGATCGTAAAGTATGCCCAACTTGTAAGAGAAGAGTGCACACTTACGACATTAGGAATATCTACACCCGCAAGTTACTTTCCGTTGATACCACAAAGATCACATTGCTGAAACAACGAACGGCACACTTGAAGAAAGAAACAAACAAAGCACTTGTAGAAAGAAATGATGCACTTGAACAAATAAGCAAATTCAAAATTGAATTTTTAAAAGCGTCCTACAGAGAAGCAGGGTTAGTTAGGGATATCGAGAATTATAAAAAGACCAACATGGCACTATCCAAGCAAGTACGGAATCTGTTAACGCAGGACAACAGAAACAACCGATCGAGTAGTTTTAGTAACTCGGAAAAGATAAGATTATATAGAGAGAAATCTATCGACTTGGGTAACACCAGTTGTTGTAGAGTTATAAACGCAAAGAGCTCGATGGATCTTATAGCAGTTTCCGTAAAATCGCCGAATTTGCTATACACAGGTTTTGGAATCCGTAAGTACAACATAACCTCGTATAAGGCAACGGCGTTTATCGGTTTACACACGCAAACGATCCGAGATATGAAATTCCATGCGGAGAATCCGTGGATTTTAACAGCCGCCTTGGACAAAGATTCCGCTATCGTCGATTTTAATTCCAACCAGAGGGTTATGTCTGTGGCTAGTGGCTCCCCCTTGTGGTCGTGCTGTTGGGATATCGAAAATCCCCATACGTTCTTCCTAGGCACCGGAAAAGGAACAATCCTCCATTACGATACGAGGAGATTAGACGAAGCCTTGGATGAAATTCGTATTACCGGTGATTTAAGCCCTGTTGTTTCCGTACAGTCGATAAAGTCAACTGCGATCTTACCAAATGGAGGCCTAATCGCTTGTAAATTACAATCGATGTGGTGTTTCGAGAATATGAACCCAACTTTTACCTTGCACCCTTTGCCGGTGGACGGACCATTCTGTTCTATGACTAATAATAACTCGACTGGACACATGCTTATTTCTGCGAGACCGAGTGAAAGACACGAGCAGAGCCGACATATTATAGCGACGTTAAATAAGAACGAAGAGGATATTGTTTGTAACGTGGTGCATACATTTTTGGGTGGCCATAATCAAACAATGATGTCCCGTTCTTGTCAGTTATCGAGGAGGAATGACTTTGTTGCAGCGTACGTTGAAGATACACAAACTGTGAATATCTGGAATATTAACACTGGTGTCAAAGCGGGTGCAGTGACCCCATCGGATTACGTCTTAGATTTGGTCAGTTTTGATTCTGCGGATACAACCGCTTTGGTAGCGTTGACGCAATCGAAAATTGAACTTCATAAATTTTTTAATTGATTTGGCAAATAATGTGTGAGGTGATGCTGTTATAGACGCTCAACTGCAAGAGATAGTGTTTAAGCAAACAGTGGACTGGTTTAAAGATATATTTTAAATCCACATCCTAGGCATTTGAAAAAATAAAATTAAATCTACCTGTGAATTGATTCTCATAATGTATATTTTATTATATACATTTTTTATTTTTTGGTTGTTTTTATTTATACAAATATGACTGAATTAAGGAGTAATCGTGTATATATTTATAGTGCTATTAAAATTTGACAGGAAAATAAAACAAGCAGTTTAAAACTATACTTTATTATTAGAATATGAGCAATATAAATTTACTGATTTGTGTTGAGAGGCAGAATACAGAGACCAAGTGAAACGATAAAAAAGGTAGGTTAAATTTCTTTTTGGGTAAAAAAAATGGACAGTATATAAACAAACAAACAAAAACTATAAAATAACATGCCTCTGATATTTTATTTTTAGAATTGGAAATAGGACCATGCTTTAAAAATGATAAAAGGTAAAGTATTTACTTTTTTTTAATTATTCATGTTAGTTCAGTCACTAGACAAAAAGGAATTTTTAATTCAGATTAATCTGCCAACAGTTTATATAAAGGTTTTAATAAACTAATATATGAAAAAAACAATATGATTCCTTTTTCGTATCTTTGTCCATTAATTCTTTTTTGTGTTCATATCCATTCTTTAGGAATTATTTTTAGTATGTTTTCGACCATACTTATATTTAAAATATGAATACATAAAAAATAAGAAAAAATTGATTATTTAGTAAAAAGGAGTTTATTACAATAAATAAAAATAAAGAACAAAATCTATTGTACTTATAAAATACATAACTACAATACCTTTTCGAAAATAAAAATACTTGAGTAAAAAAACAGTGTTACGTAATAATTAAAAATACACCGACCAAAGGTTGTTGTATCTTCCTTACTGCTTGTATTTTCATTTAGTGATCCACACAATCATGCATCTACAAATTATATTGTTTATAGGTAAACACTTATTATATCATAATTTTTTCCATTTAATTATAGTTACGACAATTTAAATTCATAATATAATTACAGATTTTTTAACGGTTACTGCTCACCATTGCTATTTACAAATCATGAAACCGGCAAAGTGGATTAGTAAATAAAGTAGGTTGCTAGAGGAATTTTCAAGTGCAATATGATAAATGTTGTGGATGAAATTATTACAGTGATATCACAAATAAATATGTAGACATTCTTGTGGTAAAGTAGAATGGAACAAATATTATTTAAAGGAAAATAATTTGTTTCGATTCATCAAGACCAAAACTAATAATGAATTATACATTTCAATTACTTTTCTAATGACAATGATCATCAAAAAATCATGTATTAATTATAACCCATTTCAAGTAATTTACGTTTGCAATTGAAATGTAATATAATTACACGTAACAGAACTTATTGGGGCACAGAGTTGTGCATTCAAGACACAAGTTTCATCACAGTTAAAACGCTACTCCGCATGGAATAAAATGATTTTTTTAATGCAAACATTCCTTTATTTCAAAGTTTTTAAATAATAAAATGCTTTATATACAATTCGAATTCCAGTTCTTTCTCAGTAGTGACCAACATATCAACAACAAATCTCTATTTTTCAATGTCATTGCGCAACTGAGGTTTCATTAAAAAGTTTTTTTGAGAATTACATTCTTTACTAACTGAACAACTGTTCCGTGGCACGCTCTAGGTCCCAATTATACGACGACAGCGCGACGCGAGCTTGATGTTCATCAACGCCCATGTCCTGCAGTCGCTTTATTTTATCGTTAAATTCCGGATTTACTGCTGGACCTAACAAAAAGACAAAAAAAAATGCACATTTCAGCAACAAACGGGAAAGAGAGCAATACTAATACCTCCTGCGTAAACATTTGTCCAATGACTAGCGGTTCTTTGAAACATATCTAAATCTTCTTTAAACTGTCTTGCGACTACAGCATCTTGAGGATCATCGGGTTCTGCCGCGGAGAGCAACGCTTGCAGCGATAACAGAACCGTCCGTAAGGTCATTGCAGCAGCCCTAAAAAAGAGCATTACAGGTCGTTACGATGTAAATCGGAAGTGAAATACCAACCATTGATCTTTCAAGATATCAAGACAGATTGCACCCGTTACAGAACTGATGTTCGGATGCCATATTTTTGTGGTGAAACGAACCTAAAAATAACGATTATTTGAATGAACAAAGGTGCGAATAAAGGAAGACATGCCTTCGGTGGGTTGAATGGGTAAGTTTCGGGGATTTTAATTTCTAAAATGAAGTTTCCTCCCTCGTACGGCGTATCTGGTGGTCCGGCAATCTCACCCTTCAGCTCGGTATAGCTATTGTTAACTAGTTCGACTTTTATAGCACATTTTGCAACCTAAAAGTGGGGACATTCACATAGACAAATCATGTATATCACTTGGTAGAAAAAGGTTAATAAACAAATGATAACCTTTGCAGTGCAACATATCCATCATGGATATTTAGAATTAATCAATAAGTGATTTTAAAATCTGCCTTCAAGTTTTATGCACTAAATTAAGATGTCAGAAGAGGATTCAGACAGGGATAATGGAGGTACGTGAGTTGTTTACTGTAAACGTTAGTGTTTTGAAGTTTCAATGACAAAAAGTCTCAAAAGTTGAGATCAAGCCTTACCTCTTCACTTTTAATAACCTCTTTAAATTCACGTTGAATTCTTTGCGCTGCTATATTGGCCATTGTCGATTAGTAATTGTACAGTGAAAATGCAATCATAACATTGAAAACGTCTAGATCGGAATGGATTTGGAATATGATGTTTATTGTTACAAAAATGATATTTTACTGACTGACTTTCACACTTTGTAATTTACAGTGAAGTTGGAAGTTATCTGACATGAAAAATTAGAAAGAGTCTATCAGCACGATAGCCAACCCTAAATCGTTAGTAACATGGTCAAATCATGAATTTTGAAATTATACGCTTAAAATTATTGGAGATATTCGCAAAAATGGCAGGTTCGTGAACGACGATTATGTTGAACACGTATATTTCAATATCGAAATTTGACAAGACACTAATCAAGAACTAATCTATACCCTTCCCTCTCCATCATGCAATTAACAAATGTTCCTATTGGTCCGTTTCAGTGATGCCCGTGTTTTCTCAGCCTGTGCGTGCTAAAAGTTTGATTCGGGCAAATATCGAAAAGCCCAGTGTTGTACTACACAGCAGAATGCCTAACATAAAGGTCTTTAGCGGAACTTCCCATCCAGACCTTGCACAACGAATTGTGGATCGTCTTGGCATCGATCTTGGCAAAGTTGTAACCAAGAAATTCAGCAACTTGGAAACATGGTACGCACACCTCGTCTATATTCGTTTTTAACAAAGTACGCTTTGCTCACGCGATATTTCATACATCTCGTGATTTTTGATAATTATTTTTATTATTTAAATACAATTAATACCACGAGGTTCTTTTCTTATTATATTTTCCAGCGTCGAAATCGGCGAATCGGTCCGTGGAGAAGATGTTTATATCGTCCAGTCCGGCAGCGGCGAAATTAACGATAACCTCATGGAGCTCCTGATTATGATCAATGCGTGCAAAATCGCATCAGCTAGTAGGGTAACTGCAGTTATTCCCTGCTTTCCCTATGCCAGGCAGGACAAAAAAGATAAGGTTGGTAATCTGGTTTACTCAAAATCAGCGCCGTTTTCGCTTGACCACGTTATATCTGATCTTTAATGCATTTCCTTGCAAGCTTTATTTCTTTACTTCGCTAGATAGATTTAAACAAAAGAAACATCACCAGATTTTGTTCAATATCCACATCAGCTACGATTGAGTCTTCATTAATTGTTCTTAACCATGTGATTTTAGACAGACAGTGGTGAAAAGTCTTTGGCAAAATGGAAAAACACCGAGTGGAAATTCAGGGTAACATTATCTTCATAGCTGAATGTAAATGGGGTGCTTTATATTATATTAATGAAAGATATCGGTAATTGTGATCGTCATACTTAACCATAAACAATCCTGTTTTGTGCTTTATGTGCCTTTTTTGGGGGGAGAAGGCCATCTGGGGTTTTAGTATTCCTTGTTTCCACATAGAAAAATGGTAAAAGGGTCT
Source organism: Aphodius sticticus (assembly GCA_963966075.1). Classification (NCBI taxonomy): domain Eukaryota; kingdom Metazoa; phylum Arthropoda; class Insecta; order Coleoptera; family Scarabaeidae; genus Aphodius; species Aphodius sticticus. The sequence continues at coordinate 18,076,142 of OZ014506.1, forward strand.
GTGTTACATTTGTTTGATTCCGCTGTTATTTTTAATATCGTTATTGTTGAATCTTATTAAATATTATGCTATTCTTACTTCATTCTTTAAACTAAAGTTGAATTACTTTTATTGCTGTAATTTGTACTTTTGTATTTTTATTATTAGATATTTATCAAGGCAGATAAGATCTGAATTATTATTAAAATAGAGTAGACAATATAATTAAACAACCTTGTTAAAATTATAATATTTTTATCACTTAGGTGACAGGAGCAAATTGGGTCAAATAATATTAAACCTAAGAAATTCACAGGAGTCACCTGACTTATTACTACAGGCTTGCAACTTAAATAAGAAAAATAAAAGTGGGCAGTTTTTTATTATTTCAAAAGAACGCTTTGTGTTAGTTGTCAGGAACCACAATTTTCAAAGAAATATATAAATTGATTTACTTTGGTCATATATACAGAAGTATCACAAGATTTTGAATACCAGTTTTTTTTTTTCGATTGTTTGTGGTTGACATTAGCATTAAACGCAGCACTTCAAATTTGTTTTGATTACTTTTTCGATCAGTTGTAGGTTGATTCATCAGTAACGATATGGTGTACGAAATATTTATTCAAATTTCAGTTTTAATCGTTTTTAAGTTTTATAGCCTGTATAATACAGAGTACAAAATTGAGGGTACAAAGAACGTGTCCAAATTCTCACATCCTGTATATGCTAAAAACTTAAATTTTAATAAAAATGTCTACCACAGTATTATTATTGATGACGCAATCTATAACTGAACAAAAGAATAATACAAATTTGAACAGCGGTCAATTGTAGAAAAACAACTTAAAATTGTTATTAATTTTTAGTGGTCAACTAAAATTGACTGAATTTTGACATGCAGAGTACAATGTGTTCAGGAACGTTGACATCATAACTATGAAGCAATTTTTTATTATCCGTCTCTTGAAAATCCTCTAAAAATTATTTGTATACATTGTAACTGTATATAAATTTTTCAACTGCTATTTTTTTTTTTCAAAATACTCAGTAAATCAGCAAATAACTACTCTGCATTGGTTATTTAATTATGTACAGGGTAAAATCAACTTAAAAAGATCTGATTATCAATTATAAATATTCAATGAGATGTAGTCATTACCTTATAAGCACAAATTTAACACAGTTATTTTCCATATTATTATATTGAAATAAGAAAAATATTTCTTAATATCCTCGGCAACAATAAACAGATAAGCCTTGACATGACATTGACCCTCACTATCCTATAGTTGGTACAAAAAAACATAGTGATTGAAGTAATTTATTTTAAATGTGACCAACAACTTTCGAAACATTTCTTCGGCGCGCAAACATCTGATAACGTTATATCGCCGCTATTGGTCAACAACAATAAATTAGCGTTTGTAAATTTTCACCCAGTACGTCAAAGAGATCAATATTGATGTTGCATGGTATGTTTGGTCGATAACATGTCGAAGAAATACGCGTATTAATAGCGAGAAGTTATAGATTACAATTGCTAGTCAAAATATATGGCAAGACGCTGCAATTTAATCCTAACAAAGCGATAATGCATGACTTAAAAAAAAAACTAACATAGCGGGTGTGGTGGTGGTATTTATTAACTTATTTATTAAGCATTCCACGTACGTTATTGTCAATGGAAATAATTTAGTCACCAGATAATAGGCGTGTAGTCTGAGCTATGATACGTCATCAAGTTTAACGAGATCTTTGATTGATTTCAAGGCAAACGTGGTTTTTGTTCTTGCTATGCCTATGATACATTTATTCATGAACTTCCGAATATTTCGGCTTGAATTAGTGACATGTTTTATATCAGCGTTCCGCTGTTTTTACGCAACAATTGTTTTGCGATTTTTAACATTTGATTTATTTTGTTGGGTCTTGCAATTTTGCAACTTTCAATAAATAATCGATCTAAGCTAATTTCGAAATAGGTGAATTCGTCAACATAATGTATAAAAATGATGACACAATTTTCTTTTATTAAAAGCGTATTGACCGTAAGAAATGTAATTGCTTTGTTGACGATGCTGGTAATAAATATGTCTATTGTGGCAGATTGAATTTGAAATATGAATAAGCAGTTCATAGTGGGCTCATTATGTTATCGCAGAAATGAGAACAATTGAATTTAAAGGCTAGTTTACACTCTTCGCGTTACCACGGAGCGTTCCAAGAGATATATTTAGGATAGGTATTTATCGTCTCGAAGTGGAAGCCATAATGACTGTTTATTTTTTGTTTGTATTAAAAAAGTTGGACCCTGGAACTGTAATAAAACTAAGTATGTATGCCAATTTAACAAAATATGCCACACCAGGTGTTTATTTATTAGTCAGCATAATTGAGGTAAATATCGTTCGGTTAAAATGCGTCGTTTTAGTTTTAATTTATTTCTAGGAAAGAGCTAGATCTCTTAAACCAGTTCTCATAGTTTCATTCGTCGTTTTGTAAGGACCGTTTCTCGAATTTTTGTGGTGATGGGCGAGGGTCGTCTTCAACCATAACTCTTGACCTTCTTGAAACAACTGAATTAATACCGAATTAGCCTTTATCCATTCCAAAAGAAAATTGGGGTTTTACAGTATAGGTACCTAAAACAGTCCAGTCGTTCTTACTTGGTCCACAAATTTTTTTTTCAATGGTCGTCTTTGCAGAGGATGGTTACAATATTAATTACACCACGGGGTGTCTCAAACTTAGACCACCAATGATACATCATTGATTCTTCTGGTATAATAAGTTCTTCAAATTTCTTTTTCAATATTCTAAACGCGGGGGATGAATTTGTTTACAATATCTTGAATATATCAACTAAATCCATCATTAATTACAAAGCTTATTAAACATCAAAGTTAGGCAAAATATAAGGTGTCCGGTTTTTTATACCCCGGCCTGTATATTTTTTTAAACATGACTAAATCTCTTAAACGGTTTCCTATTTGAAAAAAATCCTCTGACACGTCAATTTTTCATTCACACCATACCCATATTTACATCAAATTTAACTGCCGACCTTCATTTGTGTTAGACTTATGACGTCATGTCGCTTTTGGTAAGCCCATATTTTTTGCACTGGTGTTGACAGATCTGTTAACTGTCTAACTGATAATATACAAAATTTATGGCCTTACATAACGACATTTACGAGAAAAATACAGTCAGTTGAATTAGCTGAAAATGATAACTTTTGTTGGTTTGCGGAAAACCAAGAAGCGTTTTCGATTAATTTATTTGCGCTGAATACGAATCCGAGCTATAAAGCAACATAGCACGTCACGTTATTGCGTTTTTTATTTGACAAGGCTTCGTAATCGTGCCGAAAAAAATTAGATTTTAGTAGAAGTATGTCCTTTTGGATCGCCTGAACATTTGGATCAAGGTGCAAAAAAAAGTCTGTATGTGTGCCCGTGTGTGTGTGTGTGTGTATGTGTGTGTTGTGTGTACCCGTTGTTTTGTGGCGACGATTCCGGAGAAACTACTTAAGGTGTCGGGACGAAACTTAAAAATTTAGAAGTTTCATGACCAAACTTAGAGCTGAAAAGCTTTTTGTTCAAAAGAGATCAAAGGAACTGTATATTTACCCTTATCATTTTTCAACGATTTTGCAAATGTGCCGCCATTTCTGTAATTTCGTCAAAATAGTTAAATAATAAATTAAAGTAGAGGAAATTCTGAATAATTTATGTCCATAACATTTTTTGGTAAAGTTAATAGTGTAGCTGCATGAGTAAATTCGAGATTGATCGAGATCGGTCGGGTCTGCATTAATATAAAACTAGTTAGCCAGGATTTGACAGATATTTCCATTCTAATGATAGTACTACTGCTAATGATAGTCGTGTCTGCATTAAAATAAATCTAGTTAGCCAGGATTTGACATATTTTGATACTATTGACAGTAGGTATACATCAGCGTTTGATACTACCTACTATGATAGTACTATGATACTATGTACTATGATAGTAGGTAGTATAGTATCAAACGCTGATATTTTAACAATACCTACTGTCAATAGTATCAAAATATCTCGATTAAATAGAATCTCATGCAGTTAAACTATTAATTTTATATGTAGTATGATAAAGTTATGTGCCTGGCTACATCAGATTTTTTATGTAGGTTCTGTGCATTAAGAAGATCAAATGCAGTCGATGAAACTGATATCAATCGATAGCTTATGGATCACGTAGTGACATATTAAAACGTTTAGAATAATAGTTAATCAGAAAATTTATAGTTAATGAAAAACCATCGAGATATTGCGGCTGTCAGATTCATTCCTTCATTCCTCGAACCTCACTTACTTTAATCATACTTTAATGCCATAACTTATTTTTATTTAGGTAACATAGGTAACCACATTGTAGCGGACAAAATTTACTATCAAAATTATTCTGGAACCTATTCGAGAAAATGAACGGTTAATTTAGTGTAATTGATTTGTGAATTGATTCTAATTTTTGGTGACCACGTCAATCGATTGTTTGACATTAGAACGGACAATTCTAATGTCGACCGACAATCATTAAACAATCGTTTGACAGTAGAACGGGCATGGCAACTGACCGGTTGACATGGTATCGCAAAAAATACTTCAATCAATAGGGTGACTGTATTAAAAATATGGCATGTATTATAGTCATCCTAATAGATTACAGTTTAAGAAAACTATTTGTTGTTACTTTTCAAAAAAAAAATATGCTTTATTTCTATGAAAAACCAAAATTAAAATTGAATTTTATTCACGTCCTATCACGTGATTGAAAACGCTCTGTAATTGGCTCAGTCTCCAGTGATGTCATTCGTTAGTACGCTTAGAGCGCGTTCGGTTTGTCAGGGTAGGGTATGGGGAGAGCAATGCTCAGATAACTTGGGTCGGCTGTCTCTCTCTTATATGCAGATAAACGCCGTATGACGTTAGTCCGCCTATTATGCAGCGCGTCACTCTCACCGTACAATACCCGGTTATCCGAACGCGCTCTTATGCTTCTCCCGTTTGAATTTAATAGCACGAAAGCGCCATGTAAGCATAACTTTGTAGGTTAGGATAGCCCTAACCTTAAGCTGTCAGATCAGATAATACCTGGTTCGAAAATACGATAGATAACTTATTCTATCAGTTTTACTTATGTCGAAGTAATCTTCACAACAGAAAACACTTGTATTCCCGGCTATTTATTTCATTTGGATTTCTACTAGCCAACCACTTTCTTCGCAGTTTCAAATCTTGCGGAACAGCTACAAATAGTTTATCCGGAGTTTTTCTTGACGTATCTCTGCATTGGGGATTTATACACCATTTATAACCCATTTTTATGTAGAAATTGTGAAAACAACACATCATACAACACAATTACCAAACGGCGACGATGCCGATGCTGACAGACCATATGGGCCGATTTGACATCTGCTATCGGGTGACGTCACACAACAGAAAGTATCGTTTTGGCGGGACTTTTTGTGATTCAATTTTTAACGCTGATTTTTATGAAATATTGAGGAAATAATTACGAAAAACAATGCATTTACAATGTAGAGTGAAGGAATAAACACACTAAGATGGTTTTCCAATAATAGTCAAATACCCTATTATAATACGAAACTTTCAGTTTTTCGTATGGTTCCCGAATGCTTTTGATGGTAAATTCTGTCCGCCAGAGTGTGGTATTTTTATTATTACGATTAAGTGAGCGAGATTGGAGGAATGATGAAATAATGTCTGGCCGGTATTATTTTTTCGATAGTTTTTCGTTAATTAAAAGTGTTCCTATTATGTATTGTTGTAAACATTTTAATATTTTACTACGGGAACCATAAGCTATCGATTGATATTAGTTTCATCGACTGCATTTGATCTTCCTATGCACAATCTAGAATGATTTTTGGAAAGTAGGATTAGCTGTTATAAATTTGCTAAAATTAGCAAAATCACGTTTTTTACACTTTGTCACTTTATTACGAAACGTTACGCGATAGGCAGTTTTTGGACCTGGATTCGTTTTCAGGGCAAATAATTCTACCCATACCGCAATTTTATATTCAATCCAAAAAAGTTACCAGTATTCCACAATTTTTAAGTTTAATTTTCACGATTTTTTGTGAGACAATTAAATGATCTACCAAAATCAGTATGAAAAAAGGGTTGCCATTTAAAATAACAATTGACAGTCGGAAATTAAACTTTTCACAATAACATGTGTATTTTAATAATTTAATAATAAATCTGCGTGTTTTTTTTGTCAAATAGTAAACCGTTTCAAAGAGTTTACCATGTTTCCATATTTTACGTGTTTACTGTATACCATATGAAAATGTTTGGAGAAAAAGTTGATTGAATATTCGAAAATATTGCTAATTCTTGGATAAAAGTTTTTGCGAATAGGCATTTTCAATTTTCTCTTGTGCTGAATAGGAATCCGGGCTCTAAAACTTCATATAATGGTAAACCTGACGTGATAAGGAGCTTTGGAGACCCTATTTGTATTCAGCGCAAAGAAATTTACAAATAATCTGATGTGGCCAGGCACATGACTTTATCATACTATATATAACATTAATAGTTTAGCTGCATGAGACTCTATTTGATCAAGATCGGCTATGTCTGCATTAAAATAAAACTAGTAGAACTAGACAGATATGTCGATTAAAGCTGCGTTCGGATATTGTACTCCGTTGACACCGGGTACACCGTCCAAATGACACTTACGTTTTATTGGGTGTAAAAAGTGTAATACAATATCCGAACGCAGCTTATATTGACAGAAGTTATAGTCAAAACATTAGCGTTTGACACTACCTACTGTCATTAGAATCAAAAAATCTGACAAATCCTGGCTACTAGTTTTAATGCAGTACTACCGATCTCGATGAAATAGAATTTGCTCATGCAGCTAAACTATTGATTGTGCCAAAAAATTTCGAAGTCATAAATTATTCAGAATTTCCTCTGCTTTAATTTATTATTTAACTATTTCGACGAAATTCCAGAAATGGCGGCTTATGCAAAATTTTTTAAAAATGCTAAGACTAAACCTCCAGTTCCTTTGTACCCTTTTCCATAGAAAGCTTTTCAGCTCTGTTTGGTTATGAAACTTCTAAATATGAAGTTTCGTCCCGATACCTTTATTAGTTTCTCCACACACACACAAACACACACACACACAGACTTTTTTTTGTACCTTGGTCAAAAATGTTCAGGGGACCCAAAAAGACATATTTCCGCTAAAATCTCAAATTTTTTTTTTGGCAGGATTACAATACTTTACTTACTTCGTATGATAAAGTAAAAAAATGACTACTTTCCATTCAGAAAATCCCTGTTCATCAGAGTTATTTCAGGATTTACAATTTGAACACCGTTCAATTCAACTTCATAATGACTGTTGTTGAAATGTATAATAGAAAGTGAACATTTTTTTGCGATTGTCCAGGTTGCCTATAGACTTACGGTTGTAGAAGCCTCTTTTGCCATCATGTGCAAACTTTGTCACTATACCAAACACCCTGTTATATATGCACATTGGCCATACCCAAGTGCACATTTAATCCAATGTTAAAAATAAATTACTACGACTGAAATAGCCCATATTTAACCATAGTGAAATATTTCCCTGTTTTAATGCAGAAAGAAATCTGCATTGTAGGATGACTTGTGCTAAATTATTTTTAACTCACACTTAATTCTGCCTATTCCTCGTAAGTTTTTCCAATTTGAGTAAATCCAATTCAACCGAAACTGACTTTCAAAATATTACACAGCGATGGCACTTTTCTGGCACCCCATATTGATAAGTTATTGCTTCATTTTCCCGTGGTTTGGTCAACCACTATTTAATTTTAATTTAATTAATAATTCTGCCTTTAGAACACAACCTGAGAAGAGAAAGCACATGCTTGAACTGGCTAGCTACTGAAGTAAAGATGCACTGTACATACGTTGCTTTCTAGCTTCCTTTTTTTCCCTTCTTTTGGTTCTTGATTATAGCAGCGCATATACATATTTTTTTGGATTGCAGATTGAAAGGCAACCAAGCTCGAACCCGGGACTTCTTGCTGCACAAGCGACAACCTTTACCCTAACCGTGCGTTGCTTTTCAAAGTTATTTTGCTTTATGACACAAATCTGTCCTGTTTATAGTCTCTAACTTTATCGCAAAACTAAAATTCTAGATTTACTATATTTTTCATTGTATGTTTTTATTTTTTTGCGTTTTTGGAGTGCCATCAATTCTATTGTTTTTGTGAAATTTTGATTTTATGTTCTAGTAGATTAACCAACGATGTAAGTTATATAAGATTAACGGGCTGTATTTTCTACACGCAGACATTTGATATTTGATCGGGGTTTATCTAATCTCATACTAGAGTAACGTCTAGCTTGGTGCAGATTTGAAACTTATATGTTTATCGCAATAGGCATTTGTCCATTGGGGTGTGCAAGTTTATTTAAACTACATCAAAATCATTTTTCTTTTTAAAATGAAGCGATCATTTTTGTTTTGATACATTCTATTGTCTATCTTTTGAATAGTACTTAACTGCGTTTAGTGGTCGATTGATGCATTGTTACTAATTATAATACATGATCAAAAATAAATTGTTTGTATGAAAGCTGTATGAGAGATAGTATAAAGTGGGGAGAAAATAAGAGTAATAACATATAACGTGTCCAGAAAAGTGGGCTACGAATGAAAAACTGTTTTATTATTAATTTCTCAAGGAAATGTGTTCTTACCTGATAGTACTGTTATTGAAAATATTCAGAGAGAGAATATTGAGATTTTAAACTCGTTTTATCTCCAAAGTCCATAAAAACTAGATATAATAATATCCTTTTCAAACAAATAAACCTTTCAAAGATATGATGGTCTAAATTTAGGCTGTATAACAGTCTTTCAGATATTGTTCCCAGTGCCATAGGCGATTACATTTTGTTGATGAACAATTCATATTATTTTCTGCCAACTTTTTAAAAAACGCGAGGCCAACGAATTCCTTAACTAAGCAAAAATGAAAACTTGGGCCTTGAATATTTTGCGATGAAGCAAAACTTCACATGATAATTTGTGTAGCACAGGTTTATGTAACGTCACTGAATAGAATTAAATATTAACAAATATTACCAAATTACGGTTCTCTTTAACTTTGTTTATACGTGTAGTCGACTAAAACTAGTAAGAAAATTATCTCCAACCGGGCCGAAGTTTAAATACCCCCCCCCCCGTAAAATATTTTTGGTGTATTATTTGAAAAAAAATTGCAGTTAACCGATTTTGCCCATTCACGAACTTGTCCTTTCTTTTTAAGTATAGATAAGCTTGTATACCAAATTTCAGATCAATTGCTCTAAAATTACGGCAATTATCGTGTGAATTTGCAGAAAAAATGGAGGTAACCGATTTTGCTCATTCATGAACTTGTCCTTACTTTTAAAGAGATACACTTTTATACCAAATTTCAGATCACCTGCTTTAACATTATGGTAGTTATCGTGTGAATTTGAAAAAGAAAATGGAGTTAACCGATTTTGCACATTCACGAACTTGTCCTTACTTTTTAAGAGATGGTATAGCAAATTTCAGATCAATTACTTCAAAATTGCGGCAGTTATCGTGTATACAGACAGACGGAATCGATTCAGTTTTCCATGCTGATCAAAAATATATATACAAGTCTAACCTGCCACGCATCCTTAAGGGTGTTACAAATGTTGTGACAAAGTGAATATACCCTACCACAGTAAATGTGGGGGGTATAAAAACTGTGAGACACAACTTATTTGATTTTAAGATCTATTCTATGTTATTATCCTCATACGAGCCACTGTGTCTATGGTGTTCCAGAAGTTGGATACCAGCTTTCAACGATATTTCGAATGTGTATTGTATATAGGTTAAAAATACATTTCTTTGGGCAATAAGAAATAAAGAAGTTTTCTATTTGTAGCTGATATTTTGGACACGTTATACAGAGTGTTTACGTTCTTGTGATATTATTTTCAAGGTATGATTAAACATCTTAAAAGAAACATTAACGTAAAAATGTTTTACAAAAGTCGCATAATAAGAGTGATATTACTGTTATATTTTGTAGTTTTTAATGTTAAAGGGAGACTAAAGACCTTAAAAGAAGCTTAAACGATTGATATACAACTTGTGCGAAGTAAATCTAAATTCAAACTATCAGTTATCAGTGATTTTTTTACTAAGTAGGCTGATGTCAGTATCTTAATATCTCTTATTATACAACTTTTGTAAAGACGTTTTTACGTTAAAGGCCTTCTTTCATGATGTTTAATCACCCCTTCAAATAAAATATACAATACTTGTGGTACATACAAAATTTAATGTCCTACAATGGTTTTGTTCCTCCGTTTGAATAATATTAATAAATATTTTGACGTTATCAAGTGACATGCGTGTCTACGGAGTTGAATAACAATACAAATAATTTGGAGTTGTGTGACAGTACAGACAATTAATTGTCAAACAGAATAACCTTAATCGCCAATAATTGACATTGACGATTTAAAATTTACAATTTTAATGTCAAATATTTGCTTTTTAGTATTCCGGGCGTAGAAAGACGAACAGTTCGAAAGACGAACAGAGTTCAATCGATGGTAGTTTCGGCATATGAAAAACGTTGACATGTCATCTCCTTTTTATACTATCTCCATACCTACGATCCATAAATTCTCTAAATTCTCTCGAGTCTATTGTGGAGACTTGAGGCACTCTAAAATTGTATACATACCGGGTGACCCATGCCATAAGGGTGTCTAAACAATGTTAAAAAAATGTAAAGTTAAAGTTGATTTTTTATCGATATTTTTTAGCAGTACATACATATATCCTAGAGAAACTAAGAAAAAAATCACTTAAAATACAAGATTAATAAACAAGTCTTGTTGCAATGAAATGATTAGTATGAACATTGCAATAAAAGGAACACTGATTTAATTGATTTTTACAGATATATTGCTAAACACACAAATGCATAATAGGTTGGGCCGAAAAAACGTCGTAATACCACGGAAAAGTTGCTAATTAGAGAGACTAAGAACGGGTAAAAAAATAATTTAAATCGGTTTACATTTTCCGGTCACGCATGAGCTCTAAAGTTCACCAAAATTTCGAAAAAAATCACATTTTTACGAAAATTTTTAATTTTTTTAACACTCATCAAACACGGGGAATACTGACAGAATGTCTGGTGTGCCGCCCGTGCGCCACCGCGGTGGCCTTAACCGATTTGAACCATTATTTTTCTAAATCATTATCGGTTCGAGTAAGAGTCGACTACACTGAAAAAAATTTTGATGTGAATTTACAGTAGGAATAGTAGCTTTTTTTGCCCTGCGACAATCAGTGTAATTTTACATCTCAATTGTAATTTTACATTGTCATTATATATTTACACTGTGATTTTACAAGAATTTGGCTGAAATATTACACCGATGTTAATGTAATTTTAAGTGATATATGTGGCAATGCGTAATATTTGAACACCAATTTAAATGTAATATTAAATGAAATATGAGGTAATGCGTAATAATTTTACATCTATTTCAGTGTAATATTCAATGAAATATGCAGTATTTTTATTTGTATAATTTTATTCTGATCTTGAGTAGATATTAACAGTATCTATCATATAATACAAAAAAAAACAAGCACATCATGCACACAGTCAAACGTTACAATAGTACAAACGGTCAAACAAAATGGTATAGATAAAATTACTTGTAAAAAATAAATATATAGATGTACATACAAGTATAAAGTAGTTTGAGGGACATAAAAATACATTAAAACTACAGAGAAGCAATTAATAAATACTTAGCGTACACAAATACTTAAACATAGAAAACACACGGATAAATATATAAATGCACTTCGGTCAAGCATGAACATACATACTCGTTCACTCTTTTTCTGACAAACACACTTGGTGCAGGATGTTCCGCATCTGTATCTGTAAGAACAAGAAACATATTAGACAGACACAAAAAAGTTAACCTTCAATCTTAAAGCAAATTTTCACAAAGAACACTGTACTTACAGCTGTCATCCAGGTATGGCGTTAACGTTAAGACATGATCTACAAAGGCAATATAATTGTTCTGCAGTGTGACATGGTATTTTAACCTACACCTACGTATCTAGATAAGTTTTAGTTCACTGTATCATTGGGTGCGTTCTGCCACTTTAAGCCGCTTAAGCGCTTGAACTCAGCAACCAATGGCCGTCGCGTTCATGTTGTTGCTGCCCAATTGCCGCCGTCCGCTGAGTTCAAGCGGTTAGCGCCTAGAGTGGCAGAACGCACGCATTGTTACTTACCGGAGACAGAAATACAACGCGCCCAACTACATATTGCACTCGATGCTATTCGTGCCGGCGTTTGCAAAACAGCTGATCAAACGTAGCACATGCGTCTGGGCGTTACAATATCAACAAACGCGCTATTATAATAGTATAATCACAACATACGTTGTAATTTTACGAATTTAAGGTATATTTGCATTGTATTTTTCTTAAAAGATCATTGTAATTGAAATAAAGCAGCAATATTACTGTAATAGTACACAGACTTTTAAAAATAATTGGAATTACGTGCAATTTTTATACTTACCACATTTCTATTGTAATTTTCACAATGATTTATGTGTAATTTTACAGCCATTTTTCTCAGTGTAGAGCTATAAAAATATAAATCTTTCCATAGTTTAGAGCTCTTGCGCGACCGGAAAATATAGACCGATTTTATATATGTTTTACTCCATTCTCGTCTCCCCAATTCGTAACATTTGCGCGGTATTACGACTGGAAAACCAAGAAAACATTTTTTCGGCCCACCCTAATACACGATGGTGTCAAATATCTTAAAATTGCATCCACCTAGTTTTACAAATAGAGAAATTATGAACGGCCACCCCATGGCGTTTATGGTCACCCGATATAATGTATTGCCGTCTGAAGGTTGCGGCCAACCACTGGGAGGTTCTATCGTGACAGGCATTTCACGGAAATTTCTGTGTACCTGTAAATTAGGGTGCTCGTTGTTATGTTGATTTTGCTGTCCCTTAAAAAGTACGTTACTGGATGCTGCGCGATTTATAATAAATTCGGATTTATACTTGCTGTTTAATGTATTACTTTTTTTAAGTAGCCTCACTGATACCGAAAGTTTTTGAATAAAGTACAACTCAGGTTTAGCCTAAAATTGTGCAGAGTTGTTCTCATGGAAAGAGCAGATTGAAAAGTGCTATTTCTAATTATGGGCCAGCCTACTATGTGTATTTAAATGTCACATAGTGGCGCTGATTGTTATTTTCCTGAATACTACTTCAACGCCATAGAAATGATGGTGGAGATGGTTGCACGGGCAAAACACACAAAACTATTTGGATTGTATCGTCGCCATTTCTCACAACTATAGCACCGTTATGTGGCATTGAATGCAACTTATTCAACTTATGCAACTTATTGCAATTTATCTTCCGTCAGCACTTTTCATGCTATTATAATCATAGTCCAAGCAATAGAGCTACAAATGATTGCTTTTTTGACATAAAGACTAGCAGGAAGCCGCCTGTGCCAACCTGTGCAGGACAGTCCGTAGTATATTCCCACTACGATTCCTACTCGAACATGCCATTTTTTTATAAACAATTATCAACAAAAAATAGCGTTTTTTTAACTTTTTTATTGTAAAAGGAAAACTATTGAAGCAATCTTAATGGTGCAACGGGATGAACTGTAGAGAATTAAATTACGAAGAGAATGACCGATCAAACGATGCGATCGGATAATTAGAACCGGAGAAAAGCTGTAAAACCGGAAAATGTTGCTTAAAAAAAACATTCACTACTCCGCCATTTTAAACTATTAACAGCTGAAACTTTGCACAGTGGTAGCTATTCACATGTACTTTAAGTGTTCAAAACCTGGATTCGGTCGGATGAATGGTTTTCGCACAATCCTCATTTGAATTTTGCTTGGCAATATTTTTGCGGAGAGCAGCTGGATGGGTTTGAGGTCGTCCGATTGCAATTTAAAAACCGGATTTGGAAACTAGACGTGAACAGCAATAAAACGACTATTCTGATTTTTTCGATTAGACCCGTTTAAGTGGGTAATAAACTACTGAGAATATGGGCGAAAACGCCCGCGCACGCTAGAGTGGTCGAGTGATGGGTGAAGTGTGCGATTAGAGGGGAAACGTATATATAGTAATACCCGCTCGCAGCGCGCTTGTATTACTATAGATACGGGCTTCCCCGCGTCGACCGCCTACCCCCACTACTCGACCAGTTTGGAGCGCGCGGCAGTTTTCGGTGATGTTTGCAAGCATTTTTCAACTATTTCGCAATATTTTAACGCAAAATCAGAATCTACTTTCGATATACGTAAAACAAATTAAAATCGGACCACCTCCGACGCATCCAGGCTCGCCGAATCATATTGCATACAAATATTCAAATCGCAAACGTGCAAAAATTAATCATCGGACAACTCCTGGGTTGTCCACACTCAAAGTACCCATCAATCGCTACTTTCACGCGAAAAGCCTCCGCTACAACTTTGAAAATGCCGGAGTTGGGAATTAAAAAAAAAACGCAGATTTTTCCGGTTTTTCCGAATTTCCTCCGTTAATATTAATTCCATCGAGTCCGTGCAGGGTTCATTTTTTCGTCTTTTCATTCTCTACAATTCGTCTGTTGAAAGGATCATGATTGCTCTATCGGTTCAGTGTTTATAGCGAAAAACGAAAAAAAAAAACACGATTTTTTGAGGTTTTTTGTTTATAACAAATTAAGAAATGATATTTGCGAGTAGGAAACACAATACATCTACGGACTGTTCCACGTGACCTGGGATCGTCAGCTTTCTGCTAGTATTTTTGTCACGCAAAAATCTCTATTGCCTGTCTATCATAGAAGAAGTATTTACTAACCAGCGGATATGAAATTTCTTGACTGTTAATTAGAGTATGTTACTCCCATTAGATAGCGCATGCTGATTCGTCAATAACATATGCATCAATCGATGACTGGACGTGGAGTGGTAGTCACGCCTAAGTAACATATTTTTGGTAACTAATTCAAACTTGTGCATGAATTATCTATGTGTATCAAAAGTGTATCATTAATCCAAATGGGTTCTTATCGAAGAGTAGCTTTCGTTATGTGCACACTTATTCGCATTGCTTCTTGGACATCAGCTTGGCCACATTTCAGGACATAACAGCGCATCATTTCCGTGTCTTTCTGTCGACAGAGCCGTGCGCCGATATCCGCGAAACTGGTCGCGAACATGCTGTCCGTCGCGGGCGCGGACCACATCATCACCATGGACCTGCACGCATCCCAGATCCAGGGTTTCTTCGACATCCCAGTGGACAATCTGTACGCCGAACCGGCCGTACTCAAATGGATCAAGGAGAACATCGCCGAATGGCGGAACAGCATCATCGTGTCGCCGGACGCCGGCGGCGCGAAAAGGGTGACGTCGATCGCCGACCGACTGAACGTCGAATTCGCGCTGATCCACAAGGAGCGGAAGAAGGCCAACGAAGTTGCATCGATGGTACTGGTCGGTGACGTTAAGGACAGGGTCGCTATCCTGGTTGACGATATGGCGGACACGTGCGGCACGATATGCCACGCGGCCGAGAAGCTGATGGAAGCCGGCGCAACCAAAGTGTACGCTATCCTTACTCATGGCATCTTCTCTGGCCCGGCCATCTCCAGGATCAACAACGCGTGCTTCGAGGCCGTCGTCGTCACGAATACCATTCCACAGGATGGGCATATGAAGGAATGCCCAAAGATTCAGGTGAGGAACTTGTTTAATAATCGCGCTAGATGAATACTAGGCCGAGCGTTTGAAGAAAATGTTTGCCGCTTTTTGATGCTCCCCAAAATAAAATAGTGCTACATGATAGAAGTAGCTCGTCAGTAATGAAATACCACTTCGCAATGTTGTCACTGATTTTCTTTTTATAGCTTTGCAGATCAATGTTCAAACTTTTATTTCATCCTACTCAGAGTTGTTTCTAAAGACTGCCCTTTTTACGTTTTGTTTTTACATATTCTGACGTCTCGTCAAACATGTGACGTGATGAATTCTCTAAGTAAGCTGAAATGAAAGATTGGCATAGATTGGCAGGCAAATCCAGCCCAAATCGAAAGGGGGGGGAGTTTTCTAAATTTACCTTGCTGTATGGGGGAAGGGTGCCCATTAGGGTGGTTAAAAAGTGCTGAAATTCTGATTTTTAACCGTGCCTGTCAAAGCCTTAAATTTACATGGGAGAGACATTTTTTGGTATTTTTCAAATAATTGTTCGGGGTTTGGGCAAACTTAAGATTACTTAAGGACTTGTAGAGGACTTTCCAATGAAGAATTTGACCTGTTGTACATATGGATTTGAAGCCCCCCAACCCACTCCCATAGTGCCCTTAAACTACCCTTAAATGAAAATATGTACATTCTTCAGATAATTGATCCTTCTAATCATTTCAGTCTAGTGGAATGTTTATAAACATTTGTCAGTTAATTTAGGTTTGTTTAAAGAAATTCTATTTGTTTAAATAATTCGCATTTCTCGAAAATCAGTTCGAAATGGCAAATCATTATCTTACAGTGACATTATTCATTAAAAAATGTCTTCCTATTGTTTAAACAATCAATTATTATTCATTTTCAACTTTTTTTCTGATTTTGTTAGAAAAGTCATCTTTTTTAAGAAATTAACTTATACATTTCATGTTTGATATATCTAATAAACCTATTATTTATATTATCTAATAAACCCACATTTGTTTAAACAAATTCATTTAAACAATTGTTGTTAGCAATTCACCTCAAATAATTATTTTAGATGGGTCTGACCAACTGTTATTGTCAAGTGATATCATTTTTATTGATGATTTTCATTGTTTAAATAATAAAATATTATTCGATTTCAATATCATTTATTCAAATAAATTGAATTGATTTGTAATCCTTTTTTTCGGGATATTGGGGAGTTACATTTCTTTTTAAAATATTAAATTTCCTAACGTCAACAAATTTTATTTATTTATTTCTTATTCTGATTTCCTACCACTATGTGTTCAAGATAATTTGTTGCTGTCTGGAATCTGTTCCCTGGATGTACTCTATTTTGATGAAATATTGAAAACGAATATTATTTTAATATTCAAACAATGGTAGTCATCCCAAAATATAAATGATGTCACTTGACAGTTGGCCAGACCGATCTAAAAAAAACAATTTTAGGCAAATTACAAAAAAAATTGTTTAAAGAAATTGCATTTGTTTAAACAAATTTGGTTTTATTAGATGATATAGGCTAGATATCTCGACCATGAAATTTATAAGTTAATTTCACCAAAAAAAACGACTTTTCTACCATAATTAGAAACAAAAGTTGAAAATGAATTATAATTGATGTTTAAATACATAATAGGAAGACATTTTTTAATGAATAATGTCACTCTAAGCATTTTGAACTCAGAAAACAGAATTCAGACGGATTGTGGAAAAAACGAAAGTCAACAAACAGAATTTGTTTAAACAAATGGAAATTAACTGACAAATGTTTATAAACATTCCACTATAGACGTATAGTAATGATTTCTATGAGAAAAAAAAGAGAATTAAATGATTAGAACGGTAAATTTTCTGAAGGATTTTTTCATATATGTAGGTAGTTTTTAGGACACTGTGAGGGTGGATTGGGGCTTCAAATCCATATGTATAATAGGTTAAATTCTTCCTTGGAAAGTCCTCTACAAGTCCTATAACTTTAACATACATTTTCCCAAACCCCGAACAATTATTCAAAATATACCAAAAAAGTCTTTTTCCCATGTAAATTTGAGGCCTCGATAGGCACCATTAAAAATCAAAATTCGAAAAAAAATTACTTGTCAACCTTTTTTTGAACTTGGAAACGATTTGGGGAGGACCATTGCTTTCTACATAAAAATAACCACCCTAGTGTCCATAAGAGAAAGAGTGCTATGTAATAAACATGATACCAAAATACGTAAGGGAGGCAGCTGCCCCCTTCCCCCCCACTGGATACGCCCATGTTGGCAGCTATAAAGAAAACTATTGACAATACATTTGATATAAAACGCGTGTCCTACGCCTCAAAATTTTCTCATGGCCTTTCTCTTTACAGTAGGTTTAAACCTATATGTATGGTTCAAGCATTTAAGCCTACTTTGGAGGCATTTTTTTTTTCTTTTTTTTATTTGAACTCTATATGACTCAAAAAGCTGTACGGAGTGTTACAGCATGCTAACCCAACCCAATTTTATAATTTTTGAAAGTAATATGGAAACCATATTGGCATCTAAAGTTATTCAACATCAAATGTGCCCTCAAAGCACAGTAGAGTTCCTTTGTGCTTCATCATAATACTAACTAGAAGGTATTCCAATACATATTTTAATTTTATAATAAATGAGAAGGCCAAAAATCATTACAGGCTATAATGTAATGGCCTTCAGACTATTTAACTTTCCCGCATTTTATAAACTGATGAAGAATTTCAACATCATTCTCTTGGTGAACTATTTGATTTTGTCACCTAAACAGTCAAGTTTTGTTACCAAAACCAATACAAATTTCGGTATTCACTGCGAACATATTTTCCAGTCATTTTTTATTCACAATATCGATATTCGCCACAATTTTTGGATGGTGAAGAAAGTTACAGAGAGCCGATAGATGATGCCCACTTTAGAGATAGTATAGGAAACATGGTCATAAGATAGCTTTTTTTTAAAACCTAACAAGGAAATAAGTTTTGTCTCTAACTTCTTTTTTTCTTTAGCGTAGTTGATAAGAGTTAATGAAACACAAATTTGCTCATTTTTGTATCAATTTTAGATTCTCTATAATACTCTTCAGTGATAACGAAAAAAGTTTTTGATGAACTTATTACTTCACACAACCTACATTTCCTATGCTGGTTTAAAAGTTGGTCTACTCTGACCACCTGTTTACCTAATCATGTTAAATTACCGGGTAATATTATGGTAATCTTATGGGATCCATAACACAACAAGCCAAAAGCAGCATTTTGCATGTGTTTGTCACATTTGGGTATTAATATTTTTCTCTTTTTTAGTGTATTGATGTATCAATGATGTTTGCAGAAGCTGTGAGACGTACACATAATGGAGAGTCTGTTTCATATCTATTTTCCAACGTTCCTTACTAAACACTTAGTATATTTTTATACATTAGCCCATAAAATAAAGTCTTTTTAATTTCCATCCATTTTGATTGATTTTTTTCCAATTATATTTTATTGTGAATCTCGAAATTTTCCTTAAAAGATATGTTTAAAATATCTACTTGTTAATAATAAGTGACATTTATAAATGATTGCCATATTTGATGTAGTAGTGATAAGCACTAGTATTCCCTCATACTTTTATTATGTAGATCAGGTTACATTGTGTTTAAATATCCTAATAAGTAAGAGTGTTTGTTCACCGAATTATATTTCGTTGTTATTATAAAAGGAATATAATTTTTTGTAAGGTTAATAGTTTTATTTAATCCTTTCGATTATACAGATTATAAAAGTTTAAAAAAAAGTAAAAACTTGTCAACCAAAAAAAAAATGTATTGAAAAATCAGCTAATACAATAATAATACTTATACTACGCAACTAAACATCACAAAATAAAAACCACGTTGCAGACGCTACTGCTTAAGGACAGCTTAAGTACTTAATGTGACTTCTGAGAATAAAATTAAAAGTTTTGTTGACGATTCCGTTTCCCATTGATGGCTTCCAATATCGGCCTCTCCTTCATCAAATACCGCTCGTCCAGTTCATTTATTTCCCTCTCCATCTCCGAGTCCAACGACCGCATCAGCTGCTGCAACTCGTCAAAACCCAACACGCTCAAAACTTTAAAATCGAAAAAATCCGCCAACGAAGTAAGTTTATTCTGAAAATGTGTTCCGCTGGCTTCTTCACTCATAGCACCATTATTGCTCATATCAATAGCGGTATTTGCAAGTTTCAAACTTATCGCGTCTAGTGTCTCTTTGCTACTCGTCGAAAAATCAACGACAGTTTCCTCTTTATTCGGACATTGCTTATTCAAGTTATTCTCGGGAGTTTTATTACCGATGCTTGGTTTACGCTTAATATTATTTACCTCGGTGATTATTTCGCCTAGAATACTTGGACCTCTTCCACCAATAATGAACTCGTGTTGTAATAAATCCGTGGCTGTTGCTCGTTCGACACGATTATTAACTAAACAAACGCTTACGAAATCTATAAACCCAGCGCTCCATTTATCCAGATCTTGGAAAGACGGAGGTGGTCGTGTCGGAATCATAAATAATGCTCTCATCGGATGTATATCCGCGTAAGGCGGTTTTCCTTCCGCCATTTCCAACGCGGTCACCCCAAGACTCCAAATATCCGCTAACGAATCATACCCGATTTCTAAAATCACCTCAGGAGCCATCCAATAAGGCGTTCCGATCATCGTATTACATTTCGTTACGTTATGCGTAAGTTGAGCGGTAATTCCAAAATCCGCAAGTTTCGCATGCCCTTCGGAATTCAACAGCACGTTCCCAGCTTTTATGTCCCTATGGATCATCTTTTTCGAATGCAAATACTCCAAGCCTTTTAAAACGTCCGACAAAATACAAGCAATTTCGTCTTCGGTTAACGTTTTCTTCCGTAGTTTGATTATGTCGGAAACCGATCCTAAACTGCAATACTCCATTACGATCCATAGCGTGGTATCCTTGAAAAAGCTTCCGTAGTATTTTACTATGTACGGACTGTGGCATTGTTGCATTATTGAGATTTCTTTGATGATTTCTTGGAGATTGCTGTCGACGGCTACTTGTTTTATGGCGAGGATTTGGTTGGTTTCCTTGTGGACGGCTTTGTAAACGCTGCCGAAGGATCCCTCGCCGATCTTTTGCGTTACGTCGAAGATTTCCTCGGGTTGCTTGTAGAGGTTTTCTTCGGTTAGGGTTGTTAGTTCGGTTTTGGACATCTTTGCGTTGTTGAGATAAGTTTAGATAATTTGAGTTTGTTACCTGTAAAAAGTTTAGATGATTATAGTTTTTAGAGTTAGTTTTGAGGTTTATTGATAGCAGGAAGACTAAAGAAGGACTACAAAATGTTAGAAATAATCACTTGAAATTGTAATTGTAATTTCTTCTCCGTGTAACTTTTGTATTTTTATTAAGGGTTTATTTCTTATACTAGTACTTATAGTTTTTGTTTTACTGGTCTCAAGATTTTTAGTCACATAATAAGAGGTTATATCTATAGAAATTGATAGTTTTGCTTGGACAGTTTTAATGTAAGCAGTTTAAAAAGCTTAAGGATCTCCACGCATTCAGAAAAAATAAAGGACTTGGAGCTATTTTTATTTTGCTTATTGTGCTTTTTTTTGTGCACACAACACAACAGCTTTTCGACTTTTTAGTGTATTTGAAATGCTATTCAGAATAAATGGCTGTCTGCCACATAGATAGAAAATCTTGCTTATAATGCTTATAATTCCGCACTCTACTAATGAGTAAGTCAAAAACTTGGAATATGGAAGTACTCCGTTGACTTTAATAATACTTGGTGAAAATATAGTGTTATATAAAATACATTTAATGCCCAAATAATTTTTTATAATGTTAAAAATTATCGCCTTAATTAATTATCGATATTTCTAAAACCGTGAAATGAATTTTAAATGGAGATTCTCACAATTTTTCAAGAGTATTTTAAAAGATTAATAATTTTTCTTTCGCTATTGGCACCGTGCGCAGTACGGAGTGGGGGATTGAGGAACGCTTTATGCGCCCATGGCGGAATATGTATCCGCCAGAAGTTTTCTCGGTCACCGCTGCACGCAAAAGCGCTGTAGTCGACTTTATTTATTGCGTGTGTACAACCACATCGGGCGCTGGCCTGCGCTAGCTAAGCGGTGCTAGCGCTTGGTAAGCGCTGACACTAAGCGGTCGCCATCTTGCGAGCGGAGATAATATACTTCTCGTGTAACCGTTCAGCCGGTCCGACGGCGCCGCTAGCGCTAGCGATTTCTGCTAGAAGTGGTTGTACACGCCCATTATTTCTGTCAGCTGATAGCGTTGTGCACAGACTAGCATTGTGTATACAAATAAATTACTTGCTTCTACCAATTAACCTCATTTACGTACGGCAACAGCTTTCTTGTTTATGTTTACTTAGTAGACGCGCTACAGGTAACTACCACGTGGGTGATTACTAGGAAGGAACAGCGCCACCTCGTGGCGATCTTAGTCCCGTCCGGCGGCAATAGAGATGGGCATATCGTACGCGCACGGCGCCAATAAACTTACTGTACCTTGTTGATATAAATAATGTAATTATAATTATGAAAAAGGAGTTTAACCCCCAACTAGTAAGAAGATTATCTTCAGCCGGCCGAAGTTAAAATACCCCACATTAAAATATTTTTGGTGTGAAATTTGAAGTAAAAAAATCGAGTTAACTGATTTTGCTCATTTACGAACTTGTCCTTTCTTTTTAAGAGATCAGCTTGTATACCAAATTTCAGATCAATTATTTCAAAATTACGGCAGTTATCGTGTCACAGACAGACAGACATAGCTAAATCGATTTAGTTTTCAATGCTGATCAAAAATATATATACAAGTCTATTATATTGGCGATTGAAAGCTACTGAGGCTTCCTCAATAAGGTTTCGCCTCTACAATTAGTGATGTAAAATGGTAATATTACCGGTAATTTTGGTAATATTACGTAAAGTTACCGAAGACATGTTTTTGTTTTGGTAATATTACCGCGGTAATATAACAGGTAATTGAAGTAATATTACCGGTAATTAAAGTAATATTACCGGTATTAATAAAATAAGTACAAGATTTTATATTATTATCTAATTATTGTCTCTCACATGCCACGCCATTAAGTTTATATGGATATGACCTGTGGGTAATATTACCGGTAATGTTGCAAGCTATTAAATTACGGGTAATTTATCGTCACGGTAATATTACCATTTTTTAAATTAACGGTAATTTTACATCACTATACAGAAGAAATACTACCACCACTCTAAAAGCGCATCTGAAGAGACTTCTCCTCCAGATGGTCCCTTAGCGTAGAAGAGTTCTTCCTCTCAATAAAATAGTATTTCCATCAGTGCACTATATTTGATGACTATCACTGTAATTATTTTGAGTTGTAAATAAATATTCTTATTCTATACCTGCCACGCTTCCTTGGGGGTGTTGTAACAAAGTGAATATACCCTACCACAGTAAATTTGGGGGGGTATAATAAAACTATTTCTTTAAAGGTAAAAATAACTCGATCTTTTCAAAGGTTCAAAAGTCAGAGCATCCATCAATTTAAAAAATTGTGTTTTCAGAAAAACAAGATAAATAACTATATATAAGATATGAATTCATTCATAAGTAATAATTTAGGCACCATAACTAGAAGATTATGTCTCATCGTTTTCTACACTATATCCAAATATCTTATTTCTAAAGAAAAGCATTACTAAAAATTATCACCTTAACACAGAAAATTTTGACACTACTCATATGCTGTAAAACCATAAATGCTAAGATTAAGAAACCGTTTCAGGGATTTATTTTATACTTTTTAATATTGCTAAACATGAAAAAGAAAGACGATCAATTATTTTATTTATTTCTTAAAATAGATATACATGGTGTCCCACAAAGATTGCGACAAACTGAAAGGGCTTGTAGAGGGCACCTAAACAGTCCATTTTTGTCAATAAAGTCATGTTCGAAAAAATAAACCTTTAGTCACAAAGTTGAATAAAATAAAATAGTGTGAATGTCTGCCAGGTCTTAAATGAACATTTACTATTTTTTCATATTTATTATAAAATTTAAACACGAAATTATGGCTAATATAATCAAAGGTTTGAACGTGTAATATGTTTTTCTTTACAAACATTTGTAGTGTGTCCCAATCTACATTTAATGATCGTTGGATCACTGGAATGCTATAAAATTTAGTTATTGAATTTGAAGTCTCATTTAACAAATAATTTTTAAAAGTTCTCAATGTTATAAAATAAAAATACTTGGTATTACTTTCATGACATATAGTGTAGTTCGTACGACTGATGGACCTAAAAATAGTGGCATATGAAATGTCTCATTTATTCTCAAAATCTCTCTTATACAAGACTATAATTTCACCAATAATGATTAAAATCAAAGAACTTGATCGTGATATTTGCGACCTATACTAAGCATTTAAATAATAATTTAAAAATTATCTGGTATTGAATGACCCCAACTAAGATTAAATCATTTTATACGAATTATAGCTTTGTTTTTGACCTACTTATTTCTTGTTTGCTAGACTGTAAACTTCATGGTAACCATAACAACAACAAAAAAAACAATAAGAAAATTACATTGATAAGAACTTAAAATGATTCAGATTAAGAACATTTTTGTCCATTAGTTATGGTACAATTTAAATAACTATAGGATTTTGTTTTGATTTAATTATGGTTGCAATATTTGATTCTGATATTTTCGAATGTAATTTCTGTTCGCAATGATCTGTCACACAGGATGCTAAACTGTAGAGTTTAATCAAATTTTAATCTTTTGTTTTTCCAGAGCATACTTTACAATCAAATTGAAATCAACAATATCTTGTTTAAAGCAAAATTATAACAGTTTCCTTTCAAGTGTTTCACAGATCAGATCGAGGATGTAGGGTTATATCAGTTGTTGATTTAGACTGAATCAATTTTCAAGATACCTATCTACGAACATATTACTGACATCAACAAACAACATCAATCAAAAATACTTACGACCTAAGCTGTCTTAAATTCGTGAGCACACTACACACACACTCACATACAGGAAATGCTGTAAATTTGTTTTGTTAGCTGGTCAATATTACAAACATTAAATTGTGTTAAGTTGTTACACAAACAATCTACAAGGATTAAAACGCAGGACAAGCACTCATAGAAAAACTACAGCAAGGCACTACTAATTTAGAAGATAAACACAAGACAGTTAGTTCTATACGTTCTATATTAATTAATATAAATTAAATTCCTGTAAGATTACTATAAAATTAAACAGTACCTAAGTCTCTAAGTTAAGTCAATATTGGTGCGATTCTAAGTCTTGCTGAATTAGGCTCAATTTTTAGTGCGACCTTCCGGTATTGGAAAATCGAAAACTACTGGCAAGTTATTGGGCATATAATTAATATCACATGTGGAGGCATTAATGTAAATGATTTTTCCATCGGAAGTAACACCGTACCCTGCAACCAATGACAAGACGTTACTAATTTATAAATAATGAACTACATAATTTGATTAAAATTTGTTTAAGTATAACAATCGCACAAACCTTCGTGGATGTGACCGAAGATGTGATATTTAGGCTTCACTCGTTGTTGGACAGTTGTTAGTAATTCGACGCAGCCTGCTCTGATTCCGGAACAGACTAAGTCTCCGTGACCTACTGGAGGCGTGTGGGTGATTAAAATATCGGTGTCTTCAGGAATTAAACTCCACTTCTGAAGGCACTCAGATCCACGTTCCAAGTTGAAACCCCAATTACCAAATTCTGGTTGCCTATGGTATAAGTATATTGTTTTAATACAAATTATTATTTTATATTAACATTATTAATATATTGGTTCTTTTCTAATGCAGTCCATCAATTCTCGAAAATGGTTTTTGATAAATGCATTATATGCAATATAATGCAAATATCAGGAAAATGGAAGAAAATCGGACTTATGTTCATATAGACTTTTTTTAGCTTATAATCATATACAATACAATACTAAAATATTAGCCGACAACAAAACAAATTAACATCTTGTACTATGCGCGCCAAAAAAAATCGTACACCTTGTAGCTTTGTAAATGGTTCTTTTATAACCTAAAAGCTGTCATTCTGACATTACTCATAGGTTATGAAACATGCACTAACTGTCAAGTTGACAAGCAAGAATTACATGATGTCAAAATTAGCTGTACGACTTTTTTTTGGAATGCATTACGCATAGTACATTGTATATGGTTACTTTTTAAGAATTATATCAATTTTTATGATAAGCATTTTCTTCCTAAAACTGTTATTACAAAATATCACATTAGGACTTAGGATTTTGTTTAAAAACATCAAAATAAACATGAACCCAAACGTTTTTGTGTATTTTTCAGGCCTACATTCAGATATCTTTGAAACAGTTTGTTGTACGAACAATTTTAAGTATTCTTTCTTAAAGCAAATTTAACAGGCTATAATTTTGATAAATGCTATTATTTAACGTCTGGTAATTTTGGGATAATTTCCAAGTGCAGAATTTTTCCCAATTTTACCGGTGTACTACTACATTATTTTGTAGTAAATACAAAATAATGTCCTAGATATAAATTTTGTTAAAAATATGTTAATAATTTTATGACAATTTGCTGCAAAATATTTAAATTTTAATACACCAAAAAAGATTATACAGGGTGAGTTATTAGTATCCCGACGGTCCATAGATACTAAAACGTTTCAGAAAGAAAAAAATATTTTATACAAAAGTTGTTTGACACGCCATTTTCTATCACGTAAAATTATTTTCATTTATACAGGGTGTTGCATTTAGGTGTGCCGGAAAGTATGGACATTTTTTTAAATGGAACGTCCTGCATATTTTATTATATTATGAATATTACTAAATTTGCTTATCCAACCGTGTATGTTGCACAGCGTTAATAGTTTCAGAGATATTCCATTGTTTTTCCAAAATATGCCTGTTGCAGGATCTTTTTAAAAACTATGTAAAAAGGACACTTTTGCCTATTTTGCCTTTAAACTATGTGAGACAATAGTCAAAGCCAGTAGGTAGATGACAGTATCCAAAGATATCAGATACACTATACAAGGTGTTCATTGAACTTAGTAAATTTTGATGTTTTTCAAATGGCTTTTTCTCGAGTTTTTTAAATGGGACACCATTTATAATATGTGTTCGTTGTAATAACCCTTTATTTCGCTCCAATTTACATCTAGTATGTCATACATCAAATGTTACTATTTTTTCTGATATTTGCAATTTAACGAAAATGTAATGTAATTATAAATTTTAATATTGCTGTGAATAAGGTATTTGGTAGTTTAATGTAAAGTCTTCAAGTGATGATAGAAGAGATAATTTAGAAACGATTTAACCAGCTTAATCCTTATAAAGATTACCGTTATCAACATATTAACAATTTTATATGAAATTTTGTAAGTATATTTTGCTGTCTATTGTATGGCAACCGAACCCGCGATTTAAAAATTTCAAATTACTTTTAAAGTGAACCCTGTACTTTTAGGTTAACTATCGAGAAAATTTGTTGACTTCTGAGTGTTGAAAATCAGATTTTCTTTGATGTGATTTATGTGCTCACACACAAAAACCAAATATGCAACAAAAACAAACTGATAGGTATCGTTAGACTCAGATTTTCATTCATAGCAAAACAAAAATCTATTAAAAACACTTCCAAATAACCCACTTTCCATTCACATTATCAATATTACTCATACTATCATTCATATTATCCCAATTTTGAATTGTCTCTCTAGAAAAATAACTTATTTTAAATCAATTAACAATAGTAAGTAGATATTGTTGGTTTCTTTTTGTACTGAATACAAATCCGTTCTAAACATAGCTC
Organism: Aphodius sticticus; assembly: GCA_963966075.1. Classification (NCBI taxonomy): domain Eukaryota; kingdom Metazoa; phylum Arthropoda; class Insecta; order Coleoptera; family Scarabaeidae; genus Aphodius; species Aphodius sticticus. Next base: position 18,103,936 of record OZ014506.1, read on the forward strand.
ATCAAGACATGTTTTTGTGTATGAGCGCACATACTATTACAATGAAACGCCTCTGCACAATTTTCACACAAGTGAACAATTTTTCACGATAGTCCTCCTAAAATTACACTGTTTCTGGTTTACTTCAGAGCCCAAATGAAGGTACTAGGTCCTCAGGTTCGCTCGCTGTACGTTTGTAAAAATTGCAAAACATACTTATAAAATTGTGTAATACTTTGATAACCGTATTACTTTTACATGAATAAATCTAGTTAAATAGGTTCTAAATCGCTTCTTCTATAACCCTTTAAATATTTTACATCATGCTACCCAGCACACTGAATACAGTGCAATATTAAGATACTAAGTAGCATACTACTGTTTAAATTCCAAATATTGGTACGAAGTAAATTAAAATAAAGGTATTATTATGTTCGAATAGGTTTTATAAAATAATAATGTCGACGACCTGAATTGCTCAATGCTTGCAGTTTCAAAGTATGGGTTTCAGACGCCGAGTTTGCACAAAACTCAAGTGAACAACCTCGACGTTTGATAACCGAATTAATGGTAGTGACGTATTTGGACAATTGATATAAGTAGCCACCATAGCGGAGTATCGAGGATAATTGTATTTTGTCTGTATTCACAAGTGTGACATCCGACACCCATACGAGAAGGCAGTGGCCTGGATGGCACCCTGGCCTGGACCAGTCCCATAAAGAGCTACGGAACAATATCACAAAAACTAGTAAAAATAGATATACGATATAGTGAATATAAATTACAAAGAACTTAAGGGACATTTCAAATTGCAAATAATATACAGGGTGTTCCATTTAAAAATCTCAAGAAAAAGCCATATAAAAATGTTTAAAAACTAGTGCATGCTACGATCACCTGTATAGCGCATCTAACTTTTCATGACATCAGCATCTACCTATGGGTTTAGTTATTATGTGACAAAATTTTTAGGACAATATCTGCAAAAATGTAGTAATAACGTAATTTTTAAGAAATGCCTGCAATTGCCAATTTTTTGACAAACAATTGAATATCTCAGAAACTAGTTACTTTACACAGGTACAACTTACACAGTTGGAAAGACAACTTCCTTAGTGTTCATAATATGGTATGATATACAAAGTAAACATTAAGCTTTGTACTTTTAGATGGTATCCTGAAAGTTTATTTTGTTAGGGCATTGATTTCAGCCGCTAAAATTTTTTTACATTTTGATCCCAAGTTTTTCGAAAACATTGCATGATTTGAAACTTTTTTATTTTTGCACAAACAAAATCTGTCAACACTTACTAGAAAAAATGTTGAGGTAAAAATGTCAATCACTAGTTTTGGAAATGTTTGCGAATTTACAACTTAGAAACTTCAAAAGGGTCCCAAAGTAACTTTGCACTTTTAGCTGGTTACATAAAAGTTTCTTTACTTAGGGCATTTATTTCAGTCACAAATTTTCAGATATTACCAAAAACACATTTTTTTACATTTTGACCTCAACTTTTTCGAAAATATTGCATTATTTGAAACTTTAGTATTTTTGCAAAGAATGTCAAAACTGTCAAAAATAACTTTTTCTCCAAAATTTTCTTATGTAAAGTCATTAGCACATAATTGAACGGAATATTTAAAATTTTTAGCGGCTGAAATCAATGCCCTAACAAAATAATCTAGTTCTCTATTAACTTTGTGAGAAAAAAATATATGTTCTATTTCAAAAATAATTACGTACCCCTGTGGTGGCTAAGGGGATTCTACTTTCACTTGTTTATACATTAAAATAAGCAATTACGGTTACAATTTGGTTCACATCAATTGTATGATTAACAACACTATTAAAGATTGCTCCATTTTTATTATACATTTTGTATAAAGCAATAATTAATCTGACTAATCTAAATTGCACTTATATCAACAAACAGATAAACTAGTAACATTTACTTATTGTAATAATGTGATAAATAACCTACTTTTGGAACAAATTATTAAGAACAGTATGACAAAGCACGCTATACAGGAAATGACTGTTTTCCACCGATTTTTAAATAAAACTTACTATCTAAAACAACAAGGTGTATACACATAATATATGTATGCATTTTAGTATTTCAGGTGCTACAAACATGAATTCTGACAAAAGTATCAATTCTAGTGAATATTTTTCAGTAAAGTTGAACAGTGACAGTGTTTTAGATGATGGTAATATAAGAAAATGCAGTGAGGTATACTTTTTTAATTTTAGTGTTTTATATTATTGAAAAAACAAAAATAGTAAATAATAATGAGCATGATAGTATTAATTGTTTCATTTTTATTGAGATTTTGCTTCAAGTATTTACACCAATTCTCTTTTCATTGGAAGTTAGCTTTTCTTACAAAGACAACATATTTTATTATTAATTATTTATTGAATTATTCATGACTAATAAATTTCCAAGCTTTCAACAACGGAGCCTGTCCTTTGTTGGACAAATTTCTCAAGTCAAAGTAGGATATAAATATAGAGTTCCTAATATAATCGACAAGCCACACTTTAAATATAAACCAATGCAGTTAACTCACCACGGTGAACCATATATCTTAATCCCATACAATTCCACACCGTTATCTTCTAAATAAATGCAATTAGTTAGGTGCTCCCTTATGTTTGATGTGTTTACAGCTTCTTTAATATCGTCGTCCTCTCTTCCGTAACCCGGACAATCACTAAAAATTCCGGTATGCCTCGAGGATAACTCGAACTTCTTCTTGAAGAGATTCACAAACTTCGGATCAAAACTTAACTCGTGATTGCCGCTAATGACAATTTTATGCTTGTGAGGTAACGTTGCTAAAAATACAATATACAAATATAATTTATAGAATGTATATTTGGGAGCGTACCTAACCACTTATTGAAATCTTTCACCTCGTCTATGTGTCCACACTTTGAGAAGTCTCCGGCATGAATGAAAACATCACCGTCCGGTATATCGAATTTGATGTTGTGCACCAACGAATGTGTGTCGCTCATGCAAACAAAACGAATCTGCTTCTCATTCTGTGGCTTTGTCGGTATCTTCACGTTTACTTTAAATAGCTTCTGACTTTTACTTATTTCTTTCCAAGCAGCTGTTGGGTTGTCCGTTAAAGGGTTCACAGCAATATTAGTCATAATTTTTTAATAGAGACCAGAAGTTACTTCGTTCTATTTCCCACGTCTCATGATAAATTGACCCGGGACAAACGCGTTCCTATGTTACGATCCTTCGATTGCAATCTTACAAAACAATCACAGATAAAAATAGTCGTGTCTTATGTTCTAAATCGATAAAAACGTGTTTTTGAGGTTAGGTTTCAAATAATTTCCCTTGCACGGTGACTATGCGAATGACGTCATTAACCAGTGGTTCCAAAAAGTTTGTACTTTGGTTGTGCGATGATTGGAAAATAGACTTTCTCTGGCACACTTTGGTGCTTTGAACACATTCATCATTTTATTGAAACACTATGTTTTCTTACTGTGGAAACAACAATAAATTCCTCAAATATTCAATTTTCTGTTTTAACATATATAAAAAAAAGTTAACAGTAATAATTAACTAAAATAGGACTGAATAGTATAGCTAAATATTTTAGTTCATTAAAATAATTTTGTAACAAAGCAGTAGAGAGTGTAAAATGTGGATACATCACTCCAGATGTAAGATGCTTTTATATGAATATATACAGGGTCATCAAAATGGAGCGTCTATGAAAACAATACTGTTTTCCGCTAACCGCATACCAAAACTTCGTCCATTTGCGATCTGAACGGAGCGACTCGTCTCTAGGGGTACTGAAGCAAAAGTGTGTAGTATATGCAGCCGAATGTACATACGCGTAAATATAGTGCCCTATACAAAAATAAAATTATCCCCATAAAGTTCAGAAATGAATAAAATGAAAACGCATGTTCAAAAGAAAATACACTATTACTGATCAATACATTTATTAACAAGATATAACCAATATAGCAAATAATAATGAAATTGACGTAACCGCTTAAATGAAACCACGCTTCATCGGAAAAAAAGGAGGACTTAACATCATCTTCCAGGGTGTCCCTAGCCCAATTGCAAAAATGCACACTTCGACCAAAATCAAGGGGATACAGTTCCTGGACAACCGATATTTTGTACGGATGCATCTTCAGCTTTTTTCGCACTGCAGTATACATCGTTCCAGAAGATATTCCTACAAAACTACATTAATTATTAAACATTAGTAAAAACCTCATGGTGATATTAATCAACAAAAACTAAAGACTGCCGTCCATTGTTTCCGATGCTATACAACGCTGTGCTATGCTATGCCAGCAAGCATGTTAAAATTTATGTTTCAATAAGCATCTACTTATGCCATGCTGTGTTTACAACAAAAGGAGTCCCACAGCGTAGCATAGCATCGCAAGCAGTGGGTGCCGGGCTTTAGCCAGAAAATGTGCTATACAATTATCGTCATTATAATTTAACCAGCAATAAATGTGTGCCTTGCCTACCCGCTTGTTGCGCTCTCCTATGCACTGATTTGTTAGGGCTGCGTACAACCTCAGCTCTAATATTTTGTAGCACTTCTTCGGTTAATTTTTGTGGTTGTCATCTGCCTGGCCTCCTATCTATTGACCCTGTCAATCAAAATTTGTTTACAAAACGATTTATATGTCGTCGTAACGAAGAAACATTGAACTGACCCGGAAACTTTTGAATAAGCTCTTCGGCGCACAACGTAACCGAAAAGGACCATTCCCCATTTTCTGGCAATTTCGGAAGTAGGTCTCCACAATAAACGTGTCTTGTTCATTTATGTAGGGCATCCTGAAGAACAATCATTCACAAACACATAGCACAATGAACTGCAACGAACTAAAATAACAGCCCCTTAAATCAGCTGACTTGCACGCATGATACGCCAATGGCGTGTTGCTAGTAGGAAGAAGATAAGCAGACAGCCAATCAGATCACTCCTAGCATATGAATTTGTTTCGCGCCCCAAGTGGAAGTAAATTTTGATATGCGCTTAGCGGAAAAAAGGTTTTTTCCCGTAGACGCTCCATTTTGATGACCCTGTATATATATATATAGAATAAATTTAGGAAAATTTTTGTTATCAATCTCAAGACAGAAATCTAAATGTGTAGCATCATCACTACTGGCATCCAAAGTTTGTCTAAATTGTGGGCTATATGGTTTAATTTTAGTTTGTTCATAAATTCTTAACATGCAATTTACTAATTTCAATTTGTAACGCTTTTTTCCACAGGGATTTTTTAATTTCCTGAAAAAAATGTAATGCTATAAGGGAAGCAGACTCATCCTCCTTCAGTTTTTTTCTAGAGCATGTCAGCAACATAACATGTGGAATAAGAGTCCCTTTTTGGCATAATATCCAATAAGTGATGAGACTGAATACACAATAGAAAAAAATGTTCTCTTTTTTTGTCAGACATGCAAACTAATAAAAAAAAAGGTAAACTGATATTAGAAACATAAAAATCTTTAATTATTAATTACAATTTCATACATTCTAATGAATATCATTAAGATTTTACAACTCTTCCTTTGGTTATCTTAACATCATCCACAGGACGATCATTATTATCAGTTTCCACTAATCCAACCCTCTTCACCACATTCATCCCAGACTGCACCCTTCCAAAGATTGCATGTTTTCCATCTAGCCATTGCGTCGGAGCTAACGTTATAAAAAACTGCGACCCATTTGTGTCCGGTCCTGAATTTGCCATTGACAATATACCAGCACCAGTATGCTTCAATTCAGGATGAATTTCATCTCGGAAAGTTTGTCCATATATAGACACACCACCCTTTCCAGTTCCAGTAGGGTCGCCTCCTTGTATCATAAAATCACGAATTATCCTATGAAATATCGTATTATTGTAATAACCTCTTCGGACAAGTTCAGCGAAGTTTCTACATGTTTGCGGGGCATGTTTCCAATATAATTCAATAGTTATTTCACCCATTCTAGAAAAAAATTAGTAAGAATCATTGTATTATGTATAAATAGGGGAATCTTACGTTGTTTCTATTACAACAAAAGGTGGTTGCCACATTTTGTCCGGGATTCCGGTCTGGTTCATTCCTTGAACAGCCAACATTCTCGTTTTATTAGAATTATTCAACAATTTGCAAAGGAAGAATTATCGCAGTATCGGCTTTTAAAATAAAATTGACAGTTGACACTTGACAGCAAACTAAACTATTGTGAAGTTAGTTTAATAAAATGCGTTCAAAGAAAATCCCTAGAGTACCTGAGAATACCCTAGATGTTGTTTATTTGTCTATTCAAATTGTATCTGTTTGACTACTAAACTGACAAATTATCTGTACCTAACATCAAATATATTTATACATGTCTTATATTTATGCAAAATTTTGCCAGTAATTATGCCACTTTTTCAAAGTTTGGAGCATCTCATCATGTGAATTTAGGAAGTTTTCTTCAGTGCAGGTTGCCTATGTAAATTGTCAAGTGGATAAAGTTCTAAAACTTCAGGTATATACGGTTTTGTGGATGTGGAAAATGGGTTTTTGAAACACTAAGGAAAATAGTATCTCCACATAAGATAATGTAGTTCACTTGAGGAATTTGTATGATATGTCACAGCTGTACAGCCAAAGCCCTGCGAATATGCTACCGGAGAAAAGTGACTATGTATCAGTAGGAATAAGCGACAATTTCAATGATTTAAAGAAAAGCAAAAGCCTGTGGAGGGTCCGTACATCATGCTCATTCTTTTATAACAATTACTGATGTTTTCCAATTTTAGGTCTGGAATCAGCTGTCACGATTCCAAAGAAGTCTAATTTACATGCTTATTGCGGTGTCTTTGTTTACAATATTATATTTTATTCCAAGTAATTCTGACACCGTTTTGATTAAGTATGTTGAACCAACCACGAAACCTGTAAATAAACTAGTAGGTGTCTCTGAGAAAAAGATACCAGAATATACACCAAATCAGGTACTAGAAGAACCAAATATAATTACACAGCATAATACGACGATTCAATTTACTGGTATGTACCTAAATAATTAAAATCTGTTCAAAAATGGTTATATCTGTTATTATTTATTTATAGGGCCAACAACTGAGCGTCAACGTGCTGTTGTGGAAGCATTTAAACATGCTTGGAGAGGCTATAAGCAATTTGCGTGGGGCCATGATAATTTAAAACCTCTCACCCAAAGCTACCACGAATGGTTTGGGTTAGGCCTTACTATTTTAGATAGTTTGGATACCATGTATATCATGGGTTTAAAAGAAGGTAACATAAAAGTTAAAACATCCATTCTATTATTATTACTATTATTATATTTCTTTGTAGAATATGAAGAAGCTAGAAATTGGGTTGAAGAAAACCTTAATTTTGAACAGGATCGGGATGTTAATTTGTTTGAAGTAACAATTCGTGTCCTAGGCGGATTGTTGAGCATTTTCCATTTATCTGGAGATAAAATGTATCTGGGAAAAGCTGTAAGATTCCGATCTTTAACATACTAAATAGTAAATGATATTTTTTAATAGTGACGGTGTATATAGAACTATGCTAACTAATTGATGCCAAAATATAGATACATACTAATTATACTAATATACGTTTGTTAACAAATGTTTATAAAATATAATAGACTAAAATAGAACTTTCAAAAAGAACAAAGATGTTCTAGAATTTAAGATGTATGCAAAGCAATAATAAGTTTTCTCTTAGGTCATTATCTTGCTGATAATGAGCCAAGAGTAGCAAAAAATGTGACCTTATAAACTTATGGTTTCTCTTTTTTTCTGTTTACATTTATTATCTTAAATATTTGCTTATTGTTTAGCCTTTGTCCACTAATGTATTTATGTAATGGTTGATTCATGACAATTATTTTATATATTATGTATAACTGTTTTTTCAACTTTTTTTATTTGTAGGTTAACCTGGGCGATCGTTTATTACCCTGTTTTGAAACAACTTCAGGGGTTCCTTTCTCCGATGTTAATTTGCACACAAGAAAGTCACATCCGCCCAAATGGTCTCCTGACAGCAGTACTGCGGAGGTGACGACCCTACAACTCGAGTTTAGAGATTTAAGTCGCTGTACGGGTGATCCGAAATATGAGGTAATACTTGATTTAAATTATATAAGATCATTTGTTCTTATAACTTTTTTTAAATCAAGATAGCTATAACTTGATTGGAGTATATAGATAATAATACATAGATAGATAGACTTTTTGAGTATCCTTAAATATGTTGTAAGTTTTATTAATTTTAAAATATGCCATTTTAGAATTCAATTATATTTGTATTGTTGCAAATTTTAGTTCCAATACATAGTTCCAGGCATGTGGTGATCTTTGTGAATAACTTGCAAATATTTTAGTAATTTTTGGTGCCATATGTTATTTAGACATTTATCTTACTAGTGGCATTATTTTACTTATTAGACTTACAAGATTCCAATAGAAGATTGACTATTTAGTAGTCAAAATACATGAAACGCTAATAATTAGTACAATTTGACTTATGATGTTTTTGTTGAACAAAGCACCAAATTTTTAATAACATAAGATGTAGAAATGCCCATATTAAGAAATCAACAACACTTTAAAGAACATTTTTTATTATTTGTTTTTTAATTTTGTCAGTTATTTTTTATTAACATTATAAAACTAGAAGCAGGAAAAATCATCTGTGAAAAGCATGTTTTTTTTCTTTTATGAATTTTGATCAGATATTTTGAACTATATTTTGCAGTACACATTATTAAATTAGAAGCGAATTAAAAATAATCAAAATCATTTCTGAAGCATTCCTTAGAAATTTCTCTTTCAATATTTTTATTTATTATTGAATCTAATATGATTGATACACTCGCCAACACAACTTTTGTGTCCCAAAAAGTGTGACACATTATTTTGTAACCTTTTTCTCCCGTTGATTACATGATTTGATTCTCCATCATGTCCATCATCTCCATCATGTTGCTAGGTCAGGTGGTTTCTTTTTTGATGATGTTGAACAATCAGTTGCCATTTTGTACAATTTTATCTTTAAAAATTTTCATGTGATTTTTAAGCAGGCTCAAATGAAAGGAAATGAAACTTATGAAGCAAAAACATACAATAAAAGAAAAATTATACGAAAGCCATGTTTCAACTGTGTGAATGCAGCAGGGTTGTTAAGTTTTAAAACATTTGTTTTAAAACATTTGTTTTAAAACATTGTTTTAAACATGTTTTAAAACAAATATTTTGTTTTAAATCATTTTTTTTAACATGTTTAAAACAGTTTGTTTTAAATGTTTAAAACATGTTTTAAACTACCGAACTTTGGACAACATATGTAATTATTTAATCAGAGTGCTGGTCTTCAAGGTTTTTATGCATGGATCAATTAAAAAATCAAAAAAATATTTTAATATTGTATTTATTAATAAAAAAAATCTGATGTGGCCAGGCACATGACTTTATCATACTATATGTAAAATTAATAGTTTAGCTGCATGAGATTCTAATTGATCGAGATCGGCTATGTCTGCATTAAAATAAAACTAGTAGAACTAGACAGATATCTCGATTAAAGCTGCGTTCGGATATTGTACTCCGTTGACACCAGGTACACCGTCCAAATGACACTTACGTGTTAGTGGGTGTAAAAAGTGTAACGGTGTTCAATATCCGAACGCAGCCTACATTGACAGTAGTATTTTCAAAACATTAGCGTTTGACACTAGCTACTGTCATTAGAATCAAAAAATCTGACATATCCTGGCTACTAGTTTTAAAGCAGTACGACCGATTTCGATGAAATAGAATTTGCTCATGCAGCTAAACTATAAATTCTACCAAAAAATGTCATATACATAAATTATAGAAAATTTCCTCTCCTTTAATTTATTATTTAACTATTTTGACGACATTACACAAATAGCGGCTCATTTACAAAATCTTCGAAAAATGCTAAGAGTAAACCACCAGTTCCTTTGGACCCTTTTTCAACAGAAAGCTTTTCAGCTCTAAGTTTGGTTATGAAACTTCTAAATATGAAGTTTTGTCCCGATACCTTTAGTAGTTTCTCCGGAATCGTCGCCACAAAAACGGGTACACACACACTCACACATACACACATACACACACACACACACACACACAGACATTTTTTTGTACCTTGGTCAAAAATGTTCAGGGGACCCAAAAAGACATATTTCTGCTAAAATCTCAAAAAATTTTTTTGGCATGATTACAATACTTTACATACTGCTAACACTGGCCGATACCCCGCCAACCACACACAATTTACATACTGCGTATGATAAAGTAAAAAGTTCTTTTTAAATATAATAATACATTCAGTGATAGCATGTAACTACAATAAACAAAAACTTTTATAATAACAATAACATACCGGGTGACCGACGCCATAGGTACTCCCATTTATTTCATTTGTTTATAAAACTGGATGAATGAAATTTTGGAAAGTGTTAATGAACAAAAAAATTGAGGTTAATATGACTTCCGGTTTTTCCGGAAATGACGTCATCATTGAAATTTTAAATGGCACCCTTAATTCTATGTGTGATATATTCTATCAGGATGACATTCTGAACACAAAAATATATCGATCGTCAATTTTTATCACGAACGCAACGCGAAAATAAATTTTTTGTGTATTAACCTTGGTGGCTATGAATTGGAGAAAATAGTCGAAAATTGTCAAAAGAACACTAACTAAATCGATTTTGGCCGACATTGCATTACTGGCGCCCTCTAGCGTTGTAACAAAACGTCATTCACACTTCACACAACAGATTTAACTCCACTGTGAACTGACGTATGAAAAAGCGCCGATGATAATGTTTACAAATGAACAATTGCGTGATTTAAAACATGTTTAAAACAATTTTTATTCCTTATTTAAACTATGTTTTTTTGGGTGATTTAAAACATGTTTTTTTCATGTTTTAAAACATGTTTTTTTGCAAAGTGTTTAAAAACATTGTTTCGTGTTTAAAAACATCATTTTATAAAAAAAAAATGTTTGTTTTGTTCAAAATAAAGAAAACGTTTTTTATAACAACCCTGGTGAATTGGTGTCAAACAGCTGTCTTTTAACTTGGTTACTGCCAGATTTGATCCAGTGTTAGACAGTCAAGAATTGCCACTTTATAGAGTTTTCAGTTGCTTCATAATTTTTCAAGATTCCTGCTTTTATTAAAGCCTACTTCAAGAATCACATGACAATTTTGCAAAAATGGCACAAAGTGACAATCCTAGTTATCCTAAAAAACAATATGCAACTTGACGGGATTCTCTAAGTAGGCTGAAATGAAAGCTTAAACCGCAAAGTTATGACACAGATTATACAGATACGCAACTTGCACGAAATCACAAGATCAAAATATTATAGCGCACGTTGACGCGCCGGGTCTTTTTTTCATTGAAATGGGAGGTCGGCCAGGCGAAATTCTGAGGGACTGGGAAGGATTAACATTTTGTTTATAGCGTATAGTTGGCGTAAAGTGACGCCCAATAATAGATCGTCGTGGTTACAACCAGTTACAACATTTGTGTTCTATTCAGAGGGGGGTTAAGCCACGTAAAGTGATGACGTTTTGTGATGTCAATACCATCAAGTGGGATTCAAGGTCAAATATTTAGGTACCGCCAGATCAAAGGTGCCGACACGAAGTTACGCATCTGTATAATCTGTGGTTATGATGAAGCTGCAAGCGCACATATTCTTTGTTTTAAAGCAAAATTGTCTCGTCTTTTAAAATTTATAAATCTTTTTTCTAGGATGCTGTTGCAAAAGTATCGGACCACATCCACTCGTTACAAAAGACGGACGGACTAGTTCCTATTTTCATCAATCCGCACTCGGGCCAGTTTAGATCTTACTCGACCATAACCTTAGGCGCCAGGGGTGACAGTTACTACGAATATTTACTGAAGCAATGGTTACAAACCGGAAAAACAATCGAATAGTAAGTCAGAATACTAAAAGAAGAACACACATTTAAAATTTACCCCCTCGTTTCAGTCTCCACGATGATTACATCACTGCCATAGAAGGTATTCAGAAACATTTACTCCGGAAAACAGTTCCAAAAGGCTACGCTTTCGTCGGAGAACTTTTACAGGTCGCCGGAAAAGATTTCAAACCGAAAATGGACCACCTAACCTGCTTTTTACCCGGGACTTTGGCCTTGGGCGTACACCACGGGCTTCCATCGCACCATATGAAGTTAGCCGAAGACTTACTTATCACTTGTTATCAGACATACGCGCAACAACCTACGTTCTTAGCACCGGAGATCACCTATTTTAATATTAACGATGAAAGCTCGAACGATTTATATGTTAAGACAAACGACGCACACAATTTATTACGGCCGGAATTTATCGAGAGTCTCTGGTATATGTATCAGTTGAACGGAAACGTTACATATCAGGACTGGGGCTGGAGGATTTTTGAGGCCTTCGAGAAATATACTAAGGTTAAACACGGATATACTTCGATAGGAAACGTCAAAACGACGGCAAACGTCAAACCGAAAGATATGATGGAGTCGTTTTTCCTCGGAGAAACGTTGAAATATTTTTATTTGCTCTTCAGCGACGATCGGAAGATTATCGATCTTGATAAGTTTGTTGTAAATTCGGAGGCGCATCCTCTGCCAATTTATGATACATGATAAGAGTACTAACTACGCGATGATATTACTAGCTCACTCTAGTCGAAACGAAAAAAGAACAATAGATTTAAGTCATTGACTGATATGATTTTTTTTAAAATAACGAATAAATAAATGGTTATTATTCCGTCGTTTAGAGCAATTGTCGGTGTGTAGGTGATAGTAATGATATTTTAGGTGTTACTATTGTTGAAAATTGAGCGATCCTTTAGACTGTTAAGTTTGTGATATTTCGTTCAGTTGAATTCTTTGTAAGCTTGGCTTTAGAAAATTTTCCTTTCCTACTATCTTTTGTACTTTTTTCAGTTTGTTATTACTAATTATTCCAAAGGGGTATTAATATGAGATTTTTTACGGGTGTGGAAAAAATTGTCAGTTTATTTGGTGCACTTTTTTCTTTCTTTATTTTTGTTGTGTGGTATTTTTGTGTGTGATTTTATGTGTTATTTGGTTTATTGTATGTTAAAGTGGTATACTTACTTATAACTTATAGACAAATATAAATGAGTTTTAGGGAGTATAGCAAATATTAAACACTTGTTTTCATTATTTTTTTATAATCTTCTTAAAGATGTCGATTGTCATTTGGTCTTTAACGCCGAGGAGTATTTAAACTCATTGCATTTAAATATTTAACAATATGGACCATTTACAGCAATATTTAGAATTTAATTCTATATGTCCAGGAATTTACAAGACATTATTATTTGTATTTGTTGTAATAGCAGAATATTTGTAATGCAAACTCTTTGTTCAATGTGCTTAATCGATGTTACTGTTTTAATTACAAATAATGTTGATAGTATTATTGATCTTGTGAAACAGTAATAATTTGGTCACCGTAAATGCTATGTTACAACTGGTTTGCACATGATTCCTATCGTTACTTTTAAGAATTTAGTTAAAATTTGTTTTATTAGCTAATTTTTTTTAACTATGATGTTTCAAAATCATACCTATTATTTTAGTACCTACCATGCCTTCAAGTGGATTCTCAATTGAGGAGCAAACATGCAAATCCCGTTAAATCCAGTTTTCACATTTTGTCACAAATCATTACAAATTTCTACAGTAAAATTCCAGAAACTTTCTCAAAATTTTATTATGTGAAAAGTTATTTTATACACAGTGATCTAAAATGATTGAGGACAGGTTGAATTTCCCGCCAATTTGAATAATTGTGATGTTGGCAATGGTTGCAAATGACAGCTGTTATTTTGGTCCAGTGGCGTAGGTGTTCCTTTTTGTAAAGGGATTTATTCTCTGATTATAATTAGGTTTTTTAAATTGAAACTATTAATTGAATTAATTAATTATTATTTTATTTTTAGAAAGACTCTTCAAGAACCCAATAACAAATTAATTGAGAAAAAAGATGAAATATTGTTGCAGAGGGACGTAACCCTTACTGACGAGTTCACT